>JAZHEH010003000.1:5218333-7827500 GCA_036589455.1 Ateles fusciceps
AAAGGAAGGATCCCCAGCGGCTGCCACTTCCGCTGTGTTATCTGCTCTGCTCCCTTATCCCCAGTGTAAAACCTTCCGGACATAGTTCACATTTTTTAGTGCCAAGTTGTCTTAAGACTTGATCTTGAACTTTTCCTTGTGCTGCGTCCTCAGTGCTATGAAATCTGACTTCTGCCCATCCACCCCACAAACGTAACTCCAAGCTTACCAAACACCTCCTAGTCAGCTTCTGCGGTCTTTATCAGTGGTGATTACTCTCAGCTTTTCCATGTCTGTAACCTCCCCCGTCTCCTTGGGCACGAGGGGGACTGTATCTCACTCTCATCTCTTTGATCTCTCTCTTCATCTGCCTGGTTGAGTTGGGCTTCTACTTCCTCTTTGTTCTGAATGTAAGTTTTACACAAAGATGAAACCTCTGCCCTTTGCTCTGCCCTCTCTTTACCCTTTCCAGTACCCAGATTTAGCATTTATCCTCATTCATCCCACATTGCTCCCATTCTGATGCCTCCTTCAGTGGTTCTGCCGCTGTAATTCCAACAGCCTGATGGACTGGCATTGCAGGGATGACTACCCCTAACCTGAACCAGAGCCCTAACAACTCAAACAGCGTTTTCCTGCCCCAGATTAGCACCCTTTGCTTTAACTTCATATGCTTCCAGCCTTCTTCCATTATCTAGGATTGAACTATATCGTTATTTTTATTCTATCCCTCTCCAATTTGTTGCCAAAGCTTGTTGATTTTTCAGTTTTGATCTCTTTCTTTTCCTTTTTCCTTTTCTTGTTTTTCTTTTTGAGATAGGGTCTCACTCTGTCACCCAGGCTGGAGTGCAGTGGTGCCATCCCAGTTCCCTGCAGCCTCAACTTCCTGAGTAGGTGGGGCTACAGGCCTGCACCACCACACCCAGCTAATTTATTTATTATTATTATTAGTATTATTATAGATGAGGTCTTCTATGTTGCTAAGGTTGGTCTCAAACTCCTAGGTTCAAGTGATCCTTCTGCCTCAGCCTCCCAAAATGTTGGGATTACAGGCGTGAGTCGCTGCAACCAGCCCTTTTTAATCATTTTCAATTCCTTTCTAGCCAATTAAGAAAAACTCCCACAGCTGATTAAACTCCCACAGCCCAGGTCCTCATCCTTCCTCACACTGGCCTTCAACCATGTCTTCCTGGCTTCCCAAGCTCGGCTTCCTGCAGGTTACTTGTACAATGTCACTGGATTAATCCTTTCAACTACTGCTTGACCATGCCTCCCCAGCTGCTCAAGATCTCTTCTTGATTTCCGCATTTACAGAGGGGTAAGTCCTACTGTGGGAACCATGGTGGCCAACTGGCAGCTTATGTACCAGCCTATAGTTGTTTTGTTTGAATCACAGTCTATTAACAGGTAATACACCCACACAAGTCCTACTGTCGAGTGAAATATAGCAAGCTTAGCTCTTACTGTCTTGCAGACATTCTTCATAGACTTGTATCATGTGCCTTGTCCTGCTAGGGTTTGTGTTTACAACCCATGTTTGGCCCAACAGCACATGTTGCCGTGATTAGATCCTACTTAAGTCTCAAGCTTTAACTTTTCCCCCTTCCTATATTTTATTATTTTAACCTGGATGAACAAGTCGATAAAGTAGAAGGGGCAGAAAGCAAGGCAGTAACCTATACCTACGGCCCAAGGCGTAAGACTGAATGGGGTCCTCGGAGCTGTATTTCATGTAGTGAGAGGGGCACCACAGGAAGGGGGGATGGCTGGAAACCAGTGAGTACTGTACAAAGTTTATTTCACCCCCCTCCACTACTATCCAATTTTTATTTACCTTCTATTGTCACTTGCAGTTAACCCTAACCACCATCCTAAACCTCTCTCAGTATTGTTTCTTTCAGTATACTGCAAACTGAAAAATCAATAAATGAAGCTAGTTGAATATTATTTCAGGCACTCAGATGCCTTAAAAATTACTTCTTGGCCGGGCGTAGTGGCCCATGCCTGTAATTCCAGCACTTTTTGGAAGGCCGAGGCAGGCAGATTACAAGGTCAGGAGATTGAGACCATGCTGGCTAACACAGTGAAACCCCATTTCTACTAAAACTACAAAAAACTCGCCTGTCATGGTGGCACATGCCTTAGTCCCAGCTACTTGGGAGGCTGAGGCAGGAGAATTGCTTGAACCTGGGAGTTGAAGGTTGCAGTGAGCCGGGACCATGCTACTGCACTTCAGCCTGGGTGACAGACTGAGACTCCTTATCAAAAAAAAAAAAAAAAAAAAAAAATTACTTCCTAATGCTGCCTGTGTTGCAGGTGGGGAGATTCAGAATCAATAAAATGACAAATGGCTTCCTGACAAATAAAATTTTATTGAATCTCCTTCTCCCTTTTTGCTAATGTGGTTGTTGAACTTCTTCCTCCTAAGATAGTCACAGCTTGGCCTTTGTCAGTGCAAGATGCTTGTCACTCTCAAGCCAACTTATAGTTAAAAAGTAGCTTCCTTTTCTCTTTTTTTTTTTTCCAAAAGGATCCCTACAAATCTGTTAAAAGTACTTCTAAGAATTATTGCTATCCATGTGCTTATTTTCAGACAAAATAGAGACCCAGTCTATAATTTGGGCTTAAAATTTTTAATTTAAGTGAAAGTTTATGTTAGTATAAAGACTCAGGGCCTTATGCAAAATATGAGAAATGGGGGCAGGAAGGGAAATTCACCTAGTAAAAGCAATCTGTAGCTTCTTTTAATCTCAGTTGCAACAGAAAATGAAAACATGTGTTCTCAGAATTTTAAATCAGTAACTGACAGGAAGATGGTTTTTCAAAAATAGTTATCTTTTGCAATGCCTTCCACAAAGAATTTACTGAAAAAAAAAACAGAAAAATGCAACCATAAAAAACAGAAAAATGAACCATTCTTGTTCAAGTAGAACAGAATATTAGACCAACCTGACACTGAACAACTGGTTATTTTACCACATTTAATATTTTTATTTAATAGCCAAATGAAAAATGCTGGTGCCTCTGTGATTTTCTTTCCAATCAAAGATTATCTAAATAGCTGATGACACATTCTCAAACAGGAAAAATGGTGGCAAAATAAACCAGAGTGATTCTGAGCTTGTTAAATATTTTGAAAATAAATTTGTATGCTTTCAACCAACCGGTTAAAACCAACTGATTAAACCAAATCAGTAGTGTTTTGGCTTCCCTCTACTTAAATATTTAACTAAAAAATCTGTAAGAACTTCTGCTTCTGGCCAAGATAGAGTAGGGACTCTGATTTATTTTCCTGCTTGAAACAACCAAAAAAGATGGACAAAAGACAGTTTACAAGACAATGAGTATCAGGCAACCCAACACAGCCATCCCTGGAGAGAAGGAAACAAACAGGCAAGCTCTGTGGTTTCCCAGCTTTCTGCCTTGAGAGAGGTTTCAGGCTGCTTTGCAGGGAGAGGGAACTAAGGCAGAGCCCAGCAGATTCTTTGAGTTGAGAAGTTGGAGATGAGAGTCTGGGAGAGCAAGGAAACCAGAGTTCATAGGATGAATACCAAACAGGAGAGAGCTGCAGAAAGAGACGAAGGGTGTGCAGGGGGTGGGGTGAGGGGCTGGCAGGCTTTGGAAATCTGCTGAGGGTTTCCTGGAGTATTCTGATGATCAACGATCAATACATGCATGAGCAGAAAGTAACGTTGCCAGAGACTGAACCACTGCAAAAGATTAATGGGAACAAAGCCTGATGCTTGCACAGAGACAGAAACAGTGCTTGTGCCTACCCATCAATCTGGAAAACCTCAAGATGAATGGACCAATGGGTAGAGTATGCTAAAGTGTCTTGCCTCAGTAGTGGGGGAGCAGATAAAGCTCTGCTCTGGTCCTGCCTAACAAATCTTAAAAGCAGGATCCAAAACGATGAAACTTCTCAAGTAACTTAACTGTGTTCCGGCACAAGGCTCAGTACTATTTATAGCAATCAAAGAAAATCCACCACCCAACTAGGTAAAAAAGGAGGGTGGAGATTTTTGAATAAACTGGGGTTATTACTTACTACAGCAAGAGAAAACACCCTGGGGGAGCCCTGGAGCACCTCAGAAAGAGAGGGGTCATTATGGGATGTTACAGGTGATTTGCATGAGAGTTTAATGGAGTGGGGCTTTGTTTTGGTTTAAATGTTCTCAGAAAGTGGGGGTGATTCTATGATTTGGTATCTTATTAAAAGATTAGACTGAGGCTAAGGCTGAAATTGATGAAGAAACAGCAGTCATTCATATTAGTCAAGACATGGAGATGTTTGGTTGTTTTGTGGTTTGGACAAGGTTCATGTTTGCCTGTGTTCAGACATGATTATGGAGTTGGCTTGCGGTTGTCTTGATCCATCAGAGTCACAAGAGTGGTTGTGTCTGATGTTCGTATTCCATGAAATTGTTTGTGTTCAACAGAACACTGAGGTCTGGCTGTGAGTGCCAGGTCAGGTCCTGGCTGTCAGGGACTGCCTTTCTCATTACTCTCAGCAGCTCTCAGATTTGGCACCCCCTTGTCCTACCATCAAAACCTTAGTCTGCCTCTCGGTTTCCACTTCCAAACCTGCAAATGTCCCTGGGGCATTTCTGGAATCCCTGGTACACCTCTTTGGATTTCCATCTTTTCTAGAATCTTAGCTTAGTAATTCTTCACTATCTTTTTAGATGTTGGTGCTTTAAAGATCTTTTTATATTTTGTCAGTGTTTACAATTGTCTTCAGTGAGGGTTGGTCCAATTACATACTGTGCCATTAAGGTGAGAGGCAGCACCTTCCCCATCCCTGTCCCACCTATAGATTTCCCTGAGCCTCCAAAAGGGTTTTCTGGGCCTTTTGCCTGGGCACCCATCTTCTTGTCTGAACCATTTCAATCTGGATAGATGTCTGATCACCTTACAATAGCTCCACAGTCTTCATGGTGAGATTATTGAGGAGTTGTCACTAGCCATATATTTAGCCTTCTCTAATTCAACACTCTTCATCTCCTTCAGCTGTCTTCCTAACTCTCCAGCATCATTTGACAATGTTTTTGACATTCAAATACAGCAAAAACCTCAAGCCCTTTGTTCTAGACAGACTGCTCCTTCTACCACACTTTTCTATAAAAATCCGGAATCTACCTGTTATTTTCTAATAAATCTGTAAACTAAATAAATGTGGGTGGGCTCATGGTTGTACTTTGGAAATATGATGAGTAAGCGAATTCTCAACTTTCATCTGGTAGTAAATAGAGTCTTCTTTCATGGGTGTCCTTTGTTTGTACCTCCCTGAAGCCAACACTTGGTATGAAACTAGTCAGTGTAGGGTAGACGGTGAGGGGTACATATTTTTAAATAAGCAGTTATCAGCTAGAGAAGTTATGGATTAAAGCCTTAAAGCCATGATGTACACTTTACCACCTAGTGTTCTGAATTTTATTGACTGATAAGACTGGTCACTCTATCTTCCAAGCAAAGCAATTCTGTGTAACCCTAGGTATGCATTTTAAATTGTAATCAGTGTTATCTAGTAGCCAACCAACAAATTCTCTTGAGAGAAGGAAGCAAAAGCAGTAGGAGCTTCATCTAGTGGTAACAAGTGTAACTGCAGAGAATCATGTGTTACAGAGCTAACACTTTGGACAAACACACATCTTGTGGCAAATCACACAATTCAAAAAGCAATGAGATACGTTTTGCGAGTACCCAACCCAGATGTAAGATAATCAGAGTTATAGGTAGGCTTGGATTTCCGATATATGAAGTTGAGGACTCGGGGTTAGAACTTTTATGATACCATTATTAAATATAATTTGAATTATTGAATAATGATGCCTTAGTATAGTCTAGGGCAGTGATTCTCAGAGTGTGCTATGCCCCTCCAACAGCATCAGCAGCACCCCAGAGCATTTGTTAGAAATGCATATTCTCAGTCTTTCACAAATGGAATTAATTGGAAACTCGGGGGTGGGGTCTAGAAATCTGTATTTTAACAAGCTCTCCAAGTGGTTCTAATACACATTAAAACTTGAGAACCACTAGCATAAGATTAGGAGTTCAGGATCTTAAATAAGACATTCTGTCTTTATATCCCAGCTCAATTCCTAAATAGCTGCGTGGCCTTGGGCAAGACACTTTTCTCTAAGTTTTAAGTTCCTCATTTATCAAATGCAATGAAAATAGAGCAAACTTCATAGGGTTGTTGGGAGAATTAAAAGAGATATGCCCATGTTGCCTTAGTCAAAGCTCCCCACAAAAGATAGCAAAGATAGCATAAGGCAAAGTTTAGGTATTAATGCTTTATTGAAGGGGTGGCAAGTTGTATTTCCAAGGATGGCCACACTGGTAGATGGCTAGTCCCACCTGCTCTTATTAGTGAGGTCTCTGTTTCCTCCCCTGGAATCTGGGTAGACCTTTGTAACTGCCTTCAATAATATGCAGCGGGTCATAGAGGGAGGTGGCTTCTGTGCACGTGGAGTGCTGGGACTGACTTTCAAGAGAGAACTGATTGTATATATCTCTTTCCAATCTTGGGTTTAGTGACTTCAAATTGGTAGCCTAAGAAAAATCACATCAAGTTTTGTTTTGTTTTTGTTTTTGGAGACAGAGTCTTGCTCTGTTGCCCGGGCTGGAGTACAGTGGTGCGATCTCAAATCACTGCAACCTTTGTCTCCCAGGTTCAAACAATTCTCCCCGCCTCAGCCTCCCAAGTAGCTGGGATTACAGGCACCTGCCACCACGCTAGGCTCATTTTTGTATTTTTAGTAGAGACATTTTTGTATTTTTGTATTTTTAGTTGGCCAGGCTGGTCTGTAACTCCTGACCTCAGGTGATCCGCCCACCTCAGTCTCCCAAAGTGCTGGGACTACAGGCATGAGCCACCGCGCCCAGCCCACATAGAGTATTAAAGCAGAGAAATAAACAATTTATACAAAGTAAGACCTTTTTCCCACCACGAGAACCGGTTGTTAAATATTTCTTGGAACTACTACTTCTCCTTGATTCTGTCTCTCTCTGCTGGTCCTTTGAACCCCCCATGAGACTATGAGGAAACCCAGGCCAATAAGGAGAGATCACTTGTTGGCATTCTGGCAGATACTCCCAGCTAGATACTTCCAGGTGACAGCCTACATCCAATGTCAGGCAAGTGAATGAATCTCAAATCATCCCAGCTCCACCCTTCAAGAATTCCACCTAAGACTACAACATTTTGAAGCAGAGAAGAGTCCTCCCAGCTATGCCGTGTCTGAATTCTTGACCTATAAAAACTGTGACAAATAAGAAATAAATAATTATTGTTGTTTTAAGCCACTAAGTTTTGTGTTAATTTGTTATGCAACCATAACTAAAGCATGGAGTATGATTTCAGGGAGAAGCCCAGCCTGGTGGGTCACACTTGTCACCCTAACACTTTAGGAGTACAAGGCAGGTGGATTGCCTGAGCTCGAGGAGTTCAAGACCACCCTGGACAACATGATGAAACCATCTTTACTAAAAATACAAAAATTAGCCAGGCGTAGTGGCAGGCGCCTATAATCCCAGCTACTCGGGAGACTGAGGCAGCAGAATCACTTGAACCAGGGAGGGGGGAGTTTCCAGTGAGCCAGGCTGCACCACTGCACTCCAGCCTCGGTGACAGAGACTCTGTCTCAAAAAAAAAAAAAAAAAAAAAAAAAATCTCAGGGAGGAAAAGGAGGGAAAAAGAGAAGTGAGGCAGAGTCAGGGAAGGAAGGAAATGGACACAAAGCGAGGTACTGATGACCTGTTCACTCATCAAGGAAACATGGCTAGTTGCTTGGTCCTGTGGGACATCCCTGGAGAGGGATTATGGAACTCCTGGCTTCAAATGGTATATTTATAGGGTCAAAGGTGGACAAATGATCTGCTGGCTGCTCCTTCTCCTGCCTGTCAATGGCGCAGCAGCTCGGCACTTCAGCTTGTGTTAGCAGGTCCCCTCCCAGTGCTGACCATCCTCTAGGCTGGCTAGTGGGCATGTACCAGGTCTCTCCTAGAAGGTGCCTTGTGATGTCTCCCAAGTTTCTTGTGGCTGCGACAGCAGGAACTACAACTTTATAGCTGCAGGAATGACATTGGCTATTATTAAGGCAACTCCAGCCAGAAAAGCAACTGAGGCCCTGGGGCAGAGCTGGGATGGCATATCAACTGGGTTGGGTATACATCTTTTATTTTTTTTTTCTTTAGTTAAATAGACATCCTTAATGAATGTTGGTTGTAATGATCACTATTAATGTTATATGTTACAAACACTGATGTCTGTCCATTTCTTCGACACAGGTGTGTTTCTGTTACTACAATTGATGTGAATATTGAAGAACGTAGAGATTAGCCTAAAAGTTGGCTCTTTAAGACAAGAGTCATAGACCAAAATAAGGGATGGATTAAGTATAAACAGCTTGTACATACAACAATTGCAGAGTTTAGATTATGTTGACACTTAGGAAGGGGAAGAGAACTCAGAAAATGTGATTACTTGACCAAAGGAGAAAGTACAGGCTTGGCATAATGAGAGAATAAGGCGTAACACTGGCGGTAGGAAGCATGTAGATAGCACCACTAGGCTTTGTACTTGTCTAAGCTAATAGCTATATTTCATTTTTGAATGGATCCTTTTGTAAATACAAAGAAACGTAAGGTTACAAATAGATGTTACCAATTACTGTAAGTATGTATATTTGGTAGATTGAGTATGGAAAAAGTGATCTTGCATAGGACATACATGCATAGAGTAAAAACACAACTAACTTTTTGTCAGCCCGGGTATAATGGCTTTGAGAAAGAAAAGTTTTTGGTAAAGCCTGATGAAAGCAATACGGTTTGGAAGGAAGTGTTGCACCCCATGTGTGGACCTATCTTATTTGCCCATATGTAAATGAAGGCCATTTATCCATTCAAAAAACTCTTATTGAGTATGCTGTGGAACTAGATTAGATGTGGCGTGGTGGGTGGTAGTGGAATTAAACATTAGAGATAAAGGAATTTTAGAATACAGTACTGGTATGGCACAATTGAAGTCTAAAGTAAGAACAAATAAAAAATAGAATAGTTACCTTTCTTTTTTGGTAGACTAAAAACACTTGAGGATTATTTGGAAATTGTATTTATTTTCCACTACTGATTATCAATGTAGAAAACAAAACCTCAGATTTATTACTTGTAGAGAACAAGTAATTATTTACCAAGTATTTCTATCTGAGTATTTTGACATCATTTCTGTGGCTTGCTAATGTTAAGCAAATCTCCCATTTCCTAATTTACTTAGAACTAGTTTGTACTTTGGAAAGCAGTAGGGCTTTTATACACATATTTACAATAGGACCAGGAGCAAAACCAACAGGTTTTATTATTTCAGTGAAGACGTTAGAAGTGAAGGAAATGGACCTCCTTCTAATTCTGTTCTGGTTGGGTATTTTAATCACATTTTTTAAAGTATAATTTTTCCTATAAGTTGCAGGTCTTAACTAATTTTTCTGTCTCTATAAAAACATTCAGCGACATTTTCCATGATACAGATAAAAAGTTCACTCATTTAGAAGACAAGGAGGATGGAACAGGGCACAGGTAAGTTCAAAGGAAAATAACCCGGTATACTATCAGGGACCGTATCACATCACTTCAATTGTAGTTCATTATTAACTAAAAGACCATAGAAAAAGTTCTAGAAAGAGTACATACAAAAGGTAAAGAAAAAAATCAAATATTAGCTTTAATCAAGGGCTTGTTTTTAAAGTTTTTAGTTCTCTGCTCAGTTTCCATGTCTTTCAAATTATTAGCTCAGATGTGCATTTCTGTATCAATATGATGTTTACTGAAGACACACCTTTTTACAAATTGGACCTCTGACAATATTTTTATAGTTTTAGCTTACACATAGATAAGTCACTTTGGAAAAAAATAGTACTCTTCCCTTTTCAACCCGTCAAATCTTTCCAATGTCCCAAGAAAATTAATATTGAACTTGCATTTTCAAGATACCCAAATCCAAATGATAAAATATGATTCAGCTGACTTAAAGCATTGTATCCTTCCAAGGGATTATAAAGGTTTCTTGCACAATCAATTGGTTTAACTTTATTACAAATTTATTTTGTAAAAAATAACCTTAAAACCTTCTATCACCGCTGAAATATGACTTCTGTTTATCATGTGATGGAATATGTCTGTGCATTTTGTACCAACGTGATGCACACAAAAGATAGCAAAGTAAAGTTGAGACTTTTCACTGTCATCTTTTCTGTACTAAGAAACATGTCATTTTGAGTGTACATTTTCCATAAAATCTTCAAAATATTGAGTGTAACTTTTAAAGAATAAAGAAGCACCTGTTGGCCACTGTAAGGGAAAACACACGGACGCATGGCTTTGACATATTTAGCACAAGTTAAATAACTTTCGGCTCAACTACTGTGTCAACGATAAGGCAATTTCATTGCTTTGGGAGGTAGCAGTGCCAAATCGCCGCTAAATCACTACAAGGAAAGCAATAACATTATTCATTTAGCAGCTTTGTGTGTGTGTGTTTACATTATCTGCAAAGTACCATATAAGTACTGCCAGGGAGTCGGCGCCCCGGAGCATCTTGTGTGCATGTAAATGTGAATATGTATATGAATGTACCCACTTTTTAAAACATTGCATCAGTATATGCATATGGTTAAAAAAAAATTAAGAATTTAGAGTATAAAATTCACAGTGTAGCTGGAGTCAAGGAAGCCTTTGAGGATAATATCCAGTATCAGCTGGGCCTTAAATGATTATTTGAAAAGGAGGAAAGAGCACATAAGAAGTGATACTAAAGAAGCAAAATGATCAAGATGGGATTCTCTTTTAAGAGATGAGATTTCTAAATTTCCTGGTTGGAATTAGGGGTTTGTACCAGAGAGGAATGGTAGGTGTGATTGGATCCTGAACATATCTGGCATGAAGAACTAAGAAGAATTTTCACATCAAAATCAGTGGATAGTCAGAAATGTGAACAAACATTTATGAAAAATTCAGGTAGGAATTCACATAAAAAGGCAGCAAAGTCGTGACCATGGGTGAGTCTGCTAAGAGAAAATACAGTGTAAAAGAGAAAGAGGCTGAAGGAGCTTATGTTTTGGGGAACAAGACAAAGAAAAGAGAGCCAGAGAAGTCAGGGTCGGGGGAGGATTATAAGAATATGACACAGAAGCCAAAGAAAGTGAGTTTCATGAAAAAGCGATGGGGTTGGGAGTGGGGGGGTCAGGAGACACAAATGAAAGGTGAGTGAGGATGGAGATTGAGAAAAACCCGTTGAATTGGATGACGCAGATCATACCTCTGAGAGAAACTGCTTAACTTCAGGGGTGGGCAAAGGCTGAAACCACACTGCAGAGAGCTAAGGGGGCGGACGGCAGAAGCGGAGCTCTTGGTAGAATCTGTAGAGCTTCTAATGTAGAGGCACTGCAGCTGACAGAGGGCAAATGGGTGAGGGGGGTGAAGGGAGAGGCTGATTGCAGAACAGGCCTTGGGGACTTAGAGTGAAGAGGAGCCTGAGGAGGGAGCACAGGGAATGGGAAGGTGGGGGCAGAGGGCAAACTTAGGGCACAGTGGTGGATTTAGAGAAGAGAGATTTGAGAGGATAGTGCAGGTGGATATTTCTGCCAAAAAAAGAAATACTTACGTTAAAAAAAGCATAAGTGGATCATAAAGTTCCAAGAAGCATAAGTAAACATGGCAAGTGTGCCACTTTTAGTTATGCCCTGTTCGACCCACATATGGATGAGGGTAAAGAGGGTAGCTCTGAAAGGTCCAAGGCATTTTGGTAGAAAGTAACAGCAAGATGGCAGGGAGACGGGGAAGGTCAAAATGAGACCTTTTCTTGGGGGATGGGCCCAGAGAATGGCGCAGGGGTCTTGTAAGGAGCACTCCTCTTCCTTCTTAATCTCTCAGTTGCCTCATATCCTTGGAATGAGGCGCATAAAGAATAGTCCCTAGGCAATCATAGTGGGTGCAGAGAAGGTTACCCTGTTGCCATCAAGAAAAGATCAGCTTAAAATGAAACAACAGAGGTCCTTAAAACTCATTCACTACTAAAAATCAACCATTCACCAGACAATGATGGAATTTTTTAATGCTCTTTATTCATAACCACTGTAATTTCAGGGAGTTTCTGTTATAAGTTCCAGAGCTCATATGTGGCTTTGACACACTGAAATATTTGCTAATAGCTGCCTTCTGACTTCCTGTGGCTGCTTGGGTTAGACTGATTGTCAGGCCATCTTTACCTGGTTGGCAGCCTCAATTTCACTAATAAGAAAGCAAGTTTATTTACTTATTTATTTATGTGATTATTTATTGGAAAAGTTTACTCTTTATTGAGATAGCACTTGGGTAGCAAGGTCTTGTTCACTGAAGAACTTATAGTATCACTTTTGTAAAGATTGATTTAGATTGGGCATGGTGGCTCACGCCTGTAATCCCAGCACTTTAGGAAGCTGCCTTACTGAAGTATCCATGTGTTTATTACCTCAATAATACGAAGATGTCTCCAGGGAAAACCCAGATTGATGCCACCTGCTTCTGAATGCCACGGCAGGTGATAAGACCAGTAGATCGGAGGCACAGGCCCTTGTTCATACCTTCTTTGTTGTGGAGTGATCAGATGCCTTGTTTGTGAGAATTGATGAAAAGATTTTGGCAGTTCAAAGAACTGTCAGGAAGGCTGTAGAAACAGACTTACAAACTTCTAGGGGGACAACACCTACCATTTGGCCACAGAATCACAAAGGCAAGGTTTTGACCTTGTAATGACTGCTTTCTTCAATTGGTAGAGGCTTCTGCCTACTCAATATTTAAAAAAAAAGAAGAAGAAGAAAAGAAAGCTCTACATGAAGACTGTTACCTGTGTTGCTCACTTGTAAACTGAAGTCACACATTACTGCATTGGATTGGCAGAGCTAAGTTACATGTCTGCAATTTGGCTATAATGGAGGCTGGGAATTCGAGTCTAATTTCTTTGAGGCAGTGGGACTGAAAAGTGAGGCAATCATTTAAAAGATGATAAACAGTGGCCAACTGACAAATGTGCATTCGCTCCCCCTTTTATTCCACTCCCCTGGATTCTAACCAACTCCTTCTCATGGAAGTCTTCCAGAAACCGACTGTTACTCAAGGAAACCTTCCTAGACCCCTTATACTCAGTTGGGTTACCAGATAGTAATATCATAAGGGTGGGGCCCATGTCTTTTTTGTTCAGTACTTTATTTTAGTATCTAATACAGTGAGCTTGGCACACAGTAGTTGCTAAATAATTTTGCTGAATGAATGTGAGACTAGTTCTTCTCTTCTGTAAATTCAGCCTTAGTATCACCACCACAAACAATAATGCAGGCCTAATTTATAATTATAAAATAATTATTTATATTTATAAATACACATCCTGTGAAACCCATCCTAATTATAAATTAATAGACAGGGCTTGGCCTGGTGGTTCATGCCTGTAATCCCAGCGCTTTGGGAGGCTGAGGTGGGTGGATCACCTGAGATCAGAAGTTCCATGCCTGGCCAACATGGTGAAACTCCCTCTCTACTAAAAATACCAAAATCAGCCAGGCGTGGTCCCACATACCTGTAATCCCAGCTACTCAGGAGGCCTAGGCAGGATTGCTTGAGACGGAGGTCGTAGTGGGTCAAAATCATGCCACCGTGCTCCAGCCTGGTCAACAGAGTGAGACTCTGTCTCAAAAATAAATAAATAAATAAAAATTGATTAATTAATTAATAGTATTAACAGATTGGTAGACAATATGTATTTTGGGGCCCTATTTTATCTCAATACAAAATGGTATGCCATTCAGTTGAGCCCAGCCCAAGCTCAGGGCAGGCAGTATGCTAAGTATTATTTTATACCAGTTGGAGTGGATTTTAAATATCATGTATGAAAAAATATTCCTCAAACATTAACATAGCCTGCTTGACCTTACTGATGTTATTAGGCTGACATCAAGAGATCGGAATCATAGTTGCCAGCCAAAACTGATAATGGCACAAGTACAACCAGGCTTGCTTAGCAGTTAACAAAGAACTTTGATATATATTATGTCATTGATCTTCAGAACAATTCTCTACGGAAATCAGGAGAGGTATTACAGATGAGAAAACAGAAACTCAGTGAGGTTAAGTGATTTGCCAAGGTCTTAACCGTGACTAGATGAAAGGCCAAGGCAGGATCTAGCCTCTCAGCTCTGTCCTGGGTGTTCCCCACATTGTACTGTGCAACCAGTGTGACATTGAGGCTCAGGTCCCTCTAATTCTGGAAAGACAAAGCAGGGACTTATGAACCCACAGAGGAGAATGGTCTTCTTTGCTTCAGCCAATCTAGTATCCCAGCACAAACAGTCTGGAAGCCTGAGGCAGTGCTCTGGGCAAAGTAACTGTTCCCTCAACTCAACCTGTACTCTCAGAGCATAGGCTTGTTGGGAACATGAGGGTGAATGTAGCTCCTGCTGTGCTTGCACCCTGTTTTCCTGGGTTGGGCGGGGGTTGGTACTATGGAAGGGAGGCTTTCCATTGACAGCCACAAGTAAAGACCAGGATGGACAAAAAGGACACTTTTGTGTGGCTCAGCGACCCAATTCAACAAACAGCACAGATGCCTAACAGATAAAGGCCTTGTGCTATTTACTTGGGGATATGGAGAGGAATAGAACATGTCTGTTGTTCAGTGTGTGTGTGTGTGTGTGTGTGTGTGTGTGTGTGTGTGTGTGTGTGGTAGCGGCTGCTGTAACATAAGCTTCATCTTTTTCTTTTGGAATTGTAGCACCCAATATCATGTTTTGAAGCAACAATCTTCAGAGCCAGCCTTCTTAGAACTCTTTTGTGATGTTCCATTTTGCGTTTGCCTGTGAACCAAGAGCACAGGGAAGTTTTAAAATGATGAGAATGCCTTGCTGATGTTCCACACTGTTACTCTTCCTTTTTCTCACTTTTATTCCTTTGCTGGGCTTCTATTATGGACATGAAATTTTAGCTACAATACCTATTTATTTACATACCATGATTAATCCAACCTAGGGTGTACTCTGGGCTCTATAAAGGCAGCAGGTATAACACGTACAATGCTGATGGGTTGGAGGGCATTGTCATGCATTTGAACTTCAGTGCTGAAGACAAACACTGTCGCCCAAATTTAGGGTTCAGAGAAATCTTAGACACATTCAATATTCTTTGGCATAAATCCCCAAGTTGAATGGCTGTCACTGATCACTAAGTAATTAGTTCAAGGTTATCAGGTACAATTATAGTGTGGAATAATTTACAATTGGCCAGGCAAGGTGGTTCACACCTGTAATTACAGCACTTTGGGAGGCCGAGGCAGGTGGATCACTTGACGTCAGCTTGGCCAACATGGTGAAACTCCATCTCTACTAAAAATACAAAAATTAGCCAGGTGTGGTGGCAGCCTCCTGTAATTCCAGCTATTTGGGAGGCTGAGGTGGGAGAATGGCTTGAACCCAGGAGATGGAGCTGGCAGTGAGTGAAGATGGCATCACTGTACTCCAGCACTTCAGCCTGGGCAACAGAGCAAAACTCCATCTCAAAAAAAAAAAAAAAAAAAAGAAGAAGAAGAAGGATTTACAATTGTCAACAGTGGCTCAATGTTTTCTGTAACCAGATGAATCAGATACAAAATCATCTCATATTGTGGCTTAACGGCAAAACCATGCTGGTAGAATCCACAGTTCAGCCTCTTTGCCCCTCCAAGCTGCTGTTCATTGAGCTTGCTTCCTCAGGTCCCTGACATCGCCCTTGCTATATGACCCATTTGGAACATATTTAGAAAACATGATCTTTGTTTTATCCTTTGTACATGATTCTTGGTATTTTCCCTCTGGCCCTACTTTTCTGCTTCTTACCCTCTAGCCTGCCCCTCGGACCTGCCATCTAGGCCTGGACACAAAATATGCATGCTTAGGCAGAATTAGAAAAGCCTAAATACAAAACATGTTTTCTCATCCAATCTGTAGATTTTAAATTTAAGGTTATTTTGAAAGTTAATGACAAGTAATCCTTTATGATGGCTGTGGTTCTATCCCTAACTCAAAAGCAAGAGGCATAGATTAAAAAGTGGCAATTAAACATACAGAGTCTGGGGCAGACTACCTAGATTTGAAACTCATATCTGTATTTCTTGGCTATGTAACCTTGGGAAAGTCACTTAATTTCTCCATGCTCAGTTTCCTTATCTTTAAAATGGGAATTATGATAATACCCATGCTTTATGGGTTGCATTAGCAGTATCACCTTATTTATTAATTTTTAGTGTTCTACTTCATTACACTAAAATACTGAGAGTTTTCTATGGGCAAGGCCTTGTTCTAGATGCTGAGGATAAAATTATCACAAGATGAAGTTTTTTCCCCTCAGGATGATCACTTCCTAAGTACTTAACTAGGGGAAAAATCAAACAAAAATTCAACAAAAACTCAGTGTGACCTGTGTGTGCTAGGAGTAAGACAAGGTAAGAAGCTTTCAGAGAAAATAGGATGCTGACCTAACTCGGCCCTGGGGGATCAGGGAAGGATTCTTTGAGGAAGTGGCATTGATGCTAAATCCTGAAAGATGAGAAGCAGTTAGCTTGGCCAAGAATGGAGGTCACATCCTAAGCAAAGACAAGAGCAGAGACAGAGGCCAAAGGCAGAACAAAGTATAGGAGACATTTGCGGAGGGGAAACCAGGGAAGTAGTTCAGTGGAAAGACTGTAGTGGAGCATGAACTTGAAAGATCTGCAAAGATGAGGCTCAGAAGTAGGAGCCCAACTGAGAGCATCAGGCTGCAGAAAGCCAGAAAAGCAACAGGGATCTGGAGAGAAGGAGAAGGGAAGAAGTGGATGGTCCGGGCCCACAAAGTCCAGGAAGAGGCAGCAGATGGAGAACCAGCAGACAAGTGCAATGGGTAAAATATTGGTATTTGGATCAGAAAGCCAGCAGTGCCAATTTGATATGGTATCAAGTGAGAGAGACCAGTGAAGACAGAGACCCAGCGAGAACTGTGCGGGAAGTGGGGAGAAGGAAAATGGACCAAGCATGATTGCAGGGGCCAGTCATGAATCTACGGCCAAAGGCCAGTTAAAGGGATAAGGCCCCCAAAGCCAGAGCAGAAGCAGCCAGAAGCAGCAGCGAAATTGATATAAGCAATTACTGAGAACAGTGAACTAGCTCTAGCTCCATAAATGTTCTTAAGGACAGGATGGCTGCCAAGATACGAGGCAGGGTTTGAATTGGCTGGAAGGAAGGCGGAAGTTGGTGCCAAATTGCTCAAACATCATTGTACTGAAACATATCTCAAAAATGCAAATGATTTGTTTCTTTCAAACTAATATTCTTCAAGTATTTGCTCAAAATATATTTACAGGAAAGGTCGACTATTGCATATAAGAGGAAATAGTCTTTCTTCTGTCATCTCAGCCATTTGGTCGTGGCTGCACACAGTCATTCTCAACATTGCAATTAAGACCCCCACATATACACATATGGGTGTGCATGTGTATGTGTGTATAAACATTTGCATAAATTATCTGAGAACTGAAAATTCCCTTCCCCTACATCTTTATATTCCCTTTTACCTACAAGGCCAGGAAGGAGATGTCTTGGGACTCAGATTTCCCTCTTGACTGTGAAATCAGATCTAAGGGTGACTCAGCCTGTCAAGTAAGTGGGAGAGAAGTGGGAATCATCCAACGGTGGCCAAAGTGCTGCCGCAATGGCCTCCGATGGTGAGCTCAAGTTTTCAGTATCATCACCCTTTTCTTTGGAGCAAAGTGCCTGGTTTCTGTAAGTCATGGAAAGGAACAGACAGTCTTTACTGTAAAATCACAGGGTGCTTTGCAATCGCTGGGGAAGCTCCACAGAGAATGTCCATCTGGTTGCACTGATGCCCACCCACCTGGGTTTTTTTCTCTGAAATTTTTCTGCAACACAGTTGTCTCAACTGTGAGAGATAGACAATGTATCCTGTGAAAGTAGTTTTGACAGAATCACTGTTTACATTCTTGAAGCTCAATTTCATGGATATTCAGCTCTGCAACAATCTATTCTTTTAGCACATTCCTAATCATTAATTGAAAGCATGTTTGTTTGTTTGTTTTTACAGGCAGTAAGGCTTACATTTGTTGTCACTATACTAATGATGCAACCACAGTCTGTTCTCCCACAGAGTGTTTCTTTAATGCTAATTATCTCATCCATGACTGGTAAAGAGGAGGCTGAGGTCAGTGGAAGTCATGTGGGTTTATGCAATTTCCCCCAACATGTTAATGCTTTAAAGCCATTATAGTCAAGCTTTCCCACTAATATAGAAAAAGCTTCACAATATATTAAGACTTTAAGATAAAAGCTATGTATTCTGCAGAAATGCCTTTCATTTGTGTAAAATGTGGCTTACTTAGTGGCTTGAAAAACTGCTAGATTTTCTATATGTTAAGCTCTTTGGAGAGTTTCAAGAAAAGATGATGCCTGAGGATATTTCTCTTATGCTAAAAAGAAAATTCATGATTAAAAGGGGGCTACCCTTGGGTTGTATTTTAAGTTTTGGTTAAACTTATTTCTATGGAAGTGATTGTTTCAAGGACATTCATTTTAAAAGAAAAATAAGGCATGACTCCATGGTAAAAGGCCACAAAGGTTGGAATGACTGAAATTTTATGGCAAATGCCCATGGAAATTTTACCACAATAGCATAACTTCTTACTAGGATTCTAACTGGTTGTGTTAGAGCCTTGATTTCAAAGTTGTATTTGATTTAAATATCCTATTATTAATGCTATTTTTTGCAAAGACCCTATTATATTCAGTGTGCAGTTTTTCCAAAATGTGAAGTTATCCAGGGACACATATGGTGTCATTGTGAGATGCCTATACCTGGCATTTGAACAAAGAAGACAAAAATAAAAATTAAGAGTGCTCAGTTTTTCTTTCTTTCTTTTTTTTTTTTTACATTAGGCTTTAATGATTTGAGTTCATAGACATGCTCAATGTGATTCATTTATACATCCAGATCAAATTATGGACTGTAGACCACTTCAAGTATGTTTACATGCTTGAGGTATCTATTGAATCATAAATATGGTACTTATTTGCAGCATTGACTGCAATCTCATATTGACATTTGCCAGATAGATACTGCTAAGTGTTTCGCATGATCATCTCACTTGATTCTCATAACAGATTTAGGAAGTTGATACTATTATCCGTATTTTATAGGTAAGAAATCTAAAGTTTAAAATTAAATAAATAGCTCAGATAACATAGCTCTCTCTCTCTCTCTCTCACTGTGTGTGTGTGTTTTTATTCAAGATTTGGGAGGGGAGGAAGATGGCTAAAACAAGATTATTTGACTCAAACAAAGTCAGAAATGGCTGTGTTCACAGATTTTCTTCCTTTGAGGTGACATCTTTCAAAACCCATCTTTTTCCTGTCTTTATAAATGAATGTTTCTTCCTCTGTGGGCACAAAGGCAATTGCTACCACTATTAAGAGCATGTATTATTTTGTTCACTTTTCTAAGGTGCAGAAAAGTCATCACGCTTTTTTTTTTAGAACTTTTAAATAGCCTAAGGTTGATTGACCATACTTGTAACTGTGTCTCCTGCTACCTCAGGTACTCTGCTCACAAAACACATTTAAAATACTACATAAAGAGGGCAATCTTTCCAAAGCTACAGTTCACCGTGAGTCCCAAATTCTCATCTGCCACTGGCCTGAGTGAAGAAATGAGTTTTGCCTTTCTAAGTTTGTTCCCTATTTTATGATGTGTATACATACACACCATAAAATTACAGTGTTCCTTTCTTCCTGGGAGAAGATGGTTTCATTGGGCCAAATTAAGTTGATCGTAGCTATCCTCTTACCTAAGAGGTGCTTTTATATCTCCCAGTTCTTGGTATTTGTTCATCTATACACACTGCCAACTACAGATAAATATATAAGGCATTAATATTGACTTTTGGAATAATGTTTTTGAACTTGGTAGTGTACCTAAGGCAAGTTTGGCCTCTCTGTCTTGGAACCATATAATTAGATTCACCTGCTGACTTCTCATCTCTTTCCACTATAGTATAGATCCTGGTCTTTCCTTTCTTCTGCCCTCAGGATGTTTCAAACCGGGGCAGAAGCAAACAACCTCTCCCCCTGGGATCAGTGGCCACAATATTATCTATAGAGAACAAAGGTTGGCGATTCCTTTGTCAGTGGACTTTTGGACCTAAACCTCATTTATTCTTTTTGGTTTTAGCAGAGCCTCTGGCCTTGATCCCTTGTATGCCTAATTCTGCATTTGTTGAATGAATGGACAAGTGCATGTACTGCCAGCTCAGTCCAGTCTCCCAAGCCTGCCCTGTAGTGAATCCAGAGGCATGATTTTTAGCAACCCAAGAGAAGGGTCTTAATAAAATATCCTAGAAAATCGAATTTAAAGTCATCTACAGTCTACTACTTGTGATTCTGCCTCATTGTGGGTAGAGAACACTCATTTTTCATGGTGGATGAATCATAAGTTAATTTAAAACAGTTTAGCCATGAAAATTCCTGTAGCATGTGCAGAAGTCAGATTAAATTTAGGGCAATAATAATTCCCTGCCAAGAGAAAATGGATATATTCACCAAGGGACTTCATTGGAAAAGTAATTGAGTCACCATTTCTATTCACATTACCATCTGAACATTGTGAAGCGAAATTAAAAACTATGGGATTTTAAAATGGTTTTTTGAAGTCTATTTTAATTGTCAGCCTTGAATATAGGACTTTGCATCTAAAATGTTGTTCTTTCAAAAGTAGGAAAGTACTAAATGTATGGAAAATGATACCATTTTCATTGTTGTTAAACAGGGAGAGTATATCCTGTCCTTAAATTTTAACTAGAAAATTTGGGGAACGGAATTTTTAAAAACATTTCTTTCAGATCAAACCTAAGAGCGTACTTACCTAGGCCAGAAACCTAGATGTATAAAAATTGCATTTAAATTTTCTTTTCTATAACTGACTTCTACTTTAAGTCCCAAAGCCACCCGCTGATGGAGACATCAGTGTTTCTATGCTCCCTGGAGGTGGGGAGGGTGCTAGAAGCTACACACAGATGGGAGAGGTGGAGACACAAATCCGGTCCACACTTAGCATTCATCCATGTTGGTGTCCCTTCTCATAAAAACAATATTTTTCATCTGTGTCATTTCTGCCACATTTCATCATCCTAAGCATATAAGGCCATAAATTTTTAAAATAATAATATTTAAATCATAATACAATTTAAAAATATAGAAGTGGGTGTTTGGAAGTGAATCAAGTTTAAGCTTTTCCCACAGAGTTTTTGTTGAATGAATGAGTGAATAAGTCAATGCCTTCATTGCTACATTTTTGGGGGCTGGAGGCTATTTGCCCCTCTCTCCACATGACAGAACTGCGGGAAGTTTCCCTGGGCTCTTCTAGCTGTCAGAGGACTTGCTGCTTGTTTTCTCCACCAGTATTTCTACTCTGAGCTGCGCTTGACATTGGTCTCTGTTACTGTTCCTACTTTTTTTTGGTTTTGTATTTCTTCTGGCTCTTGTCCCTTTTCCTGTGTGTCTCAGCTTTCCTTTATGGCCACTTTCACTCAAAGTAATCATGTGCTTCTCATGCCAGCATAAAATACGTACTTGAGTTCCTTGGCTTTTCTTCACTGTGCATCTGTTACTTCAACATAGGAATAGCCTGTCCTAGAATTTCTCCGGTTCCAGGGCTCAAGAGGGGAGACTGCCAGAAAATGGAGATGGTACTCACTGTCTTGGATTTAATATAGAAAGCAAAACCAGTGTTTGTGTGACAGTTAGCTGTGTCATGTCTATAGGTTGTTTGGGTGCAAACTTATAGAACCCAGCCTGGGAAAAGAAAGAAACCAGAGAATAGAAGCGTCAAAACAGTGCTTGACATGATTTCTCAATCAAGCAGTCCAGTCTAACCACAGTATCGGACCCTGCTAAATGCTCGTCTGTCTCCTAAGTTTGCAGAGGGCTCGAGATTTTTATTTCTCCCAGAGTTCATTTTACAATCTAATTTTTTCTTTTTTTTTTTTTCTCTAAAGCTCTGAAGGGATCTTCTTAGACTCCATACAATCTAATTGGTTTGTAGATTGTGATGTCCTTGCTCATCCTTTACCTGTGAAAGGAAACCCAGGATGTCAGCGAGGCACTGCACAGCCTGATTAAGAAAACCAAGTTCACCTGCTTCTCACACTAATATTTCAACAGGGACAGAATTACTGCCTAGAAAATTACTTTTAGATAATCAACTCTCAAAGTCATGCCTTCAAGAAAAGAAAATTTAATTACTATGAAGCACTAATTAAACATAGACCATAATATAATTATCCTGGGCTTTTAATTACCTGAAACCCTTTCTTATCAGAAATAATGTTCATGAATGCCATTTATATATTCAAATAGATATTTTTGAGGGAGCAGAAGAAAAATGAAACAAACTGAACATGTCAAAATGTTTTCTGACGCCTCCAACGTCTATTATTAGGTCTATGACTCTAGAGCAGCATTTTACAAAATGTGTACCCTGGGATGTTCGTGTGTAGGAGGGGTGTGGGGGAGAACATGAAGGGAGGTTTCTGTGGACTAATAGGTTGTGGAAGCAGTGGCCTAGATAAGGTTGATAAATTTTTTTTTATTTTATGAGTTTTTGCAAGAGACTTTGGTAACAGAGCCCTTATTAACGTGCAGTATAAATCTTGAGGAAAAAGAAATGCATGCAGAATTTCCTGATGTTATTTGAACAAAGTGGCAGAAGAGCTTGCTGTCCTAGTGTTCTGGGTACTGTATATTAGATAACATATTTTTAAGGGAGAGTGGAAAAGAGAGGGAGAAAGAGAGAGAGAAGAAAGGGGGGTAGGGAGAGGGGAGGGAGGAAGCTACACTATGTAATTAATAAGAGAAAGTATGACATATTTCAATGTGATGTTTACATTAAAGGAGGATTAAAAATGGATAACATAGCAACAACACAAGGGCATAAAGATATGTGCTGGGACAATTACACTCACTACACCTTGCCAGAATTCACTTACACTCAGTACACCTCGCCAGAATTCACTTACACTCAGTACACCTCGTCACAAATCACTTACACTCAGTACACCTCGCCACAATTCACTTACACTCAGTATACCTCGCCACAATTCACTGACAGTACACCTCGCCAGAATTAATTTACACTCAGTACACCTCGCCAGAATTCTCTTACACTTAGTACACCTCGCCAGATTCACTTACACTTAATATACCTCACCAGAACTCATTTACACTTATTACACCTCACCAGAATTCACTTACACTTAGTACACCTTGCCAGAATTTGCCAGAATTCATTTATACTTAGTACACCCCACCAGAATTCACTTACACTTAGCATACCTCACCAAAATTAATTTACACTTAGTATACCGCTCCAGAATTTATTTACACTTAGTACACCTCGCCAGAATCCACTTACACTTAGTACACCTCACCCAGAATTTACCAGAATTCACTAACACTTAGTACACCTCACCAGAATTCACTTACACTTAGTACACCTCACCGGAATTCATTTATACTTAGTATGCCTTGCCAGAATTCACTTAATACACATCACCAGAATTCATTTATACTTAGTACACCTCACCAGAATTCACTTACACTTAGTACACCATTGTTTCAACCTCACTAGTGTTTTAGGTTGCTAAACTAAACACAAAAAGTTGAAGTGTATATTTAGCAGAAAATTAAATGAGTATTTTTATCAGCAAGATTAAATAGAAATCAATCTAGTTTACTTTTTAATTATTTTTCAAGCAAGTAAGGTTTTATTTAAACAGATGGAGAGAACTTCTATCTCAATAATACCATTTATAGTAATTACCAAATTAAAATTAAGAGACCACAGGGCCTAGAAGTTCAAGACCAGGGCACCAGTATGGTTGAAACCTCTTTTAGGTTGTAGACTGATGAATTCTTGTATCCTCAGGTGGCAAAGAGAGCTGGATCACTCTCCGGGATCCCTTTTATGTGGGCACTAATCTCATTCATGATGGTTCTATCCTCATGACCTAATTAGTCTCAAAGGCCCCATCTTCTAATAACATCAGACTGGGGGTTAAATTTCATCATATAAATTTTCAGGATACACAAACAATCAGGCCATGACATCAGCCAAAAGAGTTCATGAATGCAATTCAAGCAGTGTAGAAGAATATTTATATCAATAAACTTAAAATCTAAGATATTTGTAGCCTCACTTGCTCTTTGTATGTACAATGCTATCTGCTACTCATAGCACATTTTCAGAGACTTAAATGCAATTTACAAATCCTGTTCATATTTATAAAGATGATTAAATATTTTCAAGTATAAAAGTCATAAAAATAACACAAGCTGGAAGGGACCCAGAAAGAATTTTTTCAAATCCTTTAATTTTATGCACTCCTCATTTTAAAGGAAGACTTTAAAGACATTTGTGGAGCAATCTGAATGTGTAGTTCTTCTATATTTTCACAAATTTTCTCAGTCTTTTGCAGCTATTGCATAAATTTCATCAAGACTTTCCAAAATATTCAACTTGGTATTCATAGGTGCAACAACATTCTATTCTACCCATTGATTTAATAACATTTTATTAATTTAAGTAACTACCTAAAGAATACAACTGGCACAGTCAGGTGTGGAACAAATGTAACTGCCTCCTGGCCAGGATTCATCTCAGGGGACAGAAGTTCACTTATACACCAGGAGCAAAGTATGCTGTGATACCAGTCAACAAGTTTTACAGAGTGAATAGAGAACTTCCGTTCATAGAGTGAGTCAGTTTCTGTACCTAAGTATTGAAAAATTGATATGTTAGGTAGGATTCTTGTTTCAGCAAGTTTACTCCCCCAGCACGGTTCTGGCACATTCAGACCCATTCTGTGAAGCCAGGTTTTCCTCATGTCTTAGATAAAATCACAAGCAGCTTCCATAATTTTCTCTCATTATTCACAAACAATAAAAAGTTCTAATTACTTTTATTGCAAAATACTGTCATTGTGGTAGTCAATATGTCCAGTTTACTGTAATAATAACAATCTTTGACTGTATTCAAAGTTAAAGCTCTTCTCAACCTAGCTCGAGCCCACCACAGGAGCAAAGTCTGTAGTGGGTGAGGCGGAGGGCTAGAGAAATGGGGAGAGGGAAGGACATGGGCTAGCTGCTTCTCTACTTCACCAAGTTTTGCTTCCACCCCTGCTAAGCCTGGACTCTGGAGGAAGCAATAGCAGCATTTCCCTAGCCAGACAGATGCTATTCCTAGGACTGGTTGTAGAGGAAAGGACACACTAGACTATCTCTAATTGATTTTGAGATATGCTATGGATAAGAGCCTTGGGGGATTGTATCCCAGGAGTATTGGTAAGTCTGGAAGGAAAGTAGCTTTTGCACAAACTGCAGATTGGCCTTATAACTGGTGAAAGAAACGTGCTCTTTGCCTTTTCCAAAATAAGTCATGATATACAGTCGGCCCTTGAGCATCATGGGTTGAAGGACCCAAGTCTTCTTGTGCGTGGATGGAAATACAGTATTTGCCAGTGATATGATTTGGATGTGCATCCCCACCAAATCTCGTGTCAAACTGTAATCCCCAGTGTTGGAGGTGGGGCCTGGCGGGAGGTTATTGTATCATGGGGTGGAGTTCTCATAAGTGAGTTAGTACCTTCCCCTCAGTACTGTTCTCATGATAGTGAGTGAGTGAGTGAGTGAATTATTGTGAGATCTGGTTGTTTAAAAGTGTGTAGCACCTCCCTCCTCTCTTACTCCTGCTCCAGGCTTGTGAAGTGCCTTGCTCTCCCTTTACCTTGCACCGTGATTGTAAGTTCCTGAGGCCTCCCCAGAAGCAGAAGCTACTATGCTTCCTGTACAGCCTGAAGAACCATGATCCAATTAAACAATTTTTCTTTATAAATACCCAATCTCAGGTATTTCTTTATAGCAATGTGAGAATGAACTAATACAGCCGGGATATGAAATCTACCTACGTGGAGGGCCAGCTTTTCATACACCTGGATTCTGCAGATGCCTGCTACAGGATTTGAGTATGCTTGGATTTTAGTATCTGTGGGGGTCCTGGAAGAAATCCCCTGTGTATACTGAGGGATGATTGTATCTGGAGGATCAAGAATGATCTGTCTCTGGAGAGACATAACTAATACAACTGAAGCACGCTGTGTGCACTTCCCTCCTCTCCACGGGCAATGAGGGCTCCCAACTTTATTGTTCTCTTGCTTTTAAACTTGACTACAAGTATATATATTTCTAAATAATATTCTTTGTCTTGCTGACTTTCAAACTTTATATTATTGATATCACACTATATATAATCTACTACATGCTCGTTTGCTGAATATTATATTTTCAAGATTTATCCATGTTGATGTAGTAATAGTTCATTTATTTTTACTGTAGCAAAAGTTCATTTATTTTTACTGCTCTATAGTGTCCAATCATATGAATATCCCATCTTGCTGATGAACATTTGGGTTGTTTTCAGTCATTGCCCTACTGCAATGAGCATCCTTGGTCACACTCCCTGGTGCACCTGGTGCTGCAGTGTTTTTGAAGTTACAAACCTGGTGTGGTGGAATCATAGGGCATGCTCATCTTCAACTTTTCTAGAGACACTTCGAGGCCTAAGGTATTACTTTCCTCCAAAGAGGATTTTTATATTGCCTTTTTTCAGGTGCTTAAGGGCAGCAGCCATTAGAATCATCACATAATTTCTGGAGCCAGCTTAAGGACCACAAGCTGGTCTGCAGTCTGTACATAGGCTACTTTCCTTCTAGGTGTATCCTTACAGCTGGGATGCAGTCCCATAGGGTCTCATCTCACAGTGAGATATTCACCAGGGTCCCTACCTCTGAGTAGTCTTAGAGCCAAACTTCTTGAAATTTCTTTCAACGTGATCCTGAACATCATTCTTCAAAATCTTGTTAACTCTTTGATGCATTTGGTAAGATTTACTTTAAAATCTTTCAAACTTTTTTAGTTGATGTCAGAGGGGAAGTTGGTTTAATTTATATAGTCTGTCATTATCAGAAGCAGAAAGTCCACATTTTTAATCTGACTAGTGAAAACTAATTTTCTGTTCAAAATGCTTTACATACCTGCTAACACTGAATAGCATTTCTCTTGATGAGAAATATTTACTTTCCTATGCATATCCTTTTGTACTCTTTGCCTTTTGTGTTCTGGGCATAAATTATAAACTCAAAAATCCATGCAAAAATCATTAAAAATAAAAAATAATCTATCATTAATTTGGAGGGCAGTTTGCTCTCAGGGACACTAAATCACATGTTGTAATTGCTTAACTCTTCTTCCCTGTGTTCTCGCTAATTTGATATTGAGCTGATTGCTGTGTTAGCCTAAGAATTTTTCTTATGAATGTCAATGTTTGCATTCACAGACTCTAAAATGGTTAGTGTTGTTGGATTAGCATGGATCAAAAGATCATAGTGGATGGAATGAATTCAATCAGGAAGTCTTAATGTACATTAGAGAAATGACTAGTTCATTTGTTGCTATGGGGAAAATAATGTTTTCAATTCCTTCCCTACTAAGGGTGTTCTTTGATTTAGTAAAAATCAAAACAAGTCAGTATTCCAGCAGTACTAATGCTGCAAGATGCAATCTTATAAGTAATTGTATTAAATTTTAGAAAACCAGTGAATTTAGTTAGCATATGAAAAAACAAGTACTCTCCTATTAGGTCAATACTATCTGTATATATGTGTAAGTTATTTGGTCTGGGACCCTAGGAGACTGCAGTTTATTCACAGTCACAAAAAATAAGAATTAAAATGTCATGAAGAAAGATATTAAGTTCATTTTGATTGCCAGTGAGTAATTTCTTAAAATCTAGATTTTTTTCCTGACCTTCCTAGACCCCTCACCCCATCCCAAGTGTCTAGAATAACTGAAATGTACTATGTTCAAAACTAGGGCAAATTCCCATTTGTCCAGAATGGGGTCACTATGGCTCTCCCCCTCACATGAAAGAATAACCCTGAAAATCTCCCACTCTTTCTACCCTGGTGATTCTGTAATTACGATCAAAATACCACCCTATCCATATTGAAAGTGTGACAAAATTGCTTCACTGATGGGTCTGCTCTAATAGAGTTCTTTTTTGAAAAATGAACTTTGAACTGTAATCAGTTCTCACTTGTTAGTTTTATTTTCCTCTTAGTAAATATTTTAGTAATGTTTTTAATTAAAAATTTAATCTTAAAAAGACTGATACCAAAGTGTCTGACAAATATTATTATTACCGTTTATTTATACTGAATCTAGAAACTTTTATATTGTTAGTAATTCATTTACATTCATAGTTGGATTATAAACTTGCCTAAATATATCAATCTTCATTTTGTAGTCTTAACTAAAATATTATGACCCACAAAAGACCTATAAATTAGAGGCTTACCCCTGTAATAAATAGAAAAGAAGAAGACACTTGGAATTAGACACCATAAAAGGCAGCAGAGATGGTCTCTGTGTTTTCTTTTTTTTTTCCATTTTTTTAATTGCATTTTAGGTTTTGGGGTACATGTGAAGAACATGCAAGATTGTTGCATAGGTACACACATGGCAGTGTGATTTGCTGCCTTCCTCCCCATCACCTATATCTGGCATTTCTCCCCATGCTATCTCTCCCCAACTCCCCACCCCCCCACTGTCCCTCCCTATTTTCCCCCCCAACAGACCCCACGGTGTGATGCTCCCCTCCCTGTGTCCATGTGTTCTCATTGTTCAACACCCACCTATGAGTGAGAACATGCGGTGTTTGATTTTCTGTTCTTGTGTCAGTTTGCTGAGAACGATGGTTTCCAGGTTCATCCATGTCCCTACAAAGGACACGAACTCATCGTTTTTGATGGCTGCATAATATTCCATGGTGTATATGTGCCACATTTTCCCTGTCCAGTCTATCATTAATGGGCATTTGGGTTGGTTCCAGGTCTTTGCTATTGTAAACTGTGCTGCAATGAACATTCGTGTGCATGTGTCCTTATAGCAGAACGATTTATAATTCTTTGGATATATACCAAGTAATGGGATTGCTGGGTCAAATGGAATTTCTCTTTCTAGGTCCTTGAGGAATCGCCACACTGTCTTCCACAATGGTTGAGCTAATTTACACTCCCACCAACAGTGTAAAAGTGTTCCTATTTCTCCACATCCTCTCCAGCATCTGTTGTCTCCAGATTTTTTAATGATCACCATTCTAACTGGTGTGAGATGGTATCTCAATGTAGTTTTGATTTGCATTTCTCTAATGACCAGTGATGATGAGCATTTTTTCATATGTTTGTTGGCTTCATGTATGTCTTCTTTTGTAAAGCATCTGTTCATATCCTTCGCCCACTTTTGTTGGGCTTGTTTGTTTTTTTCTTGTTAATCTGTTTTAGTTCTTTGTAGATTCTGGATATCAGCCCTTTGTCAGATGGGTAGACTGCAAAATTTTTTTCCCATTCTGTTGGTTGCCGGTTCACTCTAATGACTGTTTCTTTTGCTGTGCAGAAGTGGAGTTTGATTAGGTCCCATTTGTCTATTTTGGCTTTTGTTGCCAATGCTTTTGGTGTTTTGGTCATAAAGTCCTTGCCTACGCTTATGTCCTGAATGGTTTTGCCTAGATTTTCTTCTAAGGTTTTTATGGGGTCTCTGTGTTTTCAATGGTTCTGTTCTTTGTGCACTTATAAGAAAATTTTTACATTTGTATAAATGCCGGGGAATTTCAGGCTAAAATTTGAAATAATTTACAAGATGTGTGTATCCACTTCTAACAGGCTTAGTTTATCACAGTAGCTTTAAACAGGTTAGTTTGTGAACTGTAAAGTCTTATTTGGAAAATAATAATGAAACCTAATAAATTCTTGTTTAAATTGGTTTTGCAGAAAAAATAACCAGAGTTTCAGAACCCACTTATCTTCTATTATCCTCACAGGGTTTCAACCAATACAGAAGTTTCAGTGTTCTTTAGATTAGCATTTGGGGGACTTAAATTTTATTCTGGTGGGTAAACATACAGTGGATAGAAGTCAGGGGACAAAGTGCAGTAGAGAGGAAAAGTGAAATGGAAACTACTATTAAAAAACTAAAGGCAGCAAATTCCCAAAAACATTTTTATATTTTTACTTCTTAGAGAAGCATTTCAATTCTATTTTTAACTTCTTAATCACTTGTCTTCTACCTCCAACTGACTTTTTTAAAGGGAAACAAAGAACACCTATCCCTGATGGGTATGAATTAAAAGATTCATTTGAACTACTCTTTGCAATTTCATCCAACGCTGACTTCTCCTGACTTTGCTTTATTAAAATACAAGCAAAAACGCAGGAAAGATCAGTCAGTGTGAAGGAATGTGAGTTACAGCCAGAATGAGAGGGGAGTCTCACATCCAAAAATTCTTGATGCAGTTTTGTGTGCTAACATTGTAACAATAGTTTTAAAATTCTATCTATTCTCCTCCCCTTTCCAATACCACCTCATAAATACCATGGACATTTGAGCTTTGTGGGGATAGAGTCAGGGATTATTTTTATAGCCATTCCCTGCACCAAAAATATATCCAATAAACACTTCTATAACTAGTTTATTTCAACTTCACAGTATAGTTTTCCCTATAGTTAGAGAAACTGATCCATCTCTAATGGCCAATATTTCAAGATAAGAGTAACAAAATTAAGGGGACACAGTGAGCTGGAATTCTTCCTAGAGAAGAAAAACCTTAATGTTCAAGGCAGGGATCAAAAATTCAGATGGTTTTAAGAGGCCAGCGGGTAATTTGGAGTAAATGAATCAGCTACAGTAACATGGTTAGGAAGTCATGTGCTGGCTGACTGGAGGAGGCACAGCCAACTTACATGTCTGAAAAACACCATACTGGCTGAAGCTGGCTGGCTAAATTCATCCACCACAACACCCATTTGTGGTTCTTTTTTCAATAAAGTCCTGCTTCAAAGGGATAAAAAGGGATAAGGCTTATTTGATGGGGGGAGAAGATCCCTAAGAGTTTTATTTTCTTTTTTCTTACTTTTCCTAAGTAGACATTAAGAAATGGACAGTCTAGTGAATAGACAGGTGTAATTATCTATTGATTTGAAGCTTTAAGAAATTCCCTGTGTCCAAATACTCCTCCTCTCTGGTTCGCCACAGCATCTAAAACCACACTGCAATTGTATTGAGGGCATGAGGACAGTGGGGGAGGATATTAATGTATCATAGTAACTTCAAGAGCACACACACGAGTCTGAAAGATGTTTAGTTGTACTGCAGCTAGCAGCCTACATCAAGTTTATTAGAAAGAGAAAAAGAGTCAGATTTTTGTAGAGCAAAGGCATTTCAAAAGAAATGAAAATCTCTGGCCAGCCAATAATGCCAACGGCATTAGAGTATAGAAGGTATCAGGGATGTAGGATGAAGGAAAGCCAGGTAGCTGGTGGGCAGAATGAGCAACGAGTCAAGTAACTAAACTGAAGTAATGTTACGGAGTATCTTTACCACATACTATGCTTGGTGCTGGGGATTCAAAGATAAAATAAGGATGAATTTATCTAGTGGAGGAGATAAACTTTAGCTAACCACAATATTTCATCAACTCTGTAACTCAAGTTTTTTTTTTTTTTTAATGTTTAAACATCTTTGAAATGCATGGCATCTTATGATTTCATTAGCAGAATTTATTTCTTCTTGTACAGTGGTATATAAAATAATTGTGTGTTACAACAGAAGAAATATGGTATATGGATTGTAAAATATTGCTAGCGAATAGAAGCAACAACAGTGAAAATGTATCGTGTAGATTATAGTGAACCATTGAAAGTGTTTAATCCGGGGAGTAACATGTAAGGCCTCTGTATTCATTCTTTCCTTCCTGTGCTTGCCTTCTTCCCTTTATTCAATAAGTATTTATGGAGCACATTCTATAGGTCAAGTTCTCTGTTAGATCCTGGGAATAGAGTGATAAAAAAGAGAAGATGTAACCATCAATCAACCAGATTTAATTGACATTTATAGAACACTTCATTTGACAAGAGCAAAATACACATTTTTCTCTGATTTGCATAGAACATTTGCTAAGATAGACCACATTCTGAACCATAATACACCTCTTGACAAATTTAAAAGAATATATATCATACAAAGTGTGCTCTTAGACCAATGGAATTAAAATAGAAATCAGTAACAGAAAGATAGCTGGAAAATCCCCCAAATATTTGAAGACTAAACAATAGACTTCTAAATAACTTATGTGTCAAAGATGATGTTTCAAGAAGTGAAAAAGTATTTTGAACTAAATGAAAATGAAAATACAGCCTATCAAAATGTGTAGGGGACAGAGAAAGCAGTGCTTAGAAAAGAGAGAGACACAGTTCTGGTCTCATGGAACTTACTGACCAATGACCAAGTAAATAGAAACATTTTATTTATTTATTCGTTCACTTATTTACTTATTTATTTTTGTAACAGGGTCTTTTTCTGTCACCTAGGCTGGAGTGCAGTGGCATGATCGCACCCCACTGCAGCCTCCACCTCCCAGGCTCAATCGATCATCCCACTTCAGTCTCCCAGGTAGCTGGACTACAGGTACACGCCACCATGCCCGGCTAATTTTTGGTAGAGATGGGGTTTCATCATGTTGCCCAGGCTGATCTTGAACTCCAGGGCTGAAGTGATCCTCCTGACTTGACCTCTCAAAGTGCTGGGATTCCAGGTATGAGCCACTCTGTCCGGCCAGAAACATTTTTAAAATGGAATAAAAACAATTATGATTACGGTGGTGTTAGAAAAGCAAGGGTATGTGACTACTTTTTGATAAAATGGCCAGGGAAGGTAACATTTAAGTTGAAATCCATTTGTTGGCAGATGGGAAAGTTTTGCAGGCGAGAGAATAGCATGTGTGAGGCAGAAAACTGCTTAGCATGCTTATGGAAATGAAAGGAGGTCAGTATGATAGAAACTTAGTGAAGAGAAAAGAGATAGGAACTTAGCAAAGAGCAAATAGATAGGAGATGATTTGGAAGGATAGACAGGAATTAGAACACATAGGGACGTATAGACCTCAGGAAGTGTCAAGGGAAGCCATTGAGGGATCCTAAGCAGAAAGATAGGATCTGATTTACAGGTGGAGACAAGGCTCCTGGGCCAGCAGAAGAGACATTTGAATGCTGGATTACGCATGACCAAGAACTGCAGCACAGGCAAGAACCTGAGCTCCCAACCCAGGCTGCCAGTGGAGCGTCTGAGGAATGTGGTTTCTAAGGTAATTTGTATTCTCAAGGGGACATGGCTGAACATTTGAACATCAGGCATTGGGTGTGAATACAGGAGTCCACTCTTGTCTACCTTTCCATGGTTTCAGTTACTCAATCTCTGTCCAAAAATATTAAATGGAAAATTCCAGAAACAAACAATTCACAAGTTTTCAATTGTGCATCATTCTGAGTAGTTGATAAAATCTCGTGCCTCTCTGTTCTGACTTGTCTGGGATAGGAATCATCACACGGCCAGCATATCCCCGCTGTCTACACTACTGGCTCATTAATCACTTAGTAACTATCATGGTTATCAGATCCACTGTCGTGGCATGACCATGCTTGTGCTCCAGTAACCCTTATTTTACTTAATAACAGTCTCAAACCACAAGAATAGTGATGCTGGCAATTCATGCTAAAGAGAAGCAGTAAAGTACTTCTTTTAAGTAAAATGTGAAAGTTCTTGACTTCATAAGGAAAGAAAAATTGTATGTTGACGTTGCTAAGATCTATGGTAAGAACAAATCTCTATCCATGAAATTGTGAAGAAGGAAAAAGAAATTCATGCATAGTGTACTTAGATTCAGAACTATCTGCAGTTTCAGGCAACCATTGGGGGTCTTGTAATTTCTCACCAGCCTAGCAGGGTAGGAGCTTGGGATAGAATTTATGGATTTAAAGAAAATAAGAAAATGTGGTATTTCTTGCACACTTGAGTGAGGGACTAAGATTTTTTGCCCATTTTAAGAAAACAACTTTGCATGCTGTGTGGAATGGATTCTACGGAGGCAAGTGCAAAAATGAGGAGAATTTGGAGGCTGCTGTAGTATCTATGCAAGAAATACTGTGGACTCGAACAAGGAGGATGGCGGTGGAAATGGTGAAAAAGTAGGAAGACGGGAAATGCTGTTCAATATTTTTGGTGCCTGTGATAGACTCCCAAGGTGTTTCCATCATTCACGCTTCCTGGAGTTCATGTCTTCATGTGATCCCCTTCCCTTGACTGCAGGTGGCATCTGGCACTTATTTCCTCCAAATAGAATGTGACAAAGGTGGCAGGATGTGTATGATTATATGACTGTGTTTCATAAGACTGTAAGGCTCACCCTAATGGAGTCTGTCTCTCCCTGGCTTCCTCGAGGAAGCAGGCAGCCACATTGGAGGATCCCACATGGTAAAGAACTGCAGTTGGCCTGTAGGAGATGAGGGCGGCCTCCAGTCAACAGTCAGCAAGAAACCAAAGTGCTCCATCCTACAGCCTCATGGACCTGAATTCTGCCAGCAACCTGAGTGAGACTGAAAGTGGATCCCTCTCCAGTCACGCCTCAGGTGAGACTGTATCCCTGGATGACAATTTGATTCCAGTCTCATGTGACCCTAAGCAGATGACCCATCTAAGCTGTGCCTGGACTCAAGACCCCCAGAAACTGTGAGATAATAAACATGTGTTAAGCTATTCAATTTGCGGCAGTTTGTCACATTGGAAAGTAATGCCTTCCCTCGTTGGTGGGAGCAGATCTTCAATCTGCTAAGCCAAATGATAATGTCTTCTGGAAACACTCTCACAGACATACCCAGAAATGATGTTTTATTTATTTTATTTTGTCAAAGACAGAGTCTTGCTCTGTCACCCAAGCTGGAGTGCAGTGGTATGATCATAGCTCACTGCAGTCTTGAACTCCTAAGCTCAACTGATCCTCCTGCCTCAGCTTTCCAGATAGCTGGGACTACAGGTGTGTGCCACCATGCCTGGCTAATTAAAAAAAATTTTCTTTGTCACAATGGTGATATAGTTTGGCTCTGTCGTCCCACACAGAGTTTCTCTGCACAAGCTTTTTGCCTGCGGCCATCCATGCAAGATGTGACTTGCTCCTCTTTGCCTTCCTCCGTGATTGTGAGGCCTCCCCAGCCATGAGGAACTGTAAATCCAATTAAACCTCTTTCTTTTATAAATTGCCCCGTCTTGGGTATGTCTTTATCAGCAGTGTGAAAAGGAACTAATTAATACAAATGGGGTCTTGCTATGTAACCCAGGCTGTTCTTAAACTCCTGCCCTCAAGTGATCCTCTTGCCTCAGCCTCCCAAAGTGCTGAAATTACAGGGATGAGCCACCATGCCTGGCCAATAAATATTTTACAGGCTACCTAGGCATCCCTTATTCCAGTCAAGTTGACACATAAAATTAACCATCACACTGCCTAAAACATAATTTTTGCATCTCTGTTGATTCCATTTGGAATTATACTTTACCTGGATTTTTTTTTAGGTTTCTGGGACCACCTTTGTTCCTGAGCAATGTTTTTGATTCTGTTTTGAAAATTCCTTCCCATGGCAGAAGTTGCTCTCTTCTTAAATCTCTTGCCAAACTCTGGCTTCATGATTTAGATTTCTGGGCTTCCTGCTAGTCTGGGAAGGTGGTTTAGACAGATGACAACACAAATAACAGATTAAAGATGAGAAAGAGGTTACAAATTAAAATATTAGTTAGGCGATGCTCTAATAGCACAGGTGAAATTATTTGAAGCCTGATTAGAGGCAAGATAAATGAAAAGGAAAGGAAGGCTCAAGACACCGTTTGGAAGCAAAATCAACAGGACCTGCTGAAATTGAGCAGTGAAGAGATGAATGGTGGGGAGATGACGCTGATCTGTTAATGACATCTAGCTTGGGTGGCCAGATAGAAAGCAATACAGTAATCACACTTGGGATAGTTTATTCCTCCATGATTCCTTTTAAATAAATATGACACATGAGTATATCCACACCAGAAAAGATTTGAAAGGCAGGATTTGTTTCTGGAATTAACCCCAGCCTCTCCACCAACTAGTCTCTGTAGCTTTCTAGCTCTCTGTCTCACAAATGTATTCACCTGACAGAGCAGACATAAATAAAGATTTCATATACTAAAGCTAGTTTATAATGAGGATGTCCTGCTTGGGAGACAGGGAAATGTTCAGTGTAAACTAGCTCTTCTTATGGAGTGGGGTTTCTCTGGCCCAGTGATGCTTTTACCAGCCTCAGATTTCCTGCTACCTTGACGTCTCTTTCTTTCACTACAGATCTCATTAGCTTTCACTGAGCTCCTAGGTTTCTTTCCTTTGATGTTGGTGCTCCTTCTAGGTCTAGGACATGACCCCATACCTGGTCACAGATGAAGGATACCTCTGCCACTGCTCTTGCCTTCATCCTGTGCTTCCCCCTGGGTCCCATCAGCCTGAATGCCTGGGCCTGCCCTTCTCCTACATATGCCAACAGGAAGGAAACCAAAAAGGCAACACAAAAGGAGCTTGAGTTTGTGAGGAATGTGGGAAATGTGGCAGTTTATTCTGGAATCTGTTGAATTTAAAAGTGTTTACAGAACACTGAGATGGTTAATCTTATGTGTCATCTTGGCTAAGCTATGGTACCCATGTGTTTGGTCAAATATTAGTCTACATGCTGCTGCTAAGCTATTTTTTTTTCCTATGAGATCCATCCTCTAATGTATCATAAGCTATTTTTTAGAATGATTAATGCTTAAATCAGGAGACTTTGTGTAGACCTGATTATCCTTCATAATGTAGTTGGGCCTCCTCCAATCAGTCGAAGGCCTTAAGAGAAAAGATTGAGGCACCCTGAGGAAGAGAGAGTTCTGACTCCAGACTACCTTTGAACTCAAGACAAAAATATTGACTCTTCCTTGGTTTCTTCAGCTTGCCAGCCTACACTGCAAATTTTGGACTTGTCAGTCCCCCACAGTTGTATGAGCAAATTCCTCAGAATCTCTCTCCTCCTCTCCTCCCCTCCCCTCCTCTCCTGTCCTGTAAGTTTTATTTCTCTGAGAACCCTGATACAAATATTCAAGAGAAGTCTCCAGAATAAGTGTTTATATAGATTAAGAGCTCAAAAGAGAAATCAAAGTAAGTAAACAACTAATTAGGAGTTATTACTACGAGACTAGTATCTCTGAATCTGAGGAAGCCAAGAAAATGCAAGGGAGCTGAGAAAATGCAAGAAGGAAGAGGTTATAGACAATATCAAATATGGCACAAAACCAACATGATTGAAGAAAAAATATTTAACCTGGCAACTAACTAATCAGCATTTGCTTATTTGCCATTTAGCAAACAACATAGATTTTTTTAAAAAAAAAAAGATAAATGAAAGAAAATCTCATTTTCAGAATTAGTAGCAATTTTATAGGACTCACCAAAACATTATATGGTCTTACATATTATATGATCCTCAAAAGTTTAAGGAAAACCAGTAATGTCTAGATTACAACAAACTTTCACAAGACTGTTTACCAAGATTCAAATCTTAAATAGCACTTAAATATATTTTTTCTCCCATAAAATGCAGTAAAAATGATTTTTTGAACATTGAAAGATCCTTTCAAGAATGTTCATGAAATTATAGAAATGCAGCTTTTTTTGTTTCTGTTGAGATTTGATAGCTTGAGAAAGCCTGTGATGGCAAGTGGAGAACAACAGAAGTGGGTTGAGATGTGGATTCTGAGTCATTGGCCCACATAAGGGTCAAGTGGCTCCTTCTCTTGCATCTGTTCACGTAATTCTAACCTACGTTACAGAAAAATTATAAACCATGCAAACTCTAGACCTTCAGGTCACCCCCAAATAGTCAAAATTGTAAATATGAAATCCACAGTTGCTTGGAGTCTATTATATGCTCAATCTTTTGATGATGTCCTTGAGAGATAATGACTTCACTCACAAAATACTAGAATACTGCGCTCAATGTGCAGGGTGCTCGGGAAGATCCACTTCAATAGAGGGAATTCATCCCTAATTTAAACTCTCCTTGAGGGTGATTATTTTGTATGCCATATTTCTGATTGCTTGTCTCATTTGGTCCTTAGTATGTGAAAAAACAACCCTAGGAAGTGTTTGGTTTTTCAAACTTACAGTATAATAGGTTTTGAAGAAGCTTCAAGGCAAGTAAAGGAAACACACCTGAGTTTTGTCGGTAGAAGATATTTCCTTTCTCCCTCTACACACACACACACACACACACACACACACACACACACACACACACACACACACCCCACCTGCCCTCTGGAGCCATAGGCTCTCCTCCCTTCCTGGTCTCACAGTAGTTTTTCTTTGGCTCTTCTCCATTGCCAGTGAAATATCTGGAACTCACCAGTCTACACAACTGGTGATTGTCTGTAGGATGAAAACGTGATGATTTGGTGGTAGCAGCTGTCAAGGAGGCTTCTGAAAAATGAAGTTGTTCTTAGAGAATAATTACCTGAAATTGAGTGATGTTACAAAATCACTGAAATAAAGTCGGTTGGTTAGAAATGCAGTTCAGGTTTAGGCTTCACTGGAATTTAGTCGACCTCGAACAATGTACGGGAAAGCAAAGAAAAAAATTTCACTTTTCTCATGGGATACAAAAGACATAACTTTGTTTAAGTGAATTGTGGAATAGTAGGTTATAAGATTGAGACTGTGATTTATTTATTTATTACAACTCCTAAAATTAAATGCTACTGATTCTCGCCTCAATAAAACTATCTTTATCCAAAAGGGAGGATTTATGGGATGATCTCTGGATGCCTCAGGCACTGAAGAAAGCTGGACGAAAGATATAGTTCCAGATCTTAATTAAGGATGAACTCAGAAAACTTGTACGACAAAAAAGCCTCTCAAGCTTGGACTCCTTTTCTTTCTTCTTTGGGGTTAGTTTACTGTCTCAGCCATCACCCATAATGGGAGCTTAGCCATTAACTCTAGGGCCATATTTGTACAGTGATGGGAACATAAACAACAACAAAAAAAAAGAGGCTTCTCTGTTAGCTTCAGCCAGAACAATTCTGGGCAGGGAGTCTGCTTGGACTGGCTTTGCCCTTGGCCTCATCACGGTGGCCAGAGAGTGAAGGTGCTGTGTTCATCTCAGACTAAGCCTGAGCAGTGTGAATATTCACTTATGGGAGGAAAGGGAGGGGTGTTGAGCAGGCAAAAAGGGGGGGGGAAAAAAGCCCCTAGAGACATTCCAAAGATACCAAATGATAACTTGATTTTTGGCAATATGCTTATGTCACAATGTTAAATATTCATCTCACTCCCAACTGCCCCATGTCTTATCTACAATTAGTAGCCCAATTATTATTTTTTCGTTCATAATGACAACCAACATTACTTGAAGCCTCCTCATAATTGCTTTATTTCTTTTTTATTTGTTCAGCCTCAGAACAGTTTAACGTTTATTGCAGATATTGGGATTGGCTCACTCCGCATCTCTTCCAAATGCTTTTCAGAATTTCTCACACCACTGCAGAGCCTGGAAAGCAAACACTTGGTTTTTCAGACTCCTTGCTCCTAGATTCTGGATGTGCTTTAGGCTCTGCCAAGCAGAAGCACTGGTGGGAGACTTGGATTTGGAACTGAGTTCAGTAGGGGAGAGAGGCAGCGCTTGAGGTATTCATTTTGTGGGGACAGATTGTGGTACACATGGTATGGTTTGGGAACCAGCAATTGTGGCAGAGGCTGCCCAATTTAGCAGATGGCTTCTGGATCCTGGCAAGAGAAACAATGTCACTGGTGGCCAAGTTCTGCATTGTGGTTTTGGGATTTGTTTCTGGAAGCTCAGTCTAGTGTATTTTTTAAGCGTTCTCAATGATTATGTAGGCCATGTAATAGCCTGCAATACATCCTTACCTGATTAAATAGCTTGAGTGATTCTGTGTTCTGGCATTGAACCCTGATACAACAAAGAAATTAGTTTTTAAAACGTCACTGACCTTTTTGATTGTGTTATTTTTCTTTTCCTTCTTTGTAGTTGCATGGATGCAAAACATGAAATGAGGCTGGCATTATATGCAGCTTTTGACAAGCAGGTAAATTAGGTGAATTAGGTGATCACAGTTGCTAATTGATGCTTGGTTAGTTAGACCTATAGGAAACACCTGCTGTGGTTCAACGTCCTGAGGATGGAGGTCTTCCATTGGCCCCCACAGATCCACTCCTCACCCTTCTCTATCCTGCTCTGTGCCCTGGGACTGCCTAGCAGGAATGGCTCTCTGTGTTCCCTGGCTTTGCCCATGGAGAGACTTGATTTATGCTGGTTGTCTGTCCCTCCAACCCCTGGTCTTCAGGTTACCATTCACTTTCTCTTTCAAAAGTGTCCTAGTTGATATAATCCTTCTTTCTGGTCAGAGTTTGTGCTCTCTAAACAATGAACATTTATTAATTTCTTACTATGCAGTTCCCCCTCTTTTGCCAACTGAGAATTTATAGTTCAAAACTCATGAGCAGAAGGGCCACTCTGGTGCTGTAGCAGTCTGCTTTTGCCCCTGGAGTTTGGCGAGGTTCAGGGTCTTACCTCACGACTATGAAAAATTAGGCACACAGACACGGAGGGTGAGTAGGGCAGAGTAAAACTTATTAAGCCAAAGGAAAGCTCTCAGAAAAGAGAGGGGTCCTGAAAGCAGGTTGCCAGTAAGGCATCTGTGTTCTGTGTCTTATGTGGCAGAGGCCAGGAAGTCTTCTGTGGGTTTTGCCCAGACGGGAGGGGTAAAATTCCCTCCTAGGGTACTACATCTACGAGTGTCTCAGGTTGGCCAAAGTGACCCCAACTTGGTTATTACCCATGAATGCCTAAGTCAAACTCATGGTGGGAGGTGCTTAAAACAACAATGCTAGTATCACGTTAATGAGATTATACTGTGCTGGGTCAAATTAAGGCCATTTAGGTTGATTTATTGCACCTGCGCCTAAGTTGGGACAGTCCCAACTAAGTAACATCCTGGCATAAGGGCAAGTTCTTAACCACATTTCTTCCTGTTAGCTGCAGAGGCGGTATCGATGCTGTCCTGCGGTTGTTCCTGTGAACGTTGTTCCTTTCTGTCCGTTCTCCCGAGACCCTCCCTCTCTTATCTGCCTATCCAGCCACTAACTATCTCCTCTCTCAGTGCTTTCCCCTCCAGTAAGCACCCATATTTTCATTTCCAAGTGTGCAATTTTCAAGTTTATAATTTGTTAAGAAAGAGAATGTAAGAGAACGATTCAGCTGGTTGTCAACAACTGCAGCTGAGCCCAGACTTTGTCTACCTCTCTTCCCTTTTCTGTTTGCATCATCTCCAATAGTTCTTCTAGGATCCAGAACTGATACTGCTGCTGCCTGGTTTTGAGTGCTGGCCCTTTCAGGTTCACTGATTCTCCTACATTTTCTGGCTAAAGTGTGGAAAATCCCCTTTGCTCCTAGTACAACAGTGATAAAATAAAATTTCCCCCAAAATTCCCAAAAGTAGATTATACTTGCCCTGAAGTTTATGCTATATGTCAATCTCTGTCTTTCCACTTATCTATCCATCCATCCGTCTATCCACATATACATATATGTGTCTATATATCTCTCAAGATTTACGGTATCAGAATTTTTCAGCGTGTGGTTCAGAATCTTTTTTTTATTAAGTTTTTTTTTTCTTTTTTCTTTTTTTGAGATAGAGTTTCACTCTTGTTGCCTAGGCTGGAGTGCAATGGTGCGATCTTGGCTCACCACAACCTCTGCCTCCCGGGTTCACGCAATTTTCCTGCCTCAGGCTCCTGGGTACCTGGGATTACAGGCATGTACCACCACACCTGGCTAATTTTGTATTTTTAGCAGAGATGGGGTTTCTCCACGTTGGTCAGGCTGGTCTCGAAGTCCTGACCTCAGGTGATCTACCCGCCTCGGCCTCCCAAAGTGCTGGGATTACAGGCGTGGGCCACTGTGCCCAGCCTAGTAAGTTTCTTAAGTTACTCTGATGCATTTTTTGCTTCAATTTACTTATTGCATCTATTAATAAATTATTGATTACAAAAACAGGAAAGAAAAAAAGAATTAAAAACACCTTAATAATTTGGGTGTTTTATTCAGCAGTGCATTTACAAAGATCAAATGAGAAATATAAACTTTTACTTTGACTTTTCTATTTTCATCTTTTAGAATGGAAACAGTCAGAATGCTAAACTCACACAGAATGTATAAAAGTTTAGCAATCTACCACCAGGATTGGAAAACCAAGGAAAAAAACAAATCTAACACAATGCTACAGAAACAGAAAAGCCCAGGAATTCTTACTAATTTAACTGAAGTTTAACTTTGATATTGTCGGCTGATCCAACCACTCCATCTTGGTCTCTTTCCCTTCTCTTAGTCTTGCTTGATTGGGAGTTAGGTAATAAAAATGAGCCAAAGATTCTCAAAGTTCTGCAGAGGTAGACATGGGCTAGTCTTGCGGTCAGAGCTGGTTAGTACTTTGGCTCTTTCTAGAATGTTTAGTGTTAGGCCCAGATAACTCAACTACATCTGTAGTGCTTCTCTGAGGCTGCTCAGGCCTTCTCAGGTCTTGCTTGAACCCCTAGTCCCAAGGATACCTTTTCCTTTTTCTTTCTCTTGAAAATCTCTTCGACTTTGTGTTTCCATTGGGCCTGTACTATTTTCTCTAGCCTGTAGAGGCTCTTTCTACCTTTAATGATCTTCTTCACCAGTGTTCAAATCCAGCTATTGGCCCTTGGTTTCTTTATTGGTCAGGATGTCAGTCGCCTTCTCTCTCCTGAATTTGGCGTCACTTCTTCTGGTGAGCAGAAGCTAATTCATTTTTCCATCAGAGAAAGTTTCAGCTATCATTAATTTCTCATGAGTATCTCCTTATTTGGGAGATATGCCTGTTTTCAGCTCAATAACCAAATCTTTCTAGTCTCTAGAATTTAGTTGCTTCTGTAATTTCTTCCCAATTATCTATCCACCAGTTATTTTCTTAATCTATGTCTCCTTCCCTGCCTCAACAACACAGACTATGCCAATCCTAAGGTTACAGTAATAATCAATGTGCAGTAACATTAGTCCTGCACTAATAATCAATGTGCAGTAACATTAGTGTGGCAGACATAATCTAAGTTGCCCCATGATCCTTGCCTCCTGGTATTCATGCTGTTGCATAATTTCCTTTGAGTGTGAGAGAAACCTGTGACTTGATTCTAACCCATAGGACATGGCAAGGAACTAGCCATATCTTAGAGCAGCCTCCAGACAACAGTCAGCAAAACACTGAGGTTCACAATCCACTAGTCAACAAGGAACTGAATGCTGGAACAATTATATGAGATTGGAAGCAGATCCTTCCCTCCTGCTGGGCCTCAGATGAGATCGCAGCTCCAGTCATTACCTTGATTGCAGCCGGCAGAAACTCCCAACCCACAGAAACTGTGAGATAATAAATGTGTTAAGTTGATATCTTCATATTGTTGATATACAATAATAGATAACTAATACAGTTAATAATACGAGACACAGTTTCCTCCAAGGGAAGGAAATGGGCCATTTTTTAGACAAGATAGTAAAAAGTGTCTAGGAAAACTTCCTAAAAAATGCCATAACAGTTGGATTCACTTAAAAAATTTTATAACACAAGACCATATATTTGAAATGATTTAGCTCTTTATGGCTTGATCTGTAGTGCTATCTTTTAGAATTTCTTTTAGCTGGATGTAACAGAAGGCTGACTACACTTTCTTAAATAAGTAAGGTAAAGTGTTTATTTTCCTTACGTATAAAAATGCCTCATGCAGGCAGTCCAGGGCTTGTGAGGCAGTGCCAGCATGTCACTGGGGATTGGGTTCCTTCTGTCTTCCTATTCTAGTATCCTTAGTGAGTGGATTTCGTCTTCATGTTGTAAGATGCCTGCTGCATCTCCAGGCATCTGTGTTTCAGGACAGAGAGTGAAGGACAAAGGTGGATTCCAGCTGATTCTTTACTTTTTAAAAAAGGCATTTCTGGATGTTTCTACCAAGAAACCTCTACCTACATCTGAATGGGCAAGATAGAATAACAATATGGTGACCTGCAATGAAATATGTGTGTGGGGGGGGGTGGGGGTGGGTATTTTATCTAGGTATTTTGCTGAGGTATGTGCAAACAAATCAGGGTCTGTTAGCAAAGAAGGAAAGGTGACTGGATATTGGGTGGGCTACTAGAAGTGTCAGCCACCAGTCATGTAGTTAAATGGGAGTCTCTGCTTGGAAGAACAACATTTACAGAATAACCCTTGAAGCCAAACAAGTCCAGATAAGTCATCACAATTTGCTTTTAGCATGGAGGTCATTTTAATTAAGATATTTCCCTAAACCTGTCTATAAGACTACTCTTAAAATTTTACAAAGGCTTAGATTATCTTGCTTTTAAAAATGTTTATGCCTAAACTGTTTCCCTTCTCTTCAATTTGATAGTATTTCTTTGCCTCAAAAAGCCTCTAAACACTTGATTTGTTCATCCTATAGACAGCTTTGTAAGTAAAACCAAGGGTTCCTTTTACGGTCCAGATAGCTTCTTAAGGACAGGTAAAGTCAGCACTCCTGAGCATCAGGGTAGCTAGGGGAGTGTTGTAGATTCACAGGGGTAAAAGATTGCCGCTTTCTTCCACTTCCCTCCACTTAGTTCAAACCTGTAAGTTTAAATGAGGTAAGGAGAACTGTCTCTTAGGAATGGTTGGGAAAGAAAAGAAAAGAAAGGCTGGGGTGGCCTGAAGACCACTTGAATCATTTCTTCTATAATTACAATCTAATTTTCCAATAAATTGCAAGCATTTCCGGAACCACAGACTTCACTTAAGCCAAACTCTGTCAACTTCACACTGCCACATATGGATGAGGATAAATGAGTTTCTCTTTTCAGGCCCCATTTGTATATACTTTACAGAACTTCATCTACAAAGTTATTCGTTTCTCTCCTTTTCTCCTTTGTATCATAGCTCATTTAATTTCAATATAATAAAATCCATTAACCGTCTAGAAGCTAAGGTTTAAAAAAGCAATTTTTTCCCATGTTCAGTTATTGCAACAGATATTCATTATAGCTAAATCAAGAGAACTTTTTAGTAGCATAACACCATGGTCCTTCAGGAAAAAACAATAAACAAATCTACCCATTTTTCATTCCAATATTTTTATCATTCCTTTAGGCATATGCAAAGAACATGCTCACTCCTGGCTGGATAATTCATTCTTTCTTTGTGAAATAGCTGTGGCAGAAGGAGCCATAAATAAAATAAAGCCTAGATACCAAGTTTCCTAAACCAGGATTTGCTTTAATGTGTTCAGATTGACAATATCTAGTAAACTCCGATATTTCAAAACTTACCATAACAGGTATAGATCTGGATTTTTAAGAAATTGACATGATTCATCCAGACACATCTGTGGGTTTTCTTTTGAAACAGTAGAGCTTTGCTTACTGTGATAGTTTGCATTTTAAAGAAATTTCATTGCTTTCTCTTGTGTGTCCTAGATAATTTTTATGTAACTGAATCATGACTTTCCAGTAGATAAACAGACAACAAATATAAACATATAATTCTCGAAAGAGAAAACACAAAGCAAAAACAGCTAATCAACATATGTTCTGTGCCTATGTTCAGTGTGATGAAAAAATACAAATTTAAGAAATATGTTATAGTGACTTACCTCCTTGTTGACATGAGCAAAGGGAAAAAGCAACAGGAATAGAGAAGACTGGCTAGACAGCAGTGAGATGGGCCCTGTTACCTACTGAGGAAGGATGGAGAGGGGTGGATTCCCTGGATTCTGTAAGGCTGCAAGAACTGGAAACATGCTCAGGTTACCTTAGGCAGCAGCATCTTGTGAAATAAATGCCTGAGAGAGGGAAAATGGGAAACATGTAATCAGTGCTCATGGGTGCCTAGAATGTTCTTCAGGATCTTCAGTTCTAGAAGTTCAAGAATTGTGGTCACCCAATTGCTTGAGTTGTTCCTACAGAATCTGGCATCCCTTTCTCCCTCCCATGGTGCTCTGCTCTGTCATATGGTAATAAAAGATTCTCTCTGAAGCCTGACTCCAACTGGCTAAATCAAAAAGGAAAGCATTGGTTCTCTTGAATGGGAAGTCCAAGGATAGGGTTTGTTCAGGACAGCCAGAGCTGAGGGTTTTAGTGGGAGTATTCTCTGTCTCTGTCAGCCCTGCTATCCTTTGAACTGGCTTCACTTTAAAGCAGGCTCTCTCCATGTGGTGGCCCCTGGTAGGTCACTTAACATCTCAAATCCTGTTTCCTCATTCTAAAAAAATGGAGCTACTAGCCACCTGCATAAGTACACTGTGAGGATCCTGTGAGATAGACTATATATAAATGCTTTCAAACTGCCACATTTCAGAGGACTTTATTAGTTGATATGAGCTCAGCGGTCTGCTTTGGAACAGTCTTTAACATGGCATTTATACTTTCTTCCCTGTTTCTGATTAAGATGGTATTGGTGTTGTTAAGCAGGCCTGCTCTGCAACTTGGCACAGAGGGGAGAAAAGTCATCCGCTTTATAAAGAATATCAAGAACGCCGGACATTATTATTTTTTTAATTGGCATTAAAAAAAATAAGTTCTAGGGCCCTGGGAGCCTGTGGAAGAGTCTCAGGGACCATAGTGTATGTGGAGGGGCCAGGTGCAGCGGGCAAGGCTGACTGGGTGGAGCTGCCCTGTTTAATCAGAGCAGGCCTGCTTTTGTCTGTTTTCTATACCATGATTCTGCGTGAGATTTTTACATCAAAAAGGAGAGTGGTAATATGATTAAAAGAGGAGTAACTCTGGCATCAAAACAGGAGAAATGAGCCAAATGCTGACATTAATTGACTAAAAGCTAATGAAAGCAGAACTGAATCAATTACAGCAAAATTGAACATTACTTGACAATATTTAGAATTCAATATTTTTTAAGTAATAGCTCAAAGTGGTACATCTTTCACTGGCCTACGCCTGAGAAGGACCTCCCCTCATTCCCCTCATTCCTCTGGCTCACCTCTGAGGCTAAGGACACTGAGAAGCCTCTGCAATGTTCGGGCTCAACTGGCCAACCAGCCCTCCTACACTATATGGTTCACAATATTATTAGTGTTTACCAACCCCTCCTTGTTCTAGCTGATGCAATGTGAGAAGTAGTGTGTGTTCAGCGTTAGGTGGTAAAAAGGTGATGCAGTGTGGGGGTGAAACCCCGCAAGAGCCGAGGCAAGGGTCTGAAGCCTCAGCATATTCTCCCATAAACATAGAATTAGAAAAGAATTAGAGATATAGTTACATAGTTATTCCTATATATAATCATAATCACATAGCTATTAATGTGTAATTATAAATATATACATATATATATCATCATATAATCTTTAATCTTCCTAATAAGTCTTAGGTCAAGAAGTATGGGACTGAAGTGGCATTGGAAAAGAGGTGACCCTAAGACAAGATGCTCTAAGTCCTCTGTCACGCCCGCATAAGGGCTGCTGGAGGACGCCTTGCCTGTGTGACTGTCAGTGCTGTGAAAGTGCCCACTGTTTAGCCAGCTAGGGAATGAGACGTCCAAGATGGCCGAGAGGTCTCCTTCCTTAGGGAGTGAGGAGAAAACTCCGCTTCTCCAAGCTCTTGTGGTAGGCCTGATGGCTGTCAGGGAGGCCCACAGACCTCCGGGGGACTTAATTGTCTCTATGTGGGGCTGTGCTTCAGCGCTCACAATCCATGTCTGCTTTCAAGTTCTGCTTCTGCACCTGGCTCCTCTTTTTCTTAGAAGATGAGAATTAGTAATAGTAACAGAAGTCTGAGTGACCTTGTTATTTCTTGACAAGTATGAAGAAAGTGCTGACGCCTTAGGTTTTCTCCTCACTTTGGCTTCTTCAAAGTCTTGGGCCCCTGTCTCCAAGACACGTGATTTACCTGACCCTAACTGACCACCATTACCTCATCCTACCTGCCCTTCCCCCTGCTTTGTACTCAATAAAAGTCAGAGCGCCGAGGCACTCGGGGCCACGGCTGGACTCCGTGCTTTGGTCGGCAGTGGACCCCTGGGCCCAAACTCTGTTTTCTCTTTCTCTGTCTTGTTTCTTTTATTTCCACAGTTTCTCATTTCCACACCTGCAGAGAGGGACTCACAGGACCCTGTAGGGCTGAACCCTGCAATGCATTCTACTCAGGACTTTCTTTTGGTGGTGATCTGCAAGGCTAAAGGTGCAACCACAAGATGATGAGCCTGTGTCCCCTGAGTCCTGGGTGGCTGTGCAGGGTAGATCCCCTGCCTAACCATGAGCTAGAAATACAGCTTTGTGTCCTTAAACTACAGATATTGTGTTACTCTGTTAAAACAGCATAATCTAGTACCCTCTGAAAGGAGATTTGGAGACTGTAGGAAGGTTTTTCAGGATGCGAAATTCACAGAGGCCAGCTGCAGAAGCAAAGCTAGAATCACCGAGAGTGCCATGGAGGTGAGGCAAAGAGGAGGATGGAGTGAGTAACGGCTAGTTGAGGAAGGGGTGTGATTTAATGGGAAAAACATGGACTTTGGAGTCAAATAGACCTTCGGAGGGTCCAAATAGGTTTCGCTATTTTCTCTTGGACTCTGAGCAAGTTGCCAACCTGTCTCATTTTTCTCATTTATAAAGCATAATACCTACATTACAGGGTTGCTGAAAAGCTCAAATTACACACACACACACATGCGCGCGTGCGTGCACACACACACACACACACACACACACGGCTAGCATGTAGCAGTATGTAACAGTTGGTAGGGAATCAATAAACCTAGCTACCCTTTCCCTCTGTTCCCTTCCTTCTAAGCATTTCTAAGCTTGGTAATTGACTGTTTTGCTCTCCCAGGCTCTACAACTAGGACTCCTTAAAGTCCTTACTCCAAGGTCTGCCTCCTCTACATCCCTGCTAGGGCTTTGAAACTAGAAGTGAATGCTGCCAAATCCTCTGGCTTATCACTCTATAAAGTGCACTTCAACCCTAAAGATGAAATCATGGCCAGGGTGACAGGCTAAAGTCTGAGCCAGGGTGAGCTTTTGAGGAAACAGCGTGCAGGGCGTGGCGGTGTCAGCTCTCTCCTTGCCCACACTTTAGTTCCTTTCTGCCCACATGCATTCAGGGTATTGCCCTTTCTTCTCAGCTGTCTTCTGTATTAACCTCCAGCCTGTTGGGTGCATTCACTTTTGCCAGCTTGACTTTCAATATGTATTTAAAAAAAAAAAACTTTACAAGAAACAAAAGGGAAACCATCATATTAAAAAATATGATCACAAAAGCAGAGAAGTGATGCATTTACTGGACAAACAGTTCTCATCTTGAGTAAACTGGGAGCACTCAGAGATGCCTGGAGGTCTTGGAGGCTACACTCTATCCACTGATACCTCCTGCCAAATTCTGAACATGCAGAAATTACTAGATCTCAGAGCCCTCATTTCTTGTTGAATTTTAGTGAAAAAACTTCCATGGATCCCCACCATAGTTGATCTTGGAACAGGGTCTTCAACTTTAATAAGAGCCGAATAAAATAAGGCTGAGACCTACTGGGTTACACTCTCACGACGTTAGACATTCTAAGTCACAGAATGAGATAGGAGGTAGGCACAAGATACAGGTCCTGAAGATCTTGCTCATAAAACAGGCTGCAGTAAGGAAGCCGGCCAAAACCCACCAAAACCAGGATGGCAATGAGGGTGACCTCTGGTCCTCATGGCTATGCCCACACCAGCTCCATGACAGCTTACAAATGGCCTGGCAATGTCAGGAAGTGATCCTATGTGGTCTAAAAAGGAGAGGCATGAATAATTCACCCCTTATATAGGGTCCAGCCCTATAGGGTCCAGTGAGTTCCTCCCTGCTGGTGTGGAGATGAGAAACTGGAAATAAAGAATCAGGACACAGAGATAGAGAAAAGAGTTTGGGCCCAGGGGTCCATTGCCAACCAAAGCACAGAGTCCAGCCGTGGCCCCGAGTGCCTCGGCGCTCTGACTTTTATTGAGTACAAAGCAGGGGGAAGGGCAGGTAGGATGAGGTAATGGTGGTCAGTTAGGGTCAGGTAAATCACGTGTCTTGGAGACAGGGGCCCAAGACTTTGAAGAAGCCAAGGTGAGGAGAAAACCTAAGGCGTCAGCACTTTCTTCATACTTGTCAAGAAATAACAAGGTCACTCAGACTTCTGTTACTATTACTAATTCTCATCTTCTAAGAAAAAGAGGAACCAGGTGCAGAAGCAGAACTTGAAAGTAGACATGGAATGTGAGCGTTGAAGCACAGCCCCACATAGAGACAATTAAGTCCCCGGAGGTCTGTGTACCTCCCTGACAGCCATCAGGCCTACCACAAGAGCTTGGAGAAGCGGAGTTTTCTTCTCACTCCCTGAGGAAGGAGACCTCTCGGCCATCTTGGACGTCTCGTTCCCTAGCTGGCTAAACAGTGAGCACTTTCACAGCACTGACACTGTCACACAGGCAAGGCGTCCTCCAGCAGCCCTTATGCAGTGTGACAGAGGACTTAGAGCATCTTGTCTTAGGGTCACCTCTTTTCCAATGCCACTTCAGTCCCATACTTCTTGACCTGAGACTTATTAGTAAGAATAAAGATTATAGGATTATATATATATGTACATATTTATGATTACATATGAATAGCTATGTGATTATATATAGGAATAACTATGTAACTGTATTTCTAATTCTTTTCTAATTCTGTGTTTACATGAGAACATGCTGAAGCTTCAGGCCCTTGCCTCGGCTCTTGCAGGGTTTTCCCCCCAACACCCTTCTTTAGCATATGATCAAGAAGTAACTCTAAAAATGAACAACCAATAGCCCTCGGGGGTTCTTTGCCTGTAAGTAGCCATTCTTTCATTCCTTCATTTTCTTAATTACTTGCTTTCACTTTATGGACTCCCCCTCAAATTCTTTCTTGCACAAAATCTAAGAATCCTCTGTTGGGATCTGGATCGGGACCCCTTTCCGGTTATGAACTTTTAACATTTTGTGTTTTAATGTTTGTGTTTCCTTGGCTTGTTACCTCGTTTACCCTCAACTGTTTAAAGATGGGCTTTTTGGACATTTTATGCAGCTTTAATTGTTCTTAGGGGAGTGAAGAAATGGTCATTTACTTTGAAAAATAGAGGGAACTTGTTGATGAGGGGAAACAGCCAATCCTTAGGGTACAGTGCCCCTTGGTAGTGCAGGAAAGTCCTGGGGGTCATCTCTAACCTACCCCTCCTCCGCTACAGTATTTCCCACTGTAGTCATTCTCTACCGAAGCCCCAGAGGGTGCAGCATTTTGCCACAACAGGGTACTTCTCGGGGCCAGGCTCGGTGGGCTCACGCCTGTAATTCCAGCAGTTTGGGGGCGAGGCGGGCGGATCACGAGGTCAGGAGTTGGAGACCCGCCTGACCAATATGGTGAAACCCCCCTCTCTACTAAAAATACAAAAATTAGCCGGGCATGGTAGTATGCGTCCCGTAACCCCAGCCACTCGGGAGGCTGAGGCGGGAGAATCGCTTGAACCTGGGAGGTGGAGGTTGCGGTGAGCTAAGATCGTGCCACTGCACTCTAGCCTCGGCGAGAGAGCCAGACTCTGTCTCAAAAAAAAAAAAAAAAAAAAAAAAAAAAAAAAAACCCCAACAAAAAAACCCAGAGTACTTCCGGGTTCCTGTTTCTTTAGGAGGCGGGTCAAGAGCTCTCAGCCCATTTGCAGGGGCGGGGTGACGGACACCTAGCAAGTCCAATGGGCATCGAGCGCGTCTAGGCTTGGCGGACTGTGAGCGCCAGCCTGGCCTCGGTCCCCTACTTGAACACCGGCACTTTGCTGCACGGCCCTTGCCCTCGCAACGCTAAACAATTAGAAAAAAAAAGACAAAAACAGGAACCATTTCAAAACACACATACACACACACGCAGAAAGATCCGCATTCAGAAAGACATGCACCTCTCCGCCTGATCCCCCACCTCGTATCCTGCAGCTTCCCGGGCGTGCAGCGCCCATTTACCAATTCCCTTCCTGGGAGCTTGGGCCTCCCTCGCTCGGCCCCACTCCGGGTTACCCTTTCCCCCAGCTCCCGCCTTAGCCAGAGGCTTTCCCGCCGGCAGCTAGGGCTCCGGCCGAAGCGCTGCTCCACGCCCGCCTGCCGCTCTCCCGGCTCCACTTTCACTTTCGGTCCGTGGCGGCGAGGCTTGCGGCGGTGGCGGCGGCGGCGCGAGGGTGAGCCCGGCCCCAGACCCCCAGGTACAGCGCGCTCAAGCCGCGGGGGAGGGGACTGCGGGCCTGGAGGAGAACGCGACACCCGCCTTTTCCCTGAGCCCGCCGGGGGAGGCCTGGAGGCCTGGGGCCTGGAAGGAGGGAGGCAGGGCGCGGGAAGGGCGTGGTGGAGTGGCTGGCTAGGCCCAGGTCTGCGGGGGTGCCCGGCGGGTCTGCGAGGTGTCTGGCGGATCTGCGAGGTGTCTGGCGGGTCGGTGGCGGGCCCACCCCTGCCGGTCCGGGTCCCGGTCCCTGTCCCTCCGGGCGCGTGGCCGGCGCGCCTGCTCCGCGGGTCTCCCCCGCTGTTCCGCTGGCGGGAGCCTCCCTCGGCGCTCCGCCTAGCGCCTGGGTGCCTGCCAGTCCTGCAGGCCATCGAGCCCGCGCAGGGCGGGCAGCAGGGTCAGGCCGAGGAGGGCACCTGCCCAGAGCCGTCAGAGAAACCCGGAGGCTTTGGGTTAACGACTCGGTGGGGGTGGAATGCGCGGGCCGTGTGTGTCCTCAAGTCACTTCGCTCCCCCTGCTTCCCCCTGTTCTGGTTGACAGTTCTGTCTCTCCCCCTTCGCTTTGGCTCTTGCTGGGTTTATTCAGATAAAGCTCCCCCTTTTGACGCATATTAAAAGTTTCCTATCTGGGTGCCTCACTGGCCACGTGGGCCTGCAAGTTAATTTCATGAGGGGGCGGGGAGAGCACACACTGTCTTAAACGCTTTTGGATTGCTTTGTGTAGGCTAGGTTCAGAAAGAAATTGCCTGTTTCCTATTAAACACCTAGAGTATTCGCCTCAACTCAGGACATGGTCAACAATTAACAAAACAAAATAAAAAAACTTTAGCGTTGGGCAAAGTTGTCTCTTCCCTAAACATCTGGAATTATACTCAGTAGCACATTTTCAGGTGGGGGCCTAAATGGAAACATTCTAGTATTTTTTTTTTTTTTTTCAAATTCAATCCAGCATTTTTATTAGTTACCAACAGCGCTTGTTAATTTCATTATTCAGAAAACTTTGCAAGAACCTCCATGAGGATGATCTATTTCATATTCTATAGTGCTGCAGTAAAAGGAAGGGTGAAATAACCCAACCAGTTGCCCCTGACTTACTTGGTGAGTGGGAAAGTCAGAATCACCTCAGGCAGCTCAAATAACGTTACTAAAATATCTTGAATTCTTCCTTGCTGTGAAGTAATTGACTGTGACAGATGCTTTAGTTTGATCAGAGGCCAAAGTACAATAATTTTTAAACCTTTAAAGGAATATAGTCAAGTACAGAAAAGTCCTTTAAAACCCCTGTCTGCGGGCTCTACACCTGCCTGCTCGATATTTCCCCTTAAATATCTCATGGACATCACAAATTAAACATATTAAAAAATGAACTCAGGATTTCTTCTCCTTCCCTTTAAATCTGTTCCACCTCTAGGCTTCTCCATCTCCATAAAGAGCACCTGTGACTATCCAGATGTTAATTCAAGAAAGCTGGCAGTCATCCCTGATCGTTTTCTCCCTCATCCCGGACTTCCAATCCACTGCAGATGTGGATGTTGAATCCATCAATAGTGTATTCTCTGTCTCCCGTCTCCCCCTCCCTCAGCATCACCCCAGCACAAGCCACAAGCCTGCTTTATCTAGACTACTAACTGGTCTCTTGGCATTTACTCTTGCTTCTTTTCAATCTTCCATTTTTCACACGGCAACTGGGTGGATTTTCTTGCAACATGAAAAAATCCCTAAGACCTCCTAGCTCAAAACCCTTCCAGCAGCTTCTCATTGCACTTAGGGATGCCATCTGAAATCCTTAACCTGCCTTTAAGACTGTGTGATACTCTGGCCCCTGCCTGCCTCTCCTGTTGCATTTTTGCCTTGAACTTGAACTTGTGTTTCAAGTTCACTGGCTTTCATAACCAGTGCTTCCTACTGCCTCTGAGCCTGCAAAATGCTTGCGGTTCTCCCTACTTGGAACACGCTTCCTGTCCTTCTTTTCTCAGTTAACTTGTGTCTGTCCTTTAAGTCTCAGCTAAAATATTCTCAGAGAGCGCCCAGTGGAAATTGGTCTGCTGTTATTCTCTTCTGGTATATGTGTGTGTTTTCCTTTATATCTCTAATCACAATTAGTAGCTATATAAATTCTTGTGTAAACTTCTTAAAACTCCCACCTCTGATTTTAAGTTCTTTGAGATCAGGGACCTGTGCTGCCTTGTACTGCTAATACCCAGAAAAAAACCCTCCCACATAATAGGCTCTCAATAAGTGTTTGTGGAATGAATGATTGAAAATGTTTTAACTCATTTAATCTTTACCACAATCTTGTGAGAGAGGTATTATTATTTCATTTCACACATGAAGAAAATGAAAATGGGATTAAATAACTTGCACAGTAAGTGGCAGAGCAAGAACTCGAAGCCAGGTATTCTGGCTGTAAGCCTAATATGCATATTACCGTATCTTTATAATTTTGCATGTATATGTATGTATGTATGTGTATATCTATGTATTGTGTGTGTGTGTGTGTGTGTGTGTGTATAACCATATTTGTAGAAAAAATTTTAGAGACTCCTACTTGGCGTTCTAAATAAAACTGTGCATTATGAATCTTGATAACATGCAAAAGAAAAATGAGTAGAGCACCACTTGGTAAATCAGAAAGTAAAAGCTGAAGTTTAAGAAGAGATCTCAGACCAGGTGCAGTGGCTCACACCTGTAATCCCAGCACTATGGGAGCTGGGGCAGTGAGATCACCTCAGCTTAGGAGTTTGAGACCAGACTGGCCAACTGGTGAAACCCTGTCTCTACTAAAAATACAAAAATTAGCCGGGCATGGTGGCACATACCTGTAATCCCAGCTACTTGGGAGACGGAGGCATGAGAATTCCTTGAACCCTGGAGGGGAGAGGTTGCAGTGAGCTGAGGTTACACCACTGCACTCCAACTTGGGTGACAGAGTGAGACTCTGTCTCAAAACAAAAATAAAATAAAATAAATCAAAGAGATCTTGATGAAGCTGAAAAAGCAGGGAGTTTATACTCACACAGACTTGGATTACATTCCAACAAGTTGTGTGAACTTGGCAAAGTTACATGAATGTTTCTTTGCTTCGGTTACCCCACCTTGAAATGAGAGTAATAGGCTGTTAGAGAGAGTGAGCATGTGTAAAGTGTCTGGCACTTTGGAGGAGCTTAGTAAATATTAGTTCTTTTTCCTCCTTGGCTTCTATTCCTTTAAGTGTTAGTAGAGTTTAACTTCAAAGAGAATTGTACTTCTCTTGGGAAGAGCTGCTTATGTTGAGTAGACTACTGTTTTTGAGAGCTTTCTTTTTTTTAACTGCATCCCTTTCAGAAAATTGTTAGTAAAACCAGACCCTAGGAGACCAGCCAGAACCATGAAATGCCATGTTTCAAACTGGAACACTTACTATTGGAAGCAAAGCCAAACGAGCAAATTTTTCAGGCAAAGAGCTAAACACATTGGAACACGATCGCAGAATTTTGGATGTAGGCTACTGTTGGGAATTAATAGGAGAATTTATCAGCGAAACCCTTTATTTACTACATGGAGTTTTACCATACTCCAGTCATGTGCAAAATGCTTTTTTTTTTTTTTTTACCAAGCCCCACTCATGCAATGCGTCCTCCTTGAGACACAACTGTTTCTCTTTGGCCCCCGCATGGACCCAACCCTGCAAAGCCTCTGATACCAGGTCTCAGTACCAACCCCTTCGGCAGCCCATCAGCCTTTCTGTCAGCTCAGAACCAGTTGGAATTTCTGGATCTCCTCTGGGGCTGCTGGAGATCTCTCAGAGTCCTTACATGCTTGAACCTGCCACCTTCACAGAGCCCTCTGGATCCCATCTTGGGGTAAGGGCAGTGCTCATTAACCTGTTGCTGCCAGTAATTCCATATGGAAAGCAGAATGCAAGTTCCATTTACTCTCTAGTTCCCCAACTAAAAAGGAAAAAAAAAAGTTCTCTCTGTTCACACTTCCTGTCTAATCTGGGTGATGCCTTTGAAACTGGGATTATGAGATTTCCAAGACTCTCTTTACTGTGTAGGTATCCTTTATGTTTAGCCTCCAGATTGCTCCAGAGGTGAGGAGAAGGGGAGGTCCCTTGAGCTGTGCATTTGGGAAGGTAGCAAGGAAGTGAGGGGTTAAAGAATGTACATTGCCTTGAAGTAGTATCTCATCACATGTAGTTGAAGGGGGAAAGTAGGGTTTGGCCGGGATGAGCTGTTCAACCTTGGCTTTTCAGTAAAATCTCTGCACAGTTTTTATTAAAAAAAAAAAAAAAACCCAAAACCAGAAATCAAACAATCCAAAAAACCATACCCTGATCTTATCACCATAGATTCCAGTTTAATTGTTGTCAATAAGGACCCAGGCATTACAATTTTAAAAGCTTCCTAGGTCACATTCATATACGGCCAGAGTTAAGAAAATGGACATCTCAGAGAAGGGGAATTCCAGGTACTGTGAACACTTCGAGGGATCCACATTGTAGGGTTGCTACTTTTCCCAACTGGAGCAAGAGGTGTTTGGGCCAATCACTTGCATTTACCTGGTAGGGCCCTGCTTGGCAAACACCCATTAGAAAAGTGTGTTTTTGTATAAGAGAAATAAAAACTTATGTTTGATTCTTGGGGCATGGATTGCCAACTCCCTTAAAATTCACGTTGCTTTTATGTCTGATGGCCATTAAAATGAAGTGCAAAATAATGATCTGCAGCATGACTCCCACATGTTCTTGGCAGAATCTTGGAATTACTCCTCTCCCTGCCTTTCATATAACCATTCTCCATCAAGTTCTCTGGGAGTTCCCTTCTGTCCACATCAATTGCCTAAGCTGCCTGTATGTCCTCCCTCTGTGACTTAGCTCCTGCCCTGGTTTGCTCTACCTGTGATGCTCTTAATGCTCTCCTTCATTTGGAAATCTGACGTATCCTTTCACAGTCAAATGCTTTTATGTGAAGGCATCCCAAGGAGTCACTTAGTCAGAGTCACTCTCTGTCTTTGGAAATATAATTTCATTCTTCCCAACACCTTTTATTATTATATTAAAAATATTTTACACTTTCCATATTGTGTTTTATTATTTGTGCACGAGTGTTTTCTGTCCCTCTGGATTTTGAAGTTTTTGAGGGTAGGGTCAGTGTCTTGTTTATTATTTTATCCCACACAGGACTCCGCACACTGCCTGTGTGTAGCAGGCATTCAACACGTACTTGGTGGATGATTGTAAGATAGAGTCTGGGTGACTGATACGTTTGTCACAAACTACTGGGAAAATTGAACTTTTTAAGCTCTTCCTGGCTAAATAAATATGTAATTAACTTTTGGCATGACTATTTGAGGAAGACACTGATGTTATTAAAGGTTGCTGTTACTCACAGGGGCAGTGGAGACCTTGTTCTCGTGGTGGTGAGAGCAGTGTCAGCATTTGATTTCTAGGGGCACAACAGTGGCTTTCTCCAAGGTCCAGTGTCAGTGGGGGAGTGGTAGTTTGGTCAGATGTTCCTCTCATGTGGTTCTGGTTTTGCCTATTTCATGAGCTTGGTTTCCCAAATATCCTGCAACTCTGTGACCCATTCAGTGAGACACTCAGGATCCCTTAATGATTCCCTTTCTGCCTACATCAGCCAGAGCTTGCTTGTTCTGTTGCTTACAACCAAGAACCCTGACACGTAGAGTTAATTTAAACTTTGAACATCAAATGATGCTTTCTACAGGTGTTAATGATTGTTACTAACCATAAACATCTTCCTTACATGAAACCATAACATAGGGAAGGTCCCTTTATTTTCTGGAAAAGACATAGTACTTTTGGAAGTTTGTGTCTATTTCTGTGAATGCTGGGGATACATGCTGAAATTGTGTTGTGTCAATAACATTTTAGTGACATGTATTTTTGCTTTTGTACATTTGTTCCACTAGGTAGTTAAGCAAGAAGATGGTATTTCCATCCCTCAAGTGGTCCTTTGCAACGATGTCATTTCTGCTTTCTTCACTGTTGGCTTTCTTAACTGTGTCCACTCCTTCATGGTGTCAGAGCAGTGAAGCATCTCCACAAGGTAGTAATGGGACACCATTTCCTTGGAATAAAATTCGACTTCCTGAGTACGTCATCCCAGTTCATTATGATCTCCTGATCCATGCAAACCTCACCAAGTTGACCTTCTGGGGAACCACGGAAGTAGAAATCACAGCCAGTCAGCCCACCAGCACCATCATTCTGCATAGTCACCACCTGCAGATATCTAAGGCCACCCTCAGGAAGGGAGCTGGAGAGAGTCTGTCGGAAGAACCGCTGCAGGTCCTGGAACACCCTGCTCAGGAGCAAATCGCGCTGCTGGCTCCCGAGCCCCTCCTTGTCGGGCTCCCATACACAGTTGTCATTCACTATGCTGGCAATCTTTCTGAGACTTTCCACGGATTTTACAAAAGCACCTACAGAACCAAGGAAGGGGAACTGAGGTATTTTTTTTCTCTTCTTTTAAACTGCAAGTGCTGTCCATGCTAAATTCATTATTTCAGATGGATTGTCTTTTAAAATTCCCTTTGTTGTTGAACTTTTTCTTCAGTTTTGCTTTTGCATCTTCTTTATAGTGTTAAAAGTGGCTTTTTCCCTTGCTTTTAAATCTCATTTTAAAATTCTATTTTTAACCAATTTTTTTCCCCCCAGGTTCATATCTATTTGTTTATGTAGTTAGATTTCAGAGACATAATAAACATGGTTCATTTTCCTGACCTGTGCATTCGTTTCCTAGGGCTGTTGTAACGAAGCACCACAGACTGGGTGGCTATAAGCAACAAAATGTGTTCTCTCTCAGGTCTGGAGGCTGGAAGTCTGAAATCAAGGTGTCAGCAGGCCCGTGCTCCCTCCAGACGCTGGGTAGAATCCCTCCTTCTGTCTTCCTAGCATCTGGTGGTGGCCTTGATCCCTGGCACTCCATGCCTTGCGCTGCATGTTCGTTCCAGTCTCTCCTTCTGTTGTCGCATGGCCATTCTGTTTCCCTATGGCCCAGTCTCCATCATCTTATAAGGAACCAGTCATACCGGATTAGGGCCCAGCCTGGTGGCCGCTTCTTCACTCAATTATACATGAAAAGACCCTATGTTCAAATAAGGTCACGTGCACAGATACTACGGGTTAGGACTTCAGCAAATCCTATTAGCAGCCTATTAGAGGAAATACTTTCATCTCCGTTAAAACTTTTTTAGAGATCTCTACTCAACTTGCTTTGATTCTGTTTTTAAGGAGGAGACTTACTTGGGGGAGATTTTATGCCAAGTTTTAAAATGAAGTTTTATTTATTAGATTATACTAATTTGTTTTTCAACTTTATGAAGCTAAAAAAGTAAAATTTATTTCACTCATAGCCCCCTCAACTAACCACTGCTTCTATTTCAGTGGAATATTCTGCCAGACTTCTTTCTGGATGTGCATATATGTTATTTTATAGAAACAGAATTGTTATATTTTCTCTTTTACAAGGAAAAATTTTTAACTTAATATGTTGGGAAGATATTTTGTATAAATGATTATTACTAGGCATCATTTCAATGATTTTATTAAAATATATGTTTGCACATTAATATCTTCAATCCTTTGGGAATAGAAATTATTTCCAACGTTTCAGTATCGACAACACTTTGGTGAGCATCTTTGTAAACTATTTCTTTAGAATAAGTGCCTAGAAGTAAAATTGGCAAATTAAAGAGCCTATACATTTTTGATGTCTTGTCATTTTTTTCTCACCCCTCACCAATACTATATATTGGCAGTCTTCTTAGAGCAAAAAAGGCTCCAAAATAATTTTAATTTACATAACTTTGATTAAGGAAGTTGAGCAGCTTTTCGTATGTTTGTTAATGATTTGTAGGGTCTTCTTTCATGAATTGCCTGTTTATGACCTTTGACTTTGCCTGAGATTCCCTTGGTTGTTGGGTATTCTTTTACACAGTTTTAGGATCTCACTATCTGTTAAAGCTATTAACTCCTCCTCTCTTCCTCACATACTTCTTAAATGAATTTTCCCAGTTTTGTTTCCTTTTTTTTTTGAGACAGAGTCTGGTTCTGTCACCCAGGCTGGAGTGCAATGGTGCAAGTCAGGTCACTGAAACTTCCGCCTCCTGGGCTCAAACCATCTTCCCACCTCTGCCTCCCAAGTAGCTAGGACTACAGGCATGCACCACCATGCCTGGCTAATTTTTGTATTTTTGGTAGAGATGGAGTTTCACTGTGTCGCCCAGGTTGGTCTCACACTCCTGGACTCAAGTAATCCTCCCACCTCGGCCTCCCAAAAAAAGTTAGGATTACAGGCATAAGCCACCGTGACCATGCCTGGCCTAACTTACCTTTTAACTTAGTTTATGATAGCTTTTGTCATGTAAAATATTTTTTAGTAGTAAAATCCATCAATCTTACTATGTAACATTAGGAATTAAAAAGCAAACAAACACCTGGTTTAGAGTTTCCTGGTGCCTTACGCTCGATTTTTATTTCACTTGCCTTAATTTTAGGATACTTGCATCGACACAATTTGAACCCACTGCAGCTAGAATGGCCTTTCCCTGCTTTGATGAACCTGCCTTCAAAGCAAGTTTCTCAATCAAAATTAGAAGAGAGCCAAGGCACCTAGCCATCTCCAATATGCCATTGGTGAGTCTGCACTCCTAGGTATTTTCTACAGGAAAATCTACTGATTCTCTGTGACTTGCATTACTCCAGGGACAGTCAACATTGGGTCACCTGTTTTGTTTTATTGCCTGGCAGATAGTTGCTAACTTTTCTTTTCATTTACACCCTATGCTTTTGTTTCAAGCCACAGTTATATGTAATCAAAATAAAAATTGCCCCTAAAAATGCAAGATTTCAGTAACAGTGACATTCCAGGTTATACATGCTGATAGGAGGGAAGTGGTGTAAGAAATTCAGGTCAGGTTTAAATAGTAGTGCCATTCACAAAGCACTTTCACCCTCGTTTTCTCATATGATCTTTTAAAATTATTTTAAAGAGAATGCTTTGTCAATAAGGCCATATTTTTAGCATATAGTTATTTTCTATAATTTCCATATGCAATATAGTGATATTCACTATATAATTTGTAACTGAATGTACAAAATTGAGCAGACAGAAAAAGAGAATAAAAGTAATCTTTTCCAAATATTATGCTGCTAAAGGTAAGTAATGATAGATAGCTTAGCTTCCCGAGGGAAACCATTATTGTCCAATTTCAAAGCAGATGTGGACAGCATTGCCTCTGATTTTTAAAAGTTGCTAGAAGATGACCATGCAAATGAATAAAACTATTCAGTGCCATTATCCTTTGATTCTGGTAGTTTAGAAAAGCATCAGCTGGGTCGTCATCCTGCAACTGGTGTGTAACACCTCCTGGAAGTACATCCTTTGTTCAGAGAAACTCACTGAGGATGAGACTCAGGGTAGAATAGGCTTTGCCTAGAGTCCTGAGGGATGGACAGCTTCATCCCTGTGCTGACCAGGGAAGCAGTATCTTAGCATGGAGAGACACTGAGAGCCACAGACCAACCTCCAGTATGGTACTTCCCAACCTTAAAACTCTACACCTGCCTTCGAGTACCATAAGGATGCCTTCTTGAAACAAGATTCGCATCTCCCATCCCCATGCCAGAGGGCTATCCTCTGTAAAAACCACTCTTCTGCAAATTCCTACCAGCCAAGAACTTTGTCCCCCACTTTCACCCTTGTATATGAAAAGACAAGAAACAATTATGCTATTTGTCTAATATAAATTTCAGATACAGAATGTGTTTTTTCAAAATATAGTCCTCTCCCCCGCAGTTTTATGGTATTCCTCCCTGGGACAGAAGTGAGTTCTTGAACTGGTGAATCATAGTTCTAGAGAACAAAGGATCAGGGCTGGGAAGGAGACAGGAGAGATTGAAGGACCAAACAGGATTAGAGGAGAAATGTGTGGGTTTGTAGAGGGAAGGCCTGCAGCTTTGGAAGCTCCATGAAGATGCTACAGTCTAAATCCATGGATATCCAGGATCCACTTGTTGAAGATAGGAAAACTTACTCTTTTTTTTTTTTCTTTTAAAGGTAGGAAAACTTCTAATGCAATCTTGTCCCTTTGGACAGAAACACTTCTCGCTAACAGAAATCTAATATGAGTGGCCTGAGCTGAAGCTGCAGATGTTGAGCTGAGGGAGAGACCAATGGGGTCTCAAAAGATCTTTTTAGGGACCAGAAAAACAAAATATATACCATTGGAACATTGAAGGTTTTGGGCATGGGGCAGAAATTAACCACCTTTAAATTTGAATTAATTTAATCAGGTTACTTTCCTAATAATTAACACAACACAAGAATGGAAATTTTTGGCCAGGTGCGGTGGCTCATGCCTGTAATCCCAGTACTTTGGGAGGCTGAGGCAGGCAGACCACCTGAGGTTAGGAGTTTGAGACCAGCCTGGCCAACATGGTAAAACCCTGTCTCTACTAAAAATACAAAATTAGCCGGGTGTGGTGGCACATGCCTGTAATCCCGGCTACTTGGGGGGCTGAGGCAGGAGAGTCACTTGAACTCGGGAGGCAGAGGTTGCAGTGAGCCGAGATCGCGCCATTACACTCCAGCCTGGGCGACAGAGTGAGACTCTGTAAAAAAAAAAAAAGGAAAAAAGGGAAATTTTTGTTGTGGGTGGGCAGAACCAGAATGCATTTAAAAAGAAAAGATGATCTGAGATCCTTTCTGAGTAATCTCAGGCTGGCTAGCAGAATTGGTTTGAATGACCAAATGGTGACCAGAAGTTGGTGGCTGATGGGTATTAAGAAGGATGAGGGCCAGGTGAGGTGGCTTATGTTTGTAATCCTAGTACTTTGGGAGGCAGAAGAAGAGGATTACTTGAGGTCAGGAGTCCAAGACTAGCCGGGGCAACATAGCAAGACCCTATCTCTCTCTCAAAAAAAAAAAAATGATGAGGGCATAGCAACAGACCTGAATATAGGATTACAGGAAAAATGCCTGTTACCATGGTTTCACCCAGCTAATTCTGGGTGGTTCTTTCTCAGGTCTCATCTCAGTGCTTTTTATAGCTGAGGTCTTAGACTTTCTTCTTTGGGGGCAGACCTCTAAGACCATACCTCTGTTAACCATACCCCACCTTTACCCTCTGATTGCACTTAAAAAGGTGATTTCAATGAAGCAAATCTAAGTTTGGAAGAGCTTTGCAGGATCAGGCCCAGGTATAGGTATTTTCAATTATACAGAAGAACAGAAGCTCTTTTTAGGTACTATAGGGTTATGTATTTTCCCCGTTGAGTATATGCTTGACATCGCATTTCCAGATAATTCTCAAACCTGTATTTAAGGACACGTGGACTAGCCGCATCTTGGCAAAACTCACAGTCTCAGTTTTGCTTGTCTCCCCCCATGTTATCAATCCACATATGCCAAATATTAGTCTGTAATCATCTGAATTATTTAAAAGAAATTGAGTGTTGATAGTTGCCCAACTTTATGATCACATTAAGAGCCACTGAATTGTAAACTTTAAAATGGTAAGTTTTATGGTGTGTGAATTATATCTCAATAAAAAGAAATCGAGTAGAACAGTTTGACCTTAATATCTAAATTACAATTAGATATTGGAAAGATAACTTTTAAAGCAATTATAGAAGTGTGATTAGACGGGGTCTGGCTCCGTCACCCAGGCAGGGGTGCAGTGGCTCAATCTGGGTTCACTGCAACCTCCACCTCGTTGGCTCAAGCCATCCTCCCACCTCAGCCTCCCCAGTGGCTGGGACCACAGGCCTGCACTACTCACAGGGCTAATTTTTGTACTTTTTATTTGTATAGACAAGGTTTCCCCATGTTGCTCAGGCTGGTTCCAAGCTCCTGAGCTCAACCAATCTGCCCGCCTTGGATTCCCCAAGTGCTGGGATTGATATACTTTTAATATTATGTTTGGTAATTAGGAATTTTCTCATGTTTGGTTTACTGGATAATTGGATTACTTGGTAATTTGAATTATTCTGATTTTAGGTGAAATCTGTGACTATTGCTGAAGGACTCATAGAAGACCATTTTGATGTCACTGTGAAGATGAGCACCTATCTGGTGGCCTTCATTATTTCAGATTTTGCGTCTGTCAGCAAGATGACCAAAAGTGGAGTCAAGGTGAGTCTAGGATTCTCACATATGATGACCAACTTGCTCTGGTTTGCCTGGTTGTGCTGGTTTTAAAACTGGAAGTCTGGCTGAGTGCAGTGGCTCATGCCTGTAAACCCAACACTGGGAGACTGAGGCATAAGAATCGCTTGAGGCCACAGGTTTGAGACCACCCTGGACAACATAGTGAAAACCTGTCTCTGCAAAAAATAAAATAAAATAATTAGCCAGGCATGGTTCCTTGTGGCTATTAGTCCTAGCAGCTAGGGAGGCTGAGGTGGGAGGATCCCTTGACACCAGGAGTTTGAGGCCTCAGTGAGGTATGATTGTGCCTTCCAGCCTGGGCAACAGAGCAAAACCATGTGTCTAAACAAACAAAGAAAAAACCAAATAACAAAAACCTGGAAGTCCTGCATCCTGGGAACCTCCTCAATCTCAGGCAAACCAGGATGGCTGGCCAGCCTGTTGTCACAGATGCTGATGTGTGTAGTGAAGTTCTAATAACAACATGGAGAGAGTGTGGCCTGGCCTGAGTCGTGATCCTGGCTTCACCGCTGACTGACTCTCTGACCTTGGCCTATTCCTTCAGGAACTTAGTATTTACTTCTTTGGAAGGTATAACTTGGATTAGATCCTGCAATGGTCTCTAAGGTTGCTTCTGGTCATTTTTTTCTGCAGTTAGGAAGTAAATGTTACTATCTGGCAGGGGATTTCTGGCTATGATAAGGAAGATAGAGCAACCTGCTTGAAATAGCCAGAGGCTGTGGGGGAGAGCATTTGGGCCAGGGAATACTGGAATGCTGGAGAGAAAAATCTTGTTTCAAGGAGCAGGGCTTCCTCATCTGGGTACCGTAGCATAGTGAACAACCTATACAACTGCGTGCCGTGGCTCGGAATGCAAACAGGTTTTTCTGAGGGGAGGAGGGGATGCTTTATTTGAATATACCCTATATATTTGTGCTGGTTTTCACTGAGGCCTGAATAGACGGGGATTCCCTGCTGAATTGCTTTTGTTCCTCTAGTGCTGAGGTTTATTATTCTTGTGGAGATATCTTTACTTACCTGGTGATTTGAAGGTGAGTTGAGACTTACATGAAGGGAACATTCTTAATTCAGCAGTGAAACTATCAGCAAAAACACCTGCCCATTGTTTTGCCACTTATCTGAATCTCTTAGGAATGATTATTTTAATAATGTCTAATCTATACTAATATTTTTAATTCTTTAATTTCTTTAAACACATTAAGCATACATATTATATATTCTGTGTCTGATAATTGTTTTATCTGAAGTCTTTGTGTATCTGATTTTGTGGTTTGTTGTTTCTGCTGACTCTTGCTTATGGTATCTGGTTTCTTTGTTTGTATTGTGAATTATGTCTGTGAGCTTATGTTGCCTGATTCTAAAGTGGATTATTCCAGAGAGAAAATGTATTTGCTCTTGCAGAGTATCTGGGAGTACTTACTGGTCCAGGGATCACTTTACTTGTAGTTTCCTTGAGAAAGGGCAGTTGTTTCTAGTTTACCTTTACACTGAAGGCCTGGCCTTTGGGTTCTAGCTTTATGCAGGGGTTGTATGTCTTGTTAGACTTTCTACTTTGGGCAGGCCCTGGACTTGTTCTCTTATCTCCTGAGTCCTTCAATGCCAAAGAACCAAAGCTCAAGTGCAGCTGTGTTGGGCTAGTGCCTTTGGGCTAAAGCTGATTGCAGTGCTCCCAGGACATCATAGGGTCCAGCTGTCATTTCACTTTTGCTCTTAAATCTTCCTTTCTCATTTGCCATCTCATAAACACATTTAAGAAGACTTTGTATATGTTATCCAGCATCTGTCGTTGTTTTCAGAAGGGAGATTGATCAGGAACAGTCAGCATTAATGCAAGAAATGGAATTCCCAATTATTTTCTTCAATATTGGCAACCATCTCCCACAATATAAAGACATTAATGTCAGTCTTCTATACAATGTGGAGAGAAGCCACTTAAGATATTTGAATCCCTTTCTTGTGCTTTTCTCTTTAGGTTTCTGTGTATGCTGTGCCAGACAAGATAAATCAAGCAGATTATGCACTGGATGCTGCAGTGACTCTTCTAGAATTTTATGAGGATTATTTCAGCATACCATATCCCCTACCCAAACAAGGTAGAGATTTTGCACAGATATTACACACGACATTTGGTGAACACAGTCATAGATTTGTCATTATAATTGGTGCATCCCTGTGGTTACTTCAGCAGCCCCTCAAGCCATAAAAACCCCAGCAAGTGACAAACCTGCAGTTGATCTTTCTGAGCATCTCCTCACCCTTGATGTGTACAGTAACTTCTAGTGATAGTGAAGAAAGCAGATCTTCGTACAGTTCCTGAGGCACATGGCATGGGGACTCTTTTGCCTTCTGATTTTATTAGTGGGCAGACAGCAGAGGGAAGAAGCCACACTTTTTCATTCCTGGCACCTGCTTGGCAGGAACACAGAGGATGTTCAACAAACGGTTTTGAATGAATAAATTTATATGATGTAAGACACTCTGCATTTTCTTTCTTACATGAGCCCTTAAAACTATTGTGGATCTTGAGCATCCAAAATAGAGTGGTTTGTTACAATTATTAAGTTTTTCAATTTCCAAACTCATCATCAGAAGGTTAGAAATGGACTCAAGAGGCCTGAAGAGGCCTGGTGCGGTGGCTCATGTCTTGTAATCTCAGCAATTTGGGAGGCCTAGGCAGGTGGATTACTTGAGCCCGGGAGTTTGAGACCAGCCTGGGCAACATGGCAAAACCCTGTTTCCACAAAAAATACAAAAAAATTAGCTGAGTATGGAGGTGTACTCCTGTAGTCTCAGCTACTTGGGGAGGCTGAAGTGGGAGGATCACCTGAGCTTGGGAGGTTGAGGCTGCAGTGAGGTGTAATTACACCAGTGCAAATGCACTCCAGTATGGGTGACAGGGTGAAACCCTGTTTCCAAAAACAAAAAAAAAGGCCTGAGATGCAAGTCTGATTTTGCCACATTTATGGCAAAGTGATGCTAAGTCACTGAGCCTCTTTTTCTCCATTGTGAAAGGTTCTTCCATTCTAGAGCTCCATGATTCTGCACAGGTAGCTTAGCTTCTCCTTTGGTTCAAACACCTCTCCATTCTGAAGATTAGTATGTTCAGGGGAATGTGTAGCTTAGAGATTGATAATGTATTTATTTCCTTCCCAAGATCTTGCTGCTATTCCTGACTTTCAGAGTGGTGCTATGGAAAACTGGGGACTGACAACATATAGAGAATCTGCTCTGTTGTTTGATGCAGAAAAGTCTTCTGCGTCAAGTAAGCTTGGCATCACAATGACTGTGGCCCATGAACTGGCTCACCAGGTATAAGCTCACTAATACTTTTAAAAAGTATAAATTATGTTTATATTGCTTTTATGGGACATATAAAGCTATTTATATATTATAATTTGTACTTTGTCTTTTTCCATAGGAAAAACTGTTTCTGCAAAGCATTAGGTTTAATGTCTTATCAAAGTTTTTTATTTTTACCTTCATTAATATTAGTCCTGTAAATATATGTTAACATTCACAAACTTATATTAGACATCTAAAATACACTTCTTTCTGAATGTCTTTGTTTATGGCTGCCAGTCTAGGTAATAGGTATTCATTCTCCATGAAAATGTGTGAATAAACTGAGTCATATTGTCCTTTTAGTGGTTTGGGAACCTGGTCACTATGGAATGGTGGAATGACCTTTGGCTAAATGAGGGGTTTGCCAAATTTATGGAGTTCGTGTCTGTCAGCGTGACCCATCCTGAACTGAAAGTTGTAAGTACTTATTTATCTTTTTACATGTTAGGTTAATGTGTTGTTTTGTTCAATATTGCTGGAAAATATTTCCCAATCTTTTATTACAGAACTTAGAAAAATATTTCATTGATAATTTCCTTGACAGTTTAGATATGAATCATGTTGCAAAAATGCTAGTGAACTTTCAAGATATATCACAAAGACTTATTTACAAACTCAGTTGTGAATCTATGATTGTTTGGAAATTGTCAAATTTTATCTTTCTTAATATCAAATAAATAGAAATGATGGCAGCCTAAACATTCCATTTCATTTTCCCAAGCTTCAGGTTGCTCATTGCAGAATTATTAGGTACACATTGCTATTATCTCAATAGCACCCTCTTTGCCAAATCAAATGAGTTATACTTAAGGTAACTGTACATTTGATTGTATAACAACCTACGCTTCTGGGTCACAAATGTATTGCTTTGGAACTGCTATATGGTTTGTTTTTTAAATCACCATGTTTAACTTGAGAAAATCACATATAGCAAAATTAAACTTACTTTATGTAAAAATTTTTTTATCCTACTCCAATGATTCTTTTCACTTGTAAATACTTCTTCCAATTTTCATCTGCCTGTATACATAATTATAAAGTATATATCAATATTGCACTATAATGGATCATAAATATTTTCTTATGTGGTCTGTATAATCTTTAGTAATAACAATTATTATGAATACATATTATCCTATTGAGCTCATGTGCTCTAATAAAGCAGGTTAAGGTTCTCCATTTCTTTTCATTACATGTTTTTAAAGCTAAATATTTTTGCTGTGAAACAGTATAGACAATGATTGGAAATGTTGAAATTACTATACAGTTTAGTTTCTTGTTTTGTTGGTGTTTGGCTATAGACATAATGGTTTCATTTTTAGGTTAATATGAAATTTTCTTTATTCTAAAGTATTTAAGATGAACAAAATCTGTAATGCTTACCTAAAAATCATTGTTTCTTAGGTGGTTTTTAGAAGATAGTAATTCTATTTTGTTTCATAAATATTAGGAAATATGGAATAGGTTGGCCCCAAAATGTGAAGTATAGGCTTCTTGCCTCAGATAAACCTCCCTCCTTTGACATTTTTTATCTAAATGTAAATCGTAGGTGATGTTTTCTTTTTTCTGTCTCAATAGAAAGATTATTTCTTTGGCAAATGTTTCAATGCGATGGAGGTAGATGCTTTAAATTCCTCACACCCTGTGTCTACACCTGTGGAGAATCCTGCTCAGATCCAGGAGATGTTTGATGATGTTTCTTATGATAAGGTAAAAGTAGATTGAGTATAGGGATAAAGTCTGGATACTAAAGTTATACATACCGGGGTGGAGAAGTTACAGGCAAGGTTGTGGGGTTAAACCCAGATTGAATGCCTTCTCTCTTGACCCGTGCTGGCTGCACTTAACTCTTTTAGGCCTAACTTGCAGTTTGACTCATAACCCTAAAGATTATTTTCTGGGAAATTCTTCATATACTCTTTCTTGGGTTGAAAATTCATGGCTTATAGAACCTCTGCTTTTATTCATCATTCAACAAATAGGTATTTATTGAGCATCAACCTTGTACTAGACAAAAATTCCTGTCCTCGTGTAGCTTACCTTTCAGGACCTTCAGAAACAGTTAATATCGTTGAAATGCAAATAACTGTCTTGCACAATGTGTTTAGTAACAGAGTTGAGGATTGTTGCCAACAATTTAATAATTGGGAGATTTTATGTAAAAATCTAGATTTCTAGCTTCTCTTAGGGGAGAAAAAAGGAGGATTTGACCACTGTATTTCCTTTTCAGCATAAGCTGGAGCTAAGTTGTTGTTCTCTCTTTGTAAGATCAGGGCTCTGCTTTTCCACTTCCCCTACCATTCCCCACTGTTCTACCGTCTTCTCCTCACTGAGGCTGAGAATGTGTTGCCATTTGTCATCTGTGCTTGGCTGTGGTTTTTACTGGTAGCAAACAGAAAAGTGTTTCTTGCTTGCATGTTTCCATTGAAAGTCCAGGGGGAAAAAGAATGTAAAAGAGCATTTTTCTTATCCTTGGACTACTTCTTTCATTTATATACCCTGTCATATGCCACTGGAGGCATCTGAGTTTGTTACTCACCATTCGTGGTAATGGGAGTGGAGAGGAAAATAGCCCTTTGCTCAGGAATACAGGGTGTCTGGGAATACTCTTGTCCCCTTTCTCATTGTGACTCCAGCTCCGTCAGTCCTCTGGTGCTCTAGGCTGCCTGGGCTCCCTGGACATATCCACTTTCCCTTCCCCCGGCATCTACCTCTGCTTCCATCTCTAGTGTTCTACCCCTTGTTGCACCTGCCTCTCTCTAGTCCTGCCCTGAAGTGGCAGTGGGAGAGCCAGGTAGTGGCTCGAGGTCCAATGTTTGATCGGCACCATTATCCACTCACATGTGAACAAAGGAAGTTGACAGATGCTGCTAATCTACCCCCTGGGGAGGCATGGCTACTGATAGAAAATAAGGGCTTCAGTGGGCTAGAGCATAAACAATCACATTAGACAAATCCCCTGCCTAAACAGGTCCAGGTTTAACCTGCTTACCCTGTTTCACAAATTGCCAGACATTAACAATGTTACTGCAGTTGCATTTTCAAAGAAATGTGTTTTATTGCAAAAGAATATGTGATTTCAGATGAGATTGCAACTGAAAACTGTAGATGACAATTATTTCTATTATCTTTTCAGGGAGCTTGTATTCTGAATATGCTAAGGGAGTATCTTAGTGCTGATACATTTAAAATTGGCATTGTACAGTATCTCCAGAAGCATAGCTATAAAAATACAAAAAACGAGGACCTGTGGGATAGTATGGCAAGTGTGAGTATGTTTTTGAATATCTCTGCATTTGGGATTGACAGGCTTATCATCTTGTTTTGTTTTCCCTGCATCATGTTAATCCCTCTGAGAAGGTTTGTTTTCTATGGAAATAAGAGTGATGTGTTTATTTCTGGGTTTTAGATTTGCCCTACAGATGGCGTACAAGAGATGGATGGCTTTTGCTCTAGAAATCAGCATTCATCTTCATCCTCAGTAAGTTTCTACATCTGTACATGTTCCCCCAAGCACATTCTTTTACTACATATTCTTTGAAAGATAGCTCTGTGCCAGACTTTCTGAGGTTCTTGATTATATCACCCTCATTCCAGATAAGACTGCATTTAAACTATACCAGACTCATAATCTTTTTCAATTTTTCTGAAAATGTATCTCTACAGGAGGGTTGCAGAGCTCTCTTTGGTAATGCTTCTCACTGGTACTAATTTCTTCAGCTTCACTTTGGACAGCAGTGGATTTATGACATGTTTCTATAGCAGATTACGGCTGCATTGCAGCAGTCAAAAGGATATGTCAGTCATTTCCAGAGCTCTGCATTTGTGCAAAGATTTGTCAGTGAGCATTCTTGAACACTTGCCATGTATCAGACACATGTTAAGCACTTATATGTGTTATCTCCTTTACTCCTCATAATAAACCCATGAGCCGGGGACTATTACTATCTCTATTTTTGAAGTTGAGAACATGAAATCCAAAGACATATGATTGGTAAATTGCAGAGGAGAGGTTTGAAGTTAGATCTAACTCACATTTTTAACTGCTACGCTATAAAGTTTTCATAACCTCGAGTCACAAAACAGCCTGAATCTCTGTTTATCCGGTCTTATGGGATGTTTTCAGGGGAAGCTGAGGGTGAAAGCTGAGGGTGAGTCTGGAGATTCAACAGAATTTTATCTTTCTTTTTTCTTTTTATATTTTTATTTTCTTGGCTTTTTTTGTTTCTAGAAATTGGTTTATTCAGTAGTTTCTGGATTCGTCCTGTGGCACATATTATCTTTACACTACCTCTTTTTTTTTTTTTTTTTTGAGACGGAGTCTCACTCTGTCACCCAGGCTGGAGTGCAGTGGTGCGATGTCACTTCACTATAGCCTCTGCCTCCGCAGTTCCAGTGGTTCTCTTGCCTCAGCTTCCCAGGTAGCTGGGATTACAGGCACGCGCCACTATGCCCAGCTTATTTTTGTATTCTTAGTAGAGACGGAGTTTCACCATGTTGACCAGGCTGGTCTCGAACTTGTGACCTCAAGTGATCTGCCCACCTCAGCCTCTTAAAGTGCTAGGATTATACAGGAATGAGCCACTGCACCCGGCCTTTACTACCTCTTAAATCCTTTCTTAAAAGCTTTTTTAGTATCAAAGAACATAGCTCCTTTTGAGTTCCCACTATTTGTTGAGTGAGGGTCATCTCTGTGTTCTCACTTTAGAAACACAGGCTCTTGACTGAACATTGTTTCCACCTTGCTTGTCTGAAAACCAGCATAGTTATGTAGGTACTGAAAACCTGGCACTTTCTCTCCCTTCTCTTCCTTCCTTCATTCACATGCCTGCTTTGTGCCCACTGTTATTGCCAGCGCCAAAGTGTGCCTGGCAGAACTAGGTATGCTACTTGTCCTCCAAACACATACATGTAGTGGAGGAAAATGGCAGGCAAACCGGTGGTACTCTAATAGAGGTGCGATGGCTGGAGACAGTGGAGGAAGAGATCAGAAAGAGCTTCAAAGAGGGAGTTGGCAACTGGTAGGGGCGGTTTGAGCACAAGCTGGTGTTCTGTCTTCTCTTAGAGTTGGATTAAGTGGGTGATGTGTCTGCCTTTTTGTGTACACACCAGCACTGGCATCAGGAAGGCCTGGATGTGAAAACCATGATGAACACTTGGACCCTGCAGAAGGGTTTTCCCCTGATAACCATCACAGTGAGCGGGGAGGAACGTGCACATGAAGCAAGAGCACTACCTGAAGGGATCCGACGGCACCCCGGACACTGGGTAATGCTCACAGAGTAAAATCCGTTTTGTTGTCTAGGTAACATCTGCCTTGTAGGATGAAACCTTGCTTTTGAAATAATGCCCTTACCGTTACTGCTAAAATATTTCAACTGCATCTGTGTAGCTATGAAGTGGACTTATATTCCCTGCCCTCATCTTCCCAAAAGGGTTAAGGAGGCTTTAAACCTTGGTTCATCTCAATAAAGTTGATGATATAATTACTTTAACATTCATATTTTGTAATTTGATAGGATGGTAATTTCTGGTTACTGGTTTGAAATCAGCTCCAACCTGAGCAACTGTTGCTAGATTACAATAGGGCCTAGCATTTGGCTGGAGCTGAGGACAGCGTAAGTTAGGTGATTTCTGAGAATTATGAGACTTGGTTGTCTTCTTCCGAGTTAGATTTGGAACCTGTTTGTAAGCTAATGCTAGAGAAGAATATTATTAGAAACAAAATGCTGCAACTTGATTGACCCGGATAGACACCGTTAAAAAATTCTTTTATCTTAAAACAGTTTCAGACTTACAGAGAAGTTACAAGAATAACACCACAAATTCCCATATATCCTTTACTAGATACAACTCTACTTTCTTCACCTCTCTCTCTATATACGTATGTGTGTGTGTGTGTGTGTGTGTGTGTGTGTGTATTACAATATACACACCTCCCTCTTCCATCTTCCCAAAAGGATTAAGGAGGCTTTAAACCTTGATTAATCTATATCCATCTATCTATATAGACACCTGTATACATATCTATGTATATATATACTTGGCTTATGTTTTTCTGAACTGTTTGACAGTAAGTTTGTGACATGATTCTCCTTCACACTTAAATGCTTCAGCATAGTATTTTCTAAAAACAAGAACATTCATGACCAGGTGTGGTGGCTCACGCCTGTAATCTCAGCACTTTGGCAGGGTGAGGTGGGCGGATCACCTGAGGTCAGGAGTTTGAGACTAACCTGGCCAACATGGTAAAACCTTGTCTCTTCTAAAAATATAAAAATTAGTCGGGCATGGTGGCGGGCACCTGTAGTCCCAGCTACTCAGGAGGCTAAGGCAGGAGAATAGCTTGAACCCAGGAGGCAGAGGTTGCAGTGAGCCGTGATCTTGCCACTGCACTCCAGCCTGGGCAACAAGAGTGAAACTTCATCTCAAAAACAAAAAACAAAAACCCCAAGAACATTCACTTGTGTAACCATAGCCATAGTACAATTCTCAAAATAGGGAAATATACTTGATACATTACCATTACCTAATCTATAAATCCCATTCAACTTTTTCCAATTGTCCTAAAAATATCCTTATAGCAAAATAGAAAATAAGTTCTGATTTAGGATTTAATACAGGATCACATATTTAGTTGTTGCATGGTTTTGGTCTCCATTTTTTCTGAAACAACTCTTCAGTCTTTTTTGGGCTTCTTGATACTGACATTTTTGAAGAGTACAGGCCAGTTATTTTATAGAATGTCTTTCAATTTGGATTTTCTGTTGTTTCTCCATGATCATATTTAGCTTACATATCATTGACAGGAATGCCAAGGAGGTGATGTTGTGTTCTTCCTAGTATGCAATTCAGGAGACACGTGACTCCTGAAGTCAGGCATCTGAGATGGAATCAGCCAATCCACTGTAAAAAGGCTTTCAGGGTTCACTTAAGTCCAAATTCCTAGCTCTACTCAAGGAGTCCAAGAAAGAGAAACAGTGCCTGAGCTGACACTCCCGACAAAGCTGAAAAACAAACTTGGGATGTTTTGAGAACTTGGCCGTAGCAGTTTTGGTATTATCTTGTTCTAAACCAACCAGTGCCTGGCACATGATAGGTGATTTGATAACTGCTTGTTGAATTGAATCAACAAATGAGCAATCCATCTCTCCTTTCTTTTAGGTACCTGTGGCATGTTCCATTGACATTCATCACTAGCAAATCAGACACGGTCCATCGATTTTTGCTGAAAACAAAAACAGGTACTTTGTTTTGGAAATAATTAGTTTAATTCAAGGAGGAATGTGAAAACGTGTAGGATTAAATTGCTGTTTCTTTTGCTGTTTATCTTGGGTTAAAGCAAAAGGGATCAGACTGAAAATGCTTTCTGGTTTCAAAGAAGAATGGCCAATATCTTGCCAGATAGAGATTACAATAGTCGAATTATATAATGCTAAAAAGGAGGGATTACCAGTGAACACTCCCTATTACTTTGTTAACATTACTAGGTTATATGAGATGTGGTTGCATTCTTTTCATAGATCTATAAATCTCACAAAATTGAGGTTTAAAGCTAGTGTTAGCTTTTGTCTATTGAATTGCTGTTTTCTGGTTTCTGAAAGAAATAAGTGATGATTTCAGATTGTTCAGTATTAAACTCTTCTCTATTTTCCTTGCCCAGTCTCTGATCAGAAAAGCTTTCATCAGGCAAGGGAGCAAATGGAGCTTTGATTTATTTTATTTACTCTAGATGTGCTCATCCTCCCAGAAGAGGTGGAATGGATCAAATTTAATGTAGGCATGAGTGGCTATTACATTGTGCATTACGAGAATGACGGATGGGACTCTTTGACTGGCCTTTTAAAAGCAACACACACAGCAATCAGCAGTAATGATCGGGCGAGTCTCATTAACAATGCATTTCAGCTTGTCAGGTAATACTGCACAAAGTTGTGGTTTATTTCTGAAAGCAGCTGTTATCGTTCAAATTCTTGATTTCTAGAGACAAAAATGATTGATAACAAGAAGTTGAAAGGTGCTTTCCTCTAAGTTCTTCTAACAACCCAAGATTGCTTTTAGCCTTATAATTAACCTCCTGTCTGTGACTGCTAAGGAACTTGAAGGATGGAATCTGTATTTCAATCTTTCTCATTGGCAATTCAGATCATACTGAGGCAGAAGTATAGATAACAAGGAGATCAACATTGTGGTGAAGCTCCTTGCCTAGTCCTGCAGCTTCTTCTGGCCCTGCTATACCGGATCAGGTTTCTCCCATCACTGTGTCTTTAACAGCCTTGAAAGCTTCTTAGAAGACTCAGTGACTCAGGCCCAAGTTGTTTGCATTACATTTCTTGGATTAAAGAAGGGATTTTTTTTTCTTTCCTAAACCAGATACCTGAACACTGTAGCATCTTTATGGAATATAGCTCAACCAAATGATCTTTGAGTGGGTGAGGACAGAGTTAACACTATCCTTTTTTTTTTTTTTGAGACAGGGTCTTGCTCTGTTGCCCAGGCTTGAGTGCAATGGTGCAAGCTCCACTCACTGCAACCTCTACCTCCTGGGTTCAATCAATTCTCCTGCCTCAGCCTCCTGAGAAGCTGAGACTACAGGCACGTGCCACCACGCCCGGCTCATTTTTTTGTATTTTTAGTAGAGACAGGGTCTCACCATGTGGGTCAGGTTGGTCTTGAACTCCAGACCTCAAGTGACCCACCCACCTTGGCCTCCCAAAGTGCTGGGATTACAGGTGTGAGCCACCATGCCTGGTCCGACAATGGTTTTTAAGGAAATGCTCCTGAAGCCTAAAACTCAAACTTCTTCAACATGTAGGCAGATCTGAAGTCCTAAGAGGAACCATGCAGGTGGGAAGGATTATCTCTGTTTCTCCTCATATGCATATCCCTCTGCCCTAAATGTTGAGTGCCTTCTTTTCTTCTCACCACCACACTGGGCCTCCCGAAGTGAGAAAAAGCAATAGGGGAGAAAGTTAAGGATTGCTTACCTGTTTCTTTCTGCCTAAAAAAATCCCCTTCTGTAGAATATTTCTGCTTGAGCCTTAGAGGGCTTTTTCTTTTTTAAAACTTATATAAGTATATGCCCTACCACTGAGGTTATTAACGCCGACCTTCTGTAATGAAGGGTTTCTGTGGATATGCAGTGTCTTTTGAAATGGTGAAGAAAATGTGTTTCCTCTAGGGACTTCTATTTCTTTCCAGATGATAGTCTGTTTGACCAGGCTCCCTGAAGGGTCTTTGATGGAAGTCCCTTGCTTACTTTAGAAGTTCAGCACATAATCCAGTGTTTCACAGGGACAGATGCGGATGTGCTTCCATTCTGGCTTATCCATTCGTTAGCCCTGGATGTTACTGTTTGAGAAACTTCCTCCCCCAGTGTAACATGTCAGATGTTGTGTTATATGTGACAGAAGAGAGATTTATATAGTAGTTATCTATTTATTTATATATTTATTGGAGATGGAGTCTTGCTTTGTCCCCCAGGCTGGAGTGCAGTGGTACGATCTCAGCTCACTGCCTCTGCCTCCCGGGTTCAAGCGATTCTCTTGCCTCAGCCTCCCAAGTACCAAGTAGCTGAGATTACAGGCGTGTGCCACCACGCCTGGCTATTTTTTGTATTTTTAGTAGAGATGGAGTTTCACCATGTTGGCCAGGCTAGTCTTAAACTCCGGACCTCAGATGATCCGCCTGCCTCAGCCTCCCAAAGTGCTGGGATTACAGGCATGAGCCACTGCGCCTGGCCATAGTTATCCATTTAAAAGGAACATTTATATCTGATTGGCTTGTTTTGCTAGAAGATTAAAATATATTTTGGAGCAAAAACTTGACTTTCCAGATTTACTTTTAAAACCACTAACCATGGTGTCTCTTGGTCAGCATTGGAAAGCTGTCCATTGAAAAGGCCTTGGATTTATCCCCTGTACTTGAAACATGAAACTGAAATTATGCCAGTGTTTCAAGGGTTGAATGAGCTGATTCCTATGTATAAGTTAATGGAGAAAGAGATATGAATGAAGTGGAAACTCAATTCAAGGTAAAAGCCTGAAATAAAATAGTTATATAATTATTATTTCTTAGTGTGTTAAAAAGAGTGTTAATCATTGTGTGGGTGTGTGTTTGTGTATGTCTTCATATATATATTAAGGAAAAGCAAATAAATATTAATTCAGTATTTGGATGGATTAGCAAAGATTTTGGTTTTATTTGGCACTAAAAATAGGAATGGCATTCTTAGACTCTACTTAATTTGCATGGGTTTGTTATTTCCTTTATTTCACAAACCTTTTATTTTATTTTCCTTTCCTATTATGATGGCTGACATTAAGATTTTCTGGGACTCTTAATGGTACTGAGAGGAAGAGGCACAAAATTGTTACTCTTGGCAAAATATCATGAAGTCTTGTTGCATAATTTGCTCTCAAAATTTGGTCACATAAACTCTTTTTTAGTTTGTTTTTAAAAGTGGCAGTTCATCCTGATTTTAAGTAGATAGGATATCTAATAAAAGTTTGTTAGGAAAATATGAAAGTCATTCATCAATATTTATTGTTTTTGACTTTAATAATATAAACATTATATTATAATGTTTTATGCATGATTTATACAGTAAAAGTTAGATAATGCTTTAAAAATTAGCCCCTATCATCTGAAACCATAATGGATTATATTAACATGAAATGACTTGTGAAAACACTGGTCTCTGTTCCCTGTACAATGCCCTCAGGGCTTCCTCATCAGGCTGCTAAGGGACCTCATTGATAAGCAGACATGGACAGACGAGGGCTCAGTCTCAGAGCGAATGCTGCGGAATCAGCTACTCCTCCTCGCCTGTGTGCGCAAGTATGAGCCGTGCGTACACAGGGCAGAAGACTATTTCAGAAAGTGGAAGGAATCCAATGGAAGCTTGAGGTCAGTCCTTACTGACTTTTGTTGATGTAAAGGGTATCTCTTCTGTTTTCCATCACTGGTACTAAACATTAGGGAAAACAAAAAGTCTTAAGTGTCTCCCACTGCCCTTTTTTTGGAAAATAAATTACTTTTTATCTATCTATCTCTCAACTTTAAGAAATGCTAGGAGGGAACATCTGTGCATAAAAGTCAAATATCTGGAGAGTTAGGATGACATTGGAATAATTCCTGTTTTTGTACAGGCAATGTAAAGTCATATTGAACTGTGACAGCCATGCCATAGAGAAGGGTAGGCATTGTATTTTATAGTAGTTTCTTTGGGCTTCCAAAGTCCCTGACAGGGAGACATAGTAATTGCTAACACTGTCTAAGCAAGGTAGGGTTTTACCATATCTGGAAATCCCTATTCTTGCTACACTTCAGTCCTTTTACATTTGGAGCTTAAATCCCACCCAGGAAACATTTGTTCCAACAATCTACATGCTTCAGCTTAAAGAAATCCAAACACTGGGCCCACTGGAGTCCTGACTTGTGATCATGGTATAAATTTTAGATATAGTTTGAATTTCTTTCTTTTGGCTTGAAAGGCGATCACCTATGGAGTCACCCTGCATCATTAAAGTGTTTAAATATGTAGATATTTATAAAAATGGCATTTCATGTTAACATTTTTGAGAAGGCTGCTTAAAACCTAATTTTAGATATTTTTCTCTTGCCTCTTTCATAAAGTGTAACTGAAGGAAATGAGTAGTTTTTGTTTATATTTCCAGGCGTGCTTCTCTGATCAGGGGAGACAGTTTAACAGTTCATAATTGGTCACCATTATGCCTCTAAACGTACTTACTGCATCTCAGATTCTCACTGGGTGTGTTCCTTTCTATAGCCTGCCTGTCGACGTGACCTTGGCAGTGTTTGCTGTGGGGGCCCAGAGCACAGAAGGCTGGGATTTTCTTTATAGTAAATATCAGTCTTCTTTGTCTAGTACTGAGAAAAACGAAATTGAATTTGCCCTCTGCATAACCCAAAATAAGGAAAAGCTTCAATGGTAAGTCAGTTTTCATCCATGTTCATGTGGCCAAGGGAAATTAGATTCGATTAGATCACTCTGGCATCTGTTTTTGTTTTCTTGGCCAGGAATTGTCTATTCTGCTGGGAACATACTGCAAGTCAGCACACATCTAATAAGAATAGCAAACAATTAAGGAGAACCAGTTGTTAGGAAAAATATTTAAAGGCATATACATTTGTGTATCTTTAAAATGAGAACATATTTAAAATATTTACTAGAGCTACTCTTCCTTAACTATTCTTTTGAACAAATGAGAGGGCATATGAGAATGGGTGTTATAAACACTATATAAGTGTTCGTTTTTATTATGTAGCTATAGTGGGTTTATCAGGATTCTGGTTACCCATTTATCTTTTTAACCTTTGCTATTGGAAGATTTTTTTTTTCTTTTACAAGTAATTTTATTACAGTGATTCATAACTGTTTCATCACCTATTTATTGCTAACATTTCTTTTCTTAATCCCTCCAGGCTACTAGATGAAAGCTTTAAGGGTGATAAAATAAAAACTCAGGAGTTTCCAGGCATTCTAACATTAATTGGCAGGAACCCAGTAGGATACCCATTGGCCTGGCAATTTCTGAGGGAAAACTGGAACAAACTTGTACAAAAGTAAGTAGTGCCAAAAATTGTGCTGTGACTGGATAAGTTCATAACCCTATTGTGTTTTAGCCTTGTTGCTTGTAAAAGAACAGTCTAAAGGTACTTTTTGATTGAAGATAGGCAAGTAGAAAGTACTGAAAATATTTGTAGAAAACATAAAACTGGAATTCAGTGCTAACTAGTGAATCTGGACAGGGATGTTTTCTGTTCCATCTGGTATAGCCCCTTCCTGAGCCCATGGACTTATCTGAAGCCTTCCTCCTCACAGTTCAGCCCTGGTCTTCCATGAGCGTGTTTGCTTGTTTGCGTCTGTCTTTGTCTAACTCTTATAGCACTTCCTGCCTCTGTCATTTTCTTTTGGATACTCACCTTTTATTAAACTGTTGGTATGTATTATTCTTTACAGCTAGATCTTAACCTATTGGATAGATATCATATTTTATATTTTTCACACCAATTAGCTTTTAGTTAAAACCTATTATATATAGGAGGCCTTTAAAATATATGTTAAATGAATAAATATTTCACAACCTGTTTTTGAATATTTACCTCTCTAGGTTTGAACTTGGCTCATCTTCCATAGCCCACATGGTAATGGGTACAACAAATCAATTCTCCACAAGAGCACGGCTTGAAGAGGTATTTCTTTTTAAACATAAATGAAAATTAGCTAATTATAATATGGGTAGACAAAATACTTTGAGGTGTGGTGAGTTAGAAATGGATTTTCTCATTTAGAAGTTATTTTTGGATGCTATAGTGTTGACAGAAGCATAAATCAGTTGCAGGCAAACTAGTGAAAACTGCCTCTTCTCAGAAATGTTAAGAGGTCTTATAGCTCTGCCATTAAAAACCTTAGGACTTAATAAAATTACTGAGACAATTAGTCTTTGTTTAAGGATGTTAAAAGTGAACACTGGAGTTATAAACGATTGAAGTGGTCATCCAGCTATTGTTAAAGAGGCAGGTCTGGAATCTAGGTTTTTTAATAAACCATCCAAATTCATGGTTCCCTGTTACTTATTATATATGCCATCTACCTTCAGAAAGAATTTCAGGCAACTTTAAGATCCATGTATAAAAGAAATGTTAAAATGAAGGACAAAAAAGATGCATAACGGACAGGTGATGACCATGTGAAGGACTTATGGCTGGGAAGAATTCTTGCAATTGTCTCCTAAATTTATCACAAAGACTCCTAGAAGTCAAGGAAAAAGGAATCAGTATGAGTTATTCTCATTGTCTCAAAAAGGGAACATGAAACATACATGTTTTCCACAAAAGCAGACTTCTCCTCAGTCCTAAACTGGAGGACTTTGATGTGTGGGTCATTGAGTTCTGTGATGTCCCTTCTATAGTAAGTTTTCCTATGGTAAAGTCGTGGAACAAATTTTACATGGCTCTTAAATTATGGTACATTTAGATAAAAGCCAAGAAGCTAATATTACATTTTTTAGGAGTGGTTCCATTGTGTAGTCTGGTTACACTATTTTCTAGCTTGAGATGGGGGAGAGAGCTTTGGAAATGAAAAAGAGTAAAGGGTTGTTACAGTCTCTTAGCTTTTTCCAGTTTTCAGTGGCCTCGTCCAGGCTTGTAAAATTAACTTGCATATAATAATTCAAGCTTGGACTCCAGCAAGGTCTAGAGTAGAGATAGCCTGTGTGATGACTGAAGAGCTGTCCAGAGGTTTGATCAGAAAGGTAGTTATCCACAGACAAGATCTAGTGCAACAAAGCATTTCATTCGTTCATTTGTATTCTCATTAATTCATTCAAGACATATATTCCCTGCCTGGTTTTAGGTTATGGGGCCATAACAGTGAACAGACAGACAAAACCCTTGCTCTCATGGAGCTGAAATTTCTGCTGTGGGAATCAGATAATTACAGACAAATCAACCGAGGTCAAGTAGTCACATGCTCTGAAGATGAATAAGGCAAGGAAGTGATTGGGATAGAGGGTTGGTGCTGTTTTATAGGATGATTAGGAGACATTTGAGAAGATATTGAAGGAAATGCCAACATCTAGAGTATTGTGGGCAGAGGAAACATCAGGTGCAAAGACCCTGAAGCAGGGCATGAAAATTAAAGAGCCCAAGATGTCATAATGTAGAGCAAACTACTGACATATGAAATATAGGAGTCATCCTGAGTCCTCCCTTCCCCACACATCTAATTATGCAAGTCCTGCTGGTTCTCCCTCAGCACATGCACTGGATCTGTGCACTTCTCTTTGCCAAGCCTTTCTCATCTCTTGCCTTGCCTATTTCAACAGTGTCCTAACTGGCCTCCTCCTTGCCACTTTGCCAATAGCAGAACATTTTCCACATTTAAGACTTGCAAGTCAGCCCATGACTGACCCTGGCTTCTTGAAACCCTGCCTATTGTTCTTGCAGTTAATTCCAAATCCCTCCTTCCCATGTGTCCACGACCTTGATGGCCTGGCTTCTGAGGACCTCTCTGGTGCCAGTTCCCACAGGCTCTCCTGGTTCTCTCACAACACTACAGCCACTCAGCCTCCTCCTGCTCCTGGGCTACCACGTGTTTCTCCTGTCTTTAAGCCTCTGCGCTTTTTCTTCTCTCTGCCTGGCTTGCCCTTTCCCCAACTTTTTACTAGAAAGGAGAATTTTATCTCTGAGAGGTCTTGGCTTAAATCACCTTCCCCAAAACCATGCTGTTCAATGCAGGCCACATCTCCCCAGTTACTATCATACCTCTGGCATATTTTCTTCATAGCAGGTTATTACAATAATCATATTTACTGCTTATATCCCCCAAAAGACTGTAAGCTCCATGAGGGGAGGGTGCTTGCCTGATTCACTGCTGCATCCTCAGTGTCTAGCACAGTAATTACAGCAGAGGGATGAATAAATACCAGGGTAAATACTGGTGAACAAATGGATGAGGTTACGTCCCTGATACATGCTGGGTTTGGGGTGTTGCACTTTACCTGCATTATATAACTACATTCTCACCACTGCTCTTCCGTGTGGATACTCTCCCCAGTTTTACAAATGAGGAGACTGGGTTCCATAGAACTTAAATCATTTGCTCAATCAAGTTAGTAGGATAAACCTATTTTCCTATCCCTGCGTTGTGCTACTTATTACACAGAAATTGTTCTTCAGGAGCCAAGTTTGAATCAAACAGTCAGCTGAGATGTTGCATTTCCAAGGCAGGTGAAGACAGAAAAGGTGATTTTGGGTCAGGATAAGGGTAAGAGTTATGGCTAATAGCTGGCTTCACTCTTGTAGAAGGTCTGTTTTTAGTGGAGCTATCATGATGGGCTCCATCAGGGTTAATGATTTGAGCAATTAGTAAAATTATTGATGTGCTGTGACTGTTGAATAGTGCTCAAAGTGATTTTTAATTAGCTGTGAATTAATCTTGAGTTCTGAGAGGATGAAACAGGTTGAGCTACAACTTAAGGTAGACAGTGGAGAAGTATTTTCTAGGTTGCTACAGCAGGAGTCCAGGCCTTCGGCTCACTGAAGAGTTGTACCATATTGACATATAATTTTAAAACAACTCTGCATCATTTAAAATTGAAATCTGATCTTTCTAAAGCCCATTCCTATTTCCTTCCTTATTCCCAAACTAATCCTATGGTATTATGACATGGATTTTTAAGGAATTGGCTGTCTGGAATCTATGCTAAATAAATAATACATCTTGGCCTACATTTGCTTCCTGAATGCCAAATCAAAAATTGATGGACTAATGCTGTGAAAATTTATGGGAAAAGGGTAAGAACCTTTTCAGGTGAAAAAGAATTGCACAATGGTCAATCCTGTGGCAAAGCCAGCCTATCTGTCATGTGAGCTCAAGGGGTTAAGATACACAGAGATGAAACAAGAACAAAGATATTTTTCAGGAGATAGGCAAGAGTTTCTTATCTCTTTAAAATCCTGGGGAACTTTATATGGATTTTATCTTGAGAGAACAATACATGAATTGTGGATTAGGATAAAAAAAATTGGCAAGGTTTGGGTCTTACCGCCATAACTTGCTAAGAATCCCATTCCCCACAGTGTTTCTATAATAACATACAACGCCAGGTCCATGGAGAGAGATGGCACTTATGTGGTGAAAACTGTTTTGCTTGGCAAAGAAGAGACTGCACATTCTGCTTTTTAGATATCATGCTTTTTAAAAATGAAGTTTGCATCTGTGAGTAGAGAACAGAATACACATTAAATAGACACACTCAATTAAACCTTAATTATAAAATGGTAAACAGTGAAGTCTTTTAAAGTCTGACAACTGTGAATAAACAAAAGAACTGCAGAGAAAAAACACAAAACTTGACATCCTGAGGCATGAGCTCATTTCATATAGTGTATGTGTACATAATCCTATTCAGACACCTGGGACTGCCTTTTATATAGAATTTTGACAGATGCTGGAATTTTGGCTTCAGTTTTCTTTTAACTAAAGTTACATCTGGTTAATGTAATAAAATTAATTTTTAAAACCCACTTTTTCCTCACAAGGTAAAAGGATTCTTCAGCTCTTTGAAAGAAAATGGTTCTCAGCTCCGTTGTGTCCAACAGACAATTGAAACCATTGAAGAAAATATCCGTTGGATGGATAAGAATTTTGATAAAATCAGAGTATGGCTGCAGAGTGAAAAGCTAGAATTCCTGTAAGAATTCCTCCTTTGGCCAGGTGCGGTGGCTCATGCCTGTAATCTCAGCACTTTGGGAGGCCAAGTCGGGTGGATCACAAAGTCAGGAGTTCAAGAGCAGCCTGGCCAAGATGGTAAAACCCCTTTCTCTACTAAAAATACAAAAATTAGCCAAGATGGTAAAACCCTGTCTCTACTAAAAATACAAAAATTAGCCGGGCGTGGTGGCGGGCGCCTGTAATCACAGCTACTGAGGAGGCTGAAGCAGAGAATTGCTTGAACGCTGGAGGCGGAGGTTACAGTGAGCTGAGGCTGCCCCACTGCACTCCAGCCTGGGTAACAGAGCAAGACTCTGTCTCAGGAAAAAAAAAAACAAAAACAATTCTCCCTTGCCAGAGTCCTGCTGTCTTTAATCACCAACATTTTGTTGCGTGTATTTTCAAACTAGAGATGGCTGTTTTGGCTCCAGCTGAAGGTACTTTCCCCCCTTCGACTCATTTTTTGACTATTCCTGTGAAAAGATTGGCTGTTGGTTTTTCATGAATAGGCAATCGCTACCATGTGTTTCATTCATCACCGGTGTTGCCCTGCAATGTAAATCCAAGTGGTGAGTTCCCTGCCACAGAGGAATAAAGTACCTTATTCTTCTCATTTTATATTTTATGCTTAAGCCCCTCAGTTCCAACACCCTCTGCCCCACGCTTGTCATTCATAAACTTTCATCAGTCTCCTCGAAAGACTCTGAATAGTCGACTACTGAACAATGAACACCTGGATCCGAGACTAAGCCAGACGATGGCTGGGTTAAAGCTCTCCCCGAGGACCCCTCCACACCCCCTGCCCACCATTCTCTTCCTTGCTTCGTGCCCAGGAGGCCAAGTCATCAAGCTTTCTTGCCCTTTGGATGTTGGTCAATGGGGAGTCGGAGAGCTGGGGCTGGGGTCCGGGGGAGGGAGTAGGTAGAGGTGCTCTTCCCCTGATTCCTGTATGGGATGCCTGGTGCTGGCCTCCCCTGAGGGTCTCAGCTCCTGAGAGGGGACCCTCATTTCCACACAGCCTTCTCCACCTCTGGATTTTGGCAACTGCTCCCTCCTCATCCCTTCAGGATTAGGGGCCTCAGTGGGAGCCTGGCTTTTACTAGTCCTGGCTGGACTTGCAGTTTCCACTTACTGTGCTGGCACCTTAGTAAAAAATATTTTTTTTATAGAACGTTCCTCAGATATTTCTGAGTGTCATCTATTTCCCTGACTGATGTAATATCTCTTCTGAAAAGGCAGAGCACATTCAAGCCTGGAGGAAAACCCCTTTTAGGGAGGTGATTTTTTTCTCTCTCTGCTTCTTATTTGGCCTAGTTCACAATTTCTAAATAACTAGTTATTGGCATTTACTGACGGTAAATTATCACAGAGTCACCAATAAATGATACTACATTGTGAAACAAAATATTTGTTCCTATTAGCCTGAGGACACTCTTTGGCTTTGAAGTCTTTTGTGAAGCCTTTACACACAGTTGCTTCAGCACACAGTTGCTGCTCGGGTTTTATGTAATATAATAGAAAGCAGTTTACATGTACATGGTAAACCAACGGAGTTCAAGTCAGACAATGCCCTAACAATTAGATTGTATTTCTTATTCTCGAAACTTGCTACACAGGGACTTATCTAACCTGCATTTTGCTTTGTTGCTGACTTGATTAAAGTCGCAGTGTTATTTTGCGCTAACTATAAGGTGCAGAAGTCCTCACACCTGGCAAAGAAGAGTTCAAACTGAACTTTTCGAAGGTAAGGCAAAAATTTCAAGATAAAGGAGTATGATTGATATGAAAAATGTCAAAATGTGTTCCTCTAATACACGATGGAATAGAGTGACTTCTGGACATCAATCTCCAGTTTATTAAACCATTCACCACCACAAATACGTATAAAAATGGAATTGGAATTTTTATACGTATTTGTGGTGGTGAATGGTTTAATAAAAACAGAAATCACTGGTAATTTCCACCCCAAGTTATTTCCCTTAAAAAAAAAATACACAACCAAGATTTTAATGTAAAATATTTTGCTTTAATTGTATTTTATGCCTTGATAAATGAAACATGGAAATATTGATTTTCAGTTTTGGTCACCTGAGGAACTTATCTTCATTTGCTTTTGGAAAAGCTCATTTTCTGAACAGATACAATACTGCCACAACAATGTGCAGAAACCTTTTTGGTAATAAAAATTGTTCTTTGCCTCTAAGTGGATATTTGCAATTATTTTCTCCTAACTAGACTGTTAAAAGGGCTGCTTTAGATCCCATAGCTTACTCCAGTTAGTTATTGACAAACACCCAAGTCTTGAAGACATTTCTAATTAAAAAGAAGGCATATTCAGAGTACCTTAAATAAATGTTTACTTTTATAGGCATCTTTAAACTTCTAGATTTTTGTATGCCATTTAAAAATACTTCTAGATACACATGGAAATTAGTCATACTGCAGCCATACCTTGCAAACTCATCTGTCAGTGTCAAAGGTTTTGAGGTCTTTATAAAAAAAAAACAAACAAAAAAGCAAACCCCTATACTGCCCAAATGGGAGGATTAGACACATAGTTAGAAATCCCTCAGGAAAAGTATTTTTTCTTTTCTTGTTGTTGCCTTAAAAATAGAATAGTGACTAATTCTGATGGGCAGAGACATGGCATTTTAAGCTGGTGGAGTGTGAAATCCCATAGGTATGTGCATGACTTTCAGAGAGTATTTGTGGGGGAGGCTAACAAGATGTGGGGCCCATTCCTAAGCGATGTTATTGTTTTTGCTTGCTCTGCTACCACAAGTCAGCTAAGCCATAACAAAAGCTTCAAACTGATGCTAAGGAAGGCCATGCCCTTTGGAAACAAGAAATTCCCAATCCGTTTTGTGTTATGTACCTGACATCTTTTCCTGTGTTCACTACCAGGGAATAAAGATGAAATTAAATATCAAAATTCTAATCAATGATATCAGTGCAATGTTCAGGAGCTTTTCATTCAGGAAGATCTGAGAAACCAAAGTTGTAGGACATCAGAGCCTACTTCTTAAATTGCTGTGGGAGAAAAACAGATTTAAAATTTCATATATATAATTTTTTTAAAGCAGAAGTTTCTTTTTGTATAGGTAAACTTAAGTTCCGTAAAGCCAGATGCGATACAGTGCAAAGACTAATGTGGCAATAGCTCTAAGCACACAGTTGCTACTTGGGTTTTATGTATAGATAATAGAAAGCACAGTTTACTAACACTGTAAACCACCAAGTTCAAGTCAGATGAATACCCTAAGAATTAGATTTTATTTCTTATGCTCAAAACTTGCTACACAGGGACTTATCTAACCTGTATTCTGCTCTGTTGCTGACTTGATTCAAGTCTCAGTGTGTTTTGTGCTGACTGTAAGGTGCAGAGTCCTCACACCTGGCAAAGAAGAGTTCAAACTGAAAAGGGGTTTGGTGCTCCCTGGATTGTCCAGGTTACCTATTATTAATTTATTATTAGCAGCCCAAGAGGAGATATGTGCGCCCAATATACAATATCTTATGTTTTATAAACATAATCCCAAAGCAACATCAAATACAGTTCAAATGCCCAAGAAAGTGGGTAATAAGAAATCAGAACACTGAAGAATGTTTAAAGCATTGTTTTCCAAACACTAACAAAAATTTAAGTGCAAACTGAAAATACAAATGAGATTTACAGGCACTGTGTGTAGAATGTGCAAAAATTTGCTTAGCTTTTCTTGTTTTTTTGGTGTTGCTTTAAGAAACTTTATCAAATATATTTCTTACAAATATAAAGCTTTCTTCTTCTCCCAATTGAAGGCAATTAAAAAAATTCAAAGTTTATCAGTACTAAGTACAATAACACAGGTGAACCAGTCAAATTCATTTTCTTTCTGGAAAGGATTAACAAACCAATATTTAGGATGTTCAAAGACTCAGCAAATTACCCAGAACAATTGTTTTCTGTTGCCAAAGCCTTCTGTTTTTCAAAAGTCACCATCCACCAGCTGAAGATTTTACATGCAGATACCTTGAAAATTTCAAATAAAAAGTGAATCATTTAATAAGTAATTATCTTGTTAGAAGCATAGTAAATATACCACTTAGCAAAAGCATTGTATAACAGACAAGAAGGAATTTTCTGTAAGTAAACATGAAAGTGGATTATTGAGAGAATTTTTTTAATTTCAGGAAAACTGTTAGAGCGGTTATAATTAATATAGCTGCTTCTTTATATGAAACAAAAATGGATCGTGGTGAGAGAGCTGAACCCGATTTAACCTACGTTTTGATTTCTTTTAGGCTTTGGTCAGTAAGTGCTTGTATGCTTTTAAGGCTTACAGTAAGTCCTCCCCTTTCTGAAGATTAAGATAAAGGCCCTGCTCTGAAGATCTCAGAAATTCCTTCATCTGTTCAATTTCTTCAGTTACCATAAATTATAATCAAACACAGTACTTTACTTTCTAAAATAAAGACAAATAAAGGTGGCCAATCTTTTCCTTTGTCCTTGTTCCCAAAACCCTGTAATTTTCACCAGACTCTAAAGAGCTTCTCCCCACCCCACCACATATTGGTATTTTGGGGAATGTCAATATCTTAAGGACATTTCACTAAGTGTTAACATGCTAATTTTGCTTTGCCACAATAATCTGCAGTAATGAGCATTTGGATTTCAAAGATTCAACTAGCCTCAGATGGTCATTTTAAGTGCCTGGCCTAATATTTTTAAAAGCTTTTAATTATAAGTTTAAGGTTTTTAAACATTTCAATAGCACACTCATCCCATTTAGTGGTTTTGGAGAATGATTGATTACTCTGTAGATCTTGCAGTATGCATTTCACGCCAATAGTGTAAAGAGAGCATGAATTACTCAAGAGGTGGACTTCATTTTTCTCATCCATAACACATAAATTGGCAGAAGGTACAGCTGTCTTCATTTACAATAAACACCCAACTTACCAGATAGTTTAAACTTTAACTTGTGTTTTTTTCATCATCTTTTGGCTTGGAAGCTTCCTCTGTTGTCTAAAAGGGAAAGCAAAACCATCCGTGAGCTCTTTCCTTTCTATATTAAGTATGAGGCGATGGCCTTTTCAGAATTAGGGGACAAAACATAGCAGTCAGTGGGGGAAAAATAAGATGGTCCTTTCAGTTTCTCTTCTTCATTTGGCTAAAACATTGTGAGTTCTTCCTCCTCAAGTTTATAAGCTAAAAATAACGTTAAGTGATGCTGATCCTAAATTTATGGCTCTCAGCTTTATTTTTTAAAGGCTAGAGTAGGTTATAAAATATGTATAGGTATTCTTGGTCGGCAATGTTTCATTCTATAGTGATCCTTCCTTTTCCTGTACATAGGGTCACAGCTGTCCAGCAAATACACTCATCATATAGGGTTATTATGCTTTCTATTATTTGTTAAAGGGCTGATCAAGTACTTCGTATAACTAAAATTAAATAATTGGCAAATAAGTATTTATTCTGAGATATAATGGCATAACTGTTAATTATTAATGCTGTTTCTTATGTCCCTTAAGGGAATCTACTGTAGGAAGATTTTAATATATTGTTTTAAAAGCTCTGATGTAACTGGACTATTGTTTTGAAAGCTACACCTTTCACTCCTCATTATTGCCAGGGGATCATAGTAATAATCATTTGAATCATATGTTCCTGGAATTGGAAGGGACCTAGAAGTTGTCTAATCCAGCTTTCATTTCTGATCACAGCTTGAGTAGTTTTAATAATAGGAAGTTTCCAACTTCCATGTTCTAAAATCTATATACACCACATACTCTGGTAGTATTTTAATTAGGGCAGGAAACACAGGCAAATTGAGTTGTGTCAAGAACATTCATTTAGAATTTTAAAGCACCTGTTACTTTAAAAAATATATATCTATACAAATTCAGTTACTTTAACAAGGCATACTATGGGATAGAGAGTACTTTAAGAAATCTTTTATTCTAAATAGATTCCAGTAGGAAACTAAATGACTGACGTGATAAACCCCATTCTGTGAAACTGCTAAACTAATTTGTAGTATATTTACTGCTCCATTTACCTTTGCTGAATCCTTCGCTTCACCTCCATTCTTAGATGCTTTGGAGCTGGAAGCAGTCTTCTTGCACTTATCCTAAAGCAAAGGAAATGTAATGAGGCCATGGCTATCATCAATCCATCTAGCAATTAGCTAGGCTGCAGTTAAATTAATCCAGACTATTCTGACACCTCCAATTTAATTAAATAATGGAAGACTTTGCGTGTTTTTGTTATGTTTTTTTTTTTTTTTTTTAACAGTGGTGAGTGTCAGAGAATTGTTTAAAGCAGGAGGGAAAAAGGATAGAAATAAGGAGAGAACTGTGGGTCACACTGATGCTCTGCCAATTCCCGTGGTGCATGACTCACCCAGACCTTATTTTGCTAATCAAAACAGAGCTTGTCAATGAGATGATAAATGCTGGCAAGGGTGTGGAGAAAAGGGAACCCTAGGACACTGTTGGTGGGTATGTAGACTGGTACAGCCATTATGGAAAACAGTATGGAGGCTCCTAAAGAAAGTAAAAGTAGAACTACTACATGACCCAGCAATCCCTCTTCTGGGTATATACCCAAAGGAGATGAAATGATCACCTTATAAAGGTATCTGCACTCCCATATTCACTACAGCATTACTCACGATAGCCAAGATATGGAATAACCTAATTGTTGATGAATGGATACAAAAAGTGTGTGTGTGTGTGTGTGTGTGTGTGTGTGTGTGTGTATGTGTATGAATATTATTCAGCCTTAAAAAATGATATCCTGTCATTTGCCACAATATGGATGGACTTGGAAGACCTTATACTAGATGATACGAGCCAGACACAGAAAGAAAAGTGATTTCATTTATATGCAGAATATATATAAAAGAAAAAGCTCAAAAACACGGAGAATAAAACATGGTTACCAAGGTAGGGAGCAGGAGGTGGAAATAAAGATATAGGTCGAAGGATACTAAGTAGCAGATATGCAGAATGAACAAGTGTAGGAAGTTAAGAAACAAGAGGACTAAGGATAAAACTATACTAGGGATTTTTGTTAAATAAGTAAACTTTAGCTGCTTTTGTCACAAAAAGTAATTGTGTGAGGTTATAGATACGTAAATCTGCTTCCCTACAGTAACCATTTTACTATTTCTAGTAAATATTGGTATTTCATCCCCCAAATACCATGTTTTAAACCTGAAATATACACAATCAAATTTAAAAACGAAATAGAGTTTGTCTCTATCAGGACTGGCTTTTGTGTGCCAAAAACGCAAAAACAAAACCCTGTTTTCAGTGTTATGGAGGAGAAATGTAACAATGGAAACAATCAGAGAAAGCTGGAGTAAGTTACAGGAAAATAAAGTCCATTCACCAAAAGGGGCATTAATTACAAGTTACCAGGGGGTGACAGACAGGATGCTAAGGTGCTCTAGAAATTAAACTACCAATATGGAAGGACTGACAATTCAGTGATCGAGAGCAGTGCCTTCCAACAGCCAAAACAACAGCAAACTGAGATCTACAGAATTAACTCTTCTGAAAATAACAAGGAGGTACTCATTTCACTTTTCCTTCCATTTGATTTACAGGAGGGTATAGCTTGAGGGGAAATGCCCCACACTTGTTTAATTACACAGTCATTTCTCATTCACTTTTAATCACGTTTTGAGCACCTGCTAAAGTGCCAGGCATTTTGCTATATGAGGAGCACGGAGGTAAAAGACACATCACTACTGTATAAAATGCACAGCTCAGTGGTGTGACACACAAGCACAGACAAGTAACCAGAGAGCAAAGAGGGCATGGAAAAGAGGCCTCTAAGTTTTGGCCCGGGAAGGGAGAAGAAATAAGACAAGAAAGTCTTCCCTTAAGGAGCTGACGCTTGAGCTGTGCACTGAGGAATGAAGAGTCACCAGTTGTACTGAGCAGACAGAAAGGGGAGGAAGTTCCAGAGAGTAAAAGAGCATGAGAATGCCTGCTGTAGTTAGGGCCTGCTCTCACTTTAAATGAACACAGACATAGCATTATTGTTGTACAACTGTATAGTGTGGAGATAAAAAAAATGGTGGCTATGGAAATTACAAAGTAACATTTAAGAAATAATGTTATGCAATGTTTCATAAGTGGATTGTAAGTATAATCATATAAAACATACATATAGAAAAAAAGGAAATCCACAAAATCATAGTGTTTGGGGAGCAGTGGAATTATAGATATTTTTTCTTTTCATTTTAAAGTTTTCTATGGCATCATTTGGTTCATTCTATAGTTTAAAAATTATAAGGGCCAGGTGCAGTGGCTCAAGCCTGTAATCCCAGCACTCTGGGAGGCAGAGGTTGGCAGATCACTTGAGCCCAGGAGCTTGAGACCAGCCTGGCAACATGGTGAAACCCCCATCTCTACAAAAGATAGAAAAATTAGCCTGGCATGGTGGTTTACGCCTGTAGTCCCAGCTACTCAGGAAGCTGAGGTGGGAGGATTGCATGAGCCTGGGAACCAGAGACTGCAGTGAGCTGAGATCATAACCACTGCACTCCAGCCTGGGCTACAGAGTAAGACCCTGTTACAAGATAGATAGATCAATCAATAAATAAAAATTATTTATATGTACACATACGCATGCATACATTTCAAAGAAAGTCTATGTGAAAAAGCACAGTACCTTTGCTGTGTTCTGTGAGGTTTCTGTAGTGGAGGGACAGCTGTCCAGATCTCCTGAGAGAGCATCAATGGGGTCTTGGTCATCTGCAGGCTTCTGAGATATGAGTAGAAATAACCATCAGTGAAGAAGCAAAATGCAATATGGTGTGTTTTCCCACATCACTTACAAATAAAAGATGTTTCTGTAAGAAAAAAAACTTGCTGACATTCTTTACTAACAATAATGTATTGTAAAGGGACAGAAAAGTAAGAAAATCTTGACGGCTTAATTTTCCTCTACTCTTTAATGCACGCTGCTTAGTATTCTCTGAGCCTCAGTTTTCTCTTAAAGGACTTTTGTGAAGACTAACTGAGAGGTCAACAATAGACACACACATGTATATGCATGTTTTGGCAAAGTACCAGGCGCAGAGTAGGCATTCAATATGTTTTAGTTTTTTAAAATGCCAAATAACCCTATGGCCAGAATAAAACAAAATGTAATGGAAATATGTTCCTATGGTCTTTACCTTTGATTCCTCTGATTTCTTTGTAGGTGGCTTCACTGGTTTGTCCTTAAAAACAAGGCAGACTGTTGGTTAAGCATAGATCTGGGTAAAGGTTTACTTAGATTTAGACGGTATTTAAAGAATCTATTATCCAGTGACTTGACTTGAATAAAATGGAGTGTAGACCTGCAATAACTAATAAACCTGGGTCCCTACTATTTCTTCACCAGCTTTGCTTAGTTTCTATTCTTTAAAATCATTTCTGTAGACTTGGGAGAAACATATGAAAGAGTCTGGTCCTGGAAGTGAAAGAAACACTATTTGTGAACCTTCTGCCATTATGTATTATCACTTATAATTCTTAAAGTGTTATAAAAAGTTACCTGTGTTTTTATATCTTATTTACTATAGCTTATTACACTTAGAAAGTCATCAGGGATTTTTGCCATCGACAAAGTCAAGGGCCTTAAATAATAAATTTCCCAAAGAATGCAAGCAGCGTGAGTTGGTACTATCAAAGTGGCAAGGACTCTAGCAGGATGTGGAATTGCTATTTTAAGGAATACTGAATGCAGGCAAGGAGAATTGGCTCCTATAATAGGACACCCTGGGGCTGACAGTGCTATTGAAATCAGGGGTCATCTTAATGCACCAAAATGAATCAGTACAGAAAGAGAAGGGTGTAATGCGATCTTCCTTGTTTTTTATTTAATGAACAGGCATGGAAAGGGTTATTTTTCATCTAATTGACTAAAAAGTAGAAACCAAATAAGAAAGAGGCATGGAATAGTCCTGGTTGACCTACAAAAGACTAGCCTCTACCTTGTGGAAGACAAAAGGCCAGGGACTTTTTGGTAGAGAAACAGGATTTGTGAGTGGGAGTATTGCTTTGCCTTCACTTTCAATACTGCTGGTGGTGATGTAGAAGAAGATAGGGACACCCCAGGTCGTGGAGTTGCCTTATTGATTTTACTATTGATTATCCCAACACCAGCTCCTTTTCTGCTCTCCTTAAACAGAGATTACTTCCTTTGAAATCCTATCACCTTAGTCATTTTTATAGCCTTTCTTGAAAAAGAGAATCACATTTTTTGGATCACTCTTAAGCATCAGTAAATGACTGAACAGTATTCAACCCTGTTTATACCGCAGAGCCTAGTATATGCATGTACAAAGATATTGGCTCAAATAAATATTTACCTACTGGTCAGCTTCGGTGACATGTGAAAAGCAGTCAGTTATGATATGTTTTTATGTTACTGTAAAAGAGTGCAGCTACTATTTATTTCAAGGGAGGTTTGAATTTAAAGATCTTTGTAGCATAAATCCGATCTAGCAATTTGTCTCAGTTTACCTGTCCATTATCATCCAGGAGATGTCTGTATTCAGGTGGGATAGTGTCATCTCTTTCTCCAAGCTTGTCTCTATGTTCAGCTTTGGCTTTTTCCTATATAAACGGTGAGCAGATATAATTAATATTCATTTCCTCTTTCATTTAGAAAATACATTGTCAAATGTAGCATTCAGCATTTGTTATACTTTTATGAGGCAAAACATATGGTCTGTTTTTATTTTTTAAGCAACAGAACAACACAGATGACTTCAACAGACTGCTAGTTGGCTAAAATACATAAACCCATATGCTTCTATATGTCAATTCATATCTGTGAATTTTCTAGCTATATTTTAAATTGAAATACATGATTAAATAATTATCCTCAGAAACCATGTTAGAAGATTAGAACCCAAAGGTATAAAATATCTTTTTTATTTTTCCTGTATGGTTTCACTTTTCTAAAAAAACAATCAAGCCACTGTACCTTGCCATTTAAAGAGGTCATATTTACAACTTTGCCTATTTATAAGCAACCCTGAGACAATAGCTAATTTGAATGGATGTGCTGACTGCATGTGTTGCATAGGAGGAAGCCATGCATAAGCCACACCTATCTCCCAGAATCTCCTCCAGGAGGCTCTGTTGGTCTCTGTCACAGATTCAGTGACTTTCCCCTCCAGATTGATTTTTCTATATCATTATAATTTCATTTTTAAAAAATAGGTTAAGTTCATATCAATATTCCTATGACAATGATACAGTCAAGACCCAAGGACTAAAATTTCACTTATTAGTGAATTTTTTTTTACCTTTACTTTATCCTCCATTGGTTTGTTCTCATCTGGGTCAGGCTGCCTTTGTCCTAGACTATCAGAGAGTTTATCCAAGGCATCATCGAGGTCTTTGTCACTCTGCTAAAAAGTAAGTAATACTGAATTAGTCACTCGTTAGCCAAACTATATCAGAGGCAAGTTAGCCCAGGAACTCCATCTTCTCAGGAGGGAACCCGTTTCTTGGAAGAAACAGACATCTGGGGGGTGGGGCAGGGGAGTAGACAGGGTCAGAGAAGAGAAGGCTGGGAATGGAAAGCCAGGAGAAGAGCAGCAGCATCTGTCAACCTATTGGAGTTGGAGGTCCAGCACCTTCCATCCACCCCGCCCATCTCTTGGTGAAGATCCCACCGGGTTAAGGAGGTCTTAGTGGCAGTGTCAGGAGCCACACCCAGTGGGTGGCCTGGAGGTCACATAAAGGGTCCAAAAGCAAATGAATAATCATGTGTACTTTTCATTTAGAAATTAAACACCATTAGAAAACTGGATATGAAAACAACATCCACTGATGTTGTCAGACGGTTAAGAAGCAGGATTCTGCAATAGAGAGTTAGCGTTTCTTTGGTTCTGTGGGTCCACTGTAAGACTCTAAGATCTTGAAGGGTGCATTTCATAAAGTGCAGCGTGACCCACAGTTTGTGGGAAGCCATGGAGCTCGGCACGGCCATCCTAATACTTCCTAGAGCACAAAACCCCAGAGACAATCTGGGGTCAGGAGAGTGGAAGGGGCTTCTCTGCCACACTGGTGATGAGTGGCCTGAAAGACTTCCGAGAATTTCTGAACTGGTGGGGAAATCTCTCTTTTCATCTTCAGGAAGCTTATGGAAGCTAAATTGCAGAAATGGGAGCTGGTATTCTAGAGGAAAAAAAATATGGTCACTGGAGTAACAATGAACATTGTACTTATTAGCTTATTTCCTCTAACATTTATTTACTGTATGATTCAAACAGCTTATTTAACCCCTTTGAGCCTCAGTTTCCTTGGCTGTGAAATGTGAATAATAGTAGTACCTATACTCCTACATTGCTGAGAAAAGCAAAGGATTGAAAAGATGTTTAAAATAGTACTTGTATGTTAGGACCCAACAAATGGTAAATTATTATTAGTATTATTACACCAAAATCCTAAGAAGTTTTTTTCAAAACACTTTTCAACACATTGCATTCAAAATGTTGACTTCTACCTCTAAATGAATTCAATTAAAAATGTGTGTAACATCTACATTGTATAAGACACCATGCTGAACTCTGTCCAATACTGTATAGAACTTTCCAGTTGATTTTCAAAACGTTTTCATATACATTATCCAGTTTTATTTGATGCCAACAATGGTTCTCAGTGAACTAAGCAGGCTTTTTTTTGGAGGTAAAAAGCTCAGAGAAGTTAAGTCAGTTGCTTGAAAACAATTTGTTAAAAAGTGAATAGAACCCAGGTCTTGGGACTGAGAAAGCTTTTCCCTGTCATGCTTAGCTACATCCATGATCTTCTATTTCCTTTGAAGCAGTTTTTCCTGTTGGAGTGATTTTATTACACAGATCTTTGAAAATATGTTTTCAAATGCTTTCAGTGTATGTAACATTGCCAGTGACAATCTAATAATCTCAGCAAAGAAAACTCCCGTGAATTATCATGGCTTATTTGACTCTTTGATTTCCCAATATTTTTATGTCAATAAAGCTTTATACCTTGTTTTAGTGACATCTTCAAATAAAATATTAACGAAAAACAAGACTCTGGTGGGAAATGGGATGAGCGAAGTGTCATTTTAAAACCTACTTCTTAAAGGCAAAAAAGTTTTTGATTGCAAATATTTACTAACGGCCTCCATCAGGGCAGAATCTCTGGCCCAAATATTAAGAACTGAAGTATAAACGGCAGCCTAGCCTATTAAGGATTCTTCCTTTTTGTTGCATGGGGACTGGGTATGTTTACACACACACACACACATACCCCCACACACACACGGCATTTTACTGGTTTTAAGTAGTTTATCATAACCTAGGATTATAGCTGCTAGAGGTAGAGCTGCCCGGGGCCAGGTCTGGGCTTTGTCATTTGTGCCTCTGGATATTTTCAGATGATCCTGAAGCTGACCCAACAGGAGGAAAATCCATCAGAATCTCAGACTACAGCACTAAATATGCTTTGACGCTACATCAAAAGGAATGGAAGCATAGCTGACTTCACTAAAGCTACTTCATCTCCATCTAGCAAATGAGGCACTTTTCTCAACCAAAGGAGATGGGGATCTGGTTTAGGGCAATCCCTTTATAATTTGATGTGCTGTGGTCTCCTCGATAATGTATAATTTGGTATTGCACAGGTAATTAATCAAGGAAGTCTGGAAAAGCTTTGGTCCCACAGCCGTGCCTCAGAGCATGTAAATAATTAAAACAATATTGATGCTGAGGTCCTTTACTGCTAGTATGAAAGTGACAAATTTTTACTGGTGTGAATTGGGAAGAAAACAGTGCTATTCCATGACATGTTTGTAAAATTTTTGTTTGTTTAGAGAAGCTCAAACACAACAATTCCATCAAATAAACTGGAGGTTAAATAAAGGGTAGTAAATTATAGCATGTATAAGGAAAAATATATAGGAGAAGATCGATTATCAGGAAAGCTAAAGAACTTTTCAAATCTAGTAATTTAAATATAGACACAATGCACCTTATTACACTTTCAGTTCTTTTAAAGCAACAATAGTATTAAAGTCCTTGACTATCTGTATAGTATTTTCACATATATTATTTCATTTAATCATTTCAAATTTACTCTCTGCCGTCTCCCTAAATTATCAGTCTCGTCTCTTCTGAAATAGAAGGTGCCTGATCTTCCTAATAATTCTGTCTATTTTCATTTGCTTTAAACAGATGCCCTATTTTCTTTCTAGTTGTGGCTACTGCAAAAACAAATATTTATCTCCCAAATAAGATGTGCTGCTTACCGAAGTATCACGGGGTGGGGCTCCAGAGTGGGTTGTTGAAGCTGGGGTTTGGGAAACCACTTCAGAGATGGCAGCAGCAAGTTTAGCATCTTCAAATTTCTTTTATTGAAAAAAAATTTTATTAGTAATATGTTGTATATAAAATTATGACCACAATGCCATCACTTAACTATAACTCTTAAAGATAGCTTAATGACTGTTTATTCTCTTGATCCAAATAGATTCATAATAACATAGAATTATTATTATTATTATTTCTGAGATGCAGTCTTGCTCTGTCACGAAGCTGGAGTGCAGTGGCACAATCTCGGCTCGCTGCAACCTCCACCTCCTGGGTTCAAGCAATTCTCTGCCTCAGCATCCTGAGTAGATGGGATTACAGGTGGCTGCCACCATGCCCGACTAATTTTTGTATTTTTAGTAGAGACAGGGTTTCACAATCTTGGCCAGGCTGGTCTTTAACTCCTGACCTTGTGATCCACCTGCCTTGGCCTCCCAAAGTGCTGAGATTACAGGCATGAGCCACCACACCCAGCCAATAACATATAATTTTAAAAGCAATTTAAATTCTTTCTTCTCCTATCACAATATTTTTATACAATTTCCTATTTCTATTTCCTTCTCATATTTATTATTCTAAATACTGTGCAATCATATAATAACTTGGAGTTCCATGGTTTGTTTACACATTTCCTGTTGTACATTTAGGTTATTCAAAGTTTTCAGCTCTTTTAAAATTGCTCTGAATAAGTTCTAGAAGTGGGTCTTTTTGTGGTCCTGGCTATATTCTGCCAAACTGACTGCCCTCTCAAATGTTGCTAGGAATTCATACTATGAAAAGCAATGAATAAGCATGCCTGTTTTCCCATGGTCTTGCTTGCCAGAATTTGACTTTTTTTTTTTTTTTTTTTTGAGACAGAGTCTGGCTCTGTCACCAGATGCAATCCCGACTCACCGCAACCTCCACCTCCCAGGTTCAAGTAATTCTACTGCCTCAGCCTCCTGAGTAGCTGGGACTACAGGTGCGTGCCACCACGCACAGCTAATTTTTGTATTTTTTAGTAGAGATAGGGTTTCACCATGTTGGCCAGGATGGTCTTGATCTCTTGACCTCATGATCCACCCGCCTCAGCCTCCCAAAGTGCTGGGATTACAGGCGTGAGCCACTGCGCCTGGCCCAGAATTTGACTTTTATTCCATATTTTTATTTCTGATAATGAGTGTAAAATGATACACTACGGTTGCTTCCATATTGTGATATATGGTGTCAGGTTTCATTTTTTTTTCAAGGTTAAATGTTATTCTAGAAACTTTCTGAAATAATTTCCTTTTTAAAAATATTGCATATTTGCTCCATTTCAAATACTCCCTTTTGACAGAAAACTTAGGTATAACTGTTGATGAAAACCAGAAAAAAGTCCAGAACTCTTTGGTGACTCCAACTATGGATAGCCTGTTTTGAAAACAGATAATTCCAAATTTCACCGAAAGATGGAGAAAACCACATTAAAAAGATACCAATATTCAGAAATTTATTTCAGCATGTTATTATTGGAGATTACTTTAACTAATTTAGATAACTATAAGGAACTTGTTGTCCATTTATACCCTGTAAAACCATTTTAGAATATTTTAGGTAATCTAAAATGTATTAAATTAAATACAATTCATTTCTAGTTATGAGAAATCTTTGCTTATATGACAAATGAAAAGAATAACAAGTTGTAAAATGAAAAGAATGATGTACTGAAACATTTGTATTGTCTTAAACTATCTTATTGACTTATTATTTAAGTTTTTTAATACTAAGTATGAAACAATCCATGGTCTGGAAATTTGTTTTGCAAAGCTATATGTGCATATGTTATTTAATTCATCTGACATTACACAAAAGTATAAAATAATGATTTTTCACTCTTTTAAAAAATACTAAATCTATCATTTATGTCCGTTTCTCAATTTTTCCATTGATCTATGCTATGAATTTGCTCTCTAAACATTACTGTATTTTCTATTCATTATTACCGTACAACATATGCTAGTGTTTAGTTGGATTAATCTTACCTAAAAGTACTGAAAAATGCTTTTTGGTATTTTTTCATATTTTATACATTTATTTTTCAAATATATCTTTGAACAATTTTATTGAGTTACAAAAGTATCTTATTGCTATTTAATAAAAAATTAACGTATAAAATGACTAGAATTGTCATCATTCTTTTTAAGATATTTAGTTAAACTGACTAAATGTATGGCCTTCAATTTTTTTGTGTACTTAGTTCTAATAATTTCTCCTTTGTAGTTTACATAAGTCTGATTTCATATTAATTACATTTTCTCATCTCTTGTTACTAATATAGATGGCATAACGTTACTTACAAATGTATTATCTACAAGTAGTGCTATCCACAAATATATTCAAATGTTCCCTTTTAATGTTTGTCATTTCCTTTACATGTGTTGGTAATGATTCTTCCATACGATAATAAGCAGAAATGACAATAAACTTTTCATAGTTTTTGCTTTTAAGGAAAATGCCTCCAGCATGATATTGAATATTTGATTCTAAAAACTAAAGCCTCGTTAACACATTAAGGGATTGCCTACTTTTTAAAAGTTTTTATTTATAATGTGAATGTATGTAAAATTTTAAATACATATTTTACATGGACATAATAATTTGATTGTTTCTATTTGATATACCACTACAATATATTGACAATTTTCCTGCTACTGAATCAATATTTATGATAATGGCAAATAGTCTCTTAAACATTTGTTATATTTTATTTATGTTGTATGTAATTTTTACATCTACAGTTTTAAGTAACTTTAGCTGATACTGTTATATTTGTCAAGTTTTAAGATTAGCACCATAATTACTCATAGAAGCAACTATGTGACCCCATCTTTTTCATGACATATTTATGCCAAATAAGAACTGAGTGTTCAACAGTTAAAGGAGTCATCTTTAAACCATCAATAGAAGGGGAGTTTGAGAATCAATGCAATCTTTTCTTCAGTCTTTTTTTTTTTTTTTTTTTTTTTAGGTTTTGTGAATTATGCAGTTTTATATTTTTGTTTAATCTTAGAAAATTTTTGTACGTAGTGTTTCCTAATAATTTAGTTGTGGTTTTGTACTGACTATTGTATTTTCTCAAATTTATGTTAAATTTAGTTAGTGAGATTACTTTCTCTCTTATATTTACGAGTGTTTTGTAAAATGTTAAAAATTCATAAAAACCAGCTGACTATTGGCTTTAAACTAACAATTGAGTTGATCTCATATATTATTATATTACTCTTAAAATTGAATTTTATTTTTTGTAAGATTGTTTTTCTCTTTTGCATTTGCTAGTATTTTATGAAGTATTTGTTATTTCAAAAGAGACAACTATTGGCCAGTTAACTTTCATGCTGCTATTTTCATTTCCTGGTATGCTTATTGCTACTTTCTTTTGGGTGGTTACCTTATTATAACTTTTAGAAATTTTAAGTTTAAAATTCAATAAACATTTGGTTTGCCAGGTTTCTCCTTTTCTCTATGTCTATTATTGATGGAGGCATTTATGACAATAAATGTATCACATGAATACTGCTTCAGCTGCCTCTCAAAGATTTTTATTTGTAGTATCTTTGATGTTTTAAAATAGTCTATTATCAAGCTGATTTCAGTATTATTAGGGGAATATTTTTAAGTTTTTCTTTTCATATAGCACTTATGTTCTATTTTATTATGATCAAAGAGCATGGTATGTACAGGAGTTACTCTTTTATATATGAACATTAATTATGAGCCATATGTGATACTTTTCCCCCAAAGTTCTAGGAACTTTCCCCTAAATAACGTTCTATTTTGATTATTTGGTTCTCTTATTAGTTATTTCTACTTTCTTAACTATATTGTTGACACTAATGTTTTTCTTTGCTAATTTTTTAAGAGTAAGAAATTTTTTAAAAATGGTTGTTTCATCTTACCATTTCACTGCTACGTATCTTTGAGGGGAGCATATACATTCATTGTTACTTTTTCCAAATCTTTGAATTTCTAAAAGAAAAAAAACCCTAACTATTGTAATAACGATAGGAGGAGGAAGGGAATTGAGATCTTGTTCCCCACAATTTGTTCATATGTTCTGCATCAGTGTATTGATATGACTCTCCACAGTCCTGGGATACTCCTCATATTGTATTCTTCCCTGTATCTTATGGTTTCTAAATCAAGGCTGGAGTGCTTTGCTGTGATGTGGTCTGTATGGAAGAGGATGAGGGAAGGTCATGGGATGAGGTGACTGAGCACCATGGTGCTTTTACAGGGATACAGAGAAGAACATGCTCTGGTTTAGTAAGCCCTTCTTTGAGGGGCTTTATTGCTTCATTCAACAAAAGCAAAAGCTTCAGGCAACTCCAAAGAATTATTATTTTTTCTAGTTGTCATTCTGTCTATTCTCCGACTGATGTATTTTCTATGCCACTGTCATAGAAACCATTAAGCTCTTTCTGACTGACTGCCAACAATACATTCAGTGGTTTAAAAACTGAGTTCCCGGCTGGGCACAGTGGCTCATGCCTGTAATCCCAGCACTTTGAGAGGCCGAGGTAGGCAGATCATGAGGTCAGGAGTTCGAGATCAGCCTGACCAACATGGTGAAACCCCGTCTCGATTAAAAGTACAAAAATTAGCTGGGTGTGGTGGTGCACACCTGTAGTCCCAGCTACTCAGGTGGCTGAGACAGAAGAATCGCTTGAACCAGGGAGGCAGAGGTTGCAGTGAGCCGAGATTGTGCCACTGCACTCCAGCCTGGGTGACAAAGTGACGCTCCGTCTCAACAAAAAACCAAAAAAACAAAAACTGAGTTCCCAGTAAACAGATAAACCAGACCCCACAAGGAAAGGTTCTGCAGTTATTAAGTTTGGGGAACTCTAACAGATTGATTATGTATTTGCATATAAAAAGCCATGAAAATCCTACAGTAGAGAAACCTGCTTAACATTACTCAACATCATCCAAACCTTCCTAGTAACAGAGTTCCCTTGAGGGACTCTATATTCCACATGGAGCTAAGTTCCTTTAGGAGGCAATTTGGGAAATGATAAATTGTAGAAATATCAATAGGTAAACTTGTCTGAGGAGTAATTTTGGATAAACTCACATTTAAATTCTCTTTTCACAGGGGTACTAGTACTTGGTAATAGTTACACTGCTAAAAGCATCCACTGTGTTGGGACAATATTTCACGGTGCACCACACTTTTAATGGCTACAGTGGGTTGAGGGCCATTAATTTTATCACTGCTCCTGAGTTCCCAAGTCAGATTCTGAGTCACCAGTTTCCATTTATTCCTGCCACCCTAAAACTAAAGAAAGAAAACAAAGAGTTTCAGACTTACAAGAGATGAAGCATTTTGTGGCCCAGAGAAGTCCTGAGACAAAGCATCCAGAAGGAAGTCTTCACTCATGGGCTGCAAGAGACCAGGAAATGTATCAATAAACACCGCTACAACCAGGGCCAAAAGGAAAAGATATCCTCAGAGAAAACTGGTTTGCTTACTGGAAGCTGTTCCTTAGACTCTTTTGGCAGGAGTGGCTTTCCATCTTTATCCTATCCAGGGGAAAAAAAACACGGCATGAAATCATTTCACATTTTATTCCAAGTATGAAACCTTGTAAACATTACAAAGGGCCTGTTATACCTGTAGTTGTACGTTTTAAATTAGATCCATCGTGTCAGGAAATAGATTCTCTCACCAGAGAATACACTCTAATTAGTTTATGTCAACAAACAGCTCACAAGCACCACGCATTCCTGAGTCATGGGGGCTACACACTAGATGACGTATGGCTTGTGACCTCAAAAGCCCAGAGACTATCACGGGAGGAAAACATGAAAGTCAGCATAGTGTGGTATGTGGTGCTGTGATTGGGGTTTGCAGGGTAGTGTGGGATAAGCCCCTTACCTACCTGGGGTTGGGCTTTGTAGAGGTTGTCTGGAAAATGCTGTTAACTTTGTAAGCCACACATCTAACTCATACGCATGGACTACGTGCCAAGCCCTCACCTAAGCATTGGCAGTACAACAGAAAATCGCACAGACAAAGGCCTTGCCCTCAGGGAGTTTAACTTGTCAGTGAAACACTGTGCAACTTATGGCTCAGATTATGTCAAGCTGTAAATGACTCCAAGTGCCACATTTGAGTAATAGGACAAAATGAAGAAAGCATTTGGGGCTCATTAGTAAAAGAAGATCTATATACTAATAGTAAATCCCACGTATCCACCTATGCAAAAATAAGTAAATACAAAGACACACATATATATGAATATTTCACCTGGGAAACTGGTTAAGGTTGGTTTTTGTTTCATTGAAAATGTGAGGTGCAATGGTTTAGAGGTACTAGGTGAGTATTCCTAATCTGAAAATCTGAAAACAATTTAAATGTTCCAAAATTTGAAACTTTATGAGTGTTGACCTGACACTCAAATGAAATGCTCACAGGGGCATTTTGGATTTTCAGATTAGGGGTGCTCAACAGATATAAGGCAAATATTCCAAAATCCAGAAAAGCCTGAAATCTGAAACAGTGCTGGTCCCCAGGCACGTTGGATGAGGGATATTCAACTTGTATCACCTGCTTCCCTCATGACTGACTTGTGCCTTCTGACGATTCTTCAGGTACAGGGGAAAGCTGAACCTGGACTTGTTCTCCACCATCTCTTAGCTGTAAAGGCAGAAAGTTTTCTAAGTGATGCCTGGGACTCCCAGGGTACTTTTGCTCTATACTCAAACTGAAATCCATTTTCCATCACTGCGTCATCCTGTGTCCGGAAGGGGAGCTTGCGGCCTGCCCTCAGGGGAGCTGAGTCTCACTGAAGAGACCTGATGGGGAGCATAGTTGGTGAATACCAACATAGGATTTAAACAAGAGGTGAAGCTAGTGCCTGAAAATGTTATTAAGTAATAGGTAACTCATAATGTGTGAGGTAAGTCAGAGGAGGATAAAACAACTGCAGAATAAAGTGATCAGGGACAGCTGCTTCCTGAAACACTACTACTAAATTCAGTAAAGGGAGACAGCAAGTCACCAACCAATCACCTGTCATGAAGAGAGTTTACCTGCACTTGACCAGCCTCTAATGAATGGGCACTCAGTGGAGACAGAACATGTGGCCCTTAGGATGCTCTCTAGGAACTTTGCAAAGCAACGTACAAATGAGCCCAAATTAATGGAAACGCTATGACTTCAACTGAATTGTAAAACCCAGAAAGGAAGCAAATATAAAGGTATCCAGAATAATAAACTTTCAACAAGGAGAGCTCAGTCCAGTTCCTGCATCTGCTAAATAAATGGGCTAGTGCACATGGATGAGTGAGAAGCACATGGATGAGTGAGAGGCACAAATTTGATTTTCTAGAACTGTTAATGAAGTTTAGTTGAATATTCTTTTAATCCAGGCCTGTTACAGAGATGACTGACATTTGTTCAACTGTCCACAAATCTGCCTCATTTAAGTGACTGCATTTAAACTACAAGACTCATAACGGGGTCTTCCCCCTTGTTCTGCACAATCTGTACTTTCAAAATAGAGGAAATGGGGCCACTTATCACTATATTCGATGTTAAATAGGCTTTCTTATTTTTCCAACTTACATCTGAAAGTTGCAAATTTTTCCTCATATAAAATAATTGCTGCTTATTTTAATTTTTTCATTTTTTACTTCTTTTTGAGTCAGGGTCTTGCTCTGTCACCCCGGCTGGAGTGCAGTGGTGCGATCATGGCTCACTGCAGGCTCTACCTCCTAGGCTCAAGTGATCCTCCCACTTCAGCCTCCAAGTACCTGGGACAGGCACATGCCACCATGCCTGACTAATGTTTTTGATTTTTTGTAGAGACGGGGGCTTATTATGTTGCCAAGGCTAGTTCTGAACTCCTGGGCTCAAGGGATTCTCCTGCCTTGGCCTCCCAAAGTGCTGGGATTATAGGCATGAGCCACCATGCCTGGCCTATTATTCCTCATCTTAGTTCTCCTATCTACATAAGGTTTTTAAAATATTTCTTGTATTGTAACAAGCTGTGGGTTAGAAAGGAAAACCCTGGGTAGCTTAGACATTAGATTTCTTTTGCTTGAGGATCAAAGGTCTACTTAGGATTATTTTAACTTTGTATCTGGTGTTCTGACATGATTATTAGTAGACTAATACTATTTGGTGTTTGAAATATGAAGAAACAAGATCTTTATAATCTACGTCTGTCCCCCAAGTCTCTTCGTTATGTGTATGAATTCAGTATGCATTAAAATAAAATAGAAAAAAGGCTCCAGCCTGTTTACCTTGACCTCTTCTAATCTATAATCAGGAGGAATAGTTTCTTCTTTTTCACCAAGCTTTTCACGGTCTTCTTCTTTGGCTTTCTCCTGAATAAAAATTATACCATTTTCATTGTTAGTATGTTTTTCTCCCCATAAAATAAATGCCTGAGTGACTAGATTTGAAGTAAACAAATCTATCATTAGGTTAGAACGTACATATGGCCATATGCTTAGTGTTCCTACAGCAACTTAATCTGGCAGGCTCAGGCACCAGCAGAAACCCTGCTGGGCGGCAAGGCAGCTGTGAGGAGCAGCAGGCAGCTGCCGCTTCCTTCCCAAGTCCCTGCAATGTCAGTGCAGGTGGGCAAAGATGAGACTCAGAGGCCTCTGGTCTGCGCATGTTGTCGGTCCACTCTGGGGGGTTCAACACTGCTGCTTATTCTGGTTTAGCTTATTAAACAGGATATGCACAATAATAAAAAAGCCAGCTGGTCATGTTTTATGGAAAATAAAAAAAAACAACAAATGACTAATAATTTATTTGCAGGGGGGAGGAGGTGATCAATGATAGTTATTTTGAGAAGTATCTCAGTTGCCATTACCTTGACTTTATCCATCACAGGTTTTCCATCTTCTGGATCTGCTTCCTTTTTCCCCCAGGCTATCAGCCAAGGCTTCTACAGCATTGTCTGGCACCGTGCCCTTCTAAAAGTGCATTAGTGGATATATTAAGTAGGTGGTTAATCACTTCCTTTAAAACAGATGCTATAAACAATTTAGAAAGGCATATCATTATTTCAGATGAAAGGTACATGTTATCTTTTAATAACTTGAGTTATCAACTGAATTAGAATCTATGTTTAAAAAACGTTTCACATTCAAGCAAATTTCTTATATTAAACATTGTGTGCAAATTGTATGTTGATACTGTGAAACTTACAAGACGTGACCCGGAATTGGTTTAGAAATAAGAAAGACAACGGACTGAGGTGTACCACAGAGAAGCTGAATACCAGGAAAGAAGAAAGACGTGGTCTTTATGGGAGATCATTCCATAGATGGCGCAGGAAAGATTTTCAGAGTGCCCACAAGAGGCTATTCCTCTCCATTTCCTGTGAGACAGCCTGGCTCGTCTCAGAAGAGGAGGCTCGGAAGCCTGTTCTCTCCACAGGGCTTTTACTGGCCAAAGGGGATTCAGGGCTGGTTCTGATGACACGGCCTGTGACCAACTAACCTGAATGGCACAGTGGGAACTGTCTACCTGTGATCCAATTGTTCAAAATGAAATGTGCTCCCACAAAATGTAATGAACTCTGGCCATGCTGGTATTTAAAATGACACTGGATGAACACAGTGGTGTAAAGGGAAAATAAAGAGAATGATCTGTACATCAGTGGCTCATAAAAATCAACTTAATGGTTCATGGCCAGGACTTTTTTTTATGAAGAGAACAGGACCAGGCACAGTAGCTCACACCTGTAAATCAATCACAGCATTTTGGGAGGCCAAGGTGGGAGGACTGCTTGAGCCCCGGAGTTCGAGACCAGCTGGGGCAACACAGTGAGATCCCATCTCTACAAAAAGATTTTTAAAATTTGCCAGGCATGATGGTGCCTTCCATCTCCTCAAGAGGCTGAGGTGGGAAGATTGCTTGACCCAGGAGGTTGAGGCTGCAGTGAGCCGAGATCACGCCAATGCAGTCCAACCTGGATGAGACAACAAGACTCTGCCTCAAAAGAAACCTCACAAAAACATATATATACATATATATATGTATATATATATATAGAGAGAGCATAAATCATACATAGAAGGGATAAATACTATTCTTTAAACTGTTGCTTCCATTGTATGGGGATGGGGCTGCAGTATCAATGAATTTCCTACTGTTGGTCTTGGTCAAACAAAAGTGTAAAAGCCCTTCTGTTAAACAATCTCAGAGTTTAATCTTACTATTAAAATCTCTGACCTCACAATGAGCATCTAAAAATTCTAGAGTAAAAGCGTATTGCTGTTTTACATTTTAGCCATCATTTCAAGTAAGAAAAGCTGTTTTTCTGCTAAACTGTGCTGCAAAAGGAAAGAGCACCAAAGAGGAGAGGGAGCCTAGGAAAGTGATTTAGCACCACCTAGTGGCTGGACACTGCATGGGTTTTATTCCCAAGAGCTACAAAAAAATTCCTGAGCTGTCCAACCTGTTTGGGATTATATCTAAATTAAGTATTAAGAGCTGCAATACTCTCATCAAGGATATCAAGAGTTGTACTGGTACCCAAGCCTTATCCAAGGAATCTGAGTTGCTACATGATTTGAGACGCCTGCTCACACTACAATCCTGTTTTCTCATATCATATGCTATAGAATCTTTAGAAACCACTGCTTCCCCAAGCCTGTGCCTTTTGCCAAGCTCTTGCTTAATGAATTACTGAAATAGCTAAAGAAAACCTAGGAGGAGAAGCAGTTTTAAGAATGAAGGAATCTGGAAACAGGAATAAGGACTTAAACTTCTATTTCTGCAGTATTTCATATTATCAAACTACAAGTCAGGTCTCTGGGTTTCCTTAATAAATTTTCTTTTTATACACACAAGAACCACCTAGGGAACACATTCATCTCCTTCCTCTGGTCTGTCCTCCTTTACTCACTAATCTTCCTGCCTTTCTTGGGTCCACTGACCTTTATTACACTTCACAGCTATTCTTTCTGGCTTTCGGGTGTCACAATCCCAGAAATGCCAACTGCCTCAGTGACAGTAACCTTGGCAACCATGGCCAGCGTTGGTGGGGCTGAGGCCCTGGAAAGGAGGACAGGGAAGGGGAGAACAAGGGCTTTTTGTTTTGTTTTGTGTCATCTAACAATCCAATGCTCAGCTCTACAGTCAGGGTAAAGTTGGGAAGGAACTGAGCCCTCTAAGGGCTTGGCAGTCACGCTTGGCAGATGAGGCAGATGGTGCAGGTGCAGGTTTTGGTCACAAGAGTTCTGCCGGGGAATACTGGCTATTGTCGTTTTGACTCCGATCACAGCCTCTTTGCCTGCCTTCTTCACTGGAGTCCTCCTAGAGTCCCTCCTCCCCCTCCTGTTCTTTACCACTGTGGCTTGGCACCCATGTTGTAAAAAGTTCTTGAAGAGTGCCCTGAAACCTCAAAAAATTGGGGAGGGCTCAGGTTCTAAGATAAAAGGAGGCCTTGGACTCAAGGGGTTTGCAGTAGGCACCAAGGACTTCCCAGACAGTAGGCAGCCACCACACAGCATCCCAGACACTGTGCGACATCCTTCCCAAGGTCCCTCTTCTCAAGCAACTGAATGTGCACATGCCTGGCACACCGAGTGCTCCACACCTCTGTGCTGGTCTGTTGCTGGCTCACTGGTCTTCATAGAAAATGGTACTATTTTCAGTTCTCAGTGTAATGCTGCCCTCCACCTACAGGCCTCTCCTAATCCCTTTGGAGAGTGGTTCCTTCAAGCATGTTCCTTCTGCCTTTTTTCCATATAGGAATGATCAAATTACACTTGTAAGCTTGATATCTGGCCCATATCCACACTATGCTAGAAGACAGCTGTGATCTGGGGCCATATCTTTCATTTCAACTGAGGCTCTGAAATATTAAGTGGATTGTTCAAGGTCAACTCAAAACCTCATTTCCCTCGTCTATCATAGGAGGATGAACAGGACAGACATCATAATGTCCTTGTGAAAATTTAAAGAGAAGACACTGCAGAGCATCTAGAGCAATGGCACAGTAGATGATAAAAGTTAGGTGTTCAGAGGGAAGATGTACTACTTCCGTATTAATGAAATATGATTCCGTCAGGTGTTATTCCCTGAGTCAAATTCTATCATTAACTAATGGGAAAAAAAACTCACTAAAATCAAAAGAAAAACAAAGATTCCGCTGGTTAAATATCGTACTTCTTATGACAATTAGAAAGCGAGAGAGAAGATGAAAAGAAGGAAAGAGAAAGAAATTGAGACAGTGTCGCCTCCTGCAGTTGGGAGAGTGGAGAGGATCATAATGATTTCGATGCATGTTATTTTACCAAGATAGTCAATAAAAAGTGACATTGGGCTTTCTGTGGAAATCCAAATAAGCTTAAAAGATGCAGAAAAGTGAAAAAGCAGAGTTATCCACAATAGCTGAGGAACCATAAAGAATTTCAGAAGAGTAGAGAAAAATACAGTTTGGAGTAATTTAATTAATAATTTAAATCTTAGTATGAATTTCTAGGACACCCCTGAAGCCCAAAAAAATAACAGATACTATCATTATATCAGATTTTATTTTTAATTTGTCAGCATAAGATAAAATGATGGTAACACACAGTAGAGAGTGACAGGAGGAGGAAGAGAACTTTCTCAAGCTTAAACACCCGGGGAGTCACTCACCAAGGTAGCCGGCTGGGGTGGTGCTGACTGTATGCTACACACGGAGGTCCGAGGCGCAGCCTCTGCCACGGGGGCCGGAGCAGCCACCTGAGATTCCTGAGGAAAGACGCAAGTATTCTCAGTAACTTTAGAAATATCTGGTTTATAAGCCTGAGCAAGGATAGACCAACAAGACACACTGCTACATTATATGGTGTGAACATGATTCTCTTGACTACCCAAGGATTGTTGAGTAAGTCAAAGCATGCTAAGATCCTTCAGCTGCCGTTTTTTCAGCTTGGTTTTACCTCTCACCTTAGGCAAGTGACTGAAACTCACTGAAACTGAGTTTCCACATGTGTAAAATGAGAACAACGACAGTCTCCACATCTGAAGGGTTGGTATGGGGCCTAAGAGACAATGCAAGCAAACTGCATAGTACCTGGGAATACAGGAAGCTCAATAAATTTGAGCAATTATTGCTATTATTTATGTATTTATTTGTCATTTTGTATAACAATATGCCTATTATATAATATAGCATTATGTAAAATGTTGTGTGGATACAAATCTAAGAGCACTTTATATATACCTATGTAGGAATGGAAGGTAGTAGGAATAAACCACAAGTTCTTCAAGTGTAATCCTTGAACTAATAGCCTCAGCACCATAAGGGAACCTAGCGATGTGGATTCTTAGACCCCCGCCCCATGTACTAAGTCAGAAACTTTGCAGGTAGAGTGTAGCACTCTGTGTTTTAACAAACTCTCCAGGTGATCCTGATGCATGTTAAAGTTTGAGAACTACTGTACCATCTTATTTTATTACAAGAATAAAAGTTTCAAGGCTGGGTATGGTGGCTCATGCCTGTAATCCCAGTACTTTGGGAGGCCGAGGTGGGTGGACTGCTTGAGCCCAGGAGTTTGAGATCAGCCTGGGCAACACGGCCACATCCCAGCTCTGCAGAAAATACAAAAACTAGCCAGCATGGTGGCATACACCTGTAGTCTCAGCTACTCAGCAGGCTGAGGTAGGAGATTGCTTGGGCCTGGGAGATTGAGGCTGCTGTGAGCCCAGACTGTGCCACTGTACTCCCAGCTGGGAGACAGAATGAGACTTTGTCTCAGAAAGAAAGAAAGAGAAGAGAAGAGAAAAGTAAAACTTAAAACAAATTGTTTTAAATCTAGACATTTATGGAAGCCTATCCTACATACAAGGTGCTCAGCAGATGGTCATTAACAGGATATGATCTCTTTGTTCAAGGAACTTACTACCCACTTAAACTTAGTATGAATGTTAAGAGTTAAAGAGGGACCAAAACGGCTAAACTCTTCTTTGTAACAAAGGCTTTAATCGTGATATATTAAAAAAAGAACTACAGATCCTCTGCTGTGCTGTGTTCTGCTTAATAAAGGTTGGATGGATATGGTTTAGGGAGGGAAAAGCAGGAGATAAAGAAAGCCATATTTTAGCAGAGCCTTGAAAGAATAAATCAGACTTTAGTTGATCTTGAATTAGAAAGAAAGGCCAATCAAGACAGAGGAACCAAGTGAGAAAAGCAGGGATGCACACATACTTACCGTTCAGTTTACTGACACAGGGACGCAGTCTGGTAGGGAAAGAAAAATGGGTCAAGAATATGGTAATGGGAAGGTTTTTTCTGTAGAGATCGGAAGTTCCTGGGGATAGAAGCAGAGGAATGGCATGACTACAGACATGCTTGAGAAAAATGAGTCCAGTGGACATGAAGGAGACTGTAGAAAAGGCCACTGCAACTCGGAGGGGAGGGGTAATGACAGCTTCAACCAGGTCAGTTACAGAAGCTGGGACAAGAAAGGCATGGGTTCCAGAGCTTTTCTGAAGGAGTCATTGCAGGACTTCAATTGCAAGAGGGTTAGATTGGCGAACAAAGCACATCCACAAAGGAAGACAAAAATGACATGGAAAAAAAAAGATGGCATATTGGGCTTTTTAAGTGACTGCTTCATGTTAAAATAGTTTGTCTCACATTATTATTATGATTATTTTTTTGAGACGGGGTTTCGCTTTGTAGCCCAGGCTGGAGTGCTGTGGTGTGATCTCAACTCACTGCAACCTCCGCCTCCCGGGTCCTGGTTCAAGCAATTCTCCTACCTCAGCCTCCCAGGTGGCTGGGATTACAGGCACGTGCCACCATGCCCAGTTAATTTTTGTATTTTTTAGTAGCGACGGGGTTTCACCATGTTGGCCAGGATTGTCTTGAACTCCTGACCTCTGCCTGGCCTGTCTCACGTTTTGTTTTTTTTTAAGATCACAAACGTCAAAACTAGAGATTTATGTTTAGAAACATACTTCCGTCTTTTCAGTTGGCTTAGATGGTTTTTCTTTACATTTAGACCGGTCAAAATCTTCTGAAAGTTCATCAATGAGTTCTGATTCACTCCGAGGCTGTAATATAAGAAGTTCCTTATTACAAGGGGACTCTTTTTCACTTCATAAAAAAGTTTACATGGAGAAATTTTTTTTTTTTCTGATTAACATATATGAGGCCATACTTAAAACCCAAGATAATTTATAAAGGGCATATCTTTTCATTTATCAATGATAAGATAAAATTTTCATGAAACAAATAAGAAATACTAAACACCTCAGTACCACAAAAGTATTAATAGTTTACTTGGTCAAAGGTTCCCTTGATATTTTAGTTTCAGAAGAATTTTGTTCAAATAAAATTGCCTGTTCTCTCCAATGAAGATCTGTATAATTTTTTAAAATGTGATTATTATTTTTCTATTTCCTCATGACTTCCCTTCTGAATTAGAGAAATACGGATCATATACTCCGTTCCTATGACTATGTGGGGTGTTGGCAGGAAAGTTCTGCTACCCCTTGTTCTTTCAGGAGAGTGGTATTAGTTTAGGGCATGTGGAGGGTGTCACTAACAATAGTAACATGACAGAAGGCCATGTGATTCAGATGCTGGGGCCCAGCACGGACAGCCTGAGGTCTAAGTCCTGGGCTTGGCTTGCTATTTTCTAGCTGCATGACTTTGGGCTATTTCCATGGACCCTCTGTGTCTCAATTTCCTCACTGTAAAATGGGAATAACAACAGTACTGTCCTCGTTCATTGAGGACTCACAAAGATAATAAGATAATATCTAAAAAGCATTTGGTACAGTGCTAAGTGCATAGCAAGTGATTAATAAATGTTGCTGCTTAATATTATTGTGACAGGTTACTACTAACTTAAGGCGATACTGAATCCTTAGAGAATTTCATCAGGATGGAACTCTAAGGGCTAGCTTAATCTGACTTAACGGCTCTCTTGACATCAGTTTCTAGTGTGCAATAAATTTTACCTAGAAATTTAGAGTCTAGTAATGATTTATGAGGAAGATCATCTTTAAAAGATACGGAAAGGAGTCACAGGTATCAGCCAGGTGTTAGCATCAGAAGATGCCCCCTCCTCTGTACTAGGTTAGCATGCAATTTGCACAGTGAACTCTGGACTGTCAAAATTATCTTAATTTATACTTTACAGGTCTATTAGTCTTTAAGTATCAGAAAAAAGTGTATTCCCTCACCTTGGGTTTTTCTTCAGGCTCTGGCAATAGTGGTTTTCCATATTTATCCTGTAAATGAAATTAAAATTCATTGGAAATGAAGGAGAAAATTTTGCTTTCACGTCCGATCAAGTTTGTTTCCGGGAATTCCAGGATATGAGATGTTGGCTAATTTTTTTCTTAAGATTTACATGAATTTGTGTTTCAGATTTACTTTTCATAAAGTGTAAAAAACAGGAGCTGAGCTGTAAAAATCCAGATTTTACCAAAGAGAATGCACATTTACTTTAAGTTGTTAAAAATTTTTTTTCATCTGTTGGATAGAGTAATAGTAAAAAAAAGTTCTTTGGCAATAAAGATGTAGCTATGTTAATGAAAGCTTTTAAAAAATCCTAATTCTCCAACCTAGAGTGAAGAGGTAGATATCATCAATAGCACTGTTTAGTTTTTTTGGATATGAGGTTTCCTAATTCAGAATATTTCTAAAAACTAGAAACTTTTCATATTTAAGCAGATATAAGAATTGCAACCATTTTCCATCAGGTGTTTATATGCATGATTTCAAAAGTAAATTATAAATGTAATGACATTTAGTCTACCATCCTCACCATAATCAAAAACAACAGCAACAAAACCACCTTAACTGGTAAAACTTTGTTTACCATTCATACCTACCCCTTAGAAGACTTATGGTGGTTTTATCTATATAGCAGTTAGGGAAAAATAATTATCCCCAAATTGTTCCTTCCGAGTTTAAAGATCCGTTGTAAGAATTGTTAATAAAGGAAACATTTAAATCTCTGGGGATTTTAATGAGCATGGTCACTACTTAGGAAGCCAGTCAGGGAAAAACCATCCATCAAGGGGTTTAACTGTAGGGAGCAGAGAAAAAAGGGTTCAGGGTTTTCAGAGTTAATATCTGAATGGTGTACAGACATGTCCTTTGACAGTGTCAACGGTACGGATACAATAAAACAAGATGCAAAGGCAAGCTGCCGCTGTCATGCACTGTAGCTAAAAATTTACCGTGGCTGGTTTTAATCTGTACTCCGATGGGACTGTTTCATCATCCTCACCACACTTCTCCAGTTTTTCTTCTTTAGCTTTTGCCTGATGAAAGTGGAGGAGAAAAAAAGTAGTCGGATAATGTACATAATGAGATGATATCACTTCCTCTGTGTACTTCCTGAGTGTTATAGAGAAGACCAAATCTGGTAAAAGCATCTGGAAGAGCTTTGTAAACTACAAACCACAAGACCATGGTGGGCAGCTGTGAGAAAGGTAGCAGTGGGTGACTGAGCAAAGGCAGCCCAGCCAGGGATCCCGGGGAGCTGCCCTGCTCTGCTCCCAGCTGCTATGACCTTGGGAAGCCACTTAGCCTTTCTTTGGTTCAGTTTCTCCAGCTGTAAAATGTGGCTACTAATAACCCTTATCTAGCTCACTGACTTGTGAAGATCACCAGAGAAAAGTAAGTAAGAGATCCTTTGAAGACAGTAAGCACAGTGCAGCATTTAGTTGCAATTATTTTAATGGCTTTCATATATCTTACTCAACGAAGCAGCTATCTAAGGAAGCGAGGGAAAACACCACTAATTTTTACGTTAAACACAGTTCCAAAATGGGAGGAGAATCCCATCACAAATCTTGGGTGATCCACGGATAACTTGTTTTACCTCTTTTAAAAGGACTCCCTTCAATAATGCCAGGACTTCTCTAGCTTACTGAACCATGAACAAATAACTGCATTACAAATAAAAGTGTAGTTCTATAGTAGATCGCTGACTGCTAGGACACAGCTCTTGCAATTTAACTTGCTGATGGGTAGTGTGAAGCCCCATAATATGTAAGAATTTGTACCTATATCAAGGCATGGATTTAATTTACAAACCAAGGTAGGAGGTTCACTTGGCAAATTCCAACCCAGCCCACAGCTCCCATCTATATATTAGCCTAAGAGTGTAGTTCTCTACTGATTGGTTAATTAATTAGTACTTATTGAAGACTTTTTTTTTTCTGATACAGAGTTTTACTCTTGTTGCCCAGGCTGGAGTGCAATGGTGCTATCTCGGCTCACCACAACTTCTGCATCCTGGGTTCAAGCGATTCTCCTGCCTCAGCCTCCCAGTAGCTGGGATTTCAGGCATGCACCACCACGTCTGAGAAATTTTTTGTAGTTTTAGTAGAGACGGGGTTTTTCCATGTTGGTCAGGCTGGTCTCGAACTCATGACCTCAGGTGATCCACCCACCACGGCCTCCCAAAGTGCTGGGATTACAGGTGTGAGTCACCGTGCGGGCCTTATTGAGCACTTTTAATGAGACAGGCACTGTTCTATGCTTTGGAATTAGTTTTACTGTTTTATTGAGAAACTCTCACTAAAGGATGAAGTCATGGTTTTCTTTTAAACATTTCCAGTCATGCTTTATTTCGGCATATGAGAAATTCTATCATGGAGCAGCACTCCCCACCCAGGTCAGGGCACAGCAGCCTTCGGGAACATCCAGGGTCACCGCTATTAACACAGTCCTCCCCACTAATCTCAGGCTTGTGACCGTGAGAGTTACACATGCAGCCAGAACTTTCATTTTCTTCTCTGATCTTTATATTCTTGAAATGCCTGCACTGTGGTTTGTACATAGTAGGCATAGAAGAAAAGAGTCTACTGAATTGAAATGGCACTAGACTAGGCAGTCACACCTAAAAATGTGGGAGATTTATAATGAGGTATCATTATAGAATAAAAAACTTTTATGTTATGGTAGATGACAGGAATACCAAGTAGGCATGGGTCTCCTCTCTGGAGTATTGTGTGGTTTTCCACAGAGAGCTCTGTAGTCTGGGGTGGCAATGGACACTCCTCCAGGCTGACAGTGACCTTCCTGAGCCTTCTTGCCACATCAGACTATCTGGGATGTAAAGAACCCACTAAGTCAGGTACTAAGGATTCAGCTTAAGGAGGACTGAAAGATCTTTTTAGAAACATTTATACTTTGTATATGATTAAAAAGGAAAACCAGTGATATGGCTTGGCTGTGTCCCCAACCCAGATCTCATCTTGAATTGTAGCTCCCGTAATTCCCACGTGTTGTGGTAGGCACCTGGTGGGGAGGTAACCGAATCATGGGGGTGGAGCTTTCCTGTACTGTTCTCATGATAGTGAATAAGTCTCACAAAATCTGATGGTTTTATAAAGGGGAGTTCCCCTGCATCTGCTCTCCCTCTTGCCTTCTGCCATGAAAGACATGACTTTGCTCCTCATTCACCTTCCACCATAATTATAAGGCCTTTCCAGCCATGTGGAACTGTGAGTCAATTAAATCTCTTTCCTTTATAAGTCACCCAGTCCCCTATGTCTTTATTAGCATCATGAGAACAAACTAATACAACTAGTACGTTACAAGAGTGGAAAAGAAGAGTTCTTTTTGCTGGAATTTTAGTTTGCTGCTACTCTGAAGTTTTCTAGAGGAAACTTAATACATTCATGTGGATTCTCAAACTAGTTACTCACATGCTTAATAACTTACTTTGTCACCTTTTTAAACATCTGCTTATCTGCTTTTAGTCACTCTTAAGACTCTTTCAGTCCTGGGATTTATAACATGTTTATACTCTCCCTTCCCACATTTATTGCCTCACCCTAATTGTCTGTAAGAAGCCTGAGGCAAAAGTGCACTTGTGGCCCTGTCTCCCACAGGTGGTAAAGCCACAACTCAGCTTAGTCTCCTGACTCCCCCCAGGGTTCTGCCACTGCTTCTCTGGGCTACTCTAAGTAATGTACATCTCACATTGTGTTGTAATTAAGTTTCCCTTCTTCCCAATACATTACTTGGTCCTGGAGGATAGGAACGGTTTCTCCTGCTCCCCTGCATTCACCATCATAAAGTTTATTGTGCCACACTGTGGTCGGTGAGCCCTCCAAGTAAGTCGAAGATAGAAACTGGCCCATCTTGGACCAGGGTAGTCCCAGACTCAAGGCAAGTTGCTGGGAGTCAGGGAGACTCCCCCTTCCCTGATGACTCAGAACAGGAAGTGACAGCATTGATGGGGCATTGTGACAGCAATGCTTGCCAGCTCCCTTACCCTGAGCTGATGGAGGTGGTGTGGGCCCGTAGGGATCCCAGGCTGCCTTTCCATCCCCCCCACAACACTGCCTTGTCAGGAACGGGCAACTCTCTCCTTCCTACCTCCTTCCCCCACAGAGGACCGAGTTGAAAAATTCTACCCAAATTATAATTTAACATTAAAACTTTCCTACACCAGATATAAGCTTGCTTTGGTTCAGAAGGTGTGTTAAGATCTCGGAGTGTGGTGGGATAAACACTCATCAGCATTATTCTCTAAATATGCAGGAGCTCTAGTTACCAAGTAATTGTTGCCTGATTTTAATTTGAGACAAAATTTTCAACATCTTTCCTCACAGTGATAAATGAAGCTCGTCCCACTCCTTGTATAGGCATCTCCTTCTCTTGTAAAGAGAAGCATCCAGAACCCTTCTGAAAATACAAATTTCTAATTGCCACAATAGCAGACAAACTTCACTATTTCCCCATGCACTGTCTCCTTGATATCCTGTTTAGTCAGGTGTCATTTAAGCTCTAGCAAGGGAGATTCCTGTTCATTTCAAATGTTAAAATTCTAGCTGTTTCACAAGTCAATCATTTAACTATCCCCCTTAGTTGCCAATAAATGAGACACAAAGAATGTTCACTTTTACTCTCCAATAAAAGTTGTGCAAGAATTCTAAACATGCGGCATGCATTCAGTTTTATAACATGCTGACTAACAGGCTTTGTAAATCAACTCTAAGGCTAGTACCTCATCGACTTCCTTAATCGAGCTGAGGTCGAGCTCAGGTTCTGCTTGCCGGGTGCCCAGTGAAGCCGACAGAGCCTCGAGTGCTTGATCGCTCATTGTATCCTGTTAAAAGTAAAAAATTCTGTGCATGAAAAAGACATCTCTGGAGCTGGAACAATCCATTTACTTCTTTGTGAAATACATTTTAGATTATCAGATGAACTGTGGATTGGGGAAGTGCTCTAGAAAGGCAATTTTATTTGAAACCTTGCAAAAGAGAGAAAGGAAAAAGAACTTACCAATGAGTAGCAATTGGGGCTAAGACACGTTTCTATAGTAACAGCGTTCTCTGGGGCACACTGCACCCCTTATTTAGTAAGCTAGACATACAGCTATAGTAATATTATTATAAAATATTCTTAACAAAATAAGAGAAGCAAGTAATAAGCTTTTACCACCCTGTTTTTCTTTTCTAAGAATGTGCCTCTAAAAAGGCTTCTGACAATCTTTATCGAAACAGCTAAGCTTAGGAAGCAGGGAAGCCTGAAGTGGCCCTCGGTTGCCTTCTTCTCTGAAGGCACAATGGCTGATCGTTGTAGGAACTCCCACTCTCAGGGGTGTGGTGCTCACCACTGTGCGCCAGCCTGCCAGATAAAAATAAACTGTCCACTCCAGGAGGGGGAGAGGCACAAGCAGCTGATAGAAACTGTTCCTTAGCATTATCTTGACTGTTTGCAGAGGAGACATGTGTTCTCAGCCAGCACAGAGCAGCAGGATTGCCTTTCGGGATTTGTGAGAAATATCATAGTGAAATACAGTTGAGAGTGGTGGGCAGTACCAGCTACACTGTGTCCCTCTAGTGATCCTCAGGGCTCAAAGTCCTTTAGAAAATCAAACTTGAGGCCAGGTGCGATGGCTCATGCCTTGTAATCCCAGTAGTCTGGGAGGCCGAGGTGGGTGGACCACGAGGTCAGGAGTTCAAGGCCAGCCTGGCCAAGATGGTGAAACCTTGTCTCTACTAAAAATACAAAAATTAGCTGGGTGTGGTGGCAGGACTTGTAATCCTAGCTACTTGGAAGGCTGAGGCAAAGAATTGCTTGAACCCGGGAGGCAGAGGTTGCAGTTAGCCAAGATTGCACCACAGCACTCAGCCTGGGTGACAAAGCGAGACTCCATCCCCCCCCCCCAAAAACAGAAAAAAGAAAATCAAACTTGAAGGTTTTATGTTCTAAGAGTGCAAGTTCAATTTCTCTGGTTTCTGCCCTTCTCTGTATCATGGTGAGATGGTCTTGGATCATGACCACCTTGACAACTGTGCTAAAATCATCCATAAGCAGTTATAGAAACACACAAGGCTTGCCTGGAGATGAACAACAGAACCCTGATTGGCTTCACTATTCCAGACAGACCCAAGAGGGAAAAGATCATGGCTTCTCATCACACGCAATGTGCTACTGGCAGTATTCTGAATGAGCTAGATCAGGCTCAGGAAAGCAACTCCTGTCAGGTAGACTGTGCCTATACCTTCTCCACCTTTCTTTTCTTCTCTTGGGGTGGAGCAGCACTTTTGATTACACTAGCTGACTGAGCTTTTAAAACTTCTGTGGATTTCTGAAAAATAAAATACAAAAGATTAGATTGACAGATGAGGAAAGTTTAACTGTAATAGCCAGAACTAAAAAGTTACTGTTCTTCTAAAGTTCAACAGTTTCTAACAAGTTTCCCTTAATAACACTAAAAACAATACCTCTTTTTCAGTTTCCTTTCCAGCAGCTATAGGCGACCCACAGGTGAAGTCAGATGACAAGGCGTCTAAAGCATCATCTGGCCCCATGGGTTTCTAAAGAAACAGGCACAATGATGGGTGACTTATGGGAACCACTCAAGGGGAAGAATGGATCGCGAACCTAGCAAATGACGAATGCACTTTTGCAATTCCTTTGCTACCAAATGAGATGTGTTACTGCAACAACTTAGATCAAAGTGTATGTTCTGAAGACAGTGGCTACTCACTAAGTATTATTTTCCACTTCCTCCTTTCCAAAGGAGCTACATGTTAGAGCATTCTCATTCTATCATCATGAACATGCATTCTATCCTAATGCTTGCTTTCATTCCCCTTCCCCTCAAAAACCCTACTTATGAGACTAAGGAGCACTGAGACAACCCTCACATCAACCCCTTTCTCTGAACACACAGCAACTCCATTTGATTTGGAGATGAGTTAAGTCATAATCCTCAAATATAGAATCGATAGCCCTGTTCCCGCAATCAAAAATATAAAAAATATTAATTTAGATCAGAAGACATTTATGTAAACTCACCGAAGAGTCTGGAGGAGGCCCCGTGATCCCTTCCTTTTTCTGAAACAAATATCAATTTGATGACATTGAGAAGGTGGACTTAATCCTGAAGATTGGCCAAATGTATTGGCTCGTTGTGGGTTGAATTGTGCCCCCAACCCCAGATCTTATATGTTGAGTCCTAACCCCAGTACTTCAGAATGAGACCTGATTTTGAGATGTGTTCTTTATAGAAATAATCAAGTAAAGGTGAGGTCATTAGGGTGGGCCCTACTCCAATATGATGATGTGTGTCCTTATAAAAAGGAGAAATTTGGACCTAGAGATACGTACAGAGGCATAGAAGGAAGACGGTATGAAGAGACACAGAGAGAAGATGCCCATCTATAAGCCAAGCAGAGGCTCTGAAGATACCTTTCCCTCACAGCCCTCAAAGGACCCAGCCCTGCTGACACCTTGATTCTAGACTTCCAGCCTCCGGAACTATGAGACAATCAATCTCTTGTTTATACCCCTGGTCTGTGGTACTTGGTTACAGCAGCCCCAGTCAACCAATATAGTGAGCTTCATAGTAATGACAATTTCACATGCACCATTATATTTTCTAACTTTCAAACATTGTGAAAATATTTATATGAAATTATATTCTAAAGAGGAAACAGTGAAATAAAAGTAAATGGTTATTTAACTTACAGCCAGTAGTTCCCTATATTTTGGCGGAATTGTGACTTCTCTTTTACCCAGTTCCTCTATGTAGGTGGAACTCATTGGATCCTGGAACAAAATCGTACACATAGGGACAATTTGTAATTAATTAGCTGAGAATGTTATATGCATATTCTGAAACTAAAGCACTATTCCATTACTAATTTATGGAAGTACTGAGATAAACTATAAATCATTAAGAAGCCAATACTTTACACAACTAAATTTCTAAGTTTACACAAACTCTGGTATTTAATTGGCTTTACTCATATGCAATGCTAGAAAATATTCAAAATACTAAAGTTGATTGCTAAATACATTTTGCTTTCAAATGTTTTCATTATCTAATGTTTCCAATTAATACAAAAGAATAGTTAATAAGATAATGAGCTTCTGTATAATCCAATACCCAACTCTATCAGATTTGTAATTTCTGAGAAAACAAAATCACAAATAGAGTGGATGTCTTCTGTTTAGCATTCTGAAACCTAATTCCCTTTCCTTGTTAATCAGAGATAGTCACCATCTTGAACTTTAGCATGTCAATTTAGTTATTTGAGAACAATTTCTACATATGTAGGTATTCATAAACAATTTCCAGCATTACTTTCCATATTTTCCAATGTTATATAAATGGTATCATATTCTACATACCATTCTGCATTATTTTTATTCAAAATTATGTTTTTATAACGTATCCATGTTGATAGATGAATAATCCATTTTAACCACTACAAAGCACTGAATTTTATGTTTCCAAACGTTTCACCAGTTCTTGTAACTCCTTGCACACATGGGCAAGGTTCTTTTCTGGGAAATTCCCTAGAGGTGGACTTCCTAGTTGAAGGGAATACTCATCATGAACACCCCCTAGCTATAGGAACGCTATAGGAATTGTCAGACTTTCACACTTTTGCTAATCTCATATATGCAAAGTAGTGTTTATTCCGTGTTTTAATATCATTCTCCTAATTTCTAGGGAGAGTTTCATTTACTTGTTTATTGGCCAGTCAAGTTTTCTCCCAATTTTCCATTGGGTTGTCTTTTTCTGTTTTTTATTCTTTATAAATTCTAGAAACAAATCTTTTGTTATGTCTGTTATAAAATATTTTTGTCTAGTCTATGGCATGTCTTTTTATTTATTTTTTGAGACAGAGTTTCATTCTTGTTGCCTAGGCTAGAGTATAATGGCACGGTCCCGGCTCACTGCAACCTCCACCTCCAGGGTTCAAGCAGTTCTCCTGCCTTAGCCTCCTGAGTAGCTGGGATTACAGGCGTGTGCCACCACGGCCGATTAATTTTTTCGTATTTTTAGTAGAGACGGGGTTTCATCATGTTGGCCAGGCTGGTCTCGAACTGCTGACCTCAGGTGATTCATCCACCTTGGCCTCCCAAAGTGCTGGGATTATAGGTGCAAGCCACCATGCCTGGCCAGCATGTCTTTTTTTTAATACCAAGGAAAATATAATTTTAGGAATTAGGAATACAGATAAACTGAGGGTGGTAAATATTGAGAAACCAAAACAAGTTCTAGTCTGTTCTACTTAAATCTTGAGGATGGAAAGTAAGTCTTTGTGATCTAGTAGGCTGTGTCCCAGTGTCAGTCTTAGCACAACGATAAATGTTTGCTAACTCAATGTTACAATGCAGCTGCCAAATGACAAACCATTTCCATCCCCGACATTAGTTTTTAGTTGCTGTCTTGATACTGACATCATCCTGTTTCTATGCAAATGACAGAATACTAGGTATCCCTTTTTTTTTTTTTTTGAGACAGAGTCTGGCTTTGTTGCCCAAGCTGGAGTGCGGTGGTGCGATCTCAGCTCACTGCAACCTCTGCCTCCTGGGTTCAAGCAATTCTCCTGCCTCAGCTTCCCAAGTAGGTGGGATTACAGGCATGCATCACCACGCCCAGTTAACTTTTGTATTTTTAGTAGGGACAGTGTTTTATCATGTTGGCCAGGCTGATCTCTAACTCCTGATCTCAAGTGATCTGCCCACCTTGGCCTCCCAAAGTGCTGGGATTACAGGTGTGAGCCACTGTGCCTGGCCTCACTAGATATTCTTTTGTACTTCATGACCATGGTCTTATTTGCTCTCCTACTCACTGAATTTTTACAGATATCAAGATCACATACTGAAACTTCTGGTCCAGTATATGTTGTATTTTCTTCTTCAGTTTCTTCAGGTCCTCCTAAAGTGTCTATTAAGTCATCCAAAGCAGCATTCATGTCTGACTGGAAAAGAAAGAGCAGATATTTAAATATTATTTGTTATACATATTTCACTTTTAGTTTAACTACCAAAAAGCCATTCTGTGTAGAAATACACCAAACACCAAAAGTTCTTCAAATAGTTCTCCTAAATAGTTAAAATCTGATCTCTAACAGACTTTACTATTTCTCAAAGTACAAATTCTGGGTTGGAAAGATAAAAAAGCCGCATTCAGATAAGAAGCACAGTTTCAACAAGTCTAAAGGCATTACATACATGAACAAATGTATAAGTTCATTAAAGCTGCCAGTCCAATGCACTGACAGTTAAAAAAGCAAAAAAAAAAAAAAAAAACAAACAAAACAAAACAAAATACAGGGAATTATAAACCATGTTGCTTTAAGTGATAAGGGAAATGCTAGATATTTATTGCTTATCAATAGTTTTCCAGAATTCAGACAAAGAACCCCTAAAAAATCTCTATATGGTATCTCTTCCAAATAGAATCTGTTTCATAAGGGAATCACTCTATTATTTCATTCATGGTTTTTGGTTATTGCTTGCCTGAAGAGGTTCATAAAACAGAAATTACCTGAGACATTAAACTTACAAGAACTACAAGTTTACTCTGTCAATATCGGCTTAAATCAGTATAATTGATATGGTTGGCTAGGGTCTTCACCCAAGTTTCATCTCAAATTGTAATCTCCATGTGTCAAGGCAGGGATCGATAATCCCTACGTGTCAAGGAAGGGAGGTGATTAGAGATTGTCCCATGCTGTTCGCATGTTAGTGGGTCCTCATGAGATCTGATGGTTTTATAAGCATGTGACAGTTCCTCCTTCACATGCTCTCTCTCCTGCTGCCTTGTGAAGAAGGTGCCTGCTTCCCCTTCCACCATGATTGTAAGTTTCCTGGGGCCTCCCAAGTCATGCAGAACTGTGAGTCGTTAAACCTCTTTTCTTCTTTCTTTTTTTTTTTTTTTTTTGAGACAGAGTCTCGCTCTGTTGCCCAGGCTGGAGTGCAGTGCTGCGATCTTGGCTCACTGCAACCTCTGCCTCCCAGTTTCAAGTGATTCTCCTGCCTCAGCCTCCCGAGTAGCTAGGACTACAGGCACACACCACCATGCCCAGCTAATTTTTGTGTTTTTAGTAGAGACGGGGTTTCACCATGTTGGCCAGGATGGTCTCGATCTCTTGACTTTGTGATCTGCCTGCCTTGGCCTCCCAAAGTGCTGGGATAACAGGCGTGAGCCACCACACCTAGCCTAAACCTCTTTTCTTTATAAATTACTCAGCCTCAGGAAAGTTTTTTATAATAGTATAAAACGGACTAATACAATAGTAAATGAGCATGCCTCTACTTTTTATGTTAATGATGACTTGTTATGAACAGTAACCTGTATCTAAAGGAGAAAACAACAATCTAGGAAAAGACCTTGTATTATTTGATTTAGATGAAAAATAATTATTTCAATTCTCTCTTTTTTTCAACTACCATATTCACACGACAATTTTAGGACTCTCCTGATTATGGATATGTGAAATACAATTTGAAGGTTGCTAGGTTTAGACTGATTCTTTTAGGAATTTCAGAATAAAGAAGTACTTGACTTCTTAGTAATACCACTGGTTAAATAAAGTGTATTTTCAGGAGAGAAACCGGAATGTAAACACCACGGGCTGAAACTGGAGTTGTTTTTTTTTTTAAAGGGGTTATAATATCAAGTGTTACAAACATGATGTGTGTATGAAAATCATACTTCCAACCACACTTTCAATATTAGCTTGAAACAATAATTCATTAAAATGGTCCTTTAAGTTGCCCCCTCATATTATTTGCCCACAAGAAATCAGATTAGGACAAACATAGAGCATATGGGTAATTATCTCATGTAGAAGGACACTGCTGTCTTCGTACCTTTCCCGATGGTTTATCCGGTTTAGATTCAACTGGCACAGCTGGAGTTGACGATTTCTTTTCTTTTTTCTGGTGAGAATTGAGAAATTAAAAACTCCTTCTCACATACCTTAATAAAACTCAATACTATTACAAATTTTAAGATAAATTGATTATATTAATAGCACTGATCATACACTGAACATTTGCTCTGCAGCAGACACTGTGCTGTATGTTTTCTATGCTTTTTCAGAAGGGCTTCAGTAATATTAGCCTCATTTAGTGATGGGCAAAGCAAGGCTCAGATTGGGCCACTTTCCTCAGGTTACACAGTAAGGGACAGAATGAAGACTTGAATCCAAGACTGTTTCTTCTTCACTGGTCTTCTGCAAGACACACAGCCAGGCTTTGCAACATCCATGAATTTTTTCTGTAGGCTGCCACTCCTGGCTTTGCTCTCTGGGTCTTGCCCTCACACATCAAGACCTCTATATCCCTCATTTGGGCATCTCATCACCCTCTTCCTTACAATGAGTTTATCACTCATCATTGCTTCCATTGCTCTATCAAAGATTGCAAATAACTTTCCAACCTGCAGTTTCCATGCTTTTATCCAGATATAATCTTTGAAGTTTGACCCTTGGAGCATCTCTCCCTCCCAGCTGCCATCCTTCAGCACCGTTCTGATCCTACTGTGGCATCTGTGTCCTTTGTTCTCCATTACCTCTGGCATCTCTTTTACTTTGGTCCCCCACTGTATACACCCTGCACATTTCTGCCCTGTGCTGGTGGTGGTCTCATCCAAAGTCATCCTCTAGGGCCAGGATCAAATGCTTTCAGAGATTGGCAGAAACTAAATGGGTGAAGCTGTTGGGTTTAAGATAAAGAGGACCATGTCCCATTTGAAGGTATCTGAATTCAGGTAACAAAGCACAGGAAGAGCACAGGCTCTGACTGCCGAGGTTTGCATGACAGTTGACACACGTGTGGCCGCTTAAGGCTTTAGTAAAGTCACTTCTCCTTGGAGATATCAGATAAATGAATCTATGAAAACCATTGTTTGGCACATGCTCAGCACTATGTAAGTACTTACTAAATAACTGTAAGTGCTAAATAAGTGACTGCTTATTATGATTGCAATGCTAGAAACACTGTGGAGGCCACGAGTGTGTGAGCCTGAGTCTGGATCGTTGAAACCACTTCCATGATTCAGCCACTACCTTATAGAGATACTCACTCATGTTCTCTCCCCCACCTTCCTCCTCCTTCTCAGTGTCTCTCTTCCCCTCCCCCATCCTTACTATCTTTCTATTCCATCCACTTTTTCTCTTCCTCTCCCTTCCTCCTACTTCATTCTTTTCTATTAGAAAACAATATTTTAATTGTCTTGCTACACATATTTCTTTGGACACTTCAAACACTTAAATTTAGCCTGTCCAAAATCAGAAACATCCCTTTTCTTCCTCAATTCCTCTGACATCTGTAATCCTGTCGATGGTACCCAGGAGACTTAGAGACTGCCCTGCAAGGTGCCCAGCTCACAACTGAAAAAGGCACTCATTCTCAGGTGCCAACTCTACACTTGCACAAACATGACAATGAGTGCCTGGGGGTCCTCCTTTCCCTTACCGTGTAGCTGCCAACCTTGTTCAATCAGACTCAGAAGCACCAGGTTATCTTAGATTTTACTTTGTCTTTGCGCACTTCAGTCAGTCATTTCCAAAAACCTAAAGATTTCTGCTCTGCAATTCGTCTTGTATAACTCCTCACTTTCTTATTCTATCAGAGCTGTAATTTAGGCTAAAATATGACTCACCAGGACTACTGAAACAGTCCCTGTCCAGCCTTCCACCTTCCTATCTCTACTCTATCCCATCCACCTACTGCAGTCCCTTAATCCTTCTTTAGCTCGATTCAATCACATCACTCCCTCTGTTCTCTCAGGTTCTCAGTGGCTACCTGCTGTCAGCCGAATCACTACATGTACAAACTCACCTCAGCATTCTCCACAGCAGTGCTCAACCGGTCTTTCTGGTCTTACAGTCCCACCACTCACCTCCTCTGTGCTTCACCCACACTGGAATGTACTTTGTGCCCAGAACACATCTTATACTTTTCAACACCTTGATGCATTTGCAAGCCTGCAATCCCAGCTATCCTTCCATACCTAACTCAACTTTGATCTACTCTCTCAAAGCCCTGTGGATTCCCTGAATTAGACAGAATCCCATCATTCCTCACTAAATAATGCCCTGTGGGGGCCTTTCTTAATCTGCTTGAATTACAGCCCTAGATCTTCTCCCTCCCCCTAGACAGGCCGGCCTACAGCTAGCGCATCCTGCAGAATCAACCGTGGTACTTTAAACATGCTATGTACTAAAATAAAAAGTCATTAAATCCTATTTAATAGGAGAAGAATCAGAAGCAACATAAAGTAAAATGACTTGCCACAAGTTCTAGCACAAGTCAATGCACAGCAGAATTCCACATAAGCCTCTCCGAATTTTATGCCTTTTTTTCATTTATAACACTAATTTACATCTAGTTCAAAACTGAACATTTTGATTTAAAAATCTATGGCTGGAAGCGGTGGCTCACACCTGTAATCCCAGCACTTTGGGAGGCCAAGGTGGGTGGATCATGAGGTCAAGAAATTGAGACCATCCTGGCCAACATGGTGAAACTCCATCTCTACTAAAAATATAAAAATTAGCTGAGCATGGTAGCATGTGCCTATAGTCCCAGCTACTTGGTCCCAGCTACTTAGGAGGCTGAGGCAGGAGAATTGCTTGAACCCGGGAGGAAGAGATTTCAGTGAGCTAAGATCGCGCCACTGCACTCCAGCCTGGCAACAGAGCAAGACTCCATCTCAAAAAACATATACATATGTATATATATTTTAGTGGACCTAATCCCCTGCCTTAAAAGTATCCATTTCCAAACTGAAAACATTGATTACATTTAAAAATTTATTTTAAGGTATCGAATCCTCTGCCTTAAATGTATCCATTTTCAAACCATTTCATCTAAGTATTCCTCACTGGCACAAGAGAGTGATGTGTATTCCTGGGTTGGGGCTGTGAGTCTCAAGGTAGTATACAAGTGATCTATTGCAAGAAGAAACAATTTTAAATTTGACATTTTCATTTAAAAGTTTTTGTAAATGTTGCCTTTGCTCCATAGGAGACCTGTATTAATTTGGATAAAATAATGTGCCTTTTCTCCCAAAATCCCAGGGGGAAAAAAAATGATGTTTCAGGGAGATGTCCCATATTTTTACCCCAGAAATCATTTACTCTATGACTTTCTTTACCATTGGCCTGTAGCAGGATACCAGTCCCATTTACAGAAGCCAAAGTATAAATAAATCTATCCTACTTTAAAATTTTTCATTTTCATCTTCTCATTGTTCCTTCAGTTGCTTACTTGTGGCTTCAAATTGATCACATGCTCTCCAAACTGATTACTAATTCTATATTGCTACGGGTAGAAAAGGTAAATAACTTCTCATCTTGTATTGCTGGGCCGGTATCTGAAGCAGCTCTTCAAAAAAATCTAAGGAAGGTGTGTCCACAATCACCTCGCTCAATACATCTATTTGATCCTGAGAGGGCTTGAAGTATTTCCTTTGAAAACTTCTCATATCCATTCATGTTGATGTCATGGTTGTGATATACTAGTTTCAAGATAGCTTGTGTCAACACTGAAAGCTGAAAAAGCCTATTCAAATGCTCAAGGAAATTTTATTTGATTTATTTCATATCTATCAATTTGGAAGGCAGGGTCTGAGTCAACCCTCATTTTAATGTCCTTGGTATTGTTATCAGTACCATATATATGGCACGTGCTCAGTAAGCATTTATTGAATATACAAATTTAAAAATCATTTTTGGTATATTGTTCACTCTAGATCCCTTAAATGCATGCTCTTCACAAAATTTTACACATAAACAGTGCTCAGTTTTGCCAAATGATAGTTTATCTGAGCATATGTTTCTCATAAAAGAAACTTGAGAAGCACAGAGGCCTACATTTCTGTCTGCTGTGTGTGCTCACCTTGTCACCCGGCTTGTCAGATGCTGCAGCCACACCAGCAACACTGTCTCCACCAGCAGAAATCACATCTTGTGGTTTCGTCTACGACAGTGAGGATAAAAGGTTGACAGAGCTAAGTATGTCTGCATGGCTGTTATCAAGATCATCAGTTTCAAATGTCACTAACATCTGCCAGTTCACCCTCATGGACGCCATGATAAGGGAATGTTTACTTGCTTCTGTTGTACATGGTGCAGTGCTAGGCACCAGGTAAAAGTGGACTTGAGCCTAAATTGTACGTTCAGGGTAACATGAGTAGGTCAATCAGGCTAGGTAGGGACTGTGGTAACTGTACTGGCGTACACATACAAGGTGTAATGACTCTAGTCAATTGCTGCCATGTGAGTCCACTGTGGTCAGATAGCCTGATTTTTTAAGAGAAGTTCGAAATTGGGATGTTATGTGAAATACTCTAATTTTAATTGCTGGCAATTTATTTAAAATATTTTTTAACAACATTGTAAACCAAATAAAATACAAATATGGCATTTAACTGGCAGATCACAAATTTGTGATCTCTGATATAAAATATATTGTGAAGCAGGCCTCTTATTATCTTCCAAGTGCTCTCAATGAAAAAGTATTTATTTTTATTTATTTTATTTTTTTTGAAAAGTACTTCTTGTAAATGTTAATTCTTCTCAAAGCTGACTGCTATTAACCACATAATTATGGAAGCAATTTCTGATTTTTGGCTCTGTAAGTTCAGCTCTTCTACAACAAGACCCTAAAAATGCTTTAGGATTTCCATTTAAAGAACCAGATAAAATTCAGGGCAAATGTTTCCCCAGCCCAGGTGTGTGTTGGGGGGTGGGGGAGTGGGGGAGGGTTCCAGCAGGCAGCCTCAATCCACAGCTGCCTGGCTGGGAGACACCAGAGCCTGCAGTCACAGCTGGTCATTGCTGGGCAGTGGGAGAAGGATGAAGAGCACATCCCCTACATCAACCTGATGCCCTTCTCAGGCCATCCATACACCCAAGTTTCTATAAGGCTATTTGCAAAACCAACAAAATAATAATACCAAATCACTACAATACAAAATATATCCAGCACAGCCTCATAGATTTAACTACATACCTCAGTGTGTATCTTATTACCTAGTTGATGTTAAGGTTTTCCTATCAATCTGCTTCATTTACCTTTGGTTCTGTTGATTTCTCTGATGGCTGCTGCTCAGCTGATCTGGAAACCGCTTTTTGTTGTGAGCATCCTTACCTCCTGTATCTGATGCCTGCTTGGGTAGGCTTTTTGGCTGAAAGTACATACACAGGTGCCCACACACATATAAAGACATCATTAAGAAGATGGTAGTCTTAAACATAATATTGATACTTTTCTCTATAGAATAAAAATTGTTCATAACAACTGTGCTGTCTGTGGTTCTAAATTATATGAATCTGAATTAGTGTGATGTACATGTGACAATTTCGTTTTAGGTCCAAAATTTGAAATAGTGCAAATCCTTCCCCTAAAATTCAGCAAGAATCGCATAAATAAATTGTAAACACTGGTATTGTCACATGATGGCACCATTTTAGCTGAAAAAAATAATATCCAACTATCCACTGTAGGGATTAGTTTTGAAGGATGAAAGGTTTTAATTACATCCCACCAAAAGATGCTGCCTTATAATGTAAGTCCTCATGATAATCATTTACCTCTGTGTGTTCTTTTTGCCTTTCCTTCTTGGGATTTTTTCTCATGAACCACAGATAGCTGTCAATTTCAAAGGATTAAACTTGATTACATTGGAATCCAATGTTTTAATTCAGCAAAATTCAGCAAGAATCATATGAATAAATTGTAAACACTGCTATTGCCACATGATGGCACCATTTTGGCTGTAAAACCTAATATCCAACCATCCACTATAGGGATTAGTTTTGAATGATGAAAGATTTTAATTACATCCCACCAAAAGATGTTGCCTTATAATGTAAGTCCTCATGATAAACATTTACCTCTGTGTGTTCTTTTGGCTTTCCTTCTTGGGATTTTTTCTCATGAACCACAGACAGCTGTCAATTTCAAAAGATTAAACTTGATTACATTGGAATCCAATGTTTTAATACTTTCAAACAAGAACAAAAACAAAATTCCAACTAAAACATTCTGCCTTTAAGGTCACAGAAGTAGACATTGCTCTCAGGTCAACAGTAACCCTGCCAGCAGTCTCTGGAAATGGTGATTACCAGAATAATGAAAAATTTAGTATTTCGTCCAAATAATATTTTCAAATACGTGTATATCTCCAAATTGCTGGTTGTTTTTCACAATTTGCACAGATAACACATGATCCATGTGACTGCTGACTTTGTTGACAGGTGATCCCACTCTAGAAAATGTATTTTTAAAAATCTCCTTTCAAAGGATTTACAAAGATTTTTTCTTTGTTAGTAGAGAAGATTTTATCACCAGAAACCCAATTTTCTCGAGATTCAGTAGATAATCAAAAGTATTTTAAGTGGAACAGAAGACAGCTTCCACTTAGCTGCTGAATTCTTCACTCTTGAGTACTCTATGTTATACCATCCTCAGAGGCCACCGGGAGGCCTTCCACAAAATCAGACAACCCTCACCTTTCACCTTTCATATCTTTTCCACTCCTTCACCTGTGCTTGAAGTACCTGGGCTCAAATATCTGTGCTTTTCCACAGGAAGCCTTGTGGTCTTATCTTAGTACTTGCTTAAGGGCTTGACAAAATAAAATGCAGCACCTTATTAAAGAGAAACATTTGTGCTGCCGTACACAGCCTGGGGGTTCCCCCTCCATGCAGAGACAGAATGACATTCATTCTGGACAGTCATGGGTCAGGAAAGCAACAGAAGCTAGCCTCCTGAGTAACTGATAACTAGCTCCACCAACTGAGATAAGACTGTCATGATAAACCCAGCCCATTTCTTACGAAAGATTCTCATCGCTAAGTCATCTAGGTGCTGAGTTCAGCAGACGCATTGTTCTCGATATCGAATTGGAATTGGAATTGGATATTCACTACCCTTTGCCTTTTTTCCTTTGCTCTTCTTGCTTTTTTCTTTTTGAAAACAATCCCTATACATATAACAAAAAACTAGATTTGAGCAAAATATTTCTGAAATATAGTTTTCATCTACAAAGATTGTATATTCTTTTTAACAATATATGGACTCAAGGTTATGAATATTTTATATATTCTACATGTACACAGCCATTCAAAAGGGCAGTGCAAAATCAATTAAATTAGCCAGCAACCCCCTTTACCATTCACAGCAGTGCCAAGATAGGAAGTTGGTTATTCATTATTATTTTTAAAAATCCAAATAACTCACTAGCAGACTTAAAATCATTTACCTTGGTTGATTGCGACTTCTTTTCGGGTTCTGTTTTTACAGTCTAAATTGAGAAAAAGAAAAAAAAGAAAGAAGGAAAAGAAAGATAGACACAGTTTACAAAGATTATCATAGGTTTTCTTCAACTGAGGAAACTCAAAAGAGATTATTTTGATCCAATTATAAACTTTATCAGTTAAATTTGTTACATTTTGCTTGAAATTGCAACTCTAAATTTAGAGAAAATTAAGCATACTAGTTAATATTCTCTTATTATTCAGGGAGCAATTTATGTCTTCTTGCTATGTATATCAAAGATATGTAAAGATTTATTACTATTTCCATTGTAGTTAATACATGTGCAACAGAAAATAAAAACCGTCATCACAAAGCCAAGGGCACGGTGCTTCTATGCCACTAACAAGATGTTTTTATCAGTCAAATACTCATCACGGGTTTTGCCTGACAGTGTAACACAATGGGATGGTGACAGAATTGAGGGCACAGAAAGCAGTGAAAATTATTTTTAGTGCCAGAATGTGGCTGATGAGCAGCTACGCCTATAGAAAGTCCATGATGGGATTTGAATGTTAACAGAAGACTGTGAATTGCAGTTATGAGCACATGCTGAGCGGTGATGGAAACATTAGCAAACAGCGATGTCCCAGTACAATGAACAACATCACCTGTTTTTTATGTTTTTTCTTGTTAGGAGGATGTGGTCCTTCCATCTGCTGGCTGACTGGAATGGCCTAATATAAGAGCACAGCCCCCAGGTATAATTTTATTTTATCTGTCAGTCAAATAAGTAACATGTATAAAAAGGGTTAAAATGATTATACCAAGATTCATTCTATTCATCTATTGCATCTACTCGATGCATATGTGTATAACTCCAAGAAGTTGTAGGCACTTACATTCTAAGGTCCTGAGCAAATATTTCAGTTTGTGTTTACATTTTTTTCAGTGAAGGTTTTTTTCAGAGAAGGTTTCCATTAATAAAGTTAATTTCTCATTGCTTTCCTTTCCCTGTGTGAAGACTATGTAAATATCATTTTTTCCTATGTATCCAAAGTTTGGTTTATGATCAAGTAGTGACAGATGTAATTGAAAGTTTTATGACATTCTGTCAACATAATCCTAAAAAAATTGTAAATATTTAAGTGCATGGATTTTTATTGAGCACAGCATAGCCCTGTATGTAGAGATCTAATTTAAAGTTCTAGAAATGCTTCCAAAGAACTGGTTGTAATTTAGCATCTTTAGTATGATATTTTACAGTTTTATCCAACTAAACGTTACTTGTGCTAAAAAAAAAAAAATAAGTACATGCATGCATTCTCAACATAGGCAAGATATAAAATCAGGACTAAAACTTGATTAAACATTTCATGGACTTTTCAAAGTCAGAGATTACAAACTAGGGTCTAATGCTTCCTGCGTTTTCTTTCCTTTTTATCTGCTTGGTGGTATCAGCACAAACTTCTGTTTTTTGTTGTTGTTGTTTTATTTTTAATTTGAAGAGGCTAAAGTCAAATATCCTCTTAACTTGTCACATCTTCTACTTCAGTAATGAAGAGACATACTTTCCTCAAATAATGGCCCCTTGCTATGCCAACACACTATTTTGGGAAGGAAACAAAGCTTATGACTGAAATGTTTTTAAAGAAAATTTTAAAGTCGGATCCTTTCATACTACATCCTCATTAATGAGTTTCTATTTATGGTATTATCCTTTCAGTTTATGAAAATATAATTTATTAAATGATTAACAAGGAAAATAAGCCAGCTGGTAGTAGAGTGGTTTGAATCTATTAATAGCTTCCAATTTGTAATTTGGCAATCAAGATTTTGCATGGGAGAACGATACACTACAATTAAGAATGTATGCTCACAGATACAGGCAGCTTATAGTGCAATGTACATTTAAATCAGTAATGGCTAAATTTATTTTTGTAGTGGTTGTGCTGAACATAATAATGATGACCATAATGACTAATGTGTACCCATCACCTCTCATGTGTCAACTCACTTTAACTTCATAATAATCCTATGAGACAAGTATTATTATACCCATTTCAGAGATGAGAAATTGAGGTTAGACATCCATGGTGGACTTGAGGTTGTGTGCTCTAGTCACTACACTGCACTGTCTCTCCAGCCCTGGCCAACAGACAACTCCTTCTGGACACTTGCTATAGGACAGGCATTGTCCAATATATGTTATGTTTCCTTACACAGTCTTGTGAGATAGGTACTATTATCACCTTCCTCCAAACCGCACTGATACAGAAACCAAAGCAAAAAGAGACTGCCCAATATCACCGCTGATGTGGAACCAAGTTCCAGGGAAAGAGACTTGAGGCCAAAAGTGGTCCCTAGTCAGCCACTGGGGACACTTCATTATGTGCATCTTATTTTTGTCACTCCCTCTCTTCTCCCTCCTACTTTCATCCAGTTTGACAGGACTGCCAAGAATTCTCATGATTAATTCTTAGAGAAGGGTGAAGAGTTTGCTGACATTCGTTCTAGATAATAGGACATGCTTGAAATAAATATTGGTCCTTGAGCTGAGGCACAGGGGATTAGAATCAGGCAACAGGATGAAAAAGAACCAAAAGAATAAAAAGGAAATCCTATGTTTCTGGCTCTCTTTCCTATCTCTCGTTGGTTTTCATGCTCTCTAAATGCAATGAGTTTGTTTGTTTGTTTGTTTATTTTTGAGACAGAGTCTTGCTCTGTCACCCAGGCTGGAGTGCAGTGGTACAGTCACAGCTCACTGCAGCCTTGATCTCCTGGGCTCAAGCCATCCTCCGCCTCAGCCTCCCAAGTAACTGAGACTACAAAAGTGCACTACCATACCTGAATAATTTTCTGTAGACACAGGATCTCACTATATTGCCCAGGCTGGTCTCAAACTCCTGGGCTCAAGTGATCCTCCCGCCTTGATCTCCCAAAATGCTGGGATTATAGGTGTGAGCCACTCTATCTGGCCTTAATGAGAATTTTTATTTTGTAGATGCTTCTGGTATATTTTTTTAATTAAGATTTTAAATTTTAGGCTGGACACAGTGGCTCATGCCTATAATGCCAGCACTTTGGGAGGCTGAGATGGAAGGACTGCTTGAGCCCAGGAGTTTGAGACCAGCCTGGGCAATATAGCAGGACCCTGTCTCTACAGAAAAATAAAACTACTAGCCAGGCATTGTGGTGTGCCCCTGTAGTTCCAGCTACTCAGGAGGCTGAGATGGGAGGATCACTTGCACCCAGGAGGTCAAGGTTGCAGCAAGCTATGATCATGCCACTACACTCCAGCCTGGGTGACAGAGTGAGACCCTGCCTCAAGAAAAAAAAGAAGATTTTTAATTTTTTAAGATTAAGATTGACATAATTAGGTAGAGAGGGCTAACAGATTAGAGATTATGTAATGTATATTTTGAAAGCAATTTAGAAATCAATGTAAATTTAAATACTAAATAAAAAGATAATTTTAGATTACAATTTTAAATGAATACTAAATGACATTTATAAGAACTTAGATGTGGATAGTGTGTTTCTAGATATTTGTGATGTTTTTTGAAGATGATTCAAGATGAGGCCATATGATCTTTTGATAGTACTAAGTTATAGTGCCACACGACCTGTGGTGTGGGGATAGGAAACTCTAGGGATAGCAAGGTGATATGAAAACAAAAGTAGATTGGTAATTTTAAACAAGGGTAATGTAGCAACAATGGAGTTGGGGTAGCTCTTAAAGGTATTAAAGAAAATTGGCACACAAAAATTAGTTGAGAGAATTTTGAAAACGCTCCCTCTTTAATTCCCTCCCGTGAAATATTCCCAAGAGACAGAGCTTGAGATATAGTAACTTAGGGAGAGGGTTTAAAATTCAGCTTCAGCCAGCTCTTCAGAACAAAGTGAACAATCCCACTAGAGAAAATTTTTAATTCTGAAATTAAAAAAAAAAATTTTAAGAATAAATCCCAAATAGAGCTCAAGAAAGGTTTGTCAATAAATGGTACCCGCAAGACTCAAATTTCAGAAAAAAAAAGAAAACTAAGGAAAACATCTGAACTAACCAGCATGTTTTTATGTTTATTTAGTATAATCTTTTACTTTTATATTTATTTTTAAATGGCCAGAATAATAAGACCATTGTAGCAAGAAATTAACAATTTATGTTCTCATTTCAATGTAGAGAAATAGAGAGAAACTTAAGAGAAACAACTTCGATTAAAAGAATCAAATCTAGGATCAAAACAAAAACAAAACTGGCCATGGGCATAGTGGCTCATTCCTGTAATCCCAGCACTCTGGGTGGCCCAAGTGGAAGGATCGCTTCAGCCCAGGAATTTGAGACCAACTTGGGCAACACAGTGAGACTGTGTCTCTACAAATAAACAACAACAACAACAACAATAACAAAATAATAAGCTGGGCACGGTGGTGTGCCTTTGTATTCCCAGGTACTCAAGAGGCCAAGACGGAAGGATCACTTGACTCCAGAAGGTTGAGGCTGCAGTGAGCGTCATCACTCCAGCCTGGGTGACAGAGCAAGACCTCGTCTCAAAACAAAACAAAACAACTCTAGGTGACTCCACTTCTCTAGATAATCTAAAACCCTGTAGCTGATGTTTGAGGTAAGCACTGGAAGGAAAGCTGAGTTTTCAAAGACTCCCATCAATTAGGAAGAAAATGTTTATTTCCATAATTAAAACTTCCTAGCACATATAACTCATTGTCAACAATTAACCTACATTTGTTTTGCTTTGCAGCACAATCAACTTAAATGACCATTCACTCAGTTGGCATTCTTCATACCTTGGTTTCTGTGGGATTCATACTGGAAGACTTGCTGGTTGCACCAGAGGAAGCTAACACCTAGAAAGGAAAGAAGGAAATAGAAAGTTTAATTCTATTTAACCTGCAATCTACATGGTCCTTCAGCTCCTCTTAATCATACTGCCCTTGGCCCTTTACCTTGGTTGTACCCAGTTTAGAGCACAAAAACCTAGTAGGAGGTGGTGTCCAGAAGTGAAAGCCTTTGTAACCAGATCAAAATACGTTCAAAATTTGGGTCTGCTATTTACTAAACAATCTCAAGTAAGATACTTAAATTTTATTATCTTCAGTTTCCCAGCCTCAATTTTTCTTTAGTAGTCAACAACTACCTTGTAAGTTTAGTATAAGAATTACTCCCTGGCACATAAAGGTTGCTCAGTAGATATTATTATAATTACTGTTTGTTATTTTCAGAAAAAACGTGGACTTTGCAACTCAGCAAAATTTTGTTCAAACCCCAGTTCTGTCAATTGCAAGCTCTGTGACTCTGAGCCTTAGTTTTCCAGGTCCATATACAAATAAAGGCCAGTAACATCTATTTGCAGGGTTGTACTTGAGATAATGTGTGCAAAATGTCTGGCAAATTGTAGATGCTCATTAAATTGCCAGTGCGTTATTCCTAATACATAAGAAAAAGGAACAAGGACAAAACTCCTGGAAATAGACTTGGGTGGATGCGAACTATCCTTTCAGTGACATGTAGGAAACAGAAGGTGGAGACAAGGTTGCAGAGGGAATTCTGCTGTGTTATTCGTCTCATCTAGGCTCTTCTTAGAAGGCAAGAGGCGATGAATAGTAACTGAAGTATTCAAGAAACACCCTTCTTCAGATGCTTGCGGTGCTGGAGTCAGCCCTGTGATCCAGTCATCTAAGTACTGGGATGTGCCTGTGGATACATGCATGGTTTGGAGTACTAGTCTAGTACTTAACTTGTATTACACTGGTTAATATTAAACAGATAACTATCATCTTTGCAAACTCCTACCCAGACTCATTTAAAGCTCCTTAACATTTAAGCCCATTAGGTTTAGAGCCCAGGGATTCCATCCGGCATGATCTTCCTTCTTAAGTACTGTCAGTAAACAGCTACTACCCTGCCAACAATACCCAGGGAAGTCTATAAGACTGACCTCACTCAGTCTCTAATGCCTGGCCCAAAGCCACTTCAAAGGCTGAGTCACAGGGCAGCATGAGCCCATCCCTGCTTCTCCCTTACCTTCCCCCACCCCCAATACGCTACCACTCAAGGTGATTGTATGAAACCCACTATAGCCTATGGCCCATGAACAAAATCACTTCCCCACAAACCTCAGTTAATGTAGAACACATTGATGCTTGTAGTTAAACTATCGTAATTTACATATAGAAATCCACAGTGTTAGTATACTTCTGTTTAAAAAATAATCACATAAACATAACTATTCCTGAGAACCCTTAGGCACCAACAGGACACACTCTTCCACTCTTCCACCAAAATACACACACACACACACACACACACACACACAAACACACACACACACTGAGAAGCATCCCAGCAACCCGACCACGGCCGGTCTTTCCCGGACACCATGAACCACACTGTCCAAACCTTCTTCACTCCTGCCAGCACCGACCGTCCCCGAACTATGAGATGCTGAAGGAGGAGCATGAGGTGGATGTGCTGGGGGTGCCCCACAACCCTGCGCCCCCCAACATCCACCGTGATCCACATCCGAAGCGAGACCTCCGTGCCCGACCATGTCGTCTGGTCCCTGTTCAACACCCTCTTCATGAACTCCTGCTGCCTGGGCTTCATAGCGTTCGCCTACTCTGTGAAGTCTAGGGACAGGAAGATGGTTGGAGACCTGACCGGGGGCCCAGGCCTACGCCTCCACCGCCAAGTGCCTGAACATCTGGGCCCTGATTTTGGGCATCATCATGACCATTCTGCTGATCATCACCCCAATACTCATTCTGCAAGCCTATCAGTAGATCCAGAGGAATCATCCTGGCCAGGGGCTCTGCCCGTGTCCTGTCTCCCACGTACTCCAGCTTCCATTCCTCGCCCTGCCCCCAGCCGAGTCCTGTATCAGCCCTTTACCCTCACACGCTTTCCTACAATCACGTTCAATAAAGTGCACGTGTTCCTGGCAAAACAAACAAACAAACAAACAAACAACACACACACACACACACACACACACACACACACACAACAAACAAACAAAAAACAAAAAAACAAAAGCCCCAGTCACTGTAGCAGGGCATAGAATGGCTTCTCTCACATTCTTTTTGGTATTGAAAACTGGAAGATATACCAAGGTAGACTTTCCCTGTCAAATTAATGGATAAATATATGAATATCCACTTTTTTCCTTGAAAATATTTTAAAACGTTATGGGGATTAATGTCCCCATATTTATATAATTCTACCCTTCTACAAGTAGAATTGGTTGTACAAATTTCCATTCAAACTCAAGAAATTCTACTTTGCTGCATTCCATTCCTTTAATGATTCCCCCTCAACCATGCAACACCAACACAGAAACTAAACACTTTATGTGAAAGGGCTTCTGAAGCTGAAAATCTTAGGGAGATATTAACTTATTTTCCATTCATTCAAATGTATTAAATCATTCCTAAAATCACACAGCCTTGAATTGTCTAGCCTGCCTTTTTACTTTATTAAACAAACCTTGAAGTGATCCTCAAATTCCAGAAAGGAAAAAACTTTCAAAGGACCCCCATCAACGGCAAAATCTCTACAGAATAGCTATAAATCAGCAATGGAGCAGGGTATAGTGGGAATTCAGCTCAAGGACTTGGCCCCTGTTGGCAGCACAGATTCCTGCATGAAAGTTTTCTTCCCTCACTAAGACACTAACCATTTTAAAACTGAAATATGAAAGCTGCTTCAGGGGGAGTTAGAAATAGTGAATATGCCACTCCATTATTAACCCATTTGATTCTGCCTTATTGTAGCTTGTTCAATTTTTATTCTCTCTGTAAAGACAAGCAACTTTCAATATTTGTAATCTCTGGTGAAGGACTGAATACACTTTCATTTTATATTCTTTTGTATTGTTTGAATTTCATATCATTGATGTGGATAACATTTATAATAAGAAATTGTGAAGAGTTAATCCATAGATCTTCAAAGAGAATACATAGGTTTTAAACAGATGGAAAAAATAGAATCTCATGTTCAAGATTTTACCAGAGTTAATTGGCTCCCCAAGTATTTATCCAAAATACAGTCTGTGCCAGGTACTGTGTCAGGTGCTGGGGACACAGTGGTGAAACCAACAGGCACATCCCTGCCCTTACGAAATCTATAGCCTAGTCAAAGATGGCATTAGTAAAATAATCAGTCCAACAATTATTTGCTACAAAGGAAAGTCATAGGGTTCCATAAGAATGTAGATGAGGGAACCATAGCTAGTTCAGTGGAGAGTTGAGACAGGCAGTTCTGAGAATGTGGCCGGTTATGCAGTAACTGGAGGATAAGGAGGCACTGCTCAGGCTGGAAAGGAGCACTCTCTGCACAAGGACCCTCTGAGCTGCGTATGCCAGGCCTGGGAGCTTGGTCATCTGACTTCTATCCCAGGGTTGCTCTACTGCAGCGCCTGCCACTTGGCTGGTCCTGCTAACAACAACAGGTTGCCAATTTTAAAGCACAACCATCAGTGCTCATATACACCAAAATACCTCTAAAGAATTAATACGGTAAATCCGACTTAAGTGCTGCTATCAAAATACTTTCCCTCCCAAATGGCCCATGTAACTGTCTTAATATCCTGAATATTAGTAATCATTTATAAACTTGAATTAAGGCACAAATCAGAGTAACAAGAAGCAGAGAAAAATGCCTTGATAGAAATCATTCTCCACCCACCCACCTATTCAACAATTATTATTTAAAAAGCAATGTACAGACGGGTGCAATGGCTCACACCTGTAATCCCAGCACTTTGGGAGGCCAAGATAAGAGGACTGCTTGAGTTGAGAAGTTGGAGACCAGTCTGGGCAATATAGTGAGACCTTGTCTCTACAAAAAAATTTAAGAATTAGCTGAGTGTGGTGGCATGCACCTGTAGTCCCAGCCACTCGGGAGGCTGAGGTGGGAAGCTTGCTTAACTGTCTTGTGAGACTGGATGCGAGTGGGGAGGGCTGTGAGCTCCCCAGCAGGTCCTGGCAAATGAGCCAGGGTGGGAGGATAAGGGCTTCTAGAAGGGGGTGGGGGCTCCTAGAATTCGTGCCTGTCCATTGTACCACTACATCTAGCTGATGGAACAATTGTTCCCTCAGCTCCTTACTTGTTTGTCTACCACACATTAGAGTCCCTTCACGTATTCCTGGCCTCTTGCCAGGCACTTGCCACTGGATTACAGAAGTCCTCTCTGCCTCCCATCCAGCCATTCAGCCTCACAGTTATCTCCCTTGACCCCAGCTGGTTTGGCTCAGAACCTGTGCAGAGTGAGGCATCAGATGTGCCAGCTCTCTTTCTCCTCACACTAGACTTTGCTTCCGTTCTCCACCCCATCACTGGCAGCATTCCCATATCCTCCCACCTGCAAGACTACTTGCCCTTAACACACCTGAACCTGCCTTTGTTTGTTGAGGGTTACTAAGAACATAGGGCTGCATGCATGTAGTCTCCTTCTCCACTTGACAATCCAACAGCAGTTTCACTTGGAGTCATTGACTGTTCTCTCCTTGTTGACTGCTGTGGGCTTAGGAGCCCTAGGTTCCCTCCCTATACCTCTGACTTGTTTTCTTCTGGAAGCCCCTTCCACTTGCTCCATTCTTCTCTGTATTCTTTTTTTTTTTTAACTTTTAGGTTCAGGGGTACATGTGTACCTTTGTTAAACAGGTAAACTGTATGTCGTGGGGGTTTGGTGTACAGGTGATAAGCATAGTACCTGATAGGTAGTTCTTCAGTCCTATCCCTCCTCCCTCCCTCCAGTGTTCTTAATATTTGGGCTCTGCCTTTTCTCTGATATTATTGCTCCCTCTAACGTTGATTTCTCCCCATGACTTTAAGTGTCTCTTATTATGGGAGGAATTCTTTAAGCCTTATCAGCAACTCTACTTTATCACCAGACTGCACTATTTTAACTTAAAGAGAAGAAGCCAAGAAAAGTAGATATAGGCTCAAATCTCTGCTCCAATGCCTAATTGCCCAAATTAACTAACCTCTTGGAGCCTCCATATTTCCTCATCTGCAAAATGGGGGTAATACCACCTGGATCTGAAGCTGCTCTTGGGAAATCACCTGGCATAGACTCACCCACTGATTTAGCGCCAGTTCCAGTCCTTATCACCATTACATCCTTTTCATTTCTACTGCTACCCTACTCCAGGTCTAATCACCTATCACCCACACCTGGATTATAAAAAGCTTCTTATAATAGTTTCCATCTAATAGCTGCCATCCTTATCCTTACTTGTCTCTCAATCCTTTCTGTCTATGGCTGACTAATCTTTCTAAAATAAACGTCTACCACGTTTCCACACTGATGAAATACCAATATGTCCTAGACAAAGTCTAATGCCTTCTGCCTGAGTTTTAGATACTCAATTATTTGACCTCTCTCATCATGGCCCCATATCAAGTCTCCCTCCAGCCATGAAGGTGTCCCTACGATCTCAGAGCACTGCATCAAGCAGCATAACACACAGGTTAAGAGGGTGAGTGTGGACTCCTGTCTCAAGACTCTGGTGGGATCCGGCTGATGTTTAGTGCACATGCAACCTTGAGCAAGTTGCTTAACCTCTTTGTGCCTCAGTTTCCTCAAATGTAAAATTGAAATAGTAACAATTCTTGTTGAATTGTTTTGATAACTGTTTTAAGGATAAGTTGATGCATGTGAACCAGTAACTGCTTGGCAAGTGATAAGTGCTGGGCAAATGACAGTTACTGCTATCACCATCACCATCACACTCCCCTCCACTTCTGAGCCTTGCATCTTGCCATGCCCCCTGCCTAGAAAGCCTCTTCCCTGCCCAAGTCCCACCTTCTCAACACTTGAAGATGTAGGTCAAGATACACTATTTGCATCTGCTTTAGCTCTTATTATCTTCTCAGCCCTTGTATTTGTATTCCTCACTTTAACACTGAATCATGTATTCTGTGTTGGAGGGTTACTGAGCTCCTTTCTAAGTATACGTAATGTCTTATCAATGAAGCTATAAATTTATCAAGAGGCAGAGGTCATTTCTACTCTCCACATTGCCTACATAGTAGCAGAGAGGGGCTCAAAAATCACAGTTGATTCACATTTTTGTTTCTACTTTCTAGTTGTCAATTAAAGTCTCATTTAAACAGAGAATAAAATATAGTTTTAATACTTCAGGGTTTTTTTTAAGCAGAAATCAAGAACACACTTAATAAATCAAAAGACTTAAGTTTCCATCTGGGTGGATGCTAAGTGGCTCGGACTCCATGGGAGGTCAATTAAGTCTGCTGAGAATCTAGTTTCTTATCATGGGAATACCATGAACCCCATAGGGTTATTGTGAGACTCAAATTAGATACAAAATTTAGAGCAATTTAGGCAAACCACAAAACAAATACAAAAAATTTTCTAAATTAAAAAATCTGACAAATCAATAACTAATTTTAACTTTTAAAAATAGCTCTGCTAGATGTACAAGAGAAAAATGAATAATTTGTCCCAAACCATGATCAGATTCTTATTTAATAATACATCTCAAATATTGAAATAAAGGCAATCATGGATGAAAAAATCCTTTCCTCCTAACGTTTATAAAACAGCCAGATGTGAACTCCATGAGGGCAGGCACCAGCCTGTTTGAGTTGCCACCCATCCCATCCACAGAGTCTTAACACAGTAGTTGCTTAACAAATATCTGAGATAAATGTATGAATTTGTGCATGAATAAACACAAGAGTATTATTTGGCCGGGCGCGGTGGCTCACGCCTGTAATCCCAGCACTTTGGGAGGCCGAGGCGGGCAGATCACGAGGTCAAGAGATCGAGACCGTCCTAGTCAACATGGTGAAACCCCGTCTCTACTAAAAATACAAAAAAAAATTAGCTGGGCGTGGTGGCGCGCGCCTGTAGTCCCAGCTACTCAGGAGGCTGAGGCAGGAGAATGCTTGAACCCGGGCAGCGGAGGTTGCAGTGAGCCAAGGTCGTGCCACTGCACTCCAGCCTGGCGCCTGGTGACTAGAGTGAGACTCTGTCTCAAAAAAAAAAAAGAAAAAAAAAAAAAAGAGTATTATTTGATGGCACAAAACCAACATTGTCTGAGTTTTACTATTAGATCATCAGAAATTCTATTGACAGCACAGGTCAGAAAACTGATTAGAATAACACAATTTAAACATTAGGTCATTTACATTATTATTGTAATCAATCAGGAGTTGTACAATTTTTAAAAAAACACATATACACACAAAACCCTGAGCTGCTTCCTGTAAGACACCTGCAACAAAACGAGGCAGCTCGTGAGGGGCTTTTGTAAGAAAGACATGGACATTCTTTAAACACCATTTATACGTCTATTGAATACAGGCTTCCATTTTTCTTTCTGTAGTGATAGATTATTCACTTCAGGAAATGAATATTCAGATGTCTGTTGTTTGCCATGCTGTCAGAGCATGACATACATTCTTGCAATCCCTTTAATTATTAAGTATAATAATGGTGCTCTTAAAGAGACCTGCAATAGAGTCATCTAACAAGGTATAGTGTTTATGATAACGAAAGTGTGATTCTGATGAGAGATAAACAATGGATCATCTATGAATGAAATTCAGCCATCTCTTGGGGAGAATATGGCATTGTGCTAGCAGATCTAGTTACGGTGCTAACTTATACCTCAGAACATAGTGTTTGACAAGTTTGATTGTGATAACATCTTAGGTACAATACAATGTTACAGGCTGTCAGAAGAGGGAGACTATTTCTGAGGTGCCGGTTTGGAAGATGGTTAGGAAAGGCTTCATGGACAAGGCCGGGACTATTTATTGGATGCTTATTGTACTGTCATCTACAAGGAAGTGGCGACTTACAGAATCTTCCATATATCAGGAACTGTGACAGGTGCTCTCTGTATCTGATTTTAATATATCATCATAAAATCCTGAGAGGTAAACATTATCATCTGCATTTTATCAATGAGAAAACTGAGGTTTAGAGAAGTTAAATAACCTATCTAAGATTACACAGTTAAGAAGTGGCAGAGCCTGAATCTGAACATAGATATAACATTAATGCCCATAAACTTTTTGCTGTAACAAGTTGACTGCCCTCATTTCAATTATTAAAACAAAATATTTTGATTTTACAAAATGCATAGGCTGGATCAGGCAGGCATTACAGGTGAGCAGAACAGCTTGCACAAGACTTAGAGGTAGGAAAGTACCAGAGACAGTCGGTCCAGAATGCAACAGGTTAGATGAAGTCAAATGCAAAAATTTAGAGAATTTGGACTATTAGGAAGAAACTGAAGATAACTATTGCTTGGCAGAGTAGGCTGTACATTCATAAAATATATTACAAGGAAACAGTTTAGTTAAAAATAAAGAGCTTTACTTGTTCTGGGGAGTGCAGAGCACATGAAGCTTTGGCCTCTGATGCAACATGGGAGCAGACTTCAAAATAAACATACAAGCATTGCCTAGCAACTGCGACAATAGTCACAGCTGATCTGTGCTCTAAATCCAAGCTAGAAGGACACCTGGCCATAGTCTGAGTATCTGATTATGAGCTCTGATACTGGACCACCCCAGAACTTAGGGAAAAAAAATCCACATAAGGCACGAAGTTGAGCTTTCAGTTCTACAAGGCAACTGCTTCATTTTTATTGCTTTCCAAACTCTAGTTTTCCAGTGCTTTTTGATGGGATAATAATTTTGTAAGTAAGGAGAAGAGCAAGCCACACAGCCTAGGTCAGTCATCAAAGAATAGAAAAACTTTTTTTTTCCCTAAAGTTGTATTCTTGTCTCTAGGGATTCCAGTTGCTTTTCTTGATGTATGAAATAATTCCAACTATGCCTAATCTTTGGCTGCCCACAATGAAGCAAAACAGGGAAGTCAGGTCCAGAAAATGTAGCATACTTTCTGCTTCTTGTCCCTCCCCCTAGAGTTTTGATAGGTGAGGATTTACATAAGCCTGTGAATCAAGCACTTTCCCCTAACAGGCACTACAGGAGCCATAAGGAAGACTGCCCTTGACTAGCCACGTGACTTGGAGCTCTTAATCTTTCTTGCACTCCTTTTTTTTATTTGTAAACTGCCGGCCTTGAGAATCCTGTAGTTCTGCAACTCTAATATTATATGCTATACTTTAGCGAAGGGCATTAAATAATGTGCTCAAGAATAGATGTTCAATTGGGAAACGGGTTAATAGCATGGGCTCTGGAATCCCACAGGCCTGAGGCCTAATTCTGGTTGCACAACTTCAGGCAGGCTGCTTAATCCTTCCAAATTTGAGGTTTTTAAATTCATTTAATGGATATAAATAATGATACCTATTTCATAAAATAGCAGTGAGGATTAAATGAGGGTATGTGTATAAAGTGCCTGGTTTGGTGCCTGGCATATGGTACATCTATAGACAACAGTGATTTTTATTATTTTATAAATGCCAGCAGCCTCAGAAGTTTCTTTTCTTGGCCTCAGAAGTTTCTTTTCTTGGCCTCAGGATGACAGAGTAACTCTGTGCTGTCCACTGCTTTTTGTTTTGTTTTGTTTTGTTTTGTTTTGTTTGAGATGGAGTATCACTGTGTCACCCAGCTGGAGTGCCGTGGTGTGATCTCGGCCCACAACAACCTCCACCTCCCGGGTTCAAGCAATTCTCCTGTCTCAGCCTCTCGAGTAGCTGGGACTACAGGTGTGCCCCACCACATCTAGCTAACTTGTAGTTTTAGTAGAGATGAGATTTCACCATATTGGGCAGGCTGGTCTCAAACTCCTGAACTCAGGTGATTCCCCTGCCTCGGACTCTGAAAGTGCTGGGATTACATGTGTGAGCCACCGTGCCCAGCCTGACCACTGCTTTGAGAAGTTACACATTAATCTTTCTCAAAGAAAATAATCTGCAATATTATTTTACATTGTGGCATTTTCTTTGGATTCAAATGCATAGTTGGTTTAGGCCCATGTTGCAGTCAAATAAAGAGGAATCTTGGTAGCAACAGCATATATTTGTAACAACCCTGACAGATTATGAGCTTATCTAAAGAATATATGATTATTGATGATATGATTATGGTATAAGAATGAGAAATTCTGAGCTCTGCTGAACAATCATCCCAGAAGGCTTTCTACTTGACTTCCAACATGCATTCATTACTTAGGTGTAACTGAATAGAGAGCAAGGAACACATGAGAGCTTTTATGGGTATTTATGCTGGAAAACCAACGGCAAGTCTAAATCTCCACAGAAATGATAGTCTCAACGTGTCTCTAACAGAAAGCGAGGAGGAACATATGCGCATAGTTTAAGATAGTTTAAGAGACAGGATAGCTTAACATGAAAATTGGGAGTGAAATGTCTAGAAACCACCTAAGAAGAAAAAATTCACAAATGTATACTGACAGCAAGTTTAAACTTTGCAAATATTAAAGAGGCAGTGTTGTATCAATCTTTGCAAATATTAAAGAGGTGGTCACTGGTCACAGTGACTTACCTTACTCTTATAATCCCAGCACTTTGGGAGGCTCAGGTGGGAGAACTGCTTGAGCCCAGGAGTTTAAGACCAGCCTGGGCAGCATAGTGAGACCCTATCTCTACAAGAGAATCAAATTAGCCAGGTTTGGTAACACACACCTGTGGTCCCAGGCCCTCGGGAGGCTGAGGTGAGAAGACCACCTGAGCCCCGATATTAAGGCTGCAGTGACCCGTGATTGCACCACTGCACTCCAGCCCAAGTGACAGAGCAAAACCCTGAGACCCTGTCTTAAAAAAAAAAAAAAAAAGAAAAGAAAAGAAAAAACTTGTGTCATGGTTGAAAGAATGGCTTTGGAGCCAGGCCACTTGAGTTTTAATCTCAGCTCTGCTAAATTGTGCAAACTTGAGCAAATTTCAAAACTGCTCTGTGCCTGTTTCATGTAACGATACATTCCACTGCATTACATTCCACTTTCCCATCAGATAAAAATTCAATGGAATAGAAGAACAGATTTTAAAGTAGGATTCATTTGAATTTGAAATTGCTGTAGATATAGGAGCACTGCTGCTTATATTTCAATCTAAACAAAAATTTTTCGTAGGATAAGGGTCTCCTATTTCCTATAGGATAAGTGCATTTTCAGTTATGTGCCATTTAATTTTACTATTTAAAAATTTCACCATGTTCCAAAATGGCTAATTTATTCCTTCTCTTCTGCCCATGTAAAATGTCTAAAGAAACTGTCAACTAAACTATTATCTCCTAATTCCAATCAGTGTACAATACTCTTTCATGCAAGCAAGAAACCTCACCCATCAGAATTTCAACAGTACTAACATACTGTGTATAACAAAAGAAGGTACAATATTGATTTCTAGTGTTTAAGTTTAGATACAAATTCCCCTCTCAGTTATTTAAACTACTTAGATATAAACTACTGAATGGAGGCTTTCGTAAGACCAGTCTGCCGAAAAGAATTTTATAACCCTGCTATTTGTGGGACCCAGGGTAAGTTATTTAAACTCTCTGGGCCCTCAGTCTCCTCATTTATAAAACTGTCAATACCTCTTTACCTAGTTGTAAAGTATGCAACTATTAAGAGGAATAAATGAAATCTTATGTAAATCACTTAGCACAGTAGTTGTCCTATAAATTAATAAATGTTAAATTTCTTTGTTTCCATTTATTTTCAAAATTTACATCCTGTAGCTTCCCTAAACTATATACATGGTAGACTGAATCCTGCCCCAGAGCATTCCAGAATTTTTTTCAGATTATCAACAATAGCTAGAATGTCGTTGGTTAACTTTTTCTTTGTTTTATATTAGTTGTCTGCTCAATTTGAATGGTACCCAAATTTTCAGTTCATTGGCCTATACGGATATGGAGAAGTTACACATACATAGGGAAGATATGGTTTACTACTACTTCACCTGGAAATCAAGTGGTATTTCACCAAGATTTTAATTGCAAATATGGAGACCAGTGTTGATCACATTTAATCTTTGGAAACCTGTGAACAGGTATAAAAATATGATTGTCAGAAGGGCTGGAAAGAAAACATTTCTAATTTTCTGGGCTAGGAATCCAAGCCTGCCACAGTAACATAGTGAGAATAATTCAGCACACAATACTGCAATAATTAAGAGATTCTTGAAACCAAAAGAAGGGTCAAACTCAATAGCCAAGCTAGATTAACCGTCCGTTTTTGAACTCTGAATATTCAGCAGAGGACAGACTGTTATTTTAGTGATGCGGACCCTTTAGGGCTAAACTTCCAAGTAAATATAATTAATTAATTGATTAAGAACTCAAGGTTAAAGTAAGATATCACGTGAAAGATATTTAGTTTTATAATATTGCTGTGAGAAAACATGACCACTAATTCTAATCATTGAAACTATATGTATAATAGGCAGGAATTCATAACTATTTAAATAGTTTAGGCTAAAAATGTTCATAGTTATTGCTGGCAATGAATGTAATGTCGAGCCATTAGTCCATGTAACGGGCCAAGTATTAACACCATAGCTCAGTGGTTCTTGACATAATGAGTAGAAATGGTCCTGGTACAGAATTATTTATAGGCAGTAGTTAGAATAGTGGGAGAGAAGGCCAATGGACACTTAGAAACTTACAAAGGAAAAAGGGCAAGAAGAAGAGGGAAGGAGGTCTGTGGCCTAAAAAGCTGTAAGCCCTCAGGTAATTCTAAAATTCCCAGAGATGGAGAATCACTTTTAGGTAATTTAAAACAAGATGGCTTTGTAGTGGCTCAGTGAAATGACCACCGTTTTCTACCACCTATTGCTGTACATTAGTGCTTTATTCCTGGCAACAATCTCTGTCTCTTCACCCTTACGTTTAGTTAAAAGAAAGGATCACATTAGATATTAGGATAAATTTGCAAAATGACTCATCAAAATTACCTTCCAGCCAATTTAAAATAAGATTTTCGGTGCTAATATTGCCAGCCCAGGGGTTACCAAAGAACCTAAATGTTCCCTAAAAACACTGGGACAAAGGCATACCTGCTTGCCCTGAAGTATCTCAGGAATACTTGTCCTCTTTAGTCTTATGTCTCTAAACCCCAGGAACACTTGTTACTTGTGACTTTCTCTGTAGCCTGCATCCTTTCTTGCACTACAAGGGAATAGTGGTATGTTGCAGACATCATCAATCCCAATAATGCTATCATTTTATAGGTAGATATTCTGGAACACGAGGGAAACCCCTAGTGCTGCATACATTATACACCCAGTATACAGCTCAGCTGCCAGGATATTTTTTAAAACAGGATGCAATTTTCAAATGGTCAAGTAATTAAATTTTTAGAAAATCAGTCTATTTCTGTAGATGAGGAGTCTAAAAAACAAATGAAAACATGTAGGTCGATGTGACTATCATCAGACCAGTATGAAGATCAGGCTACTATGAATCTCATAAGGCCAGTATGAAGAGAAGATAAGCATGTGACAAACCAGTACATGTATTCCCCCACTTAAAGGCTTTCAGACATTCCAAACACATTGTTCAGGTCCAACAAAATTAGTCTGTGTTTAATAAAAGAACCTCCTTTTGTTCCAGACATAAAAATACTGAATAAAATTTAACATAAAAAATAAAATACACAGGTAAGCTTTAAAGAAGTAAGAGAAATTCCCTAACCTAAAGGGGCGTGAACTCTAAGTCCTCTGGTGAGCAGGGCTGAGACCGAGTGGGGGATATCAGAAACAGACAGAACAGCTGGGAACTAGGAATTGAATTGTCTAATGAGAAAGGAATCCTGGTGGCAGGCCCCATGCTGAGTTACTGGCTTAAAGCCAGGAGTAACTAAGAACTGATCATCTATAAACATAAGCCTTGAAAACTGCCCACCTGTCCAGAACAATGGCAAGGAAGCTTCCTTTCTGGCTGGAGCCATGAGTGTAAAAACGGCCATGTATGAGGAAAAGGAAATTCCAAACTTGTGCCATTGGGCACTCAAGGACCAAATTTATTCCTGTAGAGTGGAAGCTCCAAGCCAAGATATTAATGCTGATGAAATCTGAATGACCACAGGCAGTGACATACTAAAAACCACTTGGTAGAGGCAGATCTACAACACAGGGGAAAAGGGACTCTCATGGAAAACCATCTTCATTGAAGATGAACTTCAAGCCACATTTTTAAAACTTATCAGGAAGCAAAATACCACGTGATAGAGTCAGTGTTACAAATATAGGAGAAATTGTACTTCAAGAATTAAAGACAGGCTGGGCGCAGTGGCTAACACCTATAATCCCAGAACTTGTCTATCCTCTTTTGCACCTTAGGTTGAGTAGTGAAGAAGAAACAGAGGTGAAGAAAGAGGCCATGGCAGGTGAATCAGTTGAGCCCAGGAATTCAAGACCAGCCTGGGCAACATGATGAAACCATGTCTCTACCAAAAAACAAAAACTAACTGGGCATGGTGGCTCATACCTGTGGTCCCAGCTACTTGGGAGGCTGAGGTAGGAGGATCGCCTGAGCCCAGGAGGTCAAGCTACAGTGAGCTGTGATCGTGCCACTGCACTCTGACCTGCAACAGAACAAGACTCTGTCTCAAAAGAAAAAAATAACTTATACAATAGAAAAATCTCAAGGAGACGTTTAATATATTTAAAAATCAGGCTGGGTGTAGTGGCTCATGTCTGTAATCCCAGCACTTTGGGAGGCTGAGGTGGGCAAATCATGAGGTCAAGAGTTCGAAACCAGCCTGGCCAATATGGTGGAACCCTGTCTCTACTAAAAATACAAAAAATCTAGCTGGGCATGGTGATGTGTACCTGTTGTCCCAGCTACTTGGGAGGCTGAGGCAGGAGAACTGCTTGAACCCAGGAAGCAGAGGTTGCAGTGAGCTGAGATTACACCACTGCACTCCAGCCTGGGCAATACAGGGAGACTCTGTCTCAAAAAAAAAAAAAAAAAAAAATCAGAGACACAAAAGAAAGAATAAAAACCCAAATCAAAAATAGGTGAAAATATAAACTACACATAACTGCATAGAGACTTAAGTGACTGGACTATAGATCTGAGGCCATTACCCAGAATATAGCACAGAAATAGAAAAAAGATGGGACATATGAAAGAGAAGAATCCTGAAAAATAAAAATGCTGGCTACCAGTTTCAGTTCCCTGATGCAGACTCGGCTCTCTAAACCTGACACATCTTTTAAAACAAAATACTATAAAATCACACATCTAAAAGCATATGAGGCACTATTTTAAACATATTGTTAGCATGAGAATATTTATATTCAGGGACTCTGATGATTATTAGCCATAGTAATGGAGTCACATAAAAGGGTTTCATTTTCCCTATTGGATATAAACATAATTTCCTACATTCACAATAAGGAAAAAGCGCATGTAACTGAAAAACGTATAAGTGATTCTATTCCTTGCTACCTTCCCTGGCCACTCTGTTAGTACAGTTAATGAGGAAACAGTACTCACAGGAGGCTGAGCTCCTGGTTTCTTGGTGGGAACAGCACTCACAGCTCATACTTTCCCAACAACTTTATCCTCAGCAACGCTGGAGGCCCTGAGGTGTGGTCTAGGTCTGACTCTTAAGTCACTTGTATGGGGGACCTCAGTCCATTATAGAATTCAAGGACTATGTTTGCATGCTAAGCGCCTTAATCTTTTATGGCAACTTTGAGGGAAATGTGAGTGGTCCACGACCTTGCTCAGGCTCCAAACATGGGCCATACACATCAATCAGTTCAGTTCATGAGAGACCTTCCCTGTGATTCAGAAGTCTAAGCCCTATGTAACTGGCTAAATTCCTTACCAAAATTTCACTGTTCAAGCCATAAGGCTACTTACAGATGGGCTTTTTATAGTCCAACCGCTTTCTTAGAGCAGTGCTTATCAAGCTTTAACAGGTGTAAGGATTTACCTAGAGAGCTTATCAAGCCATAAATTCCTCGATGATACTGATAGGGGTAAGTCTGAGGTGTGGCTGGGGAAATCTCCATTTTTATCAAGTATCAAAGGAGAATTTGATGCACTTTCTCTGCAGACCACACATTATGAAACACTGTCTAAGAGAATCCTAAGAAGTTGCAGCACATTTGTGGAAGAGGGGCTGGGAGAGCCCCAGAGCCATGGGTTATTCTGGACTCAACCTATTGGCATGCACTCTCTGTTTGAGGACAAGGAGACCCCAAATGTTAAAGCACAGCTCTCTCCAACTGAGGATGCCTTGCTTAGATCACAATTCCATTCATCATTCCTTAGTAGTTCATCAGAAGTCTACGGGTGAGACTCTAATCAATGTTGCCTTCCTTGTTCACTTACACTTTAATCAGTATGATCACTATGTACTCGACCATGAGGCCTACAGAACTGAGGCAAATTAAGAGTATTTTGGCAATACAAAAAGTGTTAACCAAAGTTAACACATTCAGTAAAGGCAGACTCCAAATCCTTTTCTAACATATAAAATATCTTCCCCAAATAAAGTTAAATGTTAGTTTTTTTTTTTTTTTCCAAAGAGTGTTGTAAAGGGATCTGAAGGAAAATGAATAGCAACCAAACAGACCAAGTGACAACTTTGAAACCAAGATGTGCTAACCATTCCTGTGAGAGGAACCGGGGAAAATGACAAAAGGTGAGTAAACTGGGTGTGATGAGTTCCTCCTCCAGCTAAGATGTATCCAGGTGGCAGCTGCCAAATATGAAATTAGAAAAAAGACTGAGAAAAATGAGTCATTAGAAAGAATTCAGGGGGCAGGTTATTCTGATTGTTGATGAACTCGTCTTTGCACTTTTGCACCTTGGGTTAAGTGGTAAAGAAAGAAACATAAATATGAGCAGCAGAAATGCATAACCCTCAGAGCTTGCCTGGAGGACTGACAACACATACCCAGTCAGTTGTGGCAGCTCCAGTTAAAGTGCGTAGAGCCCCAGGACAAAATGAAAATCTCAGGTGTTGCTGACACCTGATAAAAATCCAGTCTGTCTACAAGGGAAGAGTAGCAAGAATATCTCATCAGAAAGTCCAAGAATTAACCAGAACTCTCAATCCCACAAAACAGCACATGCAAAGGTGTGGAACAGAAACTGGAGTGTCTCAGGGGAAAGCATGGGAAGAAGAGATTAAGAAAATAATGCATGAGGTAAACCAATGACTGGGAGGCTGGATATGTTTCACACTTACGAGCAGTCCTGCCTCTGACTGGGCTCTACCGGAATAACATCTCAGTCATTAGGATCTGCAGCTGTAGGCCTTTTCTGATTTGGCCTTGCCTCCTGGTTGTAGATTTCCCTTAAGGAAATCATATTTCCACTGTATATTCCCAGAAAAACAGGCTCCCAAGCTTAACCTCAACCCTCTTTTTTTTTTTTTTTTTTTGAGATGGAGTCTCACCCTGTCACCTAGGCTGGAGTGCAGTGGCGCTATCTTGGCTCCCTGCAACCTCTGCCTCTCAGGTTCAAGCAAGTCTCCTGCCTCAGCCTCCTGAGTAGCTAGGACTACAGGTGTGTGCCACCATGCCCGGCTAATTTTTTATATTTTTAGTAGAGATGAGATTTCACCATGTTAGCAAGGATGGAACCTCAACCCTCTTAACCTTTCACTCTGCTTTTACAGCATCATGATAGCAGTGCCATTTAATACTTTTCACAGTGCTCTTTATACTTGATATGTGGTCCATACTTCTGTATGGCTAGCATCACGTCTGGCCGATTGCAGAAACTCCTGGAAAAAAGAAAAAGAAAGAAAAACAAGGTTCCTTGCTCATTTTTTTTTTTTGATTACCCACTCTATAATCTTTAGCCAAAGCACAAATAAATATTAAGTTTCAAAAACTCTAGTTATAAATCCTAGAGAATAAAAATGAATATTACTTTATCATTTCTACCTAACCAGGAAGAATCTATATTAAGGTAATGGCATCTTAGGGCTCTATTCATATTAAAATAATCCAATACATATTAAGCAATTACAATCCAATAAATATTGAGCAATTACTATGTGGAAGACATGAAGTAGATGCTATAGGAGAGTCTGTCTTTAGGGGCTTATGGTATAGTAAAATTTTGCATTCTGAGAGGAAATCACTATAGCAAAATAAGAATTTAGTGTGTGATAAATTTTCATGCACTGAAGCTCATTCTTTGAAAAGTGTTCATAGCAAGTTGTTAACTATGTCCTAAAAAACAATACAGTGTGGTAGTTCTTATTTTCTCAGTCTGTAAAATGAACATAATAAGAGCATAGCTACATTATCAACAGAGCATGTAAGGGCTCCGTCTGTGCTTAGAATATAACGTTTTCAAAAAATGTAGCTGTTACTATTAATCTGTTGTAGCTATATTAGAACTATTAATATAAACATTAATATTAGAACTATTAACACTGTTCTAATACAGATTATGCTAATCTATTCTTTTACTAGAACCTCTTACAGTCACCTTCTAATAATCTATTGTTATTGCTTAGGGTAGACAATAGAGTACTATAGGACATGGGTCCAACAATGTCACCTTGCTAGTGGTATGATTACATATAGTTTCTGCCCAAATTGCAATGTTCAAATAAACAGATTTGCTCAGAAGACATCAAGTCTTAGGAGATGTAACATGGCCTTAAAAATTGGAAATCATGTGACTGAGTATTTTTATGGCTTTCCATCAAAATGGTATGGCTCAAGTCTTTTTTTTTTTTGACACAGGGTCTTATCACTCTTGTCACCCATGCTGGCATGCAGCAGCACAATCACAGTTCACTACAATTTCAACCTCCCAGCCTCAATTGATCCTCCCACCTAAGCCTCCCAAGTAGCTGGGGCCACACAGGTGCGCATCACCATGCCTGGCTAATTTTTAAATTTTTTGTAGAGACAGGTCTTGCTGTGTTGCTCAGGCTGGTCTTGAACTCCTGGCCTCAAGTGATTTACCCTTCTTAGCCTTTGAAAGTGCTGGGATTACAGGCATGAGCCACCATGCCTAGCCCTTTTTAATATCTCTTATCCAATTAAAAAAAGATTGGAGGTAGTACACAACTAAAGTTCATTTAAATGCATGAAAGTGCTTTTGGTTATGCTCTGACATTCAGTGGGAGCAAAGAGCTCTATCCAATTCGGAATTGTCACCCAAAATGCCAAGAGTATGCCTTTAGAGAAATATTAAGATGACATTTTTAAGTCAAGAATGTCCACAGAGAAAAAATAAAATACAATGTTTGTGAAGACCTCCTGTAACTTTCTAGTATGCAGATTGCTAATTCAATATATCAGAAAAACTATGCAATATGTTCTTCTTATGAGGTTAGATACACCAATGCTAAAACAGATAACCCAGATACATATGATCTCCAAATTGAGGCAATTATAAGATATAATGAAAGAGCAGATACAAAGACATATACGAACATAGAAGAGTATGGGTTATAGAGTTTTTATTTGAATAGGACTAATTAAGATAGTTCATATTTTGAGAAAAAGTAAATGTTTCCACCTAAGAAGTAGTGATCACTTAAAGTTAACTGTTATTATAACCATGAATAGAAACATAAATACTTGGCCAATTTTAAAAAGTTAGTTCCAATGAAAAGAAAATGCTTTCTTTTTCTTTTTGGTTTCATTATTTCAAACTGTTATTTTAGATACTATCTTTTACATTTCATTGCAGGAGAGATGTTATACTCAGTCAATTCTACCAGAGAGTAATCAATGAACTAAAACTCCCCAGTAATTCTATATAATCAACTATTCTCATGCATTGGGACTCTTCTTTCAAAGTATCTGAACTGAACCACAGCAAATATTTATACTTGAATGTGCTGCTTCATGAACACTGTTTCACAGTCTACAAAGCATGCTGGTTCGTAACAGACACCAAGAGTCCTTGCTGCACACACGAGTTCCCTAGTCAGTCTCATTGCTATAGGTGGCTTACTCCTTCTCCATCAGTCTACAGATGTGGCCTTTCCTTGTTCAGCAAGGTTTTGCTAAATTTCCCTAGTTCATTTCAATCCCATACTGCCTCCTGGAACCCAGGCAGCACACCCTCCCCACCACATTCCCAGCAACTCAATACTCCTTTTAGATACTGAAAAATCAGTGTGCAAACGTCGAATTCATGCCTACAAGCAAAACACCAGAAAGAAGCACTCTATATTAATATAAGCTCTAGTACTGATTACTTTCCCCTTTGAACAGTAGATGCCACTCCTTGTTGAGCTTCCCTGCAATGCGGAGGTTTTTCCTCTGGAAAACATCTCAAACAGCAGGAACTTTCCAGAGCTGCTGATTAAGCATTTCTGTCATTCTGATGCATAGGTGGGTTCCTACAAAACTAGAGAGGCCCCAAAGTCCCGACCCTTAGGGAGGCTGCCTACAGTCTCTGCCTCATTTTCCAAAGCTGTAGAATGGGAATAAAGAACTTGCCCCCTGCCTGTGTGTAAGTGGAGAATGCCAGGTCCCTAACCACACGGAAGAGACTTGTTAAATCTCTGTGAAAACACTTTGTAGTCTTAAAGATAGACACAAAGTAACCCTCAGTGATGTTATCCTACAACGGTCTCAGGTTGTGTCAAGGAAATGGAATCGAAACATGTTACAACACTTGCCACGCCACACCCAGCATGTATCAGGTGCGCAGAAAGGTCAGAGTGAGCTCACGCTCTAAAACGGAGGTCATCACGGGGTGGGGCAGGGCTAGGAAGGAGGAGGGCCATTTCCAACCCGAGGGATAAAGGTGCCAAACCAAACTGACATAGCTGCAGTTTTCCTTCTTTCGGCACTTGTTCCGGGCCGCGCAAATCCCCCTGTATTGAAATCTTACGCGTCCAGTCACCAGATACAACCCCAGCGGAAGGGGCAGTAACCGTGTTACCGACGGGGAGGAGGATCGCCAAGAAACACAGCTAAACCCAGAACGCACAGTATCGCCAGGGTCGCCACAGTAGGAAGAGCGCACGTCCAGAGACCGGGGAGTCCGCTGCAGGGTCCGGGCCTCGGACACGCAGGGCCGGGAGCGGGGGCACGGGCCGCTCGACCCGGGAGCACGCGCGGCCCGGAGCAAAGCGGCGGAAGACGGTACTCACGCTGCGTGGACTCCGGGCCTCGGAGACCTCGGCTTGGTTTTCAGGAGGTCCGCATTCCCGGCTGCGCTCGGCTCCCGCGGGTTCCGCTGGGAGCTCCAGCCCAGCTCTCAGAGTGCGACGCGGAGGGGCGGTCCCGGGACGGCGACGCAGGAGGCTCCCCCCGCCCCCCACCCCTCCCCCGGCGGCCCCGCCCGGGAGCCCGGGATGCCTGGGGAGGGAGGTCCAGCTCCATGGACTCGTCATGCGCCTGGCATCTGGAGACTGGCTCACTCAGCAACGCAGCCTGCAATGCAGGCCACGTGCTGTGTGGGGCTGCGCTCGGCCGGCTGATGACAGGTACCGCTCCCTCGCTCCCCTCGGCTGTCACCCTGTGACTACCAGATTAAGGGAACGACGCTGGGGTGCTTTTCGCAAATAGGCTTCCCCCCGCCGAAGACCTCTTTTGAAGCTATAAAGTGGATTAGTAATGACTACAACCAGGATTTGCAAACGCAGTTAAAACTGTGTAATGGAATTTTTTTAAAAGTGTAGTTTAACAGTCAGAATTCTGCCAGATTATTTTATATTACAGTATATTACAAACTTCAAAATTAAAAATAGATTTGAAACCAGTGGCTACCATATAAATTCATGGGTCTATACTGCTGTAAAGAAATGAATGAATAAGTGAATAGAGGGGGGGTTAAGCCAGTCTTTCTTCTAGAAGGCCAACTAATAAGGATTGAATGAATGATGGAGTTAGAGAAAAAAATTATAAAAATTCAAAAAAATATATGAAAAGCTATACACCAACCACATTAAAGGCTCTGAACCCTGAACTTGGGGTATGAATGAGGAGGTGATGATGGTCACTGTTTGAGGAACACAGACCTCAGGACAGGCTGGACACAGTGCTGTGCCGAGTCATGACAAGTGATGGCCAGTGGAATGAAAAAGGTGAACTCATCCACGCAGCTTTGTACCCCATACCTACACCACCTAGCAGTCAAAGCAGGTAGGGCCCTCTGACATCCCCTTCAAGGTACTCCTCACAGCCACCTTATTTTTTTTCTTTTATTTCTGTGAAAAATCTGGTGAAATAAGAGCCCTTCCAACTTTAAGATGCTAACATTTCCAGAGCAGAAGACTCTGTCCTTATTAATATATATATATATATATATATATATATAACACACACACACACACACACACACACACTCATACATACAGATATATAAAGTCTATATATATATATACACATATATACATATATGCACATGTATATCAACCTCCACCTCCCAGGTTCAAGTAATACTTCTGCCTCAGCCTCCTGAGTAGCTGGGATTACAGGTGCACAGCACCACATCTGGCTAATTTTTATATTTTTAGTAGAGACAGGGTTTCATCATGTTAGCCAGGCTGGTATCAAACTCCTGACCTGAAGTGATCTGCCCACCTTGGCCTCCCAAAGTGCTGGGATTACAGATGTGAGCCACTGCCCCCAGCCTTATAATTCTTCTTTTTGGAAGTATAGCATATATATCCCCTTTTTGTTGTTGTTGATCATTAGTATTGTCATTCCTTTTCAAAAATAAACTGAAACTCAGCTCATCTAGGTTTCACTGACATTAATTTCTCCTGTGACAAAAACAGCACAGGGTGACTAATTTGGGCTATACCCCATAGGGATGGGCCCTGGGCCCCATAGCTTCCAGAGTTAGGCAGCTCAATGATGCCTATCTCTGAATGTATTTCTGTGCTCCTGAAGAGTACAGATGAGTAATCACATGGTTACAAAACAAATTTTCCAGCCGGACACAGTGGCTCACGCCTGTAAACCCAGCACTTTGGGAGGCTGAGGCGGGTGGATCACCTGAGGAGGAGGAGGCGGAGGTTGCAATGAGCTGAGATTGAACCATTGTACTCCTGCCTCGGTGACAGTGAGACCCTGTCTCAAAAAATAAAATAAAATAAAATAAACAGAAACACATTTTCGGACATTCTCTGCTGTAAGTAGAAAGGGGCTCCTTTCCTTAGAATGAAGGGAAACAGTATTGTTCCATTGCTGTGCTGTGGCCATCACAATCCCTGAGGGTGTCCTTCCTGCCAGTGTGGCTCTCAAATCCTTCTGCATCTGAAACTCCTGGGATTGCCTATTAAATATGAGTCCTGGGCTCTTCCCCCACTCTGGTGAATCCAAATTTCTTGGCTTGGAATCTGAGAATTTGCATTTTAACCAGATTCTCCAGTTGGTGTTTAGGTTATGGGTAGCCTAAACTACCTACCTTCAGCACAATTCAGTCTCCTGGCTGCTTAAAATGTGGCTGCCAAGCCAGCAGCAGCACACCAACTGGCAACTTGTTAGAAAAGCAGAATCTCAGCCTCACCCCAGACTTCCTGGATCAGAATCTTCATTTTAATAAAACCCACACTGATTTATTATGTACATTAAAAGGTGAGAATTACTGCTCTGGATCTTATTTCTCAAACCTGGTTATTATTTGTACATTACTTACATAATATTTTTTAAACCTACCATAGCTGTATTATGTTTACTTAATTTAAAAGAATTAGATTTACTTTAACCTTCAACTCAGCCTCGCCATAAATAAAAATATCCATGGGATTAGGAGTTGATGTGCTAGCTTACTTTTTTTATAGCACATTAAAATATAAGCATAATTATTAAAATAAAAATGCTTTCTTGTCTAACACACAGTCATCTCACAAACCACAGGTGGTAGGAGGATACTGTGGGCTGATGCTGGCACTGAATGTCAGCACACTCTCCACAATACCCGAAGAGTTAATCCAGACCCTCGCTCCTATTAGGGATGAGAAAAGTAAGAACCTGGGGAAGAGAGCTGTGTTGCCAAAGTTAGCACAGCTATTTATGGCAGACCCAGGACCAATCACAAAAGTATTTCTCTGATAGGTGCTCATTCCTTCATAGATCTCCTCCCCTCTATGCTGGGAGGGAAGTTGTTTGCACTTTCTTCTTCTGTTTGAAAGGCCTAATGTTTCTGAATAATCTGTCATCTCTGGTTTTCCTTCTATACAGTTAGGTAATTCTCCTGTTTTCCTTTCTTTCATGGATATCTGTCATTCAGCAGGTAGCCATACATTTGAAAACCCTCACCACGTATTGATAATTTGCCACCTCATCAGTCCATGCCTTCCCAAAGCAGGATCCAGAAAACTCACACTCCCAGATTTCCTTGTAGCAGTGTGAAGGCATGTGATTTACGCTGGCCAATCAGATGTGTCAGACAAGAAAGATGGGAGGTGAGCAACGTGTACAGGCTGCTGCCCACAAGGAAATCCATGTTATAATAAGGATTTTGAGTCTTCTGCATCAGTAGTAGCAGAGTTCTGGCACCCAGTTCTAAATGTGACAGAAACTGAGCTGTGGTGGCAGCAGGAGAAAGCTTCATAGTGTTACTGTGCATTGTAAAGCTTTAGATTTCTTCTGTTGTACTTGCCTGGATTTCTCTAACAGCTACCCGCTGTTCCTTAAGGAATTCCTTTTTGGCTCAGTCAGAGTGGGCTCTAATTGGAACTAACAACTTTAACCAGTACATCTTCTTAATAGCATGGTCTTCCACAGAGATATTCCTAATGCAATTTGAACCTTGGTTTCCTCACCTGAATAGTCAGATTGGTGAAATAGAAGTTGTCTGAGAAGTCTTCCAGCAATAAAATTGCATGACTGATTATGGATCATAGCTATTTTCATAGAGGTTTTAGTAAGAATCTGTATAATTTCTGCAGCCTCATCTTCACTACTGATTTACCAAAAATTAGATTTTAAGAACTAAACAATTTATAATAATTATTTTAAATTAGAAATATTTACATCACTGAAGAGCACTGAATCTTTGAAACCCAAACCTGCATAGCAGAAGGGATGTTATTTGAGGGCACAAATCCTCATTTTGTAAGCATTCTCATAAAACAGTTCTACAATATACAGAAACCACGCTCTAATACATAGCTTGCACATGCTTCAAATTAAGTACTTAATTTTTAAGGCGTTAAAGTTTTAAAACTTTAATAAAACTTTACATTTTAATAATTTTAAAATTATCACTTATTTTAAATTTCAAATCAACTATTTCCAGAATCAAGAAAACTGGCACTAGTTCTCACTGCCAATTCTATCTACCACTCTGTCACACCTTTTCATAATGTGTTGGGAGAATATTATTTGCCTGTGTGTGTCATGGTAACTGTGTAATAAAAGGCTTCAAGTTATGCTATTATCCCCAGCTTTTCTAAATGATGCATGGGTATGTAATTTCTTAAGGGATAGTGCTACGATCTATAGCCATTCCAATCTGGCATCAAAAGAAGAAATAAGCAACTACATTTCTTCAAAACTTTATAAAAGTTAAATATTTGAGAAAGGAAGAGGTGAAGAATCAAACCCTGGAAAACTCACAGTCAGGAAACTGGCGAATGAGTCAGAAAAGCACAGTGAGAAAGAGAAACAGGAGACATAAGAATGGAAATGGGAGAGGACAGTGTTTTTAAAGCCAAGAAAATAATTTTGAGTTTGCTGTTAAATACTAAAACAATAAACATGTGGCTAAAACATCTCCACTTCCCAGTTATGCTCTTCCCCCTCCCAGCTCTTAAGACAGAACAGGGTTTGTGGGGAGCTGTTCGAGTTCTTTATAATTATCCCATCTCAGAAAAATTGGGTAACGTCCATGTTTAAAAAAAAAATGGAAAGGGTCTGATTCTTATGATTCAAGAAAAAACTGGGTGTGGTTTAGATAATAGCAAGTTAAGTTAATAAAAGTTTAGAGAATAGCAAGTCTGGGAACATTGACAAATAACTCACTAAATCTCATTGGGTGGGTGTTTTGCTAATGAGATGTATCATTTCTAGAGGCATAATTTAAGGGTATGCTAAATACAAGTCCTAATAACCATCAAAGTTAACCTTTTTAGTTGGATAATCTCTTTTATTTGAAGACCTGGAAACAACAGAATATGAAGACTAGCAAGATCAATCACAGGAAAGGTCCATTTTCCCAGCATCTACTAAATGCCGGGGCTGGGGCTAAGTGTTAGTATATATTTTCTTTCACTTAAGCCTCTCAACAGCTCTGTCAAGAGCTATCTATCCTCATTTTACAGACGAAGAAACTGAGGATCAATGGACTGGACAAATCATAGTGACAAAGAGGAAATCCAAGCTTGTATTTGTTTGTGTCAGCAACAGTCTCTCACCCAGTGACCATCAATGCTGTGGTGTCTCTTTACTGCTGTGCAGTAAAGAATGGCTAAAAAAGAGCAGACCTCAGTTTTGAGTTTATGTTGGTCCCAAACATTAATTAACTCCCTGTATTTACAATTCATTGTTTTTCAGTGATTTTTATATTTTTACTGACTGGCAGAAGAGGGCTTTGAAAAGGAATTTAAAAGACATGGGTCTTAAAGTGAGATGGTATTTAGCATTAGAGGGACTGGCCTCTTCTCACTTCTCAGCTGATTATTGGCTGGGCACCATCAGGGACTTTGTGAGCAGTCAGAACTCTGAGTGACACTAAAATACTAACTCTTCATTGAGCAAGTGACATCGATGAGAAACTCTGGCTTTCATAAGATAGCCACCAATTTCAAACAAACAAAAATGTTTACTTTAAATAGTCGTATAGATAGTCCTGACATACAGGTTGAGGTTTAAGATAATCTTGGACATACTAAAAGACCACAAAGTTGAAATGGGCAGAATATAACAATTTTTTTTTCTTTTTTGAGACAGAGTCTCACTCTGTCGCCAGGCTGGAGTACAGTGGTGCAATCTCGGCTCACTGCAACATCCACCTCTTGAGTTCAGGCAATTCTCCTGCCTCAGTCTCCCAATTAACTGGGACTACAGGAGCGTGTCACCATACCCAGCTAATTTTTGCATTTTTAGTAGAGACAAGGTTTCACCATCTTGTCCAGACTGGTCTTGAACTCCTGACCTCGTGATCTGCCTGCCTTGGCCTCCCAAAACAATTTTATTTATCAAAAACTACTAGCTAAAATTATAAAATGATCCTTTCTTGTCTTTTTGTTTTTGAGGTAAGTTCTTGTTCTGTTGCCCAGGCTGGACTGCAGTGGCACTGTTACAGTTTACTGCAGCCTCGACCTCCCAGACTCAAGAGGTCCTCCCACCTAAGCCATCTGAGTAGCTGGGACTGCAGGCACGTACCACCAAGCCTGACTAATTTTTAATTTTTTTTTTTTTTGTAGAGACAGGGTCTTACTATGTTGCTCAAGCTGTTCACAAACTCCTGGGCTCAAGTTATCCTCCTGCTTCAGCCTCCCAAAGTGCTGGGATTACAGGCATGAGCCACTGTGCCTGGCCACTTTCTTGTCTTGAAAGGTGACATTTCAGTGATTTTTATAAGTTGCAAAACTTTGAAGGGTTATATTACCAAAAATTGCTTAGATGGAGCTTATGAGATCCAGCATTGTCAAAGACCTCATGACAGGAAACCTAGGCTCAAGCCCTATCTCCATCTTACTGGCGTTGTGAGCTTATCAAGGTTACTTAAACTCCTTGAGCTCTGGTTCCCTCATGTAAAAAGGAATAATAATAATAAGATTGTGAGGGGATTACATGATGTAATTACATAGAGCACTTAGCAGAGTGCCTGGTGTGGTTAATGCCCATGAGGAGGTTTTGAATTATTTTCTAAAGTGGGAGGACTTTACTCACAGTATGTGCAAAAGTATAATATTATCTACAGATAGTCTTGATAATTAATATTTGTTTAACACTTATTATTATATACCAAGGAGAATTATACAATAAATGGTTTTACTAGGTTTTAAATCACTCACATCATTATTAAGAAATTATATTCTGTCTTCCAGCACAGAAATGATACTTGGTTCAAAAACCTTCAGTGATATCCAGACACCGTTTGCCTTCCCTACAGGCCCCACCCACTAATGATATCCCTGTAGAAAATAGTAGGGGTCTTTTTACGTTCAGGAAATCACTGACCTTGGTGGCCGAGGCTGTTCCATCAGCATAGGTTCTGGAGGATTGACTGCTCCTGAGGCTTGTTGTTTTTTTCTTGAAAATAAAAAATACTAGTTTCAATGGGGAAAACACTTTACCAATATAGTCAAATGCAAACTTACATATCAATACAAATATTTTCTCAAGCAAAAATCAGACTAATATTTGAAACACACCCAAAGTAAACATATGCTTTTAATTTTTCATAACTTTGCCTGAAGATGATATAAATATTAAAATGAAGAGTAAGTTGAATAGATCTCAATTGTTCAATATTCAGTGAGTTTGGAGAACTGTAAAACTCACCAGGGCAGTTGTCATGCACTTCCAAGAACATCACTCTCCCTTCCAGTGCCACAGAGAGTACACAATGTTACAATGTCTATGGAGGGTGATTTAGCAATATGTATCAAGGACACTAGTCTACTTGTAAAAATGTATCTTAGGGAAATAAGAGAAGAGAAAAAGTATTTTGCTTCAAAGATATTCATCACAGTACTATAAGCTAAAAAAGCTGAAAATAGGTCGGGTGCAGTGGCTCATGCCTGTAATCGCAGCACTTTGGAAGGCAGAGGCGGGTGGATCATGAGCTCAGGAGATGGAGACCATCCTGGCTAATATGGTGAAACCCCACCTTTACTAAAAATACAGAAAGCCAGGCATAATGGCACATGCCTGTAGTCTCGGCTCCTCAGCAGGCTGAGGCAGGAGAATTGCTTGAATATGGGAGGCAGAGGTTGCAGTGAGCCAAGATCGTGCCACTGCACTCCAGCCTGGGTGTCAGAGCAACACTCTGTCTCAAAAAAAAAGCTGAAAACAATATCTATAATAATGAATGTTTATGAGCACTTATGGTGTGCCAGGTAATTATTCCATTAGAATAATAGAATTATAGATAATAATAGGATAAAAATGCTTTAAGAATAAAGCCTCTTAGAGCATTATTCAAAGTACTCTAAGTGTTTTAAATACCATGTGTAACAACATAAACCTGATACTATTGTTATCACCATTTTATGGGTCACAGAACTGAGGAAAGGAATGAATAAATTATTTCACCATGGTCATAGTAAAAGGCAGGATGTCTGCTCCAGACTCTAATCTTTTACCTACCTATACTGCCTCCCGTAATAGGGGGTTATGTTAATGCACAGCCATAGGATGAAATATCATCTGGTTATTAAAAGTCACGACTTAGAAGAACACGTCTTTAAATAAAAACATATTATTCATATTTTATATAAAGTCAAATTATAAAATAGTATGTATAGTATGATCCCTTAAGGTCATATCAGGTTATTTTCTGATGGTGTAAAGGGTAATTTTTAAAAAATCCTTCTTTGGCTTTTTTTTTTGTTTTCTTATGTAACTATTTAAATTGAGAAAAAGAAAATAAATCGGGGAAAAAAGGAAAGGTAAAATACACAGTTGGTTTATCAATAAGACCTTCATATCCTGTATCTCTTTCTTATGAGTATCTATATTCCAAAAAAGCAATCATATAAACTGTAAAGCTTTATAATGTAAAATGGTGATATGCTCCAAGGTCTCTGAAGTGTGAATAACGTACTGTAAACAATGAATAGGCCGAACGCGGTGGCTCACACCTGTAATCCCAGCACTTTGGGAGGCCGAGGTGGGCAGATCATGAGGTCAGGAGTTTGAGACCAGCCTGGGCTACATGGTGAAACCCTGTCTCTACTAAAATATAAAAAATTAGCTGGGCATGGTGGCGGACCCCTGTAATCCCAGCTAGGGAGGCTGAGGCAGAAGAATTGCTTGAATCTGAGAGGTGGAGGTTGCAGTGAGCCGAGATTGTGCCACTGCACTCTGGCCTGGGTACCTGGGCGACAGAGCGAGACTCATCTCAAAAAAAAAAAAAAAACACCAAAAAACAAAAAGAAAGCCCACATTGAATACACAAGGTAAGATAATGCATGAATTAGCTGGCATATAACACATTAATGTGTTCTATGTCTATGCAATAAACATTTTATATGTATAATTGATAATTATTTGGTTTCATTCTTTAATATTTAGAATAAATATTTAGTCAAATTTATATTTTCTAATTTATTGAAAATGCATGCCATGGAAGTTTGAACTGAAGCCTTCTTTTCCTTCAGGATAAATTTTGCCTTAGCACGTCCAAAACTCAAAACTTAGCTTGCTGTCCTCAAAGCACAATCTCTATGTGTCCACTGGTCAACCACTCTAGGGGGCCTCACAGGCATTTGCAGGAGTTCAGCCTCCCAGGCATCAACTATAGAATAAATAACCAGTCTCTCCCAAGCATACACATACTACCATCAACCGAGGAAAGAAAAAAACCTAGATAAATGTGATAAAAACAAAAGAGGCTGCTAAGAAGCTAGTGATGCAGGTGTGATATGTGAGATGGTAAAAGGAAGGGATAACCTACATTTTATCCAGATTGCAAGTCTTTTTAAAATTATCATGAATAATAACAAATAGCTTCTGAGAACCTTAATGTACAAATGGATTCTGTGTAAAAGGCTGGACATAAGACATAAAGACAAGAATACAGCAGTAGCATCATCCATTTCAACTTCATTACCTATCTCAGCCTCTCATTTTCCAGTGAGGAAACTGAAGGAGGTTAGGTCCGTTTTCAATGTGACACAGCTGTCCCTAACTCCAGCTATTAGCTTTTGATCTTAGCTATAATTGAGGAAGGCCATGTCCCAATCCTGGGCTAATTACAGATTCCATTCACTACATCACAGCCCACATATTGGACGCCAGCTTACCTGTAAAGTCTGTAAATAGATTCCACTACTTACAATATGCCAAACAGGATCTGCCAATAAGAATTTAAAAACTTGTATTTTGGCTGTGATGAAAGTATTAAGTTAATAACTGTAAACGATATACATGCTGAAAATGACTTACTAATAAATGAAATGCTTTTTAGCTTAATGGAGTTTCCCTCAACTTTCTTGTGGGTATGATCTGTTCCCCTACAGACTGGCTTGCTCTCAGAGCTGCCTGGATTACCTAGTCCACAAAGGACCAATGTACTTCAGCTGAAGTGAGAATGGAATATGTAAAATGATCTTTCATTACATTTTTACCTAAGAAATATTTATTAAGCTCTTTGTTGACATCTGGCACTCAAAATACAATGCAAAAGCTGAAAATACACCCATATACAGAGCAGATTCCTTCTTATTTTGAAATTGGTAATCAGAGTTTAATTACATATTGTTTTGGCTGATGTACAAGACCTGGCCCCCTTTCTCCATTTGTGTCTGACTTTACATATTCATTTGTTCATTCATTCATTGGGCAAATTATGAACCTGGTCCTATTCTAGGCAATGAGGATATAATGACTGATTAAACAGAAAAAGCTGCTGCTCTCATGCCTCTTACATTCCAGTAGAAAGACTCAGCCTCTAAGTAAGTCAACAAAAAAACAAGATGATTTCAGAGAGTGGTGAGTCCTAAACAAACTATGAAACAGGAAGAGGTAATAGAGAGTAATTGGCTGAGGATTGCTTCAGACAGGATGGATGAGGAAGCGACATTTGACTAAGACCTGACGGCTGTGAAGAAACCATGTAAATATGGGATGACGGAGAGGAGACATTCCAGGTAGACAGGGCAGCAGGTGCAAGGGCCCTGAGGTAAGATTGGGCTTGGTAAGCAGGAGGAGCAGAAAGAAGCCAGTGAAGCCAAAGCATGCTGGGTACGGGCATGCATGGTATGAGATGAAACAAAATGCAGGATCACAATATTTATTCTGAAGCGATGCGGGTTCAGAATAGCCCTGTAGTCACATGAATTTGGGATCATCAGCTTCTTCGAAGATCTGGTTTGCTTTCTGGTCTTCTCTGGTTACTATCTGTCCCCCATGAGTCCTCCCTTGCCTTGAGGTCCAAGGTTCTCAATGTTCTCTGGCTTCATGTCATCTTGTGCTTAGTTTTGCTGGTATCTTCTTCACCTTCATACTCCTTAACATCAGCATCAGTCCTTAGAAATTCTACCCTGCCCTGGACAGATCTCTTACCTTGCTAGATCTGCATACTCACTAACTAGTGATAAGGCTGGATCCACCTTGAGGACAGAATTCATCTACTTACAGTAAGCAGAAACTCTCAAAACAAGCTCATTTATATATGATATTGCAATATCTGTTGCAAGAAGGCATGAAAAAATCAGTTGCATACTTTTTCTGTGTACCTATTGCAGTTCAGAGAAAAAAAATTTTACTGAATCAATCAAAACTTGAATCTTTAAAATTTTCAAAATAACAATGAAGTTTCAAGAGCCAGGCAAAGAGTTGCTGCGTCATTGTCACCTAAAATCTCAGAAAGGGCTCCCTGAGTAAAGCCGCATGTTTTACCCTGAGATTTCTTGATTCTGTGAAGAAAGCCACCACATTCTCTAGGACAATGGTCCTACCTTATGATTTATATAGCAAAAGTCCTGTTCTACCAAATGCTAGCTATGAGATCCTAGGTAAGTTTATGAACAGTTCTCAACACCAGTTTTCTTTCTTTCTTTCTTTCTTTCTTTTTTTTTATTGTACTTTAGGTTCTGGGGTACATGTGCAGATCATGCAGGATTGTTGCACAGGTACATACATGGTAATGTGGTTTGCTGCCTTCCTCCCCCTCATCACCTATATCTGGTATTTCTCCCTACATTGTCCCTCCCCACCCTCTGCTGTCCCTCCCCTAGTGTCCCCCCAACTGACCACAGTCTGTGATGCTGCCCTCCCTGTGTCCACATGTTCTAATTGTTCAGCACTCATATATGAGTGATACCATGCAGTGTTTGGTTTTCTGTTCTTGTGTCAGTTTGCTGAGAATGATGGTTTCCAGATTCATCCATGTCCCTATGAAGGACATGAACTCATCATTTTTTATGGCTGCGTAGTATTCCATGGTATGTATGTGCCACATTTTCTTTATCCAGTCTATTGTTGATGGACATTTGGGTGGGTTCCAGGTCTTTGCTATTGTAAACAGTGCTGCAGTGAACATAGGTGTGCATGTGTCTTTATAATAGAAAAATTTATAATTCTTTGGGTATATACCCAGTAATGGGATTGCTGGGTCAAATGGTATTTCTGTTTCTAGGTCCTTGAGGAATCACCACACTGTCTTCCACAATGGTTGCACTAATTTGCACTCCCACCAACAGTGTAAAAGTGTTTCTATTTCTCCACAACCTCTCCAGCGTCTGTTGTCTCCAGATTTTTAAACGATCGCCATTCTAACTGGTCAACACCAGTTTTCTAACTGAGTAACGTGGATAACTCTGCTCATACCTCAGAAGGTGATTTTGAGGGTTAAATGACCTACAACATGTCCTGAGGACTGTGACCCACAAGCTGAAATTCCTGGCTCTAAAGAGAGAGGCTCAAAGTCTTTGCCCAGGTAGCAATGGAATAGACTGACCTACACAGGGCAACCCCAGTGGGTCTGGTTTTTACTCATGAGAAGACTTAGTGGCTGCTGAAAATTTTCTATGAGTTTTATTATGTATATAATTATAAAAATAATAACTTTTTGTGGGACAGAAAAATGCAATTTCTTCCTTAGAACTAGCTCATGATCCTAATAATGGGATGCTATTAAGTTATTTGGAAACAGTTTGATTTTTTTGAGATTTGTTGTTAAGCTTTGTTAGGTCGGACCAGATCAGCCTTTAAAGTACGTGTTATTGTGATATAATAAGACATGTATATAGTCATGTGCTGAATAAGCATGTTTCAGTCAACAACAGACTGCATTTTCTGTATATGAGACAGTGGTCCCATAAGATTATAATAGGACCTATATGCAAACTTGATGTATGACACATGATATTGGCATTGCAGATCAAATAGGGGAAATGACTAATATTCAGTCGTGGTGCTGAGACATTTGGTTTTCTATATGAAAAACTATATATAAATAAAGCTGTATATACCATCTGGATTTGTGTAAGTACACTCTGGCATTTCCACAATGATAAAATTGCATAATGACACATTTCTTCGACTTCATGAAAAGTATTTTTCAGGATAAAAACTCTCATTGAAATATGTAAGTTTTTACATATCTGTTAAGAAATCTACTCCGTAACTTAGGAGTCATCCTATAAAACGGCAAGAAGTATTGTTTCCATGTGAAAATACATGATTTGGAAATAGTGTCTAGAAAAAGATTGTCTTTCAAGTGTAGGTAGATTCTCCAACACTAGCAATTGTAAAACTATGACTCTTATTTACAAATGTTCTTTTACACTATAGTTTAAGCAGTCACCGAATAAGTACAAATTGCTTTTATTACCAAAAGAAGTATAAATGTGTGCTACTGCAAACGCAAAACAATAAATAGGATATCCTGGCTCCAATAAACACTGCTAACTAAGTCATAATGAATAAGGCTTATCATTAACTCATAATATTACATAGAAATTTACGTACTGAAGGAAATGTCCCATGTTCTAGGGCCTTAATAACACACACTGTGGTAAGCACGCTCCAGTGAGGTTTTTTTTTTTTCAGATTACTCAGTTTCCATGCATCATCTCAGGTGGAGCCCTTCAAGGTAGTCCAGTTCAGGTCTTTCTAGTCATGAGGTTGTTGCACTGACCGGGGAGTCAGGAAAATGCTACTCTTCTAGGGCTCTGCCTCTGCCTTGCCTCCACTTCCCTCAGAGCCTCATCTCCTACCTACGGAGGGAAAATAGCTATACCTACATCATGAGAATTGAAATGATATAACTTGCTATACAATCTTCCTGAATGAAAAGAGGGTATCACACAAGGAAGAAGGAGGAATATGAAGGGTAGAGAAGTGAATAACAAAAAAGTGACAACAGAAGTAAGAAAGTCTGTGGAGTTGGCCTCCATCTTATAAGGTAGACTTCATAATATATGTAATTTTATGATAAGTATCAGATACTAGTGAAAAGCACAGACTCTGGAAAGTAATTTCAATTCTGGGTTCTATTATTAAATAACTGTGTGACCTTAGATGGATTAGTTAACCAAGCTGTGCCTCAATTTCCTTATCAGGGGGAATGGGGTTGCCATAAGGGGTATGTGTGTGCTCATGTGTGTGCACATGTGTATTTACATGTGTATATAGTGCCTATGTAAGTGTTAGCTATTTTCATCAAATGACCTCTAGTTCTCTACTACCTCTACAGAATCTACAGAAAAAAAAATGCTTACATTATTCTCTTCCTTTCCTGCCAAATTACTTCTCACTGGGGCATTAATAATGAATGTATTAACTAGAAATACCTACAGTTTAAAACAAGATCCAGAAAAAGACAATGAAAGATTAAGGAAATTGTTAATGGTAGAATTTCAGACATCAACAAGCCAACTAGGAAGATACAATTACTCAGTGCTTTCTAAATATATCTACTTGATAAGACTGTCCCTACAAGGGTGGGGATGATGTGTGTGAAGAAACCTCTTTAAATTGTATGTAACATTTTGGAGGGTATTTTTTGTATTCATACATGTGTGTAGCTTTCAGAGAAAAGATCACAGTTTCATCAGATTTCAAACAAAACGTGAACTAAAATTATTTCAGTATTCTAGCCCTCCAAGTTGTCTTTGTTCTTAAGTCCTTATTTTCTGTCCATATTTAAGAGGGTGCTTTTCTACTCAAACATGTGTGTGTGCCCCACCCACACTCACAAGTATACAAAACATACACACACATATACACACACAGCAGCAGCAGCAACCTTGCTCTGAAAGTATCTCTTAGGGGCTCCAAAGCAAAAAAAAAAAAGCTCAGATACACAACACTGGTCTCTTTAAGGTATAAGCAGACACATGCATAGGTACTTCTCTGGTCATTGTTAAAACACTCTTATTTTACTCTTTTTTATCTATGCTGCTTATTGTTCTTTTTCTTCTGGTTTAAAAAATATATTTAAGATTTTAAAAAAGTAGGATGAAGAAATAATAATTACTTAAAATCCTGTCAATCAAGACAACTAATTTCAGTTTTTTCCTATTTTTATACAAATACAAAAATGTGCACAAGATGACATATTATAATTATGTTATACAAATGGAATTGTAGATCTTACATTTAGAAAGATTTTTTACCTAATATAAGCATTTCATCTGCCATTAAGTGTTTTTCAAAACATAGTATTAAAAATGCCTTCATCAGTACATCAGTGCCATGATTTCACTTTACTTTTGTACAGGTGTTTCCTTCTTAGTCTGTTGTTATTATAAATAAAGCTATGATAAATCTCTTTGACTACAAGTAAGTAAGTTGTCATGTACACCTCTGATTATGTACTTGGAAATACATGCCTAGAATTGGAATTTCTGGATCAAAAAGGCTTTTCTTATTTATGATGCAGTCACTTGTTCCCTATTTCTAAGTATAATTTGTTTTAATTAAAGAAAAGTTCAATCATATTTCTAACATTTTCAATATTATTGGTAAGTTTTTTATTATTCAAAGAAAATTTATATATAAAATCAAGACCAAGCCTTTTATCAAAACACACATATGCCCTGACATATACTCATTCAAAAAGACAAAGTCAACAATGTGTGGTCACTGCTAAGAAATATATTTTTCCATAATTTTTTAACACTGTACCACAGCAAGGAATTACCTACTTTTAACCACTGGGTGTCCCCTGACTATATGGCTGACACTCAGGCAGTTAACCTCAGGCAGATAACACCACATCATGTCTAACAAATATCTAATCTTTCTTATTGGCAGCTGGTAGTAAGAACCCTCATTATCTTTTAAATTTGTTACTCATTGAGCTTTAATTTCACTATTTAGTGAAATAAGTATATTGTATTAGACTTTGCTGAGTCTACTTGCTATATTAAGAAAGTACACAGGAAAAAAAAGTGACAAAATTATATACAGAGAAGCAATTTTTATCCCAAGTCCTAAGTGAAACCAAAAATGGAATGTGATTATAAGATCCTTTTAGCTCTTGGCTTTCTATAAATGATTTTCTTCAAAATTGTAGATTTCAGATTTTAGAGTGATATATTTATAGAATGGTACTAAAGTCTAAAAAATTCCGATCTTTAAGCTCCAATTAGATCCTTTAGCAATGAGAGGCTTGATGTGCAAAAGAGAGAGCCCAGAAATGCCAATTTTAATGTGAATAACAAACTAGGAAGTCTAGAATCATAATGATTATGATAAACAATTTTTTAGGATTCACTTGCTAGTTCTTTCCGAACAACATCTTTCTTATTTGATGTTGCTGAATTAATGAGTGAATCCATTTAGCAATAAACAACTGGCAGAGAACAGTACCAAACAATCTGAGAAATCTATAACACGTGAAGTGTCTCAGTCACACTGACGAAGATTCTCTCCTTGACCAAACTCTAATCAGGTTCCTCTGAGCTCTTTTTCAATTAGGCCTCACTATGGGACTTCCATGTTCATCTCTGCACTATCCACTATTAGCAAGAATACTGCTACATTACTTTAGTCAGAATCCTCCATTCTTGAAACCAAGTCCCCCTCAATCTCCACCATGTGCCAGATGAGGTCTGACCACCCACCTGCCTTCAACAAGAATCCTATAGGTCACTTTTCCCAGAATCCACCTTATCCCTGATGTTTCCTCTTAATTTTCCATCCACCGATCCCTGACCCTGCTCCTGGCTATAAATCCCCCACTTTTATTCATTATATTTGGAGTTGAATATTACCAAGGTTTTGAATAACTATAATAGAATGCAATATTTGAGAATGATGTGCATGGAATTAGATTTTTTAAATTAAGTTTGGCTATGGAGTCAATTCTTACAAAAACCCTCTTGGAAAAACCAGCCACCCCAATAATTTCTCCCCCTTACTGCAAAACTCCCTTTCAGTGGTCTTTATACCTATAGCAATGGTCTGGAATAAAGTCTGTCTTACCATTGTTTAACAAGTATCATGGATATATTTTCCTTACAGAACTTATCTCTTTTTGTGTAAGTAAACACTTACTTCAACTTCATTTGTCATTGCTTTATCTGCTGTTCTTTACATAAATCTACATACGTTGAAATAAGAGTCTTCTATGCAGAATCCACATACTCAGCATCCTCTCAATCATAATCATAGCACAATGGAAACCCTCTGTTACTCCAAAGAAACAGTCTGGAAGAGAACTGATATTATCCCAGTCTCCGATCAGGGACTTGCCTCAGCCTCCATCCCTCCGGAAGTATCAGCATTTCTGCCCTGCTGACCTTCCACTCCTTCCTGCATCCCCCACACTGATGACAGGGAGCATCCAGCTTCCTCTATCCTTTTGCTTGCTGCTTCTTTGACTTGAGTTACCTCCCCGCTCCCTACGTATAGACAATTATCAACACTTGATTTTAGTTTCTCTCTCTTCTGTCTCTACACTCTTTTCTTCAGTAATTTCAACCAGGAATTTTGGTAGTGAGGTTTAGAAACAGAGATGGAATGGGAACTTGAACAATTTCAAAGGAATTGCTTTAAAACAGTCTATGATGAAGACTGAGCTAACATATAATCTAAAGAGGAGTCATGAAATAAAGAGTAAAAAAGGAAAAGGGAATAATCAAAAGATCAAAGGGACAAGGTCCTGGGAGAAGTGGGAAGAAATAGGATCAATACCTGCTCCCTCAACCAAAGCCTCCCACATGGTCCACTGACTGTGAAGCTGCAGCTCTCTTACTGTGCTCTACTGTATTTCCACAATATGGCAGAGTGAGTTGGTCAGCGGAGAGGGAGAGGGGTCATTTTAAAAAGAAAAAATAAATGAAAGAAAAAATATAAATAAATAAATAAATATTTATGTGTGCTAGGCACCATGCTATGCACTGCACAAGAATTATTTCAGTGTTACTCAAAATGTGTGCAAAAGACCACTGGCATAACAGAAGAATCACCTGGAGTGATTGGCAAAAATACTGATCCCTTGGTCCCACCTTAAATCTACATCAGTCTCTGGAGATGCAGCCCAGGTCTGAATTTTTCATACCACCCCCAGGTGATTCTTAGGCACACAAAAAGTTGAGAATCACTGCATTATCTCATGTCATGTCCTGACAAATGAGAAACAGAGAGTTTTAAATTTGTTATGGTACGAATACAATGCTCTACACATTTACCAAGTATTCTATAATAATGATACTTGAAAATAAAGACTTGTGATGTCAATTTGCCATGAGGTTTTGCTTTCACAAATGAACTATTTTTATAATGTACAAGCCATTATGTATCTTGTTATATGGAAAAATAATACTGACATTATGATAAGAATCATATATATTCGGTCCTGAGATAAGACAGGTATCTTGCTATGGGTATGATTTCAGGTTATTGTCTCTTTTGAACCAGTCATTCCATTATTTTTGAGAAGCTAAGAAAGTCTAAAGAATAAAAAAAAATCTTTAAACATAGTACTTCTGGAATAATATTTAATCCATCTCTCCATCAGGTTTCCAGTGCTTATGATCTGTGCTGAAGTGAACTGAACTCCATTCAATTCCATCAATATTTTCTTAGTATTTTGTTTTGATTCCACATGCAATAAAGTATAATCTTTTCAGAGACCATTTGGCGGGATCTGAGATCTTAGGTAATTCAACTCATAAATCTAAAATAAGATAATGAAGGATATATTATTGTTGTTTCATATAATGTTGATATATGTATATATTCTCTCATAGAGGCATAGTGCTCAGTTGTTTTTCTATTACCATTCCCTATCCAATGGTACTACATTTTGTATATCACAGATTCTTAATTTGAAGGCACATTATTCTCATATTCTTTTTAAAAAGTACATCCTTAGCTTCTGATAAAACAGCTCATTGAATAGTGATGCATAGGGTCTGGCACAGTGGCTCATGCCTGTAATCCCAGCACTTTGGGAGTCCAAGAAGGACGGATTGCCTGAGGTCAGGAGTTCAAGACCAGCCTGGGCAACATGGCGAAACTCTGTCTTTACTAAAAATTCAAAAAAAAAAAATTTAGCTGGGCATGGTGGCACACACTTGTAGTCCCAGCTACTTGGGAGGCTGAGGCAGGAGAACTGCTCAAACCCAGGAGGCAGAGTTTGCAGCGAGCCAAGATTGCGCCACTGCACTCCAGCCTGTGCAACAAAGTGAGACTCCATCTCAAAAACAAACACACAAAAAGAATAGTAATGCAAAAGTCTTTAATTCTAGCTATTGACATATGTTTCTGCATGTTGCAGGTAGTAGGTTTTAAAACAAAAGCACTACTAAAGTTAATAAACTATCAAACTTCTCACATTTTTAAATGGGAAAGGTGCTGCAATATATAATCAACCAAAGAATTTGAGCCCTGCCCCATCCCATAGGTAGACATCAATACAAGACTCACCTTTATTGCCAAAAAGTTCTCTTTACTGACCTAATAATAATAATAATAAAGTAACACCAATAATAATAATCACAATAACAGGAGCTAAGATTTATAGAGCACTTCATATGTCCTAGGCACTGTTCTAGGCACTACATATGGATGGTCTCATTGTTCTTCACATTGACTCTTATGTAAGAACTATTAATATCCTCATTTTACAGATAAGGAATGTGCCTTTAGTGAGGCAAAGTAACTTGCCTAAAGACACAGAGTTAAGAATTAGCAGAGCTGGGAATTAAATCCAGGCATTGGACTCTAAACCCTATACTCAGAAAGTATCATGTGCTGCTTCCACAGAAACCACAGATCAATAGCAGGTTAACTGAGTTGTGAGTGTGGCTCTTCAAAGCTTTCACAGCAGATGAGAAAGAAGATGCTCTCACTGTGGTCTCAGAATGGTAGAGAGTTTTTGTCCTGAATTTTGTAAATTTTCTAAATTTCTCTCAGAATTCAACCTGAATTTGTATCCTAGAATAAATAGATTGTTTTAATGTTTATATAATGCCAGGAGTTTTAATTGCAGTTTTTGAGCTTAAATTCATGCAGCACTCATGAAGACCTATCTGACAGGTTCCACATAAGAAAATAATACTAATATCTATGTAGGTAAGTTTTGCCCATAGGAAAGCAAGCAGTGATCAACATTATTTCATGATGACTTACAGAGGAAGACAAATATACCAGGACCACACAGAGAAATCCCCAAAAGAGGTGATGTGAATGCCCTGTGATGATTAATCATCTCCTTCTCATAATCCTCTCACCCCTCTGTTAAAACTCATGAAGGGCTGAACTGATACACAGAACAGAATTTAAAGTGAAAGTCATTTCACAGGTTGCACCTGAAGCAAACGAGAATAGAGGAGCTTGATCCAAGAAGCTGAACACCGTCATTATGGGCCAATTCCAAGAATTCCTGGTATAAAATTTTCTCTCTAGAAGTTTCTATTTTTTCATTTTCTCATGGAAGACAGCAGAACTGTACCAAACACTAAAGGAAGCTCCCCCAAATGCCAAAATCTAGGCAGAAACTCCAACCCAATCAAAGCCAGTGGAACTGGATTGAAAAGCACAATTGGTGAACCACTTGTGTCACGCATGTGAAACCGAGCAAGCTTACATCCCTGAAAGACACCCTCTCTCCTGAATGCTCAGACTCCATGCAGAAATGTACCCATCTAGAAAACCTAGCAGTCACATTTCTTTGGTAGGAGTTCTCCTCATGAGGCAACCTATCTTTATTCCCCATTAGTGCCTCTCTTTCTAACCCAAGTCAAAGATTCCAAATCCTGGAAACCAACTAAGTAAAAAGCTGGTGGGTTGAGCGGAGTGGGGCAGGGCATGAGAGGATGGGTTGTATGCAGGATGTGTCAGTCGCTTGCTGCACCTGGAGGAGTAGTTGTCCTACGTACAAAGTCGCCTTCTTGGGGGTGGAGGTAGAAGAAGCCCAATTAGCAGTCCATGCTAAAGAATGGAGTTCTTCCCTGCATCTCATTTCATACAGCAGATGTTCTGTAATGAATGAAAGTCTACTAGGTAGTGGGAATTTTTATCAGGATTGTGCATATTCACCTGCCCAACAGCTGTAGCTCTGAGGAGATTTAGAAGCTTGGACATGGAGAGCAGGGCTAAGGACAGTGTGCTCATCACAGCTGACAAGCTCTAGAAGTAGGTCAAGCTCTCCTTAAAAATGAGTGACTAGAAAGAAATTTTGCCTCTCAAAACCAACACAGAGAAAGGAAGAGGGTGCCATTATCTTGAAGATTGAAAAAGATCTCATAAAATGATACACGATAAAAAGAAAATTCAGACAAAAGTGTGCATCTTTGATAGGAAACAAGATGTTATTACTTCATGAAATGGAGTAGAGAGCTACAGAATTGTAACTTGGTGACAGGAGCAGGGTTGTGGGGGGTGGCCCAAAGATGCTCACTGTTCCCCAATCGATGTGTTTTCCCAGGTTCTTGGGTCTCACTCACCCAAGAATGGGGAGAGGGCCCTGGTGGTGCGGTGAGCTTGTTCAAGTAAGTATCTGACACAGAGAATTTTCCTGAAAGCTATTTATTAGGCAGAGAGAGAGAGAGAAAAGAAATATATAGAGAGAGCTCCCATTCTGTCATGGGAGGGGATCCAGAGATGGAATCTGCATAGGTAAAAAGAGAAAGAGAGAAGGCTCCCACGCTGCCATGGGAGGGGGATCCCAGAGAGGGAAATCTGTATAGGTAAGGGAGTAGGGGGAATTTAACCCTGGAGTTACTCCCACCCCATTCAAGTCTTGTCCAGTGAGAGGAGTTCTTCCAAACTTCCTCTGGAGTGACTGATCTTTGACTCTGATATTGGATTGGTTGCCTGGTCCACAATCAAAGCCTCCTCCCTCAGAGCTTTTGGCGGGCTTTCTAGACAAAGGAAGCTCACCTGGGCTTTCTACCCATCCCTCACGCGGGAAAGTTAGACAAAGAACTTCAAGTTCCCAGGTGGGGAGGTGGATGGAGGCATGGCTCTGGGAAGTTCTTGCCTTTGAAACCATGCCCCTTGTGGACTGGGAAGAGAAGTTAACTCAGTCCCTCAGACTGAGATGGAAAGATAACGGAGTGAGACAAAGAGATAAGAGAGGATAAGACGGGGGCACAAAGAAACCAAAAACCAAAACCGGAATTTAAACCTGTATTAGAAGTGTCAAAGAGCAGAATTTAGAAATAAAATATATGGGGGGCAAACTTCAGAAACTCTCCTAGAGTGCAAGGGTAAATGTCAACAAAAGAAAATTGTGAGGCGATGATTAGTGAATGTCTAATGTCAGAATTACAGTAGTCCCTCTTATTTGCAGGGGATATATTCTAAGATTCCCCCATGGACGCCTGAAACTGCGAATAGTACTGAACCCTGTATTCACTATGGTTTTCCCTACACGTACATACCTATAATAAAGTTTAATTTCTAAAATAGGCACTGTTAAGAGACTAACAACAATAATAAAATATAACAATTATAGCAATATACTATAATAAAAGTTATGTGGATGGGGCTCTCTCTCTAAATATCTCATTGTATTGTACCGTAGGTAACTGAAATCGTGAAAAGTGAAACAGCTGATAAGGAGGAACTATTGCATGTGTATGTTTAAGAAGAAACAAGGGAAACTAAAATAAGAGTAATAATGAAGAAATAACTAAACAGATATTCCAAGACAAATTAATAAAGAAAAACACATTAATATATAGGGATACTCTGGCAGTATTTTTAAATTTTAAGAACAAAAGAAAAACAAAATCTTGCACCAAGGCTAGAAAAATAAGCTTCCTAAAAAGTAAGCCAATTAGGCTGCCTCAGACATCTCTGTAGCACAAAAAGCCAGAAAACTGTGAAGCAATAGATACAGAATTTTGATGAAACAAAACTGTGACCCGAGAATGTCGCACAATTTTGTATTGATTGACTTTCTTGTCTGTCACCAAAGAGAAAACATTCTTACATTCACACACACTCAGAAAATCATCACTGTGCTCTCTCCCTGAAAAAAATCTTAGAAAATACTCTAATCAATGAAACAAAAATTTCAAATGAAAAAAATGGGGGAAACCACAGTTTGAAAGATCTTGTAACTTCCTGGAGTCAGTTTAGCCTCCCAAGTTGGACACCCAGTGCGAGCCTGTGCTGGCCCCTTGGGACTGGATCTCCCGGTGAGCCAGACGTGACCGCCTTGATACAGCTTTTCAGCTTGGCCTTTCTTGGCACTGAGACATGAGCTTATGCAGCCACAATCAACTCCCCCACAATTAATAAGGACTCTCTTGCCATGACACATAAAACAATGTTAAAATAATGTTTGCTGCAGTACTCTTCTAGAACTTGCTAATGACAGCTAAATCACTTGTGGGAACACTGTCACAAATGACTTATTGAGTAAGAAGTAAATTTCTCCCCCTTTCAAAAACAGAGCACAAAATAATGACAGATTAAATGCCATATTGGATGCCAAGGTACTTGAATAATGATTTTCTATTTACTTAAATGCTGCACACACTGATGAGTCTTTTTTTAATTGAAAAAGATTTATCTATCACAAAGCACATTATCATTTTCAGAGTAGGCCGTATTCATGATGTTCCTTTGCTCTCTCTGCTTAAAAATCAAGATATGCAGCATTTAACTAAATGCAACATGCACACATAGAAAAAAGATGCAGGAAAATACACCAAGATGTATATAGTGTCCATCTCTTTAGGTGCTAGAATCCTAGATGAGGGTGTTTATTTTCTTTAAGTTCTCTGGTACTTTCTAAATTTTTTTCAATGATTATACTTTAGCTGTACAATCATTAAAAAGTACAAAATCGACATATATAATAATTATAAATACATGACACTATCACATTATTTTAAGAATATACACACAATTTTATAGCAGTAGTTATAACTAAGCAGTAAGACTCAGGGTAATACTGTTTTCCACATGTATGTATTACTTTTGTGATGAAAAAAGTCTAACTTCATTAAAAAAAAGTTAAAAAAATGTTTGAGTCATTCAACACTTAATTCTTACATTTTAGAAAGAGGAAAGGTAAATACTGATGAAAAGTGTGCTACCAATGCCATTATAGTAAGGAAAATGTTACAAATACCTTTTCCTTTAAGGCATAATTTCCATTCTCTCTTATTTATATCTTCTTTTCTTTACTCATAAAAATACACCCATTGTTAAATTTGAAGCTTTTAAAATAGGCTCTCTGAGATCATGCCCATTTTATAATTTAAATTCCATTCCCCAGGACTTCACTGAAATTTGTTGCTAAAAGATTCACACTCCCACAGTGTGGCCAGATGTATCAGTTACATCCTTTAAATAGATTTGATTGCAGGTTTGGAAAGACTTATTTGTTTTACTGTATTTAAAGTTGCTGATGTTAAGTGTTTTCATTTTTCGTTTTCCTCCTCCCTAGCTATTTCATCTTTGGCTTGTTAGTCCATGCAACTTTTGGTGCTATAATTCCTCTACATCTAAGAAAGAATTGAAAAATTCATAACAATTAGTATAAACAAGCAAATAAATTCTCATAGACGCTTACCTTACCCTATCCTCAAGTATTTGTATTTCAAATGTAGCATGAAAAATGATATGTTAGTTGCAACATTCTATTAAAATTGCTTCAGGTAGCTGGGTGTCATGGCTTACACCTGTAATCCTAGCACTTTAGGAGACTGAGGCAGGAGGATCACTTGAGCCCAGGACTTCAAGACTAGCCTGGGCAACATGAAACTCCATGTCTACAAAAGATAGAAAAAATTAGCTGGGCAAGGTGGCACACACATGTAGTCACAGCTATTTGAAAGGCTGAGGTGGGAAGATTACTTGAGCCCAGGGAGGTCAAGGCTGCAGTGACCCATGATCACGCCACTGCACTCCAGTCTGGGAGACAGAGTAGGACCCCATCTCAAAAAAAAAAAAAAAAAAAAAAAAATGCTGCAGGTATCTTAGGATCACTTAAAGGTTGTGTTGGGGTCATTCCGAAAAAGTAAAAACGACTGACACATAGCAAGGGAGAAAGAGCTCTGAAATTCACATGGCTATATTCATCTCCATGTATTTTTATACATGGCAATATAATGGTGGTTCTCACCTAACCCTCACCAATTTTTTCTTTTGGTTATACTCTCCCAAAGTCCTCTGTGCCCTTTTCTGGCATCCTTAATTGAAATGCAGCAGAGTAATAAAAAGAGAAGAAAAAACTGTAAAGAAGTACCCCTAAGACAGAAAGCAAATTTTCAAACTGAGTTTGTTTCAAAGACCCTGGTTTGTACTCAGAGGACTTACCATTATATTTGCATATGCTTGGGGACAATACATTATTTAACGTTTGAAGGTACATACCAGTTTGGAAATTGATTACTAAAATCCAAACTAAGCTTCTTAATCTGACGTTTTGTTCAACAGAGCAGCAGGTAAGAAAGTATTTGGGAGAAATAATCAGTTTCAGGAAATCTTTCTCTGGTAATTTTAAGAAGAAAAGGGGATGGCAACAAACTATGGATGGTAGGCAGGGCAGATAACAAATTCAGATTGCTCATGGTTTTATAATCATGAACGTAAAGGCTAACATAATGCCTAAAGTGGGACAGTTTCTGTGGGAAGGAGAAAATTTCCTTTTTAAAGTTTCCTTTCTTGTTAAATAATAAATGTGCTAATAACTCTTTGTTAAGCCCTATCCTCTGAAGCTGTTAGACATGCCATGCCTACAGGAACATAGTACATTCTATGTCCTTGTACTTTAACCAAGATATCTGTGCTGGACATGCTCACAGCCATGTCCCAGTTCTCCATTGCTTTTACCTGTTTAGAAAAGTTTTAAGTTGTTAGCCAATCGGGTTTTAGTTTAGATTGTGAGGTCTGGCTCCAGCCAACAAAGATAAGGCACAGAAGTAAGGAGGACCCCAAATGCGTAAGGGATAGACTTGTCTGTTTTTCCTTTGTTCATTGTACTCTTGGGGTAAGATGGCTAGTGAGAGTACCCTTCCTACAGTCCAGGAAGTAAAAATTGCATTGCTGAAAAATCCTTTATATCAGTGCTGATTTTTCTTTACGGCATCGAGCATCTATTTCCAACAGTTTCCTTGAACTGTCTCCAGGACACACTATCTCATCAATGACTTATTTACACGAAAAGAATGAGGCCCTTTGAGGCAGATCATTTTGGAAATATACCTTGACTACCAAGTCACACACCCCCAGGCTTGGCCACCCTAGCAAATACATATGGGCAGAATTTGAGAGAGAAGAGTTCTAGGAACCTCCTCCAGTTTTGAGTGTTGCCCAATTCACAGATTATTCTTTGTTCAAACAAATTCTGTGAAATGTATTTTGTCTAAAGCCATGATTTAAGCCATGGGGGCAGAGCAAGGTCTCTATCCTCTCTTTGCTTCCACTGGTTGGGACAGAGCTGAAAGACTGATATGTCCAGGCTCTGGCACAAGGGCAGGAGTCATGAATGTGAATTTACCAATAATATAATAAAACAATGTCAGAATTGCTTGAATGGCCAATAAAGAGAAGAAAAATCCCCTGTTCCTTCTTTAAAGCAAAAGTTCAGCCTTTCAATTTTTAAATCAAAGTAAAGTCTGCCTTTTATAACAAGGCTTCTTAACAGTGTTTTCCTTGTCTAAACCTTTAATAAATATGGAGATGAGAAGATTTATAATCCAGACATTATATAACGACTTATCTATGTGCCATCAGTTGTTACATACCAATAATGCCTGTACATCCAAGGTGTAATATTTAGGTTTTCAAGTTATAATTGGCCAGAATGACCATCTAAGTATTGGCTTTGTATCCGCTTGACCATATTGGAACAGAAAACTTCCTTTTTATGCAAATAACCTTGATTAACATTAATAAAGGATAACATCCAAAAACATTATTTACTCGTTTGGAGAATAAAGGAACATTATGGTTTTCAATCAGGAAGTTTTCAATATTTGTTCAATATTAATTTGATATACAACCTATCTGGAAATATATTTAAAGGGTAGGGTTGATAAATGAGTTAAATGACACTAGGTAGATTTTCATGCTGGGAAAAGGTAGAAATTTGTTTTTTTTTTTTTTTGTTTGTTTGTTTTGAGATGGAGACTAGCTCTGTCGCCCAGGCTGGAGTGCAGTGGCGCAATCTCGGCTCACTGCAACCTCCACCTCCCAGGTTCAAGCGATTCTTCTGCCTCAGTCTCCCAAGCAGCTAGGATTACAGTCACCCACCACCATGCCCAGTTAATTTTTGTATTTTTAGTAGATACAGGGTTTCACTGTGTCAGCCAGGCTGGTCTTGAACTCCTGACCTCAGGTGATCCACCCACCTTGACCTCCCAAAGTGCTCGGATTACAAGCGTGAGCCACCTTGCCTGGCTGAAATTTTTTTTTAATGGAAATTTAACTTTTAATAATTTAACCAGTAAGCAGGATGAAATCTTAATATGTTTACTTCTACTTTCTATTTTTAAAGAAACAGTTGCCTTTCATGGCTATAAAAAATTCACTACAAACTTGCTTGGTAAGAAACAATCTAAATGACATTTTCATGGGTACTGGTAATGAAAACAATGGTAGAAAATGGAGGCATACACTTTAGTACAGAATGGATAGCAGGTTCTAGCTATAACAGCCTCCTTACATATTAACTATTTTGAAACTGCAGAAAATAAGCCAAAAGAGGAACTAAATTTCAAAAAAAAAAAAAAAACCTGATTAATGTTGACAATATAGAGAAAAATAAAATGATCACTTGATGCTTTCTAAATTTCCATATACCTTTTAGAACCTGGCTATATGACCTTTGCAAGTTAGAAAAGACTCAATTTCTAGTTGATGAAGATGGATATATCATCCAGTTATACTGAGATTTAACACATAAAAAGCAGGTAAAGGGAGGCAAATCCTGTACCCTTTGAAAGGGCAGAACTTTCACATGACCCCTCTGTAGAGAAGCAGATCATTCTTGACAGTGCAAACAAAGAATGGTATGTCATTCAGTGAAAGATGAAACTCACAGCCTCAAAGAAAACCCATCTCAAGGTGGGGAGATTTGGTTTTACTAGTTTTCCACAGAATCTGTGCAAATAAAAATAGTTATCTCTTCCTTTTGTTTGTGAACCTGAATGACTGGTTAATCTGGCTATCCCTATCCTCCTTTCACGGCTTACTGTCAGAAAAAGGATTTTTCTTTCTACCACAGCATTTGTTTTCCCTTCTGCACTTGCCATGTTCACCAACAAAACAATATGGATTCACCAATTCCTATAGGGGAAAACACCCTAAGCAACCAAGGCCTATTTCTAAATGGAAAGTATCCATACAGGCTCTGTTCCCAAGAACATGTTTTTAATTTATTTTTAGTGATTTCCCTTTATATTCTTGAATCAAATATTGATTAAATCTAAATTTACCAACATGAAGCAAAGTAGAAGCTTTTTGCTACATCATTATTTAATATTTCAAGGCAGACTTCACAGTTCAAAAGTAAGAGAAAATGAAAGTCCAGTATTGTGGAAATTACCTCATCTGATCCTTTCTTTCCTCCTGGTTTGGAAGGCGATTCACTGGTTTTTTCACTGACATGCTATAAAAAAGTAAAAAATAATGCTTAATAAAGGAAGATGACACAGATGATAGTAACTTTAATCCCCAAAGGCTAAATGCATACTCTTTTTTTGTTTGTTTGATTTTTTTGAGATGGAGTCTCACTCTGTCACCAGGCTAGAGTGCAGTAGCGCGATCTTGGCTCACTGCAACCTCCAACTCCCTGGTTCAAGTGATTCTACTGTCTCAACCTCCCGAGTAGCTGGGACTACCAGCCTGTGCCACCACACCCAGCTAATTTTTGTATTTTTAGTAGAGATGGAGTTTCACCATGTTGACGAGGATGGTCTCGATCCCCTGACCTTGTGATCCACCTGCCTCGATCTCCCAAAGTGCTGGGATTACAGGTGTGAGCCACTGTGCCTGACCGCCCCCACCTTTTTTTTAAAGGACTACTTTAGTCTTCTTCCTGAGAATGTTGGTAATTCACAAAGTAGGTGGCTTTCAAAAATCAAGGGATGTTACAGACATTCATTTGAGATCCAGAAGGTCAGTCTGTAATTAACTAGATGCAGAGCTGATGGTGATGCCAAGGTGGCATTTTGTCTCCTACAAAATGCTGCATGAACTTTAAGCTCAAGTTTTATGCATGGTAGACATCTCATTTATCAAGGAGATGAGACCTCTAAGAACCATGTTTCATCTGAAGCCATACTTAAGGCTCAGTTCAGCATGGACTCGAGAGTCCTCCAAGGGAATTCCCTAGAGTTCTTCCATGTCTTCACCAATGCGGAAAGATCAAACCTGAAGGCCAAAGACCATACCTGAAACAACTTCTATGTATTATGGCTTTAAGATTTCATTATGTCTATAAACAGAATTATTTTTCTTACTAGGATACTGAGGATAAATGCAATTATAAGTTTTATTTTATTTTTAATTAACACATAATTTGTACATATTTATGGGATACAAGGTGATGTTTTGAAATTATACATTGGGTAGTGATCAAATCAGGGTAATTACTAAATCTATTGCCTCAAACATTTATCATTTCTTTGTGGTGAGAACATTCAAAATCCTGTTTTCTAGTTATTTTGAAGTATCTAATACATTACTGTTAACTATAGTCACTCTACTGTGCAGTAGAGCAACAGATATTATTCCTTGCAACCAACTGTCTTTATACCCATTGATCAACCTCTCCCAAAGGCAAATATTTTTACATGGGGCATAAAAGCTTCAAGTAGCTTACTATTCATTTGTGTTGGTGATAAAATAAGCCATAAATTTACTGAAATTTTTTGAGAAATGAAAAAACAGTTATATGTTCCTGACTGGGGGGTGCAAAGAATTATTCCATTTCTGGCACACTGTGGGATGTTCAAGAAAGTGGGAAAAGAGAGCCAAATAGGTGAAAATAAAAGTTCACCATTGAATTCAATCCTAATCATCATCAGTTGAATTAAAATATAAAATGCTATTACGTTCCATAGAGAAGAATCATAACCTGGACATGTAGGTCAGTGAAATTATTTGAATTAAGAATGATAATAATAATGATAATATAATAATTTATATTATAATTATACACAACTCACTTCCATATAGAGTCTCATTTGATACAAAAAGAAGCTCATGTTGTTTCATAAATGAGAAAACTAAGAATAATAGTGATTTGATGGTGTTTGCAAGGAAACATAACTAGTAAATGGGAAAAAGTCACAAAGCAGGCTTTCTGACTAAAATCTGTTGTTTGCCATTAGACCATATTAAATGGATTTAGATAATATTTTCTTTAATCACATTCACCTATAAAAGCTTGCTGCTCATGCTGCTGAAGTGTACTGAGCTCTCTGAACTACTTTTGATTTTCAGTACTGGCCAACTCATAAATCATCCTTTGCTTGAATAAGCTCTGTTAAATTTGTCTAAAATTTTATTTAAACATCCCTAAAAAAATTTGTCTAAAATTTTATTTAAACATCCCTAAAAAACATTCTACAAAGACAGAGATTACCAAATCTTCCAGAACTGGTAATTTTAGAACCATGATATCACATTCAATTATTATCTATAATTCATATTTCTTCAGATTACATAATATAAGTAATAATAATAGCCACTGTTTTATTGGGTGTTTACTGTTTTGAGTGCCTCATTTACTTGTCAGGAGGTGTAGGTATTCCATTTTACAAATGAGAAAACTTTAAAAGGTGACTTGTTCTTGTTTGGTACAAGGCTCCAAGCTTTCCACAGGGTCTCACTCTGCTTTCTGCTTTGTGGCAAATATGTATCATAATTTATTACCCCACAGTAAATGCACGTACAGACTTTTCTCCCTTAAAATACAGGGATATAGATTTATTTTTTTAAAATGCTTTAAATTGTTTCCTAATGATAATTCAAAAGGGATTTCCTTGTAGACATCTAGATTAACTAACATTATCAGTTACTTGCTTCTGTTGATATGTTTAAAATCTCTCAAAATTATGCAGGCTCCAAATAATAGTTTGGGAGGGACATAAGTAATGAATGCTTTTTAAAACGTTGAGTTATAATAACAATTTTTAAATTATGTATTATAAGCATTGTTATTTTTTGACTTCAAAGGAAATTGTTGCTCACAATAGAAAGCTATTTTAAAATAAGCAAAAGTATAATGGCATCAATAAAACTCAAAACAAAAGGCCAACTTTTTAAAAACTTCATGGATTATATTGTTCCACTTCCTATTTTTTTATTTTTTTTGAGACCGAGTCTCGCTCTATTGCCCAGCCTGAAGAACAGTGGCGCAATCTTGGCTCACTGCAACCTCCTCCTGGGCTCAAGCTATTCTCATGCCTCAACCTCCCAAGTTGCTGGGATTACAGGTGTGCACCACCACACCTCGGTAATTTTTGTACTTTTAGTAGAGATGGGGTTTCACCATGTTGGTCAGGCTGGTCTGGAACTCCTTACGTCAGGTGATCCGCCCGCCTCAGCCTCCCAAAGCTCTGGGATTACAGGCATGAGCCACCACGCCCAGCCCAGTTCCTATTTTAAGCCCAGATTTTATTATGAAAAATATCCAACAGACAGAAAAGTTGAAAGAATAATACAATGAATGCCCATAATCCCCCCCCCCACTCAGATTTCAACAACTATTAACATTGTTGCCATATTTTGCCCTGTTTGCATAAGAGAGAGAGAGAGAGAGCGAGAAACAGGTGGGCACTACACATCTTTACATACCTGTATTAGCAAGTAAATTGCAGACATCCTGAAATTTTAACCCTAAACTTTTCACCATGCATCTCCTTAAACTTGAGCACAGTTTCCCAAATGGTGTTGGTATATACCCAATACCATTATCACCCTAAGAGAATTAACAAGAATTTGCAGTAAATAGCAACTGTATCAAGTAACCATTGCCCTGATCTTTTCTTGGAGCTTATGTAATATTCAGCAGTCTGTTAATAATGTAAAATCAATTGTATCTTTTTACTGAGAGAGATTCAAGAAATAATTGAGTATTTTTCACATAATTGAGAGGATGGAATGAAATACTTGGGGGTGACATATGTCAAATTTGATCCAGCTCAGGAATCTGCAGGAGTCTTTCTAACGAGTGAAGAGAGAAAACTGCTGACGTGTAACTGCTGGATTGAGGAGAGTGAGACGAGCAGGGAACAGGGAAGGAGTGACAGCTGGGAAAAGAGAACTGAACCACAAAACTAATTAGAGAAAAGAAATTAACACCTCCTAAGCATCTGCTCTGTGTTCGGCCCAGAGCCAGGCATCTCCTATGTGGTCTTCTTTGCTCTCCATAGCAACTCTCGGGAGTACCCACTGTGGCCTTGGTTGACGGATAAAGAAACTGAAGATCTGAACAGTGATGCTCTCCATGGTCATATCACTCAGGATTATGAGGACCAGAGGCCAGGCTACTTTGGATCTAGTGAAAAGCTAACTGGGATCTTAGGATTATCATCAAGAAAGTCTTTAGAGCAAGCCAGCGCTCTGGAATGAAAACAAATCAAAAGGCACAAAAAACAAAACAGAAAATCTTCCTATTCTAAAACTTGTTTTATAAATGAACTGAACACACAATACTTACAAATTCTGTCCTGTATTGGCAGCTAGAGCAGAGGCCAAAGACAGGAAGAGCAGGACAGGATGCCACAGTAAAGAATGTCATTGGGGCTGGGCGCGGTGGCTCACGCCTGTAATCCCAGCACTTTGAGAGGCCGAGGCGGGCGGATCACGAGGTCAAGAGATCGAGACCATCCTGACCAACATGGTGAAACCCCGTCTCTACTAAAAATACAAAAAAATTAGCTGGGCGTGGTGGCGCGCGCCTGTAGTCCCAGCTACTTGGGAGGCTGAGGCAGGAGAATTGCTTGAACCTGGGCAGTGGAGGTTGCAGTGGGCCGAGGTCGCGCCGCTGCACGCCAGCCTGGTGCCTGGTGACGGAGTGAGACCGTCTCAAAAAAAAAAAAAAAAAAAAAAAAAGAATGTCATTGGGACATAGAAGACAGGAGACTACCTGGGGGCTACCATGAAGGTGGTATGTGCTACAGAAGCTCAGAGCCAGGGACAAAAACCACATAAAGGGCTTTGCTGTCTTCACTCAAGAAGGAATAATTTTCCAAACTGTCTTCACTTCCATTTTTATCACATAATTGGCAAATAGAACTGTCCTTTGTCCTCATTGTAGGTGACAGCGTCTATATGTTTAAAATCTGCCATAGCAAACCCATAAATCTGAAAAAAAATCAACAAGAGCTAAGTGCAATAAGGCTCAGAGCCTGAGCTCTCACCCAGCTCAGGGTTTCTTCTGCCAGGGCAGAAGGTTCAGCTCTGCCACATTTGGGCACTCGCCCTGTTGTTACCCAGATACACACAGAGACATATACAGCCGAGGAAACATGTCTCACAAAACAAGATAAAAATCAAAGAAACTAGCCGGGCGTGGTGGCGCATGCCTGTAATCCCAGCTACTCGGGAGGCTGAGGCAGGAGAATCACCTGAACTCGGGAGGCAGAGGTTGCGGTGAGCCGAGATAGCGCCATTGCACAGCAGCCTGGGCAACAAAAGCAAAACTCCGTCTCAAAAAAAAAAAAAAAAAAAAATTCAAAGAAACTTCTTCACATATAAAAGAAGCAAGAAGGCTGGACGCAGTGGCTCACACCTGAAATCCCAGCACTTTGGGAGGCCAAGACCGGGGCATCACGAGATCAAGAGTTTAACATCAGCCTGGCCAACATAGTGAAACCCCATCTCTACTAAAAATACAAAAAAGTTAGCCATTATGATGGCGTGTGCCTGTAGTCCCAGCTACTCGAAAGGCTGAGGCAGGAGAATCGCTTGAACCTGGGAGGCGGAGGTTGTGGTGAGCCGAGATAGCGCTACTGCACTCCAGCCTGGACAACAGAGTGAGACTCTGTCTCAGAAAAAAAAAAAAAAAAAAAAGCAAGAAGACAGAAAAGCAGCCCTTGCCAGTGTAAGACCAGCTGTGAAAAGAATACCAAATGCTAGTGTGATTCTGAAATGCCATTTATTTATTTATTTAACGGGGTTTCTTTTAGGAGGAAAGGAAAACATTCTAAAGTAAAATTGTGGTGATGGTTGTGACCGTCCTGTGAATATACTAAAAAATATTGTATCATATGCTTCAGTGGGTGAATTATTTGAAAACTTAAAAATTTTCCTTCTTCAATTTGGTGACAATTTCATCGAGATAGTATTTGCATGTCCAGAGACAGCTGTGGAAAAATCATGGGGCAATAAAAGGTTATCTTGGTGCCCTCTGGACTCTCGGAGCGCATGAAACTCAGCTCTCTACCATCACACACACTGAGAAAGGCTTGTTCCAGGGGCTCCCGAGGATCACAAAGCCTTCAGGTAGCAGTGGGTCGCATCCTTCAGTGCCTGTCACAAGCACCTGGGAAGCTTTTAGAAACATTTGTGCCAGGGCACAGGGATTTAGATTTAGTTTGAATAGAATGGGGCCTGGGCATGGATAAATTTTTCTAAAGTTCTCCAGCTGATTCTAATATACAGCCAGGACTGAGAACCACTGGTTTTGGGGGAAGATTTGTGGGCACCATAATAGGAAGTGGACTTTCTGCTCCTCAAACCATCCCACTGAGTAGGCACCCATGGGGGAGGTTCCCAGGGTCAGGCAGACTGGGGTGTCTGTGGGCTCCTCCCTGAAAATTTTGATTGCTCAGTGAAGTAGCACAGTGCCCTATGTCCACACCAGTGTTTCCTAATTCTGAGCTTTGCCCTACTAATGAAGCATCATATTTTCATATTTGCACATTAATCTCTATTTTCTCAGTAAAGCAAACAAATTAGCACTTTATTGTACACTTTCTTGCTTACCGATGACTTTATAAACTTACATATTGCCTTCCTAATCACAGGAAAAATTGTATCCTTTTTCCCCTAGTGTTGGTAGGACCACAGCAAATAATTTTTGATTGAATGACCATGTTTCCACAAACCTATAAACGTTCTCTGAGAAGTACTTTTGCTCTTTTCAGATCAGGAAGCTAGACAAAAGAGAAAGAGGCCAGGAAAGTGGCTTGAAAAATTAAGAGACAATGTGCAAATTGGTATTTCCCACAAAAATACCTTAATATTTGTATATGTGTTCTAGTTGCTAAAGCAAGATGATTCGGCAAACAAGCAGAAGGACCAAAGCTTCTGTAAAGTTGGTTTTGTTTCAGAACAGTCTCCCTGGGTGCAGATCCGAGGAGCGTCTGCCTTCAGGTGGATTCTCTGTTCCACTCCTGCTATGTTCAACTTGCAGTGGAACTTTGCAGGCTGCAGTTCTCTTGATGGATGGCCTGAAGTCGCGTTTAGCCAACAGCAGGTACTTCCAGGAGACTAGAGGTGGTGGGCGGGTGGTATTCCCTTTGTCCCACCCCCTCCTCCTCCAGTAGTACCTCCTGCAGGACAGGTCAGCTGTGGTTCCAGCTTGTGCAAGGTGACCCTTGTCCTCCCAGTGTCCAGCTAGACTAGGGTTGGTAGCAGCTTCCTGTAATTTCTAATCTCTGGGTTGCCTCACCCTCTCCTGATGGCTTCCCAGCCTTTTCTTTTACCTGGGTAACCAATTCCCTGTTACATTCCTTTTGTTTTAAATACTCAGGGTCATTTCAGTCTCTTAGTTGACTGTGATAGGGCAGAAAGAGCATAGATTTGTAAGGCTATGTGACCATGACCTTGGGCAGATAATTTAATTTTTCAGTTTCTTCTTGTAAAATAGGGCTAATGGTATCTATTCCAGGGGCTGGCAAATTTATGAAAAGAGCTGACATTAGTGAGGAGCCTGGCCCATTGCCTCATTCATTTTAAGAGTACAATTAAAATTATTATACTCCCTTCTTTTTCCCTGGCAGCAATCTGACTGTGGTGAACTAGAAGCCAGTGAGCAAAGGTTTGAGGGTTTCATGTTCTAAGGCTGTAAACATTAGAACAGATGAATTTAGTATTTTACTTTCCCTAAAGTACAAATGAACCTTCTAAGGTTCATCTGATAAAGTTTTGTTTAGTACTTTGTCTATGTCATGACTGTGTATTATATATTATTCTCACATCTTCATATTATACTTAAGGAGATAAACTACATGGGGTTAAAAAAATTCATTTCCCCAACAAACTACAGCAATTTAGTTACAAGGATGACACTTAGATTTGCAATTCCCATGCTTAAAATATGTTGAAAGGGGGTGTGCGTGTGTGTGTGTGTGTGTGTGTGTGTGTGTGTGTGTGTGTGCTGGCAGCTGTGAAGGTTAACAGATAAAATAAGATTGGCACAATGTTGACAATGATTGACACCAGTGATTGGTATATGAAGAGGTCATTATACTCTTCTCGTGTTCTGTGTACTAATGCTTACTACGTATTAAGGATTAACTGCATAGCTGTAATTCTGAAATCCCTGTGTCTTATTGAATCCCAAGTGTTCATTTTTTTTCTAACATTTTAAGATTTTAGTGGATACGACAAGATGACACTGTAAAGATACATACTCTTTGTGTCCAGTTTTCAGAGGTGGCATCTATTGCCTGTCACAGATTAGCTCCTAGGATTCACTTGAAGTAAGGCTTGATGAGTTTTTCCTAAGTCAAAGGGGGTATCGTGAGAATTTAAATACCTACTTTGTTGCCATAGCAGTCATAATGACAATGAAATGCAAGAGGAGGCCAGGCACAGACCACCACACAATCTTTTGTGTGTGTGTGTCCACTGCACTCTGCACAAAACTGACACACAGCAGGTGGACAATAAACAACTGTGAACATCTCTGACCTTTAGCAAATGTATTCTTATGTTCTATGAGTTTTCTACAGTTGAAGCAAACTCCATACATTTTTAAGAAACTATAACTTTAGACCTTTTTCTTCCTGAGTTAAGTGACTTGTCCATCTGAGGAGATAACTTACATAAATAGCGTTTACTAGATGGAGTTGTTCTTGCATTTTTCTTAACTGGAAGACATCTGATATACTCCCCCACCCGCCCCCACTTATGGTGGCTGTAAAGCTTCCTGGGTATGTTTTCATGAAAAGAAAATGAGAGAACTTAAAGAACAGAACTTTAGTATCTGTTAATATTATTTTCATCTTTAATATGTCTCAAGGAGGAAAAATGATGGTCTACTTAGAGTAGTCTTGTATCTGCTGAGACAATCTAGTCAGAACTAATTACCCACCTATCCACCTTGGAATCTGACATGACCACCCACTGTTCCCACCCCCAGAGGGCTATAGCATTCTTTAAAAAGCACTTGTAGTATATAATTAACTTCCTGGGAAGTGCCAAAACTGATTAAAGAAAAGTATTATCAGATGCTACTCTTAGTTTAAAAGGCTTATACACAATGGGAGCAAACTAATTCAAAGACTGTCAAGTGAAAGAGAAAGGCTGTATTTGACCTCTATGTTTTCATTACCCTAAAGTCTGTGGCCTTTTTGCAGGCCCTATTATTTGCCTTCCTTAGTCCTAAAATTCACTGTGAGCAAGTGATCTGTCCCGCCATGGGAGGCTTGCAACACTCTTCCCAGGCTGGCTGCAATGATGGGGCCTCCCAAATGACTGTGCTCCTTGATCATGCTGTCACTAGGTCTATGGATCTAATTAGGGTAAGAAACACCTTTAATTAACATAGCCTAATAGAATCAACTTGTGATTCAGGAATGTGATTACTGGTGTGGGCCAAATTTACCTTCTTTCATGCTTGATCATTGCATTGCTCATAAGATGTTCTTCAAATCTAGCTTTTCAAAGTTGTGTGTGTGTGTGTGTGTGTGTGTGTGTGTGTGTGTGTACTACAACCACATAATTCTTCAGAAGATAAAGTCAATACAATTGATGGCATTCAATGTGGAAATATACATTGTGATGTTTCACTGACTAGTTTTAAAGGTGGCATGCTGTTAAACAAACACAGCTTAGGTATGTCTTTTAATTATTTTATTTTATTCTGCCTAAATTTTGAAAGTTAGATCATTTATAACCTTTTTCAGTACTTAAAGGATTCCACAAAGATATTTTAATTATAGGATTTACCTGAGGTATTCTGAGATGTCTGTATATACAGACATCTGTATTTATATCTGTAGATATATACACACAAGAATCTATATCTAGCCGGGTACGGTGGCTCACGCCTGTAATCCCAGCACTTTGGGAGGCTGAGGTGGGCAGATCACCTGAGGTCAGGAGTTCAAGACCAGCCTGACCAATATGGTGGAACCCCATCTTTATTTAAAAAAAAAAGAAAAAAGAATCTATATCTATATATGTATTATACATGCATGTGTACATACAGACATCTGTATTTATATCTGTAGATGTATACACACATAAATCTATATGTCTATATATGTGTCATACATGCATGTATGCAGTGTGTATTATATAAAAATATGTACATGTATTTATATTGGATTATATATGTTTACGTATGTGTATATGTATATATGTATGTAGGAATTACATATATATATATTTATATATATATATATATAAATATATATATAAACTGGCTCCATGGATCTTTGGGGGATTTATGGGTGTTCTTTTGGAAATCTCTGAACTCCCTGAAGGTATATTGGAAACTGCATTTTGTGTACATTTGTATGTATTTTGTTGTGGGAAAGCAGTCCATAAATTCCATTTGATTCTCAAAATTGTCCCTGACCACCTACCTATCACCAAAGGAAAAAAAGAAAGTTTAGGAGCCCATGGTCTAGAGCTATACTGTCCATTAGTATAGCCCCTAGCCACTTGTGGCTACTGAATACTCTTCAAATGTGGCAAGTCTGAATTGAGATGTGCTGTTCATGTAAATATAAACTGGATTTTGAAGAATTAATATGAAAAAGAATGTAAAATATCTTAATGGCTTATCCACTGATTACATGTTGAAATAATAATATGTGGGATATAGTAGGTTAAGTAAAATACAACAATTAGCACAAATTTCACCTGCTCTTTATGATGTTGTTGTTGTTAAAGTGGCTCCTTGGAAATCTAAAACTGCAGATGTGGCTTATACTATATTTCTGTTGGGAAAAGTTAAAGCTTGATCACAGTCATGTTGCTGGTTCTAGGAAGTTCCTATTAGCAAAAAGTTTGCATGACAGTACCAAAACTGGATTCTAAGAGAGGTTTTAGCAAAAACATCAGACTAGGACTAAACAAAACAAGGTTAAAAGCATAGATTTAAACCCCTTTCATCCAAGTAACCCAGCAGTTTCCTTTAGAGAGTCATGAGTGTTGAAGAAGAAGTCTGATGTCAACTCTGAACTACTGCTACTCATATTTGCAGATAATGTACATGGTTCATTTTGATAAGAACCTTAGGACAATAATGACTCAAAGCAAACTTTTTCTCTTAGCACATCAATAAAATGCTACATTTAAAGGTCCAGGAAATGCACTGGAAAACATTTATGAAGAAATATCTCAAGGGAAATTGGAATTCCCAATTCTTAAAAGTATATGTATATGGCATCTTGATTTTTGAATCTAATTAGTCCTCACCAGTACTTATGCAGTGTATATCATTTCTATTTTACAGATGTGAAAGCAGGTTGAAAAGGTTGACTTATTTCCATTTGAGAAAAACTCTTTGTTCACCACAATGTATGTGGAGGCTTTAAAAAGCACTTGCAGGCCCAGTGCAGTGGCTCATGCCTGTAATCCCAACATTTTGGGAGGCTGAGGTGGGAGGATTGCTTGAGACCAGGAGTTTTAGACCAGCCTAGGCAACATAGTGAGAGAGACCCTGTATAGTATATTGTATGTGTGTGTGTGTGTGTGTGTATATATATACACACATACACTATAAATATACACACATACACACTACACATATACAGCCTATCTCCATATATAGTATATATTATATATACTATATATATAGAAAGGGAGAGTAAAAATAATTTTAAAAAACATTACTTGTGGATATAATTCTGCCTGGCACATAATAGATGATCAATAAATGCCCATTGTCTGATAAGTAACAGTTTCTTGATTCTTATATACGATTTCTAGCTCCAAAGAGTATCTGATTCCAACATCTTTGCTTTTTCCAACACCACATGCTAAGAGAGAAAGAGACATACCTAACTAATTTTTGAATTCTCACCATAAATCAGTGGGACATAAACATTTTGGCTTTCACTGTCAACAAAACTTTTGTGTGTGTTTTTTTCTGGACAGCAATCTAATGTTAAATTATGCTTCCTGGTTCCAAAACACTAGAAGTGCCAGCTTGACTGGATATCACACCTAATTGGTAGGACAGACATTCAATGCACCAAACAAATGGAACGTTCTTCTCCCTCATCCAAAGCAATGAAGTGCAGAGCAGATTGCTTTCGTGCGCGCTGTCTCTCTCTCTACCCCCACCTCACTTCCTCGCTTTCTCTCTCCCATTCCTCCACCGCTCTTTCCAAGGGTCTTGGTCTCAGATCTCAGTTGCTTCTGCGCCTTGGTGTTTGAGATTTTTCTCCTTGACTTACATTGCAGCTGCCAAATGTAAGTCCAACAACCTCCCTCTAAAAGTTTTGAGGTTTACTTAGGGGTTAAAAACAAACCCTGGATCTAAGCTCGTATGAGCTGCGTCCAAATTCATTCAGGAATCCACCTCCTAGACGGCACTCCTCCAGCAACAATTCCAGTTCCATCCCACTTGTACCGGGGCGAGAGAGGTGCACGCGCCGAGCACGCTCGGGCGCGCTCGCACATACCACAAGAGGGTGAGTCCCGACTTTTCCCGGAGCCTAACCTGACGGTCTGTGAAGAGGTCGCACCCAGTCCTCAACCCTTCTCCGCCAAACCTGGGACAACGCTTCGTCCGTACGCCCAGAAGGGCAAAGCCAACACTCTCCCTTCCAAGACCCTCCCTTCCTGGTCTTGCCCAGGCACAACCGCTCCTATTTACCGTCTTGTACCACCAGCTGGCGAATGCCATGGCGACAACAGGTTGGCTCCGATCCGCACGGCGGGGGACCCGGCGAGGACGCGGGGTGCTGTGTGGGGGCGCCGGGCTCGCACTATGCCTGGCCGGGACTTGGCTGGCACTGAGATCGGCTCATCCCGCGGCTGCCAGGTGGGCAGAACCCTGGGGGGCGGGGCTAGAGTAGGCCCCGCCCCGCAGGGCCCCTGCCCCGCCCCGCCCGCCCGATTTGGCTCGGGGCTGGTTAGGGAAGAGGCTCCGGGTCTACAGGTGGGCAGAAAGCTTGGGGCGGGGCCAGTCTCAGGCCCCGCCCCGCAGCGCCCCTCCCCGTCCCGCCCGCCCAATTTGGCTTCGGGCTGGGTAGGGAAGAGGCTCGGCGTCTCCAGGCAGCCGCACCCTGCGGCCCGGCACTAGCGTAGAAGACTAGATCCCGCTGTCCAGTGAAACCACCCCACTCACTCGGGGGTCCTGAGTGAACCTCATCCCCCTTTTATCCTCATCCTCATTCACCACGTCTCAGCAGCCAACTTTTCTCGACGCGCCCCCACCCACTATACCCGGCCAACGCCACGCCCAGCGCTCTTGAGCCGGCCGGGAAACCGCGGCCACCTCCAGCCACCTGCCCAGCAGCGGCCGAGCCCGGAGCCCTCTCCCTGCCCCGCCGGGGCGCCGGGGGCGGCAGATCGGCTAGCTCGGCAACGTCCCTGGAGGGCGGCCACAGCTCTGAGACCTGGTACCCAGTCTCCCAGCCCCGCGGCGCCGACAGGAGCTCCACTCACCTCCAGGGTGCGGCGGGCGGCGGCAGCGCGCCCGGGCCGCGGGGAGGCGGCGGGCTTCTGGCCGGGCTGGGACATGGCGAGGCCGCTGCAGGCGCTGCCTTCAGGAAGGCACCGCGGAGAGTGGCGGGGAGGCCAGCGAGGGAGGGAGGGAGGGAGCGGAGGGCCCGGGAGCGCGCGGTGAGACAGCTTTTCCGACCCCACCCCAGGCCCGCACCGGGGTTCCCCCTCGCCCCGTTGGGCCCTCCCCTTCCTGCCCGCGGCGGGACCCGGGCTCCTGCCCTGTAACTTAACACCCTCCGCCCCGGTCCTCAACGGGTGACCCTCCCCGGCCCCAGCACTGCTCGGGTCCCGGTTGGTCAGAAAAAAGGGGTTGGAGGTTACAGCGTTCCTCCTTCGATGCCCAGATCGATCTTGCAGTTGTGCAACCAGAGAGCGGGACCCGGGCGTGGCCCGTCTACGCTTCGACCTTCCTCCCAAGAATCCGGAGAAGCAGATCTCTTTTTACATTCTGCCCTGCTTTAGCTGAGAGTTTACCAACTCAAATCTGGCTCAAGCCTGGACTGTCTAGATAAGGAAGCGGATCATAAAAACAATTGGTCTGTGTGTGAGTGTTTAGTGAGTGTACGCGCCTGTGTATGTTTTATATGATTTTACTTTGTTTTTTGGCAATTTGGAATTTTAATAAACTTTTATAGGGAGGAGATCATAGATGCCAACGCAAACCGGAGAACAGTCCCAAATTTAAACCGTTATTAAACGGTTATAGAGTTTCTACAGTCTGGTGGGTTTTCTTTCTGAAGCTAGATTGCTTTTGTCTTGGGCTCATCTTAAACAGCACTTCCTGGTTTGGGGTTGGAAGTGAAATTTAACAAGCCCTACTAGGACACGCTCTTGTGAGAGACTGTCAGCCTGCAGTTGCTGCTGGTTCACCGTCGGGCGTGACAGAAAACCTGTTTGTTACCCTGCAATAGCAACATCATTTTGGGATTTGGGGTCAGCGCTGTCTGCAGAGTTGGGATTTAGACAACTGAAGAGAAGTAAAGCAGATTTGTTTTGTTTTGGAGTCTCCGTGTCGTTTTTTCGCTCAGGCTGGAGTGCAGCCTCCTGCCTCAGTCTCGTGAGTAGCTGGGACTGCAGGCGCGTCATCACACCCAGCTAATTTATTTATTTAGTAGCTTATTTATTTATTTATTTATTTTTAAGGAGAGATAGCGTTTCACCATGTTGATCAGACTGGTCTTGAACTGACCTCAACTGATGAGCCCACTGCAGCTTCCCAAAGTGCTGGGATTACAGGCATGAGCCACCGCGCCCGGCCAGAAGGCAGATTTTAAGGAGAGATTTGTTATGCTATATGGAGCCTGGCAAAACAGAATTCTGGTTTCCTCTCTATCTCCTCATTTTAGGAATTCTGACTTCTTTCTCAAAGGGTAAGCTAGCAGCATTCTTAATTTTGGGGGGTGGGGGGAAGAAGAGGATTTAAGTGCATTTCCTCTTAAAGGATTCTACTTACTATCTGTGTATCTAGTATTTCAACAAACAGGCAGCACTGCAGGAATTTATACATAAAAATGAAACAACTTAGATATTGGGACTATGTCCACTCAGGAAAAAGAAAATGATTGTTGGTATCAGTTACATTCAGAAAGGAGGGAAAGTATGCCATAAGTCTGAAACAAGATGTTCTTATGATCGTGACATCACCACTACAGCAATTTAAACAAACACAAAAGCTGTAAGGATGAGGTGACAGGCAGCTCCTCCTTCCTGGCCTCCACCCCAAGAACTAGAATGATTTTCTTACTAGGGAGCCTACATGTCCCAGATTCAAGGTTTTAGATCCCTGGAGTACTTTATTCAAACTCTGGAATGGTTTCCACTGACTTGGTGTCATTAAAGTTTGAGGTATTTTCCAACAAAGTTTTTAAAAATTTGAGTTTAAACCGGTTATGTATTTCTTGAGACATCCTATGTAAAGCGCTATGAAAAGTGGAAGGTAGATTTAGAGACTAAAAAGATGCATTCCCTGCCCTCCGGGGACTGACAGTTTAGGCCTAGTTTAAGAGTCAGAACTCACATAAGCAGAACAATTGCTAAACAATGCATTAATGACTGTAAGTAAAACAAGAATTTCAAAGAAGTTGAAGCTCCTGATGCTTCACTTTCCCTTGTAGCCAGTGAAGAATTATTGGAACTTTGATATCACGGACCAGCATTTACTAATATGGGGAAGTTCCTTTTAAATATAGATAGCTTTGGGGTCAGGCGCAGTAGCTCACACCTGTAATCCTAGCACTTTGGGAGGCTGAGGTGAGCAGATCACCTGAGGTTGGAAGTTCCAGACCAGCATGACCAACATGGAGAAACCTCATCTTTTTAAAAAAAAATTTTAAAAAATTTAAATAAAAAGAAAGATAGAAACACACCCAAGTAAACATCACATCACATTTGCTGGAGACTGCCGTATTTTGGCAATACAACATAGAGGGTAAAGCATAAGAGTTTTAGATTCACATAGCTGTGTTTAAATCCCAGCCCTGCCACTTAAGGACTGCATACCTCAAGCAAATTACTTAATCACTCTGAGCATTAGTTCTCTTACCTGCTACCTGTGGATGATAAAGCCAAATACTCACATCCTAGGGTTATTCCAACAATGGAATAAGGCAGTGTATTAAAGCACTTGGAATAGTGTTTCATGTATGATAATTGTTCAATAAATGCTGGCTGCAATTATTAAATTGCATTTATTATTAATAGTTAACAATTTGAAAACCTTTCAATGTTCTTTGGACAGGGGCAAAGCATTTTTGGTTGGATCCCCAGTTAGAAGCAACCTCCTGTCTAGTCAATGAATGTTCCAGATCTGTTGCCATTCAACCCACATTCCAGACATTCTCTAGATCATAAAATGAGCCATAGCTGAGCAGTACCCTAGGAAAGCGCTAATCCAGACCCACATACCTGAGCTGGTAGCCAGAATTCATGCCGATGTGCTCATTCCCAATAATGGGGAGTTCCTCCATTTTTCATTTTCTTCTTTCTTTTTTTTTTTAGTTTATTTCTTTTGTGTATGTGCTGATAGAGTGGCTGGTTATTTGAAATTACTTTAACATTTGTTAGGCAAGAAGAAACCAAATTTGGGATGATGTATGCATGGTAGTGAACTTACTAAACCCAAAGTACTACCGTGTTCCTGTCCTGGGATAGGTGCAAGTTCATCATGGCCCCTCAGACCTGGAGGCAACACAGAAAACTGAGTCACGAAATTACATGGGTTTTTTTTTTGTTTGTTTGTTTGAGACAGAGTCTCACTCTGTTGCCCAGGCTGGAGTACAGTGGTGCGATCTCAGCTCTCTGCAACCTCCGCCTCCTGAGTTCAACTGATTCTCCTGCCTCAGGCTCCTGAGTAGCTTGTATTACAGGTGCCCACCACTACGCCCAGCTAATTTTTGTATTTTTAGTAGAGATGGGGTTTCACCATGTTGACCAGGCTGGTCTTGAACTCCTGACCTCAGTGATCCACCCGCCTCCCAGAGTGCTGGGATTAGAGGTGTGAGCCACTGCACCTGGTCTACAAAATTACATTTTCAGACTAGCAAGTGTATCTCTGGAAATCAAGTTATATTTTTGAACTCTTGCTGCTTTCCATTAACTTTCATTTTTCTCCCACTCACAAACACCATCTTATGGGATTAACTTTCTATATAGAAATTTTAGGAGCCCAAATATCTCGACAGCCAACCCCTTGCTTCAAATGCTTACCAAAGCTAGATTAACATCTTAATGTGCTATTTCTGTCTGGAATGTATCCAGACAGTCATTCATAGGAATCAACTTTTATTATAAGAATTCTTATATTTTTGTTATATAGAAGATTTTGAATCAATTATCTTATCCTTTCTATATATCCTAACTTACCCCCTCTTGCCCCAAAAATTGTCATCTAAATCCAGGCCTCGTCTTCATTTTCTCCCTCAGCCTGTCTTTCGTCCATTAATAGATATTTCCTGTAACCTATCCAGAAGGCATTTAGACTGGGATGATATGCTGAGCAAACCACATTTCTTCACGATAGAGAAAAAGAAACCACAATTGGTCATCATTGTGACTCACCCCAGGCTTCTACCACCACACCCAAGCCACACAATACTGCAAACACTTTGATTAGATTTAACACAGAAAATAAAGCCATCCTGCAAAGCAAGATCTTTACGTTCCAAGGTACGCCTAAGGTCACCTCTCTTGGGTGTTTGGTTATCCAATAGTCTTGATCCTTCTTGTTGCAGATCACTTCACATTACATATTTATTGGTGTTGGGTTTGTTTTCACTTTTGTTTTCTTCCCTGCATTTCTGTTTCCAGCTCAGAATATTGTCGAAAGAAATGTAACATTTCTAAGAGGTTCTTCAACTGCCTGCAAGCCACAGTGTTTTTGTCTTTTTTTTTTTAATTGAGGAAAAGTATCTCTTTGAATTTAATACTCAAAGTCATTTTGGGCACATGCAGAATCTTGATTTCTTTGACTCAATAAATAAGAATTCACTAGTTTCTAGAAAAAGAGTTTTGAACATGCACCAGGGGCCATTTGTAATATCTGCCCAGCTCTCTCCCGTTCTCATTCTTTGGAGTAGAATTCCAGATCCCATCAGGGCTCCATTACTCTATCCCTCTTCTCTGCAGCCCACAGTTGACTGGACCAATGGTATACCTGACTTGAACTGACCCAAACAAGTTTTCTTTCCTCACTGGGAGGTGGGGGACTGAGTAATGAAATTAAGAGGAAGATAGAGGAAAAAAACTTTCTGGGTCCTAAAAATGGTAACATGAAGCATGTAGACCTGGGTGTCACTGTGGAAACTGAGGACCCAGAAAGCCAGCCTGCACAGGAAGAAGAACAGGTCTGCCAGGGAAGCAGAGATGGAGGAAGCAGAAGAGTGCTGAGCTTCCTTGCAACCTTCCAGTTATGAGCTCCACTCTCCAGAGAGCACAGTTGCATTCAAAAGGCTTTGGTTCTGGGAGGTATGCTATAGCCTTCAAAGTAATGTCTCCTCATTTTTGTTTTCATAGTACAAGTTGTTTTTTCTGTTATTTATTAACCAAAAGAGTCTCAACAAATTCAGAAACTAAGCAGAATATGCATGAAGTATGTAACTTGTTTTTTTTTCTTTCTTTTCTTTTTTTAATTGCACTTTAGGTTCTGGGGTACATGTGCAGATCATGCAGGATTGTTGCATAAGTACACACATGGCAATGTGGTTTGCTGCCTGCATCCCCCCCCATCACCTGTAGCTGGCATTTCTCTCTACGTTATCCCTCCTTGACCTCCCCCACCTCACCGCTGTCCCTCACTTGGCTCCCCCGCAACAGACCCCAGTGTGTGATCTCCCCTCCCTGTATCCCCCGTGTTCTCATTGTTCAACACCTGCCTATGCTGTGTTTGATTTTCTGTTCTTGTGTCAGTTTGCTGAAAATGATGGTTTCCAGATTCATCCATGTCCCTACAAAGGACATGAACTCATCATTTTTTATGGCTGCATAGTATTCCATGGTATATATGTGCCACATTTTCCTTGTCCAGTCTATCATTGATGGGCATTTTGGGTTGGTTCCAGGTCTTTGTTATTGTAAACAGTGCCACTAGGAACATATGTGTGTATGTGTCTTTATAATAAAACGGTTTATAATCCTCTGGGTATATACCCAGTAATGGGATTGCTGGGTCAAATGGAATTTCTATTTCTAGATCCCTGAGGATGTTCCACACTGTCTTCCACAATGATTGAACTAATTTACACTCCCACCAACAGTGTAAAAGTGTTCCTATCTCTCTACATCCTCTCCAGCATCTGTTGTCTCAAGATTTTTTAATGATCGCCATTCTAACTGGCGTGAAATGGTATCTCAATGTGGTTTTGATTTGCATTTCTCTAATAATCAGTGATGATGAGCACGTTTTCATATGTTTATGGGCCTTATATATGTCTTCTTTTGAAAAGTGTTCATATCCTTCACCCACTTTTGGATGGGTTTGTTTGTTTTTTCTTGTAAATCTGTTTTAGTTCTTTGTAGATTCTGGATATTAGCCCTTTGTCAGATGGGTAGGTTGCAAAAATTTTTTCCCATTCTGTTGGTTGCCGGTTCACTCTAATGATTGTTTCTTTTACTGTGCAGAAGCTCTGGAGTTTAATTAGGTCCCATTTGTCTATTTTGGCTTTTGCTGCCAATGCTTTTGGTGTTTTAGTCATGAAGTCCCTGCCTACGCCTATGTCCTGAATGGTTTTGCCTAGGTTTTCTTCTAGGGTTTTTATGGTGTTAGGTCTTATGTTTAAGTCTTTAATCCATCTGGAGGAAATTTTAGTGTAAGGTGTCAGGAAGGGTCCAGTTTCTGCTTTCTGCATATGACTCGGCAAGTTTTCCCAACACTATTTATTAAACAGGGAATCCTTTCCCCATTGCTTGTTTCTGTCAGGTTTGTCAAAGATCAGATGGTTGTAGATGTGTGACATTGCCTCCAAAGCCTCTGTTCTGTTCCATTGGTCTATATCTCTATTTTGGTACCAGTATCATGTTGTTTTGATTACTGTAGCCTTGTAGTGTAGTTTGAAATCAGGTAGCGTGATGCCTCCAGATTTGTTCTTTTTGCTTAGGATTGTCTTGGCTATGTGGGCTCTCTTTTGGTTCCATATGAAGTTTAAGGTGATTTTTTCCAGTTCTGTGAAGAAGGTCATTGGTAGCTTGATGGGGATAGCATTGAATCTATAGATAACTTTGGGCAGTATGGCCATTTTCATGATATTGATTCTTCTTAACCACGAGCATGGAATGTTTCTCCATCTGTTTGTGTCTTCTCTGCATCTATTAAGATAATCATGTGGTTTTTGTCTTTGGTTCTGTTTATGCGGTGAATTACATTTATAGACTTGTGTATGTTGAACCAGCCTTGAATCCCCGGGATGAAGCCTACTTGATCATGATGGATAAGCTTTTTGATGTGCTGTTGCAATTGGTTTGCCAGTATTTTATTGAAGATTTTTGCATCTATGTTCATCATGGATATTGGCCTGAAGTTTTTGTTGTTGTTGAGTCTCTGCTAGTTTTGGTATCAGGATGATGTTGGTCTCATAAAATGATTTGGGAAGGATTCCGTCTTTTTGTATTGTTTAGAATAGTTTCAGAAGGAATGGTATCAGCTCCCTCTTTGTACATCTGGTAGAATTCAGCTGTGTATCTGTCTGGATCTGGACTTTTTTTGGTTGGTAGGCTCTTAATTGCTGCCTCAACTTCAGCCCTTGTTATTGGTCTGTTCAAGGTTTCAACTTCTTCCTGGTTTAGGCTTGGGAGGGTGCAAGTGTCCAGGAATTTATCGATTTCTTCTAGGTTTACTGGTTTATGTGCATAGAGTTGTTTGTAGTAATCTCTGATGGTAGTTTGTATTTCTGTGGAATCGGTAGTGATATCCCTTGTATCGCTTTTTATTGCATCTATTTGATTTTCTCTCGTTCCTTTTTTATTAATCTGGCTAACGGTGTGTCTATGTTGAAGACACAACGTATAAGAATCTCTGGGATACATTTAAAGCAGTGTCTAGAGGGAAATTTATAGTAATAAGTGCCCACCAGAGAAGCGAGGAAAGATCTAAAATCAACACCCTATTGTCGAAATTGAAAGAGCTAGAGGAGCAAGATCAAAAAACTCAAAAGCTAGCAGAAGACAAGAAGTAACTTAAGATCAGAGCAGAACTGAAGGAGACAGAGACACAAAAATCCCTTCAAAAAATCAATAAATCCAGGAGCTAGTGTTTTGTAAAGATCAACAAAATAGACCACTTGCCAGATTAATAAATTGTTTTTAAGTAAAGTTCTTAGTAATTTTTCCAAACTTTTTTTCTCCATTTTCCTCAGTAAGAAATACATCTTACCTTGCAACTAGTACATATACATTCACATAATAAGAACATGAAGTTTCATGAAACAATTCTTATCTTTATTACCTATGATCAGGTAAAAGCAATGAATAATGTGAATATTTATGTTTTATTAATCTGTAAACACAAAAAGGAAACAAATCAAAAACAAACAATACTAAACTAAAAATTAGGAAATACTTTATTTAATGCTGCAGCTATGTGTTTTTGTTATTTTAATTGGATCAAGATTGAAAATCCTCCTTTACACAAACAGGCTGTTGAGAATATTAACAGTGGCAGCATATTTTGATGTTTACCTTCTTTATACTTTATTCAAATTTCTTTTATAAACTGCTGATGATGATTCACTAATGTCATAACTGACTATTGTCCCCATAGTTTGAGAAACAGTAAGCCAGAAATATTGTTAAATTGCCTACTACTAAGATGAGCTAAGATAAGGCAAATGCATTGCAAATATCTACAATAGATACTGATTTGACCTCAGACATCTGTAATTTTTTTTTTTTTTGAGACAGTCTTACTCTGTCACCTAGGCTGGAGTGCTGTGGCATGATCTCAGCTCACTGCAACCTCTGCCTCTCAGGTTCAATCAATTCTCTGCCTCAACCTCCCCAGTAGCTGGGATTACAGGCACTCGCCACCATGCCCGGCTAATATTTGTATTTTTAGTAGAGACAAGGTTTCACCACCTTTGCCAGGCTGGTCTTAAACTCCTGACCTTGTGATCCACCTGCCTTGGCCTCCCAAAGTGCTGGGATTACAGGTGTGAGTCACTGTGCCTGTCACATCTGTCTTTTTTAAAGCTTGCTAGAGGGGGAATCCCAGTTTTTCATTCACTACTGTGGATAATTTGTAACAATTCTCGTCATGTGGAAAGTCATCTGTATTTCACTGTGGACTGCCATTCAAATTCATTTCTTCTTGATAATGAACAGGTGCTCTAAAGCTTCTCTTTGCCTGGGTCTATCCCTCTCTCTGCCTTTCCCTCCTTATCCACAGGAAGTCACACTGGTCCACCCACTGGGCCATGCATGACTCATGCTCTTTTCCTTTCCTGCAGTTTTCCATGTTGTTGTCTTCCGGGAGACTCTCATCTCCTATCTGGTATTCTAAAATCCTGCACATCCTTCAGGTAGCAGCATAAGCTCATCCACCATCAGGTCTTGCTGTTCATGCTGCCCCATATCTTTTTTTCCTTTTCCTATCACCTATAGGCCTGGAAAGGTTTTTATTCCGTATTTATTGATACAGAAAAATATTGAGGATCCTGTTGGAAGAACAGTGTATTTATAAAATAGCATGTACATTGTAGAGCTAAAGATAAAGATAAAGCTATACATCCAGAAATTAACTAGATGTGAGTATTTGGGTAATTCTATTTTGGTTTTATTTTCCCAGTTTATGTTTTCTTATTAACACATAGTATACAATAAAAATAATAAAAGGAAAGTCTTCACTTTTGAGTTAGCAGTGAATGTCTTCTATCATTTGAGCGCTTCCCAAATTTAACACAAATACATATGGGGCTTAATTGTTCTCTTCTCATGTGTTCAGCTTCCACTTCCAAATGTATTGCAATATTCTTGAAAATCCAGATGCTACTTTTCTGATTTTTCTTAATTTTCATTTTCCAATTTTGATATAACAGCAAGTTATTAATGAACTTACTCTTGATAACATCTGAATGTGGTCAAGTAAAAGCTTATATTGTATATGTCTAGAAGATATTTGTGTTTTATTTTACTTCCTTCAGACCACTGAATACTCTGTAAATATTGCTTCTCAGATTAAAACATAACATCAGAGAAAGAGAGTGCTTTGCTTTTGAAACTGATAATGTGCAGTAGCTATGCAAACTATACATGTGAGGTTTTTTTGCTTACACTATGTACTCCACAATTTGGTTTTCTTAAGAAAAAGATACAGGAAGGAAAAATGAGAGAAGTAGTGAAAGTGAAAGAAAGGTAAGAAAGACAATGGAAAAAAGAAAATGATAAAGAGAAAGGAGAGATACAAGGGAAGAGAAAAGGAGAGAGGAAGAAGAAAAGGAAAAATGGATAGTTAAGCAACAGGAATGAAAAAGGGTAAATTAAGTAGTATTTTTTTTTCAGTCTCTATAGAGACTGTCAAAAATTGCCAATGCCTACAATATTTCAAGTCGTCATGGCGGGTTATTGGGAAAAGTTTTCAATTAGCAACAATAGCGCCTCAGATAACCTCATTGCCTATAATATTGCCACTACACAAAGCTAATTAAGTAGTATTTTTAAGGGGGAAACAAATATTAGATTAAAGCTACCATCAAAAAAAAAAAAAAAACAGAATAAGACCCATAGTTATTTATTTGTTTATTTATTTATTTTGCTTTTCAGTCTTGCAAATATTTAAAGATAGTTATTTTGGGCCCCAAATTCTTTTTTCCTTTTCTGCTTAAAGAAGTCAAAATGAAATATTCCTTCGTTCTGTAAATATTGGGTTGAGATACAAGATAAAGATCTGAGAGAAAAGAAAAAGAAAAGAGTCTTTAAATAATTTTTATTTTATCTATAATTTACCTTTTGCTGATTCTAATCTAGGACTTTACAGGCATTTTATAAATACTGACAGCAATGTTATGAGGTTTTATTTGTGCCCTTATTTTACAGAGAAGAAGATGGCTGTTTTAAGAAGGTAAGACTTCAACCACAACCGGGAAATGGCAGAGCCAGATTCCAAAGCCAGGTCTACTAACTACACCTCCTCTCCAAATCGTTGCCCTTTCTGGAGCAACAGCTCAATTGTTCTCTCTTAATCATCTGTTTTTTCTAGGTCTCCCAGAACTCTCTAGATGAGACCACATTTATTTATTACGAATTTATTTTGCAGTTGACTTAGAGAAAAAAAAATGTGATTAAAAAACACCTGTCTGGCATAACTTCAATACCAGGTTGGGCCTAGCCCCACCCCAAGGCAATGAATCTGGATTGGTTTGCCTACTCAGACCCAGAGACTCCCTGTGAGGTCTGACCCCACCCTGGAGATATAGGATAGCTGTGGCACAGAGGAGATATGTCCCTGGAGCCTGGGGAACTATATCAAGGCAATCGATAAACTGTGGAAACACTGCCATTAATTTGGGAGATAATGGCTGTGAGAAAGGGAGGCTCAACAGGGACCCTGATGGGTCTCAAGGATTAGGAGACATCCCTCAAGCACTTCGCTCAAGCCAAACCAGCTCCTTACAGCAGGTGGGTAAGAAGATGTGGTCTCGGCTGGTGCCCAGCTACCTCTCCCAAACCTGTTGGCCTGCGGGAAGGGATTATGGTTCCCGTGCAGTGTGTGCCGCTTCTGAAGTAGGCAGTAGTCAGCGTGTCACTGCTGGAGTCCCTATGACCACCAATTTCTGTCACCAGCTCTGTTTTTCCTGGGATATATCAGATATCACATCTTATATTTTACATTTTGTCAGTTTAATATAGGCAAGATGATTCCATGTGCAAATAACGCATCCAAGGGAAATCTTAAAACAAACGAATGGCACATACCTCACTCCTTGAGTGGGTTAGGCCAAATACTGTGCATCCGGAGGCTCCTTGACACAGAGCATTTATGTGGAGGCTTCACCCAGGAGTCACGTAAACATAGGGTTTCCTCCTTGTGGGTGTGCCATGAGCTGATTGGATCGGTAGCCAAAAGTATAATTAGGTGCTCTGGGTACTAAGCTAGTTTTTCTGTTTATGTCCCTCCCCTAGAGTTTTAAGTTGAGCACTATTTAGCACTTAGGCTAAAATAATATTGCATCAGTTTTCTTTGTTTAAAAAAATCCCTGTGACCCATCAATTCTACTTTTTTCCCTAAAGGGTGTTATTTTTACACCATGAATATTCTAATTATAGACTCCATGTTGGAAATCATCTGTAATTATCAAACCAAGCAAAGCCAATTATTACAACCTGGTTGGAAGAGACCTGAGGGTTGGTCTGAACCTTGTTTGCCATGAACCATCTTCTTAGAACCATCCCTAGGAGGTCCTCTGACACTGCCCCAGTGGCCGCTGCAGGAAGATCTGCTCTGGGAAAGAGCAGGGGTTTTGGATTCAGTCACCTACAGATTTGAATCCCAGCTCTGGTCCTTAGCAGTGAGCTCTTAGGCAATCTACTGAAGCTCTCTGAGACTCAGTATCTTTATCTGTAAGATGGGCCTACTAATACATAACTTGCAGAGCTGTTACTTTTATAAACATGTCACAGGGAGAGTCTGATTTAATGCACAGGTTAAATATGTGTGTCTTTATTCCTTCTCTCCCCTGAAACTTCACTGACAGTAAATGAAATTAAAACAAATAGGAAAGTTCTAAACCCACAGGATAAAGGGAATAGAACAGGAGACAATTACAAACATGATAGAATCAACACAACTTTGTAAAATGTGTAGAAGCCAAATTTCACAGAATGGAGAAAGCTACAACCTGAGGGTCTGCAGGGGAGACACAGACAGAAGTGAGTCAGACTGAATGACAGTTTGAGGCTCAGGGTTTGGAGGTGGGACATGGGCTGAAAAGAAAGATACGGGTGAAAATCTTTACAGATTGCAGTTAGAACCTCAGTCTCTTTCTTCTATCCCACACATCAAGGCAACTACCCCTTCCCAGCCTCAGGTGAGAAGGGAATTTTACAAAGAGAAAGACAGTAGAGACAGGATAAGAAAATTAGATACCAACTTAAGACATACGACATCTATCCAGCAGGATTTTTGAAAAGACAACAGAGAAAGCAGAGAAGATATAATCAAGTGATGATGTTTTAAAATATCAGCATTTTGACTGATATTCATACACACACACACACACACACACACACACACACACACACACTCTCACACTCACAATCTTCCCTAGGCACATCACTGGTGCTCTGTCCCACATTAGAATGTCTCAGAGGCTGAGGGTACATCCTCTGCAGTGTCGTCTCACCACAAGCTGCTGTTCTCCTTCCTAACTAGACAGTGCTTTGTTGCTGAGGAGCCCAGGGCACAGTAGATTTTTGTCTGATTTAGATAATTGAGATGGGGGAGGTTGGCATCGGCAGCATCATTTCCCTAAAACCGCATTTATTTCTACTACTGCTTGGGTCTATTTTTATTAGTTCAATTTTTTTTCCAGAATATTCCCTGAAAGAGAATATTGACCCACACTGTTATCCAAGCTCAATTCTGAGAGAGCACAGCAGAAAGAACAATCACAATGCCTCAGCCAATGAATGCTTCAATGTCAAGGTTGGAAAACAAATTTCCAAACACAATTCTAAATATCAATTTTGCGCTATTCCGTTGAAAAAACTTCTTCTCTAAACTTTGTCTATCTGCGTCTTTAAAAGGATGGTATACATCTGAAAAGCAGTAAAAACTGTTTTGAGTAATCTTTTCTTCCTTTCCCCCACCTACCCTCCCATGAATGCACACACATGCTACATACACAAACACACAATTAAGTGGGTAAGAGGTAGGGAGAAACATTACATGTACGGAAAGTACATCTCATGCTGACGGGTAGAGAAAGTAAGTGAAGGGGGAGAATCGCCAATTACATGAAGTAATTCTGAAAAGAAGATTTTTAGGAGGAAGCATGTTAGAGGACAGTTGTCTAATTGTTAATATTGGATTTCAAATTCCAAGTTATAATTTATAATTTCTAGATGCAAAAAATGAATCCATCTACTTCCACAAGTGGGATAATCATCAGGATAAGATAGGCTATACTTCAATTACCAACAAATGTGACACCTAAGTGGCTCACCACATGAAAGTACATTCCTTTTTCATGCAAGGTCCACTGCAGGTCCAGCAGCTCCCCCGAGGCAGCTTGCTTCCAAGTGACCCACGCTCTCATAATTAACATCATCATTTCAACCTGAGGCCTATAGCAGGGAAAAGGAAAATGTACCAAGAATCCTAGTCATTCTTCTATGCTTCAAACTGGAAGTGATCCGCATCACTTGTACTTCCAGTCCACTGGCCAGAACTGGCTCCAAGGCCCCAGTTTAATTACAAGCGAGTCTGGGAAATTAAAGGGAACACATGGGTATTTGGTGAGCATTAAATATCTCTACCACAGGCTGAAAGCATAGATGGAAAGGCCTGATTCTGCCACTTCCTCACTGTGTAATTTATTTAAGCTCTCTGACTCAGATTCTTCAACTGTAAAATAGAGATAGAATAATATCTAACTTATGAGGTTGCTATAAGGATTATATGAGGATTTGCAAGTAAAACTTTCAGAACAGTGTCTGTCAGAGAGAAAATTTTATGACTGTTAGCTGTTATGTTACCATCATTACAGTATTACCTAACTCACTATATACACCAAGGATTGACTAATCTTTACTGCCTCTATGACTTGAAGTTTAAGTGTGACTCTAAGAGGAATACATTGCATTTGAATGGTATTTTACAGTTTGAATGTCAACAATAAACCTGTGTGATGCAGGAAAAACATAATTTTCAATTCATTATTTAGGAAATAGTTCAGAGACTGCTCAATTGGGTCAAAGTTACATCAACTAGTTCTGGTGGAACACTAGAATCCAGTTCTCATGGCTGTTTCAGCAGCCTTATCCATGAGCCCCAGAATGACTGATCAATGGGGAAACTAAGGCAGCAAAGGTGGCTTGATCCAAGGTGGCCGAGGGCCACCTTCCAAGATTGTAAGAAATACTCTCCTTTATTTTCCTTTGGTTTTAGTAAAGTTTGATATACTTTCAAAGTGTTTTCCCAGTAAGTGACATTTTAAAATAAAAAAAGATAATTGTTTAAACTTACATTTCACTTCTTGGAAAGCAGCAGTCACATTATCTTATAATTATAATTATAATTATAATATATATATATTTTCAAAGCATTAGAATCCAAAAATTTTAAGTATTACAGACTAAAGGAAAAGAGAATCCTAATTTAATAAACTTAGAAAATCTTACAAATGGATATTATGTTTGAAATAAATAAAATAGGAATAATTTTAATTTTCACATTTAAAAATTATTTGGGCATGGACTGAACTTAGTGACTTGCTTCCAAATAACACAGAAAGGGCAAAATAATAATATTGAACTGGAGAAACCGGAAAGACATCACCTTAACCAAGTGATGAATGTTGACAGCACCAGTGGTAGTTACATGGCTCTCATGCAGCCTGGTAGAACGTGACAAGAAGGCCACTTTACCACTGTGATAATCTTCCCCAAACTCATAACTCCATCCTACTCATGATAAAAACATCAGATAAGCTCAAATGGAGAGATATTCTACAAAATACTAGATGTACTCAAACTGTCAAGGGCATGAAAACAAGGAAAGCCCTAAAAACTGTCACAGACCACAGAGGAGTCGAAGGGGACATGGTGACCAAATGTAGTGAGTGTGCAAAGTTGGATTGGGACCTCCAACAAGAAGGAATCAGCGGAATAATAAATCCAAATTAAGTCTGGAGTTTTGGTTCGGGTTGTTTTTGTTTGTTTGTTTGGGACAGGATCTCACTCTCTTGCACAGACTGGAGTGCAGTGGCCCTATCTCGGCTCACTGCAACCTCCACCTCCCAGTCTCAAGCGATTCTCCTGCCTCAACCTACTGAGTAGCTGCAATTACAGGTACATGTCACTACCGCCCGGCCAACTTTTGTATTTTTAGTAGAGATGTGGTTTCACCATGTTGGCCAGGTTGGTCTCGAACTCCTGACCTCAAATGACCCACCTGCCTCAGCATCCCAAAGTGCTGGGATTACAGGCATGAACCACCATACCCGGCCCAATTTTTTGTATTTTAAATGGAGGTAGAGTTTCACCATGTTGGCCAGACTCGTCTCAAACTCCTGACCTCAGGTGATTCACTTGCCACGGCCTCCTAAAGTGCAGGGATTACAGGCATGAGCCACCACGCCCAGCCAGAAACTCCAGACTCTTTAGCTATCACGTTCCTATACTCACATCCCACCCCCCCCCACCAGCCCTGAACAACTACTAACTTTTCTGCCTTTGCAGATTTAACTATTCTGAACATTTCATATAGATAGAATTGTATAATAAGTGATATTTTGTGACTGGCTTGAAGTATTATTTTGTATTCTCCAGAAAAACTTTGAAGAATAGATAGCAAAAGTAACTTAGAAAAATGCACTTTTAGGGATGCAGATATTATATCATTTTGAAATATAATCTCAATGCCCTACTCCCACGGTGTCTTGCATCCCATCTGCATGCAAACATGCCACTCCATATTCCATCATAAACATTGTTTTGTATGTAGCAAAATAATAAATATAGAGTAGTGGTTAAGAGCACAGCCGAGAGAGGCAGGCCACCTACTTTAAATGCTAATGCTATTCTGTAGCAGCTGTGTAACGCAGGGCAATTACTCAATCTCTCTGGTTTTTAATTTTCTCACCTGTAACACTGGGAAAATAATGGTTCCTACCTCATAACGGTGTTAGAAGGATAAAATGAGCAAATAGGATAGAAGGATAAAATGAGGCTTTGAAACAGTTCGTAGTATATATTAAGAACATATGTACTTGTCTGGGCTTGGTGACTCACACCTGTAATCCCAGCACTGTGGCAGCCTATGTGGGTGGATTGCTTAAGGTCAGGAGTTTGAGACCAGCCTGGCCAACATGGTGAAACCCCATCTCCTGTCTCTGCTAAAAATACAAAAATTAGCTGGATGTGGTGCCATGTGCCTGTAATCCCAGCTACTTGGGAAGCTGAAGCAGGAGAGGTTGCACTGAGCCAAGATCAGGCCACCGCACTCCAGCCTGGGTGACAGGAGTGAAATCTTGTCTCCGAAAACAAACAAACTATATGTGCTTTATTTACTATCATTATCAACTGTGAGGGCAATTCAATGCAAAAAGTGCCACAAAGTACTCCCTGGACCTATTCGATCATAGACCATTTCAACTAGAAGTGCCTTTCTAAATTCCCCAGTTTATTCCTCTCATCCTTGGAAGAAGAAACTTTAGCCTGGAATGACCCAATAATGTGGCCTTATCCATTCAACAAATATTTATTGAGGACATATTAGGTACCGCGAATTATCTCAAGTTCTGTGAATAAGATTGACATGATCCTTTTCATCATGGAGTCTAGTGGTAGATACAGGTAAATGGTTATGACAGGGATCAAAGAACGTAGTAAAGAGAAGAATTGTATCGTTGCATAAGGAAACAAAGAGAAATCAGGCAAGATAACACGTTCTGGTTGGTTTTTGGAGAGCTTAGAGAAGTTTCAGAGCATGGGTAGATAATGGGAGTAAGATAAAGAGAGGAAGGATTTCTGAGATGTTTTGCTGAGAGTTTTGATTCCGACCCCCCTCAGGCATTTTCAATTGCAGTAAAGAGACTTCGGTAAAGATTAAAACGTTTAATTACTTTATGAACATTTGACCACCGTTTCTTGAAACACAGACTGCATTTAGGATTGAACTGTGAGGATCCTGGGTTTTATGTAGGTTCTGGCCTGTTAAATATTATGCAATCCTGGGGGAAAGTTAGAGGGAGCCTTGTGAGCATGCAGGAAAGTGGACTTTAACTTAAAAGATTCAAAAAGGAGCAAGAGACATCTAAACTGGGACTTGGAGGATGAAGGGGCTGCAATGGGGAAAAAGTATTCCGGGAGAAGGGAAATGAGCAAAGGCAGGAACTGGCATGTTCCAGGATCTGAAAGTAGGAGGGGCATGGCTGGAATACATTAGCCAGAAGGCAGAAGAAGGCAGCAGATTAGGCTGCAAGATCATAAGGGTCTAAACTTCATCCTCTGGGCGCTGGGAAACCATCAAGGACTGTAAGCACTGAAGAGGGATGATTCACAGGGTGCTAGGTAGTTGTTGGCCCAGCAAAGAGCCCGACTCTTGACAGTAGAGTTTTTTCACTACCCCATACTGATCCCACATCCCACATCCCACCCTCAAGAATAGAAAGCTGCAAACTTCAAGAAAATAAACAAGAAACCAGAAGATGGCTGGAAATTTTCCATAGCCTCCTCACAAGCAGGAGATATTTTATACCTTCTTACCTAGTGCCAGACCTAGAGAGGTTATTATCATTATTATTATCACTAGACAAAATTAGAGAATAAAAATTTTATTTTCCCTTTATTTCTACAATTCTTTTCAATGCACAGTTGTAAACTTGTTTCTGTGTCTCTAAACAGCAGTATTAATAGCATGGCTGCTCTGTGAAAGAAATTATTCTTTGGTGACCCCGTGAAAGGCAAACATCATTGTAAAAGGAGGAAAAATTTAATTAAATGGGTAATATTTTCAAACCTAATATTCTGTTATGTAGCAATTTGACAGTATGCTTTTACAATATTTATTTTCTCCTTTTTTCTATTTGCAAAGTTTTATAGTATTATAGTATTATATAGCATTGCGGAGTGTAATGGACATAAGCCATCCAGATCCCCTTCAGGAATAACGGAGACTTTTCTGGGAGTGCTGCCAGAAGAAAGACCTCATCTGCAGAGCTCTGCCAGCTTTGGGGATTGCCACAGCTTCAGAGAGCCACTTCCCTCTTCTAAGGTCATGATTCTTCCTTATCAAGTATATCCAGTGACTAAGTGATGCAGGCATAAAAAGGCCTCTCCTGTCTCCTGAACCCTGCACAATTCTAAACGGCATTCCATCTCTGTAACTCCCTGCAGGGCTGTCTGCGGCATCTAGCAGGTGTGCATCCCAACTCAGCTGTCGCTTTGCCCATTCCTCCCTTCCCTTCCATAGGTGTTGACCCCAAGGGCTCTTGTGGAAAGGAGATACAATCTCAGTCCCCCTTGTCCACAGAGGCAAGAGCAGGAAATTTTGTCATGCTGACGAACAAGGCCTGAAGGTATTTTGCAGGTGTTTTACTATCTGGAGGACAGTAAAACATAAAGGATGAGAAATATATCCTGAGGGCCTAGCTCTAGGTATGTGTGTCTTAGGTTCTTGCTTTGTAGCAGTGCGAATTCAACATATTTCATATGCTGTTTATTCTCTCTTTCTTCTCTTGTTCCTTTGTCCGTCCATCCTTCCAGCTCTAGAGGTATTCCTCCCCTGGCCCCATCTGTTATCCATGCATAAAGCCAGTGTAATCCGAGAAGCACCACAAGGTCCCTGTGGCCTAAATGTATTCTCCACTGGCTAAAATGACTTCCTCTTTTATGTACAAAATTCACCACTAAAGCCATTCTTTTGGATAATTCAATAGCTAAAAGCAGGAAGTTCCTATTCAGATACATGCACGTGGCATGGGAAAAGGGCTCTGAGAGTCTTTGCCTATTTTACTAATTAATCTTTGCTTATTTACAAGGATTCTTTTTTCTTTTTCTGGTTTACTCAGGAAACCATCACTATGGAATGAACTTGATTGAGAGGAGATGGCAAATAGGACAGGTAAGATTTAGTGGGATGGAGGCAACCGGATGTCAATTACAAGGTCCAGGCTTCCTGGAGTGGCTTCTCTTCTAGGACTTCAAGACAGGAGAGCCAGAGTGGAGGGAACTGCCCAAACTGTGCATATGTCAAACAAAACAAAAAAACTCTGCCTCTGTCTCAGTTTTACCCACTGAATTACCCAAAAACTCTCAGCTGTCAGATCAAATGGATACTCATCACATATTGTCTGACAATCTTTGGGTGACTTTTTATGTTGATGAGGTCCCTGCATGGCCCATCCTCACCTTTTACAGCCTCCTCCTATCAGGGCCCCGAGGCCCCATGTCTATAAGCTTCTCCTGTTCAGGCGTCATTGCCTTCTCCCGCTCTGGACTTCATTCTGCCTTCCTTTTTCTCGTTTTATACATTTCCTGAGGAGAAGTGATGAGTTTCTGAACAAGAACAGGAGCCATGGGGATGAAGAATAGGAGATAAAATGTGCAGATTACTTAGGATGGGGTTTCAGCTCACTCAGGCCGAACATGGGAAGAAGGAGCCCCTCAGCTCTCCTCTCTCTACAGCCAGCCACCCCTCATTCAGGCTCAGTGAGAAGCCCATCTTGGAATCTGACAGCACTCTCCAAATACCTCTGCCTGCCTCTGCCCTCTTCCTAGGATCACGTGGCTGTGATTGTGTACTGTACCTTGGTCACAGTAATGGGGGGCCCTGTAGTTCAGGCTTTGAGGTAGATCCTTCTCTGCTTGCACACCCTCATTGGCTTAGGGTGATTTTCATCTTTTTCAGATGAACGGGATGAGTCAGTATAGAAATAGGAGTTATACAATGTTGGTATATGATCTGTTGATGTGGGACAAAGAACAGGACCAAAGACCAAGACATGGGCTGAATATCAAAAGATGGAAAAGATCCTGAGAAGATAGGAGGCCATGTCTGAGAACCAGTGTTTCTAGAGAAGGGATGAAGTCCTCCGAGGCATGCTGTTTCTCTTTGAAAATAATGTCCCTAGGCTCTGTGGTAGAGAGAAGGAGATGAAGCGAAGATGGGATAGGGAAATTCTGCAGTCCTAAAAGTTTGTTCTGCGCAACTTATTTATGCTTCATTGAGAAAGGAATCCTTGGAATTAGATGGAACTGATACAAACTATTGAGACCCATGAATTTAAGACGCCCATGGGAGGAGAAAATATCCTTAGTGTTGACAACGGCCACGAATATGTTCCCTGAGAGGGGCTTTGAGAGTTGAGCTGCTTATGCTGTTCTTACTGGTGTATCACAACAAAATCGTTCAAGCCCATGATTCAGAATATAAGGGAAGGAGAAAACATCGGCTGCCTTGTGTAACCTTAACCTCGCATGCACTGGCACAAAAAACACCCAAGATGTTTGGGGAGATCTAGAGGATCCTCAGAAGAATGCCAAAGGCTTTTCCAATGGAAGAGAAGCAATTTGGATGAAGCACCCAGTAATGCCTTTGCTTACAGAGGTGCATTTTTTTTTTTTGTTTCTTCATTTTCTTTGAGATGGAGTCTCACTCTGTTGCCCTGGTTGGAGTGTAGTGGCGTGATCACTGCAACCTCTACCTCCCAAGTTCAAGCGATTCTCCTGTCTCAGCCTCCCTAATAGCTGGGATTACAAGCCTGTGCCACCATACCTGGCTAATTTTTGTACTTCTTTTTTTTTTTTTCTTTAGTAGAGATGGGGGTTTTACCACATTGGCCAGGGTGGTCTCGAACTCCTGACCTCAAGTGATCCACCCGCCTCTGCCTCCCAAAGTGCTGGGATTACAGGCATGAGGCACCACACCAGGCCCATTTTGCATAGTGTATAAAAACACTCAGATGAACGACCCAACCTCCTCCTTGCCGAGCTTCATGCCCTGCCCAAGATTTCACTCAGTCAGAGAAAGTGACTTTTCTCAGTTAGTCTACTCAGGGGAGAAGTTTTTCCAAAATTTGCACTCTGACTTTCCAAAAGATAGTGGTGGCCCAGGGATTTAGCTATCTTTTTCCAAAGCCCAGTCACACTTCTTCTCACACTATGAACGCTGTATCTAAAGTCAATCTTTAAATCTTCAAATTTATTTAGATAGACAAAATACTGTATGTTTCTTACATTATCATATTTTTCTTAAATAGTAAAATTTACTTATTTGGTAAGATATTGTTTTGTCAAAAAATGCAACTAGTGATTAACTAAAAAAATCTGTGTTTAGAAGAGAAAATAAGCTATTTAACTTTTATGGATTTTAGTTTTATATTACTGTTCTGGGAAGAAATTTTTAACTCTCAAGAGTTGGTAACGTGACAGCAATATAATTTCTAAAGGATCATTAAGCCAGGCAGTTTTCATCTGTTTAACGTCACTTTTGGGTACTCGAATTTCTTTGATTACTGGCCATACAACAGTTCACCAGGGGAAGTATTTGCAAAATGCGTCCTAAAAAGCTGAATTTGGCCAGGTGGGGTGGCTCACATCTGTAATCCCAGCACTTTGGGAGGCCAAGGCAGATGGATCATGAGGTCAGGAGATTGAGACCATCCTGGCCAACATGGTAAAACCCGGTATCTGCTAAAAGTACAAAAATTAGCTGGGCGTGGTGGTGTGCACCTGTAGTCTCAGCTACTTGGGAGGCTGAGGCAGGAGAATAGCTTGAACCCCGGAGGTGGAGGTTTCAGTGAGCCGAGATCATGCCACTACACTCCAGCCTGGTGACAGAGTGAGACTCATCTCAAAAAAAAAAAAAAAAAAAAGAAGCTGAATTCATTTACCCACTCATGGACTAGAATTATTGAAAATGGAACACTGGAATGTTAGAAAGCCACATTCCAGAAAGATAGTATAAATCCGTGGTTACATAGGATGCTCTGGGGCTAGACTTCTGAGTTGCCTTGTGAACATACATATTGGATGAGTCAGCTTGGGCAAGCTACCTGGCCTCCCTGTGCTTTAGTTTCTCATTTGTGAAATGGAACTACCTCTTATATGGTTGCTACACAAATTAGCTGAGAAAATAAATGTAAAGTGTTTAGGCTTGTACCTGACACATAGTAAACATAGTAATTAAATTACATTAGCAACAGAACAACTAATACTGAGCTGACCTAAGACGTAACTGGCCAAGCCTCAGAGCACTGTATTCTGCCCTGGTGCTGCTTCTGATGCTGAGCCTGCAACTCATTCATAGTCACAGTAATGGTCTTGAGCACATGGAGAGGCAGAGAGCTAGGAAACCCCAGAGGGGGACTGTGATCTATTCCAGCTCTGACCCCCTGCCAGGATCTACTGAAGCCATACCTCCACCTCACCCCACACTGCATCTTTACCCCCAACCCTTATCCTTCTGCTCCCCCAGGAGTGACACAAAGTTAGATGTGGCTGCTCAGGTCCAGCAGCTCCAGAGTGGAGCATAAGAACTTGTCGTCCCTCTTACACTTGTGCAAATGTCTTAAGGGAATTCCAGCAGCCACATTTAAGCCCCTTTCCCCCACCAGCCACAGCCACCACTGACCTCTTTATGAATGTACATTTGAAAGCATTTCCAAATGCTACTCAACCTTTCATTCATTTTACATTTCAACATTTTTATTTTACTTTTTTGTTTTCTTTTTATTCTTCCTAAATCCAACAGAGTGTTTTAATATTAGGGGATCAGCAGCACAAATCTAAGGATAGCTGAAGAATTTTATCTTTTATTTTTTGCCACATAAAATGGTAGTCTTTAATACTAAGCCATCAGAGCTACTGATGACAGCTACAGAACCTCTGTGGGGCATCTTAAGGATTCAGAAAAATCTTTGGACATAGATGGGAAATGCTTGTATTTAAATACATTTTTGACCCTAAAATTGGAATCATGTCCTTTAGTATATGGTGAGGATGAACAGGCCATTGTGAATACCAAATTTTTCCCATTAGTAATGAGTCCATCCCTTGAGTGCTGCTATGTGTCAGGAGCTTAATAGTGTATTAGACAGATCTTGTTATACTCATTATCAGGTGAGGCAATGTGCTCACAAAGGTCAAGCCACAGTTAGCATTTGACGGTGTGAGGCTTTAAAAAGTGAATAATAACTGCTATAGAGTACTCACTATGGAGCAAACTCAGTGGAGAGTACTTTTTATAATTCCCACATGGCAAACTTATGAGGTTGGTACTATTATTAATTTTTTACAGATAAGAAAATAGAGTCATATAGGGATCAAGTTGGAATTCTAAGCTTGTTTAACTCTCAACTCTTACTTCTTCCACATGGCTCATGGCTGCATACCTAGATGAAAAGGAAATTGACATTTCCAAGATTAAAGACTAGTTATTGAGAGAAGCCAGGGTAGGAAGCAGTAGGGAAGAATTGATGATTGGGAATAGAAAGAAGCTATCTAAATTTATCTATTGTGAGCCACATTGAAGAATCTTTAAAATAACCTGAAACAGGAGCAATTTTCTAACTAAGCACAGATGAGAGTCAGTTAATATTTCGAAAAGGCAACTGAATGGCAATTGCTGTTTTGGAGAAGCCAGTGAAATTCACCATGAACATAGAGTGTTTCTGATTTCCACTGGGACAGAACAAATGCACAAGACTTAGGTGGGTCGCAACAGGAGATACTTCAGTATTCTAGTAGTAAGATTTTCTGATGCAAAGGTTGCTGTGGAATTGAAAAGTTACCATAAAGATAACAGTCTATATATCTGGAAACTTTAATATACAGCTTTAAACCAGTATTGGATGGCTTGCATTTTATCCTGCCTCAACCCAAAGAGATGGAGTCTAGCCATTCAAGATCCCATCCAACCTCCTGGTTATGTAAAACATCCTGAATTCCCAGTTAATTAGGAGAGGAGTGCCTCGACTTTCTTTCAATGTGTGCATAACAACACTTGTTCTTTTTAGGCTTTCTCATCTTCCCCCCCTCAAAAGAGAAAGTTTGAATCTGGAAACAAAGAGAATTGCAAAATCTATGTAATTTGGTCCCATTTCCTATTATTTCCTTGTAATGCCCCAGCAAAAATGCCTTTCTCAAGTAAAGAAGTTTCAAATCTCCTCATTCTGTAGAACATCAAGACCCATTTCCAGGTGTGATGTCCCTGCTCACATTGCTTTCCTTTGCCTGGGATGCTCTTCTCTTAGGAAATCCACCCATCTACTATGCCATGTTCTATTCAGAGTTCAAAGTCTCACTCTAGTCATGGAGTCTCTAGTCATCCTCTTCTCAGAATTTCTCTGATACGGTAAGTCTGTATCACAGTTTAGTGATGAATTACATTGTTTGTGAATATTTGGCATTATACAATATCCATCTTTCCAACCAGATTGTGAGTTCTTTAAGAAACCTTACCCAATGCTCTTCTGAATCCCCCAAATTGCACAGTCAGAATGCAAGGATTTTTTTGTTTTTAGTCACAGATAGTTTTGTGAGCTTATTTTCAGTCTTGAGTTTTCACGAGCTTAAAAGTTAAAAAATTTAAAAATACACAGGGGTTATTAGGTAGGGATTATTATATCCTTGTAGAATATATTAGGAATTAGTCAAACTGCAAACTATGTTGGGGGACAACATTATCTCATTTCAGAGGCAACACGATCTGATTCCTTTTATTAAAAGGATTTGGAATGGAGATGCCCTTGACATTTTCATGTAGGCAGCCAGGAAAGATTCAGGAAATGAGGCTGCTCCTGTCCTCTGAAGCTCCAATTCCCTGGTCCCCTATGTCAAGATAAGAGTCCCTTCTGCTGGAATTAGTTTATCTGAAGTTTAAGTATAGAAAACATGTTGTATACTGAAAAAGAAGGAAGAGAAGAAAAACTAACCTATGTGAATATCTATTTGCCAGGAGCTTTATATACATAATTTCACAGGATATTCACAACAATCCTGCACTGTAGAACCCTAAATGTCATGAAGATTAGATAACGTGCACAATCAATGAGTAAAAAGAACAAGCAGTTGAACTCCTTTTGCCCTTGCTGGTCCCTATGATAAAGGTTAAGTCAACTGAAAAACGTACTAAGAGCAAAATGAAATACACACATGCTGCAAAAGAAGTCTGCACATTCTTCTGAAATCAAAGCACTGTTTTGTATAGTTACAGATTAGTAAGTACATTGTGTAGTCAGTCAGCACAACCATAATAGAAACAGCATAAAATTCGGTTTTCTCAAAGAATTTATACTAAGCTAGACTGAACCCAGAGACATATTGAAGAAATAATTAAAGCAATCACTTCTTTCCATTTGCAAAACAGTTTTGAGGAGTTAGGATGAGTCATGAGTTGCTCTAATTGGTTGGAAAATTAGAGAAGAGAGATACACTGGCTGTGAGTAAAAGGAGAGAAATAGATTTTAACAGGAGAAGGCCTGAGTCACCATCTCTCAGAATAACTAATGTAAGTGTGTTTCTGGGTAAAGTGGAGCCTTTTACTAGGATTGTCAAGAAAACATCAAACTCATCTTTTCCCCTCTAGTTAACTTCATTCCTAGGCCTTGCTATTTCTGTTCACACTTTGTCCTGGGTGAAAAAGGGAACAGAGCATGATAATCTTTGCCCACAAGCAAGGAAAATTGGCATAATACATTGGGCCTTAATAAATTGGCCTTTGGAATATTGTAGTAGGTATTATAATACAGGTATACATTTCTTGACAGTGTCAAGAAAATGAAAAAGACAACTCCCAGAATGGGAAAAAAATATTTGCAAATTAGACATCTCATAAGAGTATATTACCCAGAATGCATAAACAACTCTTCCAACTAAAAAACAGAAAGACAAACAACCCAATTAAAAATCGGCTAAGGACTTAAATGGACATTTCTCCAAAGAATATATACAAATGGCCAAGAAGCACATGAAAGGTGATCCATATCATTAGTCATTAGGGAGATTCACATCAAAATTATGATGCTCTATCACTTCATACCCACTAGGATAGCCATAGTAATAATAATAATAATTTCTGAAAGGACAATAACAAGTGTTGACGAGGATGTGGACAAACTGGAATATTCATAAATTGCAGGTAGGAATGTAAAATGGTACAGCCCCTGTGAAAAACAGCTTGGCAGTTCCTCAAAAAGTTAAACATAGAATTACCATTTGACACGGCAATTCTACTCCTAAATATATACCTGAGAGAATTAAAAACAAGGATTCACGAAAAAACTTTTACACAAACATTCACAGCAACATTATTCAAAATAGCCAAAAGTGAAAGTAACCTAAATGTCCAGAGCTAATAAATAAATAAATGGAATCCGTACGATGGAATATTATTTAACCATAAAAACGAGCAAAGTATTGTTACAAGCTACGGCATAAATGAACCTCAAAAACATTACACTAAATGTAAGAAGCTGGACACAAAAGGACACATATTTTATGATTACATTTATACGAAATGTCCAACATAGCCAAATTTACAGAGACAGAAAGTAGATTAGTGTTTGCCAGTGCATGGGGATAGAGGTGAACTGGGACTAACTGCTGACGGGTCCTAGAGTCCTTTTTTGGGGTGATGAAAATGTTCTGGAATAAGATAGTGGTGATGGTTGTACAACATAGTGAACTTGTTTTAAGATGGTGGATTTTATATCATGTTAAGAATATTTCAATTTTAAAAATGAGATTTTAAAAAGAGAAGATGCTTTCAGTGAGTCTTTAATAAAGAAAGGCTCCTGTGCGTGGACAATGAAGAAATATATTCCAGCTGAAGGATATCAAATGTCCAAAAGCACAGTGCCATGAAGCAATGCAGTCAGGTCAAGACGCTACGAGAGATTATTTTAAAAAGAAATTTAGTATACGAGAATCAATTGTAGACCAAAACAAAATACCCTTCCTTCCTTCCTTCCTTCCTTGTATGATACTTCTTTTTTTTTTTTTTTTTTTTTTTTTGAGATGGAGCCTCTCTCTGTCCCCCAGGTTAGAGTGCAGTGGCACGATCTCAACTCACTGCAACCTTTGCCTCCTGGGTTCAAGCAACCCTCCCACCTCAGCCTCCCGAGTAGCTGGGATTACAGGAATGCACTACCACAACTGGCTAATTTTGTATTTTTAGTAGAGACGAAGTTTTGTCATGTTGGCCAGGCTGGTCTCAAACTCCTGACCTCAGGTGATCCGCCTTTCTTGGCCTCTCAAAGTGTTGGGATTACAGGTGTGAGCCACCTCGCCCGTCCTCAGGGGAGTATGATACTTCATTCTCTTGATTAGAAGTCAGTTTTCTTCTCTCCTGTATTTTAATCCTTAGCTTAGAAGTAACTTAGTTGATCAATAAACAAAGGACTATTGGATGTAGTCTCTCTGCCTCAAATGCTCTTTCCTAACTCTCCCATGGCTCATGTCTTCTTATCTTTCAGTCCCAACTTAGTTTTTGTCTGGAGAAGCCTTCCCTGATAGCTGAGTATTAATACATTGCCACTTATCACCATTATTTTCCATCACTGCTTTCTGTTAATATCCTGTATGGGCAATTATGCTTCATTGCTTCCTTGTTGGATTTTTGTCTCTAACCATAGACTGTAAACTCTGAAGACAGAGAACATGACTGTTTTATTCAATGATACATCCCCAGTGCTTAGGATAGTGCTCCATAAATATTATTTGAATGAATGACTAACTGAGAAGGCAGGAAGCTGTGACAGATAAATCAAGCCTTCTCAGGTTACAGGCAGGCCCAGAAGTGGCCTGGAATTGCCTTGTTCTGCAATCCTGTTGAGTCTAGTCCACAGTAGTCCAGGCTTAGCTGGTTTAGGGCTTGGCTGTGGTTTAAATCTGTATTTGCAAATTTATGGTATTTCATAGCAGAAGAAATTCATCTCTGCCTAAATCAACACTAAATAAGTGCTGGGGTACATTGCTCAGCCTGTTGGGCAGAGAGTGATGGAGACAACATTTCTCCCAGACAGCAGAGCAAGTGGGTTTTAAAGGTGGGAAGTGAACAAACCCCAAGTTGCTTGAGTCAGAGGCTGAGAGGGAGTGATAAAGAACAAGATTGGAAGAAAAGGTTGAGATGTAAGTTAAGTTTGAATTCAGGTTGATTGACCTAAGACAGTCCTCTTGTTTAGTGATATGTTCACTCTTAGAGATACCGAAGCAAAGTGCCAACCCACACTTTTTAGTGAGAAGATGCTGAGACAGAGTTTGTGATGCAAGATACTCATGAGGAATTAATACCTGTGAATGGATGCAGGATTCAGCTGTGGGAGAAACTGAACTGAAATAGTGTCTTGGCAAAGCCTTGGCCTACCCAGAGGGGAGCTCTGGAAAGAATACTGTCTTAGCCTATTTTCTGCGGCTATAACAGAAGAACACAGGCTGGGGAATTTATACAGAACAGGTTTATGTGGCTCACAGTTCTGGAGAATGGAAGCCCAAGAGCAACGCACCAGCATCTGGTGAGAGTTATCTCACCGCCAAAAGGTGGAAGGTAGAAGCGAACAGTCCCAATAGAGAGAGGTACCAGAGGCTGGACTCGCTTTATGTCAACTCACTCCCAGGATAACAGCACTGATCCATTCATGCAAGCTCTGCCCTCATGACCCAGTTATCTTTTATTAGGCTCCACCTCCAAGCACTGTTGCATTGGGTATAAGATATTTATAAGGAATTAATACTTTTGAAAGGAAACAGGATTCAGCTGTGAGAGAAACTGAACCAAAATGGAGGCTTGGCAAAGCCTTGGCCTACCCAGAGGGGAGCTGTTTCCATCACATGAACTTTTGGGGGACACCTTCAAACCATAGCAAGTACTGTCCATCAGAGTTGTCACACATCCTGCAAAATGGCTGGGCCTTTTTGACACCCCCCACCCCCTCATCCCCCTCTATTCAGTAGCCGTATGCACAAGCTATTTGCTCATTGATTACGTGTTAATTGTTCAGGGAAACAGCATCCATACTTGCTTCCTAATTTGGACTCTGAAGGTTAAACTAGTTGGGTAACTTTGCAAAAGCCACCTATCTGTGACTTAGATGATCTCCTGACTATTATTATCCTCGCTTCAAAGATGAGGAGGCAGGGGTGGCTGATGATAAGTGATGAATGTCACTTAAGGACCTTATAGCTGGCAAATGGCAGAGACAAGCTTGGGGCAGATCTTACGTCACTTTTAACTACGTCACTCAGTCTCCCAGATTCTTAAAACAAGGAGGATGGTTAGATACTTTCTAAATTTTCTTCTATTTTTAATGTTGCATGTGTTATTAGGGCATGTTTCAAGGATCTTAGGGTTATTGTCATGTAGAAATGTAAGCTTTGCTCAGTTCATCTTCACAATGTGAATACTGTATATTTATAGAAGAGTTAAACTCATTATTGCCATTCTTGCTCAGAAGTCTGAGTAGCAAGATATTGGCATTCTCTTTTGAGTACCAAACATTTTATTCATAGGGCAGTATCTGACCTGCTAAAGTTATTTCTTTATTAACCTTTTTTCCCCCCATAGGGCTTTTTAAATAAGTCACCAAACCTTTTACGCATACCATTACAAAAGAGGCCTTTGTGTGATGAATGATAAGCAGATGATTAAGTAGTTTTTTTCCACTGAAACAGCACTTTAAAAGGATGCTTAAAAAACAATATTTAAGAGGATTTAGTGTATTTCCTTTTTAAATGTTTGTATAAGAAAGGGTGGCATTTATTTCCACATTCAACAAGTATTCCATTTCCACAACAGAATCACAGATGTCAATCAACAGAGTAACAAATATTCTCTCTTCATTTTGTAGGGTAAGGCACATGACTAGTGAAATGAAAGTGAAAGCATGGCAAATTAAGGCAGGTTTCAACTGGAGGGTTTACTTTGTGACTATGAAACTCCTGGGCTTCTGAGGGATAGGACTTGAAAATTTTCCTAATGCCTTCCAGGGGTTTCCAAGGGATGTGAGGAACAAATTACCTACCTGGGTCCCTCTCCTTCTCTCATCTTCCTCCTCGTAAATCACACAAGTCCAGGAGACAGTAAAGACATTTATATTTCTGTGCACTGAGCAAATCTTCTTTTCCTTAAACAGGAGTGTATTAAGGAAGTATTCTCTTCTTAGGAAAATCGGAAAAACACAGTTTTTAACATTTTTGTAGCTTTCTAAGAATTTTCACAAGGTGGATCCCAAATTTTTAGGTTTCACAGACTAGTAAAATTACCAAAATAATGGAATATTAATATACTGTCTGACTTTGTATTTTGCCAAAAAATGATATTTGAGAGAGAAAAAGTTGTATGTAACATCACCGTTATTCATGAAAAAAGGTCATGATCATGGTCAGGGGGTCATTTTACATAAAAAGTCTTTTGAATAGCTCAAAATAGACTTTTTGGAAAACCCACTATACTGTCCTAAATTTTTGCCTTCTGCAGAGTTGTAAAAACTGTGTCAAAAACTTTCATAATCAACCTCTAAAGTAGACAAAGCAGATATTTTTCTCATCTTGCCTATTAAGAAATGTGTGCTAAGAGATATGAAGTAACTAGTTTAAAATCACAACTATGTTCTGGTGGACCTCGAATCTGAACGGAGCCATTGGACTCCTGTCTTCCTCACTCTGCAATACTGGCTCCTGGAATGCTATTTCAATTGTTTCCCAGTTTCTCACGCATTTTTAACCTTGATATGTAGCTGTTCCCACATATTCTTTGTGTCCCTGTGAGCTGACCTTAGAATGACGTCTGTATCCCTATTTGCATTCTCCCAAATAAAATACTCGTAGTAAAAATATTAGAAAGCAATGCAGAATTTACTGAAAATTGTGCAGCAGAGAGAAAGAATAGAGCTTATATCATAAACCTGATGTCAAACCCTGCCAGACACTCATTTATTTAACAAATGTTGATGCTGTTCTTGCTGTGCGCAGGTACTGTCCCAGGCCTCAGGATCGATGGACGGGGCTCCTGATAACATACAGCTTCTGTTTTATGTTAATTTTAGTGGAAAACAGCAATCTGGATAGCATTGGAGAAAAACTGTCATGAAGAAAATTAAATGGTAACATGGTAGGAATGGCTGGAAGCAAGGTGTGGGGGGCTTTGTAGAATGTGGTCAGGGGGGCCCTCCCTGGTAGGGATGTTGGATCTGGGCTCTGACCCTGACAATGAACAATCCTGAGAAGATCGGAGGAGGAGGGGGCTTCATTAGAGGAATCAGGAAACAGGACACTGACACTGCTACGAGGAAACACGTCCATACATTTGAGGAAGGCAAAGCAGGGCCAAGTGAGGAAGAGGGAGGGCAGGAGGAAGGAGAATGGAGGGTGGAGCAGCATCCAGACCAAAAGGCCCGTGTCAGTTATGGTGCATTCAGAGTATGTTTCAAGAGTGATGGGAAGCTGTAGATGAGAGAGGACCTTACCTAACTTAATGTTTTGTTTTAATAATGGTAGGGAGTATGAGAGGCAGCAGAGGAATCAGGTCATCATGGGGGGAAAACGATGATGCCTTGGCCATTGGTGGTAGCAGCAGGAAAGAGGACAGCCTGATCTCTGATCTGCCCTCCAAAGGCTACAGGCTCCTCATATGAGTGTGAGCTCAGGTTCTTTTCCGCAGTGCGTCAGTCCTTATTGGAGAAGCCAATACCAAGATGTAATTAGATATGCCAGAGGTTTATTACGGGAAAGTGCTTGTGGAGGATAAAGGGAAGAGGCAGGAGGAGGCGGACAGGACCTTCAGATTGCAATACAGGCCTGACCCCCTTAGGGGCGCGGGAGGAGGATGGGCAGGGTTCTCAGACCATAGGCAGTTCTGGACGTCTCAGCCCAGTTGATGGGGGAGTCCAGGAGTAGTGAGTTCTCATGGGAAGTGTCTTGCAAGGGGCAGAATAGGCCTGCACTGCTCTCTCCACTATGCTCAGCCAATGACAGACAGCAGACAGGAAAAGCCTGGCCTCAGCACAGAAACTGCAGTGCATCCAAAGAAGCTGCAGCTGGGACTGTCAGCCATCTGTCCTTCCAACACAGATTCTCCATTATGCACCCAAAAGGGACTAAAAAGAAATAAAAACAAAATGCAATTTTGGATTATGTCACTTTTATTTGTAGTATATTTTGCATACAATCACAATCTTTGCTTAGGAGTGTTGCGGTTTTCACTCTTCTTTAAAACTGATTTCCCATTTTATGAGCTTAGATCACTTCACTGATGAGAAATTGGAAGCACAGAGAAGATAAGGAAAATGCCCAAGACTGCAGATATGGTGGCAACATTGGGAACAGAATTCTGCTTCCCAGCTTTCTATACAATTTTGCTGCCAGTTTCAAGTATGTATCAGGAAAACATTACAAGGAAACATCTTGAACACAATTTTGGTCTATCCCAGTTCAGTAAAGATAACAGGGAAATTCGTATTCTATTTTCTAAGTGTGTGTGAGATATAGAGACAGAGAGAGACAGGCAGAGAGAAAATAAAACTTAACGAGAAGCACCATTATTGTCACAGTCTATACTAACTAGTGCCCTAAAAAGATGTTTGTTTTGTGACACTTTGAGAGAAAATAGTCATGAAAAAAGATGATAATTGCAATGTGCTGGCTTTCTTTATTGCTGTTCACAGAATTATGGACATTAATGCCAGTTCAAAGAGCCAAAAGTGTACACCTCATTTCCGCTTCAAATATTTACACCAAAATAAGGCACCATCACAAGGAATTAACCTTTCTTACTTAGAAGTGTCATATGTCTGCAAAAATTGCACACAAGAAATAGCGAAGATGCCAAGGACACTTACTCAAACCCATGTGTTGCTATGGAAATAGATAACCAAATGATGTCATGATTTCTTATCTCTAGTAACAATCCTCGCAGAAAGGAAATACAAACACAAAGCTACATAAAGAGAATGAGAATATTGGCTTTATTAAACAGTGCTGGCTCATAGTGATATTCTATGGGAAACCCATTGGCCTTATTATTTTATTGAGACTACTTTATCTTTCCAGCTAATGAAACAATGGCAAAGAGATATCGCTTTACTATTAATGATCACATTCATAAACAAGCGATGGCTGCAATGCTAAGAGGCCTCATGGCCTGTGACAGTGCCTCCACCCACTCATTCTTTGCTTTGGGAATTTTCATGCCCATTAAAAATATTATTTTTGTGGGGCATTATATTAGTAGTACTCATTTATTTTAGCATATTTAGAAGGGGGCAAAAAGGAAAAAGAAAAATATTCCTATCATTCAGTGGTAACCATTGTTATAATTCTGCTGTAATGCCTTCCAGATCATTACATGCATATATTATAAAACAAACTGGCTTTGTGTTAGTTTGTGTGTACACACACACACACTTACAAGATTGGAATCACACTATTCTCCCTATTCTCTCAGATTTCTAATCTTGTCCAATGTCATATACTTAGCCAGTGTGTTGAAACACTCCACTGTCTGACTAAGGAGAGTTGCCTCTTTCCCATAGTAAGGTGTGCCTAGACGAAACCAAAATCAAACCCCCAAAACACCACAACACAGAATGGGTATCAGAACACCGTCCCCTTGAATTAGTTGTGGTTATTTCCTCATTACACTGAAAACATTTGTGAAGAGCCCTAGTGCAGCACATGGATAAAAGACAGATCCAGTTATAATCTAGAAAGATGTGCAGAACACTTTGAGTGCTACTTAGCTCTGGCCAAAAGAACATAGCTTAGATTTCATTTAAAATTAACAAAATTGGCCAGGCACAGTGGCTCACACTTAAAATCCTAGCACTTTGGGAAGGTGAGGTGGGAGGATTGCTTTAGCCTTGGAGTTTGAGACTAGCCTGGGCAACATGGCAAGATCTCATCTCTACACAAAGTAAAAAATAAATAGCCAGATGTAGAGGCATGCACCTGTGGTGGCAGCCAGATGGGAGGTTTAGGCAGGAGGATCGCTTAAGCCCAGGAGGTTGAGGCTGCAGTGAGCTTGTGATTGTGCCACTGGGCAACAGAGCAGGGCACTGTTCTGGAAAAGAAATTAACAAAATTATTATAATCCCCAAATAAAAAACTCTTAACATGTCTCCCCCTTCTTCCAAGAAGATATGCTAAAATAATGTCAGAAGAAAAACAAATTTGAAACTTCATGAGGCAAACAGGAGCAAAGGGTCTGGGATTGAACTCAGACAGACACATATTGAAATGACACTGGCACTTGTTATTTGTAAGACTATAATCTTCATTTTCCCCTTCTGAAAAATGATGTAAATTCTTCCTTAGAATTAAATGAGAATATGAATGTAAAGCTATCGGTAGAGTGTCTGGCTCAAACTGGGGACTTCACTGGGCAGCTATTATTATTACTGGCTCTTGAAAGAATAAATTCAAAGGCTCCGTGCTCCTGCCCATGTATTCATGTTATGAATTTAGCAGTGTCAGGCAGCTTTAATGTTCACTTAACAGGTTGTTTTCGAACTCATGAGAAAAATGCTATTACTGTGTTTTAGATTCTGTGACCTGTCACTAAGACACAATCATAACAGAAGACAGAAAAGGATATCAGGTTATAAAAATTATTGAGGTAGGCTGGGCACAGTGACTCATGCCTGTAATTCCAGCACTTTGGGAGGCCGAAGTGGGAGGATCATGAGGTCAGGAGTTCGAGACGAACCTGGCCAATATGCTGAAACCCTGTCTCTACAAAAGATACAAAAATTAGCTGGGCATGGTGGTGCACACCTGTAGTCCTAGCTACTTGGGAGGCTGAGGCAGAAGAATTGCTTGAACCCAGGAGGTGAAGGTTGCAGTGAGCTGAAATTACATCAGTGCACTCCAACCTGGGTGACAGAGTGAGACTCTGTCACACACACACACACACACACACACACACACAAATTATTGAGGTAGATTGGACCTGATGCAATTTATGAAATACAAGAAATACAATCAATTTGTGGAAGGAAAACAATTTCTGTTCCTCATGTCATGAGGCATTCCGCTAAATGACACAAGTGGACATGACTGCTTTCAGCCAGAAGGCAGCCAGCACTAAGCACTCCTTCTCCATCAGCCTAATGTGCTGTAGCCATTATTGTTGAGGCTGCCACATAGTGTCTCCTTCTAGAGGGCTTCATAAAGGATGGGCCAAGAAATGGCTACTGCTTATATTTTTCAAAATTCTCTTTGTTCCCTTGAGAAAAAGACCTGTCCATTCTTGTTTATTTCAGTTTAAAATGAAGATACCCAAGGGTTTGCTTTGTTTTCAATATTTTCTTTTAATAAGTATATGCTCTTGAGGGCACTTAGGGCTTCTTACTCTCTTTCTGGTCATTCAGACTAATATATCTAGCGGTGCTTTCATCGTGGGTCAGAGCTGTTATACTTGCGGAGTCAACTCTGGCACTTACTTCTCCCTGCTATTTTTAGCTGTAAGGATGTTTTAGTTTGTTGCCTGTACTTCTAGATGAAACCTCAGTGTTAAGAGAATCATGTATCCATGGAAAAAGAATCAGAAGAGCATATTTGGGGCGAGGTTCAGTACTGTATGCATTGTTGCCACCCATGCAAAGTTAGCTGAGAAATTCTAGCTCCTGTTTGTACCTAGCAACTAAGCTGAAATGATTTACTCTTTGTTGGACAAGCTACAAATTGTCCCATAAGATTTTGTTTTCACTCAGCAATCAGCCACCACTATATTACTAATTCCATATCATGAGCTGAAGTTTCATTGGTCATTTCATATTTCCCATTTGAGTCATGATCATAAATGTTGGAAAGGAAATGACCTCTGTTCTTAAGAGTCCTTGGCTGGTTTCAGAAGTTAATTGCATTATGCAGTTGAATAACAAGTAAGAAACTGTAAATAGAATCTTAAGAAAACATACAAATTCTTAAACTCTCCTATATGAAAATACTACGTAAAGTTTTTAAATCTTGAGACAGAACATCCTTTGGACATCTGACCCATTTGCTAGTAATTGAACCCAAACTTCTCCAATATTAGCATAAATCTCTTCATTAATTTATTAGTCCTTGAGAAGTGCTTAAATTTGGGGCTGCTCACCAGCACTGAGGAACAGAAAGATCTTCAGCTATAGTGATGCTGGCCTTATGAAACTTATCAACCAGCATCTAAGGAAACAGAAGTTTTCACCAGAGCCAGCTGCCCTTTTGGTGTATTTTCTACATGCATTCTCCCTTTCTTCCTTAGTATTTGGAGCCAGATTTTATGTAAGGCTGAAGTTCACCCAGAGGAGAGTATATTTCTCAAAATCATTGGCAGCTAGTTGTGACCATATCATTAAGCTCTGGCCAATGAGATAAAAACCTAAGTGTTTCATGGGCTTTGGGAAAGACTGCTTAAAGAATGCTGATTAAGGCCAGACGCGGTGGCTCATACCTGTAATCCCAGCACTTTGGGAGGCCGAGGCAGGTGGATCACAAGGTCAGGAGATCAAGACCATTCTGGCCAACATGGCGAAACCCCGTCTCTACTAAAAATACAAAAACTAGCTGGGTATGTTGGCAGGCGCCTGTAGTCCCAACTACTCAGGAGGTTGAGGCAGGAGAATCTCTTGAACCTGGGAAGCAGAGGTTGCGGTGAGCCAAGATCATGCCACTGCAATCCAGCCTGGGTGACAGAGCGAGACTCCTCCTCAAAAAAAAAAAAAAAAAAAAAAAAAGAAAAGAATGCTAACTCAGTCAGTAGGTATTCCTCTGCCCTCTTTCAGCTTCCCTTTCTTATGATCGTAAATGACCTGTCATGATTGCAGCTCCAGCAGTCTACTGGGAACAGGAAGTGACATTGTGGAAGGATGCCAACTCTAAGATAGAAGGAGAGAAAGACTGAAGATGCAAAGGTCCATATCAGCAGGTGATGACTGTGAAACTGCCACACCTGCTGATATGGTCTGGCTCTGTGTCCCCACCTAAATCTCATCTCAAATTGTAATCCCCATAATCCCCAGTGTGTAGGGAGGGTTCAGGTGGAAGGTGATTGGATCATAGGAGCAGGTTCCTTCATGCTGTTCTCATGATAGTGAGTGAGTTATCACAAAATCTGATGGTTTTGTAAGTGTTTGACAGTTTCTCCTTCACACACACCCTCTCTCCTGCTGCCATGTAAGACGTGCCTGCTTACCCTTCCACCATGATTTTAAGTTTCCTGAGGCCTCCTCAGCCATGCAGAACTGTGAGCCAATTAAACTTCTTTCCTTTATAAATTACCCAGTCTCGACTATTTCTTTATAGCAGTGTGAGAATGGACTAATATACCTGCCCTTATATGTGACAGAAATAAACCTCCATCTTGATTAAATTGCTATGATTTTATGTTTTCTTACATGGGCAGTTGAACATAGCTGAGCTGATATAGCCATCAAAGGGTCAACCTCTGTGGCCTGTGAATTTCCTTTAATGAAAGACAAAAATTTTCTTCTACAAGATAAGAGATTGAAAATACAGGCACTTATAGGAGTCTCTTAAATCACTTCAAGTACAAAGGCTTAACCCCTTTCCTCAGGGCAAATTTTGAGGTGGAAGACTTGGAAGCTGTGGGGAGGTTGAAGGAGGGGGTAGGAGAAAAGAAAAGATTCAGAAGAGGAGAGTTAAGAGATGGCTTTGCCTGTATCACCTTTTTATCATGAGGCTGTCCTCATACTCCTGATGACTAATTTTGGACAAGGGAGGAGAGAACTGCAGCAAGTTCAGTAGCACAGAACCACTGCTGGAGCCCGGCCTTCCCCGTCACAACAACAGCAGTGATAGACTGCCATTCTCCTTACTGCCTGCCTGCCAAATTAACATGCATTGTCGTTTAGCATGCATTGTCTCTAATGTAATCTTCATGAAAGCCCTGAAACATATGGGTGTTGTCTTTATTTTACAGAAGTAGAAGTCGAAGCTCAGAGAAATTTAACATCTTGCTCAATGTCACATGGATAGTGAGGTACAGAACCCAATTCAAGTCAGGTAGCCCACTCTACTGGTTTGTCCAGGACTGAGGGATTTCTTGAGATGCAGGAGTTGTAGTACTAAGACCAGGAGAATACCACGCAAACCAGGTGGCTGGTCACCCTAGCCTGACTGCAAAGCTCTGTTATATCATCTTTAAGCCAAGAAGCACAGAGCTCAGATAGGTCTCCCAGGAGGGCAAGGGACTCTCTAGGGCATCCTAAAACGCTCAACATTTACCTTCTGCCTGAAAATCTGTTCTCTCTACAGTGAGCTCTGCAGGACTGCATGGATGGAACTAAAGTTTCTGTCTTCCCATTCTAAGCCAAGCTCCTGCCTCTGGACCCCCTCAGTTAACACCCCCAGAAGATCCTTGTTCTGTGTAGGGAGCAGATCCTTGTCCTATGTGGGGCAGACCCCTGGTCTCTATCCAGCTATGCAAGTGCTATTCCTTCCAGCTGAAATAATCTCCAAATCCTCCCTCCCTCCTTAGGACACCAGATAGAACTGCTTAAACAATTAGAATAACCTCTACATGTTTCTAGTAAAATCCTTTTTCCTAAGAGTTTTAAAACAGCATTATTGATACCTACCTAAAGATTAAAAGGTACAAACTTAAGACGAATAATGTCCAAGCCCTGTCCCTTTCTTTCTTAGCTTGTCCCCTAATAAATGATGCAGATGGCATTTTGTAGGTGTTTTCCAATTTGAATATACCCAAATAATCACTACCTCCATTGCAGGTTCCCAGCCTGAGGTTTCTAGATAGGACCCAGGGGGATAAATGAACCCTACCTAAACTTATGAATGTGTGTGCTCTTTCATAGGGCAAGTATCTGTAGCTTTCACTACATTCTCAGAGCAGTCAGTGAAATAGAGATAGGTGAGAATCACTGGTGTAGAATGACCAAAAATCAGCTTGGGAATTTTTTTTTTTTAAATAAAAGGTGTCTTTGTTTTGTAAAGTGATTCACAGTAACAACCTGTCCCAGTGTGTTAGCCTATGATTCAAGCCATGGACTTGATGTGTCAACGGATTAAGAGAGAGCCATAAGAAAGGTGTGGCTTTCAAGGCAGCATCAGGGAAGTGTGGCTGAAAGCCCAGGGCACCATGCCCTGCCCTGCCATGGGAGAACTGGAGGCTTCAGACGCAGGGAAAAGAGTCCTGGGGCCCAAAGCCCACTGCCAAAATTTTTTTGATAATCTTGGCCAGTGGCTTATCTCTAGATGCTTGGTTTCTTATTTCTGGTGTGTGTATATATATATATATAGAGAGAGAGAGAGAGAGAGCTTGGTGTCTAAGAGCCCACACATTGAACCCTGGACCTCAGTTTTAAGTTCATACCCCAGCTCCACATCCTGTAGCCACATGATTTTGGAAAAGTAGCCTGACCCCCTAAGCTGCTGTTCTTCTCTGTAAAGTGAAGGTGGTACCAGTACCAACCACAGAGAATCTTAGTGAGGATGGAATGTGATGATACATGCAAGTCGATTAGCAGCACAGTTTGTGCTGCATCGATGTGACAGGTGCTAAAGTGAATGGTGGTCATACATGAGGCTGGAATTCCTGACCTCTACAGGCTTCCTGTCAGGAGGAATCTAACTGGTTGCTTTCTGTCTCTGACTCTTGAGTAGGACCTCACAGGCTGGAGAAGGGTTAAAGGAGGGGCTCCCTCAGGACGCTGCCTTACAGAGCATCACTTCCATGCTTAGATGAACATCTTCTAGAGGTTCAGATGAAGATTTAACACTTGGATCCTGAGATGTGAACTGTGATGGTTGATACTGAGTGTCAACTTGATTGGATTGAAGGATGCAAAGTATTGATCCTGGGTGTATCTGTGAGGGTGTTGCCAAAAGAGATTAATGTTTGAGTCAGTGGGCTGGGAAAGGCAGACCCATCCTTAATCTGGGTGAGCTCCATCTAATCAGCTGCCAGTGTGGCCAGAATATGAAGCAGGCAGAAAAACGTGGAAAGACTAGACTGGTCTAGTCTCCCAGCCTAAATCTTTCCTCCATGTTGGATGCTTAATGCCCTGAAACATTGGCCTCCCAGTTCTTCGGTTTTGGGACTCGGACTGGCTTCCTTGCTCCTCAGCTTGCAGACAGCCTATTGTGGGACCTTGTGATCGTGTGAGTTAATACTCCTTAATAAACTGTAATATATATTTATGCTATTAGTTCTGCCCCTCAAAAGAACCCTAATATAAAAACATTTACACTTGCCTTAGTGTGAGTCACTGAATCTCAGTGGCATGGACCTGTTCTCTGCCCCCTCTTTCCCAGCAAATGCTTAAAGCAGGAACCATTATAATAGGACTGCTGATAATCTCCTGATTCTCTACTCACTACCACACTCCTCTACCTGGCTCTCTTAGGCTTCTTGACTTGTCTGTCTGAGGCCTGGAGTGGTGGAGCAGGTTAAGTTCTCCCTCACTGTGAGTCTCAGCCAAGGGCAGCCCACACAATCCTTGTCTGTTTCATTCTCCCTGGCCACTGGCACATTGGCAAAGCAATGTAATAGACTGGACTGTGTTAGCACACTCTGGGAGACAGCCTTGTGCAACACAGACAGTGCTGACCGAGTCAACGGCAGATAAGGGGAGAGGAGGAAGAGAGACCTGCCCAGGGACTGCCAAATGCTATCCCCTACAGATGCTCTTTGACTTTCGATGGGGCTATATTCTGATAAACTTACTGGAAATTGAAAATATTTTAAGTCAAAAATGTACCTAATACACGAAGCTACTGAACAACATAGTTTAGCCTAGCCTACCGTAAATATGCTCAGACAATTACATTTGGCTGTGGCTGGGCAGATCATCTAACACAAAGCCTGTTTTATAATAAAGTGCTGAATATCTCATGCAATTTATTGAATATTGTACTGAAATTGAAAAGCAGAATTGTTGTACGGGTACTCCAAGTACAGCTTCTACTGAATGCTTATCACTGCTTCTGCACCGTCGTAGAGTTCAAATATTGTAAGTCAAACTACTGAAAGTTGGGGGCTGCCTATACTTTAGCCTACTCACAGCTCACTGAAGGCAATGCCGAGGCTCCCCAGTACCCAGGTTATTTCTTTTGAGTAACTAAAAGGCAAGAGAATATAACTAACTCATTAGCCTTCTTGGTAAAGTGAGGAGGGCTTCACTTTACCAAGCTTAGTGTGGGAGCAGTAAGAGATGATGGATTCCTTTTCATAATTCAAAAAGAATATATATATATTTATAATTTGTATTTGAATTAAATATGTATTTAAATTATATATGTAAATATATGTAATTATATATATGTAATATATTGTGTATATATATTCAGTTTCAAAAAAGCACTGAGGAAGAGGGGTAATCTGGCACCCCCTGGATGCAGGCTGGGCCTAGGCTTTGGATGAAGGTGGGGGACCCTGGCATTATTCTTGGATTTCCCCTGAATCTTTGGACTCTTGTTTCAGGTTTATCTGCCTGAATAGCTTCTCGTTCCCCCACAGTGAATGAATCATTTCCTCTTCTAATCCCCTGCCAAACATTTCAAATCACGTCTCCTTTTCTTGGTTAAGTGCCTAAATTGAACTCACTATGATGAAAAAGTAACCCACAGAAAAGTTTTCATTCTCATTTATAAGCCTCCTGCCATAAGGTTTTTGGAAGAAGCTCGTGGGCATGTACTGGCTGGATGATTTTGCTGAAAATCCATTGTCAACACTGAGGCGCTGTAGTAGGTAAGATTGCACACAGCAGCAGGAGTGAAAGGCCCTGATTCTGATTCACTTCCCCTCAATAACCTAACAAGTCAGGCATCTGCCAACAACTAACACTCCTTCCAGAGGGAAATGGAATCATTTGAGACATAATGATGAGCTTCTGCTGCCATCTGGTGGAGTTCTCACCTTTAATCATGTTCATTACTGTAGAGTAGTGGTGGTTCTGGAAGGAAGTTCCTTAGACCCATGGCATTGGTATCATCTGGTCACTCACTGCTGATGGTATGCTCTTAGTTACTTCGTACCTTAGATTCCTTAGTTACAAAATAGACATAAATATCTAACTCACAGGGCTGTGAGGATATCCAACCTCACAACGTAGATAAATGAACGACAATTTTTAAAAAACAAAACAGTATAAGGCACCCAGTATTAAATCTAACAAAAGATGTGCAATTATTTTAAAAAGTATATAATTTCATCGAAAGACATTTGGGAATACCTGAATGTTTGCAGGCTCCACCTCAGACCTACAGGATTAAGATGCACATTGTAATAGAAGTCCCAGGTTATTTGTATAGAGAATAAAATGTGAGGTGCTGTTCTTGACGTTTTCTCCCGGGAGCTAGGTAGTTATGACTGTTGCTGTTGTTTTGTGTCTTTGAATACCCTTAAGTTGTTTCATTTAAAAATGCTGTCATTGAAGATAGTCATTACAAGACATAGTGTGAATTGGAGGTTAAGAACACAGAATTTGGGGTCAGATAGAACTTGTTTTGCATCCCATCCCCATCACTGACTACTGATAACGTGGTGAGTTACTTAATCTTTCTGGACCTTAGTTTCCCTAGCTGGAAAATAAACATGAAAATATCTAACTCATAGGATTGTGAAGACTTAAATGGAAAAAATAGATAGCATAAATAGTAGTATCACAAAATCTAAACTACCTAGTATTAAATCTAACAAAGAATGTGCAAATATGAAAAAAATATGAAATTTCATTGAAAGATATTTGAGAATACCTAAATGAAAGGAGAGATGAAACCATATTCAAGGATAGGAGGAAACTATCAACCATCTTCCAATCCATCTGTTCTAGTGCAATTCAAATTATAACCTCAACTGGGTTTTTATTGCTGAACTTGACAAGCTTATTTCAAAATTTGAATGGAAGAAAAGAGCTAAGAATAGCTTAGACAATTCAGAAAGAGAAGAAAGATGCGAAGGTCGCTCTACCAGATATTTAGACGTACTATAAAACTACAGTAGTTCAGACAGTCTGCTATTGGCACAGCGATGGATGACTTACCAGTGGAAGAGAATAGAGAATTGAGAAAGAGACCCGCACATATTTGGAAATTTGATATATGAAGCAGTGGCATTACTGATCAATAGAAAACGCATGGGCTAACTGATAAACATTAATTGGTTACGCATAGAGAAAAATTACATATTCTGTATATTTACATATGTATATATGTATGTATGTATGTGCATATATATATTTAGACCTCTTCTTTATATTATACCCAAAGATAAATTGTTACCAAGTTGATAACAGATCTAAAGGTCTAAAGCAGAACTAAAAGAATTTTGAAGAAAATGCAGAAGAATTTTTGCATAATCTCAGTGTGAGGAAGAGCAAATTAACAAAATCCAGTAAACCAAAATTATAAAGTAAAAGATTTTGATACATTTAATCAGATTAAAACTTATTTCTTTAAACCTGTATTTTTAATATTTGAGGGATACAAGTACAGATTTCTCTGTTTTTGTTTTGTTTTTCAAATTTTAGATTCGGGGGTATATGTGCAGGTTTGTTATGTGGATATATCGTGAAATGCTGAGGTTTGGGCTTCTATCGAACCCATCACTCAAATAGTGAACATAGTACCCAGTAAGTAGATTTTCAACTCTTGCTCTCTTTCCTCCCTCCCCCTTTTGGGGTCCCCAGTGTTACTGTTCCCATCTTATGCCCACATGTATGCAATGTTTAGCTCTCACTTATAATTGAGAATATGTTGTATTTGACTTTCTGTTTCTGTGTTCATCCACTTAGGATAATGTCCTCCTGCTGCATCCGTGTTGCTGCAAAGGACATGATTTCATTCATTTTTAAGTCTAAATAGTATTCCATGGTGTCTAAGTACGTCATATTCTTTATCTAAGCCTCCATAAGTGGGCACCATGACTTTGCTATTGTGAATAGTGCTGCCGTGAACATACAAGCACAGGTATTGTTTTAGCAGAATTATTTCTTTTTCTTGGGTAGATACATGGCCATGGGATTGGTGGGCCAAATTGTAGTGCTATTTTTAGTTCTTTGAGGGAACTCCAAACTGCTCTCTACCGTGACTGAACACATTTACATTTCCATCAACAGTGTATAAATGTTCCGTTTTCTCCACATCCTCACCAACATCTGTTATTTTTTGGCTTTTTAATAACAGCTATGTGATTGGTGTGAGATGGCATCTCATTGTGGTTTTGATTTGCATTTGTCTGATTATTAGTGTTGTCAAGCATTTTTCCATATGTTTGTTGGCTGCTTGTATGTCTTTTTTTGAGATGTGCCTGCTCATATCCTATGCCCAATTTTTAATGGGGTTGTTTTTTTCCTTGTTAAGTTACTTATAGATTCTGATTAGTCCTTTGTCGGATGTATAGTTTGTAAATATCTTCTCCCATTTCACAGGCTGTCTCCTTATTCTGTTGATAGTTTCTTTTGCTGTGCAGAAACTATTTGGTTTAATTATGCTTCAATTTTTAATTGCAACACATTTGTTTTTGAGGTCTTAAGCATATTTCCCGCCCCCCCCCCGCCCCGCCCCCCCCCCCCCCCCCCCCCCCAAGATAAAAATTCTTTTGCTAAGGTAATGTCCAGAAGAGTTTTTCCTAGGCTTTCTTGTAGTATTTTAACAGTTTGAGGTCTTATATTTAAGCCTTTAATCCATCTTGAGTTAATTTTTATATATGGTGAGAGGTAGGGGTCCAGTTTTATTCTTCTGCACGTGGCTAACCAGTTTTCCCAGCACTCTTTGTTGAACAGGGTGTCCTTTCTCCATTGTCTATTTTTGTCACCTTTAAAGATCAGTTGTTTGTAGGTGAGTGGCTCTGTTTACATGGTGTATGTGTTACATGGTGTCACATGGGTGTATGTGTCTATTTTTGCACCAATGCCATGCTGTTTTGGTTACTGTAGTCTTGCAGTACTGTTTGAAGTTGAGTAATGTGATGGCTCCATCTTTGTTCTATTTGTTTAGGATTACCTTGGTTATTCTGGCTCTTTTTTGGTTTTATACGAATTTTAAGTTTTTTTTCTAATTTCATGAAAAAATAATGTTGGTAATTTGATAGGAATTGTGTCAAATTTGGTAATTGCTTTAGGCAGTATGGACATTTTAACAATGTTGATTCTTTCAATACAAGAGTATGGAATGTTTTCCCACGTTTGTTTCATCCATGATTTCTCTCATCACTGTTTTGTAGTGCTCTTTGCAGACATCTTTCACCTCCATGGTTAACCCCATTAAAAATTGGGCATAGGATATGAACAGACACTTCTCGGAAAAAGACATACAAGCAGCCAACAAACATATGGAAAAATGCTTGACAACACTAATCATCAGAAAAATGCAAAACAAAACCACAATGGAGATGCCATCTCACACCAATCACACAGCTATTATTAAAAAGCCAAAAGATAACAGATGTTGGTGAGGATGTGGAGAAAAGAGAACATCTTTCACCACAATGGTTAGTATTTGTTGTGTGTGTGTGTGTGTGTGTGTGTGTGTGTGTGTGTGTGTATGTATGGCTATTGCAAATGGGATTATGTTCTTTATTTGGTTCTCAGCTTGAATATTACCGGAGTATGCTACTGATTTTTGTACACTGATATTGATTTTGTTCCCTGAAACTTTACTGAAGTTGTCTATCAGGTCTAGGATTCTTTTGTAGGAATCTTTAGGGTTTTCTAGGTATAGAATCATATTGTCAATAAGCAGAGATAATTTGACTTCGTCTTTTACTATTTGGGTGCCTTTTATGTCTTTCTTTTGCCTGATTCCTCTGGCTAGGACTTCCAGTACTATGTTGAATAGGAGTGGTAAGAGTGGATATCCTTATCTTGTTCCAGCTCTTGAGGGAAACATTTTCAACTTTGGTCCATTCAGTATGATGTTCATTGTGGGTTTGTCAAAGATGGCTATTGTTATTTTGAGGTATGCTCTTTTTGATGCCTACTTTCTTAAGGATTTTTATCATGAAAGGACGCTAGATTTTATTAAATGCTTTTTCTGTATCTATTAAGATGATCATATGATTATTGTTTTTAATTCTGTTTGTGTGGTGAACCACAATTTGCATATTTTATTGGTCTGTTCTTGCACTGCTATGAAGATATACCTGAGACTGGGTACTTTATAAAGAAAAGATGTTTAATTGGCTCATAATTCCACTGGCTGTAAAGGAAGCATGATGGCTTCTGCGGAGGCCTCAGGAAACTTGCAATCACGGTGGAAGGTGAAAAAGAAGCAGGCACATCTTACATGGCTAGATCAGGAGGAAAGAGAGAGAGGGGGAGGTCCCACACACGTTTTAACAACCAGATCTTGTGAGAACTCAGTCACTATCATGAGAACAGCACCAAAGAGATGTTACTAAACTCGTCATGAGAAACTTGCCCCCATGATCCAATAACCACCAGGCCCCACCTCCAATACTGGGGATTACAATTCCATGTGAAATTTGGGTAGGGACACAGATACAAACTATATTACATGTGTGGAACCATCACTGCATCCCAGGAATCAAGCCCACTGATTGATTGTGGTGAATTATCTTTTTGATGTATTGCTGTATTCAGTTTGCTAGTACTTTGTTGAGGATTTTTTACATCTATGTTCACCAAGGATATTGGCTTCTCTGTCTCTGTCTCTGTCTCTCTGTCTCTGTCTCTCTCTCTCTCTCTGTCTCTCTGTATCTCTCTCTCTCTCTCTCTCTGTGTGTCCTTGCCAGATTTTTATATCAGGATGATGATGCTTGTTTCATAGAATGAGTTAGGGAAGAGTCCCTAATCCTTGATTTTTTAAAAATAGTTTCAGTAGGATTGGTACCAGCTCTTCTTTGTTGTCTGGTAGAATTTGGCTGTGAATGCACCTGATCCAGAGCTATTTTTGGTTGGCAAGTTTTGAAATACTGATTCAATGATTTTTTTCTTTGTATTATATTATATTTATTTTGAGACAGAATCTCACTCTGTCAAACCAGGCTGGAGTGCAGTGGTATGATCACAGCTCACTGTGGCCTTGACCTCCTGGCCTAAGCAATACTCCCACCTCAGCCTCCCAAGTAGGAGGGACTACAGGTGTGTGCCACCATACCTGGCTAATTTTCAAAACTTTTTTATTGAGATGGGATCCCACTATGTGCCCAGGCTGGTCATAAACTTTTGGGTTCAAGTGATCCTCCTGCCTTGCCCTCCCAAAGTGCTAAGATTACAGGCATGAGCCACCATGCCTGGTCCTTGTTTATCCTTTCAAAGAACAAAATTTGCTTTCATTCATTTTTTGTATGGTTATTTTGGTCTCAATTTTATTTATGCTTCGATTTTGAATTTTTGTTGATTTTTTTCTCATTCATTTAGGTATACCGTTAGGTTGTTAATTTGAGATCTTTCTAACTTCTTAATGTAGGCATTTAGTGCTATAAAGTTTAATCTTAACACTGCTTTTGCTATATTCTGGAGATTTTCATATGTAGTGTCTCTATTTTCATTCCTTTCTAAAATTTTTTTGATTTCTGCCTTAATTTTGTTGTTTACCCAAAAGACATTTAGAAGTAAGTTGTTTAGTTTCCATGTATTTGTGTGGTTTTGAGAGTTCCTCTTAGTATTGATTTCTGCTTTTATTCCACTGTGGTTTGAGAAGATGCTTGGTATAATTTTAGTTTTTTGAATTAATTGAGACTTGCTTTATGATCAAGTATGTGGTCAATCTTAGAGTATGTTCCACATACAGATGAGAAGAATGTATATTGTGTGATTGATGAGTGAAGTATTCTGTAGATGTCTATTAGGTCCATTTGGTTAAGTGTCTAAATTAAGTCCAGAGTTTCTTTGGTTTTCTCTCTTAATGATCTATCTACTGCTGTCAGTGGAGCATTGAAGTTCCCACTATTATCATATGGTCATCTGTTTCTTTTCTTAGCTCTAGTAATAACTGTATAAAACAGATTTATAAAAAATCTGGGTGTTTCAACACTGTTTTGTACATATTTAGATAGTTAAATCTTCTTGTTGAATTAAATACTTTATCATTATGTAATGCCCTTCTTTGCTGTTCTTTACTGTTGTTGGTTTAAAGTCTGCTTTATCTGATACAAGAATAGCAACCCCTGCTCTTATTTGTTATCCATAGTGTGACAGATCTTTCTACATCCTTTACTTTGAGCCTATGGGAGATATTACATGTGAGATGGGTGTCTGACAGCAGAAGATGGAGTCTTGTTTTTTATTTTTAATTTGATTTGCCACTCTGTGTTATTGAAGTGGAGTGTTTAGGTCATTTATGTTCAAGGTTGATATTAATATGTGAGGCTTTGTCCCTGTTGTAGTGTTAATAGCTAGTTGCTTTGTAGTCTCGATAGTGTAGTTGCTTTATAGGGTCTGTGGGCTTTGTACTTACATGTGATTTTGTGGTAGCAAGTGTTCTTTCATTTGTGTGTTTAGAACTTTGAGCATTTCTTGTAGATCTAGTCTGGTGATGACAAATTCCCTTAGTGTTTGCTTGTCTGGGAAAGATTTTAGTCCTCTTTTGTTTATGAAGCTTAGTTTGATGGGATATCAATTTCTTGACGAGCATTTGTTTTCTTTAAGAAGGCTAAAATTAGTCCCATAATCTCTTCTGGTTTATAAGGTTTCTGCTGAGAAGTTTGATAGTCTGATGGGATTCCTGTCATAGGAAATTTGGCCCTTTCCTCTAGCTGCCTTTAAGATTTTTTCTTTCATGTTGATGTTAGTCTGATGACTGTGTGCCTTGGAGATGGTCATCTTATATAGTATTGCACAGGAGTTCTCTGCATTTCTTATATCCACATGTCAACCTTTCCAGCAAGATTAGGGAAAATTTCCTGAATTATACCCTCAAATATGTTTTCCAAGTTGCTTATTTTTTGTTCTTCTCTCTCAGGAATGCTAATATGTCATAGGTTTGGTTACTTTACATAAGTCCACATTTCTCGAAGGCTTCTTAAAAAATTATTTCTTCATTTTTGTCTGACTGAGTTAAAGATTGGTGCTTGAGATCTGAAATTCTATCTTATGCTCAGACTAGCCTTTTGTTAAAGCTTCCAGTTATATTTTGAAATTCCTGTAGTAAAATTTTAATCCCAGAAGTCCTGTTCAGTTCTGTTTTTAATCTAACTATGTTGTCTTTCATATCCTCCATCATTTTTCTGGCTTCTTGTATTGAATTTCAACTTTCTCTTGGATCCTGTTGAGTTTCCTTGCCACCCATATTTTGAATTCTATATCTGTCATTTCAGACACTTCAATCTGGCTAAGATTCATTGATGAGGGAGCTAGTGACATCCTTTGGAGGTGATGAAACACTCTGGCTTTAAGTATTCCAGAATTCCTGTGCACATTCCTTCTTATCTGAGAGAACTGATGCTTCTCTTTTTGAATTTGCTATTGTTTGCATGGGGCTTTAAATTTTTTTTTAAATTATTTTTCTCCCTTTAGGGTACGACTATGGTATATGTTATGTATGAGTAGTCACTTTTGTTTTTGGGTGCTTTCAGAGGCCCAAGACTGTACATGGATTCCTTGGTTACAGATAGGTTTCTACAGTGGCTTTCTCAGATGCTGCTTATTGTAATGAATTCTTGTTTGGTGGTACAATTCAGCCTGCAGTCTAATAGACGGTACTTAAGAGTATAAGCTGGCAGGCAGGCTAGTGCTCAGTGGATGCACCCTCCCTGAAAGAAGTGGCAGGAAAAGATCATGACGGCGTGGGCTGAAGCCCCAGGGGAAGAGGTGGAGGGGGGCACTAGCTCCTTGTCCTGAGCCAGCAGGAGTGTGATCCACTTTCCTATCACACTGTTGTCATGCATATCATTACCTTCTACTTATAATGGCTGTGTCCTTTGATTCTGGCAGCACTGTATCTGTGGGTTATGAATCCACCTCTATGATGGGTACCACTAGAATAGGAGCTGTGGCAGAGCCTCTTCCTCCAGTCCAGGACATGCAACTCCATAGACCAATCCCCCACTTGTGGAAACTCCTCTGTTGCCACAAGTGGGGATTTCTTATATGCATTTATTGCATAGTGGTAAAGTCTGGGCTTTTAGTGTACCCATAACCTGAATAGTGAACATTGCACCCAGCAGGAATTTTTCAACCCTCACCTCCCTCCAATCCTTCCATCTTTTGGAGTCTCTAGTGTCTATTTAATTTTATTCTTTGTCCATGTGCTCCTGTTGTTTAGCTTCTATTTATCAGCGAGAACGTGTGGCATTTGACTTTACATGTCTGAGTTATTTCACTTAAGATGATGATTTCCAGTTCTGTTCATGTTGCCGCAAATGACATTTTTTTTTCTTCTTCTTCTTCTTTTTTTGAGATGGAGTCTTGCCCTGTCACCCTGGCTGAAGTGCAGTGGCGCAATTTGGCTGACTGCAACCTCCACCTCCTGGGTTCTAGCAATTCTCCTGCCTCAGCCTCCTGAGTAGCTGGGATTATAGTAGCCTCAGCCTCCTGAGTAGCTGTGCCACCATGCCCAGCTAATTTTTGTATTTTTAGTAGAGATGGGGTTTCACCATCTTGGTTGGGCTGATATTGAACTCCTGACCTCGTGGTTCACCCGCCTTGACCTCCCAAAGTGCTTGGATTACAGGTGTGAGCCACTATGCCCAGCCAATTTTATTCTTTTTTATGGCTAAGTAGTATTCCATGCACCATATTTTCTTTATTCAGTTCTCTAATGAAGGACATTTAAATTTATTCCATATCTTTGCTATTGTGACTAGTGCTGTGATAAACATACATGTATAGGTATCTTTTTGATATAATTATTAATCATTTCTTTTCCTTTGGGCACATACCCAGTAGTGGAATTGCTGGATTGTATGGTAATTACACTTTTAGTCATTTGATAAATAATTAGTTTAAAATTTAAAGCTTATGTGCAGGAAAAGACACCATAAACAAAGTGAAAGGATCAGAACAGACTGTAGAGGGAAGGTATTTCAGAATATAATTAATAAAGAATTTGTAAAAGAATATACAAAGTGCTCCAATAAATGAAGAAGAAAAAGTTAACCCAATAAAAAATAAACAAAAGTCATGAACATGTTCTTCACAAAAGTAAAAATATCAGTGGCCAAGAGACATGAAAAGTGTTCAATCTCAGCACTTAAGAATGAAATGGAAATTTTGAACTGAGATACTGTTTCACAAGCACCAGCTTGGGTGTGATGATACCAGGGAACTCTCCTTGACTGTTGGTGGCAATTGAAAATCAGCCCAGCTCACCTGGAGGACAATTCAACATGATCTTGTAAAGCTAACAGCACATCTTGTAATGGCAACAATACTATTCCTATGTATATGTCAAGGAAAAGCTTCAGTACATGTGCCCAAGGAGGTATTACAGGAAATTTATTGAAGCTCTTCTTTAAAAAAGAAACAGCCTGTAAGTCTATTAACCCACAGAACGAATAAATATATTTTCTTGTAGTGACAAATACTTTACAGCAGTTAAAATAAATGAATTAGAGTTGCACATAACACACACTTCAGAAGCATAATGCTAGGCCAAAAAATGAAAATTGTCAAAAATATATGAAAAATATACTGTCATTTATAAAATTTTAACCTAAAAATATTACTAAAAATGTTACTGTATATATGCATATACACAGTACATATACTGTATATGTACATATAAACTACAAATTAAAATAGGCATATAAATAATAAACATCAACTTAGGGTAGTAGCTATCTCTGGAAAGAGAGAGATGATGACATCCCAGTAAGAATACACAAAAGCTTTCAATAAGGTATATATTGCTTAATAATTTAAGACCAGTGGTGGATATATGTTAAAATACTATCTGAAATTTTTATATGCTTAAAATAGTTTAGAAAGAAAGACAATGTATATAAAATAAATAGTACATGTTAAAATATGGCTATTATTAAAGAGGATTAAACTCCTTCTGTATAAATGATTCTGATATTAAATAGTTGCCGCTGGAAGAACACTTAAAAAAATTGACATTTCACCCTAAAAAAATCTCATGTACTAGCTTATTTTCTTTTATCAATTCTACAGGCAAATTAATCAACCAATACCTTCTTTCTGGGCACCGCCTTTGTGTGTGTGTGTGTGTGCACATGTGTGTGTGTGTGCATGTGTGTGTGTGAATTTAGTTACTTCAGAGGTCTTGTTCTACACAGTTTGGAATTTCCTTCAGATATAATCAAGTCAGATAGAGTTGGTCAAATCCAATGGGAAAAAGACAGAAAAAAAAAACACAAACAAACAACAACAAAAAACAGCTAAGCAAAACAAGCAAATGATGGCACAGCTTATACGATTACTTAGTGCTCTAATGGTAAGGAGAAATTAAGACCAGCTGGTTGTTAATTTGAACTTAGCCAATACAAACCCCAATTCAGTTATTTACCTAGGAATGGATCTCAGGCTGAAGATTGCTCTCTGCTATCCTTGAAGAAGAAAAACACTCAAATTCATCTTCTCTCTTGGGAGGAAGCTCAAATTCCATAAAGGAGTTACCTGCCTTCCATCATCATGGAAGCAGGAAAACTTACCTTCCTTGTGTTGGAAGCAAGTAAAACTCCAAAAATAGGAGTTGTACAGCAAAGTAAACTTTAGATTTCAACTGTATTAGTCCATTTTTATGCTGCTAATAAAGACATACCTGAGACTGGGTGATTTATAAAGGAAAGAAGTTTAATTGACTCACGGTTCAGCAGGCTATGGAGGCCTCACAACCATGGTAGAAGGTGAAGGAAGGGCAAAGGCACATCTGACATGGTGGCAGGCAAGGGCATGTGCAGGGGAATGGCCCTTTTGAAACCATCAGATCTCACGAGACTTATTCACATCATGAGAACAGCATGGGAAAACCCACCCCCAATGATTCAATTACCTCCCACTGTGTCCCTCGCAGGACACGTGGGGGATTATTATCAATTCAAGATGAGATTTGGGTGGGGACACAGCCAAACCATATCATTTCACCTCTGGCCCCTCCCAAATCTTATGTCCTCACATTTCAAAACCAATCATGCTTTTCCAATGCTCTCCCAAAGTCTTAGCTCATTCCAGCATTGACTTGGACTTTTGATTTAATGCATATAAAAAAAGCTCCTGCCTGAGTACAAGAGGGAAAAGCAGCTTATTAAAAGGACTGAAAGAAAAGACACTCCTTCCCCCTTTTTTATACCAAAACAAAGTAATTAAGAATAGTTACATCTTATAATCATCTTCTGGTTTTGAAAGATCCACTTGATGTCTACCTACTTCAAAAACATACAAATATTTGAAATTTTCATTAAAATCAAAGAGGTTTCTGGAAGTCACAGTACCAACTGCTAATGTTTACTGGGTAATTAACATATTCCAAGACATGAGCTCATTGATTTCAACCCAGGACAAGCAGCACTGGCATTGATGGAGCCTGTTGGAACTGCAGAATCTCAGACCCCTCCTAAGACATACTGGATCAATATCTGGATTTTAACAAGATTTTTAGTGATTTGTATATATGTTAAGGCTTGGAAAACACTGCTTTAAATAGTTTATCACAAAGTCCACAAAAATCCCACGTTTCTACTTCATGTCTTCTTCAAAAGTTTGCAAGTATTTTATATCTTCATTAAAAGCAAAGATGCTTCTGAAAGTTGTCCACCCAAATAACAGAGAGAGGCTCTCTAAAAGAAAATGATATTTATTTGGAATAGGGTATTACAATGGGAATACATGTACCATAGTGAACTATGTGAATATTCAGGGAGGTAAAGGTTTTTAAAGGAAAAATGATGAGGATAATTGTTTTGAGATGATTTTGGTTACAAGGATCAATAATATGGGTGACATTGGTCTGAGGTTAGACAGGCTGTTTTTGGGCAGATGTCCTTGCAGAAGTATTTTTGTGTAAGATGTGTAATATGGTTTGGATTTGTATACCGGCTCAAATCTCATGTTGAATTGTAATCCCCAGTGTTGGAGGAGAGGCCTGGTGGGAGGCGATTGGATCATGGGGGTGGCTTTCTCCTTTGCTGTTCTCATGAGATCTGATTGTTTAAAAGTGTGTAGCATCTTCTTCTGCTCTTTCTTCTGCCTGCTCCTGCCATGGAAGACGTGCCTCCTTCCTCTTCACATTCCACCATGATTGTAAGTTTCCTGAGGCTGCCCCAGTCATGCTTCCTGTACAGCCTGCAGAACCATGAGCCAATTAAACCTCTTTTCTTTATTAATTATGCAGTTTCAGGTAGTTCTTTATAGCAATGCAAGAATGGATTAATACCCTGTAATGGCCTTTATGTGAGATTGTAGTTTTTGCAATCTTTTGTGATAGTTTTTGTTATCTTACATTTATGCATGAGAATTTTCTCTTCATAGCCTTCCCTGGCTCTATTTGTCAAGGTTTTTTTTTTTTTTTTTTTTTTTTTCCTAAGCAACTCAATTTTGGTTTTGACAACTTTCACAAAGTCATAATACCAATAGGTAGTATTTAGTGAGTATTAAACATAGTCCACAAAAGCCTATGAGGCATGGGGAGGTGTTATTGTTAACCTCATTTTCATAGATAAGGAAACAAGCTCTCAGAGATTAAGCCATTTGCCTCAGGACACAGCTAGTGAGTAGCAGGGATGGGATTAAACCTAGGACATTCTGTCATTTGGTACAACATTGATGAACCTGAAGGACATTATGTTAAGTGAAATAAACCAGGCACAGAGAGACTAATACTGTATGATCTCACTCATATGTGGAATCTAAAAAACTGAACTCTTAGATGTAGAGCCTAGACTAGTCATTGCCAGAGGCTGGGGAAACGTGTGGACAGGGAAAGGGGAGATGTTGGTCGAAGGGTACACAATTTCAGACAGACAGGAGCAGTAAGTTCTGGTGTCCTATTACACACTAGCGGTACTACAGCTAATAGTAATGTACCATATATTTCAAAATAGCTAGAAGAGAGGATTTTGTATGTTTTTACCGCAAATAAATGATAAATGTTTAAGGTGAAGAATATGATAATTACTCTGGTTTGATCATTACAAAATGTAAACTGAGACACCACATTGTACTCCATATGTTCAATCATTGTCAATTAAAAACAAATAAAACTTAATTTTAAAAAAGAGAAAAAGACCCACCTACCCTGGGCTGGTACCACACCCTTACCTGCTGTACTGGTGGTCTCTCCTTGAGCTGTGAAGAACATCGTGGCAAGACCAACTGACTTAAAGAACAAACTTAATTGTAAAGAGCAACTGAGTAAACTGAGTCATCTGGAAAAGTGATGATGAAAGGACACCCTCGAAAAGCACAAATACATGTTTGAACATATGAAACGACATACTTTCCTGCACAGGTAGATATATCATATTAATATGTAAAAAGGTAATTTTAAATGTCTTGGAACTTTAGCAAGTAAAGTATAACGGATGATATTTGATTTCCTTCTGAAGAATAATTCAATTATTTTGATATTATATATTGAGGCAAGAATACAAGAATTAGAAATTTATTTAACACGACACAGCAGTGAATGAAGTGAAAAGTGCTGTGGCTTTTACTTATTGCTAACCATTTTTATTGCTGAGAGAACTTACTATAATACCTTAATACAGTGGTTCTTAAACTTCAGCATGCATCAGATTCATCTGGGGGCTTTTAAAAACAGATTGCAGGCCTTATCCCCAGAGTTTCTGATTCAGTTGGCCTGGAAGGCTTTTGCATTTCTAACACACTTCTAATACATTTCTAAGGTGCTAAGCTGCTGTTCTGGGGACTACACCCTGGGAACCACTAGGATAGTATAATGTTCTAGAGTAAGCATCAAATCCCTAGAGATAGGTTTCAAGTTGTACACAGGTGGCACAAATCTTCCCACAGTCAAAAATAAAAAAATACAAAAAGGTGATTGGAAGCATTCCGCTTTCCACATTGCAGGGTTTTCTCACGGTAACATTTCTCCCTTGTGAGCCAACCTCTTGCTGGCTTTCAAGAAGAATAGGAGCACCAGGAAACAGATATTTGTAAGGCTGAAGCAGGCCTAAGTTTGCCTTGTGGGTCTATTTTTCTGCCTCTCTGCTCAGACTTCTGTTCCTCCTCCAGGCCTTTTCTCCAGTCGCAGTGCCTCACGCTGGCTCTTCCTGCATCCAACCCTAGGCTGACTGCATTACGCATTTTATTCCTGATCTCAGGATCACTTCACGAAGTACATGTTATTCTTATACAGATAAAAAGCTGACACTCAGAGAAATTAAATAACTTGCCAAATCCGACAAAGTTAGTAGGTGATAAGGCATGGTTTAAATTCTGGTTAACTGCCTCCAAACGTCTTTCCCATTTCCCTGTTCTGCCCACCTTCGGGCAGTGGTTGCCCACATTGGCTGATGCCTGGGCCCCACCCTATATCCATTGGATCTGAATCTGAAGGTGGGGCCCTGGGTGGTGGTATTTTTTTTTGACATGGAGTCTAGCTCTGTCACCCAGGCTGGAGTGCAATGGTGTGATCTCAGCTCACTGCAACTTCCGCCTCCTGGGTTCAAGCAGTTCTCCTGCCTCGGCCTCCCAAGTAGCTGGGATTACAGGTGTGCATCATCACACCAGGCTAATTTTTGTATTTTTAGTAGAGACAGGGCTTTGCTATGTTGGTCAGGCTGGTCTCAAACTCCTGACCTTGTGATCTGTCCACCTCGGCCTCCCAAAGTGCTGGGATTACAGGCGTGAGCCACCATCCATCACGCTCAGCACCCCCTCGCGCCACCCCCTCCCCCCCCCGCCTCCCTGCCACTTTTTTAAAGCTCTTCAGGTGATTTAAATGTGCGGTCAGGATTGAGAGTTACCACTTTGTGGGTACCTGTGTGACTCCATCACAGATTTAAGAAAATGATATTACCCCCACAACCCTCTGAGATTGACCCAAAGGAATGGTAGAGTGAACTCCACATTTGATATTTGAGGGAAAATTTTACATCTTAACACCAGCAGCAGCTTTGTCTGAGACTTCTAAAACCTTCTTGAAAATACAGTTGTCACAGCTGTGTTAACAGGTGGGGAAATCTTGAAATACTAAATTTTCACAGCACAGTAACTAGATTTACTTTAGCAAAAGTAGAGCCCAAACTCTCTCGCTATAGTCCACAGTTTAATGAAGAATTGGTGACGGTAATTTATTAACGTTTTAATAAATGCTGATTTCTTATTAATGAAATATCAACTTTACCTTATGAAATAAGATAGTTATGTTTCTAGGGCTCAACTCTTACCTGTTTGTTTGGACTTACCACACTCCAGAAGAATTCAGCCAAATGCCTCAGAGCAAGTATTTGCATTATTTCTTCTTCTACCCTTGTTAAGAAGGAAATGAGTAACCTAATAATTTTTTTCAAACTAAGAATGATTTTATACATCTAATTAAAACAGGTAGGCTGATTGTCTCTTAGGGTAAAAGGAGAAAATGCTGCAAGATCAGAAGAAGGCAAAATATGTTGGAAGACATAAAGGCTTCAGAATCAGGCAAAACTGGATGCAAATCTGGCTTTGCACCTTATCAGCTGTGTGATCTTGGGCAAGTTTAACCTCTCTGAGTGCTCCTTTTTCTTCTCTGAAATGTGTGGCTGTTGACATCTGCCTAGATCTGTTGTCATGAAGCTTAGCAGGCAGTACACAGTATGCAGTCTGTGAAAACCAGCTATAAGTATGTGAAATGAAGTGATGGAGGTGGGGACTTTGGCTTTTAATTAAAGGTGGGACAGCTCTACCTGAACATTCCCCAAGAGTTTCTTACTCAATGTGTTGGAAACTTAAATGTATCATTTTCCTCAGTTTTCTATCGCAGTGTATGGCATCATCATCATTTGACCCCCTAGGTAGTGAGAGATCTTGGAATCAACCTCAATGTCCCATCTCCTTCTCTTCGCTCTCCGTATCACAGATGTTGTTGGTTCTCTATTTCCTGGATCTCTTAAAACCATAACTTCTCCCCTGCCTCTGCAGACACCAGCATAAATCAAGTTTTCATTTTCTTTCACCTGGACAAGTGTAAGGCAGCACTGAAGGGCTACTCCTTCCTCTAGTCTTCTCTGCCTTTTGCCTACTGAGCCCATTCTTCTGAGCTGCTGACAAAGGAATTTTACGCATCACACATCCTTTGATGGATTTCCATTGCTACAGAGCAGAACCTAAATCCCATGCCTGGAAATTAAGCAGTCTACATTCTGGTTTCTATAACTTTTGGTCTAATTTTTGCATCAGCTCCACATTTCCTGTTCTACCACCATCCTAGTGGATTCTAAAATTTAGTCTTACAAAATCATTCCCTATTCCTTTAATGAATCAGCTAGCATTTTGTTCACTCCTTTCATGTGCCCTATCCCCCTACCTGGAATTACTTTTCCTCTTTTACTTACACAAGTCCTACAAAGACCAGTTCCATTATGATGGTCTCAGTGACCTCTTCCTATATATTTCTAGTAAGAATGAATTACTTTCTGCTGAAATACCTCTGCCATGTTATTTAAAAATTGCCATATAGGCCAGGCATGGTGGCTTACGCATGTAATCCCAGCATTTTGGGAGGCTGAGTGGGGCAGATCACGAGGTCAGGAGTTCTAGACAAGCCTGGCCAACATGGTAAAACCTCATCTATACTAAAAATACAAAAAATAGCTGGGCATGGTGGCGCGTGCCTGTAATCCCAGCTACTCAGGAGGCTGAGGCAGGAGAACTGCTTGAACTAGGACCTGGGAGGCAGTGGTTGCAGTAAGCCAAGATCATGCCACCACAGTACTCTAGCCTATGCTACAGAGCAAGATTCTGTCTCAAAAAAAAAAAAAAAAAAAGCCATATAGTGCTGGACATGATGATGTGCTCACATGTTTATTATCTAGTCTCAAATTTCTAAGGTCTTGAATATAGGAACCAAATTTATTCATCACCTTATTCCAGACATGATGGAATCCAGATATGATTGGGAATCAAGTGATTATGGGAGATAGTGACCATCCTGAGTATGTTCATGTGTTGCATAATGATGTTTTTGTCAATGAAGAGCTGCATATAGGAAGGTGGGCTCATAAGATTATAATGGAGCTGAAAATTCCTAATGCGTAGCTATACTGTAGCCAATGATAACATCGTAGCACAATGCATTCCTCACATGGTGATGCCAGTGTAAATGCTGCCTTACCAGTCGTATAAATGTATAACACAAGCGGCCTGTGGGGTGGCTTACACCTGTAATCCCAGCACTTTGGGAAGCTGAGGGGGGGGAAGATGGCTTGAGCACAGGAGATCAAGTCCAACCTGGGTAATATAGGAAGAGCATGTCTCTACAAAAACTAAATAAAATTTTCCTGGCATGGCAGCACGCACCTGTAGTCCCAGATACTCTGGAGGCTGAGGCGGAAGGATTGTTTGAGCCCTGGAGGTCGAGTTGCAGTGAATCATGATCATGCCACTGCACTCCAGTTTGGGTGACAGAGCAATCCCCCATCTCAAAAAAGCAAAAAAATACAGCACATACAATGATGTACAGTGTATAACACTTGATAATGACTATGTTACAGGTTCATGTATTTGCTATATTACACTTTTGTTATTTTAGAGTGTACTCCTTCTAGTTATTAAAAAAAAAGGTAACTGTAAAACAGCCTCAGTCAGGTCCTTCAAGAGATATTCCTGAAGAAGGCATTTCTATCATAGGAGATGACAAGTCCACGGGTGTTATTGCTCCTGAAGAGCTTCCAGTGGGTGAAGATGTGGAGGTAGAAGACAGTGATATTGATGGTCCTGGCCCTGTGTAGGCCTAGGCTCACGTGTGTGCTTGCATCTTAGTGTCTAACAAAAAAGTTTTTAAAAAGTTAAAAAAAGTTAGTAACTTAAAAATAGAAAAAGCTTATAAAATATAATTATAAAGAAAATATTTCTGTACAGCTGAACAATGCATTTGTGTTTTAAGCTAAGTGTTATTACAAAAAAGTATCTTTAAAACCCTTTATCCTCTTTTACCTCCCTGAATACATACACAGTTTACTGAGGCATGGGTATTCCCATTGCGATGCCCTATTCTTAGTAAATATCATTTTCTTTTAGAGATACTCTGTTTCTCATTAAGGTTGACAAACCAAAAAGACATTTCAATTAATATTTGAGCCATCATGCATTGAGTTCAAAATTTAAACATTGGAAGGCATTTTTTTTTAATGTCCTGAATTAGCCATGCTTAGAAAACAAACACCGTTCTATCTGCCACTTATCACACTTCAGCTGCATTTTCCTTCTTCCTGGTCCTTGAACACAAGAGGCCCCTTTCTTCTTCCAGGCCTTTTCATTTCCTGATCCCTCCTCCTGGAATGACTTATTCTAGCTGTTTTTATACTTGGAATATTCTCAGTATTTGAGTCTCAGCCAAATGCCTCTTTCTCAGAAAGGCTTTCCTTCATCACCTTAAACAAAGTGGTCTTCTCCCGTAAGTTTATCATGACCCTATTATTTATTTATTTATTTATTTACTTATTTGAGAAGATGTTTCCCTCTTGTTGCCCAGGCTGGAGTACAATGGCGTGATCTCAGTTCACTGCAACATCCCCCTCCCGGGTTCAAGCAATTCTCCTGTCTTAGCCTCTCGAGTAGCTGGGATTACAGGCATGCGCCGCCACCATGCCTGGCTAATTTTGTATTTTTAGTAGAGACAGGGTTTCATCATGTTGGTCAGGCTGGTCTCAAACTCATGACCTCAGGTTATCTACCCACCTTGGCTTCCCAAAGTGCTGGCATTACAGGCATGAGCCACTGTGCCCAGCCTCATGACCCTGTTTAGTTCCTTTATAATATTTATCCTAATGCAGATTCATCATATTTATTTGCTGTCTTCCTCCATAGAATGTAAGCTTTATGAGGGCAAGACTCTTGTCTGATGCTGCTTCACTCCAGGGCCTGGTACAGTGATCAGCACAGAGAAGACATGTAAACGTTTGTGAAGTGTTAAATTGAAACGTCATTGCAATCACTGTGTGGAATTATTGTTGAGATAGCAGTATAACATTAGCTACGCACGCTTGTCATGTCACCCTACTGTTTGAGTCATCCTCAACCATCCTTTGCTCTCCCTTGGAGTCTTGAGTCAGAGTACTCCTTTAAGTATTCTTATATATAGACCAGAGGGACCCTATTCTACTGTGACAGGCAAGATTTTTCTGTTCAGAGTGGGTAAGTCAGGTCTAGTCACTTCTCACAGAGAGAGCTACCTGCCACTCAAGAGTTTGAAGCTAAACCCCAAGAATCCAAGGAGGGGGGGCCAGAGGGAGCTAGAAGGCCTTACTTTTTTTTTTTTTTTTTTTTTGACAGAGTCTCGCTCCATTGCCAGGCGCCAGACTGGAGTGCAGTGGCACGAACTCGGCTCACTGCAACCTCCGCCTCCTGGGTTTAAGCAATTCTCCTGCCTCAGCCTCCTGAGTAGCTGGGATTACAGGCGAGCGCCACCACGCCCAGCTAACTTTTGTATTTTTAGTAGAAACGGGGTTTCACTATGTTGGCCACGATGGTCTCGATCTCCTGACCTTGTGATCCGCCCGCCTCGGCCTCCCAAAGTGCTGGGATTACAGGTGGAAGACCTTACTAAGTGCATCATCTGCTGCAGTTTTTGGTTAAGACACTAGGTGGCAGGTGATTATGTTCTTGGATACAACAGTAGTAATTTGCATTACAGTGCTTATTAAATGCCAGATAACTCTCCCTGCTGGCATTAAATGTACAAAAATTTCAATCATTTGGCAGAATGGAAAGAATTATGATAAGGGTGTTAGCTTTGGTCTATGAAGAGCAAGATGTATTCTGAAACTTTATTTTCAAATTCACAAAGGAAATGTGCTATGTGGGAACATTAAAAAACCTATCTAGTAGAAAGATTAATGTCAGCTCCAGGGTATCACCAGGAGAGATATCTTTATATAATAAAACTGAAATCACTACTTTCACTGCAATAACAGCTTTGTACCTTTTGGATTAATAATCTAATTTAGTAAATAATTTATTGCATCTTTCTCTTTTCAACTTGAATCTCCAGAAGGATTTTAAAAATCCTTTCGAATATAAAGTGATCAAAGAATCCATTGTTTCCCTAGTAACCTTCTATGTGGAGTCCTGGGTGAGCCTTTGTCTTCTGCCAAGGTCACAGATCCTGGGGAAAATAGTCAATCACGTGGCACATGCAAAAGCAGATTGTTTGGGTACTTCCTTCTGTTAGGCGAGAAACGAAATGCTCAAGTCACCTGCTATTCAATAAAGAAAATAGGACACAAAATGTGATAGACACAATTCTAATAAATAGACTTCCTTTCCGTTTTGTGGTCTTTAAAGGGTGGTAATAAGAAAAGTAATAGGAGGTAAATGGTGGTAGAGGCACCTAGCAAAGGAAGAGAGTGTGAAAGAAAGAGTAAGGGAAGGAGACGTTGAAGGAGAGAGTGGGAGAGACACTCACACAACAAGGAGACCAGAGGGAAACAAAAGTAGTCACATCAGAGAAAGATAGATCATGGAGGGGGGAGATGGGAGGTAGGGCCGTAAAGTAGAAGAAAAGCCGAAGGAAAACAGAGGGAGAACAAAGTCCAGAGAAGGAGGAGCCGGGGCAGAGGTTAGTATGTTTTGAGATGTTTTCATTGATGGCTTTTTCTCTAGAACCTCTTAATCTTCAAACTTTAGAATAAAATTACCTGTAATTTTAATGTTAAATAATCAGTAAATTGTTTATGGCTCTTAAGCCTTAGAAGCTCTTCTTGAAGTAAATGTGAGTGAGCTTCTTTCAGGTTGCAAGAAACTCAGAGAGGCTCAGGTTTGCACAGAGGATTAGGATATGCAGGAAGAATATGCAGGTAAGGAAGGAAAACAGGGACAAATAGAGTGGGGCTTTTCAGAAAGGGAGGAGTTGGAGGACCTCTTAGGTGAGAACACAGTGGTAATCACTAGGTGTCTTATCACTGTGTTACACCAGGGAATTGTTGTTCATTCTTTGGTTCTTCATTTCCATCACTTCTTTCTCCGCTTCTGTGACTTCTGTTATCAATGATTTTTTTGTCTCTGAATTCCAACTTCTTCATATGAAGGGTCCATACTTGGTCCATCATCATCCATATAATGTGCCCTTCGTGGGCAGGGCTCTTGCTAGAGGCTGTGTCAGAGATTGGCTACCCTTGGGTTAGGTGTCCACCATAGTTCAAACAAATCTGATTAAACTAGGAGGACCATGTGGTGCAATGCATATAAGAAACCTTTCTATATTAGACTGTGTGTTTGTGTGTAGAAAGGGAGAGAATAAAACTAAAAGGCATCTTGGTTGGCAGGAACAATACATTCTATCCCATGCTAATAAGGCAAACCATACCTTTTTTCTTAGACATAAGGGTTTAATAATGCCCATAAAACCTAATCAAACTACTACCAGTACATTTCCCTCCTGAAAGTTGTCTAGCCTCTACTATTAGAAGAAATGATATAAAACGCTTCAAACTTGCAGTCTGAAATCAACAGAGTTTGAGGGTTTTGTTTGTTTGTTTGTTTGTAAGCCTAATGAAGCAGTAATACAGGATATTTTAGATCAATGGGAAGGGGAAATGTGGGAATTAAATAAATTCTTTGAGGAAAATGAGAGAAGAGCAGAGAACAGAAAAGAGTTCCCCTCTTGTGAGAAGGGGAGAAAAGTGTATGGGCTGTGGGTGTAGCCGGACCCAATTACGAATTGAAAGAAAATAGCTTATCTTTGAATTTGCTGCAGCTTAATTCTGTGCCCCAAGAGTGTGGCAACACATCAGAGTTGGTAATGCGGCGCCTATGCGGGGGGGTTGGATTTCCAGTCTCTGCAAACATTTCCATATCTGCCATAAGATGACCTGACTTAAAGTTACCGGAGTGTGAGGAACCTGTGCACTAGGCAATGTAGATGTAGTGAGTGGCACTCATGATGGCCTGAAGAATGAAGACCCCCAAAGCAACTGAAGGAGAGAGATATTTTCTAAACACAAGTAAGACTTCCAGGTTCTTTTTAGATTTGGATAGAAAGTCAGCCCGATATTACATAAGATGAATCTTTAACATTGCAGCTTGATTAGATAGATACACTTATATTCCATTTGATTTAGAGAAAATAAAGAAATGGGTATTTTTTAATTCTTGAATTTAGAATCTAGAAATCATACCGCCCGCATTGATTTCAGCACTGGGGACCAACGGTGAATGACATCAGCCTGAGGACAGATTGGGACACAAACCACCAGTCACCCCTTCTCTTTCATTCCCTCAATTAAGATAGGCCTTGGTCAAATTGTGTTTTTTACACTATGCATTTGCCTGACAACTTGAAAATTTTTTGTAAACATAACCATATTCTAAAAGTCTCACAAAAGTTGTATATCAGTGACTGTATTAGTCAGGGTTTTTCAGAGAAAGAGAATGGGTATGTATTCATGCTAAGGAATTGGTTCATGTGATTATGGAATCTGAGAGATCCACAGTCCGAAGCTGGGGACCTCCAGTCTGGGTCCAAAGATGTAGAAGCCAGAAGAGCCCATGGTGCAGTGCCAGGCTGAAAGCTGGCAGGCTCAAGATCCAGGAAGAGCCGATGTTTCAGTTTGAGTCCAAAGGTAGGAAAAACAACAAACGTTGTCCCAGCCCAAAGCAGTCAGACAGGAGGAGTCCCCTCCGTACTAAGAGGGAGGGTCAGGGTTTTTGTCCTATTCAGGCCTTCATCTGATTGGGCCACCGACACTGGGGAGGGAATGTGCTTTACCAGTTCTTCTGATTCAAATGTTAATCTCACCTAGAAACACCTTCACAAACACACCCAGAATAATGTGTGACCAAATAACTGGGCACCCCATGGCCCAGTTAAGTTCACATATAAAATTAACCATCTCAGTGATTATTGTCAATTTTTCTCATAGAAAAATGGAAGCAGGACAATATTTATTGGTTTGTCCTGTGGCATCCAACCCTTGTCACCCAACTCAGAGGCCACAGAGAGAAAAAAGAGAAGTAGAGCCAGGCCATTGCACATCTTCCCAAAGAAATCAAAGCTGTAGCCCTAGAGACAGGGCCGCTGAGAGGGGAGCCAGTCTCCCTCCATGCTTGGATGGATGTGATATGACAGGACTTCTTGGCTCTCGTCCTATCTGGGGCTGACCCAGGGAACTAGCTGGTCTTTGGGCAGATTTGGTGATCCTGTTCTAACTTGGGTGGAGAGAAGTCTATGAAAGAAAGGCCAAAAAAAAAGTTATTCTCATGCTCTGAGCACCAAAGAAAATTGACAGCAAAGATAGAGCATGTTTTCCTTTAGGCTGACTATAAGCTCTCATTAGGCAGAGGAGTCAGAGCTTATTCATAGAGAAGCAATACCATTTTGTTATGTATGGACAGCAAGTCCAGCTAATTCTCATCAAGCAGGTTGTACAAGCCTCTCATTACAATGAATTTTCATGAATTTAGTCTCTGAGCACAGGACTTTAGGAATGTGTAGGCTCAACCTGACCCTGTGAGGAGGCTGAGGTAGAGCCTTGCAGACTTCGCTACTGCCAGCCCCCTAGTAGTGCTGGCCTCTCCCCTTCTTTTTCCATTTTTCTCTCCCCCTTCTCTTACCCCTTCCATCCCTCCAGATCTTTACTGGGGTGAGTCAATGCCGGTGTAAATCTGCAAAACCACCCTGACTTTACCCATCTAGAGTGATGATATTTACTTACAAGAGTTATAATGAGGCCTGAATAAAATAGCACATATGAATGTCCTTGCATAGAGGAGACATGATAATAATTTGGTAGGAAAGAAAGAAGGTGAAAAGAAGGCAGTTGCTTAAGTGCTACTGAGTATATGGAAAAATAAATCACTCGATGGAAGTTCATCACGGGTGGGATGTGAGGAGGGTGAGTCAGAGCAAACTAATGAAGGAGTGTGATATTAGAAGGTGCAGGCTGTCTCTGCTGCTGCTGACGTTATTTGAAAGAGATATAAGACTAAATCTCTAGTTAGTGATAATTAGAGGAGCTCCCTAGGCACTTTGTATAGCTGGGATGGTAGCCTTCCTGTCCTGCCTGAAATCAATTCAGGTTTGTATAATTACATCCAGACAGCAGGGTCCCAGCTGCAAGGTTTTGAACAAAATACTTTCTCCATTGTACTTTCTATAATTAGTATTTCACATAGGTGAGTGGGGGGAAAAGGTCACAGTATCCCACCTGGTATCCTTTTCTTTTTTATGGCAGACGGATGAATTCCTTGACAGATTGTGACATTAGGAAAGTCTTGAATATGCATAAAAATTAAAGGGTGTTCTGGAAGTGTTTTCATTATGCTTCCCGATATGGTCTTCATAACGATATATATGAGGTCATGGATCCTAAAAGTACAGGATGATGCCATCTTGATCATTATCACCTGTTATGGACTAAATTGTGTCCCCCCACCAAATTCACATGTTGAAGCCCTAATGCTCAGTATGACTGTATTAGGAGACGGAGACTTTAAGAAGGTAATAAGGTCAAATTAGGTCATAAGGGTTGGGTCCTAATCCAATAGAATTGATGCCCACATAAAAAAAGTAAGAGACAACAGAGATCTTCTCTCCTCACATGCTCAGAGAAAAGGCCGTGTGAGGACACAGTGAGAAAATGGCCATCTACAAGTCAGAAAGAGAGACCTCATTAGAAACTAACCCTACTGACACATTCGCTTCGGACTTCCGGCCTCCAGACTGTGAGAAAAAATCTGTTGGCACCTGAGGATTCTCAACATGGTGCTGTAGGTTGAGTTCAGCGGAGCCTCCACTGTCCAGGGCTATCTCAAGGTGGGCTGCTGTGATCCATTGTGAACCCAGAAGAAAGCATCTCACAGCAAGTTCTCTCATATGCTTGGTTACATTCGTTTTCCATAAGCATGGCTATAATGATCACAAAGAGCTCTATAGCTTAGTCCATGCCTCCTATTGCTGGTTTCAGTTTCCTACTGTTGCTGTAACAAATTACAACACATTCAGCGGCTCAAACAACACAAATTTATTATCTTACCATTTTGGAGGCAAAAGCAAAAAATCAGTTTGAGCAAATTAACAGGTTGGTGGGGTCTTTCCTTCTGGAGGTTCTGAGGGGACAATCTGCCTCCTTGCTTTTTTCAGCTATTAGTTGCTGCCTGTATTCCTTGGCTTGTAGTTACTTCCTCCTTCTCCAGAGCACATCACTCCAGTCTCTGCTTCCATCATCAGGAGTCGGCTTTCTCCTCTGACTCTGACTCCTCTTGTGTCCCTCTCATAAGGACCACTGTGATTGTATTGGGCTAATATAGGGAAGTAGTAAGAGTTGAAAAAAATGATAGTTTCTTGCTCATTCATGTTTCTTACAACATCATTGCTTTCTTTATGCATTCAAAGAAAGTTCTAGTTGGCTAATCCATCTCAGTTCCTTAATCTTATCTGCACAGTTCCTTTTGCCATATTAGGCAATATTCACAGGCTCTGGGGATGAGGACATGGATATCTTTGGAAGAGGCATGATTCAGCCTATCATACTGCTCTTACCTACACCTCACATTCCTAAGCACAAACCCCTTATGGAGACCACTCCCATTTGCAGCTGTCTGCGAGATCACTATATTCCTCCTGAGTGGACTGAGTATTTTTTCCTTGAACGTCCAGGTCTTATGCCACCTTCTCCAGGAAGCCTTCTCTCCCCTTCTCCAACTCACTTTGACTTCTCATAGTACTTAGATAAGAACTGCATTATTTTTCTCTAATATGTTATGTTGAATTTCAACTCTATTTTGTTTCACATATATTTGTCTTTTTTTTTTCTCTAACCAAACTATACATTTTTTATCTTAGTTCCGGATATTTTCTCTGTGTTCTTCTTCCTCATTCCCCTGAAATACTTTCTTTGGCCTCTAGGTTGCCTTCTCCTTTATTCTCCCTATCCATTTCACGTTCTGTGTCATTAACCAACTGAGTGCCTGAGCCTATCACAGTCTCTGTTTCTTTGGTCCCCATCCCACCTTTGGCGTTGGTTATGGGTCAGGCTCCTGCTCTGGTCCTTTCAAGGTCTTGTCTGGGAACTTTCCCTGACACCACTGCCTTCCATGACTGGGGCCCTGTCTTCCTCTTCGGTTGCCCCTTCCCTGAGGCCTGGAGTTCTGCTGCTGATTCCCAGCTTCCCTAGTGACCAGTTCCCAGGTTGTTTCACATAAATTCTGCATGTAATTCCTGTTTGATAATAATCTGGGGACCTAGGCCACCGACTACATGTGTGGCTGGTCCTAGTCCATATGTCAGAACCCTCTTACCTCACCCTGAGCCACTGGAGTTGCCAATGGGGGAATCATGCTTTTATCTACCTAGATAAAGATCCAGTTTAGTATCTGAGGCAAATCTCCCAGCCCATGTTATGCCTGCATGTGCATGTTCATTGCCAGTTCTGATCCTCTGCACTTGTTATCCCACATTTCTGTGAGTAAGCAGCCACTTACTCACAGAATGATTCCAAGACACAATGTAAATCTCCCACAAGGCCTAACATAGACCTAGCCAGTGTTCAAATTCAGGGCCGATTGATCAGGAAATTGATTTTACTCTCTAGATTCCATATTTGACACACTCAGGACAAAATATACTTGAGATGCATCTGGAAAAAGAACTGCTTCCTCGGTCTCACCTTTCTTGAAACATTAAAATTAACTGCAATTGTCATTTGATATCCATTTTTTGAGAGCTTGCTATAAGTAAGCACTAGGAATAATGAGAGGAAAAAACGTGTCACGATTCCCACTTTTAAACAACTCCTTATTTAATGCGGTACATAGAAAATGAAAACAGAATTTACTAGCATATCATAGCCAGCTATGTAATTTGTAGGATTTACTGCAAAATAAAAATGTGAAACCTCTTGTTGAAAAAGCAGGTAAAAGGTAACATAAGCAGTACTAAGACTTGGCATGGTATTTTTTAATGTGGTATTTAATATTTTAAGTAAAGAAAAAATTAAACTTTAAATTATTAGCATGAATTTTGTCATTTACATTTGTATTGTACAATGCTCGTTTTAAATTCAAATATTGCAACATTAAATTCATGCAGAATCACCAAAATGATGTAACTGTAGTATTTTGTTTTTGCCAGAACGGTAGAAATGCTGCACAAGGCTAACTTGATTGTTTTTCTTTTCACATCTTGTCATTCATGCATTCTACCAACACTCTACTTTTAGCTTACTAATGGGTAATGAACTGCAAGCAAAGTAACTATGGATTCCCCTATTTTTCCCTTTCTTCTACATGATTTTCTGCAGGAGTGGTTGACTAATATAGGGAAGTAATAAGAGTTGAAAAAAATGATAGTTTCTTGCTCATTCGTGTTTCTTACAACATCATTGCTTTCTTTATGCATTCAAAGAAAGTTCTAGTTGGAAGGTAAGGCATGGCCTCTTGAAATTCTAAGTGCCACTGCTTACTCAGTAGTCCATGTAACATGCTTATCTTGTAGTATAATTTCGAGTTTTGCTGAACTTTCATGCATGTGGGTGCACTGGAATTCTGCAAACTTTGGCATTGCAAATTGTTTATGCTAATGGGGCAGTAAGGAATGGCTGACATGCATTCGCTTAGTTCAGCTGCTATAATAAAATGCCATAGACAGTGTGGCTTAAAAACAACAGAAATTTATTTCTCACAGTTCTGAAGTCTAGAAGTCCAAGATCAGGATGCCAGCGTGGTCAGGTTCTGATGCAGGCTTGCTCCTGGTTGGCAAATGGCTGTCTTCCTGGATCCCCCACATGGTGGAAAGACGGCAAGAGAGCTCTCTCTCTGGGACCCCTTTAATAAGGCACTAATCTTATTCATGAAGGATTAAGTCACGCTCATGACTAATTTCCTTATACCTCCTAATATCATCACATTGAGGGCTAGGATTTTATATACATATTTTACATGCATATTATTTGTATATCCTCTGCTCATTCAGACCATTGCATGCATATTGCATGTATTTTTTCTGTTCACGTGCCTACTTCATTGTCCCATTGGACTTCACCTACAAAACACAAATCAAAGCTAAAATTATTAAGAATTTCAAGATGATGACAACAGAGCATTAAATAAAGTATGGGGCCCTTCAGAGTGCAAGGCTCAATGATACTGCACTGGCCACACACCCGTGAAACGGGTCCTGATGGCAATACCCTGTGAAAAATTCCATGACCAAGACATGCTCAGGGTTAGAGAACACTTCACGAGATGGAGAGAAGAGAGAAGGACTTTCTATAGGAGGTGATACTGGAGCTGAAGCTTCAAGGATGAGAAAGATTTTGCAAGTGAACAAAGGAGAAGAGCATGTTTGTAGGGTGACAGCAGGTACAAAGGCACAAGACACTCTAAAGCGTTGTGTGTTTGGAGGATGACAGCAGTGTGATGGAATTGGGTGCAGGTAGATATGGAGCAGCAAAGGAAGTTGAGATTTAAGAAATCCTAAAGAAACATCAGTGCCAAATGAAGGAATTTAAACAATCCAGAAAACTACGAGATGTCATTGGAACAATAGAAGCAGGAAGGTGACATAAAATAATTTGTTCCCAAAGTTTCTTTAATAATTTGGAAAACAGGTTTGAAAAAAAACTATAGTAAGATAAACCAACTTAAAATCACTGTTATGCTGTAAGAGACGCTGAAACCAAGATTCTTTAGTTTTATTCTCTTTAAAATAAAAAAATTGAGATAGGACCGTATTAATGAATGAGATAAAGTATTAGCTGAAAAATTAACTGAAGTACAATGCCACGTACAGCAATGACAATTGCTATAGCTGGGTTCTTATATCAACTTCTAAGGCATTCCTTCAAAGCACTGGTCAAACACTTTGAACAAATATGGCTAAGAGAAATGTCTATTCTAATTTGGTCTATATTCTATTATTCTCTTGATATTTGGGCTTGTTGATCCTCTTCTGAATTTTCTACTGTTTTTGCCGTACTGTTTTTCTTCATTGTCATTGAACAATGAAAAAAAAAATAAAGAACAATTGACTTCTTTATTATGACCTTTAATACAATTAAAGTGACCACCCAGTCTTATTAGATAATTTTTCCAAAGTTCAGTCTTTGGTAAGCACAGAATCCTTATAAACAGTATTGCTTTTCTCCAATGTGCTTTGCTAAATATCTGCCACCAATGACTTATTTATTACTTTGAGGCTTTTCTGTGTAAAAGAAAATAAAATTGTAGGACCCTGTAAATTGATTATGCCAAAGAAGAATTTAAGCCCTGGAGACTGAGTCACGAAGCATATTTGCAACTTCTGCTTCTTAGATTATAAATTAGCTCTCTTCCTTATTGTTCTTGTTCTGTAAACAACCAGAGGCCAGATCTGTTCACCTCCTAGTCACTGATCTTTGTTAGAGATTAATTGCCTCTTTTATTGTCCTGTACCTAGCTCAGACCAGATGATGTAAAAGACCCCATGACTGTTACGTCTGTAATGTTGAATGTTAAATATACCTTCTCGAAAAAAAAGACCACCTCGACTAATCAGATCATTGTAACTATACATTAAGCCTTATATAAAAAGATGTTGAAATTCTATAAAGCTTTCCTAAGTTTTGTCTACATAAACAACCCCAAACTCCTACACTTCAGAGCACTGACTTCCATTCATCGGACTCTGTGTTTTCCAGGCAGCCATCCTCAAACTTCGCGCTTGAATAAACTCTCTTTAAACTAGATTCTGACTCTTTTGGTTATTTAGGCTGACATCTGTTTCATAAGTGCTACTTGCTTTGCTTCTCTTCTCTTCTCTCTCCTGTTCTCCGAGAGCTATGGGATTGGTATCTACATATCCACTAGCACTTTTAGTAAGGGAGGAGAGGAGCACTTTATGCTTCTGTTTTTCTGTGAAAGCCACCTGCCCATATTGAGAGAAAACTGAAAGTTTTCTCACTATGGAGAACAGGGACTGTGCAATATTCACAAAACACTGTCAAGTGATCTTCCTGTTGCCATTGCTTAAGTATTAACTGTTGAACAATTCTATGCATGTTGTTGGCTATATTGGTATATATTTTTAATTAATTAACTTGTTAATATTATTTTTAATTGTCAAATCATTTTTAAAGAAAGGGCTTAATTCTGCCAGACAAGAACTATTATTCTAACATCATTTAGTTGTGCAGATCTACTTATGTAACTTTGCAAGGAGTTGGAGAATAGGAGCAAATTTCCAGTCTCACCCTGACTTCCTCACTGCTGATCTGTCTGTGCCCAAGAGCTTTGACTTCTCACTTTGATTTACTTTTCCCCCTCTGGTTTGTCCCATCAAATTATTACCCGATTAAACATAATTTATCAGAGCAGTGCTTTGCTACCTTTTCCATGTAGTGGCACATATAGAACATGGTGTCTGTATGGCACACTGGGATTAAGGCAGGAGATGCTCTGGGGGTTTCTGACCAAGTCAATTCCACCCATCTGCTCCAAGGGTTGAGGGGAGTCCTTAGGTGAGTCCTTTACCTGCAAACCATTTGCAGCATAACAGCCTATCCTAGCACATATGTTGGAAAACTGTAATAAAGAATGTTTAGCCCTTCCAAGTATCAATGTGAAGTAGATCAATGCTTGTTAAACTTTCATATGCTTATGTATCACCTGGGTATCTCACTAAAAACACATATTCTGATTCAGTAGGTCTGAGACGCTGCATTTCTAACACATTCCCAGATGATTGCCAGTGTGGTTCATGGACTGCACTTTTTGTAATAAGGAACTGGATGATTTATCAATACAACTTGCTCTGGAAAAAGTATAGAAGAATTCAAGTCATAGGAAATTTCCTCACTTTTAAAATAAGTTAGCAGGACATCAGAAACAGTATAAATCAGTCTGTTTCGAATTGTAAGTAGTCTAATAATCTTATTTGACTAAATCTGCCTTTTTTCAGTTTTACATATCGAATATCTTAGAAACTTTGAAAGCATTCTTTTTGATAACCCTCTAAAGCCTATTTTAAAGTGATTTTAATGGGCAGTTCCTTGGATAAGGAACAGTTGCCTGGAGTGCAGAGAATTACTACTAAATTTGTTTTTCTTACAATCAAAGAAAGACCCTTATGAATGAGACGTGATAGCTGATTATTTAGCAAGGCTTTTGTGCTAGATTGAACATACTCAAAGAAAAGCATAATTATGATAAAAATGATTATATTCTCCTAGTCCTTTTTATAGAGAAGTTATGCTATTAAAGGAATCACTTGACCTTAACAAAATATACTTTCTCCTCAAATTGTGACTAAAACTTTTTTTCTCTAGAAGATTCAGAGATGATAGGTGATATGTTTCATTTCCAAATGGAAATAAATTTAAAAGCAAGTGTAAAAGTGACTTTAAGATAAGTAAAAAGTGTTATTATAATTTCTTTAAAAGAGGGGAAGGATTCTCAAGATTCAAAACATTTTGAAAATAAAAATGTAAACTTTCCATTTTTAATGCACAACAGTTTTTATAGAAGAAAAGCATTGACATACATGATATTGAAAATGAAATAGACCTCTATTCATATTCAAATTATGGAAATTTTGGGAATTTTTACCAGAATACATGTTTACAAAAGATCCAAGCATCTTTCTTGCATGTCCTTGAAAAGTTTACTGAACATTTGACAATTTACTCTGTCAATCTTCATAATATGAGCATCAGTTGGACCTTTGAATATAAATTGAATAGTGGGGAATGAGTTTGACATTACCTAAAAATTTGTTATCTTTAAAGTAATGTAAATTAAATCACCTTATTTTCTGAATGAAAATGTTTTTGGAAGGGAGGGTAGTTTCAGTAGTAAATTTGAAAAGCTGGAAAAGAAAATGCTGTCTAACTTTATAACCTGGGGAAGAAAAAAAGTATGTGGGAAGACAAATTAATAATTCTGGAGGCCTAAAACATTAACAGTCAATTGAATAAAATATATTGTGAACATTAACTGCAGAATTCCATTACCAATGTATGGCAGTCTTCTTCCTAAGCAGAACTAAAAAACACTGGTGGAAATTTTTCTATATTAAGTATATAGTTAACCAATTTCACATCAATCCTTTCTTTGAGAATTGCATAGAGAGATCATGGGACAAATGCTTTGAGTATGAATGAGTAGTTTTATGGTCAATAAATTGTAGTGCCTGGTGTGTTACATTAGAGAAAAGGGCAGTCAGATTTCATGCTGCAAAGTGTAAATTGATTACTCTCTTGGGGTCTGATCATAAATCATTTTTCTGGCCATCTTACTGTAATTTCATCCAATTTGGAAACATACAAAAAAATTGTATTTGAAAAATTAGACTTAGACCACTATAGTTATCAGATAAAAAAGCCCAGTAAACTTATATTTGTCTGAAGAAAATATGAATTTAGGCCAGGTGTGGTGGTTTACACCTGTAATCCCAGCACTTTGGGAGGCTGAGGTGGGCTGATCATGAGGTCAAGAGATCGAGACCATCCTGGCCAATAGGGTGAAACCCCGTCTCTACTAAAAATACAAAAATTAACTGGGTATGGTGGCGCATGCCTGTAGTCACAGCTACTCAGGAGGCTCAGGCAGGAGAATCGCTTGAACCCGAGAGGCAGAGGTTGCAGTGAGCTGAGATTGCGCCACTGCACTCCAGCCTGGTGACAGAGTAAGACTCCGTCTTAAAAAATAAAAAGAGAGAGAGAGAGAAAAGAAAATATGAATTTAACATACCTTATAACACCCACATTAATTGCATAGGTTTTTGTTTATGAAAAAATAGTAACACCCTAGAAACTATTATTTCTTGTGAAGTGACTACAGTTTAGGTAATTACATCCAGGTGATGACTGGACCATGGAACAAGTCTGTACAGCTAGAGTTCCAGTAAGGAAAAGAAAGCTGAGATACCTGAGTAGTGAGCTGGCACTAGCATAGGCACCTTGCACATGCTAGATCTCATAGAGATAATTATTTTTAAGAAAGTCCACAGTTAACAAAAATAGAAGTTCTCCAAACAGTTAAGCAGAGCTTCCAGAATATTCCTTATTTAAATACCATGCATAATTGGAACAAAAATAAAGAATACTATCACCTAAATAGTAAGGGGAATTTGTTGATCTTCAATGTTTCTCAATCAGCATTTCCTCCTGACTTGAACATTAACTGAGCATTTCTTGCAGTTAAAATCTCCTAGAATGTGTCCACAGAGCTGAAATTGGCAATAGCTTCACCATTTTTCATAATTATGTTCAGTATTTTTATTAGTTACCCATTTCCTACTGGTCTTTCTGCTTACAGAATAACTTTTACAAATTAAAGAAACAATCATTTACCTTCTGTGACCCAACAAGCCTCTCCTCACAAAGATGACATTCAAAATGTTTGCCTACCTAACATAAGTAGTGACAAATCAAAACACCGTACCAGTCTTTTCTGTATATTTACCAGCATGACTGCCCTGCAGTAGCCAGGAAATCATCCATTCTCTCCACCTAACCACCTTCAATCCTAGCACGATACTCTTGAATGATGGAGTGCATTATTCTGTTGGTGTGTAGGATTTGTAAACTCTAAGCACATGCTGTAGACCTTCTGAGCTAAAGGGACAAAGGCTGGAGCAGCTGTAATGGGTTGTTCTTAAAGACAATTTTGCTTTTCATAGCAAAAAAAGTGCTGTACAGACCTTTCTAGGCGATGTGGCGAATTTGAAAATGAGAGGTTCTATTTTCTGGAAACAAAACTCTATTGCTTAAATAATCAGAGCTATTATAGAAATAAATAAGAATCTATGTTCAGTAATAGCTGAGGCAGTGTGAGGAAGTAGAAAGAGCAGAGGCTTTAAACTTGAATAAATCTAGGTTTGAAGGTGGTTTTCCTACGTCGATGATCTTTCCTACGTCGTATGTTATTCTAATTTACTTCTATTTCCTCATCTGTAATATGGAGATAAAAATGCTCCATGCAGTTTACCTGAGGTTAAAATGGGATAGCATATATAGAGGGCTACCACCTAGTAGATGCCTGATAAACAGTAAGATTATCAGTCATCTTCTCAACTCTTTAGGAATTAACCTGTGGTGAACTCATGGTAGGTATGTAATTTATACTGGAACTTTTGCTTTGCATCAGCAGTTCTTTACTTTGGCCTTGGTTATAGGGTCAAATCTATCACCGGTGTGGCTGCATTTGGAAATAGTTGCTTTATGAATTGCAGTCTTCTGCCAAATGGTTACTAGATTTCCAACTTCTTCTGATGAAGTAATTTATCACCATACTGTTTCTTCAGCAAGATCTGTCTCTGATTCTGCTAAGCTCCTGGATTCTAACCTACATTGAACTCCCAGGATAGACATGTGGCTTCTGTTCTGTCTTGTGGCTGTAACTATTCTTGTTTAATTAAGGCACAGTTGAACTCATTTATATTATACTTATCAACAACTAAATTAAAAACTCCCCTGCCATTGTTAAGTTATGATGTGATACAGCCTATTGAAAAAATTCTTTCCCTGGACCTTTAAAACCCCATTTAAACAAAATGAAGTTTTAAACCAAGTATAAAAAAATTATTTCTAGCCACAGAGAAATAAAGAGCTATTTGTAAGTTGTTACTAACTTTTCACCTTACTGACTCTCGAAGAGCTAGTGGTACCACCACCTGGTAGCTGTGTGATCTTGGGCAAGATAATTAACTTCATAGAGCCTCACTTTCCATATCTATAAAATGGGATAATAAAAGTATACTTTATAGAGAGCTGGTGAAAAATAAATGAGACAATATATGTAAGTGCCTAGAATAGTGCCTGCAATATAAAAGTTTTCAGTATATCTTAGCTATTAGTTTTTACTTTTGAAAAGACATTTTATTATTGGTAAGATATTACAATAGATTTTAAAACTGTTTTGCTAATAAAAATGCCAGCTGTTTCTCCAATTCATGTCTAAGAAAGTTGTTAATAATACAATCCTCAGACACTGAATATAAGAAAATTTGTCCTTCACTTCTCTATATTTTTTCAAAAACCATTGCTTGGCTATTATTTATATATTTGAAGTATTAAGCATCCAAAAGTTTTAAAATATGTGTGTTTGTTTTTGTACGGTTTTGAGTCCTTGGCAGATTTTTATGAGTCGTTGGATGACTGAGAAACTCTCTCAATGTCCTTCTTTCTGTTAGCCCCTACTGCTTTTGCCAGCAAGAGAATGCTGGGTGCAGTTAATTATAGATGTGCTCGATTGTGGTAATTCTTTCATTCTAAATACATATTGCTTCTCTTTAGTTCCCCAGCCTAACCCTCAACTTTGCTATGGTATAATATTAAAGCAAGGGTTTTGAGAAGTTTTAATACGGATGAGATCTGAGGTAGGAGGTGGATAGGTTGGAAGGAAAGGCAGCCTGTATTCTATGAACAAGTTTAGCTATTATTCTGTAGGTTACAGAAGGTTAATTAAGGGTCTTAAGTGTGGAGTAATAGGAATTGTTTTGTTGGCAGGTAGGATGAGCTAGAAGTAGTAAAACTGGAGGCTGGTGAAATCAACTTAGGAATAAGTTGACTAAGACAGGATACAGGTTTAGTCTAGAGCATTGTGAGTGGGAATGGAGAAGGGCTGAAGAAATTGAGATAATATAGAAGATAAACAGTAATCAGGACATGAAATCCAATTAGACATTATTCGAGTCTAGGAGTTTCCTAGTAAAAAAATAATAATTTCTTCCTTTGTAGCACACCTTATGTATTAATATCAATTAACTATAACAGTATGTGCGTACAGCTGTGCTGGTTGTTAATCTATTGTCTCAGTTCCAAACTCACCTGTGATGCTGGGGCTGGCTCTCTGCAAACGACGTTTCAGCTTGGCCTGCTGGTGCCATGCTAGACTCTGACAAAGGGGGCACTAGAGGGAAACCAGGAACCAGAGAAAGGGGAAGGGACCGAGTACTTCCTGTTTGCTTCCTGTTCCTGCAGCATCACTCCAGCAGTGCATTTTCACCCTGGCAGCCTGCATTGTTCCAGTTTCCAGTTGTTCTTCTCCCTTGCAGAAGCCTCCTCCTCATACAACCACAGAAACACCAATGCCAGCCGTTCAGCTGCCTTATTCTGGGAAATATGGGTTTAGCTTGAAGGGACTCCTCCTCTAAACTTCTGGATTCTAATGACCCCCAAATTCTTCCCTGTGTTTTCCCCATCCCAAGAGGTGAAGGCTACACTCACTTTCTCTGTGTTATGTCCATGTTTCTATTTGCCTTTTCAGTCCTCTAGCACCAATTTCATATATGACTTTTTGTCTGTTAAGGTAACTGGAGTGATTTTATTTTGTTTTCCTCACTGATAGAACATCTTTGCTGAATTCTTTCCTACTTTGCCCCACCCAGTTTAGGTGGTGCCCATTGTCATATATATTTACACAAAACAAATATTAGAGGAGTGAATGAATGAATGGTTACCATCTAGGGCAGGGGTCCCCACTTTCTAGCCCTGGACTGGTACTGATCCCTGGCCTGTTAGGACCTGGGCTGTGCAGCAGGAGGTGCATGGTGAGTGAGCATTACTGCCTGAGCTCTGTCTCCTGTCAGATCAGCATTGACAATAGATTCTCGTAGGAGCACCAGCCCTATTGTGAACTGTGCATGACAGGGTGTGCACTCATTATGAGAATTTCACTAATGCCTGATGATACAAGGTGGAACAGTTTCATCTTGAAACCATCTCCTCCCATCCTGTCTGTGGAAAAATTGTCTAACTGGTCCCTGGTGCCAAAAAAGTTTGGAGACTACTGATTTAGGGGACATGAGGATTCCATGTCTATCAAAAATATTGAAGAGAATGAAAATTTGGCAACCTAAGGTTAACTTTAATAACTCTATCTTGGCATCTATGACAGAAGGAATACCATGGAAGAAAGGGTACTGGACTGGGAGTTAAAAGCTCTTGCTTCTGTCTACCCTCTCTGCCACTACCAGTTGCTGTGGTGTCTTAACTTCTGAGTTCCTTGGTTCTTACATGTGCATAGCTCACAGGATTTATTGAAAAATCAAATAATAGTACACATGTCTTTTGACAACTGTATGGTATAAATGGAGGCACACAGTATGTCTCCTTTGTCTTTAGCCTTCCTCTTTATTTTTCTGTTTGATACTTACAGTTCTCATAGTAAATTTGGGCAAAAAATTGCATAAAAGTAATAGCGGTACTAACATTTGTGAAATGCTTGTCATGTGCTAGACACCATGGTAAACATTTTACATATATTGAGTCCTTAGGTCCTTACCAGAACCTGATAGTGTTAACATTATTATTTTTATCTTACAAAAAGGAAAACTGAGCCAGAACTTCGAAATTGTGTCCACGTTAACCTTTACTTTAAAGATAGTGGACCTAGAATTTGAACCTATGTGCTTAAATTCCAGACCTTGTCCTGGAAAGTTTCCCAGTTCATTTAATATCTCAAAATATGCTTATCATAGAAAAAGAACTGAGTTTTTTGAGAAGAGCCCCCTCCTTTGAACAGAAAGTGTCTAGCAAGTAATCATATTAAACCTTACCAAAAATTCAATTCAGATACAACTCCTAGCATCAACCCCCTCTCTGCCCAAAAAATACAGTAAAAAAATAGAATGAGAGAAGAAAATTAACCAATTCTAAAAAGATTAAAACACACTTGAATGCTCTAAGTTTAATAAAGAACTTTTTAGGGTGGGGCATTCTGAAGGACAGACATAAAAACATTGAAGGTTTGGGTAATATATGCACTAACTATTCTAACAGCGATTTCTCAGGCCCTGTTCATTTCACCCTTACTTTTCTGTTTTGCCCTACCTTGTTGATTTGGGGAAGGGTCTCTAAAAATTCTAGCATAATTTTCTTTTTCCAAATGAAATCACAAATCATGAATCACAGAATAGATAAAACAATATTTTCTATACAAACTTATTTTATGCATTGACATTTACAATATTTTCTAAACAGCCTATCAATAAGCATGTATATTAATATTTTGAGGATTTCTAGTATGTTAAAATTTGGCATATAGTCCATTGAATATGTTTTCCGGTTTTTAATTAGTTTTTTAAAAATAATTATTTAAACGTATTTAACTTGTAATAAATGCTTGCTGAGCCCCAGAAACAACTCTGAGGAAGTGTTACAGTTTGCAGACCGCTAGTGGAGGGAAATGCAGGCATCCAGCTGCTCACTGCTCACTCTATCCCCGTATATAATGAGATGCTATTCTCCCCTTCCTGAGTACATTTATGCTGGCCCACGCTCTTGGCAAGGGAGCAGGCGTCAGGCTCCATCGATCTTAGACACACAGAGTCACTTATCCATATGCTCAGGGTGTTTGACGCTGTGTCCCTGCCCAGTCATAAATTAGTCACTTTCTGCTAGTGGCTGTGAATATGAAGGAGGCATTTTCTGAAATATGGATCTTGTTCAAACAATTAGAGATAGAGAAACCAATAACCATTTTTACTAATTTATTAGGTATCTAAATGAAATAGCTTCAGTCTGTGACTACCATACATAGGAATGAAAGTATTCTACCCCTTAAACCTACTCTCAAAGCCTCAATTCTCAAATGAGGAGAGCAGATGTAAATAGAGTGAAAAATTTGCCTCTCTTCTTCTTTCCTTTAGTGTAAGAAGGTCACTCTGCCTAATTTGTAGACTCAGAGAGTCAGAAGGAAACAGAAATAATGCAGGCTTGTGTCTTGCAAGATGTCCCTACAAGAATTTCCCAAACAGTATTTCTTATGACCTCAGATTTACCATTTTAGTGCAAAGAGTTTACTACCTCCTCATCCCACCCTTAGAAGGCAGGAATTTATTGGAAAGTGCTCTCATTTTGCATGTGCTACAGGTTAGTCAATTATTAGCTGATAGGTATTCATGTTGTTTTCAAGCTTTTGCAGTAAACATCTTTGTATGTATATATGTAATCCTATATCTATTTCATTAAAGAAGACTTCTGTAAGTAGGATTGACAAGCCAAAGTATATGTGTGCACTTAAAATTTTTTAGATAGCTAATGCTATATGACTAAATAGATAATGCTATATAAAGGTTGTGCCAATTCATATTCCAACAATGTATGATGGTGACTCTTTTCCCATTGGATTTTATCAAACTTTTAAACTTTTGCCTATGTGCTGGCTAAAAAATATCCCATTGTTATTTTAATTTACATCCCATGATCACTGCTGAGGTCAAACATGTCTTCATATGTTCATTTGTTATCTGTGTTTGGTCTTCTGTGATTTTTTCTCTTTTTGGTTAACTTGTTTGCCTAGTTTTCTTTGGATGGTTTATATTACAAATTTGAAAGAGTTCTTAGTTAATTAAGGATCAACCTTTCTACGGTTACTGTTAAAATAGTTTCTGTCTTAGCCCTTCAGGTTGCAGCAAAAAATGTTATAAACTGGATAGCTTATAAACAACATGAAATTATTTCTCACATTAATAGAAGCTGGGAAATCCAAGACCAAGGCACCAGGGGATTCAGTGTCTGGTGACGGCCTGCTTTCTCAGAGACGGTGCCTTCTCACTGTGTCCTCACATGGAGGAAGGGACAATTGAAATCTGCTGGGCCTCTTCAATAAAAGCACTCATTCATTCCTGAGGGCTCCATTTTCATAACCCTCCCAGTATTAATAAATCCTAGATCCATTTTAACATGATTTTCAAGGAGACACAAACATTCATACCATAACAATTTCTAGCTTCTAACTGTCTTACCTTATCTTTTCCGAACAAATTCATTTTTCAATGATTCTCTTAAGATGTGATCCACCCTAGAAGTGATCTGTATAAGGCAAGGTTTGCTACTTTAAATGTAATCCATTGACCAACAGAACCAACATCACCCGAAGCTTATTAGACTGCAGAATCCCAAGCCCTACTCCAGACATGCTAAAGCAGAATCTTAAGTTTTACAAGATACCCAGGAAACCTGCATGCACATTAAAACTTGAGAAACACTGTAGTAGAGCGTGAAGGGTCCTTAACTCCTGCTGCTGACTTCAGTATTTACATTCAGATTACTAAAGCTTTGTAGATCATGGTAGCCAAGTACCCTGTTTGGTTTTCAAATAAACTACTGGTAAACTGTTTCTCTAGTTTATTAATGAACATTTTGTCTCTAAATGCAATATTTTGTCATTATCTTCATTAAATTTCATCATATTTAATTCATAATTCTGATTAATGATACTTTTTCTACATTTTAGTGTAGAAACTCTCATTACCCAGCTTTTGGGGAAATTAATATAAAACTTTTAATAAAGAGGTGTGGTGGGGCCCCAGATTAGTCTCATTTTACTCATTTTCCTTTGTCTTATGGACATATTAAATCCAGTTAAGATGAATTTTAAGACTAGCCTTATGGGAAATGCACAACATTTAACTGAAGATATTTATGTATGTGGAAGTACTACAGTGACTTCGATCCTGTTTACACAGTAATCACCTATTGATCCCTTGTTCTCACCAGCCGCTTGTATGACAGATCCAGGCATCAACTTAGGGCTGTGTTGCTGCCCCAAGGCAGCGGTGCCTGGAAATCATTACTGCACTGATGACTAGGCCCATAATATTTCTAAGTTTCTAAACACAGAAGAAGGCATCTGAGAGCCAAAGACAATTTGTTTTTCAGAAGTATACTGAACCTCTGGTCTGGACAAGATGTTGTAGATCTGTTTCTTCCTGTTCCATCCCATTAACTACAACTAACTGTAAACCCTTGAAATTACTCAAGAGGTGGCTGAAAGGAAACTCTGAAAGGTGGTAAGAAGAAGGAAAACTAGTGTGGGGCACTGGTCAGAGGATTAGCACAGTGGAAGGGCATCTTATGGGCCCTACCCACCAGAAGAAGGCAACCTAGACTTGGTATTTCCTGACCCCCAACCTACAATAGAAGATGACCTGAGTTGGCTTATTTCTCTCCACATCAAAAGAGAGTCTCTCTGAAAATATCTCTCTGAAACCAGCGTGACACCAAGGGCAGGAGGAATAGAGCTAGAACAATAGATGTCTGGGAAGCATTCCCCTTTTCTGGCAGGTGGTGACTATTCTCCTGTGCCAAAAAATACCAAAGGTAGATGGAGAAACTGGCAGTCATAACAATTGGTCAGGCCTCTGGAAGCCTCTTTGATCTCAGGACCCTGCCCAGGTACACCAGGGCAGCACTGGGGCATATTTGTAAGAGGATTATGCCACAAAATGTACCTGACCTAGGAAGCTCCCCACCTCCATGTGCCTGAGACCCCTTCCCCACTGGGACACATGGGGACAGGCAGGCAGAACCAGCAAAAAGACCCAACCACACAAATGGTTTGGCCCAGAAAGCCTCTTTGTCCCTGAAACCTGAGTTCTTCCTCCACGGAGAGACAGAAGCAGCCTAGTCTAGAGAAACCCCTTCCGCTTTCTTCAGGCAGTACTAGCAGGAGCCAGTGGAAGCCCTAGTGGCACCAGATAAAACAAGCAAAGCAAATAAGAGCCCAAAGCTCTGAAAATTAAACTGCTATTGGAATCATAGCCTGTAAAAGTAGGCCAGGACCTTCTGGTAAACCTAAATAGAGTAACTGCCTGCTAAAATAGATTTAAATAAGACCTAGCATCTCCTAATAAAATAGACAAAATGTCCAACATGTAATTTAAAAACACTGGTTACACCAAGAACTAAAACATCCACAACTTCAGCAGGAAAAGACAATCAACTAACGCTAACAATGAGATGAGTCAGATGTTGGAATTATTTGACATGTATTTTAAAGCAACTGTCATGAAAATGTTTCAACAATAAATTGCAAATTCACTTTAAACAAACGAAAAAGTAGAAAATCTCTGTAAAGAAATAAGTCAAGATGAAATTTAAACATTTTCTTCTAAAGTAACCCATAGGAAGATGATAAAAGAGAAACAGAGGAAACAAAACCAAGAGAAATAAACAGAAAACAAATAATAAAATGGAAGCCCTAAGTGCCTTAAATGTACATTGTCTAAATATACCAATCAAAAGACTAGATAATATTACCTATTTTCTTATAGTTGGCATATGCTCAACTACATGCAGTCCGTAAGAAACTCACATCAAATTTAGCAACATAGGTATGCTGAAAATAAGAAAAAATGAAAAAAGGTTATCATGCAAATACTAACAAAGAAGGCAGAATTAGCTATGTTTACATCAGATGTATTAGACACCAGAGCCAAGAAAATTGCTAACAACAAAGAGAGACACTACATAGTGATGAAAGAATTAGTCCATTTGAAGTCATGTGTACATACCAAGCAACAAAACCTCAAAGTACACATGGAAAGAACCAACAGAACTGAAAGGAGAAATAAACACACACGTAATTGTATTTGAAGACTTCCATACCCTTCTTTCAGCAACTGACAGAATGACTGGAAAGAAAATAAACAAGGTTATAGAAAATCTGAACAACACAGTGGACAAATAGAATCCAATGACATATAGATTAATGTCAAATATATATACATGGCACAAACTGCAATTACTTTTGCATTAACATAATAGAATGAAAACTCCATCCAAAAACAGTAGACTGTGTATTCTTTTCAAGTGACCACAGAACATATACTAAGACAGACTCTATGCTTGACCATAAAACAGACACCAACAAGTGTGAAGGAATTAAAATCATACAGAGTATGTTGATATTGTAATCAAACTAGAAACCAATAACAGAACACAGTAAAATCTCTAAGAATAAGGAAACTAAGCAACATGCTTCTAAATAATTCATGAGTCAAAGAGGAAGTGTAAGAGGAAATTAAAAATATGCAGAGCTGAATGAAAATGAAAATGCAACATATCAGATATGTGGGATCTGGCTGAAGTAGTGCTGAGAGGGAAATTTATAGCACTAAATACTTACATTAAAACAAGGAAAAGTCTCAAATTAATAACGTAAGTTTCTACTTCAAGAAACTAGAAAAAAAAAGATAAAAATAAGCCCCAAATAAGAAGAAAGAAAATAATAAAGATCAGAGTGGAATTAAATAAAATTTAAAGCAGCAAAATGACAAAGACAATCAATAAAAATGGCTAATTCTTTAAAAAAATTAATAAAATTGCTAAACCTTCACCAAGACTAATGCAAATGAAAAGACAGAAAGTAAAGTTATATCATTACAAATTCTACAAGATATCATTACAAATCCTGCAAGATAATAATGGAATACTGGGAACAACTTTATGATCATATATTTAACAACTTAGAATAAATTAATCAATTTTCTTAAAATCCACAAACAGGGACATGGATGAAGCTGGAAGCCATTATCCTCAGCAAACTAACACAGGAACAAAAAACAAATACCACATGCTCTTGCTTATAAGTGGTAGCTGAGCAATGAGAATACAGGGACACAGGGAGGGAAACAACACACACTGGGGCCTGTTGTGGAAGGGTGATGGGTGGGGGAGAGCATTAGGGAAAAAAGCTAATGCATGTTGGGCTTAATACCTAGGTGATGGGTTGTTAGGGGCAGCAAACCACCATGGCACATATTTACCTATGTAACAAACCTACACTTACTGCACTTGTACCCCGGAACTTTAAATAAATAAATAAACAAATAAATAAATGTCAGTGAAAAACAACAACAACAACAAAGAAATACAACAAACAACCAAAATTCAATCTAGATAAAATAGGTAATGTAAATAGCACTACAACATTTTAGCAGACTGAATGTATTTTTTTATTTTTATTATTTTATTTTATTTTATTTTTTTTGAGACAGAGTCTTGCTCCGTCGCCAGGCACCAGACTGGAGTTCAGTGGCGCGATGCTCAGCTCACTGCAACCTCCGCCTCCTGGGTTCAAGCAATTCTCCTGCCTCAGCCTCCTGAGTAGCTGGGATTACAGGCACGTGCCACCACTCCCAGCTAATTTTTGTATTTTTAGTAGAGACAGGGTTTCATCATGTTGGCCAGGATGGTCTCAATCTCCTGACCTTGTGATCCACCCGCCTCGGCCTCCCAAAGTGCTGGGATTACAGGCGTGAGCCACCGCGCCTGGCCAACAGATTGAATTTATAATGAAAAATCAATCTTTAGATCTAGGCCAGGCGCAGTGGCTCACACCTGTAATCCCAGCACGTTGGTAGGCCATGGTGGGCGGATCACTTGAGGCCAGAAGTTAGAGATCAGCCTGATCAACATGGCTAAACCCCATCTCCACTAAAAATATAAAATTAGCTGGGCATGGTGGCACGTGCTTGTAACCCCAGCTACTCCAGAGACTGAGGCACGAGAATCACTTGAACCCTGGAGGAGGAGGTTGCAGTGAGCGAAGATTGTGCCACTGCACTCCAGCCTGGGTGACAGAGCAAGACTCTGTCACCAAAACAAAACAAAACAAAACAAAAAAACAAAATGAAACAAAATAAAACTAAAACATACCAAAACAAAACTTTAGATCTAGATGATTTAACTGGAGAATTATATCAAATATTTAAGAAAAAATTAACCCAAATTTTATAACCACTTTCTCCAGAAAATAGAAGAAGGAACACTTTTCAACTTTTTTTATCTGGCCAGTATGGCGCTGATACCAAAATCAGACAAAGATAGATAAAAAGGAAAACAAAAGATCAATATTTGTTATGAAATTAGACAAAAATTTCCTTAACAAAACACTAGCAAATCAAATCTAAAAATGATTTAAAAGAATTGTACATCATGACCATAGAAGACTTATTCTGGGTATGCATGGCTGATTCCTCATTCCCAAATCAATCAGTATAATCAACCATATCAACAGAGTTGATAACAATCAAGAAAAATTGTATGGCCATATCAATTGAAGTGGAAGAAGTATACGAAGGCCTGGTGCAGTGTCTCATGCCTGTATCCCTAGCACTTTGAGAGGCTGAGGTGGGAGGATCCCTTGAGCCCAGGAGTTCAAGATGAACCTAGGCAACATAGTGTGACCCCATCACTAGAAAAGATTAAGAACCTGTCACCTTACACTAAAATTAACTCCAGATGGATTAAAGATTTAAACATAAAACCTAATACCATAAAAACACTAGAAGAAAATGCAGGCAAAACCATCCACGACATAGGCATAGGCAAGGACTTCATGACTAAAACACCAAAAACAATGGCAATAAAAGCCAAGATAGACAAATGGGATCTAATTAAAATCCAGAGCTTCTGTTCAGCAAAAGAAACCATCATTAGAGCGAATCGGCAACCAACAGAATGGGAAAAAATTTTTGCAATCTACCCATCTGACAAACGGCTAATATCCAGAATCTACAAAGAACTAAAACAGATATACAAGAAAAAACAACCCCATTCAAAAGTGAGCAAAGGATATAAACAGATACTTTTCAAAAGAAGACGTATATGAGGCCAACAAACATATGAAAAAATGCTCATAATCACTGGTCTTTAGAGAAATGCAAATCAAAACCACATTGAGATACCATCTCATGCCAGTTAAAATGGTGATCATTAAAAAATCTGGAGACAACAGATGCTGGAGAGGATGTGGAGAAATAGGAACACTCTTACACAAATGCTGGAGTGTAAATTAGTTCAACCATTGTGGAAGACAGTGTGGCAATTTCTCAAGGATCTAGAAATAGAAATTCCATTTGACCCAGCAATCCCATTACTAGGTATATACCCAAAGAACTGTAAATCATTCTGCTATAAAGACACATGCACACGTATGTTCATTGCAGCCCTGTGTACAATAGCAAAGACCTGGAACCAACCCAAATGCCCATCAATGATAGACTGGACAAAGAACATGTGGTACATATACACCATGGAATACTACGCAGCCATAAAAAATGATGAGTTCGTGTCCTTTTTAGGGATTTGGATGAATTTGGAAACCATCATTCTCAGCAAACTAACCCAAGTACAGAAAGCCAAACACCACATGTTCTCACTCATAGGTGGGTGTTGAACAACGAGAACACGTGGACTCAGGGAGAGGAGAAGAACACACTGGGGGCAGTTATTGGCAGGGTAGGGGAGAGACAGCAAGGGGTGGGGAGGGAGTGGAGGGTGGGGAGGGATAACATGAGAAATGCCAGATACAGTATGCACCTAAAGTAAAATAAATAAATTTTTTTTAAAAAAGAAAGAAATTAGCTGGGCATCAAGGCACATGCCTGTAGCACTAAGTATTCAAAGGTCTGAGGTAGGAGGATTGCTTCAGCCCAGAAGATTAAGGCTAAAGTGAGCAGTGATTGTGCCACTGCACTGCACTCCAGCCTGGGTGACAGAGTGAAACTCTGTCAAAAAGAAAAAAAAAAAAAAAAAAGTAAAAGCATTTGAAAAAAATCCAATGCTCATTTATAATAAAAACTTCCAGTTAGCTAGGAATAGAGGAGAACTACCTCACTTTGGAAGGTAACATCTACAAAAATCTTAGCAGCTGACATCATACTTAATAGTAAAGGACTAAATGTTTTCCCCCCCCAAGATCAGGAACAAGGCAGAGTTGTCCATTCTCACCACTCTTACTCAACATAGTACTAGAACTCCTAGTCATTGAAATAAGTTGAGAAAAAGAAATAAAATTGTACAGATTGGAAAAGAATAAAACTATTTCTGTTTGCAGAGGTTATGGTTGTTTATGTAGAAAACTTCAAGAAATGTACCAAATACATCCTCCTAGAATTAATGTGAATTCAGCAATTACTCCATACAAGATCAACACATGAATAAATCTCATTTTTATATACTAACAATAATGTGAAACTTAAATGAAAAAATACAATAGCATTGCAATTCCTCCAAAAAATAAAATATTTAAATATACATTTGACAAAATATTTTACAGGATCCATACCTTGAAATTCACAAAATGTGGATGAAATTTTTTAAAAACTTAAATAAATGGAGAGATATACCACATACGTAGATTAGAAAACTCAATAAAGATTTCAATTCTTTCCAAATTGATGTATAGGTTTAATGCAATTTCTATCACTATTTATTTATTTACTTATTTAATATACAAACCTATTATATGGTTTATTTGGAATGGCATGAGCAGAGGGATAGATACATATATCAATGAAGCATATTAGAGAACCCAGAAATAAGCCCATATGGATGTGCTGTTCTGTATGGTGCACAGGTACAAAAATGATTCAATGGAGGCAGGGTAGTAGTCTTTTTGACAAATGATGCTGGAGCAATTGGACATCCATAGGCAAAAAGATGAACATACGCAAGAAAATTTCATGCCTGAAAGAAAAACTAACCGAAAATGGATTGTAAATATAAATGTAAAATTACAAAATTTTTAGGAAAAAAACGAGGAAAATTTGAGAATTTAGGGCTAAACAAAGAGTTCTTAGACTGGGCACACAAAATACAATCCATAAAAGGAAAAACGGATACATTGGACTTCATCAAAATGAAAACTATTGCTATGTGAAAGCCCATGTTGAAAAAGATTAAAGACGAAAGATGAAAGACAAGCTACGCAATGGAGAAAAGATTAGCAGACCATATGTTCAATAAATGAGTAGTACCTAGGATATACAAAAAACTGTCAAAACCCAACAGAACAAAATGAATCAGTCCAATTAGAAAGTGGGCAAATGTATGATGTTTGGATAACAACTTTAGTATATTTACAATGGGATACTATTTAGCAATAAAAATGAATCAAATACTGAAGACAAATCATAGAAGATCTCAAAAACATTATGATAATCAAAATAGGCCAGAAACAAAGAATATACTATATGATTCCATTTATATGAAGTTCTAAAACAGGCAAAAATCATCCCTCATGATGGAAATCAGAAAAGTGGTTGTTTGAGAAAGTTGTGGGTCGGATTGTCTGGGAAGGGGCACAAGGGAACTGTTTAAATTTATGTAAATATTCTCTGTCTTGTTTGCAGTGTGGGTTATGTGGATATGCCTTTGTCAGCATTCACCAAAGAAACTGTGCACTTATGATCTGTGGTGTCATTTTTTTTTTTTTTTTTGAGACAGGGTCTTGTCTCTGCCACCCAGGCTCGAGTGCCTTCAAGCCATTCTCCCACTTTAGCCTCCTGAGTGTCTGGGACGACAGGCATGCACCATCACACTTGTTAATTAATTATTTATTTATTTTGTAGAGACGAGGTCTCACTATGTTGCTCAGGCTGATCTTGAACTCCTGAACTCAAGTGATCCTCCTGCCTCAGCCTCCCAAAGTGTTGGGATTACAGGTATGAGCCACCACGTCTGGCTTGTTTCTGTCATTTAGTGTAAATTAGGCCTCAATAACAAAACATAAAAATAAAACAAAAAACGAGAAAAATTGCATTTCAAGGCAACTGAAGATGCCTTGAAACTGAAGTTTTTGTCCTTTTGGAGACAAAAAGATATGTTAGAAAACCATCTGGCTCTCACTAGGCTGAGTCATCACACCCAGTGCACAATCCAAGGACATAAGCCATAAAAGGTAAACAAGTACCTTATGGGGTAGACTCAGCAACCACACAGTTACATCATGCATTGCTCCTTCTTGTCCTTCTGTATCACAGCTTTGTCCTTCTCTCCAATTAGTCATCGAGTAACTTGTTCCTGTCAACATTGGACTCCCTGCCCAGTTTACTTCTTCTATCTTGTCCTGAACACACTTGTTACTCACTTACCCTTCCTTCCTATTTTCTTTTCTCTCTTTTTTTTTAATAATTTATTTATTTTACTTTAGGTGCATACTATATCTGGCATTTCTCCCCATGTTATCCCTCCCCCACCCTTCCCTCCCTCCCCACCCCCCATTGTCTCTCCCCTACCCTCCCCACAACTGTCCCTGTGTGTGATGCTCCTCTCCCCTGAGTCCACATGTTCTCGTTGTTCAACACCCACCTATGAGTGAGAACATACGGTGCTTGGCTTTCTGTTCTTGGGTCAGTTTGCTGAGAATGATGGTTTCCAGATTCATCCAAGTCCCTACAAAGGACACGAACTCATTGTTTTTTATGGCTGCGTAGTATTCCATGGTGTATATGTACCACATGTTCTTTGTCCAGTCTATCATTGATGGGCATTTGGGTTGGTTCCAGGTCTTTGCTATTGTACACATGGCTGCAATGAACATATGTGTGCATGTGTCTTTATAGTAGAACGATTTATAGTTCTTTGGGTATATACCCAATAGTGGGATTGCTGGGTCAAATGGAATTTCTATTCTTAGATCCTTGAGAAATTGCCACACTGTCTTCCACAATGGTTGAACTAATTTACACCCCAGCATCTGTGTAAGAGTGTTCCTATTTCTCCACATCCTCTCCAGCATCTGTTGTCTCCCGATTTTTTATTGATCGCCATTCTAACTGGCATGAGATGGTATCTCAGTGTGGTTTTGATTTGCATTTCTCAATGACCAGTGATTATGAGCATTTTTTCATATGTTTGTTGGCCTCATATATGTCCTCTTTTGAAAAGTGTCTGTTCATATCCTTCACCCACTTTTGAATGGGGTTGTTTGTTTTTTTCTTGTATATCTGTTTTAGTTCTATGTAGATTCTGGATATTAGCCCTTTGTCAGATGGGTAGATTGCAAACATTTTTTTTGCCAGTCTGTGTCTTTTGATTGGGGCATTTAGGCCATTTACATTCAATGTTAATATTGTTATGTGTGAATTTGATCCTGCCATTTTGTTACTGGCTGGTTTTCTTTCTCATTAGTTGACTCATTTTCTTCATTGCATTTTTGGTCTTTGCCAACTGGTTTGCTTTTGCTGTTACTAGTACTTGTTCCTTTCCATGCTTAGTGTTTCTTTCAGGAGCTCTTGCAGGGCAGGTCTGGTGGTGATAAAAATCTCTCAATAACTGCTTGTCCATAAAGGATTTTATTTCTCCTTCACTTATGAAGCTTAGTTTGGCTGGATATGAGATTCTGGGTTGAAAGTTCTTTTCTTTAAAGTTGTTGAATATTGGCCCCCACTCTCTTCTGGCTTGTAGGGTTTCTACTGAGAGATCTGCTGTGAGTCTGATTGGCTGCCCTCTGTGGGTGACCTGACCTTTCTCTCTGGCTGCCCTTAGCATTTTTTCCTTCATTTCAACCCTGGCGAATCTGACAATTATGTGCCTTGGGGTTGCTCTTCTTGAGGAATATCTTTGTGGAGTTCTCTGTATTTCTTGAATTTGAAATTTGGACTGCCTTGCTAGGCTTGGGAAGTTCTCCTGGATAATAACCTGGAGTGTGTTTTCCAGCTTGGATTCATTCTCCCCATCATATTCAGGTACACCGATCAAGCGTAGATTAGGTTTTTTCACATAATCCCGTATTTCTTGGAGGCTTTGTTCATTTCTTTTCACTCTTTTTTCTCTTGTATTGCCTTCTCTTTTTACTTCATTGAGTTGATGTTCAATCTCTGATATCCTTTCTTCTGCTTGATCAATTCGGCTATTAAAACTTGTGTTTGCTTCACGTAGTTCTCGTGCTGTGTTCTTCAACTCCATCAAGTCGTTTATATTCTTCTCTAAGCTGGTTATTCTAGTTAGCATTTCGTCTAACTTTTTTTCAAGGTTTTTTGGTTTCTTTGCATTGAGTTAGAACGTGTTCCTTTAGCTCTGAGAAGTTTGTTATTATCCACCTTCTGAATCCTGTTTCCGTCAATTCTTCGCACTCCTTCTCGGTCAAGTTGTGATCCTGTGTTGTTGAGGAGTTGTGATCCCTTGAAGGAGAAGAGGTGTTCTGGTCTTTGGTGGTTTCATCTTTTTTGCGCTGGTTTTTTCCCATCTTTGTGGATTTACCTGGCTGTGGTATCAGAGAGCTGCTTGATGAGGTCGTTTGTCTCCTTTTTTCTTACTGAGTCCCACCAGGCTGTGCATGATGTTGTGCGTCCATACTTCCCAGGACTGCAGAAACTTGGTAGACAAACACAGAGCTAGTTCCCTCAGCTCTGACAGACTCGTGGCTGTTCTGCTTCCTCACAGGCCTGAGGAAAGAGAAAGCCCTTGCCAAGGTGTAGAGTCCAGCACAAGCAAGCTTTATTTTCAGCCCAGGGACCCAGGCAAGTCTTGTTTTGACACCCTAGTCAAATGTAATTGGGAGGAAGTAGGAGATGGAAGAAAGACCAGGAGATACCAAGCCCAACACCAAAGCGTTACTGAATCATTTCCGTTAAGAACTCTCTCCAGGATTATAGTTTTGAAGGACATTAAACTAGCCTGACCTATAGCTTTTGCACAAAGTGAAGTGTTGTAAAAATAGCACAAGTTGGGGTTGGGTGTGGTGGCTCACACCTGTAATCTCAGCACTTTGGGAGGCTGAGGTGGGGGGATCACCTGAAGGTCAGGAGTTCAAGACCAGCCTGGCCAACATGGAGAAACCCCGTCTTTACCAAAAATACAAAAATTAGCTGGGTGTTGTGGCGTGCGCCTGTAATCCCAGCTATTTGGGAGGCTTAGGTAGGAGAACCACTTTAACCCGGGAGGCAGAGGTTGCAGTCAACCAAGATTGTGCCACTGTACTCCAGCCTGGGAGTCAGAGTGAAGACTCCATCTCAAAGAAAAAAGAAAAAAATAGCACAAGTTGTATCATCGTAAAGAGCCAGGTTCAAATCCTAGTTCTACAACCTATTGTGTGCATATCTTTTGGGCAAATTATTTAACCTCTCTGAGTCTCATTTTCTACATATATCGATCAAATGAAAGCAACACTTCCCTGACAGGGTTGAACTTGATTTAAATGTTTAATATTTGTAAACCATTTATCTACCATTGCTGGCACATTATATGTGTTCATTCATTCGTTCCATTAATTTTATTAGACAATTCGTTTAGCTATTAATTCAACATGAGTATATTTAATGATATACATCGAGTGCTTTGTATATGTTAGGAACCATTTTAGGGTGCATCAGTAAAGTCTCAAACCTAATGTAACTTACTTTCCATGTGGGGAGGCAGGCAATAAGTAAGTGAATAAGCATGCGTTATAATGACAAAGTGATAGAGTTACAAAGGAAAATAAAGCAGGGTAGGGATATAGAAGGTGGCACAAGCTGCCATTTTTGGTCAAAATCCCCCTCTGGGGGAGATCACAATTGAATGGAGACCTGGCAGATGTGAGACAGCAATCTCCCAGAAGTTTGTAATTCCTTTCCCCTTTGCTTCCTAGAATGATTGTTGATAACAGAAAACCTGTCAAGCATGCTGCCTCCATTCAATGGTCTTTTCAGTTAACTATGTAACTATGATCAACTTTAGATAAATGGACCTAGGTCAGAACACATGTATTTCTTTATAACTTAATTCTGCCACGAGCCCCATCAATAACTATGAAATATTTTCAAAACAAATAGTATTGATATACTAAATACATTTTAAAAAAAGAATGCCCAGAGAATGTTTGAATAAGGAAGGGTGGAGCAGTTTCTACTCTTCTTGTGGTCAGAGTGGAGAGGTATTAATGAGTAATCAGGCTAAGCCTCTGTGGTGTTTTTTAAAGGCACCAAGGACTAGGCTACTGCTTTATGAGACCCTGTAGCCCTCCCTGTGCAGCCTATCTCTGCTGAAGCGAAGAGCCCTGCAGGGCCTGGAGCCGGAATAAGGTTCACATTTGAATACTTTAGGGATGGCTTTGAGCTCAGACCATTGCAGATGGCACATCTGGATTCTTGGACCACTCCTCAATGCTTGACATTCAATGTCAGAGGTCAAGAAAACTCCAACAGTCACCAGAATAAAGCTCTGCTGGTTACATCCTGCTCCTCTGAATATAGACTTGTTTTTACCCTGTGTAGTGTCATCATGCAGAAAGGCCCCAAATTCATAACAGTATTCAAACTTATGAGACAGCGCCAGACACTGCCAATAAAAAGTCATTGGATTTTTTGGTCTGTGACAGCATTCATCTAAAGGGTCAGGGTAGGTTCAACCCTCCACTTAACCAGAAAAGTGTTCCACTTATAACTCAAACAAACTTGGGTCTGAGTTGAAGGTCACCTTATGATGTGTCAGCATTGCATTCATTCAAAAAAAATAACAGCTTAATCTTTTTCCCAAAGTAAAAACTAATTTAAATCTACTGAAGTTGCTTGGAAAAATGATATAGGGGGAGAAACTCATAGGGCACACTCTACATGTTTTAAGCATCCTCTTTACCTTCATTATATTTTCATTGTATTCATTACAGAAAGGAATCATCTCAAATGTCTCTTTTCTCATCCATCCCTTCTTCGTCTCTATCTTTCTTGACTTTTATCCCTCACCCCCTCTCTCTCCTTAATTTCACCTTTAGAGTTAATTGTCCTTCTTTGAGTTCTATGCTATTTTAATGTAAACTAATTTAGCTTTTCGCTAATCCTTTCATTTCAGCCACTTTTTCCATTTCCTTGATCTCTACAACAGTAATACAGGCCATGGCTCTGTGATTAATAAATAATATTTCTTTCTTCACCAGCTGACATGGTTGGGGAAGCTGTGAATACATAAATGCTATTATTTTTATTTCCCTTGAAACTCATTTTATAAATCTTTTTGAGTGCCTACTCTGTCCAACACCATGGTATACACACAGTGGTGAAAAAGACAACAAGTCCTCTTCCTAAGGGTATTATGGATCTTACTGTCATGTTAGGCAGACAGACGAGTTCATAGACTTGTGGTTCACAACCACAGTGCTGTGAAACATTTACAAGTCAGCAACCGATTTTAGATCAGGATACAATTTTCTTTGTTGTTCTGTCTGAGGATACAGCCTGCCACTATGATGTCAGTCAGACGGATTCGGACTGACAAGGTCTTAGACTGGGAAATGTGATTGAGCACCAGGTGCCACCTTCTCTGTGGGAATGAAACAGGCGAAGCATAATGTCAAACCCCGGGCTGAATCAGAGGTCTAGTTTACCGACTCATAGGAGAAATGTGCTTTGTGCACATAGAAGAGGGAAGGCAGGCAATAAACTGTAAAACAATGCTCAGGAGAATGCAATAGCTGTGGGTGCTTTTCTAGGCACCATAAGACATTAAACTGGAGCAGCGATTGTGTTGTGACTGTGGATGACTTGTTTAGTGCTGTGTTGAGACTTTTAGTCCCTTCAAGTGAGACCTTCCTAAATTCTAGTATTTCTAAGTTAGCAGTAAGACAAAAGGAACTGAGAATCACAAACCAGGAAATCGCAGATGGATGTGGAAACTGACAGAGTATAATGGGGGCTCAGAGGAGGGGAACCTGCAGAGTCTGGTATGTTTGGGATGAGGGAAGCAAAGGGCAACAGGTGCAAAGAGAAGTGGCTCATAAGAACAGTGGCACAGGATTGGCATCTGGGGCTTAGAAGTATTGCATTCAGTGGGTTTCCCAGTAGGCTTCTCCATTAAAAAAAATATAAATTATTCCTATTTGTTATTCATCTACTTCAAGTAGCCGAGCCAGAATTTGAACCCAGGTCGGTTTGACTTTTGATCATGAATGCTTCCCACTCTGACATGAATGCTTCCCACTCTGACATGATGCTTCTTGATTGTCACACACATCATACCTTTGCAGCAGAAACAGAGCCATGAGTGGGAGGTCTCTGATTGCATCTGTTTCTTCCAAGAGCTGGGACATTAGAAATGTCTTTTGAATGTCTACTTTAGCAGGGAGGAATTCTGTAAAATGAAGTTTGTGTGTACCTAGAAATGCTCAGGGAATCCTTCCACTCACGATCCTAAAATATGTAACAGCAGCAGCTGAGGAGCTGGCTGCCATGGGTTTGTGTTTCTGGAGTGACAGTGTCCAGAGGAGAGTTGGTCTGAGCAGAGTGTAGCTGCTGCCTTGTGCCAGCCCGCTAGTCTATTTTTGGCTCTGACACAACAGCAAAAGCTGCTTCACTGCTGACTTCTCCTCCATGCTATAACCTTTCCATCCAACTTCCATTGTCCTTTCTGCTTGGTTTTCTCTCACAAGATTCTACATAGGCACAGATTTAGTTACCAACGCTATTGGTGGAGAGCTGGCCCTTCTGGTTTTCTTTGACCATTCCTTTAAATAACTCCCTTGTCCAACAAGGAGAAGAAAGTAAATATTCCCATGAAAACAAAAGAAATATGCACAGAAAAAAGGAAGCACCTTTATTTCTTAGTAATTGGAGGCAAAATATAATGCCAGAATATTCTTTAACCCCCTCAGTATGAAAAATATAAATCAACTACCCTTATCTTCTTCTTTTTTTTTTTTTTTTTTAAATAGAGATGTAGTCTTGCTCTGTCGCCTAGGCTGGAATGCAATGGTGCAATCTTGGCTCACTGCAACCTCTGCCTCTTGGGTTCAAGCAATTCACCTGCCTTAGCCTCCCAAGTAGCTGGGATTACAGGTGTGCACCACCACACCCAGCTAATTTTTGTATTTTAAGTAGAAGCGAGGTTTCACCATGTTGGCCAGGCTGATCTCGAACTCTTGAGCTCAAAGTGATCCGCCCATCTCGGCCTCCCAAAGTGCTTGGATTACAGGTGTGAGCCACCACGCCTGGCCTTCTGACTCTTAACAGCAAACAAGTAGATGAAAGAACATCTGTCAACAACGTATGATAGTTTGAGAGTCACGGGGGTTAAGCAATGCACTGACTTTCTGATGTGGATTAAGTCTCAACTCAGCATCAGACACACGTCTGCTCTTACACACCTAAAAATGCGAAAGGATCTTCACTACCCAGAAAGAGGTTTTCAGCCTTTGTTCAGTCAAAAAGTACCCTTTTAGATGAAGTTTTAATCCAAAGTCTAAGAAATCTAAACCCATGAAGCACATGAAAACCAAGCTGCTCTGATCAGGAAAAAGAATGCCTCCTGCCTCCCCTGCCACCCTCTCCTCCTCCATGGAACTCTGAAGCTCTGACAAAGCAGATTAAAAGACCAAAATCCTGAGGGGGCTTTAAAATGTCTACATTGTCTGGTTCTGAACTACCTTGTCTCTATCATCTCCTGTCTACATTCCTGACTACAAGCTCTAAACGTCCAGATGAAGTCTCCTTATAGGTCTTATATCTCCCTGACCGAATGTTCTGTAGATACTTACTGAATTAATGCATGACTGGCTGTAAATGAACTATGGGCTATGAACTATACATGAAGAGAAGAAAAGAATGGAACGCCTGCTCTCAAGAGTCAACAATTTAGTGAACAGAGAAAATAAGAGTGGGTTAGGAAAATGGTAAGTACAAACAGAGTGGAAGTCCCCGTTTACACAAGCAGCAGCCACTCAGAGGACACTTTCATGGAGGAAGTGGCATTTGCACTTCTCCAAGGATGAATTAGGACTGGTTAGGTAGTGAGAAGGCGATTCCTGCTGGTGGAAAGCAATGAAACTGAGAATTAATAGTAATGCCTTTTTGTGGTCAGGAAAGAGACGGTCTGGCAGGAAGGAAGGGTGAGCATTGGGGAGGCCTAGGAAATATGCGTGGCTAGATGTGCTGGGGCAGAGCTGTGGGAGTCGTTATAAATCAGGCAACAGAGTTGGGTGTGGTTTGATTTGTAAAGTGGAACCATCATCTCTTCTTAACCAGGACAGTGACATGATGAAAGTGATAAATTAAGATCTGGAGGAGAGGAAAACATGATTCAAGTCTTAAACTAAGAAAATTAGTCTGGCAGTGTTGTGCTGACAAAGAGAGTAGCTGAGAAGGCTGTTTTAATAATGAATGAGCTCTCCACTTTTCTGCTGATAAGGAGATGCAGATGCCTACACTCAAATTCAGAAACTCCCATGTGATTTGCAGCAAATGCTGACACAGCCCTTGTGGCCCTTCTTGTGCAGATGAAAGGAATCCAATGCTGGGCTTAAAAACAAGTTGGTGTGTTTGCAAACAAGTACATTTGAAAAAAAAAAAAACAAAGCAAACTAAACTAAAACATAAATAAAGCACTCAGTGTTTTACAAACTCAATGACCATCTTGATTATTTGAAAATTCCATTTCTATGCTCAAAATTGTGGCAGTTCTTTTTTTAATGAATTTCAATTTTTAAAACTTGTATCATCAATGTGCTGGTTTCTGTACATGTTTCTTGTCAGCAGAAGGAGTCATGTCGTGTAGTTTGTGTGCATTTTAAAATCGCTAATCTATCTCACCCCCTCCTTTAGTTTTAGACTTTTAACGACTTAAGGTATTCTGCTTTGCAACACCTTACAGTGCCTAGCTCAGTGCTCTGAATATGGTGCCTAGTAAGTGAATATTGTGGGTCATGGAGCTCTCAGACCTTATCTGCAGCAGGTCCCCTCCATTTTTGCAGGGATTCCTAGCTTTCTTGCTTTATAACCTGTGGTTAATTCTGTCTGAAGAAGGGGCAGCACCACTTCTGGTTGTTTTCTTCAGTGTTGCATCATCGGTGACAGAGTAACATCACCTTGTCACATCTCCCACTAATGTTTTCTCTTCCTGTTTTGCTTTTGGGGCCCATCTGTTTCATTGACATCTTAATTTGGAAAAGAAGGGACTACATCAAAGGAACAATGGAATCAACAAGTCTGATATATGATTCAGACAAATTCCTAAAGTGTTTTTCTCCAAGACAGAATTTGCACACAGAAATTCACGTTCATTAGGCTAAAGGCAGAGCGTGTCAAGTCAGCTACAGGTTTAATTGAGAGGTCAGAACCTTTTCTGTCATTCCTACTGAAGACATCATTAGAGCTACAGTAAAGTAAGAGAATGTCACAGAATGTCAGCCTAGTCATAGTGCAACTGTTCTTTTCATTAGTGACTCAGCTGGTTGCTATGGAAACCTCACTCTAGTATCAGGGATACTAGGGCTGATGCTTCTCCGCCTCTATTTTCAGTTAGGATAAATTGTGCTCCCACCTCATGGGCTCCTGCCATGATATTTGTATCTGGGTCATGATAATAAAGCCAGTTGGAAATATGTCTGTTGAAATTCTAGCCAGGCAAAGAGGCTTTCTACTAAAAGGAAGAGAGAATATAGGATTTCTAGGTTGATTTGAGCACCAATTACCCTGTAGGAGAGCAGGTATTCCCTTCTGCCTGGTCTGTCTCATGGGGAGATGGCCATTCCCTCATGGGTTTCTTCTACACTTTCTCTAGCCTGGCAGGCTGGCTTCGGAAAAATTGAGGTGGTCTATATTCAGTGTCCCCTTCCCAGCTCACCCAGGGGACCACTGATTTAAATGCTTACACTCAGTGGGCTCAGTACCACTTCCTTTATTCACTCATTCATTTCATTGCAGAATAATTATGGTGGGCCAAGGATCATGTTAAATAGCATGTGTAGCTGCTGATTTGTACCCTAGTCGTTCACAGCATAATTTTGGACGGGTCTAATAAGGGAGGTAAGAAACTTGTGTGAATAAATGCTTGTAATACCATGTGATATATTATTTGTTTTATCTTATTTTTTTATTTTTTATTTTTTTTGATGTAAATTCTGGTGTATGAGATCTATTAAAGTATGGTACACATAAAAAGTCATGAGACATTTGTTTCATAATAAATAAGGCAGTGGCCAATTATTACTCATTAGTAGCTTTGAGATAAGCTATTAAGTCTTCCCTTTCTCCCTTCTTCTTAATGCCGACAAAGATCATTTTTGTTCCAGGGATATACTTCTTGGGATTCTCCAAATACTCCATCAGTGTATCCTCTCCCCAGATGATGCCTTTGTTCTTATTGGCTTCAGTGTAAGTGAATCCAGAGGCCTGACCTGTCTTCCGCCCAAGAGACCATGGAGATTAGGGCCCAGTCTTGTGCTTGCCTCCCTTTTCCACGGTGTGACATTGCGAACACTTCTGAATAAAAATCCTCTTGCCTTTCTAGACATCACCCATATTTAATTCTTTTCGTCGCTAGCGCCACAAAGGTTGCCGCTCGGAAGCCGGACGTCCACTCTCTTGTTTTATCTTATTTTTAATTAGAAAATATTAATTGTATATATATGTGGGGTACAATGTGTTGTTTTGGAGACATGTATACCTTGTGGAATGATCAAATGAGGCTAAGTGGCATATCTATCACCTCAAATATTTATTTGTATTTATCATATCATTTAAAATCCTCTCTCTATGATGTATATTTTAATCGAGGCTTGGGTATGTTTTGAAAGTTACAGAGAAAGGAGAGGCTATTTTCTTTTTTTAGTGCGGGAAACAATTTTTATTAATGGCTTCTAAATTTTCCATTACTCTTAAAAAGATTTGTCCTTTGGCCTGGCACGATGACTCATGCCTGTAATCCAAGCACTTTGGAAGGCCGAAGTGGGCGGATCACCTGAGGTTGTGAGTTCGAGACCAGCCTGACCAACATGGAGAAACCCCGTTTCTACTAAAAATACAAAATTAGCTGGGCGTAGTGGTACATGCCTGTAATCCCAGCTACTTGGGAGGTTGAGGCAGGAGAATCACTTGAACCCAAGAGGTGGAGGTTGCCATGAACTGAGATGGCGCGGAGATCGTGCCGAGTTCGTGCCATTGCACTCCAGCCTGGGCAACAAGAGCAAAACTCTGTCTCAAAAAACAAAAACAAAAACAAAAAAACTTGTCCACTCTGATATTTTACACACACACACACACACACACACACACACACACACCTTCTTTCCCATGTGTTTTTATACTTTAACTTTTTAAATATTCATTTATTTTGATCTACTTAGAATTTTAGTAAAAAAAGTAAACGAAGGGCATAGCTTAATTTACTTTTTACTGATTCTACTCTGCCTGGGTGAGTTGGTAGATTAGGTGACTTTTTTTTTTTTTTTTGAGACAGAGTCTTGCTCAGTAACCCAGGCTAGAGTGCAGTGGCACAATCACAGCTCACTACTGCCTCAACCTCAGGCTCAAGTGATACTCCCACCTCAGCCTCCTGAGTAGCAGATACTACAAGCACATGCCACCATGCTCGGCTAATTTTTTATAGAGACAGGGTTTCATCTCGTTGCCCAGGCTGGTCTGGAACATCTGAGCTCAAGTGACCTGCCCACCTCGGCCTCCCAAAGTGCTGGGATTACAGGCATGAGCCACTGAACCCCGCTGAATAGGTGACATTTACATTGGAGCCTTAACAGATGTGTTATCCAGTGGAATGTCTAGCAATTTAGAGCAGAGGTTAGCATTAAGGACGTCTTTTACAGCAAGGTATTATATGGATGAAAGTCTGATTCACTTTTAATGTGTATTAATCCTCTTTAATGCAAAACATTTTCTGGAAAGTAGAATGGGGTTCTGCTTTAAAAAGGAAAAATATCTGGAAAACAAAATACACTTCAGAAAACCTTCTGGAATCAGAGCCAGCCCCAAGTGAAAAAGTCAACTTGAAGATCTTGTTGTCAGTTAACCTTTTTTCTGGAATTGATATATTGAGAGAGGCATCTGTTGTAATTCCAAAGTAAATGAACAAAAACATACTAACCTAAGTCCTCTGTGATCCTTACAGTTGGTGGGGCATAAAAGGATCCCTTACTGCACCCATTTCCTATAAAACGAAGGAAATTGGTTACTGTGGGTTAATAAAAGTGGATCTCTTTCCTGCATACCAACCATTGTTCAGAAATAGAGGCAAAAGAGTACTGCAGCCATTATATAGCAGTCAGGGTTCTTTATGAAATATTTCCTGAAATGGGACCTTGTCATAGAGCCAAAATGATATTTACAATGACGTGGGAAAACCCTTTCCTACTGAGCCTGCATCACTGCATAGCTCAGAAATTAAAGCAGCACCTTCTAAGATGAATGCTCTCCATAGCCTGCTGACAGCCAAGTCTTGCTGACATGGTAAGCAAAAGGCAAGAAACACATGCGTCTTTGTATCTGAGATCAGACACTGAGGCCTGTGTAGGCTCAGAACACCTCACCAATGTCCTTTGCCAGATCAGGCTTGGCTGGGGGAGGCTCCTTGCAAAATTATGCTCCTTAAAATCCAATTAGCAATGGAATCCAGTAAGTGCAGCCGAGAATATCACCAGTATTACTGTAATCTTACATTTTAAAAATAAAGAATACTTGTATTTTTTTAATAAGTAACACATGTAATATGGTACAAAATTCAAAAAGTATCTAACAGCTCCTCTTCACCGAGGACCACCAACATGGGCCACGTTCGCACCAACATTCGTGAAGAAGGCGGCCCGGGTCATCATAGAAAAGTAGTACACGCACCTGAGGAATGACTTCCACACAAACAAGCGTGTGTGCAAGGAGATCGCCATTATCCCTAGCAAGGAGCTCCACAACAAGATAGCAGGCTATGTCACGCATCTGATGAAGCAGATTCAGAGAGGTCCAGTAAGAGGTGTCTCCATCAAGCTGCAGGAGGAGAGAGAAAGGAGAGACAATTATGTTCCTGAGGTCTCAGCCTGGATCAGGAGATCATTTAAGTAGATCCTGACACTCAGGAAATGCTGAAGCTTTTGGACCTCAGCCGTCTGTCCAATCTGCAGGTCACTCAGCCTACAGTTGGGATGAATTTTAAAATGCCTCAGGGACTTGTTTGAATCTCTTCTGCAATGCTGTATTATGTTCAATAAACCTGGGACAAAAAGATAATACCTAAAGATAGACATAATGGCAAGTATGTTTCACTCCCACTTCCATGCCGCAGTCAACGGTTCAGCTCCTTGGAGAAAACTACCATTGCCAATTTCTTGTGTCTTTTTTAGGGAATCTGAAGGTTATAGATACATATAAGCACTTACGGAAATAGCGGAACTTTACGCACTTTGTTTTTTCACTTAAAATGATTTTGAACGTGCCTAGGGGGAGGAAAAATATTTTTCCTCCTACTCATCCTGGGTTCATGGCTGAGGACCATATGACAAAAGACAGTTTAACAAGAGAAAATAATACAAATGTATTTAATATAAGCTTCATGTGACATTGGAGCCTTCACAAGGAAATGGTGACCCAAAGAAACAGTAAACCTGAGTATTTTTTGTGGTAGATTTGTTGAAGAGTGAATAGTCATGAAGAACTGTAATGGTGAGAAAAGACTATGATCTAATGGCAATAAGCTGGGGTAAACTTAGCAGGCCTGTTTGTTCAGATTTTTTTTCATCTCTGTGTCTTCAGAGTTAAGTATGTTCCTTTCCTCCAGGTATAGGGAGGGCGCCTCTCATTTGAGGGTCTTATAACCTGCCTTAGGGGGACGGCAGAAAATCTTTCCTAGGTTTTATGACCTCCTTCAGGAGGGGAAGGGCAGGAAAAGGTCAGAGAAAACTTACTGCTTCTGCTGTTTTCTCAAATCCCATCAGCATAAAGTATTTTAGGATAGTATATCCTGAATCTCATCAAATATCATTCCACATTCCAAGTGAGCTGCCTCACTTTTTTATGAGCCACATAGTATTCCACTGAATGATTAAGGTTGCATATCACAAGCATTTAGCCAATCCCGTCTTCCTGGAAACTGGAAGGAGTTTCAATGTTTTGCTATCACAAACAATAGTGCAATGAGTATCCTTGGCCGTATGTCATTTCACTCCCATGCAAGTACATGTGTAGTAAAATTTATAGAAGTGCAAGTGCTGAGTAAAACAGTGTGTGTACATGTAATTTTGATAATTTTGCAGAATAATTGCTTGTGATTAAGGTTGCATCCTTTTTTACTCCTGCCCAATATGTATGACAGCTCTTGTTTCCCCATTCCCTGTCACAATGTGTTATCAGATTTTTTGCTCAGTACTCAGTTTGAGAGGCAAAGATGTATATTTCATTGTAGTTTTAATTAGCATTTCCCTTATGAGGGAAATTGAGCATTTTTCATACACTGAAGAGGCATTTGTATTGTTTTTTTTCTGTGAAATATTGTTCATGTAATTTTGATAATTTATTAGTTTATTAATTTCTTACTGATTTGTCTGTGATATAAGTTGCAAATATATTTCTAAGTTGTCATTTCTCTTGAGTTTTTATAATATTTTACCCTATGGATTGTGTGTATGTATGTGAAAAGTTTTATTAATTGTTTGTAGATTTTCCATTATATTTAAAAGGACTTGTCCGATATTTTACATATATATATATATACACACACATACAGACATATATATCCTTCTCATGCCTTTGAGTCTATTTTGGAATTTTGGTCCATGCCATTGACTTGTGTATTCATGTGCTAGTAGCACAGAATTTTATCATTTGTACTTGTGCCAGTTAATTAAAACCAGCTGTTTTGCAGCTCTAAATCTACCCTTTACTGCCCTGTTGGAGATACTGGAGCTGCCTCCTGTAAGCTAGTAGATTTTCCCTTGCCAGTAGAGAGTACTGGAAGGTCACCGCAGTAAGGATGCTTCTCTTCCTAGTTCCTTGTAATTTTCTTGCAATGGCCAGTAGCACATGGGTCACCCAGTGATGCTCACCTTTAGGCTTGCCAAGGATCAGGCTTGCCTGGTCCTTGCTTCCTTGCCCTGCCCTGCATACTCTGCCTGACAGCTGTGAACTAACTCTGGCCTGGTGAAAACTCAGGGCTAGAGCAGGGACATACTTACACTAAATTTTTGTACTTATCTGATGTTCAAATTTAACTGGAAATCTTTTGTTTCAGTTCGCTTCTCTTTTTCTTTTTTCTTTTTTTTTTTTTTTTTTTTGGCTAAATCTGGCAGCCCTATCCCGAAGACGTTCCATTTATTGAGGCACTCAGAAACAAATTAGGGAGAAGAGTACCAGCATCCTTGAAAATTATAGGGTTGTTCCCCCTTTGTATGCAGGGTATGGTCACAGAAGTTTTGATTTGAAATAGGAGTTTCCTGATTTCAGTGAGGACAATGGAACCCAGAGTATCAGAGGTCAGCAGCAGCATTTAACAGCATTTAACAAGGGTTAGTCGGGGGTGTGCATCTACCACAAAGGACTGCAGTAAAGTCCTGGTAATCAGAATGCATTGTTCTGCAGGATCTTTGGTAGTAGCTCATTGATAACAGTGTCCCTAGGAACAAAATAGATGGGCAATTTACTAGAGTATTGGTTGATCTATATAACATTAAAAAGACTCTAGGTATGGTTGTCAAAAACCTGACTTGAGTTACCACAGTGGAGAATCATAGCCTCCACTCAGTTTTCAGACCTAAGTCAATTCACAAACCCCAAATCCCTTTTGATTGAAAAGGGGTCTGAGTCTTGTGGCCTCTTTGAGAATTGAAAGGACATAAATGTAAATCTTTCTCCAAGCTTTTCTTAGACAATCTATGGTGATTTCGTACTGGAGAAAAAGAAATACCCAGATCTTTGAGGGGGATTGCTTAGATACTCACTTACTTAGATACTCACTCTGAATTGTCTACTTTCTGGGGACCTAAAATGCCACTGTGGCCCATCTGTCAAAGTGAGAGCTTATGATTGTAGGTAATAGATGGAGTCTTAACTCAAGTCTGGTTCAAGTTGGCTCAAGGACTTACATTGTGTTTATTTGCCCAGTTTTTGAATGTGGATTGGAATAGACATACTTGGTTATTGGCAGAATTCCCATATTGAATCTCAGTCCCTGGAACTTTCTTGCACTTCCTACCAAGATTGTGAACCAAAAGTAATACTGCACCCCACCTCCCAAATAGCTGAGATTAACGACACCATTAAAGACTTGAAAGAAGTAAGGATAGTAGTCTATCACAACCCCATTTGTTTGGCTTGCGCAGAATTCAAAGGATTGCAGAGAATGACTGTAGACTATCACAAACTTAAGCAGGCAGTGACTCCAATTGCAGTTTATGGTATGGTTCACATTCATAGCCTTGTTTTAGGGCTATGTCAGTTTTCCTGCTCTTTGCAGTACTACAGTCTCGAGAGACCTTGATCATTTTTGCATTTCAGAACCATCACATTGGTTCACTATTTTGATGACACTATGCTAATTGAATATGATGCACAACAAATAGCAATCACTTAGGAAGACATGTGAGAACTACAGAGTGGAAAAAGAGGTTCAATACTCAATGGACCTTTTGGTATTTTGGAGGCATCATATGCCACATTTGTGCTTCTTTGATCCACATAGAATCACATGAAAAACCTTATGATTCACCAGATCCAGTGATACCTGAAGTGTGTGTGACAAATAGAGACACTGTATGGATCTTCTGGCAGGCATGAATGGGAAAGTCACAGTGAATACCTCTAGGATTTTGGAGCACATTTTTTTTTTTTGGCAGATAACTATTTCCATTTTGAGAAACAGCTTCTGTCTTTATACTAAGCTTAGAAGAGAGATAGAAAGTCTAACCATGGGACAACAGGTAACTGTGTTCTGAGCTTTCCATTATGAACTGGGGTGTTTCTGACACACCTAGTTATAAGGTTGACTGGACAAGAAGCAATATATAGTCAAGAGGAAATGAAATATAAAAGACCAAGCTTGAGCAGAGCCAATAAGTAAACTGAACAAGTGACTCAGAATTCTTTAACCCTGGTTAGTGTTGCATCATCTCTCCCTCAAGGTACGACTTTGGCCTCCTGGATGTTCCAAATGACTGGCCATCTGAGGAAGAAAAAGAAGTCTGACTTATGGATTGGTCTACACATTATGTTACCACTATTCAAGAGTGGACAGCTATATTACTACCATCACACTCAGAGGTAACCCTACAGCCTTATAATAAAGGAAAATCCTGCCAGTGGGCAGAAATTTAAGCAGTAAATTTAATTATCCACTTTCCAGTAGTAAGAGATGGCCAGAAAAAAAAAATGAATGTATTTACAGGCAATGGCTAACTGCTTGGATAATGGTCAGTGACTTTGAAGAATCAAGGTTGAGAGATTGGTGACAAAGAAGTCTAGGGAAGAGATGTGGTTGAACTAAAGATAGTGAATGGGTACAGATGGTGAAGCTATTTATATCCCATGTAAATGCTTAGCAAAGGGAATTCACTGCAAAGGAGGTCTTAAGCAAGAGAAGAAAAATGACACACTCCATGCATGTCAGTCAGCCTCCTTCCTCGCCCATTTCAGTGGTTGCTTAATGGGCCTATGAAATAAGTGAACATGGTGATATGGATAGGGGTTACGTATGGGCTTAACAGTATAGACTTCTTACTAAGGCTGACCTGGCTAACATTAGTAATGACTGGCTAATCTGTCAACAGCAGAGACAAACACTTCCCTGATATGCCATCATTACCTGGGGAAGCTGGCCAGTCATTTGGTGGCACATTGATTAGACCTCTTCCATCACGGAGAAGCAGAGATTTATTTCTATTGGAATGGAAACAATTCAGTATATGGATTTGCCTTTCTTGCACATAATAGTTCTGGCAGCCCTACCACCTATAAACTCACAGAAAGAATGCCTTGTCTACTGTCAATGCATTTCCCATATCATTGCTTCATTTCACAGCTAGGGAAGTCCAGCAATGAGGCCATGTCCATAGGACTAACATACCAATCATGTGGAAATGCAGATTTTATTAAAAGTTTGCTTAATTTGCTGAAGACTTATGAGATTCTTGCTTCCAACCAAGATAGAGTAATAGTGACTGTGACTGCATTTATCCTCCTACATGAAACAATAAACCAGATAAAATATATAAAACAATAGTTTTCTAGACGTTGGACATTGGACAACGAAAGACAGTAATCTTTGAGAGATGAGAAAGAAATAAAGTCAGCTCTACAGTTGCCCCAGCTTACTGCCTGGAGACAATTTCCAGCATGTATTTTCTTGAAGAATAGAGCTCCTTATCATAACATAATGCTCCATTTTGTCATTAATAATCTTAATTGTTCTGAAGTCTGCTTTCTTTTAAATTAATATAGCAATTCCTACTTAATTTTGGTTAGTGTTATTACAATATATCTTTCTTCATAACTGTGCTTTTAGTCTATCTGTGTCTTTATATTTTATGTGAGTTTCCTGTGGACAACATAGTTGTGTGCTGTTTCTTTTATCGACTCCTAAACTCTCTGGTTTTTAATTGCTGTACTTAGACCATTCACATTTAAGGTGATTATTGATATGTTGGGTTAATAGTTAACATGTTTTTAACTCTTTTCTATTCATTACACTTAAAAAAAATCCCCTTTTATCTTTTGTGGTTTTGATCAGAATTTTATATTATTCATTTTTATCTCTCAGCTTATCAAGTATACTTCCTTTTTTATTAATGTTTTAATGTCCCTTAAAATTACAATATACATTTACAACTAATCTAAGCCTACTTTTACATAACACCATACTACTTCACAGACAGTACAGGAACTATATTTGTTCACAGATAACATAATCATCTTTATAAAAAATCCCAAAGAATCATCATTAACAGGTTATTCTAGTCCTTCTAGAACTAATAAGTGGTAATAACAATGTTGCTGGATACAAGGTAATATACAAATGTAATTGCTTTTCTTTATACCAGCAATTAACAATTAGAATTTGAAATTAAGAACAATATTTATATTAGCATAAAATGAAATATGTATAAATCTAGCAAAATATGTACAGGATCTACATGCTTACAACTAAAAAAAATTTAAACAATGAAGATCTAAATAAATGGAGAGATAGTTCACGTTCATGGATATTGATTGGAAGAATCGATATTGTCAAGTTATCAGTTTTTCCCCCATTTGATCTACAAACTCAATGCAATCACAATAAAATCTCAGCAAGCTATTTTTAGTTATTGACACACTAATTCTAAAGTTTATATGGAAAGGCAAAGACCCAGCATAGCCAACACAGCATTGAAGAAAAAGTAAGGTGGAGGACTGACATTACCTCACTTCAAGACTCACTGTAAAGCTACAGTGACCAAGAGAGTATGGTATTGGGTACTGGCAAAAGAATAGGCAGATAGATCAACAGAATGGAATAGAGAGCTCAGAAACAGATTCACACACATATAACCAACTGATCCTTGACATAGGACCAAAGGTAATTTAATGGAGAAAGAATAATCTTTTCAACAAGTGGTATTGAAACAATTGGATGTCCAAATACAAACAAACAAAAACAAAACTCAAATAGATCATAGTCATAAGTGTAAAATTAAAACCATTAAACTTCTAGAAGATAATGCAAGGGAAATTCTAGGTGATTTTGGGTTTGTCAATAAATTTTTAGATACATCAAAAGCACAGACTATGAAAAAACCATAGATTAGTTGGACTTATTAAAATTAAAATTTATGTTCTGTAAAAGACCCTGTTTTATTTATTTTTTATTATACATTATGTTCTTGGGTACATGTGCAGAATGTGCAGGTTTGTTACATAGGTATACATGTGCTATGGTGGTTTGCTGCACCCATCAACCTGTCATCTAGGTTTTAAGCCCCATATGCATTAGGTATTTCTCCTAATGCTATCCCCTCCCCTTGCCCGCCACTCCCTACAGGTCCCAGTGTGTTATGTTCCCCTCCCCTGTGACCACGTGTTCTCATTGTTCAACTCCCACTTATGAGGGAGAATATGTGGTGTTTGGTTTTCTGTTCCTGTGTTAGTTTGCTGAGAACGATGGTTTCCAGCTTCATCCATGTCCTTGCAAAGGACATGAACTCATTCTTTTTATGGTTGCATAGTATTCCATAGTATATATGTACCACATTTTCTTCATCCATTTCTTAATCATTGTTGGGCATTTGGGTTGGTTCCAAGTCTTTACTATTGTAAATAGTGCTCCAATAAACATATGTGTGCATGTTTCTTTATAGTAGAATGATTTATACTGCTTTGGGTATATATAGAGTAATGGGATTGCTGGGTCAAATGGTATTTCTGGTTCTAGATCCTTGAGTAATTGCCACACTGTTTTCCACAATAGTTGAACTAATTTACACTTCCACCAACAGTGTAAAAGCATTCCTATTTCTCCACATCCTCTCCAGCATCTGTTGTTTCCTGACTTTTTAATGATTGACATTCTAACTGGCATGAGATAGCATCTCATTGTTGTTTTGATTTGCATTTCTTTTTTTTTTTTTTCTATTTTTTAATGACCAAAACAAAACATCTAAAACCGCAGCTTCTGGAAGAACCACTTGTTTTTGCCTGTCTTGTATCTCTCCTCAAACTTGACCTTGGCCTCTCGTCGGGCCTTGCGTTTAAGGGCAGGATCTCTGAAGACATCCTTATTGACGACAGTTTTGTCCAAGAGGATGTCCACAGAGTACCTTGTGGGCATCAGGTGATTGTAGTTTGCATTTCTTTAATGACCAGTGATAATGAGCTTTTTTTCATATGTTTGTTGGAAAAGAGACTATTGATTGAATGAAAAGACAAGCCATAGACTAGTTACAAAACATATAACTTATAAAGAACTTGTATCTAAAATATATAACTAACTCTTAAAAATTAAACAATAAGAAAACAAAATAAAACAAAAATTTAAATGAGCAAAACATAAGAACAGATATTTCATGAAAGAAAATACACACATCTTCAGTGCCTTATGGCAAATAATCATATGAAAAGATGCTAAACATCATTTGTCATTTAAAAATTGCAATTAAAACAGCCATTAGATACCACTATACACCCATTAGAATGACTAAATAAAAAACTGACAATACCAAATGCTGGTGAGGATGTGGAAGAGTATGAACTCTCATTCATTGCTAGTGGGAATGCAAAATGGTAAAGCCACTTTGGAAGGCAGTTTGACAGTTTCTTACAAAACTAAACAGTTTTGTCTTAATATATGATCCAACAATTGCACTCCTAGGTATTTAGCCAATTGAATTTAAAAGCTGTTCATACAAAAACATGCACATGAATCTTCATAGCCGTTTTACTAATAATTGCCAAAAACTGGAAGCAACCAAGGTATCCTTCCATAGAAGAGCAGATAAACTCTGGTATCTGCATACAGTGGAATATTATTCATCACTATAATTCATAAATAGGATATTAAGCTCTAAAACAAAGTGGAGAAAGCTTAAATAAGATTGCTAAGTGAAAGAAATCAGTCCGAAATGGCTTTATGGTATGTAATTTCAATTATGTGACATTCTGAAAAAGGAAAAAACTATACAGACAGTAAAAACTCACTGGTTGCCAGAGGTTTAGGGGAAGAGACAGGAATGAATAGGTGAAACACTGTGGATTTGGGGGGGCAGTGAAACTGTTCTGTATAATACTGTAATGGTGAATACATGACCTGTGTGTTTGTCAAAACCTGTAGAACTTTACAACACAAAGAACAAACCGTAATATGTGCAAATTAAAAACATCATTTGGAAGGTCAGGGGATTGATTCTAGGAAAAGAAAGGGCTGTTTCTAGGACTGGGGAAAAATATACAATATAAGCCTGAGCAGCCTAGCAATTTGTAGTGTCAAAAATAAAGAAGTGTTTACAATTTTTTTTAAAAAAACAACAGACACATTGATATATGCTAAAAGGGCACAAAAGTCAACTTAAAGAACTCCCAGTAGCCAAAGCTGGAACAATTTGAGCAAAAAATTAAGCAGTACTGGATTATAATCTAAAATATAAAATAGGTATTCATGAGAACATAATGATGTAAATAAATGATTTCACAAATTAATGAGAGAGGATACAAGTCTCTCAGACAGAAGAATTTCAAGAAATTGTGTAGATATTCCACTCTACAGAAAAAGAAGCATGTCTCCATACTCCTTAGGGATGTTTGCTGCATTGTGACTTCCTGCCACAGAGCACATGGAAAAGGGGGAAAAATGAGTAACCTCACAGTGGACAAACCTGACAAAAACTACTTCAGCCAGGAGATCAAGGTCAACATCATCAATAATAAATCTTTTTGATAGTATGTACAATAAAAATGGCACTTTACCTCTGAGCTTTTTCTCCCCCCAAACCCATAACTCTATAGTATATATGAGAAAAATATCAGGTAGTTTCCAATAAAGGAGCATCCTACATCACAGCTGGCCAGTAGTCCTCCTGGCAAGGTCACCAGAAACAACAAAATTCTGAGGAACTACCAGAGCTTAGAGGAACTTGTGGAAACCTGAGAACCACAAGTTATGTGGTATCCCGGACGAAATCTGGAAACAGAAGAAGAACATTAAGTAAAAACTAAGGCAATCTAAATAAACTATGAATTTTAGTTAATGACAGCATATCAACATTGATGTGCTCCTTTTAACAAATATACTGTCCTAGTGTAGGACATTAATAATAGAGAAACTGTATATGTGGGGATATATGAGAGCTCTCTGTACTATTTGCTTTTCTTTTTTCTTAAATCTAAAACTGTTCTAAAAATAAAGTCATTAATAAACAGTTACTGCAAGAATAAAAATAAAGATAAAATAAATACTGTTTCAGACATACAAAATCTGTAAGGATCCATAAACAGCAGAAATGTAGTATAAAAAAAGAAATGCTTTAAAAGGTCCTTTAGGCAGATGGAGAATGATAACAGATGGAGATAGGGATTGCACAAAGAAATGAAAAGCAACAAGACCAGTAACTACATGGGTTGATTTTTTTCCTTATTATTTAAACATTTAAAAATATAATTAACTGTTTAAAAAAATATAAACAACATGTTGTGGAGCTTATATGTATAAACAGATTTATAGCCAACAATAGCATAAGACTAGGAGAGGAGAAATGGGAATATACTACCGTAAGTTTCTTATACTACACATATTTGAAGGTATACTATAGTAAGATAAAGATATATACTGTAAATACTAAAACTACCATTAAAATAACAACAAAGTTATGTCTAATAAGTCAACAAAGGAGAAAAAATCATGTAAATAATTAATTCATGATAAGGCAGAAAAAAAATAAACTAAAAACAGATTGGCCAAATAGAAAACAAGGTGGTAGAGTTAAACCCAAACATCTCAACAGTCACATTAAATGTGTAAATGCACCAATTAAAGGCAAGAATTGCAGGATTAGGTTTACAAAGGAAGATCAAACTCTGTGCTATCTATGAGAAATTGATTTTTTTAGATTTACTTTTTATTTATTATTGATACAAAGAAACTCACTTTTAATATAAGTGGTTTAGGGGAGAAGATAGGGATGAATAGGTGAAACACAGGGAATTTTTAGGGCAGTGAAACTGTTTTGTATGATACTATTATGGTAGATACATGATATAACATGCTTGTCAAAACCTATAGAATTTTACAAGACAAAGAGCAAAAATAAGAGGATGAAAGTGATGGTTAAAAGTAAAAGGATGGAAAATGATGCCATACTAACACAAATGAAAAGAAAATTGAAATGGCTACATTAATATCAAAGTAGATTTCACAAAACCCAATATTATTTAGAATAAAATTGTCACTTCACAAAAGAATAAAATGTCAATTAACTAAGAAAATATGCAATACTAAACATGTATGCATCTAATAACACAATAAAAGCTGCCACTTCAAACAACTGGCATGATATAAAGATCGCACGGTCCATTAGAGCAGGCTTTAAGTGTGTCGTTCCAAGACTTTGACTCATGTTTTTCTGTTTTTCTCAACGACTCACTGTATCCTTGAACCTTGAGCACTATGACTCAGTTCTGCTGAATCTTAAAAAATGTGATATTTTGACATTTGCTGCTGTTGACTTCATACATGCTTTTATGAGAAAATACAAATAAGACAGAACAGAGTCTGGATTTGTTTTAACTGCAAATGTTAGTCATCGATTTAGCAAGATCATTAGAAGGAAAGTTCTGTGGTCTATTTCCTATAAAATTCAGAGTGATATGCTGCTACCATATTGACCAAACATGAAGTGTTTCCTCTTTGGGTGACATGACAGCAGTAGAATACCTCTCTGAGTCATTTGATATTGATTTTTGATCTTCACTTCCTGAGAATGTTTTTAAATGCCTAACTGCAAATTAGAGTAAGTTGATATTTCTATATCTTATGATGTGATACAGAGACAATATCCCAAACCTCATTTCATTTCTGACAAGAAGATCATGTAGCTGAGGGAGGGGTGTGTGTGTCGGGGGGGTCTTATGTATGACTACAGATGCAGTGTTTCAATGCTACATTTTCTGTTCCTTTTAATTTCAAAAAACAGATGTTGCAAAACTAAGATTGAGGTTAGTCCAGGACCATTTTTTAACTATTTGAACATCTCCTAATTTGTGCATTCATTCTGACTATATTATCAATTCAGAAATTCAAGAGATGTTTCAAAGTTTAATAACATCTTCCAATGATTTTAGGTAATTGATCATTTACTTTACTAGCCTAGTGTTGGCTGTTTTTAAGCTACATGTTTTTCGATGATCTCCAAAGCAAGTTGATTTCCAAAAGATTTTCTAAACATTATCTTTTCTAACAGATAAGTATGGGAAAAGTAAAATCCTTTTAAGATAGGCATGATATAAGGATCTTATCCATATATCACTATGTAGTTTCGTTTCTCTATCAATTACTATTCACTCACCTCCTTCCTAGATGTTTCAAATTAACTGGTAATTGTATCCCTTTAGAGAGCCCATCCCTAGAACTTGACACTGCTTTTGATAACCTATGGGGAGGATTGAAAGGAAGCTACTCGCTGGAAGGCTTGAAGGGTACCAGGTGACCTGGTTTGTCTAACAGATAGTTTTTCCTTTGCTGGCTGTTTAGCCAGTGTTTGCCTCGTGTGTAGATTATATGCTCTGACTGGGGTTTTCAGAGGGGTGGGAGAGAGAACAGATAGAGCCTGCCTACTAGAAAGGTGGAGAAGAATGAGGCCAAGCGAAAGACAGGGCTGGAAGCATGAAAGCTACTGCAGGGAGATATTTTATGGGTGGAGTTGACAGGATTAATATGGATAGAAAGGATGCTTTTGCTACATGATATACAATATGATTTCCTCCTCCCCTCAAAAACATTAGCAAATATATAAATAAGGTATCTACAGTTTTGATGGGGAAAATGTGCTGAGACTGGTCTTGGGAAGAAAGAAGCATGGCTCAAGGGACTGAGTGACAATCAGATTCCTCCTGGAAGCAGTACTTCTAAAATGAAGGAAGAGAAAGTTATCCACCCTTTGTTTTTCTGCCGCTGCAAAGATGGCAGAGTCTAGAGTAACATGGAGAACAGTACAATGAGATGAGGCTAACCTCTTTGGAGAGGAAATGATGAATCAGTTGCCATGGGAGTTGAAAAGATAAGATTTTTTTTTTTCTCTTCCTGTGTTGCTCACAGAAGTATAGTAACTGAAGTGTTTTAACAAAAAGTTTTCATCTCAAGGGCATCAGTGGCTCATCATACACATATGTGACTCCAGCAATACAAATTAGATGGTTTTTTCAAATCATAGAACAACTGAAGGGAAACGGAGAGTACTTGGAAAGCTTAAATGGGGACAGGAGGGACCATATATTGTTTCAAGTTGAGCAAAATGTGTTCAGACATTTTAATAAAATCTGCTGAAAAGAGGCAGACTGCTTTTATATCTTTTGGTGAAGAATCCAGTTCAAATAGAGTTGTGAATATGAGTAGCTTTTGGGTGAAGCGAAGCATGGTAACTGAGTTGGGTGAAGAGTATAGGGGACAGAGCTCAGCAAGGGTGGGCTTCAATCTGGCATGAAGCCAACAAGGCAGTAGGTAGTCAGGGGAAGTTCAAATATTCCAGCTACTGTATTGAAAGCTTGTCTTCTTTAGAAGCAGGGTCCGTATTTTAGTTGTATTTGTATTTCTCCAAGACCATACATATATTAAGTGCTTAATTTGAGCACTGAGTAGATTCAAATTATATGAGAATTAGAACTGGGCGCAGAGGCTCACACCTGTAATCAATACCAGCACTTTGGGAGTCTGAGGCAGGCAGATCACAAGGTCCAGAGTTCACGACCAGCCTGACCAACATGGTGAAACCCCATCTCTACTAAAAATACAAAAAATATTAGCCAGGTGTGGTGGCATGCACCTAAAATCCCAACTACTCGGGAGGCTGAGGTAGGAGAATTGCTTGAACCTGGGAGGCAGATGTTGCAGTGAGCCAAGATTGAACCACTCCAGCCTGGGCAACAGAGCAAGACTCTGAGGAGAGAGAGAGAGAGAGAGAGAGAGAGGGAGAGAATGAATTAGAGTTCTAGGTGGTCGTAGGAGAAGATAGCTTGGTTTAATAACTGTTACCAATGAGAATGAGATCAGAAGTTCCTATGCCAGCCCCATATCTGATTTAAATCACATGTTATATTCTTACTTGCTTCCTTCTTTCTATAAAAAATGTTTATACTGTTACAAATATCCCTCTGTCAAAATGTCAGACCCTTACCTACCAAATTATTTGGGAGGGGAGCATTTCCCATGGTATCCCAAATTATTATTAGAATTTCATATCTGTCATAATGCATAGATTTAATAGGACAGATCAAAAAATTTACTTTGAGAAATGTGATGAATATAGAGAAAGAAAAATGTATCATTACTCCTGAAATCCATGGATTTTCTTCAAATGCCATCCATAGCTGTTCCTTTCTCTTTCTACTTCTGTAATAACCTCTCCTTTCTTACTTCTATTCACTCATTAATCCTCCACAGACCAACCTGCATCACCATCATTTCAGTGAAAGCTTTCTTGTCAAAGACATCATTGATCTCTATGTCGCCAAATATAACAGACATGTCTACACACCTCGTCTATTCAACATCTCATTGCCTTTGGATACTGTTGTTCCACTGTCTTCCTCCTCCTTCTTTTTTTTTTTTTTTTGAGACAGAGTTTTGCTCTCGTCACCCAGGCTGGAGTACAATGGTACGATCTCGGCTCTCGGCTCACTGCAACCTCCGCCTCCCAGGTTCAAGCAATTCTCCTGCCTCAGACTCCTGAGTAGCTGGGATTACAGGGGGCCACCATGACACCTGGCTAATTTTTTGTGTTTTTTAGTAGAGACGGGGTTTCACCATGTTGGGCAGGCTAGTCTCAAACTCCTGACTTCATGATCTGCCCACCTTGGCCTCCCAAAGTGCTGGGATTACAGGCATGAGCCACCACGCCTGGCCCTCCTCCTCCTTTTTTTAAAAAAAACTTTAAATATTTAACATATGATTAAAAGATTTAAATGTACTAAAGGGCCCCTCATAACAAAACAACTGTATTTTCAATTGTAGATTTTAACAGTTAAAAGTAGGTACTACTGAGGACATACTTAGGTTTAAAAAGTGTTTATCTAAAACTGAAATTTAGCTCAGTCTCCTATATTTTACCTGGCAACGCATGCCACCATACCCTATACCTGTTCTTCCTGAGACAGTATTTTCTGATTTTCAAAAGCTGTTTGTTCACTTATCTCCATATTTCCAAATAACATTTTAAAAATACTAATTTTTGACATTTTATCTTTGCTTCCATAATGATAAATGAAAAGTTAGCTCCCTAAATTCTTCCCATTTCCCTCTTCCTTACTCTTTCAGTATTCACTATGCCAATTATTGTTTCCTTATAATATTTAGCAAAATGCCAACACTGTCATATTCTCATTACATCAACCTTAGGTAACATTGTTTGACTTTTGCTAAGGTGAGGAAATTAGGCTTCTGCCCAAGTTTTCTTTTTTCCACTTTTCCCTCTCATTCTCTGCTTTCTCTGTTTATTGAATCTACAAGGTTGATACTATTTGCCATTTGTTCTGTAACAGTAATTAGACCTACAAGTTGATTCTAAAAACTGCAAGTCAATGAAGTGTTTACATTATTGTGACTTTGTAAATATTGTTCCTTGAAGAACCAATAACGCCTACTGTGACTATTTTTCTTTAACATTTCACCAAAACAGGACAAGTAACAGATTCTTAAAGGTTAATTGTGATACGGAATCAGACATTGTATAGTTGGAGTTTTCATACTCTGTTACATTTAAATCCAATCTATCTCATACTTTAACAGATTTTTGCTCGTGTATGATTTTGTGACATCCTGCATTGAGCATTTGGAGAACGTTGACTCAACGTGTTTTGCAGATCCTCCAAATGTTGACAAATTTCATTTTACATTTGTTACTATAATAACATTTGTTACTATTACTACTGATCTTATCAGAAAAGACTTTAAATATGGGGAATCTGTCAGGTGCATACTGGTGGATGCAAGTTTTCCGAAATTCTAATTTCTGCTTGAAAGTTTATACTTTATCCTTGACAATATACACTGTCAATTGTTTTCTCTGAAGTGACAGGCTCATTTCATTTATTTTAGGAAATGTCTGCTAAAACTTGAAGTTTGAATAACCATAGACTATCAATTGTTCAATCAAATAAAAATGGTGTAGGATGCCCAAAGTATCTAATTCAGCTCACAACTCAAACAATTGCATTAAGTGCTTATTCCCAGGTACACTCACGTATTTGAGGAGACAGAAATTTATGTACACTTCTTGTTTTGACACAGAGAATATTAAAAAACACACATATTCAAGAGTTAGGATTAATAAAAAATATTTTTGCTGCTTCATCAATGATAATCTTAATGAAAAGTGACATTTTGTTTTTTTCTATGGAACTGCATGGCAGAAAATGTGGAGCCTACATGTACTGCTTGGTACCACCACTCTGTGGTACGTTAAAGTATCTGCAGTTTTTCTAAGTGTCAGCAATTTTGGCCACCATTGCTTAGGCTCCATCAGTGCAATTCTCAAAGCAGTGAAAAAGACATATTATGTCTTCATATTATTATAAAATAGCTTTGATTTTAGACTCCCTGAAAAGTTATTGGTGTTCCCCCAGGGGTCATGTGGCACAATCAGAGATCTATTGGTCTAGTTTGGTACTGGAGACTCTCCTCTGTGGGCCCTCTTTTTTTCTCTGGGCTCCAAACCAGAGATTTTCCTGGGTAGTTCTGTATTACAAGCTGTTGCTTTCAGGGTTCCATGTCATTTTTTCATCGTTGCTTACCTCTTTGTATTCTTACAGCACAAAATTTTTATGATAGTTAGTTTTTCACAGTCCTTGCATATATAAAAGCTCATTCATTCCATCTTTACACATGATAGGTTAGCTGAATATGGAATTATAGTTTGAAATAATTTCTGCTAAAAATTTCACATTGCTCTGTTGTTTTCTAGTGCTCACTGTTGCTATTTCAATCAACAAGATTTTTTTTTTTTTTTTTTTTTTTTTTTTTTGAGACCAGGTCTCCTCTCCCTCTGTCACCCAGGCTGGAGTGCAGTGGACCAATCATGGCTCACTGTAGCCTCAACCTCCCAGGCTCAAGTGATCCTCCCACCTCAGCCTCTCGAGTAGCTGGGACTACAGGTGTGCACCACCATGCCTGGCTAAATTTTTAATTAAAAAAATTTTTTTTTGAGGTGGAGTTTGCCCTTGTCATCCAGGCTGGGGTACAATGGCATGATCTTGACTCACTGCAACCTCCACCTCCCAGGTTCAAATGATTCTCCTGCCTCAGCCTCCCGAGTAGCTGGGATTACAGATGTGTACCACACGCTTGGCTAACTTTTGTATTTTTAGTAGTGATGGAGTTTCACCATGTTGGCCAGGCTGGTCTCCAACTCCTGACCTCAGGTGATCTGCTCACCTCAGCCTCCCAAGTGCTGGGATTACAGGAGTGAGCCACCGTGTCCGGTCAATTTTTTAATCTTTTGTAGAGACAGGGTCTCACTATGTTGCCCAGACTAGTCTTGAACTCCTAGGCTCAAGTGATCCTACTGCCTTGGCCTCCCAAAATGCTGGGATTACATGTATGAGCCACCACACTCTAACCAAGAAGGTGATTCTTGATTCTTTATCAGTTGTTTTCTTTATACCCTGACTGTGAAAAAATTTTCAGACCTTGTTTATACCCTTAGTGATTCTACATTTCAACAAGATGTGGCTATGTATGAGCTCTCTGTTTCATCACAATAAGCCCTTAGTAGACCCTTTAAATCTGCAGTCAGTCCTCTCAGTTGTTTGAAGTATCCTTGCATTGTTTCTTCGATAATTTATTTTCTATCTTTTTTTTTTTCTGGAACTTCCATAAGTCAGTTGTTGGAACACTTGGAAATATCCTTTAGCTTTCAATCTACATTTCTAACTTTATTATTTTGAAACTGGGAGTTTTTGCTTTGTTGCCTAGGCTGAACTCAACTCCTGGGTTCAAGCAATCCTCCTGCCTCAGCCTCCCAAGTGGCTGGGATTATAGGTATATGCCACTATGCCTGGCTCTAATTTTTTTAAAAAAGTATTTTCTATCTCTTTGACTTTTTGTTCTACTTTCTGAGTACAGTTCGCATTGAATTTTCCTTTTGTTGAATTTTTTATCTTGAAGTCACATTTTTAATATTGAAGACATCTTTCCTAGGTTTTGAGGGTTCCTCTTTCAGAGCAAACTTTTCTTGTGTTACGAGGCAATATTTTCTTAAATCTCTCTGCAGATGTGAAATAAAATTTAATGAAGTTTCTTTTCTATTCCGTATGTTAAATTTTCACTTCCTCCAGTGTCATCTTTACCTGTTGGTATATCTTGATCTCTTTCTTTCATGTAGGTGGCTTTCCTAAAAAAAAATGTAGTGATCTTAAATTGTCTATTTATCTTTAGGAATGAGGCACTAAAAAGTTAATTTGAAGTTGTGAGCACATGGGTAGGCCTTGCCAACTCACAGATTTTATATTCAAGTGCTCCTTAGGAAGGTAGTCATTATTTATACCAGGCAATCTCTAGAAGTTGGAGAGTGTAGGTCTCAATTTCTATGAAGAACTTTTTTTGTGTGTCAGAAATTCAAAATGCGGGGGTGAGTGTGGTGGGATACCAACAGTTCTGTACATTCCCTGCCAATCAATTCCCCCTGTTTTCAGCCCAAGTCTTGCTTCTATTCTCTCACCTGTGGCATGATCTGGGCTGCTCCAGGACTGCACAGGGCAGAATGGGTCTCTCCTTAAGCCTGCCACCTCTATGTGTTCAGTGGCCTCCTCTCTCACACTCAATCACTCTTCCATCTGCTTTCCAACCTCCAGAAATCACTGACATGAAGCCATTATGATGGCTTGTCTCCTGGTGTCTTTGTTGTTGTGGTTTATGTCTTTAAAAAATTATTTGCAGTGAGGTGCAGTGATTCATGCCTGTAATCCCAGTACTTTGGGAGGCTAAGCCTGGCAGATCACTTGAGCCCAGGAATTCCAGAACAGCCTGGGCAACATGGCAAAGTCCCACCTCTGTAAAAAATACAAAGATTAGCTAGGTGTCGTGGTGCATGCCTGTATGTCCCAGCTACTAGGGAGGCTAAGGTGGGAGGATCACCTAAGCCCGGGGAGGTCAATGTTATAGTGAGCCAGGATTATGCCACTGTACTACAGCCTGGGAGACAGAGGAAGAGCCATTCTCAAAAAATATATGTATATATTTAATTTGCTATTATTTCCTAGAATCTTAGTATAGAAAGGGGAGAAATACATGTGCTCATCATTCCACCATTCTGAACCAGTCCCTCTCTCCCTTCCTTTGGCTTCTCAGATAAGCCATTCCCCCAGTTTTCCTCCTCCTGGTCTGACTCTTTTGTGGGCTCCTACTTCTGTATTGCTAGATCAATATTTGAGTTTCTCTCCTCTCTATACTCTCTTCCTGGGCAATCTTCTTTACTACATTGTTTTAAAGTGTTTATGGACACGCTAACAGGTCTCTACTGTGCATCACCCCAATCTTACTTATGGACTCCAGACTCTTTATCCAATTGCCTACTTGAAATTTCCACTGCAATGTTTCACAGATATTTCAATTGTTGTTTTCCAGTATCACCTTCTCCAAGATAGTGCCCGTATTCAGGCTTCTCTAGCTCAGTAAAGGACTCTACCTATGCAGGGCCTTTTCATATCCTGTTTCCTCTTCCTGGAATACTGTTCTCTTCTCTATTTGCATGGTTTCTCATCCTTCCCATCATTCCACCTCCATCTCCACTTACGAGCCTCCTCCCCAGAGAAACCTTTCATGATTACCCTACCTGAGGCTGCTCCTTTTGTTCCTCCATCCCTCCCTCCCTTCCTCCCACATGTTAGTCTGTCTCTTGACACTCTGTTATTAACCCTCACAGAACTTTTCAAATTTGAAATTATTATGTTTCTTCCTTTTTCTCTCTCTTATTAGAAACTGAGGTCCACTGCAGGTAGGAACTGTTCGGTCATATGTATCAGCTTTTCCAACACCAGCACAGTGCTTGACACATAGGAGGAATTTACCAAATATATACGGAATGGGTGTATTCATCCATTCTCACACTGCTCTGAAGAAATACCCAAGACTGGGTAATTTATTTAAAAAAAGAGGTTTAATTGACTCAGTTTCACATGGCCTGGAAGCCCTCAGGAAACTTACAATCATGGTGGAAAGCACCTCTTCACAGGGTGGCAAGAGACAGAATGAGTACCCAGCAAAGGGGAAGCCCTTTATAAAACCATCAGATCTTTCGAGAACTCACTAACACAAGAACAGGATTAGGGAAATGGCCCCAATTCAGTTATCTTCATCTGGTCCCTCCCATGACACAGGGGGATCACAGGAACCACAATTCAAGATGAGACTTGAGTTGGGACATAGTCAAACCATATAAATGTGTCAAAATAAATAAATGCTGAAATCTCAAGAAGCTTACTTATAATCACCTGAAACTTGCCTTAAATGGGTCTCAAAAATACTGTAACAACTCATCTTATTGCTTATTTAATTTTTTAAACTGGAAACCTGAACATGGTTCAATTAAAACTTATAATTTCTGTCTTTCAGTTATACTTCAGTAAAACTGGCAAACAACAAACAAACAAAACAAAAACAACCAAAAACCTATGACTATAATGCTTATGAACACAGCTTAGACCAGAATACAATATGGGTATCTTTTAACTGGTATTTATCACTTCCTGAAGGATTCCTCACAATCTATAGGCTTATAGCTCCAATTAAATTTTCTCTTAGTTTTTTCCTTTTATCCTTACTTGACCCAACTTTATGAAATTAACATGGTTTGTTTGATAAAGGCCACAAATACTCAGCTTAAAATGAATTATGAATCATGACACCACCTGAAAACACAGGAATAATAAAGAGGCAAGACTTCCCTGCAAAACCCAGACAGCTCTCTGTATTTCACGCCTTTAAACCTGCCAAATAAATGTCACTGAATAGATTAGATGGATGGAGAAGATCTCACTGTTAGGAGGAGTTGTAGTCACCATGTTTATGTCAATTGTCCTGCTACAGATTTTTGGCTTGATTCCCAACACCCACTTCTTCAGGGAAGAAACATGGACATAAACTGGATTATGCAGAGAACTATGACTTGAGAATTGACAGGCAGAATTAGATACTATTCATGACTGTGGATGTGATATTTTGGACAGTCTAGTCATCACCACAACAGCCTTCTATTGTCTCTTGTTACTAGAAATAATCACTGTGCCAACCTTATAAATGCTATTAGCTAATGTCTTGTATGCTATAATTTTTGGTTTTAATGAAAAGAATTCTTAGAAATTATCATATTACCCCATTTCTGATGTAGTAATAAAAGCCATTTCTGTATAGTGATCAGAGCTTGTCTTATCACATCCAAGGGAAAGTAACTGCTTGGGGTGGGCATCTATTCTTGTCACCCCCCCATCTTGTGAGCCACTTGAAGCCTTTTTAGTATCCTCCAGCAGGCTACTCCCATCCCATGGGGATATTGCTCACAGGAAATCATACTTACCTTGTAATGCCTTCCTCTGGTCCCACGGGAAGTGTAAATGCAAGTAGGAGGGGCCCAGTGGAAGGGGGGTCTAATGGCTGCCTGGAGAGGTAACTATAACAGAGCCACAGGTGGGGAGGAAGTTGTGCTAATTAATTGGATCTGATTCTCTGGCTCCCTTGATCTAAGCCCAAGATGACGCTGCCTCCCCTCAATGTGCTCTGGCTAAGCTTAAAAATGCTTCATTATAAATGAGGCTGAATGAGTTTTAGCTCTGAAGTCAGACCACCTAAATTTGAATACTAGCTCTGCCAATTCCTAGCTGTATGACTTTAACAAGTCATTTGGCCTCTCTGAATGTTAATATTCTCATCTGAAAATGTGTGTAAGCTTGGAATCTCTGTCCAAGAGATTTAATCGTCTTTGTGACAATGAAGTGAAAAAGTTCTTAAAACTGTGGTAACATACAATGAATGCTAAATAGATATATTAGTTGTTATGGACATTGTGGCTATCTTCCCATCATTCATCCCCTTTCTCTTAGAAATGACCGCATTCCTGTTTGGTTTTGCATACCTACCTGTAGAAGGTCTTTGTAACTTTGAATGAAGCACTACACATTCTTGGCTCAAAATACCTCTGGTTCTAGTCAGGAGGGCCCTGACTCAGGCCTAGCTTAATCAGCATAGTCCCACCTCATGGCTATGGATATTGGCTCTAGAATGGGTTTGTGGTCAAATTTGATTCGATGAAATTTAAGGTGATCGTTTGGGACTTCTGGGGAGGAAACACCCTTGCTTTTCTGAGAGGTTTCAGAAGGGCAGTGGCATTATTATTGTTGCTATTACTGTTATATTATTATTTGTGTATGACTATTCGAGGTTTTCTTAAGGATTCTGACATGAGCTTTTATCACCTATGAGCCTGCTGTAAAGAGAGGAGTCAGAACTGCTCACAAAATAGACCACAGGGATTCACTGAAATTCTTCATGACCAGAGGGAAGGGACAGGTTCAGAATTTCCACAGGACACCCCACAGTTCAGGCCCTTTGAGATCAGAGTGTGAAAGGAAAAAAAAATCTTGGGACCCCACACTCTGTATGCTAACAGGAAACATTGAGGTTGGGAACTGAGACAACTGCCTTCCTTTTGTTCCTAAACAGACAGCTGCAGTGATAGAAGGCCACACATCTCCCCAGGTGGCCTCCGTCACAAGTCACTCGCAAGGAAATTCCATGTTGACCCCCTAAAACAGAGTTCTGTTGAATCTCACCTTGACAATGTAGCTTATCACAGGTACAGAACAAAGACAGACTAGACATCAACCCTACATCTACTCTGAGATAAATGTATATTTAACCTCTTCCTGTGCTCTATGCTTACTTTATCCTACGTAAAAGGCAGATCTACTCAACGCCAGATGAATGTATAATTGAGTGCTTCTCTTTCTGCTCCTTTCACAGGTAACATGGGGACTCAGTGAGTGCTAACACTTGCCTCACTACCTACCCCCTGCCATTCCCACCCCCCATTTTCCTTTCCTCCTCCTCCTCCTGCTTCTCTTTGCCCTTTAAATATTGAAGTCCTCAAAACCCTCTTTGGAAAAAGCACAGGCCACAGATCCTACTGTAGCTTGTATCTCTTTTCCTGGGTGTGTCCTCAACCTTGGCAAAATAAACCTCTCTGTTGATTGAGATCTGTCTCAGACAGTTGGGTTCACAAGGGTTAAGGCACAGAGCAACCTGGGGCCCAGTGTTGCACCCCAAGAGCCTTTCTGAAAATGTTTCATGAATTTTTAATGGCCATAGGGGAACAAGTTATGTGACTGAATGGGTTCATAGCATGTCACCCCCAAATATACCACTTTGGCATATTGACTAATTTGAGCTAAAAGAAATTGAGAACCAAGCAATGAAGGAAAAGCTCTTTACCACCCCATCAACTACCTAAAAGAAAGTGTAAGTTTCCTCTTTTGTAAAGGAGATTTATATTTATAAAGAAAACTTTTATTAGTAAAGATAATGCCCCAGGAAGAGAACTACTTAGAGAAAAGTTTATCACCTGAGAGACTTTTACCTACATAACAAGGCAACTTTTATTCACCATACCTTTCCTCCCTCTGCTGTTTCATAATTTATCTCCACCTTCCTCCCTGCTCTCCAAATCCCCAAACCCCTATTCCTTCCTGTATCTCAGAAGGATATATAAGTCTCAATCATCTGGCTGCTTCCTAGAGTCTCATGTATTTGTGGGACTGCCATGCATACGCACATAATTAAAATTACTTTTCTAATTTTAATTCTTAGAACAGCCAGAGAACCGAGAAGCGTAGATGATAAAGATCTCTTGAGAACACTGCAGTTGTGAAACCTGTTATTTGAAACCCAGTTATGAGGTACTAGTGCAGGCATCAGCAACCAAGGCATGTGGGCCAATTACCAGACAGACCAGTTTTCATTGTCAGGGGGATCAGTTGCCACCTGACTCTCACTTACACCCACCCTCTGGCCCTGCTAGACAGTGAAAACAGCAGCTGATGAATGTCTCCAGCCTCATGTTGGCAGTAAGGTTTATCCACCTTTGGAAGACAACCTCAGCATGCCAGGTTTCAGAGACCACCAACCTTTGCAGCACAGTGCAGTGAAGCTAACTCATATTTACAGCTTTATTTGTCATTGTTTGGTTTCCTGTGATGCTTATATATATATTTTTAACTTAACTAAGTAGTAACTAGGTCTAACATTTATACTTGATTAGCCAAAAACACCAGATTACAATTCATCAGCAAAAGTGAAGACCTCTAAAGGTATTTAGCATATAGATAATATTTAAGTAGGGACACAGAAAGAATGTAATCAAGCCTGATTCGGAACACACTTTTGGAAAATGCTTCATGAATTTTTAACTGCAAGAGGGCAGGAACTGGTTTTTATGACTCAGCTGAAGGATGGTTCCTCATAACCCACTGTTTTCATTTAAAATGTACCAAAAGAACATTGCCTACTAAATCATCATTATCACTGGCTGTAACACCTTGGGTTTCCCTTGGAGGCTTGGTTCTGGAATATAAATTTGTAAGAAGCCTCAGATGCAGGGAAAGAACCATGATGAGAGCCAACAGGGAGCAATCCCCTCCATCTCTACCCCAACTTTGCCAAAGAGAGAGCTTTGCCCTGGATCTGGTTTCTAAGTACTGTATGCAACTCCACTCAAACAGAAAAATCCTGGCTAATATATTGTAGCAGCCATGATGATCTGACAAAGCATCAGTGAAAGGACCAGCTCTCTAAGCAATGTAACACACCTGTGATCCATGTCACAGAATAGACCTGCCCTCAAGGAGTTTACAGCCTAAAAAGTGACTGTGCAGCATTATATCCCCGTGGAAAAATAGAACACATGAAGAGTCAAAGAAGCAAGATGAGGAGTGAAGATGAATCCCTCTTCCATAATCAGTATCATTCCCACTTTCATCTTGGACCCTCGGAGACAAACAGAGCTAGGCAAGAACACTTCACAAGGTTAATACCCAGGAGGCCTGAGCTTTACTTGAGCTCTACCCTTTATAGCAAGAATCAATATTAACCAACATGTGGGCTGAAAACATTGTGTTTGAAATGTAAGTCTTCCTTAGCTTCTGACTGCCTGTGGTGGTAGGAAAAACATCTTTTGTCTCATTTTGGGGGGGGCCACCTCTACTTCCCTAGTATTAAATTACAGTCTCAACTGACTGGTAGATCCAGAATAAAGGGGCAGGTGGCCTAGTATAGGGTTCCCCTTGCTCATGCTTTCTTAGAAATAGGCAGCTTGGGCATAGGAACCATTTCCAAGGTTGGGAGATGCTTCAGGGCCCATAGCCCACTGCCTGGGCCATAACACCTAGCCATCCCTATGTGGAATATATGGGTATCCAGAGTGCCAAGCATGAGCATGGTGCTGGTTCCCATTCCCTGCTGGATGGCTGAGGCCCTGACCCCTTCAGCCCCAAGGAAGTGTTAAAGCCCCTCTACTCCTCAAATTGACCCAAGTTTGCTTTATTCAAACTTTGAAGTCCCCTTCTGCCTTCAGATACTTTACTGCCATTACCTTCATGAGCTTATGCCTTGAAAACAAAGTGGAAACCAGGTTTACCTGCTGGGTACCTGGCAACTTCTGCTTTTGGCCTCAAAACTCAAGAGTCTGTTAGGCATGGGAACACATGCTTAGCTGCCTTTTCAGTATGGGGAAGGCAAGTGTATAAACAGCATGAGAATAAAATGTAAATCACATTCTCAGTAAGTATATTGTCCTATCACACATTTGTCTGTGTGGACCAAGAAATTCAATGATCTATCCCTGTTTCCTGTACTAGTTTTAAATCTATAGAAATGCAGGACAAAAGAACGCCATATCTTTTTGCAGAGATTCCCAGCTATCCTCACATGTATACTCTTGATTTCTTCCTTGTAGCAGAACTGCTGATTTAGCTGAAGACCAGGGTACTGGTAATAGAGACTACATTTTCCAGCTTCTTTTGCAGCTAAATGTGGCATTGCAGCCAAGTTTTGGCCAATGGGAAGTTAAGTGAGAAGGTATGTAAATTCTCTGTATGTAAAGTGTCCTCAAGAAGGGACACTTCTTTGTCCTTCCTTTTTCCTGCTGGCTGGAATGCAGTTACAGTGCCCAAGGCTCCAACAGCGACCCAGGGCCATGCGGTGGACATTGCATGTTGAGGGTGGAAGAGCAGAAGGACTGATGTAGTCTTGGCCCTGACCACCTCACAGAGCTTCACAATCAGCCCTGCACTGCCTGCCTACAGACTTCTTCCACCCAAGAGAAATTAGTTCCTATCTTTAAAATAAACATTGTTATGAGCAATCCCAGCTGCTATTCCTCAAGTGGCTGAGGAGCCTCCCAGCTTGGAAGTCATCCTAAGCAAAGAGAGAGTGGGGCACACAAGCTTAGTGTGGTCACTGGGGTGAGTGGGGAGAGTCTGAGGATTTTGAACATGTAACACAGCTTATTTCCAAAACCTGACTTTCTTGGTTTCAAACAACAATGCGAGAAGAGTCTGAAAGTTAAAATGAAACTTACTATGTTTCTTAAGCTATTTGGTCAGATTGGGAACACCTTCCATACAGCTTGGGGGTCTGCATAGCATCCCTATGGGGAGCAAGAGGAGACAATGTTGGTGGTGGCAGTGGCTCTAGGACCAGCCAGCAGCAGTGCCATGTGTTGGCACACCAGGCAGCACCTCCTCCTGGCACCATTAACTCTCACAGGTGAGGAAAGTTTTCAAACCAGCAGGAGGCTGAACCAATGGAGGGGAGGTTTTCCAGTGGCACTGGGAGCAATGGAGGCAGCATAGCTGCCCTTTGACCAACAACCTGGGTGGCAGAAGCCGGGCCTCTTTGGCAGCAGACACCTGTGGACGTGAGGAAGGGTCAGGAGAAACGGTGGATACCAAATGGATGCTGAAAGAACTTATCATTTTGAATCATGTTACGTATTCAATATCCTCCGACTCACCTCACTAGCCCCAGTGACCACACTAAGCTTGGGTGCCCGATGATTTTTTTCTTAGGATGATTTCATTGCTGGGAGGCACCTCAGCCAACAATTGAGGAATATCAGCTGGGATCGCTCATAACAATATTTATTTTAAAGATAGGAACTAATTTCTCTCAGGTGGAAAAAGTCTGCAGGCAGGCAGTGCAGGGCTGATTGTGAAGCTCCGAGCACCCTCCAGAAATACTTGCAAATGGAATGGAAAGGTCTGCAAAAGGTTTGAGGTCCTATGACGGTTAGTGGGGGGTGAGCACTAGAGAAAGTTTATTATCATTAACGTGACCCCTTTTCACCCTGAGTTTCAGGAGACCCAGGAAAAGCATAGGTTACATTTTATTAAAGTCTCTTTAGAGAGGAATATTGTTTTTTTCACTGTGCAACATTCATTTTACCAAAACACAGACTTGACATAGGCTAAAAGGGTCCTTTATAACCTCCTAAAGCTGTTGTAAATTGGATAATAGAGATTTGCCTAGAAGAAACAAACAATGTCTTATGTATAGACTGTGTAGGAGGTAATAAGTAGGTGATGGTTCTGACATGCTATTCTACTAGAAGTGGGGGGAAAAAAAAACACTCCAAGGACACATAATCTGCTACATTGTGAAAGTAACAAAAATGGAGAGTGGGTGGCTAGCCAAGAAAGCACATGTGTTTATTTAGAAGAGGCACTTGATAATAAAGGTACCCAATCCAATTTGAGAATTAAGACCTTGAATCCTCTCTTCTGAAGAAACATTAAATAAGCAGAGTTTGACCTTTCTCTAGTCATTATATATAGTACAGTGAAGAGCTGCACAAATCCATTCATTCACACATTCATTACATCGAACATTACTTGGTCATCTACTATATATTCTAGGAATTATGTGCCATATGAAAGCAGAGAGAATTCAAAGGTGAATAAAATATAATTCTTGGCCTTGAAGAACTCAAGATCTATTGAGTGAGGAGAGAGAAAGAAAGAGAGACAAATAAATAAATCATTGTAATGTTATGTAATAAATGAATCTAAGTGACTGTGGGAACAAGAGTCACAAGTCTTATGGGGAACATGTGACATGTGGGGATATGTGATCTTTGACTTTGGTCATGAACAAAACAGAAGACTTTATTAAAGACACACAAGTCAGGTAGGGCATTGCATACTAGGCCTTGAGAAATTATGGAGAACATTACTTTGGGAACATGAGAAAGAGTTTGGTGTGGCTGGAGTAACAGGGGAATGGTTGGGGACTGGGTAAGATGAGGCCAGAAGGACAGGTGGGGCCAGCCTGCAAAGGATTGTGTACCATGCTGAGGAATTGGACTCATGCTTTTAGTAGTGGTGACTCTTTGAAGGGTTTTAAGCAGCAGAGTGAGATGATCAAATTGGCTTAGTTTGACAAGTGTTCAATCAACACTTACTAAGTTCCTGTTTCGTGTTGAGCACTGTTCTAGGGATTAAAAGAAGAGCACACCTCAGGGAACTCACAGTCCATGGCAGAGGCAAACATAAACATGCTGGGTTAGTGGTCTACACAGGACGTGTTGTAACTCAGCCTGGGAGATTCAGAAGAGGTTCCAAGAGGCCCTAAACTGAGTATTGAAGGACTCATGTAACTAATATTTAGATGGCATAACTAGGCAGACATTTATTCAGTAAGAGAGGTTTGAGAGGAGGAGAAGCCAGAATCCAACATGTCAACATGTTTGTCTTCTTGGTTATGCAGGGAGCATACACACAGAGACACAAACACACACACATACACACACAGAGTCTGGTCTGGTTGAGGTGAAGGGTTTTTTTTTTTTTGATATTATGAGTTGAGGCTCCTGTGGGGCATCTGACTATATATGTTCAGAACACTGTTGGAAATTCAAATCTGAACTGCAGAAGGGAGCAGGGGACACTGTAGGAAGATGGCAAAAAGAGCACCTTCTCCATTCTCTCCCTCCCACCTCTGGAAATAGCAGAAGCAAATAGAAAGTAAAATAAATCCAAATCAGTGTTGGGAAACAGAATGGGAGATGCTTAGGGACTAGAAATCATGAGAAATCTCTGAAGAATAAAAGACGCATTGGATTTGAGAAAGTCACAGCCAGCTTAAAACTCAGGCAAAAAAAGGAATGGTTTTGAGGGAGCCTCAAGTACAAAACCTGCAGGTATGAAGACCAGGAGGAGATTTTGGGCATCAGGGTCACTGGTTGGAGATATTATGGGAGTAGCCAAGTTGTTGGACAACTTTTTTCCAAAAAAGAATTTAAATACAAAAATATTCATGTAACACAGTGAGATAAGATGCAAATAAATAGTTTTTTAAAAAAAGAAAAAGAAAATAAGGATTAGAAAGTAAGGCTGGGTGCAGTGGCTCACACCTATAATTCCAGCACTTTGGAAAGCCAAAGTGGGTGTGTCACCTGAGGTCAGGAGTTTGAGACCAGCCTGGCCAACATGGCAAAACTCCATTCCTGCTAAAAATACAAAAATTAGCTGGGCGTGGTGGTGCACACCTGTAGTCCCAGCTACTCGGGAGGCTGAGGCAGGAGAATTACTTGAACCTGGGAGATGGAGACTTCAGTGAGCTGAGCAACAGACTGAGACTATGTCTCAAAAAAAAAGAAAAAAAGTAAGATGAAGCTAGATGTGGAGTATATTAAAAATCATGCCATGTTTTGCTACAAACTTTCAATCAAAAACAAAAAGGAAACAATTACATAACTGACAGCATCCAAAGATGCTGCTTGCAATCTGATTTACACAAGCCTAGTCTGGAATTCTGTTCATGTTCAGAGCAGCCATGGGGTTAGATGTGTGAACAAAGTGAACCACCAGGTACAGCATATCTGTTGGTACCAACCTCTATACCAGTTTTCTAATTTAATATTCATAACAACTTGGTCCTGTTTTGGTATCAAAACAGTGGGCTTTACATTGTCTTTTATTTCTCCTCAGAGAAAGATGATTCTACATACTTCACTCTCTGCCAAGTATTCATCCATGCAAAATGAAAGTTGACTCTCTGTGTGTCCATAATCTGTGAAGAAATCTTCCAGCAGATTTGAATCAAATGACATTATCTAAAATTATTGATACTTACAGTCATTCTTTAAGACTATAGTAAACTCTTTTGAGCCTGCTGTTGAGCAAGGTTCAATATCAGTCCTTCTCATGAAAGGTTGATTGGCCCCACACAAAGCCTGCTAGGGTCACCAGGAATCCCATGTCAAAAGCTTTGCAATCATTATAACTACTTGGCCATAGGATGCTGTCCACAGGTGCTCTGTGAGGATATACAGCTTGTAGGGAAGGGTCAGTGTTATTGTAAATGGGTCCAACCCTTGAGTCAATTCATCTGAAAGCTCAAATGTACATTTTAGGGTAAATCTATTCAATACTTACCAAGAATTGTGTGTACACTGAAGTAGGACGGTGGTGTAATTTGGGTTCTGTATCTTTAAAGTACGAGTCTCTCACCCACCCAGGTATCCCATAATCTAATCGATATGCTAATGTATTTCTTTTCTTTTTGGCTAATGTGTTCTTTGCAAATATGAATCCCAATGATATAATATCTGTAGAGGAGGAAGAGGGAAGGGCATGAGGTTCAAGTTGACATTAATGTAAAATCAAATACTAGCTAAAATGTGTATAGATGACTAGAATTACATATTACCATCCTAGTGTCAGTCATCACTACTATGTTTTTTTCTCCCAAATTTAGATATAAAACACTTCAGAGACAAAGACTTCATCTTCTCATCAGAGTGTGACATTTAAGAATGTGGGCTCTGCCAACAGACTACCTGATTTGAATGCTGGCCTCACCATTTTTTAGCTGGGTTCTCCTGGTCAAGGTGATTAATTTCTCTGTGTTTCCGTTTCTTTGTTGGTAGAATGGGAATAATATTTGCTTTACCTTATGAGCATTGTTCAGCTTCAGTGACATAATATTCACAAAGGGCTTAACACAGTCTCTGCAATGGGATAAGCACTTTAATAAAGATTAGCTGTCATTATTATTATATCACAGCTCTATAGAACTTATAACAATGGCAGGTGGTCAACATGAACGAATGAGTGAAAGAGTGAATGGGAATCACTTCCAATCCTATAGTATTTTATTAGCTGATGGAGCACACCCACCTGACCCTCTAAACTTGGTCTTCCCTGAAGGCGTTTTCCTGCTCATTGATGGAGCAATAATGAGCACAGACACATTCCACACTGTCAACTTGCTTTAGCATCCTCTAGCCTTCTGACACAACTCATCTCCAGCTACAATGAGTGCCAGCTTCATTTACGTATCCTTCTTCCCAAATCTCCTCCATATCTGATTTCACATGGAAAGAATCATAGGCAGAGTGTTTATGTAAGTCTCCATGGCAACAATCCATTCTCTGGTCTCCACGGTGACACTTGCAAACACTTATAACCTCTCAAATTCATTTTGTTTATTTGAAATGTCTACTGATTTGATTTATCAGCCTAAGACATGCATAACAACACAAATCTACTTCTTTCCAAGCATAAAAAGGAAAGAGATAGGAGAAATAATATTTAGGTCATGTTTTATATGGGAAACCAAAGCCAGCACTTTTATATCATTCCTTAAATATATAAGGAAGATGTAATTAGTACTTAAACATATATACAAATTGTCTTTTAACAGTAGAAAAACTAGATTCTTAGTGAAAAAAATAAAGATGTGTAGAACAAACATTACTGAATTAGTAATTGGAAGATCTGAAATCTAGACCTAATTTTAAGAAATCCAACCTTTCCAAGACTGAAGATTTTCTTGGCAGATGAGACTGTAATTGCTAAAACCAGGACAGACCTGGGGAAATCGAGATGATTGGTCACCCTAGTGTGCAAACTGGAAACAGTCAGCTGATACTTCTGTTCTCATCTTCGTCATGTTATTGAGGTATTAAAGAAAATCATTGCTAATCGCCAATCACGTCCAGCCACAGGAACACGGCGATTTGCAGCATCCTCATATCCGTTAACAGGTCAAAATGCAGATTTTCGTGAAGACCCTGACGGGCAAGACCATCACCCTGGAGGCGGAGCCTAGTGACACCATTGAAAATGTGAAGGCTAAGATCCAGGATAAGGAAGGCATCCCCCTCCATCAGCAGAGGCTTATTTTTGCAGGCAACCAGCTGGAAGATGGCAGCACTCTTTCTGACTACAACATCCAGAAAGAGTCGACCTTGCACCTGGTCCTGTGTCTGAGAGGCGGTATGCAGATCTTCGTGAAGACCCTGACCAGCAAGACCATCACCCTGGAAGTGGAGCCCAGTGACACCATCGAAAATGTGAAGGCCAAGATCCAGGATAAGGAAGGCATCCCCTCTGACCAGCAGAGGCTAATCTTTGCAGGCAAGCAGCTGAAAGATGGCCGTACTCTTTCTGGCTACAACATCCAGAAAGAGTCGACCCTGCACCTGGTCTTGCATCTGAGGGGTGGCTGTTAATTCTCTAGTCTTGCATTCGCAGTGCCCAGTGATGGCATTACTCTGCACTATAGCCATTTACCCCAACTTAAGTTTAGAAATTACAAGTTTCAGTAATAGCTGAACCTGTTCAAAATGTTAATAAAGGTTTTGTTGCATGGAAAAAAAGAAAAAGAAAGAAAGAAGGAAAGAAGGAAGAAGGAAGAAGGAAGGAAGGAAGGAAGGAAAGAAAATCATTGCTGTGGTTCATTTCAGATCTAATGTTTTGGCATTTTCCCAAGGAGCATCCTAGTTCACTGTGAGAATAGTGTGTCATACTTCCCAAATACAAATGCATGTTAGAAGTAGAAGCACATTTCTTTTAGAGCTGAGTCAAATAACTTGTCAAGTCGTGAACCCTAGCCAACTGACTTAATCATACACATTCTTCTTCATTGTTCCCCAACATTTTCATCAAATAAGGTCAATTTTTTTGATGGTGGGGGAGAGGGAGTTAAGAGAAAATTGCATTTCTTTTTCAGAAACATTGTGTCATGTAGGGCACATCATCCTGCCATTGCAAAACAACTTTAACCACTATTAAGAAACTAACTGACATGTAGCCTTTTTCACCTTCCTAATTCTGCATGATAAATGAGAATGGATGTCAAAAGAGGCATCAACATGCTTCTTTGTTCCATAGCAAGTAAAAAACCAGCATGACAAAACTATACAGAGTTATTCCAAACAAGTCTCATTTTTAAAATTTTCACATAACTGGAAAGTTTACCATGCTATTCAGGAGTATGGGAGATGAGCTGGACTGAGCAGAGATGTTTTGAACAGAGCAAGGTATTGGTTTTTCCAGTTCAGTTCACAGCATTTGTATGTACCTTGGAACAATTTCCACTTGAAGAAAAATAATCGCTTTTGTAGAAAGAATATGCACATGATTATTTTTGTTTTCTGAAATGCATGGTTGCTATATAAGGAGATGCTTTATTCATCATAGATAATTCTGCAACTTGGTTACTGTGATGCAAAATGATTATTGATATCCTTGGGTATGTATTGCTGGTTTATCGACTTATCTGTCCATCTGTCATTATCTAGCTAACTAGCTATTTATCTTTATAGAAATTTTTTAAAAAGCATTGTGGCACACTACATTTGAAATATTATTTATAAAACAATCATATAGAGAAAGTCTAAAGGAAAAAATCCTTAAATATAGCATATTTCTTAGAAATCTTTTGGACTTATCTATCTTTATTTATTTCAATTATATTTTCCCTAAAACCTTTAGAAACTCAAATTTTACCGATTTTCTTTGTTATGAAATTAATCCATTGCTTATTCATTTCTATAGCAGAATGGAGTCCTTTGCCACCTTCAATGTCCTTATTTCTCCTCACTATTGCCCAAGAAGGGAAGGGATGTCTTTTGGAACAAGCGTACTTTGCAATTGTATTATATTATAAGTGTTCAATATTAGCAAAAAAGAGGTTTGTTTACCTTAAAGTGTGCTGCACACTGAAGAATTTCAGGATTCATCTTTGTTTGTTGAACTAGAGACAGGTACAGGTCTTAATCACAAGGAGCAGCACTGATGCCCTGGAGAAAGGACAGAGGGTGGAAAAGGGAAAAAGAGGTTTTCAGTGTACATTCCTGGTGAATTCATTTTAGTCTAAAGGTCACCTTCAAATGAATAATAATAAACATTTGAACCAGTCTCTAAACCCCATGCATGCTTATGATCTCTTATGAATAAATTTGTACTTTTCTTGCAAGGGATTATGCCTTCCAGAATAGGGGGCAGGAGCATTAGTGAACTGCAGTAGAGGAACGGGCCATGCCAGGGGAAGTAAGCCAACATCACTCTACTGCTACAGAAAAAATCATGTTCAGACCCAGCCTGAGCTGTTGGGCCTCTTGGTGTGTCCTCTTAAGAGAGAAAGCCAAGGGAGCAGAGGTGATTAAGTGCTGAAATTTGTGGTGTAGGGCTGTCAGATGAGAGAATAGATCATGTGTCAGTAGAAATCTAGATGAATGCTTTAAGACAGCTTATCAGTGGTTACACCTGAGATTTCCTTCAGAAGCTGTTGGAGGAATGGGGACTTTGGACTCTTGTTTTGATCCAATACAGAATTTAAAGAAGGTGAATTGGACCCAGAGCAGGGAAAGTGTACAAGTGGAGCACTTGTACCCGTTGCCAGAGTCTCTCCAGGAGCAGAGAAGAAGAGGAAGAAATGCTCTGGCTTTTCCCTGTCTCTTGCTCTCTGGTATCCAACCAATTTACTGAATCTTGCTGCAAGACAGAAGGCAAGGGAGTCTGGGAAACATCATTTCCTAAAATGCATAGTGGAACTGAAAAGGGCAGGAGTGAGTCTAGGAGAAAACAGAAATATTACCAGCACTGAGGCTGAAATAAATTAGGGGTTGCTTTTCCTCTCACAGAAAAGATGTCTGAAAGTAAGATATCGGACACGAATACTGTAGCTCCAAGATAGCACCCAGGAGGCCAAACCTCTCTCTCTTTCTGCTTTACCATTCACAGTGTGTAGCTGCCATTGTCAAGATCATTTTATGGTCCAAAATGACTACTGTTGTGTCATTTATCACACTCACCTTTCAAGCGGGAAACAGGCTAGATGGACAGGAAAAAAAGAGCTTTCCATATACATTCTTCTTCATTGTTCCCCAACATTTTCATACTCAGGACTGCCAACTTATGCCTAATTAGCTATTCCTGTTGACAAACTCAGCTTAAAAGTGTTATTTTTCAGCTGGGCAAATTGTCCTGGGTTTTTCATTTTGAAGCACTCCCATCATTCCTTTGCCTTTAAGAAAGAGAAGATTGGGTGCTGAGCAAACCACAGGCAATCTCTACCACAGAAAAAGAAAAAGATTGACATTTAAGAAATAGCACTGGCCACACACAGTGGCTCATGTCTGTAATTCCAGCACTTTGGGAGGACCTGGTGGACAGATCACCTGAGACCCGAAGTTTGAGAACAGTCTGGGAAACATGGAGAGATGCTGTCCCTACTAAAAAACCAAAAATTAGCTGGGCATGGTGGCACACACCTGAAATCCCAGCTGCTCAGGAGGCTGAGGCATGAGAATCGCTTGAACCCAGGAGGTGGAGGTTGCAGTGAGCTGAGATTGCGCCACTGCACTCCAGCCTGGGTCTGGGCAATAGAGACTCTATCTCAAACAAACAAACAGAAGAGGAAATAGCACAAACACAATGGAGTGGCTGGGAAGCATCTCAGACACAGGCATAAGTGTCATAATACAGTGGGATCCAAGGGAGGGGTGCTGGGTTAAGGGTCAGGGTAATCATTTTATAGAGCTCAATTTCAGTTTGAGTAGAAACCTGCAGAAACGATTAAACTTTGAGTACAGTTTTGACCAACTACACGTAAGATTGGGTTATCTCTGTAGTAATAGAATAACCTTCCAGATATTTGGATACATAAAAGAAAGATCATTCATTCATTCATTCATTCACTTATTAGAAATAATAAGCAAATACTTGGACAGGCACTGTGGTAGGTGCTGGATAAAAGGGTGAATAAACAGCCATGCCTGCCCTCCTCAAGCTTACACTCATTTTTGCAGGCTCCTTAACCTCTAGCCCAGCATTCATAAATGAATAACCTGTGAACCACATACTTAAAATTTGTTTGTCCTACATAGTGCAGTATGAAAAAATATTTAAGCTAACTGATGGCAATTATGGGCTGGATTGTGCCCCTAAAAATATGTTTTGAAGTCCTTAACCCCCAATATCTCAGAATGTGATCTTATTTAGAAATAGGGCCGGTGCAGGTGTAGTTAGTTAAGATGAGGTCACACAAGAGCACAGAGGGCCTTTCATCCAGCGCGACTTGATGTTCTTGTCAACAGAAGAGAAGAGGCACTGACACCTACACATACAACAGAACAATACTCTGTGACAGCCAAGGCACAGATTGGACTCATGCAGCTGCAAGCTGAGGAATGGCAAGGATTGTTGACTGCTGCCAGAAGCTAGGAGAAGGCAAGAAAGGATTCTATCCAGAGTCCTAGAGAAAGCACGGTCCTGCTGATATCTTGATATGGGGCTTCTAGCCTCTAGAATGGCAAGAGAATAAATGTCTGTTATTTTAAGCTGCCAGTTTGTGGTACTTTGTTACGGCAACCCTAGGAAACTAATAAGCTAAGATTTTTCAAAAACTCAGGACTTTTTCTATAAAAATTGAGACTTTCATTTTCTCTTGGAATAGAGCAGATCAGGCAAGACTTGGACACAAATTTTATGTGGCTATGGTGATGGAACCGAGTAACTACCATCTTTTCCAGAGGTAGCACTTGACTGGCCTACTTTTCTGTGGCTCTCATAGGAATTTGTATTTATACCCAGCTGCCTTTAGCTAAATTGTCTGCTTCTGGCCACAGTCTTACATAATGTACTTGACCGGTGACTTCTGTGTTGTCGGAGGGTAACTGATTCATCCAAATCTCAGTGGAGATTTCCCTGCCCATCCTAGGCAATGGCGACAGCCCTGCACTCTGTTCTCTGCTTTGTATTTCCCCATAGAACCCCTATCTTCTTCTATTTATTTTAAAATCTGTGTTTTTTATTGTCTGTCTCCTCTTGCTAGAATATAAACTCCCCAAGGGCAGATTATGTGTTTGTTCTGTTCACTGTGGTAGCTCCAGTGCCTACAGCAGTGGGTTGCTAATGAATAAAGAAGCTATGCAAAAACTGAGATACACTTCAGAAATCCACTAATGCAACCCCCCACTAACCAGGGTGGGAGATAGAGAACATGACTTGGCAAAGGTCATACAATCAATTAGTAGCTGAATGAGTAATAATCAGGACCCAGGAATGAATGATAATCAGGATCCAAATGAGTGATAAGCAGATTTTCTGTCCCCAAATCTCACGACTGTTCTGAGGTTTCAGGCTGCCTCCCTCTCATGTAGTCATTGTGCTTGGATCTTAAGTACAGAAATATCAAGACGATAACAGAGAAATGATAGACATTACGTATTCCATCTAATTATTTATCTGCTAAGTGTGTTTCAGAACAAAACTGAAAAAAGAACTTCGTTTGTGTTCCTAATATCTGAAAAGGTAACAGGAGATTTACTTCCTGTTTAATGATTATTCATACTAAAGATTTGATGACGAATATTAATACTAAAGAGTTAATTGTTATGGTTTAGTAAATACTTTAACTTCAGCTTTGGAAAAGAAAGTGGCTGATGATATCTTGATAGTCATATTTTGTGTTTCTTGTTAATGAGGTAGTATAAAAGACCACCTTCCACTCACAAAGTTTGAAATATAATATGATGCTAGAAAGTCAAATGATGGTTTTTCATTAGTTAACTCACCCAGTTTTTATAGGAAAGGTCTGTCTAGTTATTAAAAGAGAATACCAAGTCACAAAGAAACCACTGTCTTTCAGCCATTCATTTATTTAACAAAATATAATGAGGTTATACTATGTGCCATATCTCTCCAATCATAAGCCCTACTACCCTTCTATGTCTTAGAGGCATGTTTTCCAAAGTAGCTGACTGATTGAGGGTGGGAGGCACCTGCAAAGCATACAGCTTTATAAGCTCCACCCTAGACCCACAGAACTACAATCCCAGGGAAAGAATCAGAAATTGTGTGTTCCCAAGAGTGCAAGTTCATTTTTATTAGGCATGTGTTATTAAGAGTTTTAATGGGAGAAATGGACATTAATCAAGTGTTTATACTAGTACATGTGCAATTTGTTAAATAAGTACTATGGAAAAATGTATACAATGATTGTTCATTGACTATTCCATATGTATTTATTGAGCACCGCATGTATATGAAACACTGCTCTAGTGCTAGAGATATAGCAGCAAATGAAGCAGATTAAAATTTCTGCACTCACAGAAATTTCATTTTAGTGATGAAAACCGACAATGAACACATACCCAAATGGGATAGTTTTATTTGGTTTTCATGCCATTTCCTTTTGAGAAGACTTTCTGTGCTAGGTCACCAGGCTAGGAGGAAAATAAAAGGCAAGAGGTTGGATGTGGAGGTCTTTGTTTCCCTGCTACTCTGGGGACCAAGCTTTAGAGGATAAAAGAGAAGCACTCAGATAAATCTAGGGTGATTTGGAACCAAAGTCTTGATTTGTCTTTCTCTAGAGTTATTCTAGAAAGATTCCATGCTTCTCAGAGAAGCCCAGAGGCTAGTGTTGAGCCACTATCTCCAATAGAGCAATTAGGAGTAGAGTAACTGGCTAAGAAAAGTGCTTGAAAGATAGTATAAAATTTCCTTTCCATTTCACTGATTCTCCGAGGCTTTCCCCTGGAGTGTTGGGATTTAGACGTTCCTGCATGTCTGGGAAAGGAAGGGTTAAAAGATGGGTGGTGGCATGCAGGAATAGCTGAGAGTACTTGTTGGTGAAATATAACACAATATTCTAGCACCATACTCTATTTTAAACAAAACTATTATATTGTGGATAGAATATAGTCTTTGTTTTTTGTGTGTTTTTTATTTGGTTTTGTTGTTTTATTACCTCATGAATGGGAAACACAAAGGCTATGGGAGGAGCAATGTGGCAGTGGCTGAGAGCCACAGTGTGGACCACCCCAGCCAGGAGTGGATTAGAATCAGAGCCAGGAGAGAGAGACAGTTTTAGGCTGGAAGAGACTTGTAAAAATTTATGAATATTTTCAAAGGTATATGTAAATTAAATAGCATAATAAACCCCACATATACATCACTCATATTCCAGATTTTTCTCAATCAGGTTTTTTCTATCATCCATTCCTTTTTTGGATAGAATATTTAATATCAAATCTTAGACATAATGTCATTTTATTCCTACAAACTTCAGTGTGCACATCAAAAAATATAGGCGATTTAAACCACTACCACAATGCTGTTATCACACCTTAAACAATGAACAATTGTTTCAAGAATTATCTAATATACAGTTCATATTAAATGTTTCTGATGGTCTCAGATTGCCTTTCTGCAGTTGGCTTGTTTGAATGGAGATTTAATCCACATACTGCATTTGGTTATTACGTCTCTTAAGTGTCTTTTAATCTAGAGCAGTCCCCTTGTAATCATCAAGAGTAGGAACTTAAGAACAAAACAAGGTCTGTTGGAAAAAATAAACTGTTACCCTATTTTTCTCACCTGAGCTTCAGGTGCAGACATTCTCACTCTGCTACAGCAATAAGAAACATTAATAATCGTGGAAAATATATCATCGAACTGGAAGATTACTTTAGGAAATTTTCCTGGGTGAACTGTGTTTACTGAAAAGCAGCTCGAATCTACTGGAGCAAAGGCTCTTATTCAGGAAATATTTTTATGCACTATTTGCAAAGGCTATTGGATAAATGTGCCCCTTATTTTCTCAGTTGCCTTCCTATAAATCCTGCAGGACTCATCAGCAGCACCTACTCTGACTCACAGAGTATTAAAGCTTATTGAGAAATAACTTGGACTTCCCAGAAGACTAATTTACGTCAGCAAGCAAAAGGATAATCACAACCATAAATCTTAAATCTATCTATGTGTACAGCTGGTTTAAAAAAATAAATTCGATAGTATGTTGTGACTTTCAATCAAAAGAGAACTTTGATTTTTTGTTTTTTTAAAAAAATAATCCACAACATTTTAAAACTCCTTCAACTTTATTGCTGTTTATTTCCTGCTACTGTATAGGGTAATAGCATGTAAATTACAGCCAAAGGAGCAAAGTTCATTGTTAGCATCTCTTTGTTCTGGTTTAGGGGTTGTTGGGAAACCAGAGAATAAATATTTTAAGAAAAACAACAGAAGTTAGACAACAGTACGAATACATACAAATTTCTCATATGAAAAAGCATTATCAGTCTTGATTTGCGTAAATTCCCAGTTTTAGAAATTAAACTCATTCCTTCTTATTGATATATTGGTTAATTGCCACAGAAGTGCCTCTGGGAATGATTCCTAAAAGCGGTGATTAAAATGATCTCCTGAAATGCAGACTGTTCCCATAGCCAACCCAGCTTATTTCCCTCCATGCTCATGTTATATTTCTTTGGCAAAAGATAGATTATTTATAGAAGAGGTACCAGAGCTCAAAGCATTCTGCTTACCTTTTGTTGTCAAGGAAACAACTTAGATTTTTCCCCTTTGGTTGAAAGGTCAGATTTCTGATGGTATGAGTCACAGAGCTCAGGGAGATTTCAAAAATTGAGATAGCACTTTTTCAAAGATGAATTAAAAATCAGCCTTATACACATCTAGACCGTTTAAAATTGGATTTGAACCAGTGGATATTTTGTAATAATTAACCCTGACACCTCCGTGGTTGTGCTGCAGGGAAGCATGGGTCAATCAGTTCACTGCTTGCAAAGATCTGTTCGTCAGATTGTAGCCCTCTTGGCTCCCTACTGGGCCTGTTCTTTGCTGGTCATAATTACTATTTCTCTTTTGCATGAGGTTTGACAGAGATTATTTAAAACATTTTATCTTTAAATTACAGACTTAAAAACTTCAAAAATACAATGGAGAATATTTTGGGATATTGTAATTGGGCCTACTTTAAGCACACGTATTAACTATTTAAATCTCTCTCAAAACAACCATCTGAAGTAGAAAATGTTATTATTCTAAATTCCTCTTTACAAACAAGGAAGGGAGACACAGATTGGATAAGCAATTTACTTCAGGTCATATGATTGCGAAGTGGCAAAGGCAAGATTTGCTCCTCCCCATTTTTGTTAATAATTCTGCACCCTTAACTACTCTGCCATAATTTCTCTTTACCAGCTTGTGACTCTAATTAAGACCCAGGAAGAAACAGAGGTGGCATTCTTCTCAGGAGGGATGGAAGGGGAACTGTGCCTTCCTGAGGCCCTCCACTTCCCACAATCCCCCCTCCCTGATGTAGCCCCTCTCTAGCCCCATGCCTACCCTGTACTATCCAATAAGACCATCTATGGGCCTTTAAGGGAATTTTTCTTTTCCAAGCTACATTCTCCCAATCACATATCTGAGGGAAGAAGAGAGTTGAATAAAATTCCAGAAACTCACTTTATGGCCTCCCCAAAATTCAACTGGGTGCCTCAAGTTTTAAAGTGTGGTGGATTCAGTATGCTTTAAGTTTCAGGCATGGTGACTGCAATCTACTCCAGTTATAATCATAGCTACCATTTGTGAAACACAAAGGAAGTACTAGGTACTCTGAATGAATTATCTTTCATCTTTACAACATCCCTGGGAGAGGCAGCCAACCCAGCTGTGAAGGAACTAAGGATCAGGGAAACAAGGATGTTGCCTCACTCACACACTGGGAAGAGACAGAGTCAGGATTAGAATTTGGGTCTGCCTTTCTCCAAAGGCCAGGAGTTCAAGACCAGCCTGGGCAATTTAGCAAGATCCTGTATAAAACACACACACACACACACACACACACACACACACACACACAACAACAAAAAACAAAAAAATAATAAGTCAGGGATATAACTAGTTTAGTGATACAATCCAATGTTGTTCAAAGAGAACTCTAGAAACAAACTTTTGAGAATCTGGATGTGTGTTAGGGCTGTGTGAAATGAATTGGTGCCTTCTACTGACTGTAAACAATGATCATGAAAGGGAGTGGATTACAAAAAAACTTGATAAAAACTCAGATTTACAATAAGCCCTAGTGTTTCTTTGCTATGCATTAATGGCTTTTCACAATTATTGGAAAGCTCAGCCCATTCTTAACAATAAACTTTGTATCAGAGACTTACAAAGACAGGCCCAGGAAGACAGGCACCCCGGGGAAATTTTCAGAGTCCTACCCAGGTGAGGAAAATAGTCATAGACCCATCCTTTGTTCCTAAAGTCAAAAGTAGCTGCTGATTTCTGCAGCATCTTCTGGCTTTAACATTCAGAAAGGTCTCAACAACACTAAGGAGTTTCATTCCATGAACCCTATTCTTCTGGTGCTCTCCATAGAGCTACACAGAGTGGGTTCATTCCAATTTATAAAAGTTTGTTGAGATCCTGGGAACATCTGACTCATATGTATTTGAGATCTGCTTAACCACAGGTAAGATTCGACTGAATGCACTAGTTGCATACATCAAAGAAAAATGGTCACAAAGTGGTCACAGATCTGGATAAAGCTCAGGGTAGTCACTTTGGCCCCTCAAGCATGGTCTCTGTGATTAGTGAAGAGCCTGATGCAACACAGAGTGGGGTGAATATTTAGTTTGTGTGTCCCTCTTCTCCCATCCTCTCCTCCTGACATGAATGCAGCTGGCTCCTTCTCATCCCCCAAGTCTCAGCTCGGATTTCCCCCGCTGAGAGTGCTGGCTTGAGTACTCAGGCCAATACAGTGGTGCTTTGTCATCTTCTCCCAGGGTTCTGGTTTTTTCATCCCCTCCACCCTCACCCCACCCTCATCACAGTTTGCAATTATGAATTTATTTCTCTGTTTGTTTACGGTTTGCCTACTCAATAGTTTGTACACTTTAGTGAGGGCAGAAGTCATATCTGCTCTTCAATAGCAACCTTGAGGGGTTTGGCTCCTGGACAAAGCCTGCGTGTGATTTTCCAGGCCTCACGTGGAAGCTGCCCTCCCCACGCCAGGCTTGGTGTACGGGCTGTGCATTGCAGCATCTGAGGGAATGGCAGTCAAGGCCTCAAGTCCCCTGGCTGGCCTTGTTCTTACATGTATCTGCATTCCTAGCCCAGGAAGCCTCCACGTGGAGGTCTCTTTACTGGGTTCCTTCAGTAGGGACCTTCTCAGGTATCACTGCTGAGACCTCCTCATCGGGGAAGGAGAAACCTCCACTCTGACTCAGTGCCTCGTACTTTCCCACATTAGCTCTTTTCTCTTCCTCTTCCCTCCCCCTGGTTCCGTAAGATGGCAGGAATCTTTGGTCAGGATTTCCTTGATAGTGGGACAGTTCCCTACATACGTGTTGATCCATCTAATCCTCACTGGTGTCATTCCACCGAGAAAAGCCAGACAGAAAGGGGGTTGATGCTTCCTCTAACTTCCTCTTGCTAACACTGTCATAGTAAGGGGTTAAAGGTTTGAATGTTACTCTCATTCGGGCTTAATTGTCTTAATCAGCTACTCTGATACTTGGTGCCTCAGCTTAGCTCTTTAAAACATTGGTAGGTGCTCAATAAATATTAAGCAAAAGATGTAACAAATGAACCAGTAATCTTCAGGAATTCTGCTAAGTACTTTAGTCACTCCATGAACATTTTTGAAATACCTACTATGTGCCTGGCACTGTTCTAGGTTCTCAGGATCTATATAAAGATTCCTGCCATCAAAGAGCTTGTGTTATGTGCAGGCTCTCATTATCCCACTTCATCCTCACAGCAATCCTGGAGGGGAAAATGGAAAACTAGAAAGGTTCATAATTTAAGATCATAAAATGTGTAGGTAGCAGAAATAAAATTGGAAAAATCTCTTATCTCTCTGGTGCCACGGCCTTGTCATCCCAAACCACCAGGGCAGAGTTTAGCTTCTTTCTGATCCCAGGGATCTAGAATCCTCAGGTACTCCAAGGTCAGGGAAATCCTGGCCTAACCCTTCCCAGGCATTCAGAAGGCTGTTAGAAGGAGCCTGAGGAAGCCCATAAGGTGCCCTGTTGATGAAGCCCTGTGGATGTAGCTTCCACCCAGCTGGTGGTAATAGACTGACAAGGCCTGTGCACCCAAGACCCTTCTGTTCTTATGTCTTTGGGAGCAGCCTCAACTGGTCCTCTTCGCCTAAGATCTCTAAAAGAGGCCCCTTCAGCCTCAGTGCATGGAAGCAGGGCATGGAAAGTGGAGGCAAAAGAACTGAGAGCAAGTGGTGATTCTATGCTCTTCCTTTGTCAGCAGAGGTCTAAAAAAGGCCCTTCTCTCTAGGCTAAAGATGCAGCAGTAACGGAACAGGATTTAATAATATTCCTTTTCCTTAGATCTTATTTATTAAGTATTTTTTTGACACGGAGTCCCACTCTGTCACCCAGGCTGGAGTGCAGAGGTGCGATCTCGGCTCATTGCAACCTTCACCTCCCGAGTACAAGTGATTCTCCTGCCTCAGTCTCCTGAGTAGCTGGGATTACAGGTGCCCACCACTACACCTGGCTAAAGTTCTACTACTTTTATTGCTCATGATCCTATGTGTAGAAACTTTGCTAAACGATGCTCAGAATTTTTATTTATTCTTTGAGATTGGGTGCTTTCATGGCAAATGCGACCTTGAAAATGAAGATTTTTTTTTTAACACTTGAAGTTTTTGGCAGCTTTTTAAAAAGCTAAGCACATGCTAACCATTTGATCCAGCAATTCCATTCCTTTACATTTACCCAAGAGAAATGTAAACATGTCCACACAAAGACTTACATTGAAATGTTCATAGGAGAGACACTATAGTCAAAAACTGGAAACAAACCAATGGTCCATCAACTGGTGAATGTATAAACAAAATGTGATCTACCCGCAATGACCACAATGGTACCTGACTATCAAAAAATAAAATATTGATATGAGCAGCAACAGGGATGAACCCCAAAAACACACTAGATGCAAAGGCTACATATTGTATTATTCCATTTACATGAAATTTCTAGAAATGGCAAAACAACAGACAGAGAGTGTATCAGTTGTTGCCTGGACCTGAGGTGGGTGCAGAAATGGACAGCAAATGGCAAGAAGGAATTTTGGAAATGATGAGACTTTGAGGAAAGTGGACTGTGGTCATAGTTGCACAACTGTGTGTACAATTACCAAACCTTGTCAAAAGGAACACTTCAAGTGGGTGACTTTTATGGTTATATTATACCTCAATAAAGCGATGAGAAGGCGGAAGAAGAAGAAGTTGTTTAGGCAGTGGTCTGTCTTTAGGATGAACAAAAAACACGTTAGGTTAAGAAAAACAAGTATTCTAAGCACAAACTATTTCCTTGGGATATGATGGCAAATTTAAAATCTGTTCATGAGGAAATTAATATTTGCTTAAACACAGTGATCATCTGACATTTCAAGCTGGTTCCTGTGTGGGTGGAAATGTGCAAGCACATCCGTGTTACCCTCTTGGAATTCTCTGGAGGACTTTCTTTTTTTTTTTGACAGAATCACAGGATAAACTGTCATCGTGTATGGGAAATGAGAAAGAGACAATATCTGTGCTGAACTGGATGTGCTGGTGAAGCCCTTTTGGAAAAGCAGATGGGGCCAGATAGAGTTGGGGGAGAGGGTGGAGAGCGATAAGGCAGGACTGGCAGCAAGATCTGAATATTCCTCCCTCCAGCTGGCCTGCTGAGAGGACCAATGGACATAAGGAACAAAGCATGTCATGGGTCCTGCATTCGAGCAATATCAATCGGCCCTCAGAGAAAGCACACTATGGCCAAGGTGGCATTTCAATAAAGCAGACAGCTGCCTTCTGGCCTGCATGTCAGCCTCCCTGCAGCCTGGAGAGTCACTCCTCTCTCTGTGGGAGAGCCTGCTGGAGGCATATTGGCTGGCAAGATGAGGTTTCTTTTTCCATTTTCTTCTTCTTCTTTTTTCAAAAATCAGCTTGAAGCTCATTAATGTCAGGAATGAGGAGTGAAGCGCTCTTATGAAATCTGAAAGGTGGAGTGCAGGCCAGGGGGAAGGATAGTGAAATGGAGGAGGTGTTCGAAAGGTGGGATGAAAGCATGTGGAGGGGAAGGCGTGAGCCCTGTCATCTGGCTGCTGTGCTTGGGCTTCTATTCCCTCAAGTGAGACTATCAGAAGGAGTCCGCGTTTTTCAATAGAGCAGCACGACATTAAGCGAATGGTTTCTGAACACTGGCACTTCAGACTGTGAGGTCTCTGCGGGTGGGTTTATGCCATGCTCTTTGGTTGCTGGAATAGAAATCCAACGGGAATTGTGTAGCAGCAGCAGCCTTTGTGGCTAGCAAAGAGGATTATGTGAGGTGGGGAAGAGCTTTCTTTCCCCTTTCTTCTTTTTTCTTTTTCTTTTTAATGGAGGCATTCAATTTCCCAGAGAAATGGAACCACGTCTTCACAGCCAAAGAAAAAAGGGAGGTTTAAGGCAGAGCTCAAATAATTCAGGCCAAAGAGGATTTGTGCTGGCTGCACACTTTCACCTCCACCTTACATAGAAGAATATATTGTGAACAAGTACTTCTGAGGCAAAAAAAAAAAGGAGGAAAATGAGCAAAGAATACAAACAGACAATTCATGCGTGAGGACATATTAATGAGATTCACTGCAGGAAAATGCTTGAAACTCCTAGTAACTAGTGAAATACAAACTAAAGCAAACATGAGATACCAGTTTTTACATTTCTAATTGAAAAAAGGTTGAAAGGTATTATAGTACTCAGAATACAGGGAGGAGGCCTTCCATATATTGCTTGTGGGAATGTAAATTACGGTAGCCTTTTAGTAGGGCAACCAACAACTAGCTTTTAAGTCTAAAACGAAATCAGAAAAGACCCCCAAGTCCTACTCTTTGTAATAAACCTCACAGAGATGAAAAGCACCAGCTTGTTGGATGGCAGAAAAACTGGAAACAACCCAAAGCCATGAACCATGAATCAAAGAGGGATGAAGAATTATGGTGCATCTATATTGTAGAGCACCATGTAGATACTTAAAGAAGTGAGTTGGAGTCATATTTATTAATCTGGCAAAAATTTCCATAGGCTTTTATGTTTGCAAATGATTCTAAGTAATATATATAGTAGATCTAATATTTAGTAGAAAACATAAACTCCCATCCCACCCTCAAAAGCATATAGAGGTCAATGTTTAGATGGATAGAAGAAAGAGAGAAAGAAAGAAAGAAAGAAAAGAAGGAAGGAAGAAAGAAAGAAAAAAGAAAGAAAGACAAGAAAAAAGGAAAAAAGAAAAGGAAAGAGAAAGACTAGGCAACTAGGTAATTTTGATTATCTTAAGGGATTAGGATGGGGAAAAGCATTAATTCTTTTATACATCTTTGAATTGTTCATTTGTGACAATGAACATGCATTGCTTTTTAGTTAAAGCATTTCTTTAATTAATTTTTAATTTTAAGAAATAAAAAATTTAATTAAAATTAAAGAATTTTTAAAATTAAATTCCATTAATTAAAAAAAGAAATACTGCTATAAACTCAGTCCTGTACTGAGATCCTGCTAAATTTAGAACCATGTTTCTGCTATCGAACAGCTTACAACCTAGTTCAAGTAATAATATAACAAAAACAGCCAGAGCAAAACAAATGACAGTACATATCAAGATATTCTCTGCCTTTGGAGGCAGGACAACTATGTGGGCCAAGGCAAGAGGGTAGAATTATGTGTTATTTTTATTTGATGGAAGAGAAGGTAGTCAGAGATTTGAAGTACAGGATTTGTGTTATGGGGACTGTGGGAGAAAAAAAGTTAACTCTACAGGGTGGATCTATCAGATCAATCTTGCCAATTGTGTTTTTTCAAATGTTCCAAATCTTTGTGACCATCTTTTATGTGAAAAAAAATATACAGTCCTGTGTCACTTAACAACAGAGACATGTTCTGGGAAAAGTGTTGTTAGATGACTTTGTTGTGTATGTCTATCATAGGTGTATAGCTCTTATACAAATATAGCCTGCTACACACCTACATACAATACGCTACAAAGCATGCTACTGTACTGAATACTGTAGACAATTGTAACAAGTCACTAGGCAATAAGAATTTTTCAGCTCCATTATAATCTTATGGAACCACCGTTGTATATGTGGTCTGTCCTTGACCAAAATGTTATGTGGCACATGACTATACCAAAGGAGGTGTTTTAACATTTCCTATTCTAATGGTGGATTTGTCAATTTCCTGTTGAATATTACTTAAATTGGTGATAGGTTAATTGCACTATTTATCTCTGTTTCTTCTACTTTTTAAAAAATGGGATTTATTTGGTGAACATAGAAACAAAACAAATTTTCCTCTGGTCAATTTTTGCATTTTGTACTTTTGCAGACATTGTAAATTAAGAATTTTAAAATCTTTCTAGTGAAATTATCCTATTCCAATTGTATGGTTAACATTTCTAGCCCTAGTAATGCTTTTTATCTTAAAGTAAATTTTGTCAGATATTGATGTTGTTCCACAAGTTTTTTTTTTTTTTTTACTGATATTTAGTATGAGAAGTTTATGCCTTTTTTATTTCTTAGGTATGTCTCTGACTAATTGTTTACAGATAAGAGTTTCTAAAAATCTATACTTCCAATCTTTAAATAGTGTAGCCCATGTACATTTATTGTGTTACTGACATATTTAGGCGTCTTTTGTCCTATATTATTTCCTATTTTATACTTGTCTCAGGCTTTTTCATTCAGTAAGCTCTTTCCTTGTCTGATACCTCTGGTATCTGAAATTTTTTAAAAATCTGGATATGGCCTCTCTGCCTAAGTTTTCAGGTTGACATCACAGCCAGGCACTCTACATGACTTTGTTAACTTTATTTCTATTTGCACTTGGTGCCACAGTGTTCAGCCCACTCCACCTGATTCCACCCTACCCAGGGACCTCATGGAGCCAGGTAGATCCAGTCCCTGGGGCCACCATGTCTCTGGGAGGAGTGGTCAGGCATTTCTTGTCATCTAGACTCTAGCCATTGGATTCATCTTCATTCCTGACTTTTGTAGTCAACATGACCTCAAATTGTTCCTTAAAATATGTCTCTTTTTCATCACCTATTTCCATGATTATTATCACAACCCACATTTAGGTTCTTAGCACTTCATAGTTACACATTTAACAGCTGTGATCCCATTTCCCTAGCCAGTGATTAGTTATGAATGTAAGCACATGACTTTGCTCTGGCTAATGTTATGTAAGACGAAATCATTGGGAGATTCTTAGAAAAGTTTTTTCTGAGACAAAGGGACACACAAGGAGAGAAATGAGCCTTCCTATGTTTGGAGGTGATTCAGAAGCAATATCTGAAACTGAGACCACCATCCTGTGACCACAAGTGAACAAGCTTGAAGATGAAAATCAATATGGTGAGGAGCAGAAAGGTGGAAAAGCCTAGGTTATTGACGATGTTGGTCTTAGAACCAGTACAACTAGATCCACATGTTGTTGAAGCCAATTGCAGACAAACATTCCGCTACCTACAGCACAAAACAAAGTGCCTTCGAATATGTGAGCAGCCACTACAGAGTGCAACTGTCTATAAATCTGTTGTTATACAGTTGATTATACAGGCATACCTTGTTTCATTGTGCTTCTCTTTACCGCACTTTGCAGATATTGCATCTTTTGCAAATTGAAGGTTTGCGGCAACCCTGAATTGAACAACTCTATAGGCACACTTTCAACAGCATGTGTTCACTTTGTGTCTTTGTGTAACATTTTGGTAATTTTCACAATATTGTAAAACTTTTTCATCATTATTTTATCTGTTATGGTGATCTGTGATCAGTAATCTTTGATGTTACTATTGTAATTATTTGCGGGGGAGGGGGCACAACCTGCGCCCCTATCAGGCAGCAAACTTAACTGATAAATGTTGTGTGTGTTCTGACTGCTCCAAGGACCCGCCCCTCTCCTCTGGTCTCCCTATTCCTTGGGGCACACAATATTGAAATTAGGCCAGTTAATATCCCTACAACGACCTCTAAGTGTTCAAGTGAAAGGAAGACTCACATGCTAATCTAGCTTAAATCAAAAGCTAGAAATGGGAAAGTCATGTTTAAAGCCCCATAGGCTGAAAGCTAGGCCTCTTGCACCAGTTAGCCAAGGTGTTGAAATGACAACAACGGGTTTAGAATGTTACATAAATGTAGTTGATTAAGCAGCAGCAGAGTTTGAAAGGATTGACTCCAATTTTGAAAGAAGTTCTACTATGGGTAAATGCTACCCAACAGCATCACATACTACAGACAAATCTTCGCAAAAGGAGGAGTCAATCCATAAGGCAAACTTCATTGTTGTCTTAGTTTTAAAGATTGCCACAGCCACCTCAGTCTTCAGCAACCACCACCCTGATCAGTCAGCAGACATCAACGCAGGGGCAAGACCCTCCATCAGCAAAAAGATTACAACTCACAGAAGCCTCAGATGATTGTTAGCATCTTTTTAGCATAAAGTAGTTTTAAAATTAAGACAGGTACATTTTTTTTAAAGACAATATGCTATTGCACACCTAGTAGACTACAGTATAGTGCAAATATAACTTTATATGCACTGGGAAACAAAAATTCTTGTGACTTGCTTTATCGCAATTATTTATTGCAGTGGTCTGGAAAGAAACCCAAAATATCTCTGAGGTATGCTCATATAAAGAAAAGTATAATGTCTAGAAAAGGATTGATGTTCATTTATGTATTATACCCAATCCCTGCACACTAGGGAACTAGTTTAAAAAGGTTTAGCAGGTGTGGTTAAGAGGATTATTTCTGGTTTGATTCTGTTCTTTTTTTAAAATTTATTTTCATTTTATTTTTGTTTAACCCCAAGCTTGCCAATGTCTTCTTTCCTTGGACAGCATTTGTCTTATTTTGAAATCCACCTACACTCATATTAGAAACTTAGTGAAAACTACTTAGCAATTCCACTTTGAATTTGCTGCCATATGACCAAGATGTTTTGAGTATAAGCCTATCCATATGCCAGAAAAACTTCAGGAACTGTTAATGTCTCTTCTTTTACAGAAATTCCACTTCTATCTTGATGTAGTAGGGTTGATCAAGAAAATTAGAAGCCACGGACGAGAAAGCTAATTTCTTTAAATACAACAAAAAGAAAAGTTTTTCCAACTACCTCTGTGCAGTAAGAAATATTTCTTTTCAAGTATCAATTTCTTCAACTGTACAATGAATTATAATTTGATGATTTTCAAAAATAATAGAGTAAAAACAAAATATGACAAAATTAAGGTTAAAACAGCAAATGGAATAATAATTCAAATAAAGGCTAAAATAAAATGACATTTATTATGGATTTTGTAATCAGTATGTAATTATATATTTAAATTTTACTTTATAGACATAAGACACAGCCAAGGAGATTAATTTCAAATTTTATGACCAGCCACTTTTGCTTTTTTATAACATATGAAAACAATCACTCTTACTACTTGACTTCAAACAGGGACCTATAAATTTATTTACACAGTAATAATTAAGAACTTTTTCTTTTTCAGGACAGTAAAAACATTAAATGCCATTGAAGATACTGCTAACGAAGCTTCACTTCTTGATTATGGCCTCTGCATTGAAGATATGTAGGAATTATTCTAATTAATATTCAAATCTTCCCACAGCCTCTCCGTTCAAAGAAATATTATCTTGAAATAATTTTTGTGAATGCAAATAAAAAATTGATCCACAAGACAATTCTACTATAAAGACAAATGCACACATGTTTATTACAGCGCTATTTACAATAACAAAGACCTGGAACCAACCCAAATGCCCATCAATTATAGATTGGACAAAGAAAGTGTGGCACATATACACCACAGAATACTATGCAGCCATAACAAAGAATGAGTTCATGCCCTTTGCAAGGACCTGGATGAAGCTGGAAACCATCATTCTCAGCAAACTAACACAGGAACAGAAAACCAAACACTGCATGTTTTCACTCGTAAGTGGGAGTTGAACAATGAGAATACATGGACACAGGGAGGGGAACATCACACACCAGGGCCTGTCAGGGGGTAGGGGGTAAGGGGAGGGAGAGCATTAGGAGAAATACTTAATGTATGTGGGGCTTAAAACCTACATGATGGGTTGATAGGTGCAGCAAACCACCAGGGCACATGTATACCTACGTAACAAACCTGCACGTTCTGCACATGTATCTCGGAACTGAAAGTAAAGAAAAAAAGATAAAAAAGATCTACAAGACAATATTACCACAATCAAGTCTAAATATTTTCTGTATAAGTTTTCTTGATTACAAAATATCAATAACATGGACACACTTTTAATTTAACAGGATATTTAGTTACCTCAGTTTCTCATCAACCCACTAAAGTCATTTAATGATGTACTGGTCATTCCCACTGATTGGTGTGAAGTTCTTCTACTAATGATTCCCATCGTTTCCACTGCATTATTTTTCTTGCCAGACTTAGTTCATTTGCAACTTGAAGATTCGCTCTCCTATTGGGCCACTTTGAAGTTGGTCTTCTAGCTTTTAACATCTGGTTCCACTTCAGCCATAGCCAGCTTCTCATTTGTAATCTGTTCTGTATACTTTTTATATACTTCTTCTTCTTTTTTTTTGTTTTTTGACAGCGTCTTGCTCTGTTGCCAGTCTGGAGTGCAGTGGCACCATCTCGACTCACTGCCACCTCTGCCTCCTGGGTTCAAGCGATTCCCCCTGCCTCAGCCTCCCAAGCAGCTGGGACTAAGGCACTCGCCACCATACCTGGCTATCTTTTTTTTTTTTTTTTTTTTTTTTTGTATTTTAGTAGGAATGGGGTTTCACTGTGTTGGCCAGGATGGTCCCAATCTCCTGACCTCATGATCTGCCTGCCTCAGTCTCCCAAAGTGCTGGGATTACAGGCATGAGCCACCATGCCTTGCCTATGTACTTCATTGTTAAGGATTTGCTAAAGAATATCAAGAATCTTTGTGTACAGTATTCTTAGCCTCTTGTGTGGGCTCTTTCATACAGCCAGTGGTGTTCCTCAGGGTCTGATTCTGTTCTTACTATTCTGTGCTCTCCTTGTCACTATGTCCTTATATCAAGACTTTTACTATCACTTGCAGGAAAAAAGTAAATCTGAGCCTCAGCTTGAGTGATAACTCTTATTTTAAATTCTGACTATTTTTCAAGTTATGGATAAGGAGGGATTATTCCTACATACTAAAAACTACTCACCACAAGTTACCATTACTTTTATACTATATTGCTACAAGGTAGTTCATCACCTCTGAGAAACTTGAGGTTCTTTTCTTGTTATCTGGGGGAATGGTTCAGCCTCTGTTTGCTTGGAATTGCTTTTGCTGAGCTATCCCCAACCCTTCTCTGTCCTTTACCTCCATTCAATGAGTGATTAGAATAAGTTTGTTTGTTTGCTTGTTTTGAGATAAAGTCTCCCTCTGCCACCTAGGCTTGAGTGCAGGGACATGATCTCGGCTCACTGCAGCCTCTGCCTCCTGGGTTCAAGCGATTCTCCTGCCTCAGCCTCCCAAGTAGCTGGGATTATAGGCGTGTGCCACCATACCGGGCTATTATTTTTTATTTTTGGTAGAGACGGGGTTTTGCCATGTTGGCCAGCCTGGTCTCAAATCCTGACCTCAGGTGATCGACCCACCTCATCCTCCCTAAGTGCTGTATTTACAGGCGTGAGACACTGCGCCTGGCCTAGAATAAGTTCAGTCACTGCTGAAGAGAAAGAGCAGGCGTGTTTTATATTTTGATGCTTTTCTTGGTTAATTTCAATGAATTTCCTCATTGCAAAAAAAAAAAAAAGAAACAAAAACGTGGACTCAACTGCTTCCTGTGTAAAACTATTAAACCTCCTTCCTGCTGAGATTCAAGCCTGGAGTCTCATAGTACACCCAGCATGATGCTTGGGTCGGTGCGGGGTACATACGGGTTTAGAATTTCCAAGGGACTGAGTTACAGTGAGGTTTCTTTTTGCAGCCCGCCCAACTTCCAACTGGTGAGTTGCAATTTAATTAGCGAGAAAGCTGAGCCACTTTCCCTTATTCTGTCTCTGTGAAGAGGCAAGATGGCGGTAGAACTAGATTGCAGGAGAAAGGGACTCGTCACTCTATTCCTTACCTGGGAGGGCACAGCACTTTATCTAGGCTGAAGAGGAGAAAAAAATGAACAAAAGTTCAACCTTAAAGAGAAGTGAAAATGGTATAAAAAATGTTATGAAACAGTATATAAAAATGGTAATTCCGAAATAAAAATAGATCAGAGTTAGATATTTTTACATGTCGGAATCTGTGACTTCCTGAATGGTAATGATTTTCTCCATGGTTTAAAAAAATAAATCAGTGACATATAAAGCACCGTTTCTATCCTCCAATTTAGGAAGAATATTTGGTATAAAGAAAATAAAATTATTTGTAGCTTTTATCTGTAGCTTTACTGTATTGATCTTTTAAAGCATTTCTTTCTCTTTTTTTTGGTAAAAATAGGGCCATCTTTATGTGACATACACATTTTTAAAAGTGTTTTCACCACTCCCACGTCAATCGTCCTGTTATTTTGGACTCTAACCTGCGTCATTTGATTTCACTGAAACGCTTGGGGCATCGCTATTACTACATTGCTGTAATTAATCATTTCCTTTTCAGTTAACCTGGCATGGGGCCTCTCTTAGCCAAACATAGATGTCTCCTCTTCTCAGCTCATATTCTTTAGTTTTATCTACTTCCATGTGTGTTCTTCATTGGAGTTTATTTTTGTCATTTGGTCATTCATTACGTGATGACAGGAGGGGTGGGGAAGAAAGGTAATTGGCTGGTAGGTGTCGTGAACAAGAGGAAATAGCGATCATCTTTATTTTTAAGAAGAAGGAAAAGAAACCACAACACACAAGAAATAACTTTCCAAAGATTCAATTGACCAAGAGGAGATCTTTCCCATGTAAGCAAAAAGCTTTGATGGCAATGTTTCCTTAGGGGCCTAATATACTAGATAAAATAGAAATAGACCCCAGTGGCTGATATGAGTTGGATGCAAACCTTCCATAGATTTTTAGGGAAAAAAAAATTGCTTTTATTATAGAAAATGTAAAACATATAAAACTAGAGAGACCAATATTGTGACACAATGAAAAGTAATGAAATGTACTCAAGACCCAACTTAAGCAATTGTCACTTTCCTGGGATATCTTAATTTTTTATCTTCTAAATAGGATTTCCCTGAAACTTCAGTTGGTCAAGCTTTAAGGGAATCAAAGCCTCCTTCAAACAAGCATATGTGGGAGCCTTGAAGATTCCTACCCAAAATGCTTTTTTAAAAGTTGAATCATTTTATTTAAGCATACATACATAAAGAAAAATACACAAATAAAATGTATAGCTCAAGGATCCTTTATTAACTACATGTATCTCTGTAACAAACTCCTAGGTAAAGAAACAAACTATTACCAGGATCCCAGAGTCCCCCTGTGCTTTCTTCTAGTTATTAGCTCCTCTGGAGATGAATGTTACACTGGCTCTGCCCCAATACATTAGTTTTGCCTGTTTTAGAACTTTATATAAGTGATTGAACTGTATACTATGTACAAGGTTGCATCTGGCAACTTTCTCTCAGCTTTATGTTTGAGAGATTCATTGTAGTTTTAGTTCATTCATCTTCATTGCATATAGTACACTATTGTAGGGATATATCACAATTTATTTATCATTTTACTGTTGATAGACATTTGGATTGTTTTTAATTTGGGGTTATTACAAATGCTGCTACTATGACTATTCCTGTGCACATATTCCTATTTACATTTTTGTTGAGTATATATGGAATTATTGTGTCACAGGAATACAATCAGCTTAAATAAATACTGCCAGTTTTCTAACATGGTTGTTTCTATTTACATTGCCACCTACGTACATGAAAGTTTGACTTGTACAATATCCTCATCAAGATATGGTATCATTGATCTTTTTAATTTAAGTCATCCTGGTGAGTGTACAGAGATATCACATTGCACTTTTAATTTGCATATTTCTGATGGTTACTGAGGTTGAATACTTTTTTCATGTTTCCATATTCTCTTTTGTAAAGTGCCTCTCTTGCCTATTTTTTTCTGTTGGTTTGAATATCTTTTCCTTATTGATCATAAGAGTTACATATTCTTGATAAATAAAAGTCATTTGTCAGACTTTTGTGTTGCAAATATCATTTCCTACTGAATGGTTTGCCTTTCATTGTCACTGTTTTTTTAAATAAACACAAGTGTTTTTATTTTAAAAATTTCTGATACTTTTTGAATCCTATTTAATAAACCTTTGTTTATTCTAAAATAATCTCTCATGTTTTCCTCTAAAAGTTTTATTGTTTTGCATTTCATATTTAGATCTACAACTTATCTGGAGTTGATTTTTTTTTATAGTATCAGGTAGGAGGTTCAGATTTATGTTTTTCCTGTATAGGTATGCAATTAATTTAACATAATTTGTTGTGATGACTAGCTAATCCCCACTGCACTGCTATATGATTTTTGTTATTTGTATTCTTATGTGCATGGGTCTGTTTCTGGACTCCCTATTCTGTTCCATTAGCCTGCTTGTATATGGCTGTGCCAATACTACACTGTTGTTCTTGCTTTTTAATCTGCCTTGATAGCGGATAGAACTCCTCCTCCAATTTTGCGGTTCTTCTTCTAGACTATAACTTGCTATTCCTAGTCCTTTGCATTTCACATGCATTTTGGATCACCATATCAGTTTGTCTGTTTGCATACACACACAGACAGAACACACACACACACACACACACACACACACACATACACACACACACCCCACCCCTCCTCTGAAATTTTGACTGGGATTGTATTAAGTATTGGATTACTTGGTTAGTGGTCAGTTGGGTTCTCTGTGTATGGCAGGTAAACAACTGCAGATAGAGGAGGCTAGAAAGGTAAGTGGGCCTAGATAAGGCAGGGCACAAAAAGAGTATGTTAGGTACTTTGAACTTTGTTCCAAGAATAGAAAGAAGCAGGAGACTGTTCATAATGGTTGATCATACTTACAAGGCCCTTGCCAGTGGTTGGCTTTGTGAAAATAGAATTCTGCTTTGTAGCAGTATAAAGCATCCAGAAAGCATGTATGTCCAGATGTCATTTCTTACAAAGTCCAGTCTACAGCTGCATTATACTCTTCATTACTATCTAAAACTACATAGAAGTGACTTCTAGAGGTTATCAAGTCCATCTCAGAAAAATGGGTCCTTTCTTATTCACAGCCTTAAATTCATTGTTCTTACACTAAGTGGTACTAATAATCCACAGTCAGTTTAATGGCCTCTGTATCTATGCGACAGGAATGCCACCTCATAGCCCAGCTGTGTGGACAGAGCAGGGCATCTCCATGGGGTTGTTGGAGCCTATTGTCTAAGTCGTATCTTTATAGCCTTTCAGCAAACAGGAAGGGTTACTTCCCTAGACAGCTGTTGTTTTGATAGTCTTGGGGGAGGGGATCATGCTGGTAATGACAGGAAGGGAGAAGAGAAGCATGCAAATTGAGTCCCACATAACTTTTATATCCAATATGAGCCAGGGTTCATATGTGCTCATATTGCAGCCCCCTGGGTGTCCCTGGGTCCTCTACGCTCTCCTGATTATGGATTTGTGTAGCATATGTAAGTGTGTGTATGCATATATATATATATATAATATTATATACAATTTTGAAAATGTAGAGAATTATACACAATTATCAACCAGGAGAGCTATTCCCTTCATAATCATTGAGGACATCATTCTCTGTGGTTGTGCATTACCCAATCTGCTCATTTGTAAATGTGGCTCTACTGCCATTATGGGTTTCTTTATAGATGGAAGAAGATCCTAGTCCAAGTTACTCTTTGGGCATCCTTTGATCTGCCTCAATTTGGCTTAAAGAGCAGAACAGAAATAATTGTGGTGATGAGTCTCTATTGGAACCTAAATCTACATTTCCAAAGACAAGACAAGAGTTTGTAATTATCCTCTCAAAACGTCTCTTTTCCTTACTCAGTCTGTCCAAAGAGCTGGATGGCTGAGCATGTGCCATGTAAACTGAAGGGGTTTTCCAGGAGTTTTCTGAATCCACTAAGGTTACTAGTAAACAGCTAAAAAAAATTAATAGTAACAGGTTCTTCTGAGATCAAGTTTGTACAAAGGTGGTCAGATCTGGTGTCAAATCCAGGTCTCCGTTCTATGCCCTCTTCCTTAAATCCAAGTTGCCCTTTGTGGTCCTTGGTATCATTTCCTACATAAATACCTTGCTTTGTGCGATTTTCATTTATCATTGAAATTTTAGCAGAGTTGAGCCTCAAAAGGAGAGAGTTTGGATATTGTTCTTATTTCTACCCAAAGGAGTATTTTTAATTTTCTGAGTAAATTTACTAAACTTTTGTTAATACCAGGAAATTGGGAAGAGAAGACTTTGTTCGGTTGTAGAAGATTCTGTTACATCCTTCCTCCAAAACAGTGATTACCACTTACACGCAGTGCATTTGCATACCTTCAAAAATCCAAGAAAGGAAGTGGAGTCCTCTCCAGTGAAAATCTACTCTAAGAGATCTGCTGCCTCCATTTAGACACGACTATCTGGAAGCTTCTCAAGACTGAAAAAAGTTATATCTCAGTAGCTACATTACAATATGTAAAGTATTTGACAATGTGTCTTGTTAAACATTAAAGAAGTGGCAGTTATTATTAAGCTGTCACTATTTTGGGGTTTTGCATTTTTTTGACATTGGCAATATAAGATGCAACAGAAATAGTAAAATAAGGGAAGTGAAGTTTCATCAATGTATATTTTGCAAATACTTAGGGTTTTTTTTTTAGCTGTTTCTTTTTAAAAATTCTGGATATCCTTAAATGCTGGTGGTGATTTTTTACCATTCAGGAAGAAATATATGAGTTCTATTTGTCACAGAACACTAAATCCCAAGGAAAAGGGACTAAAATTCTCTAAGTCTTTATGCTTACTTCAAACCTGTGTTAGACTATTGAGTTAATGACAACTCTCTCCATACACATTGAATTAGAAAGCAAATAATTTTTCTCTAAGGAGTTGTTTTTCCCAACCTCACTTGATTCTGTTCTGAAGCATAAAGTTGTTTAATAATTACAGTAACAGGTGATATTTTTAGCCATATGTCCAATTCTATTAAAATTTTATGAGTTAGTCATATTATATAAAATTCCCATGTGTAAAGTTACATAAAAGCAATGAGAGGAGGTTATTAATGCTTAGTGGAATGCTAGAGAAAAATCTTACATAAAAATGTCTGCATTTTGTTCCTAGTGTATAATGGCATATACCCCAGTCCTCTGCTTAACATTATGTGTTTGGTGCCCTTTCCTGATGCCAACCTGATTTACAGCAGTGACAGAATAGAAATAGAGTTTCATTCATATGCTTTCAGAAGTCACACTCCAGAATAAAATTTTGGATTTGCCCTTATCTAAGGGCTTTCTTCCAGAGGAATATTTCTATTATGGCTTAAAAAAGACTCAAAGTAAGGGCAGGAATGTCACAAGGAGAGGCCAGCAGGCTATCCAAAGCCCCCTGAAGTGGCTTTAACTTGAGTTATCCTTATCCTTGGTCTAGGAATCTTGTTCCACAGGCATTAATGCCTGATTCAGTTGGCGTCTGAGAATAGGTTTGTCTCATGGACCAACTTACTTTAACCCAAGCTCATGAGAGACCAATGTCTAAACATCAGATGGTTTATATATTAATTTATGATGAGACTATAACTGATGTGGAAAATGGAGAAGACATCAGAAGATCCACATGGGCATCCAAATGATACTCAGAAAGTATGGGATTCAGAAACAGTGATTTTTTTGCATGTTAAATGTTATTATGATATGATAGTATGATGTGCTCATTTATATTAAATACACATATCTGCATTGTCTAACCTCAAGGGAGAGTCTCAGGAATATTCCCCATGATTTTACTATGTTGCAGAATAGGCCATGTCTCTGTTGTTACTTTTAAACACATATGGTATGGGCATTCTGGTGGTGGGTGGGAAGGTCCAATTTCATTATGCAGAATTGCCTCACATATTACAGGATGTTTTTCCTTCCTAGCCCCTACTACAGATTACAATAATGCCCCCCCAATTTTACAACAAACAAAAGCACCCTCACATATTCTTCACTGTGCCATGGGAGGAAGGAGTCTACTCCTAGTTAAGGTCCACAGGTGGGCCTCAAGTGGAAAGAGTCAAGAAATTATAAGAACCTTTTTCGTTTGCACAGCATGCACAATTTTTGATTGGCTTTTTTCTTAGCTTATTTGGCCTTGTGCTTCTCTTTCTTTAGATAACCTCTTAGAGGTCCATGTTGTAAATATGCTATGATGCCCAGGGATGTCTCACAGGAAGCTACCTGGGAATCAGGGTGGAGTCCATGAAGAAGAATCAAAGAGTAGGCTCTAAGGGTCTGTGTTATCAATGTAAGTGCATCTTGGTACATTTTTTACTGGCAGAATCTGCCCCCGCCAAATGATCCTACATAGAACTCCAGTGTAATCTTCAGACAAGAGTAAAGTGCTTTGGTAGAAATGCTGATGGAGTGGAGGGTAGGAGACAGCTGGAGGGAAACACTGCTCAATTTCCTTAGTAGTCACCCGTGAGATAACTATATGAAACCTTAGTGTTCTAAGTATAATAATTTGAAAAACTCTGATCTAGGCTCATGCAGAGTTTGGTTGTTTCTGCTCATTAAGGTAGACAATCACGCATGGATTTGAGGCCAGAACTCTACCTAGTAAAATGGTGTGTCAATGTCTGGAGTGTGTGGTCAGGAGTTTCCAATGGGAGATGACAACTGTTTCTAGATCTGGGAATTCAGACCTGGCTACCTTTTCCTCAGAGGGTTGAGGTTACTCCTGCATTGAGAAGGATTAGGATCTTAAATTCCCTTTGGTGCTCCAGGGAATTGCCATCTTAGGATCCTAAATTCCTTTTGGTGCTCAAGTGCACCTCCCCGTGCCTTGCTCACTGCTGACTAGATACAGTAATATTTTTAGTTATCTCTCTCCTACCTTTGAAGACATTGCCTACTATTAAGGTGGGTTTTATATAGCTGTCCAGATCTACTCTGTATTAATTTTGTTGTTTAATTAAGTAAAGGCAAATTGTATTTGTTTGAACCTCTCTAGAAGTTCGGAGGCATTCTGTTGTGGTCTCAGGGACTACTAATCTGACTTCTGTAATTGTCTCTAGGTACAATTAAAGGGAAAAAAATGCAACAAAATCTCAGATATCAAAAGAAAGCCTTAACTTTTAGTTGTAGTGTGTTTTTTGTATATCCCCAGTAATTGCAAGGTGAATGATTCATAAGTAAGGATGCTTCCATGAGTCCTGAGTGGTCTATTTTAAATACAGAAAGAAAAACTTTTGACTGGGGTGAAACTGAAGAATTATGTACTGTCTGAGCTCTCTCCCTTCCTCCCTGGAACAACTAAACTTTGGGTAGGCAACAAAGGAATTAAACAGCTGATATGACTATTACTAAGAAGATTCTGCCATATCTTTTCTGACTTCTAAGGCCAGCCTGAGGCAAAACATATTTTTTTCCAATGGTCCCAGGTTTGAACGATTCATATTTGGGTGTCTCTTTCTCCCTTCTATCCTTTCTTCTACTTTTGGTACCCACTGCCTTGTTACTCTCTTCTTTAGGCCACCAAATCAGCTCTCCGATTTTCTTACTTTTAGCTTCACTTTTTAATTTTAGCAAAAATATTTAAAATAAAATTGCAAGCTGATTATGTCAACAGAATCTTAGGCATCAGGGAGTTGAATAAGAATTATAAAGATGGCAATAACTTTCTAGAACTCCACGTGAGGACTTACCATCTTTCTTTCCACACTTCAAAGAAGAGGAGTCGATGATCTGATTGGTCAACTTGGGCAACACTGACTTGTAAGTGTTTGTGTTGTTGCCGCAGGTAAGAAAACAATCCCTAATCCAACACTCACTTTTCAATCCATGAGACTTGGTGGGGCTATGGCCTATCCTCTGTGACCTCGTGATCATTTCTCTCAACATGAATCAGAAGCTGCTCCACAGAACCTGAAAACTCACTCCTTCCTTCTCTCAATTTTCTTACTCCATGCACTTAGCCCAAGATTTCAATTTAAGAAGTGGTAGAGTTCTGCTCAGAACTTAATTCTCAATTATTTACTTCAACCTTTGTCCTCTCTAAGTTTGAATAGTGCATATGTGTGTAGCTATTTATGGGAGTGTACTTTATACTTACTTGGTTGTTGTTCTTTGCATAGAGTTTTCACAGGTAATTTTATTTGACAGTACAGAGTGCGGGAGGAGAATTTGGGGAAGAGAGTAGCATTAATTGGCAGAGAAGGAACAGAAAAATCCTAGGTTGTGATCATGCTGATCATAAGCCTCCCAGCTCTACCATGATGTTATGAGCTCATCAGAGTTCATTTTTCAACCCCAGAGTGTCTAAGGGCTCATTTTCAACCCCAGAGTGTCTAAGATATTCTCTAATGAGAGAGAAAATTTCTTCTCTTTTCTCATACAATTGCACAGGTTAGAAAGAGGAATTTAGAAAACTGAGATTAACTAAAACTGGTAAAGATTCATAGAAACTGAGAATCATGAGTGGTGGAAAAGTCCAGGCTTATAATTAATTAATATCAATTTACCATCTGTTCCAGATTGACTAACCCATCTGGTGTCTGCTGCCAACTAGGATCAACACATCTTCCAGATGCCTCTGCTAAGTGTATTATTAAAGTTTGTACTTGATTTAAAAACAGATGTAGAAGGGCAAAGTATACGTGTTTAATCACAATTCAAATTGTGTTGTCTTTCGTTTTTCTGACAACTCTAATCTATTCGTATGAAGTCATTAGCTGTACTGCCAGCGTGCTTAAGAGTAACAACTGGAGTGTGTTGGGAAAACGTAGTCATGATGGTAGGCACAGTCATTGGTAATGTCAACCTTGGGTATAAGAGAGGAGTAGGCTCAGAGAAATTCAATCTCCTCATCAGAACCAGAGAGTTGTGGTAATGTGAAAAGGCTGGCAGGAGTCCTCAAAATCATGGTCACAGTCACAGCTACTGAATTATTAAACATGTGGCTATGCAGGTGCTGTCCTAGGTTCTGAAGCTTGGAGCACAAGAAGGTAGACACAGCACTAAGGATAATTAATTGTTAGTAAGGCTTGAATCCGCCCCAGATAAGGCCTAGTGTGAAGTTCACATAGGCAGTCAAAGAGGCTGTGTGGTGTAGAGGGAACAGAACACTGAACTTGAAACTATAGGGTTTGGGTGTGACTCTTGACTCAGCACTTCACTAGTTGTGTGATTTTAGAAAATCATGTAACTTCTCTGAGCTTGTCTTCTGATTTTTGAAGGGTTGTCACAAGAATCCCAATAAGTTCCTCATAAACTATAAATCAAGATAGAGCTCTTTTATATTCTTTTGGAATGAGTCAAGATACAAATGGATTTTAATAATCAATCTACAAAAAGCTTATCATGTAAAGTATCCAAATTGTTATTTCATTAAAAGAAAAACAGTGAAAGATCAGATTTAAGCCAGACAACTTATACCTAATCTCATCCATGAAAACTGAAAAACTTTCCTGGAAATAAAAATCAGAATAATTCTTTTAAAAATCTTTAAATTAATCGTTGTTAATTGTGTGTGTGTGTGTGTGTGTGTTTTAATTAACCTCACTTTTGTGAGATGGCCAGGTTAATACAGTATGAATTTAATTTAGTAGATATTAATTGAGAAGTTGCTCTGTACAAAGTGGAGTGGCAGGCATGGAGAAGAGTGGGACTCATCCACATCCAGTATACACGGGCACAGCTATTTCACTTGACTATGGTCAGCCTCCACCCTTATTTGTTGATGTTTGTTCCATACTGGTCATTCATAGACTCTAATTTACATTTATATTTCAGTGGAAATTTATGACTTACTAGTTTGGCCCATAGTTTCTTTAGTGCTGTTTTTTCTTTTCCTGACCATTGATACTAGCTTCTATTGGTTATTAAACATCAAATGTTGTATAATGTAGAAAATTTATTCCTATTATCTTAAGATGTTTAAAAAATCAATAATATTATTACTATTTTGTACACTGAGCCAAGAGCTCAGAAGTGATTGATGGATTTTCCAAGGAATGGTGATGAGGATGTGGTGAGGGAATTGATCCCAGGTCTGTCTGACCTCAAATTTGGGCCTTTAGCCATTTCCTAGTGATGTTTAACAGGATTTTTTCCGCATCCTGGTTCTATTTTTCCTTGTTCTATACTCTACTTCTCTCTAGTACTTTCATTCTTCCTCCATCAGATTGTAGTTCAGATTGGAAAGCCACATTCACACAGTGAAAAGGAGGAAACTTCCTCTCTCACCATAGCTATGAAAATAAAGCACTATTATCCTATGACCAGACAGAAACATGTCAGTCATCAGAACAGAGTTGGTAGTGATCTGTTATCACCAATAGAGAGTTTTTTCTTCATTGTAAAATATTTTACTACAGAATGCATAGAATTCTGGGGTTATGAGAACAGGTAAGACTCTCATGGGTATCTGTAAATCAAGGCACTAAAGCCTATAAGTACTATGCAAACCAAAATAGACATGAGGATAATTCCTCTAAGAGGGCTGGGGGAATGAGAGACAATTTTCATTATTGTACCCTTATTATAAGTTGGACAGTAGATAGGGAATTTTCATCCATTGCTTCACATAATTAGGTGGCTTAAATTCATTTTTTCCCTGTTTAAAGACAGCCTTATGACTCTGGTTTCATGGCAACTAACTATGTACTAACCTGTGCTAACCTTTTTGGATTCTGGTATTTCTCATTGTCTTTTTCTTCTTCCCCCAGTACGAGCAGGATTATGTTTGAAAGATTGTATTGACAGATTGCTTTCAGGGGATATTTTTGGTGCTACAGATAAGAAAATCTCCAGCAAAGGTCAGATCTTTTACTGTTTTAATTAAATTGCAGAGAAAAGAAATTATATCATAAGGGTGGCCAGCTAACTCTGCAGCAATATACAAAAAGGCATCATAAATCTCCTTCATTACCATGCTCATGTAAGAGTGATGTGGGGTGCCAAGGCCAGGTTTTAATTTAAAATGAGGCTTCATAATTACTTGGAATTTTTTTAAGTTGTCAAGGGATATTTAATAATGTTTTATAGATCCACAGTGATTGTGATTACTACTTTTTATTGGTATAATGCTTTATTACTTCCCCTCCAGACATGAGTAGGCAATTTTTAACCAGTAGGGTCTTTCCATTAGTTATTAAACACCACCAACTTAATCCTTTCTATGACTACCAGAAGATAGATGTCTTCATTGGAAGTTTTCAAAAGCATTTTTCCACTTATTTACGTTTTCATGTGTTCTTTAGATGACAAAGTTGTTTGAGTCCATTTTGAAACCAAATGTCTTAGATAGATTTTCTCATGAGAAAAGATGCTTTGCTCCAAGGGAGAGATAACGTTAAAGACAGTTCCTGAAGTGTTATGGCTATGACTAGACTGAATCATTGCTTGCTTTGTAAATGAATACATTCTCACTTAGGATACATCTGTTTCTTATTGGCCCACAAGGAAGCAACAATCCAGCTCTTCAATGATTCAGCTCAAATTGTCTCTTAGACTGAGTGGGCAATAATGAATTTTAAAATTAGCTTTCTTGTGTTGCAAATTAGATGTCAACAGATTTATTTAAAATGCTAGAAAATATTATCAAAACTGTGTTTAAAGGATCTAAAAGAAGGCTCTTATCCCAAGAGCTACGTGTGACATTACTATTTGTGTGTGTGTGTGTGTGTGTGTGTGTGTGTGTGTGTGTGTGTTTGGTAGATTCACAGTCAGTATGCAAAGACAGAAGCAGCTGTGCAGTGTGACAAATGAGAAATGGACATCAAGACCATATGAACACAGGACAATGCCATCATGACTGACTGTTAGTGATTATTTCTTCGAATTAGGAGTTCCTTTCTATTTTTTTAACTCTGATTGAGAGCTTTTCTCTCCACATGTGAATTTGGCCTTAAGTCTCTCTCCTGAAAAGACTGTGAAAGGTATCCATTAGCTCCAGTGACTGTAGCTTCAGTGACAATCTTGTTCTTTGTTTGGCTATTTGTGCTCTGTAATCTGTCCCCTCCATAACTACTGCCCTAATTCCTTCTTCCTCTTTATGTCCAAGATACTTGAATTACTCCTGCTATCTCCATATGCTCACCATCCTCTCTAATCCATTCTCTCTATAATTTGGCTTATGCCTGTTCCATTTCACTGAAACTACTTTGAAAGGTCACTGGTTACTTCTCTGTAAAACTTGACAGTATAGAACACCTTCTTCTTCCTAAAGCACTTTCTTCTCTTGGTTTCTATTATACCATAATATCTGGGTTTCCTCCAAACTTTTAAACCACTCTTTCTTTGTCTTCTGGATGAAAGTCTTGTCCTCTGCTGGTTTCTTACATATAATTTTTGCTCAGAGTTCATTTCTAGGCTATCTTTTCACTTTCCCTGGTGATCTCATTCATCCCCATAACTTCAGTTTCTATTAAATGTCAATAATTTTCCTTTCTCCATCTCCAGTTTAGCCTATTCATGGGAGGGGCAGATCCATTGAGACAATAGTCTGTAAGACATATCTACTTCAATATATGGCAGGGACTATAAAATCAATCTGTCCAGAATTGAGTTCATCTTCTCTTTCCCAACCCAATCATCCAAACAAACCCTGTCTATGTTCCTTATTCATAATGATTCAAAACAGGTTAGCTACTATTATTCCCCTGAACCCCTCTACATTGTACTTATTTTCTGTATTCAATTGCATTCTTCCCATTTCCATTGTACTGCTATAATCCTGAACAACAAATTTTCCTGCCTGAACTTCCCCAATAGCATCCTGATTGTTCTAACCTGCCTTAATTCCCCATACTTATGCTCAATGCTACAGAAAGAATCATCTTTCTTTACTGTAAATTAGATCATTTTATTTTCCTCGCTGAAACCATTAATGTTTTTCCAAAGCTCTTAGGATTAAATGCAAATTCTGTAACATGACTCAAAATTGCCTACTTGTTCTGGTCTCTCTTAATTCTCCAGCTTCTTTTCTTGATAAACCCAGAATCCCCTCTCCCTACAGATCTTCCAAAGGGCTCAGCTTTCCCTCAACTTAGAGGATCTTTGTGTGCTGCTTCTGCTGCCTGGAGGCTCTTGCCACTTCCTTTGCCTGTTAAACTCTTACTCTTCTTTAGGTCTCGGCTATATTTTTTCTTTTATAATTTACTACAATTCCCACTCCACTCTATAGACTGTGAGGCCCATGGAAGCAAGGGGCATATCTACCCTTTAAGAGTGCCTGGCCAATAGTAGTTACTCACTAAATATGTTTTGAATGATTGAATACATTTCAAAGTCTAAGTTCACAGCAGCTTTATCCCAAAACATCCTCACTATGCACACCTCTACTTTCAAGGAGCTCTGTTGAACTAGTGTTGAAAAGTTGATTGTCAGCTAATTAAATTAATCAGATCAGAAGCAGCTACCAGTGATATGAGTTCTTGTGTCAACACTGACCTCTGAGCTTTCAGTGGACTATAGAGATGGGTGTCCAAGTGCTATGGGAGGATCCTGCACAAACCAGGTGTCATGCTCAGGGCATGTGGTAAATACTTCTCAGTAGGTAAATGCCAGTAAAGAAACTGAGATGTTTGAAACAAGAGCTTCCAAATGCCCTCTACTCCTGGATCACTGGGAGACCTGATTTGGGCTCTGCCAGCTGCTCTCCTACTTCACATGGCTCCTCCTCAGTGCTCACTTTCCACTGTTTTAATTCCTATTACTGTTCTCCTCCCCCAGTTACATGCAATTAGCACTTTATTTCTTCTTTCACCTCCTACCCTATGCATCACAATGTGTGTTTAAGAGTCTATCAATTATCCTGTGACACGGCCATGGCTCTCCCTATGTAATAGTGAAGAAACTAAGGTTAGTCTAGTTATATAGATATGCAGTGGCCAAGCTGAGCTTTGAACTCCAATGTCAGTGCCCATTTTATGGTTTCTGGGGGGTGCAGAGCCTTCCTACACATCATTGTCATCTGTCATGCTCAGGGCATGTGGTAAATACTTCTCATTAGGTAAATGCCAGTAAAGAAATTCATATTTTCAAAACAAGAGAGAACGGTCTTTCTACTTTATGTTAATCCATTTAATGTGGTTTCTTAAAGACTGTGTGTAGGTATACTAAGCACCACCTGCAACCACAGCCAAATAATTAACCAACAGAAAGCACAAGGAGAGAAAGGGTGTGAGGCTTTACCTTAATCAGTGGTAAGGACTGTTGACCTTCCAGAGAAGTGACAGCACAGAAAACCGAGAATTGAGTGTGACAAGGAGAGTAGAAACAAATAATTGGGTATTTTTCACTTTACAACTGAATCCTGTAATTTGGGCAATGTGCATTCTGGATCAAATGTGCCTTATATAATGTAGGTGGAATATTTCAGACACACAAATTTAATGTGAGGTAAAATGAGGCAGGAAATGCACTTATTTTTAGTTCTGTAAGTTTTTCACAGTAAGAATTAAATAAATATTTTTACTCTTGCAGATACGATCATTCCCTGTTGGGACCTTCTTAGGATAGAAAATATACTCACTTACTTAAATGTATGAGAAAGGGATTAATGCTTGGTTTTGACAAAACAAATTGTAATAAATCATGAAAATGGTGAGCGTTTAGAAAATATTAACCTATTAAAAAGAAGAGCAAGATATTTGATGATTTTAAGTAATCAATTATCCAGAAATATATCTCTGCTTAAAAGGAAATGCTTAAATTAGCCATGTGAATCAGGGGCATAAAATGAGTATTTGAACATTTGGTTTGTGTCTCTAGGTAGTATGCATTTTTAATGGTACTGCCTCTGGCCTAGTTATCATCTCCCAGTCTCTATATCTGAAGGTGTCTTCTTACCAAGGTTTGCTTGATGAGGAAAATCAACAAGCCTGTTTGCCCTCCTACTCTCTGATTCCCCCTGATCCTCTTTTTAGAACTCTTGATTATATGTTCCAACCTGGTACTTGCAACCTGGATAATTGAGTCAAATTGGTGAGAGAAAATGAATATTCTCACCTGCAAAAGAAATGATGGGATAATGATGAGTAGAGAAAAAGGACATGCAGATTTTTGTGTTAACATCTCTTAAAATATCCCAGGAGTCACACTGAGAGCAAATATAGTGTCCTAGGAGCACTGGACACCGTTATTGAATATTGAAGCACTATTGGTCAAAATACTATGGTGATCATTGTAAGAGTTTTGCTGATAACGATGTCTTGTGAAAGCAAATTGTGAAGGTGGTTGCTGAATTAGCCCAAGAAGTAACTATTTTGTAAGAAAGCTTAACAGAGTCACTAGTTAAACAAAGTTGATGGATCAATTAGGAAAATAAAAGAAAAACTGAGTGGGCAACACATACACACAGGAGAGGTCAGAAACACTCCAGTGGAGTGTGTGTGTGTGTGTGTGCGCGCGCATGTGTGTGTGTGTGTGTCTGTGGGTGTGTGCATATATGTCTATCTCTATTTCCACCTGTGCGTCTTTCTATATATCACCTGATGAAATCTCATTAAACTTGTATAATAACCATCCTACATAGACCAAGGAAGCCCTGCAAATTCTCAGCAGACTTGGTCTAGCTCTGACTTATGAAGAATTAAAAGTAGTCTTTTGGATTTGCTAAGACTAAAAATTTGTGTGTTTTTCTTGGCACATTGATCTACCAGGTGATTACTAGATAGATCAACAACTCTGAAGGAAACAGAAAATTGATGTCTAGCTGAGAACTTTGGACTTAATTAAAAGGGCCTTGAGAATAGGACTCTATTTTATTTTATTTTATTTTTTTAGCTATCCACATCATGACTGGTGTTGAAAGTATTTCCTGCTGTACTAAGACAAGAACTGTCAACTCATGTAGATATGACTGTGAAATGCATGTGTGGGGGAGATGTTTTAAGAGCGTTTGTATACATGTGTGTGTTTGGGAGGATGAGAGAAAAGAAAGGTCTCAAATTTAATAATTATTTTCCTGTGTATTGAAAATGAAAGTACTTTGCCAACAGCATGAGGACTGTCTTAAGGGATACGCATATGGCTACTCTTTCAGGCTAAATATAGAGAAGCAGGTAGCCAAGGAACTAAGTGTTTTTGAAACATGCTTATAATTTTACTTGCGACTTACATTTAAGAATACTTCGTGTGTTTGGGTTTAAAAGCAAAGAACAAGAAATGCTGAGGCAAAGAGTGATGTGGTGGTGTTCTGGCTTTTTAAGGAATTCTTGGCCATAGATCTGCCTAAATATTTTCTTGGATAATTCCTAATATCACATTAGAAACATTGCTGGGAGGGCAGATAAGTGGTGAACTTGGCATCATATGACCATGATACTTTTTCAAATGAATGTTGTCACAGAATAACAAAGTCATGCAAACAAGCATAAAAATGGAGAAAATAAATTTGTGTAATCTAAAAATAAACAGAAAGTCTTAAATATGAAAAAAATCAATAAAAATAATTCTAATGCAAAATGTAGTCACATATTAAATTTACTTTCTCTAATCTCCAATGTGCACTAAAACAACAGCTTCTTTATTTTCAATGGCTGAACTGATTTTACTTAAGAGGTCCCTGGTAGCAGGGAAAAGATTTGCCTGTCAGTAGCATTTCAGTTTCTTCTAGCTTAAATTGCTTTGTTTATGACTGTTCAATAGCTAGTGAAGAAGGGCCCTAAACAGCCTCTTTTGGGTACTTCCTTTTCCTGCTCAAGATGGAGCAATGGGAGTCCTGGTATATGAAGGGAAACTATCTGCATTTCTACGGCAGGGCAACTGGAGTCTTAGATCCACTGACTACCCACTGGTTCCCCACTTCTGTCTTCTGTGATATGGCTGGTCTACTCTCTGCCTGCACTGGTGACCCTTGAGCTGCAACGAGTCACTCTTGCGGTTTGAGAAGGTGAGCTGCCACCTACCCTTGGATCTGAGGTCCCAGCCACAGGTCCCTTCTTCTGTAGCCTCTTTTGCAGTAGCCTCTTATCCCATCCCCAAACCATTGCCAATTCACATCCCTTCACTGAAGGGCATGGAAACTTCCAGGCCCCCTGCTTGTTACACATGGACTGAGTGAATTCACCAAAATAATCTGTGTGCTCAATAGGGCAACCCCATACTGCTGCAAACCTCTGCACAGGGGCTCCTTTACCCGGCACACGAGGGTGCTCAGCGCAGCTGACCTGTTTTGCAGTTTTCTGTCACTGTACTTTTTAACAGGAAAAGCTGCTGGGCTTGAAAGCTGCTAAAAAGTCAATACCCAGGTTTCTTTCTCATGGTTTGGTGCAAGACAGAAAAAACAATCTTCAGAGATTATCATTATTTATGTCTCTTTGAAACCAGAGCTGGGGCTTAATCTTAGTGGGATTTAGAGACTTCAGTTTCTCAGGTGCTGAGGGAGGAAAGTACCACGGTAATAAATCCTTATTAATTCATTTTCCATGAAGATGCTACCACAGGAGGTGAAGCCAGGGAGGCATGATCCCAGGTGTGTCCCCCAGCTACTGACTCAGTCCTGGTGCTACATTTTCCCCCAGACTGGGATGAGGGGCCTCTCTGACAGAACCTCCACTGGACAGCTGCACTCATGGCTCACTCTGGGGGCAGGAATGGATGAGGGGAGATTGATCAGATGCTTTGCCGTGGGTATGGCATGCCTGCTGCTTTTGGCCCAATAGCACCAACCAAAGGGCAAGAGAACAGGAGAGACCCTGCCTCCTCTTGCCTTCTTCTCACCCAGCAACACAGTTTTACGTATTATTATTCTTATTTTAATCAGCACAGAAAGGCTAAATATCTTAGTTATTTGTCTCTTTCCACAAGACAGTCTGGCATTATCCAGACCTAGTTTCTGGTCCCAATGTTGACACCATCTCATTTTTCAAAAGCATTCCCTGAGAATAAGACCCTCGAGATACCCAAGATGGTATCTCAGAGAGTACTTTGGCTGTTTCACGTTCTTCCTATGTATCTATTTGTTCACCACGCAGGCAGAAGGATCTGTCCAGAATGCTGGTTACTCCCCTACTTTAAATGCTGGTTATTCCCCTACTAGAAGGCTGGTTACTCCGCTGTCTAGAATGCTGGTTATTCATGTGACAAGCAGGGGGCCTGGACGTTTCCGTGCCTTTCCAAGCTCTTCCTGAACACCCCCACTTCCCTCAGAATAAACCTGCCCATTATCATCCTCTCTGGCTGTTCAGCAGCTGAGGCCTCTTCCCATGTTTGGAAGAGTTTCTTGATAAGAGGGGGAGCCACGTTTTATGTCACAAGTAATAAATGCCAAATATTCATGCTTCCTTGTGGCTAGAATTCAGGCACACAACAGGGATCCCACCCATCAGACACTCTTGCTTAGAATTTGAATTTGGAGATAATACAAGGGCTATGGATGACAAGGAAGTTCTAGGGCAGGAGAGTTCCTGGGCCCTCAGAGGCTGGGGTTTTGGTGGCAGTGGTGTTCTGCGTGTGGTGCAAGTGGGGTCACTGTTTAGCTGTGGTGGCAACAGCAGCCTCATTGTCTCAGTTTTGCATCATAATTTGGACCTCGTTCCTGGCAGTGCAGCCCGATGTGATTCTTTAGTCCTAGAAAATTCTGTGAGCTGCCCAAGAACATTTTAATACTCTCATTTTCTGCTTAAAATGGCCAACGTTTGCTCCTAATTGTGTCTAAAAGCCCTAACTGATCCATGTGGCTTACAGGTCCTTTTAGGATTTTGCCCCTTTCCTCCCGTGCTTCATTTCAGCATAACTTCCCAATAGCACGCTGCAGTTCAGCTATATTGGAAGTCTTCTTTCCTGGCTCTTTCTTATCTCTGAGTCTCTCTAAATACTCTGCCTTTTGTCTGCAAAACCCTCTGCACTGGGAGGACGCTGCCTCTTCCTCTTAGTTTCACTTTTTGCATCACCATCATTGAGGCAGTTGCCGTAGCAGAATCTTCTAGTTACCCACCTAAATCCCCTCTTCCCCTCTGCTTTACTAACAGAATTCCAATTTTTTATAGACCAGTCACGCGCCCAGTCAGTTGTATTCACCTCCTAAGTCTCTCTGAAACTAAGAATGGCCATGACACTCAGTCTTGGCCAATGACCTGTAAGAAGCCTACCAGGTGTGGCCCGCTGGACGCTATTGGTTTCACGATAGATACTGGTTTCCTGATACAAAGTCAGGCTCCATTCACATGTGTTTTTCCCCTTTCCTTTCCTTCTTCACTTTAATGCTGAGCTGACGTCTGGTGTAGGTGACGTTCTGTGGCCACGAGAGCAAGAGCCACACTGGAGGAGCAGGAAATCAGAGTGAGCCTGGATTCTCAATGACTTCCTGGAACAGTTGCATCAGACATAAACTGCCTGCTTCCAATTTCTTGTTATGTAATGTGATAAAGTTTATTGTCAGATTTCTGTTATCTGCCATTGAGTGCAATTCTGAGCCCCTTGGGCAATCTGGTTACGTGCTTCTTTTGTTTTTCTCACAGCATCTTTTACTTCCCCTATGAAAACACATTATCACTCAGTTGTAATTTCCTGTTTACTCATCTGTATGGTCACCCTGTTGTAAGATCCATGAGGACAGTGACTGGAGTGGGTGTCCTCCAAAAAGACTTGTTCCCATCCTAACCCCTGATACCTCTGAATGTGACCTTATTTGGAAATAGAGCCTTTGCAGATGTAATCAAGTTAAGATAAACTCATACTCAATTAGGGTGGCCCCTAGTCTGATGCATCTATAAAGGGAAAGAAGAGGGAGACTGGACACAGAGACCCATACAGGGAAGGCCATGTGGCTATGGGAGCAGAGATTGGAGTTATGCTTCCACACACCAAGGAATGCTTGGGGCTACTATGTACTGAAAAAGGCAAGGAAGCCTTGTATCCTAGAGGGAGCATGATACTGCCAACACTTGATATCAGCCTTCTAGCCTCAAGAACCAGGACAGTATATTCTTCTACTGTTTTAAGTCAGACCCACTTGGTAATTTGTTATGGCAACCCTAGGAATCTAAAATAGTAATCATGCCTACATTGTTTAGATTTGTACCATACCTTCTTATATTAGAGGTATGAACCTTAGTATTAGTATTTTCCTCAGAGCAAGTCAGAGCTAGAGCCATCACATGGGGTAATCAGAGCTAGAAAACATGTTGAGCCTGCTTTGTGAGCAAACTATTGGCTGCCTTCATTCTCTGTCTGCTCACAATGAGGTTAGCTTATCCAAGGAGGGCAAATACACTGTATCTTGCTTGCCTAGAGTATTGTGTTGCAAAGAATTCTGAAGCAACTTTTGAGTCATTTATCCATTTATTCAACAATTGTTTATTGAATGCTTACAATGTGATATTCAAGGTACTATTCTAGGTCCTGGGAATCTAGCAACACACAAAAGAACAAAATCAATTAACCAATTAATCAATCAATACTTTCCCTCTTAGAGTTAACATAGAAAAGAATGGTGTGATAGGTTATAGATATCTTCCATAAACATGGGAAGGAGGAATTGCAGCATCTTACATATATTTTCCATCCTTCCATATTAAATCTAGTCATAGCATCAGATTTTCAGGCAGTTCCACAATTGTGTGTATCTCATCTTTGGAGCTCATGTCAACAATTTGCTCCACTCATTTCTGCTGAGAGGTCTATCTTCTTTTGATGTTGAAAAAGACTGGGAGTTGTAGACCCCAGTTAGAGGAGGTGGGCTGAGTGTTTTATTGCTGTACCAACTACTGCTAAAATACAGGGTAGAGTTAAGGACATTCTTCTGCCTAAATCAGAGTTGCAAATTCAGAGTATACAGCTGTGAAGCAAATAATTTTGTTTTGCATTAGAGAGCAAAAGCTAGAGGTTGAAAGATGTATATAACTCTAAAATAATAGCTGTGGATAGTCGTCCAGGTAAAGACTGTCATGAGCCTGAACCTGTCTTTAGCTGCGCTTCTGAGAAATGGTAGAAAAAAAATGTAAGCTGAATTTAAAAACTTATTCAATCTAATATGCAGATGTAAATCTCTCTCTCTCTCTCACACACACACTCCATTTGAAAGGATAACTTCATATTCATTAAAGAGTAATTAAACAGGCAAAAGGCCAGGTAATTGAGATCTTAATTTTGTTTGAAATAAGACCAAGATCTTGAATGGTATTATGTGTGTCACTTGAAGTATTCCTTTGATCTCAACCAGTTTTAAAATTTGATGAGTCAGGAATGGACTGGAAAGAGATGCTGTGCAGCAAACCAGCTTCCCAGATGAATAAAGTTGTCAGTGTCTGTGACAACTCTAAACCCTTCAGTTCGTGCATAGCAGTCGTTTTTACATAAAAATGCCAGGCATCTCAATTCATGTCATACAACTTCCTGTCATCATACCTGCACAAATATTTTAGCTAGTTCAAGCAAAATTAATTTTTTAAATTGCAATTCAGTTGTAAAATGATGAAAGAGAATGTAATTTTGGCTGGAGATTGAGGAAATCCAGGAATATTATGGTAATCTCAGTGGGGCCACTTAGGTTTAAGGTGAGGTATGGCTTCAGTGTGAATTTTCTGATAAACATTTTCATAAATATTTTATTCTCCATCACCCGATATCTGAAGAGTATGACTCTGGGAGTTATTGAATCAGTGTTTGGAAATTATAGAACTGTGCAAATTTGACCTGTCTTCAATCTGGTTTGTGGCTATCAGTCAAGTTTCTTGGCGCTATTGTGACTCTACACAATTACAAAGATCTCCAAGTCTGTTTAATCTGGCTGCAGGACTGTTGTAAGGAATGTCCTATCTATCCCCATGACCTCAAAGCCCTTCTCAACTCTGCAATGTGCTTATGTGAGAAGAGGCCCTAAGGTCAATTTTACCAGTGAGCACTGAATCTCTACAATTTGCAACATGTGTGTATATTAGATTTATAGTTATAGTACTTAAAAATATTATGTACTTTCATTTTGGTCACATACACCAGTGACTCTTCAGGTAAGCTGGAGGCCCTAAGCAGATTACTAATACATCTCACAACTCTCCCAAAAGGCAGGTCCCTGTAAAGGATATGCAAATTTATAAGTTTTTTACTTTTACATAGAATCTAAGGCTATTTATGACTAAGTTAATCGGTAAACTATTAGAATTATTCACATATGCTATTCCCAACATAAATGACCACATTAACTAAGCATACTGAGGACTTAAATTCAGTATTCTGCTCTGAAGACCAGTTGACACACAGTGCTCTGCCATGCGGTAGAGTTAAAATGTTTCAGGCATATTCATAATTTGAATACCAGAAATCTGGTATTGATAGAGCACCGGTGTTGTCTTAAAACATATGTGATTTTCAGATGCCAATCTCCTTTCCTCTCCATTCTAGTATATTATTATTTTAGCTGTAGGATTATCTGTTTCTTTATTGCGGTAGTTTGGTTACTGCTATAGTGCATGATGATCTATATGTGCATTGGCAATACTGTTGGCCAATAATTCCATGATTTTGGTAACGATTACACTTTATATATTTTTCATTATAAAAAACATAAATGTGGTTTCAATATGAGTCATCCATTCTACCATTTTAAAAATCAGAGTTTTCTTTGTCTCTCTCTGTGTGTGTGTGTGTGTGTGTGTGTGTGTGTAAGCATTTGTTTATTAATGACAGTTTTTTGTTTTCACCTAGGAAATGAATGGGGAAGATGAGCCTGGAATCTTGGGACCTGCCAAACAGGGTCACACTAAAAAATAGTCTGAATTATAATGAAATAGCACAAAGTAGATATAACATTAATTTATTTTAAAAATGCGATGCTTATATTTTGGCTTTTAACATGTATCATGTTTACAATAATTTTAATGTCCCTTAAGTATGTATCTTCCTTGGACAATTTCAACAAACATACAAATATATATATATAAATATATATTTTTTCTATAAAAAATATATATGTTTCTCTCTGTCTTTCTCTTCTCCCTTTCTATTATGCATGGGATGCTCCTTTACAGAGATGCTTTTCAAAAGACCATATTGCATTATCCAACTAGAAAAGAATATTTGCTGTAAATCATATGTATATATGCATATACATATGTGTGCATTATCCATAGGTCATTTTGACAGTTCTCTTCAATTGCATCCTATTTTCTCCATTGGTAAGAGACAAGGGTAACTCTCATATCAGTTTGTAATTGATCCCTCAAAGTCAACAACCTGAGGAATAATCCAACTGGAATAAAATAATCAAGTTTTCTAAAAATGCAAACTATCGGTTTCTAATCTTTAAAAATTCTTAGCCAATAGGAAGAAAACATCACCGTGGCAGTCAAATTCCTAATGGAGAAAGGAGACCACTCATATTTTATTATTCAGTCAAGAGGTCTACCTTTTCACAAACCATCCCACTGAATAAAACATAATCATATTCAATGTATTGTGACAGGTGTTTTTGAACATCTAGACTCTCAAATTAGAGTTGTATAGGCTACATGATGATACTGAGAACAAACACTTGTTCTTGTGGGAGTGCATTTAATCACGCTGATGCACTTTACAATCTATTTAGAAATTTGAAATCACTCCGTGGTTGAGTTGCCACAAAAATTACTTTTAGACACAATACTCAATACTTGTGAATGAATCATAGCTATGGTCTCCCTGTCACCTGCTGTCTATTTCAGTATTGGAGCAAAAGACATAGAGACAGTGTTCTTCTATAATAGTTATAAATATTAAATGTGTTTTTAGCAATGAATCTATTTCTTTAAGTCAGTAGCTGGGCTGGCACAAAATTTAAGTTTATGTGTAAGTCAAGTACATATTATTTTTAGTTTAACTGGAGCTCAAAGGCAACTATTCTAGAGAGATCCCCTTTATCTTTTTTTTCCCCAACTAGCTGTGGAAGGCCAGTTGAAATACACATTTTTCTACCTTTTCTCTCCATGTTGTCAGGTAGTAGGAGAAGATGTGTTGGTTTCAGCAACTTAATAATATACCCAAAAACCACTGAATGCACACATACAACTGCTCCTCTTACATTCTTATTCCTAATTTTCTTCAAAATCTGTTTCAAAAGCTACAAATTTAAATTAGCTAAAATAAACTTTAATGGTACTTTTAGTTTTGAAATCTTCAGCATTTTTATCTGACATATTGCTCTGTAACTGATGTAAAGTTGTTTTATAAATACGGTGATTTATGGCTCTACCCGGGTTATAATCTTTGCATATTTGTAGCCATTACAATGGGACTAAATGAGATACTCACACCTAAGCCTAATGCTTCTTGGGCTGTGGTCCCACTAACATTTATTAAGGACCTACCATAGTATATAGGTTATATCATTTAAATTGCATGCCAGAATTTTTTTGGTACGTTTTTTGAAATTTCAGTAGCTTTGGGGCGCAAGTGGTTTTTGGCTACATGGATGAATTGTATAGTAGTGAGTCTGAGATTTTAGTGCACCTGTCACCCAAGTAGTGTACATTGTACCTCATATGTAGTTTTTAATTCTTACTCCTTTCCACACTCCTCACTTCTGAATCTCCAGTGTCCATTATACCACTCTGAATGCCTTTGTGTACCTATAGCTCAGCTCCTACTTATAAATAAGAACATACAGTATTTGGTTTTCCGTTCTTGAATTACTTCACTTAGCTATAAAATAATGTCTTTTGCACCAACTTGTATAGTGTTGGAGGTTTTTTTTTTTTTTTTTTTTTGGCTGAATAGTATTCCACGGTGTGTATATATACCACCTTTTCTCTATGCACTCATCAGTTGATGTGCACTTAGGTTGGTTTCGTATCTTTGCAATTTTGAATCGTGCTGCAATAAACATAGGCATGCAGGTGTCTTTTTAATTTAATGACTTTTTCTGGGGGGTAGATACCCAGTAGTGAGATTGCTGGATCAAATGGTAGATCTACTTTTAGTTCCTTGAGAAATCCCTGTGCTGTTTTTTTATAGAGGTTGTATTAATTTACATTCCCACTAGCAGTGCATTAGTGTTCCTTTTTGTTACCACATCCACACCAACATCTATTGTTTTTGACCTTTTAATAATGACCATTCTGACTCAAGTAAGGGCACACCAGATTTTTTTTTAAAATATTACCCACATATTACCAAGGAGAACATGGGAGGTTCAGCCACCAATGTCCAGAATCCAAACCCAGGTACCATGCTGCATTTAGATGAATGGACTTTTAAATAAATGATACTGAGAAAACTGGGTGGCCATTTGGAAAAATATGAAATTGGATCCCTATATAGGAAGGAACTCCAAGAGGGTTAGAGATTAAAATGTGAAAACTAAAACCATACAAATCCTAGAAGAAAAACATGGGTAATTTTCCTTTTATTCTCAGTATAGGGGAAGTCTTTCTAACTTTTTCAAAATACAGAAGGAATAAAAGGAATAATTTTAAAAACTTTATAGCAACAATAACAACAAATATTGCATGTCAAAAACCACATCAAAGTTAAAAGACAACTTATATAATAACAGAACATATTTTCAACATATATCGCAGACCAAGGACTAACATCCCTAATGTACAAAGAACTTTTAAAACTTGAGGGACAAAGAACCAAAAACCAATAGAAAATGGGGAAAAGACATGAAAGACAATTCACCGAAAAAAAAAGGTATGAAAACAGCTCTTATGCATATAAAAAGTTGTTCAGAATAACTAATAATTAGATAAATACCAAAACATTGAAATTACATTTCTTGCCAATCTGATCAGCACTTGTTAAAATGTATGACAATACATTCTTTTGCAAAGATGTAGGAAAACAGTATTATAAATTGTTGGTGCAAATGCAAACTGGTACAACAATTCTAAGAGAAGCTGATCATTTCTAGCAAAGCTGTATAGGCATCTAACCTTTTAATCAGGCAATCCCACTTCTAGAAATCTATACCTCCAGCAATACACATACATATTCACAAGGTTATTCATTATTGTATTGTATATACTGCAAAATATTAGAGATATTATAAGTTTCTATATAAAGAAGAGCAGTTGGATAAATTATGGAGTACTATACAGTAATGCAATTAATGAGGAAGATATTCATGAATTGATAGAAAGTAGTTTCCAGGATATTATCAAGGATATAAACAGCAAAGTATTAAAGCATATTGATGGTAAGCTACCTTAATCTGTCTGCCTGTTTATGAAAAAAGGAAAAAGAAAAAAATACACACACACAAACAAGAAAAACAACCCAGGAAGAATAAAACAAGAAATAATGAGATAGGTTGTCTACAAAGTGTGGGTTGAAATAGGGGGGCAAGCATGAGGGACGAGGCAGGGCAGAAGGTGACTCATGGCTCTGCTCTGAGTGTGCTCTTTCATACAAGTTCTGACTTGTAGAACCATGGTCATGTTTCACATTCATTTTATTTCAAAATTTTATTGTACTTCCAGTTTTGAAAATTAAATTCATCTCAGATGTGGAAGCAATCCCAAGTGGAATAAAAACAGGAACAAATGTACCTAACTAAAATACTAATCAACCATATAATCCCAGTAAAGGAGATGGGAGGGGAGAGAAGGACAAATCTAAGTAACTTTGTAAAATAATATTTTCATAATAACTCTAAGGTTAAGGACAAAATGAACTACATAGATAGTACTCTAGTTAGTGGATTTACTTTTCACAGGTGTATGTGTTAGAAATTCTAAATTTACTTTATGTGTACTCTATGACTGAGAAAACAAGCACATATATTGTGGCTAATTTGGTCCAGGAGTCTTTTGTTGGAGAAACAAATTGCAAATAAGGAAAGGATGAAGCCTAGAAGGAATTCTGTGGTATTGGATTGGAATTGGAGGTATCAGTTATAAACTTATGGAGAAAACAAATATGTATATTGTGGCTAATTTGGTCCAGGAGTCTTTTGTTGGAGAAAGGGATTGCAAATAAGGAAAGGATGAAAGCTAGAAGGAATTCTGTGGTGTTGGGTTGCAATTGGAGGTATCAGTTATAAACTCATGGATATACACACACAGATGAATAGATATGGAAATAGATACAGATCTATGTATGTGCATGGCTGTACCCATTCCTAGATCAGTTCACTGAAAAGGTAGAACCAAGGAGAATCCAGTAATAATGAGCAACTGAGTATCCAGATCTTGAGAAATTCCATACCCATCACGATTAAAAAAAAAAAACCCATGGTAACCTAAGGATAAAATAAACATCCTTAATTGGACAAAGAATATCTCTAAATACCTACAACATACATTCTGTTCAGTGGCCAAAATGTTGAAAGTAGAAAAGACAAATATTTAAGTTGATGAATATCCCAATAACACTGATTTGATCTTTACAAAATTCTGAGTGCATTAACTTATCACATGTACTTTGAAAATATGTACATCTATTATGTATTAATGAAAATAAAATTTTAAAATTTTATGAATTTTATAATTTATAAAAATTTCACAAAATTTATAATTTGGTGAATAAAAAAGAAATATTGAAAGTTTCCCTTTCAAGACAAGATGTCTTCCATCAACACTTCCATTTCACATTGTGCTAGAAGCCCTACCTGCTGCTGGAAGGGAAGAAAAGAAAATGTATAATTTAAAGAGTCAAAATTATCATTATTTATACATGTATGATTTTGTATATTTAAAAATCTAAAGAATCCACAGTTACATTATTATAAATGAAAGGATAGCTGAGAAAATTTGCAGGATAAAAAAATATACAAAACTGCAAAAATCAATTTTATTTCTAAATGACAGAATATAAAAAGAATAAAATTTAAATAAAGAGAACATTTACCCTATTATAGAATGTCAAATACCTAGAAAAATCTCCCAAAAGATATGCCAGAGTTATACAGAGATGATTATAGAATGTTATGAGAAAAAAACAGACCTAAATAAATCATTGATACATATACTGTGTTCCTAGATTAGAAGACTCAATACTATAAAGAAGTAAATTCTTGCCATATTGATCTATAAATCCAATGCAGTAAAATCAAAATCCCAGCAGGATTTTTATTAGAAACTTGAAAATCTGTGCCTAAAATTTAAGTGGAATAACAAGGAATGAAGAAGAACTACAATACTCCTGAAGAACAAGTTGGGAGGACTTGCTGTATTGGATGTGAAGGCCATTACAAATCTGTAGCTAACAAGCTTGTATCTCTTGAGCTATGTAATGACTGCCCAGGTGTTTACCGTTATACATTAGGTTTTATACATTTATGCTTATGCACTTTTTTGGGGGGAAGAGACTATTTTTATTGTATTACATTTCACAATAAAAGGGCCATTTAAAAAAGGAAATTAAAAATTTTTCCCTCTTTCTGTCATTCAAGATTTATTTGTAGGTATTAAATGTTTGGGCTGCAAATGGCTCAAAGCCGTGTCATACGCAATTTGCTCAGGGGTATTTTGGCTAAATGCTCCTTGACCTCAGTAGAACTAGCTGAGAAAAATCTCAACTACACTGACAATATCATGTAAGAATGGATTATGTAAAACCCAGGACTTTATTAAAATATCTTTTGTGTATATATCTTGGGCCTGGACCTTGAATCCAATTAAATAACTACCCTTCATATGAGTCCCTATTTCAATATGTCACAGACAGTAAATACTGTCTTTTTTGACTGAACAAAAGCGTTTTAAGAAATAGAGAGAGAAATAACATAGAAAAACAGTTTGTAGTAGTTTATTTCAAAAAGAAGATAAGTTTATTTAAAAGCCAGATAGCGTGTTTTTTTCACCAGAACATTTTCTGTATTTTTTTTCCCCTCAATGTCAGTAAAAATGGGTTCAGGGCTAGCGTGAGTACCTTAAACAAAAACCAAAGCAAATCTAAACAAAACTTTTAGACCTAGTCTTCCCAGAAAATCTATCACACGTGTTTCTCAAAGTTTTTGGTAGCCTGTTTCCTCCTTCACTTCACCCTCAATCATAATCATCTTCTTTGCTTCTACATGCTCCTCCAAAATTTTCTTCTCCATGTTCTATTTTTTCCTTCTGATTCACTCCATTGGTTTCTGTGTCTTCATGTCAAAAAAGAGAAGTTAAAGAGGCAGGAGGTTCATAAAAATAATGAGAGGTGAAGATAAAATCAAAGTTAAATAAACACAGACGGTGAAAGAAAGATAAAGGGGAAGAAAAGGAGCATTTAGTTACACGTAGGGAAGGCGAAGAAGAAGGAGAAACACAAAGACAGATGGAGGGGGTTGAAATCGATCCATGGGGTTTAACTGGGGTCCACCCTCTATACCCCATTAATCCAAATATGACTGACAGAGCCATTTATATAGTCCTTTAACACAAATTTACATCAATCAGAACAGACTGAATCTGTGAAACAGCCATTTTCTCTAAATGGAGGTTTACTGTTTTTAAGAAAATACTTTCAGAAGAGCAGGTATTAATATTATGTTTACATCCTGGATAAGATCAGGAAATTAAGCTTAGAGTTACAGAGCATAGTTAGAAAACCAGGAAGAACCTGTGTTTTCTCTGCAATGTGGTTTCCCCAAGAACCTGTATGTTCTGAAAATTAACTTTGTGAATTTGAAATGCTCCATGATAATGACCTTTTGCAAATCAAAAAACAACCCACCCCACAGGATTTGATTTCACTGGAAAGAACACTTGACATTTTCTGGAACTTTTCCAAACCTATCCTAATTCTCTATGCACCATCAATGTATTATACAAGACAGAAATGAAGCTGAGTTTCAAATTACAAATGATTTAGAGAAAAATAGCTGCCATCAAATGTAATTTTGTCTCCTTGAATAAAATTGGATACTTACATTGTCATCAAGCTGCCGTATACATAAGTCTACCTGGTACACCATACCACCTGCCCCAGAAATGAAATAATAATAAATATATTAGATACACGTTATCATATATATCAGTCCATTTTCATGCTGCTATAAAGAAATACCTGAGACTGGGTAATTTAAAAAGGAAAGAAGCTTAATTGACTCACAGTTCCACATGGCTGGGGAAGCCTCAGGAAACTTACAATCATGATGGAAGGCGAAGGAGAAGCAAGGATCTTCTTCACAAGGTGGCAGGGAAGAGAAAGACAAGGAAGAGAAAGACAGGGAAGGAGGAACTGCCAAACACTTATAAAACCATCAGATCTCATGTGAACTCCCTTACTATTGTGAGAACAGCATGGGGGAAACAGCCCCCATGATCCAATCACCTCTCACCAGGTTTCTCCCTTGAAACATGGGGATTACAATTTGAGATGAAATTTGGGTGGGGATACAGGGCCAAACTATATCATCTTGCTAGCAAACATATCAGAATATTGGTGCGGAAAGGCATATTATGGAGACTCTCATTTAAATTTTTATTAATAAATTGATACCTGGTAATGAAAGTCAAAATAATAATGATGATGAATATTTGATTCTTTACTGTATGCCACCAATTTAAGTGTATTAACTTATATTTGATAAAGTACGTACTACTAGTATGCCTATTCTACGTTTTATAGATAGAATCCTTATTTGTAGAGGAGAGGTACTATTTACATTAATGATAACCTGTTGTACTAATATTCAGTTGAAATTGTAATTTGGTGACTTGTACAAGATCTCCACAATATTTAATGACTAGCTACTTTATGTGACGTGCTGGGCTAAAGTGTCAAAGAAGCGATGGTAGACAAAACACAAATGATTCCCAGACCTCATAGAGCTTACAGTCCAGGAGCCAAAGGCAATCAATTAAGAAAGCAATAATGTAAAAATCTGCACTGTTAGGGTAAGTAAAGGAAGATTATGGTAAGCAAATAGCAGATACATCTAACCTGGTTGGGAAGCATCAGTGCTGGGGAACAGGGTTGGGTACAGTTCATTTGCAGCTCTGGAGTCCGGATCCCTTGATTCCTAGGCCAAGTTTCTTTTTAAGACCCCAAGCTATACTGCTTCATTGAACTGCCATGGAGAAAAGGCTTAATCGGACATTATTAGGGCTGTGCACCTGTGCTGCTGTTTGGTTAGTAAGTAGTCAGTCAGGGTTGGTCATGCTCAGGCAAATGGAGGACTTACCTACTTCAAGCTGGGACTTAATCACTTGATGTACATCAGCACTTAGCACAACACTTGACTTCTCAAATAAAAGCATGCTTGTGTTGTGACCCTATGATAAGTATTAAAACATGACCCGTGCCTATGATAAGCATTAAAATATGACCTGTGATTTTCACTGACTAACGGTTGAGAAGGGAAAACTACCCTCAAATTAAGATAAAAATATATTATTAGTTTAGTAAATTAAGTCTAGAACCCTCAAATAACAGGGATCAGATGATAAAACAAAATGAGAGACCAAGGCCTGTTTTACCTTGGTAGGCCATTCTCAAGGGTTCGTTCAGAATCATTCTATCTAATCTAACCACTTCACTAGGATGGCTATCATGAAAAAGATGGGCAATGACCAGTGTTAGTGAGGATGTGGAGATATTAGAACCTTCCTGATGGGAATGAAAAATGGTGCAGCTGCTTTGGAAACAGTTCTAGAAAATTCCTCAAAAAGTTAAATAGAGAGGTGCTACATGATCCACCAATTCTACTCTTATATATCCAAGATAATCGAAAACATGTCCAGATAAAAACTTGTATACACATGTTCTTAGTAGCATTATTTGCAATACACAAAAAGTGGAAACAATTCAAATGTTCATCAGCTGATGAATGGGTAAAAACAATAAGTGAGATATCCATAAAATGGACATTATTCAGTCATAAAAAGGGACAAAGTAATGAAATATCCTACAGCATGGAGCAATCCTGAAAACATTGCATTAAGTGAAAGAAGCTAGACATAAAATGCCACATATGCATGATTCCATTTATGTAGAATATCTCCAATGTCTCTAGACAGAAAGCAGACTGAGTATTGCCAGAAGCTGGAGGAGGAGGCAATGGAGAGTGACTGATTGCTGATGAGTTTGGGGTTCTAGGGGAGGGAGATGAAATGCTCTAAAATTAGGTAGTGTGTGATAGCTGCACGCAATGTAACTAGCCCACTAAATAACACAGTTTAAAATGGTGAATTTTATAGTATGCGATTTATACCTCAATAAAGCTGTTATCTAAAAAATGTATGGTCTGTGAACATATAGTTTATACAGAAATCATGACTATGTTTAATATGTTCACATATTTCTGTCCACCCCAAACAAGTATAAAATTGAGGAAAATGTGAGATAATTGAAGCCTAAAAATACTTTTTACTGTAAATATGCAGCTACTTTATGCAAGCTTGACTTTTTCCAGTCCATTGTCTCTGTTCTCCACTTCATTTCAATTTACGTATGCAAACAAAGCTATGGAATGCCATTTTTAATTCTAATCTGATTCTTTGTATTTGAGGGTTTTTTTTTTTGTACTTAGAATTTATTTATTTTTTTCTATTTTACTTTAAGTTCCATACATGTGCAGAATGTGCAGGTTTGTTACATAGGCATACATGTGCCATGGTGGTTTGCTGCACCTATCAACCTGTCATCTAGGTTTTAAGCCCCATATGCATTAGGTATTTGTCCTAATGCTCTCCCTCCCCTTGCCTTCCATCTCCCTGACAGACCCCAGTATGCCATGTTCCCCTTCCTGTGTTTGCGTTTTATTTCTTTTCTAATCATATTCTCCTTACAATTCTTCACTCTGTGTCCATGTTCTCCATGTCCTGAAATGATTCTTCTCATTCTTTCATGACTCTCATAATAGTCTTCTTCTGAGTTATGTCATGAAAACCCTTGTCAAAGTGCAGCTAATATGCATGACATTGAAACTCTGACCACTTGAATAGGATCATCCCACAGGATCAAAGCCTCTTCTAGTTCCGTGGTATCAGGGCTGCTTGTCAGCGCTATTTGTCTAGCTGCTGACCTGTGTATTTTCCACCCCTTCTGGCTGGATAGGTCTAGAACTGTTAACTAAAGAAGAGCGGTTGCTAAGCCTGGAAAGATCAAAGTTGTTCACTGACTGCTTCCTGTTTGCACCACATAGTGTGGGCAGAAGGGAAGGTGGAGCCTTGTTCTGCTTACGTCTGTTTGTACAGAAGATGAGGGGAGAGTTTCTGTGTCTTGCTTACCTACACAGACTCAAAACTGATTTCAGGACCAATCTGCAGTAAAATCTGAAAATGTGCTATGCATAATTACACAAGCAAACACAGTGTCCCAAGACAAATATGTTCTATTAGTAAGCAGTCCAGAATTAAGTAAAAGCAGGTGTTTCCTATATTGGGTCTGATTGCCTACATGTGTGGCTACTCAGAAATTATTTTTTAATTATTCTGCAGGGTTGGCTCCAGCAGAGAGAAGAGAGAAAACTCCATGGGAGTTCTGAGGGCTCTCTGGTCCTCTGTCGAATTAAAGCTTAAACAGCTGAATCCTGTAATTATTACACTTAATTTTTTTTAAAGCCATCATACCCATTTTTGTCTAAGTCAGCAAATTATGCATTTCAACTACTACATTAATTTTCCTCTTGATGTCATTTATGGAGGATCGCAGGCTTTACTAACCCAGTGTCCCATTTTGACAGGGACTTTACCTGACTTTGTGCCACATGGTTGGCGTGCAAAATGCTTCTGAGTTTGAGATCTACATTACATTATACGACCACAGAAGAAATGAATGATATAAAAAGGGTGGTCATCTCCTTAACACAAGGCGGCCTTCTGTCATGTTTGTATTGCCAAGACTGGAGCACCCTAGCCAGTCCTGGAAAGCAGACATTTATTTCTGTTAAGTAGAAAAGACTGACGATTTTATTCATTTCTCACCCTTAGTATTTTTCATGGATTAAGCAGAAGGGACAGTGTTGAGAGCCAGGATATTGCTCAGTCACGGGGATGAACTGTATACAGTATGGAAGCACTCACTGTATTCTTGGCATCACATTAGGTACCAAAACATGAAAAAGTTTACACATTTAGTCTCCACCTTCAAGGACATTAAAACTCACTTGGTACCTAGAATGCATAAATGAAGGTAGTAAATAATAAGAAGCAACAGATGCTGAATGCCAAAAACTGTCATACATTCCCATGATATCGGCATTTTTAGTAGGGTGAGATCTGAGGTTGTGAGTTGGATAAAGATGATGTGAGAAAGTTGGGGGAACCTAGAAACTTGTCAGCTTATTGAAGTAATTACAATACTAAAAAGATTAATTCTGAAAATTCTTATGACACCCCTTAAAAGTTTAAATCAAGGAAATTAAAGATTAAAAGGGTTACACAATGAGGCCCATTTCCCACACATGGAGAAAACTAGACCCCGGACTCAAAGTAGCTATAATTAATGCTGAAGGCCTGAGCTCGTAACTGCATAAGATTCCTTTTTTTCTGAAATTATATCCATTCTTACTTTTTGGTATTATACTATTTTTTCTTTCATTAAATTGTGGTGAGTGATGACAGATAACAAGATTTTTTGTGTCTTTCCTTGGCAAAAACCCAAACGTTGGCAGCTATGTGTTTACCCTCCTCCTCCATCCTTAAATTGTACTGATTCATGAAATCTCAAAGTGTAGTAATCACTTCTCTAGATCTAAGTTTCTGTAAAGAGCCAGATAGTATTTTAGGCTTTGCAGGCCATACGGTATCTTTTGCAACTGTCTGACTCTGCCAGCACAGTGTAAAAGCAGCCATAGACAACATATAAACAAATGAGTGTGGCTGCATTCCAACAAAACTTTATTTATGAACACGGAAATTTGAATTTTATAATATTTTCCTGTCTTACAAAATATTATTGTCAGTCTCAATTTTTTTCAACCTTTTTAAAAAGTAACAACCATTCTTAGCTTTGCAGCTGTACAAAAATAGGTGACTGGACAGATTTGGCCCGGGGCCATAGTTTCCCAATCTCTGCTCCGTATGACAATAGACTGGGTGAGCTGTCAACCCATGAAATCAGAGAGCAGCAAGACTTATCCTGAGAATTTCCTTTTATGTAAATACACATTATCTTTCATTAATTTTCCAAAGCAAAATCAGGAACATAAAAGGGATGAAATGAGTTAAGTTTTAAAACTTAATTACAAGCTGCATAAATGAGTTATAAACCCTGAATAGGGAAAAACGACAGCTGCCTTCCTATGTGGTCTTGATCAAGTGTGTGTCCCCTGTTGTTGGGTGCAGTGGCTTCCAAGTGGAGGACAGTGACAGTTCATTCTGGGTTGAGGAAGACGACAGACCATCCAGACTCCTTTGAAAAGTGTAATTCAGATTGGAAGAGAAAAGGGAGTGAAGAATTCCAAGAGATTTGCTTGTGCAAAGTATGTAGGTGGGAAGAAGACTATGCCAGGTAGAAAGAAGAGCAAGGGCAAAGGTGCTGGGGTAGGAGTGAGTTTGGTACGTTTAGGAAGGCAACCAGGATGGCTGAAGCAACACAGATGAGGATGAACATGGGAGGAGATGAGGAGGGAATGTAGCCAGATCTAGGGCCTTGTTAGTCAATCTTAGAGCTTTACTTTGACATGGAAGGTTACTGGAGAGTTTTGAATAAGAAGGATGACATGATTTAGCTCATTCTGAAAGGATTATTCTGACGGTTGTGTTCAGGGCAGACAATGGCAGATGCCCAAAGCATAGAAAGAGAGAGAGGTGAATTAAAGTGTTGTTTTGGTAGTTTAAATGAGGATGATGTTGACTCAGGCTACAGAAGCAGAAATGGGTATGAAGTCAAGACAAATGGGGGAACTTTGAGAGATCTAAGAATCAGTCAGATGTGCGGATTGATTGGTGTGTGGAACGATGGAGAAGGAAAAATCAGGGAGGGTGCTAATAATCTCTGGGTGGTGGCAATATAACTGCTGTCTACCTATATTAGTCTATTCTCACACTGCTACTAAAGACATATCCAAGACTGGGTTATTTATAAAGGAAAGAGATTTAATTGACTCAGAGTTCCACAGGGTTGGGAAGGCCTCAGAAAACTTACAATCATGACAGAAGGGGGAAACAAACACATACTTCTTCACATGATGGTAGGAAGGAGAAATGCCAAGCAAAAGGGGGCAAAAGCCCTTATAAAACCATCAGATTGTGTGAGAACTCACTATCGTGAGAACAGGATGGGGAAACTGCCCCCATGATTTAATGATCTCCACCTGGTCCCTCCCACAACAAGTGAGGATTATGGGAACTACAATTCAAGATGAGATTTGGGTGGGAACACAACCAAACCATATCACTACCTTTCTAAATCCTCCCTCATGAGACAGAAGCCCAAAGAGGCCAAGAACATGTCCATATCACTTACAATTTTATGTCAGTGCCTGGTATAGCATAGGCACTCAACTGTTTAAGTAAATTAATTAATGAAATAAGTTGGGCATATTAAAGGGAGATTATTGAACCAACATGGATTTGTCAGATAGACTTCAGAACAATAGTCTTGATATTCTTGTGTTCTTGGAAAAGTTGAATGTTACACCATCTAGATTTCCAAGTGGTGGGAATGGGTGCTGAGGAGTAGTTATATATTCCTATAACTGTATATTTGTAAGAGAGTTTGCCTCTAGAAAAACATGCAAAGAGAACAGAGGTTTTCATCAGAGCATGGATCACAAAGTGGCAGCCCAGATAATGTATGTTTAGCTCACTAAATATTGACTCCTGCAAAGTTTTAAACACTTTGATTAGTTTCTAGCATTAAAATAAGCAGAATTCACATAAACATTTAGATTTCAAGCTTTTCTTGAAAAAAAAATCAAGGTCTGGTCATATTGGCCTCTTTTTCTTCATCACAAGTATTAGATGGAGCTAAGTTCCATCCACTGTCTTTACGGGGTTTGGGTCGTGCTTTCTTCAGGTCATTAGATATCCCCACCATTCCCTATTGTCTTACTAATATTGAGAATGAGGGGAAGATTTTTCTGTCAACTTACACCCATTCCTCTTCCTCACTTTTAGTTTTCTGTTTTGGACAGAGGGATTTTTTTGCTTGTTTGTTTTCTGCCTTATCTTTGGAGTGAGCATCACTTGCTGTCATTTTCCTCCCCACAGAGCTGCCTCTTCCTCCATCTTCAGGAGCTTGGTGCCTCATCCCTTCTTTGTTTCAGCAATGCCATGTTGAAGGCTTCCTGGGCCAGGTGCTGGAGATATGACCATCTCTAAATAGATACAGAGTTTGCCGTCAGATACATTAAAATATAAAAGATGAGATAGAAAAAAAATCAACACATGAATAATTCCAAGCTATGGTAAGAGCTATGAAGAAAAACAGCATGCAGCAAAAAAGAAAAATATGGAGGGGAAACTGGAATTAAGTTGTTCAACTGAGGCCTCTGTGAGGAGGCGATGGTTAAGCTCTTTGAAAAGCCAGGGAGGAGAGGGTTGGGAGTTGAGGGGATGGCAGGACTGAGGTCCTGAGTGGATAGAGCTTGGCATTATTGACAAGCTCATGAGAAGAGAAAGGTTGTACAGGAGGTAAGAATCTCTTTAGCTGTTGCAACTAAGTAACAAATGGATTTCCTGATTATTCTGGTTTGATCTCTTCAAAGGAAACTCTTTTTAATTACTGGAACCATGTTGCCAAGGTTTATTATCTGTTTCTTGTATAAACAACTCTTATTTCCAGAAGACATTTATAGTTTGCCTGGAATAAAAATTACCTGTTGGTCACTCTGTTTATTTATGATAGCACATAATTACTGAGAACAAGCTTATACAAATAATTTTTTAGTGCACAATTTCTCTTCTATTGAAAAGAATTTTTGACTTGTCATTCTTCACAGAAGTTGGAGACAACTTTTCCCTGCAATTGAGCTGGAATGAGCATAGTCCCAGGAGAGGCTGTGGGGTTGGCTTCCTAAGACCCTGCCTACTCCCTCTGGGTCGTGTTTCAGTCTTTCATTTTCCAGAGTGAACCTTCTTGCCATATCCTTGTGTTATTTAATATGTATTATTGCCATATGCCTGCATTATTTTTTAAATACCTTTATTTTAATTGATTCCCTTTTTATCCTATTCGTTTAGAAAGGAAAATTTTATCACTATCACAAATAGAAAATTAGCATCAATTGCCATAAATAGAAATGCCAATAAAATAAATTCTCTGTTGCTTGCCAAGGGCTCTGAGCCAAATGCCTGCTTTCATTTTATTGGCAAAAGAGATTAGCGTTCGTTTTAAAAGCATATTAGCACCAAACTGAGTCATTATCCTTGATGGTTATTGGAGGGATAGAAAGGGAATACATCTCTTTTTGAGATTCAATATTACTTAATTCTGAGATAAATGAGCCTGCCACCTAAAATCATTCCAATTGTCACTGGTAAAACACTTAATAGATACAGGAATTTTGAAAAGAAACAATTCTCTGCTCAGCTTAATTTACCAAGGGAGGGGACTGGGTCTTCCAGTGCTGTGTAGCTCCCACTAGACTCAGCACAGGGCATATTGCAAGACAGACACTACTCAGCAATTGCCTTGATGTGTATGGCGATGACTGGACCCCTGCCTCTGGCAGACAGCCACAAAAGTGTCTACTTTTATTATGAATATTACAGCATCATGAGATGACTGAACTGCTGGAAAATATAATCATAGTGTTGGGACTATTGCCAGTCAATACCAGCATCTATTCTGTGTTATTATAACATAAAAGTAGCAATGTAGCATTCTAAAGGGAAATTGACTTTGGACCTAGGTTCAAATATAGGCTTAGGAACTCACTAATTTCAGACCTTGGACTGGTTATTTTCTCTCTCTGGCTTCAGTTTTCTTGTCTGTAGTATGCGCATAATGATATTTTTCAAAGGACTGTTATCAGGATTAACGAGGTAACACAGATTATATGGCTGCCATGTAGTAGGTTTCTATTTGGAGCTAGTTTTAAGGACAACACATAGGCTACAGTAGCTCTAAGACCTCATCTTATACAACAGTTGAAAAGAAAAAGATATATTTGGAGAGTTAGGCAAAATAAACAATTTTTATCTATGGATATTTAGAAAGAAATCTTGAGGAAAGTGTGCAGGTCTTGCAGGACAAAAACCCTGCTCATCAGAACTAACCAAGGCCAATTTCTATTGTTGTTATTATTGTGTTTTTGGTCTTGATGCATCTGGATCCTTCTCTAAATTCTTCTCTCTTTTCTTTTCTTTCAGGGTGGCTAGAGCTTTAATATGGAGCATTCTTCCTTAACTGAAATAAACAGATTTTTTGTCTTTTTAACTGTAGGAATCACGGTGTTCATTAGCTAAAGTCATTCCTTAGTTATTTGGAATTTCTGTGACAGGGTTTTTTTTTTTTTAATTTTTTTTTTTTTTTTGAGACAGAGTCTGGTTCCGTCGCCAGGCGCGAGGCTGGAGTGCATTGGCACGATCTCAGCTCACTGCAACCTCCGCCTCCCGGGTTCAAGCAATTCTCCTACCTCAGCGTCCTGAGTAGCTGGGACTACAGGCGCACGCCACCACACCCAGCTAATTTTTTTTTTTTTTTTTGTATTTTTAGTAGAGACGGGGTTTCACCATGTTGGCCAGGATGGTCTCGATCTCTTGACCTCGTGATCCGCCCGCCTCGGCCTCCCAAAATGCTGGGATTATAGGCATGAGCCACCGTGCCCAGCCTAGGGACTTTTTTTTTTTTTTTTAATTTTTATACTTTAAGTTCTGGGATACATATGCAGAACGTGCAGGTTTGTTACATAGGTATACATGTGCCATGGTGGTTTGCTGCACCCATCAACCCCATCATCTACGTTAGGTATTTCTCCTAATGCTATCCCTCCCCTTACCCCCGACCCCCTGCTATCCCTCTCCTATCCCCCCATCCGCTAATAGGCCCCGGTGTGTGATGTTCTCCCTGTGTCTATGTGTTCTCGTTGTTCAACTCCCACTTATGAGTGAGAACATGCAGTGGCTGGTTTTCTGTTCCTGTGGCAGTTTGCTGAGAATGATGGTTTCCAGCTTCATCCATGTCCCAACAAAGGACACGAACTCATCCTTTTTTATGGAAGCATACGATTCCATGGTATATATGTGCTACATTTTCTTTATCTAGTCTGTCACTGATAGACATTTGGGTTGGTTCCAAGTCTTTGCTATTGTGAACAGTGCTGCAATAAACATATGTGTGCATGTGTCTTTATAATAGAATAACTTATAATACTTTGGGTATATACCCAGTAATGGGATTGCTGGGTCAAATGGTATTTCTGGTTCTAGATCCTTGAGGAATCACTACACTGTCTTCCACAACAGTTGAACTAATTTACACTCCCACCAACAGTGTAAAAGTGTTCTTATTTCTCCACATCTTCTCCAATATACATTGTCTCCTGACTCTTTAATGATCGCCATTCTAACTGGCATGAGATAACATTAACAATACTGCCTAAGTCAATGCCAATAGAGTTTAAAATTCAATGTGGGGAATTTTATATCTCACTGTGGTTTTGATTTGCATTTCTCTAATGACCAGTGATGATGAGCTTTTTTTCATGTTTGTTGGCCACATAAATGTATTCTTTTGAGAAGTGTCTGTTCATATCCTTTGCCCACATTTTTTTTGTTTTTTGAGATGGAGTCTCACTCTATTGTCCAAGATGGAATGCAGTGGTGTGATCTCGGCTCACTGCAACCTCTGCCTCCAGGGTTCAAGTGATTCTCCTGCCTCAGCCTCCTGAGTAGCTGGATTACAGGCATGTGCCACCACACCCGGCTAATTTTTGCATTTTTAGTAGAGATGGGGTTTCAACATGTTGGTCAGGGTGGTCTTGAACTCCTGACCTTGTGATCCACCTGCCTTGGCCTCCCAAAGTGCTGGGACTACAGGCATGAAACACCGCACCTGGCCCCCTTTGCCTTCTTTTTCATGGGGTTGTTTTTTTCTTGTAAATTTGTTTAAGTTCTTTGTAGATTCTGGATACTAGCCCTTTGTCAGATGGATAGATTGCAAAAATTTTTTCCCATTCTATAGGTTGCTGGTTCACTCTGATGATAGTTTCTTTTGCTGTGCAGAAGCCCTTTAGTTTAATTAGATCCCATTTGTCAATTCTGGCTTTTGTTGCCATTGCTTTTGGTGTTTTAGTCATGAAGCCGTTACCCACGCCTATGTCCTGAATGGTATTGCCTAGGTTTTCTCCTAGGGTTTTTATGGTTTTGGGTCTTATGTTTAAGTCTTCAATCCAATTTGAGTTAATTTTTGTATAAGGTGTAAGGAAGGGGTCCAGTTTCAGTTTTCTGCATTTGGCTCGCCAGTTTTCCTGACACCATTTATTAAATAGGAAATCCTTTCCCCATTGCTTGTTTTTGTCAGGTTTGTGTGACAGGATTTTTCTAAAGCACACTAGTTTTATTTTGTGTATTCCTTTATTTATTTATTCATTCATTCAACAGACATTAAAAATTGTATAGTGCTGGGTTAGATTCTTGGAGGCAGTATGGAGGTGGTAGATAGTACCTAAAGACATATAAGACTAGATGTCTGCCCTCCAGGAGTGTACAGTCTAAGATTATGTAGAATTTGTATAAGCGATTAAACAGGTATCACAGGAGCAAAATGGTAGGTGCACTTAAGGGCTGCAAGGAAAGATTGGAGGAATCGGAGAAGAGGGCATAGATCAGATCTTGGTGGATGGGCAGAATGTCACTATATGAAGATGCTGTAGAAGCAGGGCATCCCAGGAGGAGGAAATTTTCTTAATATGAACTCTTAATCAGTTTAGTCTGATTCAATCATCATTTATTGAGTGACTGCTAAGATTAGATACCTTGGGACTCAGAGATAAAAATGAGCTTCCAGATTGAAAGATACCCTAAATGTCCAGCACAGAGGATGAAAATAGACTTGTGCTGAACCTCATCATTGTGAAATTTCAGAACACTAGGGGTGAACTTTTTAATTTTTAAAAACCCTCAGAAAGAAAATACAGAAGATAGTTATGAACTTCTCAACAAAAATTCTGTCAGCAGTAAGGCATTAGCAACATCTGCAATTATTCAGGGAAAATTGCATTTCTTATGGGAATTGTATATCTAGCCAAACCCTCAAATATGAGGGTTATTTATTTATATGGATTTGAGGGACAAGTGCAGTTGTGTTAAATGGATATATTGCCTAGTAGTGAAGTCTGGGCTTTCCATTACCTGAATAGTGTACATTGTACCCAGTAGGTCGTATTTCAACCCACACCTCTCTCTCACCCTTTTGGAGTCTCCAGTGTCTGTCATTTCAATCTTTATGTCTGTGTATGCCCATTGTTTAGCCCTCACTTATAAGTGAGAACATGAGGTTTTGGACTTTCTGCTTCTGAGTCATTTCACTAAGAATAATGACACCCAGTTCTACCCATTTTGCTACAAAAGACGTAATTTCGTTTTTTTGGCTAAGTAGTGTTCCATGATCTATATATCTATCTCCAGATACAGATACATTGATAGATAGATATCACATTTTTTAAATCCAGTTATCATCTCTTGATGGGCACTTAGGTGGATTCCATGACTTTGTTGTTGTAAATAGCTCTGTGATGAACATAAAAGTGTATTTGATAAAATGATTTCTGTCCTTTATGGAGGTGTCCTGTATGGAGATGAACCCATTAGTGGATTGCTGGATCAAAGGGTAATTCTATTTTTAGTTCTTTGAGAAATCAAATATGGGGGTATATTTCCAGCATTTTCAGACATGCACTGTTTCTCAGAAATCTGCTAAAAAATGCTCCATAAAAACAGGAAAAATACAAAGATGGCAGGAGACATGGGGTCCAGAATATTGACTCCATCTTAAGAGAGTGATGAAGAGAATCCTTGATGATGATGAAGGGTTCTCCCACCAAAGTGCACCAGACATAAAGAGAGTCCTGTCCAGATACCCCAGGCCAGCAGGCTCTGGAAAATGTTCCCAGGAAGATGGCATTAATGGATTACTTAATGCATTTGAACATCATGAGAGAAGACTGGACAAATGGGTGAGAATTTAGGGATGAACTGGTGATAAATGCATAGAAAACTAAGCAAAAATACACATGACAAAGTACTTAAGAAAAAAAAAAGCAATCATAGCAGATTATATACCTCAGGAGTGAATATGCTTGCATAGCCTAATTATGTAAACCGGTGGTTCCCAACCTGGTTTACATAATTAGGCTATGCAAAGTATATTCACACAGTGGCACCAGGGACTGAGTTCATGGAAGACAATTTTTCCGTGGATGGTGGCAGACATCTGGGAAGCGGGGGGATGCAGGGATAGTGGGATGGTTTCAGGATGAAATTGTTCCACCTCAGATCATCAGGCATTAGATTTTCATAGGAACATGCAACCTAGATTCCTCACCTGTGGAGTAGGAGGCAGAGCTTAGGTGGTAATGCTTGCTTACTGGATGCTCACCTCCTGCTGTGCAGCCTGGTTCCTAACAGGTCACAGAACTTTACTGTTCCATGGCCTTAGGGTTGAGGACCCCTGATGTGAACACTGAATAGGTGTCTAGACAGAATTGTGATATAACTATGCAGGGACAGAATTTACTGTGTATGGCAAGAGTGCATTGGTGGTTAAGGAGAGAGATGTTTTTTAGACTACACAATGCCTAAAACTAAAAACTCTCAAGAAAAAGGAAAATGATATTATTTAGAGATATTGAGGCAAAATACTGAAAGCTATGAAAGTGGGAAGATTTCTTGAAGAAGCTGGAAATGGGGCAGACTGGGGAGGGTGGAGGATTGCTGTTTTTCATAATAAGCCTAGCAGAAGTAATTTTATCTAGCTAGGTGTATAAACTTGATACAAATAAAGCACTAAGTATTTTTTAAAATACCATTTTTCTTCATGATTTATCCAGGGAGTTTAGGACTGGGGAATGGTTGCATTTATTAAATGGCACATGATCCATTTAAGCAGCAAATAGAAATGTGTTTGATGATCTCTGCTTGACTACATTTTTTGATCAGTAATATGATCTTTATGGTCCAGTGTATTAGACTAGCCTCCTCCCTTATGTGAATATGGTAAACCTGGGCATGTTCTAGATATTTAGAGTTTCTGTATTGATCTTCTTGAAAGTGACTAAACCCACCAAGTGCTTCAAGAGTTTGCACACTAACAGAAATACAGTCAAACATTCAGGTTGTTCCTATCTGAAAAGGCTGAAAGCAGTGGAAGCATTATAGTTCAAGGAATTCATGTAAAGCTATAACAGCAAATGAGGACCAGGGAAACTGCTTCCATTGCAACTAGCACAGTGCCTAGTACTTGATAAAAGTGTAACATACATTTGCTGAGTGAATGAATGAATGAATCAAATATAGCAAATTGCTTTTTGGATAGCTGACAGGATGGTCTTCATATACCAGAGCAAACATTTGGTCACTTGCTTTCACTTATCCTTTAAATCCAGCATCACAAACACTTACATGGCCTCAAAACCTCAAGGGATGTAATTAGAAATATTTTATGCATAGATTTCCTGTTCCATTTGGAGTCAAACCTGAGACTTTAAGATTTATAACCCCATACATGTTAATACACTTTCTGGAATTCACCTAGGATAGCAATGAGTACGGCAGTAGCTTTCAAAATGACTTTCTTTGTAAGGGGGCTTCAGCTGCATAAAAATATTCCAGACAGATGCCCTAAGCTGGTCTTGTCCCTCATCTCTGCTTGTCCAGAATGGCCCTGGTTTTATCTTTTTTTTTTTTTTAATATATGAGAGTTCCATCCAGAATGATGTCTCCAGCATTTAAAATGTTTGAAAATCACTGATGTAGGACAGAAAGCTGTTGTAGCAGAGCAGGTTTTTACTTCTTCTTGTATGTTTTCCAGAGAGATCAGAGTGGACATGGGGTTTCAACACACAGTGGACAGCATTAGAGCCAATTTAATTAGAATGTCACTGACAGGGCATCTCAGCTGATATCACATATATTAAAAATGTAAGTGATAAATTTTACACACACACATACACATGCACACAACTCGCACACACTTGAGTAGGCATCTAACGGGTAACATGTATCTTTATTTTTCTATAAATAAATGTCATTTTTATTGTAACTCATGTTTCCTTTTAAAATCAGAACCTTTGACCAAGTGTTTCCAAGTAAACCCAGTCAAATTATTCCTTAGTCATTTTCACTTTAAACTCAGGCATTTTTAAGGTTCTGCCCTTGCCTATTTTCTGCCCTTGAGTAACATTTAAATTCCACAGAGGGTTCATGCAGGCACGTGTGTTGGTGTCTGTGAGTGTGAGGTGTGTGAGTGTGTGGATAAGTGTGTGTGGATGTGTGTGTGTGGTGTGTGAGCATGTGGATGAGTGTGTGTGTGCACACATGTGTGTGCTGGGTGTATGTAGTCAGTGACTATTCTGTGCCTTCTGCTGGCATCAGCTGCTATTTAACTTCCTAGCCTCTGGAAATTGGTCCTTATGCCCATGACTTTTGCTACTGCCTGGGGTCCGAACATGGGTTCAAGCTTCCTCAAGTCCCCTGGTGCTCTCTCAGCCACATCGAAGGCCCCTAGGGCCTGCACAGTTTCTGCTGTCACTATATTACTTGGAAGTCTGAGAGAAACTCAAAGCTATGTCTCATGGCTTCTCATTTCTGGGCCCATTTTTAATGCCTCCTTTCCCACCATGCTGTGCAGCACCTATGCAGGACTCCGGCCACACTGAATTCTCAGATGGGAACCAGCTGTTTGTGCCCTCTCCAGGTCTGTCATTTAACCAACATACACCAGAATGATCATTTGGATGAATTGGGCATCTCTTCTAACTGGCCAATGCTTGTGATTTTCTGTTTGTTGAACACTTAGAATCCTACCTTTCCTTCCAAATCCCCCAAATGACAGGAAGCTCAGTCACCCTCTTTCTTTAGACGTTGGTCTGATGAGGACAGAAGCTGAAGTGGCACACTCATATTCCACAGATGCTTTTTCTTCAAAGTAACTCTTTTTCTCTAGCCCAAGCAACCTTTATCTAGTCTCTAGGATACGGCAGCCTGACTCTTCATCTATTCTCTTTCCATTCCATTGTTTATGGCACAAACCTTACGCCTGACTTCCTTTGGGGCTTGGCCTCTTGCTGCTCAAAAGAAACTGGATCTTGAATATCAATGACCTTGACTTTATAGATTTCCATCTCCTCAGTGAGGTTTAAATTTTATTTTTAGAGATTCAAAGGCTGAGCACTGACTGCTTATTTTCTTTTTGTGTTCTTGGCTTAAAACCCTGCATCCTCTGTGAAGCAATTCCTGCTGCTGACTGAATAGGAAAGGAGCTTAGGGAACCCTGGTTAATATCTCAAAATTTCATCCTGCCACAAACATACTCTGCAAACACAGAAAAAAGCCCCCAAATTTCAGAGATGAAATTGGCCATGATAATCTTTTAAAGTAATGTTAATGGTAGAGCAGTTTGCAATGTAATATATGGTTATGAACAAATAATTCTTGTACCACAATAAAGTCAGGTTATATTAACAATCAGAGTATAGGATTCTTGTGTAGACCAAATTAACGGTTTTCTCGGAAAGGTAATCTATGGAGTTCTCTGATTTATTTATTTATTTATTTATTTATTTATTTCTGGACACTGAGAATTATTGCGAAGCTACACAGGGTGGCTCATGCCTGTAATTCCAGCACTTTAAAGAAAGTCACTATGTCATTTGGAAGTGTGAGCTTGAACTGAGGAGTTCAAGACCAGCCTGGGCAACATAATGAGACCTTGTCTCTATGAAAAATAAACAAAATTAGCCAGGAGTCGTGGCCCAGGCCTGTGGTTCCAGCTACTCAGTGGGCTGAAGTGCGAGGATTGCTGGCGCCCTGGAGGTTGAGGCTGCAGTGAGCCCAGATCGTGCCACTTCACTCCAGCCTGGGTGCCAGAGTAAAACCCTGCCTCAAAAGAAAAAGATTAGTTTGCAATTCCAAGTAGAACACTTCACCCCCATTACCCCCGGCCTTACTCAGATTCACACAAACCATGGGACGGACATTGGGTTTATTTTTGTTCAGAACCCAGCATCAAAAATAGGCAGCAAAGAGAATGCCAGCGATCTGCAAAAAATGACCAAGACTAAGGAAATTTACAAAACAAGACCTGACTGGGAACTTAAGGATTCTAGAGTAAGCTATGGCATGTTCCCAAAATAGAAGAGTGGAACTTTGAGAGAAGAGATAGGATTTTTTAAAATCTATGAAGAAACGATATGAAGAGGAAAAGAGAGGTAAAGTTAGTCAAACAGAAACCATTTCAGATAACAGCCCATGGAGGTCTAGAGAACATTCAAAAGGGACATATTATGTTTCTGGGCAGGGAGTCCAGGTCTTTCCTTCAGGGCCAGAAGATAAGGTTGCTAGGCAAAGCCTTTCTTTTTGTTTCTTTCATAGCTCACTACTGTCTTGAACTCCTGGACTTAATGCCATCCTCCCATCTCAGCCTGCGTAGTAGCTTGGACCACAGGTGCACACGACCATGCCTAGCTAATTTTTATATTTTGTGTAGAGATGGAATTTCACCACATTGCCTTTATTTTTCAATCCTCAACCAACCTCACTCTGCATATTTTGAATTTACCATCATAAGTCTGTATATATGCTCAGTCTGGGGTCCAATGGGCAAGGTGTTTCTTTGAAAAGAAAAGGAAGAGTTTCCTTTCTCCATGGGCATTGGTAAATGTTTTAATCATGGACATTAGACTGTCAAGGAGAGGCTGCAAGAACAGTGAAACTGATAATAGTATCCACTGCTCTAACACACATCCTAAGGACAGCTGGAGACACATTCCTTGAAATTTCAAAAGAGAATTTTATATGGGTTAAAAAATATGTTTCTCTTTATTTTACATGAATTGAATAATACCCTGCAAACTTCACTTATTAACTGTATAAAACAGGCTGTGGCAGACCTGTCTATAGAGAGCTACTAAATGCATATAAATGGAAAATTCTTGAAATTCAGGCTCACAATAAAGTTAAATCACCTCAGTGTGTCACAATAAGAATCTCCTGACCCAGAACCCAGACAAAGGCCTGGATGTCAGGATTATTAACTAGGAGAAGTATTACCTTTCGTGGTAGAATAAGTTATCTTTTGACAATGAAACAGCCAGAAAAACAGGAAAGAAAGCAAGCCTGACCACTCTTGTGGGTTTCTAAAGACCTATCAAGTATCCCACTTGCACAAGCTGCTGACCACCATCTCATTCCTGGGAAGAAGGAGAACACCAGAGGCCATGCTTGGTCAAATGCATCCTTGTCAATGTTCTCGTACTCTTTTGATGCTTGATACAGCTTATGAACAAAGAATTCACTGGTGCCTGTAAGTTCCATTTCTTTTATTTAGAGTCCAGTGATAGTCTTCTCAAATCTGGGCCAAAAACACTGTTACCTTGGGCAAATTGCTGAATCTCTCTAAACCCCAGTTTCCCCATCTATAAAATGGACAATAACAGTTGCTTCTTTATAGAATTTTTCTGTGAGATTAAGTGAAATAATCCATTTAAAGTACTTAGCAGAAGGGTGAGGACAGAGGCATTGCTTAGTTTGCTGCTTTTATTAATGCTATCAACCTATCACTTTCTACTTAACACATTGATATAGTTCCATGTCATTAACTATTTACTGGCATAATTTGTAATGGTTTCATAGTTTTCCATTAAATGGGTTAAATATACTTTAACTTATCAAATATTGGGGAACACTTAGAGTGTATCTATTTGTTTGGCTACTATACTTCCAGGTAAATTTAGTTGATTAAATATATGTGTCTACTTCTCTCCCCCACTAAACCTCTCAAAAACTACAGAGACAGGATTTTTTAAGGACATAAACTTAGGAAATAGGGAGAACAGGAGTACAGGCAACAAGCAATAGCAAAAAATTATGAAAGCAGAAAAGCAAATAATTTAGCAGACCCAGGAAAATAAAGTGTTAATCTAGCAGCAGGGAAAGCCAACAACTAACCCTTTCTATGCCTCAGAATTCCCGTGACTTAGGAATTGGCTGGCACGAAATAGCTGGAAATTGGGATGAAAAGAGATGGGAAAAAAAGAAAGATTGCTTAAAAGTCTATTTCAGAAGCAGTCTTCCCCAGCTTCCCTCATCACTCTATTGCCGAAAACTATCCCTTTGTCACCCAGCAAAGAGACTGAGGGCGTTTTCCCAGAGACAGCAGACACAGTTAAGGGTGGAGACCTCACAGTAAACATGGAACTAAGTGAGGCACAGTGAATGCGGTCCTCAGGGTTCTTGTCCTTTTCCTCTGACAGCTGGCTCTTTTTGCTGAAGTTTGCAGGTCAGGAAGTCTTCTCTTTGGAATCCAGCTAACCCAGGAGGAAAGGCTTAAAAACTCTGGCATTGAGGTCTTCTCAACTCTTCTACCTGGCCAGGCCATCGTGCAACAAAACTCACAGTAGCCAGTTCCCATTTAAGTGATTACAGCTTTTCTTTCTCACTCTCAAATGTGAACTAGCAACATGGAGAACTGGAAATTTGAGGAATGTCTTTGCCATGAGAAAAGGGACTGAACCATACAGGAAAAAACACCACAGTGGTCACCTTATTTTTGCAAAAGAAACCTAAAAACAAATAATAAATAAAAATAAAAACAAAACAAGCAAACAAATAAACCCGCCTAGCATTAATATTCTCAAATATATGAGAATATATTGTAACCATGAGAGAAGAATAGGAACAAGTTAAAACAAACATTTATAAAATAAAAATGACCTTTTCGAAGTTAACAATATGATGGAGAAATGAAAAACTCAGTAGAAGAGCTATAATAGTAGTTAAGAAAAAATTTTCAGAAATTTTGGCATAAAGAAAAAATGTAAATAAGAGAAAGGATTTTTTTGTCTGCTATAGACAATGATTTGGTGGTAATATTTGAAGGAAAGAAGATATTTCAAATTATAGAAACCAGCAGATTGTACAGCTTGAGAGAAAATGAAAGAATAATTCAATTTGCAAATTTCTTTAAACATCAAAACATAGAAAACAATAAAACTTTACTTGAAGTGCCAGAGCATCAAGGCAGATAGCAAGTACTCAAACACTAAGTTGAATGAGTCTTACTGCCATCACAATACAGTGAAAAATCTGTTATAGGAGGCTTATTAGCAAGTCATGATTTCAGTGCATCTATTTTTGATGAGAAGTGAAGACATAACCTAGACTCACAGACTAGTGCAAAGAATGCCACCTTTCTGTGAGTCGGTCCAGTTAGTCTTTACAAGCTCCAGAAGGGGCAAGGTGGGGTGGACTTTCAATCTCTGTGGCTGCTTCTATGACAACTCTGATTCAACCAAAATAAATTGTTAACCAAACTTAATTTAGTTTTACCTTCGTTTCTTATATTGCTATGATTCATTTGGAATGCCCTTGAGGTTCTACATGTTATTAGATGCTGGAAATATTTTGACAAGATCAAGTATATCCTAGCCACATGAAATAGAGAATTGAGATAGTTAAGAAGAAATGCTAGACTAATATTTCACTTTCTCTAAAATATGCATGTAGTTGAGACTAACGTGTTCTTAAGATTCTCTGCTTCATTTTCACTTCTAGGCTTAATCTCTGCCCATGACTTGCAGAAGGACATAGAGAGCAGGAAATTGTTAAATAAATTTGATTCATGTATATCAACCGACATCCTGTGATGCCCAACAGAATCACCTGGTGTGACCCATGCCACATCAATTAAATCACAATCTGTAGACTTAGGGCCAGGGTATCAGTATTGTTTTCAAGGCACTAAGTGCAGTAAGCATTGATAACTACTGATAAAGTTACTTCAATGGCTATTTATACTTTTTAAAGTTTGCAATTGCAAAATATCTACTTTCTTTGAAACTATACAGATACAGTATCCAAATTGGTGATCACAATTGGTTAATTTAAGTCGTTTCATAACTGACATTTGGCTTTCTTTATGAGGTTCCCAGAATTTAGATGCAATAAACTGCATGTTGCGGCAGAATGTAGAAACTGTTAACATTGTTCTTGGAGTGCCTGGCTGGCTTGAAGCAAAAGATCGATATACATAAGTATTCTTGGATTGTAAGAACAATGATTCTATCCATGTATAGTTATGCATCTTCATAGGAAAGACTTTAAAATGTGCTCTCAGGGTATTATATTTTAATCCAGCATTAATAAGCTCTGGAAACAGGAATGGGTTATTTTACTCTTGGTGAGAGGGCCAGAGCCTTACAGTGATGTGTGAGCAAAGGATCAATCACCTCAACCTAATGACTATCTTCCTAATTGGCTCCTGGGAAGTTATATATAGACATATTTTCTTTGAGTCATGACTCTGTTTTTCCCCCAGGTTCAGCTGCATTTTCTCTAAAGAGATAATAATAGAGCTACCCTAATAGTGGAAAATAACCTCAGGTAGTCTATTTGAAATGGTTACAAAAAGAAGAAGGAGAAGAAGGAAAAGAATGAGAATAAATTGGAGGGGAAGACAAAGAGAATGAAGAGAATGATGGTGATGACAATAAAGAAGGAAGAAGAGGAAATGGAGAAAAGAAGCAGGAGGTAGATCAGGAGGACGAAGAGGAGGAGAAGAAAGTGAGGCGAGCAGCAGCAGCTGCAGCAGTAGGGTAGGGGCCAACACCAGTTCAGGGCTTTTCACAGGGCTCCTTTTGACCTCCAAGGGTATCTGTTGAAGTCTGTAGATTCCTGGGCCTCAGGCCATTCCAGAATCAGAACGGGAGGAGAGATGCTTAGGAAGCTGCATTTTAAACGAGCACTCCTGGTAAGTATTATGTATAGTAAACCATTTGAAAATGATTGTTCCACAATACGTTGGGCGCTAATGCCAGGGATACTATCCATTTAACTCATTTAGTTTCCAGGTTCCTGGTCTTACCAAAGCTAAAGATAGTAATAATATTTTATGGTAACAGAAACCTAGGAACATAAGCCTTCCGAGTGTAATCTAAAATCATGGACAGTTCTCTTCAATGCAAAGCAAAGAAAATGGCAGAACATAGACCAATCATAATGACAGACAGATGTTATTGAGTACCTACTATGGGCTACGTTGTGTTCTCAGTGCTTTACATGATTTAGTCCATTCAATTCTCATAAATAGTAAACCATATTATTTCCTCTGTTTCACGAGGAAGCTGAAGATTCAGGAGCTATTCCAGGTAGTAAGGGGCAGAGAGGACTCAAATACTTATCCACTTAAAATATTAAACATCAAACTATTCCATATAAATGGAAGGTAGAAGCACTGTAGACCTGAGTTGTAGTGTTGGGTCTGTGAGATTATCTATGCAAACTCTGGTAGCCTTGCCTGCCTGTGACTTAGTTTACTTGTCTGTGAAGTGGGAATTGTAATAATGTTGTAGTGAGAAGCTGATAGATGGAAATCCTTGTGAATATTGTAAATTGCTATATAAACACCAGTTCTCATTATGCTCCTACAATCATGGCTCTTGTAGCCTGGATCCAAACCTTCCCACAGGAAGTTGGGAAATGGAAATGAAGTAATTGTGTTACTGCTCAATCACCCATGAGCAGAATCAGAGACAGGCTGTTTCTAATATCAGGAGGCAGGCAAGGTTAAGGAGTAAGCACATTATTAAAAAGTGCCCCTTTGACTATTTTCTCTGTGTGCTTCATGATGTGACCTCTGCTGATGTTGAATGTCAAACATATTAACACCTGCTTTCTTACTTTATACATTTGCAGCATAATTAATAATGAGTTTATATGGTCCCTTTTCTTCTAAGGTGCCACTTTCAATAAATGTGTTTAGATAGGGAAAACTTCTAGTCTTCCCAGAGCCCTTAACCCCATCGCTGCTGATTCTCCACCAAAAAATCAGATGCAAAGTGCTCCAAGAGGAAGAATCTGGTCCTCCGGTCAGATGTGTGAAGTTCACTCTCTGAGCAGTGGGTAAACAACTTCACTCATCTGCGTTTCAGTGAACTGGAGTTAATAAAACCTGCTCTGGCTCTCTCAACAGGCTTATGGGAAAAGTCAATTGGGAATGTGTATGATTATGAGAGAAAGAAAAAAAAAAGAGTGAGAGGAATACACTAAATATTAGTGAGTAGAGAAAAAAGGAGAAAAGGAGGTGAGAAATGAGTGCCAGAATTGAGACTCAGTTCTCGATTGAGGCAGTTTCACACTTTGAAATCATCTCTCTGTCCAGAATTTGAGAAACCTCCACTTCAGAATTTGAGAAACCTGTGTAACAAACTATTGTGTAACTAGCATGCTATTCTCTCAATAAAAATAACTTTCATTTACTTGTATGAGACAATGTTGTAAGTATGTTATGGATAATAACTTCAACAGGTAAATTACTATTATACCCTCATTTTGTATTGAGGAAACCAAAGCAAAGACATATTGAAAATGTGTCTGGGATGTTCCCAGCTAACAAGTGGCAGAGATTCAAATCCAGGTGGTTCATTTTGAGTCTGCTTTATATCTACGTTTAATGCTTTTTGAAATTATGTTCACCTAGCATTTGGGCAGTTTATCAAATAGTATCAGTTCTTCCACTGACTTAACTAGCCTTGCAAATAAAATTAAAACCATTTCCTCTACTTTTTCCAGCTGTAGAGTAGTAGGAAAGCAGAAGCTGTATCATCAACCATTGCACCCATGAAACACTTTCCCATACCTTTTTCTTTCCTAGCTTTTTCAATGCCAAACCTGACATTTCCCCTATGTGTATGTAGGGCCTTATCCTGAATTATTGAGTAATTCTGACTGGAGAGCCAGAAGAACTTGAGTAGCCTTAAACTGATTCCCTCTCCCTGCTGCCATTTCTCCTACCCACCTCCCTTACCCACAAGTCCATCTCTTTCCCAAGTTCATGGGCTTAGGATTAACTTTTGCTACCTGCTAGCTCTTCTCCTTAGCATGTAACAACTCAGACCTGGCCAATACATGTTTGCTTGAGATGGGGCACCCATTGGGCTTGCTAGTCTTAACCTCTCTCTCTTGTGGTAAGTAAACAGCTACAGCAGCAGCATGGCCAGGTCTGAACAGTAGAGGGACAGCAGGGTCTAAGGAAAGGGCTAGAGACACACATGCTCACAGGAGACATGATACCCTAACTGAATGGAATAAGGCAGGCATAAGAGAAAAGCTCCAAACCCTCAATTCTCTCTGCTATTTTCCCTCTATGTTTGATAGAGTTAAGGATTTCTGAACTCTAGTATAAGAAAAAGGTGGGGATAAACATAATTGCAGAAATTGATACTTTGTCTCAGTGTCTGAGAATTGTGGGGATCACTGTCTCTAAACCAGCATTTTCTAATTTTTAAAGAGAAACCAGAAAACCAGATTTTTGTTAGATATTTCCTGAGTTTCCATATCAGAAGCTTATTTAGAACTTTTAAAGTAATGTGCTGTGGGCCACTTCTGCTTTACTACCTTTGTTTTCTCTTTCAGTTTTACTGATTGTATATATATCTTGCCTGTCATATCTGGGATCAAGATTGGTCCCTCTTCTAACCATAATTAGAGACAATTGTTGAAGGTCTGCTCTCCTCCACTTGTTTATAACTTCTTCTAGGATTATATTAATTTAAACAACAAGCAGATTAATCCCTGTGTTCACTGGAAGGAGGTGAGAAACCAAGGGAAAGTTAGGGTCAGTACATTATTATTTATCCCTCAGTGGCACTTGCTAGGAAGCAAGCCCGAGGTGACCAAACTCTTACAGCTGGTTCGGCGGGGGGTGAAACCTCCACCTTAACTATGCCTGATTTCTCTGGGGAAAACACACTCAATCTCTTTGCTGGGTGACAAAGGGATAGTTTTAGCAATAAAGAGTGACGATGGAAGCTTGGGAAGATTGCTTCTGAAATAGACTTTAAGCAATCTTTTTTATTTTCCCATCTATTTTCATCCCATTTTGAAGCTGTCTGGTGCCTGCCAATTCCTGAGTCTGAGGCATAAAAAGGGTTACTTCTTGGCTTTCCCTGCTGCTGGATTAACATTTTATTTTCTTGGGTCTGCTAAATTATTTGCTTTTCTGCTTTCATAATTTTTTGGGATTGCTTCCACTCCTTTTCTCTTCATTTCAAGAGTTTAGGTGCTTAAAAGAATCCCTTCTCTGTAGTTTTTGAGGGCTTTTAGTGGGGGAGTGAAAGTAGACACATATATTTAATCAACCAACTTTACCTGGAAGTATGGTAGCCAAGCAAATAGATACACTCTAAGTGTCCCCAATATTTGATAAGTTAAAGTATATTAAACCCTTTAATGGAAGACTATGCAACCTTTATAAATTATGCCAGTGAACAGTTATTGATATGGAAATATGTCTATATATTAAGTGGAAAGTGATAGGTTAATAGCATTAATAGTAGTAGCAAAGTAAGCAGTGTCTCTGTCTTCACCCTTCTGCTAACTACCTTAAAAGGATTATTTCACTTAATCTCACAGAAAAATCTCCTGACATGTGGAATAAGAAGTTATGAACATCACAAACATAAATGTCTATGAAAGTGAAGTTATTTTTATTTTCTCCAAAAATACAAATTTGGAGACTATTACTACATTATGGTTCTCTGCATTATGAGTTTGACAATAATTTTTGCACTGAAATACTATTTTTCAAATAGTAACTTTATAGTGGAGAAGTCTGGTTGATGTGATACAATCTTAACCAAGTGATCAGAAATAACGTCACTAGTAACTAGACATGCAGACATCATGCACCTCCGGATACAAGCCAATGAAAATGACATAATATCACTTATTCCTACAAATGGTTGATCCCAGCCTAGTCCTTAGAAAACACCAGACAAGCCAAAATTAAGGACCATAATATAAAATAACTGAATAGTACTCTTTAAAAGTTTTAAGGTCATGAGAGACAAAGATAAATTATCCCAGATTGGAAGAGATATAATAACCAAATGCAATAGGGAGCCTTAATTGAATACTGGGCCATAAAAAATGGTGTACTAATAGAACAGCTAAGAATATTGCATCATTTTTAATGTTTTGGTTTAGGTAATTGTACTATGGTTACACAAGATGTAAAACCCTGGGAAATGTGCATGAACAGTATATACGAGCTTTGTGTACTGTTATTTTTTTTCTTTTGAATTTTCTGTGACTATAAAGTTATTTCAAAATAAAAAGCTGTAAAAATAAATTATCTCTTTATTCGGCCAACTATACTATATTCCATTCTGGGTGCCACATTTAAAAAATTCTGTTAAAATATTCTATCTGGACAAGAGCAAGCAGAATGCCAAAGTGTTACAGAGGTTGGAGATGTTTAACCTATAGCAGAAAAAATTTAGGCAAGATATAAAAATCTGCATTCAACATATGAAGCACTATCACGTATAAAAGAGATTGAAACTTGTCAGTGTGGTACTAGAGGGTAAATTGAGCTTGCTTGACGAGGTAGTAATGAGGAAATGTATAATATCATTATAAGGAAGGACTTTGTAACCATTTTTGCCAATCCAAACCAAAGAATGGGTTGCTTTGGGAGACCAGGAATTGCCTAACAACTTGATAAAAATATCAAAGAGGAGTGTCATGTATACGTGTTAACTGGATCGGTGCTTCTCAAACTTGAATTGCATAGGAATCACTATGGACTCATTAACAATGCAGATTCTGATTCAGTAGTTTGGGGGGTGGGAGCTGAGAGTCTGCATTTCTAACCAGTTTCCAACTGATGCCTATAATGCTGGTACGTGAACAAGACTTTGAGAAGCAGGGAGCTGTATAATATTCAATGTCACTTTTCAACACTGAAGCCTATAATTCTCATAGAAATGCATACTTCAGGAGCAGAGAAAGCAGTTAAACACTGAGATTTTAACACAAAAATGGCAACGTTCAAGAGCATAGAGGAAGCAAGAATATTGCCTGGAAGCAGAAGCAGGGATGCTCTGAAACTCACTAAGTAAATGCATATTTAAAAAGAAACCTGTTAAAGAAAGAGCCTAAATACTTGTATATGGCCACATTTAATTATCTGTTTTCATTAGAAAAGATCCATTATTTCTAGCAAGTGGAATTTATGGCACTCACTGCTTTGATTTTAATAATTCAATTCTATATTAAATTCAAGATTTTTGTGTTGATCTAGTTTATTCAGCAAAAATCCTTCATAGTTATTCATCCACCTCAAAGCCTTTGCAGTGTATAGACTTTGATTTGTTACTCTTTCCCTTCCATTTAGATAGGTCAGAGCATCCCAATCAGTGGAGTTAAAGATGTCACTCAAGATATTTGGTCTTCTCATCACTTGGAAAGGCCAGGTGAGTAGCTTGTTGCTGAGCTCTTGGAACTCAACCAAACCATGTCTACCACCTTGATGCTGTATTTACTTCAGCAACCTGCTGCAAGGGATGTCTATTTCCATCATGTGAAAAGTGTGGATCTGCTAGAGGAGTTCATATTCTAAATACTTAATTAACATAGCATGCCCACCAAAATTTGATCATGGGAGGAGATATCATGAGAAAGTAATTCAGGGACTTCTGGCAGGTGTATCTTTAGGTGGTCACCCCAATATCCGTCTTTGTGTATACTAGATTCTTTTCTCAATCTGTGGTAAAGTTCGTGGATGGTAACTTCTCTAAAAGGTGTATGCATTTTCCAGCTTACAATTTCAATATTATTTTGTCATACTTTACCTATAATATTTAGGTGGATTCTGAAGCTATATGCTTCCTCATATAAAATTCCAATGGTAAATTTGTTAAGAAAATGCAAAGTAAGACTGTTATATTATTTAAAATAGAGTCTTGCAAAAAAAGTTTCATTGACAGCAGCTATTAAGAATATAAAAAGATCATTTGTCATTAAAATCTTTTAATTAGAAATGATATATAGCCTTCAGATAAAAACTTATATTGGTGAAAGCATATTCAGATTTCTCAATTTAAAGTTATTAATATGCAGTTTAATGTCTTGCCCAAAATATTATATTTTATTTTGTTATCATAATTGTGTCATGTAAAGAAAATATTATGAATTTCTTCACCCAGCTCCATACAGGTATCTTCAAATTTCCTCTGGTTTACCCCAGTGTGCCACACAAATGTTGTTATTTTCTATGTTGGGAAACACTACTATAGGTAGATTTGCTTCTATAACGTGTTCTGCTACCAAAAATTTTCTAGTTTTATTACAGACTAATTTGTTACACCTTTGAGTTAATGTGCAGTTACTGTTACCCATAGCAAACAGGAAAGTCTACATAATAACTGGAAAATGTTAAACCTACATTATTTTCTTACCCATTCTTTAACATCTCTTGAAAATCTAGAAATATTATTCTGTTATTCTGTGGGGCTAGAAATGTTATTTTTCTTGGCCCAAATGGCTACACTGTGTCCACTTTGTGATAAATATTAAGCACATTATTTAGTATGCCCAAGGGCATATGTTTTATTTCACAGTAACAAAATGTTTAAAACATTTGTTTCCTTAAAGAGTTATGGTGATCTACAGATCTTTTTGAGCATATTCTTCCTGCTCATACTAGCTTCGTTTTTTTTCTCCAAGAAGCCTTAATGAATACTTAGCTGTATCATGGGCAGTTGTGAGCAGTCATGAAAGAGGCATGGCACTCATTTGATAACTTACAATGGAAACACGTCCTCTTTAGTTTCTGGAGTATCCGGTTTCCTATATAAATTAATCACATGAATCAAATGCTATTAAAACCAACTTAAGGGTGATAATTGGCTCTTCCAATTCATGATATGAAATATAACACTGATGGGCCTGGAGGTTACTACCATGATCTACAAATCAGGATAGGACTAGCCCTTGGTACAAAAAGTTAAAATAGATTCTAAATCTACTTGCACCTCTAATCTCGGCAGAAATTTATTTCTTCTGCATGCCAGAAGTTCTGGCAAAGAGGTTCATAGGATAAAATCAGACAATAGTGGATTAAGTTACTGATATATGTATTGTGTGGATGAGGAGATTGCCTTCTTTTTGTGAGAGTTTAGTTTGCCCTATTAGGTATATAAACCAAATGTTTATTCCAGGTTTATGTGGTGCTCAATTTAAGACAAATGCCTCATTAATGAGAGAGACACTGATCCTATTGCCAACACTCTGCCAAACTGATTTACTTGAACAATAATAAGAAAAGGACAAATATGTTTCTCCTCTGACACATCTAGCATTATAAAACATTTGCCCTGGGCTTCTCTTGCCTTGCTAGTGCACAGTTAGCTGTCTGCTGTAAGAATAAAACACCCTTGAGAGCTTGAGGCCATAACTCAGGCTGAGGAAAAGACAGCTTACCTAGCCATCAACATTCACACATGTAGACTTACAAAACAGACAACAAAGCTATCAATCAGAGCCCATTCCATTTCATCTCATGTGAATTATATTATTGTAAAACACTTAACCATATCACATGGCTTATTAACATTGGCATTTGTTTTTGTAAAGATACTTTATGTTTAAAGAAATTCTCTAGTGCACATTTCTGCAAACGTGGAGGCAAATGAAAAATTAGCCCCATCCTCCACTAAGTCTTGTCTCATTTGCTTCTTGTAAGGAACATCTCTTGCTTCCTTTCTCCACCTGTTCATATGCTTTCTTTTCAACCTTCTCCTCTTTCTTCTATTTCTCCAGAATAGATCGCGCCCTCAGGCGGTTGAGCTTAAAAAAAAAATCTTCCCAGATGCCGCACACTCTCACTTTCACCTCCCGGCGATTTTACTTTTGACCTGAGTCCAACACGTTCCCAAGAGCTGGACACAAGTTGTCACGATCATGAAGCTAACCACACTCCCTCCTGCGGCCAATTTCCTATTTTGCTGTTCAAAAGAGGGGAAAGGCACATATCAAAAGGAATATAGCTTGGTGTTGGTCAGCAACAGAAGGGTGGAGGTCTTACAGTGCTCAGAAGAGAGAGACCAGCTCCTGCAGCAGTCTTGCGTGTGTCGCTGTCCAGACCTCGGTGCTGAATACTAGGCGCTGGTATCTTCTGCAGGGTTTAAACCCAGGATTCGAATAGGCACCACCATGAGAGACTGAATTCATTTCCCTCGGGTGAAGGGTGGAGGGTTCGTTTAGATGTTTGCTTGTTCTCCTTCCACAGGAAACCGTTTTTCCACAAAAAGGCATTGTGCATTTTATGGGAAAGTAATGGCACAGTTCCAGTTCAGCACCAAAGTGAAGAGCTCCACTGAGGGAAAAATGGAAAGTCGGGGGTAAATAAAAACTGTTCTTTCCCTCCCTGAATCAACACAACAGCTTTGGGACCCTAGGTCCCCTTGTTGACAAATTCTTAAAAATATGTTTTTTTTAAAATCACATGATTAATCATTTTACTGATAAACACCATAAAGGGTGGTGGTGGCGCTGGCTTTGCCATGCGCAAAGTAAACTATTGTCTACTTTGTCTGGAGTAAACTATTGATATTGTTTTACTAAGGTTGAGAAACAAAAGGGAGGAGGAAGCGAACTTGTAAACTAAGGTGGCTTGAATGGTTAGAATTCATTTTTAAAGTATTGCTTTAACATTGTCTCCGAGACATGCTCATTTTCTTAGACAATTTAGAACAGAATTTGGGCAGCAGTAGCTTCTCTTCTTCTGCTTACCCTCCTAGCCTCTCTCTGATTTGAAAGACCTAAGAGCCTTGTTCTCCATAGCAGGTGCTGATACTCAAAGGGTCATTATAAGAATTCTATCACCTCCCCATTACCCCACCCCCATGAGATAATAAAGCAAATACAGAGAAAAAGCACTCCCAGCCTTTGATTCTTGGTAGTTATATTCAAACAGGGGGCACTTCTCTTTGAAAAGTGAAGATGTTTCTCACGGTACAGAATTTATGGGCAGATAGGGAGCAGACTTAAGTGATCCCAGCAAATAGTTCCTTCCTTTTCCTAATCCCTAGCTGCTTATTTTAGCCGCTTCTCCACCCCGCTGGGAATACCATTCAGATCTTAGTCCAGGTAGATCTGACGTCAAGAGATGGCTTTCGTCGATTTGACGTGTAAACACTCATTTCCATTCTGGCTGGGGAAGGGCTGGGGCTCCACTCAGCCTGGAGACCGAAGCGCTTCACTGAGCGCTCGCCGCCGCCCAGCCTCTCCTCGCGCGCCTCCTAGCTCTTCGCAGAGCAACCAGGAGCCAGGAGCGGTCCAGAGCCCGAGGGTGGGGAAGGGGGAGTCTGTCTGGCTTTTCTCCTATCTTGCTTCTTTTTCCTCTTCCCTTCCCACTCGTCTTCAAGCGAGTGCGTGAGCCATGGAGCGAAGAGCCTGGACTCTGCAGTGCACTGCTTTCGCCCTCTTTTGCGCTTGGTGTGCATTAAACAGTGCAAAAGCGAAAAGGCAATTTGTCAATGAATGGGCGGCGGAGATCCCCGGGGGGCCCGGAAGCAGCCTCGGCCATCGCGGAGGAGCTGGGCTATGACCTTTTGGGTCAGGTAAGAGTTTCCACTTTCAAGAAACTTTCTGGGGCCCCAGGGGACGAGTGGGACTGGAGCGCGGTCTTCCAAGTGGGAGCCCCAGGTTGCACTCTCCGGAGCCCAGTGTAGCAAAGAACAAGGAGCTGCTCCCGCTTTCGCCCCTGGCGCGCTAGGATAGCGAGAAATCTTGTATTATTTACTGTTTGGGCTGGGCGCAGCCAAGCAGAAGGAAGCCGCTGCAGCTAGGTAGGGCTTATGCTTACTGTTGGCCGCTCTAGAATTGCAATCAGTTCCCGCGCGGTTTGGAGGAAAAATCCCCTCCAAGCTTGTTATAGGAACTTGAGATGCACTCAAGCTCTCACCAACCGAGCGCCCCCGGGAGGAGCAGTGCGCTCCATCCCCTGGGACTCAGACGGTCTGCGTCGGGAGCCGGCTGTTGCCTTCTTTTCAATATGGCAGCATCAGATCCAAGTCCTGAGGCAAGGGGCTAAGCAGGGTTGGGGCTGTCCGCCCCGGCAGGATTTAGGGCACGCACAGGGCATTAGAAGAGTGCCAGCTGCTGGGATTCGCGACCAGGAGGTTGGGAGGCTGCGGAGTAGCCTGGGACGCTGCAGGGAGAAATGGTGGGTGAAAGATGCGGGACCATCTATCTCCACGCCTCTCTGGGGGAGCTCCGGATTTTCACTGGGAGCTTGTAAAGTCCAAGCTTTATATAACTTTGCCCTGCCAGTCCCACTGCAGGGTCGAGATGCCGAACTGACTGTGGGGGAAGGGATCTATTTTTCTCTTGTTCTTCAGCCAAGTACGTAATAGTTTTCTCGGGAATTTCAGCTTATTGTTGCCTGTCCAAGTAGAGGCTTGGTCAATAGGTAGCTAGTTGGAGGTGGGTGGACGTGAAGACATTAAGTGGGAGACTGCTTATAGCTGAGCGATTCTGAGGGTACCTTAGGGACTGTGACTTCTAAGCTAGAGCTTTCCTTTGGCTGTGAATCAAGTCCTTGCCCTCTGCTTGGGAAGTTGGTCTGCACTGAAGCGGGGGAGGAGGGAGTTGTAAAACATTTTGGCGCGTCTTTTTTTTTTTTTTTTTTTTTTTCTGGAGGTGGTGGTTCCGACGCCGCTGAAGTCACGGATGAGTAATCGCCGGGGGCGTTGGCGATTCTGTGGACCTAACCCGCTGGGGAATTCGCCTTCTCTTGCTCGAGGCTTTATTCTCAACTTTATAAACCAAATTGTCTTTGAAATGCCAGGCAGGAAAATCGATGCAGATTGGCTTCCTAGCCCTTGCCCTTGTGCCAAGCACCATGTTAGGGGCTGAGGAATAAGAGGAGGGGAAAGAAACGCTCTCAAGTAATCTAGACTCTAGAGGAGACTAGCTTAGAGATAAATGATTGCAACTGATTGTAATTTGTGTAATAATAGAAGTTGTACTTGGAGTCTGGATATTCATTGGTTGAAGGAATGAAAGTGGAAGGGAATTTGGAAGGGGTGAGCGAAAACTGCCCAAAGGAGAAAATATTTGCCTGGGGAAGAGGAGTCAGAGGTTGTCAGGAGAACATAATGAGACTGGAGAAGACAGTCCAGGCATAGAGAACAGCTTGTGGGAAAACCGTGAGACATAATACAGCTTAGTAGTAAGTCTGATAATTGCTCGCAATTGTTGGGAATTTTTGAGACTCAGAGAGGGTGAGTAGCAGATGAAATTTTGCTGGTGGGTACTGTGGGCATCATGAAAATCATGTATGTCCTACGGGGGGTAGAAACTGGGGGTTTAATTGTGTATTCCTTGAGCAGCTACTGAAAGGTTAAATAGCCATAGTAACTGTGTAGGAGGAGACTGGGGAAGGGAGCGAAACTAAATCCCTCTTCTCTTTCCCACCTGTTAGCTCTAGGCATGTATCTAAACCTGGGCCACTCAATGTGAGAATTGCTTTTCAAAATAAATAAACATAAATCTTAATAGTAAAAAACAATACATCAACATTCTTGGGAGGATTTTTGGGTATGGGATAGCATAGTCACAAAAGCATTAAAAAATAGTGGGGAAAAATCATCTATATTTACATATAATTTATAATACTATCTTTCCTCTAGCCATTTTTAGTTAAAAAGGCATTACTAACAAAGATTTTAAAACAAATTTAACAAAAATTATTTTATTAGAATAGTAATTCTTTGTAGATGACTGATGGCGCTTTCCTGGTTCTGCATATTTCTCTTTTTGTTTAATATTACTAACACTAATTTAGCATTACTATATTGGGCACCTTACTGCCTCAGAATAAAGCTTGGATTAAGATAGTGACAAGAAGAAAAACCATTTGACAGAAAAAGAAAAAGAAAAAAAAAAACCCAGAGCTAAAGCATTGGTGATCTTTTTCTATGGCTACTGATTTCTCACCCCCAATTCCATTGACAGCTTCTAGGAAGATTCACTGAGATTCAGGCTTGGAGCAGGGCCTAAGCATCTCTATTTTAAAATTCTCTAGGTGATAAGAACCACCAATTTAAAGAACATGGTTCTTCTGTAATATACTGTTTTATAGTAAAAATGCAGGGTTATCTAGAGGATTTGGTAGATTCAAATTTAGTACTGAGTAAAGGGAGACTAGCTCAAAAGAATAATGAATATAGTTCTAAATGAATCAAAGATTTCAGTAGCTACCCAGAGAAGTATATACACTCTAAAGTGGAACACCTGCCTAAATGTAGCATGTTCTTCTCTGAAAGCCTTGAATTAGTGGAAAATCAAATGATCACTAATAGTAGCTAATAACAATTGTCACCATGGATTAAATGGCTACATTTTATAACAACAATAATTTATTTTAGTGGAAAGTGGCTCTGACCATAAATAGTATCCCAGGTGTTTGCCTGCTTACTATAATTGTTCTTTGACCAGATATATTTGATTAAATGAGCATTTTAAATATGATATTGTCACACACAAAAAAACATGTATTTCCTCCAATGTGTGTAAAATAGAAGCATCACTAGCCTCCCACTGTGAGCTAGTGAATATACTGTAAGTCCAAGCCATAATATTCTGAGGGTCATCTCAAGACCTGTATCAGGGCCTTCTTCATGAAGAATGTGGATGAAGCTGGAGGCCATTATTCTTGGCAAACTAACACAGAACAGAAAGCCAATACTGCATGTTCTCACTCATAAGTGAGCTAAATGATGAGAACACATAAATACATAGAAGAGAACAACACATACTGGAGCCTTTTGAAGGGTGGAGGGTGGGAGAAGGGGAAGGGATCAGAAAAAATAACTAATGGATACTAGGCTTAATACCTGGGTGATGAAATAATCTGTACAAAAAAACCCCATGGCAAAAGTTTGCCTGTGTGACAAACCTGTACTTGTAGCCATGAACTTAAAATAAGTTTTAAAAAAGTTAACTTCAGCTACAAGGAATGGGCTTAATAAAAGTTGCCTATCTTTAAGTTAGCTGAGTTTTAAGCTAGTCCATATATACTTCTTTGGGAAAGTGGATATTTATTTTAATTCTTTCCTTTTGTAGATTGGTTCACTTGAAAATCACTACTTATTCAAACATAAAAACCATCCCAGAAGGTCTCGAAGGAGTGCCCTTCATATCACTAAGAGATTATCTGATGATCATCGTGTAAGTGTTGTACATTTGTCTTCAAACCAATACTCTAACTTATCTGCTTTCTTTATTAATTTCTAATAAGAACAGAAGCATTTTGGAAATGTGGTTCTTTTTATTGTGACCAAGATTGTTTATCTGGAATGTTTCTAATTTCTTTCTATAAAATTATAATTGCATATAATAATAACAAAATTCGGTTGGATTGGTTGAGCTAAGGTTAATTTATACACAAAAATATGTACTTTAATTATATCTTATGTACAATTATATATATGTATCTAAAGTTAATTTGATATGTACACTCACAAATTCAGTCTAAGAGCATAAAAATGAATATTTAAAATGAAGGGGCAGCACTAATAAAAATGTTTGACAATACAATCAACAACCTTTTATTAGGTACCTATTATGTACCAAACACTTTAACACCAGTGCGGGGACACCAAAGAAATACGTAAACCTTACTTTCAATAACATTTCAGTGTAACTGAAAAACAGTCTATTATTTCTATTTGGTTTTGCTATATAAGGAGCTAGTTGTTTATGAGAGAACTGTAAATCCAAGTCTTCCAGAGCATTCTGTGGTTGGATCCAAACCATTTCATCTCTTTTTATCCTTGTTTGTATCCCAGTTCAATGATTAGGTAACAGAAGAAAATGTACGTAATAAATATAAGTAAATAAAGTAGAGGCAATTTGAATATATAGCTAATGTACCTATTGATTTTGAAGTCTATTTTCAAGGTCAGCAAACATATCAGAAAATGTTGACTATGTCTGGATTATTGTAATTTTCATACACAGTGTTGCCTTTTCTCAGCATATGCCATACTGGAAGAAATTTATCCTGATTGGCCTGATATCTGTGTACATGATTTTTTGTTGCCTAGGACACCCTGGAGAATTATGGTGAGAGATCTTCTTGGTGAGAGAGTTAAAAACATCCTTTCAACTTCTCAGGAAAAAAAAAATAAATATATTTATATATATATAATATATATATAATATATATAAAGTGTCAGAAAGGTGATAGAACTGTTGAAAGTAGATGGAATTAATGAAGCCTGTAAAATAACTTGCTGTTTTATTCATTCTGAAACTGATAGAATTTTAAAAAGAAGAAGAAAAAGACAAATGATAAGAGTAGGGAATAGCCTGGGTCAGTGTTCAAATATAAAAGAAACAAGCAAATCCTAACAATTCTGTATTAGGACCACAGACAGTGACCCTATAGCTCATCTACACCTATGGCTCGCTCTTTTTGTCAAGTTATTGCTTGATGTGGGAGACCAAATCAGAGGCCCTTGACCTTATTACAGAAGTTTCTTGTCCACTGAGGTCTTCCCTGACTCACTTCAAGGCAGAGGGCTCATCATGTGTGGGCTCTGAAAAGCAGAACAACTTCCAGCACTCTGGCTAGGCTTAGTCCCCGGGCTAAGCAGGAGAGAGATTTCATTCTTTGCCTAAATGTATGCCCAAACTGCATGCCCATTAATGCACATGGAAGTTAAACTGATCTCTCTTCTTATTTTCATAGGAGAAAACTGACAGAGTAGAGCATACCTAACTGTTATTCTTACTCAAAGTATCACATGAAAATGAACAGATGACCCATTCTACTCTTTAAGTAGAATCAGCTATCCCCTTGATAGCTGATTTTGGGGAGGAACCTCAAGATATTATGAAAAAAGGCTAAGAATTTAGTCTCCAGCACAGGTATAACTATAAAAAATTAGCCCCAGAATAATTTTATTTTAGGAAACATTCTGGAACCGTAGAAACTTGTATTGGAAGGTTGAAGTAGATGATCTTTAATGCTCTTTCCAGATCAAAAGTATTATTTACAATTAAGTACATGATACCTATTATGCATAATAGAAAGACATTATCAGTTTTCCTCTATGCCATTCAGCCTGCTCTTCTAGAAATTAATATGTGATTCTAAGTTAATGACATTAATCATAACACTGTCTTTTACAAGTGGATGTTTGATCAGATGGGCAAGTGTCTCCTCTTATATCCCATTTCTAAAAAATTGCTCTTGGTTTTCATTTTATTGCTCTTTTTTGATGGAGGATAATATTCCTTCAAATTAGCCCTGTGAAATGCAGCTATAGTATACCTTAACAAGTCTGTTAATAAAATCTCCAAGTGTAAGTGACTCTCCACTTCAAAGATTAGTATTTGTTCCCTAGCACTCAGCTTCCAGAGGTCAACTCAGATGTTGGGCAGCATTCCAAGCACTGAGGTATTTTAAGCCAAAACAATGAAGTTTGAAAATACAAGCACTTTAAAAATAAATCATAGTGACTAATTTCTAGCTTTCAAGTTCTTCCCATTATTTTTAATAGGTTTGCAGTATATTTTTTAATTGAAAATCCAGGGCAGTCTTAGTGGATGGTTTTATCCTTCAGTTGCAAATTATTTTTCAGTTTTTATTTTTGGAACTGATTCATGACTACTCCCACATTAACGATATTCCACCACACACTGAACTGTCATCATGTATACAGCAGAAAAGATGTGCTTTGGGTAGGAAATAGTCATGCTGCCAAGAAAAATAAGAGCATAGAATTATCTCATAATGAATATAACTACAAGGGACCCCTCACTCTCTCAAGACTTCAAGTATAATAGGATTATGCTGTAAATATGGGGCAGGTAATTTTCGTACTGTCAGATCTCTTTGCATAATACATGAGACTGAATTAATGGTAAGTGTGCGTGGTCAGTAGTACTCATTCATCACCCAGGATCTGTTTCTCATATTAAGTACTTTTAAGCAGAGGTTGAAGCACAGGGGAGGCAGAGTTTCAGTTTTGCAAAGATATAGCACCATTCTTATTTTATAAAATATTTGCAATTTCTACCTTTTGAATGTAAAGAAAGAGAAATTAATCTCTAAGAGCATTATCATAGCAGTCTCTTGGCTTGTTGACTCACTCCATAAAAGCAGACAAATTTTCATCCATGGAGCCCTGAAACCTCAATATAAAAATGAGTATTATGGTCCATTTGCTGATGAAAGCAGACTGAACTTTTGCTTCCACTGTAACCACAAGGTAAATAATTTGAGGGAATTACCATTTCACTGACTGCTTCTCCTCCCCCTAAAGGTGCACTTTACTGTAATAGAGGAAATATTCATCTCCCCAGTGGGCAATCCCTTCTTCTCACTAAGGTGCCAGTTTTGATCTGTAGTCAAATGAAAATACTGCAGAGCTGCCTGAACTCTGATGGAAAGTGTACTGCAGGATAGTTAGAGGAAAGACACAGAGGTGGATATTTGACTTTTGATTTTCTTGCTATAAAAATCCTTGTAGGTGATATGGGCTGAACAGCAGTATGAAAAAGAAAGAAGTAAACGTTGAGCTCTAAGAGACTCAGCAGTAAATCTCTTCAATGATCCCATGTGGAATCAGCAATGGTACTTGGTAAGCACCTACAGAAGGGCTGTGCAGGTGGGACCTGGGACCTGGCTTCTTTATATTGTTACATTTGCAACATGGATTTTTTTTTTTATCACGGAGAATTTCATAGGGAGCTATATTATCTGGAGACTAGGGCTGATGGGACCTCTTGAGCTGCTCTTCTGTTTTTCTGAGTAAAGATATCTGAAACAGAGATCTTTAGCTTCTGTGAAGAGAGAGGTTGTTGTCTTTTTTGTCTTCTTAAGTGTATTTGGTGTAAATGCAGAAAAATCATGTCTTGCAGGTTAAGGCTTCCAAAAAACAGTACTCATGGCAAATATCTCATTTGGTTAAAGTTATTCTTGAGAACCCTTTAAAGCACTGACAGAGTATAGTGAATACAATGTGGCATATACGGCCCTGAATGACAATTCTTACATGACACAGATGAGAATCTCTAAACGAGGCTAAAGAGGGAACACAAGAAAAGTCTATTGCAAATGTCTAGACTTGCAAACCATTCTACTTTTAAGATAGTTACCAAATCCTTAAGTGGAGAAATTGTTAAGTGTTTCTGTCTACCTGCAGGGTGTCCTTTCTTCTGTTTAATGTTACGTCTGTATGGTAGCACTATATGCTAATAGAAGGATTTATTGTTGAGAATTTTATGAAAGATTATTTTTCTTGACAAACATAAGCTAAGGCTTAGATACTCTTGTTGCATAATGAATGGAAAAGGGGATCAGTTTCTCTTGACACTATATTTTCTTTTCTTTCTTTGGGCTGGAGTAGAGCGGTGCCATCTCAGCTCACTGCAACCTTCGCCTCCTGGCTTCGAGCAATTCTCCTGCCTCAGCCTCCGGAGTAGCTGGGATTGCAGGAGCCCGTCACCACACCTGGTTAATTTTTGTATTTTTAGTAGAGACAGGCTTTCACCATGTTGGTCAGGCTGATCTTGAACTCCTGACCTCGGGTGATCCACCCACCTCAGCCTCCCAAATGCTGGGATTACAGGCATGAGCCACCATGCCTGGCCTCTTGCCACTGTCTTAAGTATTTGCCCATTGCAGCAGAAGAGACTTATCAGTTAACACTTGTGCATTTCCTGTGTGGCGATCACTATTCTAAGTGTTTGATATGAATTGATTCATTTTGTTCTCATGATTATCCATGTTGTAGAAATAGTAATTATGCCCATTTAATAGATGGAAAAACAGAGATATTGGAAAGTAGAATAATTTGCTAAAATCCATGGTTGCTAGTGATGGGACCATAATTCATGACTCCAGAGTCCACACTCTTAAGAACTACACTCTATAATTGCTCCCGCAACTGACATAGAGGTCTTCTTCTCTGACTCTTGCCAACAATCTGTGTATAGTTCCAGCCTCCTGTGATTCGGCTTCATACCAGTCGCCCCACCCCCCAACCTCTTTATGGGGAGGAGGGCACAACAGCAAGAGGGCAGTTCTTTTCCTGACACCTTTTATTGTTGTTATTTATAGATTTCTTATAGACCCTTTCACCAGGTACCTGGGATTCCTTTACTATCTCTCTCCCACATGCTTAGAAATGTGCTTATGTCTGTGTTCCCTTGCTACCCAACTCTTCTTCTGTACAGTCCCACACACTATCAGGAAATGTATTTGAAAAGGAAAACTGGATCTCCTCTCACAGATACTTACCCCCTAAATCACTCATACTTAAAAATAGGCAATTACATTGCAATTCCTGAGGCAATCACAGTCTCCTGAGCATTCCAGGTTCTGCTTTTTCTTTTAGAAGAAAAATTCTAAAACATTCATGAGTGACTATGCACCAGGCAATATAATGAGAGCTCAATGCGGCAAGGGAGGATCCGGATTTGGGGGGGGAGATGAAAACATAGACTATCAAATAAAGCTTCCATAGATGAAAGGGTTGAGCATGTTATTATAAATGAAAGAAATTTAGGGATAAAATTCTTCAAAGCCATGTAGTTCAAAAGAGAAGGAGCGCAGGTGATTCATCCTTTCAAGTGATGTCCATTGGGACAATGGGGAGAGGGCAGCATGCTGGGGGTTCATTTGGCCCTACTCTCAACTTTGTTTCTCATTTCACTGAATTGGCTTCTTCTAAAGAGTAGAGTGACCCAAGGAAAAAGAAAGATGGGTCTCCAGGTTGGAACTTAAGTGCCCAAATTATGATTTTACCAATGGTTCTTGTCTTTTCTTTACCAGCAAGATACCAGGATGACAGCAGCCCTGCCCAAGCTGGACCTTCACGTGATACCTGTCTGGCAAAAAGGCATTACGGGCAAAGGAGTTGTTATCACTGTACTGGATGATGGCTTGGAGTGGAATCACACGGACATTTATGCCAACTATGTAAGTGTATGCCTTCTCATGACTGTCACTTGGGGAGCTGTCTGTGCAGACGCACAGTTGGAGCTTCCCTTTTTTCAAGGGGATGCTGCTCTGGTGTCAGTCCCTGGGATTATGGGCCAAGGTTTTGTCCCTTCCCCCCACTTCCCACTAGCTTAAATGAACTTATTTTGTACCTGTGGGCATTGAAATAATTCAGTGAGGTCAAAAATTGTACAAAAGTGTATGTGCTTGGAGAAGGAGGGGCAGTACCTACACCAATTAAGTTACTAAAATCCAATGACTTTGAGCTGCTGTGTTTGGGGCATTAAAGTAATCAAATCAAGCCTGTTGCCTGAGATTGTTTTCACAGCTTCCCTCCTCACCTCTTTTATGGGTCTGTATCCCTGACATTGTAAAATTATATGAATGTGGTTCCTTCCATGAAAATCCAAAGTGAATACCACCCAAGGAAGATATGCCAAGCTGAGAAAGGAAAAATTTTCTAGAAATGGGAAAATAAATAAATAAAAACAATTTGCTTCATTTTTTGTAAAGTCTATGATACAATATGGACACCATCATATATCTTAGGTCTTTAGATCGGGGGCTGGGGTTTCATCTTTAAGATAATCCCTTGTTTTTCTCTATCCTTTCCACCTATTCAAAATTCCCCAGATATAACTCCAAGCTAAAGAGCAAAGGAAAAATACTGGCAGAGTAGATATAAGGAATGATGAAAAGATATGGAAAGTATTGAAAAGCAGCAGTGATGGTATGTGGGAGGTGGGCTGGAAAAGGGAATGGAACCTGGAAGCTTGTCTGGAATTTCAAGCACCCTCTCTTGAATTAAATTGCATGTTTATTTAGTGTGCCTGGGAGGCTGAAGGAGATCACCATGGACCTGAATCCCACTCTCAGCCACCTCTTTGCACCTATATTCATAAGAGAGATGAGAGTCAAAGTGTCACTAAGTAGCTTTATGTCCTTAGGGAAGTCATTTAACTTCTCTGGGCCTCAAGTTTCTCATATGAAAATTGAGGTGACTGAACTAAGTAAACTCTAATTCCTTCCAGCTCCAATATCCTACGAGTTGCCTATGAACCATAGGCTTGGTAACATTCACTGAGAATTGAATGCTGGCTCACCTGGCTGTGTTCATCATCTCTGCCTGCTTTGCGGGTATAATAAAATATTCAGTGACTTGGCCAGAAACGCTGAAATGCAGGCTTTTGAGCTTTCAGCCAGGATAAGAAGGCATAGGGTAAGAGGCCTGGGAAGTGATGCTTTTTTGTTTTTGTTTTTGTTTTTATAATGCCACGGTGTTAATTTTCTTGTCTCTTTAGGATCCAGAGGCTAGCTATGATTTTAATGATAATGACCATGATCCATTTCCCCGATATGATCCCACAAATGAGAACAAGTGAGTAAAGGTGCATTTGGGTGAAATGAAGTACTTTACAATGCTTTTATCTTGTTTGAGAAAATCATACCATACATTTCATCCACATTTCAGCCCTCAGAAAACGTTAATGCACAACATCATAACACAATATTTTGTTGCTTTTAAAACAGAAACCAAAGTTTCTATTTTTATATTCCCTTTGGCTTATAGAACCATATTTACATTAAACTTGTTACATTATGAAATTCTCCTCAAGTGTTACTGAATTGTTGAAGCTTTAGAAAGAATGTTTGAGACATAGAGTACACATTTTGAGGCCACCCCTCCCCTCGATTCCTCTAGGGATTTTTTACTTTCAGCAACATGCTTGATGTTTGTCATGAAAAGAAATATATGTAAAGAAATAGATATGAACAATGCCCACAACTTACGATGGTGGCTACAATCACCTCACCAGTTCTCTCCAAAGAGTATGGCAAGACTCCAGACAAGAGAAATGCTTCTAAGGTCTGGCTCCTGAATCCAGCACAGTCTCCAGGGCATTGAGCCAGCTGGCAGTCTTCTCCAGAGTTCCTGCTGCTGTAAGGCCATAGGGAAGAGAGAGGAGACAGCACCCGACTCCCAGATTCTCTCTTTTCCCTTGAAGCCACATTATGGTGAAAGAGGCCAAGAGCCACAGAGGCCATGAGCAAGAACTTGTAAAGGGAGAGGCCAAAGAAAGACCCAGAGGCAAGAGACTTTCAACCTCTGTCCTAGCTCCAAAGAAACTTTGAGGGCATGTGGACCCTCAAAGTGTCCATGCCCATGGGAGAAAACATCTTTGTTCTTACCAGTGTTCTCACAGACATCAAGAAGACATTCAAACTTTCCTCTTCATTTTCTCTACACAGAAGAGACTTGCACCAAAATGATCAAAGCCAAGGTCAATATTAGGGCTTGCTGCTACAAAATTAGGGCTTACAAGTAAGGATGGAAAAAGCTAAGCATCTAATAGCTCTTAATATATGTCACATGAAGTGCTTCTCTTTTCTCTCTGGATCGCTCTGTCTCCTGGACTGTTACCCGACTCTCTCTCTCTCTCTTCTCTCTCTCTCCCTCCCTTATTCTCCCTCAGAACTCCCAAGTGGCTGATGCAGTAATATTGACCTAAAGTTATTTCTTTCTTTGGATTGTCCCCTCTCCAAAAAGCCAACAAACCCCAGGTTGGGAGGCTGGGCACATGGACTTAGCCTCAACATCTGGGTGTTTATTTCTTCCTTGGGGAAAGTGGGAGGCTTGCGGATAGTTCAAAGACACGACTTCGTTCAGTACCATTTATTTTTTTGAGGTTGAGCAAAGGGGTTAACTGCAAATACCCCTTAGAGGTGAAAACATTCCAGTAAAAGTACAACAGGAACCACTGGCAGGGGTACCCTTGGAAGAAAGTGGGAGTGTCTCAAAGCTTACAGCAGACCCTCAGACAAACTTTTTGCTATGTTTCTGAAGCAGGATAATGTAGGACCAGTAGGGACACCTACTCTTTGGGGGCACAGCCTTGTAATGAAGTTATGGCTTTGCCAATTCCCTGTGTAGAGGGTGCTCTTGGGGAAATCACTTACCTCTCTCTGCCTCCACTTCATTTTCTTCCCCTAAAATGGGTGACAATGTACCTTCTTCCTGTGTTTCTTAAATGAACTTCCTGAGGAAATGGTAATAAGTACTTGGAAAAAAGTGTAGCCTTCTTAGAATGGAGTAGAAACAACTTTCATTCTACCACCTTGGTTAAGACTAAGGGAAATCTGTTCCCAGACACTTGGGTGCAGTTGAGGAGACTTAGCTGGAGGCCCTGGCTTTTTCCTACGCAGTATATGGTCCTTCCAGGCAGATCCTGGGTCTGGTCCCAGGATCCAGTGTGGGTGATAACTTGTGTGATGGCTGCATAGTGGCCAAATTCTTGATGAAATGATATTCTCTGGAGTTTTTCCATTCAGGAGATGGAACACTCAAACCTTCCTCAAAACAAAGGGGATCTCACATCACAGCATTTATAATAGTTGTTTTATATATACAATTATAATAAAATGTGATTTCCCCAAACTCAGAGAGCTCCAAAGGTCCCAGGGGAAGCAGCTCATATGGTGCTATTTGTTCTGTGCTTGAAAACTCTTCCAGAGCATAGTCTGCTGTGAACTTTCCACATAGCAGTGAGAGAGCACGGCATAGCCCAACAGTTAAGAGCAGACTTGGGAGCCAAATTTAGATCAAATATTAGATCTGCCACTTAATGATCTTGAGCAAATTATTTAACTTCTTTGTGCTTGGGTTTTCTCATCTTTTGAAAATGGATACCTACTTCCTTGAGTCAGAGGTATTAAGTGAGTTTGTATTTATATACGTTTATATGAGTTTTATGAGTTTACATGGGTTCTATGAGTTTATATGAGTTCTATGAGTTTATATATATATATATATATATATATATATATGTAGTGAGGTGTTGAGTTTATATATGTTGTATTATATATTATGTATAATACTTTATTGAGTTATATATATATATTTATATATATACTTACATATATAAACTCACTTAATACCTCTAACTCAATGAAGTATATTATATCTCTCTATTTGTATATCTGGCATTTAAACAAATTGATTTGTTTAAAAATTATTCCACAAGATAGTTTAAATACTACTCTTATTCTGGTTAAAATATGCTTGTTCCACATGTTATTTAAGCCATATGTGTTTGTGTGTGTATATATATATATATATATATATACACACACATATATATATGTATATATATGAGTTAAATAACATGTGTGACAAGGATATTTGGCTTACACATATACACATATATGGCTTGGACATTGGTACATAAAAAAATTAAATAAGTGTTTGCTGTGATGATGATGATGATCACAGCTTCTCATTTGGTAACTGAGTTAGACTTTCTTTCAGTGAGAAATCAACATGACAAGAATAATATCTACTGGGAGCAGCAGAGACAAGTCAATTTTCTGAGCCAATTCAGAACCTGCTATTTAGAAATGACATAATGAGCAACTCTCTCTCAGGATCCTCTTGACTATCAACCAAAAAGGTGGCACCATTATCATTTATTAGAAGGTATAATAAAAAATAGAGTTGTCTTCCAGCATGTTGTCAGACATAAATCCCTTAGGTTTGGAAAATGAATGGCCCCATTTTGTCTTGGCCTTTACAGCAATTGGAAAGGTATTATACCCCAATTCCAAGGATATTATCTCTTCAAACTATCTGTATTGCTGTTGTCTTTATTACCATGTAAATGAGATTAATAGAAGCCACATCTGAATGCTACTCTGAAAGTCAGAGAGGAATCACTAAATAATAAAATCTTAACAGTGCAGGTAACTCTTACTATTAAGCTGACATAAATCTGTATTCAGTATTTCAACACCAATTACGGATTGTTTTTCTAGTTAAATAACAAGTGTGACAAGGATATTTTAACCAGAATAAGGGTAGTATTTAAACTATCTGGTGGAATAATTTTTAAACAAATCAATTTGCTTAAATGCCAGTTACTACTATTGTTCTAAGACAATAGAGAGTTCTTTTACTGCCACATCTCACTTAGAAAAGAGAAAGAGCTGCAGGTCTATAAAGAATGACATAGGAACACCTTCATAAAGTCTCCTTCTCTCAACGTTTGCAGGTGGAACCTGAGGAAAGAGGAGGAAAACATGTCAACACATATTTGTACCATGATCCTCCTGCTGCTTTCACTAGAAAATAGTCCTCCATATATAAGGAGAAATAAATAATAGGTGCTGTCACACTGCATTATTTTTTAGGACAAAGACACAACCCTGGGGATGTCTGTCAGCAGGTTGATTCTGTTGGCTCAGGCTGAAGACTTGCACTGGATTCTTTTGCTATCCTGAGCCCTGTCTCCCATCCTGTACACATGAAAATATATAAGAAGGCAGTGGTGACTTCTGGAAGTACATTTCTCAGAGAAGACAACTGAATTACTCCTCCTACTAAGGCAAAGAGCGTTAAGCCATCCACAAAGCATGAGTGCCTTCTGTGTGTTCAGATGTGCACACTATTCTTAGGGAATGGGTGTGGTCAGGACAGCTTCAGTTACAAATGAAAGAACTCTAACTCAAAGATTAAGTATGATAGGGATTTAAAAAATATTCACCCAAGGGATGCTCTAGTTTCTGATGTTGCAAGATCCAAGAACTCAAATAGTATGTTTTCAGGACACCAAGCACTCTGTTTCCAACTCTAGCGCTGCTCGCCTCCGCTTGGCTTCACTCTCAATAGAATTCTGCCTGGCAGAGCAAGACCCATATGACTCACATGGAACTTCAAGTTCATGATTCCTAAGAAAGAGTAGGGGTTTCTTCCCTATAATCTGCATCAGTCCTTGAAAGCTGCCTGAGAGGAGGAGCCTCATGATTGAAAAAAAATCACAAAAAGTCAGGAGGACCACTTCCCCAAACAGAAAAGAGCTAGCATACATAAAAGAAGCAGGTGTTTGCTGCATCAGGGAATATCTTGAATTAAAGATAATTATATTGTCTTGACTTAGAATTCCTATCCAGGATTAACAGGAAGGAGAAGGAATCTTATTTTGTGGAATGAGACCAGAAAATCATCTTTGCAACTTTAGGACAAAGAGAAGTCAAACAATTCTTCTGGATGGCCCAGTCAATTTAGGAATTTTGTATTCCATGCTATGCTGAATTAATAGATGGCTAGCATAGTAGACTTGAAATATAAATGGCCAACATTATTGCTCAGAGCTAACCCTTCCTCTCTCTTTCTCTATGTTGGTATATCTGGTAGGCTCCTCCAAGCCACCAGTAGCTTTTACACTGTTCTGTGTTGTTTCCACAATAGATTAAATTCATAAAATAAATGAATTCACATTAATGACCTTTTGGCTTATTGGCTCTCTTGAGTCAAGAGGGTGGTGGGGAAAAGACAATCATCCTCAGAATTTTCGAATTGATGCTTTAGTTGTGGAATTTGCTGTTTTGAAGATGCATTTTTCTTCCAAATACTCTGAAATCATAAATTGCCCTCTTTGCTTGACTGCAAAACCAATCAGGTTCAGGCTTCTGGCCCCAGTTGGGGGTTTCAGGAGCATCTTGGCTTTCCAATTAGCTGGTAATGTCTTGAAAATATCTCAAGCTCCTCTTGGACCAGATAATCTTCAGACATTTTAGTGTGCCATATATTTAGAGGAAAGGAGGAGGGCTTAATAAGAGATGTTGTTCTATCATATCCTACTAAGGCTGATCAAGGATAATCTAACCCAAGGCAGTCACTAGGGAGAAAAATGAGGAGCCAGTTAACAAAAAGTGTAAAGCAGAGCCATTTCTTTGAAATTGTTTCTGAATGTCAGAGTTCTTATAGTAGTATCAATAGTTAACACTTACTGGCTTCTTAATATCTGCCAGCCACTGTTCTAAATGGTTTACATATAATTTGTCATGTGACCAAGCCTTTGAGGACAAGTAACTTACCCAAGGTCACACCCTTAGTGAATGGCAGAAGCCAGAATTTGAAGTCACATACTTTGGCTCTAATACTTGTGCTCTTCATCTGAACATAAGTTTTATCTTCTACTAATTTTTTTGAAAAGACAGTAACAAGGCTGACAAAAAGTTAATATATCGATGCCCCATGAATGAAGTCATGTGCAAAACAAATGTTTGTTCTTCTGTATGTTTTATAATTCTTATTTTTGAATCCTCAGGCATGGGACCAGATGTGCAGGAGAAATTGCCATGCAAGCAAATAATCACAAATGCGGGGTTGGAGTTGCATACAATTCCAAAGTTGGAGGTAACAGAGAATTGTCCCTGTAGTTTGGCACTTTAATGTGAGGCTTACATCTCACATTGTAAATGGGGGAGGGTAACTTTTCTTTTTAACAACTGGAGGAAGAAAAGAGTTCCATGCAACAGTTGCTGCAGGACTTGAATATGATTTGCAAACAAATCAATAGATATGGATTCCTAGAAAATGGATAGCTGAATACAGCCTATACATCTCTGCAGGAAAAAAAAAATGTGAAAATTTGGCTAGATTATGAACCAAATCTAATTTTCTCTGTGTTCTGATTTAGAATGGTTTGTTATTGAGTGCTTGCTTAGGAAACAGAAGGAGGAGGTAAATTTAGGCAAAGACTTTTCCTTCCTCTCAATTCTGTAGAAGTCCTTCACTTTTTAGCAAAGAACAACTTCAAAATTTTAAAAAATACATACTTATTACATTAAGTAGCCAAATTTTATCTTTGATAGCAAGGAAGTAGAATCTCTAATTGTTTTCATCAGTGTCCTTGTGGGGCAACACATGGTAAGCTGCATTAGGGCAACTGAGGACATTTTAATAAAGAAACTGTTTACAAGAGTTAGAGAAAACCAACAAGGGGCTAACAAGTGGTTGACAGATGTTACCACCTTTAGCCTTAAGAAGCACAGGGAAGGAAAAGTCGCCAGCAAGTAGAGAGGGAGAACTGTGGTCACTGGAGAGAGACCCGCTGGATAGGCCTTGAGTACAACAACAGAACTACTTCTAGGCAAAGGGGATCCAGGCAAAGGGGGAGCTACTTCTAGCCAAAAGGGATCCAGGGGCACAAGTACCTCGTTCTCCTCTTGATACCCACCCTCTTGCTGGGGTCTTCTGTTGGCTGAACCCAGTGGGAAGAGAGAGCCCATTGCTGCAGTCCATGTTCTAATGGAGAAGAGTAGAAAGTGGATCTGCAGGGGCCAACAGAAAAGATAAAAATCGTCTCTTCTCTGTATGCTATCCCTACCACAGGCATTCACATTATGTTATGAGCTTCAAGTTTAGCTCGGTTTTCAAAAATTATGATCACAAAAAAATCAATTGTAGGACATGTCAATTACAATAAACTTCCATTAAACTCTACATGAGTATACCTTGCATTTGGTTATGTATTCCTTTTTAGAAACAAAATAAATATATATCCTGATGTAATGCATCCATCATGAATGTAGGGCACTCTTAGAATTTTAAGTGCCATTCCTGATTCCTTTGATACTAACATCTTCAAAGCGTTCTGTTAATTTTTTAAAAAAATAAAGGCAGAAGCACAAATTATGTAATCGACTAGTAAAATAATTCATTCTTTAAGTCAAAATGAATTAAACAGCTATAGTTTGTGAAAGAACCACCTGATCACTTCATTTTGTAGAGGAAGAATTAGAAGCAAGCTGCTCAAGGTAACGACAGCTAGTTTGTGGAAGTGTAGAACTGAAACACAATTCCAAGCCTACTGATTTTATTCATTACTCCATTCTTTGATGGTCTAGCCCCAAATGCATTTTTTTTTTTTTACCAATAATCTTCATTTACTAGGCACCTACTGTATGTCAGTTACTTACTCTACCACATATTGCAGGCAGTGTATCCTGGTGGTTAACAGATTTGGGGGCTAGATTTATAGGCTTGAAATTCTGGCTCTCCTGTTTCAAGCTCTGTGACCTTGAGCAAGTCACTGTCCCTTCCTGGCCTCAATCTCTCCATTTATAAAGTGAGGAGAATTACAGCACCCACCTCAAATGGTGGATGTAAGGTTTAGGTGAGTTCATACATGTAAAGCCTATGAAATGGTGGCTGCATATAGACTGTCCTGAATTCACATGAGCTGTTATCATCCCCATTTTACAGTTGAAGAAACTTGAGGCACAGAGGGGTAAGTGGCTTGCCCAAGATTCCACAGCTAGCAAGTAGCGGAGCTGGAATTTTTTTTCTAAATACATTTTTTGAGACTGAGTCTTGCTCTGTTGCCCAGGCTGGAGTGCAGTGGTACAATCTGGGCTCACTGCAACCTCTGCCTCCTGGGTTCAAGCAATTCTCCTGCCTCAGCCTCCCAAGTAGCTGGGATTATAGGTGTGTGCCACCATGCCCAGCTAATTTTTGTATTTTTAGTACAGACAGAGTTTCTCCATGTTGGCCAGGCTGGTCTTGAACTCCTGGCCTCAAGTAACGCACCCACCTTGGCCTCCCTAAGTGCTGGGATTATAGGCGTGAGCCAACACACTTGGCCCTAAACGTATTTTTAAACAATTTCGTTTTTACAAATACAACTTTCACTGATCATGTCAATTACATATCATTTTACTTTTTGCTCCATAGTAAACAACTGAAAATCGAAGGCTGTGCACTCCACTGCATTATGAGCCTGAAGCCAGAAATAACCAGGTAGCTGCCTGTAATCTGTCCAGATTGCTTTTGCCTTCCTGGCTCTTGAATTCATAAGTCTGATGACGGATGACAGCCTGTTGGAAAGCACAAAGAGCTACCACATCTACATTGTCCTGATGAAAAATGATTACCCCTCGGGAGTGAAATCCATGGCAATGATTTCATCCTTGAGATTATTTAGAAGAAAAGGAAGCATGTTTCTTGAAAATATTTCTTAGCAAACAGATGAAAGGATGGCCTCTGGGCTATTTTTAATCAGGGCTTAGAAACAAGAGTGGTTTCCGTATTCGTTAGTTTCCTGTTGTGGCTAGATCTTTTTAAGCTACGTGCTTTCCTCTCCAGAGTCCTTCGTGTGGCACTGGAGCCACAGTCATTTGTGAGACAGCCATGAGCAGGTGCATCGTGGGAGGGCTGCTTTAGGGTCTTTCTGAATGCTGTTCTGTCATTTAGTTGGGGTGGAAGGGACGACAAACATTTTGTAATTGACAACAACCACAGCCACTTCCTTTCATCTAAGGATGCTGCTTCACTTCAAACTCAATGCCCAGAGGTTCTGCTAGGAACAGAGCCTTGAGTGGGACAAAAATAATAAAATAAAATAAAAAAATCACAGCTGCCTACACTACTACATAGTATTATCTTTAAAGTGCGACAAGAAAGCTTATGGGGGCAGTGGCATGTTCCTTCTTTCTGTGGTATCAGTAGCTGGGTTACAGAAATTGGGGGACATCTAGCAGTTACCTGGTTTTTGACTCTTAAAGTACTTTAAAAATACAAATAGTAAGAGTATTGGGCCTTTGTCCATGTACATACTGACATTGACCTTGTGTGTGTTTGTTTATTTTGTTTCTCAGGCATAAGAATGCTGGATGGCATTGTGACAGATGCTATTGAGGCCAGTTCAATTGGATTCAATCCTGGACATGTGGATATTTATAGTGCAAGCTGGGGCCCTAATGATGATGGAAAAACTGTGGAGGGGCCTGGCCGGCTAGCTCAAAAGGCTTTTGAATATGGTGTCAAACAGGTAAGATGCTTAACGTAGACCCACAAGAAGTGAAACTTGACCATTTGGATATGAAGAGAAGGAAAGAACACTTAGGTTACGTAGAAAAACATTGTTGTAGATTTCTTTGAACAAAGTCCTTTACAATTTTTTTTTTTTTTTTTGAGATGGAATCTCACTCTGTCATCAGGCTGGAGTCCAGTAGTGCAGTCTCGGCTCACTGCAATCTCCACCTCCCGGGTTCAAGCAGTTCCCCCCGCCTCAGCCTCCCAACTAGCTGGGACTACAGGCATGCACCACCATGCCTGGCTAATTTTTGTATCTTAATAGTGACGGGGTTTCACCATGTTGGCCAGGATGATGTCAATCTCCTGACCTCGTGATGAACCTGCCCTGGCCTCCCAAGGTGCTGGAATTACAGCTGTGAGTCACCATGCCTGGCCTACAATTTTAAATGCACTTAGAGAGCCAAATCACTCTTCAGAGGGATGAAATTTAAGGGTTAAGAAAGTTTTCCCTATTTGTGGCCAGGTGTGGTGGCTTATACCTATAATCCCAGCACTTTGAAAGGCCAAAGTGCAGATCACTTTGAGAGGCAGACAGATCACTTGAAGCCGGGAGTTTGAGACCAGCCTGGCCAACATGGAGAAATCCCACCTCTACTAAAAACTTTTGCAACCTAGTTTAAACAGTAAAACTGTGGTCTCAACTTAGACGCCTTAGGCGCCTACAATCTCCTCTACTCAGGAGGCTGAGGCATGAGAATTGCTTGAACCCAGAAGGTGGAGGTTGCAGTGAGCTGAGATTGCACCATTTGCACTCCAGCCTGGGTGACAGAATGAGATCCTGTCTCAAAAATAAAAATAAAAATAAATAAATAAAATGAGTTTTCCCTATTTGGGTCTGAGGTGGAATAGAAATTTATTACTTTTAGCATATTTATTTTAAAAGTATTTCTGGACATTTCTTTCTCCTTCCTCATTTTCCTGCTGCTTTCAGGATTTTACGCTAGTAAAATACTACCCAGACTCTTCCAAGTGCTCTGGAAATGCTCTTCAGGTACAGAAACGTGCTGCCTTCTGCTCTGCACCTGCCTGTTGAATACCCGTGCCTTGGCTGGGTTGCTCTGTCACTCGGATTTACTGTATTCCTGCATAGATTCTAAAGCCTTGTGCTCCACAGGATGAAACAAAAGTAGAAACTCTGGAGAGCACAAATTGAAACATCATAGAAAGGGCGGCCTTGACAAGTTCCATTCAATTGAAGAGTCCCTTTTAATGCAGCTGCAAGGCAGATCTGAATAATCCCTAATTTTGTCATTCTATCAGTCAGCCAGAAGATTCAATCAGAAAAGAAAGAGAGGAAGTTCAAAGATTCAAGTGCAGTGACATAAACCAAGAGAAGGGTGGAAAAATATGAGTAAGTGCAAAAGGCTAGATTATGAATCTGCATAAGAAAGAGAAGCATGTGCTCGGCCCTACCCCAGGAGGGCCGAGACTGGCAGGGCCACAGTCCAGTGGCTTATAACACACAGCCTTGTGAGATTTCCACCATTGAAGCCAAAAGACCTGGAGTTGAAGATAAATCCCAAATAGCTATCTCTGAGAATTTCACACATGTATTCGTTGGGGATTTTATTGGGATATAACAGTGACCCAGTAGATGATAACAGATGATATGCATTCTGGCTTTTCCTTTAGGGGAGACAGGGGAAGGGGTCCATCTTCGTCTGGGCTTCGGGAAACGGGGGGCGTCAGGGAGATAATTGTGACTGTGATGGCTACACAGACAGCATCTACACCATCTCCATCAGCAGTGCCTCCCAGCAAGGCCTGTCCCCCCTGGTACGCTGAGAAGTGCTCCTCCACGCTGGCCACCTCTTACAGCAGCGGGGATTACACCGACCAGCGAATCGTATGTTGCTTTTGTCTAATTCTCTCTGCTTAGGTAGGAGAGCGTGGCATGCATGCAAAATGATCCCCCTAACTGACCTTTGGTTGGATTGATTCGCTTAAGCTTGATGTCTCAGCTGGGGAGACTCAGGCTTACTCACTTGAAAGGTTGGCGTACATCAGAAAGTTTTCTCTCCAGGGATAATGACACTTCTGCCAAGATGATCTTCCCCTCTGTCATTTTTAAACCCAGCCTTGAGAAGCCACCAAACCTGTCATTACACACAGCCGAGACTCCAAGTGTCTTTTCTGCTTGTCTGATGCCTCTCTGGAAACAGCCTTAAAGGAGATTTCAGGGTTGCTGGGGCTTTATCACCCTTGTACTTGCTGATCCTTTAATAGCAGGCATACAGTCTGACTTGCCCTGTAGCAGATGATAAAAATACAGAGTCTATACCAGCTATGTCCTCAGAATGGACAACCTGCAGGAAAATAGTCTCAGTGTCCCCTGAGGTTAACTGATCAGCATCTGGGTAAGCAGCTCAGGAGATTGTATGCTCAGAAAGCTCCTCCAGCCCTCCCTTGCCTGTGCCTCTGCTTCCATGAGTCAGACGGCCAAGGGCAATTATTGGATTTCCCTTCAAGGGCATGATGCTGGAGGGGCATTTAGGAGCTTTGAGAACAAAGGGAGGCACTTTTAATTTAAAAATTTAAAGCCCCAATTTAACTCCTGACACAGAAAGAACCAAATAGCTAAAGTGTATAGATCCTATCTCAAGGAAATAGCAGCTCATGGTCTAATTAGAGGTTGGATGAACCTTATAATAATGACCTTGGAACATGTGCAAGATTCCTATTCATGGCATCTCAACAAAATTGTCAGCCTGAATGTCGTCTTCATACAGGATCAATCTTCGGCAACCTAGTTTAGTCAGTGAAGCTGTGGTCTCAACTTAGAAGTGTGGGCCTGCTTCTCATGAGCATCTCTTCAGCTACTCAAGTAATAGACAGTGACATTCTACCCAGGGGTTTTTACGGCAGGCATATTTTACAGCTTCTGAAAGGGGCATATCAGACATTTGCCCCACTTGTCTTCAGAGCCCCTGGCTGTTGTCATTTCCTGGGTGTCCAGAGCTGCCTTTAGAAAATGGCCTGTTAGGCATTTTAGAATCACCATTTCATAGACTGTTCCTTATCTGGGCTACCCTGCACTGAAGCAGAAGAAAGATTTTCTATATTTGTAAAACTCCCTCCTTAAGAAAGCCAGCCTTAGGAGAGACAGCTGGTGGATTCTATTTGAGACAGTCTCAGTAACATAACCTTTCTCTTACGCAAACCTTTTCCCCAGCATAGTCATCTCTGGGGGCTTGCTTGCGTCAACAGGTAAAAAGGGCAACCTTGCTTCCGCAGCCCTCTGAGGAGTGGAGCCATTATAACTTGAGAAATTCAGCAACTCCAAGCAGGAAGCCAATGGAGGTGATAATAGAACAAATTATTTTTTTACACCTCCCTCCCACACATCGAAATGTCGAGCTAGAACTTCAGTGCTAGAGCCTGGGTGGGTGTCTTGTTAGTAATCCCTTGGCCCAACCAGCAGTGCCGTGGTCCTTAAGGCAGACAGGAAGTCTTTTTAGTTTCTTCCCTTCCTCTCAGCAATCTCTTCATTACCCTAAAGTTAGCCAGGGTAATTCCTTACTTGCAAGAAAATCATGTAAAAATACTTTTACAGAGAACATTTTGGTTAAGTCTCAGCATGTGAGTCAGGGAATATAAATCACATTTTACAGATGGGGAGCCAAACGACTTGCCTGAGGACAAATCTGTTAGGTAGCAGTTAGAGAATCTGAATCCAGAACTAAGTCCAGCACACTTTAAAGACCCACCCTTTTCCTCAAAGTGCAAATGTGGACACCAACTCACGGTATCAAATCTAGTCAACAGTGAGTGCAAACTACATACTAAGCATTTTTTGTGCAAGTAGTTCAAATGGCTAAGACCAGGATGGCTTCATATCCTTGTGCTGAGGAGGCAGCCGAATGTCACTCTGAAGGCAAAAGGGAATTTTGTATGAGACAGAATTTCTAAATATGCCAGACTAAACACAATGGACCTGATGATTAATGGGCCAGCATGATTCACAGTGATTTTGAAACTTTGTTTTTTATAGACAGCATTTCGTTTGGGCATCTCAGAAAAGAAAATATTCATAGTGGGAGTACTTCATCCCCAGAAAAGGCATCTTGCTGCCAGAATTACAGAAAAGTTGCATATAGAGGAGAGTGAACTAAAATAGCAGATGGCAAACATCCGCCCGTGGTTTAGAGGAGAAAGTAGGCAATCGAATCAGCTGAGTTTCCTGGTCATAGCAGATGCAGCCTTTGGTACAGTTAACCCCCAAGACAGGCTCACACTCCTCATGTGTTCTCCCCGCCTTTCTCTCCCTCCTGACGCCATCCAGACGAGCGCTGACCTGCACAATGACTGCACGGAGACGCACACAGGCACTTCGGCCTCCGCACCTCTGGCTGCTGGCATCTTCGCTCTGGCCCTGGAAGCAAAGTAAGGCCCAGAAAGCTTCTAGTCACCTTTACAAAGGCTGATTCTCCTTCTTTTTAATAACATTTATTTGTTTTTTCTGAATACACAGTGACAGAAGAAATTTTGGAATAATGCAAATAAGAGCTCTTTCCTGCCACGTTGAGGTCACTAGCCATAGCTGACATCTCAGTGTAGATTTAACACACTCACATCTTACAAAATTGGGATCTTAATATAGACATTATTTTGTATTCTGTTTTTAAAATCCATTCTACAATATAGTAAATGTATTTCCTCCTAAGTCAATATCCTTTGACCTTCAGCACTCATGCTATCCCTCAAATCTTCTTCCCGCTCAGCTACAACGCCTTTTGTTTATTTCCATCCAGCAGGATTTTGTTTAAATAGCTTCCAGTGGGCAGTATTAGGAACAAGCTTTCAGCAACTCCTTTCTTTGAATATATAAGCCTAGTCCTGGAGCTGATACAACCACATCAGGGGACATGAGATTTAAAGACAGGATTTTTACCTTTTCATAGTGTTCCATTGTATAAATGCGAATTTTGTTAAAGTCATCTAATCATGCTTTAACATCATCGTTGGTAAAAGTCAGAGTTGTCATCTCTGATAATTTCCTCAGGATAAACACTTAGAATTGGAATTTCTGGGTCAAAGGGCAAATATGTTTTAATGATTTTGATGCATATTGACAAGATGCTGCCTTGAATGACTATATCATTTTATCCCCTCCAGGAGTATGTGTGTGAAACTGCCAGTTTCCAAAACCCTTGCCAATACGACTTTTATTATCTTTTAAAATATTTGCTATTTTGATAGGTGAAAACAGTATCTCAATATTTCATACCCCTCAGCTCTTTGCCTTCTGTGGTTGCTTCTTTATGGCCTTAGTTTTGTTTTATGGCCTCGGTTCACAAAAGCTAGATGTTTTATAAGTTTGACATTTACCTTTTAATTTGTTTCTATGTAATTTTTAATGAAACTAAATTGATACGTCTGTAGTTATGTTTGTCAGTCTGTTTCTTTAAGGCTTCTTCCTTTGCTTTTATGCTCAGAAAAATCCTCACAACCCCAAATTAGATAAACATTTATTTATATGTCTTATATTATGGTTCCTTTACCATATTTAATTTCTAAATATCTCTGGGATTTATTTCGTGCATGATGTTAAAAAAAGATTTAACATTTTTTTCTCATAATTACCCAATAGTCCAATACTTGACACAGAGGAAAAAACTGAACTGTCTCACACTGCACATCACAGCTTTTTATGTGCCCTCATTCCTGCTTTCTGATATGTGGTGACAGCGAATCTTGAAATGTCAAGTCAGGTGCTGTGGTTGCATATTAGAGGAAGTGATTAAACTTGTAAATTGCTATTATCCTACTTAATAAGGAGATTATCCTAGAAGAAATTACTTATTCTCTAAGAGAGAACAAAGCAGTGTCCTCATGTCATGTTCAGTAGACGCGCTTCGTAATAATAGAAGGGAAGGACATCTTGGCCTTTTGCCACAACTGCAAAAGCCCTGAGGTTGCTGAGCCTTTGTCCAGGAGAGTCCAGTTTCTCTCTAGGATCCCTGGGGCTTCCTATGGAGATGGTGTATATTCCTGGGTATCTCGATTACGAGATGGCGACAGTGGCTAAACAAGACAGGTCTAGCAAGGCTGTTACCGAGATTCCACCTACTTGGAGGATCTGGAGATGCTAGCAAGGGAAGAAGCAAATCCAGGTGCTCAATTAGAAATAGATATTGGGCCCCCCAGGAAAACTATGTTCAGAATCTGAGTTCAAGTATAATAGGAAGTAGATGGGCAAAAGACAAAAATCTATGAACACAAACTGCGACTGGCATCAGCAGATCCAAATAAACTTCAAGAAAGATTGTCCAAGCAGTGAAAATTGCAGGGAATACCTGGCTTCAAGTTCTAGCTCTACCACAAGCTATGTGGCCTTAGGCAAGTTAATCTACATAGGGGGCTCAGTCTTTCCATCTATAAAATAAAGGGGTCAAACCAGAGCTGTTTTTCAAACTTCTTCCCTTCCTAAGATTCTCAGAGTTGAGATTTAAAATGTCAGCATATATAGATAATCCAATGTGAATTGTTGGGGTCAGTGATGAAGGGTCTCAACTGGAAGAAAATAGGGTCCTATGGATTATAGGATCCTGTGCAACAGATTTATTATATTTAAGATTTCAAAATACAGACTACTAACCCAGGGAGCAGTTAAAAGAAAGCCATCTTAAAATTTTATGTCTAGAACCCTTCTTCTCTATCCAACACCTGTCAGATGCATGTAAACAGAGCTAGCCATGCCTAGCCCATCCTTGTATAGTGACCAATATAGTATAAATATCCATCTGCTGAACATATGTAATGTCAATTTTATGTAAGAACTGAAATTGTAAAAGTGCAATCCTTGGTTTCTAAGACTTCAAACCTTCTTTTTCTGTATAGTAGAAAATGATCTTATATAGAAAATAATCCTTCCCTTTCCTTTTTCTTTTGGAGACAGAGTCTCACTCTGTCACCCAGGCTGGAGTGCAGTGGCGTGATCTTGGCTCACTGCAACCTCCACCTCCCAGGTTCAAGCAATTCTCGTGCCTCAGCTTCCTGAGTAGCTGGGATTAGAGGCATGTGCCACCACACCTAATTTTATCCTTCCTTTTTCTATATAGGAGAAAATGATATAGGAATGATCTAGCCTCATTAATCTCAGTGTCTGATGGACCGTCTTTAAAGCAGAGGTTTCATTTCTATGAAACACTCAAATGGGTTTCAAGGGGTCCATGAATCTCTTTGCAACTAAATTCCGAATTGCTTATAAGTGTGTGTATGGCATATTTCTGGGGAATGGCTTATAGGTTTCACCAGATTCTCAGTGTTCGTGATTTAAGAGATGTTAAGAGTGTGATCTCCCAGGTGCATATCATTTTGATTCAATTCACTTTGATTCAATTCATCAGTAAGATAGATATGACTGATCTATCTTAACATTTATATCCTTACTGCCAAGACACATAGAGATTATTAAGATGTCTGTTCTCAATTGGACATTATTCTGAACCCTATTCAATTGTCTGTACCAAAGCTGAATGCCAGAATTTCTAGAAATGTGACCAAGCTTTATCCCAAGGCACTCAAGAATGAGAAAATCATTTAATCATGTGCCATCCCACAGGAACAACTATGGAGACTGACGAACCCTTGCCTAAACTTATCAAGAATAATGACATCCAATATTGATTAGGTTCTTACTATAGACCAGACACAGCTGACCTCTTTATATACAATATTAATTATAATTTTTACAACATTCTTATGATATAGAAATTATTCATTTCACTTATAAATGGAAAAAATTAAGGTTTAGAGAGGTTGAGATATGTAACCAAGATCCCACAAAGAGATTCAAACTCAAGTCTCTGATAGCAAAGCCTGTGTTATCAGCAACCACACCTTGCAGCCTCCCCCAGCCCTGTGAGGGAGAGGCAGTGTTGAATGGCAGCCGATCATCCCCTCAAATAAAGGAGGGTTAAGAAGATTGAGGCTGATAAATGAACATGCATTTATGAGTTTCTCATAAGTTTTCTGTCACAAGCAGACTACTCAGTATGCTTTGTTAAATGTTATATAGCCAGAGTGTTGGGGAATGGGAGGAGAAAAGGGAAGGAGAAGGAATGGTTTCTGGTTGAAATATGTTCAGAGAAATACCTTCCTTTACTAAAGCAATGTTTCTCAAGCACCAGCATACATAATCATCACCTGGGGAGTTTATTTAATATGCAGGTTCCCAGGTCCTTTTGCCAGCAACTATTCAGACCTTGTACCTGCCTGGAAGTTTCTGGTATGCAATCTAGGAATTCCTTTTTTTTTAACGAATCTCCCAGTCACTTTTTAATGCTAGTAATACCTTAACCAAGTTTTGAGAAGCAAGTGTTACAGAGAGTTACTTTTACCACTGTGTTTTCCTACAACTTCATCGACTGTGTTTGTGTAGAAACCCATTAGAATAGTTAGTAGGTGCATCTTGGAAATAAATATGAGAGAAACGAATTCCTTGCATAAATGTCTGTGGCACTATTACTATTATTATGTAGTGAATATACCTAAGAAATCTGGTAGAAAATAGCCTCAGCCTTCTGAGGAGAGATCAAAAGAATCAGAATACCTTTTAATAGGTGAGGAAAATACTGAAGTGAACCATTGAATCCCTTCACACCAGAAATATTAAACAAACAGGTGAGCCAAATTTCTGGTTTTGCTAAAGCCTGGAGAAGAGAAATGGACTTTCAGTGCTGCATGAAACCTTTGGAAAAAATCACAACAAAAAATTCTTGACTTTGTGGGTTGTGAAATGTTAGAAAGCCCAAGTTAGAAAATTTTTCAGATCTGGGCTAATTTAGGTATGATTAGAGGCTGAACCAGATAGTTCTGAAGACTTTTAACGCTGGAATTTTGTCTCCAAATTACATTACCTACATCTCTTCTAATTAGAAGCAGTGCTTAATTCAGTGTTTAATTGCATACCCTTATTTTCTGTAAACATATCTTTGATTAGCAACCCAATGCAGTTTTTAAAAATTTAATTACTGTGGATGTCGTTGAGCACAAATTAACAAAGGAAGGCTGTCAGGAATGAGTTGCACTGTTGTCAGCAGCTCCTTTTTATTTATAAAACACAAGCACACAAATGAAGAATAACTCTATTAGAAAAATAGGCTGTTCTAATTGCATGACAATGGAGCTCCTTGAATATTTTGCAAAGACTAGCTAAAGGAAACTTTTAAAACAATAAAACCTGCAAACATATAAAATATATGCTCTACGACAGAAATGTAGGACATCTTGCCTTAAGCCTCCTCAGTATGTTTCCTCCTTCCTGCCTCCATACACGTACCTGTGCACTGATGATCCAAATGGAAAACTGGTATGTTGCCCATTGACTGCCTTGATACGAGGCTTTTACCTAAAACTCCTTTGAAAAGACTGGAAGGAAGCAAGCAGTTCAATAAAATGCTCTATTCTATTTACACGTGTACCAGGTGATTATGAGGCAAGCATTCTGGGACTCACTGAGGATCCCTAAACCGGTGTCCTTCCAAGGCCTCTGTCAATCCCTCTCCAGGGTGAAGTGGTATGTTTGTCAGGAGCTCAGCTCAGGGGAGCTGAACTGTCAGGTGTGGAGTAACCCATTAATGCAACAAGTCAAAAATGAAAGCATTGAACCTTTAATCACTTACTGCTATGATATAAGCAAGAGTCTGAAACCGGAGAAAACACTGACTCGCCCTGCTCCATTTTCCCCCATGCCATGGCACACTGGTTGAGTTGCTCGGCACAGACATGAGGGTCATCTCACTGTTGAGGGAACCCCCAACAAAAGGCTCTGGCAATTTTATGGACTCTCAGGTGTGAGGTGGCGAGGAACCAAGAGAGCGCAGGCGTGGAGGAGCACCAGGCACTGAGTCGGAATGAGGAAAGTGCCTGGATGTTTCCCCTCCTCTCTCCACCAGGAGGCCTAGGCAGAGGCGCCTGACCGAGGGACCTAGGAAGGAAAGCTCTCACCAGCTAGGAATATCAATATGGGTCGAACATGAAGGGCCCCGGGCCTGCAGCTTTCATGGGAACTCCTCTCAGAGGCTGCGAGGCACCAGCTGTGCACTGTGTCTGCGTGGGAAGGCAGCTTCCCCGTGTGCTGTGCCGGGTAAAACTTTTCAAATAGCCTATGGTCAGGCCCGAAAAATCACACACCATTTTTAACCAGGAGCCGGACTCTTCAATGTTTAGGAGTGCCCACTGCCTTTTCTTGTCACCAGGGGACTACTGAGCCAGTACATCATGGGCTCTGGGGAGAAGGCAGCAAAGTGAGCCAGACTTGTCTGATGATTGTTCTCCAACCGAGTGCTGAGACGGGAACTTTGAAGAGTAAAAACTGGGGCATCTACTTATTACATAACGCTTGATTGGCTTCAGAGAACAATACAGGTCTGAAAGTCAAGGAGAAGTTTGAGAATCTGACTGATGACTAGGAGCAATATGTTTTAAAGTTCTATTTGGGGCTAGTTAGCACTTAGGCATGTTTAGTCTTTGAACCAACCATATCTGCTGAGCTTATACCCTGTGCTCAGCATTCTTCTGGGTGCTACACATCAGAGAACAAGATAGATAAAGATGTCACCACCTCTCACAGTTATATTAGAACCAGAGAGACAGACATTAATAATACACAATGCAAATGAGTTTCCCAGCATGTTAGAAACCTGTACGTGTTATGGAAGGAGAACATGCACATATAGCAGAATAAGAGAGCTCGGGATGATGTGGGAGAGTGGAAATTTTAAATAAATTGATCAAGGAAGGCCTCATCATATTATAATAGATCCAACAATCCCTTATATCTCTGATTTATCTTTATAGTGTTGCTAAATTAATCTTACTAAGACTCATGATTTTACTATTTCCTTGCTCAGAAATCCTCACTGATTCCCACTGCCTAAAGAATAATGTATAAGCCATGAGGCCAACAAACATATTAAAAAATGCTCATCATCACTGGTCATTAGAAAAACGCAAATCAAAACTACACTGAGATACACCATCTCACACCAGTTAGAATGGCAATCATTAAAAAATCTGGAGACAGCAGATGCTGGAGAGGATGTGGAGAAATACGAACACTTTTACACTGTTGGTGGGAGTGTAAATTAGTTCAACCATTGTGGAAGACGGTGTGGCGATTCCTCAAGGACCTAGAAAGAGAAATTCCATTTGACCCAGCAATCCCGTTACTGGGTATATATCCAAAGGATTATAAATCGTTCTACTATAAGGACACATACACATGAATGTTCATTGCAGCACAGTTTACGATAGCAAAGACCTGGAACCAACCCAAATGCCCATCGATGATAGACTGGACAAGGAAAATGTGGCACATATACACCATGGAACATTATGCAGCCATCAAAAACGATGAGTTTGTGTCCTTTGTAGGGACATGGATGAAGCTGGAAACCATCATTCTCAGCAAACTGACACAGGAACAGAAAATCAAACACCGCATATTCTCGCTCATAGGCCGGTGTTGAACAATGAGAACACATGGACACAGGGAGGGGGAGCATTACACACTGGGGTCTCTTGGGGGGGGAAATGGGGGAGGGACAGTGGGGGGGTGCGGAGTTGGGGAGAGATAGCATGGGGAGAAATGCCAGATATAGGTGATGGGGGAGGAAGGCAGCAAATCACACCGACATGTGTGTACCTATGCCACAATCTTGCATGTTCTTTACATGTACCCCAAAACCTAAAATGCAATTTAAAAAAGTAAAAAAAAAATAGAATAATGTATAAGCTCCCTCTCTGGCATGCAAGGTTCTCATTGCTCTGGCTCAGTACTCCTCACTGCCTCTCCCCTGCTCCAGCAAACCAGGCTGTCATCTGGCCACACCTGTACTGTCCCACCTTGGTGCTTTTGCTCCAGTGGCCTTATGCCTTCTTCTCTATCTCCACTTCTTAATACTCTACCCTCTGTCAAAGTCCAGCTCCAATATTTCTCCCCCCACAAAGTTTTCCTAGATCTTTATATTCCACGGAAATTCTTTCTCCTCTAAACTTCCACAATGCATTAAGCTATGAATATAGCATTCATTAGATAGAATTATAAAAACCTTAATTCTTTTTACTGGATTGTAAACTTCTTGAAGACAAGAACCACATCCTTGAATATCCTCACAGTATTAGTATAGTGCCTTGCAAGGGTGAGCTCAAATAGCTAAGAGTTTCTTGACACTTCTGATAGATAAAGAAAAAGGCAATACATGTTTACAGTAGGTAACCAATCTGTGTCTTTAATATCTCACTCTTCCTAAGAAGGAATTCAGGGCCTCATCTGTGGGTTCATAATGCTGAAAGTGCTGAGGCTTTTGATGGACACTGTGAGACTAGAGGGCATAAAGAAAGTGTTACCATTTAAAATGTTTGCTCAGTTAAATGTAAGTAATTAGAAATTAAGGACAAAGTTTTATACTTCTATAATGCTGAGGACTGAATTTTACTCATAGTAAAAACTTATTTGCCATGGGGAGAAGTCATAACTTACATGTTACAGGGAGAATTTTTCAGCACTGTATTCTTAATTCCAAATGAAGGATATATGAACAGTAATAGACACTAGAATAATGTAAGTAGAATAGCAAAAGGCACTTCATAATCCCTGAATGGAGATGCTTATTGTTAGCACTTGCTTTTGCAAGGAGACTTCATTTTTTCTCTGAAAGACACTTTGGGTCACTTCCCCCTCCAGCCCAAATCTCACCTGGCGAGATATGCAGCACCTGGTTGTCTGGACCTCTGAGTATGACCCACTGGCCAATAACCCTGGATGGAAAAAGAATGGAGCAGGCTTGATGGTGAATAGTCGATTTGGATTTGGCTTGCTAAATGCCAAAGCTCTGGTGGATTTAGCTGATCCCAGGACCTGGAGGAGTGTGCCTGAGAAGAAAGAGTGTGTTGTAAAGGACAATGACTTTCAGCCCAGGTAAGTATCTCCTGGAATTTTAAACACACGTGTGCCCATGGCACAATTTCATTACTGTGTTTGCCACTCTGCCTGATTTTTTTTGCACCTACCCTTCTGAAGTAGATGGAGGTAGAGTTTTCCAGTGTTCTCTGTGGGATTCACTGAGAGAATCTCCATGGGGATTCACTGAGAGATCAAAGTTCTAGAAATCATGTTAACACATTTTCATGTTCCTCTTGTAGTCCACCTACCACATAGCACCCAGTCCAAGGCTCACCATTGTTTTACTGTCAATTAAACTGTCATCAACCAATTATCAGTTTTAAGATTCATTCCAAATTCAGTGTTTAACTATTTTATAAAATGCATCTTAGGGTTGTTGAAATGCTGAACTTACCAACCACTTTTAACCAAAATCTACTTCCAAAATAGCCTTGCTTCATGCCACAGTGCTGTGTGAGTCATGGCTTTTCTTCCGTGAAGGATTCTTTATCATGCACTTTTACATAGACTCTCTCTGGCATATCACATCTTGCCACAGAAGCAATTTCTGCTATGAGAGTTTTGTAATTTCGATCAAGGCAACCAAAATAATACTGAAGACCCACTCACACAAAATATCTGAGGAAGGGAAGCTTGGGGCATGCCTTCAGAAGGCCTTCTAGATAAAATCATTTTTTTCTTAAGAGGGTCTTTTTGATAGGTACACAATAAATCTACCTGAATTTGACTCCACAGCAAATAGCGTTGTATTTAAGTATTAGTGCCCTTTACCATTTTCTTATGCATTAAAATTCATGTGTACCTAATCCTGAAATCTACACAAGGAGTAACAAAAAGTGTAGTTGAGTATCTAGTCAAGACTGATGTGTACAGATACGCATAAAATGCAAGGAAGCTGGGATATACTTTATTCAATGCTGATTCTTCAATGTATTTAGAGCTCTGAAAGCTAATGGAGAAGTTATCATTGAAATTCCAACAAGAGCTTGTGAAGGACAAGAAAATGCTATCAATTCCCTGGAGCATGTGCAATTTGAAGCAACAATTGAATATTCCCGAAGAGGAGACCTTCATGTCACACTTACTTCTGCTGCTGGTAAATTAAAAACAAAATCTTCCAAGCCATTTAAATTTTTTTTTAAATAATTTATTTATTTTACTTTAGGTGCATACTATATCTGGCATTTCTCCCCATGTTATCCCTCCCCACCCTCCCCTCCCTCCCCCACCACCCATTGTCTCTCCCCCTACTCCCCCAACTGTCCCCTGTGTGTGATGCTCCTCTCCCTGAGTCCACGTGTTCTCGTTGTTCAGCGTCCACCTATGAGTGAGAACATACAGTGCTTGGCTTTCTGTTCTTGGGTCAGTTTGCTGAGAATGATGGTTTCCAGATTCATCCAAGTCCCTACAAAGGACACGAACTCATCGTTTTTTACGGCTGCGTAGTATTCCATGGTGTATATGTACCACATTTTCTTTGTCCAGTTTATCATTGATGGGCATTTGGGTTGGTTCCAGGTCTTTGCTATTGTATACAGGGCTGCAATGAACATACGTGTGCATGTGTCTTTATAGTAGAATGATTTATAATTCTTTGGGTATATACCCAATAGTGGGATTGCTGAGTCAAATGGAATTTCTATTTCTAGATCCTTGAGAAATTGCCACACTGTCTTCCACAATGGTTGAACTAATTTACACTCCCACCAACTGTGTAAGAGTGTTCCTATTTCTCCACATCCTCTCCAGCATCTGTTGTCTCCCAGATTTTTTAATGATCGCCACTCTAACTGGCGTGAGATGATATCTCAGTGTGGTTTTGATTTGCATTTCTCTAATGACCAGTGATGAGCATTTTTTCATATGTTTGTTGGCCTCATATATGTCCTCCTTTGAAAAGTGTCTGTTCATATCCTTCACCCACTTTTGAATGGGGTTGTTTGTTTTTTTCTTGTATATCTGTTTTAGTTCTGTGTAGATTCTGGATATTAGCCCTTTGTCAGATGGGTAGATTGCAAACATTTTTTTGCCAGTCTGTGTCTTTTGATTGGGGCGTTTAGGCCATTTACATTCAATGTTAATATTGTCATGTGTGAATTTGATCCTGCCATTTTGTTACTGGCTGGTTTTCTTTCTCATTAGTTGACTCATTTTCTTCATTGCATTTTTGGTCTTTGCCAACTGGTTTGCTTTTGCAGTGACTGGTACTTGTTCCTTTCCATGCTTCGTGTTTCTTTCAGGAGTTCTTGTAGGGCAGGTCTGGTGGTGACAAAATCTCTCAATAATTGCTTGTCCGTAAAGGTTTTTATTTCTCCTTCACTTATGAAGCTTAGTTTGGCTGGATATGAGATTCTGGGTTGAAAGTTCGTTTCTTTAAGGATGTTGAATATTGGTCCCCACTCTCTTCTGGCTTGTAGAGTTTCTACTGAGAGATCTGCTGTGAGTCTGATTGGCTTCCCTCTGTGGGTGACCTGACCTTTCTCTCTGACTGCCCTTAGCATTTTTTCCTTCATTTCAACCCTGGTGAATCTGACAATTATGTGCCTTGGGGTTGCTTTTCTTGAGGAATATCTTTGTGGAGTTCTCTGTATTTCTTGAATTTGAAATTTGGACTGCCTTGCTAGGCTTGGGAAGTTCTCCTGGATAATAACCTGGAGTGTGTTTTCCAGCTTGGATTCATTCTCCCTGTCATATTCAGGTACACCGATCAAGCGTAGATTAGGTTTTTTCACATAATCCCATATTTCTTGAAGGCTTTGTTCGTTTCTTTTCACTCTTTTTTCTCTTGTATTGCCTTCTCTTTTTACTTCATTGAGTTGATGTTCAATCTCTGATATCCTTTCTTCTGCTTGATCGATTCAGCTATTAAAACTTGTGTTTGCTTCACGTAGTTCTTGTGCTGTGTTCTTCAACTCCATCGAGTCGTTTATGTTCTTCTCTAAGCTGGTTATTCTAGTTAGCATTTCATCTAACCTTTTTTCAAGGTTTTTGGTTTCTTTGCATTGAGTTAGAACGTGTTCCTTTAGCTCTGAGAAGTTTGTTATTATCCACCTTCTGAATCCTGTTTCCGTCAATTCTTTGCACTCCTTCTCGGTCAAGTTGTGATCCTGTGTTGTTGAGGAGTTGTGTTTCCTTGAAGGAGAAGAGGTGTTCTGGTCTTTGGTGGTTTCACCTTTTTTGCGCTGGTTTTTCCCATCTTTGTGGATTTACCTGGCTGTGGTATCAGAGAACCGCTTGATGAGGTCGCTTGTCTGCCTGTGGGGGCGCTACGGGGTTTCTAGGGACTCCTTCAGGTTACTAGGGAAGCTTCCTGTGTCTTTTTTGTTTATGCTGGGAGATTAGGCCCTTCTCTTCCGCTGACCTGTAGGCGCTGCTGGGTTGTCGAGAACGCAGTCCCGTTGCTATGTAGGCATCCTGTGTTTTTTGTTAAAACATGTAGCCCGGTCCCACCCCTCTAGTGGTGGGTTGTGCCCTTCCTCCACTGGGCTGGATCATTCAGGGTTCCTCTCAGGCTGTGGCACTGGCTATGCAACCCACTAGAGTCAGAGCTTCAGCCCTCTGGGGTTTGTGGGGGGAGGTTAGGGACCCGCCCAGCTGCACCCAGCAGTCTCCCCCTTTCAGCTTTCTCTCTCTCCGGTCATAGGGTAGGGGCTGCCCAGCTGCTCCGCTTACAGCTCCCTCTCTCTCCGGGCGGGGGGGAGGGGGCGATAGCTCAGTCTGCAGACTCTTATTCAACTCCGTACTTGTAATTCCCAGCGCTTGACTGGCAAAGATCCCCTGTTCTGTGTATTGCTGAGGCTTTGGGGGAAGCTCCGTATCTGGACTGGAGCACCAGAGGTGGAGCCTCAGACTCACTGGTCAGATGCACCTCCTGGGTGAAGCAGCATCCCTCCCCACCTCGGTCTGCCCTGAGTGGGCTTTGCTCACCCTTGGACCAGACTTGTTGAAATACACCTGGTACCTCGGTTGGAGCTAGGAGATCTCTGGGTTTCTGCATCTTTTTCGCTGGGTGTTGTGCGCTGGAGTTGTGTCTAATCCGCCATCTTGGATCCTCCCCCACCATTTAAATTTTTAAGTGTAAGTTGAATGACTTAAATAACTGATTGTTTTGTTTATTCATAGAACAAAGTCTCCTAATAGATATTTTTATGCCTTTAAAAAACACGTTTATTTTTCCTTTTTCTTGTTGTTAGAGTTCCCTCTGCCCTGCCCATTCCCACTGATCCTTTGATAAGCAGAGAATGAGGCCCATTGAAATAATGCCAATTAATACACTTTTCTGAAGTCATGCATTTTCATAGTGTTTACTTTTCCGGTTTACTAATCTATCACTCTTCTCTTAGATAACAAATTAGTGAAAGTTACCCTGATAACCAAACTCACAGATATAACTGAAACATACAAGGAGTGCACTGAAAACTGGTAATTCAGATCCATTAGAGAAGATTGAGAAAATTAACAAATTTACCATACTAACATGAATAAGGCCATTTTATATGATATATAAACATTTGCCTTTTCCTGAGAGGCGCTAATTCAGCTAAGATAGTAGATGGGAAAGGGCTCGTGAACCAGAAGCCATAATCCACCCAGGAGGAGCAGTCCCAATACTCCTTTATGTCTTCCTAGGACTCAGCTGACTAAATTCGGTTTCTGTGGGTGATACGTGAGGAAGATGAGCTATCTCTATGATCTTCCTCCTGAATATTAACTCCTAGAGATTTGGAATAGGCTCTGTTAATTTTGAAGTTATGCTTTCTAGATGTATTGGAATTAACCTGAAATATTGGTGGAATGCTTTCTTACTTGACAGACCTTCAATTATTTAACCCTTCCACATAGAACTATTATTCATTGATCTAGAGAGGGCTTGGAGTCGAAAATTTAGTGGTAATCTTGTCTTTTAATATAAGAGATTGTTAAATTAATATATCTTTAAGAAATTAATACACTGATTAAATAATTATGATTATTGATTATATAATAAACTAATTAAATGATAATTTTTATCTCTAAATCATTATGGAGTCAGGCACCTACTAAATGTTTAAGATTTCCTCTTACACTTCAGAAATGATAGTTTCATTAAAATATATTTTAGATTTTTGACTGTCTTCTTTAATTCAATTTGTAAATGTAGTTCTCTGAGTTCTCCTTATTTGAATAAACCTTAGTCAACATATTCATTCATTCATTATTTTTTCCATAATATTTACTGAGGCAAATAATATTCATTGTTATGCCAGGCAATGCTCTAAGTACTATAGATAAAACTAAAAACTAAGTACTATAGATCATACTTTCCTTGTGAATGTCTCTATCCTTATACTGAAAGAGAATTAGGAGACCTCATCTTTTTCAGCTTTTATTTTCAGTTATCAGATGCTAGAGTGTATCCTCCTATCAGAGCTATTAGGACATTCATTAACTTGTATTTGTTGCATAGGAACTAGCACTGTGCTGTTGGCTGAAAGAGAACGGGATACATCTCCTAATGGCTTTAAGAACTGGGACTTCATGTCTGTTCACACATGGGGAGAGAACCCTATAGGTACTTGGACTTTGCGAATTACAGACATGGTAAGTGTGAATGAAAGGATGAAAGAACAGAAGCTTACTTTTAAACACTTTGAAGCACTTTTAAGTTGATTTCTTCATTAATTAGGGCCCTAAAGAATTGTACTCCTTCTTAGTAGACGTAAGGGAAAAGTCTAATGTTTCAAGTCCCGACCGCTTGGTTATGTAGATCATATTCAAAAAGGAAGACTAGGCACCAGCCATACTATAAGAGGGAAAAAAGCATTTGTATAAACAATGTGACAGACCGTGGGATAAAGTCAGGTGTTCCCATGTCTGCATGCAGCCAGCCGTCTGACCTATTCAGCCACCAAAATCAACTGTATTCACAAAGATACTTAAATGCTCAGACCAGCTTTGGTATGACATTCTGCCAGAGTCACATCTTAAAGGCATGCTTACAATTATTCTGCAGTGGCTATTTAGAAGTAGCTTAATGTTTGGCAAGGTATCTTATTTAATATGACTTTTTAAAACAATTTTAGAAATGAAACAAACCAAAAAGCATTTCTCATTTCTTTTTCACTCTGTTGACTAACATTCTTTGACATCCTTCTGTAATTTTAACACACAGTCACAAAAATGAAAGGACAGATTAAAAGTTAGAAAAAAGCCAAATATAGCTGAATTATTTATTTTTGCATCATTTCTCCAACATTCTTTGTAGGTGAGAATATAAATGAATGATGTTTTGGTTCTGTGTTCTTCTGAGATACAAGTGTAGTAAATATAAGCAGTGTAGAATTACATGCCTATTACATGCCTAGATAACTTTTTTTAGATGAAGTTTTGCTCTTGTTGCCAAGGCTGGAGTACAGTGGCACAATCTCGGCTCACTCTAACCTCTGCCTCCTGGGTTCAAGTGATTCTCCTGCCTCAGCCTCCTGAGTAGCTGAGATTACAGGCACCCACCACCATGCCTGGCTAATTTTTGTATTTTTAGTAGAGACGGGTTTTCACCATGTTGACCAGACTGGTCTCGAGCTCCTGACCTCAGGTGATCTGCCTGCCTCCACCTCCCAAAGTGCTGGGATTACAGGTGTGAGCCACCCCATCTGGCCTAGATAACTTTTTGAAAAGAAATTATTTAAAGTTCCTGGAATGTAAATTAAGTTAATCCAAATTTTATAGTCATTTGTCATGTTTTCTTCTTGGAGGATAGCTTTCTCCTAAAGACTGCTAAAATTGTGATTTAGAAATGGAAGTTGTAAAATGTCCTGCTCTCACAGAGCAAAAAAATTTTCTTGCTATATAGGCCTGTTCTTGAACTTGGCCTCTATTCTCTAACTCAATTTCACCATCAGGAAACTAAGAAAATCTATATACTAAGTTGGGATAATTTCATGTCAAGTCTGGAAAATCTGATCTTACACTTCTAGATTTTTAGTCTGGAAAATCTGATCTTATACTTCTAGATTTTTAAAGATATTTTAGATTTTAACATATTTATAATTGTTGAACCTCTGAAAATTATCACTATTCCCATAAATATACAATGTTTTTGTAATTGAACTTTATAGACCTTATTTATTTATTATAATTGAACTTTATAGACCTATTTATTTATTTATTTTTTATTATACTTTAAGTTCTGGGATACATGTGCAGAACGTGCAGGTTTGTTACATAGGTATACATGTGCCATGGTGGTTTGCTGCACCCATCAACCCTCATCTACATTAGATATTTCTCCTAATGCTATCCCTCCGCTTGGCCCCCATTCTCCAACAGGCCCTGGTGTGTGATGTTCCCCTCCGTGTGTCCATGTGTTCTCATTGTTCAACTCCTACCTATGAGTGAACACATGTGGTGTTTGGTTTTCTGCTCCCGTGTTAGTTTGCTGAGAATGATGGTTTGCAGCTTCATCCATGTCCCTGCAAAGAACATGAACTCATTTTTTATGGCTGCATAGTATTCCATGGTGTATATGTATGACACAATTTTTAAGGGCTTATTCATGCTAAAGGCTGTTTGTAATACTATATAGAGGCTTTTTCCCCCAGTGGAATGTTTCTATAAGTTGATAATTGGGAAGTATAATTATATTTATAGAAGATACAGTCAGCTTTTCAAGAATATATCTGATACGGAAAAGAAGATTTACATAGAGAGTTCTGATTTTTAAATTAAATGCTTGATTATGAAGCAATCAGTTTTTCAATTGTTGAACCTACAAACTGTCCATTTTTATAGCAAGTTAATCCAATTATTTCTTTCACATGAAATACACAGAATCTTAAAATTAGATTTTAACGGTGAAATCCTTTTTAGATATTTTGAATGTGTTTATTTTATACTATTCAAAACATATACTAAATATAGGTATGCTTATTTGTTAGTCCGGAAGAATTCAAAATGAAGGAAGAATTGTGAACTGGAAGCTGATTTTGCATGGGACCTCTTCTCAGCCAGAGCATATGAAGCAGCCTCGTGTGTACACGTCCTACAACACCGTTCAGAATGACAGAAGAGGAGTGGAGAAGATGGTGGATCCGGAGGAGGTCTGTGTGGCTCTGTTCTTGTCATGCTCTCTTTTTGAACTTCTGTAGACAATGTAGTCAGTGAAGCTGCATCCAACTGCCAAGCAGGAAATAAGTCAAACACGATGGGGAGGAAAAGAAGTGATAGTGGTAAATTACTTTCCATAGGATAAAACTTTTTTCATTTGATATTTTGTCCAGAACTTAGAAATCACAATTAATGAATTCAAAATTATTAAATTTCCTAACATGAATTTTCTCCACTTATGACAGATGTCAAATGGGAAAAAAAAAGTTTTCTTTTTTTTTTTGAGATAGAGTCTCACTGTGTTGCCCAGGCTGGAGTGCAGTGGTGCAGTCTTGGCTCACTGCAACCTCTGCCTCCTGAGTTCAAGCGATTTCCCTGCCTCAGCCTCCTGAGTAGCTGGGACTACAGGTGCCCACCACCATGTCCGGGTAATTTTTGTATTTTTAGTAGAGACGAGGTTTCACCTTATTGGCCAGGCTGATCTCGAACTCCTGACCTTGTGATCCGCCCGCCTTGGACTACCAAACTGCTGGGATTACAGGGATGCACTTTGTTTTTAAGCATTTTCCACATTGTCTCATTAACCTGTAATCCCTATAACCTAGGAAGGAGAGACATTTGTGTATCCATTTTGTAGAAAGGAAAACAAGGCTCAAATGGTCAAATCAGGTAGGCTTCTTTTTATTAATTCATTAACTGCCACTGCTTGGCAACACTAAGGAGAGCGATAGATCACACTTTTTCTCAAAACGATTCAGAGGATAGCTAAAGTAAATCATTCACATTCCTGGGTCTCAGCTTACTGTGGTCCTGGCTTCCTCCCTATCAGATAGGGGGAAAAGCCACATTTTCTTTATCTCTGTATCCCAGCATCTAGCACAGTGCTTCAGGTGTGATAGATAGGTTTTCAGAATTTTCAGAATGCCCTGCTCTGAATAGGTCCAGCTCTGTGCTGGGTGTTTTGGAAGATACGGAGGCACAGTACATATTCAAGAAACTTATACACGAACTGTGAAGGCCTCAGCTTCAATTTTAGCCTCCTTTATATTCTTTAAAGCAGCTTCCCTTCAGGACCCAAGTCTCAAATACTTTCCTTCACAGTCTGGGAAGCAGGTTAACCTTGTGAGTGTTTCTCCCTCTGAGATTCCTTAAGGAGCATTAACAGGATCCTTCTGTTAGAATATTGAAACATTTCCACAGCAGTTGACCAAGAGTGGCTTCTCTGAGCTTTCCAGCTTCCTCCTCCCCAGCCTCCCCAGTTCTCAAAAGTGCCTGCAATAAAAAGGGACCCCCCCCAACTTTTTTACTTCAATTTATCTGTCTCACATTTATTTATATGTAAATGCATGCATGTGTATACACATGCACGTATACCTTTTATACTCAAGGGGAACAAACTCATTTGTTTCACTTAACAATATATATTTTTGCAAATATATAATTCTAACATAAATCCCTCGATACTCAACTCAGTCTCTCCCCCTGACCACTCTTAAACTCAGTGGCTAAAAGGGTAGTTCTGAGGGCAAGTGCCTCCAGGAAGGTATTCCCATGCTACCGCAATCGGTGGATGCCTTCTGTATGAGTTGTTAGATATTTTGATATCCTCTGCTTTCCAAAACGGATTCCATGACAGAAGACTGACAAGTGAAGAAAACCAACATGTACTGAGCACTTTACTGTCTCATCCAGTCTTCAAAACCACCACAAATGGAGGTACTCTTACTCCACTTGACAGGTGAAGTTGAGGGGAGATCAAAAAGGTTGCCAAAGGTACCCAGAGGCAAATGAGGATTGAAACACAAGTCTATGTGGCTCCCAGTCTTAAACTCTCTCCCCTCCCCTCATTGCCTCTCAAGGGGCAGGCAGTGGGCCTGTGCTAGGGTTGCACCTAGCTTGCCTGGCCATAAATAATGAACCTTCTTCTCTTCGTGGCTGACATTCTGTGTTTCAGGAGCAGCCCACACAAGAGAACCCTAAGGAGAACCCCGTGGTGTCAGAAAGCCCCAGCAGCAGCAGCAGCGTGGGGGGCCAGAGGGGTGAGCTGGAGGAGGGAGCCCCTTCCGAGGCTATGCTGAGACTCCTACAAAGTGCTTTCAGTAAAAACTCGCCGCCAAAGCAATCACCAAAGAAGTCCCCAAGTGCAAAGCCCAGCATCCCTTATGAAAACTTCTACGAAGCCCTGGAAAAGCTGAACAAACCTTCCCAGCTTAAAGACTCTGAAGACAGTCTGTATAATGACTATGTTGATGTTTTTTATAACACTAAACCTTACAAACACAGAGATGACCGGCTGCTTCAAGCTCTGGTGGACATTCTGAATGAGGAAAATTAAAATAAGTGTGTGGTCTCAAGTTGCAAATATTCATGCTTCTTCTTTACCCTGAGATTTTGCCTGTCTCTGAAGTGGTTGTTTTGTTATGAATTCTTATGCTTATAATATCCTTTGTGGTACCTTTTCTTTTTCTCCCTAAACTGTCTATGTGAAGGGGATGAGCTCAAGCAGGAAGTTCAACTTTCAGAATTGATCATAGGTATTTCAAAACACATGTTTCCTGTCTACACAAATGAAGTGTTTTGTTCTTTCTGGAGTCACTGTTGACAAAAAGCTCTTACACTACATTAGAATACTACGTTAGAGCCCATTTCAAATCTCAAAAGAAAAGGTAAAACCTGGGATATCAATTCATTTGAAAACATAATCTGCAAATACTGAGAAGGAGACAGAAACTGTTCTGGTAGCTTGTTTCCTGTCTTGGCCATGTGGTTCTTCAAATTTTGATGCCAAGAAAGTATTTGGTAAGTCTAATGAAGGAGTTCACTATAAGACTCATTCCCTAGGTCTTTCTATTCCAAAGCGCCTCTCATTCCTGGAGTCGAAATCTGGACATGTTGGGCATAAGCTGGATTATTTGATCTAGAAACAGACTTTGAAATCTGAATGCTCTGGTTTGAGCAATTTTGGAACATTCTTCTTTGCCTGGTGCACCATGTCTGTGGTGCCAGAGGCATCCATGGATCCAGAGGCGGCTGTGACTTGTGCTGTGTGCCTGGTCTTTTCTCTATTTCTGCTTCTTCTGAAGGTTTTCTACGCCTGTCTCCTTTCTCGCCACAAAATGAATGTTGGGAGAACTAATTTATAACACTTTCTCAGAGAAAAAAAAAACTTTCACTTGGGACTTGGCAAATTCCTAGTCACAATTTTTTTCAACAATAACAGGAAACCACTGATCACATGGAGACCTAATGTAATAACAGAAAAACACTCAAAATAGAGAGAAACCATGAGTTTTGTTTTTGTTTTTGTTTTCCAACTGTGTTCATTAGAACAGGGTATCCTAGATCTTTGAAACTGAATGTTCATTCCTAGATATGAAAGGATCTTCTCCAATCCTATAACTGATCATGTCCAAATTCTCACCAAATTGCTTCTAATCTTCAAATCAAAAGACAGACAGTGGCAGCCCATAGACCTTAATTGCCCCTCAGGTAGATTTTGTTTGGTATGCAAGATGTTTTAAAAATGTAAGTGGTTATTGAAAATATGATGTTTCACATAAAACCTGATTCTCAGACCCATCTTTGCTCATGGCAACAGTTAGCTGGAGCTGAGTAGGAGCTGCCTGATTAGATGAGCTCTGGGTCCCCATGGCGCCCTGCTCCTTGCTACCTAGAGCAGGCACTTGATTCCTTGCTGGGAAGTATCCAATAGGCATTTGATTTTGCCCACTCCTACATTAAATGAATGTGTACAAAGTGTAAATGCATTAGGAAAAAAAAAACAAAACAAAACACCGGCATCTTCTGTTAGGCAGGATCTGCACAATAATAATTATGAGTTTGCTTCTGTAATCTCGCCTCACCTGGATGCTCACTAATACTAATTCATTTATTAATAACCTTCGAGCTTCCTTCTCTTAATATGCTCTCTCAATATGCTCACAAAGTCTCCAGTTGCCTACAACGCTGTTTTTCTCCCACTGAGTTTGCTGTTTGCAATTCTTCCATGAAGTTTGAACTTCACAAGGCCACTCATGACCTCAAAAGTACATGAAAAGGACACTAGAGTCTGTCACTTGCTTTGGCTTGAAGTATGGCTGGTAACAGAAACTTTCACCTACTCTTCTACCATTTGAATTTGTATAGAACGAGGGTGTTTCCCGAGCAATACCCATGAGGCTTAGAGAATGTTCTCCTAAAAGACTTGCAGAATCACTCTGTCCTTGGAAGTTTCACATATTGTTTGATAAAAAGTGTTAGAATTGCCAATATTGGAGCATATCAAAAAGTATTAAAACTAAAAAGGACCAGAGAATTCTTAGATTAGCCCAGAGTGGCCAGTAAATGGTAATAAATGCAAGAGTTAGAATTAAAACTCATCACTTTCCCATTCCTAATCTAGTGCTCGATGTACAAATCTTTCTTTTTGGTTCTTCCGAACAAAATCTTTTCTGGGTTAAAACCGCAACTAACTCATTGGTTGTAGCCAAAGTTTCACTCTTGAGAAGCTTTAATATTTAAATAAAATCATATTAAATGTTTCCAACCTGGAGTATATTATTCAGATATAAAACAGTTTTGTCAGTCTTTCTTAGTGCCTGTGTGGATTTTTGTGAAAATGTAAAAGAGGAAGCTTACATACTATTCCCCTTGAAATTTTAAACTATATTTTCTTTACAGGTATTTATAATGTACCAATGCTTTTATCAAACAAACTTTTAGAGAGCATAATAAATTATATTAAAGAACCAAAAGTTTTCCTGAGAATAAGAAAGTTTCATCCAATAAAATATTTTTTGAAAGGCATGTTCCTCTGTCAATGAAAAAAATACATGTATGTATTGTGATATTAGAAGTAACATTTGTCTAATAGCCTAATACAATGTGTAGCTGAGTTTAACATGTGTGGTCCTGGCATTCTTAAGGGAACTTCCACATTATACATTTGATGTATTGACCAGAGTATGTAAAATATACTTATCAATCAGAAAAATAAATTGTTTCTCACTAAGTCAAAAGAAAAAAAGCTCATGTTTCCAACAAAAACAAGATCTCCCTCTTTTGTTTCCCAAATGAACTATACAAAAGAAAAGCTGAAAGTTTACATTAAGAAGTTAATTCCTTTTTAGGAAATTGGGCTTTTTAGGAGTTAATTTAATAATCTACCTGAATAAGGTATGTTTTATTTTCCTCTCTAGCCCAGTCCTTCGCTTTCATGACAACATGCAAACTTGTATGACTGAGCCTTAACTGAAATGTTGAAAAACCAACAAACTATCTAAACTAAACTAAAAGGACTTACTACATGTAACATAAATGATTTCCAACAGTTCACCAAACAGGACTTAGTGCAGGCCACAGTAAAGCAGCTAAGTATGAAATCCTTCCCAGAGGTTCTCTCATTAGAGCTCCTAAAGTTCCAACTTTTTTTTTTTTTTTTTTTTTTTTTTGCTACAGAGTTTCACTCTTTTGCCCAGGCTGGAGTGTAGTGGCGTGATCATGGCTCACTACAGCCTCCACCTCCCAGGCTCAAAGGATCCTCCCACCTCAGCCTCCTGAATAGCTGGGACTACAGGTGCACACCACCATGCCTAGCTAATTTTTGTGTTTTTGTAGGGACAGGTTTCGCCATGTTGCCCAGTCTGGTCTCCAACTTTTGGGCTCAGGTGATCCACCTGCCTCTGCCTCCCAAAGTGCTGGGATTACAGGCATGAGCTACTGTGCTGGACCCCAATTCCCAACTTTGATATCTGGACTTCAGGCTGACTTCTCTTTCCTGCTTCAAACTTCCATTCCTGGAATTTCCACCCACCATCTCAGAATCTGACCTTTCTCCCCTTGGGGACTGGTTTTTCCCCAGAATCTGTTCATTTCTCATAAGTCGTAATCATTCAGTCAAACTAGAATGATCTTTCAGAAATTCTAGAAGGACTTCTTTCCATCAGGATTAGTTGAAGATATATCTTTATTTTTGTTTCATTGATTGATTGTACATATTTAAGGTGTACAACGTGATGTTGTGATACATAAATATATAGTGAAAGGATGACTACAGTCACGCAAATTAACATATCCATTTTCTCAGTTACCTTTTTTCTTTCTTTTTTCTTTTGTGGTAAAAGCAACTAAATGCTAAGAAAACTCTTTAAGCAAAATTCCATTATGTATTAATTTTTATTAACTATAGTCCTCACGCTGTACATCACATCTCTAGACTTTTATCTTACATAACTACAACATTATACTCTTTGACCTGTGTTTCCCCATTTCCCCCACCTCTCCCGCCCCACTGCAACCACCATTCTACTCTATGTTTCTATCTATTTGACTTTTTAAAAGTTCCACATATAAGTGACATTATGCAGCATTTTTCTTTCTGTGTCTGGCGTATTTCTCTTAGCATAATATACTCTAGATTTGCCCATTTGTTGCAAGTGGCAAGATCTTTTAAAGGCTGAATTTCATATATATGTGTGTGTGTATATATATATATACACACATAGAAGTAGCTATATGTGTGCGTGTGTGTGTATAAAATAATTTCCACAGATGGCCTCTACTTTCTTTTGAATGTCCTTTAGGTAACTATTGGATTAACCATGCGCATGCTGTGAGTACAAACACAAATACATGCACATGTACAAAGGATACACATTAATTCTTAAATACACGTTTAAATTCATGAGGAGGAAGAGAAATGCTTTCCAACTGCCTTGTAATTTGCAAGGCTATAGCATTCATATGAATGATTGTTTGAATTATCCACTCTGTTCCCTCTGCCCCTGTGGACAGAGTATACTTTCCTGGACCACTGATGTTGACCATGCAATCTACTTTGGCCAATTGAATATTGGTCAATGTGATGCAAGCAGAGGCCTTATATGCGTTTGCACAGTTTGGCTTGGCTCTTGCTTTTCAGTGACCCAGCGCTGTGAGGAGAGTGTGCCCTAGGAGCTACTTCCCCTTAAGCCTGATTTCCAGAACAGATGTATATGAACCAGATATAAATCAAAACCACATTCTGGAACCAAGCCCAGCCAACTCATAGTACAAAGCAGAGCCATCCTGATGAGAACAGCCTAAATAAGCCTGTATGTTGCTAGATGTACATATTTTATAAGCATTACTCCATCATTAATGTACCAGTAAGGAGGTGACTGTAGTCATTATGTGCCCGTCATTCTCATGGCATGTGCCAGGGAGGCAGAGGCCTCTTTCCTGGTTTCTATACTGGGTCTGTCTACCATGCATACCACTTTCAGTCAATTTGCCTGGAATGCCACAAAGCACTTTCTCTTTCCTCCACATCCATATACACTCCATCTGTATACACCCCCATATTGAGAGTATCTTCATTGATTATGTATCTGGACAGGTAACTCAATCTTAAAAGGAATTCTTGTTCTTAGAAAAGGATAGAGGAAAACATTCTCAAATTTCTTCTTACAGGGTTGTCATGACTGATCCCTTCAATTCCCACATCCTTGTCCCTAGTAGCCCCAGTGGCAGGTGATATAAAGCTAGATGATGTGTCGGTGAGAGGAGAGTAGCCTCCGGCCCTGGTTCTTTCTTACATACTTTACAATACTTCTGGCATCATCACTTCTCCTATTCCAGACACCACCAGGCCTTAGCCCAACACTCACCCTTGGGGAGGGTCCAGTGCTACCCCCATATCATGCATAATTTTCAGCTCATAGTCACATTTATTGAAAAGAGTGTCATTTGAGAATTCCATGGTAGGGTGCCTAATGCTAGTCTGTTTTGGATAAGAAAATCCTTCTTGAATAGTAGAAGTTTTGAGCCCAAAATGTTAGGATAAGAGAGACTTGTAATAATAGAGAAATTTATGGGCTGTTTCAAACTCTGTTGCCAGAGAGAATTAGAAAGAAGAAAGCCAACCTGTGGCATCCTATCCATCCCATCAGACCTCTCAGAGGTGGATCAAACCCACCATGTTTACCTGAGCATCTATGCCCTTGGCTCTGGTCATTCTTTACTAACATTTACGAAGCTTTCTTGACATGAATGAATGACCTTGAACTTGCTGATGTTATTTTTACTTACAGAAACCAGATAGCCACAGCCTTAGTTTTTCTCAATCTGTTGCTGTAAATGATACTATTCTAATCATTAAAGGACAAAAAATGCCTGAAAATGCATTAACAACATAAAGGCTAGAAGTGTGGACTCTTGAGTCAGCCATAAATGAATCTGAATCCAGGCTCTACCACCTTCTAACTATGTGCCCTTGAATAGGTCACCTCACCTTTCTGAGCCTTATTTACTCATTTACAACAGTGAAGTCTACCTTTTATGCATTTGCCGTTAGGATTAAATAAGATACTGCAGAGAAGTAATTTAGTATGGTTTCTTTTCTTTTCTTTTCTGAGATGGAGTTTTGCTCTGTTGTCCAGGCTAGAGTGCAGTGGTGCAATCTTGGCTCACTGCAATCTCTGTCTCCTGGGTTCAAGTGATTCTCCTGCCTCAGCCTTCAGTCTAGCTGGAATTACAGGTACCCACCTCCACACTCAGCTCATTTTTGTATTTTAGTGGAGACAGATTTCACTACTAAATGTTGGCCAGGCAGACCTCAAACTCCTGGCCTCAAGTGATCTGTCCCCCATCAGGCTCATAAAGTACTGGGATTACAGGCATGAGCCACTGCGGCTGGGCAACTATGGTTTCTGTACAAAGTAAATACTCAGTAAATATTAGTTTTCATTATTTATGAGATTGTTTTTATTGTGGTGTTATGAAAAGAAAATGGACTTTAGAACCAAACAGATTTAAATTTGTACCTCTTATCTGCAAATCCAATAAAGGAGAAAATTAAGAATCAATGAAGAAGATGAAAATACTGTAAAATGTCTCTGGCCAAGATTGTGTGGCCTCAGGAATTATCATTCCAATGTGAACCTTCCTTTTGTAACGCTATACTGGAAACGGGTTAATCTCACCAATGTAGACTGAACTGCAACGAGGAGTCCTTGAAGTGACAGTTGAGACTCAAAAAGCAGTTCCCCAGGGCCAAGGAAAGCCAGAGGCAACAAGTGAGGGAAAAGAAGACAATGAATAAAGAAAATCATTTGCTTAATTTTGTCTTACATCCAATTGGTAAGGATTTCTCCTAACATCCAGAAATAAATTTGAGTGAGTTTTTGAACAACAACAAAAAAATTTCTATAGCATAGTGAGATGCTAATAATTACAATACAACAGGTTCTTTGGCCAGGTGCGGCAGCTCACACCTGTAATCTCAGCACTTTGGGAGGCCGAGGTGGGCAGATCACAAGGTCAAAAGATTGAGACCAGCCTAGCCAACATGGTGAAACCCCGTCTCCACTAAAAATATAAAAATTAGCTGGGTGTGGTGGCGCATGCCTGTAGTCCCAGCTACTTGGGAGGCTGAGGCAGGAGAATTGCTTGAACCTGGGAGGCAGAGGTTGCAGTGAGCCAAGATTGCACCACTGCACTCCACCCTGGTGACAGAGTGAGAGACTCCCTTTCAAACAACAACAACAACAACAACAACAACAACAACAACAAAACCCCCAGCTTTTCCTGAAAGCATCCCCTTTGAAAACTGGCACAAGACAAGGATGCCCTCTCTCACCACTTCTATTCAATATAGTATTAGATGTTCTCGCTAGGAACATCAGGCAAGAGAAAGAAATAAAGCATATTAGAATAGGAGAAGAAGATGTCAAATTGTCCCTGTTTGCAGATAACATGATTGTATATTTAGAAAACCCCATCATCTCAGCTCAAAATCTCCTTAATCTGATAAGTAACGTCTGCAAAGTCTCAGGATACAAAATCAATGCACAAAAATCATAAGCATTCCTATACATCAATATTAAACAAACAGAGAGCCAAATCATGAGTGAACTCTCATTCACAATTGCTACAAAGATAATTTAATACCTAGGAATACAACTAACAAGGGATGTGAAGGACCTCTTCAAGGAGAACTACAAACCACTACTCAAGGAAATAAGAGAGGACACAAACAGATGGAAAAACATTCCATGCTCATGGTTAGGAAGGATCAATATCATGAAAATGGCCATACTGCCTAAAGTAATTTATAGATTCAATGCTATCCCCATCAAGCTACCAATGACTTTCCTCAAAGAATTGGAAAAAAACACCTTACACTTCATATGGAACCAAAAAAGAGCCCACATAGCCAAGAAAATCCTAAGGAAAAAAAAAAAAGATGAAGGCATCACACTACCTGACTTCAAATTATATTACAAGGCTATTAAAATCAAAACAGCATGGTACTGGTACCAAAACGAGATATAAACCAATGGATCAGAACAGAGGCCTCAGAAGGAATGCCACACAGTTACCACCATCTGATCTTTGACAAACCTGACAAAAACAAGCAATGGGGAAAGGATTCCCTATTTAATAAATGCTGTTGGGAAAACTGGCTAGCCATATGCAGAAAACTGAAACTGTATCTCTTCCTTACACCTAGTACAAAAATTAACTGTAGATGGATTAAAGATTTAAACATGAGGCCTAACAAAATAAAAACTCTAGAAGAAAACCTAGGCAGTACCATCCAGGACATCAGCATGGGCAAGGACTTCATGACTAAAACACTAAAACCAATGGCAACAAAAGCCAAAATAGACAAATGGGATCTAATTAAACTTAAGAACTTCTTTACAACAAAAGAAACTATCAATAGAGTGAACTGGCAACCAACAGAATGGGAAAAAATTTTTGCAATCTACCCATCAGACAAAGGGTTAATATCCAGAATTGACAGAGAACTAAAACGGATTTACAAGAAAAAAACAAACAATGCCATCAAAAAGTGGGCAAAGGATATGGACAGGCACTTTTCAAAAGAAGACATTTATGCAGCCAACACACATGAAAAAATGCTCATCATCACTGGTCATTAGAGAAATGCAAATCAAAACCACATTGAGAAACCACCTCACACCAGTTAGAATGACGATCATTAAAAAATCAGGAGACAACAGATGCTGGAGAGGATGTGGAGAAATAGAAACACTTTTACACTGTTGGTGGGAGTGTAAATTAATTCAACCATTGTGAAAGACAGTGTGGTGATTCCTCAAGGATCTAGAAATAGAAATATCATTTGACCCAGCAATCTCATTACTGGGTATATATCCAAAGGATTATAAATCATTCCATTATAAAGACGCATGCACACGTATGTTTATTGCGGCACTGTTCACAATAGCAAAGACTTGGAACCAACCCAAATGCCTGTCAATGATAGACTGGATAAAGAAAATGTGGCACATATACACGATGGAATACTACGCAGCTATAAAAAAGATGAGTTCATGTCCTTTGCAGGGACATGGATGAATCTGGAAACCATCATTCTCAGCAAACTGACACAGGAACAGAAAATCAAACTCCGCATGTTCTCACTCATGAGTGGGTGTTGAACAATGAGAACACACGAACACAGGGAGGGGAGCATCACACACTGGGGCCTGGTGGGTAGGGGGCTAAGGCAGGAATAGCAGGGGGGTGGGGGTATTGGGGAGGGGATAGCATTAGGAGAAATACCTAATGTAGATGATGGGCGATGAATGCAGCAAACCACCACCATGGTACGTGTATACCTACGTAACAAACCTACACAATCTGCATGTGTACTCCAGAACTTAAAGTATAATAATAATAATAATAAACAGCTTTTCTTTCTTAACTATATTCACAGCATAGTGCATTGTTTAATTACATTCTCAGAAGAATTGTAAAACAAATATGAGATAAACAATATCATTGTCCTTATTTTGAGGATGAAAACAGTGAGGCACTGAGAGGTAACATGGTTTGTTTGCTTGCTTAAGGTCATACAGATAGCAAGGAGTAGAGTTGAGAGTTTAACCTAGCAGTAATTCCAGTATATGAACTATGCCTTATATTAGCAAGACAAAAGTGACATGACACTTTAGAAGATATTTATAGTATGGAATAAATATTTATTCTCAAATACAAATTTAAACTCATGAGGAGGAAGATAAATGTTTTCCTAACTGCCTGTAATTTGCAAGGCAGTAGCATTAATATACATGACAGTTTGAATTATTCACTCTGCTCCTTCTGCTCCAGGATCAGAGTATGCCTTCCTGGGCCATAGGAATCTTACACTGTAGACTCTTTTCTCATTTTAGATAATAGAAACAGCTTTTGTTAACTGAACATTTTCTTTGCATTAAGTACACACTTTCCATATTTTCATAATGATAATATCATGAATAAGACATACTATTTCTAATGCTTGCATTATCCTACAAGTGAAGTATTTTTACATATATGGACACTGAGATTTGGAAAGTGCATTGTTTAATTACATTCATAAATGATTTAAGAGATTAAATCATTTGCCAAAGGTTGCACAGTTAAGCCACAATTTTAAAACTGGTTTATTCAACCCCGTCTTTTTGCTCTTTCACTCTATTTCACTTTTTTGCTTTACTTCCAAATTTTGCTAACTGATGCCTTAATGAGCGATCTCATGCTTCCAGGAAGACCTAGATAGAGTTTATACTGCTTCTTTACTTCAAATTTTGGAAACTACAATAAATTTAAGTGTGAGAGAAGTTGTCCTTGTCAGTCATCACTCCTTGACGTATTTTGAAATGAACCAAAGTTCTTGGAAAGCAACAGAACAATGCAATAACTCAAGCAACATTTAGATGAAGAATCAATCCCACGAATTCATGTGTAGCTCAGTCCCAGGAATGCTAAGATATATTAAGAACCAGCACATTGACTCTAGGAGTATTCTAGTATGTTGGGCCATTCTCTTTGTTTCCCCATTCCTTGGCCTTCCTGCCTTGATGTTAATATGTCTTCTTCTTAAAAAGTTTCTCCAAGTCTATTCTTCAGCATATTTATCAGTGGTGTGGGATGTGTGTGTTTAAAGAGGATGCCTTGGTCTTGCATAGTTGTGGACAAAACCTGAGATTTTTGTATTTCTCCATTGTAGGACTTCTTAATATCTTTTTAAATATACTAGTGTGCACCAAGACTCTTCAGGGGTGCATTTGTCAGCATTTCTCCAGACAGAATCCCTTTCTCCTGGAGCATGTTCAAGAACCAGTGTTCTCTTAGCTCACTTGGAAAGACGCTACCTCCTAGTCAAATACCTCCCATTAATAATTTCCCAGCTTGAGTCTGAGTCTCATCAGAAGCAAAGCTAACCATCCCCCCCATGCTCCTGATGACTTCTGAGTGCTTACAGCTCATGCCTTCTCCTTGCCCCAGTGGAAAATGCTGCAGTGCCAGTCAGCTGACAGAAAACAGGTGCCAACTGTGGTCAGTGAGGAAGATGAGCCAGAGCCCAGCAGCAGTGATACAAGGGCAGGGAAGACTATTCAGAGGTGGGAAGAAGAGAGGGAACTCACCCAGTCACTTAGGTCCACAACAGATGGAGTGCTCATTGTTCCAATTCGTCCAGGAGAGCTTTCGTTTATCCCTGTTGTCCCAGCATGATTATATCAAAAGTATCTTATTGAACAATAATTATATCTTTTCACTAGAGCACAGATGTGGATTGTCTTCTCAGCTTGCTGATGAGAATGTACTTCCTAAAATGTTTTGTTCCCACCACAATCACTGAGTCTCAAAATTGGAAGGAATTATTTATTTTTCTATCCAATTTTCTACATGTGAAAGGAATACTGGGGAGGATTCTGAGAAAAGCGTTGGTTCCTAATAAAAAGAGGTGCAGAGAAGAGATATCTCCTCTTCCTTGTACATATGTCACTGTGTCTATATGAAATGCCTAAGACCTTGACAGTCATCTTAGGTCCTTCCCATATATAGTATCCATTTCTGAAAGAGCTTTCTAATTGCGTGAGCTTCAGACCCCATAAAACTCAGATCTGCCTCCTGCTCATCTCCCTGATCTAAGTCACAAGTCTTTGAACCCAACCTCTTGAGTATCTCTCAAGCCTGCTCACTCGTTTGTCTCCAGTTCTACCATCCTGGCCCACACAGCCATCTTCTTTCAACTGTGATGTTTCTAAATTGCATATCTTATCACATCACTCTCTTCTTGAAAACTCACTGAGGAGTACTTAGGATAAAACCAAAATGCACGCCTGTAATCCTAGCACTTTGGGAGGCCGCAGCAGGTGGATCCCCGAGGTCAGGAGATCAAGACCATCTTGGCCAACATAGTGAAACCCCGTATCTACTAAATACAAAACAAAATTGGCTGGTCGTGGTGGGGTGAGCCTGTAGTCCCAGCTACTCGGGAGGCTGAGACAGGAGAAATGCTTGAACCAGGGAGGTGGAGGTTGCAGTGAGCCGAGATTGTGCCATTGCACTCCAGTCTGGCGACAGAACAAGACTCCATCTAAAAAAAAAGTGCTTAGCGTGGGTTGGAAGCTCTGGAGAATTTGGCCCTAACCTGTTCCCATAGTTCCATGTCATCTCCCTGCCTCACTCAGCCTCTGGGTATAGCACATTGGCCTTCGTCTAGTATGCGAATGCTCCAAGTTCTTGAACATGCTATTCTGCTAGAAATGCTTTTCCTCCATTTCTTTTCTAGTTAATTTTTTCCTACTCACCCTTTAGCACTTAGTTTACAAATTCTTACCTCGGAGAAGTCTTTGTGACCATCATACCAGCTTAAGTCAGAACCTCTGGTACATGCGTCTCCACAGTGTTTATCACAAGGCAACCACACACATAACCAGTTGTTTCATAGCTGTCTCCCTGAATGGAATGGAAGCTCCTCTAATGTCTCTCAGGTTAACTGCAATATTCCAAAGATTAGCACAGTGTCTTGTCCAACAAGGTGGACATCAATGAGTACTTATGGAACGTGTTGTTGAACATTTAGTTTATCTGCAGGTCCAGGATGTGCTTTGGAACTTAGAAATTGGGAAGCCAGATTAACCCTTCTCAAGCAGCATGACTTGGCAGTGTTAGCACTTTCTTCCTAGATCCCTAGGGAGGGATTCTGTGACCAGCTGCCTGGGTGACTCTTTCTTCCTTTCTAAGTCTCAGTTTCTTCTTCTGTAAATTAAGAATAATAATATAAGGTTGGTTATTTGCTTATTTGGCACATATTTATGAAACACCTATTCTGTGCCAGACAGCGTGATAAAGACCAGAAATAGCATAAATACTACATAAATATGCCCTCTGCTTTCATGAGCACTGTTTTTATTCATTGTTGTATCCCTCATCCTAGCACAATGCCTGGTATGCAACAGTTATTAAATATGGGTTTGTTGAATTAATTAATATAGTTCTTTTGCAAATGAGATGAAAGTGCCAATGAGTAAAAGTAGAGAATAATAATAGCTGATACCCAGGGAGGATCCACTGGGGGTGGTAGTCAGGATGCTGAGCTCGGTACACATGGATGGTTTCACATATTCTTCATTCAGTGATGTAGATACACTTATTATTATCCCCACTTTACAGAGAGGGAAATACAGTAGTAGCAAAAACAGCTGAATCTACCTGGTCAAGGTCACATAGCTAATAAGTGCTGTGTGAGCACTAAACTGATGGAACCCTTAGATGGTATCAAACACTAGCTGAGAATCCAGAGTCCTAGAGAAAAAGGAAATGTGGGGAGAGAAATCCAAAGCTTAGAGAAAGTGAAGTAGTGACATTAGAAAAGCAACAGGGAAATATCTTTCCATATTTTCATTCAGCTGCTTAGTTATCTATGAACACCTCATATACCTTTTTCCCTCTTCTGTTTTTATGTTTGATGTCAGGTAATAGTACACTTAAGTATGCCAGGCTGTATAGTTTTATTTAATACTACATTATATGCCATCAGTTGAAGCACTGGATCATAAGAATGCCATATAACTCTATGTATCTTGATAAGAAAATGCGCTTAACACCAAATTGTAGTCCGCCGATTATTGCTTATATTGATTTCAAAGAGCCCGATGAAATAACATAATAAAAGGTAGACAAAGAAACAAGCCATATGTCAGATGTATTAACCACAAGGAAGCCAGACAGAGACTAGTATCTGAGATCAAAAGAGCATGTTTGTGACAAGGCAAAGCAAATAGCTCCCCTAGGAGACCAAGAGCTGCACTCACCCGCACACCTCAGTAACCACATCCAAAAGGCACACATGAGCAAAATACTCAAAGGGCTTTTGAAAGCTGTGTTTTTCTTTCTGACTTCTCTTAATTAATTACTTGTGTGACTGTTATTGACCATAACACCCAATTTTATATCCAAAGCCGGAGGTCATCCTAATCTATTGCTGAATACATTACCTTGCTTGGGAGAGCCTCATGATATTCACATGCAAAATTATCCAAGAACAATTTATTAGGATAGCAGTTCTTAAAGTTTTTGGACTCATATACTAGTCATACTCAACATTATTGAGGACCCCAAAGGGTTTTGTTTATGTGGGTTATACCTATTGAAACTTTCTGTATTTAAAATGGAAAAAAATAAATATCTATTAATTAATTCTAAAATTACAGTAATAAACCCATTGTATATTGACATAAATAACATACTTTTATGAAAAATAATTATATTTCCAAAAAATGTTAATGAGAAGAATTGCATTGTTTTATATTTCTGTAAATCTCTTTAATGTCTGGCTTAATAGAAGAATGCTGGATTCTGCTATATATTTCAGCATTCAACCTGCTGCAAAATGACATTTTGGTTGAAGTATATGAAGAAAAGATAGCTTCACATAGATATGGCTGAAAAAGGAAGGAACATAGTTGTGGATATCCTTCTGTGATACTACACCAAGATTCAACAAGTTGTTTTTTTTAAAAGATAGAATGTGGACTCTGAAACTAGACCAATAAACTTTTTGTGCTCTCTTAAATTAAAATCCATTGGTCTGTCTTGAACTTTCAATAGAGCTTTTATCCATGCATAATTTTGTAACCCCATGCATTGCTATTTGGACAATATTGATTCACTGAGTTATACAGATGTTCCAAATATTGACACATATTTTATCATATGATATTTTTAAAATTGCATTAGTTAACATTCCCAATTTCATAATAAAATCTCTAAGTATTAAGAAGCCATCAATCTCAGGTAGTGGATATAAGTTTTCTGAAACTTTAATTTCATTCGAAAGCTCAAATTCATGTCAGGATTATTAGGTAAATCATGCTGTCTTTGCAGACACCCTTAAAAGATAATCAGGACCCCCAGGGGTATGTGGATGATAATTTGACGATTACTGTGTTAGAAAATTTTCAACATTAAGGGATATTGTTCCTTTTAGACAAGCCCATGTAATACAGGTTAAAACCAAGGAAGGCTACATTGAACCAGAAATAGTCCTGTTCAGACACCATTCTGTAAGACATGCTGCTGTATACCTGACCTATCCAATCCCAGCACTGGCACTCAGGTAATAGCTGTCACCATGGATAGGGCTAACCCAGATTCGAATGCTTTTCCTTCATGTGGTTACACTGTGATCTTTAACAAAACGGCCCAGAAAGTCTGATTGAGAAGAAAGGAATTTATGCTATAGAATCAAACATATAGATTCCATGTATGCTATAAAATGAAAATATTATTTGCAGGAGGATAAACTAATATTTTAAAATAACTTCAATGCAAATATAAACACAGCAAACTCTACCTCTCTGTGGCTCTTCTGTGAATTCCCAATCCTTTCATACCAGGAATTGACATCTAGAATGGTTCTGTGGTAGTAGATCCTCTGGCCCTAAAAGACAGGTAATTGTAAAAAGGTTTCTATGTGCATACCTGTAATTTATCAAAATTTATATTTACAATTTATATACTTTATCAATTCCATTTTTGTTGCTCTAGCTATTTCTCCCATGCTGTAGTGTAAGTTAATACAAATGTAGAAACCTGGGAAATGCTCTCCCAATGTGAATGGATTCACTAAATACTTGTGTCAAGTCCCTGATTCTCATTTATAAAACAAGAAATAGAAATAGCAAATGAATGTAGATGAGGGCCAAAATTAACCCTCATTATCATTGTAATGCAATACCTGCTCTGCTCTTACATACCACATTGTAAGGTTTTTCTCACTTTTTAAGCCAATATTCAAGATTGATGAATAAACAGACTTATTCTAATAATGAGAACATTCACTGGTATCAAAAGCTCATAAACATTCCTAATTTGGGAGCCTATAATCCCATTCTGAGAAAATATCCTAAGGAAGTAGAAATTTTGGCACAAATGTGAGAGTATAATTGCAGAATGCATAAATCAACTATGGTACATCTGTGATGGGGAATGTTATTAGGTCACTAAAAATGAATTAGAAAGTTTTATAATATAAGAAATTATTTGTAATAACTATTTTTAAAGGTAGAATATATATTTACTTACATATGTACATAGACTGTAATCTCAATTAGGTAAAAATACATATATACCAACACAAATTTTTTTTTTATATAATACATTTTAGGTTTTTAAAGTTCTAAATTAGAAAATAATTTGCATGATAATAAAATGAATTTGTTAGAGTGTGGGGAAAGTACACTCATAAGTAAGAGTTAAGCTGATATTTGTTTTCTTTAGAGCAATTTGGCAGCATATACCAAAAGTCTTTAAAATATAAATTTTATTCATCCAGTAGTTTGAATTCTAGGACTTTTACAGGATATCTTTAGAGCTATTTTCAGAAACTGCACTATTCACACAATGGGATAATATACTGGCACTAAAAATGATGAGGTTTATTTGTTTCTTTGTTTTTTTGCTTATAAAACTGGTGAACATTTTTTCAGCTTTTTTAAGGTATAATAATCAAAACTATATATTAAAGATGTACAACTTGATTTCTGATATACATATACACTATAAAATAATCGTCACAATCAAGCTAATTAACATATCTATCACCCCACATAGTTACCGTTCTTATTTTCTTTTTCCTCTTTTTTGGTGTGGTGAGAATATTTAAGACCTATCTGCTTAAAAAATATAAAGTATACAATATGGTAGTCTTGTAGTCACCACATTGTACATTAGATCTCCAGAAATTATTCATCTTGTGTAACTGAAACTTTGTATCTTTTGACTAACATCTGCCAATTTCTCCCTCCCAATTTCCCCCTCCCAATTTCCCCCTCCCCATTCCCTAGCAAACACCATTCCACTCTCTGCTTCTATAAATTTGGCTATTTTAGATTCCACATATAAGTGAAATCAGGCAGTATTTGTTTCTTTATCTGGTTTATTTCATGTAGTATAATGTCCTCCAGGTTTATCCATATTGTCACAGATGGCAGGATAGCCTTCCTTGTTAAGAGTGAATAACATTCCATTGTGTGTGTTTGTGATATATATATATATATATATATATACCACATATTTTTCTTTATCGATTCATTGGTTGATGAATATTTAAGTTATTTACATGTCTTGATTATTGTCAATAATGCAGCAATAAATAAAAATGATATTTTTAAAAGTATATTCATTGATTTGGAAATGTATTCAAGGTACACTATTGAGTGGGGGGGAAAAGCATACTAACATACAGTGTGAATGGTATTACCCTATTTTTGTAAATAAATGGGTAAATAGTTGCACACACATACAGTCATGTATCGCTTAACTATGGGAATACAGTCTAAGAAATGTGTCACCAGGCAATTTCATCATTGTGTGAACATTATGAAGTATATTGACACAAGCCTATAAGGTACAGCCTATTACACATCTAGGCTACATGGTATAGCCTGTTGCTCCTAGGTTACAAAGTTGTAGAATATGTTACAATACTGAGCACTGTAGGGAATTGTAACACAATGGTAAATATTTGTGTATATAGACATATCTAAATATAGAAAAGGTACAGTTAAAATATAGTATAAAAGAGTTAAAAAAATGATACACCTGTATAAGGTGCTAACCACGAAAAGAGCTTTAAGGACTGGAAGTTACTGTGGGTGAATCAGTAAGTGGTAATTGGATCTGAGGCCTAAGACATTACTATACACTACTATAGACTTTATAAACACTATACACTTAGGCTGCACTAAATTCATAAATAGATATTTTTATTTGTTCAATAAGAAATTAAACTTAGTTTATAAATTTAATTTTTTAATTAAATTTTTTATTTTAATTAAATTTTAATTTTAAAAAAACTAAAGTTGAACTTTTTTATTTGGATCTTTTGTAATAAATTGGCTTAAAACACACATTGTACACCTGTACAAAAATATATTCTTTCTTTGTATTCTTATTCTATAAGATTTTTATCTATTTTATTTATTTTATTTAACTTTTTAATTTTCTTGTTAAAAAATAATACACAAACATACACAGCCTAGGCCTACACAAGGTCAGTATCATCAATATCACTGTCTTCTACCTCCACAACTTATCCCACCGGAAGGTCATTAGTGGCAATAACACTCGTGGAACTGTCATCTCCTATGATAACAATGCCTTCTTCTGGAATACCTCTTCAAAGAGCTGCCTGAGGCTGTTTTACAGTTAATTCTTTATATATATATATATATGTAGAGGTACACTCTAAAATAATGATTAAAAGTATAGTATGGGGATGGGCATGGTGGGAAATGCCTGCAATCCCAGCACTTTCGGAGGCTAAGGTAGGCAGATAAGGTCAAGAGTTTGAGACCGGCCTGGCCAACATGGTGAAACCCTATCTCTAATAAACATACAAAAATTAGCCAGGCATGGTGGCATATGCCTGTAATCCCAGCTGTTCAGGAGGCTGAGGGAGGAGAATCGCTTGAACCTTGGAACCAGAGGTTGTAGTGAGCCGAGACTGCACCACTGCACTCCAGCCTGGGCAACAGAGTGAGAGTCTGTCTCGAAAAACTAAAAAAAAAATTTTTTTAAGTATAATATGGTAAATACATAAACCAGTAACATAGTTGTTTATTATCACTGTCTAACATTATATACTGTACATAATTATATGTGCTATACTTTTATACAACTGGAAGCACAGTAGTTCTCTTTACACCACCATCACCACAGACACATGAGCAATGCATCGTGCTACATTAGGATGGCTACAACATTTTTGTACAATAGGAATTTTTCCACTCCATTTTAATCTTATGGGACCACCATTGTATATGTGGTCCATTACTGGCTGAAATATTGTTATGCATTGTATGACTCTGTATAGAAAAAATATGAATTCATCCCTGAGAAGTCTGAGAAAAGAAGAGAAAAGAAAAGAGAAGAAAAAAATTAGTAAAGATACCATGATATAGCATGTGATATTAGAGGGTGATGGTCTTATGGGGGAATGTATCAGTCAGGGTTCTCCAGGAAACAATTAATAGGAGATATATATATACTATAGGATTGTGGGGCCTGGCAAGTTCAAAACTCAAAGGATAGGTCAGTAGGCTAGAAACATAGGCAGGATTTGTACAATACTGTCTTGAGGCAGAATTTCTTCTTCTGTGGGAACCCTCAGCTTTTGCTTATAAGGCCTTCAACTGCTAGGATAAGGCTAATCCACGTTACAGAGAGTAATCTCCTTTACTTAAAGGCAGCTGGTTGTGGATGTTAACCACATTGCTAAAATATCTTCACAGTAACACCTAAGTTAGGTTTTATTAAATCACTTTAGGAAATATATAGCCTGGCCAGTTTACACACAAATTAATCATTACAGGAGACTTTTCCTTTGGTTTTGCGCTCTTTACATTTCTAATTTTTCTTCAATGAAGCTACATTGTGTAGGAAACTCATAAGAGCAACTATGTATGTGCATAGTAAAAAAATCAAACAAAACCCACCAAAAAGCAAATAATAAATTATCGCAGATGACGATTGAGGACTTATTTTCTTCATGCTATTTAACAACCTTTTGTAAATGCTCAAGACTTTTTTTCCTTAATGCTTTTTCTTGTACAGCTGTAGGGGAAGTTGAGAAAACACTCCTTCATTTAAGCAAGAAAACAACTTTCATATTTGAAGACACCTGAAAATCTCTATCAAATTCTTTTATTCTATGGTCACATTCAATATTCCATTTCCAACGCCCTTTCTAGCTATAATAACTGAGGTTAAACTGCCCCTCTGTTACTATTTCTCAGTTCCATTATTCAGGTCAAGACTCTTGGTTGAAAATCATAGGATAATTTCTAACTAATTTAAGCAAAATGAGACTTATTGAATATATGAGAAAGTGTCAGAATCTCAAAGAGTCAGAGAATTGGACTTAAAATGCTAAGCAGCTAGAAATACAGAAATAATGCCCATCTTCTACCTGCGGGGGAAAAGTATTAGTGAAAACAGCCCTGCTACCACCACTCACTGCTTAGCACTGATTGTATCTGAGATTGAGTGCCAGAAACTCCAGCACCACAACCCCAGAAGAACCAGAAGCATCCCCTTCCACCACAACTACCAGAAAATCTATCTCTCTGTGGTCACATCCTAACACTGGTCTCTTTCCCATCAGTCTTTGGTAGGGGTGCATCCAAATGAGGAAATCTAGGTCACGTGCTTGTACCTTAAGTAGCAAAAGATTCTGATGCAGTTTTTGCAGCATACTTTAAGGAGACAAGACTCGAAAGATGGAAAACCACAAGACATAAAAGAACATTTTGAAAAGATGCTGAGCAGACACAAATAACTATTGTACCCATTAACACATGAATACTCAGATTGGTGCAGAGAGTCTCGTGCATAGTACGGTATTCTCCTTGTTTGCCATCCTTACCTTTCACACCTTGAAGAGTAGAAATCAGAAAGTATCTGAGTCCAGATGCTTTCCATTACACCTCCTCTGTGTCAAAATTCCAGAACAGAGCAAATATCCATGGGCATATCAAGGTTTATTTTCTGGGATACCCCAATGAATTTGCTTATTTTCTGGAAATGGCCCTCTATTATGTGGTCCTAAATGTTTCTGCTGTTTTCTATTTTCATATTAGCAAGAATAAAATAAAGAAGAGGGAGAACGTTTTGAATCCAAAAACCTGTTTTTGGATTAGAAAACATATGGTTCAGGCAGACATTGCTTTGGTGTTATGGAAACTCATCTTTTCCCCACCAAGTGTCTCCGAGTAGCTGGCAATTATTCTGCTTTGAAGTGTATCAGGTTTTCTACACAAGGTGCCCCATTTTATTGTTTTTAGACATGTTTTATACCAACTTCACATGCTAAACTGAATGGCAAAAACTGCTGCCCGCACTCAGAACAGGCAAAATGTCAAGTCTTTCAGCAAAAACAAGTAGATAAAACCCTGTCTCTGCAAAAAATACCAAAAATTAGCCGGGCATGGTAGTGCAGACCTGTAGTCCCAGCTACTTTGGAGGCTGAGCTGAGAGGATTGCTTGAGCCTGAGGAGTTTGAGCTGCAGTGAGCTGTGACTGTGTCACTGTAGCCCAGCCTGAGCAACATAGTGAGACCCTGTCTTAAAGAAGAAAGAAAGAAAGAAAGAAAGAAAGAGAGAGAGAGAAAGAAAGAAAGAAAAGAAAAGAAAAAAAGAAATTACATGCTCCATGTCCAGCACAACCAGCCTTGTAGATGACAAAACTGCTTACGTAATGCTCTTAAGCATCATGATTCTATTCTTAGATGTTAAGTTATTCACAAATCTGTCTTTGAAGGGATAGCTGCTTTTATTCCCTATGGAAATGTCCACAGGCTGCAATGCATTCAAGGTATGAAGCAATTTTCTGAAAGTCCACCTCAGTGACAGGGGAAAACTGGCTGTTCCTGAAAAAGACAAATGGACACATCCTCTGTGAAATATTGTTGGCAAAAGCAGAAAAGATTAAGTTGATCTACCAGCACTAAAGAGTTCTGTTGCGTTTGTCTACCTATTTTGGCAAAGAAAAATAACACATTGCTACAGAATCTAAGATACTTCATGTCCTACCCTGCATCTTGCACAAAGAACCTATTATCCATTATAAACAATCCCTTGATGCCCTCTGTCATCTAATCTCCAGCCCACAAGTAGAAATGATCCTGAGGCCTTAATTGCTTTTCATAGGTCATCATCACTGTCATCCAGTTCTCTTTGTGGAGGAGAATAAAAAGGCATGTAACGTAATCAGCTGTCAGAGCATTCAGCTTTTCCTTGTAAGACAATCCTGCCTGTCAAATGAAGAGAAAGCATTATAGCAGAAAAATATGCATGCCTGAATTCAAGTAGACGCTAAGGATTCCTTCATTAGAAAGATAGCAAAAAAAATTGGAGAATCAGTTCAGAGAGAGAGGATATTAATATATCCTAATTAGCAATGTTCTTTTCTAGATGAGTCTGGACATTGTGCTATCATCTGTGAAGCTCTTTTCATTGGGTTAAGTATAAATTGATGCAAGAGACACCCAGGAAGCAATCTTCCTACATGATGATGCAAAAGATGTCCTTTTCAGTCAGCATCAATGGTGGCTCATGCTGAAAATATCCATAAAGCCAGGAAAGAGGGTGACAGAAGAAGAAGGGAATAAGAGAGTAGTTTCCAAGGTGCAGCCTTAGGAAAGGTAGAAATCTGGCAGGCTTCTCAGCAAGGTGTGTGGGGAGACCCAGAAAGATGTATTGCTTTTGTAGAGACAGGGACAATGTTTAAATCTGGAAATAGCCAGAACCCCCTGGCTACTCCTCAACCCTAGGGTTAGACTTGCTCATTCTCTGCCTAAGTCCCATGGTATCATGTTTATAACCAATACAGTGGTCGCTGGTGGGTCTGGTCTCTCTAGAAATATTCTTCTCTTTCTCTGGGTCAGTGAAGTCCAAATTTCCAAAGTCCTTCTCCTGCAGGTCCTCATGCTTTCTGAGGGCAGCCACCATGATATCCATGGGCTAGAAGAGCCATCCCTGGCCAAGGTCTGGCAAAATACAGAAGGTTATGCGTATAACTTACATGTCATCAGGTTCACGCACAAAAATAAAACAAGTAAAGGATTGCAAAACAGAGCTGTCAGGAATTTTTTCCACAGTGGAATTTAAAAGGGTGAGGGATAGCCAGGGAACCCTGAGGGAAAGGAGCCACCTGATACGGTGTTTAACAGTGTACTGCAGCAGTCAGTCAACCTGGGTTCCAATCCTAGCCGTTCTATTCACTACTCATGAGAACTTAAACTCAGAGAGCTTCAATTTTTCCCATTTCCAAAATAGGGGTGATCTTTGCTTCATGTAATTTACTGGAGAAAACAAACGCACGGCATTTCTGCACAATATTGGTACTTAATAAATGTTAGTTTTAAAAAAGAAAGTTAATCAAGGGCAAATTATTGGAACAAAAACTCAAAGTGAGCTAGAGGAGTTTATATCAATGATAACAAAGGCAGCCTGGTGTACTGCCTTAGTATTCGAATATAATGTACTTTTAGCTCTGTAATGGTCATAAATCCTGCTGCGATTTATGGTTTTTTCTTCTGTTTGTCTTTGTTTTTTTAATCCCATTTCCAGTCTATTAATCTGGAGTGCTTTTAAAGACCAGTATGGACTGGTTGTCTAGGCTCATGATCAAAATTCCTTTTTCATACTTTCAGCCAATGGGTATTTATTGAGCACCTACTATGTGCTGGATGCTATGATAGATAATGAGACCTCAACACCCAGAATGGTTCCTTCTTTCCTATAATTTATAGTCCAATGAGTGAAAGAGACACAGAGCCTCCTAATGGAAGATAATGAAAGGAAAGTATAATTTTGCACCTTGAAGGTCCAGACACGTTATAAAATACTTTATCTCCATGTCACTGACAATAAATGTTTCTGGAAGAAGGGAGAGAGGGCAGGAAGTGTGCTATCAGAAAATAAATGTGAATATGCTAAGCTTCTGCCCCATTCCTCATCAACAGTTGACAGCAATTCAAGTAGAGCTCCCCTCCCCCATGGGCTATCACAGGATTAGTACAGCATCTACAGGAGGTGGGGAGCTTATTGATTATACTTGTTAATGATGACCTTTCTGGAAACTTTTCCAGAACCTGAGTTTTTTTAATCCTTTGGCACAATAATGTTTTATCAGTCTTCCTACATAATGACCTATGGAAATGAGCCAGCCATGGAAAGGTGACTCCATTTACTTAGCTCCACGCTACAGATGGCCTAGTGAACACTATGAGCTAATGGAAAACTAACACAGGCTGGTCCAGGTCAACAGTTGTTTCCTATGTAACTGGGGCCTGCAAGACACAGGTGTATTTCATGGGCCCTTATGTAGACTGCCATCTGCTCAACAGATGTTCTTCATTTCCTTTAAATATAAAGACAGGTACCAGGAATTGGAAGTGTGGGTGAATGTATTATGGACATTAACTTGGCTTCATTTAGGTTGGGGGGCTCTCCAATTTGCGTTACATCATAAGCAGGTGAATCTCTAAGACAGCACCTCAAGTTTACTCACAGCTTTTCTATGGGGAATATAGGAGTCACATGTGCTTTCTTCTACTGTTTTGTGTGTGGATTTGCTTTACATGTCCTCTCATAATTCCACCACATCAGATCTCTCTGAAGCAATAGTTGTACCACGTAGTCAAAGCAGACAGGCTAGGCACTTACAATCACAACTCTTCATATCCCTACCCTGAATCTGAAGAGAGTGGGGGATAAAGCAACAGTACTGTTGACTCCCAGGCCTATTCCTTAGTGTGAATCAGTGCCTCCTCCCTGTGAGTTTCAGTTTTCTGTGTATATAGTTTGGATGCAGTTGTGGGGGGTGAAAATTAAAGAACCAGTCTGGCCCTGAAGGGGTATTTGGCAGCTCCATGTTGCTCTCTTTAGTTTATGAGGCTCCATATTGGATATTGTGCTCAGTTTTCAACCTTTGAAGTTTCAAGAAAGTAAGAACAACTTCATTCAATACCCTGTTATAGGTGCTTCCTTCTTTTTTGTTGCTCTTACTCCCATAAATACCCAGAAGTCTATTCTAATTCTTTTTTTTTTTTAGAATTTTTTTTTTTAAATTGCATTTTAGGTTTTGGGGTACATGTGAAGAACATGTAAGATTGTTGCATAGGTACACACATGGCAGTGTGGTTTGCTGCCTTCCTCCCCATCACCTATATCTGGCATTTCTCCCCATGTTATCCTTCCCCAACTCCCCACCCCCTGCTGTCCCTCCCCTAGAAGTCTCTTATAGTCACTGTTTTATCCCCCAGAATATCTAACAGTGCCTGGTACATACAAAATTCTGGTCCTGGTTCTGCTACAGTACTGCCTAATATTGTGTAATCTTAGGCAAGTCAGCAAGTCATTTAACTTCTTTGAGCTTGCATTTCTCTATTTACTATTTGTTAAATTACTTATATATAATAAACTATAAAATATATTAATACCTCCTATAGTGAGTTTCATATGACAAGGAAAATGGTGATAATCCTTAGCCATTCAGATCCTCTTTTATTTAGTTTGAAATGTATGAAATTTCCATTTTGAAGTTCAAAACCAGATGAACAGCAGAAATTTCATATTATTTAACCTAATTCATTGCATACATTTTTATTGAACAACTACTATGTGCAAGCCATAGTTGTTAGAAATTGGGGATATAACAGTGAACAAAATAAAACCTGTTTTCATTGACCTTACATTCTAATTGAAGACAAAAATAAACAGTTTAACAGATGAAAATATAGTGGGTCATACAGGGACGAGAGCTTAGAAGGGAAATAAAACAGAATAAAGAGACAAAGAGTCACTTGAGAGCCAGATCATGTCAGAGTGAATTCCTGCTACAAAGCTTCTGAAAAAGCTTTTTGGTGCTCCATAGTTAAATATGAAGAGGCAGCTAAGGGCTGCCAGATCTTCCAAACTTCAGCCACGAATCTGAAGTTTAGAAGACAAAGCCAACAAGCACAAACAATAACTTAGAAGAAACAAAGACTTCACAAGGAAGAAAACTCCAAAAATGTTTGATATTTTCAGAGAGAGAAGAGAAGAAATTCTTATAAATGTTAAAAAGCAAATTTGGAGAATAAAACAATTAAAAACTCAATAAGATAGTTACATAATAATCCATCAAGAAGTAACTAAAAGATATAAAAAACAGAAAATTAAACAAAAATATGAGAAATCAGAAATAGAAAAAAAATATAAAATAAACATAAAAACACAATAGTCTATAAGTTCAACATTCACTTTTAAAAAGAGATATAGAATACTGAAGATGCATGGATGAAATAATCAATAAAATAATTGAAGTGATTCTTGACAAATCATTGTAAAGTTTCAGATTTCTGACTACAAAGAAAAGAACACTTTCAAAAAGGTGAGAAAACAGGCTTTATGCAACAGCAATACTGGGCTTTAGGAACAAAATGGAGTAACACTTTCTAAACACTAAGAGAAATTCTTTCCAGCTTTAAATTTCGTACCTAGCCAATTAAGGGTGTGGGTAGAAGGAAATTATTTTTAGGGATGCAAGGTTTCAAAAACATTACTTTGCACACCTTTTCAGAAAAGTAATATAATAGATACTCTCTTAATATGAGGGTGCGATCCAAGAAAACATAGGATGCAAGGAACAGGAGCTTGTTGAGAAATAAATAAGAATCCCAGAGAGATAGTGGACAGAGATACCGAGCTCACAACTCTGCAGCAGGCTGAGAAATCAGCCACTTCCTATTGGAGTGAATCAGAAGGCTCTGAGAGGAAGAACTGAATGTGTCTGAGATTTATACATGGGAAAGTAAGTTTGAGAGAATTTTTTTCTTTTTGAAATGGAGTTCCACTCTTATCACCCAGGCTGGAGTGCAATGGCGCAATCTTGGCTCACTGCAACCTCTGCCTCCTGGGAGCGATTCTCCTGCCTCAGCCTCCCAAGTAGCAGGGATTGCAAGGCATGTGTCACCACACCCAGCTAATTTTTGTATTTTTAGTAGAGACAGGGTTTCACCAGGTTGGCCAGCCTTGTCTCAAACTCCTGACCTCAGGTGATCCACCTACCTCAGCCCCACAAAGTGCTGGGATTACAGGCATGAGCTACCATGCCCAGCCAATTCTATAGCAACTTAAACAAATTTTTTTAAAATCGTAATTAGTAACCCCAAGGAAAAGCAGAAAGGGAAGTGAAGGAAAGGCGAGCTAAGAGAAGTAATTAAAGAATACTATAAGGTTCAATTATCAACATGTTTGCATAATTAGACTATAAAGATGTTGGATATTTATATAACCAAATTATATAAGTGGGCAAGGAGGACAACGAGGAAGATGTTATAAAAGCATACTAGAAGGGTGTGGCCAGCAAGATGGCAGAATAGGAACAGCTCTTGTCTACAGCTCCCAGTGAGATCAACACAGAAGGTGGGTGATTTCTGCATTTCCAACTGAGGAACCCAGCTCATCTCATTAGGACTGGTTAGACAGTGGGTGCAGTCCACAGACGAGGGTGAACTGAAGCAGGGTGGGGCATTGCCTCACATGGGAAGCACAGGGGGTCAGGACACTCCCTCCCCTAGCCAAAGAAAGCCATGAAGGACTGTACCTTGAGGGGATGGTGCACTCTGGCTCAGACACTATGCTTTTCTCATGGTCTTTGCAACCTGCAGACCAGGAGATTCCCTTGGGTACTTACACCACCAGGGCCCTGGGTTTCAAGCACAAAACTGGGCAGCAGTTTGGGCAGACACCAAACTAGCTGCAGGAGTTTTGTTTCATACCCCAGTGGCACCTGGAATCCAGTGAGACAGAACCATTCACTCCCCTGGAAAGGGGGCTGAAGCCAGGGAACCAAGTGTTCTAGCTCAGTGGATCACACCCCCATGGAACACAGCAAGCTGAGATCCACTGGCTTGAAATTCTCGCTGCCAGCACAGCAGTCTGAAGTTGACTGGAAATACTCAAGCTGGGTGGGGGGAGGGGTGTCCTCCATTACTGAGGCTTGAGTAGGCGATTTTCCTGTCACAGTGTAAACAATGCCACTGGGAAATTCAAACAGGGCAGAGCCCACCGCAGCTCAGCAAAGCTGCTGTAGCCAGACTGCCTCTCTAGATTCCTCCCCTCTGGGCAGGGCATCTCTGAAGGAAAGGCAGCAGCCTCAGGCAGGGGCTTATAGATAAAACTCCCATCTCTCTGGGACAGAGCACTGTGGGGATCGCTCCAGCGTAGAAGCCCTCTGACTGTGCCTCTGCCATAATGTGAGCTTGAGCCCAGACATATTTCCCCCTCCTGGAGGCAGTCGAGCTAAGGGAAAGCAGGAACTAAAAGATGGATGATTTTGTAGAAGTTATCTCAGACTCCCTGACACTGACACAATGGCTCAGAGATGGCTGTGTGGTTTTACTAAGACATTGTGTTTTATCTTGGTACCTGTTTTGGGCTAGTTTTATGACTCTGTTTACTCTAGTTTTATGACTCTGTTTACTAAACATTATCTAAGCTCTGTAACTACTCACATGTCTCTTGGAGATTGTTACCTTTAAGATCTATGAGTTTTGCCTGACCTTAAAGAATGTTACCTTCTAAAATGTAAATCCCTACACAATAGGTAAAGAAAAATCTCCACCCTCGTGCTTACTTTTATGGCCCCTAGTTATGTACTTCCCTTTTATTGGTATTTTATCTTCTCCTCCAGACTTGCGGTATTGTAACTTTTGTTCCTCTTTATTGTATAGAATTAACAATGTGGGTTGACGTCAGCTACTGAAAGCTGACAGCATATATTGGGACCCTTTGCACAAATAAAATTGCTGTTTAGGCATTGCTGTATGGGCATTGTCTATTCAGACCTCCAGACCCCGCTCTCTGTTGTCTTTGTTTTCCGTGCACTCTCTCTTCCAGGTATTGGGACCCTCTCTCTGGCCGAGAGTTCCCCGGCAGACGTGCCATTCCCGACAGAGCACCTGCGGGAAGGAGTGGCTGTGGGCGCAGCTTCAGCAGATATAAATGTTTCTGCCTGCTGGCTCTGAAGAGAGCAGTGGCTGACCCAGCACAGCGCTTGAGCTTTGCTAAGGGACAGACTGTCTTCTCAAGTGGGTCCCTGATCCCTGTGCCTCCTGACTGGGAAATACCTCCCAGCAGGGGTCAATGTTGACAGACAACTCATACAGGAGCACTCTGCCTGGCATCTGGCTGGTGCCCCTCTGGGATGAAGTTTCCAGAGGAAGGAACAGGCAGCAATCTTTACTGTTCTGCAGCCTCTGCTGGTGATACCCAGGCAAACAGGGTCTGCAGTCCTCCAGCAAACTCCAAACCTGCAGCAGAGGGACCTGTTAGGAAAAAAAACTAACAAACAGAAAGCAATAGCATCAACATCAAGAAAAAGGACGTCCACACAGAGACTCCATCTGAACGTCATCAACATCAAAGACCAAAGGTAGATAAATCCATGAAGGTGAGGACAAACCAGCACAAAAAGCCTGAAAATTCCAAACACCAGAACACTTTTCTCCTCCAAAAGATCACAACATCTTGCCAGCAAGGGAACAAAACTGGACAGAGAATGAGTTTGACAAATTGACAGAAGTAGGCTTCAGAAGGTGGATAATAACAAACTCCTCTGAGCTAAAGGAGTATGTTCTAACCCAATGCAAGGAAGTTAAGAACCTTGAGAAAAGGTTAGAGGAATTCCTAACTAGAATAACCAGTTTAGAGGAGAACATAAATGACCTGATGGAGCTGAAAAACACAGCACAAGAACTTCATGAAGCATACCCAAGTATCAACAGCTGAATTGATCAAGCGGAAGAAAGGATACCAGAGATTAAAGATCAGCTTAATGAAATAAAGTGTGATGACAAGATTAGAGAAAAAAGAATGAAAAGGAATGAACAAAACCGCCAAGAAATATGGGATTATGTGAAAAGACCAAACCTACATTTGATTGGTGTACCTGAAAGTGACGGGGGGCATGGAACCAAGTTGGAAAACACTCTTCAGGATGTCATTCAGGAATATCCTGGCAACTTCCCCAACCTAGCAAGGCAGGCCAACATTCAAATTCAGGAAATACAGAGAACACCACAAAGATACTCCTCAAGAAGAGCAACCTTAAGACACATAATTGTCAGATTCACCAAGGTTGAAATGAAGGAAAAAATGTTAAGGGTAGCCAGACAGGTCGGGTTACCCACAAAGGGATGCCCATCAGACTAACAGTGGATCACTCTACAGAAACCCTACCCGCCAGAAGACAGTGGGGGCAATATTCAACCTTCTTGAAGAAAAGAATTTGCAACCCAGAATTTCATATCCAGCCAAACTAAGCTTCAAAAGCAAAGGAGAAACAAAATCCTTTACAGACAAGCAAATGCCGAGAGATTTTGTCACCACCAGGCCTGCCTTACAAGAGTGCCTGAAGGAAGCACTAAATACGGAAAGAAAAAACAGGTACCAGCCACTTTAAAAACATACCAAATTATAAAGACCATTGACACTATGAAGAAACTGTATCAACTAATGGGCAAAATAACCAGCTAGCATCATAATGACAGGAGAAAACTCACATATAACAATATTAACATTAAATGTAAATGGACTAAATGCCCCAATTAAAAGACACAGACTGGCAAATTGGATAAAGAGTCAATACCCATTGGTGTGCTGTATTCTGGAAACCCATCTCACATGCAAAGACACACATAGGCTCAAAATAAAGGGCTGGAGGAAGATTTACCAAGCAAATGGAAAGCAAAAAAAGCAGAGGTTGCAATCCTAGTCTTCGATAAAATGAACTTTAAACCAACAAAGATCAAAAAAGACAAAAAAGAACATTACATAATGGTAAAGGGATCAATGCAAGAAGAAGAGCTAACTACCCTAAATATATATGCACCCAATAAAGGAGCACCCAGATTCATAAAGCAAGTTCTTAGAGACCTACAAAGAGACTTAGACTCCCACACAATCATAGTGGGAGACTTTAACACCCCACTGTCAATATTAGACAGATCAACGAGATAGAAAATTAACAAGGATATCCAGGTGTTGAACTCAGCTCTGGACCAAGCAGATCTAATAGACATCTACAGAACTCTCCACCCCAAATCAACAGGATATACATTCTTCTCAGCACCACATTGCACTTATTTGAAAACTGACCACATAATTGGAAGTAAAACAATCCTCAGCAAATGCAAAAAAATGGAAATCATAACAGTCTCTGAGACCACAGTGTAATCAAATTAGAACTCAGAATTAAGAAACTCACTCAAAGCTACATGACTAAATGGAAAATGAACAACCTGCTTCTGAGTGACTACTGGATAAATAACAAAATTAAGGCAGAAATAAATAAGTTCTTTGAAACCAATGAGAACAAAGACACAATGTACCAGTATCTCGGGAACACAGCTAAAGCAGTGTTTAGAGGGAAATTTATAGCACTAAATGCCCACAGGAGAAAGTGGGAAAGATCTCAAATTGACACCCTAACATCACAATTAAAAGAGCTAGAGAAGCAAGAGCAAACATATTCAAAAACCAGCAGAAGACAAGAAATAACTAAGATTGGAGCAGAATGAAGGAGATAGAGACACAAAAAACCCTTCAAAAAAATCAATAAATCCAGGAGCTCGTTTTTTGAAAAGATCAACAAAATAGATAGAATGCTAGCCAGACTAATAAAGAAGAAAAGAGAGAAGAATCAAATAGACACAATTAAAAAATGATAAAGGGGGATATCACCATTGATTCTGCAGAAATACAAACCATCATCAGAGAATACTATAAACACCTCTATGCAAATAAACTAGAAAAGCTAGACAAATGGATAACTTCCTGGAAACATAAACCCTCTCAAGACTAAATCAAGAAGAACTAGAATCCCTAAATAGACCAATAACAAGTTCTGAAATTGAGGCAGTAATTTATAGCCTACCAACCCAGAAAAGCCCAGGACCAGATGATTCACAGCCAACTTTTACCAGAGGTACAAAGAGGAGATGGTACCGTTCCTTCTGAAACTATTCCAAACAATAGAAAAAGAAGGACTCCTCCCTAACTCATTTTATGAGGCCAGCATCATCCTTATACCAAAATCTGGCAGAGACAACAAAAAATGAAAATTTCAGGCCAATATCCCTGATGAAAATTGATGTGAAAATCCTCAATAAAATACTAGCAAACTGAATCCAGCAGCACATCAAAAAGGTTTTCCACCACGATCTAGTCAGCTTCATCCCTGGGATGCAAGGCTGGTTCAACATATGCAAATCAATAAATGTAATCCATCACATAAACAGAACCAATGACAAAAACCACATGATTATCTCAATAGATGCAGGAAAGGTCTTCGATAAAATTCAACACCTCTTCATGCTAAAACCTCTCGATAAACTAGGTAGGTATCTCAAAATTATAAGAGCTATTTATGACAAACCCACAGCCAATATAATACTGAATGGGCAAAAGCTGGAGACATTCCCTTTGAAAACTTGCACAAGACAAGGATGCCCTCTCTCACCACTCCTATTCAACATAGTATAGGAAGTTCTGGCTAGGGCAATCAGGCAAGAGAAAGAAATAAAGGGTGTTCAGATAGGAAGAGAAGTAAAATTGTCTCTGTTTGCAGATGACATGATTGTAGATTTAGAAGACTCCATTGTCTCAGCCCAAAATCTCCTTCAGCTGATAAGCAACTTCAGCAAAGTCTCAGGATACAAAATCAATGTGCAAAAATCTCAAGCATTCCTATACACCAATAATAGACAAACAGAGAGCCAAATCATAAGTGAAGTCCTATTCACAATTGTTACAAAGGGAGTAAAATACCTAGGAATACAACTTACAAGGGATGTGAAGGACCTCTTCAAGGAAAACTACAAACCACTGCTCAAGGAAATAAGAGAGGACACAAACAAATGGAAAAACATTTTATTTTCATGGATAGGAAGAAATATCATGAAAATGGCATATTGCTCAAAGTATTTTATAGATTCAACGCTATCCCCATCGAGCTACTATTGAATTCTACCATTCAATTCTTCACAGAATTAGAAAAAACTACTTCAAATTTCATATGAAACCAAAACAGAGCCCATATAACCATGATAATCCTAAGCAAAAAGAACAAAGCTGGAGGCATCAAGCTGCCTGATTTCAAACTATACTACAAGTCTACAATAATCAAAACAGCATGGTACTGGTACCAAAACAGATATATGAACCAATGGAACAGACAGAGGCCTCAGAAATAATGCCACACACCTACAACCATCTGATCTTTGACAAACCTGACAAAAAACAAGCAATGGAGAAAGGATTCCCTATTTAATAAATGGTATTGGGAAAACTGGCTAGCCATATGCAGAAAACTGAAAATGGACCACTTCCTTACACCTAATACACAAATTAACTCAAGATGGATTAAAGACTTAAACATAAGACCTAAAGCCATAAAAACCCTAGAAGAAAACCTAGGCAATACCATTCAGGACATAGGCATAGGCAAGGACTTCATGACTGAAACACCAAAAGCAATGGCAAGAAGAGCCAAAATTGACAAATGGGATCCAATTAAACTAAAGAGCTTCTCCACAGCAAAAGAAACTATCATCATAGTGAACAGGAAACCTACAGAATGGGAGAAAATTTTTGCAATCTATTCATCTGACAAAGGGTTACTATCCAGAATCTACAAGGAACTTAAACAAATGTACAAGAAAAAAAACAACCCCATCAGAAACTGGGCAAAGGATATGAACAAACACTTCTGAACAGAAGACATGTATGTGGCCAACAAACATGAAAAAAGCTCTTCATCACTGGTCATTAGAGAAATGCAAATCAAAACTGCAATGAGATGCCATCTCATGCCAGTTAGAATGGTGATTATTAAAAAGTCAGGAAACAGATGCTGGAGAGGATGTGAAGAAATAGAAACACTTTTACACTGTTGGTGGGAGTGTAAATTAGTTCAACCATTGTGGAAGACAGTGTGGTGATTCCTCAAGGATCTAGAACCAAGATATCTTTGACCCAGCAATCCCATTACTGGGTATATACCCAAAGGATTATTCTACTATAAAGACACATGCACATGTATGTTTACTGCAGCACTTTTCACAATAGCAAAGACTGGAACCAATCCCAAATGTCCATCAATGATAGACTGGATAAGAGAATGTGGCACATATACACCACGGAATACTATGCAGCCATAAAAAAGGATGAGATCATGTCCTTTGCAGGGACATGGATGAAGCTGGAAACCATCATTCTCAGCAAACTAACACAGGAACAGAAAACCAAACACTGCATGTTCTCAGTCATAAGTGGGAGTTGAACAATAAGAACACATGGATACAGGGAGGGGAACATCACACACTGGGGCCTGTTGGGGGGTGAGGGAGTAGGGGAGGGATAGCATTAGGATAAATACCCAATGTAGATGATGGGTTGATGGATGAAGCAAAACACCATGGCATGTATATATCTATGTAACAAACCTGCACGTTCTGCACATGTATCCCAGAACTTAAAGTATAATAATATTTAAAAAAAGATTTATAAAGAATGAAAAGAGAATCATCCAGAGACATAGGTAAAATTTTGGAAATCTGAAATGACCAAAATATATTTTAGTGTCTAAAAATACTCTGATATTGAAAATGTAATAAAAAAAAATTTAAGAAAAAATAAATTAGGTGTTTGATTAAAAAATAAATAAATAAATAAATAAATAAAAGCATAGTAGAACTTCATCTTCCATAATGGGAAGTTAACATTTAATGCCTAAGCTCAAGAATAAAGAAATATATACATAAGCATACGTAATCTTAATAATATACCTAACGTATATTACATTTACATTATATAATTTATATTATACATAATATATATCATCTATAGGTACAAAAGCATGTGTAAATATACATATACACACCTATATAAGCATGTTATTCACAGAAATGAAAATACTATATTTTATCAATTCTGAGACACACTTTTTTTTTACATTTCAACATCTCCATAATCAGGATATGTTTCAACTCATGGTGTACCATAGTTTTACTGGCAGTATTTGTTGCATCACAGAATCACTGGCATTGTTGATTTAATGAAATGCGGGCAATACCAATCAGGTGGAGTTCAAAATAGCTGCCTCTGAGATGCTACATAGATGGAGTGGTGAGGGTGGTAAGGGGCTGCTATTGTAGTAACAACCTTGTGAAATTATGTAACTGTTTATGTATATGTGTGCTTTATTTAAAAAAAAAAACTTTAAAATTATGTTTAGAAAAATTTTTTAAATCCTGTCGGTTGTTTTGTGAAAAAGAATCACTAAGAGGACAAGATTGGGGAAGGGGGGAAATGAGCAGGGTTTCTTGCTTGGTTCAGGAGACTGGTGATGGTTTAGTGGTAACAGTGGAGGTAGTGGTAAGTGGTCAGATTCTTGATATATATTTAAAATAAAGCTGACCGAGTTTACCAATGTATTGAATGTGGAATATGAAAGGAATAAGCAAATCAAACATGACTACAAGGTTTTTGGCCTAAGAAGCTGGAAGGATGAAGTTTCAATAGCCTGAGGTGTGGAAGACTATAAGAAAAGCAGGCATGAGTCAATGTTCTCCAGAGAAATAGAACCAATAGGAGATACAGGTATAGATGATAGAGATAGAGAGGAGATAGAGATAGACAAGAGGGGATTTATTATGAGAAGTGGCTCATGCCATTATGGAGGTTGAGATGATTCTCAATATGCTGTTTGTAAGCTGGAGAACCAGGAAAGTTGATAATGTTATTCAGTCCAAGGCCGAAAGCCTTGGGTAGGGGAAGGAGAGGAATAGCATTAAGTCCTAAAAGTCAAAGGCCAGAGAGCCAGAAGCACTGCTTATCCAAGGGCAAAAGGAGATGAAAATCACAGCTCCAGGCAACAATGAATTTATCCTTCCTCTATCCTTATGTTCTATTTAGGCCCTCAAAAGACTGTATGATGTGCACTCACATTGTTGAGGGTGGATTCTCTTTATTCAGTCTACAGATTCAAATTCTAATCTCTTCTGGAAACATACTCACGCACACACCCAGAAACAATGTTTCACCAGCGATCTGTGCATTCTGCAACCCAGTCAAGTTGACACATAGAGTTAACCATCACAGCAGGATAAGGAACGAGGAAGATCAAGAGTGCAATTGGGTCATATAAGTTTAGATGCCACTTAAACATCTAAGTGGAAGTGATTAGTAGGCAAATTATATACACACGTCTGGAGTGCTGTCCTGCTAAGCTGAAGATAAAATTTGGGGTTTTATTTTCACTTCCCTATCTCCCCATCTAAACAGTATGGTTATTGTTCACCTCCTTTTATAGATAATAATAAACTAAGTCTTGGTTTTTGTTTATGGGGCTTGTTCAAAAATAAGTCTTCAAGTATTGATTTTTTTTTTTTATCAATCAGTATTTGTAAGTTTTTGCCTCTTTCTGGTATTGTCAGCAAATCCTGACCATGCCTCTGTAAGACTGCTGTTTAGTCCACTTTTACACTGCTATAAAGAACTACCTGATACTGAATAATTTATAATGAAAACAGGTTTAATTGACTCACAGTTCTGCATGACTGGGGAGGCCTCAGGAAACTTACAGTCATGGCAGAAGGGGAAGGGGAAGCAAGCACATCTTACATGGTGGCAGGAGAGAAAGAGAGCAAGCGGGGAAGTGCCACACTTAAATCATCAGATCTCATGAGAACTCACTCACGATTAAGAGAAAAAACATGGGGAAAATCTCCTCCCATCATCCAATCACCTCTCACCAGGTCCCTCCCCCTGACACATGGGGATTACAGTTTGAGATGAGATTTGGGTGGGGACACAGAACCAAACCACATTAACTGCATAGCTGTTTAGAAAACCTAAGTGCTTCTTACCAAGATGTTGGTTCCTTTATGCAGATTTATTCTATTCTGATAATTGTGTTAAAAGGAATATTGTTACCCCTGTTTGTGGAAACAAATACTTCCTACACAGAGAAAAAGCTAACACCAGATCTATGGCACTGAATCATGGATGCCAAGTCTCTCAAGCAACAAAATTTTTAAAACCCTCTAAAATCCCTGGAAACAGTTGTCTGGTACATTGCTAGTCAATTACATTATGTCCAATTTCTTGGAGCTCCTTCCACAAACAGATGTACAAAGCAATGAAAAATAAACAAATTTCATGAGTCAGGTGAAGTATCTCTTGCTTACTTTTTTCAAAGTAACACTAAAGTAAGGTCCTGATTTTATCCTCTTGGTAGACTTTTTTCTCATCAGACTGTTTAATTCACATTACACATTTCACTTTGAAGAACACAACAAGAGACACAGAACAAATTCTTTGTAACTAAAAAGACATGTATTGACATGATAAAGTCTTAAGCACCTTGGAGAAAGCCTCTTCATGAACTTTCTTGAGTTCTAGCCAGTCTTTGGCCATCACACTATGAGCAGATGTGATAGACTTCTCCAATATTCTAAGTGTTGGAAGGTCCTCCAAGATGTGATTGCATGGTGAGGTACACACCTAAAGGCTAATTCCAGTCAAGGAGTCATAAAAATACTCAACCAACTGTTATTTTGGTCTCTGCAATTAGAGGCATTTCTGTTAGTTAACTTTTCTTTGAGGCTTTTAGAAAATCTGGAGAACTTTCCCTTTCTTTCTACGTTTACTATTTTGCACTTCCAATTTCTCCACCTTCTCCATCCCTAAGCACTTAAAACAAAATATTTGATCATTTTTATAGCAGTATATAGTTAAACACAAAAGTACAGTGAGTTTTTTCACCAATTTCTAGTGACAATTTAAAGACTGTTTTCTACCAGTTTTTTCTCTTTACACCCACACTACCTTTCCCCTCAGTATTTCTTTCTTGTAAAAATTATTCTAGATAGGCAATACAGGTGTGCAGTAGATATATACCCTTAACAAATTGAGATAGCTTGATTATACTGTGATAATAAACCACCCTACATCTCTGTGGCCTAAAGCAGCAAAGTTTATTTCTTGCTCATACTACATTCCCCTCATGTGCCAGTTGAGGGCTCTGCTTTCTGTCACTTTGTCCTCACCCAGAGACCTAGCCTGAGAGAGTGGATGCACTCTAAATTATCCATTGCTGAGGCAATGTGTAGAGACAGTATGGCCAAAAAAATGCACTGGTTCTTAAACTTCCACCTGAAAACGACATGCATGCCACTGCCATTGTATCTCTTTGGCCATAGCAAGTCACATGGCCAAACCTAAGGGTCAGATAAATACAAATTTTTCTTACAGGTGGGGCACTGAATATTAATAAACAATTATATAATCTATTATACACACTCAACTATGGAGTTATGATATATGTGTTTTTATATCAAAATCCCTAGTAATAGAAAAAATTTTTGTTCACTTTGTCCAAATGTTGTTTAGAAAAGAATCTAAATTCTGAGATTCAAAGTCCCAAGTTATTGTCTCAATCTCACTCTGTATGTTTGGTTAACAGCTAATGGTTTCACATTTTGTAGATAAAATAAAGGTCATCATCTCATTAAATGGATATGTTTCAGGCCATGGAAAATGTATGACATGGTTACCAAGGTTCTTCACTTATAATGAAGGTCTGAAAATGTCACCAGGGGAAACCAAGAGCCGTTTTCAAGCTGGAAGAATCAGTTCCAGTTGTGATTGTGCAATGATAATTATGCAATTGTGTTCTATTCCTCTTCCCTAGTTTTATGGATGTCAGGAAATGTGCTGTTCCTTTTAACATTAATTCTCTATGGCCCAGAAAGATATTTGGGGGCACATTGGGAAGGATGAGGTTGGAGTGGGAATAGTGAAAAACATGTGAAAGGAAAATAAATCTTGGGACCCCAAAATCACTAAGCCAAAGGAAAAAGTCAAGCTGGGAATTGTGTTAGGCAAACCTGCCAATTTTATTTCTAAATAAGACAGCTACAAAGATAAAAAGCTACATATGTCCCTAATGTCCCTTTCAATTTACCCACCGGGAATTCCTTGTGGGCTCCAAGAGCTTTACCCTAAAACAGTTCTGCTGAATTTTACCCTGACAATGTAAATTGATAGCTTATCTTCACAGGTGGGTGACAAAGGACAGAACTGTGTCCTCCCTCTGCTCACTTGAGACAAATGTATATCTAACTGCTTCTTCTGATGTAAAATGCAGATTCACTGAGCTAGATGAAGGCATAAGTGACTATTTCTCTACCTCCTTCTCGCATGTAAATTGTGTATTTGGTGAAAGACTGATCAAAGACTCAAAACAGTGGAACTGTTTGTCTCTTATCTACCCACACCTTCTAACAATTTATTTCTCATTCCCCAATATTTGCACTTTCGCTTTAAATACTGAAACTCTTAAAATTAGCTTTGGAGAAAGCACAGACTTGCCTCCTGAACACATGTCGTTAACCTTGGCAAAATAAACTTTCTAAATTGATTGAGACCTGTCTCAGACACTTTTTGGTTTACAAACATGAGGTCAGGAATCGTGATCTTTCCGGTATAATTTGACAAATCAAGCAGTTTCATTGATTGCCAATCAAGGGTATGTCATTTATCCAGTTTACTCCATCACCACGTTTCTATTCCTGGTCATTTGTGTAGATTAGACTCATGTTATTTCTCACCTAGGCCACTGCACTAGCTTATTTGTTTCCTTCTTGCCTCCAATTTTTCTCTCTCTCCATTCCAACTTCCACATGGCAACTATTTTACTAAGGCTCAGTCCTGATGGTGAAAGTTAGTGATAGGGAGCCAGTAAACAGAAAGGAGTTTACTGGCTCCCTATCACTTGCAGAATGATGGCCAGTTCCTAGGCACACCCTTTCCTCAGCAACTACAGGTCAATCTACTTTTTAGTCTTTATTTTTCAATACACCTTCACAGGTTAAAAATTGTAGAATATTTTGTTGGTCTGTGTATTTCTATGTTTTTCCTTTCTGACTTAATCTCTGTCCAAATCCTTCCCAAACTCCCAAAATCTTCACTTTACTCTTCAGAAACCCCAGCCCTGTGATAAACAATTCTTCTACACTCTCAAAATTATCTTCCTTGCACTTTCTGCTCATAACTAACCCTAACTTCCCATGTGGAATACCACTTTCTTTACAGCCCTTTTAATAGAAGTGGCATATTTCCCAATTCCCTAAGTACCTCAGGGCTGGAAGTGGGTTCATGTTCCAGACAAGTATTTTTCTACCTTCTGTAAATGCTGGGTGTGCTGAGCCTAGCCTTACAGTCATCTTCCTCATTGCTGTTATCACCTGCCACCTCTGTACATCATCTGTCCTTTTTTTCAGACATTGTCCACCATCCTCAATCCTCTTACTTTCTCCAACACATGGGCTCTCAGTAAATGACCCTGTCTTCTACTGGGGGGAAAAAAAAAACCACCTGATTGGAACTATATAGCCTCAAATTCCCACCACCAAATCCCAAAACTATTATATTCTCCACCTTTCTGTTCCAATGTGAAGATTGTCCCTTACCATCAAAAGCAATTCCTTCATCTGGACTTAGAATATTTTCCCCTAGAGTCTTCTCCTTAGGAAACTGGCCCCAACGAATCTCTCTCTCTATCTCTCCCTCTCTCTTTCTCTCCCTCTCTCCCAGACCTCCTTTAAACTGGCATTATTCATGTCTCTCCAAACTTAAAAACAAAATAAACAAAGAGTAGAATAAAATATTAGCTTAATCCTATAGTCCTTTCCATCCATCATCCTATTTCTTCCCTTCCTTCTTCTGGTACCTTTCTTTATTTGGCTTTATTTACTTTCCTCCCACTCTTCACTCTAAATCTGGCTCCTGGGCCCACCATCCCACTGATACTGCCCTTGCCAAGGTCATCACTGACCTCCATGATACTATATCCGATGAATGCATTTGAACTTTCAGCTTACTTAATGACTCAGCATCTGCCAGTTCAGTAGAATAATCCTTTACTTAAAACACTGTCTGGCATCATCTTTTGCAACTCAATTTCTGTCTTATTTGTAGGCAATACTTTCTCTATTAATCATTAACCACTGGGGTTTTGTAGAGAGGGCTCTGTCTTAAGTACTGTGCTCTTCTCACTTCACCCTCTCTCCACATCATCCACCCTTATAACTTTGTAGTAGACACAGTTTGTGGCTGCACAACTCTTCAAATCATCTTTACCAGTCTCTGTGCCTCTTCCCTAGTTTTAGTTCACTTTTGCTCCCAATTGCCCTTCAGAGGTCTTCCTGTGGGCTTTAGAATTGGTCCTATTCCATTGCTGGGATGACTTGGGAATTTGATGTGGGGTGATAAGTCTGACTCACATTTAATGAGGTGGAGATACCAGAGTAGTTTCACCAGAGTTCTAAGGAGGAGATTTAAAGACCCAAGATATGGTTATACCAAAATGGTTCTAAATAATAACTGAGGACCAAGTACAGATGAAGGAGAGAAAGAAACCAAGGTCTGATTCACAAATAGACCAGCTTGGCATGCTAGTACAAACAAAAATAGACTGCTGCTGCATGACAGCCCCACTTACAGAGGTCCCAGCTCTGAACAGCAGTGCGCCTGGTCATCCACTTTGTGTGGAGACAGTGGCTTGAAGGAAGCCACTCTCATGGGCTTCTGAGCAGTGCAGAATAGAACATTTGGAATTGTAACATTTGGATGAGAAAATTGGGAACAAAGAGATCTGGAGTAGAAACAGGTTCATGGACCTATAGGAAGGGGAAAACTGTGTATCATGCATTACTGTCCATCAGGGACTTTTCACTGGAGAAGGGGCTCTACAAAACGGGTTGGACAGGATAACTTAACTGGTAAATGTCAGGTTTCCCTGGCCACACCAGAGCTGACACATTGGGCCTCCTCAAAGAATAGTCATGGATATTCAAATGCAGGCTCTGTGTGAGCACAGTAGAAGGGTCTCCCTCCCACCAATGTTGATATAGTTACTGCCACAGCTGAAACCTGTCTGAAAGATGACCAGTATGCTACCATCTCTCAAGAAGACACCATTTAGTTGCAAATAATTCCTTATCTACCCTGAAAAGGGAAACGATTTGTCTTATCCAGGAATAGCATATTTTCTGGGTATAGGTTTGCCTTCTGCCCACAGTGCCTCAATTCGCACCTGCTACTCAAAGATTCACAGAGTACTTGATTTACTGACGTGGAATCCTGAATAATATTGCATCAGACCAAGAAGCCAACTTATGACAGAGGGGGGGTCACAGAACAGGTACATGAGTATGGAATCCACCAATTCCCATATACTGTATATCCCAGACATTGCTATTCTGACAGAGATTGGAACAGTCTCTTAAAGTCACAACTGAGGTGCCAGCTTAGAGACAACACATTATGCGGTTTGGGTGTTGCTGTAGGATGTAGTATACACCTTATATCAATGGTCATTATGTGGTACTGTGTATCCAATGGTAGAATACAATGGTAGAATATATGAATCCAGGAACCAAGAGGTAGAAATAGAAAGAGTCCATTCACTTCATTCCTACTAACCACTTGTCATTTGGGAAACTTGTGCTCCTAGAAACTGGACCTAAGATAGGCTTCAATTGTAATCTCTATGGTGACAAAAGCCAAATGTATCATCTGATCCACAACTTTCTAATGAGCTCCAAATCTGAATATCTAACCTCCTGCCTGATATTCAGATTAGATACCCCACAGGTATCTGCAAGATGATATGTCCAAAACTGCAGTCACCATCTCTCCCTTCCTACAGGATATCATTATAAGTGAATAGTACTGCCATCTACTCGGGAGCTCAAGTCTGAAATCTGGAGTCTTCTTTTAAATTTGTTATTCCTTTATCTATCATAGCCAATCAACCATCACATTTTAGTAATTCTATTCTAAATGTCACTCACATTTTGCAATGGGGGGGGATGTCAGCCTACTGACACCACCCAAATTCAAACTTCATCATTTCTCAATTGGACCATTGTGACAGCCTTTATGATAACAACCTCTAAAATGGTCCCCAATAATCCCTGCCTTCTGGTGTTCACACTGTTATGTAATCCTTTCTACTTTTTCTTCCAATAAATAGAATACAACAAACATGATGCGCTGTCACTTCTACATGTGTTACAAAAACACCCTGACTTTCATCTTGCTCTCAGTCTCTCCTTTCTCACCTGCATGGAAACAAACTGTGTCATGTGGGTCACTCTGCCCTATGGAGACATGACAAGAAACCGAGGCAAGCCTCCAGCAACAGCCAGCAGGAAACTGAAGTCCCCAGTCCAACAGTCCATGAGGAAATGAATCCCACCTATAGCCACATGAACAAATGTGGATTCTCCCTTAGTTAGCCTTCAGACGGGAGAGCAGCTCTGGCTGACATCTCAATTGCAGCCTCATGAGACCCTGAGCCAGTAACACCCAACTAAGGAACTGTGCACCCAAAAAAGTGAGTTTTACTATAAGTAATAATTTTTAATTATGGGAAAGATATAGTTTTTCTTAAGAGACACTCTAGCATGGATTTGCACTGAGTTAGGAGTAGCAAGTGAGAGAACAGATCAATGATAGAGCAATTATAATGGAGTCTAATGCTAAGTCAAAAGCTCAGAATAAGCTCAGAATCAAGATACAATCTCTCTAACCACATATCCCCCTGTTTTTGGCAGATTTGCATCAGTAAAATAGTGTATCACCCAATACATTTATTAAGCAAGCACAGATTAAGGACTCTTCAAGTTAAGGAGCTTTTTTGGGAAGAGGTAAATTAGCGTATATCTGGAGGTCACTGAAGTTTGCTGAAACCACTGGGGCCAGTGAGGGGTAAGACTCATTGCTAGATATCATCTCCCATGACAATAACAGACTGATTCCATCTGAAAGAGAGATCTCAAAATTCTAAACTGGAAAAGAAAGTGATTTGCAAAATACAAATAGAATTTCATTTCCCTTTCTACCCTCATACAGATGAGCACATCAAGCCAGAATTGAGCAACAGAAGGGAACAAGGCAAGACATCAACCAAATCATCTGTGTTCAAATGCTGACCCCTTGTGTCTACAAGTCATTAAATCATGATATTCTGTACTTAACCATCTGGTATTTCAGCTGTATTTGTGTAAGTGATAATGAAAGAACCAATGCAAACAAATTTGAAATATAATTCAGCCTGGGGAATTTTACTTGGCACAGAAAATGTGTTGGCTCTGCTTCCATTCACCTCTGCCTACCTACCATGCACCTGGTAGGTATTAGTCACTTGTTCCATTTTTCCCAAGAAGAAATACAATTGTCAGAAGCAAATTAAGCCAATACATCCCCACACACTTAAGCAAAAGTAAATGAAGACTAAAGGAAAAGTAGAGCATGTTTAATTTCTCACGAGGTCAAGGTCTGATTGCGAGAATATTTACTCGACCTGCTATGTGATTCTCATTCCTTTCAATCTGAGTTCTTTGCATGGCACATGAGCCACTGCTTGCTTCCATGATTAAGTTAATGCATGACTTTGCTTCTCACACCATTTGATTGATGTCTTGCTTGGTCTTGGAGAGGTAATGAGATTACCACTTAAAAGATATGACTATTAGTACAAGAGAAAAAAATCATATTTAGAGAAATTGTCAAACGTTGCATTTACTCATCCATTCATTTCACACATTTGACTATACACGTGGCTGTAAGAGAATAATCCTTGATTCCTTCCTCGTCCTAATGCCCACTTCCCTCCTATACACAGCGACTCATCACTAGAAATTATCTATGTCACTCTTCATTATTGCTTTACGGCTTGTGGTACTAGTCTTTGATATTGTCCCTTGGCCAGTCTTCTACACACAGAAAATGTAGATTTGCCGTAAAGCTGCCAGACTGACAAAGTCAGGGCCATTAGTTTTATCAAAGTCACAGGGGTAAGTGTAAAATTACATTCCAGTAGGGGTTACAGTGTAATTCCTTCAGTCATTAATTCATTCAACACATACACATCGAATATTGGTTTATCTAGACCCTAGGATGAATAAACAAAGATGTTTGCCTTTATGGAGCTCATATTCCAGCTGAAGGACACTGATGGTAAATTTAGAGTAAATTGGTGAATTATATAGTGCAGTAAAGCAGGATAAAGTAGATCAGCAGGAAGAGGTACAATTTTAAATACAGTGCTTGATCAAGTTGAAGACATCAACATCTGTATTCACACCATTATTTTCTGGTCCACTAAGAAAAATAATGCCAATTAAATTGGGCTGCAGTGCCTAAAATATAAGTTCAGTGGCTTTGAAATGCATTTCATAAATTAGCAGGATCTGGCGATTTCTTCTTCTTTCAGTTGCAATGCTTAGGAAGTTATATGCCATGCTTTTGCGTGTTTCTCAGTAGCAAAATGAAACTCAGCTTCATCGACGTATAGGTAGTCTCCTTATGCAGGCCCCATAAAGCACATACTTGTTGCTTTCAAAGGCAATGTAGAAATGAGAAAAAGAGCACATTATATATTAACATCATTATTTTCAAACTTAACTCCTCCCAACCCTGCAAACAAGTAGAAAGCACCTTAATTTCAGAATATAGAACAAAACTTTAAACTGAACACATTTAACACAGTTGTATTTAAAAAATCAATAAGTTGTCCTACTTTCTCATTTTCCTCTCTTTGGTTAAAGAATTTGTTTTATCTAGGTGCCCATATTGTGAGATCCATTTGGGAAATTGCAATCTACGGCTGAGGTCTTCAAATTTTTCTCTTGTGTACTGCCTAGAAGAATTTTAAAAATCTATAAATGTCTTTTTTTTAGTGAGGTTAAAGATTGTCACCATCATGCTAATAACTGCAAACTATGTGTGGGTGTATTGTACATGTTGCTGCTTTAAAATAAAACTGTTATAGCTCTTTTTAAAAATATGAAATTGTGATCATTCTTCTAGAAACAAAATATTTCCTTCAATACCAAATGTAAGCTTCATTGCCCTATTCCCATGCCTTTCTTCATACACAATAACTTTTTGTCTCAATGCTCAATTACAGCATCATAATGAAATCAACTTATGTAGTACCAAAAATGCACATAACTCAGTGAAAGCAATGATACTATGAACAAGTACAACAGGATTCCTGCAGGCTCAGGGTGTTTGCAGCATGATTGTGAGACACATGCCATTTTCAGAGATGTGAAAATGTGGGAAATATACCACTTAGAATTGAGGAGACATGGTTGGGAGATCTGAATGAGAAGGAGTCATATGGATAGCTATGAGGGAAGAGCCAATCTATGCTAGTTGGCAAGAAAAGAGAGAATTCAGTTCAATCTTATGTATGGGACTAGCTGCCTTTCCATTTCATAATTAGGGTCCCTTGACAAGTCTCCAGATAGACCTGAAATATGGACCTGGCTTAAAGGCAGGTAGGCAGAGAAACCAGGCAGCAAAGGGTCTCCTAAGGACAGTGGTTCTCCAAGTGTGGCTTCCAGATCAGCAGCCTCAGCCTCAGCCTCACCTAGGCACTTGTTCAAAATGTAAATTCTCAGGCCCCAATTCAGCCCTGCAGAATTGGGAAGTGTGGGGGTGGGCCCAGCACTCAGTGATTTAACAAGCCTCCAGCTGATTTCAATACTTGTTAAAAGTTGGGGAACCATTGCCTCAAAAAACCCCTAACCAACAACGAAAAAGTATATGAGTTAAGTTTTTCTGATTATTTCCTTTTTATAACCCTCTTTCTCTATTAGGTCATATTTAAATTTCCAGGCTCTTCCCAGGTGTTCCCACAGGAATTAAGGAAGGAGGCCTGTTTGCTTGAGCCAGAATGTCTAGGGGCATCGTGGTGGTGGTGGTGGCAGCCACTCTATATTAGTGAGAATTAGTGAGGAAGAAGAATCTTGGGTAATAGAGCCTTGGGTTCAGCTTGGTCTCACATGGAAGATTGTACATCACCACCATCACTTGTTAAACTTAGGAGATTTGAGTTGGTTTTATCAAGGCATTGCTTTCTAAGGTAAAGGTAATTTTTGGTTGGGAGAAGGTATTAAATCCACTAAATCACATTGTGAGAAAGTTGTTTTCAAACTTCCCTGTACTCGTCATAATGTCTAGAGAAAATCTCCATTAGTGTATTCAACACATCTTTAACATTTAACAAAAGAGAGAAAGATTTAGGCTCAGTGCCTTGGTAGGCTCCTGTTTCTAGCTAGAATTCAATAATATTTTCTTGTTTTCACCATTATTTCTCTTCCCCGGATATCATTTATTGTGACAGAAGACGCTGGTTTTTTACTTGAAGTCATTATCTGAAAGTTCAATCTAAAGAAGGTTTAAGTGAAACAAGCACCATTTGAAAGAAAAACACTCAGAAAGTGATAATAGAGGTGGTTTAAGGATACAGCATATAAATGGGAGCCACTATATTAAGAAGACTGTGGGTTGTTATCCTGGCACTTACACTAATGAGACTTCAAATTCAAAAGAAAATTGTTATTTCTAATTTGACCTTCATGCTGGCTTTCGGGTTTCAAGCATAGTATCTTGAGCCTAACGAGTTATATATCGATTCGTAAAAACCACAACAACAAACCAAAACGGAGCAGGGTGGAGGGGGTGGGATGGAGGTTGGGGGGGATGGGAGTGGGCAGGAATGAAAGGAGATTGTGATCAAGATTTCTAGAATAACGTTTTTAAAGAGAACAGCTTGAATTAAATGTATGGTAAGTTATACTTTCTAATGACAAGGGGACAAATCAGAAGACACAACTTTCCATTACTAAGAACAATTAAAGTACAAATAATTCCCTCTGAGAATCATGACTGTTGACATGCTGGACACAGATTATCCTTCTGCATATAATCTTACAGGCATTTGGATTTAAGAAAATCTAGTTTTATCAGTCCTAGGATCAGGATTTCTCTACTGAACTATTTCTGTTAATTGTTTTCCTCATTTCATATGCATGTCAAGTATACTCACTGAAGCTTCCTTAGACAAACATAGCAATGACAGATTTCGAATATGAATTACAGACTATTTCATTTGTGTTCATTATCATTCATTTAGTAACGAGCATCATAAGTTTGGCATATAGACTTATAGCTGTAATGTAAGTTAATTTCTAAATGGAAAATGGTCATAGCATATACCGCGTAGAGCTTGGAGCAAATCTCACATGCTGACTAGTTAGGAAGATGTGGAAGTTTCTTATAAAGTCAAGTAAGTGATAAAGTGGGGGAGTAACATCCTCCTTTGAAGGGTGATGCTTCAATGAGAAGAGGTTATACAACTGGAGTACACAACAACAGCTCTTAGGCAACCAAAGAGGATTTACCTGGATTCTTCTCTGTTGGTCATTGCTCCTACTGGGACTGGGCAGTCAACAGAATGAACAAACACACTGTGAATGTTACTGGATTTCAGAGTCTATTAGGAGCCAACAAGCTGATTCAACCCTTACTGACAACCTGCAGTTCCAAAGATTCAAAACCAAGATCATTGAATTACTAACTCATTAAAAGTTAACAGAAATAAAAATTGAACCAGCCTAGAGCGACTCAGAACAAAGATGAAAAACAAGTTAACCACGGTGGGGGAGGGGAGGGGGGAGAGCGGGGGCTGAGGGCAGAAGGGGCGAGCTGCTTTCAGCATCAGGTTCTCTCTACAAAAGGACCTGAGCTGAAAGGGACTGTTTGCCAGAGGCTTCTAGAGATAAAGGTGGACTCTCGCAGAAAATGTTCCAGATCCTGGGATGACAACAGTGCAAATTAGATAAGAGTACGTCCTTGTTTAATAGTTGCCATTAGGTGCTGCAAAATATAACCTTGAGTTAGACAGCACAGACATGGCTTTCCTTTTTTCTCTTAACACTGACTGCTTAAAAAATCTTGCCCTGTCTTTCCCATTTGATTACCATAAAGTCTTTCTGTCATGCTTTCCTGCTTGAAAGGCCACGAGGGCAGGCAAGACTTTTTAAGTGTCTAGGAATTAAAGACAGGATCCTAACCCACAGAGCTCAAGGCACTTTGTCTCTTTCCCACCTATAACCCGTCTACCTATCTCTATCAGGAACCTAGGAGGAATTGTCAGAGGGCCACTCTGGGGAGATAGCCACACTCAGTTTACTAGGTTTACTGTGTTCTCTGCAGCGTTGGGCTCAGAGGGTCAACTACTGGCTATACCTGCAAATCAAACACAGAAGAGTCTCTGTCCTCAGCAGGACTCACCTTAGCTCTCCTCCAAGGACAAGGACTGACTGGTGTGGATACACTTGCATTTAACAAGGGTATTTGTATTATTTGGCTACATGCCTAGGACTTCAAGTTTTATGTTAGGTGTCCTTGTCACTTAAATTCTGGGGCTTTGTCCAGCTATTTCTGCATTCTTCCAATGAACAAATTTAGATTTCTTTATACTTTTGGGTTTTCCCCAGCTCACTGGGTGATTTTAGCTTAATTACTTAACTCTCCCACTCTCCCATTTCCCACCTATCATGTGCAATGTTATGACCAACAATTAGTGAATAGCAATACCTTGAACTTACAAAAGGCCTTCCTTCCAGGAAACTCACAATACTTCATGAGGGCTAGTTGGTATCCTTCACAAAACCCCAGTGAGGAAGATTTTATTATTTAGACTTTTTTTATTTGGTTCTATTTTTATAGATGTACCAAGATGATAAATAATTTTCTTGGAGTCATATGTTATCATATTTTCTTGGTAGCATGTTATCAAAAGGCTTTGATAGTGCGCTTCTGGCAATGCTATTCAAATCAAGTTGCACAGCTAAGGCACTTAGTGTTGGTACCTGGCAATAGTCAAAAACTTTAATAATCACCCTTAAAGTCGGAGACCCCGGCCCCTCATTATGTTCGCACATATTAGGAAATAATGTTTTGCTACTTTTTTCTTCCAGTAATAGTTATTGTTTCCCAGTCAAATGCAGGTTCTGTTGCTGTTACTGAAATGTAGCAGAGTGCCCATGAGCCAGTGCCCAGGAGCTCACTCCAAGCAGCCACCACTGTCTCAACACAAAAAACCAAACCACCTACAGAGCCAGAATGGCACACAGAGCAAGACAGAAACATGAGAAGTGGCCTTGCCAAAGTCCAAAGGTCTGAACAAGAACACCAGAAGCCAAGTCTCTAGAGCACAAACAACCAGGCAAAAGGGCTCCCAGGAACAGGATGTTCTGCGGCATTTCCGAGAACCTGTGGCCTCCGGGCAGGGCATCCATTGCTCACCAAGCACCCACTTTCCAGGGGTTTACCTCCAGAAAGAGAATTATAATATATTTTGGAATGAGCAGCAAACTATCCATAAAATACATTTCTACTTATTGAAAAGTGAATCTCTTTAGACTAAATCTCAGATCGATGTTGTTTGGGGGAGAAGTGATGTGATCAGCTTTTCCCAGTCCAGACTCAGAGTTCAATATTTTTATTATCTAAATATACCTGTTAGGCCTTATGAGTTACCTGTATTGTAACCACTACCCAGTGAAATTTACAAGTTCTAATAATACATAAACAAGGATTACAAAGGAAGAAGGAAGGAAATAATAGGATAATGAATGAAGCAAAGCATGAAGAAGGCAGAAGTAAAACAGCATAAGGTGCATCAAGCATTAAGTCATAAGTCAAAGAACTATGCAGAGTCTTACCTTAACAATATTTGAAACCAAAATCTGAAGTGCATAAATGCATTTGAAATATGAGAGCAGAACAAAAATAGGTCTGGTGTTTCATTTATTAGTTGAATGTTTCAGCCTAAGAGAAGATGATGCTGAGAATTTCTTAATGATTATGGTCTAATAATTGTTGTGTCATAACTTTCAGGAATGAAAACACGGACACTGTTAGTAAACTCAAGTCTATTTACTCCTTTCATTTCTCATTTCAAAACTTTCATCCAAGCTGTGCCTCCAGCAAGGAATGCTGGGTAGACTAGGCTAAGACAGAAAAAAATGAAAAGTTTTCCTTAGCTATAGAAGCATAAGAAAAAATTTCAAGTACTAATGTTTTATATGTGTTCAAAATGTTTGAGGTATTCTCTTAGGTTCATGTCTTTGCTAATGCCTGGAGGACTTTGTAAAGACACAAACGGTAAACTAACTAATGAAGAGAGAGAAGTAAAATGATTGATTTGATATCAGAAACCAGGTCCAAAGCTGTCTAGATCTGTAATGAAGAAAAAGGTTCAGGTTGCTGGATTCCCAGCACAGCAGTCCAGCTTTGAACTTGGAGGAGGCAGATACGAAAGAGGACATCAGCACTGAACTCCACAGAAGTGAGCATCATAACCACGGTGCACAGATGTGGCTACCTGCATTGCAGAAGATCCACCTGGTGACCCCAGAACCCTCCAAACATGGGTGGAATCACAGGAATTCAGACATCTTGTTTCCCAGCTACTATGTCCCGGGCTTTGTGGCATCTTACTCCTAGTGTTACTACGAACATAAATGGTGTCCTAATATTTTTTTCCTTTCTTCAGTATACTATGAAGTTCGATGTCAATTGACATGGTAAGATAATAAAGTACATAAAATATAATTTTACCTATAATTAGTCACTATTATGCAAATATATAAAGACCATAGTTGGTTCTTACCATTAAATGAAAGACTTCCTTTCTCTCTTTCTTGATTGAAAATAGGAAAGGAAAAACAGGCTAAATGAGGTTTGCATCAGAGCTTAATGGCATATTAAAGTGTGTGTGTGTGTGTGTGGTGTGCACGTGTGTGTGTGGTTGTGTGACTCATTTCCAGTCTCATGTTGGAAGACTCTTGGAATCAAAGTAAGTTTTGTTTTGTTTTAGCTCAATTTCATCTTCAAGGTTCCATGGCATCAGGGTTAAATTCATCCATTTAAATTGCAAGCCCGAGTGTTTCCCAAGTGCCTTTTTTAAAAAAACTTTTCATCTAACATTGTAAAGATCAAATGCAAACTCCTAACTTCTGCAAAACAGCTCTTATCCTAGGATCTTGCATATTAACTATTTACTGAATTTATGAAAGTCTTCCCAGTTTTACTCCCAAAATATGCTTTCTAGTGATTCACAGTTTTGAAGTGTGATCTTCTACTACTTGATTAACAGATGTGAAATCTAAGTTCTCAGATATTAAAGGAAGAACTGGAACTAAAAGTCACGTCTCCTGACTACAAATTGAGTGTTTTGAGGTCCATCACGTGCTTTACCCCAAAATGCTATTCCCAAAGTAAATTAAAAATCTGTGACTCAGAATTAGATATCTGGAAAAGCATGTTTGGGACAAAGAACAGTAATAGTAAAGGTCTACAGTAAAACTTCACAAGAAACTGCAGAATGCTTCAACCCTGTGGATTTGATGTGCTCCTCCCAATGGGAACCTCTAGAGGGCAGTGCACTCCTCATAACAGACGTTCTGCCGGGTTTACAGCAACTCTGGGAGTGAAAAGCTAAAATGTTTGGCATGCTTTCTAACAGCTTTAAATCAAACAGGGCACACAAATATCCCAGGCCCAGTACAATTTTTGGCTGTGTTGGAGAAGAACGCCACTTAAATGTGTATTTAGCTATGGGCTTTTTCTGTTTCCCTCCTTCCCTAAGCATGAAGGCGCTAATATTTAATATAAAAGGAACTTGAAACTTCCCTTATAATACTAACCTAACATGCTGAAGTAAAACATATTTGCTAGTAAAAGAGGAAGCAAAGAGAACAGAGAGAGAACAGAGGTTTGCAGAGAACTACTGTCCGTTGAGACTTGGAGTCAAAATAGGAGGCAACGGTTGATAGGAGCTGAGGTTTAAGAGATAGACAAGAGACAGGCACAGCAAAGGAGGTTGAATTTCTTCGTGTAAATTCAGAATGGCTTTAGCAAGAGAGGGACTGGGTCAGATAAGTGTTTTATATATAAATCATTCAGGTAGCTCTGGAGAAAGAATGGAGCAGGCCCAGTCTAGAAACCAGGAAGCCAGTTGGGAGACTGTCATACTGGTCCAGGTAAGAGAAGGTGCTTTTGAGATAGGGTAGTGGTGGTAGGAGTGGAGTTGAGGGGGGTGGGTTTGAGAAATGCATAGGAGGGGGAATCCATCAGGATGTAATAATCAGTTGGATAAAAGGAGGGAGGAGAAGAGAAAAGTCAAAGCAGACATTTTATAACTTTTGTCACTGGGTAAAGAGAAGGTAACACAACAAATAGAGGTTTAGGTTGGAGGGAAGCGATACATGTAGCTTTTGAGCAATTGAACCTGAAATGTCTGAAGAGTGCCCAGGCAAAGCTGCCTAGCAGGTGATGGAGTCGGTGAGCCTAAAGACTGGGGGGAGAAATCGATGATGGAGATTAAATTAGAGAGTCATTACCATACAGGTGGTAGCTGAAATCCTGAGTGTAGAAAAATCCCCCCCAAGAAGAGTATCAGTAATGAGAAGAGCCGTAGGCTAAAACAGACAGGTGGGTAACTCCAGCGTGTAGATGGTGGGTGGAGGGAGAAGAGCCCGTGGTTGAGAAAGAACAGAAATAAATGAGGCCAACAGAGAGAGTATGACGTGACTATCACGGACGGTGAGTGGTGCACACAAGCAACGTGGCCAAATGCCCCAGAAACATACAGTGAGACAAAGATGGGAAAATGTCCACTGGATTTTCCAGCTAGAATATGAGTGGCTTTATCAAAAGCAGAAGCCAGATTGCAGGGGGTGCAGGGTGAATGGCCCATGAAGTGGTCATGTGCACATTGAATATAGGTAACTCTTTAAAGATGTTTGGATGAAATAGAAGAAGAGATAGGACATTAGTAAGGGGGTATGGGGGTCAAAGGTAGATTTCATTTTTAATGAATGGGAAGGAGATGAATAAGTGTAGTCTGAAGAGACCACACCCCTGCAAGAGGAAAGGTGGATGTTTCAAGAGGGAGGATGGCTGTGGAGCCTGCTCTTGGCATATGTAACTGGAGTCAGCCTGGAACAAAAGGAGACACTGCATCTTCTGAAACTGGAGAAAGATAATCCAGGGTGTGAGTGGAGCTGTGTTTGTAGGGATGGAGGAGGCAAGAAATGGAAAGAGTTCATGCTTATTTGCCTCTTTAGCAGGATAATGGATTGAGATATCATTTTTGATATTGCATTTATACTGTAGCAGAGTCTCCAGTGAATGAACAAGGTCTTTGTACTGTGAGCTCCTGATCTTGCCTCCAGGGATGAGGATCACTTTTGTGCTTCTTGGTGAAAAATGAGTTTCTGGGACACTGAGGTAGCAGCTCCATCCTAGGTTTTGTTTGAAGTGGTTATTTAATTGGGATTCTACAGTCACTACTATGCCTACTGTGTGGTTATATTCATACCTGAGGAAGTGCATTGTAGTTGAAGGAAGTGAGTGCCAGGAACATGGTGGTGACTTATCTGGAAAAGAGAAATGGGCCAGTGGTAGCAAGTTGTGCACAAGGCTGAAAGCCAGGCCCTTCCAATACAGTTCCCTGAAGATGGCAGGACCACTGATGGGATGGCTTATGGATATGAAAGGTCTTGAGTTTCCCAGTCGTGAGATTCAGGCCACCGCACCCAAGTTGCACTAAGGATGGAGGTGGGTGGGCAGGCTTAGGAATACAACCTCAAGTCATTAAATGGACCTTTCTGGCCCATAAAATAAACAACTAAGCAGTGACTGTGATAGGCTGGAGAAAAGAGGTCTCTCCTAGTATTTTCTGCACTGAGCAATCCTCCAAGGATGCCTGACTGCCCCTGGAGAGCAGGACCAACAATAATGACTGCTACTGACCCTTGGCACACTCTGGAAGGAGAATTTCAAACTTGAATTAACAATGAACAACAACAACAACAAAGCTGTGCTATATGACATTTCTTGCACCTGAGTATTATAAAGAAACTCCAGCCCCAATACAAGTCAATTTTCTGAACAAAGTAGGTAAAAATTTGCTAACAGCGAGGAGTGTATGGAATGGGTATTGAGGTGAGGTCTGAGACCCATAAAATCATTTTTTAAACATAGAGTCTTAGACTCATGAAATCAAAGAACATTGATTTTGGAAGGGACCTGCTGCTCGCTCCGGTTGAAGCTTCACTGTACCCCTTTGCATGTATTTTTAAAATGAGAATAAATGAAGCTCAGAGAGGCCAAGGGTTGCTTCCAGGGCCACACAGCTTAGCAGAGCTTCAGCCTGTTCTCTCTTATTCTGCCTTCAGTTGGAACTGGGGATCACTGTGCTGAGTACACCCCTTGCCCACCCTGTTGCTCCACACAGAGGTCTCACCACAGAAGATTGAGCAGTCCAGCTCCCTACCACAGCTGACCTCCAGCAGCAGAAAGAAGGAGCCTCAGTTTTGGACCTGGTTCCTGGCCCCACCTGACTCCAGGAGGCTGTCCATATCAGAACCAGGAGGATGCTGGTTTCAGCTGGGAAGAGCCAGCAAAAAGAAGAAGAAGAAGAAGAAAAAAAAGAAGAAGAAGAAGAAGTGAGAAGGCTCATGGGCTCCCATTCCTTTCCATCCACTTCACTCACACAAGAGGAAACTGAGGCCTCCCAGCAGGTCAGGGACTTGCCCGGCCACCTAGGGCGTCTAAGTCAACAGGAAAAGGCTGCTCATTCTGGTTTTTCTCTTTCCAAGCCTCTTTTCCAAACATAGAGCTCCTCATCTGTCTGTGCAGAAAACAGCAAAAGCCTCCCTGTATTAAAGTCCCACCAGGAACACACTGTACAGGTCTCTCTAACTCGGGCACACACTGAGTCCTGGAAGTGCACACAGAGCCAGAGGAGCCCTGAGCCCCTGCCCCTTTTAACTGTGTCATCTCTTCACACCGAGAAGTGGGAGGGGAAGAGCAACAATTTGCACTTCGCTGATGGGATATTAACGGAATCAGGGAATGGCAAGGAGAGATGCTATAAAAAGACAAGGGCTTCCCTTATCAAATTAACAGCTCAAGCCCCAGGTCCTTCAGGAGAGAAAGGCCAAGCAGCAAGGGCCAAGGCAGCAATCCGCATGCTGAGTGATGGCAGCCAAAAGGAAACCACCTGGCTGGAGACAAAGGTACAGATGGAACCCAAGTCAGGAGACCAAGTTATGTGGAAAAGGGAAAAAAAGGGCTGGGCAGAGCCAGAAAAGGCTGTGCGAATACCTTCACAGCAAATTCAAGCCCCAGTGGGGGTGTGTGGGGTGTGGGACAGCTCAGCAGGTCTTTGTGAAGCTGCTAAGGAGCCTACACAGTCATCAGTTTTTGAAGTGTGAGCCCAACAGTTTTCTTCATTATCCTCTCCCTGATTTGCACCTACAGATAAAACCACCCCATCATGTCACATTCGTGGATTTCCATGTCATCACTCTGTCCTCAGGTTTGAACTCACATCTCAGTCTCTGGGACCCGTAAGACCAGGTATTTCAAAGGAAGGCACAATACTCTGCATGCAACATGATATTAGATGTACACAATCGTTTTTATTTTAATATATTTATTTTTATCATCACCCACCACCTAGGATGAGCAATATTAATTTTATTTATCATTTAAAAATTCACTTAAATTTTTTTTAAAAAGACTGAATCAGTTTAAAGAAAGAAAACAATTCCAGCAAAGTTAATGAAGGTGATATACAACAGTCGTAAGTCAGGGAAACGCTGCTCAAGGTACTCCCAAACTAGAGACAACACTGGCTGCAGAATGAGCTGTATCTCACCGTGAGCCCGAAGGAAAAATGCAAGGCTGAAACATGGTCTTGTAATAAATGGTGTGACTTCTCCTACCCCCCCGTGGCTACCCCTGACGTTTTTGTTTTGTTTTGTTTTGTTTGTTTTGGGAGAAGAAGGCTTTTATTGATCTCTTGTATAAATGTTCCAGATGGGCATATTTTATTTTCCTATTTTACAGCTCAGGGACTCTGAGGCCTCCTTTATCTCAGCTCACTTACAGAGCCAGTGATGAGGTGAGCCGTGAGGGGTTTCTGGCTTCTCACAAAGTTCTCCTACAGAAGAAGCAGCAAAGGGTCAGGAGTGACTGTTCCACCTTCTGCCAATGACATGTTGACTGAGTGATAAGAAACAAACTTTAGCCCACGACTTATATTCCCATCTTTCCTCTCCATCTCACTATCATCTAAGGCTGAAAAAGCAAAACCAGTTAGACAAGGATTTAATCCATTGTAATCTCTGCATTGAAAAGCCTTCCAAATCTGTGACATTTCTGTCTGTAAACCCACCAGGCAGGGATAGTGCCAGAATAAAAATGAGATTCAGTAACTATGTAATGTCATCAACAAAATAATTTCCTTAAACTCTTACTTTTGATTCAGCTAGTTTCTTGCAGAAAATAAACAAAAGCATATTTAAAAACATGTTTTTATATGCTGGTGAGCATATAAAAACAAGGAGAATAAGCTGCAATATAGCATGAGCTGATTGATTGAACTGAAAAACAGGAATGATTTGGTGTTTTGCCTAAAACAATTGAAAACATGAATGATGTAGTATTTTTGTTTATAATAACTGAAATGTTTTTCAGCAAGTTGACTGAGTTCATTACTGCTGTTGGTACAGGCTCTGCCTGTTTCCTGGTTGCATAACTTAGAAGTGGGGAATGTCACATACTTCCCTTCTGTCATCTTCTCCTACCTCCTCCTTCAGTTTGGTTTCATGGAGTTCTGCACGTAACAAAGGGGACGAGAGTAATGCAGGTAATCTGATATTTAAGAAAAGATAAAGGAGAACTATACATGGAATCATTAAACTGCGTTTTAGTTTCTCCCCAATTTACAATGGAAAGTTTTATAATCTGGGCTAGTCGCTCCATCTCCCTGGTCCTCAGTTTTCCCATGTGTAAAATAAGGTGATAGGACTCTTGAGTCAAGGTTTCTTAACCTGTAGTCCACACCTCAGCTACATGAACCTTCTAAAATTGAACATAAAAATCTTTTCTGGGGATGGAATCCATCATTTTTATCTGATTTGCAAGTGTCATCAACTGTTGTCCTAGATTATTTTTAAGGTCACCTCCTGATCTAGTATTTTATTATTGTCACCGGCAGAGAATCCCAGCAGATATGCTGTGGCATGGATCCAGGTGACAGAGACAGGCACAGAAATTATGCTTTCCTTATTCTCTCGATGCTGAGCACCCATGACTCCTCACCTTCTCCCAGAGTCACTCCAGGGTCCACACATCCATACATAATGGGCTACCTTCTGAAGAACAGAACCCTGAGTTCAGAACATAAGACATAACACCTGTGCTGTTATGAAATCATAAAAGAATTCTTGGATGTTCACAAACTACATTTGCCCAACTCCCACCACATCTTATTTTCATTAGCTTTGACTAAAAGGAAAATTCCTCCTGACACTATCAAAGGGAAGCTTTAGAGTGACTAAAGTCATATGCTGATTGTTAGAAGCTTCTTAAAAGCTTGATTTTGGTTGCCTTCTAAATGTACAGAGGTTGATAAACTGTGCAGGAACGAAGGAAAAGGGGGGTGAGAAGAAGTAATAATAAAATGATGAGCTATTGAAAAGTTATGACCATTAAAAAAAAACCCAAACCAATATATTTGTCCATAAAATGAAGCCCCTTGACACATCAGCATGTTTCCTCTGTTCTTACTAAGCTAAATGAGAGGCGAGCAGGCTCTGAGCCCCCTCCCTTCCTCGTCCACAAGGAGATGGTGGGGAAGCCAAGGGGAATTACGTCTCTTGCATCCACATCTTGGAGCCCAGCTAACTCTTACCAAACAAGGGAGAAAATAGTCTTAGGGGAAACCATATAAAACTGCTGTCCTTGTAAATAAAAACAAATGGTCAAATATCAGCAATTTCATATGGTTCAACTGTCCAATATCTCCAAAGCAGGACATCCTAACCATTTGGGTAATGACAAGGTGTTCATGACTCATTGTTCTTTGGCAGAAATGACTAAAACTCTGGGGGGAAAAAGACAAGAGATAGGTAATTCACTGTGAAATCAAGTTGGCCCATTCTTAATGATTAAAATAATGTCTTAAAAAGACAGAAATGTTCAAATTCAAAGACACCTTTTAAGCCAACCCAGAAAATAGAGTTATGCCTCTTACAGAATTCAATGTAACAAATCTCTGTTCAGAGCCTAATTTGCACAAAGCACAGACTGCTGAATATAGGAATATTTGCAGGGTTTCTTGAGATTAATCTGATAGCGAGAGACAAATCCTTCAGTAAATGGGCAATAGCTAATGCCACAGGAATTATGTGCTAACAAAGAAAGGCATCTGGGTCATCAGCACCATTTCTGAAATTGTTAAATCTTGACAGTAACCATCATAGCTTTGTTAGGAGCGGAAAATGTCAGAAGCATAAAGAGTGGCCTGACTTATCATTAGTGTTACTGGACATGGTGCCTTCTAAAGAAAGCAATGATGCAGTAAAGAATGACTCTGGCTTTGTTATTTCTAGCTGCAGCTCCCCAGGGAAACTGCGCCATGGAGCCTGTGTTCTAGCGGGGATGCCTGTAAAATTTACAGCCTCTGTGGGCAGGACCGGGGCTCCTGTTGGTTGACATTATTAGTAAGGACCATCTGTTTGTTCAGCTTTTTCCTAGGGGAGCCAGAAAGGGCTTGCTTCAGTTTATTCTAATGAGTTGAAATTCCTAATAAGAGAAAGCTTTGTGGTTGCATCAAAATATTAAGAGAAGTAATATGCTGACATTTTAAAATTCACAACTTTCACCAATTTAAAAGCACACATGTTATCATACTGTTTCTTAACATTTCTCTTCCTGGTGTAATAATGAGGCTAATTGCACACTTGCACATACCCAAGTGGTTTCAGAGAGGATCCAGGGTCTCCACCGGACTCTGTTATCAATGAATCCACAAGCATTACTACTACTAATAGTAGATGATAAATAGTAATTATAATAAACTTGTAATAATAAGGCCAGCTAAAACTTTATACCAAGAAAGAAAATTTAAGATATGATTCTTGCCATATGGGTTGGAGAAAAAGAATTCATAATTTATTTTAAAAGTTACTAAATAAAACACAGGATATTCTTCATAATTTGAAAATATACTGTATGAACAATAAATGCCATAGGGTTAAAGAGAAAGGGAATCTCAGATGGAAACTGGAGGGGTCTGGAAAGCATTGAGGAGGCAGAGCTTTACCTGATGACTTCCTGTTTTGCTTCACTTTTCCACAATGAGAAAGAGAAGATAAGTTATACCCAGTAAAGAGCCAGTATCAAGAAGCAAGAAATGGCATGTTAGACAGTTAGTGAGTATAGAACAGCTTGGCTGGAAATGGTCAAATTGTTTTCTCGGAGGAGATAAAACCTAACTCGCTCAAGTCTTAAGTCAGGTGGTCTGAAATGCTACTGGAGGTTATGTCACATCTTTTCTTGCAGTGAGCTAGTGAAAAAGACTGATGGTTTGTCAATCTTTGTCTCCATTAAGGTAACTGGCACTGAATCTGCCTTGACTTCTGCTCCTCTGAAAAGTAAAAGTGCACAAATGCCCAGAAAGGAAACCTAGTAGCAAATGGATATTCAATTCTGTAGCCATGTTAGAGAGAGAGACAGACAGAGAGAGAGAGACAGAGAGAGAGAGAGAGAGAGAGCGCGACAGAGAGAGAGACAGAGAGAGAGGGAGGGGAGAAAGAAAGACTGGAGAGAGAAAAAAAGCAGGTTAATTCATTCTTAATGCTTCTGACATGCGAAAACAAATCAGAAGACAACTTCGTCCAGTGCATTAAAAGACTCATCCAGGCCTTCTGGGCAATTCCCTGTGATTTGGGAACTCTGTAAGTGGCTTGATGGAGCTGACAGATGCTGGGAATTTTTAAAATTTTCCAGAAGAGCAGCTAGAAATAGTACCTGGGATCTTGAATAGTCAGTGGAAATGCCAAGGAAAGCCCAGCAGCACAAGAATGAAAGGCAGCAAAAGAATAAACAAAGTTGATGATTTCAACCAAAGCTACCTGTGTCCTCATTTCGGAATCTGGGCTCATTAGGGGTATCTGGTGGAGCAAGCAGGATGGCAGGAAAGCAGAATAATCACCTTCATAATCACTAAGATGTGTATAGCACTTTTCAAATTGTAAGGCACTTCCAAATATATAATGTCATTTAAAATGCCCAAGGCTGAGTGAGATCAACAGGATGACTCTTACCCTCATTATAAATATATAGAAGTTGCCATGCATACAGGACTGCCCTAAGTTATCTCTAGAGTAAGTTGTTGAATCATTATTCTGATCTCGGATCCAATTGGTCCTTTGGCCACAGAATTAATTGTCTTCTCTATCTTAGAAGCACAACATAGTTAAAGGATATATGTAAAGAAAACCTTCTCTTTTATTTTGTGCTGATCCAAGATGTTTCTAAGGGTCTTGAAAACTTTATTACTAATTCTAAAATTACATTTTCAGCCCATTATTCCACTGAGTGTTGTGGGTCACTCTGCCTTTCTCAAGGGGAAAGAATTAATGCCCTAAAACAGTCTTTGTAAATCATGAATTAACATCTCTCCTGTAAAATGGGAGGCACTGGATAGCTACCTTTCTTGAGAGACATCAGAAAATCGTTCCTCAGATAATTTTCTGTGTTCTGTAGATTGAATAAGGATCCCAGTAGTATACTTTATCTTTAAAGGAGAAATCCCTTGGGGGACCAGAAGGCAGTATCACACTTTTTTCTAATGTGTGGCTAATGCAAGAAACGTAATGATAATGATAACAACTATCATTTGTTGAGAAGTTACTATATGACAAAAACTATAGTAAGTCCTTTATACACATTACCTGATCTAATTCTTACAACAAATTTGGGATTCAGGTGCTACTATTATCACCACTTTACAGATGACAAATTTGAAACTCAGAAAAGTCAGATAACCTTGTACAAAGTCATACATGAAATAAGAAATAGAACTGAAATTAAATTGAGATCAGTTTCACTCCAAAACCATCCCCTTGCCCGTGATACTCTATCACTGTAGATGGTGCACTTTATCATTCCCATTGCTGCGCAAGGTGATTGCTTCTCCTCCGTCCCCACTTCAACCATTCCAGAGAAAGGGCAGTTACCACTTCTGAGCAGGCCGATAAAAACAATGGTTAAGTAACATATTGGCCCCTGACATTTGAATCCGTGCTGAAACCTAAAATAAGTATAACATCATAAATCATGGAAGAATAGAACTTGGTGAAATCTCAAGTGATCTTAAACTCTATTCATTCAATTAATACTCACTGAGAATCTGCTGTGTGCCAGATAATGTGATAGATGCCGAAGACAAAAAAAAAATGAAAAGCCAGAGTTCCTGCCTTTGGCCATTTACATTTTTAAAGGAAATACAGGACTGCAAGCAAACAATGGCAATACAGTTAACAAGTATAACAATGCGGTATGTACAAATTAAAGAGGGGATCCAGTGAAGAGAATGATCAACAATTTGGGCTTCCAGCAAGGCTTTCTAGAAAATGATGCTTGAGCTTGGTCTTAAAATAGGAATATGAGTTTGACAGATAAAATTACGTGGGAGTGATACTCCAAGAAAAGAAGAATATTCAAAGGCATGGGATATAAAATCACATGAAGTGGGGGACCTGCGAATAGTTCAACATCACTGACGTTTAGGATGAGAAAAAGGGTAGCAGAGACATTAGACTCATGGAGGACCTTGTAGGTCATTCAACGTGAGATGAGATGCCATTGAAATCAGAAGGGAGATTACCACAATAGTTTGGGAAAGAGTGAACTAGGAACTGAGTGAAACAGCAGCATCAGAAGAAATGGGTAAAGAGGAAAGGTAATAAGGGAACCAAATCAACATAAGTTAACTTAATGACTGAGTAGATGAGACAGTTTGGCAGGTAATAGGGGGTGGGGAAGAGTCATGTGGATGATATCCAAGTTCTTGGTTTGGTTGGATGACTGAGCAATTTGGGTGAAAAGATAAGGTATTCAGTTGGGAATAGTTTGGGATAGTGGTATCTGTAGAACACCGCTGGTGAATGTTCTGCAGACCCTTAGATACATGGAGAGACTCAATATATCATGTGGATTGTCAAATTGGGTCCTTGTATACCCAGCCAAAACAGAAATCTACCCATTCATGGCATCCATTTTCCTCATCATGAAAGACGTGGGCATTGTTTTTTGTTGTTGTTGTTTGTTTTTCCCTTTTACAAATTTTATTTGGAACACTAGGGACAAGAAGCAGCAGAGGTTTATGGTCTGCATGATGGAGTTCAGCACTACTGGAAAATGAGGCAGTCCTTATGACTCGGAGATTTCTCTTTATCCATCCTGATGGAAGCCTTCCAGTGAGTCCATTTGCCTATGAGTGAGAATACGCAGTGTTTGGTTTTCTGTTCTTGTGTCAGTTTGCTGAGAATGATGGTTTCCGGATTCATCCATGTCCCCCACAGAGGACATGAATTCATCTCTTTTTATAGCTGCATAGTGTTCCATGGTGTATATGTGCCACATTTTCTTTATCCAGTCTATCATTGATGGGCATTTGGGTTGGTTCCAGGTCTTTGCTATTGTGAACAGTACCGCAGTGAACATATGTGTACTTGTGGAAAGACACGGGCATTGTTAATTTATATTGCTTCTTTCTAAGAGATTGGAGGCTAGGTGCAGTGGCTCACACTTGTAATCCCAGCACTTTGGGAAGCTGAGACAGGCAGATTGCTTGAGCTCAGGAGTCTGAGAACAGCCTAGGCAACAGGGTGAAACCCTGTCTCCACAAAAATATAAAAATTAGCTGGGCATGGTAGCATGAGCCTATAGTCCTAGCTACTTGGGAGGCTGAAGTGGGAGGATGGCTTGAGCCCTGGAGGTGGAGATTTCAGTGAGCTGAGATCATGCCATTGGTACTCCAGCCTAGGCAATAGACAACAAAGCCAGATCCCAGGAGAAAGAAAAACAAAAAATAGAATGAAGAAAGGAGAAAGAGAGAGAGAGAGAAAGAAAGAAAAGAAAGAGAGAGAGGGAGAGAGGGAAGGAAGGAAGAAGGGAAGGAAGGAAAGAAGGAAGGAAGGAAAGAAGGAAGGAAGGAAGGAAAGAAAGAAAGTATGAATGGGAGCTGATTTTATATCCCAGATTTATTTATATGCATGCAAATAAGCATTTATAGGAATTCTCTAACCCTTTTTTCATAGACATTCTAGTCTTCAGCTTCGATTTTCTACCAATCAACCATTTTATTATTTTATTTTATTTTATTGTTGAGATGGGGTCTCACTCTGTCAGCCAGGCTGGAGTGCAGTGGTGTGATCTAGGGTAACTGCAACCTCCACTTCCTGGGCTCAAGTGATTCTCCCACCTCAGCCTCCCAAGTAACTGGAATTACAGGTGCTCACCACCACACCCAGCTAATTTTTCTATTTTTAATGGAGATGAGGTTTCATCATGTTGGCAAGGCTGGTCTTGAACTCCTGAGCTCAAGTGATTTACCACCTTGCCATCCCAAAGTTTTGGGATTACAGGTGTGAGTCACCATGCCTGGCCCCCAATCAACCATTCTTATACAAATATAGAAAGGATCATATGGAATAATGACCAGCTTATATATAAGAAGCTGTTTACTCTTGTCACTTCATAAAAATTAAGTGGAACCTGGGGGAAGAGGTAAGGGTTAGAGTAGTGTACCTTGTCATGAAGAAAAAAAAATGAGTTCTCAAATAACAGACATTAAGAGACTTTTTTTGTATATAAAAACTTGACAGTTTTTTTAAATGTTTAATTGGGCATCAGGCCCTTCAGGTGCACTGTTACAATAAAAATCTTGAAAAACTAAAATACATTCATATTAATGTTTTCTCCTCATAATTGCCTGGAGTTGCAAATAAAGGATTACCACAAGATGATATGAGGGGGGAAAATTCCTTCTATTTTAAAGACTAAAGAATGAAAGTAGGGAGGAAATGAACTGACATGTCTCGTGTGTGTCTAAGTAAGCAAGAAGGGATAAGAGAGAATTGTTAAAGGACATTCTAATTATGATTAGAATAAAGGCCAGTTCAGCTCAGCAGTCACATCTGGCTTCTAGTGATATCATTCTACATAATGGAAATAATAAGATAGTAAGATTGTTGGAGTCTCTTGTGAATATTAGATGTATTTCCTCAGTGAGTCAGACTTAGAATGTCAGAGAGATCAATTTATGTGATTACAATTAATAAGGTAATTAAGAAATAGAGACAGCCTAAGAGGATATTGCCTGATAATTAATAACCAGATGGAAAGGATAAGGGTCCTAGGGAATGGTGAATTTAATAAAGGTCAGCTTGGAGAATTTCTATCAATAAGATATGGGCTATTTTTTAAAGCACTCAGGGTTAGTATCTGAAGGCCATCTGCTAAAAAATAAAGCTTTAATTAACAGGATTTTGGGAATTTCATGTGCTATAACATTTTAGAGAGGCCAAAGAAAGAAGGTCAGAAATAGGTAGGGGAAGGTAAAGGAGAACAGCACTGTTCATGAAAAAGAGCATGTGATCTAGAGGGGAAGGGCCTGGTTCTACCTCCAGAGATGAGCTGTGTAAACCCAGAAGAAAGCATTTCTCTTAGGGTCCCCATTTCTTCATTTATAAAATGAGATGATTGAACTGTATAGCCTCCGTGATTCCCTATAGCTCTGAAATTTGAATTATAAACACAGTTCCTTAATAATGACATCCCTTAAAAACTAAACATGAATATGTGGGCTGGAACAGTAAGTGGTCATTGTTGGCTGTTGGTGTTGACTAGACATCAACAAGCACCAAAGCCCCTGACTTTAAAGAAAAAATTAAAAAAAAAAAAAACATGGAAGGAATTGTCCAATTTCCTTCCTTCCTTCCTTCCTTCCTTTCTTTTTTTCTTTCGTTCTTTTTTTTTGAGATGGAGTTTTGCTCTTTCTCCTAGGCTGGAGTGCAGTGGTGCAATCTCAGCTCACTGCAACCTCCATCTTCTGATTTCAAGTGATTCTCCTGCCTCAGCCTCCCAAGTAGCTGGAATTACAGGTGCTGCCTCCATGCCTGGCTAATTTCTGTATTTTTTAGTAGTGATGGGGGTTTCACCATATTGACCAGGCTGGTCTCAGAATCCTGACCTTGTGATCTACTCACCTCGGGCTCTCAAAGTGTTTGGATTACGGGTGTGAGCCACACTGTGCCTGCCACATTTCCTTAAGTCATGAACCTGAACATAAAAATGAAAAAATAAAGCGAGGAGACTATGGTTTATTTCTCTTTGCAGCTCCTGGTACTTGTAACTAGATAATTTACAGTTACAGGAGGTCTAGCTACAACTATTGACAAAATACCCCTTATCGTAAGAAATGAAATAAAGTATTCACCTCAAAGTTCAATCCCCTCAGTGACAATGTTCTCTGGAAACCAAAGCTTAAAAATCCCAGTAACTTGTTAAATTAGGAAGTGTCCTTGCTAATCAGACACTCTGGTGGTTAGGTGAAAACATCTTTCAAGAAGTTACCAAATATATACACAGAGGCACATGACAGAACACAGAGCTGCTTGCTGGGACCTCAGTTTACCTCCCACTTCTCCAAAATGCTTCAACATCTGAACATCAACTGAAGATTCTAGGCTGAAGTTTATACAAATGGCACTGAAGGGTCAGAGCAGGAAGTTGTAAAAGTCAATTTTCCTCAGACCAAAAAGCAAGGTAGGCAGGTTAAGCAGGGAGGGGACAAAGCCCTCATCCCACCGTACACTCACCCAAAACAAAACAAAAGCAATGTGTGGGAAGAATAATGGCAGAAGTAAGGGAAGAGTCCCTTTCTCCTCCTTATAAGCCCATCATACCGGGAGAAGACAACTAAGGGTAAGAAAGCAGCTACCTCTGGTTTCTACCATCATCAGTGTAGAAGTGGAGTTGGGGGAAAGCATTTTATGAAATCTAGTAATTTTCTGATAGTTTGGGGCAATGTGGGGTTATTTAGAACTTGAGTGTAAAGATATTAGAAGCTGCAGCAGGAAAACATGCCACTGAGAGAAACAAAAAAGTCAAACAATGGGGTCTTTATCAAAGTTTCTGCCGCTACAGACCAAAAACATCGCCCCTGTCCCCTTGTTCTCCTCTGGGCCAGAAGCTGCTGCACATTAGGTGGATGAGAAGGCCTGAAACATCTAATTGCTGGGCCCTTCCCAAGGGTCTTAGCTGGCATGTTCTCTCTTCTCCACAAGCACCCAGGCATCAGAAAAGCTGAGTAAGAATGAACAGTAAGGTCAGTTTTCAAAGGGGAAAACTTGTCAAGCAGGTGTAAACAGATAATGGCTGTGGCCCCCCCCCCGCCGAGTTGCAGAAGGAGGAAGGGCCGGCTGTGAGGTGGGAGGTAAAGCTCATTGTTGGTGTCCTGGAAATGGCCATAGCGCTTTCAGCACCTCTGGCAAAGCTATCTCTTCTCCTGGACTCACTACACAGCTTACCAGCCTCTGTAGCACCCTCAGGGCCAACCTGCAGCCTCCCAAAATGTAGCTGAGGAATCACACTTGTATCCTTGTTTCCCAAGTTAAGCAGTGATCTAAATTCCAAGAGCAGACCACCAAATTAAAGAAGGCACACCAGATAAAACAGACTCTCTCCTATGGGTCCTGCACACCAAAGGGAACCGATTCTTTCAGGCCCCAAAGAGTGGAAAAATTATTTTGGCAGTAGATGGTTTGAAAGCACTGTAGCTTGTGATTAATCATTTAAATCCCACATTTTTAACCTAAGTCATCCAGATAGGTAATCAGTGAATAAAGCACTTGCTGTTGGGTTTGTTTTATTTTGTTTTTTAACAAAGTAGTTTGTTTGGAGAGGAGAGATACCGTAGTACGGCAGTACACAGAAATAATAACAATGAACCTGAAATCACCTAGAAGAGCAGCCATGATAAATACAGTTAAATATACACACCAGGGCGCCTGTATGTCATGCTTACATTTTTCTTTATAGCTCAAACCTTTTATGATGTGGAAAGAGTAAAGAGCTAGGAATTCAAATCTAGCTTCCAGTGCAAGCTCTGTCACTAGCCAGTTATGTGACTTTGGGCAATTTACCTCCTTGGGACTCAGTTTTCTTACCTATAAAATGAGGACAGTGGTGACTTGTAAAATTCCTTCAAGTGCCAATTAATGGCCCAATGATCTTGGATCATGATTATAAGAAAGCTCATTTAGAAGGAAAGAACATTCCAGTCTGGTCAGAAATTTCAAGACAACCATTCCGACACACTTTGAGCCTAAGAAGACAGCAGTATTAATGTGTAAGAATATGCAATACTGTCTTATGAGTTTGCAGGCTCTAACACAGTGGTTATCGACCGGAAGCCACTTCAACTGCCTCAGGCAGGAGACACTAGTCAATGTCTGGAGACAGTTTTGGTTGTCACAATCGGAGTGGGGTTGGGGTGTAAGAGGCTGAAGAGTGGGAGGATGTTACTGGCATCTAGAGAGTGAAGGCCAGGACTGCTGTTAAACATCCTGTAATGCACAGGACAGCCTCCACCACAAAGAATTATCTGGCCCCAAATGTCACTAGCGACTAGGTGGAGCTCTATGAATACAAGGGCTAGGCAGATAGCTGAGTGATGAAACAGGCAGATTACTGGGGAGAGAGAACCACTCTCACCTTTATCAGGTTGTACCCATGTAAGGATGAGGGCCTGCTGTTGCAATCCTCCAGTTCCTCCTAAGTCATCAATCTAGATTTTATAGGAACTCATCTGACTTTTGAATCATGGTGACTAACCTATTCTTTTCAACATACTAAATTTCTGAGGAGAGGGGGAACTGTCAGATTGAGACTATAGGCTGCCCATATGCCACCTCCTTTTTAAATCTTAGATGGCAGACACCCAACTGCATCCCCCTAGCCTTCAAGAGAAACTGTTCAAAGGAAACAAGGACACCGGAACGATTCTGCAATTCTTTTTTTTCTGTTTTTTGAGACAGAGTTTCTCTCTTGTTTCCCAGGCTGGAGCACAATGGCGTGATCTTGGCTCACTGCAACCTCCGCCTCCCTGGTTCGAGCAGTTCTCTTGCATCAGCCTCCCGAGTAGCCGGGATTACAGGCACATGCCAACACACCTGGCTAATTTTTGTATTTTAAGTAGAGACAGGGTTTCATCATACTGGTAAGGCTGGTCTCAAACTCCTGACCTCAGGTGATCGGCCTGCCTTGGCCTCCAAAAGTGCTGGGATTATATAAGGTTAAATATAGTTTTTCAGGGGAAAGGGACTATCTAGTTCCACAACTAGAAAAAAACATGCAGTGAGTGGTGAGGAGCAACAAATTAAATGCTTTTTTCTTATTCAGCCTTTATTCAGGTTTTGTTTATGTTAATGCCAACTTGATTTTCTCTTCCTCTAAGTCAGATTTAATCCAGGAGCCCCAAGTCTGCTTAGAGAAGATAAAGCAAAAGTCGACCGGGCACAGCGGCTCATGCCTGTAATCCCAGCACTTTGGGAGGCCAAGGCGGGTGTATCACCTGGGGTCAGGACTTTGAGACTAGTCTAGTCAACATGGTGAAACCTCATCTCTACTAGAAATACAAAAAATAACCAGGCGTGGTGGTGGGCGCCTGTAATCCCAGCTACTCGGGAGGCTGATGCAAGAGAACTGCTCGAACCAGGGAGGCGGAGGTTGCAGGGAGCCAAGATCACACCAATGCACTCCAGCCTGTGCAAAAAAGAGGGAAACTCTGTCTCAAAAAAAAAAAAGAAAGAAAGAAGAAAAAGCCTTTCCAAAAGAGGCCACAGCCTTTTTAATGAGCCGTCCTCAGCCTCAGCTTCTTTGAATGCGATAACAGGAGGAGTGGTAACTGCAGAGCCCTCAGATTTCACCACGGCATGAAATTTGAAGGCTTCAGAAACATTTTTTTTAGCACAGGGACACAGGGATTCAAAAGGATCTCTGCTATGAGGAGCCTGGTTAGATATGAAGAGGTGTCAACACCTTTCCTCGCTACTTCCTTTTGGGATCTCTGCTATGCCTAGTGGTGAGGAAAGGCGTCGACACCTCTTCATATCTAGCCAGGCTCCTCGTTGGTGTCACAAATAAAAAACCACCCGGCTGACCCAGGGCTTTTCACTGCTCATTGATGGAACTTTTGTCTGGCCTTTTTCTAGCTTCAGACACCTGCCTTGGACAGCACACATTCACTTTTGAGCACTTGGCATGGACTTTCTCAAATGACTAAATGGCAATGCAGTTTTCTCTCGCCTAATATCCTCTGGAAAGTTCTGGAACCCAAAGGTGAGGTTGCTTACTGATAACTTTGCAGAGAAGGTAACAATATGTCATGGTTTCTAAAGCACTTTCAGTTCATCTCACATTGTTTTCACATCATTTGTGACTGTGATACACAGAACATTCCTGTGAAGTTTGTAGGACTGATCTTATTATACACATTTTATTGATAGTGGGGAAGGTAGTGTGGCACAGATTATGGAGCAGATTGCCTGGGTTCAGATCCCTGGGTTCAAAGTTGTTTCTTACCAACTGTACAAGCTTGGACAAGTTTCTTTATTTTTCTGTGTTTCATTTTCATCATCTGCAAAATGAGAATAATATTTACCTGATATAGTTTGGATGTGAGTCCCCTCCCGGTCTCATGTTGAAATGTGATCCCCAATGTTGGAGGTGGAGCTTGGTGGGAGGTGTTTTGGTCATGGAGGCAGATTCCTCATGAATGGCTTGGTGCTGTCCTTGAAGTAATGAGTAATTTCTCACTCTGTTAGTTCACATGAGAGTTACTTGTTTAAAAGAGCCTCGCATCTCTCTTGCCATGTGACATACCTGCTTCCCCTTCACTTTCTGCCATGATTATAACCTTCCTGAGGCCTCGTAAGAAGACGAGCAGATGCTGGTGCCATACTTCTACAGCCTGCAGAGCCATAAGCCAAATAAACATCTTTTCTTTAAAAATTACCCAGTGTTAGGTATTTATAGTAATGCAAAATGTACTAACACACTACCTGATAGGGTTGTCATGAGTCTTAAAAGAGTAAATACATATGTAAAGCACTTAGTAAATGGCTGGGCACAAAGTAAACACTGTAGCATTAACTACTAATGTCATTTTCCAGAAGAGGAAATCAAACTACTGATACCCTTGGCAATCCGACAGCCGGGAACAGGCTCAACCGTTTTACTGTCGCTCATGAAGAAATCAAGAAGCAAAGTGCAGAGTGATATGTCAGTTGCCCTTCATGCAAGGAGGGTATTGAGAAACTGAAACCTTGGTCCCTTGACTTCGGATGCAGTGTCTTTCCATCTCATCATGTGCCTTGGGTATGATAGCACGTCTGAGAGAACAAGCAATGAAGGTATAAAGAATGTATGCAACCGAGCAACTCGTTATATCTTACTTTGAACAATACCAAGAAAGTCTTCATGAAGTACTGAGGTATATGAAGACTATGGCCCTTCGGAATCAAAAGCTGTGAGAGCAAGAATAAAATTAATCAGTCCAGAAATACAGTTCCTGAAAACATGTGGAGCTATTACCATTATCTCTGAAATGTGTGTGCCAACAGATGGGCAAAAAGCACTCACTTTCCATAGAAAGTTATTTGTGTTCAGTTAAACATACCAAGCTGAGCTGGAAGTGAAAATAATTGCCTACTCCAGCCCTGGAGAGTTTCAAATATACAGCAACTTGCTGGGTGTCCAGAAATTGATCACTTCATCATCAAACAATCCAGCCAGGGGGAGCAATTGCTCCAGCAGGAAGGTTAACAGGCAAGAAAATGAATCAGTGTCTTATGGTTACAAATATGTTTTTGCTGCTCTCACTAAAAATTGCTGTAATTTTTCTTAAAGTTCGGATGCCTAGATATTTTACTGCTGAGGCTATCAAGCCATTGAGCTATTGTTACAACAACTCACCACGCCATGATAGCATTATCATGGCTGTTTTTCTGTTGTTATGTGGTCAGCATTATGGATTGGGAATAAATTTAAGCTATTTGCTGATCTGCTTTCCAGCATGCAGTCTTATTGGCTCTGAAGGAGCTTTAGCTTTGTAGGTTGTGGATGTATACTGAGAATAATATTAGGATGCAGATATTATCAAACCTTTATATGTTCACTTTGTTTCCTAATAAAACACTCCTAAGATCTTCCAAGGGGCCCACGTAGGTTAAGCTAGGAATTGAGCCTATTAATATACTAAAATGCGAAGTCAGGGCTTCTCTGATTGCTGCTGCATGCAATAGGATGTGACAGTTTTTAAAAGTGGCTTGTTTAAAAGCTTTGCACTTCCTTGGAAGAAGGGTTCATGTAATATGACTAAATAATTATTATGATCATCATACATATTCATTAGATAAAATTATTTTTCAAGTATATACAGGTTTTTATTCTAAAATAGGATGACACGGTTTTTTTTTTTTTTTGAGATGGAGTCTTACTGTGTTGCCCAGGCTTGAGTGCAGTGGCACAATCTTGGCTCACTGCAACCTCTGCCTCCTGGGCTCAAGCGATTATCCCGCCTCAGCCTCCCTGGTAGTTGGGACTACAGGTGTGCACCACCATGCCTGGCTTTTTATTTTATTTTATTTTTATTTTTGGTAGAGACAGAGTTTTACCATGTTGCCCAGGCTGGTCTTGAACTCTTGAGTTCAAGCGATCCACCTGCCTCAGCCTCCCAAAGGGCTAGGCTTACAGGTGTGAGCCACCACGCCTGGCCAGGATGACACCTTTATAATGTAGGTGTGCCTTGCTTTAAATAACCAGTAGTTTTCTGAAATGTCAAATGTGTGTGGCAACGTTCAAGCTGTACAAGTTTCTCCCTGGGTGTATGTTATCGAAGTAGTATCTTTATACAGAGGCCTTGCTCACTCAAAGCTAGTCTCTCTTTAGGTACTAAGAACATAACTAGAAAATCTTTTGAGGCCACCCATTTCCAGTACTTCTCATTCAACATTATCTACACAGAGATCTTATGTGTAATATTCAGAAAACAAAAGACCTAATTTAGAAGAGCCAAAGTAAAACTAGAAACAGATTTACTTGGCAATTAAGTTAGATAAATATCAGTAATTACAGCACATATAACCCAGGTGTGGTCTTATTTAATCTTTCCTCACAAAGGAATTAGTATAGTCTTTTGGCCCTGAGTGGCTTAGGTCAGAGTCCTCTTGTTGCATCATTCTCCTTTGGGATTCCGGATGACACTCCCTGTGAGGGTTCTCAGACTCTGGCTGCATTCTCTCAGGGATCCCCTCTACCTTCAGAAAGTTTCTTTGTTACAGCATGCTCAGCTGTTGGTGTTTTCAACCCTGACTTCTTGCTGTCCTCTGTACATTTAAGCAGAGCTTTATCTAATGCTGACAGTTTTGCTGTGTTCCCCATGGTCATATTCTCTGCATCTACTCCCAGGTTTGCACGTCTTCTTGTGGTTCACCTGCCTCTTAGGTTAGGTCTCAGACATACCTCACAGTCTTTCTCAGCTTGGGTACAGAACATCTCCTGGCATCTGGGGAGTTTAGGACAAGAGGCCAGAGATGTGACTCTAGACTCCCAGCTATGCTTCAGCTCAGGCAGCTTGACTTTGAGCTCTATTATGTATTGCATTCTAGGTAAGATTTCTTTCTAAGTAAGATTTACTTGGCAAACAAGCAAATGGAGACGTTTAGATGCTAAAACAATGGCAAGTACTTCTTTCTTAAGTCACCATGTGATCAGGGAACCTTGTGTTTATATTCACTGTTCTGGTTACCTATTACAGTTACAAAGCCCCCATACAAAATTTGGCAGCTTAAACAGACAATCATTTTATTATATCTCCAGGTATCATGGGTCAGAAATTCAGAGAAGGCTCAGGCTCAGCTGCGTGGGTTTTTTTTTCTTTTTCTGCGTGGCTTGAAGGGGCTCACTTGAGGGTGTTCAACTCTTAGGTGGGTCTGAATGGTCCACAACAGCTTCTTTCTCATGTCACTCGATGGTGACAGCAGGAAGTCAGCGCTCAGCTGGATCTGTCAACCCAAAGTGCCTGCATGTGGCTACTCCAGCATGGCAGTCTCAGGGAAGGTGTACTTCTTACATGGAAGCTCAGAGATCTCAAAATTAGTGTTCTAAGAAACAGGAAGTGAAAACTTACAGACTTTTAGGGCCTGGGCTCAGAAACTGGCACAGCGTCACTTCTGCTATTATTCTGCTGGTCAAAGCAGTTACAGAGCCCATCCACATTCAAAGGGAAGGCAATAGACCTCTAGTAAAAATAGTAGCAAAGAATTTTTGGCCATCTTTAATCTACCATAGTTACAGACCTTTAAATACTGCTGTCTTTGACACAAAGGACCATATGGTCAGTGACTTCACCACTCCCACTTCTCTTTCTGATCTCAGTTCACTTTCTGGTCTTGCACTCTACCCTGGCAAAGATTATCATGCTGCTGAGTTGACGTATATGTACTGATCTAAGGTTTCATGGCGTCATATTGTTCATTACATATTTCTGAACTGACTTCCAAGAGTACTGTCTGTATTCCCAATTAGTCCTTCCACTATGTGAAGTGTGAAGGTTTCCCTTTGGCTAGGGTTGTCATATAAAAGAAGGGGCATGCAGTTAAACTTGAACATAAGATAAACAACAAACTTTTTTATTATTATAAGAATGTCACAAATATCGCATAGGACATACTCATACTAAACAACTGTTTAATCCCACAGCCCTAATATTTTGCTGATATGATTAAAGCAATTCCTTACACATATACCACAGTTTAACAATGGAGACAAGAGTCATGGAATTATTTTAATTCTTTGACTTTTCTTTCCCATTACATGTGGTTTATAATCATACTGATTACGTGAGGGTGAGAGAAATCCAATTCTGAGATCAATCAAATCTTATGACCACCACTTTGCCTAAATATATTAATATATAAATGGCTTTTACTAAACATACTTTCTTGTTTAGGAAATGCTTCTATCATTCATTTTTGAAGTTAAAGAAAACCTCTGCATTTACATGTAGCTATATTGCAAATTTAAAGGGTGAGTCAAGAGTATTCATTGAGTGTGTTCTTTGTAACAATCAGCATGTACTTCTTGGCTGGGAGGAGTTCAGAGTCTAGGAAGGATATAGAAGTGTGAACAGATTATCACAGAGCAATGTAATAGGTCTTAAAATAAAACAAGAAAAGAGTTCAGCAGCTATGACTAAAAAGGCTTAGGGAATTTGACATCATAGAGGAGGTAATATTTGGTCTAATCTTGAAGAACAAGTAAGAATTACTCAGGCAGAAAAGAAAGCCAAAGTCATTCTCAGCAGAAAACAACAACAAATAAACAAACTTGTACAAATGAACAGTCATGAAGGATCCTATCATGTTTGTGTAGCAGAGAAGGCTCTTTGTCTAGTCAAAGCTGGAGAAGAGGCACTGGAGCCCTATTTGCTTGGCTTCACTTATACTACAAATAGATAAAAAGGATGAGGTTCCTAATTCAACCCAACATTTTGCCACAGCAAGAGGAAGACTAACAAAAGCAAGTGATCACAAGGCCCAACAAATAATCAAAATAAAGGCAAGAGAAAAGACGCCCAACTTCAGCAAGGATGAAAAGTAAATTGGTGTTGTAGCTCTCACAACTTTAATTCTCCTCTCACTATGACAAAAGTCAATTTTCTACATGTGACTGGCTTGGAAGATTGCAGACAATAATTTACAAGTTTTCAGTTTTAGAGATAATCAGCAAAATATTTCTCTAACCCACTGTGTGAAAAAAGGAGCAAAAACCCTTCTAATGATTCCATTAGCAATCCCGTGATAGCAAGCTCCCAAGCAAGCTAGAAAGCAGATTCCTGTGCCTACAGAAGCCATGTATGCTTGGGTACTGCATACCTGTGGTTTAGGATTAATGATAGGTCAGTGGTCCAGCATGGACAGGAAAACATGGTGAAGAGCCAATGCTCAATGATAACAAAACAGCAGAAAAGTCTTTTTGATGTCTGATAGACCTTCAACTATTTGATGTGTTTTTCATAATTGATTTTATAAACCTAAATTTTTGTATCTGTATAGCAATAAAAAGGAAAGAACTACAGATACACACAACAGCATGGATAATCTAAAAAGTATTATGCTAAGAGAAAGAAGCCAGACTCAGAAGAATGCATATTGAATGATTCAATTTATATGATATTTGGGAAAAAAACAAAACAAAACTTCGGGACAGAAATTTGATCAGTGGTTGCCAGTATCTGGAAGTGGAGGAGGCAAATTGACTCCTACAAAGGATGATGAGGGAATAAATCCATATTTTGACTTTAGTGATTGTTATATAACTGTATAAATTTGTCAAAATTCATAGAATTGTACAGATAAACAGAGTGAATTTTATTATATATAAATTATATCTCAAAACAAAATAAACATTTATGTCTAAGACAGAAAAAAACTTGAGTTGAGGAAAGCATTATCTTGATTTTTTGTTTGATTTTGGCTTAACCATTTTCAGTACTGAAGGCTTTTGATCCTTATCCTTTTGTTGGCAATAATTTATATCCTATATATCTAGTGGTAGACTTGACTGTCAATCAACCACTTTCAGCCAGTTTTGAGAGAATTAAGCCCTAAAAACTACAACATCCATAGTATGTAATGAACAAATGTCTCTTCTCTGAAGCTAGAGAGATCCTAGTTATGTCCCATCTTTGAGAAAATTGAAGAAAAGGTCACTTAATTTATTTTCTGTGTTTTATGGTTTAGATCAGGAACTCTGAACCTATAGCTAATGAAGATTAAACTATTAAAAAGAGACCACTTAGGCATATTAGCACAATGTAGCCAATTAAGTATGTTTTTGAGCACTTTTTCATTTTATGAAGTAGTTCTGAATACTACAAAGGGAAAACATGGAAAGATTCCTTTTACTAGTTTCTGTCTGCACCAGCTGTTTTGTTTCCTTAGTTAGAACACTAACAGAGACTAGTCTCAAACCACAAAACCGAGACTAATTCACCAAGGCAGTCAGCCTTACCCCTTAAAAACACATTTCTTATCTTTCTTGTTTTGATAGCCCTGGTGTTGGGATGTAAAATTCCTGAGGTGTTCCCTAAATAGACAGGGCAGTGCTTCTTTCATGAATAGCTAATTTGAGTCAATAACATGTTTGTCGAAGGGACAGGAAATATCAGTAGGTCTCAAGAAATACAACGAAGGAGTAACCCTTAGATTAATTTTCTACTGTGAAATCTGAGGTATCTCAGGAGACATCTGGCACTAAGTTTACAACCAGGTACTCATCAAGGGAAAGCCAAGGGAGAAAATTAACTTTAAAATTCATCTAGCTGTAAATTCAGACATCCAAAACATAAAAGGGAGCGATGGGGTAGTAAAACTGTAAGGTTGTTGAGTGCAATCAAATTTAAATTGTTATCAAGTTGAAATCAACTGTTATAAGATGTTCTGTGTAAGCCTCATGGTAACCAAAAAGCAAAAATCTATAGGAGACAAAATAAAAATAAAAAAAGATTCAAAACGTATTACTACAGAATGCCATCAAGCCACAAAGACAGCAAGAGAGGGAAAAAGAAACAAGGTATCTACAAAGCAACCAGAAAATAATTAACAAAATGACAGTAACAATAAGTCCTTACCTATCAATAATTACCTTGAATGTAAATGGATTAAATTCTCCAATAAAAAGACATAGAGTGAATGAATGGATAAACAAAACCAAGACCCAATTATATGCTGCCTATAAGAAATTCACTTCACTTTTAAGGACATGCTTAGATGAAAGTGAAGGGAGGGGAAAAATATTTTATGCAAATAGAAAATGAAAGAGAGTAGGCATATCAACGCTTATGTCAGGCAAAATAAACTTTAAGTAAAAAACTAAAAAGAGACAAAGAAGGATATTATAGAATGATAAACTTGTCATTTCATCAAGAGGATTTAAAAATTATAAATATATATGCATATGTACCCAACAGTGGAACACCTAAATATAAAAAACAAATATTAAGAATCTGAAGAGAGATATAGATGACAATACAGTAATAATATAAGACTTCAATGCAACACTTTTAGTAATGGACAAGTGAAAACACTGGACTTGAACAACACTTTAAATGGACCTAACAGGCATATACAGAACATTCCATGCAACAGCAACAGAATACACATTCTTCTCAAGTACACACAGAACATTCTCCAGGATCAATAATATGTTAGGCCACAAGACAAGTCTTAGAAAATTTAAGATTAAAACCATATCAAGTATCTATCTGATCACAATAAAAGTAGAAATTAATAACAGAAGAAATCTTGGAAACTCACGAACACATGGAAATTAAACAACATGTTCCTGAACAACCAATGAATCAATAAAGAAATTAAAAGAGAAATGTAAAAAAATCTTGAGACAAACAAAAATAGAAACACCACATATGAAAACTTATGGAGTGTGGCAAAAGCAGTTGTAAGGAACCTTCATAGCAATAAATGCCTATATCATAAAAAAACAAAGGTAGCAAATAAACAACAATGTTGTGCCTCAAGGAAATAGAAAACAAAGAACAAAGTAATCTCAATGCTATGAAAAGGAAAGAAATAATACATATCAGAGCAGAAATAAATGAAATAGAAGAAAGAATACAAAAGATCAACACAAATAAAATGTGGAGTTTTTTTTAGAAGATAACATTTACAAACCTTCAGCTAGACTAAGAAAAAAAGAGAAAAGACTCAAACAGAACCCTAAATGAAAGAAGAGCTATTATAACTGACATAACAAAAATGCAAAGAACCATAAGAACTATTATATGCCACAAAATTAGATAACTTAGAAGAAATGGTTACATTCCTAGACATATATAACCTACCAACACTGAATCATAGAGAAATAGGAAATCTGAACAAACCAATAATGAGCTAGGAGATTAAGTCAGTAATCCATAGTATTCCATTTAAAAAAAAAAGGCCCAACACCTGATTGCTTCACTGCTAAATTTAACCAAACATTTAAAGAATAACTAATGTCAATTCTCCACAAACTTTTACAAAAATTAGAGGAAGGAATATTTTCAAACCTATTTACGAGGCCAGCATGGTTCTGATACCAAAGCCAGACAAAGACATCATAAGAAGAAAAAGCTACCAGACAATATCTTTGATTAACATCAGTGCAAAAGTCCTCAACACAATACTAGCAAACAAAATTCAACTACACATTAAAAGGATCACTCATCATGATCAAGTGAGACTTATTCCTGGGATGCAAGATGATTCAACATTCACAAATCAATAAACATAATAGATCACACTAACAGAGTGAAAGACAGAAAATCATCATGTCATCAGATGAAGGAAGTCATTTGTCAAAATTTTTCATGATGTTCTTTCATGATAAAAACACTCAACAAATTAGCTATAAAATAACAGTACTTCAACACAGTAAAGGTCATATGTAAGAAATTCACAGCTAACATTATACTCAATGGTGAAAAATTGGAACCCTTTCCCCTAGAATCTAGCACAAGACAAGTATGCTCACTCTCACCACTTACATTCAACATAGTTTGGAAGTCCTTGCCAGACCAATAAAGTAAGGGAAGGAATTAAAAGACATCCAAATAGGAAAGGAAGTGAAACTGCTCCTGTTTGCTGATGACATGATCATATGTACTGAAAATACTAAAGATTTCACCAAAAAAACTGTTAGAACTTTATATGATTTGTCTCTGTGTCCCTGCCCACATTTCATGTGGAATTGTAATCAATGTTGGAGGAGGGGCCTGGTGTAAGGTGACTGGATCATGGGGGCAGACTTCTCCCTTGTTGTTCTTATGATAGTGAGTGAGTTCTCACAATATTTGGTTGTTTAAAAGTGTGTAGCACTTCCCCCTTTGCTCTCTTCCTCCTGCTCCAGCCATGTAGGATGTGCCAGCTTCCCCTTCCCCTTTCACCATGATCGAAAGTTTCCTAAGCCATGCTTCCTGTACAGCCTGTGGAAACTTGAGCCAATTAAACTGCTTCTCTTTATAAATTACCCAGGCTCTGGTAGCTCTTTATAGCAATATGAGAATGGACTAATACAAAAAATTGTTACTGGAGAAGTGGGACATTGCTGTAAAGATAACTGAGAATGTGGAAGTGACTTTGGAACTGGGTAAGGAGCAGGGGATTGGAACAGTCTGGAGGGCTCAGAAGAAGACAGGAAGATAAGGAGCAGCTGGGAACTTTCTGGAGCCTTGTTAAATTGTGACCAAAATGCTGATAGTGATATGGTAAATAAAGTTCAGGCTAAGATGGTCTCAGATGCAGATAAGAAACTTATTGGGAACTGGAATAAAGGTCATTCTTGCTAAGCTTTAGCAAAGAGACTGGTGACATTGTGCCCCTGCTCTAAGGATCTGTGGAACTTTTAACTTGAGAGAGATGATTTAGGGGATCTGGCACAAGAAATTTCTAAGCAACAAAGCATTCAAGATCTGACCTGGCTGCTTCTAAAAGCCTATGCTCATCTGTATAAATAAAGAAATGATCTGAAACTGGAACTTCTATTTACAAGGGAAAAGGAGCATAAATGGAAAATTTGCAGCCTGGCCATGTGGTAGAAAAGAAAAACCCATTTTCTGTGGGAGGAATTTGGGAATGCTGCAGAAATTTGTATAAGTAAAGACAAGGCAAATGTTAACAGCCATTACAGTGGGGAAAATACCTCCAAGGTGTTTCAGAGCACTTTGTGGTAGCCCCTCCTATCACAGACCTGGAGGTCTAGGAGGGAAAAATAGTTCTGTGGGCAGGCCCAGTGCCCTGTTACTCTGTGCAGCCTGAGGACATGGTGCCCTATGTCCCAGCTGCTCCAGCAACTACTGTGCTAAAAGGACACCAGATACATCTCAGGCCACTGCTCCAGAGGGTGCAAGCTATAAGCCACAGGGGCTTCCATGTGGTATTAAGCCTGCAGGTACACAGAGGGCAAGAGTTGAGGCTTGAGATCCTCAACCTAGATTTCAGAGGTTGTATGGAAATGCATAAATGACCAGACAGAAGACTGCTGCAGGGGTGGAGTTCTCATGGAGAACCTCTACTAAGGCAGTGTGGAGAGGAAACGTGGGGTTGAGTCCCCCACACAGAGTCCCCACTGGAGCACCACCTAGCAGAGCTGTGAAAAGAGGGCCACTGTCCTCCAGATCCCAGAATGGTAGATTCATCAATAGCTTGCACCATGCTCTTGGAAAAGCCACAGGCACTCAATGCCAGTCCATGAAAACAGCTGCAGGGGCTGTACCCTGCAGAGCCACAGGGGAGGAGCTGCCCAAGGCTCTGCAGGCCCACCCCTTGCATCAGTGTGGCCTGGATGTGAGACATGGAGTCAAAAGAGACTATTTTGGAGCTTTAAGATTTAATGACTGCCCTGCTTGGACTCCCATGGGGCCTGTAGCCCCTTTGTTTTGACTGATTTCTCTATCTTGTAATGGGTATGTTTACCAAATGCCTATACCCCCATTGTATCTTTGAAATAACTAACTTGCTTTTGATTTTACAGGCTGATAGGTGGAAGAGACTTGTCTTGTTTCAGATGGGACTTTGGACTTGGACTTTTGAGTTAATGCTGGAGTGAGTTAAGACTTTGGGGGACTATTGGAAAGGCATGACTGTTGGAAAGTCATTTTTCATCCATATAGAAAAAAAATATAACATGTCTATGAACTTCAAAGAAAAAAAAAAACAATAGCAAAGGCAAGCATGGGCAAAAAAGAAAAAAAAGAAAAGAAAAAGTTGGAAGCTTCACACTACTTAATTTCAAATTGTAACACAAAGTGACAGTAATTAAAACAGCATGGTACTGGTGTAAAAACAATTACAACAACCAATGGAACAGAATAGTGAGCCTCAGAAATGAACATATATCTATGGTCAATTGATTTTTAACAATGGGGACAAGGATATTCAATGAGAAACAAATCCTTTCCTTATTAAATGGTATTGGGAAAACTGGATATTCATATATAAAAGAATAAAATTGAACCCTGATCTCACCATATACAAAATCGACTCAAAATGGATGAAAGAATTAAACATGACTTGAAACTATGAAAATACTAGAGAAAGCAGGGAAGAAACTATACAACATTGGTCTGTGCAATAATATTTTAGATTTGACCCCAAAAATACAGGTAACAAAAGCAAAAGTAGGTAAATGAGATTACATCAAAATAAGAAACTTGTGCACAACAAAGGAAACAGCTAACAGAGTTAAGAGATAACCTACAAATTGAGATAAAATATTTACAAACCATACATTTGATAATAAATAAATATCCAAAATATATAAGGAACTCAAACAACTGTAAAGCAAAGAAATAACTTGATTAAGAAACGTGCAAGGAATCTGGATAGAGATTTCCAAAAAGACAACATATGAATGGCCAACAGATACACCAAAAAATGCTCAATACTACTAATCATTACAGAGGTGAAATTAAAACCACAATGAAATATCACCTCATATCTATTGGGATGGCTATTATCAAAAAGGCAAAAGATAATAAGTGTTGGCAAGGATGTGCAGAAAAGGTAACCCTTCTACACTATTGGTGGCTATGTAAATTAGTACAGCTACTGCAAAAAACAGTATGAAGATTCTTCAAAAAGGTAAAAATAGAATTACCATATGAATCAGCAATTCTGCTTCTGGGTATTTGCCTGAAAGATTTATAATTAGTAAGTTGAAGAGATACCCACATTCCCATTTTTATTGTGGCAGTACTTACAATAGCTAAGTTATGAAGTCAACCTAAATGTCTGTCAGTGGCTGAATACATAAAGAAAATATGGTATATATACACCATGGAATACTATTCAGCCTTAAAAAAAGAAGAAATTTTGTCATTTGTGACAGTGTGGATGGAAATGGAGAACGTTCTGCTAAGTGAAATAAGTCAAACATAGAAAAACAAACACTGAATGTGGAATAAAAAACTATTGCACTCATAGAAACAGAGAGTAGAATGTTAGTTACCAGAGGCTGGGGAATGGGGGTGGGGGGAAAATAAGGAGATGATAGTCAAAAGATACAAAGCCTTGGATAGGAGAAATAAATTTGATTTTTTTGTAGATCTGTGGCCCGGTATGGTGAACATAATTATTAATCGAGTTCTAAACATTTCAACATCACTAAGTGAATAAATATCAAATGTCTTCATTGCAAAAAAAAAAAAATGTTAAATATTTGAGTGATGGATATGTTAATTAGCCTGATTTAATCATTACACATTATATTAAAAATCACATCACTTTGTACCTCAAAGACATATACAACTATAACTTGTCAATATATAATAAAAAATAAATAAAATAGAAAAGAAAATCAACAACATAGCACTGAAATTATAAAACAGTCTTATTAGACAAATTTCCTACTAAACCACATGCTGTGGATGTATGTGTGAATGCTGATGATAAATATTACTTCATATCGGGCTCCTTCACCCAGAGCTACTGGTAGTAATGCTTCTGTGAAATGTGCATGCTCAACAAAGCAGGGACCAGTGTGCTGTGGAGGAGGAAAGAGGATTGCACCCAACAGGAGCATGGGAGCAGGGCAGCCATGAAGTACAACTTTACCAAAGAAGAGCACATTTTGATATTTTCTAACACTATGATTTGTTCCCCCAACCATTTGAGTTAGCTGCTAGATGCTATGGCTAACCACTTTAAAGTGATGTTATTAGAATACTTCAGTCTTTTTCTATTGCCTTCTTTTTTGGTGCTTCATTGCCTTTGATCCCAGACCCAGCTAGTGAATCGATTACAGTGTTTTTTTTTTTTGAGATTGAGTTTTTCACTCCTGTTGCCTAGGCTGGAATGTAGTGGCATAATCTTGGCCAATGCAACCTCCGCTTCCCACGTTCAAGCGATTCTTCTGCCTCAGCCTCCCAAGTAACTGAGATTACAGGTTTCCGCCACCATGCCCAGCTAAATTTTTTTTTTTTTGTATTTTAAGTAGAAACGGGATTTCACCCTGCTGGCCAGGCTGGTCTTGAACTCCTGACCTCAGGTGATCCACTCACCTCGGCCTCCCAAAATGCTAGGATTACAGGCACAAGCCACTGCGCCCAGCCCAATTAAAAATTTAATAGGCCTTTTTAGAAATAGAGAATTCTGTCTTTAATTTTTAACACACACACACACACACACACACACACACACACACACACACTCCTAATTTAGGGTCCTGAGAGTTTTGCATTTTTTACAAATCTTCTCCCTAACTGAAATTGCTTAAAGTAGCTAATATCTGGATCCCTTATTCAAGTATTTTGGCATTACAACTGTTATTTGTTTTAATTTCAATGGAAAAGTTTATTCAAGCTTACATATAGACTAAAGTTTCTTAACCCATAGTTAGTGGTTTTCAAAAGCCTATGTGTTTGTCAAATGTAGTTCATATTTTTCCTCAGGCACTAAAAAATGACATTAATATTCCCAATAGACATGGACACAGGGAGGGGAACATCACACACTAGGGTCTGTTGAGGGGTAGGGGGGGAATCTATGGGAGGGATAGCAGGAGGTGGGGAGATTGGGGAGGGATAACATTAGGAGAAATGTCTAATGTAGGTGATAGGGGGATGGAGGCAGCAAACCACCATGGCATGTGTATACCTATGTAACAATCCTGCAAGGTCTGCACATGTACCCCAGAACTTAAAGTGTAATAATAATAAAAAACGGAAAAAAAATCCCAATAGAATATATTTAGAATTAATAATGATAGCTATGCTTTTTACCATGTGCTTGGCCCTGGCCCAAGCACTTTTCTTGTATAACTTATTTGGACTTCACAGCAGTCCATAGAAGTAAGTACAATAATTTCAACAATGAGCAATGAAGTCATATACCATTTCTGCATCCAGAATCCTGTCTCTTCCATATAGTTGATCAATTACTCTTATCCTGTGTTAATGACTGCCAAATAGCAATTTGAAACAAATATTAATTTATTGGATTGCCTAGCAAGGGTAGTCTGCATTACTCAGCTATGAGCAGTTCTTGTTAAGCAGAAAGTAAAATAATTAGAATTAAAGTCAAAAGAGGAGAAAGACAATATTCTGAGCCCAGGCCTCTGGATTGTTTACATCCTGTTTTGTAATGGTGGCTTATAGGCTTTTCACCATTGCTATAGAGAAGCCTCTTTTCCAACAAGTCCAGAATGAGTTGTGTAAGATTTGCAATCCCACTACTGGGTATATATCCAAAGGATTATAAATCATTCTATTATAAAAACACATGCACACTTATGTTCACCGTGGCACTGTTTATAATAGCAAAGACCTGGAAACAATCCATCGATGACAGACTGGACAAGGCAAATGTGGCACATATACACCATGGAATACTATGCAGCCATACAAAACGATGAGTTCATGTCCTTTGTAGGGACATGGATGAACCTGGAAGCCATCATTCTCAGCAAACTGACACAAGAACAGAAAATCAAACACCGCATATTCTCACTGATAGGCGGGTGTGAACAATGAGAACACATGGACACAGGGGAGGGGAGCATCACACACTGGGGTCTGTTGGGGGGGGGGGACTAGGGGAGGGACAGTGGTGGGTAGGGAGTTGGGGAGGGATAACATGGGGAGAAATGCCAGATATAGATGATGGAGATGGAGGCAGCAAACCACATTGCCATGTATGTACCTATGCAACAATCCTGCATGATCTGCACATGTACCCCAGAACCTAAAATGCAATAATAATAAAAATACTAATATATATATATTATATATATATAAAGATTCCTGTGGGCCTAGGGCCATCATGTTACACACAAGTGTTTAAAGTTTTGTGAGATTTTTATTTAGCATCATGCAAATACCATGTGGCAACAGATCTGTGTATGGAGTTTGGCTGGAGTGAAATGAATGCGAATCAGATGCTTCTACATTTCTCTATTCTCTTGAGAGCACAGGCACACTCACCACAAAAAAGATCATAGGAGATAAACTCTAGTCATTTCTAACTTGCTTACAAGCATTCTATTTAGAAATTGTTCTGCATATAGTGCTCCTGGATCTTATATGAAAGACACAATAAACTATGAAGAAAAATTTTGTTGATTCTACTAGGATTCAAAAACCTGGAAGCCAGGCATGGCCATATCACTACTTAAGATAAAGAAAAATACAGAATAAAAGAAAACAAAAAATGATAGCCATTTCAGATTACTTGAGCCTAGTTTATCTTGGGCTCCTCTGTCACTAGCAAAGGATATGTTTGTAATTCCCACTGGTTCAGGTTTATCTTTCTGCTTAGTTAACAGCAAGACACGAAAAGAGCATTAAAAATGTGCCATCGGTTGGTAGAGTTGCTGCAAAAATCTTATCCTAAGAGCTGTTTCATGTCAAGAACCTAGGTTGGGATGAGGGGAAGGATGACATCACCCCAGTTCTTTCCCTCACCAGCAGCAGCTTGCCACAGCAACAGCAAAGCCACCAGAAACATGCACTGCTATATCTGGTTGGATATAAAGGAAAACCTCACTCAGAGTAGAAATAAGTCATTGTCTATTAGATTGCTTCCTTCTCTATCCCCCCCCCAGTTTTCCCCAAAATTATTTGTTTGAGTAAAACAGTTGTTCCCCTGTATTTCCCTTTCAAAAACATTCTCCTGGAAAGGATAAGCACTCAGTCATATTAATTCCCTGCTTAAAACTTTCCAACTGATTCTGACCCTTTATCAAATGCTACACACTTCAGTGACAACCTATTGGAAAAGAAAGCTGCCTAAATATGTAAAAAATGCACTAATTTCTATCTTGGGCATTAAAATCTTTCTAAGAGAGTGTAATTAGTTGTTCACACTGAAAATGTACTCCAGTTTTACAACTCCTATGATTTTATAACTGACACCAGAAGACATAAAAATTCAGAGTAAAGCAAACTCAATTACCAAAAACTATCTAATGTAGAGAAGCAACAGAAAAGCATCAGTTAGGGCCAACAGGGTAGTCAGCAAGCCACTATGAAATCTGAAGTTGGGACAACTTCCTAGCGTTTCTGTTACTGAAAACCAGTCTATGATGAAAATTGAGGAACAGATAGCAAAGACACATTTTCCTTCAAACCCACAGTATTACAATAGCCTGGATATAACCAACAGTTGAGCAGACATGAGCAGAGAGTTAATTCAACCAGCAACTAAGAGTCAGAAATTTACCCAAATATCTCTGCTCAGTTTTTATTCACAAGATTCTAGGTTCACCTGATACTATCTATTTTTAGCATCATGAAATTAGTATAGATTTACTCTTTAAGTTGTTTTGCAGGTAACAAAAATAGCAAAGACCTAGCCTCTATAATCTGAGAATTTATTCTCTAGATACAGAAGGATGCTTCAACAGAAAATAATTTGCAAAGAATTATAAAACAATATGACAACAACCATAAAGTATTATCTTATGAATTTAATACATATAAGCTGAAGATTTGCATTTGAAAGTAATCAAACTTGGATAGGTTTAGTCAGAAAAGACCTCCTGAAGGAAGAATGTTTTGTAAGACATTTTAAAGGGACTTAACAGACATCAATTTTCAGTGAGAAGAATGGAAGTTACCAGCAAAGTCAAAGATATTGTATTATTTCTAGAGAAAAGACTACGATGTAGAGAGATAAAAGAGGAACTAACCAGATCTGAGAATGTAGCAAACCCTGTAGAAAGAAATGTTGTAATGTGGAATCTGAAATTCAGTTAAATTTCTTGCATGTTGCCTAGTTTTATATTTGAAATAATACAGCTCCTCTTAACCAGGAAAAACTATAGAAAACATTCGCATAAAACTTTAAGAAATTTTGTAGCATCTATATTCCCTCTAATTACATAAGTAACAACTGTTCATAGTAAGAATATTTGAAAAATATAGTAAAGTACAAAGAAAAGAGTTAAAAGCTTCCATAGTACCACTATTTAGACATAAAAACAGTTAACTCAGTCTTTCAATTTACTCTGTGTATGTGTGTGTGCATGTGTGTATGTGTGTGCATGTATATATGTGTGCATCCATGATGCCCTTTGTACACGAAATTGGACATCTTACTGCACATACCATTTTATGTATTTTTTTCCACTTTCAATATTTTAAAACTAGCAGTCTGCTTTATGTGACATTTCTCATAGGACTTTTTGTCATTCTGGTTTCATTGATGCTTATTTTTTTTAATCTCCATTGTGTTTGGCAAGTGGGAAAAAATGCAAATAAATCCCCAGTTACACTGTTTGAAAGAAATAATCATTAGCTGAAGAAATCTCTTAAGTTGATATGAACATATTGTGGTTTCCTAGAATAAAATATTGAGAGGTGACTAAGTTAGTGGATTTGATACATTCTGATTTTGCTGGGCAATAAGGGACTAACCTCTTGTTCCAAATATAGTTTGTCTTGGCTTCAAATTAGTGAAGAGACACTTTTGTTTACCATTGTCAATGTCATTATCAAACTCATTTTTGAAAGAAGTGTGTCATCCCAGGGCATAGGGTCCTCAGTGATTTCATTGGTTCAAAAAGGTTGCATTGTACTACTTTTCCATCACCCTCTAAATAGTGTGACATGGACCAAAGTCAAGCATGTCTCCTTCGAAAATCAGCTTATCCCACTCAGGCACAAAAGCAGTAGTTCGTTTTTACTACATCTCCAAGGGGGACATTTGATTCAAAAGAGAGATTTAAAAAGCACTATTGGGTTAAACATAGTTATTCAAGGTAACAATTCTTTTTCTTCATGAAAAAAAACCAAGTTATTTCTATTTTGCATTTGAGTCTCTTATTGAGAATTTCTGTTAGTTTGTTTGCTTCGGTATTCTCCATAGTAACAAACACAGGGAAGCAGCTTTTCCCTTTGTACTGAATGATCCACAAATAGAGAAACACAACATTGGAGACTGTTTCCCTATCAACTAATGAAGCTTTCCTCTGGAGATGCTTATGTGCCCAGTAGCCTTGGTAAGGTGACATGAGCAGACAAATATTATATGCCTTGCTCTCCCTCTAATTCTGAAAACTTATTGTTACAGGAAATAGAGCATTTCAATACAGAATGAAAATAACTTTAAGTGAGAAGGCCTCTATGCTGGCAGCTACACAGAACTATTTACTTTCCTCTACCATGTAAGGTAGGGTGACGTTTCTAAAGCCTGGCGGCTAGAAATAGTCAATGAAATGCTGGCAACCTTGGCTGGTGACTTGGTTGTTTTAAGTGAGAAAATGTGTATAAACATATTGCTTAGGTTTGGACACTTGCAAAAATATTAAAAGAAAATATTTCTAGAATCTACATAAATGCTTACAGATTTCTACATTAGATACTGCAGAGGGAAATTTTCGGAGACTGGCAATTCCTTTCTACGCAACAACATGTGTTTCTTCTATGTAGATAAAGAAAAGCAGATCAACTTCCTGGACATTACAGTGGGAACTGGTTCAGCTGGACCTATGCTAGTCAAACCAAAATAGTCATTTAAACTCTATGCCATAGGGCTCACAGGATTCTAGAAAAAAAAAAAAAAAAAAAAAAAAAACATTAAAACACTTTCTGAGGTGCGCTACATTGAAGAAACATACTGCAAATTTAAAAATGAAAACAACAGGTCAGTTTTTTTCTGCATATTTCTTCAAACCATTGTGATATAGTACAAAAGAGCTACATACAGGAATGAAATAAACACAAAGGCAGAGGTAAAGGCTTAGCTCAAGTCAATGCACGGAGATACAGCATGAATTCTCTAATTTTTTTTAAGTTGTTAGCTAGTTGGACATTTCATAGAAATACATTGAGTCAAAAATGAGTTGGCTCAGTAAAATAAATATTTTAATAGAATAGAACTTACAATAAAAACAATCTGGGGCCAGGCGCGGTAGCTCACGCCTGTAATCCCAGCACTTTGGGAGGCTGAGGCGAGTGGATTACCTAAGGTCAGGAGTTCAAGATCAACATGGCCAACATGGTGAAACCTTGTCTCTACCAAAAATACAAAAATTAGCTGGACATGGTGGTGGGCACCTGTAATCCCAGCTACTCAGGAGGCTGAGGCAGGGAGAATTGCTTAAACCCAGGAGGCTGAGGTTGCAGTGAGCTGAGATCGCACCACTGTACTCCAGCCTGGGTGATAGAGCGAGATTCCATCTCAAATAATAATCATAATAATCTGGCATTTACTTAAATTATGCATCACTATATGACGATGAGGTCTGAGCTGTTATAGCAATACACATATTCTAAATACTATCATAGTATTGCCAAATTAAGTGCTTCTAGAGTTCTCTGGAAGGAGAAGAAAGAGGAACCCCTAAAGATTAATGAACTCACAACACAAAAGAATCTAGACGCTGGGTGTGGTGGTTCACACCTGTAATCCCAGCTACTCGGGAGGCTGAGGCAGGAGAATCACTTGAACCCAGGAGGCAGAGGTTGCAGTGAGCTGAGACCACACAACTGCACTACAGCCTGGGCAACAAGAGCGAAACTGTCTCAAAAAAAAAAAAAAAAAAAAAAAGACAGAAAAAAATCTGCTTTTCCATTTCTGGGAAATGGGACTCCATGATCTAAAGGCTCAAGAACTAAGAACCACAAATTTTCTGCCATTCCACCATCACCTCCCCTCAGGGCTTCCTTGTACGCCTCTGGGGGAGGGGTTGGCACCATTCAGATTCTAGATCATGTGAATGGAGGCCACTGGAATTGTGCAACATGACAGAGGTGAATCCTGGCCAGTGAAGAACATCAGCAGGAGTCGGCTACTGTTTGCACTCCTCCTCTCTCATTCGTACTTTGACTTTCCATTCAAACATTTATTCAACAAGTATTTGTGGAGAACCGTATCAGTCGGGACTCTTTAATGAAGGTGTCAGAAAACCAAACTCCAACTGGCTTAATCAAAAAGGGAATTTATTGTTTCATCTATATAGGCTTTAAGTGAATAGCTGCTGTCATCAGAATTACATGTCGCCCCCTATTCCTTCGCTCCACTTCCTCCGTGTTGACTCTAATTCTCTGACAGTGTTTGGGTCATCCTCGTGATGCAGTGGGTAGCACATCAGTCTTATTATCTGATAGAACTTTGTAAATTATGTAGTGCTGTACGAATTACTAACAGACAAAATTCTCCCAGTTAATGATCATCCCATTCTCCTAACTTTAGTATTAATTCCAAATTTCAATTTTTTTTTTTTTTGAGACAGAGTCTTGCTCTGTTGCCAGGCGCCAGGCTGGAGTGCAGTGGCGCAATCTCGGTTCACTGCAACCTCCACCTCAATCATCTTGTGAGAACATTAACCCATTATTCAGCAGGCAAATAAGTACCTTAAGGAATAATCTGAAAGTCACACAACCTTAGATAAAACAGAGGCAATGCAGTCTGAATCCGGCTTGTTGGGGGTGGAGCTTGGGCATCAGCATTTTTAACAGCTCTCCAGGTGATAAGACCAGTGGCCTGAGCATTCAACAGATAACATTGAGAACTAGTTTGACTACATTTGTGAAAGGTTTAAAGCAATTCAGTAGTTATTATGACATTAAAACATATTTAAGTTACACAACTGAGAAGCTTTTATTGGAAATGAAGTCCTAAGAATGGATGTTACAGGTTTTCCAGAACACCTAGGGTCTACAGAAGTCTCTAAGCTCTGTTTAATTTCATTCTTGATGCCTGCTCTAACCTTTGGTTAGCTTCTATTCACATAAAATTTTAGCACAAAATCAGGGTAAGGCTTGAAGCCACTGTTTGAATTGTTACATGTGTGTAGGGATAGCATCTGAGATATTAACATATGTTTTTTTCTTCCAGTGTTTCCCTCTTTCCTTCTCATTCAAACAGAGGATTCCTAAGGAGAAAGGTGAAACAAGGCAGAAAGCACAAAAGTCTCAATTTTTCTAGGTTTGGCTTTCAAATGCCTAAGAAATTAAGTAGAAAATATCTAGAGTAGAGACAAACTATTTGGAAGAAACAGGAAAGAAAGATTCTGTGTCTGTCATCTCCACACCTTCCCCACCACACACACAAACGCACGCACGCACGCACGCAGACTGGGAATAGGTCTTGTGTTGATCATGATAGCAGAGATTTTGGAAGGTCTTACAGGGAGGCTGCTGTGGGTCTATGACTGCTGGAAAGAAGGCATAACTGCGGTAAGCCTAAGCAGATGAGACTAAAGAAAGCTAAGTCTTCCATGCGCCCCCTCTCCCCAAAATCCTCTGTTTAAATGAGAAGGAAAGAGCTTGGCACAAAAATAGCAAAAATTTTCCTGAGCCCCACTCACCTCCACCAAGATTGGCATAGAATTAAGAGAGGGAAATGAGTAAGTTAACTGAGCCATGTGGATACCAACAGGAGAATTCTTAACTGTCTAGCTTCAGCAAGACCAAGACTAAAGTTCTTGGTCATTTGACATGTGTTCATCTTTGTTCTGGGGGGGAAAAAATGAATTTGACAAATATGGACTGTCATTTGGAGAATGGAGGACCATGAGAGTTGGGCCATTCCATTCTACAAAAACAATCTGTACACATTACAGGGGGAAGTAAAAACTTAGGGGGATATTGACAAAGACTTTGTATCTATTCATAAAAGGGCTTATATACTTGTGTGTTAGTTATCTACTACTGCTTAACAAATTATCCCAAAACTCGCTAGCTTTAAATTATAATAATTGTTTATTATCTCACACAGTTTCTATGGATCGAGAATTTAGTAGTGCTATGCTTTCATTTTAGCTCAGTCTTTCTTGAGTGTCAAGATGTCAGCTGAGACTACAGTCAGATTGTGTCTGGAAGATCTGCTTCCAAGAGGATTCATTCACATGGCTAGCATGTTCATCTTGGCTGTTGGTGGGGGGGCCTCAGTTCCTCTCTGTAAAGCTGCTTGAATATCCTTAGAACGTTGTAGCTATTTTCCTCCAGAGGGAGAGATTCAAGAGAAGGCAAGGCGAAAGCCGCATTTTTTTTCATAACCAAGCTTCAGAAGTTGCTCACTGTCATATCCCCCAAGGTCCTATAGATTACACAGGTAAAACCTACTGATAACAGGAGGGGATTATACCAGGAGGTGAGGTGCCATCTCAGAGGCTGGCTACCGCAGCTTGCTGCTTTGTAATCTTTCCACTAGAGAGTGAAAGATGCTTGCCCCAAATGAGAAAGGAAACATTCTAATTAAATGTCATTCCTGTCAACTATTTCAGATATAATCCAGGAAGGCAGCTCACTTCACTCTCAAAGGGAAGCAGTGAGTAAACTGTGTTCTTTGAGCTTCACTTTGAATGCATTTGTTTTTGTTGGTTTCCCAAAGACAAAGCATCAGATGGATAGGGGAAGCTTCATCATCACTGCTTAGATCAAAGAAATAAAAACGACACCTCATCAGCAATGGATTAAAAAACACTGTGGATGACGTCTGAGTTTTATGTAATTTTATTTTGAATAGAAAGTAAAAGAGGTATTGCTGTAAAATTCTTCTGATAGTCTGTTTCTTAAAATCCTGAACCTTTCACTTATTGCCTTATGAAAATTGCCAACCAGTTTAGAATCTGGTAAGGAGAATGAACTTTTTCCTGAGCTTTGTCCAAGGGTTCTCAGCAGTAACTAGCATACACCAGTGACTAAGGAAGAATTTTTCTCCTCTTTCTTTCTCTCCCTTGATATTCTATAAGCCCCTAAATCCTTTATATAACCGTGGAAAGATGGGTGAAACTTAAACAGAAAAATGAGAATTTGAGCTAAAATTAAGATGCAGAAAATTAATGTAGGTTATGTTTCTTTTGCACATGCATTTTGGACTCATGTACAAAATTTCTACTTTCCAAGTATTCAGATAAAAATTAAAGCAATGCTTGAAGTAGAACACAAAAATATCATTACTTCCATCTACATAAAACAATTGGGTGATTCAATCCATTTGATCACTCCATTTAGTCAATTCAGTTTTTTTTTTTAAAAATCTTCAAAGAAGTTTTAAACAAAACTATATAGTAGTCTTGCCTCTATCAAGAACAGCAACAACAAAAAAATAATTTATATGATGAACACTACATGAGGCACATTTTTTCACCTCATTTATTTGTCTCTCAACGAAGCTGAGAATTGTGCATGCGAACCTCCAATTTTCGCATGAGAAACCTGAGGGTCAGAAAGCTTAAATAACTTACCCAAGGATATTTAGTAAAGCCAGCTTGTTAGTTTGTTTTCACACTGCTGATAAAGACATACCCAAGACTGGGTAATTTATAAAGAAAAGAGGTTTAATTGACTCACAGTTCCACATGGCTGGATAGGCCTCCCAATCATGGCAGAAAGCAAGGAGAAGCAAGTCACATCTTACCTGGTGGCAGGGAAGAGAGACAATGAGAACCAAGTGAAAGAGGTTTCCCCTTATTAAAACCATCAGATCTCGTGAGACTTATTCACTATCATGAGAACAGTATGTGGGGAAACCACCCCCATGATTCAATAATCTCCCACTGGGTCCCTCCCACAACATGTGGGCATTATGGGAACTAAAATTCAAGATGAGATTTGAATGAGGACACAGCCAAACCATATCAGCCAGGATTAGAATTCCCAACCTCACAGCCTGAGTTCATTTAAGCACAGCGTCTCCCAGAAAGTGGTCTTCTTTGTTGAACACAAGGCAAATTCAGATACTTTGAGGAAAATATTTACAATAAAGACATAGAAGGAGAAAAATAATTGACCATCACTATCAATTCTAACAAGTACCCACTGTGCCCAAAGTATTCTAAGGGTTTTTTCTTCTTAATCAAAATTGAGCATTGTGGGACAGCAGCAGAGAAAATGAAATGTGACACTTGAAATAAAAAATTCCTTACCATACAGTGGGTTTTGCAGTCCAAACTATTGATTGCAAAATTGCTCAAGCAGGATGTAAGGAAAAAACCTTGCTCATTAATCAGCTCACCTAAGAGAAACTCTCAGAAGCCTTCATTTCTCATGGATTCTTTGACTAACATATTTTCTCATCCTCATCTGGCTGCAGATGTAGAAACCATTGAACATTTGCACTGTGTCAAAGGTCTTTTTATCCATGTCTTTAATAGAGAAACTGAGGCATAAGGATTCAACTTTTCTTAGGCCACACAAATGGAATTAGCCAAAAAATTTTGCCTCGTGACTTCAAACACAGTACTTTACTTATTCTTGCAACCTAGTCATACGTCTAAAGTTTCCCAGTCTTCTGGAAAATAAGATAGTTCATATAAAAATGTTTTTGAAGGTTATAAAAATGATGCAGAAGTAATTATTATTTTAGTACATCTGCTTTGGAGTTAATATTAATCTAGTTCAAATTATGTAATTACTATTTTATCACTTCATTCTTTGCTGCCGTGTCACTGCTCAGAAATCTTCTGAAATGGCTTACTGTAAACCTAAGGAAAGGGGGATGGCTGTAGGAAATACTTTTTTAAGTGGTAATTTGGTTCTCAGATGATTTTTTTCAGTATTTCTGTACCTCACCAGTAGCATGCTGGCATCGGTGAGAAAATAAAAATAATTATGTAACTATTATGAAACTTCACATTCAACAGTACTTTTTACTTTCCAAATGTGAGGAGGAAAAAACAGTCCCCTTGTCTATATAGTTTTCTCCAGAGTATTTGCTTAGAAAGACATAAAAATGAAATTTATAGCATTCTTTCCAAGTGCACCCACAGTTCACAATTTTCTTGCTCTTGTGGGTCAGATTTGCTGCGCAATTTAAAAGCCAAAACCCTTCCTGCAAAATAATAAAAAAAAAGACTGAAATTCCATCTAAAGCCCAAAACAGCTTTTTTAAAAGTGAAATGTTTAAAAATGTAGCATATTTATGTTTCATTTCACTCTCTTCACTTAGTGTTTTGGAAAATATCAGAAGCAGAATTACTACCCAAAAATCCCGACATAAAAAAACTTTGTTTCTAAGGTTGTAGAAAATGCTGAGGCTCCCATGTAGGATGACTTCCATCAGTTCTTTTTTTTTTTTCTGAGACAGAGTCTCGCTCTGTCGTGAGACAACATATACAACTGCACTTTAAATATCAATCATGCAAATTCCTCAATTATTTGAATGTTTGACCTCTGAGAGATGTGCCACTACCTATACAAATGCGATTTTATTTTATTAGATGTGTCTGGACTTTCAATAGAATCTAGAATAGAAGTAGATAAAATTTCAATTTCCTTACTGAAAGTGTTTTATATAGTTCTTATATTCAACAGAGGACAAATGCAAATAGATCTGAGGGTCACACAGAACCCGTTAATACCCCAGGGAAGAAAAGCCAGGGGTACGCTTATTGGTTTTTCCCAACCATTTTCTTTATGGGTTCATTTCACATCAATCTCACACCTTGGAAAAATATAGGTCTGAAGGGTTGCTTGAATGTGAAATTTTCCTCTTTATAACATGGAATAGAAATTGAGGGCTTCTGATATTGTCATGGAAATGACTCTTTGTAAATACCACTCAAAGGCCCATTTCAAGCCAGAATGAGCTGGAACAATGTTTTCTTTTTCTTTTCAATTATGAGATTGAAGTAAGGGTTGAGAGAGAGAAGTTCTGGTCAAGACAGTGGAAGAAAAGGGGGAGGAGGAAGAATGTGATATGCCTGAGAGAATTTCTCTCACTTATGCCATTAAATTGGATAGCATAGTTTCATTCATCAGATCAAAAAAAGATGTTTGTCTCATCTCAGGTACACAAATACCCAATTGGTGGGCACTAGAGAGAAAAAGCAGGAAAAATAAGAAAAAGGAAATGGGACGCACCACTTGACTACAACCCTCAATTTAAAAAAATGTTGAGTTTTATGCTTGAAATTATGATGCACACACAAACAAGAAAACTCTACTTTTCAACATAAGTAATTTTTTTAACTAGAGCTCACAAAATAGATGTTTCAGCAAATATTTAAACACCTAATTAAATTACTGTTGATTTTAATATTTGTATCATGTACAACTTTGTTTTCTTCTAACTGCAAAGGTATTAACCTTTACATCACTCTAGTAAGAGGAAATAGAATAGATTGAAATCAGGGAAGTGATAATAAACAAAAATGTTATTTTAAAAATGCCCTCATGCTGAGACTATAAATTGGATTTCAGGTTTTATTATCTCAATATTATGTTAATCTCTAGCCTTCTTAGCAATTTACAAAAAATAAAAGTACAACAGTCTTCCCCACTTCAAACAAATCAAACATTTTTGGAGAAACAAACTTAGGAAAAAATTTCTGAATTTCTTAAGATGTAAGGACAACTTAGAGCTAACAATATTGGTTACTGGTGCAAAGCCTGGTGTTTCCAAGTCACAACACAGTCCATATCTTGCCCCTCCCTTTAAGGGCTCATTCTCTTATACAAGCACTCTATTGATTCTTTTAACATTTGTTCTTTGAGTCTAGGGAGCAAGTGAAGGAAGACTTCTCTAAAATAATTGTTCGCACCTTCCATCCATTGACCTCTCCTTTCATTGACAAGAAATATAATGTCTTGCCTCTGCTGATAGGCTTGGGAAATATTTCTGTAGGTCAGCTACCTTGTGGCAACTGGAGTATATAAAGCATCTTAAAATGAGCGATAATGAACTGTTACTACTGTCAACATAGGAAATTTCATTTGAAAATGGCCCAGCTTAATGAAGTGAGTATCTAAATTAATTTGAATTCCATTGCCTTGATTTTGCAAAACTGGCACCTTAATGCCCAAGGGCAACTCTTATATCCTAGCCGTCTTTCCAATTGAAGTTAGTAGTACTCAGCCTCAGCTGAGGCTGCTCTGTTTCTATGTTAAAATAAAACCTGCAACTAGCTTTTCAGCCTCACTTTGTAATTCAATTGTGTCCACCCCAGTCGGAGAATGGAGTGATTTGCTATTCTCTCTATTCAATGATATGCCTTCCATTTAGAGGCACATTCATAAATGTTTGAGAAGTGTGCTTTTAACATTAATCAAAAAATTACATAAAATGAACTGAGTATAACCACTATTGAAGATTAATATTTAATACCTAGCACTTATAAAGATAGCTTGATTTCATCTTCATCAGGCCTAGGAACAAAACATAGCATTGAGCAATCTATTAAAAAAGATTGCTCCCATTTTCCAGAATAGGAATGAAGGCAAAAATAAGAGAAAGAACTTTCCAAAGACAAAGAGGAATACTTGGATGAGGATTCAGGAGACACCCAAATCCTAGATATTTCTGACACTAATTTAAATTTCTCTCTTTTTCAAGGGGAATGGGTCCTTTCTCAGCAGCTTCCTGCCAATATCAGGACTTATGAAATGGTGGGGAAATAGAGACTTTTAAAGAAGGCTGATCTTGTAGTGAGTGCTAAAAAAAAAACAAACCTGGAGCTTAATCCTATTAATCAATCAAGCCTGAGGTTAAAATCTGAAATGTGTACAGTTCTTTAAAGTTTATAAAGCTTTTTTAGTAATACTATCCTCCTTAGCTATTTCTTTTTCTTCACACTACTTATCAACACCTGAAATATACCTTTATCTGTTTATTTCTTTATCATCTTTTCCTACTGTTAAAATGTAAAGTCCATAAAAGCAGGAACTTTGGTCTGTGTTGTTATATCCCCAGCACCTGGAATAAAGTTTGACACATAGTAGACAGTAGGTGTATCAGGTAAATACATGGATATATACTATTTTAGTTGAACTTTGAAACCCCCTGGAAAAAAAAGAAAAACATTTCTTATTCTCTTCACAGTTGAGAAAACCAAGAACAAATTATTTATGACAGTATAAACAGTTACCAGAACTATCAGGAAGGTTAGGGCTAATAGAAGACTCCTTCTAGTGTTATTTTGCTGACTTGTATCGATGAACTAGACTATGGGTAGCCAAAGATTTACTGTTGTCAGAATCAGTCCATTTTGACTATCCATGAAGATTCATTTAAGAGAAAAAAGAAATAATTTCATGTCCTTATTTAAAACTATAGCTGTCAATGTTTCTTAGCTTTTTCTCTTTAATTACTTTCCTATATTAAATTGCCCTGGGAAGGTATTTGTTGACTCATTATCCACTTTGTATTTATGACTTTCCTCCTGGTATTTTCTTTTCTACCTTATGTAATTAGCATGGCATACAGATGTCATTCATTGAGTCCTTTTTACACAATGCTAGTATTTTCTATTTGTCCACTCACAATAAGAAAGCTGCAGATCGATCAGGCTCCAAAGCCCAGGTTCTTTCCACTCCAACATGCTGCCCCCATGGAAGTCCCAGCTCCTTAGAAGCAGCCCCTGGAAGCCTCAAAACAAAGCCCACCATCACCCTTAACAAGGAAGTTCAGCAATAGTTAACCCCATCTGGTTAGCTGCAGGGGTGTTGTGGTCTAGGGCTTCTATATGGGCAACTGGAGACCTCATTATCAGCACTCCAGCATCCATGACACTTCCAGGGTGTCTGAAAATCCCAGAGGACTTGATTTAGGATTGAGATGAGAAATAAAAGAACAATCCAGTCAATAGTTATTCTGGGAGGACTCTGTCCCTGGGAGTACTGACAGGCTCAAATTGATCTTTCCTCCCTCCTTCATCAGAGACACCAAAAATTTTTGTAAGAATACTGTGCTTTCTTATATTTCCACACCCTGCACCTTCTTTCCTTTTCTCTATGAAACATAGGGTTTCATTAATCAGTAGTGAGCAGTTATAGAAGGTGAGCCCTTAAGACTCTTGTGTCCCTCCCAGCATTGGTGCTAATGCTGCCTCTAACCTGGTGCATAACAGTACCCAACCCTACCCCAGTCCAATGGTAAGAGTATGCCTCTTACCTGGTATACAACAGCACCCATCCCCATCCCAGTCCAGTGGCAAGAGCACACTTCTTACCTGGTGCATAACAGCACCCATCCCCACCCCAGTCCAATGGTAACAGCACAGAGGCTCCTTCCAACCCATTGCAAAGAGCAGGGGTGGGGGGATTCTGATAAGTTTCTTTCATTGTGCATGCTGAGTAGACCATGAGAATAAATTCTTTCTGAATCTGACCTTCAGTTACTAACAGTTTGTGAAGTCATTTGAGAAAGGAACTAAGCTAAATAAACATGGTTTCATTGGTGGATTTATGACACTTTACAAGCAAGATATATTAATACTTCCTGGTATAAGGCCAAGTTCTGGGCTCTGCCAGTCCTCTGCACATATATTAAAACAAATGGGCGCCTCACCCTAAATGTCCAAGGACAGGGCAGGGCTCAGGCTATTCCTTCCCATTGTTAAACAGTGGATGCTGTGTTGAGCTTTAGTCTGGACCAGATAAAAATGATGCTAAGAATGTTCATCAGTAAAGATGAAACACAGGTTCAAACAGCAGAATGAGACTTGCCAATCAAAGTATCAAGGAAGGACAGGGAGTGAGTTCCTGCATCTCCATCTTGTGAGTGAGCCTAGGTGCCTGTGGCCAAGAAAATGCCGTGAGTTCCTGCATCTCCAGATGACCAAAATATCTGTGAAAAGGTAGTTCTGTATGTGCCTGGATGTAAGACACAGAACCCCTTTATATTTGAGCCTGTCGAAGCCCCTTATACTCCATTTTAGACAAATATTGTTTAGGGAAGACCAATTTGCCTACATAGACCTCAATTTTAGTTGCTTGTAGAGGCAAATCTGATGAAATCTATGTTGTAAATAAATGGAGCCAAGTACCCACTCCCTAGATATTCTGATATAATTGGTCAATGATTATACCCTGTAATCAATTTTTTTTCTGTGAACTCTCAGGTGATTCTAAGGTGCAGCCAAGGTTGGAAAGCACTAACTTGATAAAATCAGCATTTTTTTTAGAATGGCAGATTTAGCAATTATTCTTAAAATTATGATAACCCCACAATGACAAATGTTAGATTTCACTGTTAATCTTTAATAGGTGACAATTTAAAAGTGTTTTTAAATACAATCAGTGGTCAAGTTGGCGATTATGAATATTTACCTGCAAGAGTCATAAAAAATAAAAATCCTTCCTAGTATTATACCAATTGGTGATTGATACTTGGATAAAATTTCTGATGACAGTATCTAGGGATGCCTTATAAGGTTGTTTAGGTTATGCACTGCACAACTCCAAGGATTTGTTGCATTAATACCATGTTCACATCTCAGTGCCTAGCTAATATTAAGACTTTTGTCATATTTAGACATATGTGGAAAGATGTTCCTCTGACCATTTTGTACAGAAATGATAAAAGTAGATTTTTTCACTCAGTAAAGGAGCTGAATTTTGCTTCTCAGTTGACACAGGATAAACAGAATGTTCTCATGCTGACGCTGGAGACAGAAGTTGTGGCGGACGTCTGTTCTTTATAGTAATCCAGCATCCCTGCCTCCTTTATCTGGTATTAGACACCCCACCCCGACCCTGCCAATACACACGTAGCTTTTCTCCTGGAGGAATCCGTCCCATGCTGTCTGTATGTGGCCGGTCTGGCCCCTACCCTCATTGCCACCACGGGGTGAGCACATGCTAGGTCTGGTCAGTCAAACCACCCTGACAGTAATTGTTCAACAATTGACATAGGACTCAAGTGGAGCCTATCAGAGTGGAAACAGGAGTTTTTTATTGGACCTGAGAAGATGCTCTCTCCATGGAATTTATAAAGCTAATAGAATTTCTATTAGCAGAAGGTGTTAATTGTTCTCCAATATCTGTTCCCTCTTTTCACGATAATACAGTTTCAGCTAGGCAAATGGTCTTATACAATACATAGAGTAAAAGCCTACATTTTCCAGTCTTTCTTGCAGCTACGTATGGCCATGTCAATGGCATGTAAGTGAAAATGTCATATGAGAGCTCTCAGAAATCTAAGAGACAGTTGCTTTGTACCCTTCATCATTACTTCTCTCCTCGTGCATCTGCTGCTTGGGACATGGACATCATAGCTGGAGCTCCATTTTGAAACAGGGATGGCAGAGCAGAAAGCTGTAATGATAGGCAGCTGAAGGCTTCATGGGACATCATTGTCTTACTTGCCCTGAATTGTTTACAACTAGATCCTTATGTGAGAGAGAAATAAACGATCTTGTTTAAGCCATTTAGCATTTTTCCTGTTACTTGCAGCTGTAATTAACTGCTGATTAATCTTGGTTAAGTCATTTCCTTAATCAACATGTTCACCACACACAGCCATTGCCTGAGCACGAAGACAATTCAGAGAAAGGCAGAGCAAAATCAAAAAGAATTCTGTTAATATAATTTGAGTCACTGGATCTAGTCATGCCTGAAACCATGCTACGTTTTGAGTTTTTAGTTAAATAAACCAGCCCAGCCAGCCTATTTACTTTCTTGCTTAGGATTTTAAAACCTGAGTTTCTGTCATATGCAACAACAATAGAAGTCCAGATGAATCTAGCAACAATGAGAAAGTATGTTCTCAATAATGTGTATGACATTATTTTGACCAATTATGGGCTCTAGAATTAGGAGTCGGAATCAATTTATCTTGATATCTCCAGATTGTCAAGAGACAGAGAGGTCTAAACTGACATCTGGATTATATTATCATCCACCTTATTCCTTTGCCATGCATATTGTTTCCATTATTTTAAATACTACATGGAGCTCCAGAGGCTTGCAAGACATATGAAAACAATTCCCTGGAAATTAATAACACAGGAAGATTCACCTGGCTTCAAAGTACAGGAGGGACTGAAAGGATTTTGAAGGGTGGAACTGAGTGCCAGAGATTAGTTAGGAGTAGGAATTGAGAAAACAGGGGCTTAGCGTTTGTGTGAATACATATGAAAGGACAACAGTTAAGAAAAATAAAATCTGACCTCTAGCTTTAACACATGTTCTGTCCTACTGGTAATTTATATTAGTAAAGTGGTTTGTAGTTCATGAAATATTTTCACATACATTATCTCATTTGATACTTAATAATTCTTTGAAATAAGCAAAGTCAGTAACTAGTTTTACTATTTTACAGAAGTGAAAACTGAGGCTTAACGTGGTTATGGGTCTCACCCAAAGTCATGTTGGTGTCAGAGCAGGGGCCAAAACCCAGATTTTCTGATCAGCAGTCCAATCTGGATGCACTGGCTCTCTCTGTACAAAGACCCACCTATAAGCAAAATTTTATTTTCAGGCAACTTCATTCAGTTTTGTTTGTGAATTCTACTTCATTGTTAGTCATTTCATTTTTCTCTTCTTACGACCTGTCAAGAGCAGTGATGTAGGCTGAGAAACACAACTTTATCCTAATATGAATCATCTTCATAATGCAATATTGGAACCAAGGAGTGTGTGTGTGGGGACTGGGGGAGTGGAAGGAAGAACTACCAAACAGCAACAAAAACCACAACCTTTAGTCCCAGAGAATAAATTTATGTTAATTCAAAAAATCTTTTTCTCTGCTTACTGCCTCCAATATGAGATCACCTCTCATTCATTATGGCACCAGTAGGCCTGATGATTTTAATAATTTACCATTTCAAGGAGCCATGGAAAGAGAAAGGAAATTGCTTTTAGACAATGTGTTAGTCAAGCAAACGGAAATGGTTTCTGGACCGCAGAAAACAAATAAACATGCCTCTACCTGGAACTTCATTAGTGTTTGCCTGTTGTCTGATGCTGAAGGATGTGCCTGAAAACAATGGTGCAGTGTGTGCCTGGAGATTCTGAATGTTAGTGGGGCTATCTGAACTCTAAAAGAAGAAGATGATGACTGCGTCTATGACCACTGAACTTGGATGAACTCCTAAATGCTGGGTGTGAAACCACATGCTAAATGTCTTTCAATAGAGCAAAATAAGACACCAAATCCTTAATAGTCAGCTCAGTTTTCATAACTTCCCAATCAGCATATTTTATTATTACTCAAACTATAATGCAAGTATACCATGTATAGCTGTGGTGTAAGATAAGCATCACAATATTTATACTTGGTGCTCTGGTGACATTGTTAAGCCTTCTAAAAGAATTACCCATCTTCTGTTCTTATCATGTCTATTGATGTACCTTTTATCCTTTGCTCATGAATTAAAAAATACGATGTTTGGAATTCTGTGGGATCCTGCTGAATTCCTTAGGACCATGGTCAAACACATAGCTAAATGGTTATCCTTTTCCATAATGTTATTCTTGGGCATAGAAAGGAGTATCTTTTTAATAAAGGAAAATTGGCAAGAGGATTTCTTCTTTCAGTGGAAGCCTGGTTTGGCACAAAATGTTAGGTGTTAGAGATGCAAACATCTCATCCTCAGATCCATAGCTGGCAAAAAAACAAGAGGACACATTTCCCTGGCAACGCTCGGTCATCTGCAGCACCACGGTGGGCCTCAAGTCTCTGGACTGACCTTCGATCAAGTGGTAGAAATCCAAAGTAAAGCAATGTGACCTGGCAAACAGAGGCTCCTGGAGCAGAGTGTGTGATTTCTTCCATTCCTATGGAGATCCTCATTTGGCTGGAGGTCCACCCGAGAGACCAAGTGTTTCCAGATATTTGGCAGAAAAAGAAATACTCTCTTTTCAACTTTCCCCAATTCAAAGAAATAGAATGCTGACAAGAAAATGTGAGTATCATCCATCTTTTTGATATAGCATTAATAGCTGTAGAGATTTGGGTGTTTACACAATAATGGTGCTAACAGTGGCTGCTTACAAGTTCATTATAAGACTACATTTTTTTCTAAGCTATAGGATGTGATGATAGTCTATCACCTCTCAATGTGTATGCATGTATCTATTCATATGTATATACACATGCATGTACCTGCATGTGTGTGACATGATGAAATATGAATGTATGTGCATACATGTACAGTGTATGTGTATATGCATGTGTGTGTGTATATACAAGTGGTATATTGAGCATGCAGGACTCACGAGGTGCAATCACAAAAAGCCATTTTCTTTTTGTTTTTTATCTTCTGCTGTCTTTCATAGGCAGAGGACATCTTCCTCTTCCCATGGATGGAAACAAGCAATCCCATACTCTTTCTAAGCATACCTAGGATATAGAAAATCCTGCAATCACTTTAAGTTGTAAAATATAATCCTTGATTCAGATATTAGAAATTCCAGCTGCACGTATGACCCAGTGTGGCAGAAGCTACCATATTCTCCACCCCATTCCCTATTCCATTTACCAGGCAGGTACACCCATCTCTCAGTTGCTGTGAAGGTTATCTAGGCATGGTTTCCAGAGGGTTCTCTCAGAATTGCCCTTAGCTGGCAAGTATCATACTGCCTGGAAAATCTTGACCCCCTCACCACACACACATCAAAGACTGACTACAAAGAAACAAAAGGCCAGCCTGTGGTTCTAGGAGGAGCAGTCTTCAGTGTAACTTACATACAAACCTGTCCCCCAAGATGAGGCCAAAGCTAGATAGACATCACCTGAAATCACATACTCGCTCAGCTTCTCATTCTTCATCCCTAACCTTACTGACTTTTTCTAAAGATAATTCGTTAAAATTTTGTTCTCCCCTGAATCCCACTCTCAGACTCTGCTTCTAGAAAACTCAACCTAAGAAAACAAAAATCTCTATTTTAATTCAAAATTAAGACTCCCTACCCTCCACTTAAAGCTGTAAGCAGAAAGGTTGCCAGCCTTAAGAAGAAGGGAGGTGGCTAATTTCTTATTACATTACCTGCCCACCACCACCCCGCTCATGACCAGCTGGCTGCTATTGTCAAACCATTTTCCTGTATCAGCTGAAATGAACATATGATTTTTTTTTATTTTTAAGATTACAAATATACTGAAATTCATTGAGATTTTCTAGTGTTAACCATTCATATACTTCTGGTGGGAAATAAAAAAGTACTTATGATGATGCTTTGTATATTTTGAGGCTACATTTTTAGCACACACTCACATCCCGTTAGTTTCTACTCTTCTCTACATTGATATTATCTAGAATTTTAGTTCTGGATTCTTAAAAGCTTCCCCCAACCCCACCCACCCACTACCTTCGGTTTTTAAATTTTTTTAAGACAAAATAAATTTGAGAATATTTATTTAGTCATCCTTATTTTCCATATTTTTAGCTGCATCTCGTAGATTTATTTTTCTTCCTATTGGAGCACTTTCTGCAAGACTGTTTACAAAGTGGCTGTTTGTACAGCAAACTTGGTATGATTAAGAACATCTCCATTAGACCCTCCATGATGTTGAAATCTGGCTGTCGGTGTCCTCTGTGTGGCAGATCCCCAAAAGTAAGTTTGAGAGCCAGCCCCCAACCCTGTAGCCTCTGCATTACAACAATGAGCTTTCCAAGTGACCTCTTGTACTCCTCAGGTCTTGACCCCAAACATGCACCCGAACTTGCTTTCTGGTGAGATCCTTTACCTAGGAGGAAGCTCCTGGGAGAGATTTCTTAAGATAACTCAAGCCTGGCTGCCTTCACTTGACCGACAAGAAACTCATGTACCATTGGTATTCCAAATTGTCAGCTCCCACCACTTCCTGATTTATCTCCTCACTAGGGCCTTGATATGGTTTGGCTGTGTGCCCACCCAAATCTCATCTTGAATTGTAGCTCCCACAATTCACATGTGTTGTGGGAGAGACCCAATGGGAAGTGATTGAATTATGGGGACTAGTCTTTCCCATACTGTTCTTGTGATAGTGAATAAATCTCATGAGATCTGATGGTTTTATAAAGAAGAGCTCCCCCGTACAAGCTCTCTCTTCCCTGCCATCACGTAAGATGTGACTTGCTCATTCTTGCCTTCTGCCATGATTGTGCCATTATTTTTTAGATAAATTACCAAGTCTCAGGTATGTCTTTATTAGCAGCATGAAAACAGACTATTACAGGCCTCATGAGTGCCTCTGCCAACACCACACCACCCCCACCCCCTGAGAGGAAAAATACAGCAAACTCCTGGGTACAGACACCAGGTTCTTTCAAATACTTTCTCACAGCTACTCCATTCTAGCATTGGATAGAGGCTTTGATGTTCTGTGGCTTAGGAAAACTTCAGCTTAGGAATTAGCAGTCTTCCTTCTGATAGGTATCAGGCTAGAAATAATAGGAAAAATATAAAATGTTTAATAGAAAAAATAAGCAAGCAAATAATATAATCAGCTGATTTGCAGAAGGTGAGATTTCAGTGATCATTAAGCGTAAGAAGATAGGGCAAACTCACTAGTGATCAAACAAGGAGAAGTCACTACACACCAATGAAATCACAGGAAAAAAATATAAAAGCTGATACCACCAATGAGTAGAGAGAAAGTAGGGAAAGGGAATTTAGACATTGCTTGTGGAAGAACAAATTAGTACAACTACTTTGGAGAGTAATATGCCACTTCCCAGAAAAACTGAAAAGTGTGCACAGCACATTAATTACACTTCTAGACATGTCCTTCAGGCCTAGAAAGAAAATTTGTCCCTGTGGCCAAGAAGAACTGTACAAAGATGCTTTTTACTGCACTGTTTTGAAACAGGGGAAAATGAAAAATAACCTAAATATTTACAAGTAAGGAATGGATGAATAAATGGTAGTTTATTTATACAATGGAATACTATGCAGCTGTTGAAATGAATGAATTAGATCTGCGTGGATAAATTTCAGAAGCATACTACTGAAGAGACAGGACGAATCTAAAGTTGCAAAATGGTACATTTGATTCCATGTATGTAAACTTTTAAAACATGAAATAATATAAGTGCTCATGAACATACATATATAGAACAAAAATATGAAAACCTTCATTAAAATGACTACCAGCAAATTCAGAAGAGTGGTGACTCCCAAGGATGGGTAAGACGGATGGAAAACAGATGGGAAAAGGATAATAGCAGATGCATTCATAATACTTCCTTACAAACACCCAAACAAAAATGATCTGAAGCTAATAGAGAAAAGGCTAACATGTGTTGAATCTAGCACGGTAGACACATGAGTATCTGTTACGCTTATTTTCTGTATGTTTAGAGTACTCAGCAACAGTAGAGTACAGGAATAAGTTTGGCTGACCATTTGGAGGCCAAGCTTGTTTCTGATCTCTACTAAAGGCAGTTATGTCCTCTAGAACATATTTTTTTTTTTACTATCTTCAATCTCTTTTCTTTGTAAATGAAAGGTAATAACATTTTGCCCCAGCATGCTTCAGTGTTTGGAAGATGACCAAATAATATAGTAAAAAGCTACCTTGAAAACCATTAAGAGTTTTTAAAAAAAGTTTAAAGACTTATTGCTGTTTGTATGTTGACATGTAAAATATGGATATCCATCAAATATAACAATGCTAGTTCAGAGGCCCAATATCAACATATTGTACGTCTTTACTATGGGTTTCTTTTTTCTGTTTGAGAAGGAGTCTTGCTCTGTTGCCAGGTTGGAGAGCAGTGGCGAGCGAGATCTTGGCTCACTGCAATCTCCGCCTCCCGGGTTCAAGCGATTCTCCTGCCTCAGCCTCCCGAGTACCTGGGACTACAGGCACGTGCCACCATGCCTGGATAATTTTTGTATTTTTAGTAGACACGGGGTTTCACCATGTTGGCCAGGATGGTCTCTATCTCTTGACTTCATGATCCGCCCACCTCGGCCTCCCAAGGTGCTGGTATTACAGGCATCAGCCACGGCACCTGGCCCTACTATAGGTTTTTTATATGGCTATTTTGACTCTGCAAAATTATTCTTGTCATGTTATCCTGTTCTAGTGGCTTGACAAGGAGAAGGAGAAAATTGGGCCTTATCATTCCTCCCAATTCTATCCTTGAAACACTCTAAGGGTTAAAGCACAAAGGTCTACCAGCAATCACTGGGAGAAAAAACACTGCATGTAAACATGGTGACTTAGGAAATATCAGTTTCACAAAGAAGACAACTGGCTAAGAAGCACCATGTATACTTCTACGTAGAGCTTAAAATTTTTATTTTAAATAATACCTTTTGGAAAAGGATGTAAAGTGAGGGGGAGAACAATAGGAGCTTTTAGCACGGGTACTCTTCTCAGTTGTGATCTTCTTAATAAATGAAATCTCCTCGAAAACATTTGTTAGATAGAAGCAATTAAGGCTGAGGCTCTATCCTCTCTCCACTAATTAATTGCAGCAAATGAGCCTGTAATGTGCATCATAACAACTTAATAAGCTGGACCAAACTATTTTAGATTCTGCCATGCTAGTATTTCATCATTGCTGGGCTATGTAAATTAGGTAAGTAATATCTGAACATAAATAGTTTTTGAATTACCTATGTCCTTCAAAATAAACTCCATGTCTTGAGCAGATGTGCTATTTATAAGAAAGGGGTGAGAGCAGAGAATGGTATAGTAGATATGAGGCCAGGGAAAGGAGGTGGAGACAGGAAAAACATGAGAGCTTACACAAACCATCACATTATCTTCAATAATTTAATATCCATCCTTTCTGCAGCATATTACAGCAGCCAACTGGATGACATTCCAACTCGGTCACATTTTTCCCTTTTTTGACATCGTTGGTCATATTATCAATTCTCGCCTCAAATATCTCACTGAACCTGGATCAAAGTGTGACTAATGCAAGTTCTTTAGTAATGTCTCTGCTTTTAATGAAACTTTAAAGACAATTAGTGACTCATTGAGTCAGTGAATAGACTTTGTACATCTGGGGATGAGTTCAAATATGGCTTACTGTCAATGTAACAAGCAAGGGCCTCAGACCAGCTGTGAATAATCTCAGACACAATTATCTGAAATTTTAAAGGCTGGTTTCTTTAAAAATAAAAGGTCAATAAGTCTTCCAGGGAATAGCATCTGCTACCACCTCAACGTGTTAATTAACTTCAGCAAATGTCAAACAGATCATCATCTCCCCTTCCCCAAAGTACAAATTGTTCACTACCCACAAAGGTATAATTCAAGAATTTCCAGATTGGAAGGAGGAAGAAGGCATAGGCAAGCAGATCTGGAAGTTAAGGAGGTTTATCAGGGAATCTTTTCTGTGGATACTTCTTTCCTGTTTATTATTTGTGTCAAGTTTCTCCAGAACATAGAGTCAGGAATTTCCACTACAGAATGAAAAAGACAGTGGAACAATTCTCTTAAATATTCTCGAAACATGAGCTGTTTAGGGTCAGAGGGGAGCATACCAGTTTGACCGACTGGAAGAATAAGCATAGGCCAGCGACAAAGAGAAATAATTAATCAGTTCTCTTCCTCTCTTCTCATTGTTGCACCCATCATCTCTGGGAGGTAATGGGTAAAAATGAAGACACACACACACAAAATCCATTTGAGGCCTAACGGCAACTTTAATAGTGACACAAACTGGAATTGAACACATTTATTGAAGTCTATTTCAAAATACATTTCATCCTCAAATGTACAATGCTCTCAGAATAAGGAGTAAATATATGTATACCTTCGGGAGTAATGGTTTTGGTAAAATTTTGTACAGAATTGACACTGGACTACAAAATTGGAGCTTTAACTCATTTCTTCTCTCACAACATCCCTTTCATCTCCTCTTTCCTATGCACGGTGTATTTTTAGCAAGTTCTTACTAAGATGTCAAATAATAAAAATTTCAGGTGTGTCCTCTTCCAAGTAAATATGCATTTTTAAAAGGCAACTCCAAAACTGCAAAGCCTTTAAAGCTCAAAGGAATGACAGGCACAGAGATGGGGCGGTAGATGATCAAGCCTCAGTGCCCTATCAGCTCTTCACTGATCTGTTTACTGCTAAGGCCAATCCAGGAGATACTTGACCAATCAGAACAGACCAGTGAAGAGGTATCTACATTGTGCTTACTGTTGTCCAGTAAATGAGAGAGTTTAAAGGAATTCCAGCTTTGAGAAAACTGTTCTTGAATTAGATGTTTTCATTAAAATATTCCCTGCATACAAAAAAATCCACACAAGCAATTTGAAAAGGTATGGGATCAGTTTAAATCTTACGTGTCCTAAAGTATAAGTAGATTTAGTCAGCAATATATGACCAACTAAAACCTTTTTCTTCAACAAGGAAAGCCAATACTTTTATATACCTTTGTCATTCATCAACAGGCCATAAATCTACCGTGTGTTTGCGTAGAACAGAAAACTTGAGATACAATCAATCTTACTTATATTTCTCTGACTCCTACTATTCTCTAGGTATTCTTTCCTTAACTGTCACACTCCCCCTGTGGTTTTGCACAAAGTCTCAGATGCTCCAATCTCTTGGCTAGGTTAACAAGCTTATCCAGCTCACCTAACTGTGGAGGCCTTCTCTGAAGTTCCATGATGGCACTTCACAGTTTGGCAGCTTGAATTCTAATAATACAAAAGGTCTCTTAAACAATAGCTCATCAAACTTTTATTTACATCAAGTTTATCAATGTCATATCCACCCTAGAACAGTGTTCTCATTTAAGACACAAATTCCATCAAGACAAGTTCTTCTCTAGGCTTGTTCCTTCTGTTAGCATTAGGGCTGACATTTAAGGAAGGTATAATGGTGTAAAATATTTCATCTCATCTAAAGATTTATACTGGCTATTCAAATTCTAAAAAGCAATGCAGTATTTTCCTTGAACCTGTTCACATTTGTTATACATCAAATAATTGATTTTCATGAAATTCTCCTCTTTACTTGGCAGAAAGTTCTCTTTATATATATAAAAATATATATAATAGTTTATATATTTATATATAATATATTTATATTATATTATTTATATATATAATTTATATATAAACATATTTATATATATATAAATTATGCCTCTGTTATCCCCCTTTTTGATGAAAGCCATTTTAACTGGAGTGAGGTGATACCTCATTATGGTTTTGGTTTGCATTTCCCTGAAGGTTAGTGCTGTTGAGCATCTTTAAAATATATCTGATGGCCATTTGTATGTCTTCTATTGAGAAATGTCTATTCAGGTCTTTTGTTCATACTTTATTGATCTATAATAGGTGTAGATATTTTGGGGCTACATGAAATAATTTGATATATCCATATAATTTGTAATGATCAAATCAGTATTTGTATCGGAATATCCATCACCTTAACTGTTTGTCTTTTCTTTTTGCCAGAAACTTTTGAATTATTCCCTTCTAGCTATTTTGAGATATAGAATATTATAAACTATAGTCACCCTACTGATCTATCAAACACTACATCTTATTTCTTCTATCAAACTGTATATTTGTACCTCCCTTCGTCCCCCCTCTCCCTACCCTTTTTGGCCTCTGGTAACCATTATCTACTGTCTGTCTTCATGAGATCCACCTTTTTAGCTCTCACATATGAGTGAGAACATGCAATATTTGTCTTTCTGTGCTTCACATATTTTACCTAACATTATGATCTCCAGTTCCCATGTTACTGCAAATGAAAGGATTTCATTCTTTTTATGGCTGAATAATATTCTATTGTGTATATGTACCACTTTTTTTATTCATCCATGGGTGGGCACTTTGCTTGATTTAATATTTTGTCTATTGTGAATAGTACTGCAACAATAAACATGGGAGCACAGATATCTCTTCAATATATTGATTTCCTTTCTTCTGGGTATATACCCAGTAGTGAAATTACTTGATCATATGGTAGTTCTATTTTTAGTTTTTTGAGGAACTTCCATAGAGTTTTCCACAGTGGCTTTACTAATTCACATTCAGACCAACAGTGTCCTAGGGTTCCCTTTCTGCACATCCCTGTCGGCATCCATTATCCCCCATCTTTTTGATGAAAGCCATTTTAACTGGAGTGAGGTGGTAGCTCACTATGGTTTTGATTTGCATTTCCCTAATGGTTAGTGCTGTTGAGCATTTTTAAAATATGTCTGATGGCTATTTGCACGTCTTCTATTGAGAAATGTCTATTCAGATCTTTTGTCCATTTAAAAAAGTCAGAATATTTGGTTTTTTGCTATTGAGTTGTTTGTGCTCCTTATATATGCTCCTTATTAATCCTTTGTCAGATGGGTAGTTTGCAAATATTTTCTCCCATTCTGTGGGTTGTCTCTTCACTTTGTTAATCGTTTCCTCTGCTGTACAGAAGTTTTTAGCTTCATATAACTCCATTTGTCTCTTTTTGCTTTGGTTACCTGTGCTTTAAGGTCTTACCTAAAACTCTTTGCCAATGTCCTGAGCATTTCTTCAGTGTTTTTTTTTCTAGTGGTTTAATCGTTTCAAGTCTTATATTTAAGTCTTTAATCTATTTTTATTTGATTTTTGTATATTGTGAGAGATGGCGATCTTTTTATTCTTCTGCATATGGTTATCCAGCTCTCCCAGCACCATTTATTGAGAAGATGGACCTTTTCTGTTGTATGTCTTCGGTGCCTTTGTCAAAAACGAGGTGGCTGTAAATGCATGGATATACATCTGTGTTCTCTATTCTGTTCCATTGGTCTGTATGTCTGTTTGTATGCTAGTACCATGCTGATTTGGTTACTGTAACTTTGTAGTATATTTTGAAGTCAAGTACTGTGATGCCTACAGCTTTGTTCTTTTTACTTAGGGTTGCTTTGGCTATTTAAGGCCTTTTGTGGTTCCATATACATTTTAGAACTGTGTAGTTTTTGTTTTCTATTTCTGCATTGAATCTGTACATTGCTTTGGTTAGTATTGTTACTTTAAAAATATTAGTTCTCCTAATCCATGAACACAGAATATCTTTCCTTTTTTGTGTCTTCTTCAATTTCTTTAATCAGTGTTTTATAGTTTTCCTTATATAGATCTTTCACTTTTTTGGCTAAATTGCTTCTGGGGTATTTTATATTATTTGTAGATATTGTAAATGAGTTTGCTTTCTTCATTTCTTTTTAATATTATTTATTGTTAGTGTATAAAATGTTACTGATTTTTGTAAGTTGCTTTTGTATCCTGCAATGTTACCAACTTATTTTATCCATTCTAGCATTGGTGGAATATTTTTCTTTCTTAATCTTTATTTTAAGTTAAGGGGTACATACTCAGGATGTGCAGGTTTGTTACATAGGTAACTGTGCGCCATGGTAATTTGCTGCACAGATCATCCCATCACCTAGGTATTAAGCCCAGAATTCATTAGCTCTTCTTCCTGATGCTCTCCTTCCCCCAATGCCACCCCCTCTGATAGGTCCCAGTGTGTGTTGTTCCCCACCATGTCTCAATGTGTTCTCATCATTCAGTGCCCACTTATAAGTGAAAACATGGTGTTTGGTTTTCTGTTCTTGTGTTAGTTTGCTGAGGATAACGGCTTCCAATCCCATTCATGTCCCTGCAAAGAACATGATTTCATTCCTTTTTATGGCTGCATAGTATTCCATAGGTGGAGTCTTTAGGTTTTTCTAAGTATAATATCATGTTGTCTGCAAACAAGGGTAATTCAATTTCTTCCTTTCCAGTTTGGATGCCCTTTATTTCTTTCTCTTGCATAATTGCTGTGGCCAAGACCTCCAGTATTATGCTAAATAAAAGTGGTGAAAGTGGGCATCTTTGTCTTTTCCAGATCTTAGAGGAAAGGCTTTCAATTGTTTCCCATTCAGTATCACAATTAGCTGTGAGTTTGTCATATATGGCCTTTATTATTTTGAGGTATGTTTCTTACATTTCCAGTTTGTTGAGGGTTTTTGTTGTAAAGGAATGTTGCATTTTATCAAATGCTTTTTTCAGCATCTATTGAAATGATGATATGGTTTTTGTTTCAGGTTCTGTTAATGTGATGTGTCTTGTTTATTGATTTGCATGTATTGAGCCATCATTGTATCCCTGGAATAAATCCCACTTGATCACAGTGAATGATCTTTTTAATGTGTTGTTAAATTCAGTTTGCTAGTATTTTGTTGAGAATTTTTGCATCAATATTCATCAATATTATTGGCCTGTAATTTTCTTTTTTGTTGTGTCCTTATCTAGTTTTGATATCCGGGTAATGCTGACCTCACAGGGTATAGCCCCCACCTTTTCAATTTTTTTAAAGAGGTTGAATAGAACTGATATTAGTTCTTCTTTAAATGTTTGGTGGAACTTAGCAGTGAAGCCATCAGGTCCTGGACTATTCTTTAATGGGATATTTTTTATTACAGCTTTGATCTTGATACTTGTTATTGGTTTGTTGAGGTTTTCTATTTCCTCATGGCTTAATCTTAGTAGATTGTATATGTCCAGAAATTTTTCTAGGTTTTCCAATATGTTGGCATATAGTTGTCCATAATAGTCTCTAATTATTGTTTATGTTTTTGTGACCTCAGTTGTTATGTTTTCTTTTTGTTTATGATTTTATCTATTTGAGTCTTCCATGTTCCATTTGCTGATGGAAGAATGTGTATTCTGTAGCAGCTGGGTGAAATTTTCTGTAAAAGTCAATTAGGCTCATTTATTCTAATGTGTAGTTTAACTCTAGTGTTTCTTTGTTCTTTTTCTGTCTGAATGATTTGTCCATTACTGTGAGTAGGATATTGAATCCCCTACTCTTACTGTATTATAGCCTATCTCTCCCTTTAGATCTATTAATGTTTGCTTTATATACTTGGAAGCTCCATTGTTGGGTGTATAGATATTTAAAATTGTATATTATCTTGATGAATTGTCCCTTTTCTCATTATAGAATAACTTTCATTGTCTTTTTTTATAGTCTTTAATTTTTAGGCTATGTAGTCTGTCTTCACACTGCTATAAAGAACTTCTGGAGACTAATTTATATATAATAAAAACAACTTTAATCGACTCATAGTTCCGCATGGCTACAGAGGCCTTAGGAAATTTATAATCATGGTGGAAGGCAAAGGGGAAGCAAGATACATCTTACATGGCAGCAGTGGCAAGAGAGAACAAGGTGGGACAAGCCATACTTTTAAACTATCAGATCTTGTGAGAACTCATTCACTATCATGAGAACAACATGGGGGAAAACTGCTTCCATGATCCAGTCACCTCCCACTAGGTCTCTCCCCTGACACATGGGGATTACAATTTGAGATGAGATTTGGGTGGGGACACAGAGCCAAACCATATCAGTTTACTTTATCTGATAAAAATACAGCAGCTCCTGCTCTTTTTTGGTTTCAAGTTTCATGGAATATATTTTTCTATTCCTTCACTTTAAGTCTATGTATGGTCTTTAAAGGTGAAGTTGGTTTCTTGTGGGCAGCATATATTTGGGTCTCATTTCTTTATCCATTCAGCCATGCTGTGCCTTTTATTTTTTATTTATTTTTCTTTTTTGGAGATAGGATCTTGTTCTGTTGCCCAGGCTGGAGTGCAGTGGTGCAATGGAGTGCAGTGGTGCAATCATACTTCACTGTGACCTCAAATTCTTGAATTCAAGGTATCCTCCTGTCTCAGCCTCCCAAGTAACTGGGACTATAGGCATGTACCACCACACTCAGCTAATTAAAAAAAAAATTGTAGAGATGGGGTTTTGCCATGTTGCCCAGAATGGCCTCAAACTTCTTGCCTCAAGCAATCCTCCCATCTGAACTGTGGGATTATAGGAATGAGCCACTGCAGCTGGCCCCTCTGTGCCTTTTAATTGGAGAGTTAAACTCATTTACATTCAGTGTTACTATAGATAAGTAAGGACTTACTACTTCCATTTTGTTGCTTATTTTCTGGTTGTCTTGAAACTCTTCTCTTCCTTTCTTCCTTTTTTATTGTCTTTCTTTGTGGCTAGGTTATTTCCTCTGGTAGCATGTTTTAATTCATTGCTTTTTACTTTCAGTGAATTTATTAGAGGTCTTTACACTGTGGTTACCAAGAGGCTTACAAAAGACACCTTATAGATATAACACGCTATTTTAAAGAGATGACAATTTATCTTACATCATAAAGAATAGAAGCAAAGATAAAAAGAAAAAACCTCTATACTTTAACTTCATACCTCTCACATTTTGACTTTACATTATCTCAATTTGCATATTTTATACTGCCTATATCTTAACAGGTTTCTGTAGCTATTATTATCTTTTGTGCTTCATACGAGAGTTACAAGTGAATTGCACACCACAGTTAAAGCATTAGAGGATTATGGGTTTGTTTGTGTACCTATTTTTACCTATGGGTTTTATATCTTCAAATGTTTTATTTTTGCACATTAGTGGGATTTTTTTCTCAACTTGAAGTCGTCCCTTTAGCATTTCTTTTACGACAGGTCTGGTGGTGGTGAATTCCCTCAGTTTTTGTTTGTCTTGGAGCAATGTTATCTCTTCTTCATATCTGAAGGATAGCTTTACTGAATAAGTACTCTTAGATGGCAGGCTTTTCTTTCAGTACTTTGAAAATGTTGTCTCACTCCATCTTGGCCTGTATGGTTTCTGCTGAGGAGACTGTTGCCAAACAAATTGGAGCTCTTTTATTTGTTATTTGCTTCCTTTCTTTTGCTGCTTTTAGAACCCTCTCTGTACCTTTTTTTGAAAATGTGATTATTATATGCTTTGGGGCAGTCTTATTTGGGTCAAATCTGTTCTCTGACCTTCTGGTACCTGGATATTTACCTCTTTCTCCAGTTTTGAAAAGTCTTCCATTTTTATTTATTTAAATCATTTTCCATGGCTTTTTGTTGCTCAACTCCCTCTTGAACACCAACAGTCCTTAGATTTGGTCCTTTAAGGTAATTTTCTATATCTTGTAGGTGATTTTCATTCCTTTGTGTTCTTTTTCATTTTTCCTCTTTGACTATATCTTTTCAAATAGCCTGTCTTCAGGCTCACTAATTATTTCCTCTACTTGATCCATTTGGCTATTGAGAGCCTTTAATACATTTTTCAGTTAAGCAAATGCATTTCTCAGTTCTGAGATTTCTGTTTGATTTCTAAAAGTTATTTCAATCTCTTTGTAAAATTTCTCAGAAAAATTTCTAAATTGATTTTCTGCCTTATCTTAGAGATCATTGAGTTTCCTTAAAACTGCTATTTTGCATTCTTGGTCAAAGAGTTCATATATTGCCATCTCATTGTGGTCAGTCACTGGTTTCTTTTTTTTGTCCACTGGAGAGGTCATGGCTCTATTTGCTGTTGTTTATTATGGATGTACATCTACATCACTGGATTAATGAATTAGTTATGTATGTGAGTCTTCTGTCTAACTTGTTTGAGTTTTTATTGGGTATGTTTGCTTAGAGATTCTTTGCAATTTACCTGTTGATTATTTTTCTTTTTTTTCTTTAGGTTGCTGCCTCCTTTTCAGCACTAGATGGTGCCTTAAGCCCAGGTTTGCCTCAGTTCTAGTAAACAAAGAGTGCCAGCCAGGGGACCTGTAGAAAGAACTTTCTACAGTGTAGTGCTGCTGAGCAGTCACTCTGATTTCGTGTCTCCTTTGGTCCAGGTACAAAGCAGAGTTCCCAGGGCTGGGGTTACTAGTGTCCCCCTACCTTTGCCTTTACCTCTCTTTAGGGATAATTCTTTATTGAGTCACTCCCAATGCTTCCTGTGGGTTCAAGCAGGGACAGGTCTTCTGCCATGAAACCCAAGATGATGAGAAAGCTGATTATCCATTTTGATCTCACTTTCTCTAGTGTAGAAACCATGGATTGGGGGTAATTTCCATCACACTTGGTGCCAGGCAGATTAGGGAAGGGGCATCACAAATATGAAAGTCAGATCCTCTTACCATCTGCTCAGGGTTTTTTCACTTCTTTGTGGCCCTGGGGACTGTTTCATCCTCATATTTGGGTTCTGGGATACTGCTGGTCATAATATCAGTACTGTCTATTTGTTTTTTGTTTTATAAGGGAGGAAGTAAAGCCAGCTTGCTCCTACAAAGCATTGTGGAACCAGAAGTCCCCCCACCCCCACCACCCCTTTACTATCAGTAGACTGAATATTTTGAGAAAATCACTGTATTAGGCTAGCCTAAGTGGTGGGAATTTGATTCTTCCCTGATATTGTATTAGTTTTTTTTTTTTTAACTAATGAAAATTGCTAAGCGTAAAAGTAGAATAAGAAATTTGTCTATATGTTATTAGAAAAGCCACATTAAAACAAACAGCAAGATTTATTTGTAGATGGCAAACAAGACAGGTGTTCAACTTCAATGGGCACCAAGAAAATGGAACCACAGTGTGTACTACACTGAGATGGTTAATTTCATGTGTCAACTTGACAGGGCTAAGGGATGCATGGACAGTTGGTAATTCTGGGGTGTGTCTGTGAGACTGTTTCCAGAGGTGATTAGCATTTGAATCTGAGACTGAGTAAGGAAAATCTGCCCTCATTATTCAATCCATTGAGGCCCTGAATAGAACAAAAAGGTAGAAGAAGGGCAAATTTCTTCTCCCTTCTTAAGTTGGGATGTCTATCTTCTGTTCTCAGACACTAGAGCTCCTGGTTCTCTCAGGCCTTTAGGACTCCAGCTGGCCTTCTCCAAACTCAACTCCATGGTTCTCAGTTTTTGGATTTGGACTGAATTACATCACTGGCTTTCCTGGGTCTCCAATTCTTTGTATAAGGAATTTACTACATATGTATACACATATATGTAGTAAATTATACACACACACACACATGCACAGATACATATATACACACACACGCCTCCTATTGGTTCTGTTTCTCTGGAGAACACTCACTAACACACACACAAATATACCAGAGTGCCTAAATGATACGAGATGGAAAAGGCCAAGTGAAGATAGCAGAACTTTCATATGGTACTTGTAGAAAGGAAACTTGGTACAAATACTTTAAAGATCTGTTTAGCAGTATCTATTTAAACTGAATACATACATACATACCCTGTTACCTGACAATTCCACTTTTAGGTATATTTCCAACAGAAATGTGTACATACATTCACCTAAATACAAGGACAAGAATGTTCATAGTATAACCTTAAGCCAAAAACTACCAAATGTCCATCACCAACTGAATGAATAAATGTATTGGAGTACATTCACATAGTTGATACTCTACAACTATGAAGGTAAATCATCTATAATTACACACAAAAATATGAATTAATCTCATAAAAATGGAGTCCAATGAAAGAAGCCAGATATAAAAGCATATACATGTAAGATTCCATATATGAAGTACAAAAATAGATGAAACTAACTAAAATGTCATGTGTATGCTATTTGTGTCATGAAGGTGCAGAGACGAAGTCAAGTGCCCACAAAATGAATAGAAACATTCATCCTCCATACTTTCCCCTTCTCCCACGAGAGGGTCCCACCACAAGCATGACTCACAATAAAACTAAGACAATTTTTCAAATGAATGCTGTTGCTAAAGCCAAGAATAAGAAGGCACAAAGCCATGGAGACACACTTAATGCTGCTCACAGGAGAGAGAATGTTGTTCCCACAAACACAGACCCTGGCTATCAAGAAAGAGGTTTTTCTTTAATTTTCCCATTTATGTTCCCATCAGAGCACATAAATACTGTGATTTAGGCTGTAGTTATAAATGAAAACTCGTTAGGTGTGATGTGGTAGAGAGAAGCGTTAGTAAGCAGGGTGCTAAAGAATACAAGTGGACTTATTTAATGTTTTACACCAAGACACTTGCCAGAAACTGTTATAAATATTTACTTTACTCATAATCTCTATGAGAAAAGTTGCAGGTGGATATTGCAACAAGACTCCTGTAATTTGTTTTAAACTGTGTACAAACCAACCACATAAAGGCTCAGAAGACATCCACAGAGGATATTGCTGTAACTGAATGCAATTTACAACAAAGATAATCTGACATGTATTTAGTGATGTGTAGGAAAGCTAATTTTGCTGGATAATGAGCAAGTAGTATATGATATGGTTTGGCTCTGTGTCCCCACCCAAATCTCATTTTGAACTGTAATACCTATGTGTCAAGGGAGGGACCTAGTGGGAAGTGATTGGATCATGGGGGGTAGTTTTTCCCATGCCATTTGCATGATAGTGAGGGAGTTTTCACAAGATCTGATGGTTCTAAAGTGTGGCACTTCCTCTTTGCTTTTTCTCTTTCTCTCCTCCTGCCACCATGTTAGAATGTGCCTTGCTTTCCCTTTGCCTTCTGCCATGAGTGTAAGTTTCCTCCTCCTCAGCCAGGTGGAACTGTAAGTCAATTAAACCTCCTTTATTTATAAATTTCCCAGTCTCAGGTAATATCTTTATAGCAGTATAAAAATGGACTAACACAGCACATATAAGTAGTTAAATGAGGATTATTCTTACTTGGTCAACCAAGTCTCACTCTCTCTCACTAATTCTCTACCTTACAACTTTTTCCATGGTCAAGATCCTTCTTTTCTTCTTGTACCCCTGTGGCAGAGGCTGGCACCAAAAATTCTCACCAAATGATTGTTGAATGGAGAAATTACCATATTGATAATTTATCCTAGCCCTCTATCTTTCATCAGGGTTTCTTGTGCTCCACCCATCCATAATGGTCACCCTCTGTGGGGTCTTTGACACATTTCTTTTTTCTTCTTCACCTTCCATTTCCCTGAGCTACTTGTCTAACTGCTTATCACTTACCACCCACAACACCCACCCTTCTCCACGCACGAATCTTCCTATCTCATGCCCTGGGTTTAAAAATATGAAAGCAGTAGAACTCTGGGTACATGCAGATGGCAAATCAAAATAGGCTGTCCGCACATTAGAATCACTTGGGGAACTTTTAAAATATACTGATGGCCATATCCTACTGCCAGAAATTCATATTTAGTTTGTCTGGGGTAGATCCTTGGCAGCTGTATTTTTAAAAGTATGCCAGTTAATTCCAATGCAGACAGGGCTAAGAACTACTGCCTAGAGGATTAATGTATTCACTAGATGTGGGGGAAGGACCACGAATATAGGAGGACATAGGAGAAAGGAGAAGTGGTTATAAACGTAAACTCTGGGCATCTTGAGGCATAAAGAAAAAAGAGTTGGGGTGGGGAGAAAAACCAGCTGAGCAAGAAGACTTATCCTTGGTCAGGGATTGGGTCCTACTAAAAAGAAGCTGACAACCCTCAGATATACCTCTACTCAGTCCTAAGCAGCTACTAGCAAGTGAGCTTCTGTTGGCTCTATTAAGGACATGAAAGCGTGATTTTAATCTGATGAAGAAAGGACAGAGTAAGGACAGAGCACAGGACTCTGGGCATATGAAAAGTTGAGGAAGCTATCGTGAGAATAGTCTGTTTTTCCCAGGTGCAGTGGCTTTGGCACCGTTCTTCTGCCTGCCAACCCACCTTCAGCACCACACTCCCATCTGCTACGTGTGCTGCTTCAGCCCAGGGCCACCACACATTCTCTTTTTACTCCTTCTCTGGAATTCTACTTTTACTATACAGTGATCTTTGGTGGGAGTGTTTTGACAGTTGTTATTGTTTTACTACAAATTTAGCTTCTAATTCATCACAAGGAAGATTACTTCCCCAAGAAAACTTCAAGTGTGGGCTTTAGAATCCAATAAACCTAAGTTTGAACATTAATTTGATTATTTATTAGTTCCAAGACCTTGAGTAATTGATTCTCTGAGCTCCAGTTATTTTCAATATATAAAGTGGAAATGATAATATCTACCTCAAAAGGTTTTGTGAGGATTAGACGTGATCATAATAAGAATGTTCCTGAAAATTAGAAGGTGCATAACAAACATTAGTTTTCTTCCCCCTCTGGACAAAACCTATCTTTCAGGCCGGCATTGTCCAATATGTAGCCACTAGCTACATGCAGCTATTTAAATTTAAATTAACTAAAAGTATTTAAAATTTAAAATTCAGGGTTTTTCTTTTTTTTTTTTTTGTTCCACTGGCAACATTTCAAGTGCTGAAAAGCCACATATAGCCAGTGTATACCTTGTTTGGATAGCACAGATGTGGAGGCCAAAGCAACTCCATCTTGGATGCTAATCTGCCATGATGGCTTCTGATTAACTGCTGTTCCAGGAAGGCCTCTAAGGGTTCCAATTGTTCCTTGTGTAAGAGCAAGTACTTACTGTAAATCTTGCTCTTAGGTCAAACAACCTTGATGTTATTGTAGATCAATTATTCTACACATCCCTTCTGCATCATGTATACCCTTTCCCTATGGTATATAAGCCCTGGGTTTGGGGGGTAATAGCATGGGGATCCATCATCTTGTCCCACCGTCACCCAAGACACAGACATGGCTTCTGTTCGTAAGTCGCTATTAATTGTTTCTTTCTCAGAAAATTGATTTGTCAGCCTTTCTTCAGCCTCTTAGCTTCCTCAGACTTTGAGGTAGGTTTGCATTCTACCCATAGCAGAACAACAGATAATACAACATTTTCATCATTGTAGGAAGTTCTCATGGGCTGTGCTGCTGTACCACTAGAGCATGCTTAAGTGCAACTACAATTAAGATGAGTATCATCTATGAAGCCCACTGGCCAAGCAACGAGATACAAAACACATGCCTTTTCTTGGTGTCTACTCCTAAAACGAAACAGACCAAAAAAAAAGAGAAGATGCTGAGGAATCTCAAAATAAGCCCACCCTTACTCAGCAATTTTGCTGAGGATGGGCAGGTTCTTTTAGTCTTTAGCTCTGTGTAACCAAATAAAGCCTTCCAAGGTTCTCAAGCAAAGACATATTTGCCATAAGTTTTATATATTCTTCACTCACAGCTTTTAGACACTGACTTGGTCAACTTTGAATCCATTTCACAAACAACCTGGGCTAAATTAAGCAACATGGCAGAGCTATGAGGCACGGAGCCTTTTGTGATCATCTAACCCATCATCTCAGACTTTGAAGTTGCCTTTTATCTTAATTGCCATGCCTAGGCCAGCCTGCCAATAATTGCCATCTGATGCCTATAGTCTCCAGGTCACCAGTTCAGATCATGACTTGTTTAAGCAGGAAAAACAAGAACATGATGAGCCATAGGGTGTGGTTGTGTGTGCAGTCTGTGCACTACACAAGTCCATAAAGTGCCATTTACAATGTTATCATTATAAATTTGTATATTATTCCCACAATTGCCTAGAAAATAACAATAATGTATTAAGAAAGGGGTGGCTTTCCTTAGCTTTCACAAAGGTACTTTATATATTAACTGCAGAGTTGAGTGAGTGGTTTACTCTGAAGCTAAAGGACAGAAAACAGACAAAAATGTTGAAATCTTTAAACTAAGGGAATTTCAGCATTGGGGTCCAAGAATGTTCTAGGTATCCACAGAAGTCTTTATTCTAACAGCTGCTAGAGAAATTCTGCCTTATGATTCTCTAGACTGGATCAGCCTTGCACTCTGGATTTAGAGATTTTCACTAGTTCTGACCAGACTCCAATACCGACACAATGGTTCTCAAGCCTGGCTCTCTATTCATCCGAGGAGGTTTTTTTTTTTCTTTTAAATAGCTTGTTTGAAACATTAGTTCAGACTAATAAATCAGTATCTCTATGAGTGGAGCCCAGGCAACAGTATTTTGTAAAAATGTCTAATGTCAGCAGGGTTGAGAACTGCTCCTCTGGCATGTGGAAAAAAATGTAAAGGAAAATGAGACTTGATGTCCTAAGCCTGGAGTAAATTGTTAAATAGAAGAAAGCTTCTTAAATGTACTCACGCAGGGCTTTCAGTCACTAAGACCAAAGAGAACTGAAAACAGAAATATTTTTTTTTAAAGCAATGTAATCTAGTATTCACAATTGAGGAGTGGGTCTTCATTGCTCAATTTAAAAGTTTAGAACTGCACCACAAAAGGTAAAGAAATAACATCAACCTTTACTGATAAACTGCTCTGGAATGTGCAAACTAAGCTCTAAAATATTAGAGGAAGTGAGAAAAGAAATGAAGAAGAAGAGAAAGAGGAAGCTAGAACGGAAATTTACCATTTAAGAACAGAAATTTGCCCCTCAACTAAGTGCTGTATATAACACAGCATCCCAAAGCCCTATCTCAGGAAGAGCAGGGCTCACTGTGGTCAGAGGCATAAGTGGCATGACCACAAGGGAATCTAAGGCTACCTTCCAAAAACTGTGGCTTCATTACTTAGAAGACCTCAAAATTACCTGCTAAATAAATAAATGAGACCTATGTTAGCTTGTTTTGGGTGATAATTGCTTAGTCATGTTACCCAGTTCAGGAGTGTTCTCTGAGTCATGGTTTATACTCAATTCACATTCAAGTCTAAGACAGCAAGTCCCCTTGAAACCTCCCTGGAATTAAATCTGCCCTGCCAATCCTTCCTGTGCCATCTCAAATGTGAGTCAGTGCTTTGCTGTCTTCTTTTGGCACCCCAATTTAGTAAGAAATGTTCAGAATTCCCAGAAAAGCAGACATTCTAACTGGTTCTTAGTAAAAGAGCCAATCTCATAAATGTAGGCTGTATTTTCAAATACATGTTCTGAATCTAAAAATACACTTCCACTTTGCATTCATGTACAGCTGTGTCGACTGAAGATAGATGCTAAAAAAATTAGGACTAAAAATGTACTTACCCTTCCTCCATTTTTACTCATACATATTTTTATAGCTTTCAAAGCCTAGTTCAGCTCTCATATCTTCCATTAACTTTTCCCAGCCCAAAGTAACCTCTTCCCACTTGGGATTTATCTTGTCTGACCTTGTCATTTAGTACTTATTTATATATTGTATTATGGTACCTCCCTTAGTCATTTAACTTATCGTATAAGATTGTGTTTTTCACCTGTTATACTCTTCAAATGTGGCCATAGTGCATAGGGGAAGAACATATGCTTTATAGCATTCACTAAATGTTAGATGAATTCATTATGAAAGAGTATCACTTCATGAGTCAATATTATCTCATAATTACACTATTAGGAGAAGACAAAATAGTATGTCAAGATATCAGATAAAGTGACCTGGTTTTCTCACAACTGTAGGACCCAAATGTCATCCATCACTCACTGAATTCCTTTAATGTGTCATGTACCAGAAACAAGGTGGGGGGGCAGGTGTCCAATGCTTCACAGGTAGATGGCACATGCCGCCAAAGGAAAATTTGGGAAGGGTGAGGAGGATTGCTGCCAACTAAACTATGACATGTCATTGATTACAAAATACACTTCATTTCAAAGATGTTAAAATGTGAAAAAGCATTTATCTTAAAATGGATGAAATATGGTAAATGACTATAATTTTTTTCAAAATGAAGATGATAGTAACAAAAGGTAGAAACTTCATTCATTAAAATATTATCACAAATCACAGAACAATTTTTTTCTGAAAGAGAGGAGGCAGAGCTTAGACCTGCCTCTGAACAGTGAGCACCAGACCAAACCCACGATCATGTCCAGGTCCGGTAATGGCCTGTAATACACCAAGTACCCACTTACATGCTCAGAAAGTGAACTACTGAAAAAAAACAAAAGTTATGATGTCATGGCCTTTGCTTCAAGAGTGCATGAAAGTTGCAAAATGAAGTCCTGGAAGAGTACAGTAATATGAGTTTCATGGTTTTTTTTTTTGTCTGTCTGTCTTTTTTTAAAAAAGAAATGAGGTTGCTATGCTGTTTCTCACCATGCAGCATACTTACAAGGTGGCCCATGCTGAGCCTTTAGTGGCTGGAATCTGCCTACTCATGATCACATTCTACAGAGCTGTTACCACTTCCTTTGCATGACTTTGTATGAAATTTACCACACACATTTTTTAGTATGTTTAGTTGTGTACACGACAGTGGATGGCAGAAAGAGTGCGCCTTGTGTGCCGCTATGTTTTCCTGGGTGCTATGCACAGTGCCTTACACATGGTGAGTAAGCCTTCGGAGAACGTGAAGAATACATGAGCAAAGAACTGACCAAAGGGAAGGCAGAGTTATCATTTAGTTCTAGGGTCAGCAGTTACCCAACGAATCAATTAAGAACAATGCATGAAATTGCTGCTGTGCCGAATGTTAGTCAAAAGAAGGATGAGTAGTGGGGTTCTTAGGAGAAGGTTCATGAGAATGTCTTCCCTGAATTTACTGTCCCTATCTAGCTTTGAATGGACTGCAATCCCAAATAATCTTTTTAAACAACTGATGTCAGCATCAACAGTCAATTCAGCAATCTTGCCTTTTATACTTTCCATCCCAAGATATCCCCATTTTATTTAACAATTAAGTAGAATCTAATAGATATATTTAAGTGTCGTCCCAAGTGAAAATATTTCTTTTGTTTCCCACTTAGATGTTTCACCATGCTAGGATTCCTGCATATTATTTATAATACATTTAATCAGAACCCAATAGAGTTACAGAGATCCCTCTACACATGCCCACTGGCAATGTTGAGCAAGTTTAAGATGACTCTAGAACTGCTTTGATGTACATTAACAGGAGCCCAGGAACCTTCTAAACTCAGATAAAAAAAAAACAAATTAATTTTGCTCTTACCCCCCAGAACTCTCTTCTTCATCAAGATCTGCACCTAAGCACAGGGAGAATCAGCCCAGAGGTAGCCAAGATCCACCCAGTTGCTATAGATATGTTCCTCCTGGCAGCACTGCAGATGCTGCTGTATTATCTCCTTCCTGCTTTACAGTGAATCACAGTGCCATCTGGGCTATCTGTCCTGAGAATGCACAAGGGAAAAGAAGACAACATCGTGCAGACCTGCACCACGTCTCATGCGTGGAAGAGAGACCATCATCTGCCAGTGTCATCAGTTAAATAACCAACGGGCCCTGGATTCCTGGTGCCCCTCCCTGTGCTGGCCCTTTGTGATGCAGGTTTCTGCAGAGGGAATACAACATTAGGTTTAGACTAAATAAAACAGGAAAATAATAAAGAGCTTATCTATACTAGTATTATATTAATATATAAATATTTATAAAAATATATAAATAATAAATATATTTGATGATATATTTATATATAATCATGTGCTACCTAATGACACTTCGATCAACTGCAGATATGACAGTGGTCCTATAAGATTATAATATGATATCTTTTCTGTACCTTTTCTATGTTTAGCTATGTTTAGGTGCACAAATACTCAGCATTGTGTCATGATTACCTACAGTATTCAGTATAGCAACATGTTGTACAGGTTTGTAGCCTAGGAGCAATAGGCTTTACCATATAGCCTACCTGTGTAACAGACCATACCATCTAATTTTGTTTAAGTACATTCTACAATGTTAGCACAATGGCAAAATTGCCTAATGACACATTTCCCAGAATGTATCAGCATCAATAAGCAGGGTATAACTGTATATTTATATAGTAGGTTTATATACTGGATATTTATATAGTATAAATATACTGTATAAACTGTATGTTTATATAGTATATATTACATATTACATATAAACACATGTAAATACTGTATAAACTATATATAGTATATATGTAAGTTTATATATAATATGTAACATATACTATATATAATATGTAATATATATAACATACTATATATAAACTTACATATAAGTAAGTTTACATAAGTAACTTTAATATATATAACATACCATAAATAAGCAAGGCATAACTGTATATTTATATAGTATGTATGTAAGTTTATATATAATATGTAATATAGTATATATGTTATATATTACATATTACATATAAATATGCAATATGTTATATATATTACATATTATACATAAAATTACATATAAGTAAGTTTACATAAGTAACTTTAATATATATTACATATATACTACATGTATATATGTAATATATATTACATATTATATATAAACTTACATATATACTATATAAATATACAGTTATACCTTGCTTATTGATGGTGATACATTTATATATAAATTCTCCTTAACCATGTTCTGAGAAACAGTGTTCTGAGAGATGAGAAAAGATACTGCTTGCTAATGGTCGGGAAACGCTACATGCCTTGTCCTTTCTTAGTCAGAATACTCACTTGCACATTTAAGTCTCTTAGAAAACTTGTTCCAAAAAAGTTTAAACCTATTTAACAGAGAGACCCAAAGACTTTATTTTGTAGCACACTTAACTGTAAATGTATAGCACAGAACACTGGATTTGAAGAATGGAAACCAAAGTAACCTGAATTTCTTTCTTCACAATTCACGTCTAACTGAAGTACTGCCTTAATTATGGGCTTATAAATATTATCCTGGGGAAATGAACATCAGACTTGTGAGAATCAAGCCACAGACTCAAAATTAGACAAGGCCCTTTTCTGTAAAGCAGTTACTCTAATTGTAACATGAGTTAAAATTCTGGGTTCCAAAATTTTTTCAGACTTCATGACTTCATTCAGGAATCCTAAAAACAACTGTGGTCGTCATCCATTAAAAATGCAACTTGCCTAGTGTTTTACAGACAAGACAAAAAACGTTATTCAGACTGACCTGCTTTCATTACTGCCCTAACAGTAAATAGTAAACAATTTAAACCAAGCAAACACATTCACTAAACATAATAAAATCCGTTGTCATCGCTGCTTTATCAGGGAAAAGAACTCTGAAAAACTTGTCAAACAAATAAATGATCTGTGCCTTTCCTTGTCACTTTTCTTATTTTCAGCAAGTTTAATAAATAAAATTGATGATTTTGGGAAAGTTTTAGGCCAGCTATTCCAATTGTAACATTCTTTTACCTAAATATCAGTTAACCACAACATTCCAAGCTTTGAGGCAAAAGCTGTTTCCTGCATTTATTTTGACATGTATCATAAAGCAGCATCGATAAAGTTCAGCCCAACAGCCCTGGCTGGAGTTTTTCCTGAAACATGCCTGCTATTTACTTTTTACTTTTCTTTGCCTCCCTCCTTCCTCCAGCCAACCCCCATCCTGCCCTTGAATATCAGTCATTAAGCTTATGGTAGGAAAATAAATTCTCTTTGTTTTTTAATCATTTGATGCTTGCAACAAATGCTCCAAGGAAATGCAACTTTTAATCCACCTAAAGATTGTAAGTAGGATTAAGAATAACTGAAAAAACTTAGACATGAGAAAATATGCCTGACAAAGGAGAAAAAAAGTGAGAATAGGCTCTAATAGTTTTAGCAACACAAAATTCCAGCTCTGGGTAGAGATAAAAAATAGTGTTTTAATGGAGAATTCATAAAGACAGAAATTTTTTAAAAACCCTCAATCATCACCTATTCCCAAAATAAAATGAAATATTCTTGACATCAGAAACTCTTCTTCTATCATACATCAATCTATGCCTACTTTGTAACTAACATGATAACTCTGGGCAAGATTTCAACCACTGTCCCTGGAGTAAAATTGAAAGCAAATTTTAAGAAAATTTAAGAGCCAGCTTTCTTTCTCAAGAGCTAAGTAATAAATTATTCTTGAATATAGAAACCACTTTTTAAAATGTAGATATGGATGTAGGAATTAAATAAAGGAATATGGCAAAGATAGATACAAATTGCAATAACCTATTAGAATTAAAATCAGGGATGAGGGAGAAATAAAAGCTACTTGAAGAAAAGAAAGTTAGAAGCCAAAAGAGATCAGGTGTGGAATTTAGTTTCTATTCCTGCTCTTTGTGAATTACTTTAGTCTTTAGTTTAAGACCTTTATTGTTTCTGTTTGTATTTTGTTTCTGAAATAAGTAATAACATAAAGTCACTGAAATAATATTACCAAGACATACTAGAAGAAGAAATTATATATGGTAGTTTTGTGCTCTGCAGAACGTAAGAGGAGTAGGTCAGTATATGAACATTTCCATGAAGCAACTGGGAAGAACATGACATGCTGCATATGCTGTTTCCAAGGTTTTGTCTCTCACCCTAAATTAGTTCAGAGATAAATACTTAAAATTCATTAACATTCAAATAAGAACTACAAATTATATTTTAAAAAGAATAAGAGTTCATAACAACACTTTACTGGTTTGTTGACATCCTATCCCACCCCTTCCCACCCCAATCCCAAGGAATGCCTGTGACTCGCCAAAGAAAAATGCATTTCTCTCCTTTTCTACTACTGGGCACATATCCCCTAGCCTCTCCTACAAAATGCTACAGGTAGATAAATTGACTTTGATAAGATATGTACCAAAGTAGGTGAAATTTCATACAATTCCTTGGAAATAAAATATGCTACATTATATCTCTTGCTTTTACATTTCAGATACTCAAATTATTATATTTCAAAACATTCAACTGGAACGAATGCAAATTAAAGATAGAAAATCTTTAATCTCGAAAACAATATTTATTTTCCTTCTTTTCCCTTCCTTTGTCAAAGAATTAAATAACAATAATAGAAAAATGCCAGTAATATTTAGTGTTTATGTACTAGGCACTATGCAGTTGTGCAAACTAGATGAGACAGTCTTCATTATACTTTGTCTCATTAGCCAGAATCTCCGTTAGACACTGATTTGGAAAATGTGAATAACACAAGCCATTCACTTTTTAGTAGCAATTAGCTTAATTTGATGACTTTGCTCTCCAACAGAAGTGAAAGTTTCTAGCAAGTCTCAACCTTGGCTGCTTATTAGTATTACCCAGGGATATTTCAAAACAGTACCAATGCCGGGGTCACATCCCCAGAGATCTTATGGTTTTGGAATAGCCTATTTTGCAAGCTTCCCAGGTGACTTTAGTATGTTCCAGGTTTGTGCCAGGTTTGGTAACCACTGCTCCAGACACCCTAAAGTCACCTGGGAAGCTTGTATTTGTTTTTCTTCACCCAAATACAAGTCATTTCCTGACCATGTCCATATTTTCAGTTTTTAGCCCTGGATAGATTAAACTCCTTTGCAATGGACTATGTTAAGAAAGATAGCAACCACCACAAAATCTACTTTGCAATGAAAAATAAAAATTGTGTGAAAAGAAAGTTTAAAATAAAAAAGATTAAAATGTCTCTCTCTTTTTTTTTTTTTTTTTTTTTTTAAGTTTCTGGCCTCTTTAGAACATGGAAGATATGATCCCATTTTCTTAAGTAATATTTTAAATATGACTTGATGCTTTGAAATACACACTTCCTAACAGCCCATATGTGTTTACCACGTCCATAACAGCTGGCAGATGATAGGAATTCAACCTTAACTGTCATACTCCAGTCATTCTGATACCACTAAATTTTAGTCCACGAAGCAACCAACAAATTCACTTGCCATTTCTTTTCAGCCATTTTATCAATAGTTCAGATCTGCAATGCATGAATCAAGCAGGATGAACTTCCTCTATTTTAGAAATCTAGGTCAGAACATTATCATTACTGAAAGATGTTAAAAAAAAACAGACTTCAGCTAATGTTGTTATAATAAAATTTCATACATAAATAGCCAGTTACATTAAAATGTGAAGCTTATCAAGAATTAACATTGAACTCTTTTTGCTATCAGCTTTCTGTGCAGTCCAAATAGGTTGCTTAAACTCTGTCAGCCTCAGTTTCCTCAGTTTTAAAATAGGACTGTTAATACCTATTCTAACTCTCTTGAGATTTTGTTATAAATTCTGGGCACTTGAAGAACTTCAAAAAACAAATCAAAGGTAAGTTAATCAATCAATCAATAGTCATTTAGTCATAAGTTTTGTGAGGGCTGAAACAATTTCTCATAGATTTTTGCATGTTCAGAACTTAGCTCAATGCCAAGCATATAGTGGGCACTAAGTGAATGATTACCATTCATTAAAAAGATAAGTGAATGAATGAATGAATAATAGTAATTGAAACACGCAGAAAACATAGCCTAATGACTATGAGGCAATAGCAAAAATGCATTCTCGGGCTTTTTCCTTTTCATTACCAAAATTACCATTGCCTTTAGGAAATCAGTAATCATACTTTGGACCATATGTTTTTTGCCACTTCTTCCTTTGGGCTAATGGAAAAACTGAATAGAATAGAAGTCTTCAGTGACTGTCAGGTAAAATTCTGTCAGAGTTAAGAGTATGGAGAGGTCAGACACAATTTGCACTCATCTACCTATGCCTAGATTGTGGTCTTACATTTCATTCTTGTCTATTTCAGGAAGACAGGGCTTTGGGAAACCAGAAAGATGAGTTTACAGTATTTCAATTCTAACATGAACATAAACATGGAGAAATAACCGAAAAGTATAGTCTTTAATTTGGCCTTGTAAGTGATGTTAATTGTTAGCATTCTTAGCGCTGAGACCATCCCTTAGCTAATAAGCCCTGAGAATCAACCACTAGAGTCTCTTCTCTAGGATTTTTGGGGAAAAAAGTCAGTTACTAATCACATTGCCTGTACTCAAAAGACTTAGTCAACAAGGTCTCTGATTGTTTTTATCACTGACATCTTGCTATGAACAATACTTGAGCTAGCTAGGTCTGGGCCTCTCTGTGGCCAGAACGTGTACATTAGTTGATGTCTGTGATACACCAATTACTTTTCTTATCTCATCTCTTTTCACTTTCAGAGACCAGGTGCGAATTTCCACAACGCCTTGTAGATCAAGCATGCATTTTTTTGTTTTTCTTCCTAAATAGTTATATAGGGGAGGGAGGAATCTCATCCTTCCGATGAAATCCATGATCTTTGGGACAGAAAGAGAAGTTAACAGCTAAGTGGTTAGATGAACTTGCTAGCTGCCATGCTTCCCAGCAAGACGCTATACTATACTTGAATAATTTCTTAAAATATCAATGGCACTAATACATGTTTAATAAAAAACTTTATACATGGGCTTACACCTTCCTAAAATGTAGTAACTATGCCACTTAACTTTGATAGGCATTTTGGTAAATCACATCCTTAATGAAGAAATCAGCCCAGCCAAAGCTGGTTTATGGACCTACTACATTTGCAGCTTTGTAGATTTATAGTGCAGAACAGAAAGTAGTCCAGGAACAAGCAGGCTTTTAACTTTTATCAGGTAAGGAGCCTTGGTAAATATTAATATTAAGATTATTGGCTCTGAGTTTACAAGTTGGATGAACAAAGCTTTGCCCAAGTAAGGGCTTCTCTGTACCTTTTCTCTGACATTTTAATTAATCAGCTCCTTTTTCCTAGAAGTCAAGTTTCCAGAGACAGATGTAGTTCTTATTCTACTCTTCAGGGTCATCTTCTATCCAGACTATTGCTAAAGTAGAGAGGCTGCATTTCCAAAGGGGATATTTGAAGAGGACACCCTGATGCAGACTGCTGTTGGCTACCTTATGTCTAGTCTGCCTTTTCGACTTATTAGAAGAACCCTGCTTTTATTCAAAGTAGCAAGAAAACCTTGCTTAAAAACTATATTTCCTTGTTTTCCTTACATTAGGATTGAGCATGTGATGCAATTTTGACCAACAAGAAGTAAGTAGAAGTTGCTGTTAATGTGTCCAGAAGAGCTTCCTAATAGGGAGGCAGACTCAGAAGGTTGCACCCTGTTGCTTGTTGCCCTTATCATTTTTCCTGCCTGGAATGCGAACAGAATGGGAACACAACAACTGGAGTGACATTAGTCACCTTCAGAGCCTGAGGATGAGAACTACATCTTCAGGATGACAGAGAAGAAACCCAAAAGGTCCTGGGTCCCTGATGAATTTGCTAAGTTGCCACATTAGCTCTGGTCTGTCTAATGCAGGATTTATTTCATCTGGGAGAAAAATGAACACCTTTTTTGGTGATCTCTATTACTTGCAACTAAATAAAATTTCTAACCGAAATAAGTTCAGTTCCAAAGTTCATCGATCACAACATAAGAGAACTTGAAATCATGTCATTTGAGAAAGGTTGAAGGAACTGTGGATTTATGTTTGGGAAGTGAAAGGAATGGAGAATACTAGAAAACAGCTATATTCAAATATGTAAGCCACTGACATATGGAGAGCCACAGACGCCAAACCAGGAGGATAGGTGAAAGCAGGAGAAGCAGATGTCAGCTCAACCTAAGATGTCTTTTCAATAATCAGCTCTGGCTTCTCATGAATAGGTTACCATTGCTGGAAGGGTTCAAGCATAGGATGAATGCCAACTCTGTGGGAATATGGTACAGGAGATTAAAACATTGAATGAGGCAGTCGGCAGTAGTGACAGTTACTTAAATTTCCACACTCAACACAGAGAGTCTATGAATCTATGAGTTTCTAATGCCTAATATCCAATTCTCTTTGATACAGTGAATACCGATTGAGTCCCTGTGAAGTGGATTTTATTGCTTTGCTTTGTTTATTGTGTTTAATCTAGCTAACTTTCATGTCACTTGTTGGCCTCTTTCAAAGATGACCGACTTTTCAGTTAGTTTTGGAAATGTGTTCAATTTGTCAGAATTTATATAGAAATTCTGGGCTTGTTTGCAGTTGGGACAACCTAACTGGTTGTTACAGACATTTGTTCATCTTTACTATGTACAGGGCACTGAACTACATACTTTAAATTGAATATCTATAATCTTGCAACAATCCTGTGAGGAAAGTAGTATTATTATGTCCTTTGTCAAAGGAGAAAAATAAGGCACAGAGAATTTAAATAATTTTTCAGGATTACATGACTGGGAGTAATGCCAAAATTGGTATTCAACAGATTGCAGAGTCCCAGCATGAACAGACTATATCCTCCATACCTAGTCTATATCTGGTTTAAAAGCAGCATATCTACCTAAAGATCATAGTAAAATTATAAATCAATTAAAGGTACTATAAAATCCAATTAAAAATAATGAAAGCCGATATTCTATTTTAAATATTTCTCCACCAATATTTTCTTCTTTCACGTTCAATGTAATTTTATCTGTGTCTCTAAATATCACCCCATGAAAAACAAATCTGGAATATGGGTTAAAATGGCATGTGGCAACTATGTGACAAAGGTCATATACTTAGTCCCCAGTGAGGAGTTATAAGGCCAACTTTTCCCCACAAACAGCTGTAATTACCTTCAGAAGGTAGAGACGCTCACCAGAAGGCCAGACCTTCTCCTAACAATACATGAGTAGAAGCATGTCCACTCATTAGAAAATCTTAAAAGCATTAACAGGCAATAATTTTTCATAATATATCTGACAAAAAAATTAAGAAGCCAAATATTGACTCAATATTTCATAAACAAAACATGTCTTTTGTAAATGATCCAAACTTTTCTCTTAGAACTTTGCTAACACACAATTATGAATATGTAAAAGTTGGCACATTATAATTCTTTCATTGTGAATTATTATCCATATGGTCTCATTAGTGTTTAAAATTTGTCCGTTGAAAGCTGAAATGACTGCTGAATTATTTTGCAAAAGTTACTGCCATTACAACAAATTAAACATTAATTACTGAGCATCTTTTTACTCTAACCCATTTCTATCTGGTTTTAGTTTTAAGTCTTTTGGAGTTTTATCCCATCTGGCCACTTCTTCTTGTGTATTCTTATTCTTTCCTTCAAACTGATTAGTAATGCTAAACTCAGGAGTAGAACTTTGAAATTACTGCCTTTAAACATGCCCAAATATATGGCACACGTTTCATCTCCCTTTGGCACAAAAGCCTGGCACATTCCGCCCCTCTCACCATGGATACTATCTCATTTAGCTCAGTCTGAACTGTGCTGTCTGCAGAGATTGAAAGCCTGTTGGGTCATTAAAAGAGATTTCCCTCTCTTTACACTCAGCCAATATGCATCAAGTGGTTTAAATGAAACACGCTTTCAGAAAGGGTCCAAGAGGGACAAGGAGCAAAGGAGAGAGAGAAAGAGAGAAAGAACAATACGATTTGTAGAAATATCTAAAGGGGAGGCCAAGAATGCTTGGTGAAAACTAGGATTTTTGATAGGTGTATTTTTGGTGTTAATGGCAAAAGAAGAAAGCCAAGAGGAAGCCCTTCTGACTGACCTCAAAGGTAAACTTGGCTGAATATATTGCCTGTAAGCCGTGGCTCTGCCTGTCCCCATCAGTGGCTACTGAGGGCTGAGGCTATAAGCTAGGAATGTTCTCCCTCTTGTACCCAGGCAGTGAATCTCTGCACATGGCTGCTCTGTGTCACCAAACACCTTCCCTGGGAAAGCAGCCAGACGGGTGGCCATTTTCTTTGGAGATTGGGCATTAATTAGGTTTCCTTTGCTTCTATAAGATAACACTGTAGATGCTTTCCTTTGTACTGATTATTAGCACACAGAAAAGGCTTGTGATTTCTCTAAGCTACCAACCAGCCAAGGGTTTGTGTTGCTATGATAGCTGCCAAGTGATTTTCTGGTAGAGAAAGAAAAATGGAAGAATTCAAGTCTCTTCCTGCTGTAACTCAGGACCCAGTATTGCCGATATCCTTAGATGGAAAGAGAAAAATCAGTGTTCTGACTTGCACTTGCTCCCCGTTCCAGCTGGGCAGTGCTTCTTTTCTCTCCAGTTTGAACATGTTACACGTGAATCTGCTGACACTCATGCACAAACGCTCACTCCACACTTGGTGCTACACACATGAACTCTGCAGTTACTCAGAACTAACTGCTCCAACCACTTAGAGTCCTGTGAAACACAGTCATGCACCAGTAAGCAAAGCAAACAAGTAAACAAAGCCTTCCAGGCAGCCAGAATACACATCATGACATGCATAACCCAAAGCTGGAACCCTCACTCCCAGAAGAGATTGCCAGAATTTTGCCCAGAATCCAGCTCACTCTAATTAAGACCTCATTCTATGTGGTTTGGCTATTGAATACCACCACCTGCAAAGATTCGAAACAGAGAAATGAAGGAATGTGTACTGCCCAGTCAGACGTAATGACAGTGGTACAAGAGAGCTGGACCTTAAAGAAGAGACAGAGCTAATGGCACCACACAGGCAAACCAAAACCAGTCAAACCCCAAATAAAATTGATAGAAATAAATGATTTATGTACTTAATGACTGCCTTGATATATTGCAGAACACAGTAAAATAAACCATATTTGTAATGAGACTTCCAAACCATGAAGAAAAATACCAATGTTTAATGCTTCCTATAAAAAAAGGTGGAGTTTTAACATTCTTTTAAAAAAGTTTTGACCCTTCCATAGATTAATTCCCATTTTCTAGAACCTCTATTAATTACTAAAATTACTATACTTCAATATTTATCTTTAAAGTACATGGTCACTTATCTAGCTACCTAATAGCTGGCCAGATCGAAGCCAAGCAGGATATGTGAAAGTAGATGAAATATGTCAAATTCAGATTACTGGGGGAGTGAAGCTGGTAATCTGGGGGGGAGGAAAGATGTGCTAAGAAACTCACCTCCAACTTCTTTTTCTTACTCTTCAAGAACACATTGGTAACAGTTTGTGTACCCTGCAAGCTAGCAACTGTGCCAGTGGAGTGAGAAAGGTGGGCTCTTTCTTCTTCACAAAGGACTTAGAATGCTAGCTCACAGTTCTAGCTGATCCTCAGAGTTACTTGATAAGAAGACAGGTTTCCAGGATATCCACCTTTGGATACGCTAGTTTGGAAGGTTTGGCTGGGATGCTGGAGTCTGTGTTTTTTAAATCTCTGCCAAGTTTGGAACTTCTGACCAGGGATGCTATGGTTTTGGGAGGTTCTCTGAGTGCCTGGGCCTCTCGATTCAGTTACCTCTACCTTCAGGATTTACAATCACCTGCCTACTCAATCCAAATGGTAGTTGGTGCTGCTTCTGGGATACACTTACATTCAGCCTGGCCCTGCACTGCGAACATGCAGAGTTCACATTCTCCCATGTAAGACCAGTCAGTCTCATACCTAGCACCCTAAGAAGTTCAAAGACATTCAGACAGAACAAGGAACAATAAAAAGTGCCATAAGTCCCCCCCCAACTGCATAGATTTTCCAAATACAAGCTCAAGTCTTTAAACTAAAACAAATCATTAGTAATGAATTTGAATATGCAGAATCTTCCTGCATGTGTAGAACTAATGCTTCTTTGGTATTTCAGCTGCCAGTGTCTACTCATTATTTGTTTTTTTTCCATTACACAGAGAGCAAACACTGATAGCCCTGAACACACAGAAAATCTCTTCTGTGTAAACTAAGTAAACTCTGTTGTCAATGGAGCAAATTGTTAACCTCTTCCCTTCTATTGCTGAACAGGGAGAATATATAGTGTGAAACTGAGGGAAGGAAAAAGATGAAAATTCACAGTTTTCTGTACATTCCTATGAGATCCCTGTTAAGAGTGCTAGAAAAGGTAAAGTGGTTGCCAGCTTTGTCTATAGATGCCATAAAAGTTTCCACACAACCATTACCTTCTAGTTCCTTGGACGCTAGTATTGTGGTTATTTATCTCTGGCCCTATACAAGTGTGTCTAAAACCTTAATGCCAGTAGTGATATATTTGAGACACTATCCAGTTTTTCTTCAGCAAACAAAAAGCTTTGACATTCTTGCTGCATAGCATAAACGTAAAATTTAGTGAACTAAAATTCTCTAGAATTTAGAAAGTTTCCTAAATATGTCACAGTATGAATGCATGTTATTTGAGTAGGATGAACTGGGGTTAGGGAAACAAAAAGGAAAGATTTTTTTTGTAGTCTATTTAAATAAATTGTGAGTGGATTACCTGGACTAAAAAGAGAAATCGTTATTATCATTGCTTTTGATAGACATATTTTAGATTTAATCTAAATAATCTACAAAAGTTCTTTGCTCTGCATACCATTTTGCTACCTCACTTAAAATATATGCCCCAAGGCTATATTTACCCACACTTACGAATATCTTAATTACCCACATAGTCACTCAATAAATATTTATAAAGAATGAATAGACACCACTTAAAAATTTTCATACCACTTAAATATTAACATCCCAAGTTTAGAAACAAAAAGAATTTCACAATTTAAGAAAACTAAAATGTATTATAGTGAAGAACGAGCAGGCTTTGCAGTTAGCAGAACTGGGCTAGAATTCAAGTTAGCTGATACCTAATGAACAAGCCTCCACCATTCAGCTTTCCCATGCATAAAATGGGGTAAATATTATTTATAGACTTGCTATAAAGATTGGAAATAATATCTGTGAATCTCCAAACAGTGTCTGGCATCTATAATTTTGGTGGTGATGATGATTTTTCTTCAAGAATTAATGCTACTGTGAAACAGCTATTTATTTCCATAATTTTTCATTTTCCAACTTTTTCTGTGTTGGATAATTCTGCTATGGTTTTATTATTTTGCTTACCATATTTCCCAAAACAATACAACACTATATTTAGAAGGAATAAGAAATCATAATTCAAAACAAAATACAAATAATTTAAAGTCTTGTGGAATATTACTTAATTGCACTGTTTGGAGCTTTCCTGAGAGCTTCTCTTTAATTATCAAAATTATTGGATCTCAAGAAATAGAAAGTTGTTTCATTTACTTAGTGAATTTATTGGAAAGATACAAGGTAGTTCATAGAACTGGAAGAAATGCTTTATGATCAGACTTTGAGAAGAACAGAAACTAGGCTGCTCTGGGGATCAAGGTAGAGGAATAAGGGAGTGTCTTAGGGCAGTGTGGTGAGAAAATTTCAACTCTAGCCACCTTCTAACCTTATGTCACTCTGCTTAAGAATAGTCAGAGTGCACTCATGTACTGCTTACCCTATGCAGTAATGCTTCTAAATATTTTGCATGTTATTAACATACTCCATACAACAGTTTTATGAGGTAGGTAATTCTCAGGAAAAGAACACTCTCATAGGTATGGCTTGAGTCATGTGCCCATGCATTTGGTAAGGGGTACCTCATGTGATACTTTCATCAAGTCAAGATGGAATAGGGAGAGGTCAGGGCAGTTTTACCCAAAGGAGAGTTAAATGAGTCTGGGAAGACCAAATACACAGATGTCCATAGACAAAATCCACTACATTTGATAAAACCCACATGCCTGGCTCGGAGGGATGCATATCTCTATTTCTGGCGAGCAAAATATTTTTTATTAGTGGCATTCACTGACTAGCATTTAGAAAGTTCAGAAATAAACAGCCTCTTTTCCAGAAACTGCAACTATATTTTTTCTTTTACTATATGTGGATAGAGATATAGCAGTAATTAAAGTTAATATGTGATTGCATATTGGTGCCATTACTAATAAAAGGAACAATCATGTGTATTTAACAACAACAAAAAAAACTTAAAAGAAAATGTAAATTCAGTCAAGTGTAACTTTTTTTGACTCCACAAAGTCTAGGAACCATAGAGGAAGAAATTCTTCCTCCATTACCCTAGGATTAGTGAGAGAAATGTTCTTCCAGTCTCTTGTAACCGCTTGGCAAAAAATTTCTTTATTGATTTGCTTAAATAAACAAAACTTTCATTGCCAGAGAGAAAAAGACATTTAATTATGCTGAGTACTTCTATTTTTTAAAAAATAATCCTCATGTTTGACCTATAAAGAAAAAAAAAAGTTCCTGCTGATAAATCATCATACTATTATAATGGGAAGTTATTTGAGAAGGGTAGAAAGCATATCTCATGTATCCTTATATGTGTTGTGCTTAACACAGAAATATATGGAATGCAGCCAAGATTTATGTTACGAATGAAAGAATAAATTTTAAACTTATTTCTAGAGTAGTCCCAGTTTTATTCATGAGAAGCTATCATTATTGCCATTTGATGTATCCAAAAAAGAAATATGAAGAAACCTCAAAGATTTCAGCATATGCAAGAAGAATACAAAAGTTACATAAATCAATTAGTATCCCTTAAGCTCAAAATGATGTTCATTCTTTGTTCAGTCGTCAACTCTTTTTGACCATCTTTTATGATCAAGTCAATAGGGCAATGTTAAAAGAACTGAAAATGTGAATCACAGCACAAATACCTAACATCTCCTATTCTCAGATTTCCACTGAAATGTTGACAGGGTTATAAAAGACAAAAGAAAATTACCTTCAGATTTAGAAACTATGGAGTACTCATCCATAAAAGAGAAACTTGGGAGGTGTTTTAGCTATAAATAAAGTTGATCAAATAAAAAGGAAATACATAAAACTAGTCACCAAGGAACAACTCTCAAATTCTTAGGTACATAGTCTCTTACTTCAAGGGACAAGATCTGACAGCTGGAGACTCTATGACAGCAGAGAGCAAACATACTTCTTTGGCTTCCATTTGCTGAGGCTGATCATCAGCATTTAAAAGAAGTATTTCAGCTGGACATGGTGGCTCATGCAGGTAATGCTGGCATATTGGGAGGCTGAGATAGAAAGATCACTTCAGGCCAGAAGTTTGAGACTAGGCTAAGCAACATAGCCACACCCTGTCTCTAAATAAATAAATTAATTAATTAAAATCTAAAAGTTAGCTGGGCCAGGTAGCATGCACTTGTGGTCCTACCTACTCAGGAGGCTGAGGCAGGAGAATTGCTTAAGCCTAGGCGTATAAGGCTGCAGTGAATTATGATCATGCCACTGCACTCCAGCCTGGGTGACAGATTGAGAGCCCATCTCTAAATAAATAAATAAATAAAAATAATAAAAGAAATATTTCTTGAAGTTGTTCAATTCTTACAGAGGCCATACCATGCAGTGAGATTTCAGTTGGGAAGGAAGCTGGACACAGCTGCAGACTGTATGAAGCATTAGGAAATCTGGCTAAGAACAGGCAGTAAAGAAGCTGAACCCAGAAATCAGACACCTGCCCAGCAGCTGCACCAAACATGGAGAGAAAACTCTGCACAGTTAATATTCCTCTGCTGATGTACCTTCCCTCTTCCTCCCCTCAGTCTGTGGGAGATAGATCTGTGAACTGACAGCATGATTGAAATCCAGCTGTAGTCAAGCTTAAAAGCAGAAAGCTGAAGTCTGACCTATGCACTTTGTGGATAGATATCAAACATAGGTAGTCTACTGCTCAAATAAAAATGATAAGCGTCAAGACAAAAGACTGATATGGAGTTATGAAAATAATCTATGGTATAATAATTACATTCAAGATATAAAAAGCAAAATTTACAAGTTGCCTACTATGTAGGAAATAGGAGGTAAATATTAGAAACATGTGCTTCACGTTCCCAATAAAATTATAAAAACATACACTATTGAAGTCCAAATGAGGTTAAATTACAAATTAGATAGAAGTGTGCTTGGGTAAAAGGCAGCAAAAAGAAAGGGCAGGTAAGGAAAGGAGTCCAAAAGATGCAAAATTATAACTCTTACCTAGAATGAAGGCAGTAAAGATAGAATTGACACCATAGAAAATAAAACTAGTGATGTGAAGAATATACTTAAAAGATTCTTTCAGAATGCAGAGAAAAAGAACAGGTATTTAAAAGATGAGAGAAAGAATATTATAAAGGCATAATAAAAAGAAAGATCCAATGTTATTAATAATTAATATTCCAGATAATACCAGAGGATAAACAGATAGAAGCAATAGATAAAGATATAATACAAGAAAATGGAAAGATGTTAGAACAAAAATACTCTCTAAAGGCAGATTAGTGAAAAGAAACCACACATCTCCTGAAATTTTAACATTTCAGGATTGAATGAGTACAGTATGCATCCAGGTAGAAAAAAGCAAAGCTAGAAACATTAAGGTAGAAATCTAATAAATTTTATACTCCCCCCCCCAAAAAAGCCTCAAATATCACACTTCTAATTAACTCTGGGGTCAAAGAGAACTCAAAGCTGCTGTTAGCAGACAATTTAAAAATAAGTGTCCATAGAAAAGTAGCAAAGAATAATTACAGGCAATTTACAAAATGAAAATTAAATTAAAATAAAATAATAAAATAGCAATCATTATATAGCACTTATTTTATACCAAGTACTATTTAAATGTCTTAAGTATATTACATATGTTTACATATATAAACCATTGCATAAGTTAATTGAGCAATACATTTATCAGAAGTTTAACCTTACCATTAATTATAAAGATTAAAATTAAAACAACGACATTGTTAAAAATTATAGTTTTATTACATTGGCACTGAGTATATTAATTATAGCCAATGGTGCCAGGATATATGAAGTAAACACTCTCACTCAAGTTGATAGAAGTGCAAATGACACAACCAATCTGAAAGGAAGTTTGGAAAAATTTATGAAAATTTAATATGCCTAATACCCAATGACTCCCAAACAATTCTATGTCTAGAAACTCACACTCAAAAAATAATAAGGTTGCTGATTAAGCAGGTATGTACAATCATTTCCGATGGAATATTTTATTAGTTTCTACTTTATTAATTATTTAAGCTCTCATTATATAGAAAACATACTAACATAGAAACAGGAAACATTTTATTATATCCATCAACAGTGGGTAGTTTTAAATAATTATGACATATCCAAGCTGTAGAAAACTATGCAGCTATTAAAAATGAAGATGTAGATTTGCATTTTCTGACATTCAAATATTATCTAAAAGGGAAAGAAATATAAAATTACCTAAATACAATGTTATGTCATTTAAAAATATGTATAGAAAGAAAAAGAGAGCAGGGGAAAGAAAACAACCTAAAAGAATATGTCTCAAAGGTTAAAACATGTTAAATTTGGTAGTTGGATTACGAATGATCTTTATTTTCTTGTTTCTATTTTTCTGAAGAGCATTTGAAAAAATGACATTATATTTCATTTTGTTTAATTATGAGAGATGACTAACACTATTTCTGGTAACATTCATATAAGTTTTCATTATTTAATCAAGAAATAATATTAATTAAACATACAATTTTTTTAAAATTAGAGGATAAAGTAAACCTAAAGGAAGCAAAAAGAAGGAATTAAAGTTTAAAATCCATTTTAATAAATTAGGAATTGGAAAAGAACAGAATCAAAAACAAAGCCCTGAGAAATTCTTTGGACAAAACAAGCTTTAAGAAAAATTTGGAATGTGTAAGTAGAAAAATCAACAGATTGAGAGTAGATTTTTTTCAATTGTTAAAAAAATGTGCATATAATTCTATGAAAATAAACTGAAAGTCTCAATAAAAATTATATGTTTATAGAAAAAAAATCAAATTTCCAAAATCAAATCAAGGAAATACAGACAAACTAAACAGATAATAATGACAAAAAGAATGTAAAGCTTTGGCAAAAATTATTTCCAGAATATGGTTCCAAGCCCCTTTAGTTTTATATACAAATCATAGAAACTTTCCAAGTAATTGGTGATTTCCAAACTACTAATAATCGCTTCTATAGGCTAGAAAAATATGTAGAACTTTGACAGCATTTTGAGAAATTAATAAATCCCTAATTCCCATATCAGACAAAATTAGAACACAGATATTACCCCCACACCCCCGGCAAAAAGGCTAAACTGACATTTGAATAAGATTTATATGAGCAAAATTCTAGCAGAGACAAATCACATGATACTAAAACCAATACAAAGGTTCTAAGGTGGCTCACCATTCCAGAACCCTCCTCTCAGGCTGTACCTCTATGCTCTTGCAGAATTAGCCTCTTTAGAGCCACCTAAGCCCATAACACAAAGATATGAACCCCCATTGTGGACAGACCTGAAGCCGTTTTAGTTCTGTTAAACATCAGTGATTTCAAGTCACTGAAGGGGAGATGGCTGTCATCTAACTTCACTCAGCAGATGAATCTGTGTTTCAGTAGCTTCTCTTTGAGAAATCCTGATACAACTTTAGTCAAATATACAACCAAAATAAGTGACAGGCTATAGGATTCAGAGGAAGAAAATATTACTTCTGACTGGATAGATGAGGGATCAGGAAAGAGGCCATGGCATTTTAGCTGGCTTTTCAAAGACAGGGTTTCATTATCACACTACACCATGGAGAGGAATATAACAGAGTATTTTATTTCACAGTCAAAGAAGAACCTAGGTCCAGTAAGTTATCATGGTCACAAACACACAGTATTGTCTAACTTATGGCTGCCAGATAATATACAGGTCACCCAGTTCAATTTGAATTTTAGATAAATGATTTTTAGTAAAGCATGTCTGAAACATGCAATATTTGGGAGAAACCACCACAGGGCCAGGAGCAGATTATCAGTGCATTTGGGGCATTCGCAGAATGTTTTGTGTAGCCTTTCATTCATTCCTTAGCCCTTAAGTCTGCTTAGAAATTCAGCGGGATTCATGGAAGTGCCTGTTTATGCACATTTCAGACCCACTCATGCTGGGCAAAGGAAAGGGAAGGACTCTAGAGTCCCTGAGGAGACAGTACTAGACTAGAGAGAAATGTAAACAGTGAGCCTTGCTCTTGTCTCTACCAGGACACAGGATGCACCAAGCTCTCAGAACTGGCAGCTTCACAGGGGGCCAGGCCAGGAAACAAATAGCCAGGCTAAAGGCAGAGAATCCAAGAGCCTGGCAAAGACAGCCATTTTTCCTGGATGCATCACTGAATTGTGAGTTTTAAAGGAACAGCACTGACCATTATGGTATTTGGGATTTCCACAAAACTGTTAAATATTTACCAAGAGGAGGCAATTCCAAAAATAGTGATCGATAGATAGATAGATAGATGATAGATAGATAGATACATAGATAGATAGATACATAGAGACAGATAGATCTTGGTTACTTAATAAGAGGCAACCGTAACATTCCAATACATTTTCAATGCTATCGAAAAGCAAAAGAAATTGCAAGAAGAACTGTTGATCTTCTTCACAGCATTTTCTCATACCCCCTGAAAGAAATCTGGGATCTTGTGATCTAGGATAGGGGTATCCATAGCCCAGGATTAATTCCAGCATCCTCAGGCAGATCTGGAAACCCGAGTTACTCACAGAGAAGTGAACAGGAAGGGGGTGGGAAAAATAGGCTCCAGCTCCTGAGTGATTTCAAAATAGAAGGATTTTCAGAGGCAGAGAATTTCTGAGATTCCAAGGAGATTTTTGAGAATTTTCTTCCCCCAGAGGGAGGAAAGTAGGTTATGTGCTCTTAACCCAGAGAGGTTTAGGGCTATGGTGTGGGGGAGAGAAAAGATAGTTGACCTTAATTAGCTCCAAAAAAAGCCCAGAACTCTTGGGATTAATCCAAAATCAAGCAGAACTTCTAGTGGAGAGATTCAAGTTCCCAAATTTAAGTATTAGTAGAACGAAGCCAAATCTAGGACAGCATCTGAAAAATTACCATTAAACTAACATTCACATGTTGTTAAGAACTAATTTATCCTCACCACAACTCCTATTTATAGGAAAGACTCAGCCACTACCAGATAGCAAGCTCTGTGAAGAGATGGACTCTGTCTGTCCTTTTTACTGCTGTATGCCCAGGGAATGGAAAGTAGTTGTTATATAGTTGATACTCATTAAAGCTTTGCTGAACTGAATTGTTCAAACCACACAATGAGTTAGTATGAGAACTGGGATTTGAACCCCAGTCTGACACCAAAAGCCATACTGCCCACTATATCATGCTGCCTGCCTAGGCAGACTTAGACTAGAAACGATCCCAAGGCAAGCTCCTGCTCTGGTTCTCTTCCTAAAGCTCTCCTGGGGTCCACCAAGATGAACCAGGAGAATCATTTAGAGGGACACCTTTGGGAAAATTTATAAGTCTAGAAATTGTGGCAGACACTAGTAGCTGTCTCTCAAAAATCTATTTTTTTTTCCATTTGCCTCTTCCTAAGAGAAGCTTGATTTGTTCAGGAAACAGAGTTCCCATTTATGAAAGCTTTCTTGAAATATTTGGTATCTTAATTATTATAGTCATTGCATAAGTATACACACGTCAAAACTCATCAAATTGCATACTTTCTATATATGTATTTTATGTAAATTATACTTCAATAAAGCAGTAAAACACACACACACACACAACTCACACATACCTCCCTAGAGTTTGTTGTGATCCATTTCTGGCCAATGAGATGTAAACATAAGTCTACAATGGAGCGTCCATTAAAGTTATTATATTACTGGAAAAGAGAACACTTAGCTGGATGAACACTTAACTTTTGAATTTCCCTTTTCTTTCTGCCTAGAAATGGAACAGCCATCGGTGAGAGATGAGGACAAAATCCACAAGCTGAGTCTGGTGGAACAGAAAGCTAGAAGGAACCTCGGTACTTCATGACTTTCTTGAGAGGCTCTCCCAACTGTGGCCTGTCCATCTCCTGACTTCTTGTTTTGGGAGGAAAAAAATTACTGTTTGATTGACCTGATATAGTATAGTTTCTGCATATGTCACTACTTGCAATTGCTAAATGACAATATTCCCATGCAAATTGTAAGGCAGATATTACAATGCCATTCCTCAAATATTTTCAATTGCTATAAAGAGTAAAATCCAAAGCATCTCTAGCCACATTTCCTACTATGGCTTTCCATGAACACTTCCCCAGCAGGCTCTTTGCCATGTTCCAAACAAGCAATGAATTTTAAGACTAATGCTTTTCTCTCAACTTGATACATCCTTTCTTCTATAAACTTTGACAGACCTGAAAAATTCAAAGAATTGATGCAGGCCACACTTAGCCAGTGAAAGACCTGAGAGGAAAGTTTACATTTCCTGAATATAATCCAAGTGCTCTTTGCCCTATGTACCCACTTTTTTTATTTTGTGCCCACTTCAGAAGCAGAGAAATCAAATGTTCTAAGTAAAGGATTTAATTTATTCTTGGCTTTTACTTAATATCAAAAACTCTTACTTGAAAAAATGATTATTTTTTGCAATTATGTAAGAATGAAAAATCTTATCTACAATAGTCATTAGAAAAAATTAAAGATTACTAAAATTTTAAGATTATTTCTTCCTGTTCTACAGTGTCTGATTACACATGAAGATATAAGGTTTCTGCTTCATATATGTAATATATATGTAAATATGTTATCTTACAGTCGAAACTATAAAGGCTAATTATTGTGTTCTGATATGCTGTGTGGTGGCCCACACAAGTTATTGACCAAAATATTTGTTTCTAGAGCTAGTTATCATGTAACCAGAAGAAAGTAATTAAACCTTCCAGCTCATCCATCTCTCAAGGAGAGAAAATATCGTATCTGCCATCTGTCCAGATTTCAGGTATAGAAAATATTGATGATAGGATCTAACTAATATAGGGCTTTATGTCAGCTCATTTAAGAGTTAATCCATATTGAATGTTCTGTTCTGTGAATCAATTGTTGTTTATTGATTTTTGTTTTTTAAAGTATTTTAAAGATACAGAGTAATGTAACACAAGTCACTTGCCACATAGACCTAACAGATGTTAATATTAGTTCATTTTTGCTTCATATTTACTTATTCTTTTAATAAAGTGTTCCAGATACAGCTAAAGCTTGAATCCCAGTCCTATATCATTCCTCTCCTGATTCCTCAGAGGTGTTATAAAGTTTTAGGGAATCAATTCCATGCAAGACTACATAATTTTACTACATGTGTATACATGAATTAATATGTAGTATTTGGGGGTCTTTAAATTTTATATATTTGATATTATATCTACATATAGTAATTTGCATTTTGCATTGACTATTTTGTTTTCTGAATTTTTAATATGAATGGATGCAGTTTGATTTAAGTGCTTCATTTTAACTGTCAAATAGTAATAACCCACAGTTAATTTGTTAATTCCCTTAGTAGTGGGTTGTTAGGTTGTTTTCCCTTTTTTACTGTTCTAAGCAATGCTGTAATAAGTATCTGTGTTAACAAATGCAAGTGTTTCTCTAAAATACATTACTATGTTTTGAAGTAGAATTGCTATACACTTTTGTGCATTTTTACAAACATCCTCTAGGAATTTTGCATTCAATTTCTAGACAAATTTGGAGTAATTTAATACTTTTATGAGTCTATCCATGAACACAGCATGCTCTCCAATTGCTTAGAAAATCTATTTTATGTATTTAAATAAAGTTTCATAATTTTATGCATGAAGAAAGGAAAAGTTTTTGTGAGGTTTTTAACAGGAAACTTATAATTTCTCTCTTTTCTTTCTTGGCCCCAAATATCCCCCTCAATTTTTCATTTTTTTTTTTAAATTGCATTTATACAATGTTATGCTGTTATACACAAATTCTACTGAGTTTTTCATATTAAATTTTGATTGTTAATTTTGTATTCTGCAATCTTGCTGAACACCATAAAAAATCTTTTCTCCACAGATTATCTTAGATTTTCCAAATGTCCTTTCCTCAGATTCCTATAGATTTTCTTGCAGACAACCATATTTGTCGGTAAGGACAATGTTATTTCTTTTCAATACTTGTATTTTTTATTTATTTTTTCTATGTTATTTTGCTAACTAGGACTTCCAGTATCACATATAGTAGAAGTTGGAAAACAGGACTTTCAGCATTAGGAGAAATACCTAATGTAGATGACGGGTCGATGGGTGCAGCAAACCACCATAGCACGTGTATACCTATGTAACAAACCTGCACATTCTGGAGATGTACCTAGAACTTAAAGTATAATAAAGAAGAAAAAAGAAAGAAAATAGGCCTTTCAATTTTGTATCAGTTTTCTCTAGTTGCATCAGAGTCACCTAGTAACATTTTTAGAATTGCAGATTCCTAGCTTCCATCACTCTCATCCTCCAGAGATATCAATTCATAGATCTAGGGCGGGATTGGTCAATTTCCATTTTTTGTAAGTATCTTCTTTCCAAAATTCTGATAGAAATTGACTCCAGATAAGAAGTACTTTTCTAGATATAGTATGTAAGAAAGGGTTATTGTTATTTATATTGAATCGCTAATATTTTAGTTCTTTTACCACCAACATATACCATATTTTCTTTAAAGCACCATGGCACTGTTGGCACCCCTTTCTCCCCAGTCCAGCTCTGGTCAGAAAAAAAAAGAGGCTTAGGATCCAGTTGTAATTGGTATAGGCACCATAAACCAGATATTTATTTTTCAAAACCTACTGGTAATCTCCTCTGTTCTGATATCCAGCTACAATATGGTATATGTCGGTGGTAATAGAAGCTAAATAACTTGGTCACTGCCAAAATTCAATGTGCTTTTTTTTGTCTTTTTATGTTTTTATTTCCAGTTAATCATTGTTATTCCACAATGAAGATAATAAACAATAAAATATTACCCAATGTCATTGTTTTCATGTTATATCAAAATTATTCTAACAGCTTTATCGAGATATAATTTATATCATAAACTTCACCTGTTTAAGTATACAATCCAACAGTATTTAGAATATTTAGAGAGTTGTGCAGCCATTACCATAATCTAATTTTAAACATCATCTCACAAAGAAAACCATACCTGTGAAGTCACTTCCTATTCTCTTCTCTCCTTCTCCTGCAATCTCTGGTCAACCATTATTTTCTACCTCTGCAGATTTGCTTATTCTGTTTTGTGTATACACGAAATCATACAATATATGGTATCTTATGACTGGCTTCTTTCATGTAACATATTTTTAGTTTCATCCATGTTGTACCATATATCAGCACTTCATTGCTTTTTACGGCCAAATACCATTCTATTGTATGGATATAGGACATTTTGTCTATTTATTCATCAGTTCATGAACATTGGGGTTGTTCCTACTCTTTGGATATCATCAATTATATTACTATGGTCATTCACGTACAAGATTTTGTTTAGACATGATTTCAATTCTCTTGGGTATATATTCTAGCAGCAGAATTGCTAGGTCATATGGTAAATCTATGTTTAACATTTTGAGAAACTGTCAAACTGTTTTTCAAGGTGGCTGTACCAAATGTTTTTCCACCAGCAAAGTATCAGGGTTTCAATTTTTCCATATCCTTTCAGGACTTGTCATTGTCTTGATTATAGCTATTCTAGTGAATGTGAAGTCGTATCTCATTGTGGTTTTGATTTGCATTTTCCTAATGACTAATGATGTCGAACATCTTTTCACGTGCTTGTTGATGATTTGTAAATCTTCCTTAACAAAATGTCTATTCTTATCATCTGCCCCTTTTTAAAAAGTGAGTTATCTTTTTGGAGTTTTAGGAGTTTTTTTATATGGCCTGGATACAAGCCCATTTTCAGACATATCATTTACAAATATTGTCTCCCAGTCTATAGACATTCTTTTCACCTTCTTGATGGTGTACTTTGAAACATAAACATTTTTAACTTTGGTGAAGACCAAGTTAACAATCCCATCTTTTATCGCTTACATTTTTGAAGTCATTTCTAAGAAATCATTGCCTAACCCAAAGATGACAAAGATTTAGTTCTGTGTTTTCTTCTAGGAATTTTATTATCATAATTATTTTTACAGATGTGAATGAATGGAAAGTGAGATTTAAAGTGGTATAATCAGAGAGCTGTCAAGCGGGAAGTTTCAATTACTTAATTTTACAGATGATAATTATTAGGATTATGTGGTGGCTTCTGGGCATTAATACTAACTACAGATAAATTGATAAAATTTAAATTGATAAAGAGAAGACAGTGCCAATGAAGAGAGTGGACCTAAAAGGACTTACAGAGTAGTTAGGGAACCTGGATTGGAGAGCAGTCAAAGGAAGACTCTGTGCCTATGCCTGGGGCATCCCTGTGGGGCTCTCCAATGCAGGTCCAACAGCTTCTGACCATAGGAAAGAAGTCAGGGACCCTAAGTCTCTGTCCTAATACTGCAGAACATCAGCTAGAACCCATTTTCAGACTCCATAAGAAATTCTTCCATGTAGGCTTGGTCACTTGTCACAATGAAAATGGAATATCTATCCTTCTCCAAACAGTAAAGAGCTATGTCTAAGCACAAGAAAGGGTCTTCTTGGCCAGGCACAGTGGCTCATGCCTGTAATCGCAGCACTTTGGGAGGCCAAGGAGGGTGGACCACCTGAGGTCAGGAGTTCGGGACCAACCTAGCCAAGACAGTGAAACCCTATCTCTACTAAATATACAAAATTAGCCGGGCACGGTGGTGCATGCCTGTAATCCCAGCTACTCTGGAGACTGAGGCAGGAGAATCTCTTGAACCCAGGAGGCGGAGGTTGCAGTGAGCCAGGATCACACCACTGCACTCCAGTCTGGATAGCAAGAGCAAAACTCCGTCTTGAGGAAAAAAAAAGAAAAAAGAATAAAAAAAAGGAACATGCCTTCTTTGTCATCATCCCTGACACCTCTCAAGTTCAATTGCTAAATAACAAAGGTCACTGATTAATTGCTATCTGTGTCCAGGTGGGAGAAGGACAAGAGAAATACTCTTGTTTTATAACAGAAGGAACATGGGGGAGGATAAAAGAAGAATTTATTGATTGTCTCTCAAAGTAACTTCATCAAATAAACAAATAATTAACTATTATCACAGGGATTTTGAATTCAGTTTTCCTCTTCACATTTCTTACATTACGTAAAGAAGAAATGTCTCCTGATTCAGAGAATAAATCCTGTGAGTGAAAAACAGGCACACTGTATTGAAACATTATTCCTTCAAAACGCAATACAGAATAATCATGTGTAATGTTCACTGTGAACGACTTGATGTGTTGAGCTAAATTTAGAATCTACCGTAACTTAAAAAAAATGGTCTACAATACAACACTCCTATAGTCCTGCTGTGGTTATCGGGCTCAGGAAGATACCACAGCTTAACGTCTGCATCTCTGTGACTCTCCAAGCTTCATTTTCTTTATAGTGCTGCCACTGCCATGGAAATCATGTCTCTTTTCCAATGGATGCTTTCTAAACTAAGTCATTGTACTGTGAAAGCATTCTGAAAGGCATTGTTGATGGAAAGCAAGTGCAGTCATAACACAGTGCTGAACCATGAAAGGTCATTTGATGGCCTAGGGGAAAGCAGAATGTCTTCTAAGGACCTGAAGGAGAAAGAGCAATGTCTCATCTACTATCCTTCACATAACAAACTAAAAGTGCTCTTAAAATATGATTTCATTTGGGTTCCTGATACAGTTAATGATTATTCTTTATTCTCTACAGAAAACTCACAACTTTCTTTTCTATACAATCTTTGGAAAATCATCCACTCTCAACTGGTAAAATGATTTTATGAGTCCTATCTCAAAGCCAGGTAAGGGATAACATCAATTTTTTAATCTTTTCACCCCTAGAATTCTATGATACCATAAAATGGTTATCTTAAAGGTAGAGAAAAACCAGTGAGGTAAGATTTTTATTACACAAAAATATTTGGTAAATCCCGGAAGACAGCATAATTTTTCAGATAATTTTGGTGCAGTATGTCATATATTCTATGATATTATTGCCTATGTGTTTTATTGTTACTCTTTAGTTTTTGCTAAATATTTGCTTACATTTTTCCATTTTGATGTAATTTTACCTGCTTGTTCCTAAAAAAACCTTTCTGGATAGGAATTTGAGGTTTTGAAATATAGTCAACTTTGTAAGTATGTCGACACATTAAATTCTCTCAATATTAACATGACTCACAATGGTTACCTTTTCTCAAATCAAGGCTTTCAATATCAAAATGAATCATCTAATAATTCTTAACTTGTCAAGCCTTTCCAGGCAAAGACAGGCTATAAAATGTATGCCTATTAACAAAAAGGATTGCAAGTGTAGGCACTAATCTAGAGGACAAATACAATTTACTGTAGTACCATACTTAACAGGTTTAATCAAGACAATAACCCATTCATTCGTGTAGAGACTAATCTGGTGATAGAATAGGGGCAGATGGTATAAGGGAAAAATAATAAACAAGAAATTTGAAGACCTAGATTCCAACTGAGACTATGCTACTATGTATTTTATAAACATGGGCAGATGAATCTTTCAGGGTGTGTTAATTAGAAATATATAGAGATATGAGTAACAGAAAAACTGACTGAAAGCTAAAAGTGACCTAAGAAATAAAGACAATTAATTGCCTCACATAGAAAGAAATCCAGAGGTAGGATGTTCCAGATTTGGTACAGTGGCTGACTGAACCGAGCTCTTTCCATCCTCCTACTCTGTTCTCTCTCCATTATTAGTCTTGCCACCTCATAGGTCCAAGATGGTCACTAAGCTCTAGGCATCACATTCCCATTCAAAAACATGAAGTCATTTCTGGCCTTTGTAATCATAGACACGCACACATGCAACACACTAGCAAAAAATCTGAAGCCAGTGAAGCTGAAAATTATTTTTATCAAGGCACTTTTTATTTTTAACGGTGACACAATTCACCATAATTCTCCTTATATATTGTCGGCCAAAACTTAGTCACATTGCCACCCCTTGTATGATACACAGAGAGTCTGGGAAAGTGAGCATCTGGCTCTGCGAAGGAAGACACCTGAGGGAAAAGGGAGCCTCATGGCTTTATCTATAAGTTGTGGAAGTTGGGTAAACTGATCTCTAAGATTCAGCTCCAGGCTAACAAGTAATTTTTGAAAATAAAAAGTAACAAAAACAAGGAAGCTGACTCTAATTTTACAATTTTAAAGAGGCTTCTGTTTTTATTCTAATTTCCTGTGATGGCACTTTTTCCCCTCTCTCTAAAAACAAAAACAAAACAAACTGCCTCCGTCCAGGATTCTGAATTTCTACAGTGAACAGTCTCTCCCCTTCCCTAACTAGAGAAAATCCTGAGTGGTCCAGACACTGAGTCATTCAATTTAACTTTGATGGAGCTGCATCTATTTTTGAGGTTTTGCCATCGTGGTTTAAGAACACTGTCTACAGACACTTTGGAAATTTTTCCCAGCACCTCTCTGAGTTTATGCTGTACTAAATTTAAATTGGAAAATTCAAGATGTAAAAAGCTAAGTAAATAATTCTATTGAAAAAAGCACTAGTGATTATCTTCTTTTAAAAAATCCAAAGAATTCAAAATGTATTGAATTTGTCCAACTGACATTCCATTTGTGGTATCTCATAACACCATGTAATATTACAACGTACTTCTGCTTCATTTTTTACAGAGAATTACACAGCTGCCTCTTATTATTAAAGGCACCCTCCCCTTCATTCTCCGAATAAATGTGTGTTCTGAAATTAAAACAAGACGCTATACAAGAAGAGCCTGGAAGCCAGGATGCCGCCAGCTTTGTATGCCAGATGTGATTACAGAGCGACAGCGAACAATGCTGCAATCAGCCCATTGGTTAGCCAGAAACCGTGGACACCCAGAAGAGGTTCAGTCTGAATACATAGCCAATAGTGTGTTAAAAACTACCATGCAAAAATGCTTGTTTTACCAAGATATTCTATGGGAATATTTAGCTGTTACATTGTAAATGCTGTTATTTTGGTTTCTAAAAATGTCATGACAGGAAACGATTCCAGGGAGGAGCAGCCAAGAGGGCTGTTGGGTAGAACCAAGTGGGGCAGAAAGTTAAACCTAGAAATCAAGAAAGCAGAAAAGGTGAAAACATGAATTATTATCTGAAATAAAACAGATTCTTAAAATACATTTGATTTTTTTTTTAATCTTTTTTTGAGACAGGTTCTCACTCTGTCACCCAGGCCGCAGTGCAGTGGTGTGATCTCGGCTCACTGAAACCTCTGCCTCCCAGGCTTGAACAATCCTCCCATCTTACCCTCCCGAGATGCTGAGACTACACGTAGGCACCACCACCCCACCCCCTGGCTAATTTTTTGTACTTTTTGTACAGACAGGGTTTCGCCACGTTGCTGAGGCTGGTCTCGAATTCCTGAGCTCAAGCAATCTCCCGCCTCAGCCTCCCAAAGTGTTGGGATTACAGGTGTGACCAACGTGCCCAGTCTACATTTGGTCTTTTATGCTCCATTTGCCTTCTCCCAGAGGGATGATTATGTTTTAAAGAGTTCCTACTGGTCATTGGTACAATGGCTGTAAGGTCCTTGTCCTCTGGCTTTGGACCAGTTGCCCGGTGGAGATAAACTAAGAGAAGACACCCAGTCTATACCGGGCTAAGAAACTGCTCTGCCCCTTCCTGATTCTCTGCATCTACAACCAATAGGCAGTTAAGACCTTTGGGCAAGAATTTCTGTAGGTTCGGAAATGCTCATATTGGTGCTATTTTTTATTTATCTCTCTGTCTGAGAAGTGCAAGGTGGGGACAGGTAAGAATAAAGCTGATCAGGGTGTAACTACAGTTATTAGTTACTTATTAGTTATTAGGAGTTTGACCTTCTTAGAGGGATGCAAAGATACATAGTGCAGTAACTGATGACCTATAAAATTTCATAGAAAAAGAAAAGAAGAGGAAGAAGAGTGAGATGGGAAGTGGGAATTAAATTTGTTTATCTCCTGAATAGATTTGTGTTATAGAACAGCTCTCTCCAAGAATAAAGTGTTTTGGTTTATCCAACTTACTTCTTATAGATAATGTTGAACAATTAGATGCCTATCTTTGAGTAATAATTTGTATTCTTTTACATCTGTTTCTGTTAGATCTACAGAGACTCAGAAATCACAACAGACTCTCAAGAAAATCATCTGAGATACAGAAAAAAATAGCTATTACATATACATTAGTAAGGTGGGTATAAGACAACTCATTAGTAAAAACTTTTCAGAAAATTTCCAACATAGCCATAATTTTACCTTCATTGCTTTTCAAATAAACCCAATGCCCTCCTCCTTTCTATGACAACATAAATGAGCTTCTTCCATTCTTTATTTTTAGACTTCCACTTAACTCTTTTCTATCTGTTCCTCGTGTGTTTTGAAGTATGAATTGCATATGGTTTTATGATTCCAACTGTCATATCCCTATATGCCCCCACTGACACATTGTCTTGAACACAAAAGCACTAATGTATATTTATCATTATACATTTTCATAAATCTGTTTGGGTTTTTAACCAAGCAAGGAGAAAAAAGGAAGGGAAGGGGGGAGAGAGGAGAGGAAAAAGAAGGAAAGGAAGGAAAAAAATGAATAGGAAGACAAGTCAATAGATATTTATTAAATACCATTGTTGGTATATGACACAGAGCTGGTACAACTACCTCTACATTGGTGCTATTTTAATTTGATTCCAAATACATGATATTGATTTTAAACTTAGAATCTGATGTAAGATCGAAGCTAGAAAAGTTACCTCCATACCATCAACATGTAAGGTCCGCCAATGTGACATGCAGACCTTCAACCTTGAATCAGGGAGTGGAGCACATGACATAGGTCTGGCCAGTTAGAACTTCTAATTCCTAGATATACCAAGTGACTTAGAGGTGGGCACATGAGCTAAGTTGGCCATTTCAGAGTAAATCCTGAATCCTGAAACTCATGTGTAAGTCACAGTAAGAAATGCTTTTTTATTTTCTCCAATTTACTTAGTCTAGAGGGGGAGCTGCTGGCAACCCATCTGGCCATGATGCATCATCTGAGAAGATAAATTAATATCCTGTGGCTGTCATAAGAAGTCACCATAAATTGGTGGCTTAAAACAACATAACTTTATTCTCTACTAGTGCTAGGAGCCAGGATTCTGTTCAATATTCATTTCAATAGGCTGAAAGCACAGTGTTGACAGGACCTTGCTTCCTCTAGATGCTCCATGGGAGAATAGGGTCCTTAGTGGCTGCATCAGATCTCTGCCGCCATCTTCACATTGCTGTCTCCTCTTCTGTGCATGTCAAATCTTCCTCTGCCTCACTCTTAAAGATACTTGTGATTGATTAGATTTAGGACCCACCCAGATCAACAGGATAATCTCCCCCAAGTCAAGATGCTTACCTTAATCACATCTACAAAGACTCCTTTTTCCTTAGAAGGTAATGTTTACAGGTTCCAGGGATTAGGGCTTAATGTATTTGGGTGGCTATTATTCAGCCTACTAAAGAAGGCAACACAGAAAAATAGGGACAGCAGGTTCTGACAACACTATCCAAATGTGTGGATTACTCTTCACCCTACATAACTTATCCCTGGACTTTTCAGTTGTGAGCCCCAAGATTTGTCAGTTTGAATTGAATTTTCAGTCACTTCGACCCAAGACAGTTCTGATTTAGGACTTCTAGTTGAGACCCTAAGTCTGTATTTTTGTGCTGGGTAACATTACGTATACCCTTTTTCTCTTTCTGTGGATCAGAGAGATTCAGGATCCTTTCTTTACTTTTTTTATAACCATCACAATCTATTTTTTTTCCTATAGGATCCACTCTGCCCACACCAATTACTCAATTCACTATTTCTTTCTATATCTAATATCAGTGCATGGTCATATTTTGTTGTTAACCTGCTTGTTATTCCATGAAGATGTATGGAAAAGATTAAAGTTTTAATATTCTCAGAAAATTCTCATGACAGTTATTATCTGGTCTATTAACATCAATTACATAAAAGGGTGAGCCCAGGACATTGACGATCTCTCAAGAGATAAATTCAAGGACAGATGGGGAAGAAACAGGGTCTCATGTAAGATAAAAGCTAGAAAAGTATTAGTGTTAGTCTCCTAGAGCTGCCATACAAAGTACAACAAATGAATTGGCTTAAAACAACAGCAATTTATTCACCCACAGTCTTGGAGGCTAGAAGTGTAAAGTCTGAAGTCAAAGTGCCAGCAAGGCCATGCTCCCTCCAAAGATTCTAGGGAAAAATCCTTTCTGAACACCTCCTAGCTTCTAGTTGCTAGCAATCCTTGTTCAAATCTCCCTTTGCTTATAATGACACAAAATCATTGGAATAGACCCACCTTAATCCAGTATGACCTAATTCTTTTCTTTATTGATATATAATGTTTTACATATTATGGGGTACATGTGATATCCCAAATACTCTGACTTGATCATTACAAATTCTATGCATTTAAAGTACTTTTTAATCCATCACCTTGAGCATTTATTTGTGTTGATAACATTTCAAGTCCTCTCATCTCTCTACTTTGAAATATGCAATCTATTGTTGCTAAATATGATCACCCTAGTCTGCTATTGGACATTAGAATTTATGTCTTCTATGTAACTGTAAGTTTGTACTCATTCACCAACATCTCCTCATTTCCCCTTCCTACCCTCACACCCTTCTCAGCCTCCAGTCCTTTATCCTTCTAGTCCTAGCTCCATGAGGTCAAGTTTTTTAGCTCCCACATATGAGTGATAACATGCAGAGTTTGTCTTTCTGTGGCTGGTTTATTTCACTTAACATAATAACTTCCAGTTCCATCTATGTTGCTGCAAATGATATGATTTCATTCTTTTTCATGGCTGAATAGCATTCCATTATGTATATATACCATGTTCTCTTTATTTGTCCACTGATGGACACTTACGTTGATTCCACATCTATGCTATTGTGAATGTGCTGCAATAAACATAGGGGGTGCAGGTATCACTCTGATACACTGATTTATTTTCCTTTAGTAGCTATATAATAGAGAGCAGGGATTGCTGGGTCATATGGTAGTTCTATTTTTAGTTTGAGAAATCTCTACATTGTTTTTCATTGTGGTTGTACTAACTTACATTCCCTTCAATGGTGTATAATAATTTATTTTTCTCCACATCCTGACCAGCATCTGTAATTTCTTATCTTTTTAATAATAGTCATTCTGACTGGGGTAAGGTGATATCTCATTGTGGTTTTAATTTCCATGTCCTTGATGCTTAGGGATGTTGAGCATACTTGTATATACCTATCGGCCATTTGTATGTCTTCTTTTGGGACATGCATGTCCTTTGCCCACTTTTTAATGGGATTATTTGCTTTTTGTTGTTGTTGTGTTGAGTTTCTTGTATGTTCTGGATATTAGTCCCTTGTTTAATGAATAGTTTGCAAATATTTTCTCCTGTTCAACTGGTTGTCTCTTCACTTTGTTGATGGTTTCCTTTGCTCTGATGATGCTTTTTAGTTTAATATAGTCCCATGTGTCTATTTTTGTTTTAGTTGCTGTGCTTTTGAGGTCTTAGCCATAATATTTTTGCCTAGATTAAATGTCCTGAAGTATTTTCCCTGTGGTTTTTTCTAGTAGTTTTTATAGTTTCATATCCTACATTTAAATCTTTTATCCATCTTGGGTTGATTTTTTGTATATGGGGGAGAAACAGGGGTCCAGTTTTATTATTCTGCATAGGATATTTAATTTTCCCAGCACCATTTATTGAAAAGCATGTCCTTTCCCCAGTGTATGTTCTTGGCACCTTTGTTGAAAATCAGTTGACTGTAAATATGCGGATTTATTTCTGGTTGCTCTATTCTGTTCCTCATTGATCTGCATGTTTATTTTTATACTAATACCATGCTGTTTTGGTTACTATAGCCTTGTAATATAGCTTGAAGTCAGGCAGTGTGTTACATCCAGCTCCTTTCTTTTTGTTCTGGATTGCTTTGGCTCTGCTGGCTTTTTGTTCTATATAAATTTTAGATTTTTTTTCCTATTTCTGTGAAAAATTACATTGGCATTTTGATAGGAATTGAACTGAATATGTATATTGCTTTGGGCAGTACAGTCATTTTAATGATACTGATTCTTCCAATCCATGAGCATGGACTGTTTTTCCATTTGTTTGTGTCCTCTTCCACTTTTTTCATCAGTGTTTGCAGTTTTCCTTGTAGCAATCTTTGACCACCTTGGTTACATTTATTCCTAGATATTTTTTTATTTTTATTTTTTGCAGCTATTGCAAATGGGATTGCTGTGTTGATTTTTCAGCTATTTCATTATTGGTGTATATAAACACTACTGATTTTTGCATATTGATTTTCTATCCTGCAACTTTACTGAATTTGCTTACCAGCTCTAGGAGTATTTTGATGGACCTGTTAGGTTTTCTTAATATAAGATCATGGCACCTGCAAAGGGAGACAATTTTACATCCTCTTTTCCAATTTGAATGCCCTTTATTTTTTTCTCTTGCCTGATTGCTCTGGCTAGGACTTCCAGCATTATGTTGAATAGGAGTGGTGAGAGTGGGCATCCTTGTCTTCCATATGACAAGGATTCTTAGCTTGACTACATCTGTAAAGACCTTATTTACAAATAAGGTGACATTTCTAGGTGCCAGAGGTTAGGACTTCAGCATATCTTCTTAGAGACTACAAATCAATCCACAACAGGCTAAGGGAAGGCAAAGTGATATTCAGGTCATCCAGAATGACCTAAACTCTGTTGGATTTAACATTGAAAATATATTTTGTGAATACAGTTAGTTGTAATCTCCTTTAGTGACACACATAATTACAAATAATGGCACTGAGAAGTGATACAGCTCTTCCTTCTCTGATTAATACCATACTGAGAAAGGGCATCACAGAATGTTGGTTTCTCTGCTGCAGAATGACTGAAATCATAGTGCTTTTGTTTCAAACAACTTACTAAACTCAAGGAAGGAACTCAGAAAAAAGAATGCCAGATAGTCTCACTAAATAGCCAACTAAGCTTAGAACTATTTAGAAACAAAATGAATCAAACAAGGTGAATCATTTCAGATGGTCACTTACTCGTCGCAAATATTTTAAATAGCTCAGCTACATCTGAGTGATGTCTTATTCATCAAGAAATGTCTTACAGAGATAATGTTTGAAATACAGTCAGAAGGCCTAGCTTCTATGCCAGACTCTATCACTAACCAAGTATAATTTAGGAAAGATGTTTAAATGGTTTAGGTATTAGTTTCTTTTCTCTGTGAAATAAAAGAGTTGATAATCTGCATAAATTCAAAGATTTCTTCCTCCTCACAAACATTTCCTTAAAAATATTCTATTCTTTACTATGGTCACGTTAACATTTATATAACATGTTCTGCATAGCTCAATTAATTATAGGTAAGTCCTAGTATACTTGAGGGTGTCTTTTATCATCTGAGATTAAAATGCATGAAGAGGAGGCACAAAACATTATAGATGCCAGATGGCTGCCACGGCTCCAACCATCATGTCTTCACAAAGCAATGTTCAAAACAGGAAGGGTAGGAAGAGAGTAGAGACTCCTCTTATATATCTTTGTACTAAATGACAAACCCTTTTCAGACGCCTCTGAGCAAACTTCTCCTCATGTCCCATTAGCCAGGACTGAGTCACAGACCCACACCATAGCAACAAAGAGTCAGGGAAAACTAGTGTTTAGCATTTTCAGCCTCTGTCGCAGGAGACAGGCTTTAACAGCAAGGAAGAAAGGGGAGGGGAATGGCTAGTCATCAGGCAACATATAACTTCAGCTTCAGACACCCTGCTCCAAAAGAAAGTGACCTTAAAACCTTTGTACAGGCTCTGACAGACCTTAAGCAGGAGACAGAGTGGGGTCGCCTGTAGAGACAATGAGAGATGAGGAATTTGAGACATATTAGATTTTTGTTGGTCATACCAACCACTTTTCTTTCTTTCCTTCCTTCTGCTTCCTTCCTCCCTCCTTCCGTCCCTCCCTCCCTCCCTTCCTCCTTCCTTCCTTCCATTTGAGACAAGGTCTCACTTTGTTGCCCAGGCCAGAGTGAAGTGGCACAAACATGGCTCACTGCAGCCTTAACCTCCTAGGCTCAAGCAATCCTTCTGCTTCAGCCTTCCAAAGTGCTGGGATTACAGGCATGGGCCACCAACAACTTTGACATGGTCTAGGCGATGCCACTTATTAGCTGTATAATCTTGGATAAGTTATTTAGTAGTATCTCTCTGAGGCTCAGTTCCTTTTTCTGTAAAATGGGTGTAATACCTGTCTCATAGGTTTGTGATAGCCACTTTGGGGCCATGAGACGGGCGAAATATATGAGAACCAAAAAATAGTTTTGAATGAAGAGTCTTAGGAAGGCCAGCTCCTGAGTGCATAATAGGAGTAGATGGGGAAGAAAAGCAAAGAGATGTTCTTGCGGACTGTGATTATGTGCTAAACCTGAACCTCTATGAGTTCAAGAAATACAAATTAAAAATTTGAGTTAAATTGCGATTATATATTTGTTGAGACATAGCTCAAACAATTCACCACAGGGGCCATTACGTTATACACACAAAAAAATAGTGATAATATCTCACATTCACTGAGCATTTAACCTGCATCAGGCATACACTACGTAGGTGTTCCACACACAGTTTCATTTACTGCTCACAATGCCCCTAAGACAGGAACACCTAATATCTCCACTTTTCACCTGAAGAAACTGAGATTTAGTGACCGTAGTAACTTGCCAAACACCCCACGAAGTACGTAACAAAGCAAAGGCTTAAGTTGACGGCTGACTGTAAGCTTCCCCTGATATTGTCCCACTTAGTGACTCCCAGTGTGTTCTCCTGGCCTGCTGTGCCTCTCTCTAGTGTCACACTTGCCAGATAGTGTTGAAGTGAACTTTTCATTTGTCTCTCTATCCAGCTGGTTTGAACTATTTGTCTTTGGATCCTAAACCTAGCATATGTTGGAGTTAGATAAGTTTACCAACATAAATTGAATTAATGAACAAATACATTGGAGGATCAGCAATATAAAAAAGAGCGATAAGTTCAGAAGAAGGGAGGTAGCTGCAGGCAGCGGAAGTTGGGAAAGGCTTTGTGGGTGAGGCAGGGCCTCAGCCAAGCTGGAAGAGGGAGAAAACTTAAATGTATAGGGAGGTGGGAGAGAAGACTGGGAGGAAATATTATTTTAGCAAAGGCCAAATGCCTAAAATGTTTTTTGGTTCTAATTCTACCTCTCCAGCAGAATATTTTTAGTTCATTATGCCATAGCATGAATAAATGTAATACATTATTTCCATGTCAGCCAGCCCCTTCTGCTGGACCACAGGCATAAAATATGGCCTCCGCTGCATTATGATCTCCTTCCAGATACAACAATCAACTGAAAATATAAAATTGCATTGAAGGTCAGAAACCCATGGACAGCTTGCATCCAACCATATATACTGCATTTAAAAAATTCCATAGGAAACATGGCCAGTGTTCACCTAGTGTGAATCACACAGCATCCTAAAAATTAAGATAGACTCTAATTTGAACCCAGGCAGAACCTTTTAAACACCTTATATCGCTAGCATCTAAAAAAGCAAAAAGTCACTTTTCTTGATTATTACTACTCAGACGCCACCACCCAGAACTTTCAATTAACTGGGGTAAGAAACAAAACACAAGAACCTAAGTGTTATTTTCTGAACTTTGTATTGAAATATGCACACAGAAAGTATACATATTATAAGCATACAGCTAATGAATTTCACAGTTGAACAGATCCCTGTAACCAATGTCTAGCTCAGGAAAGAACATTCATAGCATCCCATGCCTCATGCCTCATTCCACTCAGCAACCCTAAGGATAATGCTTCTCCTAGTTTCCAACACCAAAGTTAAGTTTTTCCTGGTTTTGTATTTTAGATAGAAAAGATCCCGTAGCCTGTATTATTTTGGGTCTGGCTTCCATCACTCAGCATTATATTTCTGACACTCATCCATATTGTTGTGCATAGTAATAGATCATCTCTTCACATTTTTTGTCCAGTAGCTGTTCTCAAAGTGTGGTTCGCAAGTATGATCCAGAAGTAAACTATTTACAGGAAGACACAATTTGCCTTTTTCACTGCACAAAAGCAACAGTGGAAAAAATGGCTGGTGCCTTACCACAAATCAAGGGAATTGCACCAAATGGTTCTAGTCATCACTCTCTTAATTGTTCAACATCACGCATTACCAGTCAACAGAAAGAAACAATTATTTTCCATAAAGCTAGTTTAACTTAATCATGTCTTGGTAAAAAAAAAAAAAAAAAATTAATTAATTTGGCCAGTTGCAATGGCTCATGTCTATGATCCCAACACTTTGGAAGGCTGAGGCAGAAGGATCACTTGAAGCCAGGAGTCCAGGACCAGCCTGGGCAGCAAAGCAAGACTCCATCTCTACAAAAAAAAAAAAAAAAAAAAAAAAAAAAAAATTGGCCAGTATGTTGGTGTACACCTGTAGCCCCAGCTATCTGGGAGGCTGATAGGAAGATCACTTGAGTCCAGGAGTTCGAGACTGCAGTGAGCTATGACTGCACCACTGCACTCCAGCCTGGGCAACTGAGTTAGATCTTGTCTCAAAAAAATTAAAAATTAAAAAATTTTAATTGTATTACTTCTCAACTCTTGAGTACATATCTTTTTAATATTTTCTGTGTGATGTAAAGTGTTTATAAAATACTTCTGCAACAGAAAGGAAAGGACAAGGGATGAAAAGAGCTCATGAGGAAAAGCAGTTGAGTTGTAAGCTAAACTAGTCACTTTTATCATGAAAAGAAATTATTTGAAGGAATGATGGGAAAACTGTGGCTATTCAGACTTAGGTACTTGACAAACATTTTCTCAAAAATAAATGAAGTGTGCCTGCAACTTCCAGAAAAGCAACTGTCAGCATTTGATGCCAATGATAAAACTTGAGCTTTCAAACAAAAATTAGAATTCTGGAAAACATATCCACCACCATTAACATGAAGACTTCCTGATTTTAAAAAATATTATATAAAGAAATATTGAAACATTTGTAGGATTTCAGAAATTCAGTGAATGAATATTGCCCAGATAACCAATGTATAACACAAAATCATCTGTGGGTAAAAGATCCACTCAAAGTACAGCGGATTTTAATTACATATAATATGGGACGTTCATTGACATGGTTTCAGAATCCACACTGAAATAAATCTTTAAGACGCTACCACTTTTCAAGTCTTGGTGTATTATCTAAGAAGGATATTCACATTTTAAAAAAGCAATTTATTACTTACCTGTGTGAGGTTGGATTTTTTCATATATAGTTAACCCTTGAACAATGTGGGGGGTTAGGGGAGCTGGCCCCCATGCAGTTGAAAATCCACATATAACTTTTTTGACTCTCCCAGAACTTAACTGCTAATAGCCTACTATTGACCAGAAGCTTTACTGGTAACAGAAACAGTCAAATCACACATTTGTATACGTATCATATACTGTATTGTTACAATAAAGCAAGCTAGAGAAAAAAATGTTACTAAGAAAATCATGGCCAGGTACAGTGGCTCACACCTGTAATCACAGCACTGTGGGAGGCTGAGGTGAGGAGATCACTTGAGGCCAGGAGTTTGAGACCAGCCTGGCCAACATGGCAAAACTCCATCTCTACTAAAAATAAAAAATTAGCTGGGCGTGGTGGCATGTGCCTGTAGTCCCAGATACTCAGGAGGCTGAGACATGAGAATCACTTAAACACGGGAGGCGAAGCTTGCAGTGAGCCAAGATCGCGCCACTACCCTCCAGACTGGGTGACAGAGCGAGACTCTGTCTCAATAAATAAATAAATAAATGAAAATTGTAACAGAACATATATTTACTATTTATTAGGTGAAAGTGGATTGTCATAAAGGCCTTCATCCTCATCATCTTCATGCTGAGTAGATTGAGGAGGAGGAAGAGGAATGGTTGGTTTTGCTGACTCAGGGATGGCAGAGGCAGAAGAAGTAGAGGTGAATAAGGAGGCAGGAGAGGCAGGCACATTGCAACTTTTATTGGAAAAAAAATCCATATAAATTGACCTGCACAGTTCAGACTCATGTTCTTCAAGGGTCAACTGTACTTTGAATAAAACATACAGCAACAGATTAAACGAAAAAGCAGAGATGAGAAACTCAGCTATTTTCTCATAAGCGAGATATTAAAATGTAAAAGAAGGCCTCTCTCTCACTAAATTTTCGTACTGGAAAATTAATTTTTAATAAACATGCTATTTACATTAGCCTACAATGAGTTTATTATTTTTAAATGTTTATAAATATTTTTTAAATTTCTGTTTCAAGTTATACTACAGTAAATATCAGTAGTTATACCCACAAAATTGAAAGTTCTTTGGAGTTCTCAATGATTTTTAAGGATGTAAGGGTACTGAGACCAAAAAGTTTGAGAATCCCTGCTGCACAGTATTTCATTGTGAGCAGTAGTTTAATTTTAGCAGTCACTTCTGGGAATATTCTTGAGATAGTTAATATTTAGCTTAGTTTCCTCATCTGGTTTTTCTGCTTGTGGTTTCTTCTTCTCTCCAGTCCCTCTTGCATGGGCCAATCAGATCATTCTCCAATGCAGTTTTTACTGTGGCTATTACATCAGGTGCACTCTCTTCTTCCTGGCAGGAATATTTTAGAAGGCTTTACCAAGAATGTGGAACTACACTGTGGCTTTAAGAATTTGGCCAGAAAGAGGTCAGAGGAGGACAGAGCAAACTTGAGAAATGTAAGCAAAAGACTTTTTCTTGGATTATGGATATGGTTTCCTGGGCTTCTCAGTGTAACATCATCTTCTAACACCACATACTATAAAACAATCTTCCTGTGTTTTGGTAAGACATAATCCTGCTTTGTTGTCATAGTGCATACCACTACCTGGCTTTTTTGTTTTGTGTTGTTTTTATGTTTTAATTTTCTTTCCTCTCACTGCCTTCCCCAGAATGTAAGCTCAAAGACTGCAGAGACCTTGCCTGTCTTGTGTATTGACTAGAATTGTATATGAAACACGGTAAATAGCTAATACGTCTTTGTTTAAATAGTTGAATCACCTGGTCTTTATTTTGCAATTCATTCAGAACTTAGAAAAGTTCTAAGATCCAGAATTTTGTTTTACTTCATGGGATATTAGGCTTTTCTTCATTTGGGCATATAAGGTAATAATGACATGAAGTATTTTACAGTTTCCAGAGCTAAATTTTGACTTAAAATATTACCTTTCCTTTCCTTGGTCTTATTCCATTTTTGTTAGCCATATAGGCAGTTGCTGGTAAGTAACTTCACAACTCTCTGGAAATGTATGGCTTATTTAAGATTGCCATCATGTGTCTTCAAAATTATTTCTTATTTGAGCTCTAAATATTTATCAATTTACGTATTTCTTTATAAATTACAATCTCCATTCTGTTCCTTAAATGCCTCAACTCATGTAGATTTTTAGATTTAATCTTCTGTAAGAGAACATACTTCCTAAGATTGACTTCTTAAGAGTTTTGAAGTTGGAAGAAAATATTTTTATTTAAATGTTACCAGCATTCTATATGTACCAATATAAAAATATCTTCAAGATGTGCTATTAATTATATATAAAGCAACAGTATGTATACTTTGTTCTTATTTATAGTTTATATAGTCCTATATATGTTTTCATTATGTAGACTAACTCTGATAGAAGGTAACATGAAACTTGAAAACATGCTCTTGGGAAGGGGATGGCAGGACTGAGAAAGGGGTGGAATGGAAGGGGATTGACTTTTAAATTTTTTTTTGTTGTTGTTCTTTTTTAGAGACAGAGTCTTGCTCTGCCACCCAAGCTGAAGTGCGATGAAATGATCTCAGCTTACTACAGGGTTGAACTCCTGGATTCAAGACTTTCTCCCGCCTTGGCCACCCAAGTAGCTGGAACTACAGGCATGTACCATCACACCCAGCTTATATACGTATATAATTCTTTTTGGAGATACAGGGTCTCACTACATTGCCCAGACTGGTCTCAAACTCCTGTCCTCAAGACGATCCTCTGCTTCTGCCTCCCAAAGTGCTGGGATTACAGGAATAAACCACCAGGCTCAGTCCAATGTTTTTGATATCAGATACCCTTTGGTATCTTTAAAATTTTGTACATTATATATGCATTAGTTAATTATTGAATTTTAAAGAAGTAAATTATATGGATAAAGGTGTGTCTACATACACCAATTTAAAGACAGAGATTAGCAGAAAATATTAAAAATGTAACTCGATTACCTGCTGTATACAAGGAACTTACTTCAAACATTTGAAATAAATATAACAAATTAAATGAATAGAAAAATACATATTATGTAAAAATTAATCAAAAGAAAGTGAGAATAGTTATATTTGTATCAGATAAAATAGACTTATTAGCAGAGAAATTTACCAGAGACAGAGTGACATTACACAATGTTTTTAAAATTTATTATTATTATTACTATTATTATTATAGAGGCAGCATATAATGCTGTCACTCAGGCTGGAGTGCAGTGGCATGATCATAGCTCACTGTAGCCTTCAACTCCTGGGCTGAGTCAATCCTCCTGCCTCAGCTGTTGGAGTAGCTAGGACTACAGGTGTGCACCACCATTCCCAGCTATTTTATTTTTTGTAGAAATGGAATATTACTCTGTTTCCCAGGCTGGTCTCAAACTCCTGGCCTCAAGCAGTCCTCCTACCTTGGCCTCCTAAAGCACTGGGGATTACAGGCATTGATCATTGCCTGAGCTTGACCCTATGTAATGTTAGAAGCGTGAATCTACCAGGAGAACATAGAAGTCCTAGATGTGTGTACAAAAAACAACACAGTTATGAAATATCTGAAACAAAAACTGGTGAAACTGAAAAGAGAAATAGACGAATCTACAATTATAGGTGGAAACTTCAATAGCCCTCTTTCAACAATTGACATAATAACTAGGCAGAAAATCAGCAAGAATATAGAAAACTTAACACCATCTACAAATAGGATCTAATTGATATTTATGGAACACTCCACCAGACAAACAGCAGAATACACATTCTTCTCAAGAACCCATGGAACCTATGCTGAGATAGATCATATCCTGGGCCATAAAACACACCTCAACAAATTTAAAGGACTGAAACCATACAAAGTGTATTGTCTGACTGCAATGGAAATAAACTAGAAATCAACAACAGAATGATAAACAATGCATTTCTAAATAATCTATGGATCAAAGAGGAAGTCCCAAAAGAACTGGATGAAAATGAAAGTACAGCATATAAAAATTTGTGGGACACAGCTAAAGCAGTGTTTAGAGGGAAATTTACAGCATTAAATGCTTACATTAGGACAGAGAAAAAGTCTGAAATAAATAACCTAAACTCCTACCTCAAGAACATAGAAAAAGAAGAGAAAAATGAACACGAAATAAATAAAAGGAAGAAAATAAAGCAGAAATTGATGAATGTGAAGCCAGAAAAATAACTCAAAAAATCAATAAAACTAAAACTTAATTATTTGAGAAGATCAATTACATTGACAAACCTCTAGCAAGACTGAGAAAGAAAAAGAAAATCCACAAATTAACAATACTAAAAATAAAACAAAGAATATCATGACAGATCCTACAGATATTAAAAAGATAATATGGGAATACTGTGAGGAATTCTACATGTAAAACTCTGGCAATTTTGATGAAATGGACCAACTCCTTGGAAATCACAAAGTACAGCAACAAATTCAGAATGAAATAGATCATTTGTGTAGTCCAATAACTATAAAGAAAATTAAATTCATAATTTAAAAGTTCTCCCAAAATAAATTATCAGGCCCAGATAGTTTCACTGGAGAATTCTTCCCAATGTTTACAGAAGAATTAACACCAATTTTACACAGTTTCCTCTGGAAAATATAACACTCCTAATTCATTTTATGAAGCTATTATTACCCTATTATCAAAATCATAGGGAGATAGTACAAAAAAAAAGATCATAGGCCAATATTACTCATGAAATACATGTAAAAGTTCTTAAGAAAAATTTGCAAATAGAATTCAGTAATATATCAGATAAATTAAGTATATTCCATGACTAAGTGGGCATATTTCAGGGGATGTAAGGTTAGTTCAATATTTGAAAATCAATCAGTGAATCCACCATTTAACAGACTAAAGAAAAATGTCACATGATCATTCCGCTTGAGAATGAGCACTTGAAAAAATTCAACACCCATTCATACCAAAAGCTCTCAGAAAACTAGAAACAAAAGTGCATTTCCCCAACTGGATAAAGCAACTATTATACTTAATGATGAAATATTTAATGCTTTCCCTCAAAGATCAGAAAGAAGACAAAGACATCTCCTCTTATCACTCTTATTCTCTTATAGTACTGGAAGTTCTATTTAGTACAATAAAGCAAGAAAAGGAAATAAAAATTATTGACTAGAAAGAAAGAAATAAGACTAATTCTATTTGTATATATAATTGTCTACACAGAAATTCCTAAGGAATCTACAAGCAATCTCCTAAAAATACTAAGTGAGTTCAACAAGGTCGTAGGATAGAAAATGAACATATAAAAATTGATTCTATTTCATTATACTAGCAATGAACACATAAACACTAAAATTAAAAATACAACTTACAATAACTCAAAAAATGAAATATTTTAGTGTAAATTCAACAAAACATAAACAGTATTTATATGATGAAAGTTACAAAATGCTGATGAAGGAAATAAAAAAAATATCTAAATAACTAGAGACACAGGCTGTGTTTAATGACTGGTAGACTCAACATATTAAAAATGTTAATTTTCTCCAAATAGATATATAGGCTTAAACCAATTCCTTTCAAAATCCCAGGCAGAATTTTTGTAGATAGGGGCAAAAATCTTTCTTTCTAACATTTATGTGATAAAGGGAGAAAAATAGCTTTAAATTTTTTTAATAAAGTGAGAGAAATCAATCTATTTAATTTTATGACTTATTATGTAGCTATAGTAATCAAAATTGTATAATACTGGTAGAAGGACACACACATATATCAGGGGAACTGAACAGAAAATCCAGAAACACAGCCAAACAAATATGCCTAACTGACTTTTGACAAAGGTGCAAAAGCAGTTCAATGGAGGAGGAACAGCCTTTTCAATATATGGTGCTGGAGCAATTGGACATCCATAGGAATATAAATACATATGAACTTCACAGTTTATTACACATAAAAATTAACCCAAAATGGATTGCAGACTTAAGTGTAATTTGCAAAACTGTTTTGCATTCTATGTTAGAAAAAACAGGATAAAAATTTTGGAATCGAGGTCTAGGCAAATTTGTGCTCTCTTTGGTAGCACATATACTAAAATTGGAATGATACAGAGAAGATTAGCATGGCCCCTGAACAAGGATGACACACATATTCATGAAGCGCTCCATAATTTTCAAAACAGACCCAGCTGAGGAATGACTCTGAGAGTTTGAAGACTGGTTCACTGAACTGACTCAGTCAGACAAACATAAAGAAAAAACAATATCTTAATAGAAAAAAAAAAAACCCTCCGAAAATTATGGGATTACATAAACAGACCAAATCTGTGACTCACTGGCGTCCCTGAAGAGAGAAACAAGCAACTTGGAAACATATTTGAGTATATCATCCATGAAAATTTCCCCCAACCTCACTAGAGAGGCCAACATTCAAATTCAGGAAAGGCAGAAAATGCCTGTGAGATACTGTACAAGACGACCACCCCCAAGACACACAGTCATCAGATTTTCCACGATTGATATAAAAGGAAGACAGAGAGAAGGGGAAAGTCACCTACAAAGGGAAACTTGACAGGCTAATAGTAGACTTTTCAGCAGAAATCCTACAAGCCAGAAGAGATTGGCAGGGGGTGTTATATTCAACATTCTTAAAGAAAAGAAACTCTAATAAAAAATTTCATATCCAGCCAAACTAAGCTTTTAATATAAAGATTCTTTTCAGACAAGCAAATGCTAAAGGAGGTATCTGTTAGGTCTAAGGGAATTAATTACCACCAGGTCTACCTTACAAGCAGTCCTTAAGGAAGTGCTAAATATGGAAATAAAAGACTGTTACTAGCCACCACAAAAACACACTTAAGTACACAGACCATTGACACTATAAAGCAACTACACAATCAAGTCTGCATAATAACCAGCTAACAACATGATGACAGGATCAAATTTGCACATATCAATATTAATCTTGAAGGTAAATGTACTAAATACTGCAATTAGAAAGCACAGAGTGGCAAGCTGAATACAGAAGTAAGACCTAACTGTACCCAGTCTTCAAGAGACCCATCTCACATACAATGACACTGTAAGCTTAAAGTAAAGGGATGGAAAAAAATATCTACCAAGAAAATGGAAAATAGAAAAAGAAAGGAGGGGTTCCTATTCTAATTTCAGACAAAACAGACTTTAAACCAACAATAATCAAAAGAGACAAGAACATTACATAATGGTAAGCGGTTCAATTCAACAGGAAGGCCTAACTACTCTAAATATATATGCACCCAACACAGGAGCACCCAGATTCATAAAACAAGTTCTTAGAGATCTGAGAAGAGACATAGATAACAATACAATAATAATGGGAGATGTAAACATCTCACCAACAGTAATAAACAAATCATTAAGGCAGAAAAGTAACAAAGATATTCAGGACCTAAACTCGACATGTAACCAAATAGACCTAGCCGATATCTATAGAACTCTCTACCCCAAAATAGCAGAACATACATTCTTCTCATCTGCACATGGCACATACTCTAAAATTGACCATATAATCAGCCATAAAATAATTTTTAGCAAATTCAAAAAAAAAAAACACAAAAAACAAAAATCATACCAACCACATTCAGACTACAGTGCAATAAAATGAAAAACAGTACCAAGAAGATTACTCAGCACCATACAATTACATGGAAATTAAACAATCTTCCCTGGAATGATTTCTGAATAAACAATGAAATTAAAGCAAAAATCAAGACATTCTCTAAAATTAATGAGAACAAAGATATAGCATACCAGAATCTCCAGGACTCAGCTAAAGCAGTATTAAGAGGAAACTTCATAGCATGAAATACCCACATTAAAAAGTTAGAAAGATCTCATATTAACAACATAACATCACATCTTGAGGAACTAGAAAAACAAGAGCAAACCAATCTCAAAACTAACAGAAGACAAGAAATAACCAAAATCAGAACTGAACCGAGAGAAATTAAGATGCAGAAAATCAGACAAAAGATCAACAACACCCTAAGGTAGTTATTTGAAAGAATAAATAAGATAGATTGACTGCTAGCTGGACTAACAAAGAAAAAAAAGAGAGCAGATCCAAACAAACACAATCAGAAATGACAAAGGGGACATTACTGCTGACTCCACAGAAATACAAAAAAAAAAAAAGAAAGAAAAAATCAGAGACTATTATGAACACACATATGCACGCAAACTGGAAAACCTGCAAGAAATGGATAAATTCACGAAAACATACAACTTCCCATACTGAACCAGGAAGAAATTCAAACCCTGAACAGATCAATAATGAGTTCCAAAATTGAATCCCTAATAAAAAGCCTAACAACCAGAAAAATCCCAGAACCAAGTAGATTCACACTGAATTCTACCAGACACATAAAGAAGAGCTGGTACCATTTCTATTTCAACTCTTCCAAAAAACTGAAAAGGAAGGACTCCTCCCCAACTCATTCTACTAAGCCAGCATTACTGTGATACCAAAACCTGGCAGAGGCACAACAACAACATAAACTTCAGGCCAATATCCATGATGAACACAGATGCAAAAATCCTCAACTCAATACTAGCAAACCAAATTCAGTAGTACATCAAAAAGCTAACCCGCTGCCATCAAGTAAGTTTTATCCCTGGAATGCAAGGTTGGTTCAGCATACACAAACTAATGTGATTCATCACATAAACAGAACCAAAAGAAAAACCACATGATCATCTCAATAGATGCAGAAAAGGCAGTCAATAAAATTCAGCATCCTTCATGTTAAAAACTCTCAACAAACCAGGCATTGAAGAAACATATTTAAAAATAATAAGGGCTATCTACGACAAACTCACAGCTAACATCCTACCGAATGGGCAAAAGCTGGAAGTATTCCCCTTGAGAACTAGAACAAGACAAGGATGCCCCTCTCTCACCACTCCTATTCAACACAGTACAGGGAAACCCTAGCCAGACTTATCAGGCAAGAGAAAGAAATAAAAGGTATCCAATAAAAAGAGAGGGAAGTCAAACTATCTTTGTTTGCAAATGATATGATTCTACACTGAGAAAACCCCACAGTCTCTGCCCAAAACCTCCAAAAGCTGAAGAACAACTTCAGCAAAGTTTCAAGATACAAAATCAATGTACAAAAATCAGTAGCATTTCTATTCAATAATAATGTCCAAGCTGAGTGCTAAATCAAGAATGCTATCCTATTCACAATTGCCACAAAAAAATACAATACCTAGGAAATGCAGTTCACCAGGGAGATGAAAGATCTCTACAAGGAGAACTACAAAACACTGCTCAAAGAAGTCAGAGATGACACAAATGAATAGAAAAATATTCCATGCTCATGGATAGGAAGAATCAATATTGCTAAAATGGCCATACTGTCCACAGCAATGTACAGATTCAATGCTATTCCTACCAAACTGCCAATGGCCTTTTTCTCAGAATTAGAAAAAACTATTTTGAGCTTCATATAGAACCAATATGCAGAGCCCAAATAGCCAGGACAATCCTAAGCAAAAAGAACTAGTTGAAGGCATCACATTATCTGTCTTCAAACTGTACCACAAGACTACAGTAACTAAAGCAGCATGGTACTGGCACAAAATTAGACACATACAGCAAAGGACCAGAATAGAGAGCCCAGGAATAAAGCCATACATCTACAACCATCTTATCTTTGACACAACTGACAGAAATTAACAATGAGGAAAGGATTCTCTATTCAATATGCAGAATATTGAAACTGGATCCCTTTCTTATACCATATACAAAATCAGCTCAAGAAAGATTAAAGACAAATACAAAACTGAAAATTATAAATATCCTAGAAGAAAACCTAGGAAATGCCATTCTAGACATAGGCCTTGGCAGAGATTTTATGATGAAGATGCCAAAGACAATTGTAAGAAAAACAAAAATTGACAAGGGGGGACCTAATTAAACTAAAGAGCTTCTAAACAGCAAAAGAAACTATCAGCAGAGTAAACAGACAACCCATACAACAGGAAAAAATATTTGCACACTATGCTTCTGACAAAGTCTACTATCTATAATCTGTAAGGCACTTAAATTAACAATCTAAAATAACACCATTAACAAGTGGGCAAAAACATAAACAGACACTTTTCAAAAGAAGATATATACACAGCCACAAAGCATTTAAAAAATTCCCAACATCTCTAATCGTCAGAGAAATGCAATTTAAAACCACATGAGATACTATCTCACACCATTCAGAATGGCTATTAAAATGTTAAAAAATATATAGCAGATGCTGGCAAGGCTGCAGAGAAAAGGGAGCACTTATACACTGTTGGTGGGAATGTAAGTTAGTTCAGCCACTAATTTCAAGTAGTTTGGTGATTTCTCAAAGTACTTAAAATAGAACTGCCATTTGGCCCAGCAATCTCATTATTGGGTACATACCCAAAGGAATATAAATCTTTCTACTATAAAGACATATGTGCATATATGTTCATCAAAGTACTATTCACAATAGCAAAGACATGTAATCAACCTAAATGTCTATCAATGGTAGACTGGATAAAGAAAATGTGGTACATATATACCATAAAATACTACACAGCCATAAAAAAAAAGAATGAGATCATGTCCTTTGTAGCAACATGTATGGAGCAGGAGTCCATTTTCCTAAATGAACTAACACAGTAACAGAAAACCAAACACCAAATGTTCTCACTTATAAGTGGGAGCTAAACACTGAGTAAACATGGACACAAAGAAGAAAATGCGAGACACAGAGGCCTACTTGTGCAGGGTAGAAGTAAGGTGAGGATCGAACTACAGCCTATCAGGTACTATGCTAATTACCTAAGTGATGAAATCATATGTACACCACCCCCTCAACACACAATTTATCTATAGAATGAACCTGCATGTGTACCCTGAAACTGAAATAAAAGTTAAAAAAAAAGAGTTCTTAGACTTGACACCAGAGACACAATTCATAAAAGGAAATCTTGATAGGCTTGATCGAAATGAAAATGTTTGCTCTGCAAAAGACCATAAAGAGGCTGAAAAGACAAGTCATACTCTGGGAGAAAATACTTGTAAATCACCTATCTAACAAAGAGCTAGTATCTAGAATGTATAAAGAACTCTTAAAACTCAAGAGTGAAAAAACAAATCATTGAATTAGAAAATGAACAAAAGAGATGGTGTATTTGTCCTTGTTACATCAGTTGTTTGAGAAGACTTGAATTTAGACTATAAAAAGGAGATGCAGATATAAATTTTACTACATACTGGAAAGGAAATGGAAAAAAGAAACAGGCTAAACTTTGGAACTCATACTCATGATGTTATTTAGAACTAAATAATCCAGAATATATAGATGCTGGACTAACAAATTCTGAAGCAAATTATGTGTAGCCCTGAAGATCACAGGCCAACCTCTATAGGTGCAGCTGGAGTCCTCCCTATATGGTATTCCCACTGTCAATCCTAGGAGAAGCCTGAACTGAAAATAGAGCGATTCTGGGGGGCGGGGGCAGGGGGACTTTCACTGGAGAAGGAAAACATTCCTTTCTGTGGGCCTCCTGCGAGGATTTAAACACTCTCAGACAAAGCTAGAGAGTGAGCAGTCCCTTTAGCAACCCTGGGACATGGCTAGAGGATGTCCTGGATGTCAGCTATTCTGTGCAGTACTTCCCAACATTACCCCTGCCCACACCCCATGTTCCATAAAGTTTTGTGGGAACGCGTAGCCTGGTTTCTACTGTGTGGAATTAGGAGAGGACCTCGTTTTCACTTTAGATGAAGTAGCTTAGTGTACAAAGAGAACCTCTGTCCTCCTTAGCCAAGAGTCATAGAGATGGTAAAATCATCTTTGTATATCAATGTAATGACTTCACAAAGGTCATTACAACAGAGATATCTGTGTGGTAGCTTCGTAGGAAGCCTAAATGGAACAGCTGCTCTGTCCTGCGCACACTCAAAACAGCACACACTTGGTGCTGGAAAGCTGATGGAACCTATGAGGGAAGAGGCCAGTTTCCTGCAATCAGGCTGGTCTGTGAGACTAGAGTTAATATCACTTGGGTATTAAGAGGAAACAACATAATATATGACAGTCATTGGTTGTTGAGACTGGGACATTTGGGTTTTACTAAGTTAAGAGAAAAGATCATTCTCCCCTTTTCAATAACACAATGTCTTTTCATTAGAAGCCTGAAATAGCAGGGTTTTTTTCTGCTGTTCCATTCCTTCGAAACCCTACTCATAATTAGCTTCCCACAACTCCTCCTAGGTTTCTTCCACCATTACTCATCAGCCTGGTCTATTTGTGTTACCAATTATGCTTTCACAACCTCCATCAGTTTCACCAAGTTTAGTACCATCTTTTTAAAGTTCATGCTGTAGATCTTTGGGGAACATAGGTTCTTCTCCCTTATTATTATTATTAAACGCTTCCAAGTTCATCTGATATATTCACAGAAGTCCTTAATCTGAGGTATGTGGCTATGAGAGTTTGTGAATAAAATCAAGTGACCCATGAGTTTAGACAGGAAAAATATTGCATATCTTTATTTTAGTTAACCTCTCACTGCAATTTAGCATTTTCTGCTATTATTAACATAAGCAGTAAATCACAATGAAATAAATAGAACAGCAGCTACTTTTATACTATATTTTAATTGTTTCAGGTATATCAAAATTCATTTATGCTCATCACTAGTTAAAATTAGATGTGCCACTAGATCAAATGTTTGCAAATAAACACATACAACACAAATTTAAAAAATATTTTGGTAACTCTTTCAATATAATTTGTGTCCTTTGTAACCCTGTATTTTTATGAAATAATGTGTTCTTACACATTATTCTGAGAAGGGATCCATAGACTTAACTAAGCTGTCCAAGGAAATAATTCTAAAAAATAGCAAAAAAGTTCTTGGAATAGCTAAAAGTCTCTACACTATAATAGGGAAAAAATTAAAAGCAACCTAAATGCCCAGTAACAGAAGACTGGTGAAATAATGCAGTCGCTAAATATAATGCTGTAGAAGACTATTTAAGGGCCTATGTGGAAAGACGATCACGATATATTATGTAAAAGAAAAGGTTGTTGTGATTTTTTTTTTGTAAATCAAACACGGTAGCATATACACCTACACCTAAAAAAACAAAAAATAGATGTCAGGACACACACAAGGATGCTAAGGTGGTTATTTACAGGATGGTGGGAACTGTGAGTAATCTTTTTGATTATCTCAGTTGTAGAAATTTTCTATGAACTTGTAATTATTTTTGCAAGAAAAATCAATAAAAATTATTATCTTTAAAAGAAATGAAATCCTAAGAAAGTATTCAAAAAGATATTTAATTCTTAATTATGATCAACTATGCACTCATTCATTCAACAAATACATCTCAGTTCAATAGTCAATATTATAGGAGGAATTAATGCTATCTACAGAATTCACTATCATTATGGAAAAAAATCAGATTTTCATACCACTGGTTTAGAAGCTGAATGAGTAAAAGTTTTGGTTAAGCACCATTTATCAACTTTCTAGCCAATGGGACCTACAGTCAATGCTGTCTTTGTACAAATACCAGATATTCATTCCTTTCAAAAACTGTGTCCCATCAATCAATAATTTTGACTTCAGAAAGTTATTTTTGTTTTGTTTCGCTAATTTGTATTTTTGTTTTTTGTGTCTTGTAACAAAGCAAAAATGAATAAATCCTCTCATGCAAGTCCTCCTATTAAAAACAAGCAAAATTATTACAACTCTCTTTTGAATTTACATTCTTCATGAGAAAACTCTTTCTTCCATAATTGTGTCATATTTTAAATAATGTTGAATAATTCTGAATCATAATGCCACTGGAAAAAAATTCAGTTATTTTATTTTTATATCTGAGTATTAGGAATTCCAAAATGCTACTGGGATAAATACGCCTATCATACTTATATGTTAACAATATCATATTAGCTGGAAAAAATTGTATTAGGTTTTAAGAATGCTCCTAAGTGAAGATTTTGTGACTTTAAAATACAACTCTTCTAAAATTAGACATTCATCTAATATGCAAGATAAAGTAATTGGCCTGATATCATTGGTTGTATTCATAAAAGCACCAATATTTACATATGAAATGAATGTCATGCCCTCTAAACAGTAACCTTGGGAGACCTCAGACTAGCTTCAGTGACATATCCCTTTGCTCAGAACAATTTTAGGACCTCTCTTTTAGAGCTGTCTTTAGGCTGTTTCATTTTATTTTAAACAAATATCTTTAAAGGTTACAAAACTTTGCCCCTTACAGTTGGATTTGTCTCCTCAATAATTAAAAGCAACCTAGGAGATGGAGCCCTGGGGGCACCAGGGAGAAAAAAGTGGACATAACAGTAGATTGGAGAATGTACTGTGACACTTTATATTAGGGGTAATATTCAACATACTCAACAATAGCTAAGGCAGAACACAGAGCAGTCAGAACTGGTGGGATTGGAGCAGGGACCTGGAGGACCTTAACCCAGATCCACATATTAACTCTATAGTAGCTGGATAATGAGGTATTTGAAATGTTCTAGGTGGTCCCACAGGGGAAACTGTAGCAGCGGGGATGAATGGACACTTTGGAGTTTCTGAGCTGTGACATTTACCAACCAATAAAGGAGAATATGAGTTTTTAATATCCACTGAATATTGGTCTTTTCAAAAAGTAAAGCGGCCACTGCTGTTCCTGTGTGGCTCCTGCATTGACTCTGAAGGCACTGCCCAAGAGTTGTTAGAAAGGGTCAAGCAACAGCAGCAATATTGGAATTAATGTGCAGGGATCCCAGGATAACTATTTCGGAGGGTACTATTTAGCTAAATATTTATTCTCTAAACTCATTAGAAACAGGCTCTATTCCTTTTTCATCTTCCTGCACTAGCACCAAACACAACACTTAGCATATAGTTGCTAAATAGTTGTTGAGTGAATGGCATGTTTGTTAAAGAAAAATAACTTCAAAGTAAAAATCTCATATTTAAGATTTTAAAAATTATTTTTATTTTTATATTAGGAAAATAATTCATTTTTTTGCAGATAATTCCAAAGATCTCTTTGAAGAGACTAATTCACCAATATTCCTGACTCAAAAATACTTTGGATATCTGCCTACTTTCCTCTGGAAAGCAGTCCTTTTCAATGCTCTTTTCATTATTACCTGACTTAAAAAGCCACAAGTAGATGTGAATCTGCATTTAAGTCCTTTAAGTTCCTATTATTTCTAGCCAAAAAGAACCTTCCTTTATGGTCTTATAATAGGTCAGACTTAAGGTTTTCCCAACCTGGGGCTAACATTCTTTGGCTTCCGGCCAACATTTATCAGGCTGCGGGTGTCTAGTGCTGTGCTAAGCATTTAATAAGTCATTTACTTCTAACAACTTTTACAGTTGAGGAAACTAAGCCACAGAGGAACTAAGCAATTTCCCCATATTATATAGCTAGTAAGTGATGAAGATATGTTTTGAATGCAATTAGATTCCAGAGCTGAGCATCCTTGATCCACACAGTATAATAAGGAGCAGGAGCTTGTTTTCAATCAATCAATAGGCAGAAATTGAAGGTTATCCTGTATCTAAAAAGTACCTTAGAGCTCCCATTATACTCTCTGTTTATTGAACACATACAATGTTCCAGGGACTATTCTAGGTTCTGGGAAGGCAACTAAGGGACACAATCTCTTTCTGGTTGGCAGACATAGCACCTAGAAACTTACTCTAGTGTTCTAGGGTAACTTTTTCCACTACTCCAAACGGAGAAAAAATGACTTCCCTGTGTTCAGTTTGAATTCTGGATTCTGAGGAATTGCCATCTTTGATGGCTTTCAAAATTCATCCTACTGCTTTCTTCCTTCTGGATCCCCCTGGGGCAATATTTCATCACCTTTGACATTCTAAGGATAATAACAGAGAAAGGAGACGGTGGAGGATGGGAGAAAAGCACATGGATGACTTGAGTGCAGGGATCATGCAAACATTCCATTAACATGGGCAGCTTTGTCCTGTTACTGCAGGGTTACCTCATAGAAAGCTGCTGTTCAGAGCTGGTGCCCCCAGGCTAACTGTTTCATATACAAATATTATGTTTTAGAAGGCACTGGAAGTCATACAGTGGCCTCATTTATTATTATAATTAGGAACAATAGTAACAGTAACTGAACTTTGTACCTTCCTACACTGATTAAGTTGTACTTTAAGGGAGGTTAATAAATAGCCAAAGAGAAGGCTAGCAAAGAACTAAAGCTGGAATGGTAAACCGTACTAAATATCCAAACAAGCTGAGAGAGAAATATATTTTTTCACCATAAAATTATGTAATATGTGTTGAAAGGTTGGTCTGCTGTGTAGGTGGACTTAGTGACCCATCCCATCCCTGCTCCGCTAAGATTTCAAGGTAAAAAAAGAGTTTTCTAACAACAGCAAAACACAGTTATTTCCCCTTTTCTCTGAAAACCAAAACTCCCAATGCTTAAAGTCATCCTAATGTTCTCAATTACTTATTTTTAAATTTATTTTCTGATTGTATAATATGTGGCCTTATATTTTTTTTTCTGGAACAGAATTCATTATGTATTTTAAATAGAAGCAAACAGACCAAAAAAAAAAAAAATAGATACATCAAGGATTGGCAGATTCTGCTCCTTCACCTAAAGATTTGGTCTATGTAAAACTACAACTTCCTTTGGAAGAAATCGTGTTTTAAGTTGTGCTCAGTCACTTTCACTTTAGTGTGAAGGAGTACTTGAATCTTTTTGAAGAACAGATTTTTATCAGAAGATAGAAAGCAATATTTGCCATCCTTTTTTGAAAAGCAAACGTTTCCAGTCCTTTCCTTTGTTCTTTTTCCTTATTCTTGGCCCAAGAACAGGACTGCTTTAACCTAATAAACTCCAAAGTCTTTCTTTCTGGAAATGATGAGGTACATCCATCTTCTATCTAGTGAGAGAGAAATCATACTTAAATCTCAAATTTAAAGAGAATCTCTGGGGAGAGATAGCATGGGGAGAAATGCCAGATATAGATGATGGGGAGGAAGGCAGAAAATCACACTGCCATGTGTGTACCTATGCAACAATCTTGCATGTTCTTCACATGTACCCCAAAACTTAAAATGCAATAAAAAAATATATATATATAAAAGAGAATCTCTCCTGCACACTCTTTTATCATACTCAAGAAAAAATAACCAAGTTGACCACCCTATAGTCACATAACCCATGAGATTAAAATGCCAAAGGGTTTTTATCAAAGAGGTTACAGAAAACCAGTCCCTTTGGCTCATGGAGTATGTCTGGTTTTTCTTTAAACCTTCACCTCTTCTGTGTTTAAGTCATCAGACCAGTAAGACACGATGCTCAAAGTTTAAAATTTTAAGTCTAAGAATGATACGGAACATGCAAAATGAATATTACAGCACACAATTGTGCTTTGGGGAAACTATGATGTAATATCCTGAAAAACAAATTCAAGTCATAAAAATGTAGTTTACTGACCCCTGGAGAGAATTGTATCCACAGGTCCGGGAACCATGTCTTGTCAAACACCCTCACTCCACGTCTGAGCCCTTTTGCTCTATGTGGTTTTTCCCTCGGGGATCATTATTGGGCTTCATAATGATTAGTTTGTGTATGAAAAAGGAAAGTTCAGGACTATAATTTCATACATACTTAGAAAAAATCATATAAAGAAAATTCAGTAGCGAGACAAGTAATCTCCTGGAGCCTGCTGTGACCACGAGGATACCTGTGAGAAGGACAGGCTGATAAATGAATGTGCCCAGCACGCAAGGAGGAGGCGAGCCACGTGGAGGAAAGCTTTGTCTCCCTGCAGCTTAGCGAGCGCTGCTTTCCTGGTCTCCACTTCAGAAACAATGTAAGTATCCACAGAGAAGCAGACGGCAGGTATTAAAGCAAATATGTATAAGACTGTCCAAGTCAGAAATTCACTAACAAAAGAGGGACAAAGGGAAGGGGTATATTTCTTTTAATTTTTCCAACTATTTACTTATAGAGATACTTGATTAATAGGAGCCTAAGTGAGAGGTATACCAAAGCAAAGTGGAGCTGAAAACAAGGTCCAGAGGTAAAACCAGATTGAGCATGGAGGGGACAGAGACAGGAGGAGACCCCAGGCAGAACGTGTGATCAGTCCCTCAGCTCACCTCTGCAAAGGCTGCCTTCTCTACAGATTGCCAGGTCCTCTCACCTGGAGAGACAGCATTGCCTAGAGAAGGGAAAAACCTGTCTAAATTCTAGGTTGGGCCAGTATGGTGATTCACGCCTATAATCACAACACTTTGGGAGGCCAAGGCAGGCGGCTAGCTCGAGCTCAGGAGTTCGACACCAGCCTGGGAAATATAGTGAGATCCCATCTCTATGAAAAAATACAAAAATTAGTCAAGTGTGGTGGTGCACACCTGTGGTCCCAGCTACTTGAGAGGCTGAGGTGGGAGGATCACTTGAGTCCAGAAGGTTGAGGCTGCAGTGAACTGTGATCCTGCCATTGTACTCCAGCCTGGGTGACAAAGCAAGACTGTCACATACACACCAAAAACTGTCCAGGTTGGCCCCTCACCTGGAGCCAATTACTTAATGTCCCTGTGCTTCAGTTTTCTCATCTGTGAAGGGGGTAGCAATAGGACATGCCTCAGTTTGAAGACACCTACAATAGTGCTTGGCACATAGCAATGGCTCAGTAAATGTTAGGTTTTAGTACATTCTTGTCAACAGTCATGTCAACATATGACTTCGCTTTTAAAAAAGAAGTATTAAAAATCTGTCCAACCCCTTGCAGCTGTACTTAAGCTTCAATGAAAAGGAGAGGTGACTTCCCCACTTTGCCTTCCTCAGGTGAAATAACTTGAGGACTCTCTACATTTTTTAAAATTTGTATTCATCTCTGTATTCCTCTATGAACAAAAATAAACCCCTTGGAAAAGCAGCATGAAAACTGGCATCTGGGGTTTTTCAGAGTAGACAGCTGAGTAGGGGAGAAGTTGCGAGCCTGTGTTCCACTTGGGACAGAAAATTAAGCAGGAGAAACTTGGAAAGAGAAGGCTGTGGAAAAAAAGAAGGGAATGGCAGAAACAAGCAAGGGTGGGTCTCTGGATTTGAACTGGGACAGATGCCTTTAGCCTGATATAGACCAAGTTGCCCTGACCTAGTACCTAACACTGTGATTCTCAGCTGAAGGAGGCAGTGGCCTAACAGCAGGGAGAAATGAAACTAATGAAAGTGCTGAACATGTGCACATAAAGGCCAAAAAATACAAGCTCAAGAATCATTTTGTAAGAGTCATATTTGTGGCCTTCTTAATTGAGAATGTCTGTTAAAAGAGGCATATTCATGATTTTCATCTCATTACTTCAGTCAAAAGCATTACTCTAACAAGCAGTCATCATCATCCCTAGACTGAACTAATGCAACAGCCTGCCAGCTGCTCTTCTGCATTCTACTCTTACCTGACCGTGCTCCATTCTCTACACAGAGCCTGAGTTATTTTCATAAGATAAAAAGGTATATCACTCCCTGATTACAACATATCACATTTAGAAGAAATTCAAATTTCTACCATGACCTGTAGGAACGTGCATTATCTGACCCTTGCCTACTTTTTGACCTCATCTTGTATCCCCACTTTTTTATTGTAATGGTGCTACACTGGCCTTTCAATCCCCAGCTGGTTCCTGCCTCAGGGCCTTTGCACTGGCTATTTCTTCCTCACAACTGGTCACAGTGCTCAAGTCCTGGCTCAATATTACTACCTTTTTCAAACTCTCGCATCTAAAAAAGATTCCCCCTAATAATTATCTGTCACTAATTAAAATTCTTATGTATTTATTTGCAAGTTTATTATCATTTTCCCCTTATTAGAACATACATGAAATCAGGGATCTTGTTTACTCAGCACTTAGTATTTTCTGCCTGGCATAAAGTAAGCTCCCATTAGGTATCTGTTGAAAAAGTAAATAAATAATAAGCAAACAGAACCCAGATGCAAAAGAAGAAAAGAAAAATGTGTTTATGAGAATATACTTCAAAAGGGTTGAATGGCTGAAAGGGTATTAGGAAAATTTTTCTCTGTGGTTAGAAATTCAAAAAATGTTAAGCAATGATCTAGATATTCAATTGATTGATGACTTCTGTCTAGTTTCTTATTCCTGTAATTCAGATCCCAGCCTTCCATTAATGGTTGAAAACCTTTCAGACAATCTACACAGAGTTTGGAATAGAAACTTAATGGAGATAACTGTCCAGTTCAAAACTGCAGACACTGAAAACTAGTCTATCAGAGGAACTCTGGGCTATGCTTCCATTCTGCCCTATTAATTCAATTACTAGGAAAGTCACTCTAACTATTGAATGAAACAGAATGAAAATACATGAAAATGAAAAATTATTTCAAAATAACAAAGGACCCAAGAAAAATTATCTTTCACAGGAATAGACCTGTACATAATGCCGTATTAAACAACATGTGATTTGAGACTGGAAAGCATGAGTTACTGATTTTGTAAATAATAAATTTTGGCATGAACATGTCATCTGTTTGGCAATTTGCACATCCATATTTCATAATTAGGTCATGACTCCTTTTCATCATGTGGGGCTAAGTCCTCTATCAAGCTCAAAGTAAACCTTGCTTTACAACAATCAAATGCTTTCAGTTTGTGTTATGTTCAGTAATTGGTTGTTTCAAATATAACTTTTAAGTAATCAATAATAAAATGCTATATTGAGTAGATATTCAAATACTGATGCCATAACAAGTTGCTATCTCTTTACGAATTTTGTAGAATCTGTCATTACAGATACTTCAAGATTTTGCAGTTCACTTTGTTTGCTTTCCAAGGCTGCAGACAATTTAACAGAATTTCCTAAGACTCATTGGACATACAGAGTCCTGAGCCCTGTCCATGAAGATTCTGCTCCTGCAGATCTAAGTTGAGGTTCAGGAATCAGTATTTGTTTAAAAGGCTTCCAAAGTCTTAATAAGCCTTGCCAGGGTTAGGAAACAGTGATTTTATTCCAACCTCCATCTCAGTCAAGAATCCTTCGTCCACATTTCTAATGAATTGTGACTCAGAAGTGTGTTGGGCTCTTCCAGAGGAGGGTAATCACATTCTCTATCTAGTTTGTTAACCTTTACTGGAAAAGTCTGATTGTCAAAAGCTTTTGTTTATATTAAACTGAAATGGGTCTGCCAGCAACTTCTTCGAATAGGTCTAGTTCTGTCCTCTGGAATAACAAGGATTATTATGTATGAAAGCCTTTCATGTCTTAATATAGCTTTCAGGTTCCCCACAAGTCTTTTCCTCTACAGCTAAACAGCTGGTTTCCACAATTGCTCACAAATCTTTTATCATCCAATGTATGTCTACATCTTACTGCATCACCCATGCATTCTTTCCCAGGCTTTCCTCTCCACCACTGCCAGAACTAGGTTCCTAAACGAGTTTATGGACCACTTGGCCCTGCACAGCAATGCACTGGCATGCACCCTACACTGTGGCCCTCAAATGCTGAATGCCAAATGATGCCACAATGTGAAGAAATTGTCACCAGTCCATGGTGAAATGAGAAAAATAAGAACAATATGGCTAAGTTTATTCAATCTAAAAGATTGTACTTTCTATGTCATGTCCTGCTCCAGTCTCTTTTTAAATTTAATTTCTTTTTTAAAAAAATGCAACTACAGGGGCCAGCTGTGGTGGCTCACGCCTGTAATCCCAGCACTTTGGGAGGCCAAGGTAAGCAAATCACAAGGTCAGGAGTTCGAGACCACCTGGCCAACATGGTGAAACCCTGTCTCCAATAAAACACAAAAAATTAGCCAGGTGTGGTGGCACATGCCTGTAATCCCAGCTACTTGGGAGGCTGAAGCAGGATAATTGCTTCAATCTGGGAGGCAGAGGTTGCAGTGAGCTGAGATTGTGCCATTGTACTCCAGCCTGGGCAACAGGGTGAGACTCCATTTCAAAAAAAAAAGAGAAAAAAATCTATAAGGATAAAAGATAGTTTCCTAGTTTGTTTGTTATAACAAAACATCAGCACTCCTATGTTGATGAACGTCTATTTCTTTTAGAATTGTACTCATCCTTGAAGACCAAAAACTGGGAACCAGTGCCCTAGCTGTGTTTCCTTCACTGATATACCAATGTTCTCTAATTTTACCTCTGCCTTTTGAACACCCATCACATCATAAGATACTGTGGCTCACAAATTATTAGAATCTTAAATCATTAAAATCACCTGTTTTTTTTAAAAAATGCAGATTCCCAGGGTCCATCACCAGAAATTACGGTTCAGTAGGTCTAAGGTGAGTCTCAGTATCTGCATTTTTAAAAGCTCCTCAAAATGATTTTAATTATTATTCAGGTTTAAAAAAGTACTTTCCTGATGTGCATTTCCTCAGTGTGTCTCTTCTGTGTATGTATAACTTAATATCAGGGAACAGGGTTAAAGAGCAGGAGTCTAGTCAGGTGTGTTAAAGCAGCCAGGGGAGATGTCAATCTATAAATGCTTAGCATGCTCTTTCTTTTAGGTATGAACACATCTGCAATTCTTATCCTTTGCCCCCTCTCTTTCTTCTTGGACCAGGTGTCCTTTGCTTTAGGTTTAGACATGCTTGATCAACCTGCTCAACTCTACTTTTCCTCTTCTTCCTAAAAAAATAATTAATCCAATAAATTGACTCCAGCACCCCCTGGTTTTTATCAATATTTCTGTTACAAAGTAGTACCCAAACTGGACATAATACTAATACATAATAATCCTTCATCTGGATGCCAACATCTATTAATATAGCTAAAGATCATTTTCACTTTTAAAGAAGCAATATCACGCTGATGTTATTTTGATGTTTGGACCAATCCAACGATCTGGCTTCATCTGAATTCCAACAAGCAGATCTCCTCTTCCAATCCCACTGTTATTTAAAAATACAACTTCACGTTATACATTTATTCAAGTTATACAACCTCAAGTTACAAATTATATCAGATTGATTCTGGTATCTTCTCAAGAGATCATAATCATTTTGAATATTGCCAATCAACACATTGAATCTCTTCTCCAAAGAGTGTCTTATGTAATGGATCATATGTAAACTCGATAAAATAACATCAACGTTGCCATTCAAATAATTGATAAAGTCACTCTAACTATTGAATGTAACAGAATGTAACAGATTAAAACAAAAGGATTATTTCCTAAAGGTTTCCCTCCCAGTACGTTGTTTATCCAGCTATGAAATCACCTACCTAGAGTCTCACCCATATCACATTTAAAATCTCTACAGTTTCCATCAAGACATAATACAAATGGTCACAATAAATATCATAGTAAATCTACATTAATTTACATTAAAAGATAATTTGAAGAATTTTTTTTTCAAATACATCATTTAAAACATACTTCACTGCATCTATAACATTCCATAGACCTCTAAGAATGTCACCAAAAACAAAAAAAAAAAGGAGAAAATAATAATGGTAGTTTGACCTATGCTTAGTCTATATTAACAATAAAATTTTTTTCCATAAGCTCTCACATTTTCTGATTAAACACATGTACTACTTTTTATTTACTAGAAATCAACATTAAGATTACTAGCTAGTAATTTTCAGAATCTGCTATTTAGCTCCTATAAGAGTTACAGTAGGCTACAATGTGCTATGTTAATAAACAACCCTAAAAATCTCAGTGGTGTATGACAAACATATATTTCTCATTGTGATGTGTATCCATTGTGAATTGGCTGCTGCTCTAATTGATGTCACATTCATTCCAGAGCCCAGGCTAGAAGCAGCCCCTGTGTAGAATATGTCACTGGTCTTGTGGCAGAGGAAGAAGAGAGATGGCAGAAATACAGTGGTTCTTAAGGGTTTTGTTTGGAAGTAGCTCTTGCTTGGAATGTCACTCCTCACATTCCATTGGCTGCAGCAAGACACATGGCCAAGTCTGACATTGATGGAGTAGGAAGTATAATCTTCCTGTACAAAGAGGTCCACTAAAAGGTGCCTGCAGAAAAAAGTAGCGAATACTTTCAGCAGTTAATGCAATCTATCACATCCTTCCTTTTGAAAATTGGGGTCATATGTACCTTTCTCCATTCTTTTGAATTTTCCCTCTGTCCTACAAAATTTCTCAAAAGGATATGATAGTTTTATGTTCATCCTAATGAGATTGTTTATTCCTAAAATGTGATTTGTCTGGGTCTAGGGATTTGAATTCATCTAAAATATTTAAGTTATTGTTAACCTTCTCTTATCATGGCTGTGAAGACATCTTAATGCATTAATCTTTCCATATTGTCAGCTTAACAATCATTATTCTTGGTATAGACAGAGGAAAAGCAGAAGTGCAATGTTTTCTTTTAACATGATACCATCATTCTCAAGCATTGGACCTATAATTTTCATCTATCTATTGTTCTGAAAATAGCTATAAAAATTGCTGCTGCTGTCTCTAGCGGTTTTTTGAGCCTCAGCTAATCCTTGGCCTTAACTCTCTTGAAATTCTCATTCTATTCCCTTATGTTCTCCTCAGTTATATGCTTTCTCATCTATAATTTACATAAAGGTCCTCCAGCCTTATTAGACAACTTGTAGCAAAAATATGCTGGGTTCTTTACCAACTTCCCCATTTTTTTGTCCCATTGAAAATATTTTTAATTACATATCCAGAATTTCATAATTCAGCTGTTCTTATCACCATGAAATTATATTCATTTTTGACTCTTCTTAAAATCTCTTTATTTTTTAAAAAATTCCATCAGCTATTATTTGATGATCCATCTTTATTATATTCTCACAGTTTATTTTCTAACGACATAATTATGGGAGGCAATGTGGCAGAAAGGCTAAAAGCTCAGTCTCTGGAGATGCAATTTGAATCTTGGCTATTTTACTTATGAGTCATTTAACCTTTTAGACAAGTCATTTATCATCTTTTTACTCATCTGTAAAATGGGGACAATTACAGCACTTTCTTTTTACTGTTATCATTAGGATCGAATTAATTAATTTATGTAAAGTACTTAGAACAGTGCCTGGCATATAAGTAGCCTCAAATGTCTGTTAAATATTGGGACATATAGTCAAAACCTCCTCAGGCCATAGTTTTTCTGCTTATGCTGAGATACAGAGGGTACAATTTCTTACAGTCTTGTAGAGTACCATTCCTCTTTGCCAAGAATCATTTCCTTTAGCACTTGCTAAAAGTACTCAGCAAACTGGGAGCCAGCATCCCACAGCACAAGGATGGGAAAGGAGTTCCAGTTCAACATGGTGAGCTCCATGGAATATTGTGCAGCCATAAAAATGAATGAAATCATGTCCTTTGTAACAACGTGGTTGCAGCTGGAGGCCATTATCCTAAGCAAATTAATATAGGAACAGAAAACCAAATACCGCATGTTGACATTTATAAGTGGGAGCTCACTGTTGGGTACTCGTTGACATAAAGATGGCAACGACAGACACTGGGGACTACTACAGGAGAGAGGAAGGAAGGGACAGGGTTGAAAAACTATAAGGTACCATGCTCAGTACCTGGGTGACAGGATCATCTGTACCCCAAACCTTGGCATCATGCAATATACTCAGGTAACAAACCTGCACATGTAACCCCTGAATCTAAAAAAAAGGTTGAAATTATTTAAAAATTAAGAATTAAAAAAATAAACTTATGAAGGATTACACTGCCAAAAATAAAAGACAGTGAGCTGAGGACACAGGTTGCCGCAAAAAGACGATAAAGAAATTCAAAGGGGAATGAGGCCTTAACAGCAAAAAGAAGAGAGATGAATCAACAAATACCAAGGGACAGAATGCAGATAGAATCCTGTGGACATGTGAAATGGAGTATGGGAGGCTGCAGGAGAGACAGCAGAAGGGGCCACAGCAAAGATAGCACCTAATTCTCCAGTGGGAACTCTGGGGAAGGCTCATGGCACAGAGTGAGCAGGCAGAGTAGAGGACAGTGAGAGCAGGGTGTCATTGAATGTCCTTCAGTAAAGAACCCACACTTTCTGACCCCCCTCCCCCACCCACACACACTCAACACACTCCAGGACTTCTGAAGGAAGCCTAGCATTCACTTTGCAGGATAAAACCAGCACAGGCACCGAAAGATACTGAAAAAAGTACAGGCTACCAGAGAGAGCCCTGGGTTCCCCAACCCACCATGGCCACCCCCTCAATCCCCCAATTCAAATCCTGTATACTAAGCCCTTCCTGCTTACAAAGAATCTTCAATTCAGGGCAGAGCAACCTGGAGAAAGAAAGTGCTTATCAAGCAGCCAAGAAAACCAATACCCCCAACTTGGAATAATCAATCTAAACATTTATTCTAAAACAACAACTGATAAGCAAGGACTACCAGACATATAAGAAACACCAATGGCTTTAAAGAGAAAGAGAAAGATAAAAACAAGAGCAGCTGACCCAGGAGAATACAATAGACATGCAAGAACAGGAAAAAACTTTAAAAAAAATTCTAAGTTGACTCTTCATGAGTTTTTAAATAACGTTGTAACCTTATAAACAAACACAGGAATCTATAAAAATGTGACAGAGCACAATAAAAACTAGGTGTTAAAAGATTTTTCCAATGCAAAAATAAAAAATTTATAGAAAAGCAGTGAAATAAAAAGTCTTAGAACATGGAATGGAAACACAAAAAGATGAAACAGATGACAGAGAACATGAGAGTCATCAAGTATCAATCTACAAAGTTCAATGCTCCACCAGTTGGGGTTCCAGAAAGCAAACAGAGAAAATAGAGGAAAGGAAATTACTTTTTTTGAAAAAAGGAAGAAAATGTCTCAAAGCTGAAGGAAGACAGAAGCTATCAAACTGAAAAGGCCACTGAATATTTGCTCAGCAGGATGAATTTAAAGGAACTGGTATTTAGACATATATTGATGAATAAAGACAAAAGGCCACTGGAGCAATGTCATCAGTGCTCTGAGGGGGAAAGTATTTTGAACCAGTAAGTATATCCCCAGTCAAGTAACAATCAAGTGTGAGGACAAGCAAAATCATTTTAGGAACAAAGAAAAAGGACTGTTATCAACCTAGCCCTCCTTGTCACCAAATCCTCTCTGACGAAATTACCTGCAAACATACTTCAAGAGAGTAAAGGCAAAAACCAAGAAAGAGGAAGATGTGGGATATAGGAAACTGTGGAACAAATCCAAAAAGAAAATAAAAAGAAATCCCAGAGTAACGGTTCATAGCAGACATAGAAGCAACATCCAAATTAAAATAGAAAATCAGTAGGCTCTGAGAAGATTGTTGATAAAACATACTGTGTCTTTAACTGAGAAAAATGAGCACAAATCTGAAACATTTCAGTGATAGAGTGAAGAAGCTATATTTCTTCATTCAACAAGAAAAAGAAATGGCAATTAAAACCCACAATTAAAATTTAGTATGCAAAAACATAAATTCTAAATACGAAGCAATCAAAATGTGATATACCTTTTAAAAAGTATAATAAAAGATAATTTATTTGACTTTGATGATAAAAATACTATTTATCAGTGTTATAACACTAAAACCATGAAAAGAAAGTATAATCTAGCACCTTATTCAACTCCACAGTACTTAATACTTATATAGTTTCGGGGGGTAAAAAACAAACTTCATAGGCTTTAAAAATAAATTATAGAAAATTTAATAACATTTTCAGAACAAAATGTTAAATGTGAAAGAAAGGGTATAGCTGATGGATATTAAAGGGAGGAGGGGAAAGATGCAGGTTTTATTATTATCATCTTATACAGTATTCACTCAACGGATATATCTAAAGTTGAGGAAACAAGAAATCAGATATACAGTTATCACAGACACAGAAAAAGTCACAACCAAAAACAAAGAAAAACTAAAATTAATAATATAATATCAAACATTGGGAGAAAGAATGGGAAAAAAGTTGAGTAGTGTTTCAATAGGTTAAATCCACAACATTTAGAGAAGAAAATCATCAATCACGTTTAAAGTTGACTAATCAAGAAATAACAATATAAACATATTATCAGATTTATGGAAAGATCTTTTTGAAAAAATTAAAAATAATTTTAACTCAGAAGAATGAGATTTGCAAAAAGGACAGAAAACAGTATATTTTACTACTAAATATTTTTATAGATAATTTGTCTATAATCTTCCTATAATCTAATATTTCTATAGATGCTTTTGTATTTAGTGTCTCAATCTCTCTTCAGGCGAGCACCATTTTGTGTAATATAAAGGCTTAGACCTATATAGACAGCCAGTAATTAATGATGTAATAAAATAATAGGTCCCATAGCCAGGCTCTGTGGGAGAATATGGTAGTCACAGGTGGGATCATTGCTCACTGAGCAGGCTGACCAAAGGTGATGCCATGCCTTGGGTAACTACAAAGGCATGTGAAGTCCCCTCCCCAGAATCCCAGGCAAATATTTATTTTCAGCTTAACTAAGCTTCTAAGATTCCTACAGCTCAGTAGAGATGGAACTATTCACAGGTAGACATTCTACCATCACTGCAGTCAGTTTTCAGTATGCCCTGAAAGCTCTATCCTTGCACTAGGACTTGAAGAGCTAAAACACAACACTTAGGTAATTGTTTTTAAGTTCAGTAGTCTTGGGTACTGAATTATTTACTTCAACAAAGATTACTGAGTGCCCACTTTGTGTAAGGCACTAGGGGAAATACAAAGATTAACAAGTCACAGTCCTTTTCTTGGGAGCCTTCAAACCATTGAGCAAGAGAGAGTTGTTCCTGCAACTGAATGACTCTTGGGTAAACAATGGAATTAAGGCAGAAAACATGAAGTTCTTTGAAACTAATGAGAACAAAGAGACAATGTACCAGAATCTCTGCGATACAACTAAAGTGGTATTAGGAAAATTCATGGCATTAAATGCCCACATCAAAAAGCTAGAAAGGTCTCAAGTTAACAACCTAACATCACAGCTAACAGAACTAGAGAACCAAGAGAAAACAAACCCTGAAGCTGTAGAAGACAAGAAATAACCAAGATGAGAGCTGAACTGAAGGAGAGCTGGAGACATGAAGAACCCTTCAAAAATCAACAAATCAGGAGCTGTTGTTTTTTTTTTTGGAAAAATAATTAATAAACTAGACTTCTAGCTAGACTAATAAAGAAGAAAAGAGAGAAGAATCAAATAAACACAACCAGAAATGATAAGGGGGATATCATCACTGATCTCACAGAAATATAAACAACTATCAATAAACAACTCTATGCGCATAAACTAGAAAATCTAGATAAAATGGATAAATTCTTCGACATATACACCTTCCTGAGACTGAAACAGGAAGAAATTGAATCCCTGAAGAGGCCAAAAACAAGTTCTGAAATCGAGACAGTAATAAATCTCCTACGAACCAAATGAAGCCCAGGACCAGAGAGATTCACAGCTGAATTCTACTGGATATACAAATAAGCACTGGTACCATTTCTACTGAAACTATTCCAAATAATTGAAAAACAAAAAGGGACTCCTCCCTAACTCATTCTATGAAGTCAGCACCATCCTGATAACAAAACATGGCAGAGATACAACAAAAAAAGAAAGCCTCAGGCCAATATCCTGGATGAACATCGGTGCAAAAATCGTCAACAAAATACTGGCAAACCAAATGTAGCAGCATATCAAAAAGTTTATCAACCATGATGAAGTAGGCTCATCCTCAGATGCAAGATTGGTTCAACAAACACAATCAATAAATGTGACTCATCATATAAACAGAGCTAAAGACAAAACCACATAATTATCTCAATAGATGCAGAAAAAGCTTTTGATAAAATTCAATATCTCTTCATGTTAAAAACTCTCAATAAACTAGGTATTGAAGGAATATACCTCAAAATAATAAGAGCCATATATGACAAACCCATAGCCAATATCATACTGAATGTTCAAAAACTGGAAGCATTCCCCTTGAAAACTGACCCAAGACAAGGATGCCCTATTTCACCACTCCTATTCAACATAGTATTGGAAGTTCTGGCCAGGGCAATCAAGCAAGAGAAAGAAATAAGGGGTATTCATATAGGAAGAGAGGAAGTCAAATTATCTTTGTTTGCAGACAACATGATCCTATATCTAGAAAACCCAGTTGTCTCAGCCCAAAAGCTTCTTAAGCCGATAAACAACTTCAAAGTCTCAAAATATAAAATCAATGTGCAAATATCACTAACATTCCTTTATGCCAACAACAGGCAAGCAGAAAGCTAAATCACCAATAAACTCCCATTCACAATTGCTACAAAAAGAATAAAGTACCTATGAATACAGCTAACATGGTAAGTGAAGGACCTTTTCAAGGATAACTATAAACCACTGCTCAAAGAAATCAGAGAGGACATAAACAAATGAAGAAACATTCCATGCTCATGAATAGAAAGAATCAATATGTTGAAAATGGCCATCCTGCTTCAAGTAATTTATATATTCAATTCAATTCCCTTTAAATGACCATTAGCATTCTTCACAGAACCAGAAAAAAAAAAAAAAAACATTTAAAAATTCATATGGAACGAAAAAAGAGCTCAAAAGCCAAGAAAATCCTAAGCAAAAAGAACAAATCTGGAAGAATCATGCTACCCAACTTCAAACTATACCACAAGGGTGAAGTAACCAAAACAGCATGGCATTGGTACAAGAACAGACACACAGACCAATGAACCAGAATACAGAATTCAGAAATAACAACACACACCTACAACCTTGTGATCTTCAACAAACTTGACAAAAATAAGCAATGGAGAAAGGACTCCCTATTTAATAAATGGTGCTGTTAGTGCTGGCTAGCCATATGCAGAAAATTGAAACAGGACCCCTTCCTTATGCCACATACAAAAATTAACTCAAATGAATTAAAGACTTCAATGTAACACTCAAAACTGTAAAAAACCTTGAAGAAAATCTAGGTAATATCAGTTAGGATATAGGCATGGGGAAAGATTTCATGACAAAAACACCAAAAACAATCACCACAAAAGCAAAAATTGACAAATGGGATGTGATTAAACTAAAGAGCTTCTGCACAGCAAAATAAACTATCTTCTGAGTGAACAGACAACCTACAGAATGGAAGAAAACTTTTGTAATGTATTCATCTGACAAAGGTCTAATATCCAGAGTCTACAAGAAACTTAAACAAATTTACAAGAAAAAATAACCCCATTAAAAAGTGGGCAAAGGACGTGAACAGACATGTCTCAAAAGAAGACACAAATGTGGCCAATAAACATATAGATAAAAGCTCAACATCACTGAGAAATACAGATCAAACCACAATGAGATACCATCTCACACCAGTCAGAACGGCAATTATTAAAAACTCAAAAAACAGCAGATGCTGGTAGGTTGCGGAGAAAAGAAATGCTTTTACATTGTTGGTGGAAGTGTAAATTAGTTCAGCTATTGTGGAAGACCATGTGGTGATTCCTCAAAAAACCTAGAGGCAGAAATACCATTTGACTTAGCAATCCCAATACTGGGATAGATCCAAAAGAATATAAATCATTCTATAATAAAGATACATGGATCGTATGTTCACCGCAGCACTATTCCCAATAACAAAGGCATGGACTCAACCTAAATGCCCATCAATGATAGACTGGATAAAGAAAATGTGGTACATATACACCATAGGATACTATGCAGCCATAAAAAGAACGAGATCATTCCTTTGCAGGGACATGGATGGAGTTGGAAGCCATTATCCTCAGCAAACTAACACAGGAAGAGAAAACCAAAGACCACATGTTCTCACTTATAAGTGGGAGCTGAATGATGAGAACACATGGACACATGTGCAGGAACAACACACACTGGGGCCTGCTGTGTGGTGCCGGGGAGAGCATCAGGAAGAATAGTTAATGGATGCTGGGCTTAATACCTAGGTGATGGGATGATCTGTGCAACAAACCACCATGGCACACATTTACTTACATAATAAAACTCTACACATCCTGCACATGTAGCCCTGAACATAAAGTTGAAGAAAAAAGAGAGAAAGAGTTGTATGTAGTCAATTTTAATACCAGATTGAATAAGTGAACTGGAGCATAAAGAAGTAAGAGAGTGCTTCCAACTTAGGAAGAGATCAGAAAAGACTAAATGAGGAGGTTCAAAAATTAGCTGGAATCCTGGGCCTTGAGTCAACAGGATGCCTGCAATGCTGTGATGCAGTTGTGATTTGAGACTTAATCTGAGAAGCATTATTGACTGGGCTGTACCTACTCTGGCCAAAGACAATGTCAGTATGTATAGTTTGGGATGGCCCTGAATTTCTGTGATTAAATGCTACCTTCATTCTAAATGCCTCACTTATCCATATGCATTTTTCTTTGGAAAACATGAATCGGTAAAGTAAATCTAGCAGTGTACAGAAGTCCATATTGTGGTATAAGCAATCCAAAACTAATTCATAACTCCAGCTAAATCAAAAATTCTGGGTTTATATTTTTAATAGCATATTTCAACATATGTTCATGTCCATGTGCCTACATTCTGCCCTCAAATCCAGAAGATTAAAGAACTAGAGAATGTTAAAATTGGAAGGGACTTTGACAATTATTCAAGATGTCCCATTGTATCATTTTACAGATGAAGAAACAAGGCCAAAAGAGGGTAAATATGACTTCCCAAAATTACACAACCACAAAGAGCAAACTCTGGACTTAAACCAAGTTTTCAAATGCAGGTCCCAAAGCTCTTTCTTCTAGATAATACTATGCTGACAGAAATATGAGAAAAAAAATCAAAAATAATAAAAAAAGAAGTAATGCTTCACAATAAATTGTTATTGGCAATAGATCTAGAATTATCAGTGTTTCTGAAAAAAAATTCTAAATAGCTTTTAAGGGATCTCTTTTTCTTAAGATCTTTTCTATTTGGACAAACTATATTGGCTCACAAAATACAAAATATTTCTCCTCTAACTATTTTAATTATTACATTATTTAAACTTTTAAATAATCTTTTTAATAATTTTTTAATCTGTCGGATAAAGTAGCCAGGAAAATGGTAAACAGCAAATTATGTACCAGTGTATAATTTTTGTTTCATCAAAGTGAACATAGGAAATATTTTTTAAAATGTGTACTATCTTGCTTTTATTTGACATTGCACATTCAGAAACATTGTGTTATTAGACTGTATTATAAACAGTGTTGCAATAAATACCTACAAAAAGTAAAATAATTTTAAAAATTAGAAATGGAAAAAAGTAGACTGTTGTGTTTGCTTATGAGTTCTTCATCATCTATCACGCTATCTGGCTTATAGGATACCCCCAGTACATATTTGTTGAATAAATAAATGAATTAATACTATATTGTAATGGAATTCTGCATCAACTGTTGTATATCACACATTATATCCAATATTTATATGGCAAATTTGACATATAATACCATTATTTGGATGGATACAAACTTTTACCTACGCTTGATTTAAAATCAATACATCTTTCCTCAAAGTGGACTCCATGATTAAAGGTGTTTTCTTTACACCCACCTTGTACCATAATTAAGTCCTGGCTGATAGCAAAAGACTGTTCAGAATAGAATGCTTCTTTTCCCCCCTTTCTTTAACCCAACTCACAGGAGGGTTCCAACGGGGAAACTGATGCCTTACTCCAGACCGTACTTCCAAGACCGAATAAGGACTTCTCTACCAGCCAAGGATCTCAAGTTCAAAACACCAAATGCCTTCCCAACAATGCTCTGCAGACATCAAACAGGTTAACTGGCAGACACTCCAGGAATTCTGGAAGCAACTTCTAACCCAGAGGGATATTTGCAGGGACCTAAAACTTGGAAGTACACACAGGAAAAGAGACAGAAGCTTACAAAGTGTTTAAAGATAAATATTAAGCCCTCACTGAAGAAGTTAGAGATACATACTCAATATGAAAGGCATTTTTAAATCATGAGTATTTTATTTAACTGTTATGCATAAGTATTTAATATAGCTCTTATTGTCCTCATCCATTTTATAGAAATGAGAAAAATGCTGTGTTTTGAAAATTGGTGCCACTGAGACTTTTCAGTTGATTAAAAAGTAATAAACGAAACAACTACTTCTAATCTTCCTTGATATATGTTTGTATAATAAAACTGATGTTATAATAACCTCTAACTCATCTATTTTAATGTCTGCATATTTGTGTATCTAACTACAAGTAAAATATTACAAGTTTGGCCATTTTTTCAGTTATTGGTATATAAAGTACACTTAAAGCATAAAATGGTATTTCCCCTAGTTCCCCTAATGAATAACCATAAAACAAATATTGTGAAAAATGAAAATTAAAACACAGAAGCAAAAGTTAAGAACCTGTGTTCTTCCTAAATCTGTTTCTATCCCTGAGTTACTGTGATGCCCCATCTGTCTGCACCTCAGTTGTCTCCTTCTGAGAAGCAAAGACCTGAGTTGCAACCATGCAACAGAGAGAAAAAATGGCCAACGGTGGTTTGCAAATTTTGCTAGCCTGTTTGGAAGGTTAACTGTGGCTCTTCAAGACCATTTGATGTCTGTGTCCCAAGTCCACCTCAGAAAGTGACAGTAGCCCCAGGAAGGATGCAGAAAATGAGGCAAAGGATTTGGCCACATCCCGGGAAGGAAGATTGCATTAACTCCCCGAGGGGAGAAAAATTCTGATATATAAATTTTCTACTTTTCTAACAAAATTGAATCAGGAACTAAAAGTAATCTGGAAAATTTTAGTCCAAATGAAGAGCTGAAGTCATTCAATCAGGGAATGGAGAAATAACAACTTGCTCACTTTATAAATGTAAGCATGTTTCCTGTTGTGAATATTCTGAGACACCCCATGCCTTCCTTTCTGATAGCCAGAAGGAAAAATATCTGCAATAAAATGGTTTAAAAAAATAAGAAAAAGGAAAAGGAAAGCAAAGTGTTCAATAATAGCTTTGTATGGGGGTCTATATATTAGCATGTAGGATTATCTGAAATAAATTGATCGTTTTGTTTAGGGACTGGGTTCTAGATTCAGTTTACACTTTTACAACACTCTGGAGGATGAATTGAACCCTGCTGAACCTTCCAGCAGATCAGGGAGGTGTATTTTCTCACTGAGTTGCTCCAGGCTTGGCTTGCTTGTTCTTGCATCCACTGTTTGCATGAAGAAATCACAGCTAGACAATTTTCCTCAACTATAGTAGTTAAATATTTCCATTGAGTTACTGACTTATTTTACTTGAAATTGTAAATATACCTTATTTTATTTTAAAAAATTCTTTACCACCCTAATTTTAATCATTTTTCTAAACATTTTTCCATGTGTCTTTCCCTTTCTAGTCTTATTTTTCAAATGTTCCCTTTTTCTTGTTTTAACATTTTATTTCTTTGGCCATTTTCGAAACAGTTAAAATAAAAAATATTTTTTCATATGATTGTTGTGGAAAACAAGGGACTGAGAATGTGAAGGACCATTTGGCTCTCAGCTTATATTCTTAAGATAAACTTTTTATATTACCTCCCAAGGAGGCTCTACATATGGTCCCAGAGATATGCTGACAATATTTTAAGAAGACATTTATCTCACAACTTTAAATTTGTTTCACACTTTCTGATCACACCTCCCCTGGTGTACTATGAACAAATATTCTTATGTAAATCCTATAATTTCCCACAAATAACAAACTTAAAATGCATTGTAACTTTTGTGTCAAAGGGGCTAATTTGTTCAATGTAAGTATACAAGACTATCATACATTGTATAATCTGCTTGTACATTTCATCATTTATAACTATACTGAGAGCCTCAGGAAGCCTCTCTGACCTTTGAGGAAAGCTGGCCTCAGATTACAATAAATGTGCAACTCCTAAACAGGTCTCATGCCACAGAAATCTGTATCTCCCCTTTATGGTCCAGCAGTTCTAAACCGTGTAACATTTTCTCAACATGACAATGCTCTCTTGCTCCTGTACATGCTCCTTCTGCCTCAATACCCTTCTCTGCCTTGTCCTATTCCTCCCTCAAGTGTGAGTCAGAACAACTCCACCTTCTCTGTGTCATTTTGTCTGATCAATCTCCATATTCATTCATCTACAATGTGCCAAGCACTATGCTAGCTGTTGAGTTGGAAAAAATGAAAACCCTGTACTTGCCCTCAAGATACAAGATATATTCATGCAGTGGTCAAAACAAGGGACATTGGGAACCTTGTGTGATGAGGTCAGGAAGAGGTTTGGGAAAGTCTTCCAGAAGGAGGTAATAGCTGAATCAAAATGTGAAAGAGAAGCAGAAATTGTCCAGGAGAAGCAAGGACAGGGAGAGGGCATTCAAGACAAAGCCTGTGATGAAGCAAGAGTGGGACAGGGAATATTCATTGAGAGGCAAATATTCCATTGAAGGAAATTTAGATTTTATTTTTTTTCCTGAAGGCAATGGAGAGCCTTTTAAGTAAAAGAATGAGATGGTCAAGTGTGTGTTTTAGACAGTGTGGAGATCAGATTGGGGGAGAACAAGGATGGGACAGCTGGCAGGCTTATTTGTAAAGTGGATGACATATGTGTATTTAATATGAGAAAAAGATGGAATAAAATTTGAGAATTTGAGAGAGATAAATGAGTTATAATTGACGGTTCTTAGTGATTGATTGGTGTACAAGGGCAAAAGGGGAGTCAAGAGGGAACCTCTAAGTTTCTCTGTCTTCTTGCTGGGGTGGAAGAGGACTTGACTGAGATCAGGAACACAGAAGGAGGAGCAAGAAGTAATCAGTTGACTTTGAACCTGCTGAATGAATAAGAAAGAGGCCTGTAGAATGTGCCAGTTGAGAGGTAAGTGCTCTCTCATCTAGCACCCAATACTCCATCATATTATCCCATGTACCATGCTGAGATTGTCTATCTCCACCTCTAACTTTTTCCAGGAAGGGCTCTCCAAGACAAAAAAAAATCCCCTTCAGACTGTCCTCAACCAGCCAGCACTCCCCCATGACAAACAAGGCTCTCCCCACACTTCCTCTTTCTCTCAGAGGCCACCATTAGAGGAGTGCTAACTCACTGAGAAGTACCCTACAAGGACTAGAGTCCATCACCCCTTCTAGAGAAAGCAAAACATGGACCAAAGAAGGAAAGGCTATTTTTCTTTTATTCTAATAGCCCCACCCCCCCTCATTTTTAATGGCACCATGGTTTCAGGAGACCTGAGTATTTTTTTAAATAAATAAAGAAGCTAATACAATCTTGTTTAAGATTCCAACTTATTAACAGAAAACATGTGTAGACCTAAGAATTAAAAATAAATATGTCTTTAAAGATGACCTGGAAGGCTTTTTGTCTGCCAAGAACAGAGTTCAAGACCTCAGGTCTATTTTCCCAGAAATAGTAGATTACATTGCTAATGATGGGCAAAGGCATTAAATCATTCAGATTCCCCTGCAATTTTATTACTATTTAGGTAAGTTTCATAATGGCCTGAAATAATGGAAGAAATCTTGAGACTGGTCTTGGGTTGTAGATATTGGATCTATCATTTCATCTTTTGGACAAATGTTTCCAGTTCCTGCTTTTCTTTCCAGATGTGTATATTTGAGATGAGTTGTTCTTATGTTTGAATTATATTTTCGTGTTGTTGTTGGTGTCGGTATATAAAAATATAAATTCATTTTTAGAGCATTTTCCATCATATATATTTTATGTCAACTCAGTATTTTTAGCGAAGAGTATAGTTCTTCCTTCAATGTTCTTATTTATTTGAAATTAGAGGAAGATTTCTGAAAGCTGTTAAGCATCAACAGGGCGATCACCAGCTGGAGAACATCTCCAAATGGACCAGAGTGAATTGCAGACCTAGACGCAGCTCAGCTTGCTGAGGAGAAATTGATGTTATCCTCAGTATTCATTGACTTGTCTGGTTTTCATATGACAAATAAACAGATGAGTCAGTTCTTCCTTTTTTTAAGAGGCTCTACATGCTTAAGGTCAGAAATTAACCAAAGAAAAACCGGTTTTATAAGCATGAGCTGACTAGATGCCACAGTGATTCATTTCAAAGGTGCTGGCTATTTTCAAACTGCTGAGAGACCCTGTCATTCCCTGAACTTGGGAGGCTTGTTCTAGCACATGCACATATTCAGCTTGCCATATGAGCAAAAGTGAGATCATACGGGTTGATCCTGGCAGAGTCTCTGAAAACGCAGTAGTTCATGCTGTCAGTTACTATCAGCAGCAATTTGCTTCTGGATTGGTTCCTGTAAGCACTCATGTGAGCATTCTGCACAAAGGACCACAGTACAATATTCTCTTGGATTTCAGGGACTTAGTGTGGTTTCAGCATATAATCAAAAATGCCATGCCACATAGTTCACCACCTTGCATTTTGTTTTAAAGAGACAGGGGCTTAAAACTGTATCCTTTTTATTTTCCCCCAAACAGGAAGTTGGTGGTAATCTGGAATTTATCTTTAGAGCAATCTGTTAGCACTTCAGCAAAAGCTACTCTGTTGGTAAAGTGCAGAGTAGATTTTTTGGTGAGGCATAATTTCACCATGTCTAAAACTAATAATAATAATCGTAATAATGAATTTGCTCAACCACAAAACTAAACTTCTAAGATTCAACTCACATGTGTGACCAACTCTTAATTACTTTAAGACATACGCATTAAGAAATGAAAAGTTCTTTGAATTCTTAAGAATTATAATAGCATATACCCCCAGTTTGGTACAATTTCCAAAAAGTTCTATGACAGGGAAATTTAGATGTTGCAGTCCTAAGCGTAAAGGCACATTATTAAAGAATCTCTGCAAAACAATGTAATTCCATTGAGCTCCAAATTATTTAAGAAAGCAATCGTACTCTCGCTACCAATTTACTGCTCTACCAGTTTAATTAACTAACACCATTGAGAACTCATGCAATACAGGGTTATGAAAAGGTCCTTATCAGAAGGGGCTCAGGAAGAAAGAAAAGCCAGTCCCTGTGACTGATAAACTTTTAGTTTCATTTCACTCAGAAATGAGTGGCATTGTCAAAAATATACATATTCTTTGGTGTTAACTTGTGACTTGAGTGTTACCAGTTGAAAAATTGCTTCCATATTGCACCAAGCTCAAAATTCCTCAAAAACTTGGCATCTTACTAAGGATGTGTTTGCTATCTACCTTGCCCCTTAGAATGTAGACAGAATGAGGGTGGGGACTTCTGTCTGTTAACTGATGTATTCCCAGTGCTCAAACCAGTGCATAGCACATAAGGCACTTCACAAAATTGTGCTGAATCAATGAATAAAAGTTGTCCTTTTCCTCAGCCTAAAGTCTTTAATAAGGCTTATCTGTAATCAGCTCCTGCTCTTTTATCTAGACTGCCCTCACTTTCATCACTTTTCCTCTTACACTATACAATTCAGCCAAATGCAAATTATTGGCAGTTCCCCCAAATGTACACATGTTCTCTCTCTCTGGAGGCTTTTGTACATGTTCCTCTGTGTAGAAGACTTTTCTGCCTTGTCCTCCTCTTCCCTGGGCCTGGGAAAATACTCTTTGTCCTTCAGATCACAGTTTAGAAATCTCTTATTTCAGAAGGCCTTACCTAGCCTCTAAAATAGAGCTAGACAGGCCCTTAGCTCCCTGTAATTTCCGCTATGGTAGCACTTACCCACTTGGACTACTATTGCTGCAAGGAAATAACATTACTAGAGGCAGAATGATGTTTGCGAAATTATATGTCAGCAGTTGCACTTCAAACAGGACCTCATAAAGGAATTAACTCCATACTCTTAGCACTGGAATAAGAATATTTAAGAAAAAATAACCAGGATGTATTGGAAAAGAATCACAAAAGTGTGAGCAGACTAACACATCCCTAAACATACTTCCCTATCTCATTGAGTGGTAGCATCACTCTAGTCTAACCATTAAAACAAAAACAAGCATAGCATCCATGTGAAATGCTAACACAGATTGTTCCATAGATAGCTGCTTCATGTCATTCAGGTCACAGCAACAACGTCACCCTTTTAGAAAGGACATCACTGACCAATGCTGTGTAAAGTTACCCCAATTAATTTCTAGCTTATTGCCCTGTTTACCTGTCTATCTATTACATGTCTATCTATTTGAGATGGTCTCAATCATTTATGTGTTTACTAGTTTATTTTCAATTGTCCGTATTAAATAATAGTTTCCATGACAGCAGGGATCTTGTTTGTCTTGTTTAGTTCTTTATACCTCTAGAGCCTAAATGAGTCCTTGGCATTCAGTAGATACTCGATAATTTTTTTTTTAACGCGTGTGAAACAAGGAACCTTAAAACCAAAGTAATTTCCATCTTGGCCAGAAGGGTACTTTCACTGGCACTGTGTTGCCCAGAACTGAAAGTCCCTTGTACTTCATTCAAAATTCACAGATACTAATCGGGCAACTGTATGAGTTCTGTCCAAAATGACGAAACTATTGTAGTGTGGCATACTGACATCATTTAATTGTGTGTACTATTTTATAATCAGCTTATATTACATTTTCTTAGTATACTATTAGAATACCCATAATAAAAATAAGAAAACTCTGTACCATAAAACTAAAACTGTAACCTGTGTCTGCACATTAAACCTTTATCGTCCAAATAGTGATAGACTTGTCATACAGAGGATTCTGACTGGGCTTTCCATCCCCACATAAGCAAGAGAAAGCACGACCTTTCTGTGGAGGAGTGGAAGAATGATTGCAGCACCCAGCACAGGACTGTGGTTCACAACTACTCAGCAAATATCTGTCTAATTACTGTTTCACTGACTAATTGTGAAAACTGGAGAAAGTCCTTCATAGCAGTAACTTAACTAGAAGTGTGGCCCAAGAGGCATCAGAACTGGAATTCCCTTAATGGAAATGGACAGGATGCCCAGAGAGAAGGAAACTGACAAGTTTGGGCAGCCCAAAGAGGCTCCTGGGAATCTCAACATCTCTCTGCACAGTTTTCTCTATGTTGTACTTGATAGGAGGACCTTTCATCAGATTCTCTATGTTCATGAAATTTAAAGTGAAAACTCTGGGTTCCAGACTCACGTGTCACTTAGTAAGTAGATGACTTAAAAAATAAGTTCACCTCTCTGAGATTCAGATTCATAAGCTAATATCAGGATAAAAATAATACCACAAATATCAAACAGATTTTTTATGTTCCAAAGAACAAGTTAAATGAAAACCTCCATATAATGTAAATTACTACCACATGTACCAAATAGTTACCAATATCTTCTAGATACTGTCATAACATCTATCTGATTATTTACATCTTTCAGAATTTCTGGTATTACTACTTGAGGGTATTGAAATTGGGTTACTATATTATGTATTTTGCTGCAAATGTTAAACTTTCCATTTTCAATTAAATTCCTTATAAGTACAATTATTCTTGTGGCAGTTCTTTGTGTACTTTTTGCAAATTGTTTACATTATATGTCAGAGTACAAAAACATTTGACAGTTATAAGGACTATACCCCAGACCCTTGCAAAATCTCACAACTACAAATAATATGATGGCATACAGTTCCTATTCCTTTACATGCAGCATTATATCCAATTTAATATCTCATTTTTTCTAGTTCCAGTGCAGTAGATCTTTGTTGCTTGAATCTTTTGAACATCTTGCTTGTGTTTGGAGATTCTCAGCCTTTGTAGTCATGCCTCCACAAAGCAGAAGTTGGAAATTCACCTTCCCAGCCAGTTGATATCTATGCCAGAGGTAGGATGTAGATCTACCAATAAGAAATTACCCATATGCAACATGGACTTGTAAGAGAACACTGTGGCTTCCTTAGCAGGACCACCTAAAATTTATTTTCTCATGAGCATAGTACCATATGTGCCCAAAATCTGGGGGCAGCCATGGGAGAAATGTTGGCATCCGTTGACCAGACTCAGCAGTGGAAGTTATGGTATCTGTGTCCAGAAATGGCAGGAGTGGGGCTTTTGCTGGAGCAATCAGTAGCTCCATTTAGGCATTTTTCCTGGAGGCCTGGCCTCTAAGCCTGATGTTCTGGCTCTCCCAGAGGATCTATAAACTACATGATATGCTACAATAAATTTCTCTTCTGTTTAAACTAACTAGAGAGGGATCTGTTGTTTGCAACTCAGAACACTGACTCATATATCTAAGAATTATTGTTCTCCCTCTGTCTTTTAATTTATTTTGAATATTTAAGATATGCACAAAAGCCATTTCTTTCTTAGTCCTGGAACCTTTCCACATACCTCCAACACTAGAAGTAGCAGCTGGCCTTCTTTAGTAGAAAGTTATTCACACTTTAGACAAATTGCTTATTATCACAATTGCATATTACCATATACCATGTGTATTTGAAATCACTATTGAATAATCTAGAATGTTATATTCAATAATCCCAATGGTCTACACTACTTATGTAATATCCAAAATTATGTCTATTAATTTCTTGGAAATCTGCATTTATGAATGAGGACAAGAAGTTTAGGTCTTGTATGATCATGCTTCTTGGGTATACTATTCAAACAAACCTCATGATTGCCAAGGCTACTCTTCAATTGATTATCTAGATTTATAGATTCATTAGACATTTTTCTCCAAATTTTTTTCAAAATAAAAATTATAAATTCAATCATTAAATACGATTATAACTAGGAAGCTTTCTTTAATAAGAAAAGATACCTGGTGTGCTTAAATAAGTCATTTGCTGTGATGGTCCCTGGATGATCTTTCTGTATCCTGGGACACAGAAACCAAGATATGACCTGAAGGGCCCCTACATATGCATTGGTGTGCCGAAGTAGGCTCATTCTGGCTCATGAGGGCTGATTGTTAAATTTTCAGGAATTTTGCAAACCTTTTGTTAAATACTTCCGTTATTAAAAATTAAATAATATAAACTTACAACTATATTCATTATATTTAAAATGAAGATATTACATTATCAAAAAATTAAGGTACTACCTACTTAAAACTTATCATTTCCTAATTATTTTACTACATTTACTGTGGTCTGTGCTCTTGAGTTTATTTATATCTATTTTATCTGCAGGAGGGAAACGCTGTGGACTGGCATGTTGCTGACCACCACTTCCCAGCTGAAGACTCAGGAGCGCCATGTGGAAGAACTCATCTCACAGATATTGGCAAAAGCTACCAAGCAGGATTTGATTCATTGTTTTGTTCACTGTCTAGACTAAGAAAGTGATGAAATGTTAATAGTGGATAATGAAAATGAGAAAATGTTAATGTAGATTAAACTTGAAAGTGTGACCTATTTGTAGCTACTACATTGTGAATAACTTTGAAAAGAAACCTTAGTAAATATTCCTCCAGTTTTCAAAAATTATTTCCTGGTTCAGCAAAGAAGTCATTCACATCACTGATAAACGAATGAAGCTCTGACAGATGTCTTTATTGATTCACTTGTATTTTATTTGTTAACATAAAAAAATACAGGTGATGTTCATGTTAGAACACTTACATCAAATGCAACCACAGGTTAACTATGAATATAGAAGTTTGGCAAAAATCAGTAAAAGCAGCCTGTGAGAATCAATTGATTATAAGAAATTTCCAATAAAGAATTTTGCATATTTTGTTATTTGTAAATTGTGTGATACATTATATCAGAAAAGTTTATAATAAAGTTATGTGTGTATATATAAGTATATATGCATTTTTTTCTTTACCAACATACTCCTGGGTAGTTATTCAGCAGCAGAAGAAATTATATCCTAGTACTTTTTAAAAGCACAACTAAAGCGGATTCTTACAATTTGTAACTCTTTAAAGTTCTTAAGACTATTTCACATGGCCTTTTTTGGTTTCAACTCCATCCTTAGTCTATCCTCTACCCCTCTTCACACATATATCCTCCCTAATAAAAGAGGCGCTCAGCTCAGCTGTGGCTAAGTTTCCTGCTCTTTCCCCTTCTTATTCCATTTGTCTTCTCTTTTAACAACCCAATGACACTGTCTTTTTAGCTAGTGGAAAAGGACTGAGGAACCTGCTGAGGTGTCAGATTCCACTGCTGCATTCCTTGTCCTGTCCCCTATTTGTCTGACCCCTCTCAGAGCCCTCACTTCCTCCTCAGCCACTTCTCATCTTCTCAAAATCAAAATATTTACAAATATAACCATCAAATGACAGTCTCTTCAGTATATAATAGTATATACAACCATCTTTTCCCAGAATTCCCATTCATCATGCCCCACCCCACTACCAAGGCTGCCTTCCCCTTTCCTTCCCTCACCTTTCCCATGCCAGGCTCTGGACCATTCCAGAGTAATGCCAGTACCACTCTCAGTACTTCAACCTAACCCACTGAACCAGTCTAAAAGAGAAAGAAGAAAAGAAAAATATTAGATCTAAGCTTATGGTATTTATTCACATTCTTGGCCAATCCAGGGCGTAACTGTAACCTCCTAAAGTTACACTTTTTTTCTCTCTCTGCATGCTTTCCTTCCGCACTCTGGCTGCTCATGCACCTTACTAACACAACTTCCAGGCTATTATAGGGCAGAGACTACATCTGTCTTGTACTCTTCTATATCCCTATTGCCTGGCACAGAGTGAGAACTCAATAAATGTTTGCAAACTGATTGTTGACCATCAGTCAACTGTCTTCCTGATCTTACTTTACAGTGCCTCCTCCAGCAAATCTTACTCCTCATGGGTTCCATTATTTCAGATTCTGCCAGTGACAAGCTAGCCAGACCAATTATCTAAACTGAAGCCAAAATGAGGCTGCACCCAGAATATAGCTTCTCTTTAACCCAAAGGAAAGAATACTTTAGCTCTGTCCCTTTGATTTCAGTTGACGCTTTCTACTTTATGTTAGATTTATAAGTGAATATGTCTCATTTCTCAATTCTGTGAACAAAGAGATTGACATATTTATTTTTCTTCTATTATTCTTTATGTAAAACATACCTTACACATAAATGCACATAAATACACACATGTGTGCATAGTTTCTTCCTCCCCAAAACATATGTATGTGAGAGAGAGAGGAGAGAGTAAAAAATACATATTAATATCTTTTGGCCAATGATAATTAAGTGCTTACTATTGAAGTCAGGCACTAGTCTAAGTGGGTTTTTTATGTACTAATTCATCTAATTCTTACAACAATCCTATAAGTTAATATAATGTCATCATGCCCATTTTACAGATGAGGAAACAGAGATATTAGTAATTTGCCCACGGTTAAACAGCTTACAAGCAGCAGAGCTGGAATTCAAACCCACAGAGTTGGCAGTGACTCTACATAGTGACCATGTTGTTCATGTTATATCTGATCCTCACAACAGTTTTATGGGGTAGGCAAAAGCCATTTGCCAAAGAAAGAGAAAATGGGGACTAGGAAAATTAAGTAACTTACCCAAGATTGCATTTTAGGTAAGGAACAATCCCAGTAATGACTATGAATACTATGACCTCAAATTCAGTACAAATGATGCCCTAAGTCTTAATACCTGATTGGATTTCAGGCCCAGTGCTGGGTAGTAGAAATATATTGTTAAAAACAATATCCTTTACATTTCCAGTGGCATTATTCAGAAAGTAATCTAGCAATATATATTAAAATTAAAAATGTAAAACAATCCCACTTCATAAATCTGGACTGAAGAATTTAAGTACCAGAACATAACGATATACAAAGGTATTTATTATGGTAACTGCAATACCAATAAATTGGAAACAGCCTGAATGTATGTCAATAGTTAAATAGTAATTACGGAATAGAAAAAGAATAAAGAAGATCAACAAAATCAAAAGTTGGTTCTTTTAAAAGATCAATGAAATTTGCAAAACTTTAGCTAGACTGACAGAAAAAAAGAGAGAAGATGTGAATTGTTAAAATCAGGAATGAAAGCAGAAATATCACTGCTGATCCTAGAAATAAAAAGGATTATAAGAGAAGACAATGTACAATTGAATGTCAACAATGAGACAGCCTAGATTAAATGGACAAATTCCTAGAAAGACAGAAACTAACAAAACTGTCTCAAGATGCAGTACAAAATCTGAATAAACCTATAAAAAGGAAAGATGTTGAATTAGTAATTTAAAAGCTACCCTCAAAGAAAAGCCCAGGCCCAGATGCCTTCACTGTTGAATTCTACTAAACATTGAAACATTAGAACTGAAACTTGTAAACTCTTCTGAAAAATAGAAGAAAAAGAAACATTTCCTAACTCATTACAAGAAACCAATATTATACTAATAATAAAACCAGACCAAACGTCATAAGACCTGAAAACTATAAACCAATATCCCTTATGAATATAGACACAAAAATCCCCAACAAATGCCAAGAAATCAAATCAGAGCAATTTATTAAAAAGGGTTATACACGATCAACTCTCCCAAGAATAGAAAGTTGATTTAAAGTGAAAATCAGGCTGGACGCAGTGGCTCATGCCTGTAATCCCAGCACTTTGGGAGGTCAAGGCTGGTGGATCACCTGAGGTCAGGAGTTCAAGACCAGCCTGGCCAACATGGCAAAACCACGTCTCTACGAAAAATAGAAAAATTAGCCAGGTGTGGTGGCACACACCTGTAATCTCAGCTACTCGGAAGGCTGAGGCAGGAGAAATGCTTGAACCCAGGAGGCAGAGGTTTCAGCCAGCCAAGATCGCCCACTGCACTCTAGCCTGGGCAACAGAGCAAGATTCTGTCTCAAAAAAAAAAAAAAAAAAAAAAAAAATCAAACAATATGTCACCCCATGCCAGTAGAATGAAATATAAAAATCACATGATCATCTCAATAAATGTAGCAAAAGCATTCTATAAAAATTCAACATCTTTCATAATAAAAAACATTCAATGCAGTAATGAGACTTTCTCAAAATGATAAATGGCACCTAGAAAAAAACCTGTAGCTAATATCATCATTTATGATACAAGACTGAATACTTTACTCCTAAGAGCAGGAACAAGATATGGATGTTGGCTCCTACCACTTCTATTCAACATTTTACTAGAGGTTCTAGCCAGAACAATTAGACAGAAAAATAAACCAAAAAGCATCTATATTGGAAAAGAAGAAGTACAAGTTCTCTGTTTGCAGATAATATGATCTTGTATACAGAAAACTCAAGAGCAGCCACAAGAAAAGCATTGGAACTAATAAATAAGTTTAGTAGATTGCAGGATATAATATCAATACACAAGAATCAATTGAATGTCTATACACTAGCAATAAACAATTGGAAAATAAAATTAAGAAAACAATTCTATTTATAATAACCTCCAAAAGATTAAAATACCTAGGAATAAGTTTCACAAAAGAGCAAGATTTGCACTTCAAACACTATAACACATTGTTAAAAGAAATTAAAGACATAAGTGAAAAGATATCCTATGTTCATAGATCAGAAAACTTAATATTATTAGGATAGCAACACTCCACAAACGCATCTGCAGAATGAATACAATTTCTATCAAAACATCAGCTGTCTTCTTGTAGAAATTGGCAAGCTGATCCTAAATTCATATGGAAATGCAAGAACAGCCAAAATAATCTTGAAAAAGAACAAAGTAGGACTCACACCTCCTGCTTTTAAAATTTACTGTAAAGTTACAGAAAGCAAAACAGTGTGGTACTGGCATAAGAGCAGACTATAAATCAACAGAACAGAACTGAGAATTCAGATATAAATAATTTTGTTTATGGTCAATTAGTTTTCAACAGAGGCACCAAGATCATTTAATAAAGAAAGAACAATATTTTCAACGAATGGTTCTGGAACAATATATAAAGAACTTTTACAACTCAACAATATCCACATGCAAAAGAAGGAAGCTGGACCACATACCACATGCTATATACAAAATTTAACTCAGAATAGAAAACTTACCTAATTATAAAAGCTAAAACTATAAAACTCTTAAAAGAAAACAGGAAATCTTCATGATCTAGTTTAGGCAGTGGTTTCTTAGGTATGACATCAAGAGAGAGCCCAAGAGGTAAAAGAAAAAATAAATTAGTCTTCACAAATTTTGAAAATTTTAAGCTTCAAAGGACACCATCAAGAAAGTGAAAAAAACAACATTCAGATAGGTAAACAATACTTGCAAATCATATATCTGCTAAAGGACTTATACCCAGAATACATAAAAGGCTCTAACAATTCAATGATAAAGAGGCAACCCAAGTAAAAGATGAGAAAATTATAAATGAATAGACAAAATGTTATGATACTTGTACCTCAGCCTCTTGAGTGGCTGGGATTATAGGCACACGCCACCATGCCCTGCTGATTTTTGTATTTTGGTTTTCTTTTTAGTAGAGATGGTTTTCACCATGTTGGGCAGGCTGGTCTCGAACTCCTGACCTCAAGTGATCCTGCCCACCTCGGCCTCCCAAAGTGCTGGGATTATAGGCATGAGCCACCGTGCCTGGCCCATTTACACTTTACAAGGATGAATTATATGCTATGTGAATTACAGCTCAATAAGACTGTTATTTTTAAAACAAACAGCTTCTCCATGCAAAAAGCAAAAAATAAAAATAGACATAAAATAGTGGACTAAATGGTAATACATAAAAATAGTGAAGTATATCTTTATATACTGGACTAAAGAAAGGTTATGCCGAGTCAAAAAAACTAAGCTTATAATGTGTATTTTATCCTATTTCTATAAAGTACAAAAAAAAAATCCGCATTATGTAAACTTAATCTGCCTTTATATGTTTGTATGAGTATGGGAAGGGCTGAATAAATAGCAGAATAGGACACTGCTTTCCTCAAGGTGGGGGTGAGGGGAAGTTGCTAGCTTTTTCTTTGTACATCTTTCCATTGTTTTGCTTTATACAACTTTGCATTATTTGGCCTATTAAAAATCACTTTTGTAATTTAAAAATTCTAATATAGACAATAGGGAGAATATAGCATTTTAAGGAGAGTCACCTGCTGTCCTCACAGGTAAGGCTAGTCCTGCCCACACTGGCACCACCCCAGCATGAGGAGGGAGGGGTGTCCAGGAGAGGGTGCTGACTCAAACAGCCTCCCAAATAGACTGTAAAGAGGTAAGGATGGAAATGCCTTGACCATATCTGTATCCTCTCCGTTTAGTCCTGAACATGCTGTGAGCATTTCATTAGCATTTTAAAAAGGACAGTATACTTCCCACAGTGGAATTTTATGATTGAAATTTTTTCTTTTTAAGCCTAAGGGAATCAGATTCCAGCTGGCTCCTAGACTTTTGCCTTTTTCCAGTTTGAGCGCACCTGGCAAGCAAAACAGTTGGCTTGAACAACAGACGGTCACAAAATGCAGTATCATTAGTGTTGCTATGTCAATGTCAGCGTTAATCATATAACAGGGTAATTAACCTAACTTTTAACATACAAACTGTGGCATAAAATAAATAAAAACTGGCATTTATTCTATATTCTTCTAAGGCCAATATTATCTGCTTAAGATAGTGCTGGCAATCATTTTCATGAAATACACATTTATCAATTTTTCATGGGAAATCTCTCCTTGTGTTCAGCCACAGCATCCACATCTGATGCCAATGCTTACTGCATACCAGCATTTTCTAGATAACAAACATAAAGCACCTTTTACAAAAAAAAAAAGTGTCAAATGTGTTGTCACCAATGTTATCATACAGTATCTCCATGGGAAAGGAGACTGCTGTGCAGAACTGATACTTGCCCGGGACAGAAATAAACAGAAGATTCTTGAGTTTTCATTTCCCTTATAATTACTGGCCTCCCCCCGACTTTAATCATATTACTATAGATCTTTAAATATATCTAGTGAGTAAAAAACTCTTGTTCTGAAAGCAAATGAAATGATAGTGAGGGTGGCATAAAGATGCAGTTATTAAAAACTGGTTAAACAAGGATCCTCCTAGCATTTCAGATCAGCTAAAGAAGCAGTCAAAAGCTGTTGCTGACAGACACAGATTGCACGATAAAAAAGAATAAAAGGCATCAGAATAAAATTTGCTGTAAGTCTTCCCTGGATTAGTCTGTGCTTACACATTAAAAATCCGTGACTGACTCTTTTCACGGTCTCTCCTCTCTTTGCTTAGTCATAAGTCTTTCCAGGATACAGATTGGATATGGGTAGCTGCCTAGGTGTGGTAGGATCTTATTACATTGCAGTTTGCATTGTTAGGCCAGTTTTCGTGTCGGGGTTTTTTGTGTGTGTTTGTTTGTTTTCTGATTTGTGTGTGTGTTGTGTTGGGTTACTGGAATTATATTTCAAGAGCTGTAGTTTGTTTCTTTTGTGTGATTTTCACCCTGGGGGAAACCAACAGAATAAAGATCATACACGAAACCGATGAGAGACTTCTTTGATCAAAATCTATTCTTCAGACGAATGTTTGTTACTACTGCTAAGACCTAAATCTACCTGCTTGAATAAAGAAAACATTTAACGTAATCAGCTTATGGTATGTTTGCAGGAGTGACATTTTGATTTATATTTTTTATGCATCTAGTACTTTAAACACCACAGCTTGGACACACAGTTTCAAAAAATAAAAGAAAGATTTTTAACATAATGCAAGCAAGGAAAGTGAGAAGGCCAATTGCTGACTAATTGGGCTAAAATTATTGAACTCAGCTCTCAGCTGAGGTTTCTTTTATAAACAATGCCACTGCTAACAGTTTCATGATTCTAATGTATAACCAGCCCTTGCTTCAGGGATGCTGTGGGTGTGGCATTCCACAGTGCACCTGGACATGCTGTAAGGGAGAGCTATGCTAAGAAATGTGGTAAGGACACCACACCTTTAGTGCCAGTGAGTATACTACTGTCTTTGAGGAGTTTTCTAAAAAAAAAGGTTTTTTGCAAATCCACAACATCTGTGGTCAAAATTAGGTCAGTTTTCTCCAACTTAGAGATCATCCTTTTGGGGAGATTTGCCAAATTAAATCTTATTATCCAAATTACAAAGCTGGAGGGATCTTAGAAATCATCCAGTCCAACCACTTCCTTTACAGATGAGATCACCAGGGCCCATAAATGTTGACTGGGTAGCTAGCAATCACACACAGGTGGGGCAAAACCAGACAAAAAAAATCAATTAGTCAGAAGGCTCTATTAAATAATAAATTGTTTTAAATTCTTGACCTTAACAGTTTTATAAATCTGTTCAGAGAGGAAAAAAATCCTATGAAAGTGTAAAGCACAATTAACTATTTAAAAAACAATTTAAAATACAATAGATTTGTCACAAGGTAATACACAAGAATTTTCCAAATGAACTGTATAAAGTTTTATAACATATGTATTATTTTAATAGAGAATGTGTAAAACATAAGACTTATGTAGTCAAATATTTTTTATGGATAGAGGAGTTTGACCAAAAAACTTTATAGACTTTTGCTGTACACAGTTCGCAGGCACCCTAAAAACTGTGTCTGGAGGGATTTTGCCCTCCAGGGGGAACTTTGAAAAGAAGATCTCTGAGAAACTTTAGTCAGTTCATCAAATGGCATAACCATGTGGTGGCTAATAAACTTATTTATCTAGTCCATCATTATGTTTAATTTTTGGACTTTGAAAAGAGACACAACCAAGATCAGAGAGTGAGTTGAAACATTTTATTTCTTCCATGCCAACATGCTTAATTATTTCTCCCTAATTGGAGCTCAAATTCAAGGAGTTATTTGAAGATTATTCATCTTCTAAATTATATACAACTTTCTTTTTCTCAGAAGTTTGTACCATTTTCTAAACATTCATATTTCTTCTCTAAATTAGGCGGAAGAAATAGGATCACCCATCTTATTCTAAAGAGACGCATGTAATTTTAGTCAACGATGTCTTAGACTGGAGAAGCACCAAACGAAATTTATAGAACAGAAGCTTTCTACTGGTCTCCTTTGAAGACTGAAGTAGGAAAAATTCCACTACAGATACATTACAATCAATCAGTTCTTAAAAATACTGTGCTGCCCAGGGGCTCATACCACATTGTGAGTTACCCCTAAGCCCATAATGGCATAGGTTCTTAGGATTCATGGCTAAGTTTGAACAGCAACAAACCAATCAGGTCACTGTTGCCCTAATTAAATGAATGCTCTCTGAGGGTCTCAGCAAGTGACTCCACAAGTTGGAAAGTCAACCCTGAGAGTGTGTAATTAATATGCTAGTAATGACTGTGAAGGCCAGGGCTTACTTCTGGAAGGCTCCCATGTTCAATATGATACAAAATACACTTGAAAATAATTTACTTTCCAAATATGTTAAAGTAGCAAAAAGCTTCCTGAAGGCTGGTGAATAGCTACTGCCCTCTGCTATTGCAGGGCCCCTCCCCATCCTTCAGTGAGGCCCCCTCCTCTTAGGACCCCCTTTACCTAAAGAGTAGGGCCAGGCACGAGACCCAGCTGCAGCTCTAGGGAATAGACTGTGAGATCTTGGACTATTACCCCTGGGTAGAAGCAAGTTGCAAAAGCCAGTGGTTCATGCCTGGGGCTCATACTGAGTCACCAGGGGACCCACTGCATTTTCCTACATTCTCACCTTCCTCTGAGATGCTCCATACCCACTCCTAGGCAGCTCTACTTCCCACACAGTCTCAGACTGAGTCCCCTTCTCCTCACCTCTCCTCTCCCTCCTCCTCTCCCAACTGTGTGGTCTTCAACCCTAAGAACCTATAAACCCAGTCTATTCATGAGAAAAACACCAGACAAATCCCAATTGAGGTGCATTCTACAAATACGGGAGCAGTACTCCTCAAATTGCCAAGGTCATCAAAAACAAGAAAAGTCTGAGAAATCATAACAGCCAATAGGAACCTATGGGAGATATGGTAACTAAATGTAATGGGATGTCCTCAGAGAGATCCAAGATGGCCGATTAGCAGCAGCTCAGGATTGTAGCTCCCACTGAAAGCACAGAGAGTGAGTGGACTCCACATTTTCAGACGAATTTTTATTGCCCACGGACCAAGAGATTCCTGGCGGAGGAGCCCCACGGGTCGCCAGCGCGACTCTTTTGGCCGGCGCGGCCGTTTTGCAGGCGCCCCAGCACGGCGGTTCTCAGTCCGGAGTATACTGGACTGAGTGCCCTTTGGTTGGCGTTGGAGTTCCGGGAAGGCAGAGTCTCCCATTCAGCTGATTGAAAAGCGGACTGAATCGGGGAAGCAGACCAGGAGATTCCCGGGCAGAAAGCGCCACGAATCTCAACGCCGCTGCTTCAGTCGGCGTGGTGGGTCGCCGCAGGGGAAGGCTCTTCCCCCCCCTACACACACACAGAAAAAACAGCAGTTGGCATTGCTGAGGATTGAGAGTTTCACAGCAAGTACAGCTGAACCTGGGAAGGTCCAGCTTTGTGTGGGAGGGGCGTCCACCGAAGGAAAATTAAGAAACAGAAAAAACTTTACCACCAACAAGTTGGACGTCCACTCAGAGACCTAATCTGAACGTCAGCAATTACACAGACGACAGGTGGATAAATCAACAAAGATGGGAAGAAACCAGCGCAAAAAGGCTGAAAACACTGGAAATCAGAATGCCTTTCCTCCTGCAGAGGATTGCCGTGCCTCATCACCAATGGAACAAGGCCTGATCGAGAATGAATGTGAGGAATCAACGGAATCAGGCTTCAGAAGGTGGATAATGAGAAACTTTTGTGAGCTAAAAGAACATGTTCTAGCCCAATGCAAGGAAACTAAGAACCTTGAAAAAAGGTTTGACGAAATGTTGATGAGAATGGACAATTTAGAAAGGAATATAAATGAATTAATGGAGCTAAAAAACACAATACAAGAACTTCGAGAAGTATGCACAAGTCTAAACAGTCGAATTGATCAAGCAGAAGAAAGGATTTCAGAGGTCGAAGACCAACTTAATGAAATAAAACGAGAAGACAAGATTAGAGAAAAAAGGGTAAAAAGGAATGAGCAAAGTCTCCAAGAAATATGGGACTATGTGAAAAGACCTAATCTACGTTTGATAGGTGTACCTGAATGTGACGAAGAGAATGAATCCAAGCTGGAAAATATTTTTCAGGATATTATCCACGAAAACTTTCCTAACCTAGCAAGCAAGGACAATACTCAACTCCAGGTAATACAGAGAACACCACAGAGATATTCCTCAAAAAGAGCAACCCCAAGGCACATAATCATTAGATTCACCAGGGTTGAAACAAAGGAGAAAATACTAAGGGCAGCCAGAGAGAAAGGACAGGTTACCCACAAGGGGAAGCCTATCAGACTCACAGCAGATCTCTCAGCAGAAACCCTACAAGCCAGAAGAGTGGGGGCCAATAGTCAACATCCTTAAAGAAAAGAACTTTCAACCCAGAATTTCATATCCAGCCAAATTAAGTTTCATAAGTGAAGGAAAAATAAAATTTTTTACAAACAAGCAAGTACTCAGAGATTTCATTACCACCAGGCCTGCTTTACAAGAGCTTCTGAAAGAAGCACTATGTACAGAAAGGAACAACCAGTATCAGCCATTCTAAAAAACCCATCAGTAAGCTGCATCCAGACCCATCTCACATGCAAGGATATACAGAGACTCAAAACAAAGGGATGGAGGAAGATTTGCCAACCGAATGGAGAGAAAAAAAAAAAGCAGTTACAATTCTCATCTCTGATAAAATAGACTTTAAAGTAATAGAAAACAAAAGAGACAAGAAGGACATTGTATAATGGTAGAGGGATCAATGTAATGGGAAAAGTTAACGATCCTAAGTCTATGCACACACAATATAGGAGCACCCAGATACATAGGGCAAGTTCTTGGTGACTTACAAAGAGACTTGGACTCCCACACAATAATAGTGGGAGACTTTAACACTACATTGTCAATATTGGACAAATTAATGAGACAGAAAGTTAACAAGGATATCCGGGACTGGAACTTATACCTCGAACAAGTAAACTTAATAAACATTTACAGAACTCTCTACTCCAAATCCACAAAACATCCATTTTTTTTTTCAGTAACACATCACATTTATTCTAAAAGAGACCATATGGTTGGGAGTAAATCACTCCCCAGCAATTACATAGTATTTCATAGGTTCAAATGAAATATTGGTTGGCTGTTTGTTTGTTACTTTCCTCCCTTATTCCTTCCTGTCTCCATCGTATAACATAATTATTAGTATAAAAGAGCTTTTTAATACCCATTTTTAGACTGCATTCTAGCCTGGGCAATAGAGCAAGATTCCTGTTCTCTCTCCCTCTTTTTCTTCTTCTTTTTCCCTTTCTTTTATTCTCTTTTTTCTTTCTTTCTTTCTCTCTTTATTCTTTTCTTTCTTAAAAAAAAAAAAAAAAGAAAAAAGAAAAAAAAATGGGATGTCCTGGATGGGATCCTGGAGCAGAAAAAAAAGGACATTAAGTAAAAATTAAGCAAATTTGAATATAGCACAGACTGTAGTTAATGTGTCAGTATTGATTCATTACTTGCAACAAATGTGCTATAGTAATATCAGATGTTAACAACAGGGAAAACTGCATATCAGACATAGGGGGAACTCTCTGTACTACCTTAGCAAATTTTTTTGTAAATGTAAAACAGTTCTAAAATTTTAAAAGTTATTTTTTTAAAAACTGACCTGAATAGGGCTGCTTATGGTCTTTGCATATCACATGTATTCATTCAGTAAGTTCTGCTGTGGAAATATTAATATACTGATGACTTCAAATAATAATATATTGAGACCCTGCCTCAAGTATTTGAGGTATAATGCAATATATGCCTTGCACATATATTTAGAAACATTTGGATTTCTGAAATCCAAAAACTTGTGAATTCTGAACACATCTGGTCCCAAAGACTTCAGATTAGAGATTATATACCAGAAATACTATCAGTGCTAGTAATATAATTAGTAATGCATTTCAGTTCTATGGTGGTTTTAACAGACATTTACAGTCTAGCTGAAACTCTAGATTGATAGCAGTGATACGTATTTATTGTATATTGTAAACAGCATAACTATTTTTATAGAAAAATCTAATTAGATCCTTAAAATCTGTAAGACAGAGATTTCTTTTTTTTTTTTTTTTAGAAAGAAAAGAATAAAGAGAGAAAGAAAAAAAAAGAGAATAAAAGAAAGGGAAAAAGAAGAAGAAAAAGAGGGGAGAGAGAACAGGAATCTTGCTCTATTGCCCAGGCTAGAATGTAGTCTAAAAATGGGTATTACAAAGCTCTTTTATACTAATAATTGTGTTATACGATGGAGACAGGAAGGAATAAGGGAGGAAAATAACAAACAAACAGCCAACCAATATTTCATTTGAACCTATGAAATACTATGTAATTGCTGGGGAGTGATTTACTCCCAACCATGTGGTCTCTTTTAGAATAAATGTGATGTGTTACTGAAAAAAATAATGGATGTTTTGTGGATTTGGAGTAGGGAGTTCTGTAAATGTTTATTAAGTTTACTTGTTCGAGGTATAAGTTCAAGTCCCGGATATCCTTGTTAACCTTCTGTGTCATTAATTTGTCCAATATTGACAATGTAGTGTTAAAGTCTCCCACTATTATTGTGTGGGAGTCCAAGTCTCTTTGTAAGTCACCAAGAACTTGCCCTATGTATCTGGGTGCTCCTATATTGTGTGTGCATAGACTTAGGATCGTTAACTTTTCCCATTACATTGATCCCTCTACCATTATACAATGTCCTTCTTGTCCCTTTTGTTTTCTATTACTTTAAAGTCTATTTTATCAGAGATGAGAATTGTAACTGCTTTTTTTTTTTTTTTTCTCTCCATTCGGTTGGCAAATCTTCCTCCATCCCTTTGTTTTGAGTCTCTGTATATCCTTGCATGTGAGATGGGTCTGGATGCAGCTTACTGATGGGTTTTTTAGAATGGCTGATACTGGTTGTTCCTTTCTGTACATAGTGCTTCTTTCAGAAGCTCTTGTAAAGCAGGCCTGGTGGTAATGAAATCTCTGAGTACTTGCTTGTTTGTAAAAAATTTTATTTTTCCTTCACTTATGAAACTTAATTTGGCTGGATATGAAATTCTGGGTTGAAAGTTCTTTTCTTTAAGGATGTTGACTATTGGCCCCCACTCTCTTCTGGCTTGTAGGGTTTCTGCTGAGAGATCTGCTGTGAGTCTGATAGGCTTCCCCTTGTGGGTAACCTGTCCTTTCTCTCTGGCTGCCCTTAGTATTTTCTCCTTTGTTTCAACCCTGGTGAATCTAATGATTATGTGCCTTGGGGTTGCTCTTTTTGAGGAATATCTCTGTGGTGTTCTCTGTATTACCTGGAGTTGAGTATTGTCCTTGCTTGCTAGGTTAGGAAAGTTTTCGTGGATAATATCCTGAAAAATATTTTCCAGCTTGGATTCATTCTCTTCGTCACATTCAGGTACACCTATCAAACGTAGATTAGGTCTTTTCACATAGTCCCATATTTCTTGGAGACTTTGCTCATTCCTTTTTACCCTTTTTTCTCTAATCTTGTCTTCTCGTTTTATTTCATTAAGTTGGTCTTCGACCTCTGAAATCCTTTCTTCTGCTTGATCAATTCGACTGTTTAGACTTGTGCATACTTCTCGAAGTTCTTGTATTGTGTTTTTTAGCTCCATTAATTCATTTATATTCCTTTCTAAATTGTCCATTCTCATCAACATTTCGTCAAACCTTTTTTCAAGGTTCTTAGTTTCCTTGCATTGGGCTAGAACATGTTCTTTTAGCTCACAGAAGTTTCTCATTATCCACCTTCTGAAGCCTGATTCCGTTGATTCCTCACATTCATTCTCGATCAGGCCTTGTTCCATTGGTGATGAGGCACGGCAATCCTCTGCAGGAGGAAAGGCATTCTGATTTCCAGTGTTTTCAGCCTTTTTGCGCTGGTTTCTTCCCATCTTTGTTGATTTATCCACCTGTCGTCTGTGTAATTGCTGACGTTCAGATTAGGTCTCTGAGTGGACGTCCAACTTGTTGGTGGTAAAGTTTTTTCTGTTTCTTAATTTTCCTTCGGTGGACGCCCCCCTCCCACACAAAGCTGGACCTTCCCAGGTTCAGCTGTACTTGCTGTGAAACTCTCAATCCTCAGCAATGCCAACTGCTGTTTTTTCTGTGTGTGTGTAGGGGGGGAAGAGCCTTCCCCTGCGGCGACCCACCACGCCGACTGAAGCAGCGGCGTTGAGATTCGTGGCGCTTTTCTGCCCGGGAATCTCCTGGTCTGCTTCCCCGATTCAGTCCGCTTTTCAATCAGCTGAATGGGAGACTCTGCCTTCCCCGGAGCTCCAACGCCAACCAAAAGGGCACTCAGTCCAGTATACTCCGGACTGAGAACCGCCACGCCGGGGCGCCTGCAAAACGGCCGCGCCGGCCAAAAGAGTCGCGCTGACGACCCGTGGGGCTCCTCCGCCAGGAATCTCTTGGTCCGTGGGCAATAAAAATTCGTCTGAAAATGTGGCGTCCACTCACTCTCTGCGCTTTCAGTGGGAGCTACAATCCTGAGCTGCTGCTAATCGGCCATCTTGGATCTCTCTCCAAGACAGAGATTCTTATGCACATTTTCTAAAGGAGGAAAATGAGCTTCAGAATGGTGAAGTCACTCGCAAGCAGCATGACCCAGAGTCAGATCCAAGGGACCTTCCCCTGAAGTTTTTGGAGCTCAATGCAAGAATACAAATAGTGATCCCCCAGCCGCTGCTCCACCCCCTTTTTCCTCCCTCTCATGTCAGGCTCCATCCTGCACCAGAAGAGTGGACAGTGCAGCCAGCCTGTCCTGGGCCTAGACAGACCCTGGAAGTATGCTTCCAGCTGCCTGGTTCAAGGAATTCCAGAGTCCTGAGTGCATTGGGACAGAGGTCTCAAGTCAGCATGTGTTCGTAGCCCTCCTGATGTTTCTCTCTCTGTGAGGAGGGCTGTATCTTCAGAGAGTCAGAGTGAACCAGCCAAGGTGAGAATCTAGGGCAGGGCCCCAGACTCCAGGTCTAAGGACTACAGTGCTGGTGTTCAAATACAGGTTTACCTGACACAAATGCTCATGCTCTTTCCACTCTAATATGCTACCAAGGGAAAAAAAAATATACCCAAGGACCACAATGTCAATTTGAAGGCTGATTTTTGAAATGTTCCCAAACGTTTTATTTGTATTTTTAATTGACTATCAAAAAGCTCATCTTAAGGTCTGATATTTAGATATGATACTGGCAAAGCCATCTAGTTACAAAGCACCCTAATTCAATTTTTTAAAATTTAAAATGCTTAGATTTCTAAATTCCTTGACTTGATTTTTAAATACATCTAGCAGGAAGTTTCTGTGTGTCAGGCAGCCTTTTTGGAGACTGGTTCCTGTCTAAGAGGTGCAGGTTCTAATGGGGCAAGCTACTGCTTTGCACCAATGGGGAAAAGGAAAGCCCTAACACAGACTCCTTCCTTCTCTATTTACAACATTATCTTTTAACTGAAAATAGTTGATTTTTTAAAACTGTATTTGGCAGTTTCTTTGTTGAGTGTGTGTTACTGGGAAAACAAACAGATATAGTTAAAAGCTAGAGATGTGGAAATCTCTGGTAGTTTGGATTGCACTGTTTTTCCTAGTATTCACCAGAAGCACATTTTGCCTCTCTCTTTGCCTCCTTGGGTTGGTTCTGCATATGTGATCGTGATATGTGTCGGTGATACCATTCAGTCTCCCAGCAGACAGAGTTCCCCTGAAATCAGGGGGCTGTCAGTCAGTCTTCCTCTGCTAGGACCCCCCCACGGGCCTTGGTACATTACTCCCTGCCTGGAGATGCTCCATTCCCTGGTAGAGACTGAGAGCCAGCTGGAAACCCAGAGGAACCTGGGAAGGTGGCTCATTGAGGTCACTGTCTGCCCAGGATATAAGCTTTAAATGGATGAGTCCACATTCCTGCAAACACTCACTAGGCCACCATTCCTTTTTTTATTTTGCTCTTTTTTTTTCCTGAGTGAGCAAATGTATATCAGCAAAGGTGAGTCATTTTTCCAATCAGTATATCAATGCAAAGGATTGCCCCTACTGATGGAGTCACTGACATCTTACCTCTATAACTTTGTGTGGCATAGTTCCAAAAAGTAGTCTTTTCTATCTCTTACATATAGATAGAGCCCTAGAATGAGGCAAGGGTTTTCCCTCCCTCCCTCCCTCTTCCTGAGACTGTCAGGAAAACTCTGTGTTTCTTCACCCAGAATCCCCTACACTCCATAAAAGGGAACCAGTGCCATAGGAGAGGCTGCTGGTCATGGCAATACTCAGAAAAGAATGTTCTCTAGGGTCACTGGGAGCTTCGAGTAGAGGGCAGGAGTCTCTTTGCTCTTTATGGCCTTTAGATATTACCTATTATCCAAAGGGTTTTTTCCAAGATTGATCAATTAAGCCACAATTTTCAGTGAAGAAGGCATTTATTCTGTTTTTAAGACAGATTTTAACTCAGTGCCCTATACAAAGAATGAAAATATTCTTGGTTCCAGCCACTCAAATATTTATTGGATGCTGTTCACATAAACCTTATACATACTATTCACACTGCCTGGATCCTGGAGGAACCCCACCCCTAACTCTCCCCAAGCACTTAGCACAGCTGACTCCTGCTCAGTCATTACATGTCATTTCTTGAGAGGTCATCCTTGCCATCCTATCTAAATAGGTCTCCCCCACTGCCACCCTCTGCACTATCCTTTAAGAGCAATTTTATAATTCTATTTAATTTGTTTATTTATTTTTTAGAGGTGGGGCCTCACTATGTTGCCCAGGCTGGACTTGAACTCCTGGACTCAAGTGATCCTTCCTGCCTCAACCTCTTGAGAAGCTAGGACTACAGGCACACACCACCTCACCTGGTGTCATGGTTTTATAATTTTACATTTTTTTTATTTACTAGCATAATCAAGTTAGAATACTAAAGAAACTGGAATCAGTATGTGCAGACAGAAAGCAATTTGTCCTCTCCTTCCTCCGCCCCTTTGAATCTGCTGTCTTCATACATTATTTCCTGTCTCTAGATGAAAATCTCCCCACCAGTCCCACAGCTATCCCAGTCATTCCCATAGCTATCCCAGTCATTTCCCAGTCTTAAACAAATAGTCTGTTTTTCTCGGGTGATCTTAGTATCGAACTCCAAACCTACTTTAACCAATGATTCCTCCCCTCTCCCAGCTCAGTTCTGTTTTTGCTCCAGGCAAGGAAGCTCATCAGAAAGACAGCCTTGTCAGCTTTCTCCAAACTCCACCTCCTCCCATCTTTTTAGCTGTGGATTCTGGCTCTTCAAGATCGGGGCAGCAGACAGAGAAGAGGGAACATAGGTTTGTCTTGTCAGATGCCGCTGTAATCTGGGGTTGGGACATCTGCATCTGGCAGATAACCAACCTTCCCAGTCCTGCTCTTTATGAGGTTTTCAGAGACCCTGCCCCGTTCAGCTGCTTTGCCAGGCAATACTCTTTCTGGTTGGCCCCTTAGGAATTTTCCCCGCCATCCCACTCTGCCACTCCATTCTAGAGACCTGTCTCTTTCCAAAGTCACCTCACTCCATAGTTTCTCCCTCTCAAGTTGCTGCCAAGATGACCCAGTTTGCTCCTTCCTCAGAGTCAGTTCTTGCCCAGTCAACTAAGGAAGGGCTGGCCATTCTCAATGCAGCTCCTTTTCTCTCCACTGCCCCTGCCTCTGCCTTTAGATGCCTCATCTATCAGTCCCCAAGTCCTCCAGATTCAGGGAACACAGGACAGTGCTCTCTCTGAGTGGTTCCCTGGGAGCCTCCTCCCTACCAGTTTTGAGAGTGGGGGATACACAGCCCCTCCCTGCAGTGACAGGAACTTCACTGCACATTGACAACTCTCCTCAAGAAATCCCCTCTACCAACACTGAGACCTTTAAGAACACTAAGCTTTGTCACCCCTGGAGCCCTGGAGGTAGATGATGGGTTCAGACTGGCAGAACCAGTATCTTTTCTGCAAGTCCTTCACAGGTAGTCTAGCACCTCTGTTTAGAAAGCCAAGGGACTTGACACCTACTGCTTTGTTCTTTGGTGCCTCAGCTGAAACTGAGACAGAAAGATCCTGTTACACTTGTTTGTGGTCAGTCTCCCCCATTAAGCTATAAACTCCAGGACGTAGGGACCTTGGCTGTTTTATTCACCAATGTATCAGCAGAATGCCCTGCATAAGCTCCCAATGGGTATTTAATAAATATTTCTTGAGATAACACATATACAATAGGATGAAGACGGTGATAACACAGTCACCATTTTACTAAAGAAGGAAAAAAAAGATGAGGGGGACTTTTACGTTTATCAGTAAAATATCTGTTCTTGAAATAAGTTACCTTGTGATTCCCTCCCCCTGAAAGAAGCTCCTGAAAGACCTAAGTCTAAATCTTAGAGCTAAAGCTCTCGTTTAAAGCCCAAAAATGCCTGAGGCTCAGACAGCGAATGCTTACACAAGAGTTAACAGATTGGATGCTGGCTGATGATGCTAATGTCAATTCTTTGTCTAGACATGCAATGCAGTTCTGCTGACACATTCTCTTAGAGCGTTTTTTTTTTTGCAAGATGTGAAACTGGCCTCTGGGTCAGTGATATTCAGAAATAAATCTGGACCTCTGCAGAGAAAACCCTTCAAAGGAACCCTAACCCCCATGCTTTGCCCTTAATGAGTCTCATCAAGCTCCTTTTTCAAAGGGGCGGACTTGGAAAAATAGGGAGGCACCATTGCATTTCAATGAGGCTGATGCCATGTTCTTCTCACTTGGCAAAAGCGTGGGAAGAAAGAAAGAAGCTGAAAAAGCAAATTCCCCCAGACTCATTCCATGACAAACAGACCAAGTGCATAGGGATGGCGATAGATAACAAGAGCTGCTGGAAAAATAGCCTAGTAAATACCCTCCCCATGTGAAAATTTCTTCTATCCATCAGTAAGGCACTGTGGGGTAGAAGGAGGTAGTTTAGAGTTCAGCCTCCAGCCCCAGGAAGAATGGGAAGCAGAGTTATGGAGAGAGCCTTACCTGACAAGTTTGTGCCTGCTCTGTACACACAGCCTCCTCACAGACAAGTCTCATTCCCCCAATTCCCTTCTGTGCTCTTCAGTGGAACTGATGACAGAAAGAAGATTCCATATGCCAAGCCAGAGCCAAGGAAACTGTCTCTCATAATAATTTCCACTTAAAAATAAATCTTTAAGAGAATGGAAATTTTGGTTGAACTAAGATTCACCTAAGAAGGATCTTCCAAATACAAATATAAGTTTCAAAATTCTGCAATAGAAATTTAGACTTTAGGGAATGTGTCTTTGCATGCCTCAAGCTTTACAGGTAAAGACACTAGATTCTTAAGAGGCTAACTGATGTGACCAAGGTCACATAGCTCCTTTCACTGGAGTCTGCTTCTTCCAACTCTAACTTCTTGCTCTTTCCACTATATTATTCAATCTTCCATGCATAGTTAAGCATTTCTTCAACTACCTCAGGTAGGGCATTGCAGTCATACTTACAAAATGGATCAGATAATTTAATAGTCTCCAGTTTTTATAACTGCACATCATTCTATTGCTCTAGCATATTAAACCAAAGGAGTGTTCCTGATTCCAGAAATTTAACTTCAAAGTTATACAAGGTGCATTGGCCTAAGCATATAAACTGAAATTTTATCCTAACGCTGCCTGTGACTCACCAGGACGTGTTGGGCTAGGCATAAAATTGTCTCAGTTTCTTCATCTGTTCAGTGGGGGAGAGTAATGCTGATCTGTCACTTATTCATTTAAAGAAACTGCCTGCCTAGAAACTATTGAATAATTGTAGTGAAAAAGCCTATGAAGATACTAATTATAGACTAAAGCCATATAATGAAGGCATCAAAATACGTAATTCAGAAGCTTTCTAATAATCATGACAGTATTTTAGTTTGCCAAACAGACAGGTGACTGCTACCAGTCAAGCATATTTCCACAAAAAAAAAACCTTATTATCATGTTGTTTCAACATATCAGAGGTGTTGATTAAGCCTGCAGAATTTGAGAGAAAAAATTAAAATGGAAATTTGCCGCAAACCTGCTGAGATTGGGTGCATAGCATGTTCCTGAGGTTTTATCTGCCAAATAAATCTCCCCCATCAGCAGAAGAAAACTAGGAACTATTTTCTCATGACCAAAGAGTCTGTATGTGGCCAATATTCCCACTCACAGTGTCAATTTTGTGAAGTCACCATAAGAAAAGAATTCCAGACAAAAGACAGGCAATAGCAATGAGTCTGATGAAAAAATCGAACTAAGCTTCTGTTTTGTTTCTCACTGACAATATTCTGTACCACATTTTCTAATACCAAGTTAACAGTGGGATTCATGTGGATGGGATAAAAATTAACTTCTTTTTTTTACTTTAAAAAATACCCATAAGATGGTTTTAAAGTCCTGATAATGTCCTGTTGCTAATCAGCACAGGCTCTCTAGACTACAGCAGCATAAGTAATCACTTTGACAATTACATAAAGAATCATGTGGTTGGCAAAATAAGAAAGAAAAAGAGATGGTGGCTTCTTTAATCAGTCTTCAATAGACAGCTAGAATGACATGATAACAAAGCCTTACCAAATTATTTGTAACAAGGGAAAAAAGTTTTTACGACATATCTTCTTTCAAAACAGTGATGTCAATAGGCATTCTGTTTAATGCCACATAGAAAATTAGGAATAAAACCATAATTTACTCACAGATGATAAAAAATATTTTAAAAGTAATAACAATAATGTTGGAATAATTATAAATGTACCTACAACTGAGAGCTCATGAAACTCCACTTCCAGCTGTGCATAATCACAGAATATGAGGCATTAAACTTATCTGGTACTGTGGTAGAGGCAGGTAGGGCTTGCTAATTATCCATGTGCTCTCCTACATTCCCCAGCTTCCTTTACACTTAAGATTGAGGTCATGTGACTAGTTCTGGCCAATGGACTCTTACACAAGGTAACCTATGTCACTTCCTGGCTGAGGCAGTTAAGAGCCAGTGTGCTTCATTCATCACTCTGTTTCCTTTCCTTCCCCTGCCTCAGCAACACTGAAAGCCACATGTTCCAGATGGTGTTTTGCCACAGACAGGGAAGCTACTGAGTCACACTGAACTTTACATAAGTGAGAAGAAACCTTTGCTGTGTTAAGCTAACAAGATGCCAGGGGTTGATGTTGCAGCACTAGGGTTAGTTACCTTGACAAACAAAAAGGCTCTATGTTTGCTGTGTTTGCTGTGGTCTGGAATTTAAATTTAAGCTACTGACACTAGGCTTCTAAAAATACCATTAGAGGAAAACTAATGTTCCTTTTATTTTCTCTATTTAAATTTTCTCACTTTCCCTGGTCCTGTAGTCTAAAGCAATGGTTCTCAACTTGTTGTTCCCAAGACCAACAGCATCAGCATTATCTGAAGACTTGTTAGAAACACAAATTCCCAGGCCCTGCCCGAGGCCTGCTGAATCAGAAACTCTGGCAGTGGGTCCCAGCAATCTGCATTTTAACACATCCTCCTGGTAATTCTGGTGGAAATAGTCTAAGGCAACCTTTTCTTGAGCCCACCTGAGTGTGATTCTCATGCAGCTAATTTCTCCCTTTATAACACATGCAGTCAGCAGTCAACTCATGTTCAAATTCCTAGTCTTTTCATGCCCCTCACTTTTTTTCAAACATCAGCTTTTACATGGTTTAACAGCACATAGCCTTGCTATATAGTAGATTAGAGATAACTGCAAATTCTTTGTCACTGCCCCCACTGAAAGGTGGAGTCTGTTTCTCCATCCCCTTGAATATAAGTTGGGCCTGTAGTTACTGCTTTGGTTATTGAGATGTGGCGGAAGTGAAGCTGTGACAGTAAGCCTATCCTTTAAGAGGACTGGCAGCTTCCACATCCTACCTCTTGAAATTCAGCTACCATGCTATGAGGTGGCCAAGCAGCCTCAAGGAGAATTAAGACCCCCACCTGACAGCCCCAACTGAGCTACCAGCTATCAGCCAGCATCAACTATCCACCATGAAAGTATGCCGTCTTAGATGCCCTGAGCCAGTTGAGCTCTGAGATTGCTGCAGCGCCAGATGACTTCATGTGGAGCAGAAGAACCCCCCCAGTTGAATCCAGTCAGCCCAGAGATTTAGGAGACATAATAAAATGGCTATTGTTTTAAACCACCAAGTTTGAAGGAAAGAGGAAAAATATGAAGCAGTAGAGAAACAAAATATTCGCTTTTATTGTTTTTGAAAAGTACTATTAAAGTGAAATTTTAATAGGTTCTACTTACCAAACATTTCTGTCTGGCCTAACCAAACTAACTTCTATGGCTCCTTGCAATGACCTTTTTCTAATATTTCCCTCTCCTTTGGCTTACATGAAAAAAAAATGTAAGTTGTTTCTCCATCCTTGATTCTGGAAGCTTGGAATAATTTTGCAACCTAACTATCCCATGGGTGTCAAAATAACTGTCAAGGGGCAATAAAATGAAATGGAAGCAAGAAGTTCATAATCTCATCAGAGAATTACCATAGAGTTAGGGAGGAGTCAGATTTTGCAACCTAAATAAAAATTCTCCTTTCCATATTAACCCCAAATGTAGTACCAAACAAGATCAAGAACATGATTACCAGAAAGCATACAGCTGCAAAAGCATTATCCTAGTTGTGAATTTCTTTGGGAAAACAGATACTTGCAAAATGAAAGATAAACTAATATTAAGCAATCATAACTATTAACTGATGGCTAAAGACAGCTTAGGTAGGTTGATGTTCAAAAATATGTAACAGAACTTAGGAATCAATTATTTAAAGCCAAGAGTCAAAAGCTAAGCATTCAAAGTATAAGTACATGCCCAGAGGCTACAACTAGCAAAAGACCAACTTGCAAAGACCTCTAAACCAGAAAAATTATATAGGCAGTAAAAAATTTCAGAGGGTGAGGAGCATACTCTTATCTATCTCCAGAATCTAGCAGTGTTTGGTACATAAAAAGTGGTCCGTCTGGTATGTGTTTATCAACGAACAAATGAATGGGAGTCATAGCAAAGAAAAAAGCAAAAGAGGCCAAAGTAGAAGTAAATAAGTGATAAAGAATAATTTCAAATATAAATACCTCCAAGAACAGGCATCACTAAATGTTTTAAAGGTATTTTCTCAACTAAAAGCAATTGGGATATAAACCTTGGTCATGTAAATAGCAGCAGCTAAACAGGCCCTGCAGCTTTGAGCTTCCCAAAGCAAGTCAGGTCTGGGAAGAGGAAAAACAAGGCTTTCAGCACCTTAAAAGGTGCTAAGGAAAGGCAGGTCTCATATTCCTTTTTGGCCCGTCTTTCAGTCTTTGAAAGAATGGAGTCAGTAGTTATATTTTAACAAGAGGGTCATCTGGTATTAAGAGAAAGTCAATTGTATACGTACATAGAAGCCTCTGTCTACCTGAAATTTTTTAATATATCAAAATTCTTAATGATAACTTTCAAATATTAACATTTTCACCAAAAGGGATGGATTTTCACTTAGGACAACAATCATTGGTGATAGTCATAATTGATATGTTCTGGCCATCAAGACACCTAATTATGTTTGCTAATTCAATTTTACTACTTCAATTTTTCATGATTTAACTTTACATAAGTGTATTAAGTAATTGTTCATTTTCTTGCTATAATTTTCAGAGGCCATCCTACCAAATATGTGTATAGAAACAAATAGCCCCCAACTGTCTCATTGCCTGAGAAATTCTCATTATTTAGCAATACTTTCTGAAATAAAAATGAGTACAGACACTAATAAATAAAAATTAAACAATAATATTTTAATAGGTCAAACTCAAAATCTTTGTTTTTCACATCATCCAAAATAAAGTTCTATAAATACATTAGGTTATACATATTTGCTGTGTTTTACAATATTCAATATCATAGTCAAATTTTGAACTTTTTTTTTTACTAGCATGTCCTAATCCTCATTCACAGATGGAAAAATCTGAGGTTTATAGACTTCAAATAACTTAGCCTCATTAAAGTAAATGTTTACCCAAGCACCATTGTTAATGGGTAGACTCATCCATTCAATAAACATATATCTAGCAGGCAGCTGAGGACCAGGTACTCTACCAGCCTTGGTCCTGCCCTCAAGGCACTCAGTTTAGGAATTGGCCCACATGAAAATGATAATTCAATTCTGGGTCACAGCTTCTGTAAGAAAAGTTAAGTGGCATCACCAGCAAGAGAGCAAATTCAACTGGGTCAGAGGATTAGATGGGGGAAGATGCTGAAGAGGGCTTCACATAGAAGGATATTTAAGCTACAGATTAAAAATGCATACAGGTGGCACACTATCCCCACCTCAGTGAAGTTTCAGTTAACCCAGCAAGTCCATTTCACAAGTCAGATAAGAAGTAAAGACTGTGTGAGAGTTCCTGTTTATATAAATCATGCCTGTAATGGAGTCATGTGGGAAGGAAAATTGCATCACTGTTACTACATTCTCTTATAAATATTGTTTATATACACATCCAATTACTTCTTATCGTGCTCACTGAATTGTCTTCTATAGCAATTTACTTTTAAGTTATTACAATATCATTATGTTGAAGGTGAGAGAAAGAAAACCATTCTTCCTTATTGAAACTCAGACATTGCAATGTACACTCATTTTCCCAAGAGTCTGGTAAGTCAGCAGCACCAGAGTGTCAAACTCCAGGGTCTGTTCCTAATCTACTGAATCATACTGCCTCTTGGAAATGGGCCCCCTTTTGAATGTCTGACTGGATAAGATTAGGTAATAACACAATAACTAGCAAACACCAAGAGCCAATTAGTACATGCCCCATGAAGGTGTTTCAGATGTGCTTTATTTTGAAAGAGGAATGGGAAGCTGCCAAGCCTCACACAAATCATGTTTATTTCTGCATTTAAGCTGAATTATACACAATTTTTAGAACATTTTAAATTATTTTCCAAACCACACCTCCACCATACTTCTTCTCATGTGAGTTCATTAAAGATACATTGTTGAAAGTTCACTTGGGGCTTCAGAAGAAGAAATATATTCAATGACAAGGAAAAACAGGAAGTGCCAATCTAGTATAATTTAACATTTATGGGTATCAAAGTCCAATAAGAGCTTGAAATTCCCCACATTCTGCATAGAGAAAAATACTATCTCTTTGCTTAATCTGCCTTTTATGCTGTCTCTATAAAATACAGAATAAAGTGACCTGGCAATTTAGTCAATGTAAACAATAAAAAGTGCATAATTCAAACTTTAAAAAGGAGTATGATCGAGCCAGTTGGAGTGTCTACATTGACCAAATTAATGAGAGTATTGCTAAATCATTTTCCTTTGTTCTTCTGGGCATTCTGCTAAGCATGGGCATTTATGGAATGAACTTGTAACAAACCTTTAATTCCTTAAATGGTCAACATTAATGTGTACCCTCAAAAAGAAAACTCGTGAGCTGGCCTGATACCAATGTCAAATACTCTTCTACACACCCTCCTAACATTAGCGCATCCTTCCCCTCCACTCTATGGCTGACATCACTCTGTCACTATGTGCCCATGGGTCACAGGGTTATAAGTAAGAGAACAGAGGTCATCCAACACAAACCACCATCTCCACAAACAACTCAAATTTATCTTCACAAACTGTAGGACTACTCAGAAGAGCACAGAACAAAATCAACAATAGCAACTTTGAATAGGATTTTCAATAGCAAGGCTATGCATAGCAATAGAGATACAGACTTTATTAAGATCAAACCTGTTTAAGAACATTGGTTAGGCAAACTGGAACGTGATGTGAGTGTCTGCCTTTGCTCCTTCAGGTAGATCAGTTATACCCCACTTTAGTCATCTGGGAATGAGTAAAGGGGAGTACAATTCCCTATTCTGCATTTAACAAATTGTCTTTTTCTGGGGGAAAGGATCAACTTTTAGCTGGTGGCCACATGAAAAGCCACTCGTGTGAGGTATCTATGTTGCTTATCATTTGAGTAGAAAATGAATCTAACTGGAGAAAGCAAACCATTTCTATGCAGCAATGGGAGTGTAGTGTTGCTTGCTCACTAACCTGCTCAAGAGAAGACAGAAATTCAGATGTTTGTTGTAAAGTCTCCTGATTTATTTCAACATCAAAAATCCAAACAAAACAGGTCAATATACTTAATTTTTCCCATTGGCCACAAGTTTAAGATGTCTTACATACATAGGAATTATCATTCACTGAATCATTAATGCAGTGAATCATTAATGTATAATGAATATACATGTATCTGACAAGTTCCTACATATTTATGATTATCCCTACATTAGTTTAATTCTATACATAATTTTCTTGAGTTAACTGGCTACAATGCCACTACATGTTAACTAAAGAATAAGGTAATATTTCTAACATCAAAAAGACACAGTGAAATAATAAATAAAAGTTAGGAGTTACGTGAGGAGTGTTACAATAGAGAAAAATATTCAGAATGAACAAGGGTAAATTTATAGGGGTAATGATGCCAGATGAAGTTGAAAAGACCAGACCAGGCCTATGTGTCATGGTGATAAGGATACCAGCAGCTACCGCTGCTGAACACAGATAATGCATGAAGTGCTGTGCTTACACTGTAAATACGTTACCCTATGTAACTCTCGCACCAACCAACTCAGAAAGAGACTATCATTATCTCCATTTTATAAGTAAGAAATCTGAAGATTGGAGAGGTCAGGTAAACTGTCCAAGGTTACTGCTGTGTGTGGCAGAGTCAGAATCTGGGCTCACAGCATTTATCTGACTCCAAAACCTGTGCTTTTAGCCACCATGAGTTTGCTAAAAGAATTGAGATTTCAGCCTATAAATAATGAAAACAAATGAAGAATCTTAGCCCTATATTATTCTATTCTGTTCTCACAAGATTCTGTAATCTAAATAATGAAAAGTATTGTAACTTTTATATCTGAAGATATCAAGAAAGGTTAAGCAATTGAAAGCAAGAGAAACAATGGGCTCCTAGCACCCAAACAGCTCAATCTCTAGTCCAAGACTCATGCTGGTTTTACATGGTTGGCAGATATTACTTTTCAAATACATGATGTGCTTTCAACAACCACACTTCTTCAAATGCAGAAGTTCGAAGAGCATATAACCAATTAAATCCTCTTCCTAGTACGACCCTAGCTATTTCTAGCCAAGTTGTTCTTAACTTGTGAAGTCAATCTGAGAAATACAAAATGACTACTGAAGTTGGTAACAGCCATTATCAACTTCTTCACAGCCAACTGTGTGTGCTGAACTACAAACTCCATTTGAATGTCAATATAAAATAATGGTGCACTAAGACTTTTCTTTGTGTGCTAGTAACCCTTTTTATTCCTTACAAACGATGTAAAACATTTAAGCAATCAACTTTCTAGGTTCTAGGCACATTTTAATCACATCTGATGAGTTTGCCCTCCCGCCCTCTTAAAGTTTCACTGCAATAAAAATTTAATACCACTTGTATTGTTCAGGTCAAAATTAATAATTAGAGGGGGTGTTATCATTTATAACAGTGATATAACATGGTTGGACCTAGATTATGACAAAGATAGTTATTTACTAACGGAAGAAAATAGTTGCATAAATGGAGCTATATTCTGGCTACTTCTGTTCCCCGATAAGCCACAAAACTGGTTATGTCATCTTAATGCTTTCCAGAATGAAAAAATACAGTAACTTTCTTCATAAAAGATAAAGATAACAGCAACCACTTGCTGAGTACTTATATATATGTTACAAGGACCCTCTGAGAAAGCTATACTACCCCAACTTTTTCGGAGGAGAAAATTAAAACTGAGAGGTTAAATAGTTTTTCCAAGATTAGAAACTAGTAAGTGGAGATCTGGGAAATGAACCCAGAAAAACCTGACTCCTAAGTCCATGCAAAACTAAGCCTTAAAACACTAGGAAGTCTTAGGCAGGAGAGAGAAATAAAGGGAGAATGCAAGAAGGAGTGATAAAGGAGCTTGAAGTTTATGTGAAACTTCACATAGGAAGATCTTGGGGAATGGTGATTATTAAAATAAATAAGCACAAAATGTAGATATGGAAGAAATAGAATAAAATATAAATTATAGAATGGGAATGACATTTGCAAAATAGATGACAGACAGCAAACCAGGAATAGAGGGAAGCTTTCTGAAAATGATAAAGAACATCTACGGAAGACCCACAGCTCACTTCATATGTATAGGTGAAAATCTGGACAGTTTCTCCTGTAAATTAGGTGTGAGGTGAGGATGCCTCCTCTCACCACTCCTATTCAGCATTGTACCAGAAGTCCAGTTTGTGCAATAAGACAAAAAGAGGAAATAAAAGAGAAATAAATTATAAATTAGGAAATAAAACTGTATTTACAAATGGCATGATTGTCTATGTAGAAAATCCCAAAGAAACAACAATAACAGCAAAATTCCTGAAACTAATAAACAAGTCTAATTTTTTTCTGTTTAAAAGCAATGAACAATTGGAATCTGAAGCTTTAAAAAAATGCCATTTAAAATAGCACCCCAAAATTAAAATAGTTATATATACAAAATGCATATATGGAAAAATATGAAATTCTGATGAGAGAAATAAAAACTACCTAAATAAATGAAGAAATATTATGTTTATGAATTAAAACACACATTGTTAAGACATCAGTTCTTCCCAGCTTGGCTGTAGCTTTAATGCAATTCCAACCAAAATCCCAGGAAGCTATTTCATTTCGTTGAAAAACTGATTCTAAAGTTTATATGGAACGGCAAAAGACCCAGAACTGCCAACACAATAACTAAAGAAGAACAATGTTGGAGGACTTAATATAAAGCTACAGAGATCAAGACAATGTATTATTAGAAAAATAATAGACAAGGCAACAGAACAGAGAGTACAGAAATAGACCCAGATAAACATGATCATTTTATCTTTGATGAAGAAGGAAAGGCAATTCACTGAAAAAGAGATTGTCTTTTCAATAAATGGTGCTGGAACAACTAGATGTCCATATGTTAAAAAAAAAAAAAAGAACCTAAATTCAGACGTTATACCTTTCATAAAAGTAATTCAAATGCATCACAGATTTAAATGTAATGTTCAAAATTAAAACACTTCCAGAAAAAAACATAGGCAAATATCTGTGTTCTTGGGTTTAATGATGAACGTCATTTATAACACCAAAAGCACAACTATGAAAGGAGAAATTCATAAGTTGAACTTTATTAAAATTAAAAATGTGTGCTCTTAGAAAGCCACTGTTAAGAAAATGAAAAGACAAGCCACTACTGGGAGAAAAAAATAATTGCAAATATGTATTTGATAAAGGATTTAAATTCAAAATATAGAAAGAACACTTAAAAAGCAGCAATAGGAAAACAGACCAACTAAAAAATAGACGAAAGATCTTAACAGAGACCTCACCAAAGATTATATACAGATGGCAAATAAATATATGAAAAACTGTTCAATGTAACTTGTCATTAGAAAACTGCAAATTAAAACAACAAGACACCACTATATATCTACTAGAATACTTAAAATCTAAAAACTGATGATGCCTATTGCTAGCAAGGATGCAAAACAATATGAACTATCATTTATTGCTGATGGGTACGGCCAATTTGGAAAACATTTTGGCAGCTTTTTACAAAGTTAAATATGGTCTTACCATATGATCTGATAATTGCACTCCTAGTAGGTATCTACCTAATTGAAAACTTATGTCCATGCAAAAACCCGAGCATGAATGTTTTCAGAAGTTGTATTTATAATCAGCAAAATCTGGAAGATGGTAAGAAATCCTTCAATAAATGAATGGATAAGCAAACTGCAGTACATCTATATAATGAAATATTATTGAGCAATTAAAAAACATGAGCTATAAACCCATGAAAAGACATGTATTAATCTTATATACACATTGCTAAGTAAAAGATACCAGTCTGAGAAGACTACTTACTCTATGATTCCAATTATGTCACATTCTGTAAAAGACAAAACTAGTGAGACGATAAAAAGATCAGTGGCTAGGGGGCTCATACAAGTGAAGCACCAGAGGTATTCCAGATCACTGAAACTATCCTAGGTATTACTGAAATGGCAGATACATGATACTAAGAGTGGGTCCAAACCTTTACAGCACAAAGGGTAAACATTAAGGTATGAAAATTTTAAAAATATAATTTAGAAAGTCAAGGGATACCAGGATAGCCTGCAGAATGTGACAAAGCAGTCTAACTGTATTCAAAATGTATGAAACAACTTCATAGCAAGGAGTGGGGACAAACGGTGCTAACCCAAATAACTTTGGAAGTGAGTGGAATGTGTAAAACTAAAAGTAAAAAAAACTGTCATAAATATTGAACTCTCGTTGATAAAGTTTTCTCCCCTGTGAGTATGGGTTAACAATTATAAAGTCACATATATAATGCAACCAATTAAAAATGAATGCCAGCTGAGGAAAGCCATTTTTTCTCATTGTTGGAGTTGGAGATTACAGATGAGCAAGAGGAAGAGGCTAGAATTATCCAGGTAGTAATAAATTAGTGTTGTGGACGTTAGTATAAACTCATGTTTAGCATAATATAGACAGATGATTACATATAGAAAATGTATTTATATATGTATATATAGATACATTTCCTTGTTCTGTCAGTTGAGGGGGCCTTGAGGCAATGACACTCCCATAGCAGCAAGCATATCTAGTGTCCAGATATTTGTTTGTTTGTTTTCTAACACAGTATCCAATAAGAGGAACCAGGGCTCCCTGGAGAAGTGGCTGATTCTAGAACTGGGACAGAAAATATGCAAATTGAGCCTGGAGTATCTTGTAGTCCCAGTAAGCTAAGGAAGTGCAAAAAAAAAAAAAAAAAAAAAAGTGCAATGATGTCAAATGGGCACAGAGAGACACGAGCCAACTGAAAGAATTTCTTCTAGCAAATAAGTAGGGTAAAGGGAGAACACTGGGCAACAAAATAAATAAAGTAATATCAAATTATAACCAAAAATACCAAATTAACATCCACTGGTCTACAGCACTTACTGAAAAAAATAAGTGATTGAAGAAATGCATACATTGGGAAGAAGAGACCAAACAATCTCGCTGACAGAAGAATTACAAATAATTTACATAGACATTGCACCCTCAAAAGAGGTTGAGCAGAACTCTTCATTCTTTAAGTGTTTGGGCTACACACAGTAACTTCCTTCCAGAGTACAGTGTGGAAAGGGTTAGTGGGGAAGAGTTACTTACAATGGAGAAACATAACAAACACTACCTCAGCGAAGTGATTAAGATATCACCAACAATGCTAAGTCATGTTGACAGACTGTATCTTCAATTTGAAACAATTAAAATAGCACTTTCCATAACCCCAGTCCAATATATGAAAAAACGAGACAAATCCCAATTTAGGGATATTCTATAAAATATCTGATAAGTCCTCCTCAAAACCACTAAGGCCATCAAAAACAAAGAAAGTCTAAGAAATTGTCACAGCATGAAGGAGCCTAAAGACACAGATGATGTAACATGGTCTCCTGGATGGTATTTGGGAACAGAAAAAGGACATTATGAAAAAAAAACTAATTATATTATCTGAATAAAATATGGGCTTTAGTTAACAATAATGTACCATATTGGTTCATTAATGATGCCAAGTATACTGGATAATTATAGAGATGTTAAAAATAGGGGAAACTGTATGGAGGGTATTGTTCTATAAATTTAAAATTGTGTTTAAATTACACATAAAAGATTACTAATTCTAAAATATAAAATATTACAAATTGAAAAGAAAAAAACAACTCAAAGAGAGGGAAAGGCTATTAACAGGATATCTACAAGACAGAAAATCCAGATGACCATAAAATTTAACAAACAAACTAAAAGAAGACACTGACATTATCTAATAAAAAATAAAACATGATACTCTTTTATAACCATCAGTTTAGCCTACAATTTTAAAAGAGTAAAAACGTCCAGTGTTTACTAAGATGCAGAAAAATGTACACTCTCCTACATCATTGACTGAAGTGTGATTGCTATTATCTTTTGCAAAGTATGAATAACCTCTATCACAATAAGAAACATATATACACCTTTATCTCATAGTTGTACTTTCCCAATCTATCCTAAGGCAGTAAAAGCACCACAACGAAAAGACACATGCATTGTTACATTGCAATATTGTAAAACAACATTTTTGGTGGTGAAAAGTTAGAAACAAACTTAATGTTCATCAATAGGGTAATGGTTAAATAAATTGTGGTATATATAGACTGTAAAATATTATGCATTAAAAAGTATGATATATGGTTATTAACCTAGAGAGATGCTATGAAGTTATTTTAACAGATAAAAGAAAATTGCAGAGTAATATCTATAGTGTGATTGTATTTTTAAAACTCCCTCTACGTGCCTCTAAGTTTAAATATTTTTGGAAGCCTGCAGACCTGGCTGTTAACATCTGTTATCACAGGAGAATGAGATGCAGCTGTAAATTCAATATCTTTATTATTACTCTCTCTCTCTCTCTCTCGCACACACACACACACACACACACACACACACACATGCTAAAATAAAATAAAATAAAACAAAACCTCAAGCATGATTGTCGTATGTACATTTAGCTGTGGGATGTTCAGGAAAAATGCATGGCAGAGCTACAGCAACTGACTTACATGATCACTGTCTGGCAGCATCTCTGTAACACAGTAAAATGAGAAGATAATCTCCTTGAGCTCACAGTAACCTACTTTTTACATTAAGAGAAAAAGAACCAAGGTGTTTATTTTTATGAGTGACCTACATGAGAGAAATGAGCCCAGGACGTCTATATTTGCTCTCATATAGGTGAGACTACTAACTTCCTAGAAGTTGGCAAGAGTTCACATCAACTTGTAATAATTCAGCAAAATAGCATTTTAGAAAATAAAATGAAGTCCCACACATATATGTACCAAATCATACACAGGAGAACCCAAAACGATTCAGGTGATGTCGGCAACCATGAGACATGTCTGAAACCAATTCCATCAGCAAGAGTAGCAGGGTACAATGAAAAGACACAAATCCAACCGGGTAAGTCTAGGAAGAAAGAGCCAGAAAAGAGAAAATGTAGCAGAACATGTTAAAACCATTCAGTTTCTTCTACACCCAACACAGTCAAAGCTTTATTCAGCCACGCAGAGGAAAGATGGAATCTGAAGCTACTGAATCCAGTCTTAAATGTATGGCTATACTTATAATCAAACACTGACACAAGCAGTGTTAATGAGTATGTTTTCACAGAAGGGAAGGAGGGGAAAGAGGGGAGGCAATTAAAAGTAAAATTACAAAAGAGAATGTTGAAAGTCTGCAATAGGGAAATAGTCATTTTCTCTTTTAAAAAATCTTATTGTTACATAGCAATGACATGTATTTATGGGGTACATGTGATACTGTCATGCATTCATACAATGTATAATAATCGAATTAGGGTAACTGAGGTATCCATCACCTCAAACATTTGTCATTTCTTTGTCTTGACAACATTTCAAATCTTTTCCTCTAGCTGTTTTCAGAAATACAATAAATTACTGATAACTATAGTGACCTTACTGTGCTACCAAACCCTCCAGCTTATACCTCCTATCTAACTATACTTTCATATCCACTAACCAACCTCTCTTCATTCTCACCCCCACTTTTCCCAAACTCTGATAATCACAATTCTACCCTCTACCTCTATGAGATCTACTGTTTTGGCTCCCACATATGAGTGAGAAAGTGTGATAAGAAATAGCTCATCTTCTCCAGCATCTGTTGTCTCCAGATTGTTTAATGATCGCCGTTCTCACTCATAGGTGGGTGTTGAACAATGAGAACACATGGACACAGGGAGGGGGAGCATCACACACTGGGGTCTGTCGGGGGAAATGGGGGAGGGACAGTGGGGGGTGGGGAGTTGGAGAGAGACAGCATGGGGAGAAATGCCAGATATAGGTGATGGGGAGGAAGGCAGAAAATCACACTACCATGTGTGTACCTATGCAGCAATCTTGCATGTTCTTCACATGTACCCCAAAACCTAAAATGCAATAAAAATAAAGAAAATAAAAAATAAAAATTAAAAAAAAAGAAATAGCTCATTTTTCATTTGAAAGACTATGAATATAGAAAGGCAGCCCTTCTTGAGTCTTCATGGACCGAAAAACAGAAGGAAAGTAATATAAATTTTTATAGCCAACCTGGTTAGCACAGATCTTGTAAATTGAAGGAAAAGATGTCCCAGTTGTAGTAAACCTATAGAGTGAGAGTTTTATGAGCAAGCTTGAAGCATATCCACTGGACTTCATAGTAAGTTCTCTAGATGTCTGACTATAAGATAAGATGCTAAAATGAACAGGTACAAAGGAACACACATGCCAAATAAGGATATCAGTGTATTTCAGATGAGAGCTTCAGAAATATTAAGATGACAGGCAAAAGTCAGGCCGCAGAAGTGGCAAAATTACAGTGCTTTCTTTTGTAACCATGCCTGTCACTTGAAGGGTACATCTTAACTCCAAAGATCTCAGGAAGAAACAGAAAGTGTTTTAAAAGGCTTACTTACACTCAAGGCATTTGCTGAAGCAAAAGAATAAAGTAGAAAAGAATAATATACTGTGACCAGACAAAACAAAGTTAACATTAAGAGATTAGCAAATGTATCCACTCTGGTTTAAAGACTACTTTTGGTTCTCATCATAGATCCCTCAAAATGCTTTGAAAAAAACAAACAACAACAACAAAACCAAAACATGAACTTTTCCCTAGAAACTTTAAGTCTCCCTCAATGAGGTGATTTTGAGAGAAAAAGGATGTGGGGGACAAGGCAAAATAATGGATGGAGTGCTGCAGCAAAAGTGACAAACCTTAGGTTCTAATCTTGGCTTTGCCCCTGATTCACTGTGGCACCCTGGAGTCTTCTAGAACATTCTCTATAACATGACAGGGGTGAAGTATCCCATTCCAGTACTTTAAGTGCTATAACTAAAATGTATTTCATTTTGCTTTAAGTGGAAATTTACTTGTGCTTATGGTTCTGAGTTTGAGCCAGTTTCCCATATTTTGCTTCTGAAAATAAGACTATAATAAAATCTTCATTACAAATTCTAAAATCTTCATTACAAAATGTTTGTTACGAATATTTTAAACTCTCACCTGGAACTGCAATGGTCTAGGCAGGTGTTTATAAACTTGTTTTACAATGCGCTTTGATCAACAGGTTGGTTACACAGAAGACTGATGTACAAAATAGAAAAGCAGGGGCTGTGTTGGTGAAGATAAGCGAAGTTGGGGTATGGAGAACAGGAACAAGGGCTACAAAAGATCAAGTTCTGCTCACTCAACTTCCCCACTGTGTGTTTGGAGAGGCCCCTGTGGGCTGCTACTGAAGCCCTAAGACTCCTAAGATTAACAGTGAAAGTCAAGGTCTGTGAGAAGTTACCACAAACAAGTGATGTGGGGGACACACATTGGCAACAAAGGCTGAGGAACACAACTCTGTTTAAGCCACTGCAAAACCTCCATTTCTGCAATGGGGGGACTAACACCATTTGGCCTTCATTTGGTAACAATCACAAATGCATATACAGAACTGAAAAGACTGCTACAGGGCTTTGTTACAGTTTTCCAGGTCACCCAAAATGTGCTCATGTGAATTTTTTGTTTAGAGAACTCTCAAAATGAAAATATAAACATAAAACCAAAACCATGTAAGAAATGCAGACCCATAAGAATATGCCTTTCACTCCACAGAGCTCCTCTAACCCCTTTTTGATTAAAACTGATTTCAGAAAGGGCAATGCAATCTCCGTTTTCTTTCTCAGAAGTCTCTAAGATATATATTACATCTTTTAAAAGTTGCTTTACTGAATTCCCGGCACAGACTTTAATAATAAATACATCAAGAAACTCAGCTTCAGCCCAATCTGTACCTCTACTGGGATTCAGCTGCTCTTGGGCCTTTAGGGAGCAAGGGATTGCTTGCTCCCACCCATAGCCCACCTGAGGCCTGTTTGCATGAGTCAATTTGTAGGAAGTCTGGTGTGGAAGCAAGGAAGGGCTATGTGAAAGTCAAAATATGGAGTAGCAAGGCCTGTGGATTTCTCTAAGCCATAGGGAGAGAGAGGTGGTAGGCTAGTGGTTCCTAGAGGCACAGGAGAACATCTAAATAAAGAAGTCTCTCACTCAACTACATTTATGGAGTGCTTACTATACATTCCATGTATTGTTCTAGGCAGTGGCAATAGAGCAGTGAAACAGCCACGGTTTTCTGCCTCTGACAGGAAGGAGAATAGTATATAAATAAGTTGTAAATCATAACAAGTGCTATGAAGGAAATAAAGCATGTGGTTAAGTGGGGGACAACTTTGAATAAAATATAAAGGGAAGACCTCCACAAGGAGGGACATGGGAGCTAACAAGGAAAGATGAGAAAATGGAGTCAGAAGGAGAAAGACAAACACGTCCAGGAAATAGCAAGAACACAAGTCCTATGGTAGGAGAAAGCTTGGCACCCGTGGGGGCCAGAAGGCCAGCAGTGTAGTGGGAGCCTGTTGAGAGTGGGTGGTATAACAGGACAGGCCAGGTTCCCTCCCATGACACAAAGGTTTGCATTCAATCCTCAGAGTGATGGGAACCCACTGGATGACTTTAAACAAATAATTTATTTTACTTACTGCTTTAAAATATCACTCTGCTGTGAAAGGATGAAGTATACAAAGCAAGAGTGTGTAAAGGGAAAACAGAATTATCTTGCAGTCAGCCAGGAAGAAAATGATGGTGTCTGGGACGAGGAGTGACACTGAGAATGAGACAAGTAAATAGTTTCAAAGTTTATTTTGGAAATAGGGCTACACAATTGCTGATGGGCTGGTTATGGGAGGTAATGGAAAAAGCAAAATCAAGAATGACTCCTAGGTTTTAGCTTAAGTAATTGGATGTATGGTGGTGGTTTAGGTAAGGAGTAAGGGAGAAGTTGGCACAATCTTAGGAGAATAACATGAGATGTTGGCTAATGTTACCCAAACGGTAGCTGGAGGTTTCCTAACTCTTAAGACCTAAGTAAGACAACTTTGAGATCTCAGATCTATAGCCTGGGGAGGAGTAGACTGATTCCAAGATTTATTTTTTCCCAAGGTATTAGGGTCTCATCATTGTCTTGTGTTTCTGCCTTCTGTGTCCTCACCTCCAACCTCCATTCATCCCTCTCAGCCTTTCACCTATTTTCTTTTTTTTTTTTTTCTTTTAATAATGTGTGTGTTTTCTTACCTGGTGCATTTATTTATATAGAATCGGACATAATCTCACATAGTTGGTGAACTGATTTCAACAAAGCACAATTAGTTATAAGGGATGCCCCAAAATACCACCCTCTGGGTAAAAAAAACCAAAGATAATCAAAACAATGCTATTGTAATTAATACTTTTTAGAAATAGCTTCATAGTATTTGAAATCATATAAATTTTTCTATTTGTCAAAGCCTTGTTTCATTTTATAAATGATTTCATGTTTTTATTAGAGTCTTTTCACCAAATTCATATTGTTCTTAATATGTATAATATAGAAAAATATCTCTGATGTCAGTTTAAGCCTAAATTATTTTTAAATGGATCAGGAAATAGTAGTGAGTACTTTATTTCATGCATTTCTGTGTCACTGATGATTACTCTTATGTCAAAAGTGAACAATTTCTTCATATTACTGAACAATTTCTTCCCAATAAAGCAGAGATTCATGACAGTTCCTGATGGGAAGCATGTCCTATTGTAATTCCTTCTTCATTCACCTGGTGCAGCATTAGCCAGACAGCCAGGAACAGAGAATCCCAGCTTCTTGTGACAGACTTCCACAGTAAAACACACTCTCTTGTTGAAGCTTGCCTGTCTCACCCACCAGGTTTATCAAACAAATCCACTCAAGCCTAGCCTTCTCTGCATTTTTATCTACCCACTTTAACGAAGATCTGGGGGCTCAGCAGGACCATAACCAGATTCACATTCTATTTATAATCTGTAGACATTTTAAATGAAAGCATATAAAACTATCTTGGAGGGTATTAAGCATAAATATGCACAGTATATCTGGTCTAGATTACATCTGACTTTTAACAAAAATATTTATCGTACACCTGTAATAGGCCAGAAATTCTATTCGCTAAGAATAGAGAAGAGTGCAAAATGGACATGGTCGCTATCATCAGGTAGTTCACGGGTCTCAAGGTCTTTGATTTATCATTCCAGCTGCAAGAGAAACCAACATACTTGACTTAGCCTGGGTCTCCTGTAAGCCTTTTAAAAAATAAATAAAAAATAATGAAAGTTCGAATTGAAGCTCTATCAGTGGCCCTATTTTCACAGCTTTTCAAGTGAAGTCTCATATTAAATGAAATAATCCATCTTAGGGTGTCCTGTACATGACCTTGTGCAATGCAGGCACTGAGGGAGCAGCATTCATCCCACCGGTTTTTGGGGGGGATCCATTTTAACCAAGTTTTACTGTCCTTCTAAACTGAGGTTGTGTAAGATAATTAAGCTCTAATGTCCAAAGGCATCAGTTAATGGAGTGAATTAATTCTCTTCTATGCATCCAGAAGGGTACTACCTATGTACCACTCTCAGGGGACAAGAAAACAACCACTGAAGTCGTTCTCAGTAGTGCTTGCTTCTCTCATGCGAACCTCAGCTGAAGCTGAGAAAGTTTGGAGGATAGTGTTGCTTTCACCTTCTATTTTAAAAAGCAAGGTTAAATTGAGGGGAAAATCTAATTTGGTAAAGGCACAGACCTTAGAACAACAATAAAAAAATAAACACGAAGCCAAAAGGTCTCTAGAGAACTAAGGAAGCAAAGAGGAAAGTTAGACTCACTGAAGGTGAGTGCTCTAAGCAAAACATAACTGTGCAGAGTCCAGGCCCGAGGAAACATCAGTCAGACTAAAATCAAATACAGGGCAGTTAAAACCAAAACAAAGGCCCCCGTTCACAAAAAGAGACAGACCAGAAAAGTTTAGAAAATAATGCTTCTATGTACTCCTCAGGAGGCTTCAAAACACTTGATACAACCTGCTAAATGCTCAAACACCCTATAACGTTCTAACTAATGAAGGGAACAGGGCATGCCACTAAAAATCTCAAGATGGAGAAGTTATCCAGATGAGAAAGGTTTATGTCAGAAGTTAATTTGAAATTCCAAAAAGTGCTTAAAATCATTTATTTTAATTACTCAGTGTCTCCTTCTCAGACAGGAATTACCTAACTCAAGGACACAGAAACTCATCATGGCCTTATTCAAAGCTGACAAAGACACAACAAAAATTAATCTGTAGAGACTCTTTAATACCGAAGTTAACATGTAAATGCCTATATCCATATAGTTCCATTGCATGAGCCATACATGCAATAATTCATAATACCATATAATTCATATCACACATGAATTATAATTCATGCCATATAATTCATATCATTACCAACAGGGTTTATCACAAATTGACTTTAAGCAAGTGATGTAAAAATTAGATTTATATTTAATGCACTATTGTAAGTTGCACCAATTGCCAGTGTTAACACTGGCAGCACTTGAAGCCAAAAAAGCTTTTAAATGCTTGGAAGGAGAATGCTTTCCAAAACTGTAAGGAGAAAAAATGTTTTAAGGAAATTGGGAACAAAAAAGAGAAGAAAAATTTTTTTCTCTTATAAGTTAATATTCTTTAGAAAGACAATAAAGCATACTCTAAAGAAAACATATTTGGACTTCTCAGTCAAGGGAAGAAGAAAACAGACTGTTCTTCCCTCCTCTCCTTCACAATTCATCAGTACAGCTAGGAGGTGTGGCTGGCATGAAGCACTCTGGCTTTTAGACACAGCAAGTAGAAACACTCAAGGATATTAGCTCATTTTCAGATGAATTTACAGTTCATTTTAAAAACGAACAACACCTGTCTGAATTGTCAGGTAGATTTTTAAAATGAAATAAAATACAGTGAACAACAATAACAATGAAAGTTGATCCTCTTCACATAACCAATTATTGAATTTCACAGTTTCACAAAAATTGTAATTTGTAATGATGCATCTAATAGTCTTCTCTGGCCACTCTACACATTTTAAATAAATTCAGGTAAAATTATCTTAGAGATGATTGCAAATAAAGATGCCTATTATGCTCTCTTTAATCTGTAATTTGACTTTTAACAATAATGCCAAGTTATTCCAACATGTTTTAAAGTCCTTGGACATTGAGCTGTTCAAATACCATTGTCAACAAAGATTTGGATTGCCAACATACTTATGCCCCTAACATACAAAAGTCATAAGTCAATAAACCTTTAAAACATGGAAGTCCCATTTACTTTATCCTTTTTCAAGTAATTAGAAATGGTAGAGGATAGAGCTCAAGTTCTGGGTCCCCGCTGAATTCAAAATATGACTTTCTAATACACTAATTTTATGATCTTAACCTCTTTATACCTTAGTTTTCTCACCTAAAAAGGGAAATAATATCTTCTGCATAGCGCTATTATGAAGATTAAAGAAGATGATTTATAAAGTGTTTTTGTACAGTTCGTGGTACACAGAGATAAACAAACAATAACTATAATTATTGTGAAGAAATTATGGATTTAGGATGTCATAGTTTGAAGACTTACAAATACAACAGCTACCTTGGTTTTAGGAAATATTTAAGGTAGCTTACAAAGATATTTAAAAACTAAAGTCACTAAGTTAAAATGTAAATACTAAAAAGAAAAGAGAAAAAAAGATGAGGTTAAAAAAAGGCAAAATATCAGAAAAGATGAGCTTTATCACTTATATACAGTATGAATCCTAAGATGGAACAATGACTGAGGAAAATAAATTAATAATCAACTGATACTAAAGGAAGACAGGAATTTTTCCTAAGAGTTATTCAAAAGAGGACAACAAATGGAACAAAAGCATCAACAATACCCTTATAAAAGATAAATTTCACAACCTATTTCTCAATATAGTTTCCCCACAAATTGCAGCATTTTTTCAGAAGTCCCATACTGAGCAACCACAAGCACTTTTTGAATCTGAGAAATTATTAATATAACATACTTTGTGCTGAGTTTGTAAAAGAATTCCCAAAGGAAACTTTCTTGCATGGAGCAGAAATCTGTAATTGTTACTCCATCAAACAAGCATACACACTCTGCACTGATTCTTCTAAAAGACGGTCTTCATGGAGAAAGGAGAAAGCCAGTACTTTTTGAATGAATGAAGAACATTTCTGCAAAGAAAGCAAGAATCATACCAGAGATCATAACTGTAAGGACTCTGTAGAATTTAAGTTTTAACACCTCCTCACGCTTGTTAAACTCTGTTTTCTCTTAGTAAGCAATGTTGAAACTCTGAAAATGAAAGAGACAACAAATTAGAAAGATTGCATTCCACACCACTGTCGGTTTGGAAAGGAAGAAAGGGAAGAGAGGGGAAGTCTGTGGGAGCAGACTGAAGTAGACCCTGGGTCAGGTATGTCCTGGAAAAGTTGAGCAGATGGCTACAAAAAGATCTAGAAATACCTCACAGAAAGGGAGGAATAATAATATCTGACTGTTACTGAGTGCTGAGCACTTTAAGCTGAGTGTATCATTTCAAGTTTATAACAACCTTATGAGGATAGTACTATAATTACACCCTTTATGCAAATAGGAAAACAAACACAAAACTGTTAAATCATTTACTAGCGTTTCCACAGGGCTTGCAAATACAAGAGCCAGGATTCAAAGTCGGGCAGGCAAACTCCAAAGCCCTTTCACATTGCTGCACATTAGATGAAAAATCCACTCACACATCTGATCCAATGTCTCACTATCTGAGTTAACTTTGAACTTTAAAGAGCTAACCTTTAGATGCCTGATCCATCACTGAGAAAAATTATTGAGGTCACTGGAGATAAGAATTTTCAGTTATTCATATCTCTACCCATGAAATACGACACTTACGGAGTTCTTAATCACTGGGCTAGCGACCCAACATTCACTCTTTAAATTTATGGGGACTTTGGACACCATTTGCTTAACATTTGTTAAACAAAAACCTATCCCAACTTAAAGAATACATCCCATGACTGCTTTGCTCTCCAAGGCTAACAGGCTTAGAATAACATACATAGCATCAGAGTCTCATTTGGTAAGGTATGGGCAGTTATGATACGCATAAGTTCTCGTGGGTTAAGATATCTTTGCCCCAACCAAGTGATAATATTTTGTTCTAAGAATGGGGGTACTCTTTTAAAAATTTAATCAAGGGATAAAAGAAGATAACCATTTAAGATTAGTCATTAGTCTGTTGCTGTCCTATTCAAATATCAAAAGACAGGGTTAACAAGGTGGACATAAAAAGATATTGAGGTAACTTTACCATTATCTTCAACACACATTATTATGCATTAATAGTTGCAATAACCCTCAGTTCTATTTAAAAAAATTCATTGTTTTGTTACCACTCTTACTTATCTAGTATTTATATGAGAACAATGTTTAAAGTGTTGTTGTCACTATTAAGAAATACAGTCATAGACTACTATCAATTTACTCATTAAGTAAATAACAATGTATGAAGCTTATCCTATGAATATAACACACACATCCTAAAGAATAGGAATTAACAAAGGAAAATGGAACATAGTAAGGTTCCTGTCCATAAAAGGTTGATACATTAAGATGAAAAAAAAATTGGAAGTTATAATGAATTACAATTAAATCTGAGTCAATCATATAGTTGGATGTATTTCAAGATTTTTAAAATCCGAGAGTATAAAAAGGAAGAATAAAAATGTTAGAAACTTTTAGATTAGATCAGTTAGAGAAAAATAAGTATAATAGAATTCAATTGTCTTAATAAAAGTTTCTGGGGGCATTAAAAACTCTATCTTAGAGCTGGGCATGTTGGCATGTACCTACAGTCTCAACTATTCAGGAGGCTGAAGTGGGAGGATTCCTTGAGCCCAGGAGTTTGGGGCTGCAGTGCACCATGATCTCACCTGTAAATAGCCACTGTGCTCCAGCCTGGGCAACATAGCCAGATCCCATCACTGAAAAAAGATAAAATAAAACAAACAAACAAAAATCCAGGCTCTATCTCTGCAATAAAATTTAGGAAATGAAAGTTTGATCTGAGCAAACATAAGACAACCTTAATGACTGGGATGATTAAATTTTCGTGAAAAAAAAAAAAAACAGGACTTTTCCAGATCTAAAATCTGAAACATCAGTCAATGAAATATTGATCATCTTTTTGACAGAACCAACTGCAAAAACAGTGTATGGAAAGAAGAGGTAACTGAATAGAAGCCCAGGCCTTGTGACGCTAAGAAGAGAATGAGAAAGACCATAACATAGACAAAGCAAAGGGGAAAAAAAATCTTAGCAATTTTAAGGAAGGATAGGCTATTTCTTTCTAATATGTTTGTAGATCTTAAATAAGTGTTTTACTGTAAAGGTTTTCATTTCAAATCGGCTCTCAACACTCCCACTTGGGAAGTGAACAATAGGTGTATTAGTATAATTGAGAAGGCATTTCCATCTTGTTGAATTTGCTGTTAAAACTGTTTTGCAATGTGGGTACATACCAACCTTCAGGTGTACCCAGTAAAAAGCCAAACTTGGAATGAACCAGCAAGTGTGCTAATCTATCAAGTAAACAATCCTCCATAGATAGCCCTGGGTTGATTTTTCCATCAGGCTGAACTTGAATTTTGAAAACAGCTACTTCAATTAAAGCCTTAAAACACATGCCAATAATGTAAAGGTGTCAGGAGCTTTGTTTCTGAGTTCCACATCATGATTTTGTTTTAACCCTGTCAGTCAACAAGCCTTTAGGAAGACAATTTTTTATTAGACAATCAACGTGTTCATTATGCCCACCACATGGTTAGTAAAAAATGGAGAACTGGCCTAGGTGTCAGAGTAAATAATAATGAAAAACAATCACTTAAACTTTTGGTCTCCATGCCTCCTAATTTCGCAGCGATGTGGTGAAAACATGATAAAACAATGGATATGAATGTTTCTCATAAAGTCATTCAAATTCAAGGAACTATTATTATAAGCCTAATATATGTATCCTAAGAAACTCTCAAAGGCATACTAATGAGAATAGAACATATCAAAGAGATCACTGATGCATTTCTATAACTCAAAAAACTAGATCACAATAAAACAACAACCATCTCATTAATTCACATTAAGCATGTATAGAGTGCCTACTACATCCTGAACATTGGAGACATATTTCCTGTGGTCTCGGGATAGAAAAATTGGTAAGAATGGTACTCACTATCTGGAGCTTACTATTGTTCCACTGACTATAAATGCATATTATCTGATAAATAATGAAAAGGATCACACTGTATAAGCTGGACAGTTACTTTATTCAACCTCATAAAGCAGACATAAAATAAAAATAGGATACTGGTGCTGCCATCTGAATATCCATTAAACATCCACATAACACATTTGACTTCCATAAATATGTGAGCTTGAATAAAACAAAAAACAAACCCCAAACAAAATAAAACAGTAAACTCTTGCTTAGAGTTCTTAGATAATTATCTTACTTCTTCAATAGATGCGTGCACAGGAAGTTTGAGAGTCAACTCTCTACCCCCATTAAGAGAGCTCTTCTCTTGTTCCCTTGGACACATGGATGCAACAGAACCACCTCCAGCCCTAGGTGGTTTTGATTTGAACAGCAGGTCTCAAACAAGTTGGACTTTACCTTAACTGGAATTTATCTAACTCAAATATTGCCAGTGCCATTTACTACTTTCATTGAAAAGAAAAAAGGCTCAAAATAAATTTGGACTATACTCTTGGGGGTTGGGAATTCACAACTCCAAGGAAGAAACTTTTGGTTCCAGAGCTGAGTTATAAAGGAAAAGAAGTATCTCCGCATTTCAAAAGTTGCTCAGAAAGGAAAATTTCTCTTTGCATTATGAAGAAATTCAACACAAGAACTATTCTCTCTCAAGTGCACAGCAAAAGTTTTACTCTACTTCTGATAAGAAGAACACAAACGAGTGTTTGAAGCTAAAAAGGGTAGTTTCTCAAAACTTATATTTTTGCCTTTGTGATTTGTTTTCTAACTAAATTGAAAGTGACCAACGAGATTTTGAAAGAACTCCATTGTTCAACACCATCCTATAATCATAGAAGTAGTTCTCACTAATCACTGAAATAGTTTAAATAATTAGAAATTACAATTAATACCACTTGAAGCCCTGCCAACCTAAAAGACACAATTTTGCAGTGGAAAAGAGAATCAGAATGTTTAATTGCAGAAGGAAGAAAAGAAATATTCTGACTGAAAGAATGAACTAAATTTGGATTAAAATTATATTTATCTTTTCATCACAATACCACAATTGTTTGTTTCAATCAGGAGGAGGGGTGGGCAGGGGGAGGGTAGAGAAAAGGAGAGAGGGATCAAAACACCTTGCTTAGTAATAGTCCCTTCCTATGTCTCTTTCCGTCCCAGGAGTGCCCCTAGGAACACTGCATTGCCAGCCCATTTCTCACTGACCCAGCAAGCACACACAGATTTTCCTATCCTGGAAATCTTTGTGTCTAAGAGAACTAATAACATGATCCCATTACACTTACACTTCAATTGAACTTGCAAATGAAATTTGCAGACTAGGATGATCAATTGTATTTCTTGGCTTGATTCAACTTCAGAGCCTCACCGCCAAAATGCTGACTGTGTAAACTCACTGAAACTAATCTGAGTCTTTCTTTAAGCAAGTTCTGTCCTGATCAGGTTGCTTTTTTTTTTCATCAAAATAAATGCAAGCTCAAATACTGGGTGGAGTTAGCCCCTATGATTATTACAAACCACTTATCAACCAGAGTGAAACTATGAAAGGATTACATCCTGAAGACTGTCCTCTTTAATAATTCTAGCAGTCAGGGACGACAACAAAAACAAAATTTGTTATGTGCCTATGCTGTGCCATGCACTGTGCTTGATCTTAACAATATCAGTCAAATAAAACAGAAGTGCTCCCCCCAAAGCCACATCATTTATTCGACAAATTAATGTGCCAAGCACTATTTTATATGCTGGGGTTAACAGCAGTGAACACTATGACCCTTTGAAGCTTACATTCCAGTAGGCATAAACAGGCAATCTTTAAAAAATCAATAAGAAAATAATATGGTATTTTAGATGGTGGTAAAATTATATAAAATAAAATTTAAAATAAGCTTGGAAATGGGTATATAATGCCTACAGAGGGACAGTCTTGGCTTTTTAAACAGGGTGGTCAGGGAAGGCCTCACCAAGTACATGATATTTATTTATTTATTTATTTATTTATTTATTTATTTATTGCTAACGGGTTTTTTTTATTGCTTTTCTTTGTCAATTACAAATTGCTCATTCCTGAAAATAAAATTGAGCCATTGAGTAAATTACTTCCAAAACAAGCTGGTGGAAAATGTGTAAACCTGTGAGTAATATCAAATCCTTACTTGTTTTATTGGAATTTAGACTCCAGGCACACACAATGTTTTATACCTATAATGTCTATACATTTCTTAACTCATTACATGAAATTGTATATGTTATACTCTAGGCACAGTGGCTCACACTTGTAGTCCCAGCACTTTAGGAGGTCAAGGCAGGAGGATGGCTTAAGGCTAAGAGTTTGAGATCAGCTTGGGCAATGGAACAAGACCCCATCTCTACAAAAAAAACATAAATAAATTAGCCAGGAGTTGTGGCACACACCTGTAGTCCCAGCTACTTGGGAGGCTGAGGAGAGACGATCCCTTAAGCCCAGCACTTCAAGGCTGCAGTGAGCTATAATCACACCATTGAAGTATGTGATATTTAAACATGAGAATATTACCTTTGATGTGAAGGTGGAGGTGAGGGAGTAAGCCAAAGTGGCTATCTGGAGAAAAAGTAATTGAGGCAGAAGGAAGAGCCAGTGAAAATGGCTTAGGGCAGGATTATGCCTGGCAGGAGAGGACCAGCAAGAAGATCAGTATAGCAAGGAGGGAGAAAGAGATAAGGTCACAAAGGTTTTATATATATATATGTACACACACACACACACATATATATATATATATATATATATATATATATATATACATACTTTGATCATTGAGGAGGCTATTATGATATTCCAGGCAAGAGATGGTGGGGAGGGGACAAGGCTGGTAGCAGGGGAGACAGGGTCAGAGCCTGAACATGTAAGTTAGAGCTCTCTGATTATAGGCAACAGAGAACCACTCTACCAAAAGGAAAACTAAAGAAAAAAATAAACCCACAGAATACTGGTGAATCTCATGAAATTGACAGGAGATACAGGAAAACAGACTTGGGAACAAGATAGGAGCAAGGCCAGAGATTACTTAACCATCAGGGCAATATCCCTGGAATGCATGAGCTCCAACTGTTGCTTCCAACTTTGCACCATTCCACTCAAGATTCAATTAACCAGGAAAATTCAACTTTCCAAGCTTAGGTCACATGCCCATTTCTTGGCTCATACCCAGCAGCAGAAGGTAAGAATCATGGGCTTCTCTAGTAGGATTCCAAGGCAGTTTGATTCCCCTCTCCCCAGTTCCTCAGGACTGCTCTCAGTGGGAGAGAGATAAACACCCCAGTAGGAAACCCAGATGCTAGTAATAAGAAGAATTAATGCCAAGAAGCCTAGACTAGGAAGCCATTTATGTCCATTAGATACTATTTGCTATCTAGTGGATACAGGCAGAATTATAAATGAAAGATACCTCAGAATAAAGCCTGTTTCACAAATTGACCCATCCTTTTCAGTAAAAAGATACTGGTGATGTCCAGTTGTCATTTTACCCTCTTTAGATATAAATATAATCCTGGTTCTTAACAGACTGCTGTGGAGATTATTTTGCTGCTGAGTGGTCAAGTTTTTGCTTGAAAGGCCGTAAACCTCTAGATATGCCATTTTCAAAAATACTTAATTTGCTTTTTAGGCCTGCATAATATATAACAGATATCTACTACACCTTCCTCTCAGAAGAATCAAAGGAAGTATATTTTAACTTGTTCATAGATGAATAACCTTGTGACATTCTGTCTATAAACAGCTGAATAAAGGTTCAAATATGTCATCTTAAATCGTTATTTTTACTTTCTTTAGTTTCTTTCCTTTGATCAGAAAATAGATATGCAAAACATGATAGTCACTCTTTCTTTTAGTAACAGAGTATGCAGACCCTCTAGGTGATATCTCCAGGCTACAAGCTGGTGATGTGAGCCTTCAGAGCTTCCAAATAAGCAGCTGCTGTTCTGATCTAGTCAATTTTGCCCCTTAGGAATGCACATCTAGAGATGCCAGATCTTCCCATTTTTAAAAAGAAGCTGGAATTCCAGATTTTTTAAATGTGAAACCTCTAGAATGCTGGAAACTTAGGAGTTTGGGTTGTTTTTGTTTTTACTTCTAAATTTTAAACTTTAGAAAACTTTAAAAAACTTTTAAAAAATTTTTTCAACTCTAAATAGGTCAAATAAAACACCTAAGTGTGACCTCTCTGGTCTCCACACACCTTCAAGGTGTGATCAAACCTCAATAGAGATCCCTAGACTTCTTTTGCCTATTTCCAATTATAACAACACAGTCCTTTCTTCCCTTCATGGGAACCAGATGAAGTCTATGGCAAAGACATGTGATTCTCTGATAATTCCCATTATACTCCAACTGCAAGCACAAAATGATGCATGCATTTAGAGCAATTTAAAAATGCCATTTTCCAGCGAAGATATGGAAATACTGTGGCTTGCTGCTCTCTATAATGTCCAGAACCACAAAGGGAGTGTTGTGACACTAGTTAGGGTGAGACCGCCTTGCTGATTGGAGCAGCCCATGAGAGACACACGAACTTATCTAAAAGAGTCACTTAAGCAATGAAGTAACTGACCCTACGAAAGAAAAAGGAGTATGCTGAAACAGGACCTCAGGGGAAAAAGCCACAATTAGAAAGGAGGCGCTGTCAATTTCCCCCAGCCCACCTTCCTAGTTCTTTCAGATGGATTGGCTTCTTTAAGTCAACTGTGCACCATGAACAAGAGGCTTCGTGTACGACACAATGGACCAAAAAAAGCAAATTTCCGAAAGCAATGGAGAAGAAATTTTAACAGAATGTGCTCAGAGAATTGGTTAGTCAGTAGACATTTATGTAAATATTTTTAAAGGTGTTTATAAGTGACCTAATCCAGACAACAAGGCTTCCTTTTGCATTTTTTGCTCAGAACAGTGGAAGCTTTATTCACAAACTCTATGTGAAAGAAATATATTTTTCCATCCCGTGGCTAAGTATATGTAGAATCATTTCCTTTCTACAATGCGAACTTGGCCCATGGCTTATCCACTTACTCAGGTGAATGGCAAACCACAATCGGGAAAGGGAACAATAGGGCACTTCCCTGAGAAAGTGCTTTTCACCTTTTCAAAACATTTACAAACATTAATCAATTAATTGGTAGGTGAAGTTAGCCTTCAAAAAGAGAGAGAGAGAAAACTGCAGCTGAAGATATTTCAAAGCTTTCTCTACAAAGGGATTCAGTGTCTGAGTCTGCATTGGAACTTGGACCTTCCTAACATTAGCAGTTCAGAGATTGAACTCATGTAAACATTTGAAAGGTCAGCTGTTCATCAAATACTTTTCCAACTACAGCAAATGTATCCTTATTAAGTTTCTTTTGCAAAAGTTCCAAGGTGCTGAACACTCATCCATTGCCACCAATAATTAACAATTCCAAACAACCTAAAGACAGAGAACTTTTTGTAGGCATTTTGAAATTTCAGACTATCTTAGAAACAGGGGGATGTGGGAGTGTTAACCAGCAAAAGGCATGCTAGGAAAAAGAATATCAGACTGAAATTTTCTCCCATTGGTTCTTCCCTTTTTCAAATAGATTTGCAGAAATAAGAAAATAGCTTGTCCTCTTCAAATAAAGAGTTTGTGCTTCCTGGAAATGGGCAGAGAAGTAAAAACCAAGCAAAACAATATCGTTTGGTCTAATATTTAAGATTCAACAAAACTTGGAGGCATAAATGGGCACTACAGTCATTCCTTATTCTATCCAGTTAATTCTGCTTCAAATATACCTGCCAAGAGTTTAATGACTTTAAAAAATTACCTGAAGTCCATATCTACCATAAGTTATTTCCCTCACATTCTTTCTGCACATCCGACATACACAAAAACTCACAAGCCTAATTTAAATACCATTTATTATAGAACTTGGGAACTGAACAGCTACCAGCTTTAAAACGTTTCCCTGAGTCTCACACCCACACACGTTTTTATTCTAGTTTCTACATGGCCATGGTTAACCTGACAGAGTTATGTGATGAGCTATGTGGTACATCAGCAAAAGAGAGGACTCCTGTGAAAGCAGGGTTTAAATTTCTATGTTGGATTCAAAATTAATTAGAAATGAAATGGTGGACCTAAATGTAAAAAACTATTAAACTTCTAGAAGAAAATCTCTGTGACATTGGATTAAGTAAAAATTTCTTAAACATGACACAATTAGCACAACCAAGGAAAAAAATAGGTAAAATCAAGTTAATAAAAATTTAACATTTTTGCTCTCCAAAGACACAATTAAGAAAATGAAAGCATTGGAAAGCAGCAGCCAGGGCTGCTCACCTGCAAGGCCGAGGGTCTTAACAAGGGCTTCAGGGTGACCAACAGCATGAGTAAGCCAGGGTACAGCCACCACTGCCATCCCACTAAGCATACAAAGTTCAAGCTGCCATGTAGAAAGTAGCCACGAAGGAATGAGCCTTCTATGCATCATAAAACCCCATAATTTAAAATAAAATAAAAATGCAAGCCACAGACTCAGAAAATATTTGCAAACCATATATTTGACAAAGGGCTTGAATCCAGAATATTTTTGAAAATACATACAACTCAGTAGAAAGAGAATACAAAGCCCAAATTTTTTCTTTTTTTTAAAAAGTAAGCTAAAGATTTGCACAGGCTATGACAGAAGATATGCAAATGGACAATAGGCCTAAGAAAGATGGTCAACATCATTACCCATCAAGAAAAGGCACATTAGAACTACAACAAGAATGACCACTAAACATCTACTGGAATAGCTAAAGTTTAAAAGACTGACTATATCAAGTGTTGCCAAGGATAAGAACAACCAGACTCTAATATATTGCTGGGGAGTGCAACCCAGTATAGCCACTTTGGGAAACAGTATGGCAGACCCAGCAAACCCACTTCTAGATATTTACCCAAGATAAATGAAAACATATTTCCACACAAATAAATTTATATTTATATCATAGCAGAATTATTGATACTTGCCAATACTGGGAATAACCCAGATGCCCATCAACTGGTGAGTGGGTAAACAAATCAGAGTATATCTATGACATGAAATACTACTTATCGATAAGAAAGAAAAAACTACTGATCAAAACAACAATACAGATGGATCTCAAAAGCTCTATATTAAGCAAAACAATCCAGACTGAAACGACTATCATATTGTATGATTCCATGTGTATGACAATCTGGAAAAGGTAAAACTATATTGACAAAAAACTACAAAATCAATAGTTACCTGGAGCCAGAGGTCAGAAGGAAAGATAAAATGCAAAGGGGCACAAAGGCTACTTTCTAGAGTAATAGAATTTATCTATATCTTTATATGGTAAAGGTTATAATAGCTATATACAATTACCAAAATTCATTAAACTCTATACTTCAAAGTGAAATTTATTTTATGTAAATCATACTTCAATAAAGACAGAAAAAAAAAAAAGATATCACCATGTCAGGAAGTCTTCATTTACTCTTGTTGTTCTACAAAATCTTGTTCTTTGAAATAGTCTGGGTACTTCACAATTTCTTAACAGATTTGAGGTATCCTTTTCAGAATGAACCCATTAAACATTGTGCATCTGTGATGTGTTTTGATATTGTTTTAGGTCAATAAGACACAACAGAAAACTGTCTTACTGACTTAAAATAATATCAGTGATTTGACTTTCTCCTTAGTCACCTTGAGAACACCATTTTTTTCTTTTTTTTTTTATTATTATACTTTAGGTTCTGGGGTATATGTGCAGATCATGCAGGATTGTTGCATAGGTATATACATGGCAATGTGGTTTGCTGCCTCCATCCCCCCTGTCACTTATATCTAGCATTTCTCCCTATGTTATCCCTCCCCAACTCCCTACCCACTGCTGTCCCTCCCCTAGTACCCCCCAACAAACCCCAGTGTGTGATGCTCCCCCTCCCTGTGTCCATGCCTTCTCATTGTTCAGTACCCGCCTATGAGTGAGAACATGCGGTGTTTGATTTTCCGTTTTTATGTCAGTTTGCTGAGAATGATGGTTTCCAGATTCATCCACGTCCCTACAAAGGACACAAACATCGTTTTTATGGCTGCATGGTATTCCATGGTGTATATGTGACACATTTGCCTTGTCCAGTCTATCATCGATGGGCATCTAGGTTGGTTCCAGGTCTTTGCTATTGTAAATAGTGCCATTATGAACATACGTGTGCATGTGTCTTTATAATACAATGATTTATAATCCTTTGGCTATATATCCAGTAATGAGATTGCTGGGTCAAATGGAATTTCTATTTCTAGGTCCTTGAGGAATCGCCATACTGTCTTCCACAATGGTTGAACTAATTCATACCCCCCACCAACAGTGTAAAAGTGTTCCTATTTCTCCACCTCCTCTCCAGCAACTGTTGTCTCCAGATTTTTTAATGATTGCCAGTCTAACTGGCGTGAGATGGTATCTTAATGTGGTTTTGATTTGCATTTCTCTAATGACCAGTGATGGATGAGCATTTTTTCATATGTTTGTTGGCCTCATATATGTCTTCTTTTGAAAAGTGTCTGTTCATGTCCTTTGCCCATTTTGGAATGGGTTTGTTGGTTTGTTTTCTTGTAAATCTATTTTAGTTCTTTGTAGATTCTGGATATTAGCCCTTTGTCAGATGGGTAGATTGCAGAAATGTTTTCCCATTCTGTTGGTTGCCGATTCACTCTAATGATTGATTTTTTTTTTTGCTGTACAGAAGTTCTGGAGTTTAATTAGATTCCATTTGTCTATTCTGGCTCTATTGCCAATGCTTTTGGTGTTTTAGTCATGAAGTCCTTGCTTATGCCTATGTCCTGAATGGTTTTGCCTAGGTTTTCTTCTAGGGTTTTTATGGTGTTAGGTCTTATATTTAAGTCTTTAATCCATCTGGAGTTAATTTTAGTGTAAGGTGTCAGGAAGGGGTCCAGTTTCTGTTTTCTGCAAGTGGCTAGCCAGTTATCCCAAGACCATTTGTTAAACAGGGAATCCTTTCCCCATTGCTTGTTTTGTCAGATTTGTCAAAGATCGGATGGTTGTAGATGTGTGGCGTTGCCTCTGAGGCCTCTGTTCTGTTCCATTGGTCTATATCTCTGTTTTGGTACCAGTATCATGCTGTTTTGATTACAGTAGCCTATTTCTTAAAGTGGGAAGACAACATCTAAAGTTGGTGTACTCACAGTGGAATGCAATTCAACAAGCCTTCATTGAGCGAGTGTCTACTGCCTTGAACTCTGGAACCAGACTGCTATTAAATTGATTCTAATTACAGGTCTGCCACTGAAGAGTATCACCTTGGACAAGTTACTTACCTGTGCTTCAGCTTCCCCATCTATAAAATGGAGGTAACAGCCATGCCTACCTAATAGGGCTGTTCTGATGATTCAATGAGCTAATTCATTAAAAGTTCTTAGAACAGGGCCTAGCACATAAACATTCACCTTGCCTTTATCATTATGTGTGTGGTGCTAACACTACACAGAGGGTTTGTTTTTGTTGTTTGTTTTGATGAGCTCACAGTTGAGCAGAGAGAAAGGGAACTAATAACATATCACAAGGGATGCAAAGAGAAAAATGTTTAAGTACTGTGAGAGTACAAACGTATGCACAACTTAGTGGTGGTAGTGGGGGAGCTTTTCAAGGAACCCTACAAAGAGCAACTACGTTTTGGAGGAAAAAAAGGGAGTGTTCCAGACAAAAAAGAATGCAAGCAATAGTTATTACCATGCACTAAATATCTGTTAAATGCTATAAACTCTGCTATCTATATATTTTACATGGGCTATTTCTCTTGTAATTGTTGCGATAACCCCATGAGACAGATACTACAGTACCCATTTTACACAGGAGCAAACTGAGTGTAACACATTATAAATCACTTGCTTGAGGTCACACAACTAGCACACACCTTAAACAAGAATCCAAACTGACTCAGAAACTTGAGCAGAGAAAACAGCATTGCAAAGCATTTGGCTAAATTTTGGGAAAGTGAAGAGCTCAATGTAATTAGAACACAGATCAGTCTAGAAAGATGAGTTCTTAGGAGTCCTGCAACCAGTAACTATATCTCAGACAGGGAACTCCATTATGCTTCTCCCAGGTAGAAAGCCTCTTATAGCCTGCTGCTTCAGTGAGGATTTAGTAAGCATAGTCTTCCTTTACCATATTATAAAATCAGTGGAAAAGGTTTCTTAACATGTGGTTCAAATATGTGTCAGAAGCCCTGGGAAATGTGTTAGAAATACAGATTTTCAAGGTACCACGCAAGTCTCTGGAATCAGAACCTCTTTGACCCCCAACACTCCTTTTTAGCAACCTTTTCAGGTGTTTTGAGAGCCTCAGTGGTGGCAGATTTACTCAGAACTCTGCCTCTCAGGGCTCCAAGAGCTGAGCTCTGACACTTCAATGTACATACAAATCCCCTGGGAATCCTTTAAAAAATCAGATTCACTGATTCAGTGGGTTGGAGGGATAAAGGGACTGAATTCTGCCAGATGTTGCAGCCATTGCTGTTCTACAGACCACGCTAGGGGTCACAGGGTTCTAGACTATCCCACCCAGATTTCTTCTCTGCTTCTACTATCTCTCCAGCTCTTGTTTATCTCCAGACTACTTCTTCTTGCCCAGCTTTAGTACACCTTAAAATAACCTTCTATTTATTTACCGTCTAAAAATGCTGAACCTTTGCTGAGAGGAGATGATCAAACTGTTTTTATTTTCATACACTTATTGTTGAAAAACAGTACTTTTTAAAAAATATTTCTTGGTTCTCTGGAATTGCTCACTGAGATTCTAGAAGAGCCTAAGAGGTCAGGATAGTGGTGTATAAAATAGAGGGACTGATGATGACAAAAGTGTGAAAAATGAACTTTCTTTTGTAATGTAATGCACGTACTCACCTGGCCCTATTAACATTTTCTTCAACACACTCTTTTAAATAACATAATGAAACTAACAGCGCTGCTGTCTCTGGAGTCATCAAGGATTGACTAAGGAGGAGTCTTAGTCAGAATAAATCTCCTTATTTAGAACTTAAGAACCTGAACTCTCTGGTCTCCTGTGCAGACATGCTCTGGAAGCCTCTCCTTACTGGCACTCCTGCAGGGAAAGAGCTGTGTGCAACCAGCTGCCAAGGCTTCAGCTCCCTGGCACCAGGCAATGGCAAAAGCCACTCCAGCTGAAAGGTGTCTTTTGCCCTCTGTGTGAGAATAGCTGCTTTAGAAAATGGTCTTACATTCCTAATGGCACTAAGTTCCTATACGTTTTTTTCTCTCTGCTATCATATTTCCAAAACATTAATCTTTGCAAACGTGCAAGACTCTCATTTTATATTTTGCAGGGCATTTCCTAATGTGTACTAACTTGGACTCATTCCTGGCTTTGCAATTCAGTTACTTTATCTTGTGGTTAAAGCGCTTCTGTTTGTTGTTCCCACTTAATTCAGATGAATTAAACAGGCACTTTCAGGAAGGGGTTGCATTACCCACTCTCTATAAAATAGGCCTGCATGCTGAGGGTTACCTAGAGGCAATTTACTTAATTTGGTGCATTTTAGGTGAAGGAAATAATTTGGTCTGAAATTCCACCTCTTTGTCCTGAAGTCTTAGTTCTCAAACTAAAAGAAACCACCAATCCAATTTCTAGCCTGCTGTTAAGAAGCATGCTGTTAATGTAGACATAAATCTATATTTTGAAAACAAAATTAAGACTTTCTTTGGTACTTAATAAGCCCTTCTAGATGGGGTCAACCATTTACAGGAGAAACCAAGGAAGATTCTAAACAAATCTGGGAAATACAGATGGTCCCTGACATAATTTTTTAACTACACTATGGTGCACAAGTCATGTGCATTCAATAGAAAGATATATGATATTCTCTTTCTCCCTCTCTCTCCTCTCCATGCTGGACCGCAGCACTGAACCACAGTTCCCAGTCAGCCGCACGATCATGAGAGTAAACCACCTACACTCTACATCGTACTATGCTGTCGCATGACTTTGCCCAACTGTTGGCTAACATAAATGTTCTAAGCACATTTCAGTTCATCACAGCTAGGCCAAGCTATGATATTCGGTAGCTGAGGTGTATTAAATGCATTTTCAATTTATACAACATTTTCAACTTAACAATGGGTTTACCAGGACATAACCCATTTGTAAGTGAAGGTGCATCTCTAAATATAGTTCGGTTTTCTCCCGTTTTTGCTTCCCTCTCTTTCTGCTTCCCTCTTCATGATTTGCCCGAGTTATTCATTCATTTAATATTTTTTCTTTAATAGCAACTATATATTATACATAGTTAGGATCTATATATGTAACTTTAAATAAGTCAAATACAGTCCCTGCTCTCACAAAATTTATCCTCCTAATGGAGGATATGGGAGTAAGCAATCACAATATAACATGTTACATTTTTGATTTACAGTAATTGCCAACCAATCCCGGCCATGATTTGATGTTTACTTTCACTCAGTAGTTTCAAATTTACAAGGTTGGTTATTTCTTCCCAGGCAGGATCACTATGCCTACAATTTGTGTAGTTGTTACTAGAGAACAAAATGGAGTCCTGAATTAGGTAATATATTCCCACTGGCTTTCCCCAGACACACCTCTCAGAATATTAATAATTGAGAATAATTTAGAATATAATTGAATATTAATAAGAATATATTAATAATTGAGTCCATTTTTCCTATTATATAAAAGAAGCTTTTACTAAACTAATATAAATAGAAAACTACTCAACATTGCTAATTATACAAAAAATATAATATATATAAAGTATAGTTTTAAAATTACATAAAAATGAGGTTTAAAAAAATACATGGCTGGGTGCCTTGGCTCTTGCCTGTAATCCCAGCATTTTGGGAGGCCAAGATGGGGGGACTGCTTGAGGTCAGGAGTTTGAGACCAACCTGGGGAAAATGGCAAGACAAATTTATTTATTTACAAAAATAAATAAAGCAATTCCATACAAATAAATTGGTCCCTTCCAACATATAACCTTGACTCCCATCAGTATTTGTTTAATATAGCTTTGCTTGTTAGGTATTGTGATGTTGTGATATAATAAGAAATAAATATTTGGTCTTTGTCTCCAGTTCCTGGCACAGAGCTTCTAAAACATTAGTAATTTCCTGAGTAATGGAAGTGAAAGCAGCATCTTTCATTGTTCATAATTAGCCACTTCCCACCACACCTGAGTTTATGGTAATGAGGTAAGTCTTGGAGGATGGAGGATGGTTAACGGAGGAACCAATTATGTGTTCAGAGGATTGAAATCTTCAGCCCCATCTAGGGAGGGAAGAGGAGCTGGAGATTGAGTTAATCACCAAAGGTCAGTGATTTAATCAATCATGCCTATATAACAGAGCCTTCATAAGCAAAGGTGTTGGGAAAATGTCCAGGTTGGTGAATGTGTCCACTTGCCAGGAAGGTGATATATCCCAAACTCTATGGATACAGAAGTTCCTGTATCTGGGACCATTCTGGACTTTGCCCTATCAACCTACTCATCTGACTGTTCATTTGTATCCTTTAAAATATCCTTTATAATAAACCAGTAATATAAAGTGTTTCTCTGAGTTCTGTGAGTGGTTATAGCAAATTATCAGACTTGAGGAGGTGTCCATGTAGCCAGGTCAGAAGTATAGGTAACCTGGGGACCCACTACTTGTGATTGGCATCTGAAGTGGGGGGGCAGTCTTGTGGGACTCAACCCTTAACCTATAGAGTCTGCACTGACCTTGGGTAGTTAATGTCAGAATTAAATTGAATTGTTTATCCCCATTTGGTCTCTGAAGAGAACTGGAGAATTTCTTGGTCTAGAAAATCCATACATACTTGGTGTCAGAAATGTTGTAAGTAGAGAAACTGTTTCCCATTAGGCCCAAACAAAACTTCTCCCTGCCTTGATTTTTTAGAATTGGAAACATTTAGACTACACTCATCTGATTGTTCTCTGGAGCTACTAAGTGAAAGCTGACCTCTTTGACCTGCTTACTGAGATTAGACATCTCCAAGTTTTTACCCTCTCCTTCCCTAGTCACCTAGGCAGGACTGATTTTCCCCATTCTGTAACTGTAAGGTTAATTTCACTACCCTTCCCACCTGGAGAATGCTCCTTCTTCGTAGTTGCCCTCTTTTTCCTGATTCTTTGTACCTCAGCCAGAGTAGAGGAGACTGAAGTTATATAAATGTGAGGAAATCATCCAGTGATAATCTCTTCAAAGCAGTAAAAACTATGACCTTTGACAACCCTCCAGCTATTCACTCTGAGCCTTTTTCTGAATGGCCCATTTGTTTGAGAGGTAATTTATATATAATGGTAAGATTACTGTAACTATGATTTGTATATTCAGATCTTTATCAGAGGATTATCTTTATTGATTGATTTTTAAACTACATTTCTTACTTCTCAAAATAATTTGAGATAGCCTAAACAAAAAGCCACACATACAATTAAACTGTAAGATCAAGAAAAGCACAAGGATAAAACAAGAAAGAGAGAAAACCTGATGATAAAACTTCCCAGAACCAGTCACTCCCATGTAATTTGTGGAAATCTATCATGATAGACCATCTGCACTCTTGAATAGTATTTATTTGGTGTTGTATGTCACCCCATTCTCTAATAATGTATGGCAAGTTTTTGGGGAACTGAAGATGTGTCTTAGTCAACTTTTTTATTCTAGGGGCTTTGGCAAAGTGCTAGCACAGACTGGATTTTCAATAACAGTTTCTTGCATTCACTCTGGATTTCTAAATTTCCACTCAATTTCTTATAAGAACTGTGCTTTATTTTTTTTCCTTTTTGTATTTTAGCATGTACTTTAAATATACTAAAATAGAGCCATTTTAAAAACAGTTTAATGTGGTTTCTTTCCTATAATATTAAGATGTTAGTTTATAAAGAATTAAGATGTGGACTCTTCCCCAAATAATTTGTCTTTTTAAAGCCTAGGCAAAACTACTCTACCCCTTATGCATCCTCTTTCAATTTTGCTGCCCCATCATCAAATAAACCCTCCTCCCACCAGACAACTTTGCCACATAAGTGTGCAGAAAATACAATCTTCAAGCCAGCACACTTACTTTCCACCTCTCTTGACTCTTCACAGACAGGAACATCACCCCCACTTCTGCTCAGAAATATTAGCAAATGAAGATCTAACATTCTGAATCCAAAAGATTGCCAAACACTCTTAGAGGACAACTGGTCACTGTCAAAAAGCATTTGTAAATTCCACAACACACAATTTATCTTCGAGCCTCACAGCCTCTTCAATATTTTCTAGGAGACTCCAGATTACAAAGAAAAAAATTGTAATGGCTTTCTTTTACAATTTGGTTTTGGAAAATATAAAATTTATATCAAAGTAAAACTAATTACAATTATTATTTATAATAGTTATTATTTCCTAATGCAAATATCACTAATAACATCTGTATTTTTGCCAAGCATGTTTAAAAATGTTATACCCATCCTTGATAATATGTTTAATTTTTGACATATCTTAAAGTATTTCTGCCCTCCAAATTTTAACAAAAATATTTTTTATTAAAAAACAATTGATTTTGTGTACACCTTTGACAGAATTTATATGACATGAACCTTTATACATTTTATTCACTCATATTCTCCTAAGCCCTTAGATCAGTGCCTGGCACAAAATATTAATAGGTACTAATTAATAGGAATACTCTTTCTGCAAAGACAGCAGCCTCTCACTAAGCCTTCCATAATAGATTGCTAGTTTCTTGAGATCTTATTCATTTTCTTAAGCAACTAAATGAGAAAAGGATTACGAAAAGGTTTAAACTGGAGGCAATAAGATATTGAATGAATGGAAAATAAGCCCATAATGCTGAAGGAACTTAGACAATTTAGTCAAAAAACAAAACAAAAGAAAAAAAAATAAGAAAACTAGAGAGAACAAATAGTCATAAACAATGCTGGTGACAGAAGAAGTTCATCAGAAAATAGCTGAAAAACAGTGATAGAGGCAGAAGGCAGAGAATGCTAGGCAGACAGGGGCAGGTCCACAGCAAAACCCCACCTTCAAGTCAAAAAGCCTGTAACCCATGGCCAAAAGTGAGAATTTCTATCCCTATTTGCCTGTTCTCCTGATTGGTTCTTTCTGAATATTGTCTTTTTACCAAACGAATATTGCCCCTATCCTGTGCCTATTAAGACCCCAGGTTCAGTCAGTAAGGGAGAGAAGTGGCTTGACTGGAGAGAAGAGGGACAGCTGAACTTTGGAGGAGAGAGGGCTGAACTTTGGAGAAGAGCTGGCCAGAGACAGCCAGACTTCAGGGAAAGATTATCTGCCCCCTCCTGTCCCCCTCTCCAGCTCCCTTCTACACTGAGAGCCACTTCCATTGCTGTATATATATATAGTGCAATACTATATATATATACAGCACATATATAGTGTTACACTATATATAGGCACCATATATATGTGATACACTATATATATGTTACACTATATATATATACAGCACATATATATAGTGTTACACTATATATATGCTACACTATATATATATACAGCACATATATATAGTGTTACACTATATATATATGCACTATATATATATGCACTATATAGTAACACTATATATGTGTTACACTATATATATATATACAGCACATATATAGTTACACTATATATATGCACTATATATATGCACTATATATGTAGTGTTACACTATATATATGTGAGAGAGATATATATATTTTATATATATGCACTATGTATAGTGCATAATAAATATATGTAATAAAAAATAAATATATTGCCTATATATACTATATATATGCACTATATTGCACATATATAGTATATATAAAAATATATTGTTACACTATATATATGTGAGATATATATATTTTATATATATATGCACTATGTATAGTACATAATATATATATAATAAAAAATAAATATATTGCATATATATACTATACATATGCAACATAGTATATATAGTATATATATAAAACAAATATATTGCATATATATGCCATATATATATATATATATATAGTGTAACAACTATTTATGTAGCAATTTAGAGATTAAAGTATATAGGACAAGTGTAGGTTGTATGCAAATACCATACCATTTTATATAAGAGACTTGAGCATCCTCAGACTTTGGTATCTAAGGGGGATCCTGGAACCAACCCACCACAGATACTGAGGGATTACTATATTTCTTTATCTTACAGATGAAGAAACTGAGGTAAGAAAGATGAAGAGAATAAGATAAGGAAATTATGGAGTGGTTAGGTCACTTGCACAGGTTGACCCAGCTAGAAAGTGCACAAGCCAGCTTCCAACCTAGGCAGTTTAAATCCAGAGTTGGCTGTTGGCCATATAGTACACTCCACTCCAGGTGCTATAGGAGCAGTCAGTGGTAGAGAGTCCAGAGAGCATGCCACAGGCAAGAAGGGGCAAGAGCCAGGCAGTCAGTCAGTGGGCTAAGGCTCAAGATAGGCGGCAGATCCAGAGAAAAACTGGAACATTAGGCTGGTAAACTCAGGCAGAAACCAGCATTCCAGGGGGAAGGAAGAGAGGCTCCAACAGTCACATAGCACTCGCACCTAGTACACCAAATACAACCTGTGTGTGGTAGGACTCAAGCCTGACACGGGAAAATAAGACTAAGACCACTGACGTACTCCAGGCCTGTGCAGTACTGTAGCAAGAAAGAGACTAAACCTGCAGCAGTGTACCTGGGAAGATCAGCTAATCAGGCATTGCTAGCCCTTACACATTCCACCAGCCCAGGGCTCAGAAACTGAAGATGACTTAAGAAGAGCCTGAGCACCCTCCCAGCACTGAACCAGGAAGAAACTGAATCCCTGAACATATCAATAATGAGTTCTGAAATTAAGACAGTCACAATTGCCTAACAAACCAAAAACAGGCCAGGACCAGAAGGAGTCACAGCTGAATTCCACCAGATATACAAAGAAGAGCTGGTACCATTCCTACTGAAAGTATTCCAAATAATTGAGAAGAAGAGACTCCTTCCTAACTCATTCTATGAGACCAGCATTATCATTCTGATACCAAAACCTGGCAGAGATACAACAAAAAAAGGAAACTTCAGGCTAATATCCTTGATGAACATCGATGCAAAAATCCTCAACAAAATACTGGCAAACCAAATGCAGCAGCATATCAAAAAGCTTATCAACCACGATCAAGTAGGCTTCATCCGTGGGATGCAAGTTTGTTTTAACACAAGCAAATCAATAAATGTGATTCATCATATAAACATAACTAAAGGCAAAAACTACATAATTATCTTAATAGATGAGGAAAAAACTATTGATAAAATTCAACATCCATTCATGTTAAAAACTCTCAATAAATAGGTATTGAAGGAACATACCCCAAAATAATAAGATTCATATATGACAAACCCACAGCCAATATCATACTGAACAGGCAAAATCTGGAAGCATTCCCCTTGAAAACCAACACAAGACAAAGATGCCCTCTCTCTCCACTCTTATTCAACCTAGTATTGGAAGTCCTGGCCAGAGGAGTCAGGCAAGAGAAAGAAATAAAGGGCATCCAAACAGGAAGAAAGGAAGTCAAGCTCTCTTTGTTTGAAGACATGATCCTGTATCTAGAAAACACCTTTGTCTCAGCCCAAAAGCTTCTTAAACTGATAAACAACTTGAAAAGTCTCAGAATACAAAATTAATGTGCAAAAATCACTAGCATTCCTATATACCAATAAGAGCCAAATTGGGAACTAAGTCCCATTCACAATTGCCACAAAAGAATAAAATACCTAGGAATGCAGCTCACTAGAAAGGTGAAAGATCTCTACAAGGAGTACTACAAACCACTGCTCAAACAAATCAGAGATGAAAGAAACAAATGCCAAAACATTCCATGCTCATGGATAGGAAGAATCAATATCGTGAAAACGGCCATACTGCCCAAAGCAATTTATAGATCCAATACTGTTCCTATTGAACTACCATTGACATTCTTCACAGAACTCGGAAAAAAAAATTTTTTTTAATTCATATGGAACCAAAAAAGAGCTAGAATAGCCAAAGCAATCCTAAGCAAAAAAAACAAACCTGGAGGCATCACACTACCCAACTTCAAAATATACTACAGGGCTACAGTAACCAAAAAAGCATGGTACTGGTACAAAAACAGATACATAAACCAATGAAGCAGAATAGAGAACCCAGAAATAAGACCACACACCTACAACCATCTGATCTTTGGCAAACCTGACAGAAACAAGCAATGGTGAAAGGATTCCCTATTCAATAAATGGTGCTATGAAAACTAACTAGCCATATGCAGAAGATTGAACCTGGGCAAAACACCTTACACCACATACAAAAATTAACTCAGGATGGATTAAAGACTTCAATGTAAAATGCAAAACTATGAAAATCCCCAGAAGACAACCTAGGCAATACCATTCAGGACATAGGCATGGGCAAAGATTTCATGATGAAGATACCAAAAGCAATTGCAACAAAATTAAATTAAAGAGCTTCCAATTAAATTAAAGAGAACCAACTAAATTAAAGAGCTTCTGCCTAGCAAAACAAATTATCAACAGAGTAAAAAGAAAACCTACAGAATGGGAGAAAATGTTTGCAAACTAGCCATCTGACAAAGGTCTAATATCCAGCATTTATAAGAAACTTAAACAAATTTACAAGGAAAAAAAAACATTAAAAAGTAGGCAAAGGGCATGAACAGATACTTCTCAAAAGAAGACATATATATGGTTAACAGTCTTATGAAAAAAGATCAAATTACTGATCATTAGAGAAATGCAAATCAAAACCACAAGGAGATACCATCTCACACCAGTCAGAATGGCTATTATTAAAAAGTCAAAAAATAACAGATGCTGGTGAGGTTGTAGAGAAAAAGGAACACTTATACACCATTGGTGGGAGTGTAAATTAGTTCAACCATTACAGAAGACAGTGTGATGATTCCTCAAAGACCTAAAGACGGAAATACCATTTAGCCCAGCAATAATCCCATTACTGGATATATACCCAAAGGAATAGAAATCATTCTATTATAAAGACACATAGGTGCATATGTTCATTGCAACACTATTTGCAATAGCAAGAACATAGAATCAACCTATTAGACTGGATAAACAAAATGTGGTACATATACACCATGGAATATTATGCAGCCATAAAAAAAATAATATCATACCCTTTGCAGGGAGAGGGATAGAGCTGGAGGCCATTATCCTTGGCAAACTAACACAGTAACAGAAAACCAAATACCACATGTTGTCACTTATAAGTAGGAGATAAATGATGAGGATACATGGACATATAGAGGGGGAAAAACATACACTGTGGCCTTCAGAGTGAGGAGGAAAGGAGGGAGAGGATCAGGAAAAATAACTAATGGGAACTAGGCTTAATATGTGGGTGATGAAACAATCTGTACAACAAACCCCCATGACACAAGTTTACCTATATAACAAACCTGCACTTGTACCCCTGAACTTAAAGTTAAAAAAAAAAAAAAAAAAGAGCCTGAGCCTGTCCAATCTTGAAATTCCAATTAAGAACTGGGTATGGCTTATGAACTTCACAGCAGACATAACTAATTCAAAAAGGCTAATATTAGAACTAAATCAGAACCCTCCAAACCTCCATAAAATACTACAGTATTACAATTTCAGATAGGTGAGCAAACTGTGAAAGCTCAGAGAGCTTCTCCATTCACTCAGGATAAATCATTTCTTTGGAAAGGCTCAATTATTTAGATTAAAGCCTCCTAGAATCACCTACAAAGCTTTTAAAACATATTCCTGGGTCCCACATCAAACTTACTGAATCAGAATATCAGGTGGCAGTGCAAAGGAAATTATACTTTTTTAAAAGGACTTTGGAGAATTCTGATTATCTTTGTGACTCACATGCATGAACAAATGCAAAAGGCTGCCAACAAGAGTCCACTGGTGAGAATTTTTCCCAAGAGTTGCATCCTTTCACCAGTTCTGACAGAGACAATGCCACTACCCTGTTTAAATCACTAGCGTGGGGTTGTCACTTAATTTCATGTGATCAAGTACTTTAGGGATCTGCTGGACCCAACCAAAACTAGCCCTTCATTGTGATGGTAGAGGCCATCTGGAGTCAGATACCTCTACTGCAGATGGTAATGGAATGGGGTCTTAAACTGGGCCTAGAGGATTTGAGAATGATGCAGTCAACTGTGGATAGGTAGGAAATAGCTTACTAAATGGTTAAACAAAATGGAAACAAGATTGCAGCTATGACACAGAGAGGTTTGGACAGTGACTAAGAACTCCTCTTCACTAAAGTAATGGCAGTTGTTCAGCAGCAATGGCTAGGCCAATGGCTTTATTCCTCTCCCATTCCCTGGGTCTTAGAACTATCACCTTCCTTTGTCCTTTTCTGTGTGGCAGGGATTGAGACAGTGGAGGGCTGATTTTAAAGCTCTGGGACCAGAGTCTCATAATTATTATTTAAAGAATAATAGTTAACTTTTACTAAGCCCTTAGGACTGCTGGGTTTTGTCCTCAATTGTTTACAAGCATTATTTCATTTAATGAACAACTTTAGGTCATTTGAATGGCTTGAGCAGCAAAGCAATCTCTGATGATTTATTCTAAAGATCCAAAGTTTCTTGTCCTTATCTTCCAGTATATATGGAGGTTCCCTGCACAGTAAATGGCAAAAAGCTATTATTATTTACTCCAGCCCAGGCTGGAGTAAATGGCAAAAAGCTATTTTCACCTCCTTTTAGGGCAGCTTCAGAGGAAGTTTACTTGAATCACACCTTCTAGGATTTAGATTAGGTAAAGGATGAAGTTTCTGATAATGAGGATAGGTCTTACACTGTGACCTGAGTGTCACATAAACCATTTGGTATCATCTTCCATCTGAATAGCTGATGTCTACAAAATCAATTCAACTGGCTATATTTTGGCCAAAACAAACAGGAAGATGGTTACAGAATTGGATCAACCTTGCCATCAACTGCTTTTTTCTGTTATTTAAATACAGTCTAAGTTGCTAAACACTAGAATTAATAATAAGGAGAAGTTGGACTCTAAGGATTTTTTTAAATGTGATGCCTTTTCTGAAGATGTTTTAAATGGGCCTTTGTCAAGAAGATAGGGGCAAGGAAGAAAGAACCAAGGTGTCTTCTTGGTGATTCTATCATATTCAGAAGAAACAGCAATTTCCTTTCGGCGCCTAGCATATCTTCGTCAAATTTAAAATGAGGAGCAATGTTGATGATTTGCCACAGGTTAAAGTAGAGAATGTATCACACTTTCATGTCATAGGACTCTTTTTTTTTTCTTTAGACAGAGTCTCTGTTGCCCAGGCTGGAGTGCAATAGCGCAATAACAGCTCACTGCAGCCTCGAACTCTTGAGTGCAAATAATCCTCTTGCCTCAGCCTCCCAAGTAGGTGGGAATACAGGCACATGGCTAATTGGTTTTATTTTTTATAGAAATAGGGATGTCTCTATGTCACCCAGGCTGGCCTCCAGCGATCCTCCCACCTGGGCCTCCTAAAGTGCTGGGATTATAGGTGAGCCACTATACCTGGCCAGAATTCTACTTTACAACACTTTTACATGTGTTCTAAAGTCAAGCTGATCAAGAAACCTTAAATGGGGGGGGAGAAAAAAACAAAGCAGCAAACCACACCAAGTGTGTTTGCAAACCAGCATTTCCTAGAGCCATGTGGTTGCATTTTCGTCAAAATGCTGCCCCTGCAAAAATGGCTGACACAAGATACGGCCTAAATCCAGCCACTTCACCCTTCCCTTGCACAATGAACTTGGCTTTGAGCCAAAGTCCCAAAGAGCAAGAAGTTACCATTCCAGGCAGCTAAATATAGTAAGAGAAATGGAATACTCATTTTATTTTCAAGGCAAGTAGGACATTATAAGAAGCAAAACAAGAATTTGGGTTTGCTAGATCACTTAAATAACTATAAGAAAGACTTTTGTAGCCTAATTACTTCACAAGAACTAATGGCCAATGGAGAGTAATATACAACCCTCTGAATTGCTTGTTGTAATCCACAAGTCCAAACCATAAAGAACCAATGTCACATAATTTAAAAATAAAATATGTAAACAAGTTGGCAGGTTTGCTGAGCCTGACTTCTTGCCCAAGTTCTCCACAGTAGAGTGAAGAAAAGTCAGGATTTAAAGTCAAATAGCTAGGGTTCAACACCCAGCTCACTTCACCTCTCTCCACTTTTCTCCATATTTTTATCTGTAAAATGGGAATGATAATTATATCTACCACATAGGATTACTGAGGGTATTAAATATTTCACTACATAAATGTTTGCTGGCATTAGAAAGATTTGCAGCACAGCTCTCTTCTAAGTGTATCTTATTTTCAGCCTGTATCAGGAGAAGGAGATATGGCAGTAATGGAATCAAATATCCCTTGGACCAGAAAAAAAAAAGGTCACTCTACTGTAAAAAATTTGCAGGCCTCTGTGCCTTAGAATCTTCTTTAATTTCATCAGTCTCGTAGTGAGTATTACCAAGATCCTCCAACTGGTTCCCTCAGTCATATATAAGAGTTAAATAATTTTTAATGCCCCTCTCTCAATGCCAAATCTTTGGAAATTCACTGGGCATAAGGGGTGGATCAACATGACTACATTATTAGTCAGAGAACAAACATTCTCAGTAAGTAATTTGGTTTTCTCCCAAAGATTAAATACGTTCCCACCTGTGGAGACTAATGGCCTCCTGGGATCTTTTTCTATGTATTTAACAGCGAGATAACTAAGTGGCAAGGTCAATAAGCAGACAGCAGGTGCAAGGAACCAACTAACTTCTTTACAAATAGTTCTTCCTTAAGGGAAATAAGGCATGCCTTTAAGACAATAGCTCTGTAATCTGAAACAGGAGGAAAGGAAGATTGCCAACCAGGAATAGGTTCTAGTGGAGCAATCAGCTCAAACTCTAATCTTCGCAGGGAATGGAGCTCAAGACACCAACTTCTTTGAGCTTGGTCACCCAGGCAAAAATCCTAGGACCCAACCTCGAATACTTTCTTCTCTCAATCTACCAAATCTAAACAATTACCCTAGTGATTTTACCTTTGAAATATATCTATAGTTTCTTATTCTTTTCTATCTCTACTTATCTCTGTCATTTTACCATCTCCTGCCTAGATACTCAGGGGCTTCATAAGTCATTTTCCAGACCCTTCAAACGCATACTGCCAAACACTGCCCAAGTGACAGTACCAAACAGGCCCCTGGTAAGACATGCTGTAGCTCAGAATGCAAGGTGCAGCTCCTTGTGGTCTCTAAGTCTGACCCATTCTACCTCACTTTTAAGGTCCTGCATAATCTTACCACACCCTACCAACTGGGCTTATTTTCCAGTCAGACTGGCTTCCTCGCCAGGCACCCATGAAAATGCAAGACATACTCCACCCCTGCGCATTGTCCCTTCACTGCTTCACAGCTGCTGCTGGCTCTTAGTGGAATGCTCTGCTTCTCCAAATGCATATAAAGCCATACTCATTCTTCAGGACCTAGATTTAACCTTTCCTTTCTCCTGCACTGCTCAATAAACATTTCCTCTGTACCATGTACTCTATCACTTAACAAAAGAGCTGTATATTGTTCACTCATTTCATATATGCCCTAGACTTGTCTCCACAACTAGATAATGAATTGGGTCACTGAATGCTGATCCTCATGCCAAATATGATCCCAAACACACCTAGTTTGTCCCTCAATTTTTTCTTTTAATTTGATAAATGTGACACAAGCCCCAGCACTGCCTATAGAATTTCCTCAATGAAATAAATCTTCAGCCATCAATCTTTAAATTATTTAAATTAAGAATAACAATATCAGAATATGTGTCAGTAAAACCTGTATATCTTGACTGTAGGAAGAAAGGCACTGAGAGAATTGGAGAGATCGCTGAACAATGATTAAGGAGATCTGGCTTCTAGGTCCCACCCTGCCACTAAATAGCTCTGTGATCCTAGTTAAGCTACACAGTGTCTCTCCAAAATGAAGGGGTTGGAATGGGTGACACAATGGTCTCTTCTAGCTCTCTATGACTGTAAAGCTGCCAACGTGGCATTAGAGCCTGGTTTGATCATCTCTGAAAAGTAGAATTTAAGAGGTTTTTCTTCAGGAAATAGAAAAGCTCCAGGGCCTTCCCTTTATAATCACAATATTAGTTAGGAAAGTTGGCCTCAAATTATTCTCCTTTATTAGACACTGTTATAGTAATTTTCTAGGTCAAATACAAAAGAGACAATGGGTTAATTTTCACTCTCTGAAAGTTATCACGTATATTTGAAACCAATTTAGTAATGGCTTATCATATATTTGTGTGTCATGAAGCTACATAATGCAGCTACTTGAAAATTTAAAATAAGCCTAACTCAAGTTTGGAAAGGGAAGAGTTGAAGGATGCATATTGAATGCCGTGTTGAAGACCTGAGATAATTTTATACATAAATCCTGAAAGAGCAAATGTTTTTCCTACTTTCTAGTCAAATGTGTATTTTAAGCAGTGAGAAATGCTAACAAAATCTGCCATAAATTCCTAAGAATTTTTTTCTTTCCTTTTATTTTCCAGTGGTCTTGAGGATAAGAGCATCTCTTTGAAAGAATTAAAAACAGAATTCAAGTTATAATAAGGTACCTGTGAAAGATAATTTATAAAGCAATACAAAGATGCAGGAGAGTTTTCTATGGGAGAGAAGGATAGACCAGAAGGAAACGATGTTAAAGGGGTGTATTCAAAAGATGCCAGTCAAATGAAAACGGTTAAGTGTGTCACAAAATTAGTCACAGTGTGATTCTGCTTTGGGAATTTCATTCATTCATTTGTCATTCATTTATTCATCAAGTGCTTAGGTCATGTGCTGGGCACTTAGGTTATGATAAAGGGAAAGACTTTCCCTGCAAGAACTCACCATCAAATGGACATAACCAAGGTCTGAGTTAGTACTGCCCCTGACTGAGTGCTCACTGTGTGCCAGGTACTGAGCACACCAGCCCCATGAGGCAGGTGCCATTGTTATTCCTGTATAACATGAAGAAATCACAGCTTTAAGAGATTCAGGGACAGGTACAATGGCTCATGCCTGTAATCCCAGCACTTTGGGAGGCCAAGGCAGGAGGATCACTTGAGTCCAGGAGCTTGAGACTAGCCTGGACAACATGGTAAAACCCTGTCTCTACTAAAAATACAAAAATTAGCTGGGCGTGGTGGCACACACCTATAGTCCCAGCTACTTGGGGGGCTGAGGTGGAAGGATGACTTGAGCTTGGGAGGGGAAGCTGCAGTGAGCCCTGCTCATGCCACTGCATTCCAGCATGGGTGATAGACAGAGTGAGATCCTATCTTAAAAAAAAAAAAAAAAGACCAGGCGCAGTGACTCACACCTGTAATCCCAGCACTTTGGGAGGCCAAGACAGGTGGATTACCTGAGGTCAGGAGTTTGGGACCAGCCTGGCTAACATGGTGAAACCCCATCTCTACTTAAAATACAAAAAAATTAGCCAGGCATGGTGGCATGCACCTGTAATCCCCGCTACTTGGGAGGCTGAGGCAGGAGAATTGCTTGAACCTGGGAGGCAGAGGTTGAAGTGAGCCAAGCTTGCTCCACTGTACTCTAGCCTGGGTGACAGAGCAAAACTCTGTCTTAAAAAAAAAAAAAAAACATCAGTAACTTGCCTGAGGTCACCCAGCTAAAAATGAGCAAGGCTGGCTTTCAAATCCAGGTCTGTCTCCAGAGTCAGCAGCCTCCACCTCAATGCTACACTACAAACAGCTGGCGTGGTGCAATAAGTAGTAATGGAGACAGGTGCAATGTACCGTAATGTACTGTGCCCACAGGCATCTCTCTCCTCACCAAGATATACCTGGAAACCTGCACACAGGAACAAATTCTGAAAGCTGGGAAGAATGGATGGGCATCGGGTCTCTCACTGGAGCTCAGAAGAACTCAGTCCTCCTCTGTGGACTCGAGGCCATGGCCTCAAGCTTCAGCAGCATCTGAAGTTGATGGTACAACTACCCAGCATGTGGTACACAGCAGTTAGATGGAGGCCACAGGGAGACCAAAGCAAAACACTTCAGTTGCTTCCCGTTCTCTGATGATCTCCCAAAAGAAACAAAACACACACACACACACACACACACACACACACACACACACACTCCATTCCACAGAAGTTCCCTCAGAAGGTATTTCATTTGAAAAATACCCTCTTTTTCTCACCAACACAGACATGATTTTTTATATATTTATAAAAACAAAACATTAAAAAATCTTTAAAACAATGTTTAACCTCTTCCAGAAAGTAAAGCCCCAGGAGACCTTGAGGAAAAAGATGCTAGGTAGCTGCATGGCTGTTTGGTCCCCCTGAGCTAAACAGCTGCCAGAACTAAGAGGACCCCAGAGAGGCCTAAGGGTCACAGCCATTAAGAAGCGTGAAGCTAGCTTGGGGAGCTTTGGGGAGGATACTGCCAGCTCAGTGGGAACTAATGGCCCCACCTGCTCTAACACTCAAGAGACTGTTTTAAATCATAACACTGGTGAAGCATTTTGTTTATTTGCTTTGTGGTACCTTTTTGTCGCTTTTTGTTTGTTTAACTTAGTAAGCCATATAACCTTCAGTCAGCTGCAAGAGGAAGACATGCTCTCAAGAAGGACAAAGGAACAAGTTTTGGCTGCAGTAAGGTACTAGAGACTATGCCACCAGCATGACATCCTGAAGCCTTGCAAGGAGAACGGAATTAGCTTTCATCAAGGCTTGATTAAGGATTATGGCCTAGGCATCGTCCTAAGGACCTTACTTACTTAACCTGCACAATAACTCTTGAGATATTATTAACCTCTGTTATGGGGGGAAGAAAAAAAGTAAGATTAGCACACTGGGTTACCACCAAATAATTTGCTGAGTGTCACACAGCTAATCAGTGGGGGAGGAACTAAAGGTCTGACTCCAAAGCCCAGTCAGAAAATCCTTTCTGTGGAAAGCAAGCAATAAGAAGAAACACGAATGAGAAGATGAAAAATCAACATCTTCTATTTATTTATTGTTTATTTACCTATTTATTTAAAGAAGAATTATATGGACAAGAGAAAAATTTTAAGTTTTATAAAAAAGCATACAGTGAAAAGTAAGACTCCTTCAACCCTTCTGTCTTAATTTCCCAATTCCTTTCATCAGAGACAACTGTTGGTAATAGTATGTCAAGAAGGGCTACACATATACAAACAATAACACACACATGTGTACATACAGCTCTTTTAAAACAGAAATGGCAGTATTGGTCTTCCCCTTCTTTGGTACCTAGTATATATATATATATATTTTTTTTTTCTTTTTTATATTTCCACCTAGATTTCAGAGGAGATAGCTAGTATATTTTAGAAATTTTCCATATTGGAACATTTAGACCCACCTTATTCTTTTAATAATTATTAAAATAATCTATTATATGGATATATGAGAATTTGTTTAACTAGTCCTCTATTAAGCGGGCCTTTTGTTAAATTGTTTTCAATCTTTTGCTTTGTAGTTAATACTATATAAATATCCTTGTACATTCTTCCTTGAACACATATGCTAGTATACTTTCAGGATACACTCTTAGAAGTAAAATTCCTCCCTCAAAAGTATGTGCATTTTAAATCTTGATAAATATAACAAAATTGCCTCCAGAAGGGTATTCACGGGTTTATAATCCTTAAAATATATATTCATACCTGCTTTCTCCACTGTTACAAAACAGTGTTGCATTCTGTGTTTTAAGAAAAGCACCTATGTGTTCACCTACCCCTTTAAAAGTCATATATTTCCTTCAGAGCAAAGAGGGGAAACCTATTTATTCAGGACTGGGCATTATATTCCTGGAGTTAAAAAAAAAAAAAAGATTTTTGGAGCTCCTTGCACTGCAAAGGATGCTGACTGAAAGCATCTGATCCCCAATTAGATGATGTTGGCAAAGTAGGAAAAATGGAATAAATCCCTGAAAACAAGCAGTTGGCTGTAACTAATCACCTCAATCCACCAGAGCACTGTCAGAGTCACCCCTGGGTATCCCAGCAACCCTACCAGCCTGCTGCACAAGGCCAGGCCAGGCTGCGATCCAGGAAGGGATGCCTGCCCTAAGCAAGAGCATTCAAAATCCAGTTTCTGTCCCTGCTTGTTGCGAAAAAAGATCATAGGGAGGGACAATACATCAGAAACCTAAGGCTAAAGAGAGACAAGTATTGGACAGTGTTTCCTGATGTACTGAAACAAAAGGAAAATGGATATTCTGGAAAAATGAAACAACCTACTTTATATTTCCAATATAAAAACTTTCTAGAGTGAATAATTCCTAATGGATTTGCAACACTAATATCTTCATCCAGTGGGATAGTCCAGTCCAAACTGTAGCATCAGAGGCTGAGAATCCTGGGCTTCAGAGGCTCAGAGAATTGTGAACCACACATTCTCTCTTTGTCTTAGCTTTCCTTACTTGAGTCTGCTAGAAGCCTGGGTCTGCCATCATTTCAGGATGCAAATATAAAATATTCCCCTTCTATTGGCAACCAACTTGCTGAGGTGTTGATTGCCAAGATCTGGGGAAAAAGAATATACTGGCAGCCATGCCCTGGAAAGGACAGAGAAAGAGCAGTGGCTTAGATGGGCATCGAGGGTTAACTGACATGAGAGGTAATTTGTCTCTGGAGGGAGTGATGAGGTCCCACTTGCAGTCATATTAATGGATCATTTGTAGGCTGGCTTTATTTTTGAGCGTATGTACAAATATTACACAACTAAAACAAGTAAATACACATTACTAACGCCACCTGTCAGATTTTTAAACCAGGTGGTTGCTGTATAGAGCAGAGTATTTTAACCACTTAGGCACCCTCCAGCAAGCAGCAGAATGCCTTGTAATTATTACTTGTGTTCTTCCCAATTAGCAACCAACAGCATATTGTCATGGAGGCATTGTTGGGAGTTGTTTGCCTCTATGCAGATGCATTCTGATACTTAAGTGTAGGTTTCCTGGCTTGATACATGTTATTATAAAAATTACAGGGCCGAAAGAACGATTTCAGATGAACTTGTTTCAATCCATCTGATCTGAAGCAGCATCTGGGTCAGCTTCCCAGTTGGAGCCTGCTGGGTAGAGGTTGCTGTTGCCCAGCCTGCATCCTGTCAGCTATATATAAAAGTTAACCTGATTTGCCATCGTTAGCTCTATTCCTCTGAAATCCCAGCAAATCAGTCACTAATTCATTCTCAAGTACCATCCATCACCACTCAGATGAGCTTTCCCACATCCTCATTGATTGAGTTTGATTGAGTGACTGATTGATTTCTTATTAGTCTGTCATCCAGAGAAAAAAATAATTTGGAACACTCATCTTCATATTGTATTCCGGGGGTCATTTAGCTCAATGTAGATTTCCATGATTTATCTATCTCCCTCCATTCCACTGACACTGCGTTTTCTCTATTATGAACTTCTGGTATAGGGAAAGGTTTCATAAGCAAGAATGAACAACAGTCTCTGAAGAGTAGAAAGATGAAAAAAATTCGAATCTTAAAAAAATTAAACTGAAGTTTGAATTTTAAGAAGATTGATTTTTCAAGTTTTAGGTAAAATATGTAAAAAAATAAATGCACACGCACTCTTAGCTCTCTTATGTTATATACTCCATTAAATACTCTGGGAAAAAACATAAATGAAACCTCTGATGATGAAATAACCCAATCCATAAACTGAATCTATCAAAATGTTATGCTACAGGATTTCTCTCCACAATACTTATGGAATGCTCTCTAATATCAGAGTTACATGAAAGCAAATCATGTAACTATTGAGCAAGTTGTTCTAAGTTCCTACAAGTGGGAAATCTCTGGGTAACCTAGAATCTAGCCCTGTCTACCAACAGCTTTTAGAGTTGCTACTTTTGCCTGCATGCCATTTAAACTATACTTTGTTTTGGAGAGGTTTTAACCAAAACAGGTAGTAGGAATGTTTACTAAAATAAAAAGTAGACCTCAACCGAATATGTCTGCACTAATATCTCACAGATATGTATTTCATTAATTTAAGTAGTAGTAACTTGATACTACTTGAAGTAAATTTGAAGGCATATTAGAAGGGTAGGGCTAACCATCTCATGTAGAAGTTACCCCAAAAGTCAACTAATTCACCTGGCTTATCCCAGTATTTTACCCAGGTTTACACAGGCAAGTAGAAACAGAGCGGAGACAAAGCTCAGGACATCTAACTCTCAGTCTATCTGGAGCAAAAGATGGTGTCAAAGGAATCGTTTTTTAGGACTCTGGACAGTATTAACTCAAACTTAATGATGCAATTGTTTAAATAGATTTTCAGAGCTTTTAAAAATTCATTCATTTCCTCTTTGCTTTCCTACTTTGGTCTAAAAAGTGATCTGAGGTAGTTTATAGAGCTACATGCAATGCAACCTGGTAAAGAGTTATATCAAGAGAAAAAAATATTTCCCAACACTTTAGAAATATCCATTTGCCAGAGGAAAACATACTCTTATTATAAGAAATTCTGACAATGTTTTTACAAATTGAGAATAATCTGCTAATTGTTGAGGCTTCACCATCCTACTTTATGAGGAGCTACTTCTTATTCAAACTAATTTTGAGTTATTTCTTACAATCGGCCCTCCATTTGCAGGTTCTGCATCCTAGGATTCATCCAGATACAGATCTAAAAGATTAAAAAATAAAATAAAAACCAACAGTACAACAGTTTTTAAAATACAAGTTAAAAAACACAGGATGACAAATATTTAAATAGTATTTCTATTGTATTAGATATTATAAGTAAATCTAGAGATGATTTAAAATATATGGGAAAATGTACATAGGTCTTATATAAACACTATGCTGTTTTGTATTAGAGCCTTGAGCATTCATGCATTTTAGTATCTGAAGGGAGGTCCTGGAACCAATCCCTTGTGGATACAGAGAGATGATGGGTACCACTATATTCCTTACTGTCATTTTACAATTTCTAGAAAAGTTTGAAATCCAGAGACATTGCCAACACAAAGACATACTATAAATGAGTTCTGGACAAGATATGAATGTTAATTATGTAAGTAGCCACTACAGTAAAAAGTCAGTAGCTGACCCAAGACCCCTGCCTGATCCAGCAGCATCTCTGACCTTCAAGTTGCTCAAGCCCATGAGTAACAGCTGCTGATGGACTTGAGAAGTCCTGAAGGGACCTGGCACATTTCACATCTAGTTAAGCTCATGAAACTACAATCATTGCAAACAGGGCATTGTTTAATTGTTGTAATTTAGGAATGTGACAGTTTATATGTTCCTCACTATTTGACTTTCAAGGTATTATATACAACCTCAGTTCTTAGCCCTCTAAGACCAAACAATATGTATGCTGCCAGTGGATGAAATCATTGCTGCTGACAGCAGTGCAAATAATGTTTGTAATTTGGGGTCACAGATTTGCTTTTATAATAAATGTCTCGATTTAAAATTATAAGTGCTCATTTGTTTCTCGAGAACTAGTTCAGGTGTCACCTCCACTGAGTCCTCAGGCAGTTCGTTTTTGTTTCTCTATTATACTATTCTTCACACTGTGTTGTAATCATGTAATTTATTTGCTTATATGTCTGTGTTGCTTCCCTGACTGGTAGAATTTCTGACAGGAAGAGGATAGGGTTTTGTTTTTGTTTTTTTAATTGATAGACAGTAGACAGTCAATAAGTACCTAATGGAAGAATAAATGTCATTTTGATAAAAGTGCACAGTGTTTTAAGCTGTTTTCTTTCAATGGACTGTGTTAGGATCAGGAGATGACTTCTCAGAGCTGTGGGATTCCTCCTGGTTAAGTACAGGCTCAGGAGTCTCTAGCTTCAGTGTTAGAGGAGAAGGTAGCTGGAATGGGGTAGAAAAATTCAAAATCAAAGATTTCAGGGCACACTTGAGGTACATTCAGGTGTACCCTGCCCTCCTCTAGCCAAGGGCTGGAGACCTGGCCCAGGCTAGGCCATTCAGACTCCTCTCCCTGGAATATGAACTTTGAGCAGAGGAACAGAGGATAACTGGCCCTGAGTGACCATTGGGCTGTCCTTGCTTCCCAGACTCACAGTGGCCTTTACTTCCCAGTCTAAGTCTCCTTCCTTGCCTTTCTTCTGTTTAAGTTTCCCCACTTCCAATAAATTATTTCTCTAATCCAATTAGCCAGATGTGGATTCTGGTGCCTGCAACCAACAAATGGTAACTGATAGAATCAGTGAATTGAAAATTAAAATACAGATTTATCCAAAAGCCTAACAAGAAGTAACTCTGGATATCTCCAATCTATTCCCCAGGATCTTTTTATCTCTACTAACTCATTCCACAATCTAGGTAAGTAATCTGAAGAATCCCAATCCCTCTTTGAATATTCATCACGTTCTTAAAATAATCCAGTTTCCCACATTCATCCCACTGGCCAGCCCCAACATACCTTGCCTACTAAAGCAACCCACAGATTTCAAGATCCCTGCAGTGATCAGCCCTAACCTTCCTGTTTCTCTTGTAACCACCCACCCACTCTGCCATAACAATATTGGAACTTTTTATTATTATTATTATTATTATAAGATTTCCAAGTCAGTCATATGTCATTAGGCCACTGCTAACCAGTTGTTTTACCTCTGGTTCACCAGCAATCACAGGAAGCCTAATTATAATGTTTTATTTAACAATTGTATAGTTTTTACTATGTACCAGGCATTGTTCTAAGTGCTTTACACATTTTAACTCATTTAATCCTTATTTTTAAAACCCGATGAAATAGAAACATCTTTAGAAGCTTGGCAACATCTTTAGAACCTTGCCAAAAGTCTTGTAAACAGCAGAATCAGGATTCAAATGCAAGTAGTCTGGCTCCAAGTCTGTGCTCCGAATCACCACACCATGGTTTTGAGATGATGGATTTATTGCATGGCCAATTAAAGGGAAGGGCTAATTGCATTTTCCTCTGCAGCAGCTGACAGGGTACACGGACAGGGAAATGAGATTAGTCCCCATATGTCAAAAACCTAAAAATATCAAGTCAATTTATGGTGCCCTCCAGACCTCCTACTTTCTAAACACTATGGAAACAAGCCAAAACAATTCTACAGTGGTTTCCATTCACATTGAGAAAAGTCTAATGCCCTGGTGGTAGGTGCTTTTCTTCTTTAATTGACCTAGAATAGACATGTTAATTTTCTGGAAAGCTTGAAATGTAAATCTAGCAGTAAACTTTTACCCCTTGTTTTAGCCCAGTGGGTCACCACTTCTGGGAAAGGGAGGGAGGATGCTGCTGCACTGGCACAATTCGAGCTGTATCCCGTGGCTGACTTGCTAACTTCTCTCTCTTTGGCTCAAGACCACAGATGAAGTGATAAAACCCTGACTATGGGTATGGATGAAACACTGAGGCCAGGTGGTCAGATCTCTCCGGGACACAATGTCTCTCCTCTTTCTAGGATTGTTAAATCATCATAAACCCTACTTCAGAGTATTTTTATTGTCTTTTTGGTATTTCAAATGGCAATTAAAGTTTTTGTAGTCATAACAGTCTTGCTGCATTATATAAACATTTTTACTTTCCTTGAATCTTTACAAGTTTCCTGGAAGAGCAAATAAAGCAATAATTTGCATATTGAGTATCTCGATTTACCTGTTTAGACCTAACTACAATAATTTCTTCTCCCACTGAGTGCTACAATCTAATCAGATGGCTCTTGGTTTCATGAAAGCCAAATATCCTATGCTATAGAGAACATTGAGTGAAATAATAAGACAGAGTATTAATCAATTGTTTCTAAATATTTTTAATTTAGTGTTCCTAAAACCAAGGTGAATTTTAATGTTTCTAAAATTAGGGTGAATGATAACTGAAAGTTAATAGCAGGTATCTGTAGGGGGTGAAATTCTAATTTTTAAATTCTAATTTCTTTCTTGCCCTTTTCTGATTTTAAATTTTTTCTACAAAGAGTGTATAATTCTTTTTTAAAAAGCTCTTCCTCCCTCCTAAGGAGACTATATTTCTGTTATAAATAAGTCAGGCAGTATTATAAAGAAGCTTTATTATACTTGTGGGGATCATGGTCATACTGTACTAGGTACTTTAAAAAATGTATAACTAACAATAAAAGTAAAATGAACAGAGAATACTTTGCTTTTCATTTTGGAAGCAGTAAAGCAAGATACATGTATAAATTTACTAAAATAAGTAAAAATGAATTTTCCTGTTATTCCATAGTTTAGAAAGTAAGAGAAAACTCTTCATTTTCACCTGGGAAGGCGGTCTGATGTCAGAGGACCTAGAGTGGAATTAATGACAGATCTGCCTTCTGTTGCTCATGAATGGGCTCTGTGAGTTCCTCGTGCCATGCTTTTTCTCAGCTGCAAAATGGAGAAAATTATGCCTAGTCCATAGGGCTGTGAAAGCATCTAGGTTAGGTTGTGGCACACAATAGTCAACCAATAAATGTCCATTTACTCATTTAAAAAGCTTACTGTAGGCCTCCTCTGTGTCAGCACTCGCAAGATACAGAAACAAATAAAAAAGAAAGACTTTGTGCCTTCCCTCAAAGAGCTTGCAATACAGATTCAGACAAGAAATCATTTACAATGGAGAAGTTTTAGAAGAGCTAGATATCTTTACTTAAATTTTTAAGAATTCTAACAAAGTATCTTAACTTTAACGATGAAGTTCCATTTCTCCAGGCTGTAGAAACTTTATCTGCTGATCCGGGATTGCTCCGTCTCTCTGAATCAGGCTGGGAGTGGATGAGCATCTGTTTATTTGCTGAGGTGTCCTCCACCTGGTCTTCAGTAGTCAGTCTATGCAGGTCACTGCTGATTCTGTTTATGCTCCCTATCAAAAGTACACTGGAGCCCAGCTCTCTATAAACAAACTCCCTTGCCCCTTTAAGGTACATGGGATCATTCTGTACTCTCACACCACACTGGGCCTCAGGAAACTCAACAAAATTATCCTTTTCCCTTTCCCACTTCTGTGCTCCTCCTGAGCACAAGAATATTGTTCTCTGATCCCATGCCATGCTAGGCTCTATGAGACTTCACAAGCTCCCTCAGTCCTGTCCACCCGGACACCCTGTGCAGACATTTCTACTCTGAGTTGTTCTTACCTCCCTGAGCCCTACACAGGAAAGAAAACCTGGATTCCCTCTGTGCTCAGATTCTATATACCTCTTGGCAAGCTCTGTTACTCTCCTTCTCCCTGAGCTGAGCTTGGGGGAAAGGAAAGGCAGAAAATCTCACTCCTTTGTCAGAGACCCACAGTGTCAACTCAACCTTTTCTTTTTTTTTTTTTTTTTTTGAGACAGAGTCTCGCTCCGTCGCCAGGCGCCAGACAGGAGTGCAGTGGCGCGATCTCGGCTCACTGCAACCTCCGCCTCCCGGGTTCAAGCAATTCTCCTGCCTCAGCCTCCTGAGTAGCTGGGATTACAGGCGCGCGCCACCACGCCCAGCTAATTTTTGTATTTTTAGTAGAGACGAGGTTTCACCATGTTGGCCAGGGTGGTCTCGATCTCCTGACCTTGTGATCCGCCCGCCTCGGCCTCCCAAAGTGCTGGGATTACAGGCGTGAGCCACCGCGCCTGGCCAACCTTTTGTTACTCTGTCCAGAGAACATTCTGTCCTCTGGAGCATGTAACCTTTACTGGGCATGATTTATCCCAGTCATCATTTTATCTGAGCACATGGGCCTTTTGCTTCCCTACAGGACCCAGATTTTTGAAACTTACAATCCAAAAGAGAAAGTGTCATCTCTTCTTTGTGCATCGAAAATACAATACCAAAGCTGATAACATATAAAAGTTATCAGTTAAGGCTTCAGCTCTTATCCTACCACATAACGCAGGGGCTAAGATAGTTCAAAGGGAAATTGTGCCTAGCTCAGTTGGGGGACTTGGGGAAGGCTTTAAAGAGAGGGCCCAGCCAGAGCTGAGTCTCCTAGGGTGAATTAAAGCTCAACTCAGCAATCAGAAAAGGGTGGGAGGTTATTCCACACAGAGGGAACAACATGTGCAAAGTCACAGTTAGATGAGTCGGGATTTAAACTTATCTCCCACAATTGTCTAAGCCACATACATCATATCTCATTTTGAGAATGGAATAAGCACAGACATAATTGTTGGAACTGGGAGGTACTTTGGGATCATCTAATCTAATACCTGCATGTAACAGATAAGGACACTGAGGTCCAAAATGATGACCTTTAATCTAACATTCAAGAACAAGTAAGACTAAATTCAGACTCTTATATCTATGGTCTGGACCTTTACTCTCAATTTGCCCTGCCAAACCATCTCCTTTGAGCCAAAATGAGCATGAATTATATCAATACTTGTAATAAGCTTAGTAGTGAGATCTTTGTCAAGGTTCAAGAAGAAAAACAGTTATTGTCCAATAATTGCATTAATGTTTGTAAAAGAGAAGCTTCTGTTTTCCAGGAAAGTATCCTAGTAAGATAATTTATGCAGAATGTATTATATGTGGATATCAGAATGCTGTACTTGTATTAGGTTCTTTAATGCCCATAACATCTCTTCAAGGTATATACTATTATTTATACCCATTTTACAGATAAGAAAACTGAGGCACAGAAAGTTAAGTAACTTGTCCTAGGTTATATAGCTAATAAGTGGTAGGCCAGTAGTAGGTAGTCAAACCCATTAATAATCATGCTTTTAACCACTACAACATCATATTTCTCTTCATGCTGTTATTCAACCTATAGATATACTACAAATACACTTACAAACCACACAAATGCACAAATGTGCACATATAAGGCTGTTCATGCAGTAGGGTTTGCTTTTTAAAAGACTAGGAATAGGCTGGGCACAGTGGCTCACGCCTATAATCCCTGCCCTTTGGGAGGCCGAACTGGGTGGATCACCTGAGGTCAGGAGTTTGAGACCAGCCTGGCCAACGTGGTGAAACCCCATCTCTACTAAAAATACAAAAAAATTCAGCGGGGTGTGGTGGCAGTCACCTGTAATACCAGCTACTTGAGAGGCTGAGGCAGAATTGCTTGAACTCGGGAAGCGGAGGTTGCAGTAAGCTGAGATTGCACCACTGTACTCCAGCCTGAGTGACAGAGCACCACTCCATCTCAAAAAAAAAAAAAAAAAAAAAAACTAGGAATAACCTAAATACCTATTATTAGAGGACTATTTTAATAAATTAAGGCATATCCTCTTCATAGGGCCACAAAAGAACAGGATAAAACTACTTGTGTTGATGTAGAACAATTTCTAAGAAACAAAACATGGTTAAGTTAAAAATAATAATAACCAAGATGTATATAGTATGTTTCTAATTGAGTTTTCTTAAAGATTGCTATATAAACAATATTAAGTTTGATTATGTAGAGAGTGTTTCTGGAAGGGTACTAGTAAGTACTTACTAGTGCTTGCCTCTGAAGGGAGACAGAGAGAACTAGGGATGTGAAATGAGAAGGAAATTCATTTTTCATTGTATACCGTTATTGTAATTTATACTTTTTACCGTGTACAAATAAGAGTTATCCAGACTCTACAAACTACATTTTTTATCAACTAATACAATTTTTTTATCCTAAGATATCTCTTCAAGCTTAAGAATTACTAAAGAACATGCTTAAAAGTGTTTTCAAACACACAGATTCTTATGTTTGTATTTACCTATAAGATAGCTTTTTAAAAATACTGGCCTTCCTAACCCTTGCCAGGATATTGAATCATTTCTGACTCACAAGAGAAAATAAAGAAATACTCAAATGAGTAACAAGCCTGATGCCATTTGATAAGTGGGAGCTCAGGACAAGGAGTGTGGGTGGGAAGTGAAATGAAGGGGCCCAGGGCAAAGTACCAAAGAGGTAGGTCCGATTTCTGCTAAGATCCCTGCAGTTCTGGGACCTACCTCTTTGGTAGGGAGCTCCATCCCTGTTGTTCAAGACAGGGGCTCAAAATTCAGAATATACGAGTTGTAAGATGTAAAAAACAGCCTTCCTATCACTGAAATAGGGTTTTTTTAAAACTTTAAGTGCAGGGGGTACATATACAGGTTTGTTATATAGGTAAACTTGTGTCATGGGTTTTGTTGTACAGATTATTTTATCACTCAGGTATTAAGTCTAGAACCAATTAGTTACTTTTCCTGATCCTCTCCTGCCTCCCACCCAGCACCCTCCAAAAGGCCCCAGTATGTGTTGTTCCCCCTCTACGTGTCCATATGTTCTCATCATTTAGCTCCCACTTATAAGTGAGAACAAGTGATAATTGGTTTTCCGTTCCTGTGTTAGTTTGCTAAGGATAATGGCTTCCATTTCCATCCATGTCGCTGTGAAATACATTCTTAAATATCCACACATACCACAAGCCATCATCAATACTCACAAGACAAATTATGCTTAGTGATTGAATTAACTTGACAATTAGTGCTCTAGCTACTTTCTTTCCACTTGCTCTTTCTTGATTTGTTTCATTGTGTTCTATAACTATTACTTCGATTTTTAAAAGCTTGATCAACATGGCGAAAACTCATCGCTACTAAAAGTATGAAAAAAACAGGCATGGTGGCGTATGCCTGTAATCCCAACTACTTGGGAGGCTGACGCAGGAGAATCACTTGAACCTGGGAGGCGGAGGCTGCAGTGAGCCGAGATTGCATCACTGCATTCCAGCCTGGGCAATAAGAGCGAAACTCTGTCTCAAAAAAGAAAAAAAACTTAATCAGATATTCATGAAAATTTACCCCTGTCTTTAAGAGTCACCAAGCTCCCTTTAATTAATTAGGAGGCTGTAGGCTGGCCTCGGTGGCTCACACCTGTAATCCCAGCACTTTGGGAGGCCAAGGCAGGAGGATCACGATGTCAGGGGTTCGAGACCAGCCTGGCCAACATAGTTAAATCCTGCTTCTACTAAAAACATGAACATTAGCTAGGCATGGTGGCACACACCAGTAGTCCCATTTACTCGGGAAGCTGAGAAAGTAGAATTGCTTGAACCTGAAAGGCAGAGGTTGTGGTGAGCCAAGACTGCGCCATTGTACTCCAGCCTGGGCAACAGAGCAAGACTCCATCTCAAAAAATAATAATAATAAAGAATAAATAAATTAGGATGCTGTGTATTTAGGTAGACTGGAGTGGCCTAGAGAAGAAGAGGAGTGTTAAGGACTAAATGTTTGTGTCCCTCCCAAAATTCATATGTTGAAGCCCCAGTGTCATGGTGTCTAGAGACGGGGGCCTCTGGAAGGTAGTTAGGTTTAGATGAGGGCATGAGGGTTGGGCTGTCATGATGGAATTAGTACCTTTATAATAAGAGGCACAAGAGAGCTTGTGCTCTCTCCTTCTGCCATGTGAGGGCACAGCAAGAAGCAAGATAATTTCTTTATTATACAAATTTAATAGTTACATCAGCTAAATGTAAAATGTAGTGAGATGGTTTCAGATAAATCTCACCTAAGAAAAAAATGTTCTAATGCTCCCGGTCTGAAGATTACTATAGCATAGGTAGTCAAGTATCCAGTAGTCAGAGAGTACTGTTCCTTAGAGAAATGATAAAACAGATTAAACAAGTTAGCTCATCTTATGTTGAGGCTGGATAATTTATAAAGAAAAGAAGTTATTTGACTCGTGGTTCTGTAGACTGCACAGGAAGGATGACACCAGCATCTGCTTCTGGTGAGGGCGTCAGGCTGCTTCCACTCATGGTGGGAGGAGAAGGGGAGCCAGTGTGTGCAGATTGCATGGCAAGAGAAGAAGCAAGAAAGGTAGAAGAAAGGCATCAGACTCTTCAACAACCAGTTCTTTCAGGAACTAATAGAGGAAGAACTCACAAACTCCCTCCCCACATGAGGAAGGACATTAATCTAGTCATGAGGGATCTCCCCCCTCAAGGCCCAAACACCCCCCACAATTTCAACATGAAGTTTGGGTGGATCAAATATCCAAATGATAGCAAAGAATTCACATGCAAATAAATATAACTAGCAAAAATAATAACAAAATCCACAAAGAAAAATGTGTATCCCCCTAATAATCAAGGAAATGCAAATTAAAGCAAATAAATGATAATACCAAATATACATAAAATTGCTGAGAAAGTTATACAGTCATACTATATAAACACTTTAGAAAGCATATGTCAATAAATAGCAAGAACCATAAAGATGTTCATAATCTTAACTATTATAACATTTCTGAGAATTTATTCATAAAAAATTCAACCGAATAAGAAAATAAAAAGATATATATGTTAAAATGTCAATACAATGTTGTTTATGATATCATTTACATTTCTATAATATACTTTAATAAGTTGAAGGCTAAGTTGCCAATAGCAGTCAGCAAATTGGGATAGATACTATGAAATATTAATCAGTCATTTAAAGAGGCAATTGTTAATAAGACTTTAAAAACATGGATAATTTTAATGTCAAGACAGAATGTTACATAAAAATGTTTCATATAAAATATTCTGATTGTAAATATTATAATACCTATATGCATGAAAAGAATTAGAAACTATTATGATAAAATATATATCATATTGGGGAGATACAATTACTAATTAATTTCTAAATGTTTGCTTTTATTATTGTTGATCTTTATTAAAAATCATGGGAATTTAGGACTCAAAGCTTTGTAAATATAAATACAAGGAGAAAAAATGAACAACTTCACAAAATACAACCAATTTCAATCATTGAACTTGATGGTTATTACTTTCCTTTTGTTTGTTTCAAAAAATTCACTAAATTTTCTTACGACACAAATCCTTATGACATGGCAAATGCTTTCAACTACAGAGACTGACTTCCTAAAACCCTGCCCTAAATGCTATAGCTACTAATTACTCAACTCCAGCAGCCCATTATGGTAAGGATTGCTCCAAAGTTGTTTTCCTCACTAAAATATTTGCTTTAAGCTTTGTTCTTTATTTACACACAGAGGGATTTGGAAGCCCAGGCCCAGAACACAGACCCCTTAGGGTTATGAAGAAGTACCTCTTAGTTCAGAAGGAAGATTATAAATTCCAACTGTTTTACTCCTTTTCAATATTTTTGCTTTTGTTGCCTAGACGAAGAAGACGAATGTGTGTTTTCACTTAATATTTACGACTTTTGATCATATGTTGTTTAGAGCAATATGTTTAGAGTAGGGGTACTAAAAAACACTGAAGACAGACTTCCTTGGTTTTCAAATAGAAAGCAAATAATCCCACAAAATGTTATTTGACCTTTTCCTTTACACTTTTATTCTCAGGCTATTGCCTCAGAGTCCAAAATTGTGGTTTCCAACCCTGAAAAAATAATCCTGGAACAGCTGGCCCATAGTGAAAACAGACTATCCTGACCTAGGGCGTGGTTGCCCAGGAATAAAAGAATTATCAAGCAGACCCTGGATAGTCACTCTAGAGCTGGAACATGAGCAGAATGCCCAGACAACATTCACTTCTCCAAAGGCAAGAAGGCACAGACACCAATTAGAGAAATAAGATGAAGTTCCAGTTCCCCTTAGCCTATTTTCAACATAGATGCTTAAACCGAGCGGATTTAATGTGACAAACTCCCAAGGGAAAAAAATTATTTAAATTTTGGTTTGCAAGGAAATGAGACACTGTTTCATTCACCTTAAAGGGATCATTTAACCCATGAAATAAACATGCAGGCACATGCCCAGAAAATAAAGCAATCAGGCAGTAAGCTTAAAAACAATCCTTCCAAAAAGCATTACCTCTCTGCCTCTTTCTTCCACATGGCTCCAAATCTTCCCCTTTTGCTCAATGAAACTCAATACTTTGAAAACTCTATTTCTTCTTTTCCATACTTTTCTTTAGTTTGGGTTGAATGAGAATTGCTTTTATTCTTTTGGCTTGGTCAATTAGTTGGCAGTTTGCAGAAGTAGAATGAAAGCTGAACTGGAAATCTGAAAAACTGGTTTCAAGTTCCTACTTAGTCACAAATTAACTACATAATTATTGACAAGCCAGTTACCTCTCTAGGCATCTATTTCCACATCTGTAAGACAAGAGGAGTAAACTACATGATTGCTAGGATACCATGAAAGCTCATAAAGTCTGTAACTAATAGGAAAACATGTAGATGATTCCAAGAAATCCTGATAGGAGGGTGTATATCTTTAAAAGCAGATGAAAACTATTACAGAGTTGATGAAACCTTACATTTCATCTTTACCTGGCTTGATTTCTCAGAACTGAATCATTTTATGGGTTGCATTTCTTAATAACGAAGAGACATCTAGATGAAAACAAAGCTTGAAAAATAAAAAACGAACCTATATTAGAAGAGGTGACTGTGAGCCAATGAAGAAATTCCTGCAGTAGGAATGTCTAACATTCTTTAAGACCAAAGCAAACAAGTAGAAAGAAAAAATTTAGATGCCCATTTCAGTACAGCTTTCTTCCTAGCAGACTGCTTCCTAGGTTTATGCTTTCATTTCACCAGTTCTGCAGCCTAAAGAAAAAGGTATCCTGGGTCAATTAATATTCTAAGTCTCCACCATGTAAGAGCTAAATCATTATGAAGTTAGGAATAAGGAATATGCAGGCAAGATACAGGAGAGTAAGAATAAGTATAATCCAGAAATAATTCCAAAATCACACACTATGAAATAGTTTCAACCTCTTCCTAATTCACCAAACTTTTTCTATCTAGAGATGATAGCAAGTCACTAAATTTGCTGGTTTAATTATTGTCCTTCTTTCTTCCCCCATCTCAGAGTCAAAGTACTACAAGGTAAAATATGCCTTCTCATTTGTCATTTTGTATAGTAGCCAGATTCATTCGTGGGAAGCAATGGAAACTACTTATCTGTACTAATCAGGTCAGGTTCCCATCACAAAATACCAAAGACTGGGTGCCTTAAACAACAGCAGTTTATTTTATCATCGTTCTGGAGGCTGGAAGTCTAAGATAAGGGTACCAGCATAATTGGTTTCTGGTGAGGGCTCTCTTCAGCTTGTAGTGGCCACCGTCTCACTGTGTCCTCGCATGGCAGAGATAGCAACAGTTTCTCAGGTGTCTCTTCTTATAAAGGCACTAATTCCATCATGAAGGTCCAATCCTCGTGACATCATCTAAAACTAATTACCTCCCAAGGTCCCTAACTCCGAATACCACTACACTGGGGGGGTTAGAGCTTCAACATATGTATTTTGAAGGAACATTATTTAGTCCATAGCATCACTAACCTACAAAAGAAATGGGCTTGTTAAAGGATATTGAATCACTTACAGAAACAAAGAGAAGTCTAGAGAAGCAATAGGGTAGTTCAGGGAGTCGCGGTAGCAGGTGCCAACATTTAGCTCTTTCATGGTGTTCACTAGAAAGAATGAGTTCCAGAAAAATTTTCCGTCTGTGAGTCTCTCAACGGAAAATTCAGACAACTCACAGAGAATGTAATTAGCCTAGCTTGGGTTATGCAGCCAAGAACCTTGATGAATAGTTTCGGGGCACACCATAGAATGGGGGCAGGGATGGGAGGATGATGAAATAATACTTCTCTAAAGAAGAGAGACATGGATACAGGGTGGCCAAAACCCAGTAAATACCCGGTGTTCTCTATCAAGCAAGAACTTTAGAACAGGGGTCCTCAACCCCTCTGCCAAGGACCCGTAGTGGTCCATGGCCTCTTAGGAACCGGGGCCGCACAGCAGGAGGTGAGCAGTAGGTGAATGAGCATTACCACCTGAGCTCCACCTCTTGTCAGATCAGTGGTGGCATGAGATTCTCACAGGAGAAGAAACCCTTTTGTGAACTGTGCATGCGAGGGATCTAGGTTGCGGGCTCCTTATGACAATCTAACTAATGCCTGATGAGATGAGGTGGAACAGTTTCATCCGGAAACCATCCCCACCCCACTGCCATTCAACTATAAAAAAAATTGTCTTCCAGGAAACTGGTCCTTGGTGCCAAAAAGGTTGGGGACTGCTGCTTTAGAAGATTGATCTACCTGGGTTTCAATGCCAACTCTGCTACTCATTAGCTGGTTTTCTGGGCAAACATATTAGACTTTCTGATTATTTTCTTTTTTTGTTGTTTTTTGTTTTGTTTTTTGAGACGGAGTTGCACTCTGTCGTCAGGCTGGAGTGCAGTGGCACAATCTTGACTCACTGCAACCTCCACCTCCCGGGTTCAAGAAATTCTCCTGCCTCAGCCTCCTGAGTAGCTGGGACTACAGGTGCACATCACTGTGCCTGGCTATTTCTGATTATTTTCTATTTGCAAATGTTGTTGCATTTTCAAATAGAAAAAGTGATATCTATCTAATGGCAATTCCATGTTGACTAAATAAGCTCCAGAGCACCTACTGTATCCTAAGTGCTCAATACATGTCAGTCACCTCTCTTCTCCTTCTTAAACATAACACAATGACTACTGATCCACCATATGTCTGTGCACACAGAATTATCTTTAAAAATATTAAGTAAAACACAACTTGTATTATGTGGACATGTCATACTGTTACAAGGGTTGTATATGTAAAGCAAGTATCTGGCATCAAAGAGATAACAGACTTTGATGATATCAGACTTAAATGAAAAACTTTTGGTAAGTGCTTCTGGACTAAGATAGGAAAGTCAAGTTTGAACATCAGAGGCCTGTGAAAGAAACAATCTCAATGACAATACTGCTCATCATTTCTGAGAGCCACAAATAAGTCCTCTGTTTGCTAAACACAAGTGGACATGTTCCCATGAAGCCCTCCTGCCACAGGGCTCGGATTTGGGATTTTGACTAGAATCTCTTGTCTTTGAACCTCTTGAAATTATATGTGCAGGCACACACACACACACACACACACACACACACACACACACACACACACAGAGGTTGAAAACCCCTGTCTTAGCCAAACAGAGCAGATAAAGCCCTATAAACTACTCCAAAGAGCAAGAGCCACTCTCAACATTCTCTTTCCTTTGAGGTTGACTCAATATCCACCATCCTACAGTGTGTCCTACTTAACACCCACAACAAAAGCAGCAGTAAGTGCATAACACACCAGAAAGTACATAGCTATATCAGGGATATTGCCGATCTAGTCAAATTATTTTAACAGTGGAACTTCTTTCTATGGAAATCCTCCCTGAAACTCAATATGTAAAACAGATTTTAAAGGGACAAATGGGTTGTATGGGCAGTTTACATCTCAGCTGATTTAAGGAAAATGCTTCTTATTTTTTTGCAGAAAGGCTGAAGCACCTGTAAGGGCTCCTCCTAGAGTCACTTAGAAGACCATTTAAGTTGTGAAGACACTGGCGAGTCGCTCTCCTGCAGCTTCATGTTCTCCAACTGCAGCTGCTGCTAACCTCTGGCTGGCTTCCTCCTCTTCCCAACAATGGCTGTTTCAAAAGTGTTCTTGCAAGTCTCACCTGTTCTTCAACCCCTTATTCTGTGAAGAGTCTATGGACTCCTCATCGCGAGGGTCAGGCCTAAACAACATAATTACCAAGGCTTCTTTCCTTCCTCTCAAGCTGTAATGCTCCATACTCCACCCATTCTGAGCCCCTTCTCTATTACTTTAGTGTTTTCCCCAACACCCCGGCATTCAAATATTACCTTCATGACTTTTGCCATATCTGTAGTATTTTTTATATCAATTTAAGTTTTCTTTTCTAATAAATATTAGTTTGCTTTATATCAATTTAATCTGCATTAGAACCTTGTATTGGAAAATTTTGAACATATATAAAAGTAGAGAGAATAATATAAATTATGTACCCATGTGTCAATCAGCTTCAACAATGACCCATGACCAGCTTCAACTTATGACCAATCGTTTCTTCATTTATATCCACTCACTTGCCCCCACTTCAAAATATTATGAATCAAGTCTCAGTAATAGCATTGCATCAATAAATATTGCATTATGTATCTCTGAAAGATAATGGCTATTTAAAACATTCTTTTTAATAAAAACTAGCATATAAAGAAAAAGGATAGATACAAAAGTAAGAAAGGATCATAATCCAGAGATTAAAACAGCCTCCAAAGTGAGAGGAGAAACCAGAAAGGTGAGAGACGGACAAAGAAAAGTAGGTCTAGGCTGGCCAGGAAAGTCTCCAAAGATTGAGAACAATAGGCCTGGTGCCAGGAAAACTGTGGGTACAGGTGAGAGCTGGTACATGATGTACTGGCAGGACTTTGGGGGAAAATGGCAGTGCCACTGGTGGGTGGGAAGTATGCCTAGGAACAGGGGATGGAAAAGAGGGAAGTAGAGGAACTGGTTCAGGCCTGGGGACCGATATGGGAGTGCTAGACAAATTATTCGACAATCAGAAAAATACCAAAAAGAACTGAAAGGGACTAGAGACAGAGAGAAGGTCATAGTGGTGGTAGCTGAGGGAATGGTGTGTCTGGGCAAGCACAGAGTTGGGGCCTGAGGCTAAAACGGGGTGCTGGTTTGGGGAAGGGTCATTGTTAGGAAATGTAGGGTTAGGTGGGCTTGAGAAGGAACACTGAAAGGATTGAGAGAAGAGACTAGGGTGGGTACAAAAGGATGAATGCTGCATATTGGGCAGGGCTAAAGAGAGGTCCACAGCATGTGACTGTCTACCCTAAATGGGTCATGATCTTGGCCTAAAGCAAAAGCACCTCTGCATACCACCAATGACCTCCTGCCTGGGGAATCCAGTGCCCCTTAGTCCTCACTCTACTCGTCTCTCTGTAGCATTTCACTTTCTTGCTCACCACCTCCTTCCTTTGCACTTTTGATTTCCATGACACTGCAGATTTCTCAGTCTTCGGATTCTCCTTCTACTTCCCCCAACTTGTTCTCCTTAGTCCTTGGGCGAGTCTTCCTCCTCTTCCACCTGCCCTTCAGGAGAAGATGCTTCTAGGGTTACATATCTCCAGTTTAGCCTTGTCTATTGCCACATTTGTAGAGTGGTCCAAATTTATATCTCTAGTCCTACCTGCTATTTTGAGCCTAGAACCCAAATTTCTGTCTATTGTACAACTGTCTCCACACTGACGTGCTGCAGATGTCTTAAATTCAACATATTCAAAAACAAAAACTCAATTTATTTTTTTTCGTCCCACAGATCTAGTCCTCCCATTTTCCTTGCCTTGGTCACAACCTCGCCAATCACCCAGTTGCTAAATGAGAAAACTTGGAATCAGTTTTGATTCCTCCCTCTCCTTCACTCACTAACATAGGCATGTTTGTGGCCACCCCAGCATCTTGTGGACGTGCAGTGTATGTTTGAAGAATTTCTCATACTGTGAATTCTGTCTCTCCAATATGTGGATACTATAGCCTACCCAAATTAATGCAGAAATAAGTCATCACAGGTAGTGAATCTTGCAAGGAAAATAACATAGGCCCTTGTCCTCGACTAACAAATGTCTAGATAGGAAGATGCTTGCATAAATAAATAACTATAAATCAAGTTATGAGCCTTGTGGTGGGTTCCATAGCAGCTATAAACAAAGAGCTTTGGAAATCCAGAAGAAGGAATTATTATTTGACTAGGGATAGTGAGATTAAGATTTAAATCACCTAGACTGTAAGTGAAGCATATTACCCTTTACAATGTTGGTAGGCCTCATCCAATGATTTGAGGGCTTTAATAGAATAAAGGCTGACCTTCCCTAAGGAAGAGAGAATTATGTCTCCAGACTGTCTTCAGATGTAAGCTTCAACCTCAACACTTCCTTGGTTCTTTAATCTGCAAGATTTTTTTCTTATATTTTATTTGTTGTAGAGACAGGGTCTTGCTTTGTTGCCCAAGCTAGTCTCAAACTCCTCGCAATCCTCTCACATCGCCTGCCCAAAGTGCTGAGATTGCAGGTGTGAACCATCATGCCTGGCTTGCATAATTTGGATTTGCCAATCTCCATATCTATATAAGCCAAATTCTTAAAATAAATTAAGATAGAGAGGCTGGGTGTTGTGGCTCATGTCTGTAATCCCAGCACATTGGGAAGTCAAGGCAGGAGGATTGCTTTAGGCCTGGAGGTCAAGACCAGCCTAGGCAACGTAGCAAGACCTCCCTCTCTACAAAAAAATTTAAATAATGTTTTTAATTAGCCAGATGTAGTGGCACACACCTGTAGTGCTTGTTATTCTGAAGATTGAGGTGGAAGGATCACCTGAGCCCAGGAGTTCAAGGCTACAGTGAGCTATGATTGCACCAGTGCACTCTAGCCTGGGTGACAGAGTAAGACCCTGTCCCTTAAAATTTTTTTTCAATTAAAAAAAGATAGATAGATAGACACACACCTACTATTGGGGCATGAGTATGTATGCAAACACACACACACACACACACACACCGCTTGTAGCCTCCATAATCACGAGCCAGTTTCTTAAAATAAACCTTAAATTCTTAAAATACATATATATGTGTGTATATATATAAAATATGTATATATTATACATGTACATACACATATATGTATTTACACACCTATCTTCTTGTGTGTATATATACATATATACATACACCAATGTATACTTAAATACAGATGGCTCTTGGCTTATATGTATACATGATGAAGACAAGAATCAACAGGATGTGTGTGTGTATGTGTATACACACATATACACATATATACATCTGTATATACACATACATCTGTATATACACACACACACACATATCCTATTGATTCTGTCTTTATGTATGCATACATGTAAGCCAAGAGCCGTATGTATATATGTATACATTGGTGCATGTATATATGTATATATATACACAGGAAGACAGGTATGTGTGTGTATATATATAAAATATGTATATATAAATATATTTAAGTTAAATATATGCATATGTGTATTTACATACATATTCATATACACATGTATGTAAACATGTAAATTAATATACATATATGTTTGATTATATAGACACACATAATTAAAAATTAGCCAGGTGTGGTGCATATATACACATATTTTACACACACACACACACACACACACACACACACATAATCCTGTTGGTTCTGTTTCTCTGAAGAACCCTGACTAATACAGAGTGTGGGTCCAGTGTGTGGGTTCCCTTGGCAGATGCTCAGTAACTGCTCCATGAATGGACGGAGCTGGAAGGGAATATTGAGTAGGAGAAGTTGAAAAATGCTGAAAAATGTGAGACAGTGGGGCACAGGGACCAGGAGTTGGGGGGAAGATTCTGGGGGGATGGAGCATGATTCCGAAGGTGAGGCCTCAGGAATCCCCACCTCTTACTCAGTTTTCCTAGACAAGCCCCGAGACAGACACCATTCATTCAATAATAGAGATAACACATAAGGCCAGAGGTTCTTTTGGCTAGATCTCTAAGAAGCCAGGGTTCAGACAAGGTAATGGTGAAGAAACTCTCAAGCAGTGAGTCAGTGCCCAGGAAATGCTGCTGCCTGACTAAACTGACGACAGAATCGTTATCGAGATGTGACTAGATGTGCACTTAAGTTATGCAGTGTAGGCCAGCCATGACCCTCTGCCCTTCCCACCTGTGCTGCCTACATCTTCCCTCACACCCTTCCTGACACCTTTATTCCCAGAGAGGCTCCTTATCTCTGATTGCCTTTCCCCCAGCTAGAATGGCCTGTCAGCTGCTGCGGGTTCCTGGCATTGCCCAGCCAGGGCTGCATTTAAAAGCCATTTCACTCTCTAGTCTGTGCAAATACAGGAACTGTGTAAGCAAGATTTTTTTTTAAGGGAAAACTATAAAATGTGGACAGTAAATTACATTGCTGTTTTTCCCCCTCCCAGTGCAAAATGGCAGGCAGTTAAGTGGTTTGGAGCTAAGTCAGTGTTTCAGATTAAAGGGAGTCAAATCTAAACCTCACATTACTTCAAGAGCATGAAAAAGATACAGCCTTAAATAGTCCCTATAACTGACAGGGAGAAGGAGGCTGACTGTCAGTTATTACTGCTAATTTTGTATTTGCAGATAAGTGGAAGGTCTCTGGATCTTTTTAAGCACAGGTATGTCCATTTTAAACTAAGCCAATTCAGGAAAGTCTAGTCTAGCAAATCAGATAGTTTAGCAAGTGATTCTTCACATTTCAAAGAATTCTTCACTTCGAAAGCAATTAAGACCATCTCTATGATTAGTAATCGTTTCAAAGACTGCCACAAATGTGTTCCTAATGATCCATCAGAAAAGTATTTCCCTTACTGATGGGCCCTGGTAATTATTTAGAGACTATAATGAGCCATATCCACACTGCATTATTTAAAACCTGTATTTACTGGAACACTATATTGGGCAAAGGATTTCCTACATGTATAAAATTGGCCCCACTGTCAGATTAAATTGTAAAAGGAAAATAAAAAGAAAATAAAGAATATAACCTTAAGAACAAGATTGCTTAACATTCAAATATAATACCCCTATTATCCATTTTTACATGGTATTAACTTTAAACAAAAGACTGAATACCTGACATTATAAAAACTTGAATATAAATTTGTTTATTCCACAGATGTAGTTTTATTGCTTACTATATGTAAAGCACTGTGTTGGCCCTAAAGTAGATACAAAATGAAGGTGATGCTTTCCCTCCAAGAAAACTGGAGAAATAAAGCATAAATATGAATCACTTAAGAAATAATAGGACTGGGTGCAGTGACTTCACGCCTATAATTCCAGCACTTTGGGAGGCTGAGGCTGGAGGATCAATTGAGGCCAGGAGTTTGGGACCAGCCTGGTCAGCATAGTAAGACCCCGTCTCTACAACAAAAAAAGAAAAGAAAAGGAAAAATTATTTACTAGCCAGGCGTGGCAGCGCATGCCTATAGTCCTAGCTACTAGGGAGGCTGAGCAGGAAGGATTGCTTGAGCCCCGGAATTTGAGGCTGCACTGAGGTACGATCACACCCCTGTACTCCAGCCTAGGCAACAGAGTGAGATCTTGTCTCTAAAAAAATTTAAAATTTAAAAGAGAAATAAGATCAGAAATTATATGATTAAGTGCCACATTGAAAGTCAGACAGTAACTACAGCAGGAAAGGGAAAACCTATATGGGCTGAAGTAGTGAGAGATATGAAACTGATCTAGCTGAGAAACAGATGAGAGGAAGACAGGCAAGAATTTGCACCCAAACTGGCTTAAAAAAAGCTAGAGAAAGGACTTAAAAACGGGAAGAAAAAGGCAGAAAGTGCAGAGGTATTAAAAAAAAAAAGAAAGAAAACAGAAGTCATTACAGAAACCATCATCAAATAGCAAGCAGTGGGAATGAATGGAACAGTACAGAGTCAATGGGGGAAAGAGAATCAGAAATCATAAGAAATAAGAGATCAAACTCTAACATGGCAAAAGGGATGCAGGCTGTCTATCAGAGCCCTATTGTTCAGGCTGACCCTGTCAGCAAGATTCACACTAAAAGGATATACTACAACTTTTCAGTATCCAAAGTACTGGATTGCAAGTGACACTTAAACCTCTTTTTAATGATAGACCTAGTTTGAAACTCACAGAACAGTTTTTCATCTTCTCTCTTCATGAAACTGCCAGCACTAGTAGTTTTCTGTCATAAAGTGCTTAACAAAGCTTTAACAGGAATGAGAGTATTCTAGTCTGTTCTCTTCCTCATTACATTCTTAAGAGGTGCTCTCTCTACCCCTGTAATATATTTCCTTAATGCAGCCCCTGACTCCACTGAATTCCCTTCAATTGTTGGAAACTTTGTTCATGATCATACCAGGGATAATATGTGCTCTTTCATGGTCATAGTAAGGTGACAGGCTTTGAAAAGGATCTGCAGGTTAACTGCCCTAGAATTAAACCTTTAAGGCACACAGCAGGGGGCAGAGCTAAGAGTCATCACAGCACAAAGATAATTCACTCTCTGGCACCAGGCTGAGGGGCTAAACCAGGGTTTAAAAGATCCATGTCTAGAGGGTGAAGGCCAACCCACTTTGTATACCAAATATGTTATTTGTGTTTCTAGATTGTGGTATCTTTTCGTTGCACAGTGCTTTACAGTTTTATAAAAAATACTTTCGTGGGCCGGGCACAGTGGCTCACGCCTATAATCCCAGCAATTTGAAAGGCCTAGGCAGGTGGATCGTCTGAGGTTAGGAGTTCAAGACCAGCCTGGCTAACATGGTGATACCCCGTTTCTAATAAAAATACAAAAAAAATTATCTGGGCTTAGTGGTGTGTGCCTATAATCCCAGCTACTTAGGAGGCTGAGGCAGGAGAATCACTTAAACCCAGGAGGCAGAGGTTACAGTGAGCCAAGATCATGCCACTACACTCCAGCCTGGGCAACCTTTCTTATGTTCTAAATGCTTTAAAATAAAAGATCCTTCAAAACTAGAAAATATTAATTTGTCTTACTATGTTGTAATATGTACACAGTATAGAGAATAAGTTTTAAACATACAGCTCAATTAATTTCTACATATATACATAAAAATATACACACACACACACACACACACCATTAACCACCACAGGATATAAAGAATTTCCAGCACTCCAAAAGGCTCTCTTGAGTACTTCCCCTCAGTAATTTTTTTCTTCACAACATTAAAGCTTTTTAAAATAAAAATTTAAAAATTGTTAATCCAACATTCCACTGATATTTAGGGAAGCTGATTTGACTCATTAATATACTTTCAAAGTTTTAAGAAACAGTGATGAAGAAAAAAAGCCAAAAACTTATCTGTGCTCATAGTTAACACCAAAAAGAAATGTACTGTCCCTCTCACTAAACCCTAACCTTTTGAATTGACTCATCAGGGACTTTTTAACAATACTAAGAATATTGGTAACAGGAATAACAAGTACCAGAAGACAACAATTAGCTTTTAAAATGTTTAATCCAGAAATATACCCAAATACATACCCATTACCACCATAGGAGGTCAGTGGAAAGAGGATAAAAGGAGTTAAGCAAGGACATCTGGGCTGGCTATTTTTTGTGAAGTCTTCTGTTAATTTTTATGGTTTTTTAGCTATCTCACATAATGTGGAAATAATATGTTGGCATAAATGTCACCGAGGGCAAGAATCAGGAACAAAAACAATTCCCAGAAACGGGAATTTCATATCTTTCTGTGAAAGACTGGGTTATTTCAGGAAACTATGGACTTATAACTATTTAAATAGTTAAACAGGTGGCTTTGCTCCCCTGTAGGCCACATGCAGAAACTACAGACAATAAATGTCACTTGTGAAAATCAGGCACAAGTGAATGAAGAAAAGTTTCATAATGGACAGACAGCACCAAGAGACTTTACTACAATAACTACCTCACGGTCAGGGTTCCGGCACATTCTGTAATTAATAAAGGTTGATGTCTTTAAATTTAATTATCAATTTAAGTGAAAGTACAAAAATGAAATCTTTATGAGCACTGCAATTACATACTTTTGCCCATCATTCAACAGCTGTCTGTAGTACTCTAATGCCAACTTTATTTGCAACAGAATGCTATATAATCAAAGTTAGCTTTGTGCAAAAACAATTTAGATTAAGGCTTAAAACTCTAGGTTTATGAGAGTCTCTAACTTTCTCTACTCGCTAAAATAATCTCTATTCAACCTTCATTCTTACAGAGAGTAAGAAGAGATAAGAGAACCAAGCATGGTTTTTAACTACCACCTGGTCAATAGCATCAAGAAATACTGGAGTCAAAGCAGAAAAAACCTACTGTCTTTTTGCTACCATTTACCTCTTTGTTCTCATGGCCAATAGAACACACAAATATAGGTTACTTAAAATCTTCTAATAGCTAAATGCATCTTTAACAAGTAACCAAGTTAAATTATTCCCCTGTCTCCATCTGAGGATAAACCACAATGACTACCAGATTAGCTTTCCCACAGGTAAACTGAGGAATGGAACACATATGCTTGGGAAGCTCTTACCCACAGTATCACATACTCACACTAAGGATGGTTTAGGAGCCTCCAGTACACACACGACTTCTTGTATTCCAAAAGCTTTACAACAGCATAGTATAGTGGGGGGGGCAGAGTGATAAACCCCAAATCCTACCTTTGACAGTAACTACTTCTATTAATTCAGAAAGGCACCTAACTTCTCTGCCTCGGTTTCCTCATCCATAAATTGGGAATGACATGTAGCAACCTCCCAGAATTATTGAAAGGATTAAATTAAGTGAGACATGTAAAGTACTTACAACAGACACACCTGAATAGGACTACATACCAGAATCGTATACTGAAGTACCGCTGGGTGTCTGTGTGTAAAGAGCTTGAATGGGGTCTCTGCTCTTCACTGATTTTCCAGACTAAGAAACAGTATGACTTCAGATACATTCCTTGGAAAACAGACTCTGAGATGAATATTTTCATGAGGGAAAGAAAGTTCTTGGAAAGTATCCTTGGGATCAACAACTATGGAGGAGCCCAAGATATAAGAATGGCACAGGGAGGAGTTGAACTGTATTACAATAGCAACAAAAGACTCAGCCAATCCCACAAGGTTCTCTGGAACTGGGATGGTCCTTCTGACTTGGACCACCCAAGTTTCAAAGGACTGAGACTTTATAACTCCACATTGACCAGTCATTTGCTGTGGGCTGCCCCTCAAGTAGGGGTCAAGACCTTGGGTGAATGGCTCCCTCCAGCTAATGCCCAGGGAGGGATTCAGCTGAGAACTAGCAGCCATCAGCAGTCCGGCCACTATGGGAATGAGTCCCTCAGTCCTAAAGGGAGGGTCTGGACAGCACACCAGATTATATCCACTTGTACAGAAATACACATGGCATGAGGGTTGGGCTGTACTTGATATGGTGTGCTTCCTCTGCGGGGGAAATCTACCAAGATTCTGATTGGTCATCTCTTCCTGAAACAGTTTATGTGTGAGAGAGGTGTTATTGGGGTAGCTGGTGACAAGACCACAACTGACACTCATTGCCTTCCTCCTGTATCACTCATTCTTGACCCTCTGCATTCCTAGCTAGTGTCTCTGCTGGTCAAGGCAGCTTAACCTGGGGGGGTGACACAGACCTCATCACTGATGGAAATGTTCTTAGGCCATGACTGCTGTACTTTTCCATTCACTCTCAAAATTGGACAAAAGAGTACTAAGAAACTCCCTAGTGGGCCACCTAAGTGCCAACCAGATTTTTCCACACCCACATTGGGTAGTAGCAGCCTTACTGTTTTCTTTCAGGGCCAATTATCCCTGCCAGGATGGTGACTCCTTTTTTTCACTGCTGGTCTCTTGGCCTGAGGAACCTGAAGTTTTGGGGTGGCAATAGCTTAAAGTTTAATAGGACTATTAAACTGCCCCCTGATAGAAGTGTTCCTCTTCTGAGAAGTAGTATCTCTAAACCCATAGATTCCAAAGTTGTGGGGCCATAGATTCCAAAATTCTTCAAATGGGTAAAATGGAAAATGGCACTACTCCAACTTTCAAGCCTTGGTCCCTGGATCCATTCATTCTGTCTCTTGGACACATAGCACTATACAACGATGGTTGATTTAAGGAATATGCTGCACTTACGCCCATCCTCACAAGTTATCATCTCCAAGCTGATACTTCATTTGTGTCTTCACAAGGTCATTCTATCACTCTACTAGACAAGCAGTTTCTTGTCTAGTAGAAGCAGTTTCTTGTCTAGGTGGTATGGTTTTTGAGAAGGCTGGTGGGTCTGATGGTCATGTGTCTTTCACTCCTCTTTTGCTGTAAAGGGCTCCTTGGTCTGATACAATGTTACGCCAATCCTGAGCTGGTGGATCAGACGCTCTCTAAGTTGCTGGATAGTGGTGCTAACTTCCCTGCGGGGAAGGTAAGGAAAACCCACGCCCAGAATACATGCTGATTTCAAGGTGAAAAGGGTCCAAGGTAGTCAAGCTGTCACTGATTGTTTGGTTTTCTTGAGGGATGGCGCCATATAAGAGACATATAGTAGACTGCATAATGTGAACAGAGATTAGCTGATGTCAGCTAAGTTATTCTGTCCACTCGGTTAGACACTCATGGTGCCTCTTCCATAATGGATGCTGTCTGGTGGAGATTAACATGTAATACAAATACCTTCACGCTATGGGCTTACTCCCATGTGTCCATCTGTACATCTGTATGCTTTTCCCCAGAACTCCTTATCCTCTATTTTCCATATTCTCTTTCTATGTCCCTAACCAACCAGAGAAGCCATTTTCCAAAGTCTACAACTTCATAAGTAGTCTTACTTCTGGATACTTCTCTTTACACACACACACACACACACACACACACACACACAAAATAACAAGGGCACACCCACAACTCTACATACTGGGAGGATATTCCCACACCACCGTTTTTCAGGGATACCTCTGAGGGGCTATAGCACATCCAAGTCTATTTTTGGCTTGTACCCAGAACAATTCATCTGTGAGTCAAGTTCGGGCTTTTTTCTTCTCTGTTAGCTAGACACAAAGACCCCCTGGTCCCTACAGTCCTATATGTAAGCTGAGAGAGAACTGCCTTGAAACGATGATAGATGACATGGGCTTTGTGAATGCACCACTTTTATTTACATTTGATTGCTGCTGGTATCACTAGACTTCCACTTGTGGTATGACCCAATCTAGTTCATGATAGGCAATTCTGGCTGCAGGGTCATTTGGTATCCCACTATCTAGTGCTCAGTAGCAGCCTAGGAGCTTTTTATTGAATTATGCATAATTCTCTGCTACAGAAAGCAGGTCCTATAAATCTGCATTGTGATTGTTTTTTAGGGGTGTTAGGAGCTGAATTTTGTGTCCCCTCCAAAAACCGCTGAAGCCCTAACCCTCCGTGTTGCTGTATTCAGAGATGGGGCATCTAAGGAAGTAATTAAGGTTGAATAAAGTCCTAAAGGTTGGGCCTTAATCCAATAAGATTAGTGTCCTTATAAGAAAAGATACCAGAGAGCCCCAACTCTCTTCTGTCCACAAACATATCATGCAAAAGGCCATATGAGGACACAGTGAGAAGGCCGCCATCTGCAAGCCAAGAGAGCACATTCACCAAAACCTACCCTGCTAGACCTTGACCTGGGATGTTTAGCCACCCGAACAGCAAGAAAAAATTTCTATTGTTTGTTTAAGCCACCCAGTTTATGGCATTTTGTTGTAACATCCCCAGCAGATCAACACGGGGGCTTTCCACAAATTCCACATGGTATCTTTTTCTACTACCAACACCTCTTATATCATATGCAGCTTAGTCACATGGCCTAAGAAGCAAAGCCACTTGCAGCACAGCCTAGAACAACTACAGTGCCCTTTCCTACTATGGGCCCTACTCAGAAATGAATGCCTTTTATATCATTCAGTAAATAGGTAGAAGAAATGTTCCCAAGTGTAGAATATACTGCTTCCAGAACTTGAAGAGGCCTAGCAGATATTTCACCTTTTCTTGGTGATAGGAGGCTTGAAATGCAATAATTTGTTCTTTATTTTGGAGGCAAATTCCAGCATGCCCCAAACCAATAGACCCAGAAATCTCTACCATTTGGACTAGCACCTGAATTTTCATAGGATTTATCTCCCATCATCTATAGCATGTGGGTCTTTATCACTGCTTCCAACATACTTGCCATTTCTTGTTCATCCAGTCCAATTAACATGGTGTCATGAATATAGAGGAGAAAGATGACATACTACAGAAAATCCAGATGGTGCATGTGTCCTTTTGGACTATTTAATGTTAGAGGGTGGAAGAGTTAACACAATTTCAGAACTATTATCATTCTAGTGAATGCAAACTGTTTCTGATCCTCCTTCCTGTTAGGGTTGGAAAAGAACACAGACACCAAAGTAATGCTCATATACTATGTACCTGAGGCTGTGTTAATCTGTTCTAGCAAAGATACCACATCTGACACAGCTGCTGCAATTGCGCTATTACTTGGTGGAGTTTGCAGTATTCTACTCTAATCCTTCAGGATCTGTATGGTATTTTTATTTATCAGAGTAGGCTGATAAATGAAATAGGGATAAGGAGTACCTGCATCCTTTAGGTCTTTAAGGGTGGCACAAGTCTCTACCTATTACCTCAAGAATATAATATTATTGTTGATGTACTCTCTTGAGTAGGGTTAAGGGGTATTTTCAGAGGCTTCCACTTGGCCTACTTACTATGATTCCTCTTACCCCACAGGCCAAGACCCAATGTGGAGGTCACTATCTATATGCCCATTCCATTATACATTCAGAGCCCTGTGAAGTGACCACAGAGTGAATCTTTGGACCCATTGGACACATTAGGAGCCAGATCAGAGCCAGGATTCTACCACTTCCTTAACAGGGAGCCACAGGTCTTAAGGTATCGAGGTCAACTTGGACCCTGTATCCAACAACCATCACAATTCTGAGTATTCTTTCCCAGTATACAGTTACCTGAGTAAATAGCCTTAGATCCTTAAGAGGATAACTTGAAGAAACACTGCCATATCATTTGGCGTGCTATTATTGCAGGGGACTCTTCCTGAGGACCCAGACTTACTCTGAATTAATGACTTCTAAGTCTGAAAACTGGCTCAGGTCCAAAACTTTGGCAAAGAATTGTAGTTTTTCACTAGGGTGGCTGCTCTCAGCCTCCTGATAATCCACCCTACTGGGTTCTGCGGCTCCATGGCTTAGTCCCTTTCCTTCCTTAGCAAGCTCACACTTCCCTACTCTGGTTATGTTTTGCTTGATGCTAGGCAGCCAGGAGGTGAAAGCAGATCCCCCCAAGGGGGATAGGTATGGTTTTACAAAGCAGAAGTCTCTACATTGCCTTTAGGTAAGGGGTGGGGTTCTCATCTTTAGCAGAAAAAAAAGAGGCTATGTCTGTAAACTCAGGAGGTTTAGGGAGAGCCGGGTACATTGCCCCATGTTTCCAGCTAAAGTTTTAGTCCATAGCAAATTTGCTGGGGCTGAAAATTTAACCTTTTCTGGAGATACGCTACTCTTAAAATTAAATCCTGGGGTGTGGTTTTCAGCATTTCTGCCTTCAGGCTATAAGAGATAAGAGTCACTTTAATGTCTGTTGAGGAGGTCTGCCAGACTTTCACACTTCGGTTTTTTGTCTTTCTCCTATGCATTAATGGCACTCAGCAACAGCCATCAAATTCCACTGCCCTTACAATTAGTACTTGTACCTCTCAAAAATCTGAAATGTTGCACCAGCCAAATCATTCCCTTCTTGGGTATCCCATCCCAGTTCACCAGTGAAAGTGTTAACCACTGGATGGCTACTTCATGATAAAGATTATCCATGACTGCCAGCCAACTGCAGTGACCAAACCCCAAACTCCCACTTTAAAATCAGCCATCTTAGAGCACTGCTGGTAAATTTCTTAGGTCAAGTTCCCTGGAAAACTGATTCTGAAGGAGATTTGAATACATTAAGTTGATTGAGGAGGACCTTCGGGTTCCATACCTGTGGGGGAAATGAAGGAAGTAGGTGTGGCTAAGAGAAGAATTAAATTTCAATACAGCCACAAACACAAAAGATTCAGCTGTAACACTGGGAATCTCTAGAGCTGGGATGACCCTTCCTCAAAGCAATGGGATTGGGCCTTTATTCCTCTGCCTCAGTCAGTCATTGTATGAAGGATGTCCCTGGGAAGGTGTTGTGATCCTGTGTGAGACAACTCCTTGGTTGAAGGCAATTCCCAGAGAGGGACTCGGTGTAGGAGCCTCAGTCTCCAATTTCCCCATCAGTAAAGAGAATTAGTGACTTGGTTCTGAAGGGAAGATCTGGGTAATGCACCACAGCAACAACTACAAATACACATTACACACACACCCCTACCACACACACACACAACCCTACCACACACACACGCCCTACCACACACACACACACACCCTACCACACACACACCCCCTACCACACACACACACACCCTACCACACACACATGCCCCTACCACACACACATACAGACCCTACCACACACACACACCCCTACCACACACACACACACCCTACCACACACACACACACCCCTACCACACACACACATGCCCCTACCACACACACACACACCTACACACACACATACACTACCCCTACCACACACACACACCCCTACCACACACACACACATACACACACACCCTACCACACACACACACACATACCACACACACACCCTACCACACACACACCCCTACCACACACACACACACACACACACACCTACCACACACACACACCCCTACCACACACACACACCCCACCCGCACACACACACATACACACACACACCCTACCACACACACACCCCTACCACACACATACACATACACACACACACCCCTACCACACACACACACCCCTACACACACACCCCTACCACACACACACACCCCTACCACACACACACACCCCTACCACACACACCCCCTACCACACACACACCCCTACCACACACACACACACACCACACACACACACACACACACACACACACATTTCAGTAGGCCCTAATAAGGTCAAGAAACAATGCATCTTTTGCTCAGTATTCTAAGAAAAATAAGGCACTCCACTGCTCAAAATCTGAAGATTGTTCTCTACCATAAGAAAAGTACGCAAATGATTTCAATCAAGGGCAGAGTCAAGAATTTAAATGCTCTTGCCACAATGAAGCCAAAAATATAACATCTAACATAGATAAATGTAGGTTCAAATTTTAATTGCACAGACTAGAGGAAACCTGATGTGACAACATTTCATGCAGAAAATATCCAGAAGGGTTAGTTGTTTCCAAGTTTAGTACTTGTCAAGAGTATAAGGCAACTATCAAGGAAGTAAATGTATTTTTATTCTCCATTAATAGAAACAGAGTGTCACTAGCAGATGTTATGGCTTTGCCATAGATCCCATAATGGGCAACCACATCTCAGAGGTATTCAGTTCCGAGCCTCACATGTTAAAAGACACAATTTAAAAACCAGACTGAGTCCTAAGAAGAGCAATCAGAAATCTGAAAATAATGCCTTATGAAGAAAAGCTGAAGGGCGTGGAAGTGATTACTCCAGAAAGGAAAGGACTTCATGAGAAAGAAAGGAGTCAATCGATAATATATTGGGTCTGGGTTTCTCCAGAAAGGACTAAAATTTGTGGGCAGAAATTACAGGGAACAAATTTCAACTAAAATAGCCAAAAACTTTCAAACAAATAGAGCTGTCAACAGTGAAGCCAGCAGAGACGGCTCTGCCTAAAAGTGTTGTTAAATTAAGTCTACCCTAAAGCTGCCTCCTAACATATTTTAAGTTCTGCCTAAAGGTTTCTCCATATCTTGTGAACTGTAACCTATTCTTATAACAATCGCAGAGTTTCAGCCAACCACAGGTAGCCAAATGTTCAATCATGTTCAAATAAGGCAAATGCTGAGTTGAAACCAATGCAGCTATAGTGTTTCTATAGCTCACTTTCATCTTCTGTACATCACTTTCCTTTCTCTGTCCATAAAAGTTTTCTAACCATGTGGCATCCCCCAGAGTCACTCTGAACCTATTCTGGTTCTGGGGGCTGCCCAATTTGTGAAGTATACTTTGCTAAATCACTGCTAAATTTAATTTGCCTAAAAATTTTTCCGTAATAGTGTCCAAGCCAAGACCAGGCACCTTCCTGGGGGATGGCAGGGAGATCCCTCCCTAGGTAGAGATTATTCTGAGTCTCCCCCACACATATGCTTTAAAATCTTATTTTTCTAAAGCTAAGAGTTAAGAATTAAGACCATCTCAGGCCAGAGAAGAACTAAATTTCAAAACAGAGGCTGGCTTTACCTTTCTCTCTCTCTCTTGAATATCGATGACATACATAAAACTTTCCCCCATCTCAGCATTAGGATAGAAATTCTGCTAGTCATTCCATCTTGCCAGGAAACAGACGCATGGATAAATCTGAAAGATGCAATGACATGACAAACCAATACTCATTAACAAACCAATACAACTAATATGTTTCTACTCCCATATCTTGATATGCCAACTCATACTTTCTCAAAAACTCCCCAATGAAACAACCCATCTGGGTGAATTTAAGTCAAAGTCAGCTCCGTGGAGCCAGTTCCTGCATCTGGGAATAAATACAGGAGTTGGGGCTAAATAGTCCTTCACTTCCTTCAACCTAAGCATTCTTATAGCCCAAAGGAAGGAGGCATTGCTTTTAAGAATACCTTAAAATGCATTAGTTATCCAAAAGAAGCAATCTTTTTTTGTGGTTGTACAAAGTAGCTATGGAAGATCTATTTGTTGCTGAAATTTATGACCTAGTAAGACACCTGCAAGAAAGCAAAACCTAACCCCCAGAAAGAAAAAGATCTAGGATAATCAGAGATACTTGTTTAGTATTTTTTCCTGTGAGTTTACAGAAAAAATTCGAAAACTAACTGCTCAATGTTAGGTTCACACAACTAGGGGGAGGTAAGGTAAGCTGATTTTAGAAACTATGCATAAAAGAATATCCTTTTAAAAGGATGTTTTCAAAAAGAAACAAAAACAGGATACTGGGGATACTGCGGTGTTTTCGGGGTAGAAAACACAGAATACAATTAAAATAGGAACAGAACTGATTGGGGTTTTTTTGGTAATGACATGAATGTCATGTTACATATATGTGTCAGATGATTTGTGTGATATTTTAAAAGTTTATCATCTTGTATTTGAATCAAAGTTCAACAAAGTTCAAACTATTATCTCCATTTTTATAGATGAGGAAATTATGACACAGAATAATCCAAATTCCCATAGGAAATCACCGATAAAGAATTAAAAGCAAAGCCTACTAGGCTTTTCCTGTGTCCACAAAAGTTAAAGTATATATTATACGATATAATGTGATTAAAATTGCTGAACCTATTATCAAAGCCTTATTAAACAACTTTTTATCTAAATTCACAAAAGAAAAAAAATGTGGTTTTGGTTCATTTGTTTTCTTACCATCTAAGAGCAGCATAATAGCTTATCGGAGTGAGGAACTGAATAGAAGGTATACTTTGAATGGTAACAAAAGGCACACCTGTCCTCAAACATTCACCTCAAATTGAACACAGACCCAAAATATAATATTTGCATTCATCATTCCTTTGGGTTCTAGTACTCTGGGTCACTGCTAAAATACAACATGCTCTCTGAAGAAACAATAGCATCTAGGAACATTTATTTTGGATTCATTCAACAAATTGGTCATCTAAAATGCAATAAAAAAAAATGGTCATCTAAAATGCTAGCCACAGTAGCTGCTAATCAGCTGCTAAAAAGCCAATGTCATCTTAATTTCTGTTAATAGAACCGTAATTATATAATTTAGATAATAAAGCCCAGGGAAGGAAAATGTCAATATGATTGGAGTTGGGGTGGGAGTAAAGAAGGGGAAGAGAGAAAGGTCTAAGGTGGAGATGTCCACATGGGAGGACCTGGTAAAGAGCAGTAAAATGGGAGAGAGGGGGGATTCTGGCAATAATACCAAGATTCTGGGTTTAGGGGCTGAGGAGAAAGACGCCTGGCTTGAAGAGCAAATCTGTATGGCTTCAAGGATGCAGGGTCGTGCACCCAAATTTGAATGAAGACTAGCTAATTTTTGTGAGGTACTTTGCTGTTTACAAACTGTTTTCATATTCATGAAATATGCATTTAATCCATCCACCCTCTGAGATGGCTTCTTTCTATCATTTTCATTTTAAAAATGAAAACTAAGGCTGGGATGAGATGATCTGCCCTGATTCACACCAGGCCTTCCAGTCTCACATGCATTTCCAAGACTGTTCGGGTTTCTTTTACCAACTGTGTAGACATTAAAAGGAAAAAGGACACACTCAAAATAAATAGCATTAAACTACACCACACTTCATATATTTCAAAATGTTTTTACATACAGCAATACTGTTATGTTCCTCATTTAACTGGGGAGATTGGGAATTATTATCTCCATTTTTATAGATAAAAAAATTATGACACAGAATAAACCAAATTTCCACAGGAAATCACTGACATAGAATTAAAAGTGAAACCTACCAAGCAAGTGTGGTTTTTCCTGTCCCTTCCCAGTTCATGCAAAGCTGATCTCTGGGCTAGGCCGTGATGAATAAGACTTACGAAAAACAAAACTAGAAGGAGAAGGGAAAAACTCCCAGGACAAGCCAGGCATAGTGGTTCGCTCCTGTAATCCCAACTACAAGCTGAGGCTGAGGCTAGAGAATTGCTTGAATTCAAGAGTTCAAGGCTACAGTGTGCTATGATCATGCCTGTGAACAGCTACTGCACTCCAGTCTGGGCAACAGAGAAAAAACTATCTTTATAATCAATACATTTTTTAAAAATAAAAAGGCTCCCAAGACATGCAGAAATAGGATAGGCCTTCATAATCAGAGCTACATTAAACTGGTTTGGAAAAAAACTAAAAGTTAAAATAGTAACAGCAATAATGAAACAATAATAATAAGTGCTTTGGAAAGGAAACAACACGGTCTCTTATTAGAATTACCACACAGCTCTCTATAACTGCCGCCCACACCACCAAGAAATATAATATCAGAGGTCAACACATATTGAGAATAAACCCCAACAATTGCATAGGTAAGAGGCATTATGATGCCCTTTGAGCTGCCAAAACAACTGTCTAGTTTTTCTAAAGCTGTAGTGGAAATGGGGGAGGCATCTTGATGTCATAGGTGGGAGAAATGTTTTTACCAACTAAGCTCATCATATGTATGTAGTCAACAACCAGAAAGCATTTTACTTTTATAGGACAGTAGGTAAATGATTCCCAGAAAAACTGAGTAATATATGAATAAAATGTTATTTACTACAGCTGATATATTTTCTTTTTTGAGCCCTCTGTCCTGCCCTATTTAATGTTTAGTAACACATGAAATGTATTTGTTAAAAGTCATAAGCCATACTGATATTTTGCTAACACTCTCTTACAAGAAGATCACTTATGTCATGCTGCAGTTGGTTTACTGATTTTTAAAACTGCAAAATAAAGATCTGATAAATAATTAGCTCAGCAATTGCCAGCGTGAATTTAGTAATGCAGTCTTTCTATTCATCTTGCACCAGGATATTTGTAATTATTCCAAAGTCCATCATGGAAATTTTCCAAAAGTCTCAAAATAAACCAAGGAAAAAACTCACAAAACTTTTAGGAGATAAGGTGCCAAAAGAGGGTCACTAAATCAAATTACAGGTAATGAAAATCTAAAAAGAAATCCAGAGGTCACTGAATTAAACTAGTGGCTCTCAACCATGACTGAACATTAGAATTCCCTGGGAGTTTTCAAAATCCTAGTGTCCAGGCTGTACCCCAGATCAATTACATCAGAATCTCTGGGAGTAGGACACAGGCATTCATATTTTTTTCAGGCTCCTCAGGAGTTTCCAATGTATATCAAAGACTGAGAACAACTGGAATAGATTAACTAAAAGACCAAATCCTTAAAGTTGGTGCTGTCTTCTGTTAGGCTTAAGGGAAAAATAAACATTTGAATTGAGAACATGGGCTTCAGGAGTGAGAATGCTGGCTGAGTCACCTTCTAACTGCAGGACTACAGCAAGATCTTCAGTTCTCTGAGTCTCCGTATCACTTCAGAGGGCTGCTCTGAAGAATAAACTCAATGAAAGGATATGTAAAATCACCTAACCCCCCTGTCTGCAGGGCACACAAAAGCATGAGAGAAATGTTCCTCTCCTCCTCTCCCATTCTCCCACATGTTTTAAGCAAGAGCGACTTCCTGACCAAATGGATCACAGAGTAATAAATAGATCTAATCACAGGGCACACTTGTTCCCAAAGTATTTAGGTATGTACAACTACAGCCATTCTTTCATCAATAATGGAACAGAAATATGTGCACCAAAAGTCTCTATTCACTAATGATTTCCACACCAAAAGCTCATCTACAAACTGGTCATTTGAAGCAACAATGAGATACCATTTTTTCGCCAGTAGGCAAAGACAAAAGACTGACAATCACCAGTGTTGGCAGAGATGTAGGGAAGGAAACAATTTACAAATTAGTACAAGCTTTCTGGAGAGTAATTTGGCAGCAACTATAAAAAAATCTAAATATACATATTCTTTCATCCAACTAATATATTCCTTGGCACCTAGCCAGAGATATACCTACATATTTACTCAAAAAGATATTGTTCTGACTAGTTTGGTTGTGTCTTGTACTCATTACTTTCTGAACTCTTCAGTTGTTTCTAGCCAATCTTCAACACTAGAAGAGAAACCCTGTAGGAAGTCTGACCAATCTGGCCCACCAAGTGAGAACGGGGCTTGCCAAAGGGGCCCATGTGATGGTCACATTTAGGTCCCACAATGTCGTGCTGCTTGAAATGCATACTTCTTTGCTTTCTAATGCACTATCTCCATCAATCAATGCATGGCCCTCTTTACTTAATATTTTAAATAATACATAAACACCCATGAATGTACTACCTCAAACAATGATATCAGCAATGACTTAGATCCACTTACATGCTCTCCCCTGGGCCATCTTCTCCATCCCTCGCCCCTCAGGAGTAAGCACTATCCTAAACTTTGTGTCTATTATTCCTTCTCTTATTTTGGAATGTTACAAAAATGATATTGTACTATAAATAGTTTTCTGGGATTTCGATTTTTACTCAATCCTTTTGTGACAAGGATTTATCTGGTTGCTATTGTATCTGTTTTTCTTCATTCGTTACAGAATGAATTAACAATAATATGTTAAACCATTCTCCCATTTAACCATTCTCCTAGAGTGACAGTTTGCTTCCAATTTGAAACTACTAACAACAGTGCTACTATGAAATTCTTCCTGACATTTTTATAACACGAGGGTGGTCGATTTCTGGCAGGAAATCTGGCTGTCATCACACTAACCTCATCATCTGCAGGGAATCATTGATGGTCTCCCCCTAAAAGGCTTAATTTCTCTCCTCCTCCTCCTCTGCCCATCCAGGCCAGTTCAAAGTACCCTAGAGGGGAGACTTTGTAAGCGGCAAGCGCTCCTTTAAAAGGCAACACCCAGCAGCAAATATTTATTGACATAACTGGCTCCTTCCAGAACTGTCCTGGCAGTTACCCCCAGCCCCAAGCTAGCTGCTTAACTTGCCTACCTCCTGCCAGAATTTTAAAGATATTTTTATTTCAAAGATAAATTTTTGAACAGTTTGACTTCAATACTGTATTACTATCAGAAAAAGAATCATCCTCTAAGAGAATTTTAGCTATTGATCTAAACCGATATCAATTCCCAGAGATATTCTTGTTTAGCAGTCATACTTGACATCTAATGTCACAAAATGTAGAGGGACTTCTTGATAACACACACACACACACACACACACAGACTGAATGAAAAATCAAGCATCAATAACTACTTATAACCCATTTTATTTCCGCTTACCAAGTAGACATAAATGCTTTAGGGAAATTTGGGAAAAGAGGAAAAACAGGATAACTATACATAGTCTTGCAATGATTTTTTAAAAGTTAATTTAGAATAGGGCCCAAAGTGTTTCTAATGCCTGTGTAAATACTGCCTTTGTCTCATCCGTATTTTAAGACGTATTCTGTGTTCCTTTGTCAAAAGATCTCAATTTACATAAATCATTTATTTTTAATTCGGTTTTTAAAAGTTGCTAAATCCTGGGGTTCAGGAGTGCCCCTGGACCCACATTTTTGAGCCACTCCTCCGCACACTCAGCTCTTGCCCTTCGGTCTCCCTTGTCTTCCAACTGGCTCCCATCCACTATCCCCTTCCTCAGTCCCATGGCTGCAACAGGAAGCACGAATGCAGGAAACCCAGCCACTGGCCACCTCCCACCCCAGCAGGGACTGGAGCACTCAACTCTTGTCTAAGCTCACTTCTGAGCAGCTGCTCCCCCTAATAGCTTAATAAAACCACATCTTCTCTTCCTAATGCTTTTGCCCTGTGGCCAGTGCCATTCTCCTCAGAGATCTCTTCGCAGACTATTGAGATGATCAGCATGAACTTCCTCAGCATCTCCCCCACACACACCCATCCCAACCCACATTTTTATCTATTTTTATCCTCACTCATCAGTGCCAGTTTTCTTCTCATCACAGAGGAAATGACCTCCCTTTTCTGGTTTCTGGCTAATTCCTTCACCTGTGCTAGCAAATTGCACACTTTCCCCACCCTATACTTCAGAATTCTTTCTGTCTCTAGCTTGGCTACTTCCCTGCACATCCAAATGGTTCACGTCTTAAAACCAGCAAACAAAACTTCACCATCCCTGTGTCTCTCTTTTCCCCTCACAGCCAAACTCCCTGAAAGAACAGAGGGCAATTCAACCTCATGTCCACTTCTTACTGCTGTCACTCTTCCACAGACTGCAGTCTGGACTCCAGCCATACCACTCCAGACTCAAGGCTTTCTGGCAAAACTCTAATATTCTCCCTCCCCATCATTAATAAATCTACTGCTATTTTCCCCCTAGTGCAAACCTTAGCTGACCCCCTCTGTGGCAGTTGACAATATTAGCTACTCCTTTCCTCTTACGATTTTCTCCTCTCTTGTCATGTAATTCCTTCTTCTATTCTTAATATATAGGACTATTTTTTTCCTCATCTCCTTCTTCTTCTTCTTTTTTTTTTTTTTTTTTTTTTTTGCCTCCTGTTCTTTTGCTTCTGTTTTAAAATGCTCCCTATGCTTCTAACTTCCGTTCTCTGTTCATTACTCTGAGCACATTTTCCTTAGAAAATACCACCTCCCCAATATCCATCCTGGAGCCTAATTTTCCCTATGCTATAGACCTATATAGCCAACTGTCCTCAGGCATCTCCATGTGCATCCCAAGTATAACAAGTCCTACACTGAGCTCACAACTCCTCTCATTCCTGAGCTCCCACCAATAACCCTGGACTCTTCCTGTTTTCTCTTTCTAAGTAAATTACATCATCATCTGCCTAGTTGTCCAAGTAGGATCCCTAGGAAGCATGGCAGCTCCCTCACCCTGCCTCCCCTCGGCATTCAATCAGCCCCTGACGCTTGTACAATCTACCTCTTTAACATCAATGCCATCAATTTCCCTTTCTCCATTCCCATTGTATTTGCCTTAATTCAGACTCTTTTCATCATTAAAATTAATAAAAGAACTACATTTACTTGAGTACTCTGTGCTGGAAATACACATAATGCCAGGAGGTATTATGGCCCATATTTTTACAGATAAATAAATGAGACCCAAAAAGGAAAATAACTGCAGCTTGTCTCACATTCTCAGTCTAACCCCATCTATACTGCAGACAAAATCAGCTCCTTTTTTAAAAATCACTTTTGCTGTAAAAATAACACATATACAGAAAAGGTACATAAAATAAGAACAGCTTAAAAATTATTATAAAGTCATCTTTCTAAAATGCCAATCTAATCTTGCTCCTGATGTTTTCCTAACCTTTTCAAAGTCTCCCCATTGTCTTTAAGGGTAAAGTCAAACCTGAGTGGAGCACAAAGGGTCCTCTGGGATGTCAGCTCAGCCTGCTTCCTGAGCCTTTCTTGGCCATGCCCTCTCACCCATCCTGGCTCCAGCCCCACAGGCTGTATCTTCATGCTCCAGGCTTTGATCTCACATGGCTCGTGGCTGAGAGTGTGGCGTATATTCTTCTCCACCCCTTGCGTCACTCCTTCCATTGGATACCTAATTTACTCTTTGGGGAACTACATCTTATTGCTCTTTTCAGAAGATACTTTGTCTAAAGGGGGAAAAAGACTCTCGGCAGCATTGCATGGCCAAAGCTCATGAAAGGCTTCACTGTTCACATGGAGCATCAGAAATGGGGAAGTTCTGACATATTTGGGACATGTCCACTCCACCCAAGAAAAAAAATCAGAAAGAGATTTGAGGCAATCAGTTTAGATCATATGGTGAGTTAGAGGAAGGACTCTACTTTGACTGAAGACTAGATCTCAGTAACTCCTACCCACAGCCCCTTACTACTCCGAAATTTAGGTGAAGCTGCTGGTAATGTCGAAAATTATTATTGCCACTATTTTAGGTAAATCTATTCAGCTGTGCAAGTTAGAAAACAAAAACAAATCCTTGACATTTCCCTTTCTGATCCCTCGATCTATCATAATGTCCTATTTTGCATCTGAAATTATCTCTCCTCATCAAAGCTGTCATTGTCTCTTAGCTGAATTACTGTAGTAACCTCTAACCTCGTCCAAAGAATTCACTCTGGCCTTTTCTCAGCCATTCTCCATATTGGAGCTAGTTATCTTTGCAAAACACAATTATGATCATATGGTCCTATCACCACTCTGTCCCCATCCCGGCCTGGTTAAAACTCTTCAGTGTCTTCACTTTTATAACTAAACACTTAAATATTCTCAGCGCTTAGAACAATATTTAGTGCATAATAGGTGCTCAACAAATATTGATTAAGCAAATGAAAGAATATGACCTTCATCTACACTCCTGCTTTCTCTGAGAATTCCAGCCATCTTGACCTCCCTTCAGTTCTATACTCCCTATAATCACTTGGCTTTGCACATGCTGTTCCTTCTTTCATGCCTTCTCCCTTTCCTCCAACTACTACCTTCTTCCTTCAAATCAGACTTTAATCATCGCGTCTCCAGAGCAGGCTTCCCTCACTGCATCACGAGCGTCTTCTCCATAGTGCTTGTCACACTTGCAGTTTTACGCATGCTTATGTGATTATTTTGCTGATGTCTACTACCCTGCCCTATTAGCTTGTAGCACTATGAAGGTAGAAACTGTATCTGTTTTTCCTTACCAATATATCCCAGGTACTTAGCACAGTGTTTGACATTCAGTAGACACTCAACAAATAGTTAATAGGTGAATGAATGCATTATAAATAAATGTTCGAAGTGCCCATCTCCTTTACAATTCAATTTTAATGTAGCTCTGAAACCTAGAAACTCATTTGAGAGACAAATTACAGAAGACAATTCTCTTTCTACTCTTCTTTTTTCTTTGAATGTCCTTGTTGAAGTCTAAAGTACAACTTTTGGGCTTCTAGGATACAATGCTTTTAAATATTAATACTTCATTTGAGTTCTTACAGAAACTTTATTTAAAAACAAACACTTTTCTGGGTTTTGAGAACCCAAAAATGAAGAACAGAGGGCAGTAGATTTTGCCTTAATTCACCTCAAAAAATCAAAACTTCTCTAACCTAAAGCAAAATCTCTCTTACTACCAATGTAGTACATATACTTACTTACTCCTGTCCTGGATGAAAACCTATTTAATTTTTAAATATGAATAATAAGACATGATGCTTCTTGGGGTCCAGCTTGTAAGATGTTTGTTTTAAAGAACTTGCAATGTTTTAAGCATCCACACATGTAGTTTGTCAATATGTCTGACATTCCCAGGTAAAAGTAAAACTATTAGGTTATACATTTTTAAAAAGTCTTATGCTAATGTGCTTCTTTAGAAACCATGTGATATGTGTCCCCACCCAAATCTCAACTTGAATTCTATCTCGGAGAATTCCCACATATTGTGGGAGGGACCCAGGGGAGGTAATTGAATCATGGGGGCTGGTCTTTCCTGTGCTATTCTCATGATAGTGAATAAATCTCACAAGATCTGATGGTTTTATCAGGGGTTTCTGCTTTTGTTTACTCCTCATTTTTCTCTTGCTGCTGCCATATAAGTGACTTTCACCTCCAACTATGATCCTGAGGCCTCCCCAGCCATGTGGAACTGTAAGTCCAATTAAACCTCTTTTTCTTCTCAGTCTCAGGTATGTTTTTATAAGCAGCATGAAAACAGACTAATACACCAGGTCTTATTACTCTTCTGTAAAATAGTTTGTCAATAAGTAAAGAAGTTTCTTGCCACATTGCAGGTCAGAGCCAGTACCATCCATTGTAGACACTGCTGCCCACATGGGAATGAATTATCAGAAATGGGGAAGTCTTAACACACATAGGGGATGTCTTTCTTCCATGGAGTGAAGGTTTGATATAATTATTTTATATTTTTGGATAATTTGTGGTGAAGTGATGATGAAATATGGAGTGCACTTTAATTAAAGACTAAGCCAGAACTGTACCCACCCCTACCGCACAACTTAGGTGCAGAGGTGAGTTAGTAATACTCAATCTGTGGCATTCTAGCCTAATAGGTTGGTGCTAGATCTCTCCCTTGTTCTGTTTCTTTCTTTTTATTCAAGATCCTCTCACCCATTCTCCTCCCTACTAACTCTACTATATGTATTGTATATATTATTGGATGTGTGTATATCCTTGTAAACTACATTGGCCTACACTGCTGTCCATGACCTGGCACTAGATAACTCTCTTACTTCATCGCCTTCTTCTCCTCTATCTCATTCTACTCCAGGCACACTGGTCTCCTAGCTACTTCCTGAACTTACTAAATGTACCTCAGGAACTTTATAGTTGCTCTGTTTTTTTCTGCCTGAAATCCACATGGCCCAGATATCCACATGGCCCATTCCACATATTTGTTTAAGTGGCTCTTTATGTTAAAAACGGGGGAGGAAACTTCCGTAATTATCTTATTTTAAAAAGGAACACACTCCTTTGTCACTTTCTGTCTCCATATTGTGACTTATTTTTCACAGTTGCAGTTACTGCCTCACCGGAGAAACTTTTGTACCTATATTTTTTTGCCTATCTCCTCCTACTAACATAAGAGGTAATAGGACATCATGGGTAAATCCTAAATACCCTAAAGTTAGACTTACTAGGCTTGAATTTTCACTCCACTATTTACTATGTCACCTTCAGCAGGTAATTCTGTGTCTCCATTTTCTCAACTCTAAAATGGAAATGATAACAGTATCTACCTCACACAGTTGCAATTTTACCTGGCACACAATCCACAAAATTTAAGTATTATCTGTTGTTATTATTATTTTACTTATTTTATTATTAGAATTAAGCTCCATGAAGTTAAGAACAAAATTTACTTAGTATCACCAGTGACTGGATAGTGCCTAGCAATAGCACTGAATATTAAGTGAATGCTATTTTGCAAGTGCATGTTTTTAAAAAAAAAAAACCAGTTGATTAAGTAAAACATGCACACAAAAAAATGCACTAAGTCAAAATTTTACAGCTGTAAATTTTCTTTCTTCTTCTTTTTTTTTTTTTCTTGAGACAGAGTTTCACTCTTGTTGCCCAGGCTGGAGTGTAATGGCGCCATCTCAGCTCACTGCAACCTCCGCCTCCTGGGTTCAAGCAATTCTCCTGACTCAGCCTCCCGAGTAGCTGGGATTACAGGCATCTGCCACCATGCCTAGCAAATTTTTGTCTTTTTAGTAGAGATAGGTTTTCACCATGTTGGCCAGGCTGGTCTCGAACTCCTGACCTCAGGTGATCTGCCTGCCTCAGCCGCCCAAAGTGCTGGGATTACAGGCATGAGCCACTGCGCCTGGCCAGCTCTATGGGTTTTCATAGAAACCAACTCATGAAACCACCAGCCATGTTAAGAAATAAAAATATTATTAAACCTCTAGAAGGCCCGTCCCAGTAACTATAACTCACTTCCCAAAGGTAACCACTATCTTGACTTCTATGATTACAGATCAATTTTGTCTATTTTTGAAATTTATATAAATAGAATTATATATTACATACTCTTTAGTAACCGATTTCTTTCATCTGTGTAGCACACAACAGTCATTCATTCATTCATTCTCATTGCTCGATAGTATTCCAGCAAATACTGTATTCCAGTACAGTATTCCAGTGTGTGACTATATCACCATTTATATATCCATTTTGTAGTTGATAGACACTTGGGTGAGTAGTTCCCAGTTTAGAACTATTATGAATGGTGCCACTATGAATATTCTCAGCCATATCTTTGTAACACATAGGTAAGCAAGTATATATACTTAGAAGATGAATTGCAGGGAAGTAGGGCATACTTTTGCTGAACTTTACTAGATCCTGCTTGTCTTAGTCTGTTCAGGCTTCTGTAACAAAAACACCATTACATGGATAGCTTATAAACAGAAATTTATTTCTCATAGTACTGGAGGTTAGACAGTCCAAGATCCAGACACTGGCAGATCTGGTATCTGATGAAGGACTGTTTTTCATAGAATTTCTAGCTGTGTCTTCATATGTTGGAAGGGGCAAGTTTTAGCCTTTTAAAGTTCCAGAGTACCTCTTATAAAAACATTAATTCCTTTCATGAAGGCTTCACTCTCATGACCTAATCACCTTCCAAAGTCACAGCCTTCTAATACCATCCTTTGGGGGTTAGGTTTCAACACATGAATTAAGAGAGAGAATGGGACACAAACATTCAAACCATAGCACTGGTGAACGAGTTTCCCAAGTGCTTGCACCAGTTTTCACTCCTAATGGCAGCATGTGAAAGTACCAATATATGTGTTGTTTTAAGCAATATAAATATCGTATTGGGTTCTGTTCTTTCCCACTGTTTTCGCTGAATATTGTGTTTCTAAGATCTATATATGTTGCTGTACATTTATTCCTTCCAACTATTGCATAGCATTTGATAGTAGGCTTTCATCATTGAATTCTTTTTCTGAATTTTTTTGGATGGTGCTTGTCAGTGAAGCAGGGCTTTTGTTTGCCTTCCCTGTATCCATTCCTCTCTTCTCCCATTCTGACCAAATTACCTGAATTCAGCCACACAGTCAAGTGTTCAAGCCTCAGCCCCCAAAGGTGACTCTTCAGTCATCTAAACCAATCAGGATACTTTTATTTCTTTTATGACCCTGTTGTGGCCAGTGAGACTTGAAGGGAAGTCTATACAGAATGGAACTATGGGGAAGTTGCTTCTGAAAAAGGTTTCTTCATTCTTCTACAGAAACACAAGAAAGAGATCCTCTGTACCTACCTGTAGACGTTAATGGGAGACCATGATAGCAGGAATTACTGCAGCCATCTTGTGACAAGGGAGGCAGTTAGACAAAAGATGAAAACACTTTGAGTTCCTCACAATACTAAGCCAAGGGCCATTGTACCTCAAGACTTGTTAGGTGAGAAAATAGTTTTAGTTGGATTTTCTTACTTACAACCAAAGGATCCCATTTACAATAATGAAACTACTTGCATTTATTTGTTCAATAAAAGGCATTTTATATTTAAAAGACTATTTTTCAGTACCTCTACTTTGTTTTAAATAATTTCAATTTGATGTCCTTTATTGACTATGAGGTTAATTTTATGACACTGAGACCACTGAACAAATGGATGCCTCTTTCAACATAATGGTTGGCATTCTGCAATTTTTGTATTCATAATTTCAGAAGAACATAGTTGATTTTGAATACATGATCTGCCAAGTCAATGATATCATGATACATTTTGAGTTAGTGTTTTTAATCTTATATTTTAGCTAAGTATGGCGATCCAAAATTCTCAGATATACTATCAGTCATGTCTTCTACAATAAACATACTTTATAGATTTTTAGACTTTTTTAATTTTAATTTTGGGGTTGGCAGTACATAAATTGATACAAGATACTCAGCATTGTCACTTCCGTGGGTTTCTGATTTATTTGACCAGTCTTTTCTAGACTAATATTTCGTATTTCATCTTCACACAGTATAAAATAATATAATTACATTTGACGAAATACCTCTTCTGTGTTAGGCACTGAGCTTGAACTTCTGCAAGCATTATTTAATTATACTTCTGGGAGGTAGTTTTATTTAATTTTTAAGATTATGAAACTGAGGCTCAGAGAGGTTAAGTAACTTACTCTAGGTTTCATAGCAAGTAAGAAGCAGAGCTGGAATTTGAGTCCACACCTATTAGATTACAATACACATACTCTTAGCCACTTTGTCATACAGCAACTCTAACTAACTTTTTACTATGATAATCATAGGCATATTTTAAGGTTAAATGGGAGGTTCCTTTAAAAAGATTTAACTTCTTAAAGTAAACTGAAATAATAATCATATCGAACACTTATTGAGTACTTTCCATTTGCTATGTAACCATTTAAGAGCTCTTATCAACCAATTTATTCTTTGCAAGTTTATTTTTAGATAGTGAATTATTTTGAAATACAGAGGGTAGCAATCTGAAAATCAATTAATATTCTGATCATTGTAACACAGAAATAAACTGGAAGGCAATACATTGTTTTGTTTTATCATTTGGGAACTTTTTCTGTTGCAAAAGACCAAGAAAAAATGTCAAATCAAACTGACTTAAGCCCCTGCAAAAAGACTATTGGCTTGTGTAACCCCGAAATCTCTAGAGGTAGAGCTCTGCCAAACAGGGATAGGTTCTGAGCTCTATAATGTCCCACAGCTTTTTCCAACTTTTGGCTCTATCCCACCCCGTCACCTGATTTTGTTGGTTTCTTTTTCAGACTCTACATAGTAGGCCCTGGCACCTCCAAGTTCTCTCCTCCTGATGGCAAGATAAGAGAAAGCAGCTCCCCACCTCTTACATACCCAAGTTCGAGGTCAGAAGGACTTATCTAGCAGACCTAGAATTACTTTGATTGACTGCTCACCTCTGAAACTATCCTGTGGCAAAGGAGAGGCAAATCCCCCCATTGTGGTAAGAGAGGAGTCACTGGCTCTACCTCTGGCAGAGAGTGAGGCTCCAGCCATATGAACTGGGAGGAGGGGGTAGAAAGGTATATTCTCAGAAGAAAATCAGTAAAATGGGTACTATTGTAGATGGTTTCCCAGTGAACCACACCTTCTACTATTCACACCCTGCCCTCAAATTTGGGCTACCCCTATGACTATCTTTTCTTTTTTAAACAGACTTTAAAAAAAAAATAACAGTTTTAGATTTATAGAAATAATTAGGCCATAGTACAGAGAGATCCTATGTACTCCTTTACTCAGTTTCTCCTATAACTATCATCTTATATGTGTGTGGTACATTTGTTATAATTAGTGAACTCATATTTGTATATTATTATTAACTAAAGTCCATAGTAGTTTATTTAGATTTACGTAGCTTTTTGCCTAATATTGTTTTTGTTCCTGTATCTTATCACTTACATTTACTTGTCATGTTTCCTTAGACTTCTCTTGGCTATGACAGATTCTCAGACAGACCTTCCTTGTTTTTGATAACACTGACAATTTTTAGGAGTACTGGTCAAGTATTTGTTGGATGTCCCCTTTCAGAACTTGTCTGATGTTTTTCTCATGATTAGACTAGGCTTATGAGTTTTGGAGAAGAGGACAACAGATATAAAGTGTCATTTTTATGACTCTAATCAAGAATACATGCTGTCAACTTTTGATAATGGCCTTGATCCATGGCTACAGTGCTCTTTTCCACCCCCACCCCCATCCCCACATTGTAGTCTTAAGAAGGAAGTCACTATGAGCAACCCACACTTAAAGAATGGGTATTTATGCTTCCCCCTCCTTGAGGGTGCAATATGTACATAAATCATTTAAATACTTCAAGGGATGTTTCCCTGTTCTCACTCATTTATTTATTCATTTATTTGATCATTTGTGCAAAGATTCCTGTCGTATACTTTGGGCTATAATCTAACACTCCTTTATTTTTTTGTTGCCGAAATTGCTCCAGCTTTGGCCATTGGAGCTCTTCCAGTTGGCTCCTGTGTATGACTAGCTTTTTGACAAATAGAATGCAACAAAACTGATGATGCATGACCTTCTAAGCTAGGTCACAGAAAGTCTTGCAGCTTCTGCCAGGGTCTCTTCAACGCTCACTCTGGAGGAAACCACTCTCATAAAAACTCTAACTACTTCACAGTTACACTATAACATTGTGAAGAATCTAAAGAGAGTCATGTCAAAAGGCCATGTGGACAGAGAAAGATACCAGCCTCTAGCTCTTCCAGTCATTCCAGAAGAGGAGCTAAAGATGTGCATCAGGAAGCCATCTTAGATATCCACCCCAGCCTAGCCTTCGGATTACTCTAGCCCCAGCCACCATCAGACCACCACCATATGAGAGGTCCCAAGCAAGAACTCCAAGCCGAGTTGAGCCTGGTCAACCTGCAGAGCCATGAGCAATAGCAGTGAATTGTTTTAAGCCACTAAATTTTGGGGTTGTTTGTGATGTCACAAAAGATAACTGAAACGGATACAAAAATCTACTAGATATATTAACTGCCAACCTAGCACAAGTTTTATTAAACACATATAGTGTTGGCATTCTTGTTTCATTGCCCAGAAAGAATCATTTATCCAGACATACATGACAAAATGTTAATGAATCTTTTTCTTCTCAAATAATAAAGTTATTTAATTTCTGGAGGCTTTCTGGTGACATTCTGATTAAGAGCATTGCTCCACAAAGTTAGGCTTTCTAAAGATATTAATGTCAGTTCAAAACCAGTAATATTTGTCTTGAGTAACTCTGCTGCTTGCTTAACAATTAGTCACAGCAAAGTAGACTTTTGAATAGAACTTTCAGGCAGCAGAATCTTTAAGAACCCAGAAACCTGAAACGTTTTCCAGTGTCATGGTAGGAAATGTATTTCTACATCTGAGCCAATCTAAACTTCTACTGGCACCTTTTCAGGGGCTTGGGAACACAGGTGTCCATTCTACCACAGGGAAGAAGTCATTGCTTTTCTACATGCACTGTACATTTCCGGGAGTTAAGGTGGTGGGGAGTGTGGGGGAAGAAGCCAAAATATGACTCCAGAAGAGATAAGATTATTAGTGCCAAGATTAAATTACCAGATTCAAAGTGGGTAGGTCACATCTATTTTTTTCTACAAGGGCGGTAGATTAGATTTCTATTTTATTCCTGTCTCTCCCTCTTCTCTTTATTCATATTTCCTCCCTATCATTGAGAACAGTTTGTTTTCAGACATTTTATTTACAAACACATTTAAGTTTCATTAATACATATTCGTTTTGTCTAGAATTTGCAACTATTTGACTTGGCTTGGGTTTAAATTTATCTTGGGATAATGAACATAAGTGTTTACCTAACATATTAACAGAGCAAACAAGACTAAGAAGGGCTTATTTCAAAATAGTTAAGATCAAAATATCTGTATGGTCTTAAATATTAATTGTGTATATACAAACATGCATTGCTAATCTCCAACCAAGTCTTACCTATTCACTAGAGATTCAGCCTTTAAACAGTTATCAATTAAAGTTTCCAAAGCAATAAAAATACTTATGTTTTTAAATATTCACCAAGAAAGGCCACGAGAGAGTCTAGAGACAGAGACTTCCTGAGGGCAGTGATAGTGCCCTGGCACTGAACATGGAGACTGGACCTAAGGAGGCATTCAGTAAATGCTTACTGAATGAATGAACAGTGATTCAGACTTCATTGATTTAAGTACAGGGATTTGTATAATTCAGAGGTCTCAAATGGCAGTTTGTGGGCGAAATTAGTCCACAGTCTTGTCTGGTTTGGCCTGCATATTGTTATATTTTGTTTTTATTTTGTTAAAAAGGGAATAAATTCATTTAGTTCAAAATCTTTTTTTAAAAAGTGTATACTGTACAGTGAATAGTCTTACTCTAACCTCTGTGTCTTATCTCCCTGTCTCCCCCCCCAACTTCTCTCAATGTCATCTCTTATATTGGTTTCTTATGTATTCTTTTATTGTCTCTTTAGGCAAATTCCAAAAAAAGATGCGTCACTAGTCTCATTTCTCCCCTTTTACGCAAAGGTAACAAAAGTAAAATATACAACCTTCTTCTCTCTCTCTCTCTCTCTCACTGAAAATATACCTGGAGATCTTCCCTATCTTCTTAAACCAGTCAGTTTCACTCTTTGCATTTCATGCCCAGACATGGTAGGCATTTGAATTCCAGATAGAGTAATACTATCAAAGGCAGAATAGGCAAAGAGAGCTGTTTTGCCTAGTTCATCATACCAAAGTAGCTGAGCAGGGATGGGGAGGCCACTTCCACAGTAAGAAGTCCTGAACACACTAGTCACATCCTACATACTAATTAAAACAACACACACACACACACACACACACACACACTCGGACCTGGAAATGCTAAATCAATGGCAATGGCAGTATTTCCAAGTGAGAAAATCTCAACATTCCCTTTTTTTTTTCTAGGCACCTAAGTCTTTCCACTGTCATCTGACCCCAATTCTCCCCATTCTACTCTTTAGAATCCCCACATTACACTTTCCAGAGATAAATTAGCCAAACGTAGTATTTCCTAGACTTGCCTAATCACAAGAATTTTAGGAACCTTTGGTTCCTAAATTATAATTTAGGTCAGAATCTTTGCTTTGGGGGTCAGGCCGTTTGGGGAAGACTGTTCTCTTAGGAAGAGGTTATCACTAGACTGAGTACCTGATTATGATGTGTTTTTCTTGTCATTATTTTTTTAGTATCTTAACTATTTAAAAAATTTTTAACTAATGGATAAAATTGTATGTATTTACTGTGTACAACATCCTGTTTTGAAGTATATATACATTATGGAATGACTAAATCTAATTCACATATGCATTACCCAACATAGTTTTTGGTTTGTTTTTGGTGAGAACACTACATCCACTCTCTTAGCATTTTCCACGAATACAACATACTGTTAACAATAGTCACCATGCTGTACAATAGATCTCTTAAACATATTTCTTCTATCTAAATGAAATTTTATATTCTTTAACCAACATCTCCCCAATGCCCACTCCAACCACCCAGCCCCTGATAACCACCATTCTACTCTCTGCTTTTATAAGATTAACATTTTTAGATTCCACATATAAGTGAGATCACGTGATATTTGTCTTTCTATGCCTGGCTTAATACATACACTTAATGTCTCTAGTTTCATCCATGTTGTCACAAATGACAGAACTTCCTTCTTTTGTATGACTCAGTAGTATATTCCATTGTGTATATATACTACATTTTCTTCATCTATTTGCCCAGTGATGGACATTTAAGTTGATTCCATATCTTGGCTATTGTGAATAATGCTATAATAAACATGGGAGTGCAGATATCTCATCCACATACTGATTTCATTTCCTTTGGATATACAGCTAGTAGTGGGATTACTGGATCTTATGGTAGTTCTATTCTTAATTTGGGAAACCTCCATTCTGTTTTCCATAATGGCTGTAGTAATTTATCTTCCCACCAACAGTGTGTGAGAATTCCTTTTCTCCACATTCTCATCAACGCTGGTTATCTTGTCTCATTTTTATCATAGCTACTCTAAAAGATGTGAGGTGATATCTCACTGTGATTTTAATTTGCATTTCTCTGATGATAAATGATAGTGAGCATTTATTAACATACCTGTTAGTCACTTGTATGTCTTGCTTTCGGAAATGTCTATTTGGGTCCTTTGTCCACCTATTTAAAAAAATTTATTAATTAATTTATTTAGAAACAGGGTCTCACTGTGTTGTTCAGGCTGACCTCAAACTCCTGGGTTCAAGCAATCCTCCTGTCTAAACATTACCAGTAGCTGGGACTACAGGCACATGCCACTGTATCCAACTTCTGCACATTTTTTAATTGGGTTATTTGTTTTCTTGCTATTGGGTTGTTTGAATTATTTCTATATTTCAGATATTAACCCCTTATCTGATATACAGTTTGCTAATATATATAGTTTGCTAATATTTTCTCCCATTATGTTGGTTGTCTCTTCATCCAGTTGTTTGTTTCCTTTGTCAGGTAGAAGCTTTTTAATTTCATGTAATCCTATTTGACTAGTTTCACTTTTGTTGCTGAGACTTTTGGGGTCATGTCCAAAAGACTCATTGCACAGACCAATGTCATGGAGCTTTTTAACCTATATTTTCTTCTAGTAGTATCATAGTTTGAGGTCTTATGTTTAAGTCTTTAATCCACTTTGATTTGATTTTTTTAAATATGATGTGAGATGCAGGTTTAATTTGATTCTTCTGTATGTGAGTATCTAGTTTTCCCAGCACCATTTCTTGAAGAGACTGCTCTTCTCCATTGTTTGTTCTTGGTACCTTTGTTGGAAATCATTGTCTGTATATGTGTGGATGTACCTGGGGGCCTTCTGTTCCATTCCACTGGTCAATGTGTTTGTTTTTATGCCAGTAGCATGCTGTTTCAGTTACCATGCTATTTCAGTTACCAGGCTTTGCAGTATATTTTGAAGTCTTGTAGTGTGATATCTCTAGCTTTGTTCCTTTTGTTCAAGATTGCTTTGGCTATTCAGTTTTTATGGTTTCACACTTTTTTTTTTCCTGTTTCTGTGAAGAATGTCATTGGTATTTTTAAAGGATTTATGTTGAGTCTCTTTGGGTAGTATGGACATGTTAACAATTTAATTCCCCAAGTCTATGAACATGGAATATCCTTACATTTATTTGTGTTCTCTTCAATTTCTTTTATCAATATTTTATAACTTTTAGTGTAGAGATCTTTCATCTCCTTGGTCAAATTTATTCCTATTTTTTTGTAGATACTTGTATTATAAATGGGATAGTTTTCTTGATTTCTTTTTCAGATAGTTTGCTGTTAGAGTATAGAAATGCTACTGTTTTTGTATGTTGATTTGTATCCTGCAACTTTACTGAATTTGCTAATTAGTGCTAATAGTTTTTTTGGTGGGGTCTTTAGGGTTTTCTATATAGAAATCATGGCCTCTGCGAACAGGGACAATTTAACTTCTTTCTTTCCAATTTAGAGGCCTTTTATTTCTTTCTCTTGTCTAAATGCTCTGGCTAGGACCTCTAGTCCTATATTAATTTCTAGCTGCTATTTTAAAGAAATCCTCCTTTAGAGAAGTGGTATGCAAAGTTTTTCACAATGATAAAAACATAGGATATGAATATTTGTCTGGCACATTTAAGGGAGCCACTCTCAGCCAGAGGCAACAGACCTAAGGGTTTTGGAGGAATGGCAAAGTGGTATTTTATGGCACAATGTTTGGAAAATTCTGCTTGGATATCTTGAAGGAAAGGGGAAAGGAAACTAGCATTTGTTTAGCTCTTGTATGCCTGACAACTATACTTACAACTAAGACTTTTCCTCTTGCATCACAATCTATTAAGCATAGATGGGTGTGTACTAATTCTTCTATTCTAAAGAAAAACAAAGATAATCAGATTTAAATCAAATCTCCTCCACAGGTAGTCAGGGCCTAGAACTGAACTGATCTTTCTGGCTTCCAAGTCCACCTTTTTTTTTTCTTTTTTTTTTTTTTTTACCATTGCCTCAAATGGCAGCCCACATATATCTCAAAAGCTAAGAAGTATTCAAGAACTCAAATGACACAACTTTTCCTAGGTGCATTTTGGCTTCAGTCCTAGTTACTGAGTATTCCAAATACAATCCCATTTGCGGTAGCTAGTCTCCAGGCTGGCTCCCAGTGACCCTGCCTCCTGTTATTCATGCTCTGGTATTTGTCCTCCCACATTGTATCAGTATTGGTCTTTATCACCAGTTGTTTCATCTGTCATGGTACATTTTGAATTTTGTTTAAGTCTAATTGTTTTAACAGCATTTGATCAGTATTCCCACTGTATATTCTAGAGTATTTATTAGGTCAAATTTGACATCTTTCTCAAAGTGTTCCTCATTTGGACAGATCCTGAAGATACTATATATAAGGTTTAAACGGTTCCAAAAAATGTAATCAAATCAGCAGTATTGAAGCCATATGTGTTAGCAATAAATTCAAACTGTGTGCCATAAATGGCATGTACTTCTAGATTTTTCTCGAAAATCCTGGCATGCTCACCTTTGTTGTTATCCACCATGTTAGCACCAGTGTCACAGTCTCACTCTAAGCAATCATTTAAATCAGAATCCAAAGTGAAGTTGTTTTTTTGAATTATTCCCTTAGATAAAAACCTATACCTTTTATAATAGGAATGAAACCAATGAAATATTCATTAACGTCAGTTTTTTAAAAATTCTCTCCTAATGGTTCAACATAAATAAATGTTACTTAATTAGCAAGACATTTCTAGTACAATCTGGTTAACTGAGTAGTTTTAGAAATAATTCCTTACCTCATTTTCTCATCTCTTACATTAATAATTTTGTTTTGAGTGCACCATACTAGAGAGTCATCTGTTTCGGTTTTTATCCATCTTAAATGTGGGGGACATTTTTTCATCAAATTTCAAAATTATCTCCATAAATCTCTGACATTTTCCATTAAGTTCTGTAAATACTGTGCTGGTATGCCATGAAATACATCATTAAGCTTGGCCAAATATTGGACATACAATATTCTTTTTTTTCTCCTATGACTTTGTCTGAAAATATTACTCTTTAAATAATATTATTCCACTGGGTACAGTGACTCACGCCTGTAATCCCAGCACTTTGGGAGGCCAAGGCAGGCAGATGATGAGATCAGGAGTTTGAGACCAGACTGACCAACATGATGAAACTCTGTCTCCGTTAAAAATACAAAAATTAGCCAGGCATGGTGGTGCACACCTGTAGTCTCAGCTACTCAGGAGGCTGAGCCAGGAGAACCGCCTGAACCTGGGAGGCAGAGGTTGCAGTGAGCCGAGATCGCACCATTGCACTCCAGCCTGGGTGACAAAGCGAAACCTGTCTAAAAAAAAAAAAAAAAAGAATATTATTCCATACAATTTTTATTTGTCAGTTATAACCAAAGAAACCTAAAAAAAATTATTCCCATATACTAGTTTGATATTTACTTTTATTTCTTGAATACTATCGTTTCCTATTTATTTCACACTTTTTCAGTTCTAGTAATTACATTTGTAATTTTTTCTATTTAAAGGGCATTTCATAATATTCTAATTGAGAATTTAAGTGTTTTCTGTCACAAAACATTCATTGGCTAATAGAAGTTTGTAGAATCTCTATTTGAAAGAATTTGGAATAAAATATTAAAAGTTGTGCCTTGTTCATGAAATAAAAAATCCTAATCATTCATCTGAATTGGAATGTATTTTGTTAGCAATATTCTCACACTCTCAGAAGGATATGGTATCTTCATTTTCAAGATCATCATCCTGTCAAATGCTGTGGAGGATTTCTTCCCTAATTTGCTGATTTCAAGACCTTTAGTTTCTCCATCTTCTAACGGGCAGGTCACAGTTGCTTTTGTTGTTTCTGGGTTATGAAGTTGATATAAATTTGAGTCTCTTTTTTATTCTCATGATTTTAATTGGCAATTAAATCTTCCTTTAAAAAAGAATATAAAGTTGCAAGGATTTTTTTTGGTCTGGCCTGTTTAGGTTGTGGATGTGATGAGAATAATGTTCTTGTTAATTTGCATTATTTTGAGTAGTTAAATCTTCATCAAATAAGAACGTGTGTGATCTGTTGTTTGCAAACTCTATGAGGGTCATGCTCAACAGAAGCTGGCTCATTTACATCGTTTCCACATTGTTATTTTTAATGTAAATGAACTCTCTCTTTTAAAAATTTCATATTTCCTTTTTCCTTCCAATCTTTGATTCCTTCTGAACTCTACTTTTAAATTCTGTATTTCTGTCACAATTCTCTGTTTCTTCACTAGTACCCAATTTCAATGATCTAAAAGATCAAAATTATTAAAATTAATAGGTAAAAAATCTATAATGAATATCAAATTATAAAGCAAAATTAAATAATGCTGAAAATCTTTGTTTTTATTTTTGAAATTTTATTACAAAATTTTATAAAAATAAAACTGTTTGCATTTCCAGTATTCAATGTCCATCTAATTGCTGATATTAAGAGTTGATAGCACACTTTAAGCATATTACATCAAGACATAGGTAAGTTTTGTTTTGTTTTTTGACAAGGTGTTGTTGCATCATCCAGGCTGTGGAGTGCAGCTGTATGGTTGTAGTTCACCTCAGCCTTCCAAGTAGCTGGGACTACGGGCATGAGCCACCACATCCAGCTAATTTTTTTATTTTGGGTTTTTTTTAGTGACAGGATCTCACTATGTTGACCAGGCTGGTCTCAAACTCTTGGCCTCAAGCAATCCTGCCTCTCAGTCACCTGAGTTGCTAGGATTATAGGCATGAGCCACTACACCTAGTAGATGCATACAAATGTTAGAGTAATATGAATTGTTTAATACTGCAAAATATTCTTCAGCCACCATATGCATCATTTGCAAATACTAAGCATATCTGGAACAATTCCAGACCATGAATTGATTTATATGAATAGAAGCAAGAAAATGGATGTTCAGCACTAGTGGGAAATGAAACTTTATCATGTAAATACTTACTGCATTTATACTACCAGAAGAATGATTTGACAAGTTAATTAATTTATCTTTTCTTTTACCTAAGTGCTTAGCAGTTCAAATCCTCCCTGGACCCTGAAGCATTTGCTTTTCTCATTTGGGATGTAGCATAATCTACAATGCTTCATGGCATTCAAGTATAATTGCCTTTTATTCCAGAAGTCAGGTTAAAAGATGTGGAAAAGAATTTCCCTGGGGCCTAAGTGTTAGTTACAAGGGTGAAAGTTTCATGACAGAGTGCCTATGGTTTGTCAATCATTTCCTTTTTATATGTTGTATATACTTGTGATTTGGGGGCTCTTTAAGAAGAGGGCCCAGAGTCTCTTGTTTTCCAGATCTAAGTATGATACTGAGCTTACTTGTCTATGTTTTCTTCTTCTCTTTCTTAGTCAACTGTCTCAGTGCACATCAAAATCACTATCTCACCATAACCCAATTTAAGGCCCTACTGATAAATCTGCGCTTTCAGCCACTCTAATTGACTGACTGATTGATTTAAGACAGGGTTTCACTCTGTCACCCAGGCTGGAGCACAGTAGCGCAATCAAAGCTCACTGTAGCTTTGACCTCCCAAGCTGAAGCAATCCTCCTGCCTCAGCCCTGAGCAGCTGGGACCACAGGTGCATGTCACTATGCCTTGCCAATTTTTTAATTTATTTTTTTAGAGATAGAGTCTCACCATATTGCCCAGGCCAGTCTTGAATTCCTGGGCTTAAGCAATCCACTTGCCTTGGCCTACCAAAATCCTAGGAATACCAGCATGAGCCACCGCACCCCACCTTTATGACTTAGAATGTGAACAAGAAAAGTTCTTCAGACTCTCATGTTATAAAACTTTATTGGTGAAGACAGCAGAATCCCCCGAGTAGGGACAGAGAGTCAGTCAAACTTTACATATGCTGCTCCCACTGCCTGGGACACTATGCTATTTAACTCTTACTTAGATCTCAGCTCAGTTGTTACTTCACAGAGAAAATCCTTCCTTGACAGCCCCAATTAGTTCAAATTATCTCTGTATTGAGCTCTTGTCCCTGCAGCTTGTTGTTCTATTTAACAGCACAACGATTTTACCTTTATTTCTGTGATGGGACTGATGTTTGCCTCCTTCCGTGACCATGTCTGAGTGTTTTGACTCCTCATTATATCCCCAGAGCTTAGCCCATGTTTTGCACATGGAAAATATGCAAGGTGTGATTAATTCATTCATGGAACTTGCTATGGACTGAATGTTGTGTCCCTCTCAAATTTATATATTGAAGGTTCATCTCCCATGTGATGGTATTGGGAGTGAAGTCTTTGGGTGATAATTTGGTCATGAAGGTGACGCTTTCACGAATAAGATTAGTGCCTTTATAAGAAAAGACATGAGAGCACTTGCACTCTCTCTCTGCTTCCTACCAAGTGAGGATAAGAGAAAACAGTCATCTGTAAACCAGGAAGTGGTTTATAGAAACCAGAAATAGGATTTACTGGCACCTAGATCGTGGACTTTCCCAGCCTCCAGAACTGTGAGAAACAAATGTTTGCTGTTTAAGCCATCCTAGCCCACGGTGATTTGTTACAGCAACTTGAACAGACTAAGATAGCAGAAAAAGAGTTTTTTAAATTCAGTAGGGTTGGAGAAATGTGGAAAAGCTTCAGACTAATTACAGTCAAACTCAAATGTTCAAGTGCTGGTTTTCAGCCCAATCAGAAATCTTACGAAGTGAGACTCAGGAGCAAAAAAATGTGTTAATGTGGTTAGAAATAAATTGACAAAAATATTACCTAGAATATGACATTTAAACATGCCAGAAGGCCTGACCTCCACTTGGAATCAATGAGATTATTCTGGCAAAAAAAGTGTACCATCAAGTTCTGAGAAAGGGAGCGTTGGACACCCTGATTCTGCAGCATTAGAAACAGAGAAGGAAAACATATGCATTTCTTCTCTTTTCATATGGAAATAAGGCTATAATTGCATTGAGGTCTTTACTTCACACAAAATAGCATTAATCTGTTTTTATTAAAGTAATATATCAGACATAGAGAACCTAATTCACCTGTTTTTATCAGGTAATGCAATAGAAGTAGAAGTTTTAGTCATAGACTGTTCTCTTGCTTCTAGCTGTAAAAAGCATACCTCAAGCAGTTTTATCTGTTGTGAAAAAAAAAATAAAATTGCAGATGTTTCTGATAAGATTCTGTGTTAAGTTCTTTGGTACAAACAAAATACTTTTCTTTGTGGTTGAGAGGAGCCAAGGAAGGGATCCTATGGAAGCTTTGTCCAATCCCTAGGAATTATAAATATCACTGACACATTGCTTCCTACTTGGCCGCAACCAGGAAGAGAAAGATTATTAAAATTGTTCCATGATTTTCAAGTGCAAAAACTTTTAACTTTTTGCCTTTACAAAAGTATTATGTAAACATATTTTCCTCCCACCTCTACCTTCTGGATTATTTTTTAGCCATAGGTAAATAAAAAATAACTGAACTTGCTAAGTGATCATCCTGCCACAATATGAGTAAATTATTTCTTTAAAATAACAAAATAAACTTTTCTAGTATTCTGGAGGAAGAACAAACAGGTAGAGACTGATAAAAAGTCACTTGGGGCAAATATGCCTCAATCTTTCTGTAGTATTTTCAGTTCATATCAACCATGGGGATTACAGCTTTAGTAAATATTTTGCCTCCATCGGATGATGATAACCCTGTGGGTTTTGTTGGCAATTTCATTTCTTGGCTCAACTTACTCTGAAATAAAGAAAAGTATGTTTACTTTTTAATTTTTTCAGTAATGCATTGTATGTTACATATAATGTTTGGATTTTATTAAGAAAAGGCAAGGAAAGTAATTTCCACAGGACTTTATTTACTATTCAGGTCTCTGAAAGTAAAGTTGGAAACAAAAAAATTCATCTTTCATGTTGCACGTTTTATTTTTTTTTAATTCCTACTCCTTTTTATTTAACTGGGCTGTTACAAGAAATGGGACTGTGAGCTTGACTCATAACATTGCTATGTCCTTAAATTTTTCCATGACCCATATTCTGGATTATCCCTTCAATGCTATTACGTAGTGAATAATTTTATGCCTCCCTGGGACCCAATGTTTCCATTACTGTTCTTTATCTCTGTGTCCCATTTCACAGGTTTTTAGCATGAAGTAGCCCTAAGAAGAAAATAATGTTTCAGAGGCTCTGAAAGCAAGAGAGATCCTAAAACCTCAAATCCCCCACTACACTTCAGCCTGTCTGCTAGTATGATAGTATCAATTTATTGCTGAAGATTATTATACATTTGAACCAAAGTGAAAAAAGAGGCCAAAATAGCTTCCCTACTCAACATTTCAGACAAACGTTATTTAGGCTGTGGTTAGCAAAATGAAACCAGGGGCATCATTTTCACCAAAAATTGGTGCCTTTCACCCTGAGCCCAGGGTGAAAGAGCTATTATCCAGAGCCACCATAAAATCATCTAGATGCTGACCTCTTACATCCAGGTTTTCTAGCAGTGATCTAATTCCTAGCACATCTGAAGCACAACTTCCCCTTTGCTCACCCCCATGGCTGCACAAGCAGTGGGGAAGTGGTGTTGAGGATGTCTGGAGGGGGAAGGACAAGAGATGACATCTGTTCCATCTCCTTTCCTCAGCCATTCTTGGGCAGATTGGCTTACATCTGAAAAATTTCCAGGCTTGTTTCCTCCAACATGGCTACCACGACAGGTAACCATGATTGTTAGTTAATCCCAGTTATTTAATCAAACACTAATCTAGGTGTTGCTGTGAAGGTATTTTGTAGATACTGTTAACATCCACAATCAGTTGACTTTAAATAAAGCAGTTACCCTTGATAAGTGGGGGGCCCTTATCCAATCAGTTGAAGGTCTTAAGAACAGAAAACTGAGGTTTCCTGGAGAAGAAGAAATTCCACAAGACTGAAACATCAACTTCTGCCTCAGTTTCTAGGCTGCCAGATTACCTGCCCTACAAATCTGGACTTGCAGCTCCCCCACAATTGTATGAAATCTACTCTTTAAGTCTCTTAGTATATGTATAATATACATATTATTTCTGTTGAACCCTGATACAGAACTTTATTCCATTCTTCCTCATTGGATTGTGTGCTGTGAATTAAGAGAAATAGTCATGAATAGACCAGCCTGTTCATATTGGGGGAACTATTGTTCTAAGAACTACGTTCAGTACTTGGGAGAATTCCTGGAGAAAACCAGAACATGTTTTAAATGCTTAGTTGTACAGTATTTGTACTTCGGCAAGATCTCAAATTTCTGCCTCAATTTTTTTGACACATGTTTATGACAGAAATTAGATATTTTTGTTATATGAACTCACAATCCTTAACAATATGACATATATTTGGGCATTTATGTATTTGGCTGTAATGGTGTTTAGGTATAGATGTACAGTTGTCCTTGGTATCCATGGAGAATTTGTTCCAGGACCCCCAAAGATACCAAAACCTGGGGATGCTCTTTTATATAAAATGGTATACTATTTGCACATAACCTATGCACATCTTCCCATATGTTCTAAATCATCTCTAGATTCTTTATAATACCCAATACAATATAAATGCTATGCAAATAATTATTAAACTGTACTATTCATAATAATGAAAAGAAAAAAAATGTCTGTATATGTTCAGTACAGACGCAATCATCCTTTTTTTCCCTTGAATATTTTCAGTTCACCCTTGGTTGAATCCATGGATGTGGAACTCAATGACAGGCAAGGTCAACTGCTTTTGATGTGATTATATGTAATCAGATCACTTGAGTTAATTTAAAATGAGTAATTCTTTTGAGATGAAGAGACCATTTTCTAGAAAATTTTGCAGAGACTTCAAAAACTAACTGATTTGTGAAAATGGAAAATGCTGATCAACAAGGATCATGTAAATAAGACTAACTTGAAACAACTGAACAGTGGAGCTCTTAAGGCACAAAGCTGGTTTGTTATGGCATGCTTTTAGAATCCTAAATACTGGGAGGCACCTATAATTTTTTAAAAATATTTTTGCGTGAAAAAGTTCTATCAAATCAGCTAATTTTCAACCATTAAATATTTACGAACTTCAGAAAGCACACAGTTATACAGATAAACCTCTCTCCATTCATCCTATGATGTTAGAGTTTCTAATTATCCTTAGCTGAACAAGATCACATTGCTTCTGTATTTCTAATAGTTTATATAAAGAAACAAGGGAAAATGCCAGATTCTAACAAAATAGGAAATAAAATTCTAATTCAATTAAAATTTAAATGACATATTTTTAAATTTAAATTTCTGACTAATCTTAGAATCATCTAGAATAAATGAATTAAATATATCTCTTTTGAAAACAGAATGTGAAACAAATGTCATGAAGTTAAAGGACGAGAGCGGCAGTCCCCAACCTATTTGGCACCAGGGACCGGTTTCATGGAAGAAAATTTTTCCACAGATGGGTTGGGGGGAGATGGTTTTGGGATGACTCAAGTACATTACATTTATTGTGCAAAATTTTTTTCTATTATTATCACATTGTAATATATAATGAAATAATTATACAACTCCTCATAATGTAGAACCAGTGACAGCCCTGAGTTTGTTTTCCTGCAACTAGACACTCCAATCTGGGGGTGATGGGAGACAGTGACAGATCATCAGGCAGTAGATTCTTACAAGGAGCATGCAACCTAGATCACATGAGCAGTTCACAAAGGGTTTGCACTCCTTTGAGAATCTAATGCAGCTGCTGATCTGACAAGAGGTGGAACTCAGGTAGTAATGCGAGCGATGGGGAGGGGCTGCAAGTACACATGAAGCTCTGCTCACTCTCCTGCTGCTGACATCCTGCTGTGCAGCCCGTTCCTAATGGGCCAGGGGGGCCAGTACCAGTCTGTGGCCCAGGGACTGGGGACCCCCAGAGGACTCTTCTATTTATTTACAACCGGTTAACTTTTGAGATGTGTTTTAAATCTGCTGCTTATTTTTATCAGCATTTATTCTGCTTTGCTCTCAGATCGAGAGTAAAAAAGAAGATATCCTTAATTTCTAAGCTTATATTAGCTTAAAATGGAATCCAAGAAATCGTATCAATTCTGTTATGGGAAGCAATATATTATGGTGGTGAAATCAACCAGAGCTGAGTACAAATCCTGGCTCTCCCACTTTCTAGCTGTGTGACTTTGCCAAATTAACCACTTGCAGCCTTAGTTTCTTCATATGTAAAATGAAGATAATATCTTACTTACTGAGTTATTGAAACACCATATAAAATCTTAAATATATATATTGAAAAGATTAATTGTACATATATCCACATGTCCATATTTTTACAAAAAGCATTAAGCATGGTACTTGGCAAGAGACACATGCTTGATAAATGGTAAACATTAGCCTCATCTTAAGAGTTTGGAAATTGCCTTTACTCAAAAGCATTAAAGTTCTAATCTAAGAAAATATATCTTCTCGTTCAATGTATTTCCAAACTAATGACGTTTAGAATGTCTAGTTATGTTTACTCGCCTTGTGAAACATAAAAGACAAAAGCTTATTATATAGGAACTTATTGGTTATAAGCCAACAGAAATGGACTAAAGTAGAAAATGAATTTATGGGAGAGAGTGAGGTACCCCAGGATACCTGGGAGAGATCAGGAATTGGGATATTCTGGGGAGTCTAGATAGCAGAGGCAGATGGATTTTTTTTTTCAGAGTTTTGCTGCTGCCATGATTTTATTAACAGTTTCAGTCATTTTGTCACTCAAGATTCAAACTTCAAAAGAGAACATCCAAGTGATCTAGATTGGTTGAGTGGAATTAGGACCCCTTTATCCACAGTCTCACCTTTGCCTTGCTCCCCCCAGAGCAAGTCAAATGGCTGTTACAGAGGAAGGATAAAGGGATGCCAATAATAAAACAAATACACTGTATGTACAGAAGTATTGCTTTATATGGTTTTTCAGAAATCATATGTGCTGATATTTACCATAATCACATATGGCCAGAAACTATGCTATTTCTTTAATGCCCCAATACACACAACACATTAACAATCATAGTAGAGATCTTGGGCTTGTGGGTAACTGTGATCCTCCTGAATAAACGAATATCACTGGGAAGTGGTAATGACAAATTTCCATTTCCACATTTATATTACAAGTGCATTGGGAAAATCTGCTTTCCTTCCCCCTCCCTTTTTCTATCTTGATTTGTTACCTTGGTTTCTGAAAGTGGCAAGAAGAGTGGCAATATCTTCCAGATCGAACTTTGAATTTGAATGAGCTTGTTAAGCAGGGAATAATGGTGCCTCCCAAAACCCACACAACAACCCAAACTGATTTGTTTATACTGGAAGTGTATGAATGATGCTGATTTACTTAAAATTCTGGTAGATGGAAAAATTGATGGAACACTAACACTGTCCAATTTCGACTTTGTTTAGCTTCTCAGCTATAGTCAAGTGGAAGCTTTTCTAATAGTAACAGAGAATTATATGAGATTATTTCTTTTAAAAAATCAGTAGTTTACTAGAGGAATTATAGCAATGTATGCTTACCAAGTGGTCACTTATTTCAGGAGACAGGAGTGGGTCACATCTTTTAGAGAGTTCCATTCTCTACTTGAAAAAGGGTTCATCAGCAGGTCTTCCCCAAATACTGAAATGCTAGGGAAACTATAAAGTTTCAAGGCAACTTTGTTCTTTGTACAAGTCACAGGGTTAGCAGATAAATGTATTACCAATGGGAGCAATGCAGAACAACAATTTTTATTTACTTTTCAGAGGTCAAATGTCCTTTTTTGCATTGTCTAGGGATGAAATAAACGGAACCCCTTTTAGAAAAGAATTTGACTTTAGTATTAAGGAAGTGCTCTATAACCTTGTATCCTCAACAGTAATAATCACTGATATCCCTGCCACAATGTCTATGCTTACTTAATCTAAACAGACCTCCCTATCAATTAATTTGTGCTAGGGAGTCAATAAATGAGGTTTGCGCTTCTGACAGTTTATACTGGGCCCTACTGGTTTAGATTTCAAAATAGTTTTCTGCATTTTTTTTTCTTGGTAGTCCATATTGGGAAAAGTTGAATGTGTTGGATTTTATATTTTTCAGATTTGCAAACATGTGTTGGATGTTTACATATCTTCTGCATGATGCCAATGTAGAAAAGTATTCCCTTACAAACTTCTTGCAGAAGAGAAGGATTAGCAAGGGGATTGAAAGCATAAATAACTACTTTTTCCACAAGACAAAGTAAGCCACGAAATACAATCAGTACCAGTACTTAAATTACCTGGAATAAACTTAAATAACCATCTGGGCTTCTATATTGGTGCCAGGATTTTTCAGAACAAGGTGGATGTGGTTTTACTTTCCATATAAAATAAATATACCCTATACAAATTTTAATATATATTTTTGTAACCTTAGAAGAATGAGACACATTTCACATTTGTGGCTCACCTCATATATCTTCATCCATCTTTACAAATAAAATTAATTTCTTAATCCTTAGCCACATTCAAAAATTTAAATTCCAGTTTTACTTTTGATTATAACTGATATAAATGCTAAGAGGGGTCCTACTATTTTTGTACCTTGTTTTCTCAGTCTTTACAACAGCAACATTTTTTTATGTGCTCCAAGACAAAGATTTTTTGACTCTTGATAATGATTTCAAGTGTTACGTAACTACCAGTTGTTATTTGATTTTTAAAATCAGCCATATCCTGAGGACTATGAAAGACATGTGACCACAATATTTGAAAATTTAACTGAAATTTGTTACAACCAAAAATGGGCCTGCTAAGTTGTAAGAGGGTCTGAGGAAAACCTCTTACCTTTTAGTGGAGTATTTACTTTGAGCCTAATTGATGTGAAATTAGAAAATGTTAAAGAAAGATCTTACTTAAGAAATGAAAAACAAATAGAGGAGAAAAACAGAAAAGTGTTGTCTTTTGGGACCTGTCACTTAATCAACCCCTAGGATCTGTTCTTTGGTAGCATTTTTACCTTGGAATTAGGATTTATCTATAGTAAGTCACATGCTCCTTCCATTCCAACTATACTTATTAGAGAATTGAAAATTTTAAAATTTTACATGTCAGTATTTGTCAGAGGTCCAGCCATGAAAGAACTGTGGTGCAAATTAAAACAGATAACCAAATCATCACCCAACACTCTGACAGAATATCACCTCTTGTCCCATTAAGGTTTTACATTACCCAGGATGATTCCTGGTCAAGAATGGGGACAGCAACACTGACCATAGTCCTAAGCTCTTAAAAGCCTATACATTAAGAATTAAAATAGAAAGGTGAAAGAAAAGTTAGGAAAGATTAAATAATGATAGCACATAAATTTGAGAAAGTATGAAAGCAAGAATATAGATGACATATGCCATGTCAGGTATGACAAAAATTATTTTAACAACAGAGCTGTGTCCTGTGTGCATAACATAATACAGGAGAAAGGAGATAAGGAGAACCTGCTGTCTGCCTTCAAAATGCTTATCAGGTTGCAGGGTGCAAAATAAAGCAACTAACAGGATAAGGCAGGATATGATAAATATAATATATAATTCAGAGACGTGTGCACAGAGTTCTAGACTTGGGTTCAAATTCCTAATTTGCCATATACAATGAATGAGTACAGCATTCTGGTTAGTACTTAAGCTGTGGACTTAGACAAACGTATCAGTCATGGTTCAACCAGAGAAAAAACACCATTAGCAGATCTGTGTTAAAAGATGCACTGCTAAGAATCAGTGTACATGATTGTGAGTCTGGTAAAGCAAGTGTGAAGTCCTTAGGATAGGCCATCATGAAGGGCAGGCTGATCTCCTAGGCAGCTGAAGTTGTAGTTCATAGGCAGAATTTCTTCTTCAGGGAAGCCTCTGCTCTACTCTTCTGCCTTTCAACTGTTTAAGCCAGGCCACCCAGATTATCTAGGATAATCTCCCTTACATAAAGCCAACTAACGATGGACATGAATCACACCTACAAAATACCCTGCAATAACACCTATGCTAGTGTTTGACTGTATACTACACTGGAGACTATAGTGTACGGTCAAACTGACACATCAACCTCACCATCAAAACAAGCCTGGATGAAGTTCTCCACACTACCACTACCTAGCTGTGCATGGCCTCCAGAAAGTTACAAAATGTCTTTAAATCCTTATTTTCTCATCTGTAAAATGAGAATAGTAAGAGTAACTACCTCAAAGAAGTACTGTGAAAAATTAAATAAAATGTGAATGCTCCCTGTAAAGTGGGCCTAGCAATGTGCTCGGCACACGATAGTCAGTAACCATTACCATCATTACCATGTTCACCCTCACTATCTGTAGATGAAGTTGGCAAATTAGTCCCTTTCTCTGAGCTTCAATTTCCTCATCTGTAAAATCAGCACATTAATACCTAAAACAGGAGCGACAGGAGTATTAAATGAATATATATTACAGGTGATTTTTAAAAAATTGTACCAAAGGTGAGTTAGCCACTAGGAAATTGTGACACTTAACATATTCTAAAACACATTTTCTAAAAATTTAACCAGGAATTATAGTCACAGAATTTTTAAAGTGAGTCTGGTTCATAATGGTTTCTTACATATCTTGCCTCTAGTTTTGTAGTAGAAATTATTTGGTGTCATGTAGGTACAGTCAAAGAGCAATTCATACATACACACACACACACACACACACACACACACACAACAGAATTTATGGATTTTTTAAAAAATAAAAGCTTTCATCAATATAGGACATTTTAGGAAAATATTTTAGGATATTATCCTAATATTAGTTTAATTATACCTTTAAAAATAACTTTAAAGAAGTTATGACTTAGCTGTCATAGCTGGGGATAAGTCCATGTGAGTTAGAACCCTAGCTACACTGCTTTCTAGCTGAATGAATTGAGGCAAGTTACTTAGCTTCCCACCTAATAAATCTCTTCATCTTTGAGGCCCAGGGTAGTGACAGTACCTACTTTACAGGGTGTTGTGAGGACTTAAAAAGCTGATACCTGTAAAGTGTTTAGAACCTCCCAGTATACAGGTGTCAGAGCTCTGAAAAGATCATTTAATGACCTCCTGGAAAGTCAACTAGATGGCTTCCTGTGTGAAATATTACACACTTCCTCCAGGCTAACAGAAAAGGCTGTTAGAACACGTCTTCCAAATTAAAATTTCTTCATTCCCGCATAAAGGACAATTTGGCAGTAGCTATTAAAATTCCATCTGCAAACATCTCTTCCCCAGATCCCCCAACCTCCCACTGGAGTTTATTCTGCTTGCATAGATCTGTATACAGTCATGCATTGCATAACAACAGACTGCATGTGAGACAGTGTCCCATAAGATTACAACTAAGTTGAAAAATTCCTATTACCTAGTGATGATGTAGCCATCATAATGCCATAGCACGATGAATTACTCATGTGTTTGCGGTGATGCTGGTGTAAACAAACCTACTGTGCTGCCAGTCATATAAAAGTCTAATACACACAATTATGTATAGTACATGGTACTTTATAATGATAATAAGTGGCTATGTTACTGGTTTATGTATTTACTATAATTTTCATCACTATTTTAGAGCATACTATTTATAATAAAAACGTTAACTGTAAGGGAGCCTCAGGCAGATCCCTCAAGAAGTATTCCAGAAGAAGCCATTTTTAATCATAGGAGATCATAGCTTCGTGCATGTTACTGCCCCTGAAAACCTTCCAGTGGGACAAGATGTGGAGGTAGAAGAGAGTGATACTGACGATCCTGACCCCATGCAGGCCTAAGCTAATGTGTGTGTTGTTCACGTCTTAGTTTTTGACAAAAAATTTTAAAAGTAAAAAAAAAAAAAAAAAAATAGAAAAAAGCTTATAGAATAAGGATATTAAGAAAGAAAATATCATTATACAGCTGTATAATGTGTTTGTGTTTTAAGCTAAGTATCATTAAAAAGTCAAAAAGTTTAAAAAATTAAAAGTTTATAAAGTAAAAAAGTGACCACAAGCTCAGGTTAATTTATTTAAAAAATTACATTATTTTTATAAATTTGGTGTAGCTTAAATGTACATTGTTTGTAAAGTCTACAGTAGTATAATGTCCTAGGCCTTCACATTCACTCACCATTCACTTACTGAGAATCACCCAGAGCAATTTTCAATCTTGTTACTGTGGTTCATAGTAAGTGCCCCTATACATGTATGCAATTTTATATCTTTTATACTCTATTTTTACTGTACATTTTTTATGTTTAGATATATAAATACCTACCATTGTGTTGTAATTTTCTACAATATTCAGTGCCATAAGATACTGCACAGGTTTGTTACATATACCATATAGCCTAGGTATGTAGCAGGGCTATACTATCTAGGTATGTGTAAGTACACTCTATAAGGTTTGTACAATGATAAAATCACCTAACAACACATCTCTCAGAAGGTGTACCCATATGTTAAGTAACACATGACTGTATATAATCACATTGTAGCAAAATATAGAAAACAAACCCAGCACCATCAATAGAGGACTTGATTGTCTCGCATTATGGTATGTAATGGAGTACTATTCAGCTATGAAAAGGGGTAAGGAAGCTTTTCATATACTGATATGTGAATATATCTAAGACATAATAAATGAAAAAGCAAAGAATTTAAAAAGTATAAATGGGTGGGGTGGGAGCTATATAGTCATTATATACTATATATATATATATATATCTGTTTATATTCAGATAAACTCTAGAATACAAAAGAAACCAGTAATGTTAGCAATTTGTGGTAGTAGGAGATTGGATGAGACCTAGTGAATGGGGGAATAAGGCTTGGAGCAACAACAGAAACAGCATACCTTTTTATATTTTTATTTTTGAATCAAGTGAATGTGTTTTCTGTTTTAAAAATAGATTATAACACAAGTAATTTAAAGATACCTGATGGGTCAGTTGTCACAAAACTGCTGTCACAGACCCCACCAAGACTTAATAATGATTTATTCTTAAAGACCTACAGCTAAGCTGAAACTAAGCTGATCCAAGCTAGGCTCAACTGAGAGACTCTGCTTCAGGCTTCAGTGCCTAGGATAACTCTGCGTCTTACTCAGATCTGTAGGTCAACTCCCCCATGACTATTATTCTCCTTGGACCAGCAGAAACAGAGGCACAAGGTAGCTAATGGAAGCATGCAAGGGTTCTTAAGTCCTATGCTAAAAAATGGCACAACTGCTAACCATATACCATTAGCCAAAGCGAGTCAAGGGTTGAGGAAGTACACTCTACCCACAAGGAAGCTACGGCAAAAGTATGAATTTGGGGGAGGGACCAATGATTCAATCCATCTAGTTGATAACTAGACAACCAGAAATATTCTAAATTAGAACTGTGAATCACAGTTCTAAGAAGTAGCAAAGAGTAGGTGTAAATTTTCTAAACTTGAACGCTCTATGCATGTCACATCTTGTCCTGAAGAGTTGTATCATCACTGCCTATATGGATCATGAATTGAATGGAATAGAGACTTATAAATTCATAGGACTGGAAGAGACTTCGGACCATATGTTACCCTATGTCTTTTACAGATAAGACAACTGAGGCCCAGATAAATTAAGTAAAATTAGGATAAACAAGGAGCTATAAGTTAAGTTGAACAAAAACAGAAGGACTAAAAAAGAACTGTAACCCCTAAAGCACAATTACTTATTTTGGGTAAGGACCCATTGTTAAAAAAAACATAAGAAGTACATCAAAAGACCTTGTTAAATGCATGATGTAAAAGATTGATTGATTAAAGTTTCCTTAAAGTCCTGGTAATGGGCTGATCTTGGAAACCAAGAGAACGTACTGCAATGACATTAACTACCAACGGCAACTACAGTCATAAATCAGGACAGATTTTATGCATAGTATAGAACTCTGATTTAGAGCTAGATCTCAAACGTATGTGAATAATAACAGTGTATATTACATTATTATTTTGAAATTTTTCATTAGTTGTTTTTAATTTAAAAGACTTCAAAGGTATATGAGAAAGTAAATCTTTCTCCTATACCAGACACCCAGTACATCTCCCCCCAAGCAAAATACTGTATTACTAGTTTCTTATGTATTATTCCATAAATGTACTATGCATTCTAGGTTTATGTAGTTAAATATATAGAGTATTTGCATTTTACTCTAAGAATGTATTTCTAAACCCTTGGCATCATTCAATATTTATTTTCCCATAACAAGTATTATTTTTTTCAACCAGCTAAAGATGCAACGGCATTAAAAGCGATTTACAATTCATTAGGCACACCAGCTTAAAAAATTATGCAATCCTACTTAATTCTTTTTAATTTGGGGTAATTCACAATATATCATTTATATGGAAATGCAAAGCACATAAAATAGCCAACAGTCTAGAAGAACAAAGTAATCAGAGTTACGTTATCTAATTTTTGAGACTTACAATATAGCTATGGTGACCAAGACAGTGTGGTACTGTGTGGTACGGACACAAGGATAGGAGAATAAGTTAATGGAACATGACACAACATATTCTTGGCAGCCTCATCACACTAATAATTGTGACTGAGCTAATAATTCACTAAATCCACTAAATCTTTCTCATCTGGGACACTATGTACCCATGTCAGCCTCATCCTCACTTTGCCAGTTGATGATTTCACAAAGTATAGGACTTTACATTTTATTACAACTATATTTTATCTTATTAGTTGTTGCCTTTCTTTTCAGCCAAGAGCTTTCTGGATATTGATTCTATCATTTAATATATTCTCTATCTCTTCATGAACCTTAATGTCTGTGAATTTGGTAATTATATTATATAGCCTTCTTTCCGTTGCATTAATAAAGACCAAATTTAAACTGACCTAAACCAAACAGGAAATTTCATAATCAAAAAGTCCATTGTAAACTCAGATACAACTGGATGCTGTAATTTAATATCACCTGGAAGTCCTCATCAGAGTAATCAGGCCAGAGAAAGAAATAAAAGGCATCTAAATAGGAAAAGAAGAAGTCAAACTATCTCTCTTCATGGACAATATGATTCTATACCTAGAAAACCTTTAAAACTCCACCAAACAGCTCCTAAAACTGATGAACAACTTCAGTAAAGTTTCAGGATACAAATTCAATGTACAAAAATCAGTAACATTTCTATATACCATATAATGACCAAGAATTATTATTACCAATAATGACCAGTCTGAGAGTCAAATCAAGAACACAATCCCATTTACAATAGCCACAAAGAAAATGAAATAGCTAGGAATATGACCAATCAAGAAGGTGAAAGATTTCTACAAGGAAAATTATAAGACACTGCTGAAATAAATCAGAGATGACACAAAGGAATGGAAAAACATTCTGTTAATGGATTGAGAGAATCAATATTGTTAAAATGGTCATACTGTCCAAAGCAATTTACAGATTCAATGATATTCCTGTCAAACCACCAATGTCATTTTTTACAGAATTAGGAAAAAAATCTAGGCTTGGTGTGGTGGCTCACGCCTGTAATTCCAGCACTTTGGGAGGCCATGGCAGGCAGATCACTTGAGGTCAGGAGTTCAAGGCCAGCCTGGCCAACATGGTGAAACCCAATCTGTACCAAAAATTAGCCAGGTGTGGTGGTGGGCACCTGTAATCCCAGCTACTTGGGAGGCTGAGGCACAAGAATCGCTTGCACCTGGGAGGCAGAAGTTGCAGTGAGCTGAGATCATGCCACTGCACTCCAGCCTAGCTGACAGACAGAGACCCTGACACACACAAAAAAAAAAAAAAAAAAAAAATTTAAATTCATATGGAACCAAAAAAAAGAGCTTGAATAGCCAAAGCAATTTTAAGCAGAAGAACAAAGCCAGAAGGATCACACTACCAGACTTCAAACTATACTATAAGGCTACAGTAACCAAAAAAGCATGGCACTTATACAAAAACAGATGCATAGGCCAATGGAATAGAATAGAAAACTCAGAAGTAAAGCCCCGTGCCGGTAACCATCTGGTCTTTGACAAGGCTGACAAAAACAAGCAATGGGAAAACGATTCCCTATTCAATAAATGGTGCTGGAATAACTGGCTAGCCATATACAAAAGAATGGAACTAGACCCTTACCTTTCACCATATACAAAAGTCAACTCAAGATGGATTGAATACTTAAATGTAAGACCTCAAACCATAAAAATACTAGAAGAAAACCAATAAAATACTCGTCTGAATATCGACTTTGGCAAATAATTTTTGACTAAGTTCCCAGTAGCAACTGCAACAAAAACAAAAATTAACAAGCTGGATCTAATTAAACTAAAGAGCTTCTGGACAGCAAAAGAAACTATCAACACAGTAAACAGCCTACAGAATGGAAGATAATATCTGCAAACTATGCATCCAACAAAGATCTAATATCCAGAATCTATAAGTGACTTCAGTCAACAAGCAAAAAACAAAAAACCTCATTAAAAAATGGGCAAAGTGGAGATCCAAGATGGCCGATTAGTAGCAGCTCAGGATTGTAGCTCCCACTGAAAGCGCAGAGAGTGAGTGGACGCCACATTTTCAGACGAATTTTTATTGCCCACGGACCAAGAGATTCTTGGCAGAGGAGCCCCACGGGTCGTCAGCGCGACTCTTTTGGACGGCGCGGCCGTTTTGCAGGCGCCCGGCACAGCGGTTCTCAATCTGGAGTATACGGGACTGAGTGCCCTTTTGGTTGGCGTTTGGAGCTCCAGGAAGGTAAAGTCTCCCATTCAGCTGATTGAAAAGAGGACTGACCTGGGGGAACCATACCGGGAGATTCCCGGGCAGAAAAGCACCACGAAATCTTAACGCCGCTGTTTCAGCCGGCGTAGTGGGTCGCCGCAGGGGAAGGCTGGTCCCCACCTCCACAAGAAAAAAAAGAAACAGCAGTTGGAACTGCTGAGGATTGAGAGTTTCACAGCAAGTACAGCTCAACCCGGGAAGGTCCAGCTCTGTGGGGGGGAGGGGCATCCACCGAAGGAAAATTAAGAAGTAGAAAAAACTTTATCACCAACAAGCTGGACGTCCACTCAGAGACCTAATCTGAAAGTCAGCAATCACACAGACGACAGGTGGATAAATCCACAAAGATGGGAAGAAACCAGCTCAAAAAGGCTGAAAACACCCAAAATCAGAATGCCTTTCCTCATACAGAGGATTGCAGTGCCTCATCACCAATTGAACAAGGCCTGATTGAGAATGAATGTGAGGAATCAATAGAATCAGGCTTCAGAAGGTGGATAATGAGAAACTTCTGTGAGCTAAAAGAACATGTTCTAGCCCAATGCAAGGAAACTAAGAACTTTGAAAAAAGGTTTGACAAAATGTTAACGAGAATGGACAATTTAGAAAGGAATATAAATGAATTAACGGAGCTGAAAAACACAATACAAGAACTTCGCGAAGTATGCACAAGTTTTAACAGTCGAATTGATCAAGCAGAAGAAAGGATTTCAGAGGTCGAAGACCAACTTAATGAAATAAAACGAGAAGACAAGATTAGAAAAAAAGGGTAAAAAGGAATGAGCAAAGTCTCCAAGAAATATGGGACTATGTGTAAAGACCTAATCTACGTTTGATAGGTGTACCTGAATGTGACAAAGAGAATGAATCCAAGCTGGAAAATATTTTTCAGGATATTACCCAGGAAAACTTTCCTAACCTAGCAAGGCAAGACAATACCCAACTCCAGGTAATACAGAGAACACCACAAAGATATTCCTCAAAAAGAGCAACACCAAGGCACATAATCATTAGATTCATCAGGGTTGAAACAAAGGAAAAAATACTACGGGCAGCCAGAGAGAAAGGTCAGGTTACCCACAAAGGGAAGCCTATCAGACTCACAGCAGATCTCTCAGCAGAAACCCTATAAGCCAGAAGAGAGTGGGGGTCAATATTCAACATCCTTAAAGAAAAGAACTTTCAACCCAGAATTTCATATCCAGCCAAATTAAGTTTCATAAATGAAGGAAAAATAAAATTTTTTACCAACAAGCAAGTACTCAGAGATTTCGTTACCACCAGGCCTGCTTTACAAGAGCTTCTGAAAGAAGCACTATATACAGAAAGGAACAACCAGTATCAGCCATTCCAAAAAACCCATCAGTAAGCTGCATCCAGACCCATCTCACATGCAAGGATATAGAGAGACTCAAAACAAAGGGATGGAGGAAGATTTGCCAACCAAATGAAGAGCAAAAAAAAAAAAGCAGGAGTTGCAATTCTCATCTCTGTTAAAATAGACTTTAAAGTAATAGAAACCAAAAGAGATAAGAAGGACATTGTATAATGGTAGAGGGATCAATGTAACGGGAAGAGCTAATGATCCTAAGTCTATGTGCACCCAATATAGGAGCACCCAGATACATAGGGCAACTTCTTGGTGACTTACAAAGAGACTTGGACTCCCACACAATAATAGTGGGAGACTTTAACACTACATTGTCAATATTGGACAGATTAATGAGACAGAAGGTTAACAAGAATACCCGGGACTTGAACTTAGACCTCGAACGAGTAAACTTAATAAACATTTACAGAACTCTCTACTCCAAATCCACAAAACATACCATTTTTTTCAGTAACATAGCACATTTATTCTAAAAGTGACCACATGGTTGGGAGTAAATCACTCCCCAGCAATTGCATAGCATTCCACAGGTTTAAATGAAATATTGGTTGGCTGTTTGTTATTTTCCTCCCTTATTCCTTCCTGTCTCCATTGTATAACACAACTATTAGTATAAAAGAGCTTTTTAATATCCATTTCTAGACTGTATTCTAGCCTGGGCAATAGAGCAAGATTCCCATTCTCTCTCCCCTCTTTTTCTTCTTCTTTTCTCTTTCTTTCATTCTCTTTTTCTTCCTTCTTTCTCTCTCTCTCTTTCCTTTTCTAAAAAATAAAAATAAAAAAAAATTTAAAAAAATGGGCAAAGTATGTGAACAGACACTTCTCAAAAGAAGACATATAAGTAGCCAGCAAACATGAAAAAAAAATGCTCATCATCACTAACCATCAGAGAAATGCAAATCAGAACCACATTGAGATAGCATCTCACACCAGTCAGAATGGCTGTTTTTAAAAAGTCAAAAAATAACAGATGATGGTGAAAATGCAGAGGAAAGGGAACATTTACACACTGTTGGTGGGAATGTACATTAGTTCAGTCACTGTGGAAAGCATTTTGGAGATATCTCAAAGAATTCAGAACTACTATTTGACCCAGCAACCCCACTACTGGGTATCTGTCTGAATAAAAATAAATCATCCTACCAAAAAGATAAATTCACTTGTATGTTCATTGCCATGCTACTTAAAATAGCAAAGACATAAACCAACCTAGGTGCCCATCAATGGTGGATTGGATAAAGAAAACGTGGTACATACATATCATGGAATACTATGCAGCCATAAAAAGAATGAGATCATGTACTCTGCAGCAACATGAATACAGCTGGAGGCCATTATCCTAAGCAAATTAACACAGCAACAGAAAACTAAGTACTACATGTTCTCACTTAAAAGTGGGAACTAAACACTGAGCACACATGGACATAATCATGGGAATCAATAAACACTGTGGACTAATAGAGGTGGGGGTGGGCACAGTTTTAAAAACCTATTGGATACTATGCTACCTACTACCTGGATGATGGGATCCATACTCCAAACTTCAGCATCGCACAATATACCCATGTAACAAACTTACATATGTACTCCTTGTATCTAAAATAAATGAAGTTTTTAAAAAACAAAACAAATAATATCACAAGGATTCTCCTGCTCTCTCCATGCCTCAGCATTGTTTCCCTCCATGTAGGCTTGAGCTTCTCATTAAAATTATGTCAGCAAAATATTTGAGCCTATCTGTCATTGGCCTGAATTGAGTCACTTGTTTATTTCAGAACCAATCAGCATGGTTAGGAAAGTGTATTTCTCTAATTGTCTTGGTTTGTTTTGAATAGCATGCTTATCCCTGAAACCATGGATGAAATAAGCCTCTCTTCAACCACATGGATTAAAGAGTGAGGAAGGGAAAAGGTGCCTTCCCCCTCAAAAAACAGAGCATTATAAGCAGGTTGTAGGAGGAATAGATACTAGAAAAAAAGAAAAAATGACATATACATATAGCACTCATCTAAGTTGCTAACAAAAAAAATAATATGTATAACCAAATGAAAAAATAAATAAGGAGCATATAAACATAAGCATATTATCTTCAAAAATCATCTGGTTTTGGATTTGGTTTTAGAGTATAGTAACAGGAAAAGTGAATGGGGATAGATATAAAGGAAGTAGGATTTCACCTCCATATACTCAATAGCGTTTGATAATTGCCCTATTCTGTTTACATTTAATCAAAAAAAACTGGAGAAGTTGGAGAAGGTCTGTATCTTAGCTCAGGTTGTTATAACAAAATACCATAGACTGTGTGACTTAAACAACAGGCATTTATTTCTTACAGTTTTGGAGGCTGGGAAGTCCAAGATCAAGACGCCAGCTGATTCAGTTTTGGTGAGGGCATTCTTTCTGGCTTGTGGACAGCCACCTTTTCACTGCAGTCTCACATGGCCTTTCTTCAGTGTGTGCACATCTTCCTCTTCTTAAAAGGGCACTAATCTCATCACGTCACAAGAGCCCCACCCTCATAACCTCATCTAAACCTAATTACCTCCCAAAGGGCTCACCTCCAGATACCATCACATTGGAGGCTAGAGCTTCAATATAGCAATGTTGGGGGAGATACAAATATTCAGTCCATAACAGCCTGCAAAACAGTTATAACTAAATTCAAAAGTCAAATAAATAGCCAAAGAAATGAAGTTTATTTTGTCATTCTTCACACAGTGAAAGTCAACAGAATCAAAGATGGTTAATCCAGTCTTGTACCCAGAAAGAGCATTAGTCTTAGGGAAGCTTAATCTGCACATACAACGAAAAAAACACTCTAGTACCACCTCCAAGTTTTCTTGCTTTGAACAGGAACTAGTAGTAAATTCAACAAATCAAGGGAAAAACCTCAAAGGGTATTGTTCAGCTAAATTCTGTCCCATAGGCAGGAAGTCCAAGCACAAGTGATTACACTTAATGGAAGCAAACTGGTCAATTAATTGAAGAATATGACATTTAAACCACCTTTTAAAATCCACAAGAATATCTCATAATTATGTGATTGAGGGAAGCTGGAAGTACAAGATATAAAATGGGTGATGCCAAAAAAGAAAATAAAATTATAGGTTATTATGCCAATCAGGGCTTTTAAAAATATGTTTTTAAAGGTTAGATATTTAGCTATTGCAAGGCTGTCATTTTCATTTGTTGGATCCACAGAGTAAAAACAGGGTATGAGAAGTGTTTCCTGCAATGTCTAGTTCTTAAAATATAAAAAAGAATTTAAAACGTATAGAAAGTATTAAGGAAATAAGTAATCCTGCTTAAAACATGCTAAAGAGCCCTGTCCAAGCACTGTATATTCACCATGGTTTTGCTTCAAGGTCAGTCTCACTGACTGAAGTTTTCAAGTTTAGCACGTGTTCTGATAACAGCAACAGCAGACACAACATATTCATGGTGCCCCAGAACAAAGTGACACCCCTACCCCTGGCATCAGAAGGTTTGATTTCTAAGCCCCATTCAGCCAGAGTCAGCAGATAAATCACTTAATTCTATGAAAGAGGACTACCACTGAGCCAAACTGATGGAGAGGAACAGGGGGAGCAATTGTGCTCAACAACACAGCAGATAACCTGGGCTCGCAGCCCGCATGTGGCCCAGGATGGCTTTGAGTGTGGCCCAACGCAAATTCATAAACTTTCTTAAAACATTATAAGATTTTTTTTTTTTTGCGATTTTTCTTTTTTAGCTCATCAGTTATTGTTAGTGTTAGTGTATATCATATGCGGCCCAACACAATTCTTCTCTTCTATTGTGGCCCAGGGAAGACAAAAGATTAGACACTCCTGCTAAGTACAACATTCTGAAGATATGTCCTAGTCAGATATTTTCATTGACCATCCCATCTCCAACTAGTCCTTCATAACTTCTAATGTGACTTAGGATATTTAAACAGGGTTATAAGGTGAACTTGCACAGTCATAATCCAAATCTATATTAATCCATTAGTGGAAAAAATGTCTGTCAACCAGTTAAACTTAGGTATTCACTCATTATTTTAAAAATCGCATTTTTGTGAAGAATAAACTGATATTGATAATATTGAGTAACTCAAAATCTAAGATGTATATAAACAATATTAACAATGATACAATACCTTATTTTTAGTTTTGTCTTAAAAGTCAAAAATGAAACTAATTTTATTTTCTGTACATCTTGATGTTCATTAAGTTTATTGTACTATATTTATCATACTCTAGAGTATGCATTATGTTGTACTCTTGTTTTTAGTTTTTCTTGTTTCTCCAATTTTTAAGAAGAGATTTTATTTTTAGAACAGATTTACATAAAATTTACATAAAATTGTGAAGATAGAATTCCCATATTCCCTACAACTAGTCTCCCCTGTCACTAACACCTTTAAATGGTTTATTTTAGTTTGAATTGCTTTTATTTTCACTTGGTTTTTATTTTTAATCAATGTAACTGATATATGTGATAATATAACCAAATAGTACTAAAAAGGTGATAATCAAATTCATCAGTCTTTGCTGCATTGTTCCCCATGATAATCATTTTCATTTGTATAGCTATTTCTTCCAGTGACTTCTGTTTCTAAATAATGTATATATACTGAAATTCCTTAATTTATCAGGATTAGGATATCTGATCATTTTTTTCAAATGCTTCATTAGATCACACACCAATCAACAGTACTTTCTAACCCTTCTAGTGTTACCAGAATCCATCCATTTCTTCCCCCTATTTCTATTTCAGAGTGTCCATTCTCTTATTCCAGTCTGCAACTGGTAGGCTCTCTAGGATTGATGCCTAGCTGAGATTTTCTTCACCAATTTCCTCTGCTGCATCCCCTGTCTATCTCTTGGACTCTGGGGCTTCATCTTTCTCGAGTAGTGCCCTCATTCTGTTGGCACAGATATATCAGTTGTTTCCCAAGACTCAAAGGAGATGATTTTTTTAAACTTTCCTTTATCTAAAACTGTTTTTATTCTGCCCTCACAACTGATTAATGGCTTTGCTAAGTATAGAATTCTAGAGTGAAAAACAATTTCTCTCAGAATTCTAGTGGCATTACTCCACTGCCTTCTATCACCAATATTTCTGGTGAGATATCCTCTGCCATTCAATGTACGGTGTGTGACCTGGTCTTTCTGGAAGCTGGCAGCATTTTCTCTTTAATCCTAGGGTGCTAAGAATTTTTGAAGAGTTGCTTTACAAGGGTCTCTTCATTCACTGTCCTAAGCACTTAGTGGGCCCCTTCAACTTGGAGACTTGTGTTCTAGCATCTTCCTGTTTTCTATATTCAAAAATTTTGTTGAAATCTATCTGTTAAAGACCACATTCCCAAATTTTGCCAGAAGTTTTTTAAGTTAACTTTTTTTTTTTTTTTTTTTTTAGTGTATACTCAATCATCAACTCTATTGGCATGAATATTGACTTTGAAATATGACCTAAAACTTTGGAATATAGAGCATTTCAAGCCAAATAATAAAGGTACTTGAAGTAAACCTGATCACTTGAGCTGAAGTTAGCCAGTTTATCCCTCTGTCTCCCCACATAATTGCCAGCATAGGACTGCTTAAGTAGATTAGGGAACATTTATATTAAAAAAAATCATGTTATTTTGTCATGTTGTTGTTCTAAACCATTTGAGAATAAGTTGAAGACATAAGGACCTTTACCACTAAATATTTCAGTGTGCATTTCCTAGGAACAAGTCATCCTTTCACATAATGCTTCTACATTTATGACCAGTAGATTGAAGGAACAAGATATGCTCTTGCTAAAATTAGCCATAAACATAGGAATTCTGTATATAATGTATCTACACTGGACATGGTCCAAGGAGATTTAATGATAACAATTAAGCAAGGCCTTTTTGTAATATGATTGCACTTCTTCTTTTATCCTATGACAGAGTCCCCATAAAGCTCTAAAATATAGCACATGGCATGACCATCCAACATCCAGAATGGTTTCTAAAGCCCAAATCAACTTACATCTTATTACTGGTCTTCGATATGCAAAGAATTCTAACGTGCTATATTTAAATGTTGGTTTGTTCTGAATGTATGCCACCCCTTCTTCTTACTCTATTTTAAAAGCTGGAGCTGTCCTAATTTATGAGTATGAAAAAAAGATGACTGTATTTGGACTTGCTATTTAAAACTCCTGAATATAATTCTTTCCTTCATATGTGTTTTGGAATTTTCCCCTATCAGAAAGTTTATCAGGGTCAAGATCTGAGAATTGAAAATGTTCTATACAAAGGAAATGTGGTTTACCTAAATCTTATAACTGTGGTGACTTAAAAACTCCTTTCTAGTATTCAGCAAGGATTTTAGACAAATTTCATTGAAATAACTATTTTAATTCTAAATAATCAACACCATCAACACAACTAAGGTATTAAAGAAGAACCAATTTTTAAATGATCTCTGTCAACTAGAATAATTGTAATTTTTTACTGTAAAACAAACTGTGCAAGCAATCACAATGAGAATATTTATAAAAACTTGATAAAATTTGTTTGTTTGTTTTTTAAGAGACAGAATCTTGCTCTGTCACCCAGGCTAGAGTGCAGTAGTGTGATAATGGCTCACTCCAGCTGTGAACTCCTGGGCTTAAGCAATCCCCACGGCTCAGCCTCTCAAGTAGCTGGGACTACAGATGCCTGTCACCATGACTGGCTAATTTATTTGATTTTGTTTTTAGAGATGGGAGCTTGCTACATTGCCTAGGTTGGTCTTGAACTTCTGCCCTCAAGCAATACTCCTGCTTTGGCCTCCCAAAGTGCTAGAATTACATGCATGAGCTACTGTTCCTGGTCAAAATTTGAAAATAAATACTAAGAAAATGAATGTCAACTCAGTGAAAAGGCAGTATATTACCATAAGAAAGATTGAGAGAAAATGAGTTAAATAGATATCTAAAATATTTATTATTTCAAAGATAAACAAATATTGCAAAATTATTCATAGCAGCTTTGCATTTTTATGACAGATGAAGGTCAGTGCTCCTTTCACTTAAAAGTGTTCAACAACACCTTAACCAATATAGTGGGCATCTATTGTTTGTGTCTGCCAGGCATTCACTCCATGTGGAGATGGAGAGTTTCTCAGTCAGAAAACCTTGCTCTCCCCTGGCTTCAGGAGCTAAGACAGTCCCTGGGCCAGTCAATCTTCATACCTTCTTCTGTTCACAAAGATTGGTGGCAAGGGGTGAGTTTTACACCCAAGCTAAACCAGGGTCCCCAGATGAGATCCAGTATATGGATCCCAAAGAGTCTCTCTTCCTCTGATTTCAACTTACAAAGACCAGCTAAGACTAGAGCAGCCACTGGCCATCTTTGACTACCACATGCAAAGGACCCGACCCAGAGAAATGATAAATTGAGTGACAGAGGACAAGAGAGCCAGGAGTCCTACTAAGGCCCTGAATTCAGCTAGACTAAAGGTAATTCCACACCTAAACTTCCTAGTTAAAAGAACCAATGAATTCTTCTTTTTGCTTGAGCTAATTTGAGCTGGATTTCTGTCACTTGCAACCAAGCATCCTAATAGATCAGACAAGGCCTTTTCAAAACACATGGTAAAATTTAGGCTCATATAAATACACTTGAACAATAGTGGCTCCTAAATGGTACATTTGCCAAATAAAGATTATAAAGTTATATGAATATAATATAAGCTTAATTTTCTTATAACTTTGTAGACATTTCCATTACTCACATATAAGCAGCCCCAGATTGCCTATTGCCAAGAGAGAAACTGCCTGTGGTATGTGGGGGGAAAAGAAGAATTCGAGAGGGGATCTCAAGCCAAAGGAGCATAGACTTCCCTGGTCTGTAAAGCTTTTAAAAGTCATAGGCTCAGTGTCTGTACATTACAGAAAAAGACTATTAGGTTATTTCAGTTCAGATTTGAAGGTGCTGTATTGGTAAAGAAAGCTCGGGAAGTATATTTGAGAATGTGATTCAGAAACTGAAAGAAAAGTCTTGAGAGGGGGCACGAAATTAATTTATAACAGATTCATGTTCTAACAATATAAAAACATACTTCTTAACAAAGTATCTTACACTGTAGATTTGCTCTTGGGAAAATCCAAAATATAAGAAATACTCATTATGATTTGGAATACAATAAAGAGAATTGGATACTCTATATCAGCCAAGTTCTTTATACAGTCCCAAGTGTTATGTACCTTTCTCTTTTATTTCTCTTAGGGAAGTAAATACACTTTTTTTACCACAGTGTGAGGAAATCTCATTGTCCAAAGGTTGGTTGTAACTAGCAGGCTGAAATTCCTCTGTCCCATGTCTGACATGTGAATTCTCTCTGGCAGGCACATTCCTTAAGCTGATCTTTGGGGTCATTTTCCTTCTTGATTTTTCTTTCCCTCTTAACTTCTTGGTCTATGGGTTTCTAGAAGAAATGAGTTTCTAGACACAGGTAATCATAGAACTAGCACAAGATTTGCAACATTATCTTTTAATGATTTGTTTTCACATCCCTCTCTATAAAAGCATCTGGTGTCTTTGTCTTACCTTTGCTTAACAGTGCCTCACAGTGTCTGGCACAAAGTGAATACTCAATAAATGTTGACTCAATGAACAAAGACAACATTCAGTCTGAAAAGGATCTTGGAAATGAACTGCCACGTTATACTGGGAGCAAATTGAGGGTCTAAGGATTTAGATGATGTGCCAAGAACACAAAGTTAATTAGTGGTAGTCCAAAGTCTAAGTCTCTTGAATTCTAATCCAATATTCATCCACTAACCCAGAATTTTTAGCCATTTTTAATAAGGTCTACATGGGAGACATTTTCTCAAAATATAACCTGAAGTGTGATAAATTTGAAGATATCACTACAGTCCCCAATCTAAGAATATCAATTGCCTTTTTTTTACAAAAAGATAATTATTAGCAAACATCAATATCTGAACTCTTTATTAGTCATAAATTTTTTGAGCTTATATCTCAAAACAGATGGTGTCAAACTAGTATGTTAAGAGAACAAGGAAGCACTAAACTAGGCTTACATATATAGGTCTTTTCCCTGAAGACAACAAAGCCACCTCCTTGGTTTTACCTCAGACTCATTCTTCTTGCAGTTTTCAGCTCTTGAGTTGGTATATCCCTGTGTTCTATTCTCCATGGTTATGGACATGTACCTCCCTTGACTATACATACTCGAAGCTGGAAATTGCATCTTTCACCTTTGTATCTCTAGTGCCTACTAAACAGCCAAGCTCCTGACAGATGTCAGTTTATGAAACAAGTGTGGACAACTGGCTACCCACATGCAAAAAGATAAGCTTAGACCCCCTAATTCACGCTATATACAAAAATTAAATCAAAAAGAATCATAAACTTAAATGTAAAAGCTAAATAACAGCATAGGAGAAAATCTTGAAGACTTTAAATTACACAAAGATGTTTTTAGATATGAAACTAAAAACAAGTCCCATAAAAGAAAAAATCTGATAAATTGGACCTCATCAAAATTTAAAACTTTTGTAACTATAAAAGATATCACTACGAAAATAAAAAGACAAGCAACAGACTGCAAGAGGTGTTTGCAAAACATGTCTGATGAAGGACTTACATCTAGACTATACAAAAAAAAATTCAACACATTTTCTTAAAAAGACAAATGACCCAATCAAAAAATGAATAAAATATGTGAGCAGATAATTCACTAAAGAAGATATGCAAATGTAATGGCTAATAATAATATGAAAAGATGTTTGACACAATTTAGTTAGGGAAACAAAATGAGATACTACTTCACATCCACTCAACTGGTTATAATAAATAAGGTGACAATAGCAAATGTTACTGAGAATGTAAAGAAATGGGAACCCTTATATGTTCCTAGTGGGAATATAAGATGGTGCAGCCACTTTAAAAAACAATTTGGCAGCTTTTCAAAAAGTTAAACATAAAACTACCAAATGGTCTAGCAATTCCACTCCTATTTACAGAAGAAACATAAAAACCTGTATCTGCACAAAGACTAGCATATGAATGTTCATAGAAGAATTCTTTGTAATAGCCCCAAACTGGAAACAATTGAAATGTCAATCAATCAGCCTGTAAGCTTGGTTCCATGGCTCATGCCTGTAATCCCAGCACTTTGGGAGACCAAGACAGGAGGATCACTTGAAATCAGGAGTTTGAGAACAGCCTAGCAAACATAGCGAGACCCTGTTTCTACAAAAAAATTAATTAGCCAGGTGTGGTGACCGATGCCTGTTGTCCTAGCTACCCAAGAGACTAAGATGGGAGGATCGTTTGAGCCTGGGAGTTTAAGGTTACAGTAAGCTATGATCACACCAAGCAAATCTAGCTTAGGCAACAGAATGAAACTGTGTCTCTTTAAAAAAAAGTGTGGATATACTGAATATGGCATATCCATACAATGGGATACTATTCAGCAATAAATGCTATGTCATGGATTGAACCTCAAAAAGTTATGCAAGGGAAAGCAAGCCAGACACAAGAGACCACATGTCATATAATTGCATTTATATTAATTGTCCAACAAAAGCAAATATATAGGCAGAAAGTAGATTAGTAGTTTCCTGGGTCTTGGTATAGGAATGAGAATAACTATAAAAAGGCATGGGGGTCTTACTAGGAGAACAAAAATGTTCTTAAACTGATTAGTCAGTAAAGTTACTAAAAATATCAAAAGAGACATACAAACAGCCAATAAACAGGTAAAAAAAAATGCTCAACATCACTAGTAGTCAGAGAAATGCAAATTAAAACCACAATGAGATGCCATCTAAAACTAGTCAGAATGGTTATTATTAAAATGTCAAAAAAACAACAGATATTGGTGAGAATGTGGCGAAAAGGGAATGCTCATACAAGGTTGGTGGGAATGGAAATTAGGATAACCTCTATGGAAAGCAGCATAGAGATTTCTCAAATAACTAAAAATAGAACTACCATTTGATCCAACAATCCCACTATTGGGTACCTACCCAAAGAAATCATTCTATCACAAAGATACCAGCACTTGTATGTTTACTGCAGAACTATTCACAACAGCAAAGATATGAAATCAACATAACTATTTATCAATGGAGGATCAGACAAAATGTGGCATATAGATACAATGGAATACTAACTACTCAGCCATTAAAAAAAAAAATCAAATGTCATTTGTGACAACATGGATGGAACTGGAGACCATTATCCTAAGTGAAATAACTTGGAAATAACTCAGTACCCTGCCCTCAGAATGCTGACAGTTTGGCGGAAGAGAGAGATTCAGAAAACTATGACATAGGGTTTCTGAGGATGGCAAGACCCTACTGGAGCAGGTTGGGTAATATCCAGAAAGTCTTCCTGGAGAAGATGCCGTCTGAACAGGACACCACATGACAGAACTCTCACAGGTGGAAATGAGCAGTACAAAACCTCCTTGACTGGGATCAGTGGGTGGATACATCTATTCTGAGTGCTTTGAGCTATGGATCTTTGTTCCTGATCTTTCTCTTCTCTTGCCAAACCATGTTCACCTGCTGTTAGCTCTGTTATCCTACCTAGCTACTCAAACAAACTTGGGCAGACAAAGAGAAGCTGGAGAAATAATTGAGCTTCCATCTGGAGCACTGTGATTAAGTTATCTCCACGTCCTCAACATCTGATTATGTGTTAGAAGGTACTATTTCACAAATGCTGTTTTTCTCAAATTTAAGCTCCTGACACCCAGAGATAGTGTCACAGAGAGGAAGGCTGAAAGAGCAGTAGGAGAAGCCCTGCCAGAACCCAAGCATTCAAGGTCTAGATAAAGACATCCTCTTTAGAGATAAACATGTCAGACCTATAGGCACAGCTTCCCCTGGTAAACATGTGAATAAAAAATCAATACACAGTGTCTTATGTTTGACCATGCATGGAAAATGAATCCTAACTTTAGGGGAAACCCACTGAACCAAAAGTTTGACCCTTAGAGAATCTGTTGAGTCATTGTACAGAAAAATACGACTAAGTTTACTTCTTTGGTTCCAAAGCATTATACATTATACATTCTGAGATTCTTTTTTAGCAACATAAATATGTAACGTATCATTATTTTCAATATTTGTCTTTTTTTTTTTTTTACTATTTCTTATGCAATGAACAAGTTTAGCCATTGCACCAATACTTAACCATGTGCCAGGCACTGGACTGACATCAGTAAATAAGGAGAAATAAGGATGAAAAATGTGTACGGGGTTCAGATATAGTTTAATGTTTATAGAAGTGTGATCTGTGAACCGTGCATCCAAATCACCTGAAAAGTTATTGAAATGTAGATTCCTGGGACCCACTCTATCTCAAATGAATCAGAATCTCTGTGGGTAGAACCAAGGAATATACATCTTAACAGGTGATTATTACGTGTACTGAAGTTTGAGAATCATTAGCATGCTAGGAAAGACACATCATGAACAAGTGTTACATTTGTATAATAATAGGCAATAGATGTATAACAATAGACATCTCCATTTGTTTCCGTGGTAAGTATGTGCCAGAGTGCCCTTGTATAATATTCTCAGTGCTGATATTTTACACACACACACACACACGCACACGAGCTTCTAGATTAAAAAGTATCCAAAGAAGCCATTATAAAAGCATCACTACCCTGAAAATAATTATCACTGTTAAAGGTGGGCACAAAGGAGGATGAGATTGACTCACGGAATCAGGAAAGTTATCACAGAGGAAACACTTGAGTTGGCTTTGCAGCTAGAGCTTGAAGTCCAGCTGGTCTGTTTTGAGGCATTGTCTTAGGATTCTCTTAGTATCACACTCCAGAACTGGCTGAATGAAGATGCTGCCACTGCTGAGCCTAAAATCTGCAATCCACTCTGGAGCCAGCAATATGATGCCTTGTGACCACCCTTGTTCGTCCTACATCTCACTTCTGAATAAAGTCTTCCTTAGTGTATCAGACTGGTTTCACTGAGGCCATATAACTGGTCACTAGTTTGGGGGAGACAGAAACACAGCTTTTTGTTTTAGTTTTTATGCTACCTTGGGAAGGTGAAGTTCATAATGAAGGCAACTGTGAAAATATGAAGGTCAAAAGATTTTGAGCTGCTACAATGTCATATGTCTACCATGTAGACTATTAGAGCAGCTATGATGTCATATGTCCACCATATAGATTATCTCCAAAACCTAGGCTTTAGCCACCCTGCCCATGCCTTCTTACTGTGGCCAGGGGTATGTGGTATTCTCATTGCCCAGATCTGGGTCATGCATTGGATGAAGGAGATATTTGGAGTGGAAAGGGATGAGCATTTCACAACGCAAATTCTAACCCCCAAAAAGATTTAATGTAACTATTTCCAAAGCCTCCTTCCTTTTATCATATGGAAATGGTCTGTACTGGACCCTGACAACAGTAAGTAGATGGGAATTCAGGAATCCTTTCCTCTGCTAATGATCTGAAACCACAAGACATAACTGAACCTGTTGATCTGTTGCTTCTGAAATCAACAGCAATCTAATATCAAGTATGCCAAGACCCAAATCTTCATTTTCCACATACAAACTTCAGCAGTATTCAAATTTGCTGAAACAATTCAATAGGTCAGCTCATGTAATTATCTGAGCTTGTATCTTGAAGACAACTTGGCAGGCTTACCAAGCTGCAGACCAGCTCAAATCAAAACATTATACATGAATCATATTAAAGTTTGATAGAAGCAGCAGGTAACTACTGATTCTTACCAATGGAATTTCTCAGGACAAAGCTATTTCTCCTCTGTTATGTTACAAAAATTAGGAACTCAACAGAATGCCTGTCTATATGTTTAAGCAGATAGACCCCATGCAGTGTGGGATGAGCTCCACTGGGGTCAGGTTGATTCTTATAAAAATGTCAGCACTTAAAAGCCTCATTTTAAAAATCATACCTCAGTCCTTCTCCATGGACCTCAGCCATGCCTTCTTTGTGCTTAAGCTCACATCAACTATCTCAGTCAGGTTATTGACATCTGAGAAGCTGCTCCAAGGGGTGAAACAGAAGCTATGTACTTTATTTTAGCTCCTCAGCATAAAATGATTTATTCATGGTCAGTATAAGAGTCAGTCATATGAAGAATATTTCTTTTTAAAAGTTTTTCGAAAAGTATTGCCCAGTGTGATATTTAATGTCCGTATGTGATGATTCTCACAGAAAATTACTCCTTTCCGCTTGTTAAAATGTGTAGTCTTTTGACAGGTTTCTGACTTTTCCATTTATGGCATAATAAAAAGTATATAGCACATGCAGTTTTCATTTTTGTATCATCTGCCAGGAACCTGGAAGCTAAATTTAGTGCTCAACTGCAATAATTATCTTTAACTGTCTTTTAGGTACAATTAACTTTTTTCCTTTATTATTTGGTTCATCTTCTTTTAATAGTGTGTTATTAGTTTCAGTCTCAAATTCTTTTTTCAATGTATATTTCTGAGTTAAATTTAATATAAAATTCACTTATTTTAAATATACAGTTTGATGAGTTATCAGAATTGTATATAGTCATGTAACCATCACCACAATCAAGTCATAGAATACTTCCATTACCCCAAAAAATTTCCTCTTTGAGCTGATCCTCCTCCATCCTCCCCCTAACACCCGGCCTGAGGCAAACACTGCTCTACTTTCTGTAGCTACAGTTTTACCTTTTCTAGAATGTCAAATGAATGGAATCATATAGAATATAACATTGTGACTTCTTTTAACATAAGGTTTTTGAAATTCATCCATGTTATCAATATTGCTTTTTTATTGCAAAATAGAATTCCATAGTATGATTTTACCACAATGGATCAGTTACACAGTTGATGGATAACTGGATTGTTTCATTAGAGGCCATTACAAATACTGTGGTTATAAATATCCACATACAACTCTTTGTATGGACACATATTTTCATTTCTCTTGGGCAAACACTACAAAGTTGGAGAGTGTGGGGTCATATGGTAAGTATGTGCTTACTATGTAAGACAGTATCGAGTCATTTTCCAAAGTGGCTGAACCACTTTGCAGACCCACTTGCAAAGGAGGAGAGTTCTAGTTGCCCCATAACTTTGTCAATGCTTGAGGCTGCCAGACTTTTAATTTTAGCCATTCTAGTGAGTGTGTAGTGGTATCTCTTTGCAGTTTTAATTTGCATTTCTCTGATAACTGGTGACATTGAGTACCTTTTCATGTGCTTACTGGGCAAACTTTGATGTTCTTTTTTGAAGCATCTGTGCAAATCCACTGCTCAGCGTTGTTTGTTTTCTTATTATTGGTTGTGAGAGTTCTTTATATATTCTGAATTCAAGCCTTTGGTCAAAGATATGTTTTGCAAATACTTTCTCTCAGCCTGTGGCTTGCCTTTTCATTTTCTTAACGTATCTTTCACAGAACAAAATTTTAAATTTGGGAGAAGTCCATTGTTGATTGTTTTCTTGAAAGAATCATGATTTTTTGTGATCTATTTAAGAAATCCTTTCTTAACCTAGGCTTTCTCAAACTTGGCACGTCCTGAACTTTGTTGCAGGGGCTCTCTTATGCATTACGGGAGGTTTATCAGCATGTCAGGCCACTACCCACTGGCTAGCAAATGCACCCTTTCCACTCCAGTTGTGATAACCAAAAATGTCTCCAGATATTGCCAAATGTCTCTTGCAGTACAAAATCATCCCTGGCAAGAACCACTGGTTTAATCCAATGCTACAAATATTTTCTCCTATAATTCTTTTTCTAGAAGGATTATAGCTTTAGTTCTTACATTTAAATCTACAATTTATGTTGAGTTAATTTCTGTGGAGGATCTAAGGTTAGGATCAATGTTTATTTTTTCCATAAAGATATTCAATTGTTCTAGTGTCATTTGTTAGAAAAAGTATCATTTTCCCCACTGAATTACCTTGGTGCTTTTGCTAAAAATCAGGTGATCATATAAGTAAGGGTCTATTTCTGAGCTCTCTATTGTGTTCCACTGCTATATCTCTATCTTTATGCTGATAACACGGTCTTGATTATTATAGCTTTATAAGTCATGAAATCAGGAAGTCTATTTTTTAATTTTTAAAAAGTATGTTTTTCTACTTCCCATACTACAGTGACGTAAAAAGTCTAAATACCTCATTTATTTTTCAAAATTGTTTTGAATTTTCTAGGTCCTTTGTCCTTCCATAAATTTTAGAATAAACTTGACAACTTTTTAAAATAAACTTTTTATTTTGGAATAATTTTAGATTTGCAGAAACATTGTGAAAGTAGTATTGTTCTCACATACCCTTTACCCAGTTTTTAGCTTCTACTAATATTATTATCTTACACTGTGGTACATTAGTCAAAGCTAAGAAATCCACATTGGTCTATCACTACTAACTAAACTAAATACTTTATTTGGATTTCACCAGTTTTCCATTAATGTCCTCTTTCTAATCTAATCTAGCATATCACATTGCATTTAGTCATCCTGTCTCCCCAGTCTCCTGGTCTGTGACAGTTCTCAGACTTGCCTTATTTTTCATACATGACCTTAACAATCTTGAAGAGGATTGGTCAGGTATTTTGTGATATGTCCCCCAGTTTGGTTTATCTGATGTTTTTCATGGGTTTTCAGAAAAAAAAAAAAGCATAGAGAAGTACCCCTCTCATCGCATAATATCAGGAGGCACCTGATATCCACATGGCATCACTGATAATGTCAAAGTCAATTTCTTTTTTATATGCTTGCTAGGATTTTGATTGGAATTGAAATGATTCTATATATCAGTTGGGAGGACAATTGTCATCTTAATAACATGGAGTTTTCCAGTCCATCAAATCCATTTAGAGAATTCTCTTTAGAAGTTTCTTTAATTTCCCTCGCCTTCTTCAAGCATGCATTTCTCGTCAGAATCCATATGCTTCTGCTCACTATTCTGAACCTTTAGCTGTTGCATATTGTTACTGTAATTTCCCAAAGTCGATAGTTCTTACCTGCAGAAGGTTAGTTCAGTGAGATCTAATTCATCTGTTACTGAAAATAGAGCCCAACATTGCCTCAAATACTTTTTAAGAAAATTGATACATAATATTTGTAAATATTTATGGAGTACAAGTGATATTTTGTTACATACATAGAATAAGTAGTGATTAAATCAAGTATTTGAGTATTTACAATTTCTATGTGCTAGACACATTTCAAGTCCTCTGTTCTAGCAATTTGAAATATAAAATACATTGTTGGCTGGGCGGTGGCTCACGCCTATAACCCCAGAACTTTGGAAGGTTGAGGCGGGTGAAACACTTGAGCTCAGGAGCCTGAGACCAGCCTGGCCAATATGGTGACACCAGTCTCTACTAAAAATACAAAAATTAAAGTGTCACGGTCATGTGCGCCTATAATCCCAGCTATTCAGGAGGCTGAGGTACAAGAATATCTTGAGCCCCAGAGGTAGAGGGTGCAGTGTGCTAAGATCACAGCATTGCACCCTAGCCTGAGTGAAAGAGTGAGACCTTTGTCTCAAAAAAAAAAAAAAAAAATACATTGTTGTTAACTATAGTCATCCTGCTCTAAACATTAGAACGTATTTCTTCTATCAAACTGTATGTTTGTACCCATTAACTAGCCTGGAAAAAACAGACAAATTGAGATTATTATCCTTAAAATACCCTTATAGAGTATGGGCATCATAACAATCTGTGCTAGCCAACCTGCAGTCTTAAAGTTCACTAACAGCTAGCAGACACACAGTCTGTGATTGTGAAACAAAGCTTTTCTCTGTGTGAAAGGAATAGACAATATGGAATTAACGGCTTCATACTTGGTTAAAATTTCAAATCGTAAGAGACCAAGCATAGGAGAATCATATATTTAATTCTTTACAAAAATTATCCAACGTCCTTGTTATGGCAAATTGGGCATCTTTCTGTGCAGTAATAAATTTTTTATGGTAATACAGGTCAGTTAACATTTTTGGAAAGCAAATGCACAAGAGCCTTTAAATTATTCATATATTTGACCTAGTATTTCCACTTCTAGGACTCTCTCCTGTGGAGATAACATTAAATAGAGTTAGAGGGAAGAGTGACCCTTAAGTGCAAATATTCCCTAAAGCATTGCTTATAATACTTTTCTAAAATGGGCTGAGTGTGGTGGCTCACACCTGTAATCCCAGTGCTTTGAAAGGCTGAGGTGGGAGTATCACTTGAGCCCAGAAGTTCAAAGTTACAGTGAGCTATGATTGCACCACTGCATTCTAGCCTAGGTGACAGTGAGATCCCCATCTCTAAAAATAAAGATTAAAAATTAATTAATTCTTTAAATGATACTATGTAAATTATCCAATAAAAGATAAATGCTTATATTCACATAATCATTTTTAAATGTTTCTAAAGTTTTTGATGTTATAATGTTAAGCATATATAATATGCTGCATGAACTCAACTCTAATTTCTTTTAAGTGTAGAACAAAAAGATTAGAAGACAATATAATAATTTTAAAGGTGACTGTGGGACTGTAGATGTTTCCTTTTTCTTCTTTCTACTCGCTATTTTTCGATAGTAAGCCAAGAAAAAGGTATTTTTAATATTATAAAACCATACCTTATTATTGAATTTTGACCCAGAAAAAAAACTCTGAAATACTAATTCACCCCTATACTTTATTGATAAGGAAACTTCCTCATCAAATCGTTTAAACTCCCTGTACCTCTTATTGATAGGCAAACTTCCTTTAAACTATTTGAGCTCACAAAGCAAGTTGGCAATATTCTGAAACTTACATTTCCTGATTCTGGACATGATACCATATTTCAGTCATTTTGCTGTGTTCCAGACTCCATTTCTAGGGTTAAGGGAACAGGCGTTGTTTACATCAGCAATATTTAATTAAAATAATTTTTAAATTATTAAAAAAATATTTCAAACTTATTTTTAACATGAATGCTCTAGAATCTGGAAAATGGAAGAAATCTTAGAGTTGTGTTTCCAGTGAATATTTGAAAAGGTGAGTAGAAGTGGAATTTTATTCTAGAAAGCATTCTAGTTTTGAGATATAAGGGCCTAATAAAGAACCCATATGACATTTTATTTATTAAAAGCTCACTATTCCTTTGTTAGCGTTATTACTGTTTGTTTGCAGTTGCCCAAACAGAAATGACAGGGTACGACATGATCCTGTAAATTAGGACTTTCTGTTATGAATGGGTCCATTTTTACTGTTCACCTCTCAGCTAATAGTATAGTAACTGATAATTATCTACTAAATCATACATTGGACACAATGATCTTTAACTTAACTTCAAATATCCCAAATAATTTTTCCTAAAGTCTTTCTAAATAGAAAAAAAAAGACATTTATAGCTTAACATTTTATATCCCTGGAAGATATAATCCGATGGGAATATGTAAGGTTAATAGAGTGTTTATCTTATCAAAGGTGATCTGGTCTGTTTGACTTACTGTTTGGAGTCCAGCTAATCAAGCCTATTTACTAGTTTAAGAATGTTCAGCAATTAACAGTGTTCAAACAGCACCACTCTGCTATGTTATTTCAGCTGGGAAAGCAGCTTATATGAACCAATACAGCTTCCTTTCTAAAAATAAATGATAGCACTTTCTACTCACTGGGGAGTTAGTCCTTAGTCATTTAGGTATGTCACACTGTCACGGTGCATAACAAAACAAAAGAGTGTGAAACATCTAAATAATTAAAAACCCAAAAGATATGCCATGGTCTCAGATTTAAAAAAAATAATTAACTTTGCCAACAGAAACATTATTGCAGGAAGACAAAACAAATATAAAGTGAATTTAAGAGGTAGGTTGTGGTCTTTTTTCCATCAAGAACCACTACCTTCCTTGTTTTTAAGACGGCTTAGTTATATTAGCAGTTTTTAACACAGGGCACCTCAAATTAACAATCCGTTGCTTTTCAGACTTTGACACTTCCCCAGCTGCTAGGCCTGTGCTTAACTAAACAAGTACAGTAGCATAAGCGGAACATTTATGTAATAGGAACTATAAATGTTCTTTTAAAAACAGGCCCACTCGTTCCAAAAGATATGACAAAGAAACAAGAGCATTACATTTGTTAAATAGCTTTAAAATTTCTATGAGGAACGTATATTTTTCTTCTACTTGCTGAAGTTAACAGTGTCATATCATCTGCTTGCTGACAATAAAATGTCCTTTCTAAATAATTTTTTAAAATTCACTGAGCATTTATTGGGTGTTAGATTCTATTCTTAAGACTTTACATGTATTCTGTCACTTATTATTTGCAATAACCTTCTCAGGTGTGGAGGCCAACATTTCTCCCCATTTTGCAAATGGAAAGACTGAGACTTAGAAAGGTAAAGTAACCTATCCAAGGTCAGTCAGCTAGTAAATACTTTTGAACTCAGACCATCTGACCTCAGAGCCTCCACTATGGGCAAATCAAAATAATACTAAGGCGTTTTTTGAATAGAAGAGCTGTTAAAATATCTGAAATAAACCTTACAGATAATAAAATCATAAAACATGTCCTATGTATGGCTTTTCTTTTCTCACTGACAGACATTTATTTAGGGACTTCCCTTATCATTGCCAGCTCCTTCTTTCACCTTGTACCTCTTCCTTTTCTATGACATGCACGTGCGTGTGCGCGCCGACACACACACACACACACACACACACACACACACACACACAGGCAGCTTCACTGTCTAGTGCCTGTGGTAGGAACAAACAGGGCAGAAAGAAGTTAATGTTCTACTTTAACAAATGGACTAAATGGTAAGTGTAGCACCAGAACTGGTGGGAGGGAAGGGAGGAAAGATCATTATTTGTAGAATTGATTAGATGTTCCCACTTGCTTGTTTACTTCTAGGTAAATTCATTTATGGGTATATGGAAACAAGCAAAAATGTCTCCACATAAGGGATGATTCCTGGTTTTCCTTGGACAGAAAAGTATTTTCTGCTATTTACCTGACCAAAGCTAATGTAGTGGATTTGCCAGAACACAGTTAAAAATAAGTTTTCCCTTAATTAACTTGGATCTTAGTAAAGTAGATCCTGTAGATCAGCACTTTCCAGTCCCTAGAACTTTCTGCAATGAAGGAAACATTTGATATATCTGCTGTCCAATATGGTAGCCACTAGTCATATATGGCTGCTGAGCACTTTAAATGTGGCTAGTGCAATTATGGAACCAAATTTTTAAATTTAACTTCAAATAGTCACATATGGCTAATGGCTATCATATTGGACAGCACAGCAATAAACCCATCTCAATTACAATTCGTTGAGTATCTATGGCATGCCTACCTCTGAGGAAGATACAGTTTTGTTCCAATTTTGCAGATAGAGAAACTGAGGCTCAGAGAGATTAAGTGACTTGTCCATGGATTTACAATGAATAAGTGGTAAATTCTGGATATTACATCTACATCTGTCCCTCTCAAGGCCTGATGCTTCTACACAACTTGTGGTTCTCATCACTGGCTGCATACTAGCTGGTGTGCTCTTTAAAAATACTCATTCCCAGCTTCCACTCCCTAGAAATTTTTGTTTAATCGGTTGGAGGCAGGGCCCAGGCACATGCATATCTCTGAAACTTCCATTGTACAGCATCACCAGTGTGACCAAGGCCGCCTATTCTAGTACAGGAAAACTATTTCCCAAAGGTAGTTGTGATGAGGTTCTACCTCCTCTCTCTAGCATGGTTAACAGGTTAGTGCTGAAAAACAGGGAGAGAAAAAACGTGAGAGGAAAAAAAGGGTCTCACTCCTTTGTTTTACAGATCAGGGTGTGAAACCAAGAGAGGCTACTCTGAGCTAAGGTGAGGTCACAGAGCTGGTGTTTGTGATAGAGCTGAGACCTGGGCCCAGGTATTGAGTTACAGATAAATGCTCCAGCTTCTGGAGCTGTGGGGGCTGCAAGGGTCCAAAGGCTGGGAAAGCTCAGCTCAGGGGTTTAAAGCCCGAAGCGGCAATCAGAAGCGCAAGGGCAGATAGGCTATAAGTGTGCAGCACTAAGGCCAGAACACTCGGCTGTCCAGGCTTGTTGCCTTCATCCTCTTCATCCCCTTTCTACCACTCCGAAGGTCCTTAGGAGTGGTCCACAGGCCTCTGTGCAGCATTTTTTGCTCTGCCAAGGTTACTTACAATGTATATAACCCTATCCTGGCACATAATAGATGCTGACAATCATGAATGTGAAATGAATTAAAAGCAGATTTTGGAACTCAAGATTACTGAGGTTACTCAGTTTCTAGGTGGGCTCAGATATCTAACTATGTATTTGAAAAATAACTCTTTAAGAAATCAAATTTGAAAATCCCTTTAGAGCTTTTGCACTCATCTCACAAAAGTGCCTCAAGAAGACATTATCAGCCTCTGCCTCTAGGACAGGCTTATTTTTTTTCAGGAGCTGAAAAGCCTTGAAAGTGATGAAGTAAAAAGAAAAGATGAAAATACTGACAAAAAGGTAAAAAGGGGAATATATGCCATATCTATATGTACTCCAAAGGTCCTGCTAAGTATGGGCAACCTGCATTTGTCCCTTTCTTAGGTAAGGAGACAGTTCTTAAAGGAAACTGCCACAAAAATAGAATATGCTGCTATAAACATTATCGCTCAGACTAGCTAAGTATTTCTTTCTCTCATATGATAAAGGAGTAAAAATAAGAATAATTTGTGTTTTAGATTATCTTCAGGAATGATGTGTGGCTATAAACTGTACTGTGGAAATCATCTCTCCATTCAGGAACTCAGCACAGCTGCTACCATGAGGAGCCTGCGTATGTTACGAAGCTAACAAACCTGTGTTAAAGAATCTGCCGTTAGAAGTAACAGCTCTGAAAGCCATAAGCAAAAAAATCTCAAGTATGATGGTAGCAAATAGCTTTGGATAGAAACATCTATTCTGTTGGCAAGTGCCCTTTAGAAGACAGGACTTGAATTCTTTTAAAACAAAATCACCAATCATTCTTAGGAGCCTACTACTTACAAAAGTAGGAAAAACATGCTTTTGAGCTACAGCTGCAGATTCAAAAATTCGTTTGTACCAGTTGATTTGCTTTAGTAATGTAAAAAGTAGAAAACCCGAAGAGAGCAGCAAGAATTAGCTGAGGGTGTTTAGAGATGTCAAAGAAAATAATGACTGAAAAAGCCACTTCAAATATCTTCAGATTTGAATTTCAAGCCACAGTTTCTTTTAAACCTTCTGCTTTCCCAACCGCTAGGCCTCCTTTTCTTTAATAGTAATGCCCAAGGTTTAAAAATAACATTGAGGTATTAAATAGAACATTAAAGTCCCCTAACTCCCATCTACTCTCAATGCTATTGCAAATCCCCAGAACATTCTTAAAAATCACTGACTGTATCTTAAAAGGTTAAAGAAACATGGTTTCCAATGTGTAAATGTCTTATGGAAGTCTGTTTCTCTAGCCTCCAATTTTTCATCGAATCAGCTAAGTAACTTAGAGAACGTGAGACACAGAAACAAAAGATGAGAGCCCTACTCCTCACTTCTTTCCAGCCAGGTTTGTGCCTTTGAGCAGAGCATTTCCACTCGCTGGAATTCTTTTCTCTCTTCTGGAAAGTAAGGGAAATGAAAATGCTGATTCTTGGTTTGTTTCTATTCAAATCTTCTTTACTGGTACTAATAGAAACATAAAGGAGCCACAAACATAAGCCACATACGTAATTTTATCTCTTTATTTATATTTTTTATTTTCAGAGACAAGGTCTCACTCTGTTGCCCAGGCAAGAGTACAGTGGCACAATCACAGCTCACTGCGGCGTTGAACTCCTAGGCTCAAGTGATCCTCCTGCCTCAGTCTCCTAAGTAGCTACAACTACAGGGGCAGGCCACTACACCTGGCTAATTTTATACGTTTTGTGTAGAAATGGTATCTTGCTATGTTTCCCAGGTTGGTCTCAAATTCCTGGTCTCAAGGGATCCTCCCTCCTTAACCTCCCAAAGTGCTGGGATTACAGGATGTGAGCCACCATGTCTGGCCTCCAGCCACATAGATAATTTTAAGTTTTTTAGAAGCCATTTTTAAAAAATAAAAAGAAACAGGTAAAATTGGCTTTAATAATGCTCTTTATCTCAGTATACTCAAAATATCATTCAACATGTAATCAATATAAAAACATTAATATTTTATGAATAAAAAATATTCAAATGTAATCAATACAAAAACATTAATATTTTGTTTATGAATAAAAAATATTCAAATGTAATCAATATAAAAACATTAATATTTTGATACTATTGCTATTTTTTAAACTAGGTGTTCAATATCTGATTTATATTTGACACAAAACATCTCAATTCAAACTAGCCACATTTCAAGTACTCAGTAGTTATATCTCGTTGCTGCAGTTTGGGATAGTGCAGTGTCATACCAGTGCTGGACACTGTTCCAAAGAAACTCTGTTTTGGTGAGAAGCTCACTTCTGTATCTCTATACTTGACTGCCTCTGCTGCCAAAATATATATATATTATTGATATTATTTGTTGGGAATGCCTAATTATCAGCAACAAAGTGTAGAATCTACTTGGATTTCTCAGAGAGTTTCAATATCAGACCTTCGATTAATACCAGTGAATTTTTCTTATCTGGCTGAGTCACTCCCATTTAATTTTAGGTCACTTACTCTGAGCTTCACAGGATAATTAGGATAGAGTATCACTGTTAATCAACAACTTGAAAAGTATCCCATGCTTTTAAAAAGCAGATGAAAATACTAACTGACCTAAAAAGCTAAAGTAAAATTTAAAGTAAGTAAGTTTTACTTTAATTTTCTCTAAAAGTCACCCACTTTCATCCCATCAATCATGTTCCACGCCTCTCAAACCTCACACTAAGAAAAACACCTCAAGCATCAACAAGCTGTGAAAGTAGGTCAAATATCATTTAAACACCACTCTGTTTTCCAGTAACAAATAATTCTTGAATACTTTCCACAGACCAGGAGCTGTATTTAGTGTTGAGGATTCCTGCCTCGGTGTTTAATTCCAAAGATTTCATCAGGTTAGCCCATTATTAGAGATGCTGGCATGTATGTTGGGGCAGGAGTATATATTTGTATCCTAGGGTATCTTTTCCCATAAAGCCTTCCCCCAAGAGCTACCACATTTTTAAATGAGCCCATTTTTGCCCCTCCAAATCTATTCTGTCTGCAAAACAAAACCTGATGAAATATGTTATATACCACTTTTGGTGTATGCTGTACATTAAAAATCAGCATATGTTATTGTAAAAGAAAATAGTTAAACAAATGAGAAATCTGAAATAAAATGTTCCCCCCCCTCTCTTAATGCATTATCCCCCAGGTGCACCCCTTAGAGGTGACCACTGTTGAAGTATTATTCTAAAATCCTCCAAGCACATATACATATGTACACACATATGAATATATATGCAAATTTTGAGAGAATATTTTTTAAAGTAACGTGATTATGAAGAAAATTCAAATAATACAGAAGCACATAAAAATGTCGTAATCTGTACTCACAATATTTGACAGTATATTTTAAAGTAACACATGATTATGGACAAAATGTAAATTGTAAAATGCAAAGTGAAATCTTTCCCTACCCCCACTTTCCCATAACCCAAAAGTAATCAAAAATGCCCATAGTTGTGTCTTGTGTGTGTGTGTGTAGATCTTTTGTGAATTTTTCTACAAATATATATAGACTATGCCTAACAGAGTTATGAAATGTGCTTTCAAATAGTTTTTATTGTGAAATCTAATGTATGCCTAGGTAAGTGTACAAAACAACAAAGGAAATCCACTTACAATGACCACTCAGGTTAAAAAGCAAAGTATGGCCAGCCCTCCTCGGGACTTCTAATCACTACCCCCCTCTCACTCTCTCTCTCAAAGGTTTCCAGTATCCTGACTTTTACAGTCATCAACTTTTTGTTGTTCTTGTTAATTTTATTGCCTAAGCACACATCATTAAGCACTATAACTTTGCCTGTTATTAGACTTTAAGTAAATAGAATCATACCATATGTATTTTCTTGTGTCTGGCTGCTTTCATTTACATTTGTTTATTTTTTATTTAATACATGTTGGGCATCTTAGCGAACATATATAGAATTACCTCATTCTTTTATTTTCATGGTATTGAACTGAATAAATTTCCAAATGAATAAACAAATTATTTTCATGTTTTTGGATCATAAATAATGTAAAAAATATCAGGCATTTATCTTTATAAATTAATTTTTAAAACTTAAAAAGTAATCCTACTACTAATGTAAAATTAGGTGGAATATCAATTATTTCATAATTCCTGAATGAAAGAACTTCTATCTTTAAAAATTTATAAATGTCCAATGTAAAATATGTTGAGGTCATAGTCTGAATATAAAGCAAAATTTAGAGCATCTGTCACCCAAAGCCAGCCAAGTCCTAATGTGAATGAGACTATTAATTGACAGTGAACACACACTCTGCAAGGCACTGTTCTCTGCACTTTACATGCTCAACAAGACATTGAGTTAGGCCTTATAATTACCTCCAATTTACAGATAAGAAAACAGGCCTAGGGACATTAAGTCACTTGGCCAACATCACACAGCGGATATGAGTAATATATTTAACCCTTAGGTTTGTATACATCCTTGGGGGAACCTAAATAAAGCAACAGCGCAAGAGAGTTCCTCTGTGGTGATAGAACAGTCTGTATTTTGATTATATGGTAGTGGTTATACAAATCTATACATGGACTAAAACTAACACACACACACACACACACACACACACACACACACACACACTTGAATGCAAGTTAAAAAATGGTGAAAACTGAATCACGTCTGTAGTTTAGGTAACAGTATTGGACCTTCAATCCCATAAAGGAGTGAAAACAAAATAGTATTGGACTGATGTTAACTTCTTGGTTTTGATACTGCATTACAGTTGTATTACATATTATACTGTATTACATATAAGATGTCACCACTGGGAGTTGGGTGAAGGGTACATGAAAATCTATGTATTATTTTAGCAACTTCTTATTAGTCTATACTTATTTCCAAATAAAATGCTTTTTCTTCATGAGACAGAATCTTACCCTGTCGCCGCCAGACTGGAGGGCAGTGATCTCAGCTCATTGCAAACTCTGCCTCCCAAGTTCAAGCTATTATCCTGCCTCAGCCCCTGAGTAACTGGGACTACAGGCATGGGTCACCACACTCAGCTAATTTTTTGTATTTTTTAGTAGAGATGGGGTTTCGTTACGTTGGCCAGGATGGTCTCAATCTCTTGACCTCGTGATCCGCCCACCTTGGCCTCCCAAAGTACTGGGATTACAGGCGTGAGCCACTGTGCCCAGCCATAAAATGCTTTATAAGAGGTAGGTGGTTTCCAGACCAGCTTTGGCATCAGTTGGGAACTTGGAAATGCAAAACCTCAGGTCTCACCTCAGACCTACTAAATTAGAATCTGCATTTTAACAAGAATCTCAGATGATTCACATGCACATTAAACTTTAGAAGCACTACTATACAATAAATAAAAGTGATATTCAAGTGTTTCTCATCCTGCCACAAAACAAAAAAAGTTTCTTCATTTCAGGAGCAGAAGTTATTCCAGAGGCCGAGAGACCTGCTCATTGGTATACAACCAGTTCAGTCACACAGGGTACGTGGTCAGAAGACTCCTGTCTTGAAATTCTTAATAATTTTATTTTTGAGTTTGTGTTTTATAAGTGAAATCCAGTGAGACAACAGGGGAGCTTGGAGCCTCAGCTCACCAACCAGCCCACTTTCCTGCTTTGCTAGGGTGGGGTTCTCAACTGCCCACTTCCCTATACCCTTGTACTTTCGATCCCCTAGGCCTCTTCCAATCTGTCCTCATCCAGCAATTTTTGCTGACCTCCAGCCTCAGAAGGAGGTTGTGTTGCTTCATGTGACATCTCAGGGAGAGGCATGGTGGCAGCTATTCCTGTCTCAGACTGCTGCACCATGGCATGTTCATGGCTGTTGGTGGGCAGGGAGAGTCTCTAACCTACCTCTGATCTAGCACATCTGGCATAGAGGTTGTACTACTCTTAGGGGTCCCCAGCCACCATGGGTTTGCATGGGTGGTGGGCACAGGGAAAGGGAGATGCCTGCCATGCCTTTTCTGCCACCTGCCAGGTAATGGGTCGGGCAAGTGGATGGCAGTAGGAGAACATAATGGCTGGTGGATGATGTGAAGGCTTAGTTACAGAATAAGGCCCTGTGTGAATCTGCATTCATCCTGCAGGTATTTCCATGCCTAAGAATGTGCAATATTAAATAGCACATTAGGTGGAATATCAATTATTCTCAACCATGAAAGGTTGAGGGAAAGACTGTGGAAGAATGAAAAAGCTTCATATTTTAATTTTCTCACTTGTAAAACAGGAGGCTCCCCATTTTCATTTTGCACTGGGCCTCACAAGTGATGTAGCCAGTGCTGCAGAGGCCATTGGGAATCAAAAGACGAACTTTCAGCCTGTACTTGGTAGATGCATGGGCCCATCTTCTAATGAAAACCAAAAGCAGCATTCATTAGAAGATGGCCTCCAGGAACCCTTCAGCAACATAAGGTTTGGTCATCCCCTTTTTATTAAAGGACACTTTCAATCATGGAAAATTTAAGCCAGCACCAAGAACTATAAGCACAGATCTCCCAATTATTTGTATATCTGCCAGAACCTAGATATACTTCCATATTTTCTATATATGTCTACAAAGAAAATAATCAGCAGTAACACTTCTACTTTTATTTTTATTTTTTTTGTTGTTTGTTTGTTTTGACATGGAGTCTCATTCTATTGCCCAGGCTGGAGTGCAATGGCATGATCTTGACTCAAAGCAACCTCCAGCTCCTGGGTTCAAGCTACTCTCCTGCCTCAGCCTCCCAAGTAGCTGTGATTAGAGGCACCCACCACCACTCACAGCTAATTTTTGTATTTTTAGCAGAGACAGGATTTGACCATGTTGGTCAGGCTGGTATCGAATTCCTGACCTCAAGTGATCCACCCACCTCAGCCTCCCAAAGTGCTGGAATTACACGTGTGAGCCGCCATGCCTGGCCACACTTCTACTTTTAAAAATTAAAATTCCTATGCAGCTTTAAATATAGAGAAAAAAAAATAAGACTTAGGACAGGACAAATCCAAGATGGCCAATTAGGAGCAGCTCAGGATTGCAGCTCCCAGTGAAAGCCCGGAGGGTGAGTGGACGCCGCATTTCCAGATGGATTTTTATTGCCCACAGACCAGGAGATTTCCAGGCGGAGGAGCCCCCACAGGTCACCAGCATGGCTGTTTAGGCTGCTGTGGCTGTTTCGCCACGCGGGTGTTTTGGCCGGTGCCCTGGCGTGGCAGTTCTCCATACAAAATACACAGGTCTGGGTGCCGGGGGTTTAGCTGGCGATTGGAGCTCCTGGGGAGACAGAGTCACCCAGTCAACTGATTAAAAAGGGGACTGAAACAGGGAGCCAGGCCAGGAGATTCCCAGGCAAAAAAGCACCACGAATCTCAGTGCAGCTGTTTCAGCCAGTGCAGTGGGTTGCCTCACAGGAAATCACACAGATCCCGGTGCCTTTTCAACAGGCGACTGGAACACTTGGGAGACAGAGTCGATGGTTCAAGTAAAAAAAAAAAAAAGGGCTCTGAGGCAGGGAGCCAGGTGATCAGGCTCGGCTGGTCCCACCCCCCACCCCCACAAAAAGCAGCAATCAGAAACGCTCTGGATTGAGAGTTTCACAGCAAGCACAGCTGAACCCAGGATGGTACAGCTCTGTGGGGGAGGGGTGCGAGGCAGTCCACCACTAGGGAGGTAGTTTGCCATTGTTGAGGCAGCCCGCTATTGCCTAGGCAGCCCGCCAATACAGAGAAAGTCTGCTATTATACAGGTGGGCCACCATTGCCAAGGCAATTCTAACTACACCCATGTAAACAGGACTGCAGGGAAGTTCACACAGCAGCTGGGCAGAGCCCACAGCAGCTCAGCAAAGCCTCTACAGGCAGACAGTGACTAGGCTGCCTCCTCGCTGGGCAGGGCAGCACTGAAAAAGGCAGCAGCAACACAGAAACTCATAAATAAAGCCCTAACTCCCCAGGACAGACCACCTGGGGGAAAAAAAGGGAGGGTTTATGAGTTCTGCTGCAGCAGACTTAAACATACCTGCCCAGCAGCTCTGAATGAACAATGGAGCTCACACCTCAGCACTTGAGCTCCTATAAAGGACAGACTGTCTCCTCAAGCAGCTCCCTGACCCCTATATATCCAAAGAGTCACCTCATAAAGGAGAGCTCAGACTGACATCTGGCAGGTATCCTTCTGGGACAAAGATAGCAGAAGAAGAAACTGGCAGCAACCCTTATTGCTCAGCAGCCACTGCAAGTGATCCCCAGGCAAGCAGGGCCTGGAGTGGACCTCAGCAGTACTACAGCAGAGGGGCCAGACTGTTAGAAGGAAAACTAAGAAACAGAAAGAAATAACTTCATCATCAACAAACTGGACGTCCACTCAGAGACCCAATCTGAAAGTCAACAACTACAAAGACAACAGGTGGATAAATCCACAAAGATGGGAAGAAACCAGTGCAAAAAGGATGACAACACCCAAAACCAGAACACCTCTCCTCCTACAAGGGATCACAACTCCTCACCAGCAAGGGAACAAGGCTGGATGGAGAATGAGTGTGATGAATTGACAGAATCAGGCTTCAGAAGGTGGGTAATAAGAAACTTCTGTGAGCTAAAAGAACATGTTCTAACCCAATGCAAAGAAACTAAGAACCTTGAAAAAAGATTTGATGAAATGCTAACGAGAATAAACAACTTAGAGAGGAAAATAAGTGAATTGATGGAGCTGAAAAACACAACACGAGAACTTCAAGCAGCATACACAAGTTTCAACACCCAAATTCACCAAGCAGAGGAAAGGATATCAGAGGTCGAAGATTAACTCAATGAAATAAATGAGAAGGCAAAATTAGAAAAAAAAAAAGAGTAAAAAGGAATGAACAAAGTCTCCAAGAAATATGGGACTATGTGAAAGGACCTAATTTGTGTTTGATAGGTATACCTGAATGTGACAGAGAGAATAAATCCAAGCTAGAAAATACTTTTCAGGATATTATTCAGGAAAACTTTCCCAACCTAGCAAGGCAGGCCAATATTCAAGTCCAGGAAATACAGAGAACACCACAAAAATAGTCCTCAAGAAGAGCAACCCCAAGGCACATGATCATCAGATTCACCAGGGTTAAAATGAAGGAGAAAATGCTAAGGGCAGCCAGAGAGAAGGGTCAGGTTACCCACAAAGGGAAGCCCATCAGACTCACAGCAGATCTCTCAGCAGAAACCCTACAAACCAGAAGAGAGTGGAGGCCAATATTCAACATCCTTAAAGAAAAGAACTTTCAACCCAGAATTTCATATCCAGCCAAACTAAGCTTCATAAGTGAAGGAAAAATAAAATCCTTTACGAACAAGCAAGTACTCAGAGATTTCGTCACCACCAGGCCTGCTTTACAAGAGCTCCTGAAAGAGGCACTAAACATAGAAAGGAACAACCAGTACCAGCCACTCCAAAAACATACCAAATGGTAAAGAGCATCAACACAATGAAGAAACTGCATCAACTAATGGGCAAAACAGCCACCTAGCATCAAAATGGCAGGATCAAATTCACACATAACAGTATTAACCCTAATGTAAATGGGCTAAATGCCCCAATCAAAAGACACAGACTGGCAAATCGGATAAAAAGCCAAAACCCATCAGTGTGCTGTATCTAGGAAACCCATCTCACGTGCAAGGTTACACACAGGCTCAAAATAAAGGGATGGAGGAAGATTTACCAAGCAAATGGAGAGCAAAAAAAAGCAGGAGTTGCAATTCTCATCTCTGATAAAATAGACTTTAAACCAACAAAGATCAAAAGAGACAAAGAAGGACATTACATAATGGTAAAAGGATCAATGAAACAAGGAGAGCTAATGATCCTAAATATATATGCACCCAATACAGGAGCACCCAGATACATAAGGCAAGTTCTTAATGACTTACAAAGAGACTTAGACTCCCACACAATAATAGTGGGAGACTTTAACACCCCATTGTCAATATTAGACAGATCAATGAGACAGAAAATTAACAAGGATATCCAGGACTTGAACTCAGACCTGGACCAAGCAATCCTAATAGACATTTACAGAACTCTCCACCCCAAATCCACAGAATATACATTCTTCTCAGCACCACATCACACCTACTCTAAAATTGACCACATAATTGGAAGTAAATCACTCCTCAGCAAATGCAAAAACAGAAATCATAACAAACAGTCCCTCAGACCACAATGCAATCAAGTTAGAACTCAGAATTGAGAAACTAACTCAGAACCCCACAGCCTCATGGAAACTGAACAACTAGCTCTTGAATGTTGACTGGATAAACAATAAAATGAAGGCAGAAATAAAGATGTTCTTCGAAACCAACGAGAACGAAGACACAACATACCAGAATCTCTGGGACACATTTAAAGCAGTGTCTAGAGGAAAATATATAGCAATAAATGCCCACATGAGAAGCAAGGTAAGATCTAAAATCGACACCCTATCATCAAAATTGAAAGAGCTAGAGAAGCAAGATCAAAAAAACTCAAAACCTAGCAGAAGACAAGAAATAACTAAGATCAGAGTAGAACTGAAGGAGATATAGACACAAAAAACCCTTCAAAAAATCAGTAAATCCAGGAGCTGGTTTTTCGAAAAGATCAACAAAATAGACCACTAGCCAGATTAATAAAAAAAAAAGAGAGAATAATCAAATAGATACAATAAAAAACAATAAAGGGGATATCACCACACATTCCACAGAAATACAAACTATCATCAGAGATTATTACAAACAACTCTATGCACACAAACCAGTAAACCTGGAAGAAATGGATAAATTCCTGGACACTTGCATCCTCCCAAGCCTAAACCAGGAAGAAGTCAAAACCCTGAATAGACCAATAAAAAGGGCTGAAGTTGAGGCAGCAATTAAGAGCCTACCACCCAAAAAAAGCCCAGGTCCAGATGGCTTCACAGCCTAATTCTACCAAACATACAAAGAGGAGCTAGTACCATTCCTTCTGAAACTATTCCAAGCAATCCAAAAGGGGGAATCCTTCCCCAAATCATTTTATGAGACCAACATCATCCTGATGTCAAAACCCGACAGAGACTCAGCAAGAAAAGAAAACTTCAGGCCAATATCCATGATGAACATAGATGCAAAAATCTTCAATAAAATACTGGCAAATCGATTGCAACAGCACATCAAAAAGCTTATCCACCATGATCAAGCAGGCTTCATCCTGGGAATGCAAGGCTGGTTCAACATATGCAAGTCTATAAACATAATTCACCACATAAACAGAACCAAAGACAAAAACCACATGATTATCTCAATGGATGCAGAGAAGGCCTTTGACAAAATTCAACAGCCCTTTATGCTAAAAACCCTCAATAAACTAGGTATTGATGGAACGTATCTCAAAATAATAAAAGCTATTTATGACAAGCCAACAGCCAATATCATACTCAATGGGCAAAAACTGGAAGCATTTCCTCTGAAATCTGGCACTAGACAAGGATGCCCTCTCTCACCACTCCTATTCAATATAGTATTGGAAGTTCTAGCCAGAGCAATCAGGCAAGAAAAAGAAATAAAAGGTATTCAAATAGGAAAAGGAGGAAGTCAAATTGTCTCTATTTGCAGACGACATGATTGTATATCTAGAAGACCCCATCGTCTCAGCCCAAAATCTCCTGAAACTGATAAGCAACTTCAGCAAAGTCTCAGGATACAAAATCAATGTGCAAAAATCACAAGCATTTCTATACACCAATAACAGACTTAAAGAAAGCCAAATCAAGAATGAACTGCCATTCACAATTGCTACAAAGAGAAAAAAATACCTAGGAATACAATTAACAAGGAACGTAAAGGACTTCTTCAAGGAGAACTACAAACCACTGCTCAACGAAATAAGAGAGGACACAAACAGATGGAGAAACATTCCATGTTCATGGTTAGGAAGAATCAATATCGTGAAAATGGCCACACTGCCCAAAGTAATTTATAGATTCAATGCTATCTCCATCAAGCTACCAATGACCTTTTCACAGAACTGGAAAAAACCACCTTAAACTTCATATGGAACCAAAAGAGAGCCCCCATAGCCAAGTCAATTCTAAGCAAAAAGAACAAAGCGGGAGGCATCACACTCTAGGACTTCAAACTATACTACAAGGCTACAGTAATCAAAACAGCATGGTACTGGTACCAAAACAGAGATATAGACCAATGGAACAGAACAGAGGCCTCGGAAGCAACACAACACATCTACAACCATCCGATCTTTGACAAACCTTACAAAAACAAGCAATGGGGAAAGGATTCCCTGTTTAATAAATGGTGTTGGGATAACTGGCTAGCCATGTGCAGAAAGCAGAAACTGGACCCCTTCCTGACACCTTACACTAAAATTAACTCCAGATGGATTAAAGACTTAAACGTAAGACCTAACACCATAAAAACCCTAGAAGAAAATCTAGGCAAAACCATTCAGGATATAGGCATAGGCAAGGACTTCATGACCAAAACACCAAAAGCATTGGCAACAAAAGCCAAAACAGACAAATGGGACCTAATCAAACTCCAGAGCTTCTGCACAGCAAAAGAAACCGTCATTAGAGTGAATCGGCAACCAACAGAATGGGAAAAAATTTTTGCAATCTACCCATCTGACAAAGGGCTGATATCCAGAATCTACAAAGAACTAAAACAGATTACAAGAAAAAAATAAACAAGCCCATTCAAAAGTGGGTAAAGGATATGAGCAGACACTTTATAAAAGAAGACATACATGAGGCCAACAAATATATGAAAAAATGCTCATCATCACTGGTCATTAGAGAAATGCAAATCAAAACTACATTGAGATACCATCTCACGCCAGTTAGAATGGTGATCATTAAAAATTCTGTAGACAAGAGATGCTGGAGAGGATGTAGAGAAATAGGAACACTTTTACACTGTTGGTGGGAGTGTAAATTAGTTCAACCATTGTGGAAGACGGTGTGGCGATTCCTCAAGGACCTAGAAATAGAAATTCCATTTGACCCAGCAATCCCACTACTGGGTATATATCCAAAGGATTATAAATTGTTCTACTATAAAGACACATGCACACAAATGTTCATTGCAGCACTGTTTACAATAGCAAAGACCTGGAACCAACCCAAATGCCCATCGATGATACACTGGACAGGGAAAATGTGGCACACATACACCATGCAGCCATAAAAAACGATGAGTTCATGTCCTTTCTAGTACATGGATGAACCTGGAAACCATCATTCTCAGCAAACTGACACAAGAACAGAAAATCAAACACCACATGTTCTCACTCATATGTTCTCACTCATAGGTGGGTGTTGAACAATGAGAACACATGGACACAGGGAGGGGAGCATCACGCACTGGGGTCTGTCGGGGGAAATAGGGGGAGGGACAGCGGGGGGCGGGGAGTTGGGGAGAGATAGCATGGGAGAAATGCCAGATATAGGTGATGGGGAGGAAGGCAGAAAATCACACTGCCATGTATGTACCTATGCAACAATCTTGCATGTTCTTCACATGTACCCCAAAACCTAAAATGCAATTAAAAAAAAAAATAAGACTTTGGAATAAGTCTTAGATGAAGGACAGAAAGGATTTCAGGTTATAGGGAATATGTTTATACATTTATATCTTCTTAAATTAATCCATACAATAAGTACTCATTGAGCCCTCCCAAAAAGATCACTAGTAAACATAAACTAATTCTCTCTGAAGCATTTTTGAGATCCTGTACTTTTTCCAAAAATAATTTTAAATCCTGCCTTTTTCAACTCTTCCCCCATAATTTATTGATGACTAAAGCAATGGTATTCAGAAATAACACACATATTTATCATTCACACTCTTGTTTCTCTATCCTGGGCAGTGTCAACCTTCCTTTTACTTACATCCTCTATCCTGAAATGATAATTTTATTTGGCATATTTCACGTGTAACTGAAGAAAGGGCAAAAGCTTAAAAGTTATTTTGTCCAGTAAGGTATTCTCAATGAGTTTGTTTAATAGGAAAAATGCAAATTTTTATCTGTACCATGACCCCAATTTTAATTTCATGCATTTATAAATGTAATTGTGGCTGGGAGGAACTGGCATATTGTTCTTCATGATGGTTGTTTTAGGGTGTGAAATTGCAGGTGATTTTAGTTTTCTTTTTCCATTTTTCTGTATTTTCCCAGTTTGTCTGCAGCGAGATTATAGGGGACATTAGCAACATTACATGATAGAGCCCTAATGCCTCTGATACGTATTATTCTTTAATATGAACTACTTGGATTTTTTTCAGAAATGTGCTTTGCTCTTTTGGATACTGACACCAGTTCACTGACAGGAGTGACGAAGCTGAGTGTGAATTTCCCACATTTAAGGAGTGTTAATTCATTGATTAGCACCAGTAAGTCACCACCTGATAACCCAAGAATCATTGCAACTCATCAGACTTCAAACACCCAATTAATTTGCTCTTCTGTGCTACATCAGCATACATATCCTGATTTCATTAAGTACATCATGAGGTTTTTTTTAAAAAAAAAAAATGTTGTTGGACAGTGATTTCCATATAATGTTGTAGAACAGGGGGGTCTAGGCAGCCTAAAAACTCCTTGTTATAGTTTCCATCAAAAAATTGCTTATCCAGTTGCAACAAAAGCAAAAATTGACAAATGGGATCTAATTAAAGAGCTTCTGCACAGGAAAAGACACTATCAACAGAGTAAACAGATAACCAGCAGAATGGGTGAAAATGTTTGCAAACTATGCATCTGACAAAGGTCTAATATCCAGCATCTATAAGGAAGTTAAACAAATTTACAAGAAAAACAACCCCATTAAAAAGTGGGCAAAGGACATGAACAGATACTTTTCAAAAGAAGACATACATGTCACCAACAATGATATGAAAAAAGTTAAACATCACTGATCACTAGAGAGATATAAATCAAAACCACAGATATCATCTCACACCAGTCAGAATGGCTATAATTAAAAAGTCAGAAAAATACTGGTGAGGTTGCAGAGAAAGAGGAACACATATACACTGTTGGTAAAAGTGTAAATTAGTTCAACCATTGTGGAAAGCAGTGTGGAAGATTCCTCAAAGAGTTAGAACAGAACTACCATTCAAGCCAGCAATCTCAATACTGAGTATATACCTAAGGAAATACAAATTGTTCTGTCATAAAGACACATGCATGCATGGTGTTCATGCAGCACTATTCACAATAGCAAAGACATGGAATCGACCTAAATGTCCATCAGTGGTAGACTGGATAAAGACAATGTGGTACATACACACCATGGAATACTATGCAGCCATAAAAAAATAATAAGATCCTGTCCTTTGCAGGAACATCGATGGAGCTGGAGGACTCCAGCAAACTAATGGAGGAACAGAAAACCAAATATCACCTGTTCTCACTTAAAAGAGAAAGCTAAATAATAAGAACACATGGACACAGAGAGGGGGAACAACAGATACTGGGGCCTTCCTGAGGATTAAGGGTGGGAGGCAGGAGAGGATCAAGAAACACAGCTCATGCAAGCAAGGCTTAATACCTGGGTAATGAAATAACCTGTACAACAAACCCCCATGACATGAGTTTACCTATTTAACAAACCTGCACATGTACTCCTGAACTTAAAAGTTAAAAAAAAAAATCACTTATAATCATGGGAGAATCTACCATAATAAAATGTATACAGAGTATAGACTTACTAATTGTAACTGTTAACATGTCCTACTTTCAAGAGCTTTCAAATAACTTCTGCTTTTCCATAGTATTTTCTAGACCAAACTTAGATTATTAAATTAAAGGACAGGAAGCATAAGCACGGTGTGAATTTCCCCCAAAAATACACATGGTGAAACTTAATTGACAATGTGACAGTATTAAAAGGTAGGGCCTTTAAGAGGTGATTAAGTCAGGAAGGCAGAGCCCTCATGGATGGGATTAGAGACCTTACAAAATGGCTTGAGGAAGTGGGTTTGTTTTCTTCTCCCCTTTTGCACAGACACTGCAAGAAAATGTCATCTGTGGAACAAGTCCTCACCAGACGCTGAATCTGCCAGTGCTTCCTAGCCTCCACATCTGTCAGAAATACATTCCTACTGTTTATTAGTTGCCCAGTCTGTGGTATTAATATTTTGTTATAGCAGCATAAATGCACTAAGAAAGTCCTCAAAATCTGGCAGCTATTATTAGTATATCTGCTTAATCTAGACACATAAATATTAATCATGTTAAAAAATATCATCCACAAAGACAATAGCTAACATCATCATCATGCTACCATTATTGGGTGTCATTTTACAGGAAAGAAAACTAAGGCACAGGGAAGTTAAGTAACTTGCCCAACGTCATACATTAGTAAGTGATAGGGCAGGGGTCAGAACTGAGGAAATGTGGCAGCCAAATACACACAACTGGAAAAAGGAGAACGAGAAAAAACATCTGCCAACCGAATGATCAAATTAAAAAATATTTATTGAGGTGAGTTGCGCAAAATGAAGACTTCTTCCTCAAGAAGCTGAACGTAATATAATCTTACAGTGATCAAAAACACATTTGAGTAAGAAACAATCTTCTCCCTTAAAAAGTTGACAATTTAGTGAGAGAATAAAGGTAGAAAATGAGATTCAAAAATTAGGTAATCCAGTGTGTATCCTGGATGTCAAAACAAATAAATAAATATTAAGTAAGAGATGGGAGTGTATGTTCTTTAAAGTACTTTCCATATCTGGAAGATTCTATAACTCTGCTTCGTTAAAGTTTTGCCATGAAAAGTTAGAAAAGTTTCAAAAGCTGCTATCTACATGAACAACAAGCACAGAGATTCATTCAGATGAATCAAGAATAACCTTTGGTTTGGTATTATAATTCTGCAAACTGCAGAACTTTGTCTGAATATGAACACCAAATCAGCAAAATCTGATTCCCCCTTTGCTAACAATAGAAGTAATTTATATCACATTTATTTGTGCAATTGCTTTGAGTCCAGTCTCTAGAAATGCTCCATCTTACCTACTATCAAGAAAGGTGGGAAAAACCTTGTCCAAAAATACATTTAGATGGTTGATGTGGGCAGATGGAAACAATGAAATATTAGATCTACAGAACAGCTGGTGGAGAATCTGGATTTTGATTGTTTATATTTGATGGGGTTTTCAAATTACCTTTAAAAGTAGGTCATTAAGTGCCAGCCTGATTTAGAGGGGGAGGACTGTCTGGGGATTCCTGCTATGTTTTGAGAAATGTCCTTTGGAGCACAGTACACCTTATCCCCAGAAAGGGAAAGTGCCCTTGAAAATTACAAGCAACAATTTCTATCTTGCCTCCAACATGACCAAAATAGAGTAGATCCACAGGATTTGACTCCCCCTGGCTATCATCAGGGGACCAATTACTGTATTCATGGCTAATTTAATGGGATCCTGAGTAACATCATTAAGGGCACAGTAGGCAATAAATGATTATAAAAGTACCCTGTGAAATTCCCTAGTTAGACCATGCCTGGTCTAGCTCCCTTATCTAATACCATCTGTGGATGCAAAGATGATCTGGAAATAGAAATTGTGTAACTAATAACTTCTAATTGAAAGAAATTTAAGTCCATGTATAGTGCTCACTACATGCTATATCTTAGTTCACACCTAGGGAATCTAAACCAGTTATTACCAACCTCTGGAACCCTGAAGCTCAACCATCATTAAATTTCATAACACTTACTTGTACTAAGTGAAAGAGTATTTAAAAAATTCAGTTGAAGGGTAATAGTGTTTGTTAGGAGACTTTTGCAACCTTTTGAGAAACAAGTTAGGGTGCCAAACAGAGTGAGTTTGTTTTAAAATGCAGATTCTTGCCCACTCCCCCTGACCTAATAAGTCAAATCCTCTGAGGGTTAGGGCCCCCAGGGGCCTAAATTTTAACAAGCTCCCCAGATGATTCTCATGTACACTAAAGTTTAAGAAAGTCTGCCATAGGGTATCACCAACCCAAAGATAAAATCACTTGTTACTGCCAAATGTTATAAAATGTTGCACTTCTAGCACAAATTTAATTGGCTATAGAAAACCAGCACTTCTTAGCATCAGAAAAAAATTCAATCACAATTTGACTTTCTCATACTTAGGCGTGTGACTCTATATGCAGTGATGCTGAAGAAATCTGGCCCATCCTGTAAAGGCTGCTGGTAATAGGCTCCCCTCTACCCATGCATGCCACTGGTACCATGATCACTATGTCCCTAATGTTCCCTTCTCCTTCATGGCACGCTCTGCTCTCTCCTCTTCCCTACAGTAAGGACAAGTGTTATTCCATGTGCAACTGCTGAAAATTCTTTTCAAAAAAGTAAGGAAAATGTTAATTTTGCATAACTCATAAAAACTGGTACCCCTTTCCCTTATCAATATTTTAAAATTTAGATTTCTTATATTGATCTTTCATTATATTTACAACAGCTTGTCCTTATGGCTGTAAACTGCTTCAACCCCTTAACAAAACTTCTGTTTTTAATAATATTCATAAGCTTATGGAAACAACAGAAACAAAGCAAAGGATGAAACTGGCTTCAGTAGCCCAAGAGAAAGGCCACCCCCGTCAAGATATGTGAAGCTATCCCCCCCCTTGCAGGCACTCAATAATTCTTCCACCAAATCCAAATGTAACAAGTCATATCTTAGGCTGGAAATGTTTTGCCTTTTGCAGAATATCAGAAGCCAGAAAGCTTGTAAAATTATTAAAGAATTCATAACGCAAGAATCTTTTTTAAGAGAAGTTACCTTGCTAGTTTGTTTTTCAGGAAGAATTAATAGCCACTACAAACACTTGATGAAAACAACGTTTATCTCTCTACTGAGTTTTCACAGAAATTGGAAGTTGGAGTGTACCTGTTAAAATAAAAAGTTCAATTGCTGAGGCACTAGAAATCAAACTGCTTTCAAAAGAAAATTCTCCCAATCAGACACCATTCAGCCTAGGTCTATTAGTGTCACTTCTCAAAAGGCAGAAATCTTAAGTGGGATGAATCATAACAGCTGGTTCCCACCAACCGACACTGCACTAGACAGGAAGCTGTTATCAACGTGTGGTAAGGTGTCACCACTGTCCAGGCAGCTTAGGCAAAGTCATGGGGCCTGTGAGAGCTGGTAGCTCCCTGGGAAGCCCCTTACTATGTCTGCAGGTAATAGCTTAGAAGATGGTTTTTAGTTTTTGCGTGTGTGTGTGTGCAAATTTTTGCATTTTGACTTTGATGCAGAGAAACCTCAACTTAAATGCTATAGTGTAAAGGGGTCTTTTTTCTATCCAGGGAAAGGCTACAAGAAGTATGGCTACAACCTTTCTGAGTTTATAATCAATATATAAATGGAATGAACAATGAAGATAAAATTGTTGAGAAATAATCCATTTGCTTGGATAAGAAGACTGAAAAGGAAACTGACTAGGGTGCTTGAGAGAATTTGTTTCTTTCTCGCAGAGATATTCTAAAGTTATTTATACTAGAAAGCTACAATAATCATGACAGTGGGTACTGATGAAAGCAGAGACACATAGATCAATATAGCATGGAGTACAGAAATAGATCCAAACAAATACTGTAGTCAACTGATTTTTTACTTATATGCAAAAGCAGTTCAATGGAAAAAAACATTGTCTTTTTAACAAATAGTACAAACCCAAATGCCAAACAATCACCTTAGACACATATCTCACACCTTATACACAAAACCTGGCTCAATATCCTACCCCAAACCCTGAGCCAGACCCTGCTCTGCTTGCACACCCATGCTGGCTACCATTCAGCAGCTGGAAGGACAATAGCATCTAGTGGACAGCAAATGCTTTGATGAATACACGATGGAACTAGGAGTGGGGAATAGTTCTGTGAAAAATGCATACAATTGCCAGACCAGATTGTAACATCTCTTGTGATGGCAAAAACCACCATAAAAACTGAGAGCACTCTGAAACCAACACAGTTCTCTTGTACCCTAGGGGAGAAGTTTGAAGAAACTTACAGCTGATAGTAGAAAAACTCAGACTGTCTGCAACTTCACATATGGCACATTGGTTCAACATCAGGAATGGAAAGGAAAGGAAAGCACAATAACAAGAACGTTTACAAAATGGAAAATTAATAGTAGTCTGCATCCTGAACAATGTCACCTGTACTTAGGTCTATGAAAAAGTAGAATAAAAATTCTATCATCACTTTGGAAAGTAATTAGCTGAGAGAATGAACAAGCTCAGTTCAACAAGCAAATCTCCACAAGCATCTTATGTGCAATTATTTTAAAGCGCTGGTTTAATTAGGATCATCCCTTTGGTTAGTAAAGAAATGTACTTGGGCTAATAAAAAATTAACTTAAACTGGGCCATAAACTTAAATGTAAATGTAAAACACTTAGAAGAAAATGTATAGGAAAATATTTGTGACCTTGAGATAGGTGAAGAATTTTTAGATATAACACCAAAAGCACCATCCGTACAAGGAAAAAAAAACTGATAAACTGGACTTCACCAAAATCAAAAACTTTTTTTTGCTCTGCAAAAGATACTTTAAGAGAAAGAAAAAATAAGCCAGGGACTGGGGGGAAAATATTTTTGAATCATATATCTAGATAATATAAAATGATCAAATCTTAATATGAAAGCAACTCATTTTTTTAAAAGGACAAAATATCCAAAAAGACACCTGAGCTAACACTTAAATATTTTATAGTACATTTTCTGGGATAATTGTCATTGCAAACTCAAAAGTGCCTTCAAATTTTCTATTTTTAAAGTACATTTCCAACGCCATGCTTCTGTTTTGGCAAATATACAAAAATTACATTTAATTAATCTTTGCAAACCTATATGCTTACAATGAGTGTGTAAAATACAGGGTAATTTTAAGAACACAAGATAGAAACTTAAAAAAAAAAGATTCAGGAACCTAAAAATGAGGCAAATATACTTGGTCAATATACCAAATCAGAATCTACTTAGGAAAGACTTCTTCCTCTATGCAAAAACAAGATTTTCAAACACTTGACAAAGCTAAATCATGGTGCTTGGCTTTCTATGCTATTGAAGTTTAATACAATCTGCTGACTCCAGTCTCAGTATGCTCATCAGGGGTCACAGTCATAATAGATCATCAACATTATGAACTGTTGTTTTTGAGAAATGTGGATAATCCCAATTAGAGGCTAATACGTTTTTGCAAGTAAATCAAATGATAGCTTATACGTCTGATATTTTTGTGCTAGTTAGGTCGAGAAATATTGGAGAGAAATGTCACAATTCAAATACTTGACGCTTTTAAATTATAGAATTATTTTATACATGAGTGACTTATTCAAGGCAAAGATTAGAGGGACAGAATCCGAAACAGAGGGTAGTTCTCCTTGTTCTCAGTTAATACTCAGCTTCTAAAATCAGATCACAGGTTATTAAACACATTTCTGTTCATTAGTCATCATTAAAGTTCATTTGCTATAACAATTTGGAAGCGGCCTTATCTCTGTTAGTACTATGCAATAATATCAGCTCTCAGAAATAAAAGTATTCCTTTCCTTTTCCAGTTGTATAATATACCCTAGGATCAAAATGAAATTTTGAGTCATTTAGAACAGATAATATTCAATGCACACTCAACAAACTTTATTCAGTATGTGGCTACTACCAAAAGCAATTATCTTTCATTAAATGCTTGTTGCAAATTATCCTTTAAGCGTTACCTTGTTCATTATTTACACTGGTAGTACCTTATTTCAAATTCCCAAATTACACAGAGCCTCTTCTGATCATTGGTCTCTCTGCTTATTTTCTTCCTAGTAATCTGTTTTGTTTCCTTTACTTTCCAGATCAAAGTGCCTTCAGGCTTCACAGTAATTGCCTACAACAGTGAATGGCCATCTACCTTCTGCCATTCCCAGTGAGTAAGGTAAACAAGGTCAACACATCACCATGGGTGGGCACCAAATAAGTGCAATGCTTAAGGAGTAGTTATTAATTCCACAGCTTTTTCCTTCACTCCAAAAAAAAATGTGTGAATGCAAGTAACTGAGAGCGAAAATCTTGGAAATATACACAGGGATACATGCAAACATTCCACAGGCATAAGATACCTGTGTCAGTAAGAGTGGCCCACCATAGTCAAAATTCTAGATAAGAAGGAAGTGTGTAGCCATTAGTGTGGGCATGAGTTTGGAGATATTCCCCAGTTCTCTCTTTTCTCATCCTCTTCCCTCAGAAAACTTGCCCAATTCCAAATCTCTGCTATTACTCAATGGGTTGACTCTGAGGCCTAACACTCACATTTTCAAATGCCTGTCAAACATTTAATCCACTGATACCTCTAACCTAAACAAGGTCTTTCTCCTGATTTCCTTGTTTCTTTTCATATTATATTATCTTTTAGTAAACTAAACTTGAAGCTAGTAGTTATTTTTTAATTCCTCAAGCACACTATCCTCTCAAACTCAAATAGAGCTTCCAAATCAGCCAACTCTGCCTTCATAGAGCCATAATATTATTCTCCTTTCTCCGTTTCCATTATTAATACCCTAGTACAGGGCCTCATTACTTTTTGCCTCCTAACTCTGCTCTCTTTTGTCATTATCACTCCCCCTCCACTGGTAGTACTTTATTTCAAATTCCCAAATGACCAGAGCCTCCTCTGATCATTCGTCTCCCTGCTTACTTTATCCACAGTAATCTCTTTTGTTCCCTTTACTTTCCAAATCAAGGTGCCTTCAGACTTCCCAATAACTGCCTAAAACAGTGAACCCATTCCAATCCATTACTCATACTTTTGTCACCTGAATGGTCCTAACATATAGATTAGATCATGCTGCCTCCTGGTCAGAAGACTCCAACAGTTTCCCATTGCTCACAGATAGAAGTCCATATTCCTTAACCCAATACTGAAAGCTCTCCTCATAATCTGTCCCCAGTCCATCTTTATTGGCTCCATCTGTCACAATCACCTTCAGGCACCACGTATTCCTGTGAAAACAGATTACTGTCTTTCCCCCAAAACATCTTATGATAGCTCATAAGATCCTTAAACTTAGAATATTTTAATACTCCCATTATCGCAGCTAGAAAACTTTGACATTCCAATTTTAACTCTTCCATGGAGCTTTTCCCAGTACCGAGAGCTGAATATGTTTTCACAATCCAGAACTCCTGCATCACTGAATTAGTCCCTGCATAGTCCTTCTCACCTAGTAGGCCTTACCTTTACCTCTTACATCCTCTACTAGACGATATTGCTTGTTTCTAATTCTGTAAGTATTCTAACCTATAAGGGTCATATTAGTTCCTAACTTTCCAAAATCCAAAGCAAAAACAAACATTTCCAATATTGGATGCCATAACAGATGCAAAGCTCAAAGATGATAAATATGATACTTGAATAAACAGCTGATTGAGAATAAAATGAAATCAGCTATGGCTACAATTCTAACTCTCTAAGTGAAAACAAAAAAGTCTTCTGTGTCCATATGTGTGATATATTTCTTCTCTACTTTTTGGTATGACATGTTCTGGAAACCATGTCATAAAGTGAGAGGTATAGTCCTATGGGAAAAGTGATATTATTGGGGGATGTGTTTTTGACCAAAGATTCATTATTAAATAAACCACAGATATAAATAACATGCAATAAAAGCAAAGATATAACAACTGTAAATCTTTATAATAATTTAAAATCATAATCTGAGCTTTTCAAATGGACACCTATGCACTGTGCATATTTGTTATACCAAGGGTTCTATTATATCACAAATTTTATATGCCACACATAAAAACAGAATTAACTTTCATAAATCTCATTAAAGTCAATATGCTAGCTATAATAAACCAAAACTGAATGGATCATTTTATTTGCCTTGTTGCTATTTAGAAGGCTATTTGGTATTTGTGTGGAGAGAGTGATTCGAATGACTTAAGACTTGCTTTCAAGATCAACCAAAAAACCAGCACCCAATCTGTCCAAGGAAGTAGAACTGACCATTTTCTCCTTATTAATTTCATAATGTGATAACCTGACACATTCATTGTAATTCCTCCGACCTTAGAGCCATTTTCAAAGGTAGTTATGGTAGATTTGGAAAAGAAAATCTCAGGTTCTAGCCTGGCTCTGTCACTTATCAAGTGGGTGATACATACTCCATCTGAGCCTCAGTTACCTAAAAGGTAACTACAATATTAAAAAATGGCTACCTCAGAGTTACAGAGAAAATTCAGAGATAATGTAACTAAATTGCTTTTAAACTTCAAAGCCCCATCAAGAATAAGCTTTTTAATTTATGTATTAGTCCATTCTCACACTGCTAATAAAGACATACCCAAGCCTGGGTAAATTATAAAGGTAAGAGGTTTAATTGACCACAGTTCAGCATGGGGAGACCTCAGAAAACTAACAATCATGATGGAAGGGGAAGCAAACATGTCTCTTCACATGACGGCAGCAAGGAGAAGAAGGAAGAGGGGAAAAGCTCTTTATAAAACCATCAGACCTTGTGAGAACTCATTTACTATCACAAGAACAGTAGCATGGGGGTAACTGTCCCCATGATTCAATTACCTCCCACTGGGTCCCACAACAGGTGGCGATTATAGGAACTACAATTCAGGATGAGATTTGGTGGGGACACAGTCACATTATATCAATTTACTTATTTATTTATTTTAGAGATAGAGTCTCACTACATTGTCTGGGCTGGAATGCAGTAACTATTCATAGGAAGGATCATAGTGGACTGCAGCCTGGAGCTGCTAGACTCAAAGAATCCTTCTGCCTCAGAATCCTGAGTAGCTGGGACTAAAGTATCACACACCTGCACCTAACAAGAGTAAGCTATTATTAATTACCAAAATCATTCTTCAGGCTGATGGCATTTGGTCCACTATTAACCTGTTACAAAGTAAAAGGCTTAACAGACGTTCCCTTCCCACCCCATGTCTTCCTAACTCCTCAGTTTTTTCAGAAATACATGTGCCCCTTTTTAGTACAAAACAGCACGGAAGTGGTAAGAGTTGTTAGGTCGCTCTTTACCACTCTTCTCCTTCTCAGAGCCTGTATGATATCTTTCAGCACACTTTACACTACCCTGAATAGCCATGAAACAATTATCATGTGGGAGAGTGACCACTTTGGTCACTATGCTGGACATAGCTCAGTTCTGTAGACAGGATATTTTCTTCAATAAGGAAAAAGGGGAGAATTTTCTTGGTGTGGAGGGGAATCAAATCTGACTCCCTTTGCCTCAAAAGGACATACGAGTTCCTAGAGACTCCTCTTAAAAGAGAAAGGCAAGGAACAGAGAGAGAAAAAAAGCTATAAAGGTATTAATAAAGACTGAGTATCTCTGTCTCAGGAAGCTAACCTGCATATGTATTCAATACATATGAAAGGAGAGTAGCCCTGACCACCTAGCCTTCTACTAAGCCCCACTAAGTGAAAAAGGGCTTTGAATTGGAGGGGGAGGATAGCAATGGAGAGAAGGGACTTTCCTTACTTCCAGATCACAATTTTTAAAAAATAACCAGACTGTTCTAGAAAGAGAAAGGAACTTTGTAGACAAAAAGTGTAGAGGTAGATGTCCAGAGATGGGATATCATCTCCTAATCCTGGGAAGAAGCAGAGGCTGCCAACCCCAGGAAGGGTACAGCCCAAGTCCAGTGTCCTTTTAATACTTCAGTAAATATATGCCTGAAGAGGGAAGCTAGACTTTACTGAAGCTGGTACCCCAAGGCTGCCAGTTTCAGCAAAGTTCTCAGATAAGTGATTCAGAAAATCATGTGGACATAGTCCACCATCATATTACATGGCTAGGGAGTTCAGCCCTCTCTTCTCATAATCCCCATCAGTGCCACCCTTAACCCTACCCCCATATAAACACACAACATAAGTACGGTATGTTTGCTATGCAAACCCACCTTCAGTTCAGGTCCTCTGTTTCCTTCTATCTAGGTTGCACTCCATCCCAAATCCTTCCTAAAAAGAAACTCTTGAGCTTCTAAAGCATTATACCAGCAGCGATAGACCTAGACTAGAGAGCCCTCCCCATATATTCCGGGACCTCTGTATGACTTGTGAATTTATTGTCCTACTACTCAGATGGGGAACTCAGAGCCAAATTTAGCAATAATGATAATGATAATGCTACTAATAATAATGCAATGTAACATTTCTTGTACTTAAATTTTCACACGATACGATACAAATTACTCAATTTAAAACTTGTGTTTACATAACAAAATCTGTGCCCTAACTGTAGGTATCTCACTTTTATTCTCTATAAATGTCTGCTGAAGCACTTTTAAAACTATCAAGCTTCTACCTCAATTGCATCCAAGGCAATGAGATTTTAGTATACGGCTGGGCAAAGTCTTGAAGGGAGAGCAGTGTAATGGTTGGGTCAAACACAATAGGAAGCAAGCAGCATTGGGGAAGAGAATTCAAAAGGGAAAGATTTTCTACCTGGAAATTCTATATCAAGAGAGCTTCTGTGCTATAACTCTATAAGGTTCTATGTTCTCTTTTTGTAATAGAAGCCATTGCCTTATATTAAAACATTAATAAGTATTAACTTTGTATAGATGGGTTTAAGAAACAACTTACAAAACTGCTAACACAGGTATAAGACAGAATGGCCTTCTGCATTGGAAGTCACTACAGCAGATGTGGAAAACTGGAAACCTGTGGGCTAACTTTGGCCTAAAACTTTTTCAGTGTCCAGAAAATGTTCATTAAAATTTTTAACTTAAGTGTTGCTAAATAAATATTAGGAGATTTAGATAAAAAATCTTCATTTCTCAGCTTTAAAAAAAAATTAGATCTGGCAATACTAGGCCACCTTATGGTCACCTGGCAACAATCAGCTGGACCAAGAAATCACTCAGCCCTTTAAACGCTCCCAGCTCGCTATAGTCCAGCACCTTCAGTCCCTATGACATTGTATCTGCCCTTTTTCACTCATTTGGGTATCCAATGGTCCCTGACGGCATCTGAATTGGTGACCTCAGCACCAAAGATGTGAGAAACAGTCATTAAATATGCAGCAACCTGGGATGAGGGGTGGCCCAGCATTTGAAGGCCAGAGAAGGCCTTGATGTTCACATATGCTTTGCCAGCACTATATTCTAGACTAGACATGAGAGATGGAGCAGGCCCTGCATCAGATTCCTTTTAGGCTTCTTCCTGCACTGAACTGTCTTATAAAACAGATTTCTTCTCAGTTATTAAAACTAATCCATAGCTACTCAGGGTATACAGGGACCAGAAGCACACACAAAGAGCTGATTCCAACCCTGCCTCTCCTGGTTATGCTAGGCAGTTTGCTTTTAAATTAATGGGGTCTCAGTTCCTCCTTCACAAAACTAACGGGTTAACCTAGAATCAGCATCAATATCATTTTTATTGGCCTGTCTCCATCTATACCACCTCCACTTATCTAGAATCTACTCAACCCTCAAGAGTTGTTCAAGTTCTACCGCCTCCATTAAACCTCTTCAGACTTCTCCTTTCTTTGAATTTTTGAGCTTATCACCAACACCATCCAAATTAGCATTTACTAATTCTCCAATTCCTTTGCTTTGAGTATACTGGTTTACTTGGCACATTTAAACAGAAAAATTCCTTTAGAGACTTTATAGTTTAATTTTTAAATCCTCTACAGCAAGTTATACTTAACTGGTATTCAATGATTATGTGTTAATTATTTAAACCAGATAAACATACAGAAAATATGTATAAATGGCAAACTTTCCAAAAAGCACCTTTCACCAGCCTTCTCTAAATAAATTATCCTTACCAGCATCATAACTTGACCATCTGATTCAGGCAGGTATAATGTATACTATGCCTGTGAGACATCAATGAAAAGACACTACTAGATTACCATATTACTTTGTACTTGTTCATTTCCTTCCACAGTTGAAAAGCTCAAAAAGGGAAAAATACAAACAAACATTAACTCACTACAATAATATATGAATCCCTGAAAAATTTGTTACCCACTAAAATAGGGCATGGGAAAAATTTTCCTACCATAGTTGATATAAAAATCAATTACTAGTAAGAAGCCATAGGTCACATATTTGAAAACTCAGCGAAAACCATCCTTAATCCTCCCCCACCCCCTTGGATGTCATCAGAAATTCTGAGTAAGAGGAGGCCAAGTTAGGAAATCATGTGGATGGGGGATTTACCCACATTCACTGGAAAAGCAGTGGGATACAGGTTTTACTTGTCTGGGCAAATCTCCCTTCTCCCCCAACCCCAAATAATTAAGGCTTTAGATATGTGGTCAGTCCTTTACTATCAAAGCAAAAAAGAAAAAGGAAAAAAGAAAGAGAGAAAAGAAAAATTCAAGTACAGGTTTCTTTTTAGACTATAGTCCAGTTAGAGATCAATGAACTATTTGAATAAGGTTTCTACTTTTAGAAAGCTGAAAAAACTAGGTAATAAAGCCTCTATTTCCAAGAGTAAAATTTTTAATCCAGTTTGATGATTGCCTTAATTTCTCTACTTAATGAATTCAAGATAACACTGTATCACTAAAGTGAATGAAATTAGCAAGCGTTAATCATGTCTTAACAGCTAGCCAATCTTAGTGGATTGAAATTAAGTCAATTTGCCAACTGTTTGCCTGTGATGTGACAGGTGTTTCCATTTAATCCATGGAAAGATAATCCATAGTAGGTGTAATTCACGTTATACACCTACTATGTTTGAGGTTCTGAATCAAAACGGAGTGCACCCATACAGTGGGGAAGGCATTTATTGGGAGGGAAAGACATGGAATCATAGCCCTAATCCTATTTAAAATAATAAAAACATTGATTAAATATCTATAAATTTTCCCGGGGAATCCCAGAACAGAACAATGTTTTATAAGCCGAGGGTAAAAACAAGCGTCTCAATTTAAAAAACTAATAATAATTTTTTAAACTGCCTTTCAACAGTTTCAAAGCTTTCAATGCTTTGTTTTAGCTGGTGTTTCTGATCACCCAATTAATCCATCCTCTGACAGGAACCCATCTGTCAGTCTATCCACACACAGCCTGAAAGGGACTCCAGATTAGGCTTCCTCTTTTAGCCACGCCTACACAGGAAGCATTCCGAGGAATGGAAAGTATACCAGGCCTGTGCACACCCCTCACGCCCCCATCCCTTCACTTAACCTCGACAGCCCATCTCTCTTAACCTTTAAACCCTAGCTAGGTTTTCACATAGCCCTATCAAAGAAAACGGACAGAGCTCAAACTGAATCAGAGAATGAGAGTGGTCGAAAGTTTAATTTAGGTCAATGCCAGTTTTACTCTTCTTCTAGAGTCCTTTGCAAGGAGGTAACATCCTAACCAGTTGTGATCCCAGAGAATCACAACAGGGCATGGCGTCGGAAAGGCTTCGAAACTCAATTCTCTATTATATCATGCCCACCATGCAAAAGGCGTATTATATCATGCCCACCACATCCCGCGTGGTTTTGTCCTTAAGATGCTCCACAAAATCTAACACAACTCCTACAGCTAAGAGTCGACTCACTAATTTCAAGGGTTTTTGTTTTTATAAGCTCTGTGTATGGCATCCGATAATTTCAAGTTTACAGTAAAATGACAAGGCTTTCCTCCCAATCCCATCTGCTCAACTACGGTACTCGGAGTTTTGAGGGGCAGCTCTCTAGTGAGTCCGCCTACTGCGTCCTCCCCAACGCGTACACACCAAGTTCCACAGCATCCGCAGCCGTCGGGGAACGAGGTCCTTATGTGGTTACGGCCATCCCTTCACACACTGGAGGTGGAGATCCTCCTCTCCAAGGACCGTCCACACAGGGCGAGTTTCCCCAATTCGAACTTTCCACTACTATCCCCTCCAGGGGCGGGGCTCCAACTCCAGGTAACCAGACCAGGCAACTTGGACTCCCAATTAGCAGAGGAGACCCTAGCCAGCCTGGCCAATCATGCCCGGCAAGCCAAGACTACCAGACGTGACGTCAGACACGATTAAGTTGGCGCGTCACCTAGACGTCAGCTATCTTACCTCTAGGACGTCCCGTCCCAGGAGCAGAACTCCTGCGACTTTGGGCCCCGCCCCCGTGAGAGTGGAGAGCGGCCAATGAGGGGCGGTTCTGAAGGGAACAAGGCCAATGAGAGGAGCCCGGGGCGTGGCGCGGGGCCGGAGGGTGGAGCGGGTGGCGGCGGTGGCAGTCCGAGGTCTGGCTGCGCTCAGTATATGACAGTACGTCAGGAGCGGGATGGCCCTAGCTGTGGCGGCGGCTGCAGAAGCCCAAGCAGCCGCGGCCGCAGTGGAGGCTAGAGCCGGAGCGGTGGCGGCGGCGGCACCCCAGGGAGTTTAAGATGGCGGCGGGGGGGGGGCGGCGGGCCTGCGGGAGGAGCAGCGCTATGGGTTGTCGTGCGGACGGCTGGGGCAGGACAACATCACCGTACTGCATGTGAAGCTCACCGAGACGGCGATCCGGGCCCTCGAGACTTACCAGAGCCACAAGGTGAGCGGGCCGGCCGGCCGACTGGCTGAGCTCAGGGAGGCAGAGCGCACCCGTCTTGGACCAGCCGCGCCTCCTTCTGCCAGTGCGCCTGGTGCGGAGCCAGCGGGGCCGTGGCTGGCAACTGCCGCCGTCAGCGCCCACCGCGGCCGAGCAGGGCAGGGCCGGGCAGGGTGGCTGACGCCGCGGTCCCGGGCCGGCCGGGACGTTGGGAAGCGGGCAGGCGGGCGGCCCCTGCTGGCGGGGCCGAGGCAGCCGCAGCCCTGGGTCGGCTGCGCAGCCGCTGCGGGACTTTCCGACGGCGCCCGCGGATTTCCTGGCTTGTTGGGTCCCAAGGAGGGAGAGAGACCCGGGTAAGAGAAGTGAGATGACCACGCTGCCGTCAGCGGGGAAGGGAGGCAGCGAGCAGCGTACCGGCAAAGAACTAGGGAGGACGTGCGGGCACCAGCTGTCCGCGTTTTCCAGTAACAGAGGCACAGTGGATCCGCAGAGACAGGACCCAGGCGCTCCGCGTGTGGGGGTGGGGCACCCCATGTATTCCCAGGGACTTGGGGACACAGGCACTCCGCGTGTCCACAAGTACTCGAACGGATGGGGACTTGGGCGCTTGGCGCATTGGGAGGGGCACACGGTGTACTAGTGGACATAGGGACTTAGACATTCCGTGTAAGGGGGAGGCGCACACCGGAACGGCGAGGACACTGGCGCTTCGCGTACGGGGTGAAGGGGACACACCTGCATTCTCAGGGACTCCGGGACACAGGCGCATCGCGTTCCTCGAGACGTCCCTCGTCCCGAACGGACACAAAACAACACAGCGCCCCGGGGAAGAGACCTGAGGACCCACAAACACTTAGCGCTCCCTGGGAGCAAGACATCGGGTTCTGGGGAAAGAGGTTCATGGACGCTCAACGTACCCGAAAAAGCTCCCGGCGTCTCAGGCTGACTCTGGGACATGTAGACTGGGAACGAGCCAGTAGGTGAGGGGAGGATATAATGCATCGGGGACAGAGACTCGGGCCTCTTACCCCGCGTTCCTGAGAGAAACCCATGGACACACACACACACACACACACCCCTCCAGTACAGAGAGAGTTTCACTCAGATAGGTGCACGTACACTACAGTTGGACTACAAATCCAGAACGCTTTCATGTTGGAAAAAAGTGGGAGAAGAGGGGGCACCGAGAAGGGACGCGGTAACCAGGGTGCATGGGGAAACCGTTCATGGTTTTGCAGTACTGTATGGCTTTGAGGGAGACCGAATGGATACATTGCGTGAGGGAGGGATATGCCAGATGGGGGAACCTGTAACGTTTTACAGGACAGGAGAGAGTCGGAAGGGAGATAGAACCCACGGGATATCTGACAAATAGCCTATTCTATACTGAGGAACACACTCCACTGGTCTCATAAAACAGGCACAGAGGGGCAGAAGGACACCGAGACACAGACTCACATAGTTATTCAGCTAAAAGTGGAGGAAAGAACTGACATCTGTTGAGCTCCCACTAGTGCCAGGCACTTTAAATACATAGAACGAAGGCAGAGTCTGAGGCAGAGCTGCAGGAGAGGTGTGAACCTGGGTTCACTGAGAGTGTGTTCAGAGAGGCCCCCTTCTATGTAAGTGTACACACAAAGGCAGGTATTAGTTTTGTGCGCTTTGGATAGAAAATGAACTCACATGATAGGGTATTTGTAAACAGCAGTAGAGACTCAGAGGTGAAAATATTTTTAGAAAGGCACTTACAGAATTGGGTGGACACATGGGTGTACATGCTAGGACACTTGTGTTACTAACCAGAGAAGCATATGGTGAAAAACAGTCACAGACTTTGTGTGGTGGGGTGAGGGGGTGTCAGGGAGGAGTGCAGGCACAGGGAGAAAGATACCTTCCTACATGCAGAGAAATCTGGGGGAGAAAACGTCAAGAATGGCTGGGCGAGGTAAGAGAAATACAAAACTGCATGTGCCAGTAGCTACTACCAGATAGGTGCACCTGCAGCAAAGAGACCAGCATCAGCACGGAGAGGGAGGCCCGCATGGGGGAAGCCAGATACACAGGCACAGGGACAGAAGCAGACAGTGGAGAGAAACTCACCCTTGCAAGATGGAAAGATAAGCTTGCCTGTTCTAAGGGAAGGGCATGGGAAGGAATGGCAGTGGGAAGAAGGTAGGTCAGGGGATGTAAAGAGAAAACCCAGAGGCTCAGAGAGAAAGAAGTCAGCAGGAGGCGGCCAGCCCCTATTCAGGAGCAGACCTGAGGAGCAGAGAAAGACTGACACACAGTGGGTGGGAAGAGGCATCTCTGGGGGCAGTAGGTCAGCCAGCTACCTTGGGAAAATAACAGGCAAATTGTACAGTTGATTACAGCAAGATTGACAGTGTACACTTGTGTGGAAAGGGGTCAGATGAGGAGGTCCACTTGGGGAAGGGGAAAGTTAAGTGACAGAGATGCCCCCAGTGCCCACTTATCTGCATGACCACTGGGGCCCCCAGAAGGGAGTGCTTTGTTTTCCTACTGCTATAAGACCTTTTCTGCTTCCTATATGCTAGTGTTTTTATATTTGGGATTAAGTTTACAGTGCTCTAAAAGCCCCTGCATTTATATGCCAGTAGCTTCCAGGGGACAGAGATCAAAAATTCTTTCTCTCCCAACCCACCTTTAACTTAGTTCTTAAAAAAAAAAAAGTACCAAAGTCGTCAATGGCTTTGCTTGCTCTGACGGCTTCTAGTACTGTCTTTTTCCATTTTTGTGCATGCACATTTATGGGTCTGATTGTTCCCTATAGGGGCAATAAAGGGAAAGGGGGAAGACTTTTCCAGCTCTCTCTACCTTAAAGCATGGAGCCAGGTAGATTGTATTAGTCCTAGGATTCCTTTTCTCCTGCAAAACTGGTGGTAGAAGCAGTGGCATGGGAGGGGATAGTACATAAGCTGACCATCCTTAACCAGCTCCTGTCCTCAGGCCTCACTGTCAGCTCAGCCATGGAAACACTTTTTAAGAGATGTGGAAAAGCAAGCCGGAATTAGAGTGAAACTGTCAACCTCGGATGAAAACTGGGAAGACACCAAAAAAATGAGATAGATGCCTTTTTGGTGATTGATTGTATCAGTGGTACTTACTGCAGGCTCCACCCACATAAGTGTCCTCAGTGCCCCTCCTCCTGGCTCAGCCAGACCAGTGCACCCCCTGTGGGCACAGTAACAGTTGCTAGCTTTTATCCTGGCTGAGCTTTATCCTTCAGTGGAAGGATATTAACTTGGTCTTTTTCACCATTATTAGAAATCTTTTCCATCTTTTCCATCATTATTAGAAATAGGGCTCATGGCTTTAAATTGAAGCTGCTTTTTGGAAATGTGTTCACATGGATTGGCTAATTTGGAATAAGTTTCTGGTGGTCAAACCTGTTCTCTCTGGGGGGGAGAAATGGTTTTAATTTCTCATATAAAAGTGCCTTCCACCATTCCCGTGCTCATATAGGAGGGTACTTGATGACAGGTAGCCTGTAAGCAGCTCTGGCCTATGTAAAGTGATGACTATTATTCCTTCTCTTCTAATGACTAAGAGCCACAAATTTCAACAGGTTAATATGCTAAATAAATCATCAGAGAATTCTTTTTTTGTCCAAATTATTTTGTCTATTGGAGTTACTCTTCTAAATTAACCCACTTTGACATAAGGTTTCAGAGAAGTGAATTTAGAAATTTTAGGAAGCTATGATTTAGGCAGAATAGAGAAGTTCTTTAGATATAATTGAGCAGATTTACAGAGTACTTAGGTTCTTGGAAAGAGAATCTTTGAAAATTCTGAAATCTTGTTTTTTTTTCAAATTACAGTTGCTCACTGTTTCAAAAGACACATAATCCTAATTGACTTTCAGGTTTCCTATTTGTAGAGAAGTGATCTTGGGAGCCTTTCTAAACAGGCAGAGGGGCATTGTGAGTCCAGCAATGGGAGTTATAGTTGGAGTAAATATCTTTTAAAAGTTGTTTTTCCACTCACTTTGAATACGGAAATGGTTTCAAGTTGATTATATATTACATTAACTGGAAAGTTATTTTCATGATTGGCAGAAAAATTTAGACATGATAATACAGATATCTACAATATTAATCTTCTAAAATGTAGATTATTTTGATTGAGGAGAAAAGTTGCTAAGTAAAATTACAAATTACAACTTTATAGTCATTTCAAATTGTTATCTGTGATTGTGTGGTCTACATAAGCTCTACATGTTTTAAATGAGCCTATATTACTGTAATTACATATTTCTCCCAAATGTAAAACTATATTTAAAAATAAAATCCAACATTTAAAAATACATTTTAGCTAAGTTCCTCAGTAAGGCAGCTGGCTTTATTGTGATGTTTGAGTAATTTACTTTTATAAAGAAAACTTTATCAAAGCATTATTTTCAGATTTTGTTGTTGCTGAGTCTGTCAATTTAGTTTTTTAAAAATGTTTACTCTAAGTTTCAAAGGTGGTGGCTCAAATAATTTTACCATGTTTACTGAACTATTACATAAGAACTCTTGCATAGTCGTGTTTGGGAGCAGGGGCTGCTCCTTCTCTATCCCTGAAGATCAGAAAGCAGATGCCTTTAAGTGGGATTCTGCTAACACATTCTCTTGTTAACTCCATTGGCTTTCCATTTTTCTGCCTTCATTAGTATCTTCTAGGAAAGTGATAATGTTTTTAAAATTTGTACATTTAATTCATAATTTTAGATGCTATTATTTATAAACAAAGCATAAGTTCTTATTTAAGCTTCCAAAATTACCATCCTTCATAGTGGCTCCCTTTACTGTGTTATTTGACCTTTTGATAAATCAGTGAGTCCACAGGTCAGAGGGTAAATGACTTCCTCACCTTATCCTTTTTTTCTACCAGGTGAGCTTTTTAGCATTTGATTCATTGTGGTTTAAGGCACAGAAAAGACTCATACTCTGCTTTTTTCATATCTCTTTCTTTTTCTGTCTGCCCATATTTTGTGTGTGTTTTCAATATTCTACCTTATAAATACAGAAGACTGTTCTTAAGCTACCACTTGAGCATCCAGACCTGCCAGCACAGCACTGCCACCACTGTTGGACACGTTTATTAAGTAAAACAGTGAGGTTTGCTTTAGCAGATTCCATTTGTTTCACTTTTAAAATGTAGCCAAGTTTAATTTAAATAAATTAGTCCCACTGACTTTTAACTTAGACCCATCTTCAGTCTGTGCTTGATTTTAAAATGCTTTTTATAAAGTAAAGTCAAGTTTGTTACTCATCCTTCAGTGTTTGAAAAGTTTATTCAAATGCCCAGTTGCTCAGTGTAAAGAAGGGTGTTCCTCCCTGAGAGAAGTAGTAGCCAGATTGCCTAAAAAGATAGACAGGGAAGCTTGGCACCAGAATTGGGGAGAGAAAGAAAGAACATATGTGAAGGATTGGAACATGTTCAAGAAAAGAATTTAAAAGGAAAGGGGCGTAGAATTCTTGGAATGACTTACAGGAAAGCTTACCAAGGACAATCACCAGATTCAGCCTTTCCATTTTCTCCATTTGCACTTGTGAAAAATTACAGAAGCTGTGCTCATAAGGCTTATTAGGTAATTGGTGATAAAGCCAGTGGAGAGAGGAAAATGAGAATTTCAGCTGAACCAAGGCTAGGTCACTTTTAACAATTTGTGATGACCCTTTTCTCTGCAACAGAGAAGCTCAGGAGCCTGGCTGTAGATCCAGCCCATTATTTGCTAGATTGGGCCAAATGTATTTTGGATTGTTTGAGAAAATGTCCCTAAAATGTGGTATTATAGCCATTCTTGCATTTAAGAGGAGCTAAGTTTTACAATGAGGAAAACAACGTGTATATAACCCAGCATCTGACTGTCCTGCATACCTCAGCTCCATACAGAATTTCCTAGGACTTATGCACAAATCTCCAGCAGTTCTGGAGTAGAATGTGATAAAAATGGCCATATCTTTAGAGCAAATTAAAGCTGAAAAACATGGCATAACTTGGGTCAGGTTACCAGCGAGGATTGCTATTTCTGTCTTTTATTTTTTATCTCCTTCCTTCTTTACTTCCTTTTTTTTTTTTTTTTTGTGGTGGCATTACGACTCTTGAGAGCCATGTTAAATCTTAAGGAAGAACTGGTTTAAGAGTTTCCACTAATGCTTTGCCAGCAAAGACCAAAGCTAGCATTTCCATGGTTTAATTCAGGATATAAGAAAAGCGAATTTTATTAATCAAGCTATAAGCTCCCTAAAGATTCATAAATAAAATTATTACCTTAAATTGACCTCTACAGTAACAGTGTTTGGCTACTGGCTTCATAGTAACTAGATTGTTAAACAAATGGCATGAGTTTCTTTTCTTCATGGGGATCCTATATGTTATTGATCTAAAATCCTTGGGTCTTAAAGGATTTGAGCAAGATTTTAGTAGACAGAAAGTGGATGGGGACCACATCTCCGGCAGAAACAATGGCATAGTTAAGGAAGGAACCATGGTAGCTAGGTTAAGCTCCAAGAATTGCTATAAAGACCCTGTTCTGCTTAACATGGAGGGCCGGAGAAAAATATAGTTAAGAGAGAAAAAGTAGGTCAGAGCAGATTCATTACCTTACTAAGAGGTTTGCATTTTATTCTGTGAACACTGAGTAGAAACTTAAGGTAATTTGATCTGTGTTTTAGGATTGTTATGGCCTTGGTGTGCAGGATGACTATACTGTGAATCTGGAAGGAGACAGACAAGTTAGGAAGAAGTTTCTGGTCCAAGCCAGAGATAACTGGAGTCTACCCTAGAATGTTGGTAGGAGATCAATAGAATCTATAGAATTTAACAAGAGATTTTAAAGAAGCAGGATTGAATTGAGATTTCTAGCCATTGGCACTAGGATGGGTACTCTGAGTAGAAGAAGGGAAATTGGAAGCAGTTGGGAGAGTCGAGTGGGGGTGGGGGGATAAAGCTGTGAGTACCATTTTGCTGAACATTCATTAGCTCAGTCTTTTAATTGGTAATGAGGAGACTTGGGTTTGATTAAATGTTTTATATGTGAGAAGTATATTCAGGAGTTTGAGGCAGACAGATACATAAAACAGTGCTGTATTACTTAACATGTCTTTTATAAACTGTTTTATTTGGATGGAAATTTTAGAGATTGTTGCTGTTTTGGGGAAAGTTGAAATTCTTTGGGAAAAAAATTGGTTTTGAGCAGGGCATTTTAAATTTTTTTTTTTTTTTTTTTGAGACGGAGTTGTGCTCTTGTTGCCCAGGCTGGAGTGCAATGCTGTAATCTTGGCTAAACGCAACCTCCGCCTCCCGGATTCAAGTGATTCTCCTGCCTTAGCCTCCTAAGTAGCTGAGATTACAGGCCTGCACCACCATGCCTGGCTAATTTTGTAGTTTTAGTAGAGACGGGGTTTTTCCATGTTGGTCAGGCTCGTCTCGAACTTCCGACTTCAGATGATCCGCCCGCCTTGGCTTTTCCAAGTGGTGGGATTAGAGGTGTGAGCCATCGCGCATAGCCTTTGTTTGTATTTTTATAGACTTTCTGTATTGAATAACCTCTATAAATTATACTTATGGCCATCATAGGGCACTGATAATATGAAATCTAATTGTATTAGAATGAAAATCAGACTGTTTGTGGTTTCTGTCCCCTATTGATTAATGAAACGTAAGTAACTCTATATAATGTGTCTGGATTTATATTTCAAGTTTTGTTTTGAAATAGCATAATTCCTAAAGGCCTTGAAGGAGTACTTTCACTTATCTCACATTACCTCTGTTTCTCTTTTGGTGTTTTGATTTCTTTATTTCTTTTTTGTTTGGCAGTTCCTTATGAAAAACAAAACAAAAGAATCATGAGTGCATAAAACTTTTGGTATACACACACATTGTAATGGACTACAATGCTTGGTTGTTGATCCAGGGAAATTACTTTGTCTGGAAGAGTTTTTCAGTGAACAGTGAGCTTATTTAAGGGTGCAACCAGGCCTGAACTTTCTTACAAGATTCACAGCTATACTTTAAGACTTAAATATGCTTAGCTAGAAACTTAAGTATTAGCATATTTTAAGATAACATTTGCTATTATTGCTTTTCGCTCCATTATTAGAAACCATGATGCCTAAAGGACCAGAAAAGGTGTCCATGTAATAAAAACTCAGTGTAGAATCTTAAGATGTTTTTTCTATAATAAAAAGTTAGGAGGTAGAAGGGTTAAACTACCAAATATTCATTTGTTCATTCAGCAAACATGTATTTATCTTCTGACATTTGCCAGGGATATAACTAGGCATTGGAGATATAAAGCTGAATAAGTCATGAATGGTCCCTGCCAAGAAAGTGCTTGTCATTTTAGTGGAAGCAGGCAAATGTGAAAAAATAAATGCTATGAAGTTTGTGTTCAAGGAGATGTCTTCTTTACCTGCCATCTTCTTTCACCACACCCCTGAGGTTATACCTGACAAGGTCCCTGTTGAAGTCCAGTGGTCATCTCTTTGTTTCCATCTTACCAGACCTCAGAGGTATTCTGTTCTCTTGACCACTTCTTCCTATTAGAAACATTTTCCTGATTTTCCTCCCTGCCCATTCTTTCTTTCTCATTCTCCTTTGCTTACTTTCTTCTTTGACTGGCCTCTGAATGTTGGTGCTCTGTTCTCTTTATCTATTCAGTCACCCTAGATGAGCTCATTTAGTCCTTTGAATTTAAATGTCATCTATATGTTAATGACTCCTAAATATTTATCTCCAGATCTATCATTTTCTCCAGCTCCAGGTACTTATTTCCAATACGTTTCCTCATCAAACTTTAATAGACATCTCAAACCTTACATATCCAAACTGTGTTTTATACTCTTTAGGAATTTCGCTCAAGGGTATGGCTAATCATTGCAGGTGAAAACTATCCTCTGATAATCAACTATTTCAATAAGTGTAGACATAAAGGAGATTATAAAACTGTTGCCTGATTTTGTTATTATAAAAGATGGTCTCCTTTGTTGATGTGAGAATCCATGATGGATCAAGTAAGAAGTTTTTTTAAACTTTTATTTTTGGTTTGGGGTACATGTACAGGTTTGTTATGTAGGTAAATTGTGTGTCATGGGGGTTTGGTATACAGATTATTTCATCACCCAGGTACTAAGCATAGTACCCAATAATTAGTTTTTTGATCCTCACCCTCCTTCCACCCTCAAAGTAGGCCCTAGTGTCTGTTATTATCCTCTTTGTGTCCATGCATACTTCATGTTTAGCTCCCCTTTATAAATGCAAACATACAATATTTGGTTTTTTGTTCCTGTGTTAGTTCGCTTAGGATAATTGCCTCCAGCTCTGTCTGCATTGCTGCGAAGACGTGATCTCACCCTTTTCATTGCTGTGTTGTATTCCATGGTGTATATGTACCACCTTCTCTTAATCCAGTCTACTGTTGATGGTCATTTAGGTTGATTCCATATCTTCGCTGTTTCTAAACATGATTTTACTCCTCAATCTATATCTCTCAATTTCATATCATGTATTATTCTAAGCATATTATTGGCTTTTAACAAGAGCTGAGTATATTTGAGTTCTTCAGGATCAACTGTCTGATTTCCTGTGCTGTTTTCTGCTTCTACCTCCCATTTTCTTTCTTCCTCTTCTCTCCTTGCCTAGATATTTTATTACAGTGGTTAAAATATAATTATCAGATAGTCTTCTTTGGGTTCTCCATCATATGATGTCCTAAAGAACAAAGAAAAAAGTGATGAACAAACAAATCATTACTACCAGTTCTTAAATAGGGGAAAAGAAAGATGATCTATTTTATCCATGTTGCATCCCAGGGAAGAGTGTATCTACTTATTTACTTTTTACCAGTGCAAGTAAAAACAAGTTCTCAAATTGTCTGGTATTTTCCTTCTGCCATAGTGCAAAACCAAAGAAGTGATTCTTAATTCTCTAGCTTGAGTTTCAAATTTCATATTACTATTGTTGGAGAGGGGCAGGAAAGACTAACTGTATAAAATGCTGAATAAAAGCACAGTTCTGAGCCCCAGGTCACTTATTAGCTGTGTGGTGTTTGGTAATTCACAGGACTTACCTGAGAAATGAGAATAATAATATCTACCCCACAAGGGTGCTTCTGAGAATTCCCAGAGGCAGTAGTAAAAATGGATAGTGCCTGACACATTTTAAACACTCAAATAGTAACTGGTTAGCTATAATTGTTTCTTTAAACAATCCACTTTAAGTAGTCACTTGAACTATCACCATTTATATAAAGTTTTTTTGTTTTGGGCATAGTTCCAAAATTATATTTGACGTTGGAATTTTTTTTTTCTTTTTCAGTGTCTTTATCGTGGCTTAATGCAGCTTAGATACAAGGGTAGATACAAAGTGCTTAATAAATACTTGCTGGTTGATTTCAAATAATTTAAGAATTCTTGTATTAAGAAAGGAATAATTCAAGAGTTAACTTTGAGTTAACTCAAAGTTCCATGGTGAGTTCAAAAGGGAAACTAAAGGTATCTCAAAAACATCTCTAACCTTAGAGAATAAAGTTGGAAAGATCTCTATAATACTTTTTAGAAATATTGTTATTTTCTAGGCCCAGAATGCTACTTTATGTTTGTATATTCATAAAACTGACAGTGTTTGATAAGGGAAAGGTAACCACACATTTAATTTGTTTACATGGATAAGCAATATGTAAATAATCAAGAGATGGTTATAAACTACCTTTACAGGATAAGTAACTTTTTTATTCAACTTCAAAAAAACATGAGCTGTGTTCTTCTCCCACCCCAAAGGAATCATGTCAGAATTAATATTCCTTAGGAAAATTAACATTTCTTAGGAAAATGACTCAGTAAATTATATATTACTTTTATAGTTCTGATATATTGTGAGGAATCGTCCCTGGAAATAGGTGTACATAGATCTCTTTGGTCATAGAGCAATTCTTGTTGCAGTAGCATTGGCTTGTAAATGCAGATGTCAAGAGTATAACCAAACTTAAGAGCATTTTAGCATTGCCTATACTTCTGTTCTGTGCTTAGGAATGCCCAACATTTCATAAGAGGTATAGAGCTTAAATTCAAGGAGCTCTACGAGCAAAGTACTAAAATTTGACAGAATCTTTTCACTGCAAATCATCACTTTTATCAGGTTGTTGAAGTAGTTTCCCTAACCAATTACAATCTGCCTTTGTGTTCTTGGTTGGAAATACATACCAGATCACGCTCTTTTTTTTTTTTTTTTTTTTTTGAGATGGAGTCTCGCCCTGTCGTCCAGGCTGGAGTGCAGTGGTGGCACAATCTCAGCTCACTGCACCCTCCGCTGCCTAGGTTCAAGCAATTCTCCTGCCTCAGCCTCCCGAGTAGCTGGGACTACAGCAGCATCCCACTAAAAACTTAGCCTGGCTAATTTTTTGTATTTTTAGTAGAGATGGGGTTTCACTGCACTAGCCAGGATGGTCTCCATATCTTGACCTCGTGATCTGCCCACCATGACCTCCCAAAGTGCTGGGATTACAGGTGTGCACCGCCGCATCCGGCCCACTGTCTTACTCTTACAGCTCAAATACTGTTCCCTTAAGCACTAGAGTAGCTTGATTTTCAAAAGAGCTACTTGGTGAAAATATTTCATTAAACCTAAAAGCAAATGTTGAAGCCTTACCTGAAACTCATTTCTAATGGGAATGTACTCAGCAAATGTTTAAAGATACAGCGAGTTGAGGTCATGTTTGTAAAATTAAACTTAGGCTAAAAAATTTTTGGTTAAAAAATCTAACATGCTTTAGACATTTGCTTATACTGGTATTTACTTCTAAACTTTTTCCTGGTGGCTATCTTATTAACACAGTGAGTGATCAGATGCATAATAAGTGATAACAGAGTTCTGTTTCTTACTGTGGCATTTTTTAAAACATTCAAGAGCTATAGCCTAGTTAACATGTTCTTTTCTAAAATTGGGATTAAAATCAGTAAAGCATTTGAGGTTAAGTGTTTTTTTAGATAGCTAGATATATTAAAGGAATTTTTCAGTAACAATGAGCTTAGTTTGCCCTGTTTGGATAACTGCATACAACTATTCCATAAACGAGGGTTTTATTATTTATTAAATAAAGTGGTAACAAATATTTATGTATGTTCTTTCACTATACATGGTCCTTAAAGGAAAAAAAACCTAATTTTTTTAGTTTTTAGTTCATCAGAAGCTGAACTAAATTATATTTAGTTTTTTTGGAAATTATGTTTTTTTGGAAATTATAATTACTTTACGAAATTTATCTTTGTTGGAAACAAAATGCCAAAGAACGGAGTGGACATTTAAGGTCTTTTAAATGTTTAGCACTAGAGGGTAACCCATTTCCAAGGCAAGAGGAAGAAAGAGTACTATATTTGGAATTTGCCCTGTTTGGATAGGTGCCTACAACTATTCCATAATGAGGGTTTTATTATTTATTAAATAAAAGGATAACAAATATTTATGTATGTTCTTTCACTATACTCGGTTCTTAAAGGAAAAAAACTAATTTTTTAAGTTTTTAGTTCATGAGAAACTGAACTAAATTATAATTTAGTTTTTTGTAAATTTTAATTTTTTGGAAATTGTAATTACTTTATGAAATTCATTTTCCTTGGAAACAAAATGCCAGAAGAACTGAGTGAACATTTAAGGTCTTTTAAATGTTCAGCACTAGGGGGTAACCCATTTCAGAGGCAAGAGAAAGAGTACTGTATTCGGAATTCAGAGAACTGAATTTAAGGCCCAAATCTGCTAATCCAGCTCTGTGATCTTGAGCAATGTACTCTACCTCTGTCTCTGAAATGGAGGATAATGTTCTTTCCTACCACCCAGGGCTGGTTTTAGGAGGCTCACTTGAGACAATAGATATGAAAATGCTCTGTGCCATACATTAGAAAACTATGTAAATAAAAATTATTCTTGTTGAGGAGTCAAGCAGTATAGATAGAACTATAAGGATGTTAAGAAATCAGGTTCTTAATTCAGGGCATGAAGTAAGAAAATTGTATATAGTCAAAATTACTCTTGCAAGTTTCTAAATTGACGTAAAGAATAGTACATACTCTCTTGTCTGTACAACCCCGAACAGTAATATGCATAAGTATTCAATATGTGTAGTGGTATACTTCATATATAAAGAGAACATATAGAAAACGATTTTACAATCTTTTTTTTTATTTTGCTAAGTACAACATAAATATTTGTAAGTTACATATGCCTAAGACTCCTGTATCATAACAATCAGAAGTAAGACAACCTGTGAAAAAGTATGCCCAATGTAGTAACAGTTAGATGCTGGCATTTGGACAAACAGCTAATGAGATTTAACTCATAGTTACATAGTTCCAAGTTAGCAAAATGGTAGCATCAGAGTTTTGTTTGGCTAGAAACAGGTTTAACATTTTTAAATTTGGATTTTTTCCTTTGGGCATTCATTCTCCCGGTACTCACCACTCCTTGTTGCCTTACATCCATCTGTTCCAAAGACCTTTGGGTTTCAAAGACATTGAAACATTGAGTCTTTGATTCCTGGTTTATCCAAAGGAAGGTCTCACTGAGGAAACTAATTTTGAGCTTGAATGTTAAGTAAGCAATAAGTATGGTTTGGGAAAGTAGAGTTTGGGAATTTATGCCAGGTTGGAAGAACAGGAAGGAGTTAGAGAAGAAAGTCTTTGCAAAACAAACAAATGTTAACAAAGCTGTGCTATTGTTGGGAGGAAGTGGAAGATAACTTGGTTGATTCTGGTTGATCTTGGTTGATAGCAGATGTATTTTCTATTTAGTAGCTGACTTGTTTTGACAGACAGTGGTAAGAACTACTGTGGGCCAAGAGTGGGATGTGAGAGAGGTTCTGCTAGCTAATTAAACAATTTGGAAGGACTTCAAGGAAGGGAGAAAGCCATTATCTAGTTGTGAGGTGATAAGGGTCTTGCTTTCCAAAATAGAGACTAAGAACTTAATTTGATGGAGTTTGGGGCAGAGTGGCCAGAGTTGGTGACTGGGAGCCCTGAGTCACCTTGGCATCATTTTTCTTTGGTGTCTGATGTTCACACTTTCAGTATATCTTATCATTTTTCCTTGGGAATGTCTGCTGTGTCCACCATCCCCTGTTAGTTGCAGATGCAGTCATATTAATTTAGGCCTTTATTACCATTTCCAGGATATTTCTAAAGCATCCCCCTAGAGCTGTGCACTAGCTCATTTCTCCAGCCCTGCCCTGCCCTGATCCATCTCTCCCTATCTATATTATTCATGACTGAAAGAGCTGCCTTCCCCTAAAACACTTCTTTGAGCAACTCACTTTCTTATTCAAAAAATTGAGAGAGCCTCCAATTGTTTTTCAAGTTAAAGGCAACAGTAAAACCCACCAGGGGAAGGGCTACAGAGGGGATTAGGGCAAGATTAGTTCAGAGTGATAAACTTTTTGAACAGTCATCCTGAGGTCTGAAATTTTAATTATTGCTCTATTCTGTAGCAAATAGAAACTAAAAATGAAGACACATTTTGAGGATAAAAATTAGGCAAGAATCTGCAGGTCAGATCTTATCCTTGCTATTGTATTTCAGGTGGGAAAGAAGCCTGCCCTCTGATTATACAGTGTCCATTCCTATCTCCTAGCTTTTTTCCTCAGGGTATTTTCTCCTCTTGGAACTTACCTTTACTAAACTGCTATTTAAGAGCCACCGTTTCCATAAACATTTATCTATTCTAACTCATAGCCTCCTTTTTGAGAATTCTTACTACATATCCTAGTGCTACTTAGCCTAGTACTTAATCATTCTCAAATTTCCTCCAACTAAAAGATGAACTCTCTGGCATGAGGGATTAGGCCCCCACACTCTTGCATACCCCATAGCAGATGGGTGTGAAACACAAGGTAGTAGAAGAAAAGCAGCATGGCAAAATAGGGAGATTGAGTTTTGAGTTCTAGTTCTGTGGGGGGATAGGCACCAACTGTATTATCTCTAAGGCCTCGTCTGGATTTGGAATCCTGTGATTCTAGTGGCATGTAGTGTGTAAATGACTAACAGAATATGAAGTCGGGGGAGAGGAGAGACTATAAATTAATTTTAAGGCAGTAAGCCTGGAGAACCAAGATGATAGAAGTGCCATTGCCAGAATAGTAGGAAAGAGGTGACGGTTTAGTTGGGAAGGCTGGGGGATAGGGGAATTAGTTTCATTGAGATTTGCTGCCATTGTGAGTTTCTAATGCAAAATGTCCTATTGGTAGTAGTAAGTAGGCTGTGGAGAGGTGCCAGCTGAGGAATGGAGAAGAGATTCAGAGTTATCACCCAACAGGTACAGTGAGCCTCCAGGATGACGTGGATCTAGAAAGAGGAAAGTAAAGGCACTAGCCTTTTGAAATGAAACGTGTGATCAGAGAGCTAGGAGGACAGGTGTCTCTAAGTGCAAGAAAGGTAATATCCACTGGGGATATCAACAATTTGAAAACTGAGAAGTTTGCATTTATCTGACCAAGAAGAATCAGTGAACTTAATAGAGCATTTCAAATTTCAATGTTGAGCTGAAGACAACCTCTGAGTTGCGAGGATTCAAGGTGGGAAGTGTAATGAGCCTCTGAGGCTATGTTCAGTGAATCTGATTTGGAGGGACATTCAGAAAGCAAGGCTGATGAAAATACTGTGAAAGCTGGAACCTGACCCTGAATAATCTCAGTTGTAGGACCACTTTACTCTTCCACATGAAGAGGGGCTCCCCCAGACCCCTGTGGGCATGCTTTCATTACTTCAGAAAGACTGAGTTTAGCTGTGGAAAGCAGTTTGGGGGTGGGGTTTTTCACCTTGAGAACATTAATCTCTATTTATATTTTCATAAAAGGCCATGAATTAGAATTAAAATCTACTAAAAAATTAGGTTTTAAAAATTCAAGCACTATCTTTTTATTTTTCCTTTTTAAAAAGCTCACTTCTCCCACACCAATAAATGAGTTATTCACCCAGTAGTACTTAAATTCATCTGATAAGTCTAAAGTTGTGATGTTTTTATGGTAGTAGAACAGTGATAACAGTATCCATTGTAACGTTTTCTCCAAGAAGATATTTGTTTAGTCATTTTTATAAATAATAAGATGGCTAATTTACACTTGATTTTACATTTAGATGGTTTGTCTTTTAAAGAAGTACTTATCTTTAGTTCTCTTTCTCTTTCATTTAATATAATCCTTATTAGTAAACTTTTAAGTCTGCAGAGAAGTTTTGGGAAGTATTTGGAAGTAGTAGGTGATGTACTATAGCTGAGGTGAGGAACATATTAGTGCCTCTATTTTTATCTGGGGTAGAGATGACACCAGAAACCACTGTTTTTGTACATTGGATTTGAATATGAAGGTGTAAATGGTTTACAGGCTGATGTACTACCATTAAACATTACCCAAATCTGATTTCTTCATGGGTTTCTGTTGGCAATTTGGAAAAGCTTTCCCATAGAAAAATATGCTGGTGACTTTGAATACGGGAAATCGTGCAATAGCCTATGGCTGACATTTACACTAACAGCTTTTCTTCCAAATGCACAACTCTGTGATAAAATATTGAAGTTATCAAGAAGACAAAGCTCATAATAAAAAAATACTGATCTAGAAATTACATTCTCCTAGTGAGAATCATATGAGAGAACTGGTAACTTATTTGGCTCTCAATTAAAAACGAATCTCTGATAAAATGTGAGAAAATGGAAAATTGATTTATTCTCAAATATTTAATTTTATGTTTCTAGCATCCTGTTACAGTATTGCAAAGTTCCTCCAATTATCTCTTCCCTCTTTCCACCCCTATTAAAAATACACCAGGAAACTATGCAACAATACAGTTTTTTTAATGTAAAATTGAATTTGTATACTAATCATTTTTTTCCAAATCATGTCAGTTTCAAAAACATCATTAGCTGCTCTGCCAAAAAATATCTTTTGGTTCTGTGGTTCAGAGAAATGTCAATAGTGTCATATTGTTAATCCTCATCTTGATATAATAACATGCAAAAAAAGTATACAATGAAAAGAGATTTTCACACAGTATGATACTGACAAAATACATATATTTTTTTCTTCTTCTTTCCCTCTTTATTTATTTTTTTTTAAAATAGAGGCTGGGGTCTCACTGTGTTGCCCAGGCTGGTCTTGAACTCCTGGCCTCAAGTGATCCTCCTGCCTCAGCCTCCCAAAGTGCTGGAATGAGAGACATGAGCCACTGTTTCTGGCCCAAATAATGTAGATTTAAAGTTTAAACATTTAGTTCTATGCTACAGTAACCAAGGTTTACTTGTTTCTTTTGTTTCTTTTAATAGAATTTAATTCCTTTTCGACCTTTCAATTCAGTTCCAAGGACTCCACGGGGTGAGTACTCTTACTGATTTAACAAACAAATCTAATGTTCTTGCATGCTATTCAGCTTTTAAAATCCGTTTTCACTTGACCTTTTTAATGTAATCAGTCACTTATTCTGTGAACTTTGTGACTAATGTAAATTTCTGACATCTTTAAGATGCTTGAATTATCTTCCTTTATTAATTTACTTTTTAAAAATTCATATATGGTTATTGATATTGAAAGTGTTTTTTATCTATATCATGGATAATTGCATGTGTGAAGCTTTTTATTAAAGTAAAACATACATCAAGGTAATATGTGAGTATATTTTATCACAGCTTAACATCCATAAGGGATTATTATTTCAGACTAGTTATGCTTGTGATTGCTTTTACTATTACTATTTTGCTGTGTGTATACTTTTTTAAGTTGTATGTACTAGGAAATGAAATATGTAAGTAGAAATTGAGTTCCTTATATATACAGAATAAACAAAGTTTTCCATGTCTATTTTATTACTGCATTTAAAAGCGTAATAAATGATAATGCCTAATAAAATGGACCTATGAATTTTGTCTTTATGATAGATGATAAAGTTTATAGGAGTAGAATCAGTACTTTAAAATTATCACTATTAATATTTAATAGTAATAAAATAGAGTCAATTATTCTTTTTGCTTCCTCATTTAAATTAATATGTACTTCTATATTTGCTGCTATATATTAGATATAGTATGGAAATTTGTAATATCTGTAAGTGGATTTTTAGAGCTATAGAGAAAACATAAGCTGAGGGAGGAAGATTATATTCTTGATTATTGTAAATCTGCATACTTGTGAATTTTTATTATGTCACAAAATGCAAAAGTGTCCATGTAAATAAATAGTTTTTCTAAACTTTATAACTTGAAAACAGTTCAAGAGTCAGATTAATTACATCATTCAACACAGACCTAGAGTACTTCTAAATGTGTCGCATAATGCTTACTTGAAGGAGATGTTTGTGTGGATGTCAGAGTTTTGCTTCTACATGACAGCTTTACAATGAAGTCCTGTTTTTCCTCTTCAGTGACTAAGTGTTCATGAATGGGATCCTAATTGGAATAAGTATTCTTCTGAATTTTGTAGTATAGCTTTTTAGGTAGTCATTAGCACATGCTGATTTTCTATTTGAGGGCTTAGTTCAGGTGTTTATTTAAGGCTTCTTGCATTTTCCTGCAAATTTTAGTGGCATCAATAATATCTGAAGAGATGTGCCAGGGTCAGGCCTGATTCTACCAGCCCTGGAGGGCTCCATGGATTTTAACTAAAGGATTATCTTGGGAGAAGAGGACTAGAGAAAGAGAATAAGGTTTGAGCTGCTTTTCTCTTACTAGGAGCAGTAGGGTTCTAGGGCTGATGCTTCCCTTAATTCTTTCTCCCGGGAAATGCAGGTAAAGGATGTTTGCTAAGGAGGCATCAAGGTATGCTGAAACCCTAACTTATGGGGCACCAATATGTGCAAGCTTCCCAACTCTTCTTTCTGATGCTTGCAGCTATTAGCAGTTTGGGAGGGAGTGTGGTTTTCTCTAGCATACTAGTTGCTCCTGAGACCTAAGCCCCACTGCAAAGTGGGCGGTTTATATTTGAAACTTTGGGGCCACCTTTTCTAAATTTTCCTACCTTTGTCCCCCTGTACCTTTCCTGTCCCATGTGTCCAAATGCCCTCAGTTTATCTTTGCCTGCTCCACTTTCTCTTCCTACTGTATTCCTTGACTTCATATAGTTCACTGATGAAAACAATTTAGATATAAATGACTGACAGGTTTAAATCTTAATGGATGTTTGAATTTTAACAGGTAAGCTTCATAACCCAGGCGAATGGTGGTTGGATTTGGTAGAGTAGATAAGGAGTGGAGGTACCGTAGATTGAGAGCTATGAGATGTTTGATCCTACCTTGCTTATTCTGAGTCTGTCTCCTCAAACCCCCACTCTTTTCATTATTCTAACTGGGAACCAAATATATGGACTCAGCATTGTTTTAGAGCCTGCAGCTGCATTCCATCCACCCCTCCCCCTTCTTTTTGCAGAGCTCTCCCTAGCCCTTTGGGACTTTGTAAAAACAAAGAGTCATTACTGGGGAGAGAGTGGGTTGGCACAGCCTACAGGGAATACGCAGGGCCATTAATGTGAGGGTCTTCTGTACACTGCTCCTCTGTTTTCCTCAAGGGCCAAATTTGACGTTGTCTTGCTGATTGCTTTAAAACCTCTGTGAAGAAGTATGCTTACAGATTTTTTCCTATGAGGAATATGTTTAGGGCTTTAAATTGAAAGATTTAAATTTAAATTTTCCACAAAGAATACTTTTCCTTAATAAGAAATTTTATTTGTCTTTTTACATCAAATGTGACTGGAAATGCACCTTAACTGTCATGATACTGTCATATGTAGGCATACTTGAGGTATAACTAAGCATTGTTAAAATACCATTTTAAAACTGAACATAGAGTGTTAAAATCATTTTCTGTTTCCCTGATGAGACTTATGCTAAGCACTGCATGGTTATGCTGTTCCTTGTTACTAATTATAAAAGTTTTTTTTCCTTCAGTGATGTCTATAGAAGGCCAGAATTTGGGTCTTGGCTGGTTAGCTTTTAAGTATATTTGCTTTTATGCCTGAACATGTTCTCTTAGGTTGGAGTTTTCTTCTAAATAAATGCAGACTGAAATATTAAAGAATGGCAATATGCTGCTAAAGAGTAGAAATTCTGAAAGTCATTGATTACCTGGATTTTTATTATCACAGTTGGGCAGCAGCTTTTATAGCATTAAAAATAGAAATTGTGAATTTCACCATTCATTCTACCCTTTTCCGTTAATGGAAGAAGGTGTTCAGATGGTCGAAGGCATTTTCTGGATTCAGAAAGATGAGGAAATATCTATGGTAGCAACTGATTCTCATTTCTAAACTCATGAATATTAGGAAGTTAATAAATCATCCAAAATTGCTTTGCTGATTCTGAAGAGTGTGAATCAATCCTCACAGTTCTAATCTATACCTAAGATACTCATAACTAAAGGTTTACTAGGATTATAAATCTCTCTAGACCAGCATATTTAAACAGAAGTGGTAGCTGGTAGATTTACATGGGCTACTGCATTGCGATCTTCAAGTTACAGCATTCAGACGGGTGTAATGGTATAATGCACCCAATTTCCAAAAGCAACATTTTTATTGTAAAGTAAGCTTTATAAAAATCAAGATAGTTCTATCTGCTGATCTGATACTGAAAATGTGACAGGTGAGAATTTTCCACAGATGTGTGTTTCAGTACATTTTTAAAAACTAAACTCCGTATTTGCATGCTTGTTGAAAGTTTCTTGTCTAAAGACACACAGTTAATAGAGGCAGAGCTGTAACTACAGTCTTGGTCTTCACACTACTAGAGAGAAGTTCTTGCTGCCATACTGTGATAGCAGTTGTTACTGATACAGTTATCAACTAACATAATTGTTCTAAGCAATAAATTATAAACAGGTGCCTAATCAATGAATGTGCTAATAGGTTAATTTATTGTTTTGCTTATTTCTTATTCACTATGCAAACATTCTTTCAGCCTTTACTAGTGCCAAGTACTTCTTATGTACTTTGTGTGAAAAGATGCAGGGATGGGCATGGCGTGGGCTCTGCCCGCAGAGAACTAACAGTCTTAACAAACACATACAGACTAATACTTAGAAAATAATTCATTATGTAGGATTCATCCAGAATCCTCCACTCAGAACTTCTGTGGAAACAGGGATGATTAGAAACACAGCTTATATGCGTATTTCTCGTTGGTATGAAATAGCCTTTTAAACGAGGGTTTTAGTAGATATAAAATGTCACATTTTGGAAATAGGTTTGTAAAATTCCAGAAGACCTATTTAAGACTTGTGTGTATGCATGTGCACACACACAAAGGTAAGTGTGTGGTATATTATAATTGAGATAAAATCTGAAGTGGCAAGGTTTTCAAGAGTGAATAATGCCCACATCTGCTGACATGTGATAGCCTTATAGAGTGGACTTGCTTCAGGCCTTAGGGACTCATGTCCAGGGAGTGATTTCCGCAGGACAGTGAGAAAGAATGTTAACTTTGTCACAGTATGTGAGATTCTAGACTTCAGTATAACTCAGTATTTGTTATGAGAATATTGTTCTAAAATTCTAATTTAGTTGCTTACTTTCAGGCTCAGCAATACCAGAGACTTTAGAAAATAGTTTCATATAACATAATTTTTAGAAATAATAAAATAATAATTATTTTTTGAGACAGGGTGTTGCTTTCCAGGCTGGAGTGAAGTGGCATAATCATAGCTTACTGTAGCCTTGAACTCCTGGGCTAAAGCGATACCCCCTCCTTAGCCTCCCAAGTAGTTAGGATTACAGATGTAGGGCCATGTCTGGCTAATGTCTCACTGTGTTGCCCAGGCTGGTCTCAAACTCCTAGCCTTCAAGCGATCCTCCTGACGGGGCTTCCCAAAGATCTGGGATTACAGGCTTGAAGCACCATACTGGGCCTAATTTTTTGAAATTATTTTTAAGAATTTAAGAAGAGGACTGAAAATAAAAAGTATTTTCTATAAGTACTATGCAGTATCTCATGTGAAACACTGAGTCACACACTTTGCCAAGAATGAACACAGAATAGCCAGCCAAACAAGTTCTAAATGTATGCCTCCTAAAAATGCACAGTGACCTTCCAAAGATGAAATTGGCATTTAACTGGTAACTTTAAAGGCTTCAGTAGTGCTATGAAACTCTTTCAGTAGAGTCATTAGACAGAGGGTTGGATTTTTCTCTTTTTAATCCCCAAACTTAGCAAAGCCTTCAGAGATATTTTCTTAATTATTTATTTTACTTTGTGGGGGCTGTGGAGAAGATTGCGTTTGAACAATTAAATTATACAGTGTTTGAAATTAGTAGGCAATTTCAACCCCCTTGAAAATGCTTCCCCAGACTGTCCTTCCCTACCCTAGTTGGTTCCTGGGGAAGCAAACATAACTATCAGCTTGAAATACACAGCAAAGGTAAAAATAAATTGCCAGCACTGCCATTCCTTCTTAGATGATATGCCTTCCCTCCAGCTTCTTTCCCTTGACGTTTTGGTTTGGCTAGTCCACTGGCTTTGCCAAGGGTTGTATTTAGTCAGTCGGCTCTGAAGGTTGCCAACTAACAACTACCTTTATACTCCTGGTGCTGGATGTAATTAATACTAGAAGAATGTTAAAATCCTTTTATCCAGGTAGTTCTGTTTTAATTTTTTTAGTATTACAGTGGTTAACATGCATAGATATCATTTAATATTTTTACTGAATTACAACTCTTTAGCCACAAGTTAATTTACTAAGGTGTTAATAAAATAGTAAATTACCTATTTTTAAAAATTAACGTTTATATATAAACATGACAGACACATTTTTTAAAATCTCATTTTACCCAGCAGATGGTCTACCCCTGGGAACTCTGGAAACTGCGTATTTTCTCACATAATAATTGAATCATAGTTTGAAGCTATTGTAAATTGACCAGAGGACCCACTCTAGCCCAGCCCTTGCCCTTGAAGAGCTCAGAATAGCAGAGGGTGGAAGGGTAACTTTGATTGTATGTTTGTAGTGCTCGAGGAAGCTATCTCAAAGTACTCACAGACCACACCCTTACACAGGCCCCACTGTGAGGTACACCAAGTCATGAGCACAAATAGGGGTGCTCACCCTGCTCTGTCCTTAACCAAACTGCATCACTTTTGAATGCAGCAGCTGGAGCCATAACTAATATCTGAAGCTGCCACAATTACCATAAATTGTATTCTTAGCAATGAATTAAGCTTACTGCCTTCACTTAGCAAACATTTGTGAGTACACAATGTGTACCAGGCACCACGATAGGTAGACACTGTGTAGACAAGGTAAAATAGCCCATTTGTATTCCTGACATAAATTTGTCACTAATGGTTTTGCTTTTTCATTTTCCCACCAAAAACTGAACTTGTGGAATTGAGTTATTTATATCGCAGGCAGTATCACTTTAATAGCACTCACTTATTTAAGCTTAGAAAATAATATTTTACCAATTCAATGATACTTTGTGGTCCCTTAAATTTAACCATCCCTTACTCCATCACCTACATTGGAGTGCAGTGGCTCAATCATATCTCACTGCAGCCTACTGAGTAGCTGGGACTACAAGCACGCATTACCACACTCAGCTAATTTTTTAACTTTTGGAAGAGACAGGGTCTCCCTATATTGCCCAGACTGGTCTCCGCCTCCTGGACTCAAGCAATCCTCCTGCCTCAGCCTCCCAGTGCTAGGATTATAGGGGTTATCCACAGCCCAGCCCTACCTTCTTGAGGAGTTAGGATTTCACCTTGTAAATTGGTGCTTCTTATCTATAAAATTTCCCTGGAGAGCTATGATGAGGTTTGGAAACCTGCAGTTTAATTTTTTTTCCCAGATGTGTACTATCATAAGAATGTTTGAAGAATGTATATATGTATAGATACATATACATTGTCTTCTCAAAAGAAGCTTCATGACTTCCATCAATTTCTGGGTGACTTCTGACCTCTCTAAAGTGAGAATACTACTTCAGTAAGTGAGTGGCCTTCAAACACATTTACAAATAATTCACAGTAAGACAAAACTGTTTTACATTGTATAGCTTTATACATATAGATGTAGACATTCACACAACTTAAACAAAAGTTCCACAACACCGTCTCTACCCTTACTTCATTAATGTACCCTGATAGTTTCTATTCTATTCGCTTTCATTTAAAAAGAATCCTAGTCACAATCCGCTAAATTAATGCCATGACCTTCTAATAGATCACAACCTATAACTTACCAAACATGGTAGGAGATTATCAACTATATAAAACATTTTAGTGAGGAAGTTATGTGGTCAGATTTGCATTTTAACATGCTTCTCCAGTGGCTGCCTTGACTTAGTATTCCTTATATACAGAATTCCTTACATACAGGAGGAGAGGAAGAGACAAGGATGACTCTGTATCTATTACTTGAGCATTTGGTTAGGTGGTGAGGCCATTATTCAAATCTGAAATAGATGAAAGAGCAGGTTGAGACAGGAGACATGGGGTATGTTTGGTTTGGAACATGTTATCCATGATATGTTCAGGTAACACTCCAATCTTCATTCTATCAGAATGGAGTTGCCCAGGGGGATATTCCCATTGGAGAATTGGAACAAAAGGATTTTCAAAAAGCAACTCCAAAGGACATTTTGTTGGGTTTAATTATACCTGGAACTCTAGTAGTGAGCAGAAAGAAAAGGGTAGATTTACAGATGAAATTCTGATGAAGCCCTATTTAAAGAGCAATTTTTTTCTAGCTGTTAAAGAATACTGGTTTACATATGAATACTTAAAGTTTGAATATTGTTACTTTTCATTACTAACATTTAGGGAATTTGGAGCTCCTTTTAAATTTTGCCCATACTAATTAAGAACAATGACAGGATAATAGAGATGAACTGTGGTATATTCATTTAGTGGCAGAGTATACAACAGTGAAAAGCAGTAACTTACAACTCTAGGCAGGCAAAAGAATACATATGGTGTGATGCTGTTTTTATAACGTTTAATAACAGAGAAAAACAATTTATTGTGTAGGTTTACATACATGATAAAATGATTAAAAACCAAAAAAGGATGATAGTTATGAAAATGAGAATAGTGGTTATCTCTGGAAGGGAAAGGCAGGCAAAGGGAAAAGGAAAGGAGTATGGGTGGATGTGTTATTGCTGACATTTTAGTTCTTGAGTGGTGAGTTTACAGGTGTTCATTACGGCAGTGAGCTTCATAATTATCAAGCTATGTTTATTTTGCAGAAACAAATATGTTAAAGTTTGTTCTCATTATCATTAAAGATAATTTGTCATATTTATGGGTTAAATAAGAAAAACTAGAACATGTTCCAATAGATGCCAAAAAGGCATTTTAAATCTGTATTTCCTAATATTTCGAGAAACATAAAAGAAATTTTGGAGATGCCAAGTTTAAATATGACAAGACTCTAGGGAGAAAAGCTGAATATTAAAGGTTAAAAAAACAAGTTGACAAGTAGAGCAGAGAAGGCAGGTCTTAAAGTTATCTAGAGCTAGACACCAGCTAAATATCTTGCTAGTCAACTACTTGATAGAGTTGCTCTGTCATCTATCAGTGGAGAAAGAAAGTTTTCTCTCTGTGATCTCTCTCCCCAGTGAAAAGAAGGTAGAGGCAGGGTTGCTGGTGTTATCAAGGGTATGGGAGTAGAGGCTGCTTTCCTTTCTGAGTTAACACTTGATGTTTTGGAGCAGTGGCATTGCAAAGTGTCCTGGGGGAAAAGGCCAGTCTAGAAAGGACAGATTGAAAAGCAGCAGTTGGTTGAATTTAAAAAGATGAGATCCTTAGGGAGCTTAGGGTAATAAAACTCAGAATGCAACAGGCAACTGATTAAAGAAGAACTAAACTGGGTCCATATCAGGAGAGGGTTGGTACCTAAACAGCCATAGGAAAAGGGCAGTTCTTTATAATACATGAAAAGCCCAGTGTTTAATAACCACTTAGTAATTATGTTATGAATGTCTTATTTTAGAGTGAGAATATAAGGCATAGCCATATTTATGAAGGTAGTAATACTCTACTAATCAATACTTAGAAGTTTTTCTTGTGACTACTCTGTGAATGCTTTTTAGTTTTTCCTTAATCTAGTCATGTTGGTAATTTATAAGTCAGTCTTCAGATTAGGAAGAAATGTATTTGAGGGTATTCCATTTTCACTGAATAGTTTATATTTCCACAGCTGTTTGAAAGTTCTGTATTTGGCTATAACAGAAAACTTTATTAGGGATACTTAATGTTTTGTTTTGTTTTTAAAGGAAGATAATGTTTTGTTCTTTCAGAAGACTTGAAAAATAGAATAATGAGTCCAGGATTAATTTTGGAAAAAGTCTTTTGCTTCATAATTTCTGATTCTATATTTAAAAAAACAACTCTAACCTCTTTCAAGAATATTTAAGGTAATTGAGTCATGAAGGGCCAGTATCAGTGATAACCTAAAATGTAGTTATTATTTTTATGCACCCTTTATTGTTTTTCTGATTGAGAAACAAAATGAATAAACATTTTAAAAGTGTATAAAATACACACAAGAATAAGGATAAATAACAAAGGGGTCCCTAATGGTGAAAAACAGTTGTATTCAGTTTTTTTCTAGTCTTCTCTTCTTGCTCACACATTCATTTTTAAAATTGCAGTCTCAATGTGTTTGTTGCTTTTTTTATATTCTGCTTTTTTCACTTAGCATGTATCATGAGCATTTTCCTATATTATTAAATAGTACAAGTTACTTTTAAATAGCTACCTAACATTTCATTTTAGGATGCACTATTATTTAGCCATTCTCCTATTACATGTATAGTTTCTGTATAACAATAGGGGTATGATTAAATTCCATGTGGATAAATTATTATTGCTATCTTTATTTCTTCAGGATGGATTCTTAGATATGGCATTTACTAGGTCAGAATACTTTTAAGTTTTCAATAACTGTCTCCAAATCACTCATTCCATCCCCATCCCCCCACCCCCAGAAAGCTGCTGCTGCCTTATATTTCCACAGCTGCTCAAAAGTTCCAGTCATGCGGAGTTTTCCTTGGCCAGTATTGGACACATGTTTTTTGAATTTCAAAATTAATCATTTGATAATATTTAAAAACTGTTTGACAGTGTGATTTGTTTGATTGTATTTTGACATGACTAAAATTTTTTATTGCAATGTTTTAAGATAGTGTGCAGTAACATCCAGTGTCTTGCTGTCTCCATCTGGTATTGCTAGAAGGAGTAGTTTTCAGTTTTTTATTTCTTTATATTATTCATGTTTTCTCCCAATATGGTGGGAAGAGTTTTTATTTTAGTAGTTCATGGACTCCCTTTGACAAAATTACTCTATTTCTCTAACTTTTAAAAATAATTATACTACTTATATAACTTTTTACATACTATATTTTGCTATTTTGACATTTTTCTTTACCATTGTTTGTGGTCATAATAATTTAGTCCTTTTGAATTTCTACCTTCATCTTTAGATGCCTGTCTTTTTTAAAAGAACATTGCAAACATCTCACAAAGCCTAGTTGTATGGATCTCTCTTTTTTTTAATAAGGCAATGCTGTATTGGCCAGAGGATAAAATGTTTTGCCTCATTGTTTTAGAGGGACTCTGTGGTGTGTGGTTCTACCTCCTAGCAGAATTAAATAACTATCTGAAAGATAATCAAGCAAAAGTTTTGTTTAGTTGTTCAAATATAGTAATTGCCTTAACTGCCCAAATGTAAATCTTTGCCCTTTCTTTGCCAAAGTGTCTCTTTCTCTATGTGAAGGCATAGGTTTGATGGCTTTGCCAATAGCTTAACCATACCATCCTTAGAAATCTTTTCAGTCCTATACTTCTTGCAATTATAAATTAGTCTAAGAAACCTGACAGGCCCTCTTATTTACATCAGACATGCCAATCTCTTAGAAATCAGAACCGTAGTCTCTAATTTAGCTCTTGATGTGTTGTGCGTATCAATAACTTTATACATGTGAAATTAGAAATAGTTTTATTTCCTTTATAGGCTTGAAGAAAATTAACAAACAAATTTGTCTTATGAAAACTGAATAGAAATAAATTTTATGGAGTAAACCAGACTCTGCCTCAGGAATGTATTTTCAGAGTAGATGTTTGGAAAGAGATTTATAAAAATTAAAATACTATACGTTTGGTTCATTTTTAGGGCCACCTATAGCTTTGATACAAAAAAAGTCCTCACAAATTTTAAGATATTGTTTGTATTTATGAAGATTGAATGCTTTAGAGTCAAAGTTGTGGTTCCCATGAGGACCCTTAATTCTATTTTCTTTGTTTCTTTGTTGTGGTGTAGCTAGATCTGGAATTCTCTGGGAATCTGAAGGCAGCATTTCTTTTGATAGGGCACTTGGGAAGCAGTGTTTGCTACCCTTCTAGAGGAGCAACAGGCATCTGTAATTTTTCAGCCTTCTGTAGATACCAGTTTCAGCTGATTCATTCTCATACCTTATCTTTCTGTATTTTGAGTTTGAGACAGTTGGAAATATTGCTAGTGGTTTTCATTATTTGTTTCTTTATTTTTCCAGATAGTTTATTTGACTTCCATTTACACTAACACTTAAGCTTTGACCCAGAAGACGTGTAGCCCCTTATTTTTCTAAATTATAAAGATTCAGAATGAGTTTAGTCAGCTTTTGATTATCCGAAGAGCTTGTTACCAGGCATGCATGTGTTGGAATCAAACAGGTCAAAATTGGAGTGGGGAGGTCCCCAATATAGTCTTTGTATTATCAAAACAAACATTTTTTGGCACTTACTGTGTACCAGGCCTTGTGCCAAATACCTTAGATGGGTTATCTCTAAACTTCACATCAGTCACATGAGGTGGGTAATATCATTATCTACATTTTACAAGAACCGGGGATTACTGAGGTTATTTGCCCAAGGTACCACAGATGGTAGATTCTGGAGCCAGAGTTGGAAACCGGGCATTTTGCTCCAGAGCCAATGATCTGGCATCCTAGATGTGGTCCAAAAGGAGAAAGAACAAGACAGCGGTACACCGTTTCCTGTCTTCGGTATCCTACAAATAGTCGGCACCAATTCTCATTTAAAAAATGGCAAATAAAGGTGCATACTTTTACACACACACTTTTGTAATATTCATTTAAGATGTGACTACAATTTAATTAAAATGATATCCCCCAAATATTGTGTGTCTTGTTGCTGTTTCTCCTTCCTTAGCATAGACTGTGGTCTTGTGCCTTTGGTCCCCAGGAAGGACTTACCACAGTGATCTTTCCACAGTGGCTGCCTCAGCAATTCCAGTCTCTCATCATTCCTTCCTTAACCAGAGCATTTCTGAGTCTGTTTGTAATACATGTTGGGTGTCCCCATAAGATTTATCTTGAAAAAAGCATTCTGTAACTTTACCAAAAAAAAAGGCTCAAAAACAATTGATGTTGAAAACAAAATTAAGAGCTAAATATACCTCTAAATCTATACGGAAATATTCTTCAGACTTAACTCTTGTTTGTCTTATTGGACTTAAAAATTTTCTTGGTGACATTGATTAGGTTGGGGTGAAGCCATGTATTTTGCAAAATCTAGGGCCTGGGCTTTTTGAGACTTCTGTTAACCTTGAGGACTTGCATGTGTCAAATACCAGTCTCTCCCCCGAGATTTACACAACTGCTGCTGACTGCAGGCACAAATTCTAAACCCACTTAAGTGTGCCAGCAGTTCCTCCTGGCATCATGCAAAAGAACATTGCTCAAGGCTCCAGGGTATAAGGAAAGGAGACTGGCAATGAATTGGAAGTTGCCATTCATATTTAAGATTTTTTTTCCTTGTAGAATTCAGATTTGAGCTTTGTTTCTGAGAAACCATTTTTTGAAACAAAATTCTGCTTCCTACTTGACCAGAAGAATTACTAAATTTAGAATTATTTAGTATAGTTAAATTCTAAATTCTTTAAAATACAAAATGGTTTAAAAGAGGTTGGGTCATATTTTCAAATGGAATTTCGTAAAGCCAGAGTATTCTGTGAGTGTTTTAATAAACATGAAGATACTTTTTAAAAAAGAAAAATGTAGAATATGAACTTAAGTCCCACAAACTCAGGAAGCCACTTGGCCTAGGTTTTAGGGCTAAACATAGCACAAGAGAGGTTAGAAACTTTCTCATCCTGACATTTGTACCACACAGCAGGCAGCTGTATGGGTTTTTTTTTTTTTCCCCTTCCTTTCATCTTATTTATTTTTGCCTTCTCTGGGGAACCCTGGTTCTCAACAGATTCTTAAGTCATCTATTTCAAATCTATTTATAATTTTTTAGTATCCCTGGCATAAAGTACCTTCTGAATGAATTTAATCTAGTTCTAAGTTTCTTCAGATAAATCTAACAAATATTTATTAGATATCTACTCTACTGTGTTTCAAATATATAAATATATATATATAAGTGGGTAAGACCATGGTGCTTGCCTCCAAAGAACTCACAGTCTGGTGAGAGAGAGAGACACATAAATAAATACTTAGCAAACAGTGTAGTGAAGGCAGCAATAATGACGAGCACCTAGAGGGGACCGTGGGAACTCAGAAAGGAGGCTTCTAAATGCACCTCACTGGGAAAGCAAAGGCTCCCTGAGGGAAGGACTCCTAAGCTGAATCTCACTAATAAGTTAGCATGAGCTAAGACAAGACGTAGGGACACAGAGTAGCGTGTTCCGGCACCCAGCAAGCACAGTATTGCTGTTGGAACATGAAATACAAGGTGGAGATGAGGCCCAGTTAAACTGGTTTAGTAGCAAGACTGCTGACAAGGAACCTTATGTATACTACTAAGAAGCTTACGCCTACTACTAAGTAGTAGGAAGTCATGAAGAAATAAATGACCCTTGAGACTGACAGAGTCACATTGACATTTTATAAGAATAGTTGTTGATAAAAACTGAATGATTAGAGGATGGCAGCTGAATGATTAGATGATGGAATTGAGAAGGGTTCAGAAGTAGAGGCTGAAAGCGAAGTTGTCCAAGCAAAAGGTAATATTGACCCAAAGCAGAGGATAGAAAAAACATACATTTAAGAAAAATTTCAGAATGAAAAAGCAGTAAGTCTTATGATTATGTGGATGTTGAAGGGTATGGAGTCGTGTGAGAGAGAGGAGTCAAATTTCACTCGTCAGGATGCCGGTAATCTCAGTACTAAATGAATGGTGGTTTATTAACTGGGCAATGTGGGAGGTTGGAGAGATTTAGGAACGAGATGATAATTTAGTTTATATCAGCTTTGTATATTCACATTTAGGAAGGGACTGGTTAATAAAACAAAAATAAATGCAGCTTTATGGTAAGTTGCTGAACTCAATGGGAGGTTTTAGTTTTTGCCACCAAAGAAGAACTTGTGGCTTAGCCCAGCCATGACTGTATTTTGAAGAAACTACTTAGATTTTCTCAATGGCTGCCTCACTTCTCTTCCAAAACCACTTTGGCACTTGGCTCAATTTTGCATTCATTTTTAAATAAGTTTTCTGTTCTCTCATGCTCCGTAGTCTGTATACCTTTTCCTTGATGCAGTATCTCTAGTATCTGCTATTTCCATCTTTCCCCTGCCAATAACTGTCATCACCCCCTTTTTCCTGGAAATAACCAACTACCAAACAACACTCACTCATTATTTCTTCTAAATAATTTTTAGTCACGAAGCTAGAAAAATGAATCATAACAAAACTCCCTTTGAAGCCCCTTTGTAGCTGGCGAAACCAACATTGGTCAATTGTACGGTATTTAAAAATAAGAAGTACACTTAACAAGTTAATGGATTCAGTTACATTAAAGTGCTTATTATCACAAGGTTCAAAAAATATTATATGTGTGTGTGTATATATATATATATATATATATATTGTCTATATGTATGTACCCACACACATCCATATACTGAAACAATTCCATTCTTCCAGGCAAAATACTTTGGAGTCATACTTGATTTCTCCCTTTCATTTCTTATATTTAATATGTCTAGGGAAGTTGCTGGCTGTACCTGTAAAATACATCCCAAATCCATCCATTTCTCCTTGTCTTCTGGTCCTAGGCATCATTACTTGTTCCTGGACTTTTATACATATGTGCCACAGTGGCAGGAATCTTTGTCAGTTTTATTCATTCCTGTGTCATAGAAACCTAAACAGTGCCTAGCACAGCAGCACTCAATTAATATGTGAATTAATGAATTAAATGGAATAAGTGAATTTAATAAAAGAATCAATTAATCCATGTCATCTTATTGGACACACTAACATTTAGAAGGCTAGTTCATATCAATAGAGAAGCCATATTTTGAGAGGGCCAAAAATTACTCAAAGCAGTTTTTTTTGCAATTTCAGTTATATAGCACTGAGTGTATTGGGTGTATTTGATTTTTAAAAATTAATGCTTTACTTTCATTGATGTTATTGTGTATTTGTAATTAAAATTGGTTTTGAAATGTTGCCATCAATGATGTTTTCTCCAAAATGGTCATAAATTTAAAAGAATACATTAGGGATGAGAATGTAGTTCTCAGGAATGATTTTTCTAGTAAGACTATATCCTACAGAAATAACAGAAATAGGAAACCTCAGTATTAGGCTACTCTACTCTTTAATCTAGAACTATTTGAGAAATTTTAATACGGGATCCAGGGGAACTATATGAAAAATAATAGTGAAAGCTATTCCACTTTATTTTTTCATTGCTTTAATATACATTTTGCAAAAGAGGAAGAATGCAAGGAAATAAATGGACTTATTTTTCCCTGAATTATTTATGTTAATTGCTATATGACCTGAATTTTGGGATAACTGCCAATATTTCTTTTTGTGCTAGAAAAATTTGACGTTTTGCACTACTCTCCTCATTAAAATATCTATCATATGGAAATTTCAGATGGTTCTAATATGTGTTGGGTCCCCCTCTACCCCCTGCCCTTCCCTCTCAGTACGAAAATTTAGCTCTTAGTGATTTGTCTAATACTTAACTTTTTCTATTGACAGTGAAGGCTACCCTCCCCCTTCCTACTCCCCCACCCTCCAGCATTGGTTTGCACATCTGGGCTGATCTGAAAGGCTATTTTCTTTTTTCTCCCCTCAACCCATAATGTTGGGCCTAAAGTTATAACTGCAGGTCTAGTTTGAAAAATAGCACATGTGGCTTTCAGGTTGAGGTTTCTGTTTTCTGTTCTGAGTCTCGATTATTCTGTCCCTAAACTGAGGAACCTGAATAGTACATGCAAATATATTTCTCTGGCTTAAAGTGTATTTTCTAGATTTTTAGGAAATCACAGAATCAAAAGTCTGGAAAGAATTTGAGAACAACAGAGAATTCTAATGCTTAAAGTTTGCAGTAAGTTTATCTATATCTAAGCTAATATTTACAGTCTATATAATAGATGTTAGATAAAATTAAGAGATAGACTGGCTTCCTGGGATGCTGGAGGGGGAGGTAGGTTCTGAGGCCATACAAATTGGGAAACTACTATTCGGTATGATAGGACCCACAGCAAAGAAAGTTATTTGGTTTAACTTGGCATTTCCTAAATTTATTTGAGGATAGAACCCCCCTTTCAAATGAGGAAACTTTTCAGCATGCTTGGGAAATGCTGGTGGAAAGAAAACAAACACTTCAGTTCTAGGCCTGGCTCAGGCATTAATCCACATTTTCATTTAACAAGTATGCATCAAGTGACTACTTTGTGCCACACATCATTTGAGGTGCTGACAATCTGTTCAGGGAACACAACAGACAAAAGCCTCTGTCCTTGCACAGTTTATATTCTAATGGAGGGAGAAAGACTATAAACATAATATGTTAGTCCCATGGAGCAGGGTAATGGGGTGTGGAGTACAGGGATTGTCAACGTAAATATGGCTCTGATTTGAACAAATCACTAAGCCTCATTGACCCTAATCTATAAAAAAGAAATTATAGATGATCTTGGCTCTCTCAGCTATAGGAGTTCACTTTAACATCAGGAATTGTCATATCAAACCATGGTACTGCTGGTTCATGAGTATTTTATTAAGTCTTTACAATCACCTTATCAGAAAAGATATCTGTCAAAGAAGAACTCTAAGTTTGAATGATTTGTAAGCCCACAAAAGAACAAAACACTTAAATAAATGAAGAAAACCCTTGCTGGTTCTACTTTTAATATAACATATACCTCAATCCAATACTGAGTAGAAAGTATTTGACTCAAGGACAGGAAACCTGCAGTAAAGGTACCAACAGCTTTTCAGCAGATGTTAGCATGCACATATGAGAAAGTTGCAGCAGTGTGCACATTGTGCTTCTGCCCTAGATCCTTATGTAAATAGGACGTCTGTGACTTGATGTTGAAATGACCTTTCAGACAGTATTCTGTTGCCACATGCCTGAGCTTGTATCTTAAAGTAATTAGATGTTTTGACTTACACACCTTGGTATACAGTGTTTATGCTAATTATAAATGTCTGAAAGTTTCCTGAAACTTTTTCTTTGTAGCTTTTTACTGAATTCAGACAGGAGGTTGGGAGGAGGGTTGTGGATTGTGGTCCTAAGCCTTTGATTTTCAGTCTCTCATTTTTGGAATGAAAATTAAAATCTGCTTTTCCAGTTGCTGAGGCATGGTGGTATATTTTTATATTCTTCATCTTGAATAAGAAACTGTCCAAAATCACAGCCTTTTAATACTTTTTTTTCCCCTGGAAAATTAAAGCAATTAATTCAATAATACTTTTTAAATAATATTCTTAAGGACTTTAGCTAAAAATTCAAGATCATGAGTCCCTAAATAAAAAGTTATTCCCAACTGACCTGTAGGAAAAGCTTAAAATACTATAATTCAAATTGAGAAGTTTCTATCTCACAAAGGAATGGTCTTCCAATATTGTTTCAAAATCAGACCTCAGAACTTATTTCCTGTGGTGGTTACCTCAGTCCTCAAAAGCTGACCCTAGGTTTACCAATAGCAGTCAGTACATTTTCACTTCCTCCTCCTCATATTTCATGAACCTGAAGGCTAGTTTTTAAGAAAGTGCTTCATAACCATTTTGGAAGAAAGAGCTGTCTAGATACGCTATGGAATAGGCTCCTGTATATCAGAAGGGAGTGATGCATAACCACAGGTTCCCCTGAAACTCTAGCTGTCTGAATGGCTGTAGATCAGAAAGGTCTCAAACCCACCCTAGCTCTGGCCTTCAACAGTCCCACAGGTTCTGGTCTACTCTGAAGTTGCCATAGAGTAGTTCTAAAGCTTCTCTCTCACCAACCTGCCCTAATTGTCATATATCACCTGCTCTTTCTGTTAAGGCTCCTGCTTTCCTGTCCAGTGGCCAAATTGTTACATGGCCTTACCAACCATAAACATATGTGCTACCTTATACCTTATATACCCATTTCATTCTTAAAAGCATACTTGGATATTGATACAATTAAGTTTGTATCTAATTAATACATTTTCAAGAAATTAGATGCACTAAATCTACAGACCCATTTGAAATTTTAAGGATATAAAATTTACCTGAAAACATCTTGCTCTTGAAAAGCTTGAGATTAGCTCAGACCATACCATCTGCATTGCTATTGCTCTGAAACCACCAAGAAAAGGTAATGTAGAACTCTGATTGGCCTGGGCTCCATGTCCCTTTATTCCCTAACCTCTAAGCTCCACTTCAGCTCCACAACTGGAAAAAAACCCATGACATGCATCAGGAGTCACCCACTGGTCCCAAAGTGAACACTATTTGCCCTGATGCCTGCCTCTGCCCTATCTGCATACTGCTCAAATATACTCATAGTGTTACAAGTGGGTCAGAGAGATTGTTGAGAAGTTCTGCTATCAGAGGTGAGGACAGAGTGGTTTGTTACTGATCTTTAGCAGCCTGAGAATCTTATCAGTGTGTGTGGCATATGGTAAGAACAAGGAAAAATGGTAGGGATTGAAAGCACTCTGCAGATAAGTTACTCTATTTTTTTTTAAGCTGAAAACTATACTAGCTTTTGCTACTTGTTATTGCCAGAGGTTTAAGACCTTCTTTTAAAAAAAATGATAACCAGAGTAGGTATTCCAATAAAAATATTTTTAAATAATGCCCATTGAGCCATTTGTTTATTTGCTGGACTTGTGATACTTAGAAGAATTTGCAGTTTATCTGCAGTAGGAACTTAATCTTAACATTCTCTCTATAGCTAAATATTCTTTAAATATGGCCCATGTGTGCTGCTTATCTTTGCTTTTCAGTTTCTCCTGATTGGGAGTTATAAAACTGGAATAAGTAAAGTTAAAATGGCTGCTTTCATTTGAAATAAAATGGGTATTTATATTTCTTTAAAGATGCCATTTTTCTCCACTTATTCATTGACTTTCAGAAACCAATGAAGTCAGAATTCTGACTTTCATTTTTTCTTTTCTTTTCACTTGTTTATTTTTATAGAGATGGGGTCTCAATGTGCAGCCCAAGCTGGTCTCAAACTCCCAGGCTCAAATTATCCTCCCACCTCAGCCTCCCAAAGTGCTAGGATAACAGGTGTGTGTCACCACACCCAGCCTCTGACTTCTTTTCTAAGGGACTGACCTATTTCTATTTCTAATATAAAGTTTCTCAGCCTTGGCCCTTCTGCTATTTTGTACTGTGTAATGGGAGGGGATGTCCTGTGCACTGTAGGGTGTTTGGCAGTATCTCTGGCCTCCCACTGCATTCCGTTAGCACCCTCCCAGACCAAATGTCCTCTGGGGGGACAAAATCGCCCCTTGTTAAGAACCACTGTTAATCTATGTGTAACACAAGTTTCAAAACACTTTGGTGAGTACATAGGATGGATTATGAATTTTTTAAAACTTTGTTTCTTTTTAAGCTGATTCTTTCTATTCTGATCATTATTATATTTTTTTTAAATCCGTAGCTTTTTCTACTGAAGAGACTTTAAAAAAAACAAGAATATGCAAGTGTTCTGTGTCCCTCATCAGGCCAGACTATAATGCTTTAAGAGAAAAAATGCATAGAAGGCTAATTCTTTTACCTTAAAAAGCATAAATGTTACTTAAGAAGTTAGGATTGGGTGGTTTGGAGGATGAAAATGGAAAAAGCTACATTTAAGTAACAAAGATTTGTTAAGAGCTTTCTGTAACCCTCTGTTTAGTGGACATTTGAACTAAAGGACTCCAGACTATAAGTTAAAAGTTTTCACTAAAAAAATATTGCACATTTGCAGAATTTCAGTACAGACTCTAATCACTCTTGAAAAATAGGGGGAAAAACTGTACAATTCTACCTTTTAAAAATGCAATTTACAGTCTCCCAGATGGGATGGTCTTCCATTCTCTGATGGATATGGAAGTACTGCTATATTCCCAAACCTGAGCTATGCAGTAGGGAAAACTTTAGATCTAAACCGAAGCTGGAGGCTCATAGGAAGATTAGATATCACATGGAGATGAGACCACTTTAAAAATTTCTCCAACCAGGTTCTGCAGATCTAGATGAAGGGTTAGGGGAGAAGATGGATGGAAGTTAAATGAGTCATGCCTATGGAGGGGATTTCATTCAGGTGTCCACACCTTTCTTATCTATCTACCTCCTCCATATTGCATATCCCTCTCTGTCAGGAGAACCCTGCTATTCCCAGAAAAACAAAAGCAGACATTAGTGAGTACTATTACACCAGTATGCAGGTAGACTTATGTTCTCTTGTGCCTGATGCAAGCATTCCTTTGGCCTGTGCTCGCCTGTACTGCTATAGGATTAAGAAGTCACCAATATGTGTGTGCCGACTAGGTGCTGAGTGTTTACACCCAGTAAGAGAGCCTGATTAGTACCTACCTACAGAGTAAATTAAGACTTGTTCACAAAGTTACAGTACTTTAGAACTGGGGAAGGTTTTGGGAATAGAAGAGTAATGTTAGGGCCCTCAAAAGATATTATAGAATAGATAAAAACACAGAAACTTGTGCCAGGAGTTGGATCTAATTTAAAATAGGGAGTCAAAGATAGTTTAAATTCATGGATGGCGGAGGCTCCATGGACTATTATCTAACTTATAGTATCTTTGGTGAAATTTGACCTTTTAAAGTTCTACACAAGCTGGCTGAATCTCCTTTGAAAAGACATTTTTCTTTGACTTATTTCTTCTTATTCATTTATTCCTTCAACAAATATTTATTATGTGTCTACTATGTGCCAGATACTACAAATTGTCTTCCTTCTTACCTTCTTTTTTTTTTTTTTAACTCTTTTCCATGGTTGCGAGGAAGGGAAGACAGGAATTGGTGGCTGCAATTCTTTCCTGTAGGTCAAGGTTTGGGAGACTTGTAGATTGAATAAGTCAGAGATTGCAGGGTGTCTTGCAGGGCAGAGCAAGGGTAGGGATCATACATGCTTGTACTTACTAGCACATTCATGAATGTGTGTGCATATACACCCACACACTAAGCAGCGAGTTAGCACTGGGTCATCTTATAATGGAAAGGACAGATTTTTTGGAGAATGAGGGTTATAAAACACTTTCCCTTTCCTGCTTGTCTGCTAAATTACTAAGACTGTGTGTTTGGGAGCTGAAGTTTGGTAAGTCATATTTTTATTCTCGCCAACTAATCCTTTTTCTTAATTATCACCTAACACCATGCAGACCCAAGGGAAGAAAGGTTTCAGACACTAGGAAGAGTGGAGCAGTTGAAAAACAGAAGATTCCAATTGTACACTCCTTTCTTGAGCTTGTACTGTGTACCAGGAAATGTGGCCGATGCAAGACCTCGGTGGTCTTTAACAACTCTGTCCCTTTGCTCCTGGGACTTCCCATCTAGTAGGGAAGCCAGACCTTGAACAAGAGTGTAGAAAATACATCTGCCTGTTCCACAGTGTTGCCTGGGTCTCAGCCTGGGAGTGACCTCCAGAATCATCTCTGTAGGCTGCAGACCCTGTTTCTGTAAACATGAGGATGAATACTGGAATCTTACGGCAGCAGTTTTTACCCGTTAATGTAATTATGGCATTAACCTTATGCTGTTACTCTTGTTCAAAAATACTACTCCAAGAAGCAAGAATTAAAATGAAATGTGTTTTTTCATTAAGAGAGCCAAAGATTGGGATATGGACTCTGTATCAGAGATTGCTTCAATATATAGAAGCTACTTACCAGGGGGGTCATATAAGGCAAAGACAAAGCTTGTATAGCTCAAAAGAGGAAGAGCTTTTTACAAAATCACTAATAACTCTTTCATAAGAACTGTAACCATTTGCTACTTTGAAATGAAAAGGGTTCCTCTTATAAACTAATAGAAACTATTGAGCAGAAGTGATTACTGACACTTACAGGTAGAAAATGGAAATAAGAATGTGATGAGTTATAGGCATGTTTGCCAGATTCCTTGAATTGTTTTGTCATTTAAATGCTGTGAGGATGTATCAAAAGGGCTTAGTGATGATTTTCACTAGAAAAACCAGTAATTCAGTTATAAGACTTTTCTATGGCAAGTTTATAATTTGAGGCATTTCTCTCTTTTCCCCCATTTTAGCTTGTCAAAATTCCCAAAAATGATCCCCTCAATGAAGTTCATAACTTTAACTTTTATTTGTCAAATGTGGGCAAAGACAACCCTCAGGGCAGCTTTGACTGCATCCAGCAAACATTCTCCAGGTAAGTACTTTTCAAGGTATACCAAAGGGGGGAAAATTTTTCATTTAAGAAGGCTTTAGAAAAGTAAACAATAAAATACGTAATAGTCATCCACAAATATGGTATTAAATTGAATTACAGAGCTCATATATTTATCTGAAAAATATTAAGCACCTACTATGTAGTTGAAATTTCATTTGTCATGGGGATACAGTCACAACAGTTCTTAGAATTTTTTGTCTCATGGGGCTTTTAAGGTAAAGAAGATAATATTTTACCTATAAAATATGCAGTTTTTAAAAATTAAAGACAATTTGAGGATTTTTTTTAAAGATTTAATTCGTTGAATTTAAGCAAGAATCATATAGCATACTTGAGGCTCACACTCAAGGGTAAAGTAGTTAAAAATATCCATCTTGCATGCCCTCTTCCTTCTTCCCTGTTCAAGTCGTGTTTTAAGGTAGAAGGTAGACTTTTAAACATCTTTATTCTACAGCTGCATGGAAACTAGAAATTAACCCCAGTAAAGCAGTCTCTTCTTCTTCTAATTTAAAAAAAAAAAAAAAGGAGGGAGGAAGACAAGAATATACACCCACACCCAAGGGTACCATGGAACGCTTATCTGCTTAGATCCTCAGTAAACAATAAGCCACTTGTTTCACTCTTCATTGCTCTGGTTGTTTCTGATTAAAGAATAGGCCCTTGAGCAGGAGGATAGAGACAAAGGAGGTTAGGGTCTCACTCGTTTCCTCAGCATGTTAGGCTTTGACATTAGCCCCGAGTACCTAAGACCAGTATATCTCTATGACTTATCAATGCAGTACTTGAAACTGTGTAAGTATTTGCTCAATGTGGAGGAAAAGAAGAAGGAAAGCAATGTTTCAGGCAGGTACAGGAGGCAGAGATACAAAATAAGCCACTGAAAGAGTTTTAAATTTGTCCTCCCATTTAAGGTGACTAAGTAACTTTTTGTGATTTAATCTGTCATTTTCCTCAAGTATTATATATTAATTTTACTTTCTGAAAATTACCCACCTTCAGACTTAAATGTTTTGGAATAAATTGTTATATTATAGATTATATAGACTTTTCTGTGTTGTCCACTGGGATGGCCACTGGCCACATTGACTGTTTACACTTCAACTGATAAAAAAATTAAATAAAATTTAAAATGTCATTGCACATTTATACTAACCACATTTTATGGTTGCAGTAGCTACATGTGACTATCATAGTGGACAGCACAGTTTTACAGCATTTTCACCCTTGCAAAAAGTTCTGTTGATCAGCACGATGATAGATTATAGAATCCCCAGGATAAGGGTCCTTAGTGATTGTGTGAGTCAATCCCTTCATCTCACAGGTAACTTATCCAGAGTTACATAGCTGGTTAGTTAGTGGCTCGGCTAAATGAGCACTGAGTTCTTCTAACTCCCACCCCAGTATTCTTTACACACTACATGGTACACTTAATTTTTAATTACGGTGCTTTGTTTTATTATAGTGAGCACATTTTTATATCAAATTGAACAATGTCCCCTTAGGAATTTTATTAAAGAGCTTAATCCTCTCTTCAAAACCGTTCATACCATCTTAAGTAATATGGTTTTACCCTTACATTGTAAATACCCTGTGTGATTATTTCTGCCTTCCTTGTTTAGAAAAGGATTTAAGGTCACTTGCAAAACTATATATGATGCAGCAAGAGAACAGAAACATTTATTGTGAGAATATTGGGGCAAATGTATTCCCTCTGTATAATCCAAGTTGTTTTATAAAATAAGGTGGTAAGGGTATAAATTGAAGTCTGCCACTAGGAAAACAAAAGCACTGGCTTTTGTTCTCAGGCTTTCACTTAGCCTGGCAAGCTGACCTGTTCATAATATGGCTCCACCTTTTCTATTCAATTTAATTTCCATTTTCCTTATGGATCTTGTCTCTCTGACCACAGTGCATGCTCTTCAAGGGCAGAGACTTTCTTATGCCCTTTTTCTAATTTCAGAGTGCTGACTGAGCTCAAAATACATGCTTATTGACTCAACCTGGAGAGAAGGGAAAAACAGATGCTCAGTAAATAAATGTTCAGCAAATACAAATTAACTAGTCTTCTTATCTATATTTTTAGACTTCCTTGATTCTCACTTTTCTCATATATAAAATGAAATCATCTCATAGTCAAAATTGCCTTTCAAAAATTCCTTAAATCTACCCATTCTCAGGCTTAGTGAAAAATATCTAGTCTGGGGCCTATAGCGTATAATAATGCACATTTAAGCATAGGAAATGGTGAGCTAGGCTAGAGCAAGATTAAGGGAACATTTATATACATTGTCTAAAATATTTAAAACTTTCAGGGTAACTCAGTTCAGAAGGGATGAGTGAAGAATTCTAGAGAGTACCTTCTCACCTACAGAGTTTAGCTCCATTTTGTTTTGCGTAAAGATCTGTTTCTTGACTTTGCATGAGTGGCACTATGTTCAGCTTATTCTCACTATGTAAATTACTTAGTAAATAGTAAATAATAAGAAGAGGCCAGGCGTGGTGGCTCACGCCTGTAATCCCACCACTTTGGGAGGCCAAGGCAGCAGATCACCGGAGGTCAGGAATTGGAGACAAGCCTGGCCAGCATGGTGAAACCCCTTCTCTATTCAAAATAAAAAATTAGCCCAGCGTTGTGGCAGGTGCCTGTACTCTCAGCTACTGGGGAGGCTGAGACAGAAGAATCACTTGAACCCGGGTGGTGGAAATTGCAGTGAGCTGACGTTGCGCCACTGCACTGCAGCCTGGGCAACAAAGAATGAAACTCCATCTCAAAAAAATAAAATAAAATAAATAATAGGAAGAGGTGTTGAAATACAAACTTTCTGCCACCAGACCTTAACTCTATTGCAGTCAGTTTTCTCCCACTCTTCCCCCGTCTCTCCCACTTCCTCTGAGGATTACCTTCCTCTCTCTCAGCATTTCTCTCTCTCAGTGGTTTTTTTTCTTTTGGCATGCAAACATGCTCAAGTCTATCTTATTAAAAAAAGAGAGAGAGAAAACATAAACACCCTCTCTTACAGTCACTTCCCAACCCAAAGTCTGGCTTCAGTGCCCACCATTCCACTGAAACTGCTTCCCCAAGGGAGCTGTGACCTCCCTGCCCCCGAAATCCAGTGGATGCATTGTTGGTTCCTTATGATTCTGGACTTGTTGCCAGTCTTGCACTGTTGACCACTTGTTCAGTGGCTTACATTACACAGTACTCTTCTCGTTTCCTTCCTACCTCTGTAGCTGTGGCTTTTCAGTCTCATGTGGTCTTCTTTTCTTCCTTTTGCTTAAATACTAGCGTTCTTCTCAGTTGGTTCCCTCCTGGGACCCCTTCTCACCTTATTCCTTCAAAGTTACCATCTCCAACACTGAACTTATTTTCTTTGCCCCAGTCCTATCTCCCAAACTGCCCTTCATCTTGTGTTCAGTGTTTCAGTAAGTGTCAGCTCCGTATACCTTGTAACCTGGGCATGATCTTTAACTTCTTTCCCCCACCTCTCTCCGACTATGGCTAACTACTGGTCAAGTTTTGTCAGTTCCACCTCCTCACTGTCTCTGGAATCTATGTACTATTCTGCATCCTCACTGCCCTACTCTGGTTCACGCCGCCACTTCTTGCCTGGTATCCTTCAGTAGCATTGCAACTGGTATCTCTACTTTCCTTCTGGTGTCCTTCTTCCTCTCAAGCTATCCTCCATCCAGATTGAGCTTTCTACAATACAAATGAGTTATTTTCTCTCCCGATTTCAGCCTCTTGTTATCCTTTGGATCCAAAACCTCTAACACATGACCCTCAGAGCCCTGTGTGATGTATTTCTCATTCCCTCTTCAGCCTCAGCTCTAACTGTCCTTCCCAACTTTCTTTGGGCAATTTGGAAACCTTCTTTGTGCTCTTCCTGAGCCTGCACAGGTTAGTTGTCCTCCCGGATGCTTTCGTTCTTCTTCTCCCTTCATCTTTCTAGATTCTCCCAGTCATCTTTCTAGATCACCTCCGGCATTACTTCCTCTAGGAAGTCCAGGTGAGATTACCTTTCTGGGAGTCCTCTGCGCCCTGGCATTTGTCACACTGTGTTGTGATTTCCAGTTTGCCCATCCCTGTCACCCATTAGACAGCTCCTTGAAGGAGGGGACCACAACTTAGTTCTTGTCATAGCCTCTGTGCCTCACACATTGCTGGGCATGCAGTCCCTGCCCAAGAAATGTTTATGAGATGAATTAACTGTTTTGTTTTGTTTTTTAAATAGCATTTGTAAAGACAGTTATTAGCAATTTATAAAATCTACCCTTATTTTTTTGTATTATAATAAAGTTACTTCTAATTAAGTTTGGAAATAGATGATCAGAGCTATAGTGTCACTTTCATTACTTTTATATTCCAGTTTGTTTTCAGGCCATAGCAATTTCTTTGTAAAATACCAGTTATGACTATGACCATGACCATGATCCCCCTAATATTAGCATGTTACTTTGAAACAGAGCCATCTTCTAGGTCCATGTTAATATTCAAGATTATTTCAATAGAAGTTTCTTTTTTATTTCTTTCCTTTTTTTTTTTTTTTTTTATGGGGTCTCATTCCATTGCCCAGGCTGGAGTGCAGTGGCACCATCTCAGTTCACTGCAACCTTCACTGTCTGGGCTAAAGAGACCCTCCCACTTCAGTTACCTGAATAGCTGTGACTTCAGGTACACACCACCACGCCCAGCTAATTTTTGTATTTTTGTAGAGACAGTGTTTCTCCATGTTGCCCAGGCTGGCCTCAAACTCCTAAACTCAAGCAATTCACCTGCCGTGGCCTCCCAAAGTGTTGGGATTACAGGCATGAGCCACCATGTCCAGCCTTAAAAAAATTACTACAAAAATTATTGGCCCCGTGTTTTCTTCAACATTTGCTATAAGTAGGTCATCTTATATAGAGATTTAACAAAGTAAATACAAATTTTGCGATTTTTAGCAACTTTTTGGCCTAATACTAAAGTAAAATAATACTAAATTATTTATTGTCAGTATTTTAGCCTTAAAATACCTTATTAAGAATAAAAAAGAATGTGTGGTGAGTCCATTTCAACTAGTCAGTCCAAAGCATGTATACTGTGGTTTCACTAAAAGTAAACTTTTTAACTTTTCTCATATCAGTGTTAGATAATCCTTTAAAATAGTTGACAGTTAAATAAAAGAACTACAGTGCCCGTTGGAACTCTGGTGTCTTTCCAAATAGTGATTTTTTTTCTTTTTCAAAATTTTATGGATTTGGTCTCTGAAAGCTCATTTCATCCATTATGTAAAAAAAGGTGATATGAAGAAGAGGAGCTTAAATATTTTAAATAACATTTGCATTTAAAAATTAATATTAGTTATTTTAGGATTGCAAACTTATTTGGGCTGCTGATTTTAGGATTATATAATTCTTGTTTGCCTTTATTCTATAAAATGAGGGTCATCTCTAACAAAGCCACTGACTTACTTGACAGCTCTGGAGCCTCCCAGCTCAATTGCCTGGGATTTATACAAGATAAAATTACAGTGTGTGCAACAAACGACTCGTATCAGATGACACGAGAAAGAATGACCCAGGCAGAGGAGGAATCCCGCAACCGAAGCACAAAAGTTATCAAACCCGGTGGACCATATGTAGGTTTGTATATATAATCTTTCTTCCTTTTGCTGATTGATTGGAGTAATTCAAGATCACCGTAGGTAAATACCAGTAATATTAACTTAATGAAAACACAGGCACTAGTTTTTAGAACATTTTGGATAACATGGTGAGGAAAACAAAGTTATTTGTTCTCTTCACACTGCCGGTAAATTGAAGAGCATATTTTAAAGTTTTATGCTTTCCTACATCCTGGATCTTCCATTGGCTACTTACTATTATTTTATAGTACTGGGGTTTGGTCATATTACTGTGTGAAGTTGCAATCAGGGTACCGTTGTGTTTTCTTTGTCACTGGGTGATGTAATTTCAGTGATGGATCTATGGTTCTTGTTTTGACTTTTTGTAGGGCTATTTTTATAGTAAAATCTATTAGTAGAATTTATGGATTGATAATCTCACTGTTTTAGTTTCGCTTACATTTTCAGAGCATCTTTGTACAACAAGGATCTTTCATTACAAAAATATAAAATGTGCTTATAGCAAAGCATTACAGCAGAGCATTAGAGTGATGTCTCTTTGGTTCCTTAGCTGTGATCCTCATCTTCATCTAGCCATTAATTAAGAGCCTACCCAACTCCCATCATCAGCTCACTCAAGTGTCTATCAGATTGAAGGGAGGTAAGACCAGACTTGCAAGATGAGTCTCTCCTTTATGAGCAGTGATCCTAACAACTTTAAGGAGCCAATTCATGGTGACTATTAACAGTAATAGAATTATCAAGAGTGAGGATGAGCTCTTTGAGTCCTTTGTCAATTTAATAACACAAGTCACTCTATAGTAAATGATGAAAGCATATTAATTTAGAAACTTAAATGCTTACAAAAAGTCTCTTGAAGAACCAAGTCCCTTAACTAGCATCTTTCCAAGGTTTGGCTTCATTCTACTTCTGTATTTTCCCATTGCTGATCCAGCTACAGTACATTCAGCTTTGAGAAGCTCCACTATTGTCTTTAATAAGTACTTCTTTGGAACAAAGCCAATTCTCCTGGGGCTTGGTGCTTAGCTTAGATACATTTAGTTTGGTTTAACAACAATTCATCCCTTCCCCAGATACCTATACTCATGGGGCTTAGTTCCCTGCTCAGTAAATTACTAGCAATGAGATTTTTCACCTTCTCTTTCCTGCTTAGTGAGGTAGCAACTTCCAGCCTCCTTTCTTTCTCCTTTATCCTTAAAAGTAACTTAATTAACTCTCTATGTTAGGCTAAATTTCAAATTGTTTTTAAAACACACAAGATCTACCACACTTACATTTAAGTATAAACTATGAATGATCTGCCCCTGTTGCTTGGAAAATGTTGTTTTACTCTGCCCAGTACCACCATTTTATAAACAGTGAGGCAAATTGATGTGTTTGACAAAGGAATAGAAAACTGAAACCATCAAAACAATATTTTCCCTTCCCGATATAACTAGCTGAAAAAAACCCTCCCCTTGATTTATTCCAAAGCTAGAAAATCAGCGATGATGACTGTACTTTTGCATTGAATGGTCGTTGGGTGTCATCTGTGCTCATGTGTTTTTGTTTGTTTTCAAAGAGTCAGGTATAGTTTCTTTATAGCTTACACAATAGACTTCAACACCCCAAATCCCATAGTCCATATACTTCCTAAAGGTAGTGGGAATTTTAGAACTTGCAAGGTTTCTTAAAGGTACTACAAATAATTTACATACATTTTGAAAGTGACCCCAGGAAATTTGAGGTTATCAGAGTTTACATGTGAACCATATTACACCTCCCCTCTGCTAAGAAGAGCTGGCCACCCTCTCTATACCCTCCTCTTCGCCGCAGAGCCCTGCAGCGATCCCTGTCAATCCGGGCACTCTGTAGGCCTTTTCCTCTTTGCTTTGTCCTCAGTGTCCTAGCCACTCACTGTCACAGCACAGTGTTCTTCTCTGGTCATAAATCTTGTCATTAACCTCCTCAGCCTTTTATTCTCTAGGTCAAATAACCCTGGCTCCTTTTATCTTTACTTAATACGGCCTGTATCCCAACCCTTTAATTATTTTATTGCTCTCCTCTGGACTCCCTCCAATTCTTCACCTTAGAGTTCAAAACTGGGCACACTATTCTTAAAAGTCTGATCAATTCTGAATACAGGGGAGCAATGGATTCAAGTATCTTGATTGGCTTTTTTGTCTATTTTGATTTTTTTACTGTACTTTGTTATGTCATGTTTTGATCTTTTTCTTTTAACCTTATTCATTGTCAGCCCTTTCCCATATATTACTTTCCTTCCAGGCAGCTCAGTTTTTGTATCTTCCTGCCTCCTTCAGTGTCTCAAAACTGTCTGACTCATTCAGTTCTTTAAAATGTCAATAACCCTTCAGTACTAATAAAACCCAACATTTATTGAGTTCTTGCTGTGCACAAGGAATCTCGTAATCACCCTGCGAAGAATATTATGATTCTCTCTGTATTTTATATACCAAATTGTTGGTATCAGCAAATAGCAAATTGTATGAGTGTGACCTCATTAACAAGTTCTGTGCTTTTTTTAAGACAGTAAGATATACCCCTTTAATTAATAATTGACTATATTGCATAAAGTGATACCAAAAGTTCACCTATGCCAGCTTGGAGGTACCTGCAGGACAAGGTTGTTTTCAACACTGTCAGACTGGTTGGAGAACCAGTGAGAAAAATGCTGATCCCACTGTGGCATGGTGGTAGAAAACATTATTATCTTCAGTAATATTTTCACATCTAGTCATGACATTTATATCAGTGGTAAACAATATTGTATTATTATAATCCCTCTCCTTTGTTTAAACAAAAATCACAAATCACCACTGCTTCTAGTTCACTGATATTTTAAGTCTGCTCACTGACTTGTACCTAAATTATGGATATGTACTAAATTATGCATTTTTATATGTAGTAATATTTATTTACTTATATAAAATAACCAGTCTGATTTCTAGGATTCTTTTTCCAGTTTTTCCAACTTCCAGCCCACCCTCCTTATTGTATTTCTATTTTCTACTCTTTGTGAACAAAGCTCCTTATTTCTGATGCCAGACAAATCATTTAACATCTTTTAAAAAGGGGGGATATTTGAACTAGACATCTAAGGTCCTTTACAGTGCTAACATTTTGTGAATGTTCAGTATATATATTTTGGTAGTAAACTTTTTGAAAAAGTAGTCACAAATGCCAAGTGGTGGAGATTTCCCTTGCAGTGGATTATGTATTTAACCATGACAGAGTCATGTCATTGTCATGAGTCTGCAGATGTTTTTAAAGCCTTGAGTCTGTGTTGCCAGGGCTTCCGATCAGGTTCCACAGAACGGAAAAACAACAGCAGAAAATTACTGCAGTCCCTTCTCTCTTTGTGATGGACATTAACACCTTCCTTTCAGATTGTTTACTCAGAGCCATTAGACAGGGATAAATACTTTTACCATCTCATATTAAATGAAGACTCTAGAATTGGACTCCTTGTTATGAAATAACAATTTAGTTGTAGTCTCAGACTACGCAACCCTGTCGGAACCACTGATGCTGTTTATATAAAGAGCCCAGGGAATTGATTAGCAGTTGGGTCTGGGAAGAGAATTAGGTTCTCCCACAGGTTTTATTAAAATGGCTTTTTCGAAGCAAATATAAAAAATAAATCCTTTCTTCTGCCCACTTTGAACCTGACATTTTCTTGCTTTACTTTTTCTGTTAGCATCTCAATTCTGTAAATACCTTTATCACTTATGTTTTCTTCATCTGTAGCCTGTCTTTCCTTAAACCAGAGGACTCTTTATTTGTTGAATAGGCACAAAAGGGATGGGATGGGGGAGGTAGCGAACAAGTGATCTTTGAGTATAATTCAGTGTCCAGAGTGGCTAAGTTGTTCTTTCAAGCATTTGAATGAGATCTGTGTTACCCCATAACTGGCTGTCTAAAAGAAAAATGAGGTAAAGGGCAAAGTGAGTTGTTTGGGGGGTAGGGGATTCATGGAGAGATGACAGTCTAGCACTGGGCCCCAAGTAAGACTCCAATTCTGTCTTCTCCTGGTCAGACTTTTAATTTCCTGCCAAACATCATATGTACATCCCTTTTAAGGGCAAAATTAGTGTCCTTTATTTGTCTCCTCCGTACGTGCTTTGGAGAAGCATGGAGATAAACCCAATAGACCTTGGAGACCTCCTAAGATAAGGATCAGAGGTGAATCAGAGGTACAGAGGAGGCAGGGCACCTAAACACAGTGGCAGTACTGCCACTTTCTCTTTTCATTTTTATTTACCTTGCCAGCTTGAATTCATCCTAAATGACCAGTCCTAGTGTGTGTAGCTTAGCTAACAAACATTCTCTGCCCATCTCCCTTCCCAGAGAGAAAGAAGGGCTCCCCAGTTAGCTTGGTTTAGAAAGAGTTAAACAAATGTCTTTTTGGTAAGACTTGTTAAGGGAGAGGGAGTGTGGAACTTACAGCATTTTCTAAACTTGTGACCTTGCCTCTATTTAAAAAAATTTTTTCTATTAAAATTTCAAGGAACACTAATATTTGTTAACACTGTTGCAACTGGTAAATGGTGGATTAAAAGATTTGCCCTTGCTGCATTTTAAATTTCAATGTGTGTTCACATTCTGGCAGCCTGGCAATGTGGGGAAATATGTTGATTCCTGCTCCTCTGCTTACTTGTTCTCTTGCTGTCATTCACTTAGTCATTAAATACTGACAAAGCACCCACTGCCCTGCCCTCATGGAGCTTATAGCCTAACACGAAGCAATAATAAACATTAGGCATGTGTTCATAAAACCTTTTCTGCAAAGACTTACAGGCAAGAAAATTAGGTATTAAATCACAGAACCTCCCAAATGCTAAGTGAACACTTTATCCTTTGAGCATATCCCATTAAAAGCCTCAATTTTCTCATCTGTGAAATGAGGACAATGCCTGTCTTTTCAGGTTATTGTGAGACCTAATGAGATAATGTGTATGCAGCTTTTAGCACAGTGTCCTCCACATAATTGGTGTATTAGTTTTTTTCCCACCTGACATTGATCCAGTTGTCTCTAATTTAAGAAAAATACAGAAACCCAATCTAAATCTATCTCTAAAACTCTAATTATAACTTAATAGTTTTTCTTATCATTAGGTAGCGTCCCCTTAATGTTGAGTTCCTTTGTTGTGTAATAGTTTGATTTTTGCAATTGGTTTTGTACAGATAGTAAAGAAACATACCAGCCAGTAGAGGTTTCAGTTTGAGAGCATTCATCTTTTTTTCCTTACTCGAGGTAGGATGGAGTCCAAACACATAGGCCCTCTGGCCAGGCCTGGGGAGCCCAGCAGGGACAGAATTACTGTTTAGTAAAGCTCCTAGTTGTTATTTTGTTCCTAATGCAGTTGTCCACATTGTATGTCATTACAAGTTCTTCCCCTTCTTTAACCAGAGGGTGGAGAGTTGGGGCTTAGTGTGTCCTAAACAAGCTAAAAGACTCCACCTGTAAAATCATAATAATGAGAGTCTCACACAGTTTCATGCTACTTTTTGTCCCTTCAGCAAGGAACGGTTACTGGAATTGTCAGTGACAGGTATGTCTGGATAGCTTCACACATACACATAATACCCAGTTCACCTCAGCCCACACATGTTCTAGAAGTAGCCACTTGCCCAGTGGCATTGTTTAGTCTAAACAGCAAATAGGTTAACCACATGAACAGCACTGGCCCATGCAAGAATGGTGTGAAGGCCTCCTTGGTACCATTTTCCATTTCTCTAACTCACATGTGTGGTCTCAGCACTGCAGAGGATAGATTGGCTTGTGCCCTCTGAGATTGGTTGGTTGGTTGGTTAGTTTTGTTTTATAAATCCTAAAATTTGTCATGGTCTGTTTAAAAAAAAAAAAAAAAGAATATCACTAGTGGATGCCTCATGATTTTAACCTCCCCCCCCCTCTGTGGCTTTTGAACCTGTGAAATTACTAAGTTTATGCCCAAGCTCAGCCAAAACTGTCTTCTTAGAGAGATCTGACAGGTATTTCTCACATTTCACCATGTTTACTGTATTATAGGTTGCTTTTCAGAAATGGCATATATTTATTTAAGGTATGAGTTATCAAGTCTGTTGTTACAGTTTATGTGACTAGTTCCTATCTTTGTGTAGCTAAATGACCAAAATACATGTATAATACATATTTCCAAGAAATAATTTTATTAAAATAATTTCTAATTCAAATTTTAGACATTTAAAATGCTTTCTGTTTGCATGCCTTCTTAAAGTTAAGATTGAAATAAAGTAGCCTTTATTATTATTATTTCCTCTAGAAATGAAGAGGTAACTAAATCAGAATTGTGGAAACTGAGATGCTCATATTGTAACCCACAAATGTGTAATAATGTCATTTCCTCTGGACTTTAGGGAAAAGAGTGCAAATTCGGAAAGCACCTCAAGCTGTTTCAGATACAGTTCCTGAAAGGAAAGGTCAACCCCCATGAACCCTGCAAATACAATTCGAAAGACACACAGCAGCAGCAGCGTCTCTCAGAGGCCATATAGGGACAGGGTGATTCACTTACTGGCCCTGAAGGCCTACAAGAAACCGGAGCTACTTGCTAGACTCCAGAAAGATGGTGTCAATCAAAAAGACAAGAACTCCCTGGGAGCAATTCTGCAACAGGTGAGGACAGCTGAAGAGAGGTGCTTCCTGCTTACCTTCTTGTTACAAAGTTCATTTAAAAAGGCTTGTTGTCATTATTATCATTATTGAGATAGAGAAATTTCAGGATTATTTTGATCGGTGGTATATGAAATACAACTCCTGAATATTAAGTTAAATCATCTTATTTTAAGCACTTAATTAAAAACCAGTTGAAATGTGAGTATTGTCTTTATTTGGGACCAACAAATTTTGTTCTCAAATTCCATTAAAAAGAAAACAAGAAAATTTTGTTATCTGTTTTTAGTCTTGAATACATTAAAGTATTGCCTTAATTTGTACTGGTTATTGTCAGTGAAGTTGTGCAATGTATTCTGTTGGCCTTTGATTGGTATAAGCCAGAATATTTTTGCCTATTAAATAGTTTAGAATGTATCTTGCCCCAAATACTTTGTGCTGCCCTCAGTACTCTGTCTTTTTCTGCCACTGTGTGTGCCAAGATCAGTCACTTGTTTGCATAAAAGGATATAAAATTGTAATGGATTAGCAGTGATCCCATACCTTATCACAAGCTTTAAGGATCAGTGGTTTGTCAGACTTTAACCTCCTGTATTTTTTTTCCTTCCTTCCTTCCTTCCTTCCTTCCTTCCTTCCATCTATCTTTCATAAAGGTTTATGAGCATTCAGATCCACCATAAATAGTGGTCCGCCTCTTTTATTTTTTCTAAAGAAATAACATTTCCGAAGAAGTTATTCTAAATTTCATAATTTAAAAAAAAAAAACCCTACAAGTTTTCATCTGTTATTCAAAGAGTAATACTTTCAAGTATATTTTTTTTATCCATTATCTCTTATATCCACAACATAATACTAAATGTTATGAAAGGGTAAAACCATTGTCTCCAATTCAGGTTTAGTCAGTCCCCAAGGTATCGCAATCAGTCTTAAGGATCTTTATTAAATCCTTTAGCACTTTTTGGAAATAATTTAAATCCGTATGTCACATAGCAGTTTTAAGAGCTCGAAAGGATGAGAGAATAAATGAGAACGATGGTGTGTGTGTTCCGTTTGATATTTGGAGAAGCAGTGACAGTCAGGTTAAAAATCACAAAACATTTGGTAACCGCATCTCCAGAAAGGTTGTGAATTACCTTCTCGGTTTGATAATGGAGAGGGCAAAATGCAGAGGCAGTTCGCACATAAACTACTACTGATATATGGCAGTAGTTATGTGATTATGTATATACATATAGATATCTAAATACATATGTGTGTGTGTGTATCTAAAAGTGTAGATATACTTTACCCCCAAGCACCTGAGGCATGAGAGTTATTAGTGTTGATCATTTGATAGAATCTAGAGCATCGTCTCATCCTGGTAACATATTAGAATCCTTTGGGTAGCTTTTAAAACATACCAGTGCCTGAACTCCACCCAAGACCAACAAAAGCCAAGTATCTGAATGTGGGGCCTCAGCACTCATATTGTATATGGCCCTAATGATTCTAATATTTGAGCTGAAACCACTGGCCTAGTGAAAACACAGACAGAAGGGCTAATAACATCTACCATTTTTTGAGCATATAGTATGTGCCAGGCACAGTGCTAGGCATTTCACATGCACGATCTCATTTCATTCTCACAAGGAAGATAACAAAGGAATATTCAGAACTTTGACATAAACCAATTATACCTAAGTTCCTTTTCCTGAACATAGCTAGCAGCTAACAAGAAAAATAAAATGACTTTGCGCCAATAAAACTGACCAAAAGTAGGCACCAGAGAAAAAAGAGCAGCAAGATACACAAATCATCCCCAAATTGATTATTCTGTCCCACACAAACTAGTTGGAAAGTAAGTTACCTAAAATATCAGTTATGCTTTGCCTGTGCCAGTAGAGATAATTTGCTTATTTGTTACTTACACAGTAATTTTCAGAACCCTGTGGACATTATTAATTCATCAAAGTAATAGGTTTTTAAAATAAACTAAGATATTGGCTCCCAGTAAAATTTGAAAGATTGTACCTAAATTTAAAAATACCTAACATCCACCAGGAAATTTGTTTATTGCTGTTTATTATTAAATGGGTATGTATTAATAAAACCTTTTTTTCTTAGAATGACTTTTTATGGAAAAACTAAATTTTAACATCAGAAACTAGATACAGTTGAATAATGTTTCAAGCTTAACATCTGGATATTTGGCTCAAGCTGAACATTCATTCATTCAATTCAATTTATTAAGTACCTACAATGTACCAGACACTGTTTTAAATGCTGGAATCCCAAAGTGACCCCAACAGAAACCCAGCCCTCATGGAGCTTATTCGTGAGACAATTTCAGGTTGAGTGGAGTGTTGAAAGGAGCTGGGGAAGGGATCAGCTACTTTAAGTGGAGAGATCAGGGAACCTTTTCTCACATGGCTACATTTTAACTGAAATGATGAGGGAAAGACAAGAAGATGAGCCAGCACTTGTAGGTGGGTTCAAGACAGAGTCCAGAGCAGATGGAAGAGGGAGGCAGAGGTTAAATCCCAGAGGATTTTTTTAGGCCATGGGCAAGAAGCTTAGATTTTATTTTGAGTGAGATGGGAACTCATTATGGTTTTAAAAAAGATATGATATAATCTGATTTATAAGTTTAATAAGATCACTGAGACTCCTACGGCAAGAATGGCTTGGAGGGGCAGGAGCAGAGGAGAGAGACTACTTAAAGAGCCAAACATTTTGTGATAAGACTTGATAATGGTTGGGTGTAGGGAGACAGTGAGGGGAAGAATGGAATCTTTGATTATAGCTAGGCTTTTGGCTGAGCAACTGAATGGATATTGAGCCATTGTCTGAGATGGGGAGGGATGGAAAAGGAGTAGGTTTAAGGGGGAGAAGAGAATCAGAAATTCTGTTTTACATAGACTATATTTGGAAGATGTCTATTAGACATATCCAAGTGGAGATAGATGTCAATAGATAGTTGTATATTATTAAATCCTTTATTAAATCCTTTATTAAATAGTTGTATGTAAGGGTGTGGTTGTCAGATACTTGTGGCTAGAGTTATAAATTTAGGAATTAGCAGCATATATATCGGGTATTGAAAGTCTTCAAACTTAATGAAATCATCTTAAGAGGAAATGAAGAGAATGAGGAAAACAGAGCAGAAAACAGGCACTGAGCACTTCAGCATTTCAACATATAGAGGACTGAGAAACAGAGACTTAAAAAACAAAGGTCCTGAGCCTGGCACAGTGGCTCATGGCTGTAATCCTAGCACTTTGGGAGGCCAAGGTCGGCAGATCACAGGGTCAGGAGTTCAAGACCAGCCTGGCCAACATGATGAACCCTTGTCTCTACTAGAAATACAAATATTAGATGGGTGCAGTGGCAGGCGCCTGTAATTCCCACTTCTCGGGAGACTGAGGCAGGAGAATTGCTTGAAGCCAGGAGGCAGAGGGTGTAGTGAGCCAAGGTTGCACCACTGCACTCCAGCTTGGGTGACAGAGCAAGACTTCATGTCAGGAGGAAAAAATGGTCCCAAGGGAGGAGGAAACCAATAGAATGTCCTGTTACAGAAACCTAGAAAACAGATTGCTGTGGGGGGTGGGGTGTTATTATGTGTAGTACTAGGGGTAAGAGAAAATGGAAGCATTGCCAGTGAGACAAATTGGCTCATACCTACAATCCCAGCACTTGGGGAGGCCAAGGAAGCATTGCTTGAGCTCAGGAGTTTGAGACCAGCCTGGGCAGTATGGCGAAACCCATCTCTACAAAAAATGCAAAATATAAAAAACTAGCTGGGCATGGTAGTGTCCACCTGATCACCTGAGCCCAAGAGATTGAGGCTGCAGTCACTCCAGCCTGGGTGACAGAGTAAGACCTTGTCTTGAAAAGAAAAAAGAGTAAGAAGAAAGAAAAGAAAACTGATGGATCATGGACTGCATTTATTCCACCTCAAGAAATTTGATATTATCCTATATTAACTTATTTGCAAATTTGAATTTTTAAGATAAACCTACTATTTTCTTCTTTATAGGAATATTAATGTTAGAATGGTGTTCAGCTAACCTGTGAGAAGCATAAACTATCATATTATATTTGATAGTACTTTTAAAAGACATAGAAAGAATGATCTATTCCAGTAGGAAGTGATAGACAAGAATAATTTTCTCCTAGCCTTAAAAATTACTTTTGGTTTGGCACATGAACCCATATGTTTGTGTAGTTAGTTAACGGCTAAGCCCTGACATGCTAGGAATTGCAGTTAAGGGATAAGAAAATGTTACACTTCAGAATAAACTGGCTGACTAGTAACAGTAATTTAGGGGTTCTTTAGGCGCATGTTTTCATTTATTGGTTTGGGGAATTTCAAGGACTTTGAATAAGTGGTTCTTCAGGAGAACTGGCAGAAATAAGAAGCAAGCATGGTTATCCAAAAACAGACAGACAGGGTTATCAGAATTGATACTATTTATGATGTAAAAGTTTTTGTTGATGACTGAAAGTTTATAACCCAACATTTGGGCACTGTTTGGTTTCTGCTTAATACAAGTGATTTTTATTGTGATTCAAAAACCAAACCACTGGTTTCTACGTAATACAAGGATTTTTATTGTGATTCAAAAGTAATGGACTCTGCCCAGAAGTAAATAAGGATATTGGTAATACCATAGTCCTTATCCATGGTTTCATTTTCTGGGGTTTCAGTTACCCATAATCAACCATGATCCAAAAATACTGAAAGAAAAATTTCAGAAAAAAAATTTTGTTGGTTTTAAGTTGCACACTGTTCTGAGTAACTTGATGAGACCTCACATTGTTCTGCTCTGTCCTGCCCAGGATGTGAATTATCCCTTTGTCCAGCTTTACATTGTAGCTGCTACCCACTCATTAGTCACTTAGTAGCCATCTTGGGCCATTATTAAATACAATAAGGGTTACCTGGACACATACCACAGCAGTGGATCTGATAACCCTCTATACGTCCCCCATTAGTCACTAGCTCTCTCCATTTTCAAATCAACTGTTGTGATATCACAGTGCTTGTGTTCAAGGTATCCTTATTTTATACTTAGTAATGGCCCCAAAGCACAAGAGTAATCATGGCCAGTATGTTGGCATAATTGCTCTATTTTATTAGTAGTTATTGTTGTTAATTTCTTACTGTGCCTAATTTATAAACTATCAGGTATGTATGTATAGGAAAAAAAGTATATATAGGGTTTATTACCATCAGAGTCTTTAGGCACCCACTGGGGGTGTCGGACTGTGTCCTTTGAGGATAAGGAGGGGACTACTGTAAAACTGTTTTGGATTCCTTTGACTAAAATAATTGATTTTTTAAAATTGCCTTTTTTCCTAATATGGGCTTATTGTTTGATTAGAAATATTAAAAATGCAATGGCCATTCAGGGAAAAAAAAACATTAAGCTGTGTATATAAAGTTTTAATTCCCAAAATGAATTTAATGGAATTTATTGACATTTGGCATATAATACAAACCAGCAGTCCCTTTGGGCCAATTGATGTAATTATTTTCAGTATGAATCCTAAAGGTTGCCTATTTTAGGTTAGGAGATGATAATAAAAATACCTAATGCTCTGTTTTTATACCTCATACCAGGTAGCCAATCTGAATCCTAAGGATCTCTCATATACCTTAAAGGATTATGTTTTTAAAGAGCTTCAAAGAGACTGGCCTGGATACAGTGAAATAGACAGACGGTCATTGGAGTCAGTGCTGTCTAGGTGATTTCTCTTTTTCTTGCTTTTAAAAAATTTTTCTTTAAAAATTAAAGAAATAAGTAATTATTTTAGTCATTGTTATTTTAGTGTTAAGGTGGGAAAGAGAAGCAAGGGTGAGCTTTCCATCATGAACATTTTTAAATTATCTCCATAACACATAACATGTGTGTCCTTTACAGAAAACTAAATCCATCTCAGAATGCTGCAGGCACCAGCCATTCAGAATCTCCTGTATGTTCTAGTAGAGATGCTGTATCTTCTCCTCAGGTATTTCATAAACTTATAAAATCATAGACCTGACATAGACATTAGGGGCCACTAATCAGTTCCTCTGATGTATAAGTGAGGGAGATGAGGCCCAGAGAAGCTGCACAGCTTGCCTGCCCAAAGCCAGCTGGTTGTGGCTGAGCTTAGCCTAGAATTTAGGTCTTGGCTTCCAGCCCAGAACTCTCTCTACTACACAGCACTATTTGTCAGAGTACTTAATGTCTACCTTGCTTTCCATTTTTAAAGTTTACATTTTGTTGTAAGATTATCTACTTTCCAATTTGGTCACTAACTAGAAGACTTACCCAGTCCCATACAATTATCAGATTATATGGAAAATTGAAGATATTTAATTTTGTCTGGCAACGTGTTCCAGAAGAATATTTTGGGGGGAAATGGATTTACAATCAGCAAATAAACAAAAATGATGGCATGTTCCCATGCTTTCCTAAAGCCCGTTTCAATTGGATCCTTATCAGAGTACTCCCAATCAGGTTCTTCTCCAGTTTAGAGTTTTCCCCCGAGAGATTGAGCTCATCCTAGTAAAAGGTGAGAAGGTCCTAGGCAGTACTAGAGTAAAGCCTGCCTGCTTCTTAGCTGACTGGCCGACTTCAGAACTCTCTCAGTGTTCTGGGTGCTTTAGACAGACACTGAGACAGACCTCCTCAACCCAGTAGTGCTGACACAGGGTCCTCCCTCTCTCTCTGTGAGAGACCCTGCTCCCAAGAATTAGTGAGAGGCCCACAGATGTGTGGAGAACACTAAGCATGCCCTGGGCAAACGGCCATTCACACATCCAAGAATATTAGAAACCTATTGTGATGAACAGAGGGGGGAACAAAAAGAAAAAGGAAAACAGTTCTGTCCTTGCATATATAATGTCTGTGAAAGTCTCACTTTTAATGCCAACTATTATGAAACTACTTCTACTCTTATCAAATTATATACTGGGTGCCAAATAAATAGTGTTAAATTGAAAACAGAATAAAGCAAAGAGTTGATTACCATTATTTTCTTTCAAGCCAAAATGCAAGCCACAGCATTACATTTAAGCATAAATGTGAATTTATATTTGGTACTTTTCAACTATCTAAATTTCCTTTTTAACTTAAATACTATTATTGTGGTTGACAGATTGGGCTACTATTACCATGATTTTTTTTTTTAAGTACTTCCACCTAATTTTAATAGGCCAGTTATTAAGACTTATTTTCCAATCTGGTAAAGAGATATGTGAGGGTAAAAAAAAAATCAAATAGCATTTCAACAGTGATAGAGATAATTAGAGAAACTACTCTGAAAGTGCTGGCTGTTCCCACTCTAAGACAGGTGGAATGATAAATGACAGCCAAAATATTCTTAACTGGAGCATTTTAGCCCATCAAAGATTAAAATAAGTATGGGCTATTGCCCTTTACCTAGCTGTGTTAGTTCTCACAGAGTCAAATGGGACAAATTGCTTTCTCTCATTTAACGTAACTAGGTTAACCATGGCCAGCAAGGAGGGCGCCTGCCTTTGTTTAACACTCTCCCAAGTGGTATAATCCACATAAATCAGCATAGTCTTGCTTGGAACTTAGGGTAAAGCTGTATGATCAGAAAGAATTCAGTAAGCACTCTGAGAAACATTTGCCAGATTCTGCTTTCTGACATTAAACATGAAAATTTATTTCACGTTTGGTTTTATGTTGTTGTTGTTCTGGTTTAGTTTTTGTTTGGGTGGGTTTTTTTGTTTTGTTTTGTTTTGCTTAAGTGTGAAGAAAGGTTAACATAACCCTGGTAATAGACTTAAGTATGAGTAAGGTTACTTAGTTGTTTAACCCCATACATATATTGAATTTATTTAATTCTAGTGCAAACTGGCTCACTTTTTCCTTTTCCCTCCCCTAGAAACGGCTTTTGGATTCAGAGTTTATTGATCCTTTAATGAATAAAAAAGCCCGAATATCTCACTTGACGAACAGAGTACCACCAACACTAAATGGTCATTTGAATCCCACCAGTGAAAAATCTGCTGCAGGCCTCCCGCTGCCCCCTGCAGCTGCTGCCATCCCCCACCCCTCCACCGCTGCCTTCAACCCATCTGCCCGTCTCACATCCTCCTCAGATTGTAAATTCTAACTCCAATTCCCCTAGCACTCCAGAAGGCCGGGGGACTCAAGACCTACCTGTTGACAGTTTTAGTCAAAACGATAGTATCTATGAGGACCAGCAAGACAAATATACCTCTAGGACTTCTCTGGAACCTTACCCCCCTGGTTCAGTTCTACTAAAGTGTCCAAAGCCTATGGAAGAAAACCATTCAATGTCTCACAAAAAATCCAAAAAGAAGTCTAAAAAACATAAGGAAAAGGACCAAATAAAAAAGCACGACATTGAGACTATTGAGGAAAAGGAGGAAGATCTTAAAGAGAGAAGAGGAAATTGACAAGCTAAATAACTCCAGTCCAAATTCCAGTGGAGGTATTTTACCTTTGTAAAAGTACTGACTACATGTTAGATGAACTGGAAGTGCATGCTATCATGAGTTTGAAATTATACAGTTTATAGTTAGTAATGCTTTTTTAGCAAATGCCATTTCATTATTATTTAGTGTTGTGCTTTTGAGCAGTTTTTTTGTTTGTTTGTTTTTTTCATTTTACTGCAGTTGTTTTCAGCCTCTTTTCGGCCAATTATTAAACATGGTTTCTATATTAATAAGAATGGCATTTGAAAATAACTGTCACACTTCAGAGACTCCCTTTTGGAAGGTGGACCCTTAACGTTCTTTTCCATATCTGTTACGATATTGTGCAACCTCAACATGACCTATTATATGCCATTCTTGAACTGATTTAACCAGACACACAATTCACAGTAAGAATATTCATTTCCTTCTTTCTCAATGAAACAGGGTCAGCTTGCTTTAATTAATATTAGCACAGGGCAAATGTCAACTTTTTAATAAACCAGGCGAGATAAAATTTCATTTACAGATCCATGACGCCATCTTTATTTAGAGTGAAAACACTTTGTTTTTTGCAAAGCTGTTAACTAGTTTTTGCTTAATAAATCTTAAGGATTGAAGGCCTTTACCCCAATTTTGAGAGTCCTGTTTTAGTGAACTAACATCAATTGTTGTTTGTAAAATTAACCATTTCAAGCTTTAGGAGCTTAAATGCTAAATATCTAGAGATCCAAAGAAACTTAAAGCTTTACCTCTAAAGGAAAGAGGTAATTCATAAAAAGCCTGCTTGTCTAAGGTGTCCTGAGTGTTAAAAACTGACAAAATTAGATTTTTCTTATTTAAAAAATATGTCTTCTAAAACTTAGTGCCTTGTATGCCAGCACATAGAAGATCCAAGTTCACCATTTGGCATTGCTGCCAGTTTTGAACCCAGAATAACTAAGGCAAAATTCCCTGGGAAAATATGGCTTTTGAAAAATTACTTTAATGAGTAGAGTTATAAGGAGTGTTGTCTTTCTGTATTTTGCTCATAATTCTGAAAGTCTGTAATCCTTAGATTTAATCTTTGCCATATGAGAGAAGCTGTTTTCTTTTAGTGGTACTTCCAAAGAAGCCTTTGCAGAATAATATGATATGATACATTGCTTTTATTGATCTAGATTGGATACATTGCATGTCAAAGCATTTCTGTTTAAATATTTCAATCAATATAATACTATGTAATGGCACGAAAGGTAGGTGTAAGCTTTTTCCCTCAACACTCTTGTAGTTGAATTTGTCAGGTCAGGAAAAGAAATTAAGAAGTAGAACTCCATGTTCAGAGTTCATAAGCCACTGGGTAAACTACACTCTCCACACTTTCTACCCTCAGGTGGTGATTCTGAGTCATAGGCTGTAGAGACAGGAAAACTGTATTTCAGTATGTTGAGATCTACATCAGAGTTTCAAGTGTTCTCAGAGTTGGAGACCTGGAGAAGCTGACTTAGTCTCTTTGAATCCTTTACTGAGGATATAGTAACTTTCAGAACCAGTTGGCATAATCACAAATTTAGGAAAGCTCCAGACCCACATCTGCATGTTTTGGAACTTACCTGGTATCTGTGGCAGAAGGGAAGCCAGGTGACCTGCACACAATGCCTTTCTCTTTAAGACTCAGGCTATTGTAAAAGCGTGTTCTTTTACCCAAGCATGAATCAAATCTATTTATAGGTGAGCAGCATGCACTCAGAATCTATGTATAATATTTGCTTAGGGTACTTTGTTCTTTAAAATATTAAACCAAAAAATTAATATTCACTTTCATTTTATATGTTTTGCCAGTGGGTATGATTAGGGTTTGAGTTATCAGTTTAACCCTATTTTGAATGATAAAAAATTACCCAAATAAAAAATCTAAACATATCCTCTGGACATGGTGCATTTAAGCAAATGGAATACTGAAGGATTTACATCTTTCACTGTGTAGCCACAATGTTTAGCACTTCCTTTGTCCTTAAAAAAAAAATCTGCTTAGTATTATGCATGCTATAGATTACAGGAATATAAATCGACATTCAATAATACCTTATTTTAAATTACTTTAAACCAATGGGAAAACTTCCTACCCAGTTTCACTGTCTGTGTACAAAAAAGGGAGGCAATATAAATACGGTGACCAAAGCAGTCTGCTACCTGACTCTATTGTCTCATCCACCTTGTTTGGATACCATGAAAAGTAGATGTTGATGTAAAATTTGTATCTCCCATTGTCTGGCTGCATCTGCCACCACAATCTTTGAATTGCTGGGCAGATGCCACGACTGTTGTTAAAAGAATAGAAGATTGACCTTGGGTTAAGATGGAATTCCTTTATTGTGCAGACACTGCAGTAGCCAGGGTGCTTTAAATGCCTGGCGTCGGTCTGCTGGCGCTGGTCATAGGGCCTCTATTGTTCATGTTCAATTGTATTCCTTGCTCACTGTTGCTTATTGAGATGGAAGAATAGAATTTGAGGAAAAGTGTTCCAGATGTTTCTAATCTATTTTAGAATTACAGGCATTTGATAACCTTCCTGGTTGATGAATGCTCTGATTTTTTTTTCTTCTTTGTAGGAGTTAAAGAGGATTGCACTGCCTCCATGGAATCTTCAGCAATTGAACTCCCAGATTATTTGATGTAAGTTCCTATGTCTGCCAATGGAGAGAGCAGTTTAATTTTAGAAAGTTTGCAAATTCTTTTCCCATAATTTGCAAATCAGAAAAGTAAGAAGTTCCAGAAATAGAGTCCTGGAGCCACCCCTGCAATTGAAAGGCTGCCATTAAGCCTGTTTGTCCCAAATCTACCCTTGTCTGCATGAGCAGGTTGTGCCTCCCCCCGCTCTGAGCTGTGTTCGTTGGCCTTTAAGTACAGAGAAGCCTGTTCTTTGTTCTGGGGCCAGCCTAAGCATTTGATTGTGGAAGATTTTAGGGATCTGACTCTTCAAAGCTGACAGTCTGTCAATGCACAGTCATTCACTTGGGCCCCCCAAAGGGATGGTTTATTACTGACAAAGAGCTTGAACCTCTGCACATAATAATATAAAGTGTAAAGGCAGATTTTTATTTATGTAAAGGTCTTTCCTCAAATTAATTTTTAGAGGAGAGATTAGTAAAATCTGATCATTTCAATTTAGTAATGGTTATAATGTTTTTCTTGTTATGACAACAAGTTGCTAAATGCTGAGCTGGGGACATTTTTGTAACTGGTTATCACAGAAATTATAACTTGAACACATAATTCTAGCTTTTTTACAGAATAAAAGGCTTCTGTAAGAAGAAAATAATTAAGTTGCAAGAGCCTGGAAAAATGGAGAGGGAAAGAGCAAACAAATATGACTTTGGATAGCTTTGAAAATGAACAAATGTGCAAAATAGCTAGAATGTAGAAAGGAAAATTGAATCTGGACTATCTGAACATTTTTTTTTCTATTAAAAGCATCTCATGATGGACAGTGTTAAACTATGCTATTTAGCCCTTTTCATTTCCAGAGTAGAGATCATTTTAGCTTTAAAACGTGTTACTTCTGCTTAACAGTAGTGTGAAAGCTATACTTATTGGGGAATGATATAGTATGAAACCATAATGCTGGTTATCATCTCTTAACTAACAGGAACTCGAGAAACCTTGCTGAGTACCCTCTCATCTGAGGTAGTGTATGGTTTTAGAGTTCTGTAGGAGAGCCTTGAAAGGCAGCTATCACCTACCACTTAGTTGTCCCAGGAAGGGTCACTTGTCTGCACCCAGGCTTCCAGGACAGCCTCTGGCTCTGCTGCTGAGGGGGTTCACCTCTTTAACTGCAAACCGATTCTCAGAACTTTTAAATGTCAGCCCCTTGAGTAACAGCTGCCAATGCGTGCTCTCTCCTCTTTGATGGATTTTGAATTATTTTTTATAATAGTGACATCTACTTATTATATATGACAAAGTCATGTGGGGGAAACTAAAAAATAATGCTAAATTTTTCCCCATGGATTCAAGGCTGTTGTTGTTTTGCCAAGTTTGTTAGTTAATCACCCCCCTCTCTTCCCCCCCCCTCCCCCCACCACCAGATAGAGTTTTGCTCTTGTTGCCTAGGCTGGAGTGCAATGGTGCAACCTCAGCTCACTGCAACCTCCAACTCCAGGGTTCAAGCGGAGCCTCCCAAGTAGCTGGGATTACAGGCACCCACCACCATGCCTGGCTAATTTTTTGTATTTTTAGTAGAGACAGGGTTTCACCATGTTGGCCAGGCTAGTCTTGAACTCCTGACCTCAGGTGATCCACCTGCCCCAGCCTCATAAAGTGCTGGGATTACAGGTATGAGCTACCACACCAGCCTTAATTCCATATTTAAAAGGTTTTTTCAGATTACTTATCTAAAGATGGTTCCTGGATCCATCTCAGTGCATTTCTGTATGTCTGTCATATTTCTAGTGCTATGTGATTGTTTGCTTAATTTATTTAAATAAAGGCAATTTATATCAACCAAAAACTAGTCTTATATAAATACAGTAAATTTTCAAAAAATGGTGAGAAAGCATGGATTTTCAGAAAAATTACCAAAAATACAGAACTTAAGTTGCCTCATAAGAAAACTAAAGGGACATCCTATAAAACCTAAATGATCAACCTGTGAATAATTCATACTTAACCAAAATATTTCTAATTTTTATGCAGTAAGAATACTTTTGCTTATAGTTGTTAAGCTATCAAAACTGTTTAAAATTTTTTCTATCACTGCATAAAGAGCCAACTTTAGAAGTACAACAGTTTTTCTTAAAAATAGGGAAATGCTTTTTGTTAAAATGCTAGTGTAACCAAATAATCTCTTCTATAATAGCAACACAGTTGTTTTGTTTTTTCCTACCTTAAGTGTTTATTAATTTTTTTTTATTGTACTTTAAGTTCTGGGGTACATGTGCAGATCTTGCAGGACTGTTGCATAGTACACATATGCCATGGTGATTTGCTATCTCCATCCCCCCTGTCACCTACATCAGGCATTTCTCTCAGTGTTATCCCTCCCCACCCCCCCACTGTCCCTCCCCTAGCCCCTTACCCCTCAATAGACCCAAGTGTATGATGTTCCCCCTCCCTGTGCCCATGTGTTCTCATTGTTCAACACCCGCCTATGAGTGAGAACATGCGGTGTTTGGTTTTCTGTTCTGTGTCTGTTTGCTGAGAATGATGGTTTCCAGATCATCCGTGTCCCTACAAAGGACATGAACATCCTTTTTTATGGCTGCATAGTATTCCACGGTGTATATGTGCCACATTTTCTTTGTCCAGTGTATCATTGATGGGCATTTGGGTTGGTTCCAAGTCTTTGCTATTGTAAACAGTGCCACAGTGAACATACATGTGCATGTGTCTTTATAATAGAATGATTTGTAATCCTCTGGGTATATACCCAGTAATGGGATTGTTGGGTCAAATGGAATTTCTATTTCTAGATATTTGAGGAATCACCACTCTGTCTTCCACAATGGTTGAACTAATTTACACTCCCACCAACAGTGTAAAAGTGTTCCTATTTCTCCACATCCTTTCCAGCATCTGTTGTCTCTAGATTTTGTAATGATCATCATTCTAACTGGCGTGAGATGGTATCTCAATGTGGTTTTGATTTGCGTTTCTCTAATGACCAGTGATGATGAGCATTTTTTCATATGTTTGTTGGCCTCATAAATGTCTTCCCTTGAAAAGTGTCTGTTCATATCTTTTGCCTACTTTTGAATGGGTTTGTTTGTTTTCTTGTAAATCTGCTTTAGTTCTTTGTAGATTCTGGATATTGGTGCTTTGTCAGATGGGTAGATTGCAAAAATTTTTTCCCATTCTGTTGGTTGCTGGTTCACTCTGATGATTGTTTCTGTTGCTGTGCAGAAACTCTTAAGTTTAGTTAGATCCCATTTGCCTATTTTGGCTTTTGTTGCCATTGCTTTTGGAGCAACCCAATTGTTGACCAGTTTGGTATATTCCCTAAGGAAATTATTAAATAAAATACTGAAGGTGTGATTTTTGAGAAAGCACAATAAATATATCACAAATTAAGTCTGAGTTTCAAGATCAGTTTAACTATGTTGCTTATATATGCTTATCCCTAGGGACCTCTTTTTATCCTGGGGCTTCCTCTGGTGTGTAGTCAGGACAGCCCATGCCCAAGAGGACTGCTTCACTGCTTGGCTGGCACTGTTTCTTTTACAGCTAAGACACCAGGAGGGCAGCTTTACATCAGCAGACTATCACTGTCTCGATTACTCTTAGAAAATTAAACCTCTACACTGTCTAACTCAGCATGAATAAAAATATTAATGAAGACACTAAGTTTGCTCACTGCATCACTTTTCTCACATTGCCTGCTAGGCATCTGTGATATTAGCAATTTAAATAAACTGATGAGCTTATATAAGACCATTTGGAGAGGACTGAACTCTAAGATTTTGTGGCAGTGAAGTATATATGTGTACCTTTAGGGGGCATCCTGAAGCTCCTGCCACCTGCCTGAAATTGCTTTGAAATCTCCATTTTTATTTCAGAAAGTCAAGGGAATTTTGCATTAATGACAGAAATGCAGAGTCCAAAGAACCAGGCCAGATCCTTATGTAATCCCAGTTCCTAGATCTACAAATAAGGAATACTCTAATGGGCCAGGTGTGGTGGCTCATACCTGTAATCTCAGCACTTTGGGAGGGCAAGGAAGGGCAACATGATAAGACCAGCCTGGGCAATATGATGAAACCCTGTCTCTACTAAAAATACAAAAATTAGCTGGGCATGGTGGCGCACGCCTATAACCTCAGCTACTCGGGAGGCTGAGGCATGAAAATCGGTTGAGCCCAGGAGGTGGAGGTTGCAGTGAGCTGAGATCATGCCACTGCCCTCCAGCCTGGGCAACAGAAGCTAGACTCGGTCTCAAAAAACAAACAAACAAAAAACTTAATACTAAGTTTAATAATAAAATGCTGTTTAAATTTACTTATTACTGAATAAACGGGTGCTCTAGGAAAATGGTCTTCTCTTACCAGGTAAGAGTAATTCACATCCCAAAGTAAAACACAGATTTATGTCATTTTATTAAGAAAGTAAATTAGACAAATAATACAACACCGGCTTCTGTTCAACAGAGTATGACACTTAAGTGTTGGAAAAGAACTAGAGAAACATGCCTTTTTGGTCCAACTCTCATTTTACAAAATGGTTGATAATTTCCCTTTTTTATATATATTTTCCTGGTCAGAAATATGAGGAAAGGGATAGAGGAAGCAAGCCTGAGGTACCTTGTTGAAGATTTCTGCTGGTGGCATGTCTGAAAGGCCAAGCAACAGACTGCCTCTCATAAAGCAGTAGGTCCAGAGAGAGCTTTGACTTTCAGCACTCAGTGACTGCGTGACATTCTCCTGGTCTCACATTACCCATTGAGTCCTTCTGTCTCTCTGTTACTTGTAACAGATGGGTTGGTATCTACCATTAGTGTGGTAGTGAATTATCTTGGATAGAGGAAGGTTCAGGAAACTAGATCTGTATAAACATTGTTTTCTTTTTACTTAGTTGCATTTTAGTTCCATTGCCACCATGTCTTTGCCACATTTACTCTGTTTCATTGAAGCTCTCAGACTCTCCTGTGTAATCATTTTACCTGGAAGATGTTTGGAGGAGTGATCTGGCAGCCAACCAGTGGCAGAGTGGCATTAAACATTAGTGACACATGCATGGGTATAATCTCTAAATATTTGGTTTAAATCTCAGACTTGTATATTCATGTTTATTGAGTAGCTACTCTCCATTTATCTTTTTTCCTTTATCTTATTAGAAAATATATCGCTATCGTCTCCTATGAGCAACGCCAGAATTACAAGGATGACTTCAATGCAGAGTATGATGAGTACAGAGCTTTGCATGCCAGGATGGAGACTGTAGCTAGAAGATTCATCAAGCTAGATGCACAACGAAAGCGCCTTTCTCCAGGCTCAAAAGAGTATCAGGTAAATGGATTTGTTCCTAGATGGACTGACTATAGTATTTTACCTTTTTTCTTTTCCCTGCCCTGCTCAACCTCAGCCATCACAGTGGCCTTTAGAGTAGGTACTCTTACAGACCAGTTTCTCTGCTCCTTTAGGAAACTAAATATTTGAAATAGTTCTTGAAAATAAACTATCGTAGTAAACCTGTATTTCTACCAGTGGGAAAAAACTTGTGCCACTATAACATATCACATACTGAGAAAAATACCAAACACAACTAAATAGGAGAAAAAGTTGGATCTTGAGACTCAGTTAAATATTTGATTAATTACACTGCCAACTTAGACTACAGCTCATAGGTCTGGTGCTACCCCAAAACAGTGCTATTTCAAGGTTTTTTTTTTTAAACCTCAATCTGACATAGAATAGGAAAGATATAGACATAGAAAATAAAGAAGGCTTCATACACAGAGATCTGGGGCTTAAGTAAAGAAGTTTGGTCCTTCTCACTACAGAGTGATCTTTGTTAACCCGTCTTTGTTTTCACTTTCCTACTTAAAGTGGTAATATTACTACAGCTGACGAAGAACAGGAGATGCCTGACCTGTCTCCTGATTATTTTTTGTAGTTCTTAGCAAAGGGATTGATAGGAATGAGTATTCCCTCCTGTGTGGGCTAGGTTACTTTGACACACTTCACAGACAGATGGTATAGTGGCGCCTCTGTCCCAGCCCACTACCACTGTCCAGGCTGGAACTTACGTGAGACAATGGATGAGTTTCGCACAACAGGAAAACAGCCTGAGAGCATCTGTGTACTAGAAATTCATTATGTCTTCTGTTAGTGGGCCTTAATCTTTTTCAACAAGCTGGTGAGAGTCATAAGAGACTATACCAGAAGAATCAGTGTTTAGAGGTACAAGAGGTTGGTGATATGGTGGTTTGGGTTTTTTTTTTTTCTGTATAGTCATTTATCAGCGTATATGATTACACTGAAACTAGAATGTAGTCCCAAGGATTACTTGGTTAGGAGCGGTTAATATTTGTGTGGCCTTGGGCAAGTTACTTAATGCCTCTTTGCCTATGAATTCCCTGTCCATAAAATGGGATAATCATTGAGTTGTGAGGAATAAACATAAGTAAGCACTAGTAAAGTGCCTGGATCCATGCCTGGTACTTGGTACATACGTTAGGCTAGCTATTTTCCCTCCAGGAACCTGACCACCCCCTACCAACCCCCATAGACAATCACTGTTCTGGTTTCCAGTGTATTCTTTTGGAAGTGTGTTTGTGTATGTGGTATGTGCATGTATGTACACATGGTATAAAATGTATGTACATAGTAAATTCAACATATACTTCATATTTAATTGAATCTAAGATTTCTTCATTTGTAAGATGTACCATTGTTTTATGTCCTAATAACTTAATTATAATACATTATTGTTTGTGCTGGTTTCATTAAAATGGGGAGAAATGAGCATCTTACAAGTAATGAAATTCTTAGAATATAATACTATTCTGTTTTTCCCTTTTAAACAAATGATATCGAGCTGTCCATAGTGTTCTGCACTTTGCTTTTTTTCACTAAACAATATAATGCATCTTGGAGAACTTTTTTATATCGGTACATAAAGTACTTCCCCATGTTTTAATGGCCTCTTAGTATCCTTTGTATAGATTGATGAACATTTCAATTTTGTTTACTGTCTTCTGCTTTACAAACAGCGCTGCAGTGAATAATCTTGTATATGCATCATTCACTCGGGGGCAAGTATATCCATAGGATAAGTAGAATTGCTGAGTCAATTTTGCATTTTCTATTTTGATAGCTGTTGCCACACTGCCTTTCATAAAGATTGTTTCAAGTTACATTCCCATAGTCAATATTTCCTATACCCTTGCTGAATGCATGTTAGCTATTTGTATTGCCACACACAAAAGAAGTTGTTCTCTTCTAATTTCTAATATTTAATTTTGTAGAATGTTCATGAAGAAGTCTTACAAGAATATCAGAAGATAAAGCAGGTAGCTATCGTCACTGTTAATTTTTTAACCTGTGGTTGAAAAATGTTGCAAATTCTGCAACCTCATTCCTCACTGGTTTCTTTGTTTCATCTGCAGTCTAGTCCCAATTACCATGAAGAAAAATACAGGTGTGAATATCTTCATAACAAGCTGGCTCACATCAAAAGGCTAATAGGTGAATTTGACCAACAGCAAGCAGAGTCATGGCACTAGAACTCTGCTTGGACCAGAAGATGTGAATAAACTTAAGCTTATTTATTTAAAATTCCAAATGAGTTGCTCTAGATTCTAAAAAGGTGAAACTTTGGCTGTTGAAAGTTTCAGTATTAGTAAACTTGAGTTACTTTTTCTTTTCCATTTTACTTTGCTTCCCTGCATTTCGAAGCTGCTCTTTCTGGTCCTCTCCCATCTCGCCCCCAAGACTTGTGTTTGTTAATAGAAATAATTTTTTAGGTATTGGGGGATCCATTGTCTATATTTCAAATCAGTTTTTTCTCCTCAAAAACTTGTGTTTGTTATTAGAAATGATTTTTTAGATATTGAGGATCCCGTGTCCACACTTAAAAGTTGTATGTGTTTTAAAAAAACAACAACAGTAATGTGCAAGGTGAAATGCTCTTGGATAAACATAAGCCTATTTTTGACCTTTCTTAATGCAAACTCTTTGCCTTAAATGGTAGAATATTTAGAAATTTGCACAAAATTTAAAAAATAAACATTGTCTTGGAGGGTTAAAAAATAGAAAGGTGTATGTGTGGATTCACATGCACATATGTATATACAGGCTGACTTGATCCAGAACATTAAATCTGCCCTGCAAGTTAACCCCCCATTGCAATGGTTGCCTTAAGGTGTTTGCTAGTTGTGTACATAGTGTGGTTAATCATTAGCTACACTGCTTCCCACTTGATTAGAGCAATGGGAAGCATATTGTGGCCTACCAGCATCTGGAAGTGTGTGCTCGATCTGTATGTGTGCAGAGGTGGTGTGGATGTGAGCGTGCATGAAGGAAAAAAAGCTGCTACTCTAAGTAGGCCAAACGCTCAGGTTAAACAACTGATGAGTGTTACTGTAGGGTTTTGTTTTTTGTTTTTTTTTTTCCTATCAAATTGCTACTTCTGTTGTGGAAGACAAAAGCATTTCCATTTCAACGAGTTTGTCAGCTTTAATATTGTTGGACAAAAATTGATACGTCATGAAAATGAAACATCTATAGTTTTGGGGCAAAATTATAAAATTAAATATGTAGGTAACCTATTTATATACTGCTATAAAGTATTTTTTGAAGAGAGATATGCAAAGAAGCTATTACCTACATAAGATATATATTTAAAGATTTTTTTTCATCCTGGTGCCAGGAATATAAAAAAGAGTGGATATATTTAACCATAACATACTGTGATTCATCAAACAGCACAAACTTTCATTTCATGGAGTTTATCTGTTGACGTTGATTTAAACTGTCACTTGTTTTATCATGTGGGAACATAAGTTATGTGGTCAAAAATATAAGGATTTTGAACTAATGTTGATTCAAGTTGTATTGTCTTATTGTATTGTCTTTTCAAAGTGCTGCCAGTTGAAAAGGGAAGCATTATGTTTACAAATCTGTTTTGAAATGTTTGCCAAAATTTTGGTAGTGTCTTTAATAAAGATGTTTGTCTCCAGCATCCAGAAAAATAAATAAATAACTTTGTTGTGTATCACTGTAAACCAGAAAAATGTTGGTTATCTAGAAAACGTGAGAGAGCATGTAGATTAACTTTTCTCTTTGGAGTTCTTCTAAAACATTAACTGGAAAGATTAGATAATATACTAAATGTATACAGATGTATACAGACTATACAAAGACTGAAACAAGACCCTTTTGCACTACAACTCTATAACAATACTGCAGAAATTTTGTTTCTATGTAGCATGGACCTCCTAGGGAATTCTATTTCTTTTAGCATTGAGATCCCTGGTGCTCTTTTTTTACCTCAGAATTGGTACAATCATTATTAAACTTTGATTTATTTCAAACTTTTTAATTGAAAAAGGAAAGGGAAACTTAATAGGGGATAAATTCAGGCATCATATTATTATGATAGAGTCTCCTGAAGGGTTTGTCTATAGGTAATGAAGTCATTGGTGTTATTTCTTGGACATCTTGGCCTTTTAATCAAAGACTGTGTGCTGCTATTTGCTATCAGCAAGGTTTCTCAAAAGCAAAAGGTGCTTGGAACACTTACATCACCTGAGTTAGAGTCTCTAGGGATAGGGCCCAAGTATCTGCATTTTCACAGGTTTCCTATAGGTGACATTTTGCAAGCTCTAGTATGAGAACTATTGGCTTGGATGTAGCTCTAAACTTTTAGGTCTCTAAATCTTGAAATCTTGAACTGAAGGTCAACTGTTGGCTTTTTTCTTCTCTCTTTTTTTTTTAATGTCCATCATGTCAGCAGGTGCAAATCACTTTCACCCTTTGCATGATTTGAGGCACCTCCTCACTTGTTTCACTGCCAACTCTTATTTCAGAACCTGTTTACAAACAAGCCTTCCAGTTGGTGAATGGTTAGCCATTGGAGCTCCTACCCATCAGCACATCTTCTGGTTTACAAGTTGGGTGATAATGAAAGCTGGAGACGCTAAATGGAAATCCAGCATTGCATACCCTTAGACCTGATCATATACCAGTAAAAGCCTTAATTTAGATGTTAGTTGTATGTGTTGGACAGATCCTTGCAAAAAAGTGTCTGTCTGTTAGTTGTAAATTTGAAAGTTGTAAACCTCTGAATCTGCTATTATCCAAGTTTTATCCCTTTTGAAGATGGGGCATGAGCCTATTAAAATATTTATAATCACTTTTCATTCCCTCCTGCAAGACTTTTAGATTCTTACAAATGACTGCTACAGGAATAGTGGCCACTTAATGTCAGTTACTCTGGTGGAAGAATTTATCTCGTTTTTTTTTGTTTTTGTTTTTCTTTTTGGAAGAGTAGTTAGTGTAAAAAATATCAAGATTAAAGATTAGAGAATGAGTTGTATAGTTTTTTCCATCACATTTCATCTCAAATGATTTGAAGGACTTTTGAGGATTTTTACCAACATCCTTAAATCAACTCCAGATTGAATGAACAATTGGTTTAAAACAAACCAAGAGAATATTAACTAGATGTGGGTTTTTTGAAAAATATAGGCATTGCATTTCCTATCTTGTTGATTATTTATTCCCCTTTGAATACTTTAGAGGGGTTAACTTTCAACTCTTTGAGTCGTAATGGATGTTTTATACTTGTTCTCTCAAAATTGTTATGGTCAGTTTATATCATTGCTACATGCATTGATTATAAAAATTCAGTGTTAATTTTTTCTCTGATTGATCTTATAAGCTTTATAGGAGTTTTCTTTTCCCTTAAAAAGTGTTTAACCTTATTATGTAAAACAAATGCCTGCTTGCATATTGGAAGATGTTGAAATTAGTTTTAGACAAAAATGGTCCATGAGTTCAGACACTCTGCTTGGATGCCTTACCCTTTTCATTAGTGCATTCTTTGCTTCTGAAACTTGGCAGAAACTCTTTAGCCAGTCCACTGCCTTTCTGACAATGTGTGGAGTCATGTATGCTTGGTATATGCCTTTACTACTTTTAAAGTTCTACAGTTTGTTACTTGCCCAAGTGTTACTAAATCCTTTTCTTATGTGTACTGAATGGGGGAAAAAATTATAGCCAGCACTTTGAGAGGAATGTTTTGGGAAAGGATATTAACTGGCACTACTAACTAAAGGCCACAGAAGATGCTATCAATGTTATTTGTAGCCTGAAGATTGAACAAGGCTGTGAGGCTCATTTCAAACTATTTTGAGGTGTTAAATTATCTACATGCTGTTTCTCAGCTGTTCCACTCAAACCGTGTTAGGACTCTCGAAGGTAAAATGTCACAGGGGCTTTTCAGTTGTTACTGAGCTCAGCAGCTGTGGTGGCCCCTGTTCTACACCAATTTCAGTTCAATAAAAATGTTAACTTTGCAATTCTGGTACTTGTTTTTCCTTTGTCTCATTTCAAGCCTCTGTGTCTTTAAAAAAAAAACACCCATGACAGAGTGTTCACAGAGATATTACTTATTGGGGCCCTAGGAAGTGGGAACAGAGAATCTGCTCCAGGGATCTGCCTGTTTGTAAGTATAGGACACGCCCTCCAGTGGCAATTTCTACTAGGGGAACAATAATCATAGTTACCATTTATTGAAGGTTTCCTCTTTGTTACATATTTTTGCTACATTATCCCATTTCTCACCACCTTTTATCTCCATTTTACAGGTGGGTAAACTAAGGCATAAAGAAGTTAAGAAGCTTTCCTGTCACGCAGTTAGTACATGGCAGAGCTTGGAAAGTCAGACCGCAGCATCTGTGTTCCTAACCACTTCATCCTAGCCCTCATATGTTTATATAGGATAAGACTAATCTTTTCAGAGTGATAATTCCGGTGATACCACACAGGCTAGATCAGCCCTTTTGGTTCCAAAGGCTAGAATGTGGGGGATCAGAATGATTTTCAGTGGATTATTTTGGGGGAGTTGATTTGTCAGAAATCACAGAATACATTTGAAGGGGAGGCTAACACACTCTTTGAGAAAAGGTTGATTCCCGTATTCACTTTACTTTCAAAAGTGTACAGTTAACAACGGGATATTTGAAAGTGGGCAGTGGAGGTAGGAGGGAAGGGTTCAGTCTTGTAATCATATCATTTTCTCTTCATACCAAGGCTATCTCAGGAACAGACTCCAGCTTAGGGAGGGTATCCAGTCTGAGAAGACATAAGGGCATTCTCCCAGCTGAATCTTTAACCTCCAGATTCTAAAAATCTTCTGAAGGAATAATGTAGGAGGATGGGAAGAAAGCCTCAATCAAACACTGGTATTAAAAACCCAGAGGGAGTAATGTGGGCGGTGTCTCTGGCCATGTTTACAAGAAGCCTCAAGGATCAGTGAGGTTCCGAACATTGTGACTGTCAGGTGCCCTCCCCCAGTCCCTTATCCCACTGGACCTTCAACGGGCTCCTGTCCTCAGCTGTAAAATGAAAATATGCTTTCTTACTGAGGCATGGAAGGGGTTTCACTGTTGTTCATAAAATCACTTGGGAGTTCTGTGGAAAAAAAAAAAATCATTCTTTAAACTACAGATTATCTGCTGAATGCAGGAAGGAGTGTTTGTTGAAGCATTATTTTCCATGTGAGAATGAATTCATTTTGACTGATTGCAAGGGGGACAAAGGCAGAAACTAGAGGTTTCAAGCTGAGGTGTTTGGGTTTTGTTTTATGAACGCTGGGTGTACACATACCTGCTCTACTGGTTTGATCTTTCTCAGACTGGGACAGGAAGCTGACAGTGGTAGTGGCAGTAGGCCCTGATATGATTGCTTAATTCTCAAGTTAGGGATCAGATGATTCTGCCAGGTGCAATAGTGGAGATGATGTGTCATTTCAACTCCTGCCTGCCTCCTTCAACTGGCCAGCCTGGCTGGTTTTTCTTACTGTAATTAGATGGTTGGTACCATGTGAACATTTGTAGATGGACAATAAGAACTTCACGTCTAGGACTATGAGTGTAGGAGAGTGCTTCCTACAGATGAGCCCACATAATTGGCCAGCATACTGCAGTTCTACACAGCTGGGGCTTCTAGAAGCACGCTGACTGCCCTTCCAGACTTCATTCACTCCAAATAGGCTTACAGAATCCCATTGTGGAGTACATGGTTAGCATGATCTACATTACCAGTCTGGTTGCCTGTTCCTCCCACTTTCTGCACGTCGGTCACACACACCTCCTTCAGGCTCTCCAATACTTCTTGCTCCTCCTACCCCAAAGGCCTCCTGTGCTAAGTAGACTCTGTACCACCACCACCACCCTCTACCCTTTCCTCACTTATCTAAGTCCTCCATATCCTTAAGCTCTCCACTTAAGCATCACTTCCTTCAGGAAGTCTTCCCCTGACCCACGCCTGGCCCCGCCCCCACCCCCTGCACTACCCAGGCTCCTCTGGGTATATGCTGTCTTTCATTCTATACTTCTCCTTTGTGGCATTTATCATAATTATAACTGGATACTAATTGCATTATTAAGTTCCGTGGGAGAAGAGACTGCTCTGTTCACCAGGGTGTCCCCAGCCTCTAGGCTAGTGCCTGCCATATAAAAGGTGCTCAATAACAATTTATTAAAAGAATGAATGAGGCAGACTATGTCTATTGGTCATATTTAAAATTCATGTGGCCCAGGGATTTGGATTACTGCAAGAATCTGCTCTGTCGTTCGTTTGTGTTCTTGCCACTTTATCTTCCCAAAGTCATGACTAAGAATCAGTTAATGATGGCAGACTGGCACCCATGACAAACTAACTGATAGAGTTTCGATATTTGTCCCCTCCAAATATCATGTTGAAATGTGATTCCCAATGTTGGAGGTGGGGCCTGGTGGGAGGTGTTTGGGTTATGGAGAGAGATCCCACACGAATGGCTTGGTGCCCCTCCCATAATAAGTTCATGGCATATCTGCTTGTTAATCTGGCGTCTCCTCTCTCTCACCATGTGACATACCTGCTCCCCCTTTATCTTCCACCATAAGTAAAAACTCCCTGAAGCCCTTGGCAGAAGTAGGTGTTGGCACCATGCTTATTGTACAGCCTGCAGAAAATGAGCCAAATAAACCTCGTCTTTATAAATGACCCAGCTTCAGGTAAAACTTGATAGCAACACAAATGGACTAATACACTGACTTGACTTTGCGAGTTTGTTTGCCATGTGTTTTTACTGACATTTATGCCTAGCATTTGTGTAATCCTCCAAGTGGTAGACCTTTTGAGGATAATCAGAGTACTTTGGGATGCCTGTAACTGGAGAGCTAGCAAAGCCCAATGCTGTTGATGGATGGGGCTAGTTCTCCATTTACAGGAGTCCCAAACCTTCACGTTGTAGATGGTGAAATGAAGATGTCTAAGTGACAGCACACAGGAGAGCAGAATGAGACCCCAGGAGCTTACACACTCTTCCTAGTAGGGCTGAGAACAGCCCAGCAACCACCGGAAAAGGATACGAAGACAAGGAGTGGTAAAGTACCAGGGAAGCTGTGCCACAGCACAAGTAGCAGGCACAGGGGTTCAGAGCAGGGGAGTCGAGCCAGTCAGCCTGACTTAGAGTCCTGCTGCGCCACTCACAAGCCACAGGCCGTAGGCATGTTTATAAAGCCCCAGATCCTCAGTTTCCCATCATGAGCAGGATAGTACCTGCCTTGGAGGTTGCTGGGCTGACACATATGTAGCGAGGTGTCTGGCACCTTGTATGTTTTCTGTATGTATTTTTATTGGATACTTTATTTCTTTCCATCTTTTATTCAGAGGTGGAAAGCTTTGTAGCAGTATTCGTAGCAAAGCAGCCAGCCAGAACTGAACAACCCTATTAGGTTAATTTAGATATTTGCATAAGAGTGATTGAGCTCCCCCTGGTAAACGGACACAGCCCAGAACATTTTAAAGGCTCTGCTATTGATTGCTCTATGAAAAATCAGATTTCTCTACGAAATACATTTTTTTCTGTGAATTTTTTCAAGTACCACATTAGCTTCTCTTGGCATCTTGGCTACCAGTAACTTAGACATGGTGCTAATGCATTTGCTCTAAACTTGAGCTTAACTTTGAATACTCTCTCTATTCTCTTTTCTAGTTGTCTTTACAGAGGACAGTTTTTAAAAGAGCCTTTTTGTCTGGAAGCCTAAGTGTTTCTTGCCACCTAGTTACTAGAGGGGTTGTTCATTATAGGTAAGATGCTTTGGATAAAAGGCTGCCGTGAAAATCACTTTTTCTTACACCTGTAAGATTTTCCTTCTCCTCCCAAGGATAGAGTTAATTTAAATCAGCCTTGTCAAAGGAGTGCCAAGAGCTTCTCTAGGGGTCTCATGGCCACCTGAGCTTCAGAACTCTGCAGCTGAGAACAACTGTACGGAGACACTAGGGACCTTCAGCAAAGCCACCTTTTTCTCCACCCTCCTCCTTCTCCTCTCTCTCTCTCTGCCCCTGTTGACAAATCTTTATGACTGTGGTAGCCAATTATCATCTGCCCCTCCCTTCCTTAACTCACATCCCCCACCTGCTCCTCCCTTCTCGTCATTCCCTCCTTGTGCCTGAGTGAACTACCCCGGCTCCCCCTCTTCTGTTAACATACACATCTTACCATTTCCCCCTTGTCTTTGTTTAAAAATGATTTGACATATAGATGGTGACAAGGCCAGGTCAGAAATAGGGACCTAAAAGCCGTACATGAAAAATTGCGGAAGTCAGATAGAAAATGCTTTATGGTATTGGAGGAAAGAATGGAACATGGAGTCCTCCACCCTGGGCCTGAGTTCCAGTTGTGATATTCACCTACCTTCGACCCAGAGCAATTTGCGTAAATCTCTAGATCTCCTTCTTTCATCCCTGGTAAAGTAGAATAATGCCTGTGAAGATTAAATCAACACTGTCACATTGACTATGAGGGACTGGATAAGGCAATCATAAAGCAACAGCAATTGTCATGTGTGTCCCTACAAACCTACGTTTTGGGGGCTGTTTGCCTTCAGAGATGAACTTTCTGGCAGGTCCCAGAATTCCTCAGAGACAGCTACTTTTAAGTAAGTCCTGAATTCACTTTTAGCAAGGGCCTCATTTCGGTTAACTTGCAAGTCCGGTCATATAACAGCCACAATTCTCAAATCCACTTAGAATTGAATATTCTCCCCTCGTCCAGCTTAGGCCTGCTTTAGGCTGGAAGCAAAGTGCTTTCTGCCATTCTCCCCACTCCTCCCACCACCCAGCATTTCCCAGAATGAAAGGACCGGAAGGTAGGGAGGAGAGAGAAGGAGCATGAGAGGGCTGCTTGGATGACACTTTTCAAGTCCTTGGCCTTGGTTTCCTTTAGGCACTGTCAGAGCCCACCCTGGGTACCTCGGACTCCTCTGGCCTCTCCGATAGCCAGCCATTGCAGCACCCCTCAGCGTCTGCCTCCAATTGCATACCACCATCACTTCAGGCAAGAGGCTAGTAGCTTACTGCCCGTTTTAAAATGATCACACTGACATGCCAACTAGAGGTATCCCATCTGGTCGCTCACCCACACTCCCACCCCAGTCAGAGACCAATCAGCACTTTTGGCTCAGTATCCATGAGTGTAGTGACTTCCAAATGCATCCTCAACTCTGCTAGACCTTTATTTTCAGGCACGAGTCACATGCCAGCCCTGTGTGCCCCCAAGCTTGAGGAGTCACAGATTAGTTTTTCTAAGTGGTCTTTATGAAGCTATTCTCTTTAACCTTTGGCAAGAGGGAAGCTCGCTGTCACCCTCTATAGAAACCCTCTGATTTCTAACACGGGCTGACTTTCTGCCTCCACCCTTTACACCAGTGACAAGCCAGAAGTGAAGGGAGAAAAACTGGCTATTTTTACTACCCCCCCTCTGTGAGGCCCGGAATATATGGTTCAGAATCTGACGTACTAGTGTGGAAGTGGTGGATGTAGATGGCACAGCTTGTCTTGTGACTTCAACCAAAGCTGTCAGCAAGTCCTACGTGAAATCCTGTTATATATATTTGCAAGTTCCTCGGTCATAGCATCTGTGCATTTGTTCCACAAATATTTGCGTAGGCTTTGTGCTAGGTGGTGGGAAGACGCCATTGAACAAGACAAAGGCAAATGACACAACTTGATTCCAGTTGTGGTAAACGCTCCACAATAAAAGGTTGGCTGTGAGAATTCATAATAAGAGGCACGTGCCGCAGTGAGGGAGTGGGTTCAGCTTCCCAAGAGATGGCTGAAGCTATTTGCTGTTGAGAAGAGAGCTCCAGAAAGAGTGGTAGGCAGGCCCTGAGGTAAGATGGCCTTTAGCGCTCACTGAATGTGTTTATCCAAATCACTTCTCATTAGCAAAAGCTATTCAGGGTCTCGCTTCTTGTTGCTGAACTTGTTCCTTCAGTGGCTGGTTTGCCTTTAGCATGCATTTCTGGGGAGATGAAGGCCAGACACAATTTCCCCCTGAGGCCTAGCATGTCAGGTTAGTGTCTCCTCAGTGGTGTTTTGGTATTTGAGATTCTTATCTGTGGTCTTCTCTTGTTGCTAATTAGTTCTGAGGAAAGTTTCCAAATAGAGAGATACCATTTTAGTGGCCAGCGGACCTCAAACTGACCCGGGGATTTCACATGGGAAAGTCTGAGCTGGGGAGGAACTGTGGCTGCTCTCCCCCAGAGCCCTCCATCTTCCTGGAGGCCAGAGGCTGGTGCACAGTGAGTGCAGAGAGCCCCTCCCTTGTGGAGGTTTCTGGGGTTATAGCCCTATCACTCTGGGGCTCTCAGAGGCAGTTTCTCTTAGAAGAGAAATAACATCTGTACTATTAAAATTGCCCCTGAGTTCTCTGTCGTCAGCAGCAGGTGAACCATCTGTGCGGTGTGACTCTAATGAGGTTACTGGTGGGCAAGCAGGAAACTGAAACAAGAGGCCTGGAGACAGATGCCCGAGGGTCAGACAAGCTGAAAACGAGCCCTTTTAGGAATGATAATGAACAAGAGTAGGTAAGTGCAGTAAGTATTTTCTTACAAGACCACTCGACAAGGTACAATGCTTTATCCCTTTTACAGATGTTTCCAGACGTTCTCAATGGGTCCTTCTTTTAAACTATTTTTAGCCTGAGGTGGGATAAACCACCAAGAAGAAACAGACCCAGAAGGGTCCATCGGTATCAGCACTCGACAAGAATGCAGGTCTCGGCCGGGCGCGGTGGCTCAGGCCTGTGATCCCAGCACTTTGGGAGGCCGAGGCAGGTGGATCACCTGAGGTCAGCAGTTAAAGACCAGCCTGGCCAACCTGGTGAAACCCTGTTTCTACTAAAAATACAAAAATTAGCCAGGCATGGTGGTGGGCGCCTGTGATCCTAGCTACTCAGGAGGCTGAGGCAGGAGAATCACTTGATCCCCAGAGGCAGAGGTTGCAGTGAGACAAGATCATGCCACTGTGTTCTAGCCTGGGCGACCGAGCAAGACACAGTCTCAAAAACAAAAAAGCAGGTCTTGTCTCCCCATTATACCTACCTCCCATCAGCCTGCCTTAAGAGCTCATCCTCTCAGGATTGGTGCTGGGCCCCAAGATTGGCCTGGTAACTGGGGGGACGCAGCAAGGTCTCCTCACAGCCCACTCATGTTCTGCATCCTTGAAATTTAGTTTTTCTCTTAAGAGTATTGATGTCAACCCTTTTCTACAGGAGGCATTATTTCCATTGCCCTGCTGTGCTCTGAGCCAGGCGTTCCTCATTGCCCCAGCTTCTTCAACCAGGTAAACACTCAATCTGCTATGAAAATACGTCCCTTTCTGCTAACATCACCCTTGAGTTGAGGCCATTCCACAGGTAACTGACAGCCCACAGGGCCTCACCCACTATTTTAACCACCCCCTCCTGTATTCTGCCTGGAGGTGGGACACAATTCGTCTTGGACAGACTCAGTTTCCACCTGTTGGTGCAACTTATGGTAATTTCTGTTTGCATTCAGCTCAGAACAAAGGGAAATCTGCATTGTACACCCTTGTTCTGTACTCCGAACTATCAGCCATACATATAACTGATGATGATAGGGATAGCCTGACAGCCATGCTTACCCATTGTTCTTCAGAGCACCAGTTCTCAGAGTGTGTCCTCTGACCCTCAGCAGCAACAGCAGCATCTGAGAACCTGTTGGAAATACAAATTCTCAGGCTCTGCCCCAACCCTGCTTAATGGAAAACTCATGGGGTAGAACCCAGCAATCAGTGCTTTAACGAGTGTGCTAGGTGATTCTTACTTGAGGCTGATTTGTGTTCTCTGCTGTCTAGTTCATAAGAATCACCTGGGGAGTTTTTAAACCACACCATTGCCCAGGCCCCCACCCAGACCAAGTGAACCAGAATCTGTTGGGGGGTGAGGCCTAGGAAGAGCGTGTCTGTAAAATTCACCAGGTGATTCAAATGAATGGTGAAAAGTAAGGATCCGCTTTCTAGGTAAGACTCTGGCATCTCCCAGATAAATGCCGAGGAGTGTAGGCATTACCCAAAAAGAGTTCTGTAGCCTTTGTAGCATTTGAAAAATGCTAGATTTAACAGTTAACACTTACTTTTATGAAGGACTTTTTACACCTTTCATAGGCTGAAATGTTCTCCAAAAGGGCATAGAGACCACAGTGTGCCCATTTTATCAGAGTCTCTTAGAATCAATTTTCCAAGGAACACAGATTTTGGAAGTGCTACTTAAGGTTTTAAGCTAAAAACTATTTCTACAGCAAGTCAGGTCCCAAGAATGCCATGTATCTGTGCTGTAGTTCCCTGCCTTTTTTTTTTTTTTTTTTTGAGACAGAGTCTCTCTGTCACCCAGGCTAGAATGCAGTGTGGCACAATATCTCAACGAACTGCAACCTCCACCTCCCGGGTTCAAGCCAGTCTCCTCCCTCAGCCTCCCGAGTAGCTGGGACTACAGATGCCTGCCACCAAGCCCAGCTAATTTTTGAATCTTTAGTAGAGATGGGGTTTCACTATGTTGGCCAGGCTGGTCTTGAACTCCTGAACTCAAGTGATCTCCTGCTTCGGCCTTTCAAAGTGCCGGGATCACAGGCTTGAGCCACTGAGCCCAGCCTAGTTTCCAGCGTCTTAAGCCATCTCTTATCAGAGCTAAGGCACCTGTAAGTAATGGTAATATAAGGAACATCCCTGTTTTTTGTTTGTACATTTGCTCTCAACGACTCTGTTATCCAGCATCCTTTATAAACTTATGTAATAAAGTTTTCTCAGAGTTTATGCTGGGGGGAAATGTATATCTCTCTGGATGAACCACTTCTGGGAGCAGCTTAGTTGGATGGTTTGAGTTCGGGGTCTCACACCAGGTTGTAACCAAGCTATTGACTGGGATGGCAGTTGTCTCAAGGCTTGACAGGGGCTGGGGAATCCACTTCCAAGCTGACTCGCGTGGTTTGACTGGAGCCCTCTGTTCCTCGCCATGTGCAACTTCCACAGGCTGCCTGAGTGTCCTGACATACGACAGCTGGCTTCTCCCAAAGTGAGAGTTGAAGAGAACACAAGTGATCTCACTTAAGACGGAAGCCACAGTCTTTTACAACCTAATTTCAGAAGTGCAGATTCTGATGTTAAATAACATTTCTCTTCACAGCTTCCCTTTAGCAATACTTACTTTAGGATAGGACCACAGCCCTAAACTTACGAGTTTTTGTAAAAACTAGAATTGGGATTCTTATTTTTGAGAAGCTTTCTATTTATCAGCTGTTGAGTGTCAGTTAGCTGATCTCCAGCTGAGTGAGATGCAGAGTCCATGATGCTGCCAGTCAAGGTATTGCCTCTGCCAGCCTGTCCCAGGCAGAAGCATCTGATGTAAAAACATAAAGCAGAGAAAAAAAATGTGAGAGAAGGCAGGACTAATAAGTAATCAACTCTTATGATTGTGATAGTTTGCCTCCGGAATCCTCATTCATTCATTAAAACCAATGGTACAATAGTTATGGCACATTTCCCACATTGTGGCACCATTCTAGGTACTGAGGATAACACAGTCTCTGCCCTCAAGGGGCTAACAGTCTGTGAAAGTGAGAGCCAAACATTCCCAGGAGACGAATACAGAGAAAGCAAATATTTAACAAATATGTAGTTCTCGCTGTACATCTGGCACTGCTGCAAGCACTTTAAAAAGTCAGCTACTCTTCATGATAACCTACAAATGTTATCCCCATTGTACAGATGGGCCACAGAAAGGCTGAGTACTTTCTTACAGCCACACACCTATTAATAGCTGTGCCGCAGAGCTGGACTTTGAACCCAGGCAGTCCGGCTGCAGAGTCCATGTTCTTCACCATCCTAAGCTGAAAAGTGTTGGTCTCTGATTTTTGAGTAGTCACTGGTGCCAATTAGAAATTAATCCACAAATAGTAAATTTTGATCAGTAAGTACTGGTGTGGACATTGACCAGTGACCTAAGATTATAAGTTCCTCTCTTCAGAAATTGGCCAGGCATGATGACTGGCCAGGCACAGTGGCTCATGCCTATAATCCCAGCACATTGGGAGGCCAAGGTGGGTGGATCACTTGAAGTCAGGAGTTTGAGAGCAACCTGGCAAACCTGGCAAAACCCCATCTCTACTAAAAATACAAAAATTAGTTGGGTGTGGTGGTGTGCGCCTGTAATCCCAGCTACTCAGGAGGCTGAGGCAGGAGAATCGCAGAATCGCTTGGACCTGGGAGGTGGAGGTTGCAGCAAGCCGAGATCACACCACTGCACTCCAGCCTGGTTAAGAGAGCAAGACTCTGCTCACAAAGAAGAGAGAGAGAGAGAAGAAAGAAAAGAAATGTTTCCTCCAGCTTGTGTCTTTTCACTGCACGGGACATCAGTGTTCCCAGAAGGGCATTCCAGATTTGTCCTGAGACAACCAACAGAAGAGGAGAATCTGAAGCTCTGCCAAGCATCGAGTCCAAATGATGAGGTAAAGATGGAAACCGGAAACCAAGCAGTGACATTGGAGGACCATCTGGTCTGGAGTACGACAGGATATCCCTGTCAGGGGCAAGAGGGTCAGGACAGGGCAAGAGGGTCAAGCTGGAACCTGAGGAAGAAATGCTGCCAGGATGGGAATAGAATCTAAAGGACACTCATAAGCAAGTCAATTTCACCAGATTATCATCCTGATTCACTGACCATGACTGTTACGATGATCCAGTAACAAACAAAAATATGTCCTTTGTCTTTTTCTCAATGTGTTGTAAAAAGTCATTTCTGCTCTGGTTTTTTCTTTTCTTTTTCCTTTTCTTTCTTTTTTGTTTAGAGACAGGGTCTTGCTCTGTCAGCCAGGCTGGGGAGTAGTGGCACGATCATAGCTCCCTGCAGCCTCAAACTCCTAGGCTCAGGGATCCTCCCACTTCAGCCTCCCAAGTAGCTAGGACTGCAGGCATGCCATTTTGCTTCACTTAGTTCATTCAAAAACACTTGCTGGGGAGAGAATGATGTAGAACAATATTTAAGATGCTGTTTAATATATAAAAATGAATAAGACTTGAGATCTACTTTCAAGGAACATATGGTGTAACTGACATGGGTAAGAAGAGAATTCTATAAATAACTATAATAAGATGCATTTAATGAGGTCAATGAATGATCACCATTATTATGACAGTGATGAGGATGATGGAAGGCACTATATAGACTGAGATGAGTATAATCACATTCAGATGAAGGGATGGCAAAATTAAAAGGAAAAGAAAGAAATCATGGGCAACATTTATCCTAAGTAATGAGGTAGGGTGGTGTAATGGCAAGATGTGGGCTCACCCCTCAGATTGTACAATTTATATGTGCCTCAGTATAGCCACTCTTCTTTGAACTTCAGAGTTTTTTTCTTTTCTTTGGAAAATTAGCTAATACTACTAACCTGTTGTAAGGATCAAGTGGAATAATGCATGTCAAGATCCCTGCATAATGCCTGGTTCATAGCTGTTTTGTAAATGTTTATTTTCTTTCCAAATTAAGTCTACTTGTGTAACATGTTTCATTCCTTAATTGCCATCATCTGTTGTATTAACCATCTAACATATACAAAGACTTTTTAAAAAATGAATGTTCTGGCTGGGAGCAGTGGTTCACACTTATAATTCCAGCACTTTGGGAGGCCAAGGCAGGCGAGCAGATCACTTGAGTCCAGGAGTTCACGACCAGCCTGGGCGATGCAGCGAAACTCCATCTCTACTAAAAATACAAAAATCAGCCAGGTGTGTTGGCTCTCACACCTGTAATCCCAGCTAGTTGAGAGGCTGAGGCATTAGAATCACTTGAACCAGGAAGGCAGAGTGCAGTGAGCTGAGATCGCACCAATGCACTCCAGCCTAAGTGATAGCATGAGGCTCTGTCCTAAAGAAAAAAAAAAAAGTATTGCCTCTTGTTATGTTATGTAATTGACTGTATAACTTTTAGCTGCATATCATTGCTCTTGTTCTATTAACCTTATGTCTAAATGATGTACACTGTACTTTCCTGCCTCCCCCCGAAAAAAACAAAAAACAAATGAGACAACCATTGTGAAAGTGGTTTTCAAACTGTCAACTAATAACATGTAAGGAAATGGTATTCTCATAATGTGTACCTTATCTTATGTTCCCTCACTTAGAAAGAAATCCCTGCCCTCTACCCTTCCAGTGGGAGACACCTTTAGCAGATTTGAACTGGGTTTTTATCCGGGTGAGTCTTCGGGCAAGTTTTGTACTGACCGAAGGCTATTTCTCTGGAACACTTAGGGTTTGCTTGAGGCTGGCTTCGAACTTGGCCAGTGCTTTCCACAGAGGTGCAACAATGTACACGTGACAAGAAAGTAGATCAGAATCTCCTGTGGTTGTGCTGTCTTGTTCCTCAGCTAAAGGTCATTCTTAATCCTTCCACAGCTCCCAGAATGCTATGTGCAGTGGTTTTTTTTCTAATGTTCCAGGGAGGAAATGGCGTCTATAAAGCAAAGCAGGAAACAAACTCTTCACAGGAGCAAGAGACCACAAATGTTCCAGGATTCCATTTAAAACACTGCAAAGATGAGTTCTAGGGAAACTTATGGTCATGTTTTTCCCACAGTTGAATTTTGGAAGTATATTCCTGGATAGAATTATGCCTGGGACTTTAACCATCAGCCTTCTGTGAAAGTGAATGGAAAAAGAGACAAGTCCATGAGCCAGTGTCACCACACGCAGAGGATGGGATTAAGCATGGCTGGGGCATTTCCACTAAACCCAGAGACCACCGAGCTGAGATCAATGTGAGACTAACTGCTTCTCAGAAACATGGAAATCAAAAGCAACACTGAGGATGTCATGTGCACACTCAGGCTGCTGTGAAGCACACGGCATTGAACACTGAGAACCCCTGGGCCTGCCCTGCAGAGCTGACTCCTTCCCTTAGCAGCCCTCTTCTCAGGAGGAGCAGCAAACCCCCACCTCCAGCAGAAGCCAACCAAGTCCATTTCCCACAGCCACCAGCAGCCCCTTCATCATTCTGAGTATTTTCCACAGGCTGGACTACACAGAACTTACCAGTTCAGAGAAGGGGTTATTTCAAAACTAAAAGTAAATTTGTTCTCTGAAGATGATCTCATTGCCACATTTCCTAAGCCTACCACCAGCTTGAGTTTCCTTTTTTCTATTCATAGCAGTTCCTTCATCTACTTTTGACTCAACCCTTATCAAAGCAGGGGTAGTTCCCTCAGACATTTGTCTGGAAAAACCATGTAAGTGACTCAAGAACAGACAACTAAGGAAGCATGAGCACTCCTGTATCATCCTTTTGGTTTGCTATCCTTTATTTTCTAGAAGTGATGCTTTTTTATCTAGGTTCTTTGTATGTATTAGCTAATAAGACAAAAACAGAAATATATACATATATAATACATATTTTATACAAATACATATGTATGTATACAAAATGTGTTGCCCAACACCATTCTAATTTACTGCAGAAGTTGTGCACATTAAGATAAAGAAGATAGCAATGTCTCCTTAAAAAGTTATGCCAAAATTAAAACCTATGCCACGTGAAAAGGTTAAAGCCCATTATTCCTAACATCTATTAAACTCCTTTGCTTCCTTAAAACATTCTGCACAGATACTGCCTAACTGGGGAAATCCCTGCATCCTTTCCCTCCTTTTAACCCCTAAAATAAAACTAGCTCCCTCAAGCTCCCCCTTCTCCACCCCAAAAAAAGATAGGTTTGGTTTTGATTTCTTCTCATGTGGTATCTCCGCTCACGCTGGGAAGTGGCTGCAAACATGTTCCCTGTGGCTCCCAGGCTTTGGGGGCTGGGGGAGGAAGTTTTTGTAAAACGTAATTTAGCCTCGGCTCATTTCGGTTCCTGAGCCTAAATATTTCTTGCCTCTTTCTGCTCCTACTCTCATACTTTTATTGATTGATTGATTGATTGATTGAGCTGAAGTTTCCCTCTGTCACCCAGGCTGGAGTGCAGTGGCACAATGTCAGTTCACTGCAACCTCCACTTCCTGGGTTCAAGCGATCCTTCCACCTCAGCCTCCTGAGTAGCTGGGATTACAGGCACGTGCCATCATGCCTGGCTAATTTTTTTTGTATTTTTAGAAGAGATAGGGCTTCACCGTATTGGCCAGGCTGGTCTGGAATTCCTGACCTCAGGTGATCCTCCTGCCTTAGCCTCCCAAGTAGCTGGGATTATAGGTGTGTGCCACTATGCCCAGATTTTTTTTTTGTGGTGGGGGAGGCCAGGTCTCACTATGTTGCCAAGGCTGGTCTTGAACTCCTAGCCTCAGCCTCCCAAAGCACTGGATTGTAGGCGTGAGCCGCCATGCCCAGCCTCATGCCACATCTTGATGTGGGCCTTAGCTTATTTTTATGTAGTTGTTAGTCCACTTTTGTACTTGTCTTCTCAGCTTCCCTCAAGGGGCCTAGAAGGCATCAAAGTCAAGATGACTCTAAAAGTTTATTTTGACAAATAGTCTAAAGCCATGACTATCTGTGGTAGAAATATCTGGTCACTTCAGCAAAAACACAAAGCAAATATACATTGACTATAGATCTTACATGAATTTTATCATTTCTTACCATTAAACTTATATTATAGAAGCCTGCCAGTTGGTGACAAGCTGTGAAATTTGAGTTTTATAAGTAGATACACCAGAAAGACACAGGTAATACTGTTCTTTTAGTTCTTGTGATTGTCCTTTGGGCCAGTAGCAAAGAAGCCATCCTGGCAGAGGGGCTGACTTTGGGGTCTACAGACACCCAAGGGGCTCTTGGATAGATTCCACGGGTCTATAAACTTGGATGGAGAAAGACCCACTTATTTATTTTCACTAACCTGTAACTAAAATTTAGCATTTTTTCTATTAAGAAGGCAGGTAACTGTCTTACTCCATTTGTGTTGCTGTAAAGGAACGTCTGAGTCCGGGTAATTTACATGGAAAGGAGCTTTCATTATTAACTCATGGTTCTGCAGGCTGTACAAGAATCATGGTGCCAGCATCTGGTCCTGGTGAGGGCCTCAGGTTGCTTTCACTGAAGGCAGAAGGCAGCGAGGGAGCCAACAGGTGCAGAGATCACATGGCAAGAGAAGCAGCAAGAAAGGAAAAAGGAGAGGCTTTTTTTTTTTTTTTTTTCTTGAGACTGAGTCTAGCTCTGTCACCCAGGCTGGAGTGCATTGGTGGGATCTTGGCTCACTGCAATCTCCACCTCCCAGGTTCAAGCAATTCTCCTGCCTCAGCCTCCAAAATAGCCGGGATTACAGGTGCTCGCCACCACGCCTGGCTAATTTTTATATTTTTAGTAGAGACAGGCTTTTACCATGTTCACCAGGCTGGTCTTGAACTCCTGACTTCAAATGTTCCACCTGCTTCCCGCCTCCCAAAGTGTTGGGATTACAGGCATAAGCCACTGTGCCTGGCCAGAAAGGCTCTTTTCAACAACCAGTTCTCTTGGAGAACTAAGAGTGAGAACTCACCTCCACAAGAATGGCACCAAGCTATTTATGAGGGATCCACCCCCATGACCCATACACCCCTCACCAGGCCCCACTTCCAACACTGGGGGTCAAATTTCAAAATGAGATTTAGTGGGGCCAAACAAACCATATCCAAACCATAGCAGTAACAAACAACAATCAACACCTGTAACTCTGTCACCAACATTGTTGCTAATGCTTTGAAACATCATTTACATTCATCACATTTTTGAAGGTACAATACTTATTTATTTATTTATCTATTTATTTTTTGAGACAGAGTTTCACTCTTGTTGCCCAGGCTGGAGTACAATGGTGCGATCTCGGCTCACCGCAACCTCCGCCTCCCGGATTCAAGTGATTTATCTGCCTCACCCTCCCGAGTAGCTGGGATTACAGCCATGTGCCACCACGCCCAGCTAGTTTTTTTGTATTTTTACTAGTAAAGATGGGGTTTCTCCGTATTGGTCAGGCTGGTCTGGAACTCCCGACCTCAGGTGATCCGCCTGCCTCAGCCTCCCAAAGTGCTGGGATTACAGGCGTGAAGGTATAATACTTATGAAACCCATCAGTAGATCTTATCTAATGTCTTAATAAAGAAGCAGCTATGTGACTATATTACATATTTTTACAAAGTGATAACTATTCTTCAGTATAATTGGTTTCTTTGGTATCCTATGTATTTAGTTTTATGCTTTTAAAAATAGTATTCTGAGAAAGGATCAAGGGTTCTACAAGACTTCTAAAAGATGCCATGTCTTTAAATCAAAGATTTAAAGACTCCCTGCCCTAGCTTTCTTGAATTGCCAGTTATAAATACATCAATGACAGCAGACACATGGTGGATGATAATGACCAATGCTTAAGGAATTTAATGTAGGCATGGGCTTCTAATAGGGGTTCAGCCCTCCTGGGCTAAGATGCTTCAATGAAAGGGTGGAGAGAAAGAGAACCTATTGTCAGCAAGCTTGCAGAACTGCAAGGCAAACCATTGCATAACAACAGGCTTGATTCACCAGCTGGCCGCCTTTATTCAGCTTGTTGAGATTATGATATTCTTGTCTTCAAGGATGATAGCAGGTTACTAGGCCTTTAGGTTCAAAATTGCCCTTTGCAGCTCTTATGAACTCCCCTGACTCCCCCACGTATTGCCCATGGAGTTCCCCAATTATTTGTCCCAGAAGTTCTGCCATAACTTTGACTTAGAGCTTCATTTAGAACTTTATAAGAAATAGGTTCTTTGTCACCAACAGAAATTGACTCTATAATGTCAGGTCTTACTGGACTTGAGATTATTTTTCCCTGAGTTTCAGCTGATTCATAGGCTCAATGACTGACTCAGTTATGACTCAATAATGATGACATCCTTTTAATTTACAAAATTTGAAGAGAAGCATGGACAGAAATAGAAGGGAAAAACATGTAAAGTGAATAAGAATAAAAAGCAAACATGTCAGATGAATAACAGTGTTCCCTTGTCTTAGTATAAAACTGAAACTTTTCTAATAATAACACATAATTTACATTTGAGTGCTTTTATAGTCATCATTTGGTTTGATGTCCATAGCAACTCTGTGAGGTAAGCAGTTGCAGAGGCCAAATCGCAGAGAACCCAAAGGACCAGCTGGAGGCCTTAGACTAGAAAGTCTGACCCAGGCTGGGGATCAGGCCTTCTGCTCTCTGGGCCTGGTCTTCTTTTCACAACACAACATCTGAAGAGCCCAGAGCCCTTTGGTGAAACTAAATAAAATGACATAAACAAAAACAAAGAACTGTGTGTTGATTGAAAACTGAATGAGATTGAAGAGCAAAATACTAAATATAGGCACAAAGCCCATGGTTTCCAAGAAAGCTCTTAATGTTCATAACACTCACAGAAGAGAGAAGAGGACGGAGAAGTCATTGGCCATTCTAAGGAAAAGAACGAGGTGATCATGTACATGGAAGGTAGGATGCTGCAAAAGAACCTGGGAGATCATAAACAACGGAGAATCTACTCTAAGTTCTATCTCAGTGTTTAACAAGTTTACTGCTGACCTACTCATAGGTTTGCTTTGTTTTGATATTCATACACACACACATAAGTATATAAATAAAAATATCTGCATTTATATTTGATGCATCTGCCACTACATAGTATGATTTATGATGCAAATAATAATGCCTTTGGTTTTTAAATATAATTTCTACGCAATTTGTTGAATCACATACAACAAAAAATATCTAACATGTTTGGTTCTGTTCACAAATAAGTAAACAACTCCAGGCCTTGGTGGTTGTTCTTTTTATTGCAACTGGGACGGATTTTTGTTTTGTTTTTTAATTGTCTCTTTCCCATCTACAGGGAAAACTTCATGCTCATAAAAAGAAAAGGAGGCTGGAGGGCCCTGGCTGGTCGCTAAGCATTGTACATGCAGGCAGTTGCTACACAGGTTTCCCGATCCTGATTTGAATCTCAGGGGCCAGAGCTGTGTGTGTTCCACAAAAGGCCCTTTGAAACTCCCTTCCCTTCCTGGTGTGACAAAGCCCTAGACGAATGACCTTTGAGGGAGGGATGCATTGATTTGACTTGGCCGCTGATCTCTCATGAAGGACTGTGAGCCATACTCGTCTGCCTGGGATCTGCTGCCTACTGCCTCCATCTTACTTAGCCCTTTGGTTATTTTCCTAATGAGCTGTCTGTTTGCCTCCAGCCTTCCAGCCAGAAGATGAATGTTTGCAAATCATAAACTAAGTATGCAGCACTTTGGACCTAAAAAGGAGCCGTTCCGTGCATTGTGAAATCCCACCCACACTGGAGCACTTGCCAGGGCTGTCCCTTTATTCTGCTTGGCCCTTGGCTGGGCAGGCATGCTACCCTCCAGTGATAGCTGTCCCCAGCCTTGCCTTTACATTCTCCCAAAGCACACCTCCATAGCTGCCCTACCTCACCGCCCCCCGGCTTGCCAGATGTGCTTAGGTGGGTAAGCAGGCAGACCATGCACAAGCTTAGGGCGGCAGTAATTCACAGAAGAAAGGAAAAAGTAAAAATACTTTAATCAACCAGGTGGTTACCATGGGAAATATTTTTATATTTATGTTGTGACTTTGAATAGCCTTTATTTTGACGATGGGGTAGCAGAAAATGAATCTTAATATCTTTGATTCATGGAGACTTTAAAGGTCTTTACCAGGCACTGCTTTCTAGAGTTCCACAGACCAGCTTTTGCTCCTCCTGCTTCCCAGTGAACCTTGCACCCCAAGTTGATGTGACTCAGGAGTTAAATCTTGCTGGAAATCTGGAACTGAAGCCTTGATCTGCCTTAACATGAACTATTTAGCTCCTATTGTTCCACCCTTGTGTGACCCCAATTAAGGCAATTATAGAACCCAATACTTTCAGAGTCTTTAAAGCCAAATGATAAAGTTTTACTCCTTAGTTCTGTGGTAGTTTGGAATCTTCATTTTTGTGGAGTTCATGAACACTAACTATTTACTCTCTTCACATGTGTTAAAAAAAATTGTATGACCTCAATCTCCCATATCTTCTAAAAGACTTACGTGCATATTTTCACTAGATCCTACATAGACCCACCATATAAAATGGGCATTGATATTTTTATTTTAAGACCTAGAAGGTGCTGTGTAGCCAAATTCTCCTAAATTGTAAGATGGAGTTTACACACCAAGGTAGAAGGACCTGTGGACAATATGCCCATAGGAGTCAACTCAGGTGGATACATGATTGCTGTGCTGGTTGGACCATTTCTGCTTTAAGTCACACCAGATGAGGTTGAGAAGATTAGGGATTGTTTTAGCAGCTGTTAGTTGTTACCAAATACTGTATGAGCACTGGATTTCAAAAAACCTTGAAATATATATATATGCGTATACATATACACATATATACCTATACACATATATATGTATATATATGTATATATGTGTGTATAGGTATATATGTGTATATGTGTGTATATATATAGTGTGTGTGTATATATATATTTGCACAAAAAGTAAACCAGGTAGACAGTGTGCATCTCTTAAAGAAATTACAACAGCACTTCAAAATAAAATTTTTAAAACTACATTGCCCACAGCATTTAAAATATAGCGTAGGTGTTTTTAGACAGCTTTATGAAGTTTTTGAAAAAAATAAAACTACATGCAGAAGACCTAATGATTTGATTTACAGTGCCAATTTTAAAATTGTATTTTCAGAGTTCCAACAACCAATACATCCCCCTCATCCCTGGCGTCCACGTGTCCTTTCCTAGGTAACCTCGTACTGGGAAAAGAACAAAAGGACTGAAGCTGCAAGATCAACTCCATATTCTGTGCCTACTCCTTCTCCAACCCTGACAGGAAGAAATCATGGGGCCTGAGATTTCTGTAAACAGGAGGCTCTTGCTCAATGCTCTGGGGAACCAAAACCCCAAGCCCTGGCAGAGGGGGAAATCTCCTCCCACTTTCTAAAACGAGACAGTAGGGTCTAGTGTGAACCGTGGAGTTCAGTGGCACCGGAGTGAGCCTGAGTGGTCACAGTGTGGCCACATCAAATCAAAACACACAGGCAATCTGGGTACATGTCCCCTGCTAGTTTTGGATGGAAATAAGAGTAGGAGGAAAGGCCCCGAGAGCCCCACACTTTCACCCTCCAGGTCACTGGTCACCTCTCTAGGACCCCAAGGACAAACGGCTCCTCTCTGTGGTGTGGGATTCACTTGCAGAGACAACACGTTTGTTTAGACTTACACATGAATGAAGAGCATATGGAGAGGTAAACCCCACTGACCACTGCTTCCCCGAGTGGCTTCTCTCCCGTGCCCCTCATAGAAAGCCCTACAAAGGAAAAATCAATCTTCTCAGCTTTAAACCTGCCTTCTGTCCTTGTCAGATGTTGCCAAGCACGAAGTGTTACGGGGGCTCCTATCACAAAGCAAACAGAGCTGGAGCAGCCGGAAGGAGAGCTGCTCTCTAAAAGCTTTTAAACACTGTTATATTTTTAAAACCACTTACTGAAGAGGTGAGTTATTTTCTACTCCTCCTTCCCCAGAAGCACAGACATTAAGGTTACCTAGAAACCTGTCCAGGAAGCATGTGGCAAATAACAACCATGCAATAGGAACATCCGGATTTGTCATCTAATAGGAGATGGTATCAGCAAGGTCATTTTTGGGTAGAGGTGGAAGATGAAACATCATTAGCTTGCATGCCCTGGCTATTGCAGGGGGACATTCCCATGTCCTCTGGAGGAAGGAGACTTTGCTTTTATCTTGGCTGGGAGGGCCTTTGGTTGGTACAAGTTGGAAATGAGTAAGATCTGAGATCGATGCTTCTTATACTGAAGACTGCCCATAGGAAGAACAGCAGAGGGAGAATAAAAAGATGAGATGGGATCACCTCTACCCTGGAAGAACATCTCATCTCTAGGATGGATGAGATAGGATGGACACAGAGAATGACCTGAGAACAAAATTGGTTTTTTAACTTACAGAAGCAAAATAATATTCCATGAAGGACAAGAAGGGGGACAGGAAGCCTTTTTAGTGAAGGTAGTTTTAGATCAAGTCTCAAGAGACAATGAGAACAGCAAAGAAGATGGGCGAGAAGGGATGGGGTGGCGGCATGGTTCTGTTAGCGAGTCACGTGTGCTGAGGACATGGATGCAGTGCTGTTTACTTTGATATTTTATTTCCATTATTGTAAGAGAGGGGAGGAGAGATGATTGCTCTTTATTTTTATAACTTTAGCTGCAGACTTTCTTTAAAATGAAGGCAGTGTTGCTGTTTCCAAAGAGCTTATTCCTAATGCATATTTCCAACCAACACCCTCTCTGTGTCAGATGAGGTGATAACCTTTGTAATTACAGAGAAGCAGAAAAGTGTGACTCACCTGTTTCACCACGGAGACTTTGCTGCAGACATGGGGCTTGGGGAGATCCAGCTGGTGTGAAAAAAGCAGCAGGAGCAATGGGCCACTGGGAAAAATGGTCTAGGGATCTTTGCTGTACTCTGTTCCCTTTTGCTTTAACCCAGAATACATCCTTTTTCCAATTCATCATAAAGAAGAGGAACTAGTGAAACTCAGGACTTCCGGAAGTGAAGCTATCTGTAAACTTATTCTGAGGAATCCATGCAAACCCACAGGGCCAGCTATGGGACAGTTTCTGGGCTTTCCACACTGACTTCTTTCCATTCAGTGGTCATCAGCTTTATCGGGGGCATCAGGGTTTCTGTGTAAGTCAGTAAGACATGGCCAAAGGGACTTGAGAAACCACAAAAAATTTGACACTAAAAATGCAGGCAGGAAATCTCTACATGCAAACAATCCTCAGGAAGAGGAGAAGAGTGCGTCATAAAAGTCTGGCTGACATTCTATAACTCCTCTCAAATTACATGCAGCCAGTGCCGTCGACCTGACAATGTTGAGCAATATTCCAACTGTTCTCCTGTCACGTATGCTTCATGAACGCTGGGCTCACCAGACAGGAGCACCCAGGCGTCAAAACACTTGCCTGAGCGCTGAGGAATGCGGCCATGGTCTTTCTGGCGAGGCCTCAACTGTAGGGGGCACCTCACCTCCGCTCCTCTGAAAATGGAATGAGGCACTTGACAGATCTGTACCTTGTCTTCCCCAATCACCTGGAAAAGGATAAGAGGCAGGAGTTTAAAGGTATGAGTTGGAAGTTGAAAGATTTAGTGGCCCTTCTGACATACCATGGCCTCGGGAAATTCAGTTAAGCTCTCTGCAATTTTCTGTTTCCCCATCGCTAAAATGATGTGAATTCACGCTACCTATTCAGCAGATATTAAAATGCAATAGACTCAAGCATTGTTCTATGCATGGGAGAGTGTATGTATATTGCTAACAATCGTTTTCTTTTCCAGACTTACTGTTCTCACTACCCTGATGTATCTGGATCAGTTACAACCTATTACTTAGCAAACTTTGTTTAAATTTGTGTCCTCTCTCTCTCTCTCTCTCTCTCTCTCTCTCTCACACACACACACACACACACACACAATCACTCAAAAGAATCAGAATTCTTTTTGTTTTGAGACAGAGTCTCACTCTGTTGAACAGGCTGGAGTACAGTGGCGCAATCTCAGCTCACTGCTACCTCCGCCTCCCAGGTTCAAGCAATTCTCCTGTCTCAGCCTCTTGAGTAGCTGGGATTACAGGCACCTGCCACCGTGCCCGGCTGATTTTTGTATTTTTAGTAGAGATGGGGTTTCGCCATGTTGGCCATGCTGGTCTCCATCTCCTGACCTCAGATGATCCACCTGCCTCAGCCTCCCAAAGTGCTGGGATTATAGGCATGAGCCACCATGCCTGGCCAGAATTCTTTTTTTTCCTAACTACAATATGTTTTTCTGAGCGAGGAAGAAAGAGAATTTACATCACAAGGCAAAAATTACTCGTCATTTTGCATGCATCCATGAGAACATATTACACATACGAGCACCGTTTTCCCTGTGTGCCAGGGGGTGGGGCAGTTTAGTTGGAAAAGCTAAATTCGGCTCCACTTGGCTTGAAAATGTTCAGATGTTTTGTTTGTCTATGTGTTTGCTTTCTTGCTTACTCACCTGGGACATCTAATCTTTGGTCTGAATGGTATCCAGCGAATACACTCCTGTCCCTCCCGCCAGCCCTCACCGAAATCCAGTAAAGCAAGAGATCAGGAGGGCAGCCAGAGAGCCCACACCAGTGAGGCCAGGAAGGAAAACAGAGCTCAAGAGGGTCCACACGAATGTTTCCTTCCTTATCCAGTCCCCCAAAGGCTTTTTTTTTGAGACGAAGTTTCGCTCTTGTTGCCTAGGCTGGGGTGCAATGGCGCAATCTTGCCTCACTGGAACCTCCGCCTCCCAGGTTCAAGCGATTCTCCTGCCTCAGCCTCCTGAGTAGCTAGGATTACAGGCATGTGCCACCATGCCCAGCTAATTTTGTATTTTGAGTAGAGATGGGGTTTCTCCATGTTGGTCAGGCTGGTCTCGAACTCACGACCTCAGGTGATTCACCCGCCTTGGCCTCCCAAATTGCTGGGATTACAGGTGTGAGTCACTTCGACCGGCCTGGCTTTTTTTTCTAAGTAAAACTCCCCCCAAAAAAGAACAAAAACAAAGAAGGAAACACACACAAAAAAATTCAATTGTGGTATAGAAATTTCCATAGAAGAACTTTAATTGAACAGTAAGATTTAATATTTCACCAGGTGAAAAGGGGAATTGAAAATTAGTAGGAAAATTCCTAGGGGACCAGTTAGCCAGAACAAGGAATGGGGTGCGGGGAACTTCTTAGGGATGTATCTTCCCCTCAATATGGGTAGAGGAGCAGCGTCAGGAGCAGGGCATTGGATAGAGGCATAGAAGAGAATCACCTTCTCTCAGCCCAGGCAAGCTACCTGGTGTAACTTCAAGTTCAGGCCAGCTGATGCTCCTGCCCGCTCTTGGAGATGAAAAGGTTTCCCATGCCCCCACCTCCTCCTGAGTTAATTCTCTCCAGGTGCTTCTCTTGATGTGAACCCGGGCTGCTATTAACAGGCTTCTTCTTGTTCTCTTGCTCAAATCCTTTCCAACCTGCGGAGCTCTGCTGTTTCTAATTTCTAACCCCCATCTTGTTTCCTTGCCCCAGTATTGAATTCTGCCATAATCTTCAGACCAACTCTAGTTGTCTCCATTCTTTTCTGGATGCTAAAATCTTCCAGTCATCTTCTCTTCCACTCTCTGCCCACTCACGAGTCACCTGCATTTCTCACCCCAGTCGTCATCCTCGTCTCCGTGAACCATCCTCTCCAGGGCTTCCTGCCAGAAAAGTATTTTGCAAGTTTCACTTGAATTTCTACACAGTATAATTTTGAACATGTAAATAATATATAAAGCCAACCTATTTTTGGAGCTAAGAGTGACAACAATCTCTTACACTACAGATCCGTCCCAAATTGGTAATGCCCTAAAAATAATAATAATAATAAAGTAAGGTGCTTATGAAATACTCAAATCCCTTCAAGTTAGTACAAAAACAACTGGTGACCTAAAAATTCAAGGAATGGCCCAGAGTGAAGGGAAATGTAATGTTGACTCTGGTTTACAGAAAGTGAGTCTGAGTCATGTCAGATCCTGAAATTTCACATGAACTCACTCTGCCTGTAAATGCCCCGGCATCAATAGTGAGCAAACGTGCATTCTGGCCAGCCAGGCAGAAGCACTTTGTTTTCCATTGTGCGGTGACGCCAGATCCCCGTGGCTTCTGACAAAGGCCCTCGTCAAGCCTGTGTGTCATCTTTTGCGTTTGCCACAGCTGCAGCGAGGTGCGCGAAGACCACTTCCCGACCGCGCATCCACCGGCTTCCCTGGGGCCAAGGCAGGCAGGCCGGGTCCGCGCGGGGTGCAGCGCCACCTGCTGGACTTCGTGTAGTGAAGCAGCAACCTGGAGTGGCGGCGGAGTCCAATAAGCCTGTCCTTGCGGTTTGCTTTCAGACCATGGTCAGGCCTGACTGCGAGAACAAAAGCACTTGCAGAAAAATGCACTCTTTACGCAAACCAGTCCTTAAGGCGGCGTGTGATCCTTTCCTCACTACATGTGGAGGGAGGGGGGTGCACCCATTTGTGGTGGGGGGTATAATGTGGTGTATGCATGTGTGGGTGTCTGTACATGACCTCTCAAAGTTAGGAAAAGTGACATCGTCGTCATCCTCCTTGTTGGATTGGTAAGGAACTGTACAGTTGACAGAAACTTTTCTATTCATTTATTTCCTCGTTACGCTGTGCAAGTAGATAAAATGTTCTCGACCAAATGAATTTTCGCCAGTGCTCTGGCTCTCTAGTAGAATTACGCATGACCTAACCACACTGGAGGCTGACAGCTAACTAATGATCTTCCCTCTTTTTCAAAAGACTTCGCCCATATGGGAACAAAGACTGTCATGATCCCCCAGCCAGGCAGGGCTGGCCCTGGGCTGGAGGAGGCGATGAAGTAAGAGGCAGCCAGCTGTGGGAAGAAGTCAACCGCTTCCACGAGGCCAGTTGTGGGAGTCTCAGGAAACAGACAAGTCACAATTCTAGGTTTTTGCCAGATCATCCGGCCCTTTAGAGACCTGCCTGCATGTCACACGCGTGAGACCGCTTTCCCTGCCTAGGAGGTTACTGACTTAAATGCAGGGACATTTGTCGAATCGGGAGGCCTGACAGACAAAAGCAAAGGTGTCTGATGAAGGGCCCTGCTGGCTGGTGATGTGGAATGTTTGCTGACAGTTCTAGAAACACCAGGGAGCCAGCAGATTGAGCTCTCTGTATTTTCCTGGCTACCAAATAATAACAACTACAGTATCCTGACGGCTTACTCATTTCAGGCAGAAGGCTAAGCGCTTTACCTTTGTTTTTTGTTCATGCAATCCTCAAAACTGCTCTATAAGCCATGCACTATGATTAGCCCTGCTTTCCCAATGAGGAAACTGAGGCCCAGAGGGGTAAGTCCCCTGCCTAAGGTTACACAGCTCAAGAGTGAGGGGAGGGCTCAGGTCTCTGTGGCCTAAAGGGCAGGCTCCTGATGCTGACCCTCCTGCTTCCCTGCCGTTGGTGCCCTGCGAGGCCCTGACCTGCCCTCTATTTGCCTGCTAGGTTGAGGGCCACAGCAACTCACCAGCCACATGCCCACAGCACTCATTTTCATGAGGGCAGGGCTTGAGGAAAGAGCTTTTGTTCCTGTTGTTTCGAGCCAGGACAACAGACTGGGAAATGGTTGGAACACACAGTTCTGGGTCGGAGGTCAGGGAACAGACAGGACTCCAAAGGCTAACATAAACAAGGCTTCTCACAGCAGCTCTGGCCGTGCTGAGACCCACGGGCTGGGGCTGGCCAACCTGCTCCCACATGGGATAGACTGTGTCCAGAAGGGTGGCCTGGCCTGTTCCTGGCTAGAGCAGATGAGGAAAGCCCTGTCCTGGATTCAGCTCCCAGTTCTGCCACATTCCAGCTGAAGGCCTGTGGGACAGTCGTGAAGAGCCACACGTGGCAACGTCCCCTCTCTGGAACCCAAGGCACCAAGGCTCCTCACTGTAAAGTGGCAATAACGCCAGCCAGCATGCAGAATTGTGGTGGGGGTAAAGAATGGGAGCTAATGTATGAGAAGGAGCTGTTACACTCCAGGACTCTAGATACCCAGTTCTATGGCTATCAGTTTCACAGTATAAAAAAAAAAGTACTTTTATTATTCTCATATTATTCTTATTAATTCTGGTATGCACTTACACGAGAAACGGCAAAGGGATATTCTGCTTGCAGTCTTTTGTCCTGTGGCAGAAACTTTCCAGACAGGGTGTCATCTGTCACCGTGTGCAGCTTCTGTGATGCAGTTTAATCCTGATAGATAACAAGAGTGACATGTTTTATCAAAATCTTCCTACGTGGCTCAAGTTCACTTCCACCGACACCAGTGCTATGAATATTTCCCTCATTAGGCCAACCCATCCTAAAAGCCAAAGAGAATACCATAGTTACAGGTTGCAATTTAAAGGCTCTGATGGATGAGAGTAAGAAGGGAGTGATCGCCGAAGCCCAGTCCTCCTGCAAGAGCAGGGAAGCTAAGACCCAGGCCAGCACTGCCCCCCGCCACCACCAAGGTTGCAGGGAAGCCACGTAGAAACTGGCACTTGCTAGGCCAAGACAGCACTGGCCTCCAGCCTTCAGACAAAAGCCTTTTGTCTGGGAGGTGCTGAGGGACACGACACAATGCTGTTTCTTTCTAAATTATTTTTCCCCCCTGAATGCTATCTAGATCCTGGAAAGCTATTTCCATGAACTGATTTTTTAAATATCCTATATGATAAGTGAACATTTGTCATTGACATGAATGTCCAACATTAGGGGCTTGGTTAAGTATAAGATGGTATATCCCATGATGTTTATGTGAGTTTATAAACACGGAGAGGAAGGGTGCAATAGCATAAAGGAAGGCTTATCTTAGGCTTACGTATGAAAAATAAAGAAACAAGAAAAAAGCTGCAGGCAGGACTGTACTATGGTAGCAGCTGACAATAGAAAAGATAAATGCTGAAACTATTGTGCAGGATACTGAAATGGTGAATACTGACCTGCATCCGTCAAAATCCGCAGAACTGTGCAACACAGAGAATAAACTTAAAGTAAATGATAGACTTTATTTACTAATAATGTATGAATATTGGTTCACTAATTGTAACAAACATATGGCATGAATATCAGATGTTTGTTACATGATAATAACAGAGGACCCTGTGCTGAGGGGAGAAAGGCAGAAGGAAACAGCTGTCCTGGTGGCTCAATTTTACTATAAACCTTAAACTGTCCAAAAAAATGAAGTCTATTAATTTTCTTAAAGCTAAAAATAAATAAAGAAATAACCAGAAAGCAATATATCAAAATATAAATAGCACCGTTTTTGGATAATGAGATTATGACGAGTTGCTTTTTCGTGTTTTACTTTTCTGATTTTCTGCATTCTAATTTTATTGATCAGGTAACAGCAATGGAAAGTTTGACAACCCTGTCTGGGTGACTATCCTCTGAGGCAGGAACTGTCCTGGCTCACAGTGCTCTATCGTCCAGTTCCCTAAACACAGCAAGACTTAGTAAGTTTTGCTAATAGAGCATGAGCACTTTTAAATACGTCTTCGGCCGGGCGCGGTGGCTCATGCCTGTAATCCTAGCATCTTGAGAGATAGAGGTGGGCGGATCATGAGGTCAAGAGGTGGAGACCAGCCTGGCCAACATGGCGAAACCCCGTCTCTACTAAAAATACAAAAATCAGCTTGACGTGGTGGCACGCACCTGCAGTCCCAGCTACTCAGGAGCCTGAAGCAGGAGAGTTGCTTGAACCCAGGAGACGGAGATTGCAGTAAGCTGAGCTCATGCCCCTGCACTCCAGCCTGGCGACAGAGCGAGACTCAAAAAAAAAAAAAAAAAAAAAAAAGTCTTCAACTCTGTCTGCCTTGCAGCCTGCAAACTGGTCACCTCACAGCCTGAGAGAGGGCAGCAAATTAAAGTAACAATTGTGAGAGGAACAGATCAGAGCATCTAACAAGCAGTTGGTTGGGTCACTGTAAATTGAAAATCTCTCCTTAAGTGGATAGAGGGCTGCGTGAACATTTTGAGACGCATCTATTAAGTGGCAACAATGGGTAGAGTGGTGGGTGCTGACATAAGACCAAACCCAATATATCATGTCATCAAGAAAGAAGCATGGGCAAGGCTTTGGCGTGTAGAAATTGCAACAGTGGGATTGGTTTGAGAATTGGGAACAATTATACCAAAAGAATTCTTAGCTGAGTGTCTGATTCTTGGGGAATCAGTCAAGAAATAGTAACTGATATTTGAGAGCATTAGAGGGGTTTGTTAGATCCTAGTTTTATGATTGTTTAGGAATAAAGCTCAGAGATAAAGCAATTCTTCATATAAAAATTATTTTACAATTCACAACCCTTCTTGACATCGATCTCGTTAACTGCCTTCATTTGTTTGCTTGTCTTGTAGCCTTGTATGACTGCAAGCTCCTTGAAGGCAGGGCCATGTCTTGGTTTTGTATCCCCTCCTCTTAACACTATGTCTGGCACACAGTTGGTTCTTACAGTGAATTAAAGGCTCTTACCGCGAATTTGTTGACGTCTTCCATCCAGAGGTGACATCTATGTATTTTATTTCCCCTTTTGAATCTGGGCTAACTTGTGACTGCTTTGACCAACTAAGTATGGCAGAAGTGACATTATGACACCACTGAGCCTAGCCTTAAGGCAAACTTGGTCTCTTGGAGCCCTAAGTTTCATATAGGAAGTCCAGCTACCCTGCTGATGAGTCCACGTGGAAAGGCCTGAGACCACATGGAGAGGGAGAGGAGCCCAGTGGAGTCCAGCCTTCCAGCCATCCCCATCAAGAGATCAGATAAGTTGGCAAAGCTATTTTGACCCAACCAGATCAGATCAGCTGCTACTTGAATATCTCAAAGGACTCCAGCTGGCTCCACAGGGAGCAGAATCACCCAGCTGAGTCCTGTCTGAGTTCCTTACCCACAAAAGTCATCAGGTACCGTGAAATGATTGTTTCAGCCGCCAAGCTGGGGTCGTTTGTTATGCAACAATAGATAACTAGAATAGCTCTGACTAAATGGTTGCTTTGGATGGATAAATGAATGGACGGATGGATGAATGGACGGATGACTTAGAAGGGCCATTATCTTTCCTAGAGGAATAATGCTCAGAGAGAAAGCAATTTGCCAAAGTTCCTGTAGTAAGCATTTGTCATTACTTCCTCCTCCCTTAGCATCTGAACCTCCTTCTCCTTTTGGAGAATTTCCTCTCTTATTAAGTAAAGCTACTTCAAATTACAAAAGCAAAAATGCCATATATACCCTTCCCTAGCCTTCCTTAAAGCTAAGGTACAGGACCCTGGTGCAAGATCTTCCAGTGAGACACTCCTGCCTCAAACTGTGAATCAGAAACAGGGGGAGGCTGCATTCCAGTGGGTGGTGGGCAGCAGCTAGAGTCTCAGCAACACAGACCCTCCAGAAGCCTTGCAGCCACAGCCCCAGCAGCAGGGCCCGGGGTCTAGGTTCCTGGTATGAGAACTCATGTCCAGTGACATGAGCCAGAGCTGCTGTGCCCGGCAGCAGCAGTGTCTTCACTGCATTATGAATCCAGGTCCCTCTTCCTACCTCCAAGCTTGTCGTCTCTCCCTCTCAGGGGTGGGGTGAGCTATGCTGTCTATTTTTAATAGGTTCCTTCTCCGCTGAAAGCTAGGAACCCTGGCTGACAGTACCAGACATGGATTTCTCATTCTAGGATGCCATGTTTTCCATGAATAGTTTTCAAATGGTGTCCTCAAGGTCCCAGGATTCTGCAGAGGAAAAGCAAGGGGGTAAGAGAGCAGAACTCAGGACCCACATCCCCCATACTCCCAAACAAGCCAACTTTTACTTTTTTTTTTTTTTTTTTCTGGAGACAGAGTCTTGCTGTGTCACCCAGGCTGGAGTGCAGTGATGCAATCTTGGCTCACTGCAACCTCTGCCTCCTGGGTTCAAGCGATTCTCCTGCTTCGGCCTCCCAAGTAGCTGGGATTACAGGTACCCACCACCACCACCCACTAATTTCCATATTTTTAGTAGAGGTGGAACTTCACCATGTTGGCCAGGCTGGTCTCAAACTCCTGACCTGAGGTGATCCACCCACTTCGGCCTCCCAAAATGCTGGGATTACAAGCGTGAGCCATCACACCTGGCCACTTTTATATTTTTAATACTATGATTTTCTATAAAATTTTCTTTGGAAGAATTGTTCTCGTTCTAAACAGCAAGTTTGAAAATAACCATTTATACCCATAAAAACATAACCCATGAAATGGATTGTTTGGTGAAGCAAAGAGAATTAAGCGAGAGAAATGGTCACACAAACGTCACAGTGAGCCCTTGAAAGAGATGCTCTTTGTTCTAGAGTAGGTATCTCCAGGGGTTCCTCTGGTTAAGGCTGGCTTTGATAGATTATTGAAACAGGACATTGCGGGGAGAGGTTGTGACAAAGACTGCTTGTCAATATACATCTAGGTCTAGTTACCTAGAAGGTGTAGAAATGGAACCCCGATCCTTCCTTTTGAAGTTTAATGTTATTAGAATGTCTCAATGGCTAGTAGCAGGGCCCTACACGGCCAGCAGACTGGCAGTCACACCAGGGGAAAGGCCCATGAGGGACGATGAAATCCAGACCAATGATAGGCTCAACCCCCCAAGGACATGTCCTTCTCAAGGTGGGCTTGTCCCCGGCATGTGTCAGGCTACAAGAATCTCCTGTCCCACGCACCTTGAACTATGGGGATCCCTTTGGGGCAATGGCTCTGTGTGTGTGTTCGTGTATGTGTACATGCACACAGTGTGCCTGTGCAAACATAGAGATGCTAACGGTAACACCAGCACCTTCACCTGTGGTGGTGAGAACGACCCCGGCTGAGGTTGGTGAGAAGGGTCATCTTTTCCTGCCCCCCTCACAGCCGTGAGCAAAGACTGCTGGCCAATCACAGGCCGAGCCTCAGGACTATGAACACTTCTAACTTTCAACCACCACAGCAGGGAGCAGGGACTGCCATCAACCCACAGCACACCTTGCAAGGCAGCAAAAGCCCCAGAGCAGCACAGATGGGGCTTCCTGAGCCAGGTGGCTGTTGGGTTCCTTAGACTCAGCACAAGGGTTGAGGAGATTCCAGCAGAGGCAAGAAGGACATTGTCTTGACAGTAATATGAGAGCTCAAGCTATTTTATTTGAATATGTTTTAAAGCATGGCTTTACTTTATGCTCCAAGCTGGAGAGATAGGAAATGTGTTCTATATATTGTCCTAGTATTGGAAGAAACCTCAGGGGGACACACACAATGAATGCTATACACTTAGAGCAGTGGTTCTTAACCAGGGGGTGATTTTGATAATGTCTGGAGACATTTTCAATGGTCACGATGGAGACAGGGGTCTTACTGACATACAGTAGGTAGAAGTCAGGCATGCTGCTAAGCCTTTCCAAGCACAGCTCAGCTCCCCACAATAAAGAATTATCTGGCTCAAAAATTAATCTGAGGTTGAGAACCCTGACTTAGAGCAAGAGAGATCACCTCCAGCTGGTTAAAAAATAAACCAAGGGAAAAGACGAGAAATGTATAAGACACCATGTCAGGGAGATATGTTCTCTGGATTTGAAATGTGTAAGAATCCACAGATTCTTATTGGAGGGGCCAGTGGTGAGGTTCTGCTGTGGATCACATGCTATCAGGTATGTGTATAATATCTCAAGTTTATTTAAAGTCCTTGGTCTACTCTAATATTTTTGCTTTGGGTGGTATGTATTGTTGTCTTGTGCAATTTGGGTCTTCCCTTTAGGGAAATTTTCCTCCTCAAGTATTGACTTCTTCTGTGCTGTGAGCTCCTGATGAAAGGGGGCACTGCCTGCTCTGGCACTCTGCATCAGGAAAGGAGTATAAGGAAGGGAAGGCAGTGGGCGCCAACTGTTAGAACCATCGCTCCTATTCCCATTTGCTAACATTCCCATTTGCAACTCCAGTTAGGATTTACCTTTAGCTTTAGGAAGAAGAGCAGTAGGGATAAGTGGTTTGTTGTCAGTTTCTAGAATCCATGCTTCCTTCTTACTTCCATAGCTTCTTCAACATCACTTTGCAGGAAGGAGATGCAGCCACACCAGTTGGACAACTAGCAGGAAGTGGAGATAAATGATGAATTTCACCTAGAGGGCCAATTCGAAGAGAAATAACTCACATGTGAAACAGAGCTGGGTCCCAGCTTGTCTTGGCCTGGATTGTTGGTTCTCTCTAAGTGGTCCCACTATCATCTTCTTCATGCAGCCCCTGATAGTGCTACCCTTGACCTCCAGAAGCTGATGCTCCAACCATGAGGCAGGGGCATCTAGAGTTCCTGACCTCAGTGACCCCATTCATTTCTGTGTTTAAAGTTTCTGAGGAACCTGAAGGCCTGACTCAAAACTGCCTGAGATCTTTCTTCATTGTTCGGTTCAAACACAAGCCGCGATGGCCTAGGTGAGCAGGAAGGGAAGGTAGATGTCAGCTGTGGGCTGGACCTCACCGAGGAAAGCCTGGCTTGCCTGCTGCCACTGTAACAATGACTGGCCAGAGAGGCACAGACAGGACCCAAGAGCTTCATGTTATTCAGAACAGCAGGTCTGGGAAACAATATGACCTTGCTCAGTGATCACCTACAGAGAAGTGTCCTCAATATCTCCTTCCTCAGAGAAACAAAGCCATTTCCTTGACAACAAAAGCCCATACTTGTGTACTGTGCTAAAAATTGACAGTGCGAGGCCAAGGCTGAGTGCATGTGTGCACATGTGTGCTCCCATGCTGAGCTTTGAAACAGACCTTGCTGATGCCCGTGTGCCAGCAAACTACCTCTTAACCCTGTTTCCTTAAAAAGCTCAGAGTTACAATTTTCAAAATTCTTAAGTTCAGCCAGGCATGGTGGCTCACTCCTGTAATCCCAACACTTTGGAAGGCCGAGGCAGGTGGATCACCTGAGGTCAGGAGTTCAAAACCAGCCTGGCTAACATGGTGAAATCCCGTCTATACAAAAATACAAAAATTAGCCGGGTGTGGTGGCAGGTGCCTGTAATCCCAGCTACTTGGGAGGTAAAGGCAGGAGAATCACTTGAACCCCGGAGGTGTAGGTTGTAGTGAGCCAATATTAAGCCATCGCACTCCAGCCTGGCAACAGAGCAAGACTCTGTCTCAAAAAAAAAGTTCTGAAGTTGAAGTTGAAGAGAATCAGAATAGTCTTTATGTCAAGCTAAAAAAAATAGTTTTTGTTTTATTCAAAATTAAAAACTCTCAATTTGTTAACTTCAAAGTCTCCAACTCTGAACTTAGACCTGAATATGCCAGCATTTTTCCCACTGGAGAAGCTCAAAATCTTCCCAACCATTTCCCTAGATGCCAGGTGAAGTATTCCTGAACACATATCATTATTTAAAACTGGGTTAGAAAACATTCTATTATTGAGATTTGTATATTATCATTTATGTATGCTTTTATAGAGCTATAATTAAAACACCAGTGACACATTGTTCTTCTAATACACACAAGATACTGTTGAGTTAATAGATCATAAGGGCTATCACATATGCTTACCATGTGCTTAGCACTGTTCTAAGTGAGTTTTACATATACTAATTTACTTGGGCCTATCAACAAATAAAACAAAGACCAGAGCTAATAAACTAAAAAAGGATGGGTGGATCGATGGATGGATGGATGGGTGGTAGGTGGTGGGTAATAATAGACTAGATCAATAGATAAAAATTTAAAGTTGAGGCTGGGCATGATGCCTCCCTCCTGTAATGCCAGCACTTTGGGAGGCCGAGGCGGGTGAATCACCTGAGGTCAGGAGTTCAAGACCAGCCTGGTCAACATGGTAAAACCCTGTCTCTACTAAAAATGCAAAAATTAGCTGGGTGTGGTGGCACATGCCTGTAATCCCAGCTGCTTGGGAGGCTGAGGCAGGAGAATCGCTTGAACCCGGGAGACAAAGGGTGTAGTCAGCCAAGATGGAGCTACTGCACTGCAGCCTGGCGACCGAGCGAGACTGTCTCAGAATAAAGTAAAAGCTGAGTCTGTTGACTTGGTAGCCACAGGAATACAGGCTAGAGAGACATGTACTGAGTTATGTAGTAGCTCACTGACAGGAAAACTCAAGAGTTGTTAAAGGCTTGCCAGGGTAGGTTCATGTGGTTATTGCTTATTAAGGGTTGAAATCCAGTACTTTGAAAAGAACAGAATGAATCTGAAGGTCTAAATAGAGTTGATTAAAAGAAACACCATTGCTCAGTGTTTGGGAAAAAGTCTTCAGTTAGGACCTAATATCCCATAGTCATGCCAAGTTCATGGTTATTTATTTAGCTTCTGCTGGTTTGGAGTCAGCCTGGAGAAACGCAATAGTCAGTTATGATCTGTCCTTGAGAAATGCTCCTGTAAGCAGAACACGTTCTTTTCCTTTCCTCACAACAACTTTTTAAGGGGGTGCAATTATTATCCTCATTTCCCAGAGCTGGAGACTAAGGCACTGAGGTATTACTTGCCCCAGGTCAAGCTAGAATTCAATCCTGGGAAGTCAGAGCCCACACTCTTAACCCCTCTTCTCAGCCAGCAAGCACGGCACAGATTAGAAACCAATTGTTGATGTGTATGTTGCCTATTTAAAATAATTTGTTATTAAAATTATAAAGTTGTTTATGATTTCAATGAAATTAAATGAACAAATACTAATTCACAGAGTACTGTGTATGATAAGTACTAGGTTTAACTTGAGATCTGACTTTAACCTTTGCAAACTGCTTTGTAAATGTTGGATATTTCATGAAAAAATAGGAATATTTGCCTTTTTTTTTTACATCTGTTGTCATAGGAACCAAGTCTGTCTCTACAATCACACACATTATACCAATACCATTCTGAAGGAGTGAGTCTTTTAAAAGTCCCCGCTGTTAAAGACTTTCTCATTCTCACTACCCCCGACTCACCCTAGTCTTACCTTCTACATCACTTCAAAACTTTTCTAATTAGAAATTAGAGGAATATTTTCTAATTGAAAATGAATTGCACTTGTTTGCCCATCTATCCCTCTCCTTGTATCTGCAAACCATTCAAAGGCCATCGCCTTGAGCTCTTTCAAGGGTAAACCATCTCCCAGAGTTTGAAAGGCACCGTGATGTACTGCAAAATCTGTGACCATTGTCTTCTTACTTTTGGAGAGATTTAGTTTGGAGAAATAGAAGATATCTGATAGATTTGATAATTAAGAAAGTTGGCTGAGCTGTGTAATGCAGTTTTTTTGTTCCAAACAAGTAGGACCCAAAGTAATGTAATATGATTTTCATGTCACCAGTATAAACTAACACAAAGGCCATTTTAAAAGAGAAGTCATGGCTGGGCATGGTGGCTCACGCCTGTAATTCCAGCACTTTGGGAGGTCAAGGCGGGGGGATCATCTGAGGCCAGGAGTTCAAGACCAGCCATGAACTGACATGGCTAACATGGTGAAATCCTGTTTCTACTAAAAATACAAAAATTTAGCCAGGCGTGGTGGTATGTGCCTGTAATCCCAGCTACTCAGGAGGCTTAGGCAGGAGAATCGCTTGAACCCAGGAGGTGGAAGTTGCAGTGAGCCAAGATCTCACCACTGCACTTCAGCCTGGGCAACAAGAGCAAAACCCCGTCTCAAAAAAAAAAGTCCCAAATTGTCTTGTCTTGGTCAGTGGTGGTTCTGTTGGCATAAAAGTACCGCCTCTGAAGATCACTCCTTTAGAGGTGATTTTTTTTATGTTTTAGTAAGTTTGTAGAAAAGCTCAGTATGACCACAGCATAAGCTATGTCTCGTATGTCTCATATGTACATCAAATTCAAACGTCTAGACAACTGCCTGGCTTCCCTTGTTGACAGCTTTAAAGGTTTAAAGGTAATATAGGTGGCAGAATAATATTTTACTAGAAGAAAGAGTTCCATGGCTAAGAAAATGTTCAGTACAGGACTAGTATAACCTTGAGACTTTTGACAACACAAGGATTCAAGATTCAATATTCTAAAAGATCTGTGGCAAACTGAATGATTTTCAGAAGTGACTTTCCACTGAATTAGACACATTTTTTCTCCTAATTCCTCTTGTAAATGGTAGCAATCATTTATAGGCTAGTATTAAGCATCTTATCACTGAGAACTCTATAATAATTAGTCTTCGTTATGATGACACTGATTTCTTTGGGATAATTAACAAAAGACTAAAAGTTATGTCCAGTATGGTTTTTGCTTTAAAGCATATTTTAAATGGGATTGTTTTTGGAGGAAGGGGATCCCTGAAAGCGATTTAACTTACTACTAATATTTACCCATTTACATTTCATTGGAAAGATCATTCATTCACCACACGCACTGTTCTTCACTGCCACTAGGTGGTGCTCCAGCCATAATGTCCCTTCCCGAGCCTTCAGAACCTGTTCACTGCATACTGTCCTAGGGCAGGTCCAACTGAACGTGGCTGGTCTTGCAAAAACCACAGCCAGTGTGAGGTATGTTTCTAATCTCCCTAAAGTTTACACAGAACCCCAGAGTGAGGCTGATAGTAGAAAAGCCTACTATACAGGAAAGCAGAACTCAACCCACAGTGGAAAGAAAATAACTAAGGCAGGTGGGGTAGTAGAGACAGACCCAGGATTTTCCCCCTGATGGTGTCTTCAGTAGTAACCTAACCACCTACTGCAGGGGCTGGTCCAGCAATGCTGAAAGATGAGGTTATGCAGACACCTTCCATGGCCTTCCAAATACCACAGCTTGGCCAACATGAGCACCAGGGAAAAAGATCTGAGAGAGAAGGACCAAGTACGGGGGACCTTAGGTCTGTGTCTGCCCAGCTGTGCCTGGTACCCATGTTTCATATCTATCCAGATAGTGTTTGCTCTGGGCTAGTAGCTCAGCATTTGCCAGCACAGGCGACTTGCCCCAGGAGGGCAGACCTTCCCCTGAGCTGGGAACAAAATTTCTCTCCCTATTTCCTGGAATTCTTTCAGTTACATTCTGTAACTTACTAGTCAGTTCTGAGTCACTTCCCAAAAGAAATGCATAGAGGTACAAGCTTCAAAGAAAGACAATCTCCATACGTGGTTCAGTTTACAAACATGGACAGTACGTGTGCATAGTCACAAATTCTAAGTGGCACAGAAAAAGAAGCAATCTGCATGAGCCAGAGTATTAAAAAGGCTTCACAGAAGATGTGGCACTTAAAAACAGGACTGCAATGTTTGGAGCTGGAAAACATCTTGGAGAACATCTGGTCTGAGGCTCTGAAATAGTTCATCTGAGGTTTTTTTTTGTTTTGTTTTGTTTTGTTTTGTTTTTTTTTTTTAGATGAAGTCTTGCTCTGTCACCCAGGCTGGCGTGCAGTGGTGCAATCTCGGCTCACTGCAACCTCTACCTCCTGAGTTCAAGAGATTCTCCTGACTCAGCTTCCTGAGTAGCTGGGACTACAAGTGCCCACCGCCATGCCTGGCTAATATTTTATTTTTAGTAGAGACTGGGTTTCACCAAGTTGGCCAGGCTGGTCTCAAACTCCTGACCTCTGGTCATCCGCCTGCCTTGGCTTCCCAAAGTGCTGGGATTACAGGCATGAGCCACTGCACCCAGCTGTTCATCTGAGTCTTAACGGCTCATAAAGTTACCTCAAGAGCCATCCTTGAAGCCAACCAAGGAGGCGTCTGGGTCTCAACCACATTTCAACAGCTCCAGTTTTATCTGTTTACTTTATGGGAGTTCTGTTTAAGCTCTGTTTGAACAAAAAATCCTACTCCTTCTTTTTAAGTTGGAACCACTGATCCAGTCGAAGCTGCTCATTTTACAGATTAGATCACTGAAGCACATTGGGAACTTTCCCAAGCTCCCACATGCCTTGAACTGAAAAGGTAGGGAGCATTTTGGATATGTTGGAGAAGGGTGATATGGTCTGGCTTTGCGTCCCCACCCAGATCTCATCTGGAATTGTAATAGGTGACTGGATCATGAAGGTGGTTTCCCCATGCTGTTCTTGTGATAGTGAGTGAGTTCTTGTGAGAGCTTATGATTTCAAAGTATGACACTTCCCAGCCAGGCATTGTGGCTCATGCCTGTAATCCCAGCACTTTGGGAGGCCGAGGAGGGTGAATCACGTGAGGTCAGGAGTTCGAGAGCAGCCTGGACAACATGGTGAAACCCCATCTCTACGAAAAATACAAATATTAGCCAGTTATGGTGGCAGGCTCCAGTAATCCCAGCTACTTGGGAGGCTGAGGCAGGAGGATTTCTTGAACTTGGGAGGCGGAGGTTGAAGTCAACTGAGATCACGCCACTGCACTCTACCCTGGGCAATAGAGTGAGACTCCGTCTTAAAAACAAGCAAGCAAACAGACAAAAAATTATAGCACTTCCCCTTCGCTTGCTACCTCTCTCTCCTGCTGCCATGTAAGACACGCCTTGCTTCCCCTCTGCCTTCTACCATGATTGCAAGTTTCCTGCAGCCTCTCCAGCCATGCTGAACTGTGAGGCAATTAAACCTCTTTTTTTTTCTTTAAATAAATTACCCAGTCTCAGGTATTCTTTATAGCAGTGTGAAAGTGGACTAATACAAAGGAAGAACAGGGTGTCTGCGGGGGAACAAGAAAGAACCACATCTCCATCTGACCTACAGGTTAGAAAAGCATGTTTGTCAAACTACATGAATCTAAAGACCGTTTATATTTGCTGCCCAGGTTCTATTCAGAGATACATCCTCTTGCCAGAGACACAGACATGCAAACCATATTTAATACTTACTAAACCCCAAACTCATACTCATAGACCTTGAAAGATAATAGAATACTCATTTCCATTGTCCAGATGAATCTTCTCCATCTTTTGACGAAGTTATTTCCTACTGTTTCTCAGAATGGCTCCCAAGCAGTTAAGAAAAAGACAGTACTCCACCTGGGAGATGATAATCCTGGCTCAGCAGTGGATACACTGTCAGATGTTTAGCAAGCTTTATAAAAATCAATCTTGTTATAAAATGTTGATGCTTCCTCACCAACTCCTGTTTCCTCCTTATTTTATAAAATGTGGAATTAATTTCAGACTAGAGCTTGAGTCAAGCACCTGAGTTGGGAAGACCAAAAGTCCATTCAGAGGCTAACTCTTGGAAAGTGCTGTGAAATCTATAATTCAGGTCACAAGGGGGACTCAGTTGCTCTTCGTCTCTGCTGGTGAAGAGAAAACAGAAGGTATCCTCTCAGTTTCCCAATGTATTTAGGTGAAAGATGCCCACTTCAAACCCACTTAAGGTTTGAAGTGGGCATCTTTCACCTAAATACATTGGGAGAATTCAACAAAGAGAATTTACAAGCCCAGGCAACGGGAAAATTCAGGGCTGGCTCACGCTCAGCTGGAGGAGGAACTCAGATTGTAGGAGGAATCCATCTCCCTCTCTTGTCTGAGCTTTACCCTGTTGTCTTCATCCTCACTCATGCTTTCTTGGAGAGAAGGCAAAACCCCAACAACTGCAGATATGCAAACTCAAAGTTCTCTAGCAAGAGAGCACCTCTGGCCCAGGGGCTCCAGGTATTGAGTTGCATCTCAATGACTCAGACTGCCTCTCGAGCCCCTTTTTGGATGTATTGCTTTGATCGCATGCCTAACCCTGACGCTGGGATTTGAGAATTTACCAGAGGTTACCTCCTGGTAGAACTGAGTCTTCAAAGATGGAACCTAAGCCAAGGACTACGAGTAGGGAGGGGTGGCTCCCCCAGGAGGAAAAGATGGGTTCTGTTTCAGGAAGAAGGAACACTGAGAAGGTCAAACCACAGCTGTGTACTCCCTTCACCTACCCAGCTCTGTGCCTCTCTGTGCTAATGGACAAGGCACACCTGATACCTTTGGAGGGCTTTAGAGTAGCTAAATAAAAGACACTATTAGCCAGGCTAGCCTGCCCATTCATTTGTGTTCATTGAACAAATATTTATTTTTAGTAAGCCACAAACTTAAACTGAGCTCTTGCCAGAAGCCTATTGGGTAAATCAACTTCCCAGAACCACTGTGTCAGGAATTGCCACAGGCTTCTTGCTGGCCAAGCCCCTGGGGACGCAATTGGAGTCTTGGCTGACTGTCAGCTACCCCTTTTTTTTTTTTTTTTTTTTTTGCCTCTGATTCCTAGGTGTTTTCTCTTCTCCTAACTCTGGTTAGGCATTGTCAGGCCTCCAAGTCCAAGCCTGGCCATTATAGCCTTGGTGACCCGCACGTACACCTCTGGAAGGTCCCCAAGAGCCAGAAAGTCTGAACCACAAGTAACCAGGTAGGCACAGAAAGAAGTGAAACAATTTGTTCCTGCCTCAGCTGTCGCTCTCCCCCTGCAACCTGAACCCATTGTTCCCGCTCAGCCTTGCGAAGCTTCCCTGCTGGACACTGGGTTTCTCAGGACCCCACCCCTGTAACTATGTAATTTAATTTACCTCACCCTCCCCTCTGCTAGCAACCGATAACCCCCACCCTTATGATCATGGCTGTTTGTAATAGATGACCCCTACCCTTGTGACCATGCATCCCGTGATGCCCTTCCCCTCCCTAAAATAGGTTACCACCTTTAACTGACCACTTGCCCCAACCTATAAAACCAACTCCTATCCCCTTGCCCTCTGCTGACTCTCTTTCTGACTCAGTCCGCCCGCCACACGGGTGAATAAACAGCCATGTTGCTCATACAAAACCTGTTTGGGGGAGGTCTCTACGCAAGTGGTGCACTTAACAGGCATAGGACACATCTTCCCTTCAGCTACTTCTGACATTCTCAAAAACAAGAAACAAGATTTTTTTCTTTATCAGGACTGGAGATTTACTGAGGCCTGGGAAATGTTTGAAGATTCAGAAGTTTTACTGCTTCCTTAGGGCCATTCTGCCTGATCATTCAGTTCTCAACCTTCACGGCAGTTCTGCCTCCTCTTCTGTGGCTGCAGTGGAACTCAGGCCCTCTCACTCCTGTGCACTGGCAGTGCCAGCCACCACCTACTAAGCACCTACTCTAGGCCAGGTCCTGCGGAAAGCGTGTTATTAGTGTATCATCTCAAATGCTCCTCCTCTCTCCTCTGCGGTGAGTACTATGACCCTCACCAAAGAGGAAACTGGGGGCTGGAGAGATGAAGTCACTGACCTGCATTCTGTGGCCAGAGGGTGGCAGCCGAGAAGCCAGGACTGGGTCTGCCTGGGACTGAAGCCACGCCCTTGACCACCACACTGTAGTGCCCTCTGTGGGCCTCTACTTCAGGAAGCCCTTTCCCAGCACGTGAGCCTGAAGTTACAGAGTGGCAAGAACAACCCAGGGCACCTGGAACGCTGCTCAGGAGCCTCCAAAGACTCGGGAAGGCTGTTGGCACTCCCCATGACCACAAGGCTGAGTGATTTCAATCTGTATGTCTGCCAACGCACCACCCATCAACAGCACACACAGAAGATTTATTACAGGGGTTTTCTTCATGTATCACCCCTGCTGGTATCAAACCAGCACCACCTCCACTTTACGTAGTGTTTCTCAATCATATTTTACTCATGTGCCCTTCTGATAGTGCAAAATTCTTCCTACTACCATCCCAAATGCTGGGATGGTCCCAGGATTTCTTTCTTCCCATTGTGATATTTGCATTTCTCCATCTCACTTGCCAGTGGATTTTGCCAATGGCAAAATTTCTCCGTACTGCCAATTCCTGTAGTTTGAATTACAAAAGAAATCCCCTCCTTTATTTTCCATCTATAAAATGTTTATGTAATATTAAATGTGATATCAGAACACACCCGACATATTTAAAATGTTAACACCGCAGATGGCTTTGGCCCCAACCAATCAGAACAGCTGCTGGTCCTTACCTCGGGCTGGTGAGTTGCAGCTCAGCATTAGCCCTGTGTGTACTTCCAGGAGTCCTGTAATACTTCCTGGGGGCACCTCGCCCACCACCACAACTGAGAATCCTGAGCTAGGACCCTAGTGTTTCTGCTAATGTTGCCATAGAATTCAAGTAGGTGAGGAAGAAACAAAAACGGAGATTGCATCATTCTGTTTGTCCTTTCTTGTATGTAAACCTTCCTCCCAACCAATTGCTTCGTCATGGTGGGGCTGGCCTTGCTCTCAGTACAAGGGATGGAATAATCCAACAGGCATAACAACAGCCAGATGTGTCCCTGTGTGTCTGAATAATGACCCGTGTGCATTAAGTTGCTACCAAAGGCATCACCCTTTGCTCATCTCAAACTCCAGCTACAAGGATATCCAGCTGATGTCTATATGGCAGCCACCCACCTGTTCCTCCTGAGGGACCTTTTATTTGTTTTTCGGATCATGAGGAAATGAGGCACCCGATTTCATAATTCCTGAACGCTGACCCAGTTCTGGAAGCAGCCAACACCCAGCTGGAGCATTACTGCTCTTGCCTGTGTCAGAAGAGGAACACGACGATATGGCAGGGATCTTAGAGTGCCGCCAACACCTCCTGTGAATCAGTGGTCACCGGTCAGAGCCTTCAGTGGGCTGTTGAAAGGCAGGAGCGCTGCTCAGCCCAGCGAAACAGCAGGGCCTAACACAGGCGGGGTCAGAGTTGGGGAAGGAAAAACAGATTAAGTGCATGTCTAACACTATCTGTTGATTCCCAAAACTTAGAGGAAGGTCTTTGCAAGGATTGCCATTCTCTACTGGAAGATTCAGAGGAGGAAAAAAAAAAACTGTGCAACAAATGCTATATTTTTGTTCACAACAGATAAGGTATATTCAATGCAATCAAATTTTATGGAGAGCCTCTGGGTCAGACTGCCGGGCATGTAAATGTGTGCATTCTCTTCATCCCTACATTCAAGCACGGAAGGGTGCTTAGTCTAGAAATTTCTGGGATTCAGAGGAGGGAAAAAACTGAAATATCAACCCTTCAGATATTTTCAGTATCACCTCAAATCTCCAATGTCTTGGCAAGGGAAACCCCAAAGTTCCCGAATATTAACAATTCCCCAGGATTTCAATTCTCTGGGTCCTCTGACCTCAAGCTCCTAAGTCCCTAGGTACCTCTGGGTTCTCCAAAAGAACACACTCACACAGAAAGGAAAGTCGTCCTGGAAACTCTAGTAACAGGAGACTGGTTGAATGTATGAGGGTACATTCACCAAATGGAATCGTGAGTAGCATTCTAAAGATGAGTTAGGGGTACATCTGCTCAAGGGGCGGAACAGCGGCAGAAATGATACTGTTTAAGAAAAATACAAGAAGGGCGTCCCCAGAAGGAGACACGAGAAACTGGTAACAGCTGCTGCCTTTGGTGAGAGGAACTGAAGCTAGGGATACACATTTTTATAGGAGTTTTTGTAACAATATATCAGAGTTGCTTTTAAAAATTGCCAAGAAGGAATTGGGGTAAGAGAAGGCATCACATGTAAGCATTGGGGAACCAGTTTCAACTTGACTGAAGATGCCCTAGAGGAGGAAAAGAGCTTAAGGTCCATATCCCACAGAAAATGCCAGCAATTGCTGGTCCCAAAGTTCCTTTTAGAACACCTGCTACCAGGGTCTCCTCTCCTGACTTTCCTGCATCATCCCTTTGGCTCTGTTGGGCTTTTTCATGCCACACACCAGACTTTAATTCTAAATTCTACCCTCTTCTTCAAAGCACTGGATGGAAACGCCCCTCCCTCAATGATCTGCTTAAACCAACAAATCTATTTAGGTCGTGTGAATCACTCCACTACCCTAGAGCATAAGAATTGCCACATTTCAGCCTGGTGCAGTGGCTCACGCCTGTAATCCCAACACTTTGGGAGGCTGAGGCCAGTGAATCATGAGGTCAAGAGATTGAGAACATCCTGGCCAACATGGTGAAACCCCATCTCTACCAAAAATACAAAAATTAGCTGGGTGTGGTGGCACACACCTGTGGTCCTAGCTACTTGGGAGGCTGAGGCAGGAGAATCTCTTGAACCCAGGAGGTGGAGGTTGCAGTGAGCCTAGATATCACACCATTGCACTCCAGCCTGGTGATAGTGTGAGACTCTGTCTCAAAAAAAAAAAAAAAAAAAAAGAATTGCCACATTTCTTAATTTCTCTAAAGAAAATTAAATTGACCAAGTCCCTAATCATGTTGCCCCTCCCTTGGGAAGAACAAAGAAGTCTAGAGTTCTAGAGTTTCCACCATGGAGGAACATTGGGCAGGGGACTTTCGTGCAGCATGGTAGCCAGTGAGCTGCTCATTGTCCAAGTCCCCAGGACGATGCCCCCATCTGCAGGCTCCTCTGGTGGCCCCCACCATCTCCAAGTCAGGCAAGGTCCTTGACCCTTTCACTTGGCTCCCAGTTCCTGAGACTCCGGGTCTCATCCCCCAGGTATCCATGGCCTCAGTTTACTCAGTTCACCTGAGATGTATATCTCAGCTAGGGTGCTGGATGGTGAGTGGCATGCAAGTCCCCCACCGCTCAAGACTGGCCACCCTCTGTCTGCCATCAGAACCAGGCCACTCCCTTCTTCTTCTCAAAGTCTGGTTGCCATCCCCTACCTGTCTCCAGCTTACATTTCAAAACAACATTTCCATTCTAAAAGGCAAAAGAGCTTAGCATTTGCCCATGCTACACCCAGGACAAGGGAATCCAGAACTCAGAACACAGAGGTCTTGTCTGTTCATGCCATAAGGGGGACGAGGAAGTTGCCTGCACAGCAAAGCAGCTACACACAGGATTAACCCACCACCCTGCTACACCCTTCTCCCAGCAAATCTTTGTGTTTCACATGGCACCCTTCCATAAATAAATGGGGGATACATCCAAAGGGAGGCAAAGACTGTTCTTAGCCAGGGTCCCTGAGACTCAGTTTCCTGGATTGAATGTCACAGGGGAGTACATTTTTTTTTTTTTTTTTTTTTTTGAGACAGAGTCTCTCTGTCGCCCAGGCTAGAGTGCAGTGGCACGAACTTGGTTCACTGCAACCTCCACCTGCCAGGTTCAAGCAATTCTCCTGCCTCAGCCTCTCAAGTAGCTGGGACTACAGGCATGCACCACCATGCCCGGCTAATTTTTTGTATTTTTAGTAGAGATGAGTTTTCACCATGCTGGCCAGGCTGGTCTTGAACTCCTGACCTCGTTCAAGACCAGGAGTTCAGGCCTGGCCTCCCAAAGTGCTGGGATTACAGGTGTGGGCCACCATGCCCAGCCAGGGGAGTAAATTTCATAATGAAACAGCACCTCATAGGCTAGGTAAGCTTCCCAAAACTTGGCAGAGAAGCCTGTGTGCAAAGTAAATTTTCTGCCTCCCAGCAAAGATGGAAGAGACACCTTTGAGTGGGTTTTCCTCTGAGGAAGAAGATCTCTGGTAGGAGCATAATTCCAAGAGGACCTCCGGGGTTCCAATTTAGTTGTTCCAGGTTGAGGCCCAGACAGGTATTTTTAAAGCTTCCCAAAAGACTCTCTTGTGCAGACAGGTTGAGAGCTGGTTTCATAAAGGCCTAAGGTGTCGTGTTTCCTCTGTACCATGGGTTGGATTCCCAACCCGTCTTCATTTCCCCATCTCGCAACCTCATATCAACACCTGCTGTGTATTCTCCAAGCTTCTACGCTCCCCGCAGTCTCCAGGCCAACAGAGTTGCATGCCAAAATCCCCTGCTTGTGTTTCAGGCCCCTTCACCTCCTGGGTTCCCCTTGTGGTATCCCAGATGCTGAGGTGGAGGCCCCAGGGACCCTCGCTAGGCATTAGAGGGAGCATGGCTGGCACTAGCCTAACCAGCTGAGACCCTTTTGCCTTGGTAGCCAGATGGGAGGCAGAGGGGCAGGGCAGCCACAGAGTAGCACAGCAGGCTTTGGGGACGCTGCAGAGTGGTGGCCCAAGGTTTCCACAGCTCTGCCGTATGTCCCCATCTCCTCAGCTGGCAAGACCTGGACCCCCTCTTCCATGCTGCCTTCCCTTTGTGGTGGAGATGGATCCCTCTCATCTCTCTTCTGTTCCTTGACCAGCTTTACTTGCTGTGAGGTCAAAGACTTTCTTCCTGCTACTGAGACATGAGACTGCTTACTCCTGGAGCAGTGAAGGCCTGGGCAGGACAGGGGATCAGTGGGGCTGGTTTGGATTAGCCTGTGTCACTCCAGGTTGCCCTGTTGGTTCTATTGTAACGGACAGGCCCGGTCCCACGGTTGGCTCCAAACCTCCCCAGTCAGCATCCTCTGCACCAATATTTCCAACCCTCAATGTCAAAAGCTACCTTTCCCAGATTTTTATAGGAGATTCAGAAGACTGACGTGTTGCCCCCCTTCCTCAGCTTGCCCGGTGTCTGAGGGTTTTCAGGAATCCAGATAGAACCAGGCAAGCACGGCTCTTCCCTTGAGCAGAAGGACCTTGGAGGTTGCGTCGTGAAGACTTTCCATCAGGGGCTGTGGTTCCCCCTTTGAGACCAGCCGCTCTGGCAGCATCTTAGTGTGAGCCAAGAGTCAGATGTTCCTTCCCTGTGGGATGATGGTGTCATTGTCAAAAGCCCCCTCCATTTATGATCATCTGCTGCTTCCGTCACTTGCAGACTGGCCTTCGGCAGTGCCAACGCCCATTTCTGCATATCAGCTACGGCACAGGGCCTGGGGGACCATCTCGTGCTCCAGCACTTAGGCATCACCAGGCACGCAGAGACAGCCTGTTTTCTTCCCCCCTCCCCGCTGCCATGTCCCTGCTGAAGGGCAAAGACCTTTTTGATGGACTTCCAAGCTCAGTCTCTTCACAGTTCTCTGGTATTCCTCAAATCTGCAGAAGTAAGATACTTGGGTCTGCCATGACTACCAAACCTTCTGTCCCCTGTTTCCCAGTGTGGTCTCGACTAGTAGACCTGGACGGTGTCATTTCATGTGTGTTTTACCACTTTTCTGGTTCTCCAGTTTCTCATGAAGGCCTCAAAGAGTTTATTACATAGTTTTCATTTCTGGTGCTTACTGTTTCTCTTTATTTTCTTACATGTCATATATGAATATATCCTGATTGTATAAGCCTCAAATAATATAGAAGTCTAAAGAGCAAAGCTGAAAACCGCGCCATCCCACTCTGGTTCACTCTTCCTCAAGGTCACACTGCGCACGGCTGGCTGTGCCTCCTCCCAGTCCCCTGTCTAGGAATCCACATTACACAGCACATGCCTCCATGCACGTGTATTTTTTTACCTTTCATTTTTTAGATGTAGATATTACTTTGCAAAGTAACAAACTTAGTATGTTTTTTGCTTGGAAATTTTTTATATTAGGAGATAGAGCTCTATCTAATTCATCTATAACCATATACACACATATATATAATGCTTTCATACTCTAGATTTTTATATTCATACAAAAGAGATTGTCCTATGCACATGGTTCTGCACTTTGTTTTTGTTTTTTTGTAAGTTTTTTTTTTTTTTTTGAGATGGAGTCTCACTCTGTCACCCAGGCTACAGTGCAGTGCTATGATCTCAGCTCACTGCAACCTCCATCTCCCGAGTTCAAGCAATTCTCCTGCCTCAGCCTCCCAAGTAGCTGGGATTATAGGAGTACACCACCACACCCAGCTGATTTTTGTGTTTTTAGTAGAAATGGGGTTTCACCATGTTGGCCAGGCTGGTCTTGATCTCCTGACCTCAAATGATCCACCCACCTCGGCCCCACAAAGTGTTGGGATTACAGGCGTGAACCACTGCGCCCAGCCCACTTTGATTTTAGACACAGAATACTCAGCACATACATGACTTCCTTGGTTTTATCAACAACTGTGTCCTCTTTCATAATTTGGATGTGCCAAAAACGTATTAGCCAGAAGCCCACTGGAGAACATTTTGTTACAAGTATACTTCTTATCTATCTGTGTGAGAGTCCTGTAATTGAATCTCATATTCTGTGGAGCAGTCATAAAACATGAAAGCTGAAAGTTATTACACAGGGAAAAATTGCTGAATGGAAAGGAACGGCAGAGAGGATTCTTGGGTGAGGAAGGGCTAAGTGGCTATTGTTTCCTCCCGATTCATTTTCTCAATGTTCTGGTGATGTGGGTCAATAGTTATTAATAGCTCAGAGTTTTACTTTTCAGTTTCAGTTTTAGTTTTACCTCAAACTCTTTTGACAAGTCATTCCAAGTGACAGCTCCATCTACCCATGAGTCCAGAGATTATTTCTGGGTGGAACAAGCTGTCCTTTCTAATTAGAGATGCTCTATCCCCCAGGTGATTCAATTCCTTTGAGCATCTCAGCTCGTTTAATTTATTTGAAACCAGGTGTGCGAATGTAGCTCTTCTGTATAAAGCAAGTGTATACTCATACACCTGATATTAATAAACTGTTGATTTCATGTTTTGTTGCATTGTGAAATTGTCAGCCTAGGCAACTTGTTTTCCTCCAGAAGTACTGCCCTCCTGATTAAATAGACCTCATTTAATTGTGGGGGACATGTTAACCAAAATTATGTTTCCCAAAAGCTTGAAAGTGTTTTTTTAACTTTTACTGTTTTGTTTCACCATGCCTGACATTGCTACATAAATTTAGTTATGCAGCCCAGCAGCCACCAAGTGCCTATTGAATTTCCTGTCACCGAGAGCCTGAATTTCCTGTCACTGAGCATAACCTTTTAAAAATATTATTGCTTTTTTTAAACCCTGGCACGGCACGAACCAGTTTTTCGTCTTCATCTTGACTTAATCCCTCCCCACTCTGCTGTCTCCTCTTCTTCTCCTGGCTCCACTCACCTCCTCTGTAGCCAGGAACCCACAGGTGGCTGTTTGGCCATGTGTCCAGAGTCTGGAATCCCTCGACCCCTAGGGCTTGCACTGTGGACAGTTAGCTTGCCCATCCTCAGCTCGACACCCTCCCTGTCTGTCCCCTCCCACCTCATGCTCCCTCTGAAGATGCACCCCTCTTCTCCGAGGTCAGCCCACTCCCTGGCCCTCTGTCCCCTTCTTCAGTGCTATTGGTGACTTTGCTCCATCAAACATCCTCTTTCTGTCTCTCTGTCTCTCTCTCTCTCATATTTCCCCTTCAACTACTTGCTTCCTCTGTAAAAAGAAAACCAAAACAAACATAGTCAAGGCTCCCTCAGACGAAAGATACGTTTTCTCAACCCTCCTATTCCCTCAAGCTATTGTTGTATCTCATACCTTTCTGCCAAAGTTCTTTAGAGTCTAGTCCAAACTGGTTCCTCTACCTCCCTACATCCTAGTACCTACTTTAAATAAATAAATGATTAAACATCAAGTGAAAGTGCATATGGTAAATATTCAATGAAGAAAGATGGAAAATAAAAAGCCCATTCCCCATCTGACTGATGGGGAAATTATTCATTAATTCATAGAATCATCAGTCTCTCGTCAGAAAATATATATTGATTTTATGTATTGTATTGTGTATATGTATAACGTATTACATAGATTGTACACATACCCACACCTGCAAATATATATGTAATCTCCTAAATTTTACACGTATGGAATCATATGCTGTTGTCACCTTTTTAAAAAACTGAATAACATATCCTGGCACGAGAATCCAAAATTAGTGGTTGCCCCTGGTGACAGGATCTGAACTGTTGAGGAACGAGGTCAAAGAGCAAATTCCTGGAGGTGGCGGCGAGGCAGTCACTGGGCCAGGGTCTGGGCCGCCCCTCACAGCTCTGCTTCAGGCTCCCATGTGGGCGTGTAGTGGGACATGGTGAACTCGGGCTGCAAGGACGTCCAACCTGGATGAGGACAGTTTTCTGTACTTCACCTACGGCAGCAACCTGCTGATGGAGAGGATCCACCTTGGAAACCCCTTGGTGGCGTTCTTCTGTCTGGCCCGTGTGCAGGCAAGAAGGGGTTAAAAGTGGAACATATGTTGTAATAGAACTTAAAGTTTCAACTCAAGAAGGAAGAGAAATAACCTGTCGAAATTATCTGATGACAAATTATGAAAGTGTTCCTTTATCCCCACAGTATAAAAAGATTATTTGCATGGGTGCAAAAAGGAAATGGTTTGCCACTGGAGTATCAAGAGAAGTTAAAAGCAATAGAACCAAATGACTCTACAGGAAAGGCCTCAGAAGAAATTGAAGACATCATTAAGAAGGGGGAAACACAAACTCTTTAGAACGTAACTATATCTAAGGGTATTCTACGTGCTAATATAAAACATTATTAACACTTGAGAACAGGGATGTGGGGGGATCTCCATGTTTGATCCATTTTCAACAGTGCTCTGAAGGAATCTCTCTCTTGGATGATTCCTTGTTTTCAGACTATAGAAAGAAACTGGGCTAGGAGTTAGATAATGTAAAAGGGGGATATGAGGCCCTGAAATGTGTGACAAATGAATGTGAGTACCCCTTCTGTAAACACTGAATGCTCTTCTCTTGGCTCAGATCTTAAGTGTCTCCTTCCTCTGGTACAATATAGATTTGTAGCTTGCTTGATGACGGTGCTGGTGAAATGCTCTGCTCTGTCTGAGAGTTTTAAAAATCAGCTTAATGAGAGTAATCTGCAGATAATTGATAATAACATTTTGAAAATTGAAAAGATGGTATACTGTTTCTAGAGGAATAAACATATTTGTAGTTAAAAAAAAGAGCAACGTCATCTGCACTGTGTACCCTTTTGTATTGTTGGAATTTTGTACTATGTTCATATGTTGCCTATTTAATAAATCACTTAAAGTTATATATCTTGAATATCTTTCCATAGTAGCATGTACAGACAGAACTCATGATTTTGTGGATATGGGCAGACTATCTCTGGAAGGATACAGAAGAAATGAGGAAAAGCCTCTTAAGGAATGACTTGCAGATTGACCCCAGGCCAGGTATACTTCCCACATGCCTTTTGTGCTGTTTTTTGTTTGCTTGTTATCATGCACAAATATTACACAAAACAGGCTTCAAAAGAACTAGTTATATAAATGTACCATGACTTGTATAATTAGTTCCTTATTCGTGGATATTTAGGCCATTCTCAAGTTTTAAGGTTACTATTATTATCATCATTATAAACTCGTCACAGGGAGGATCCAGTACATGCATCTGTAATACTATGGTGATGTTTCTTCTCTCCTTGTCCCAGACCCCTTTCCTCTGTTATTATCTGTACACAGATCTCGTGATGGCACTTTCTGACTACTCATCCTTGAATAAGGTGAGTTTTCCTTTATAAGCCTTTGCAGGCAGTCTGGTGGGGGAAGGCTAGGGTCAGGTTCCACTTTCTGGAATGTTCTCATGACCCAGGACGTGAGTGAGAGACTCCTTTAGCAGAGGACAGGCAGGTGGGGGGCTGTGTGCCTCTCAGTTTCTCTTCTGCCTCCTGCCACCTGGATGGGCCAGTTCTAGCATGCGGCTTGTCTGTGGGTGTCCTCATTCATCCTCACTTCCTCTGCCCCTCAGGACCAAACCAAGTGCAGAGTAGCTCCCATCACCCCTGCACCCACTCCTTCTGGGCCAAATATTAGATTGGAATTTTGCACCCGAGTGTGAACCTATTACCTTAAAGAGGTAAATTTGGTTGATTTTTTCTTTCTTTCTTCCTTTTGTCTTTTTGGAGACAGAGTCTCGCCCTGTTGCCCAGGCTGGAGTGTAATGGCACCATCTCAGCTCACTGCAACCTCCGCCTCCCGATTCAGGCAATTTTCCTGCCTCAGCTTCCTGAGTAGCTGGGATTACAGGTGTCTGCCACCATGCCTGGCTAATTTTTGTATTTTTAGTGGAGACAAGGTTTCACCATGCTGGCCAGGCTGGTCTCGAACTCCTGACCTCAGGTGATCCGCCAGCCTCAGCCTCCCAAAGTGCTGGGATTACAGGCGTGAGCCACCACACCCAGCCTTGGTTGATTTTTTTCTGAGATATAAGGGTCCTGTCTCCATTCTTCCATCGCACCCCCACCCCGCCCCCGTTCCCTCTCACTGCTTTAGCATGCCTTCTGCCTATTTTGTGTACTTATTTGTACACGATAACAAGCAAACAAAAACCAGCACAAAGGTACGCAGGAAGTATACCTGCCTGGGTGAGTCCGCAAGTCATTCTTCAAGAGGCATTTCCTCATTTTTTCTCTATCCTTCCAGAGATAGTGTGCCCATATCCACATATATGGAGCTGTGGGAAACTAACCTAAAATGTGCAGGTTTTTTTTTTAACTGATCACAGCTTACAACTGTGCTCTGTCCAATCTCCCATCTCTATGAGGAAGGCAGAAAATGAAGGGGTCCATAGCTTTCTTCTCATTTTTAGCTGTTAAAAATTCTGGTGTAATCTAGTTTAAAATTTCAATTTTTTTTTTTTTTTTTTTTGAGACGGAGTCTCGCTCTATTGCCAGGCTCGAGTGCGGTGGCACAGTCTCAGCTCACTGCATTCTCTGCCTCCTGGGTTCAAGCAATTCTCCTGCCTCGGCCTCCTGAGTAGCTGGGACTACAGGCACGTACCACCACGCCTGGCTAATTTTCACATAAAATTTCAATCTTATATCTACTCAAACCACCCACCATCATTATGACCTGGAAGCACCTGCAGTGGGCAGGGGACATATCTGTCTTTTATCTGTCTTTTACTCCTATCCCCCCACTTTTCCTCTTGGAGTAGGGTGGTCATGATCAGCTTCAATGACAGCTGTGTCCCTCCTTTATCAAAGCTGGGGACTGGAGAGGCAATGGAGAGGAAGGGTAACTATCTCCTCACTGAACTTCCCACGTTATGGTCCTTTCTCTGTGAATGGTCACGGCCTCACTGGCCAACACTAACCATCTGAATGGCTGGTACCCTAAAACAAGCACTTTGAGGCTCGAAGGTAAGTTCTTCAGAGACGCTCTCTCACACACACGGATTCCCCAATGTGTCAGATCTAGCTGCAGGTTCACCTCGTCCAGCCCCTTCAGCTTCTGCCTCTGTGTACCCCCTACAGCCTCTTATGCTGGGGTCTCTTTGCCTAGTGACAGAAAGCAAGACAACTCAAGACTGTCACCTTCCATGATGTCCACTTCCCACGGGAGACTCACATGTCCCTTTCAAGCCAGACTCTGTCATTTCTCCCAAGCCTCTTTGCACCTGTTCAGCAGGCACAGGGCAGATCAATGCCTCAACTCTACCTCAGCAGCTGACCAACTGGTAAATGAGGCACCAGCCTCCTCTTCTTGCAAGTAAACTCCAATCTTTAATGATGTTTCTCTTGGGGCCCATTTCATGTGGTTTGTGGAGGTGGGGGAATAAAAGGAAAAACTCTAAGACTCCTTACCGGGCCAACTAGGGTGGGAAGGTGGGGAGTGTGTGCTGATAGCTATAAGATCAGTTGTTTTGTCTTTAAGAAAGCTCCAGAAAGGAATTCTGGTCTGTTGTTGGTGGCTTTCTATATAAGGTGCATTATTTATCCTTCATAGTCCTCAGCTTTGCCCTTCCAATTCGACTCTAACGAACAAGAAAGTCCCACTCAATATACCATTTTTTACATAAGTAGCATCCTGATGGCACTGGGCTGGATCTTGATAACATATCTTAGAGATTATTTCATATCAGTTGACTTAATTCTGTCTCTTTAAAAAACATTCTAAATTATTTCATTATATTGATATGTTTCTAAATTAGTACCCCTTCAAGGAGTATTTAAACACTTGTCAATGTTTCATTTTTTTATTTACAACAAAAAGATATCCAGTTCATAGATTGTTTGGGGGGTTGGATGTGTATAGACAAAAAGAATTATCCATATAAAAGTTAGACTAGGAATAAGATGATAACAGAAATGTCTCACTTTAGTTATGGAGCGAGTTTATGACAGGTCTAGTTAAGCTTTGCTGAGCCTCTGTCATCTGTGTGGAGTAAGCCTAGCTTAGGATGGAGCTGGTGCGCAGACAGACCACCAGCTAGTAGAAACATCACAAATACATTTCCAACAGAAATGTGTTCAGGTGTGTTTTCAGAAAAGCCTTGCAATGTAAATTTAAATTCACTTCTGTTTGGGACCACTCTTTTCTTTTCTCCCAAGCAGGGCTGTGATTCTATCTCATACGATGTCTTTGCACACAGGTGGGTGCTGCTTCTCCCCTGATGCTGAATCTGAGATCCTGAATGACACTATGACATTCCCTCTTACTTGAAAGTTGTGTGTGCCTTGGGTGCAAGCACTCAGTTTCCCTGAGGAGTGGGCTCCCGCTCCATGGGGGATACTCAGAATTCTCTTCATAGATGTGAATTCCTGCCTGTCCCATGGAGGGGCTCAAGGGGAGGCTGGATAAGCACTCAGTGGGAAACTGCCCTGGCATGGAGGCGAGCTCACAAGGGGGTAGATGATCTTCGGACCCCCTTTGAGTCTTCTGTTATCCTCCCTTTAAGAGCTTGGAATTTGCTCTGTAGAACAGCAGAGACAGCATCTGCTTTGGACCCCACATCTGCCGCTTCCTTGCTGGAAAGCCTGGGACAAAGTCCCTAACCTTCCTAAGTCTCTTTTCTTACCTGCAAATGGCAGGTATTGATACCTCCCCGTAAGAGGATATTTATTTGTTAAATAAATATCATTTTGCTAACCTCATTGAAAAACGTTTAGGCCTGAAGTAGATAAAAACCTTCTTTTTAACAGCACAAGCCCCACCTTTTATTTCAGTGTTTTCGGCTTAGTCTGTGTAAGCAAGATAAAGTTCCCATTGGCGACTCACTGGTTCTAAGAAGTTTGTGCTAGGATGAGCACTGTTGGTTGCCTACCCCACATCCATTTTTCTCTTCCTCCTTCCTAGGGAATTCCTGTTTGCTAAGGAAACTACTCCTCCCCATCAGAGATCTCCCTTTAGAAGTCAAACCATCTCCAGTCCAGCAATGGGCCTCATTTTCCCCAAAGAGGTGGTCATTCCATTCCTTTTGCTAGTCTCTGGGTCAAGAATGAGCCTGTGATGCAATTTAACCAATAACACAAGGTGAGTTGCTGTGGGCAAACTTTAGAATAATGCTTTCCCACTTCCTCTGGACGTGGTTGTGCACGGAGATGGGGCAACGAGAGACTTTCCAAACGTATGACAGAGCCTGTAGGGAAGCAGCCCAGACTCCTAACATTGGGGTCGAACTTCAAGTCCCTCAAGTTAGGAAGACTTTCCTTATTCTTCTAGTCAGTGTGGGATCCAAAATATCAACTTTTCAAGGTTGCTGTGATGATCAGAGATGAGGATAGAGATTAGCACTGAGCCCAGCACACAGTAGGTACACAGTAAATGGTAACTGTCAGCACACAGTAGGTACACAGTAAATGGTAGCGGTCAGCACACAGTAGGTGCACAGTAAATGGTAGCTGTCAGTGTTACCGAGTTCAGTATCGCACAGCCCTGCATAGACGTAGAAGGCAAGGAACTGTCTGTCCGGAGAGACTGCAGTTAGAGCCAGAGTCAGTGCTACCCACAGTCAGATCTGGAGAGAGCCATAGAGAGCTTCCTAAAGAACTAGACTCTGAAAACAAGGCACAGCCCCAAACCAGAACCTTCATCAGCTGAGGCTGAAAAGAGCTGCTGGTACCAAGGCTCCCTCACCTGAGCCCCTACAGCAGCACACCTAAAGGGCCACGTGGGCAGCCGTGCTTAGTGTAGGAGCCTTGAGGGCAGCTGGAGCAGCGGCAGCCCGCCAACCCCTGAGTCGCCCCTTCTTACCACTTCAAGCCATTTCCCAATGCCCATTGTAGCATGATCTTTTTGCTCTTTCTATCTGGATATGATCTCAGTCTCTTTGTTAAGAATTTTGCTTACACGTATGGTCTATCTTGGGGCTTGATCTTCTCACTGGGTACACACCCACTCCTTGAAAGGGCATAGCTCCACGCATGGCTCCAGCGGTCAGAACTGGTCCCAGGGTGACCACAGAGGGACCCTGACATGTTTGCCAGCTCCAAAGCATTCCTGTCACTCATTAGAGCCCTTCTGTGATCAAACTACATTTAGGAACTCATTGTGTGACTTGGGAGATGTGACACAGTCATTAATACATCAAATGTTTGAGTACAAATCTATACATGGGTAAAGTATACCTGTTCCAGCTCCTTGGTGCCTGTGTGTGAAGTCCTCCCTCTGCAGAGTGGTAAAGGTCCCCTATTCTCTGCCTGCTCTCCAGCTGTCTCTCTCTCCTCTCCCCACTCAAACTCCCAATGCTGTATCCACGGTCAAGGCTGATCACTGTTTATGCTGTTCTTCCTCTTCCTACCTCCTCTGCCTACAATGCCTTCCCTTCCTTATGTACTCACAAGCTTCTCCTATCCCTCAAGATTCAGCCCAGCTCTGCTTTACTATGGCCCTTTCCCCAGGCACGCTCCAGGTGAGAGTGACTACTCCCTTTGGTTAACTGCATGCCCATACATACTTTTGTTGCCTAGAATACTTTCTAACACTTCTCGTGTCCATTTTCCATGTTTATATTGCCCACTAGACTATAAACTCTTCAGGCCTGGGGCTGTATGATGGCTGTTTGCGTCTGGCTGAGAGTAGTTGATTAATACATGTTTGTTGGATGGATGGGTGGATAAGGACCAGTGTGTATCTGCCGAGCTCTGGTAATGCAAAGATAAAAGCCCTTTCCCTGCCCTCAAGGAACTCACTGTAGATGACAGAAAATTAATACAAAGGAACAAAGACATGTGATGAGTCAGGGCCTGGTTTGACACGCGAGCTCCACGGAGGGGCACCCAATCCCATAGGGGAAAGAGCTGTGTGTTCTGGGGTACCTCCCTGAGGTGCTAACACACCCTCCTGATCTGGGTCCCTTTGGGCCAGCAGGAGTCAGCCACGCAGGAACGAGAGGAAGGGCACCCTGGGCACAGGGAGCGGGCGGGTCCAAAGCGGGGAAGCTGTGAGTGGCGGGAGCAAGGAAACAGCTCAGAGTCCAAGCTGGAGCAAAGGAGAAATTGCTGAGGAACGTTCCCCTTAGTTCAGGTAAAACTGAGCTCTTGTCACATGACCAGGAAAGGTTAGGCTTGCAGACACATAGAAGGGTGAGGAAAATGGAATTTATTGGATGAAAAGGAAAAAGGAAAAAGAACTCAGCAAAGCAAGAGAGAGTCCTGTTAGCAGGTTTCTGCCTCAAAGATTGAGTCCCAGGTCAGCACACAAGAACAGGAGGGGGCCAGTCCCCTCCCACTGCAAGCCGAGCAAACGCCCGTCCCGAGGCTCCATGCTATCCTCCCGGTGCACAGGTGGGCATTATTCAGAAAGAATCAGTCAGGAAAAGGCGGGCCTCATCTGGAACCAGCTGACCAGTTTTTTGTTTTTGTTTTGTTTTGTTTTGTTTTTGAGACAGTTTCACTCTTGTTGCCTAGGCTGGAGTGCAATGGCACAATCTCGGCTCACTGAAACTCTCCGCCTCCCGGGTTCAAGAGATTCTCCTGCCTCAGTCTCCCAAGTAGCTGGGATTACAGGCACCTGACACCACGCCCAGCTAATTTTTTTGTATTTTTAGTAGAGATGGGGTTTCATCATGTTGGTCAAGTGACTTCAGGTGATCCACCCGCCTCGGCCTCCCAAGGTGCTGGGACAGTAGTCCAGTTTTTCGGCCTTCAGGCTGTTTTAGGCTTGGAGGTGGGGTTTCACCAGGGACCCCTGGCTGTCTCTTGTCTCTATCAAAATGTTGTGGGGAGGCTGGGGTATGGTGAACAAGGCAGGGAGGACCCATCACACAGGGCCACATCCCCATAAGGAAATCTGGATTTTGTCCTGGGGAAACAGGGACTGGTTTTAAGAGGGAACAAGATAGGTTCTGTGTTTTTAAAGATCGCGCCAGCAGCAGTGTGGACTAGACAGCGAGGCCAGGGGTGGCGGGGGAGGTGCTACAAGAGCGAATGAAGAACTAATGAGGGCGGACCAGCGGGGGCAGTCAGGTGTTCAGACCAGGGTGGCACTCGGGGGCAAACTTGGTAGGGTTTGGCCACTCTGCGTAGGTGGAAGCAGAGGACAGCACACATGCCTGCCAGGTTTCCACCCTGGCCAACAAGGTGGATGAAGGTGCGTGCAGGCTCCAAGAGCAGCATGGAGGAAAGAGCGTGGCTTCAGGGGAGATTCAGTTTTGGTTCCCTGGAGGCTGAGAGGCCTAAGGAATCCCTAAGTGGATCTTTTCAGTAGATGAGATACCCATCCCTGAGGCTTAGGAAAGAGTTCCAGGTAAGGGAAAAAATGTGATACTCATCAGTAAAAAGGTGACCACTGGAGCCATGCATGGAGCTATGCCCTTTCAAGGAGTGGGTGTGTACACAGTGAGAAGATCAAGCCCCAGGATAGACCATACGAGTAAGCAGAATTCTTAATAAAGAGACTGAGACAATATCCAGATAGAAAGAGCAAAAGACCGTGCTACAATGGGCATTGGGAAATGGAGAACTTACGAGGCCTGCAGTGATCTGCAAGGTCAAACCCTGCACAGGGGCAAGTAAAGAAAAAACCTGAAGAATGTTCATTTGTGGCCACATATTTTGCAGCCCTCAACAGCCTGTGAGATCACATTAACAGTAACCACATATATTTCACTAGCTTGTTGCCAGCCATCTGCTCAGCAGGACTGATTCTCCCCTAAAAATGCCCTTACTTTCCACCCTCCAAGGAGTATTTTCTGGGAGCACCTAGGGGTGTCTCACACAAGCCAAAGGAGAGTCCACATGTGCTATTCCACACATACACCCTCCTTCTATCCACAGCGCTTGAGGCATCTGCAGCCCCCATGGCGGCTTCCCATTGAGATGCCCTGAGGTCCATGCTGGGTTTCAGTAACTGCTGTGCAATGCAGCAGAAACTTCTATGCTCCTCATTTTCCACTGAGTTGAAGCCACAGCATTTTCTGAGAAATGGAGAGGACACTCCCTCTTTGCCATCTCTTTGTCTCCCATGTCCCACATGGTGCCTCACAAAAAAAGACCTTCTTTAGCTCGTGCCTTCTGGCTGGCTGTCCTAAGGCTTCAGACACCAGGCAATCCCTGGGACTGAGTGAGAGGCAGACAGTAGTCTCCTGGATCCCAGCCTCTGCCCCAGATTTGGAGCAGCTGACTAATTTGCAAAAGGTCAGGATACCTAGCTAAATGAAGATTTGGCAACATGACTGATGTCAGCCAAAGAGTTTCAGCAGAATGGTTGACAAGGTCAGGTCGCTATGAAATGAGAGAATGGGAGGTGAGAAAAGTACAGACAGTAAATTTCGTGAAAGGGCAGAGGCAGGAAAGCAGGAAATGGAAAGTCATCTGACTTTCTCATATTGCCATTCTAATTTTAGTAACCATAAGAGTCACTTCCACTCACAAACAGTAAAAGCAGAGGGTCAACCACAAAAAAACATTCTCATTTCATCTGTAGTTTCTTATCAGGGATTGTGGTGGAATTTGCCTCCATACTAAACCGCTGTTCAAGGGTCACCAGCTCAAATGGTTATGGGGTGAAGCTGGAGTCTCAAAGGCATGGGCCTGTTCACTGGGACCTGTGGCAAACCAAAGCCACAACTTGCTCTATCCAGAGGGGACAACAGCTGTCAGTCCCAGCAGCTGCCACTAAAGGGTGCAAGCTCTGTATTGCCCGGCTTGACTTTTCAGAGGTAAGTTGCAAGTCCAGTTGTTTGGTGAGACCTCCAGATTTCTAAATACTGAGAATGAATTCCATTAAAAAGATCACAACAACAAACACCCACCATACAGTCCTGGCAAAACGCCCTGAGGGCAGCCTTCATAAGGAGTGCAAAGTCACAGTGTCAATTTCACTTCCTCCAAAGAGATTTCAAAGTGTTCTGTTCCTTAAGTGATTCTGTTTACATTTTAAAATACAACTGTATCTCCTAGAAGGAAAACAAGAGTTTGCTTCAGAGACCTCACTGCCTCTTGAGCCCCTGTGTGAGTATGCACTTTATGCTTCCCCAGAGGTGACTTAACTCTGATCATTGCCAATGGGCAGGCATTCCCAATTTTTTTTTTTTTTTTTTTGAGATGAGTCTCTCTCTGTCACCCAGGCTGGAGTGCAGTGGTATGATCTTGGCTCATGCAACCTATGCCTCCTGGGTTCAAGCAATTCTCCTGCCTCAGCCTCCCGAGTAGCTGGGATCACAGGCTTGTGCCACCATGACCGGCTAATTTTTCTGTATTTTTAGTAGAGATGGGGTTTCACCATATCGGCCAGGCTGGTCTCGAACTTCTGACCTTGTGATCCGCCAACCTTGGCCTCCCAAAGTACTGGGATTGCAGGCGTGAGCCACCGCGCCCGGCCCCCAGAGTGTCTTTCATAACTACCAATGATTAAATAGCAAGTATTGCATTCCTAGGCATCGCCAACTAGTGAAGTATACCAGACGGAAATGTCTTTGAAGCTGTCCCTTTAAAACTCGAGCAAGCTACCAGGCAAACTCCGCCTCCAGGGAGGTTCCTTATTTAACAGAAGCCAGCTGGCTGGGTCAGGGCTCAAACCCCAAGCAATACCTGCTACTGATCGTTTTTCTCTGGAGACCGCAGACCGTCGGCATGGCTCAAGAGTTTGTAAACTACAAAATCCAGCCTGGGAAGGTGGTTGTGTTCATCAAACCCACCTGCCCATACTGCAGGAAGGCCCAAGAGATCCTCAGTCAATTGCCCATCAAACAAGGGCTTCTGGAATTTGTCGATATCACAGCCACCAACCACACTAACGAGATTCAGGATTATCTGCTACAGCTCACGGGAGCAAGACGGTGAGTTTCATTTTAAATGGCTAGGGAAAGGCTTCCGGATTGCCTTGTCAGAGCGGTGCCTTTCTTTAGGATAAGGCTGGGGCTCCGTCCTTCAAGGCATCCAGAGGGCTATGCGGGAGGGAGAGGAGGGAGGGGGGAGGGCGCCTCAACAGGATCTCAGTCACTTGAATGAGCGGCGGCACTGCAGCCAAAGGTCCTTTCAGAGCAGGAAGAGGGAGTACAGCTGATGTCTGCTCTGCGGCGGGGTAAGTGGGCCCAGCAGCTTGCCGGGGAGTCCCTGGGGAATTACCTAGCGTCTTTGTTTTAAGCACTGCCAGGAAATGACAGTTTTCAGCGGACAGGGCTGTGAGGGGAAGCTGGGATGATGTTTGTTAATTTAACAGAGAATCATGTTCTTGTTAAATTACCACATCACACCTGGGGAGGGCCGGGTGTGATGTTTGTTAATTTAACAAGAGAATCATGTTCTTCATTCTTTTCTCTAGGTTTTCTTTTTTTAATTTGCTAATTCTTTCTTGTCTAATTCCTCCCCACGGGAAAAAAATCTAATACACCATTATCTGCCCCTTGTTCTAAATTAATTAGGGATGTTTCCAGGCCCTATCTTGGCTGGAGTTCTGGCCTGGGTCTTATAATGGCTGACTGTGTGATCCTGGACAAGTCAGCACCCCGGTAGTCCTCAAAGATCCCAGCTGCAAGACCAGATTAGGTGACCTCAAAGTCCCATTTGCTACGAATAGACTGTGGGACTCTCTAAAAATTGTTCTCCTCCATCTGAAAAGACTTCCCTGTCCCCAGCATCCTTGGCTTCGAGTCCTGGGCTTCAGGAGGGGATGCCTACCGCATCACCTGTATCAGTTCTGCTGCGAGGTGGGTGAGAAGTGTCCCACCAGCTCAGCTAAGTTCCCTTTTAGGATGCACATTCTACAGCGTAGTGTTGGCCCGAGCATACATCCTACTTCAGTTTAGTTTGACTTACAAGGTTGTCTCTGGGTTCTGAGTATAAAGCATGGGAGGTTGTTTTCCCCTTCTCTCTAATAAGAAGTCAGCATTTTGGTGCAGTGGGGCTTAGTGTGCTACTCTATTGCTGTGTGCTGAGGTCCTAGAGCAGATACAGTGACGAGAGGCTCTTGCTGCCTAATGGGACCACTAGCTGCATAGGATGCCCAGGCCGAAGAGAAACGTAAAGCGCAGTGCACACACTACCATGGGCCCCACTGCGGCTGCCACCCTGAGGACCTTTTAGCCAAACTTTGCTACACATTAGGATTACCCAGAGTGCTTTTAAAACAGTCCTTATGCCCAAGTTATGCCCCTCAATAACTAAATCACAATATCGGAGGTGGAAGCCAAGCATTCGTGTTTTTTTTGAGACAGAGTTTCACTCTTGTTGCCCAGACTGGAGGGCAATGGCGCAATCCTGGCTCACTGCAACCTCTGCTTCCTTGGTTCAAGTGATTCTCCTGCCTCAGCTACCGGAGTAGCTGGGATTACAGGCACATGCCACCACGCCCAGCTAATTTTTAGTAGACAATCGGGTTTCACTATGTTGGCCAGGCTTGGCTGGAACTCCTGGCCTCAAGTAATCCACCCATTTCGGCTTCAGAAAGTGCTGGGATTACAGGCGTGTGAGCCACCACACCCAGCTAGCATTACTATTTGGAAAGATCCCTAGGGGATTCCAATGTGTAACAAAATTTGGGATTATTGTTCTCAGCCCAACAGCATCTGTTCTCCAGCAGGTAAAGCAAACCTCTTCATGCGTTCATTTAACAATCGTTTTTTGTTTTTTTTTTTTTTTTTGACATGTAGTTTCGCTCTTGTCTTCCAGGTTGGAGAGCAGTGGTGTGATCTCTGCTCACTGCAGCCTCCACCTCCCAGGTTCAAGCGATCAAGTAGTAGTTGGGATTACAGGCACCCACCACCACGCCCAGCTAATTTTTGTATTTTTATTAGAGATGGAGTTTCACTATGTTGGCCAAGCTGGTCTCGAACTCCTGACTTCAGGTGATCCACCCACCTCCCATCTCGGCTTCCCAAAGTGCAGCGCGTGAGCCACCACGCCTGACCAACAATTGCTTTTTCATTTCTTTATGAAGCAACATTTCTTCTAGTGATCTTTTAAGTTTATATTTTTAAGAGACAGAGTCTTGCTCTGCCACCCAGGCTGGAGTACAGTGCAATAGCTGACTGCAGCCTCAAACTCCTGGGCTCAAGTGACCCTCAGCCTCCCGTGGCTGGGACTACAGGTGTGAGCCATCATACCCAGCAAATTTTTAAAGATTTCATACAGATGGGGGTCTTATTATGTTGTCCAGGCTGATCTTGAACTCCTGGCCTCAAGCTATCTTCCCACCTTAGCCTTCCAAACTGCTGGGATTACAGAGCTGATCCACCTCAACAAGCCTGTTTTTAATTTTTTAAAAAATATTTTTCACAGCTTCTTGAATCCTGAATGAAGTCCTCCTAGGGGGAAGAACAAATCTTTTCAAAGTTGTATGTTTGATCCCCCAACAGTGAAGGGCTTGTATTCAAAGTGTCTGAAAGCTCCTGCGGTATTATTCCATAAAGTAGCTGTATCTAATAGGTAATCAGCAGGAGATGAGTATGGAAAGTTAATGCCTTCAAGCCATGTACTTGGTGAAACCTGTTTTTGTTTTGCTGTAGTTACAGCTCCTAAATTAGTGCCTTCATTTCTTTCTCCTCTAATGCACTTTTCTTTTCATAGATCTGAGTTTCTGACCGCTATCATTTCCCTTCTCTCTGAAGAACTTCTTTGGGCATTTCTTGCAAGGTGGTTCCACCTCCCGACATACTGTATTATTATTATTATTATTCAGCTGAGCAAATTGTACTATCTTAGAAATACTTTCTAAGATAAGCAAAGCTTGAGGATCTTAGAAAGTATTTCTCCTTCACATTTGAATGATGATTTTGCTAGATGCAACAAATATTTTTAAGCATCTACTATGTACCAGGCACTTTTCAGGACAGTGGGGGAAAAAAGTCTGCCTTTTCTCCCATGAAAAAAAAACCTTCTGCCTTTGTTGAACCTATATTCTAGTGGGGGAGACAAATACAATAATAATACAAATTATTTGCGCAGCTGAATAATACAGTATGTTGGGAGGTGGGAATGGCGTGTGCTATGAGGAAAAGCAGGAAAGCAAGGTAGAGAGGAGGCAGCAGGACCGAGTTTTACATGGAGCCTTTGGGTCTCACTGAGAAGGGAAGATTCAAGCAAATATCTACAGGAGCTGAGGGAGATGGGCTTACACAATTTATGAGTAGAGTGAATGTAAAGGTCTTTTGGAATAGTAAGGAGGCCGGTATGCGTTGGAACGGCTGAGGCCCGTAGGAGAGTTAGTGGAGGTGAGATCTGAGCACTAATGGGAGCTTGGAAGAACTGACTGGTACTCAGTGTGAGATGAGATGCCCCTGGTGGGTGCTCAGCGGAGGAGTCACTTGATCTGACTCTGCTTTGAAAGGGTCACTTGGCAGCTGTGGGGGAGAAGAGACAGTAGGGCAGGGGTGAAGGTTGAAGCTAGGAGACGTTGGGAGGCTATAGCAGCTATTCAGGTCACAAATGAAGGTGGCTTGTGCCAGGGAGCATTGATAAATCGCTTTGAGTAGTTGTATTTGAGTAACTCTAACGTGCAGGAGATGCCGCCTGGCTGAGGCTGGGGGAACCTACTCCAGGAGAGTAACAGCCACAGGATTACCAAACTCGTTTTGGGGGTGGCAGTTCTTTCCTCTCCTTGCTATTAGTGGACTCTCAGTTTCTCTAAGCAGGTTGAGACGGGAAGGGACAGGAGGAGAGGCAGCACAGGGTATTTCCTCTTTGCTCAGCTGAATCAACAGTGCCTCTTATATGCTTCTGTTTCACTGCCACGGCCTCACACGCCGTCCTGTACAGCCTGCAGCTCAGCTCCCTTTAGGGGTGCCATTCACTGATATGATTTAAGGCAGTTTTGCGGTTGTCCAGACTAAAGGATGGGTGTGAAGGTAAAGGAGCCTTTTGCTTCTTTACCAAACACTGAGCACAAAACTCCATTCTGGGGGCAGTCTGGTGACATTTCAGGGCCGTCTCAGGAGGCTGGGGGCACAGCTCCAGGGCTGTGGGTTTTCAAAGCCTTGGTTATCCTGTTAGAGCACAGGAAGTAGCCATGGAAATGTGTAAGATTTATTTTTAATTTTTAGATTTTACTTTTAAAGCCTACCCCCACCCAGACCCCCTTTGTAATAAAAGTACTGTAAGAACTTTATCCACAGTAATTAAGCTCCTTTTCTCATCTGCCTCACTCTTTGGACAATTTGCTCAAATTATTATGCTCTCTGAGAAGAGCCCAAAGCTTTAAAAAATAGTCTCATTGATTTGTGCCTCCACCTCTCCCTTCCCTTCGGTGTGTTCCTGGCACTCAGGGGAGGCCCGCTGGCTCTGATGACGTGGTGACCTCCATGGTGCTTGTCTCATCACTGCCAGGCAGCCTTGGTGGAACACCCTTGGCCTGGAAATTCAGCCATGTTGAGGGGATTTCCTCCTCCCTCAAGAGTCTAAAAGCCCTCTGGAATTCTGGAATGTGTCTGCTCCTAGCAGCAGGGAGGAAGCTTGTACTAGAGAGAGAAACCTATTCAGCAGGTGTCATGACTATGGCTTGGCGTGGGTGACCCACCCACATTCAGGGTGATTTAACCATCTTATGATGGAACAGTGATAAAGGAGACTCAAATACCACTACGCCCACCTGGTTGAGGACAGGGCTCACCTGTGTTGTTTTGTTTGTTTTGCTCTGTCACCCAGGTGTGAGTACAATGGCACCATCACAGCTTACTGCAGCCTTGACCTCCTGAGTCAAAGCAATCCTTCCACTTCAGCTTCCTGAGTAGCTGGGACTACAGGCATGCACCACCATGCCTGGCTAATTTTTGTATTTTTTTGTAGAGACAGGGTTTCACTATGTTGCCTAGGCTGGTCTTGAACTCCTGGACTCAAGTGACCCTCTCAACCTCAGCCTCCCAAAGTGTTAGGATTATAATCGTGAGCCACCATGCCTGGCCCTCACCTGTGTTTTCACAACATAGAGAGATAATTGTATTTAATAAACCATGGACTTGAAAAGTCAGAGACCTAATGCAATTACTTTTCCAGCTGTATTTAGAAATGAACTCCTTCCTTCCTGATTGCTGTGGCCCAGTTTACAATCTTAGGTGTGGTCTCTGATGCAGAGAAAGCAGAGTTCAATCTGGGTGGTCTGACACTAGCCAATCAGAATTCTGCCTCTGAAACATGTTTCTGTAGAGTGAAATTTTTAGATCCCTTTGACAAGTTGGACAAGCTCATGCATAGCATACTCAACTTGAAAACTCTTATAGCTTAAAAGCACTCTTGCGTTAATAATGTTACCTCTTATAACAGTAAGGAAGTCCTGCCCTGTAAGCATATACATGAGCAGGTTGTAAAGTGATTTGAAAAGTTTGGAATCACAGGAAACATTTAGTGAAGGATAGAAATGTTCTTTCTAATCTTCTAGTAATGTCCTGGGTCGTGTGCTTTTTTAGGTGCCTCGAGTCTTTATCGGTAAGGATTGCATAGGTGGATGCAGTGATCTAGTCAGTATGCAACAGAGCGGGGGAGCTGCTGACGCGGCTAAAGCAGATTGGAGCTCTGCAGTAACCACAGGTGAGTGGCAGGTGAGTTGCTGGGCCGGGAACATGGGAGACCGTGGAATTCTTCTGCCATGGTTTGTTATACTGTAGGACAGCATTCCAGCTAGGGAAAGAATGATTTGGGGTGGGTCGAGGAACTGCGATGTTAATCGCTTATGAATTTCACACTTTACAAAGAGATTGTGTCAATGGGAGAAATCCTTTCACGCAACCTTCATTTAGCAAATGTTTATTGAGCATGTGCCAGATGCATGGGAATATAATGAGGCATAAAATAACCTGGAACTTACATTCTAGAGAGGTAGACAGATCAAACAAGTAAATCCTGAAATAGAATAGAATAGATGTCAGGGGGTCAGGAGAAAATTGAGCTAACGTGGTAAGGAAGGGCCTTTCTCAGGAAGGGTTGAGCTGAGACCTAGTTGACAAGGAGACCGCTATGTAGAGATGAAGCAGAAGAGCTTTTCAGGTGGAGGGGAACAGCAAGTGCAAAGGCTCCGAGGTGGCAGCAGGTAAGGGATGTTTGTGGAACAGAAGGAAAGCAAGACTAGAGTGAGTGAAGTGCAGTGAGAAGGAAGAATAGTGGGAAATGTGGGCAGGGGCCAGAGCACCCAGGCGATGGTAAGCAATTTGGATTTGTTCTAAATGCAATGTGAAACTGATATCATTTTGGCTTTACCTGTGTTCACTTGGCAAATCAACTCTTATTTAATTGGCTTCCCAAAAGCCAAAACAAAAGTTTTCTAAAATCAGTAACCTAAAGATCTTTGGCTCAGTAGAAAACCACAGGGTAATGAACATTTTAGAAAGGAATCATGATGGTTTTGGAATCTGAGCTTCCTCCCTCCCCGAGATCCTCAGCACAGCTAGTGCTAGCTAGCCCCCAAGCAGGCTGATTCAGAGACCTGTACACAGAGATGCAAGCGCTGCTTTAGTTGAGGGAGAAATGAACGGTTCTTTAACCAACATGTTCTTGGAGGGATATCTATTGCCTGCTAATCAGTAACTCATCTCTTGGTCAATGAGTATATGTAATTTGTGATGGTTACTCCGCATAGCAACAGAAGGAGGAAAAAGGTCTGAAAAAATACAACTGAGTTCCCTGAAATGAGATAGTCAGTGCTATAAATCTCATAATTCTACAACATCATCACAGCAGGTGAACCCTATGTCTGAATTCACTTCCTGGCCTTACCACCAGTACTAAAGGCCCTCAAAACCAATTAATGGTGTTACCAAAGGTTTCCTATTCTAGGACACGTTTAGCAATTTAGGCTTAGATTACGAATGGAAGAAGATGGGAAATGTCATTTCTCCAACTACTTCTATTTTGGTGTGGGCATTAGAGTTCCCCATATTCAGAAAGTCTCCTTACTTGCATTTGGCCTTTTCCTTCAGCGTTCTATGCTGTCAGTGTTTTACTTGGCAGCTGCATCTCAGGGCCGTCTGCAACAGTGTGTGTTCAAATGGCAGGAGTAAGTGTTCTGGTAATGAGAGAAAGGAAGGATTTTGCCTTACAAGGAGATATCCCATTCTTTCTTTCCTGGCAGAGCAGGTCCCACGCTGACGTCCCCTCCTCAAGAGCTGGATGGCATTTCCTGGTGGATGAATTTGGGAGCACAAACGCTTTTCTTCTTCGGTTCAGTATTTAACAGTGGATCAACTTGCTCTTAACCACAGTGCCAAGAAGGCTGACAGGCCATCTTCGTTTTCTTCTAGATGCACTCTTTGGTTTTCAGAAGACTGTGACAGGTTCTGGGCTAGGATTCATTCACTGACCCTCAATTGTTCTTTCTCTTGGGCACCAATTTCTTTCTTTTTTTTTTTTTTTTTTTGAGATGGAGTCTTGCTCTGTCACCCAGGCTGTAGTGCAGTGGCACTCTGCTCACAGCATCCTCCACCACCCAGGTTTAAGCAATTCCCCCTGCCTCAGCCTCCTGAGTAGCTGAGACTACAGGCGCGTGCCACCACGCCCGGCTAATTTTTTTGTATTTTGGTAGAGATGGGGTTTCACCATGTTGGCCAGGATGGTTTTGGTCTCCTGACCTCGTGATCCGCCTGCCTCAGCCTCCCAAAGTGATGGGATTACAGGCATGAGCCACCGTGCCTGGCCTGGCACACATTTCTTACTGTTCTCCATGTGTCGGCATGCCAGTGTTTTTCAACTATGTTTATCCAGACTCCTTCTCCACAATGAGGAATCCATAGTTGGTTTTCTGCTACTGCCCATTAGCTGAAATCATTTCACTGCTTGACTTTATGGATTTTGTGTTATGAAATCAGTGAGTATTTTGAATGTGTTCATTCAAACTGCATGCAACTCTCTGCTCAACCCCACCCCATCCCATCCTACCTTTAGAGTCACTGCTCTGGACCAGTGTTCTCCAGCTTGTCCTCTCACAGATCTCATAGGAAATGATCTCAGGACCCAGTTGGAGAAATCACATGAAAAGTTAAGCATAGTTGGTCTTGGTGTCACATGGATCAGAGGCACAAGTGCAGAAGCTGTGAGCATGTAGAACACGCTGTTATTTAAGCTGGCCATCCGGACAATCCTGAACACTGTGTATCTATTTAATTTAGAGTACCAGCAAAAATTAAAGCAAAAGTGTAAAACATTTGAGAAAATTTACAGCTCCCTACCCCAAGAATATATCTGTGAAAAGAGCCCCACACACTTTGAAAACTGAAGACTCCCTTATCATGAAGTTGCCCGTTCTAGAATTGTAAGATTGTTAATTCCCTTCTTCAGTCCCTCGTGAGAACACTTATTTCTTTTCTAATAAAAAAAATACCTATAGATGACTCAGTGATTTTTGTCCAATTTGTTTCCATGTTCTTCTCAAGACATTAAGGAATGTTACGTGAAATACACTGACTTAAAACTGTGTCTGTGTTTAACCCTGCCACTGTAAATAAAGACATGTGCTGCTGTCATTCACTGAGTACAAATGGTTGATATAATTTTAAAATTTCATATTGAAATGCCAGCTCCAGCTTACTGAATAATGCTTAGGGTTTAATAATAGTCTATACAGCCATTAAAAACGATGAGTTCACGTCCTTTGTAGGGACATGGATGAATCTGGAAACCATCATTCTCAGCAAACTGACACAAGAACAGAAAATCAAACACTGCACGTTCTCACTCATAGGTGGGTGTTGAACAATGAGAACACATGGACACAGGGAGGGGAGCATCACACACTGGGGTCAGTTGGGGGGGGCTAGGGGAGGGACAGCGGGGGAGTAGGGAGTTAGGGAGGGATAACATGGGGAAAAAATGCCAGATATAGGTGATGGGGATGGAGGCAGCAAACCACATTGCCATGTATGTACCTATGCAACAATCCTGCATGATCTGCACATGCACCCCAGAACCTAAAGTGCAATAAAATATATTTAAAAAATAATCTTTTTCATTTCATATTCTTTTTTCCATTTCCCACTTAAGGCACTTGTACCTCTCGTTTCTTTCTTTCGTGGGCCCTAACCACTCCCTTCAACCAGGATTGCTATGGATGATTGTTCGTGTTGCACACTGCACAATATGAATGCCACCCTGGAGGTTACAGTGCCTGATCCATGCTGGACCACTTGCCTGCCCTTTCACACTTCTTTGTCTGTGTTCATGGTGTTTCTTTCTCCTGAGATGCCTTTTCTTCTCCTTTGTTTTACTTTGAAATTCCTCCTTGTTCAAGGCCTGATTTACAGACTCTTTCTCCTATATTTTCTCTTTCCTCTCATGGCCTTTTGGCTAAAAATCATCGTTCCCTCTTCTGGAATCCAAAAACACTGTGCATGTAGATACTCTTCAGCTCTTATCAGGCTATGTTGTAGTTAATCATCTGTATTGGTCTCTTGCCAAATCCAGAATTACCCAAAGGGAAGAACCTAGACTTAACTATGGAAACCAAGTTCCCAGCATAGAAGAGCTATTTTATCAAAGCAATGTATGCATATGGTTTAAAAAGCCAAATAGTACTAAAAGTCTTTCCTGCTCTACCTGCCTCAAACCCAGATCCTGATAAAGGTCCTGATAAAGTAGCTTATAGGGTCATGTGCCCCTCCCAAGAGTATTCCCTTTCTCCATCCCTCCATAGAGGTAAATATGAGATCATTTTTGTTGTAGTCATTCCGATACTTTATAGTTTTACTCCTTATAATATCTCTAAGCAATACACTTTTGAAAAACAATAACACCAACCCAGCTGTGTAAGAAAAGGGCGCTATCACAGTTAGGCAAACAATCCCAAGAAGGGATAAACTGAACACTGACTCTGAGTTATAGACTGGCTTCAGCATCCCTTGCAAGTTTTCCAGAGCCCCTTCTGGGGAAGCAAAAGTGGTGCTGAGTGAGTCCTTGGAAACACAGGGCATCCCATGATCAGGGAGGCTATTGTGTGAACCAAGCACAGGGTGTCCCCCCGGAAAGATGGTCAGTGGCAGACGGCTGCTCTGCATTTGCTGCTTCTAAGCTCAGCGTGGCTCCGCCCCCAGCTTTCAGGAGGCGGTCAACACACACCCACACCACCTCAGCTGGCTAGCTGTGTAGCAAACAACAGAAATGTCATCAGCAGCAGGCATGCCAAGTACAGGTAAGGATCTGCTTCAGGCCCATTTCAGCTTTCTGTCCTCAAGTTAAAACAAAACTATACAACAACAGAGAGCCCTCAACATGGAAAATTAGACTGCTCCCATCTGGTCTGGTGCCCTCTGTCCCTAAAGCAGACGGAGTTCTCTATCTGGGATCTCCCTTCACTGTCATTCTGGGGATTCCTTTTGTCTCTCCTATGTTGGATCTCCTCTTCCCTGTGACCCACATGTATGCTAGGCTGCTATAACAAAGAAGTAATGCTTAATAGAGGCATCTTTATCAAAACAGTCCAGAGGCAGGCAGGTGGCATATGTACCACTTTTGCTGACATCCCATTGGCCAGAACTTAGTGTCATAGCCCCACCAGCTGCAGGGCAGGCTAGGCAGAAGGGCCCCTGCCTAGGAAGCCTCTTGCCCAACTAAAACTCACCAAAACTCTATAGGAGTTTTGTAGTCTATAGGAGGTAGGAGATTTATACCAAAAGAAGGGGAGAATGACGATGGAAAGAAAATTAACAGAGTCTTTCTCTTTTTTTATTCTTTTTCCTCTGAATCCCAATGTTTTTTCTCTGTTTTACATTTGAAAGCCTTCCCAAATGTCTGGAGATCTGACTAACTGTAAATATTTAAAGAACGCGGCACTAAAAAACTGATTGGAAGACTTGTGTGCATAGATTAGGCTTGCCAACTGAGAGCTTCACCATAGATAGAGTCTTTGTTCAAATGCCACCTTCTCAGCAAGGGCTCCCCCATTCCCCCACCTAAAACTTACACCCTCCCTTCCACTCTCACTTAGCATTCCCTATCCCTATTTTTGATTTAGTTTTCTCTATAGCATTTATCTTTTTTTTTTTTTTTGAGATGGAGGTCTTAATCTGTCATCCAGGCTGTAGTGCAGTGTTGTGATCTCAGCTCACTGCAACCTCTGCCTCCTGGGTTCAAGCGATCCTCCCACACTCAAGCGATCCTCCCACCTCAGCCTCCAGAGTAGCTGGGACCACAGATGCGCGCTCCACGGAGGCTCACCTAATTATTTGTATTTTTGGTAGAGACGGGGTTTCATCTTGTTTCCCAGGCTGGTCTCAAACTCCTAAGCTCAAGTGATCTGCCTGCCTTGGCTTCCCAAAGTGCTGGGATTACAGGTGTGAGCAACCACACCCGGTCTATCTTTTAATATATTGTACAGTTTAGTTTACAGTCTCTTCACTATTAGAATATAACTGCCTTGAGGTCAGGGATTGGTGTCTATTTTATTTACTGCTGTATCTGCAGCATCAAGACTGCTTGGCAGATAGTAAGCACTTGATAAATACCTGTTGAGTGAACAAATTGAAAATGAACAGGTGTGGATCTGGCTGTCTCACTGGGAGATCCCCAAATAGTTGGGTCCTAGACACCTTTTCTTTTGAGCCATTTCGTCTCTTCAGCATCACAGCTGAAGGACTGGGCCTCCTCAGAGTTCTGGCTGCCAAGCAGGGAAAAGGGACGTGGCAGCTCCCTGGCCGATGTGCAGACTCTCATGTAACTTCCTGTTTTCTGCTCTGCTCCTTGCTGAGTAATTCTGTGTGATATGCAAGGATAGGAAGAATGATCTTTCAAAGAACATGGAGAGATTGTCACTAGGGGCTGGCAGAAAAAAAAAAAACAATAAAAATAACCAACCAAAAAATTTACAGCCAAAGCTCTACTCTTTCTGTTTACCGAAGAAAGCAAGGGATCCAATCTCCTGTGAATGTTGCTGATTTTAATAACAAGCTTCTCTGCTTCCTCCAGCCTGGCTCCTTGGGCTGGACTCCTGACAGCCATTTCTTCCAATTCAAGTCTGTCCAAAGATGCCCCTTAAGGAGGAAGAACTGCCAGCGGTGGTAAATGGATCTGCGTGGCCCAGACCACACTATTTAGATCCCCCAGTGAGTATTATTAGGTCGTTATCTTGACGTTCGGTTGCCAGAGAAAGCCATGCTCCCTAATTTACTACGCCATAATAATTATTCACAGGTCATGGGAAATATTGTAATAAACTGGGCTTCTGAGATAGTTTACTTAGAATTTTCTTCTTGTATTAATAGCAGTCTTCCTATCAAATACACTGAACGTTTGAAGGGGCAGAATTTAATCTTGATTATAAGGGGAAGAGAATTCTGGCCTGGTCCCTTTAAGCACAAGTGATATTTAACTATCGGTCTGTATTTATGCACAAGTTTATACTTCACCATGTTGGCCAGGGTGGTCTCAAACTCCTGCCCTCAAGTGATCTGCCTGCCTCGGCCTTCCAAACTGCTGGGATGACAGGCGTGAGCCACCACGCCCAGCCCTTTTCCAATATTTTAATAAAGGTAAACAGCTGATTTACCCAGTTAGAAGCTTTTCCTGGTTTATTTTCTTGTATGGCGGCAGCAGCAAGGAATACAATATAAACTCAGTTCGAGGATAACTGCCATATACATATAATTATCTATTCAAAATACTTAATTTACTTTTTTTTTTAAAAAAAAGCTTCCCAGCATTTAGAGTAGCTTTTTACCCATTCTGCTTTCTCAGTTGATGGCAAAAAGCACACCCAGTATATGTGGAGAGGCTGTCGTCTGCCTCATCTTTTACTACGGCAAAAAAAGAGGCTCCACAAGCTTGGAAATGTTGAAAACTACTGCCCTGAACCAAAGAAGTGGCTGACGGTGGTGGTTCTGAGATTTCCTACTTACAGAAAATCTAGTAAATCGCTGCCATGTGAGAGTAGTACCAATAGTGGTCATTCTTACCAAGGTCAGTGTGCAAGGAAATCTTCAGCAGTCTTTCCCCGGGCATTTAAAGAGGCTATATACAGCACTTGGGGAGACCAAGGAAGGTGGATCGCTTGGGGTCAGGAATTTCAAGACAAGCCTGGCTAACATGGCAAAAACCCATCTCTACTAAAAATACAAAAATTACCCAGGCGTGGTGGCGCATGCCTGTAATCCTAGCTACTCTGAGCTCAGAGTCTCCAGAGTAGCTGCTTCAGAATACTGAGTCCACGGCACATCAGCAAATGTTACATGAAGAAATGGGTTCCATGAGTTTGGAAATGCTGGGCTATACAATGTGCTGGCCTGCAGGACTGGTGCTCATTTTGAGAGTCTATGCCTTTTATCTGATAAACTTTAAAAACGGATACTCTTAGCCTCACTAAACCCCACAAGCTTATAAAATATTCACCTCTTTCCCTTTGCTGAGATATGAGAGAAGGGTAACAGAGGATGGATAGTGAGAAAGCAGCCTCTCTGACAGGTACCTCCAGCTGAGAGGGATGAAGAGGGCATGAGTCATGTGGAGTCATGCAGCAGGTGAGCTCAACCAGGGCTCCTAACTCAGTCTTACCCTTGAAACCCTCTGGAAGTACCGTGATATTAGTATCTGCACTATGTTAGAAGTAGATGTTTCAGTTGGGCGCACTGACTCACGCCTGTAATCCAAGCACTTTGCAAGGCCGAGGCAGGAGAATCACTTGATGTCAGGAGTTCTAGACTACCCTGGGCAACATGGTGAAACTCCTGTCTCTACTAAAAATATGAGAATGAGTCAGGCATGGTGGTATGTGCCGGTAGTCCCAGCTCCTCGAGAGGCTGAGGCAGGAGAATCGCTTGAACCTGGGAGGCAGAGGTCACAGTGAGCAAAGAGCAGAGATTGCGCCACTGCACTCCAGCCTGGGCGACAGAGTGAGACTCCACCGCGAACAGACAAACAAACAAAAAAGTAGATGTTTCATTTGTCCCGGACGCTAGCAGAAGAGCGAGCTTGGTAAATTTACTTAGGAGACATTCACACAGGCTTGTGAAGACTGCTGGGCTGGAAGCTTGACCTTGGAACTTGCCAGAGCCTTTAATATGTTAACGTGCATTGTGGATTTCCAAAGTAGGGACTAAGTATGCATTATAGATCAAAGTTTTCACCTGTCTTTTTTTTTTTTTCCAAGAAGCACCTCTGTCAAATTCATTTTAAGGGTTACAAACACTGGAAATGCTGATTTATTGCCCTGTCACTTCTCTCCCCTTTGCCTCTCTCACTTGCTCTTCCACAGTTAACAGCATTTCATGCAAGGGATGCTCTTATGGTCTGAATGTTTCCATCCCTCCAGAATTCATATGTGAAAATCCTAACCGCTGAGGTGATGGTATTAGAAAGTGGGGCCTTATGGGAGGTGATTAGGTCATAAGGGTGGAGCCCTCATGAATGGGATTAGTGCCTTTTAAAGAGGTCCTAGAAGGCTAGCTGATCCTTCCACCATGTGAGGACACAGTAAGAAGGCACCATCTATAAGCCAGGAAATGGGTTCTCTTCAGACACTGAAGCAGCCAGGAGCTTGGTCTTGGACTTCCCAGCCTTCAGAACTATGAGAAATGTATTTCTGTTGTTTAGAGGCTACCCCGGTCTATGGTATTTTGTTATAATAGCCCCAACAGCCTAAGACAGATGCTGAATGGGTGCCTCATGTCAACATTTGGCATTTCTTCTATGTCAGCATTCTGTAACTTATTCACACTTTCAGCTGATAACCTGGCATAAGTCCCAAGTTTCTCAATAATGACACAAAGCCCATCAAGTCTTCATCTGCTGGTTCAATTCAAGCATCATTATAATCCAAAGTCTGTGCCAAGAGCTGTTAGAGCTGATTTATCGAGAGTCCCAAGCATCGGCAACTATATACATGGCATCCTTAAGATTGAACTCTTCTGGAAAGTCATAAATTCTAGGACTCTGTTAACTGCAGCCAGCAAACCATTAGCAAAAGCAAATGCAAAAAGATGTACTTGCTTGTCATGGATTGTAGAATTCTGTGGTCACGGTGGTCAGTGGTCACGGTGAGTAATCATAAGAAGGTGTGAGAAGCATTTGCCCAGAAACAAATTTTTTCTATTTTTATCCAGTTTTGGTGGCTTTGCTTTGAACGGATGTCACCGGTCTACAGGGGTTACGGAACCAGTCAGAACACATTTTTCTAGCTACCTATACTTTTCTTCCTCCCTTCCTTCTCTCCTGCCCTCCCTTCCTCCTTTCTTTCTTTTCTCTCTTCTCTCTTTCTTTCTTCTGTTTTCTACAACTTTATTGAAGTATATTTTCTTCAATGAGAGTATGTTTAAGCTGCTCAGCTCCTGACAGGAACTGGTCCTAGAATCTAAAATTCCTGCTCCTTTCATGGTTTAGGAGACACGTGGACTGAATTCAAATCTTGGTTAGACGATTTCCCAACTGTGTGACTATAGGTAAGCAAATCTCAAATCTCTCTAGTTTGGCTTCTTATTATCAGAATTAAAGACGATGAAAATTAAATTAACTAATTACATTAAAATTAAAGATGATTAACAGAGAAACCTCACTCTGGCTTCCAAAGGCTGAAAGGGCCCTACAACCAGCTCTCCATTTTCCCCAGCCACTTCCTACCTATAAAAAGCATGGTGCTTTTTCCTATTACCTGTTTTGGGTCACATCAAATATTAACCACAGGGTTGGTGTGTTAACAAGTCACAGCATTCGAAGAATCCTAATCAGCTCAGACTTTGGAATAGTTTCCTCGGAGGTGGGTGGGAAGGAAAGTAGGGAGGGAGGATGACCTTAATGACTCCTTGACCTTGAAGTCAGCCTTGCAAGTCAACTAAAAGAATGTGTCTCCCGGTAACATGCCTAGTCTCCCTCACATGGCCCAAAAACAGCAGTAAAACAGCATCCTCAAAGGAGGGCATTGACTTCAGTGTTTGCTGGATTACTGTACATTTTTCTTAGAATGCTTACAGAGGCTGTTTGCTAATCGGTAGAGTATGTGAGCTTTGGAGTCAGGTCCCGGTTCTTTCCAGATCTCCCACTTATTAACCATGTGGCCTTAGGCTGTTATGTGCTCATTTTAGAACAGAGATACTGACAGCCCGTGGTCACTGGACTGCTGGGACAATAAAATGATAGCGATAAATGAGAGTGGTTGTACTTACGGAGTGCTGACTCTATGCAAGGCACTGGTTTCAGCACTTTATGTGTATGAACTCATTTACTCCCTCCCAGTGACGCTATGGGGTTAGCAGTCCATTAGCTGCATGTTATAAATGAGCGGATAAAGTCCAGAGAGAGGTCACTTTATCTGTCTGAGGTCACACAGTAAGGGGTGGAGCTGGGATGTGAATCAGCCTGCACAGTCTGGCTTCACATGCTCATGCCACCAGACCACTTTCCTGTGCTGTATTAGCTCTTCTAAAGGGAATCATGTATGCAGAATATCTGGCCCTCAGCAAGAGCACAATAAATGGTGATACTGAAATAATAAATGACACTTCCATTTCCTCAGGCCTCACCAGCTTATAGACGTCATATAAACACCTCTTGCCTGCTCCAAAACCAGGCCCCAACGTCTCCTGAGGTTATTCCTGGGGTGTCTCCCGTGGACCTCCTGTCCTTCCACACTTGCCCCTCTCTGAGGTCCTGCCTGTGAGGTCCCTCGAGGTGGCGCCTCACCCTGCCACTGATGTTGGCATCCCCTAGGCCTCTCCCCTGAGCCCTCTGACCAAGCTCCCTGGGCCCCAAGCACAAATGGGTATCTGGGCCCAAACAGTCACTACCATCCACTTGGAGACTGGTGACTTTGTGTTCCATGCTAACTGTGTTCTGTTACATTCAACAGACATTTCCTAAGCAACTATTATACTTTGGAGAGAGTGCTAGAAGACATACAAAAATAAAGGAAGAGCTAATGGTAGTCCAATTTCCTTGGATATCTGAGCAAATGACATTTGTGAACAACAAACAAAAAACAAAGTAAGTTACAAGCAACAAGTATGTTTACAAGGACAGCCTCTAGCAGCATAGGCCACCCAGTAGGGCCACCCAATACCTACTAATACTAAGGTGCTATACAAGATCAGTCTTTATCACATTCATTAAACTTGTGAGGGGCAGGCTGGGCTCAGTGGCTCACACCTGTAATCCCAGCACTTTGGGAGGCCGAGGCAGGTGGATCACTTGAGGTCAGGAGTTCAAGACCAGGCTGGCCAACATGGTGAAACTCTGTCTCTACTAAAATTACACAAATTGCCTGGCGTGATGGCAGGTGCCTCTAATCCCAGCTACTCGGGAGACTGAGGCAAGAGTAATCGCTTGAACCTGGAAGGTGGAGGCTGAAGTGAATGGAGATCACCTGGGCAATGGAGTGAGACTCCGTCTCAAAACAAACAAACAAAAATTGTGCGGGTTATAAAAAGAGAAAGTTTTGTTGGTGGTGGTGGTGGTGGTGTGCAGCTTAGAAAAATGCCCAAGCATACTTGATAGCACCTATTAGCTTTCGTTCATGATAGTCTCTATATCTGGGTTCTTGCTAAGGATTTTCTTAACTTTTGCTTTCTGTCTAGTCAAAGAAAGCATTTTAACCTTGCCTGGGCACTGTAGCATTGCAATGAGCCTTCCTACTCATTACGAGGGGTTCTAGCAGGTGGCCTCTCAGGGATTTTGGTATGTAGTTACCTTAAACCAGAATGGTTTTATTGCCTGTGAGGCCATTCATTCCTCAGAGGAAGTCACTAAATTTAGAAAACCAGCCCTACTCCTCTTCCAACCAATGGGAGAAGCCCCAGGAACAATGGTGTGTTCAGTGACCCCGGCTTGGCAGTGGGGGAGGGAATTAGACAAGAACTTTCAAGAAAAATGAAAATTGCCTACAAAGATTTTAATTTTATGGAAACTGAAATGGAGGATGTTGCATTTTTCCTCAGCTTTAAATTTATGAAAAGTAAAGGCGAAAGTGAGATGTTTCCACTTGGGAGGAGGAAAGAAAAAGCACTCCCAAGTTCCAAGCCAGCCTGCCCGAGGACAGTGGTTACTCAGTAACTCTGTTTAGAACTGGCTTAGCCAAATTTGGTGTTACAAGGCCCTTGGGCTTAAAAAGATTATTTATTTATGATTGTGCTCCAATATTTCCTCTCATTCTTACAAGGCAGCTGCATATTTTTTAAAAATCAGAAAGTAACAAAAAGGTAGACAACTCAGGTAAAAAAATATATCCTGAGACAGTAGAAAATTCTATCATTGTAAACAAAAAATATTGAGAACAAATTTCCTGTTTAAAGTGCCTTGAAAATTCACATAAGACTGTTTCTAAGTTTTTTCGGAATTTAATTTTACATTAACTCTGATAGGGCTCTGACGACTGGAGGAACACCAGGGTTCTGGTCTCGAGCTGATAGGATTAATGACATGGCCACACGTGGAGTGGTTTTAAGGAGTGAAAAGTTTAATAGGCAAGAAGAAGGAAGGAAGAAGAAAATAGCTCCTCAGTACAGAGAGAGGGGAATTCGAACAAAGAGAAAACCCTGTGTGCTTATATTTGGATGCTGAAGGAGGTGGTGTCTGGTTTGCATAGGGTCCAGGGGATTGGTTTGACCAGATGTGTCATTTACCTAGCCAGAAAAAAACCTGGCCCTCCCACCTTAGCCCTTTAGTATGCAAATGTAGGTCACCATGATGTTCTGAGCCCATGGTGTTATCTGGAGGTGGCCATGGCATTTGGTACACTTGGTGACCAGGAAAAGATGGCGGGGATCGCCATTTTAAGGGCCTGCATTGGCATATCGAAGCTTGCTGGCCCAGCCCTTCAAGCCACCTTTTCTGTTAGGAAAGAGATGGCTCAGAGGTTCTTATTACCGGAAAAATTCCGCCGAGAACTTTTACTCTTACTATCTGCCTAAAAATTATTTCTTAAATAGCTCCTGTATCAACTCCATAAGAATTCATAGCCCTAGGTCACTGATTGGTCCAAAGGGTCAAGGACTCAGCGCTCAGTAAAGGTCCAGGGAAACCCTGAGCAGGAGAGATTATAAGGTCAACAAAATGTGAAGGGAGGGCAGAGGGCTAATGCGAGGTCCTGAGAAGGTCTAGGTCAGCCCCCAGCTCCCACCCACCTCCCCACAAAGAGAGATCATTTTGGGAGGCGGTAGCTGCTAGGCTGCCCTAGGCCTCAGGGAAGTCTGGTCTTTTGGCCAAATGATTGTGAAACAGATTTGGAAAAATGGGGGTAGAGTGGTGGAACTGTAAAAAACGATCAGGGAGAATGAAGGAGCTTGGGGTCTAGAGGTTAAATGTCACGCCGGCGGTGGAAGGGCAAGGGAAGCCCCTGTGGGCTGGAGCAGAGAGTGGAGGAGGAGGAATGGCCTGGAGGAGCTGGGTGATACTCCAGACCTGAGAACTGGAATGGATTGTCCCATGGGTTCTCAAAGCATGATCTGCAGACCAGCAGCATAAGCATTGCCTAGGTACTTCTTATAAATGAAATTCTCAGATCCCACCCCAGATGGACAAATCAGAACTCTGCAACTGAGGCCCAGCATTCTGTTTCTGGCTTTTCAAACTTCAGTTTTATTTTTTAGAGACAAGGTATTGCTGTGTCGCTCAGGCTGTACTCAAACTCCCAGGCTCAAACAATCCTTCACCTCAGCCTCCAAAGTAACTGGGCCTATAGGCACATTCCATCACACCCAGCCCCTGTTTTAATTCGCCTCTCAGGGGATTTTGATGACTACTACAGTTTGAGAACAACTTGTTTAACAAAATGCTGTGTTTCAGGTACTGAGACCCCACAAAGCAATTCATGAAACCAACTGTTTACTGGCCTGACTGAGCTGCTGTAACAAATTATTACAAACACAGTAGCTTAAAACAATGCAGACTTATTCTCTTTACAGCTTTGGAGGTCAGAAGTCCAAAACCAGAATGACTGGGCTAAAGTCCACGTCTCAGCAAGGCTGGTTCCTTCTGGAGGCAGTGAGGGGAGACTCCATCCCTTCGCCATTTCTGGCTTCTAGAACCCATCTTTATTCCTTGGCTTGGGCCCCTTTCTCTGTCTTCAAAGGGCAGCCACTTCAAATCTCTCGCCATCACATTTCCTTTTCCCCTAATGCTCATCCTACTGCCAGCCTTCTATAAAGGCCCTCATGATTACAGTGATTAAAATGAACCCTCTCGGAACAATCTCTGTATCTCAAGATCCTTAACTTAATCAAATCAGCAAAATCCCTTTGGCCATGAAAGGCAACCTATTCAATATAGGTTCTGGGGATTAGGAATGTAGACATTTTTGGGGAGGCCACTATCCTGTTTCCTACAGAGAGGAGGATGAGAAATATGCACTTACATTTGCTTGTATTCACATAAATAAATAGTTTTCATGCACAAGACACTGATTACCTGTGAAGGATGGGGAGTATGAGGGGGAAGGAATGGGAGGTAGGACATCCTTCTCAAAGTTGACTTTTTATATTATTTTGGGCTCTGAGCCAGGCAAATATATTACCTTTTACACAATGTTAACCACCAAAAAATAAAGAGAATGAGACCCCTTTTAGTAATTTCTGGCTGTTGAACCATTCTGTTTGAATATGACGTGTCAGAGATCAAACCACTGGGACCTTTGGAGTCCTAGAGTTTACAAGTATTGAAATCAAAAGCATTTTAGTGGTGACGTAGGTAGCAGGTGAACAAACAGAATCTTGCTTGGGCATGAACAAAACAAGATAGGCACTAAGTCAAAGATGAGAGACTAAGCTTGACCTTCAAGGAAAGTTAATGTTTTGGACTTTGGTCATGTTTTTGAGTTAAAAAGTTCTGCAGATCTTCCAAATGCCCAACAAAGGAAGAGGGGTTGAGATGCCCATTCCTTTCTCGTTAATTAAAAAAATAACAAAGTATTATGTCCACTAAACCACCTTTGCAAAAATTATAGTAGTAAGGGAAATCTAACATAACTGACTCCATCTTGCTTCTACCAGGCTCATTTTGTGTGGAAATCACAAATGCTCATTCTTGTGTGGAAATCGTAATAGTCCTTTCCTTCCTTGAACTGATCTCCTCCTTGTTCAAAAATTGAAACCATATTTGCAAATACCAACAAAAGGTCACAAGGTTAGAACTGTGGTAGGGGCCTGAACTTAGCTAAAGAATAGACATGAGTGAACAATAACCATTCATTGTTTGCTTAACTTGCTTTTCTGTAAGTTGCTTACTGCCCTAGAGTTATGCAACTGGAGGTTGCAAGATTTGTAACTTCTCCAACTACTCCTATGGATAATATCACTATTTTGAAACCTAAAGAACTGTTATTTCAAATATTTTTCAGATTTAGCATTCTGGCAGACCAAGAGATGCCACCTGGTCCTGAGACCCCTCCTCAGAACTGACTCAGCTGCATGAGGGCAGTTTAGACACCCCTGCAATTTCATCCTCAGCCAATCAATTACTTCAGTTCCCAAGCTCCCTACCCATCAAAATACTCTTAAAAACCCTAGTACCTGAATTGTTAGGGAGGTGGATTAAGAAAAATCTCCCATTCTCCTCACTTGGCTGGCCCTGCGATAATTAAGCTCTTTCTTTGCTGCAACACTTGCTGCTCTCAATGCATTGGTTTTTTTTGGAGGCAGCAGGCAGGAAGAACCTGTCAGGCTGTGACATAAATTGCATGCTATTTGCTTAAATAATAATAAATAAGAGAGAGCTCTTTGCTCTGAACATGTGAGAGAATGCCAGGCACTTTTATGCTAATGCTGGTCATTAGTTTACTGTTGAACATTATGCTATACAGTAGCGCAGGACAACTGAGATTTTAAGACACAGCCTGCCTTATGACAGGGAAATCAAGTGCATGCAGTTAAAGGAGCATCTGCATACAGTTAAACACTGCATATACCACCAAGAGCATTTCCAACTTTGTTATGCCCAGCGAGAACTCTTCTGTCTCCCCATCTCGTCTTACTGCCCAAACTCCAATGAAGACTCCCAGGCAAAGATGTCTCCAAGGACCATTTTGTTCGTGTTCTGCATCTCCTCAGTGGTTCATCACTTATCACTTTTCCATTCTATATGTTCATCAACTCCCCATACACTTGGCCTCCCTGATCACCCTGGTCCTACATGCCAGCTGATACTGGCTACTTCTGACATGGAGCAAACAGTTTCAAGTGTTAGCATGCTTTTTATTTTCATTTGCAAGTTTGCAATTATTGTTCCAGCTGGGGCAGCCTAGCCTTTTCAGTCCCATGTATTACACAGGTTATGCCAGGCTGTATGCTAGATGGAGGGTTGGGAAGCAGGTCACAAAGAAAAATCAAGAAATAGTCCCTGCCCCCTCAAGTAATAGCCCAGTAGAGACCACCAACACACAAATACCTAGAAATGCCATAAGCACCAAAACAGAGGTATGAATAAAGAGCTAAGGAAAGACACATACAAGAAAACCGAATTCTTCCTGGGAAAGTCACAGAAAACAAAAGAGAAATGATATTTAAGATGGGCTTCTCAGGGTATACAGGAGTTTGCAAAGTAGACAGGAAATGGCAACCCACCCCAAGCCACTGGAAGAGTTTAAAGTCTGCCAGTACACAGACAATCTTAATGGACAGTCCAGTGTGTCAAGATGGCAGTACCTTTTCTGCCTGGGGGGAGGAGTGCTCAGGCAGAAAAGGCAGGGTTAAGTTATAAAAGGCCTCTTGGCAAAGAGGACTCTGGAGGTAACTAAAGGCAATAGAGCTCTTCTGTGAAGATGTGTGTCTAGATCAGATTTGTGTTAGGGATATAATTCCAAAGGAACTGTGGAGTCCTTCGTGAGTTTAGTAGGCTTTCCTGAAAATGTGGGAAGCTGCTGGGGAGGGGCTGCATCATTCCACGCACCATCCATCCTCATGGCATGGCTGCCTCATCTCTCTCCCCTCCCTGTCTGGACTCCTCAGCCCTGGGAAGTTCCAAATTCTTTTCCATCTATTACGCAGAGTAGCTTCTCCACTTCTCAAGCCTTAGTCCCAGACAACACTCAAGCCTATAAGGGGCTCACTTCTATGTTTTAATTATCAAAGCATTTTTCTAAATAAAGGCAGTTACCTTGCTGAGATAAATTTTGATCTTGACGTTAAAGGCAATATAAATATATCTCACCACACAGGAGCCATCTATAGTGTCAACAACATCTTAGATATTTTACACATAATGAAAATTATCTGTGAAACATACTTATGCTTGAGAAATACAAGGCAGTATTCTCCAAATCATTTTAGTATTTCAACATGTAAGGTAAAATAACTAAAGGACACTTCATTAAACTTGTTTTAAAAAAGGTTTATTCATTACAAAAAGTTAAATACTAAAGCTAAAAACATATAAATTCAGGTCAGGCTATATTAAAATACACACACACCCTTCTTTGCAAAATTATTAAAGGTTGAATTAAACAGATGCTTTAAATAAAATAAAGTACTCTTTGAGGACATTTTTGTCAGATTAACTATAACAATGTAGTGTAGTTTTTAAAATTGCAGCTGAAAAGTTTAGCTGTCTTGGAAGTCAAATTCATCCAATTGTTCAGACTTCAGTTACTACTCAGTATGAAGCCACCATGCTGGCTTGGGCAGAATTAATTTCATCTGCATTATGGAAAGTTCTATATTACAAATCTAGTCTCCTATAATATGAACAGTGAGTAGTCAGAAGTATACAAAGGGTTAAATAGGATAAAGACTTTGGCCGAGAAAGGAAAGGCCTTAGTTCTACCATATAGTATCTTCTCTAATTAAAATGATTGGGAAATGTATGGAAGCAGAAATCAGCACAAAGCATATACTCATCTAGAAATAATCTTTCAATTAAAAAAAAAACCTCTCGAAACCAGCACTCATTTCTCTAAGATAGGTTATAAGTATTTTACAATTTCTTGTTATATTAAATTGAGTTAAAGATACTGATGAGTCTATATGCAAATGGGTTTAAACACTAATTTGATTTCTCTTCTGACTAAGCTCTGGAGAGCTGTGACATCTGGGTGTTGGTGTCACTCACAAAGGTGGTAAAGAACTTTCATAACAAAACTACACGCTCCACACCAACTGGGCACCGGCTTCCAAACCCAATTCCACTTCAGGTCAAACAACCTTAAAGAACTATCTATAGTCTAGTTAAATGTTAAATAGTATTTTCAAAAATACCCTTTTTGCTTTACAGCTTATACTTTTCAATTTCCTAGATGAAAAGTTACTGATTTTGAACTTTAAATGCTGTAATTCATGGGGTGAGAATATGCTCAGGAAAAACAAAAGGCTCTTATTGAGTTTCAGAAGTCTTAAATGTGAATAAATTTCTAGAAATCTACCACAGTATCTGTTTTTTACAATGCTAATCCTTGTCAAATGGAATTTGCTAATGGTTGATTAACTCAAGTGATTAAAATACAAAAGACATAAAATCTATTCCAGTAATCTTCATTGATACAGCCCAATTAAAATCAGCCCAGTGAAAATATTTCTTGGAATATATTTACAGGGAAGTTTTATTTACTGTGTTTGTTTTTGTTTTGAGATGGAGTTTCACTCTTGTCACCAGGCTGGAGTGCAGTGGTGCGATCTCCGCCTCCCGGATTCAAGTGATTTTCCCGCCTCAGCTTCCCGAGTAGCTGGGATTCCAGGCATGCGCCACCACACCCGGCTAATTTCGTATTTTTAATAGAGATGGGGTTTCACTATGTTGGCCAGGCTGGTCTCTAACTCCTGACCTCAGGTTATCCACCTGCCTTAGCCTCCCAGAATGCTGGGATTACAGACTTGAGCCACCTCACGCCCGGCCTAATGTTTCGCTTTGGCAGTGTTGGTATGCAAACAAGGGCTAACAGGATGGAGTCCAATACTCTACTATAAAACCATGTAATCAAATTTTTGAAAAGTTGGAAAAATGGTGTGTATACTAACGTCACTGGAAATTAAAAATAAATATATGCCAGTATTGACTTACAGATGAAAATGATGCTGACAATAGACAGTAATCTGTTTTTCTATCTCTAGGTTTGTGAGTTTCTGATATGATTATTTGTCTATACATGTGATATGAAAGAAAGAAACTATCATTCTGTCCTCTATCCCAGTCCATTCTCCTATATAAGCAAGTCTTTGACTTACATCCTTTCTTTGAACTTATTGTGTAATCTTAGAGGACAAGATTCATGCTACTCTTTCTCAAATAATCTGCAGTCCTTGAAAGAAGTCAAAGAATTTAACCCACTGATGTCCTAATCTTAGTAAATAACACTAAAAAAAATTATTGAGCCAACTTCAATAGCAAATTCTCTACAGAGCATCTTTCCCCGTGAGCATCTTTATAAATGTATATTCAAGTTAGGCCGGTTAGTCACTCTTACCAACCTCCTGGTCTTACAGAATGATCAAGAAAGTACCTGTTCATCTATGATAGAGCCAGAACTGTGACTGTTTTAAAGCTAAGACAACCCAACGCATTTCTCCCTTGCCAGCCGAGGTGGCAGTGGAGGCCCTGGGCGGTCCAGACCTCCCCAAAGGCAGGAATCATTACTATGTTCTCTTCCTTCCAGTGAGCCTCCTTCTCTTTCCTTTATGCCCTTCTCTTTTCTGCTTTCAGAGAGAAGCTGTTTGAGCAAGAAAACATAGAATATTTCCTGCCAGGGAATAGACATAATTTGGGGGGCTCAGCACAAAATGAAGTCGTGGGGCCCTTCTTCAAACATTATTAAGAATACCCGCTAGGGTGATGGACGCAGCAAACCACCATGGCACGTGTATACCTATGTAACAAACTTGCATGTTCTGCTCGTGTACCCCAGAACTTAAAGTATAATAATATAAAAAAGAATTTCTGCTATAGCAGAGCCTTGAACCAAGTGTGGGGTCCTTCCACATGTGGGGCCCTGTGCTGCTACACAAGTTACACACTAAGAAAGCTAGCCTGCCTAGGTTCCCCGCCTACTCAGATTGCCAAAAGGAGACAAAGTATCTCAGCTGGGTTGTCCAGGTGAAAAGTAGAAATTTTTTTATGATGATTCAAACACTGTTACCAGTTGGGAACCAAGTGGCGTTTCACTTTTGGCAGGAAAATTTCTATCCCTAAAATCTCATGTTGGACTGATTGGTTTTCCCCTAGAATTCTTATTACACAGATATTTAGGCTGGGTCTTTAAATGCCCCTTATTTTAATAGAGCAATTAATCAGACATGATGAAATTTCTGTATTAATCCTATATAATTTTTTTTTTTTAATTTAAGCATTTCTTAACTGACATGGGCCTAAATATCACTAAAGCAAGAGGACATCTTTAAGGGAAAATACAATTGTAAAACAGCTTTATATTCTAGAGTGAAAGCCTTAGTTTTAGCCTATGGTATATTTTGTTCCCTTTTAAGACCACAATGGTAGATTTTTCCAAAGAGAACTAACAAACATATTAAGCTACATGGTAATTTTTCTAATACCCACATTGGTTTTGGTCAGAAGAATTTTACTGGAACCGGGGAGGTATCCCATTCTTCATAATAATAAAAAAGAAATGTAGTACATAAAAGCTCCAAGTTACATTACTAAGCAACGACATTTCCGGGAGTGAATATACTTCCTGTATTCCGCAAGCTGCTTCAAGTACATATTCGACGGCCATCTGTGCTTTTCAACAAAACTGCGTTCTTCCACTGAAGTTTTAAGAAAAAGAATGTTAATTGAATATGTTTTATTGTGGATCAGCGAAGATATCAGCTATTGATTTCCTCTTTAATAGATGAGATCCAAGCTCTGTGATACATCTCCTACCCTTGCTGCAAGCTTTCCAAAACAACTTCCCACCATTTTGGTTAAATTAGTATCAGGATTTAAGTTATTATGTGACTTACAATTATATACATCTTGTCCACTGCTTCGAGTAGTATTCAATTATTTTTATTTTCTTTTTCAATAAAGCTTTTGTTTTTCCTGGATGTAATGGACTCTTTTTTTTTTCCCATTTATAATAGTTTTCTTTGTAGCTAACTCAGTCTTCCAAAGTCCTTACAGTCCTCTCAGTTGTGTTTCCCACCCAGCTACAGTCATCAGATAAGCTCTTCTTTCTTGTGGTTGCCGCTGCCCTGTCCTGCTTTCTGGACCTGCTTCCTGCCTTCAGGCTGGATCTCCCCATTCCTGAACTCCAGGTCGTCACTGTGTTTATTCTCTAGTTTTAGTGAAGCACAACTGTCAGAGGCGTTTGAACCAGAGAACTGCATCTTGAATAGGGGCTGGGGACAATGAGGCTGAGACCTCCTGGGCTGCATTCCCAGATGGTTAGGCATTCTAGGTTACAGAATGAGATAGGAGGTCGATGCAAGATAAGATTATAAAGACCTTGCTGGAGGCCAGGCACAGTGGCTCATGTCTGTATCCCAGCATGTTGAGAGAACGAGGCAGGTGGACCATTTGAGGTCAGGAGTTCGAGACTAGCCTGGCCAACATGGTGAATCCCTGTCTCTACTAAAAATAAAAAATAAAAAAAAAATTAGCTGGGTGTAGTGGCGCGCACCTGTAATCCCAGCTACTGAGGAGGATGAAGCAGGAGAATCTCCATCTCCATTCTCCATCTACTTTTTAACCTCATCTATTATAATTCAGATTATTAAGGTCTTGATCCAGGCTGCAGGACCATACAAACTAACTGCTCAGGGAAATCAGTTCTAAGTTTCAACAGGAAGCAAAGGTGACATGAAGCTACTCCTTCAGTAAATATTAAAAACCAGAGAAAAGTTATTACAGATGAGCTCTGGCAGCCAGCAAAGCAAAACAAAACAAACAAAACCCCATAACACATAACACATAATATTGAGCTAAATTAAACTGTGAGAAGAATGAATTCATAAATGCCAAGGGTAACATATTCCTGTGCACTGCTGTTTGTGTTCATGAGTCCAGTATATAAAATCCTAATAGTTAATGACCTATTTAACTGGGTTCTGATGTATCTGTGTCTGTACTGACCTCTTTTCCAGTCTTACTTTTTAAATTTCTAAACACCACTAAAAATGAAAAATCCTCAGTCAACAGAAAACAAGTTGTAGAATTCTAGTAATAACTTGAGAACTTTTGAAACTGAAGATGAGCAGTTCTATAAGGAAACTGTAGTGACTGACAAGAACCTTTCCCAACTTCAAGTGACCGTGTGATGTGGGCCAGATGTAAGGTACCAGAGAGAAGTAACTGCGACCCTCCTTTTAGTGGGCTGCCACTGCCAAGCCACATGTTGCTACGTAGAAAGACAGGCTTGGGCAGCCAGATCTTCCAGTTTTTCAAAAGAAGTCAGAAATATGGCATTTTCAAATACCAGTACTATGTATTTTAAAACATACTGTGGGGTCCAAATAAAACCCCTTGGCAGGCTACACCTAAACCACAGACGGCCAGTTAGTAACTATTGCTCTAGACAATTAAATTCTCCCTTATCCAAAAGGCGCTTTTTTCCTCTGACCAAGAAGACGACACCTCAGAGCAGGCTCCTGGACTCTGAAGAGGCACTGCAGAATGAGAGCTCTCATGATTCCCTTTTAAATTCCCATCAAAGGAACAGAAGATTAACACTGACACAGCCTCAGCTCCTCAGCCTGCCACCTCACATTGCACTGGGAGCCCTGCTTTGCACCCTGCCACGTGTCATAACAGACTTAATAGGCAATTGGGTAAATAATAACATCTGATAAAAATTCATAACGAAAAGGATTTATAGAGCATCTTTCTCCCAAGGTTGTAATAGCACTCAATGTGTACCATATATCTATACAAGACAGCAAGTAGAAAATAACCTTATTCTTCTTTTACAAATAAGAGTGATCTAAGGTAGCATGATGAAAGTGGCTCCAGGACCAAAGTGCAATTCATTTAACTTTTAGCTAGCTTCTTAAAGAATAACTATAGAAGCAGCTACTTAAAGAACAGCTATAGAAGACTGTTCATTCTGACAGCAAGGAACATGACTTATCTTTATGAACCGACTTTGTTTTTTCCTTGCACAAAGTAGACAGCTAATAAATACCTATGGTTTTGTTTTGATGTGATTATGCTTCTCTGCTGTACTAATAGTTGACTTATGTAAGGAGGCTCCCCATAGACACATAATGTTTATTGATTGGCTGAATACATCTCCCAAAACTGATTGTGTGTTCCTGGGTTTCCTTAACTGTACAAGTAGCTGAATAAAAACAAGAGAGTTTTACTTTTTTTGCTCTCAGAGACAGGGGTCTTGTTATGTTGCCCAGGCTGGAGTCAAACTCCTGGGTTCAAGCAGTCCTTTAGTCTCAGCCTCCCAAGTAGCTGGGATTGCACCAAAGTAGGTACACCATCTTGACCATATGATTTTTATATCTTTTACCAGCTGAATCTTTTTTACAAAGTAAAATTTAGGTAGAACTCAAGATATTGAACAGAAACAGTGGGGAACGACTCTGACTGAAGGAGGGAGGGAAGAGTCCAAGAGCTGTAAATTTTAGCCTTCTCTTTCCCTTTCCCTAATTCTTTCTCTCTTCTCCTCACCCAGACTCCTTACTTTCTGTTCCCCACCCTAGAAGACACTTCAGTTATCTCCATGGAGATTTATTTGTCCAGAGGGTGAAACTCCTTGACTAGGTAATCTTTCACTTCCTTTTCTTTTTAGCTCAAATTTTCCTTGAGTCTATGCTAGATAGTAACATGAGCAAACCACAGCATCTAAACTGTCTATTCTGACAACTATTACATTTTCATTTTTCTCTTCTTATGTAGTACTCAGTAGTTCACTCTTTAGTTTTAATCTTTATAATTTACCTTAGAAAGCATATTACATATACTCTCAGTAGTAAGTTTCACAACATTCTTTTATATATAAAAAACTGTTATTCCAAAGTAATATAATGGACTCCCATATAGATATACTCAGTTAATACAGATATCCAGTACAATAAAACTATATATCATATAGTTAACAACAGTTAAATTCCTTTATAAAAATTTTTTAGATCTGTACGGTTTATACTTTGCTACTGACTTAGGTAGTTAAAACTAAGATATCATTTATCACAACCAAAGGCAACCTGAGGACATATTTTGTCACCTTACCTATTTCAGGGAAAAGAACACGTTTCAAAAAGGATGGGAGCTATAAAATGATCATTAGAAAACTTCTTGTGTAACACAGGTTAAGCCACTTACGTAACAAAGGTGACTATAAATTGTGTCCTCAATTACCACACTGAAAAATTTACAGAAATTTATTACATTGACTATTCTTATTTTGCTAAAACTACTTCTTCTACAACTTATGTCTCAAATCTAAGAACAAAGAACATAAAGTTTGCTTTTCAAAGCAGAAATTGGCACTCTACCTGAAAGATCCTGAAATTCAGGCTTTTGACTGAAGATGAGGTAGTTAGTAGCAATGAAATGAAGTAGCCAGGTTGAAAGGCAATCAGAGTGGTGAAACTGCAAGAAAAATGAAAAGTGAAACAATACTGCGCAAAATGGCCACCAGTATGATGATTAGATCAAGATAACGGCCTGGGAGCGATCACGGAGAGCCCATATCCATGTTTAATGTGCCTTTACCTGATGCAGCCTTCAGTCTACTGTGACAGCAGACAGGATGAGGGAGCACTATTAACAAATAATATTAAAAGTACATCATTCTCGGAAGAAGCCAAACCGACAGTGAATAACGATCTACGGCTGCTGGAGTGGCCAAACGTCTTCAAGCAATGCATGGCTGCACCTACTTGAGGTTCCTGAAGATTTAATTTAAGCTTTTAATCTAAGGCTATGGACTTCACTAACTGCACCTGTATCTGTGTAGCAGCTGATGGTGAATAATGTTAAAACAAGTTCACCTGAGGAGCAAGACAAACAATATTTTGAGCAGGAATCACCAAAGTCTGAACAGATAGGGTTTAAACAGGAGTGGAGATAAGTAATCACCACCTCAATTCTTGTATTTTAAGAGTTCTCCTTGATGGAAACCTGAAGGTAAATCATCGTAGAGAATTGAAAGAAGTTAAGGGAAAATAGACAGAGAGGTGAGAGAATACCCACACTGCTCATCTATTTACGAAAGTATGAGTGATGTTTCCTGACACACAGTACCAAACTGGCAGAGTGATCAGAACTTTTGATTATTTGGAGAGCTACTGGGAGTCTAATACTGCTAAAAGGCAATTTCACTCCTAAAAGTCAGAGAAATGGCAAGGGAAAAGTTGGCAAATTCTGACCAACAGGGTGAACTGACTGGTGAAGTGAGACCTCAAACTAGGAACTTCAAAGAAAACTTGGGAAGAAAATGTCTGTTATCTGGAATTCATAATTGCCAAATTAGGAACCACCAGGAAAAGAATAAAGAAAACTGGTAAATTTAGGCTTAATCTTAGAAAATAAAAAGTCTTCAGAAACAACATTCAAAATGAGCTGGTATCTTAGATTGTTTTAAATTCAAGGGGAAAATATGAGGATAATCACAGAGTCAGAAACCATAGAATCAGGGAAAATAAGAATTTCCGACAGTGCAATCGAAAATGATTCTGATGAGGAACCACATGTAGTGGGCAGTGAGGGCAAGCACCTAAAGAAATCAGTGGGACCACGTGGGAAGTTCTCTTATACACAAACGATTTAAGAGGATACTAAAAGATAAGGAAAAGAAACTTGTGTTCCATTTTTTAAAATGTATGAACAACTTGTTAGAATAGTATGAAAATTATACATAAAGATGAACTGAGATTGTGAAACTACTAAAAAGAAATTTTGAAACTGTAAACTAAATTTGGAGGGGTGCCATTTGCTATGAACTGAATGCAAATATATTACAAAGAGAGATCAAGGTTTCTCAATTTTTAAATTTGTTTTTATCCCTAATACTAAACATATGTGATAGTAAGACTTGATTATGAGAGAAATGAAGTCCAAAATAGTTGAGGAGATAGTAGGAGAAGACCTAGATGCTTTAAATAAATTCCCTTCTATAAACAGAAGTGTTGATTAATGAATTTGTCTCAGCTTGGAGGCAAGCTTTCAGCTGTCACAGATCTGGCCTTTGCCCCATCATGTGGCTTCATTTTAGCAATGTGGACGGAGATAAAAGTTGTCTTGTTTTCGTAACCTGGAATGTTGAAGTTAATAGGTATAGACGTGTTGGATGCCAGATAATATTTCAAGAAGTACTGACACTCTGTAGTGATTGACCAAATATATTCCTGTGAAAAAGACCTAGAGGGCTCAGCTCACCACAAGTTGAGTACACAACAGTGTGCCACAACCATAAGTCCTGAAACTCTCTCGGGCAGTGGATGGATGGCAGGATGGCCAACAGTAGGATGGGCCATCTGAATAAGCTTTCTGTTTTCAGGAATGAAAGAAAGCGGGAATGAGGACTTGGCAGGTTTTTGACTGGGAGCACATCTAGGGGTTTGGGAAGTTGATTTCAGCAAAGCAGTCCCAGTTTATTTACAGACCTGGCTCCAAATCATAATTTAGGGCCTCTGTAACTGCAGTTACTTAAAACTAACTGAATTAGGTAGCCCCCCTCTGTTCTCTAAAATCAGTAGCAATGTAATTATTGAAAATAAAAGACTTTATTGAATTATTGAAAATAAAAGCTTACAAGAGGCCCAGAAGCAGTATGTGTATATATGGCAGTGATTCCTAATACAGCGAGACATGAAAACAAAAGGCATTCTGCAAGACTAAATGAGGCACACCAACATCTCCTACATCCAACTGAAACTTCCAAACATGTTCATTATATGAATGAAAAAATGAAGAAGTAAATGGGTTTAGCTTAACCATCGCTGTCAGTATATATGGACCAGTTCTGTCATTTTCCTTTTAGGAACCTGAAGATGTGATTGTTTGGGGAAATTCAATGTAAATTCTATTTCCTACAATGCCTGTGTGACACAGTATAGCACCACGTTCAAATGACTCTGTTAAGGGCCACTATTTAGTTGAAAAAATTCCATATCAGGACATTTTTCCTCCTTATGAAGGGACTGCACACAAACCCTAATGCTTCAAAATTATCTACACAGATGAACTGTTGCGAAGGACTTTAGCCTCATTAAGCAAACTTGCAAACTAAGACTAGTATTGACATATGTTAAAAAGGAGAAGTTTTAAAACAGTATAATTTTAAAAGTATTTTATAAAAATCAGGCTATCAGATACACAGAGTCAATTACCTTGGCCTTTTTGAGCAGGTCAACTATATCAAGGTTCATGGATGCCAATTCCCTGCTTGGCATGCTTTGCAGCTGGGTAATGATGAACAGCTCACAGATGTGCTGCAGTCTGGACACTTGGTACATCTCAGCACAGATCAGGAGACACATGGCCTGGAATATGCCAGCTGATGAGAAAAGGGAAATAAGAGAAAGTGGATGATAAAACCATTTCTTTAATGACCTAAACACATACATGCATACACAACAAAAAACAACCAAAAAAGCGTGCTGACCATATCATCCACCATAGAATAGAATGCTCAGGAAAAGCCTCAAGGGAGTCAGAATTCTGCACTATTACTCCATTTTATCTGTTCTTTTCTTTCTTTCTTTTTGTAGAGAGAGGGTCTCACTATGTTGCGTAGGCTGGTCTTGAACTCCTGAGCTCAAATGATCCTCCCACCTCGGCCTCCCAAAGTGCTGGAATTACAGATGTGAGCCACGGCACCCAGTCTATTATTCCATTAAAAAAAAAATCCATTTAAACCTTCATACTCAGAAATGAATCTGTTCTTTATTTTTATTATTCTTTAGAAAAGGTGATTCTATAATTGCCCTTAAAAATTAATTCCAGGACTATCCGGTAAATCTTTCTGTTAGCTAAACTAGATCCTTGCTATTTTTTTTTCTTGGCTTTAGTCTTTAGGTTGGTTGGCTTGTTGTTTTGTTTTTATTGTGATAAACATAACATGAAATTTAGCATTTTACCCATTTTTCAGTATATGATTCATTGGCATGAAGTACATCACACTGCTGTGCAATCATCACCACCACCATCTGCAGAACATGTTTCTTCTTCCCAAACTGAAACTCTATACCCACGAAACACTAACTCCCTGTTTTCCCCTTTCTCCAGCCCCTGGCAACCACCCAGTTTGGCTGCGGGTTTTTCAATTACTTCCTAGAAATCTGGTTTTTCATGTAATTCTCATTCTTACTCCTCCTTACATTCTTTTGTAGCTATTGAACCAAGAACACTGTGTATGGTGAATATTTAACATAATAACATTACCTGTCTTCTGTGATCTTCCCATTGCATAGATTCCAGCATCTGGCTTAACTTTTTGATTATTCATTTTGACTCATTTTTCCCTAATACACTTTTGCCAATTTTTAAAATTCCTATCATTATTACTGCTTTCCTCCATAATTTTTTCTAATTAGCAAGGTAAAAAATATTAGCAACTTCAATTAGTTGAGTGAGAGGATGATTGAAAATCAAATTTTCCTGTTATTCCCAATCTGGTTAATTTTTAAATTTGATATACAAATTGGCCAACAATGAAATAATAAACAATAAATTTTATTTCCAAAAGGAACCAATGTTTTCACTTTTATCAGGCAAAAATAGTAAGACTCTTTTTGAGACGGAGTCTCACTCTGTCACCCAGGCTGGAGTGCGGAGGGACCATTTTGGCTCACTGCAACCTCTGCCTCCCAGGTTCAGGTGATTCTCCTGCCTCAGCCTCCCTAGTAGCTGGGATTACAGGCGCACGCCGCCACACCCAGCTAATTTTTGTATTTTTAGTAGAGACAGGGTTTCTCCATGTTGGTCAGGCTGTTCTCAAATTCCTGACCTCAGGTGATCTGCCTGCCTTGGTCTCCCAAAGTGCTGGGATTACAGGCGTGAGCCGCCGCACCTGGCCAAAAGTCAGTCACTAATACTGACGGTAACAACCGCAATTGGCTCCAAAATACTCTACACCAAGCTGCAAAACCAGAATTAATTTAACCAAAACAAATAAATTTGCTTCTTTTTGAACTTCTAAAATCTTTCACTAGAGGGCTCATGACTTGTTTAAAGCTTATTTCAATATCAAATGTAAGAAGTCTTTGTAATCTAAAAACTAAAGCAGTGAATCTGAAGAGCGGTCTGGCCTGAAATGTGTGTTTGCTTTTGTTTACTAGGGTGCCTGACCAGGTTCTCTAATCAAGGTCTCAGGCTCCTGAATTGAGCTCCACGGAGCCGCATCTAGTTGTGCTTGTGGTGGGAGCCATCTGGTGGCCAAAGGCTGAAGACTATTCACAGAGGGCTTCCCTGGAGCACCCCAAGGCTTCAGGCCTGTCGAAAAAATTTTGCTATTTCTTCAAACGCCTCCAGCTAGAAGAACCCTGCAAGATCTGTTTCCACCTAGAGCTGCCACAGATGTTTGGTTCCTCGTCAAAGATAGTCCTTGGTCAGTGAATTTGGAAATGAATCCTACAGTTCACTGGGCATTCTAAACATCTCAAGAAAAGTTTTCAGAGAAGTCAGTTTGAGGGGTTTCTGACTTTGGCAGAAGTCAAAAGGAGGCTTTTACAAATCCCCACATCCTCTGGTCCAGAAAGAAAACCAAAAAAGTCTCGGAATATTGAAAGTCCTTAAAAGTGCCCCAATCAGAAGTCACAGGCATCAAAGCAGCTGTGCAACTCTCGTCTTCTCATGGAAGAGACAGCGCTCCAAGTAACAACCTGCCCCAATCTCTAGAATTAGAGTGGCCATGGGTACCACAAAACAACTCTATTTCCAGTGCCTACAGTGATCCCCATGCTGTAGGTGCTGGCTGGGACATGTGAACTTGTGCCGGCATCAGAGACCCATAAAAGGCACCCAATCACTGCACTTGAACTGAATGAAAATTCATTGTTCTTCCAGCACCACCTCCAACTGCTTAGTACATACCATGATGTCAACTAATAACTCTTTTTTTTTTTTTTTTTGAGACAGAGTTTCACTCTTGTTGCCCAGGCTGGAGTGCAATGGCGCCGTCTCGGCTCACCACAACCTCCACCTGCTGGGTTCAAGCAATGCTCCTGCCTCAACCTCCCAAGTAGCTGGAATTACAGGCATGCACCACCATGCCCAGCTAATTTTGTATTTTTAGTACAGACGGGGGTTTCTCCATGTTGGTCAGGCTGGTCTCGAACTCCTGATCTCAGGTGATCTGCCCACCTCGGCCTCCCAAAGTGCAGGGATTACAGGCGTGAGCCACCACACTCAGCCAACTAATAAATCTTAAATGAAAATAGATTTCACAGAATGCAATTTAACAAAACAGTCGTGTGGGAAGTAGAAAAGTTCCTTTTTAAAGTTTCCTTTCTTAAGAATAAGTGTGCTAATAACTTTGTTAAGCCCTATCTGATGTAGCTGTTAAACATGCCACGCTTACAGGCCCATAGTACATTCTGTGTCCTACTACTTTAACCAAGGTATCTGTGCTGGATGTGCTCACAGGCATGTCCCAGCTCTCCACTGCTTTCACCTGTTTAGAAAAGTTTTAAGTTATTAGCCAATCAGGTTTTAGTTTAGATTGTGAGGTCTGGCTCCAATCAACGGAGATCAGACACAGCAGTAAAGACGACCCCAAATGCATAAGGGATAAGTTTGTCTGCTTTTCCTTTGTTCATTGTACTCTCATGGCAAGATGGCTAGTGAGAGTACCCTTCCTGCCATAGTCCAGGAACTAAAAATTGCATTGCTGAAAGATCCTTTGTCTCAGTGCTGATTTTTCTTTGTGGCACCGAGCATCTATTTCCAAAAGGTGGCAAGGAAAGAAAGAATGATCAGATACTATCAACATTTGTATTGCTAACCTGGGCAGCAGGAGTCTGTGTATAGGTATTCTAAAAACGACAAGAAGGTCTCTTTGGAAACACCATAAACAGGAATCAGGACACTCTTCGCTTCCATGTAGTTGCCATTAAACATGGCTGCCATCACTTCACAACGGGCCACTAGGATGGCCCTGTGGGCTGGCACTGTCGCACCTGAAAGGTTCAAAAGGAAAACAAGGACAAGTAAGATAAACCAGCAGGGTTACTCCAGCAATTTTCCTTCTAATTAGTCTATTACATCTACTACATTAGGCACAGATAGGCTGATATGCAGAATCTAAATTTGGGAGTAATAGCTACCATTAATCCAGAAACTTCTTAATTTTCAAGGGAGCAATAAAGCACGTTTAGATGTTGACCTTGAAACCAACAATTTGCAAGTCAGACAACTATTTATTACTTAGTGTGTATTTCCAGAAATAGAAACACTGAAATGAAATATTTTGCTTCATATTTTTATAATGCAACATCAATCCATTCCAATTGGCTTGAAATATTAATAATACTACCCCTGCCCATGTACCTCCCAAGAAAACAACCCCATTACCCTTCTGGGCCAGACTCACTGAACAGTCTTGGCCATACTTCCCCTTATCTGAAACAGGAACCTGTAAGAAATAACCCATAAGCAGTCTACACATCACAGTAGTAACAGCAAGAGGATCTCTCCTGGAGCCAAGGAGAGCATTTCAGACTTGAAGAAAATCTGGAAGAGGATGACCTTCATCCCTGAAGTCTCCCCAGCACACTGCCTCCCCAGGCAGCCATTCTTTCTCACAGGAACAACGCCTGCTGCTGGGAGAGCCAGCGCTACTTGGAATTTTGAGGGCCCCTCAGCCTACACTGCTCACTGAAACTCACTGAACTGAACTGACTCTCTAGGAAAAGCTTGCTAGGCTCTCTGGCTACTGCTGCACCACACAAAGGCACCGCCGGATGGAGCCACGGGTGGCCAGGGCTCTCCCCACTTCCACCACCCTAGGAAACCATGAATACACACTGCTAGCTTTCAGTTCAGCCTGGATCAGTTCAACAGATCATTACTGAGCAACAGCATGTCTCAATCATTGCATTTGGAATTGAAGATACAAAGATGAGGAAGACAAAGCTACCTCTGCTTTGGAGCAGTTTTTAGTTTTGTTCAAGACACCACAGCCACTATGAGTGACAAAGCTGTTACATTCCAGAAAGTAACTCTCCAACCAAACCAAACTCAGCTCTGCCCAAGAGTCTACCTACGTATCTCTAAAATCTCATACTTACCAGGAATACATATTCTTCTCTAAAACATTTACAGTTATTGGGTTCTTCATCCCTTTTAAATCCAAGCAAAACATCTCCTGACTCAGGAAAGAAGAAAAGAGTTACATCTAAGCCCAGTGGCTTTCTCCAAAGCCAATAATCACCCAGGATCTACAAGCCACACCTGGCACTGCTAGCTCTGCGCCTACTGCTTGGCACTGCGATTTTCACAGCCACACCTACCAGAGGAGCAGGAAAGTAATTTTGGAAGCCCTCCACCCAATCACCTCACCTCCCAGCAGGCACGCTCCCCTCCTCGCCTCACTGTGACAGTGTGCCTTCACCGGGAAGGACCAGTTTCCATAATTAAAGTATGCTGGCTTTATTTACATACAGCAATTAATAAAGAATACAAACAGGTAATCCCATTTGCCTTGTAATTGTAAGGTTTTAAAATATTAAAGAGGGCACTTTTTTTTTTTTTACAAGATTAGACGCATGACTTAAACTGGATGATATATAACTTGGCTTAAGCACAGGGATTTAAGATCTACCAAAAAATACCTAGTAGATAGTTGATGGGGGTAGAATTTGATAAGTAACCTTGAAATTTTAACAGAAATTTTCTGTTGATAATGTGGTTATAACAGAGTTGCAAAACCAGCAACAAAACACTCAGTACAGTTAGCTTTACTTGGTGAAAATCTGGAAGAGGATGGGTTCCATCCATGGGTTCCACATCCACAGACTGAACCAATGGAGAACGGAAAATATTCAGAAAAAAAACCCTGCACCTGTACTGAACATATATATACTTTTAAAAAAATTGTCATTATTCCCTAAACAATACAGTATAACAACTATTTACATAGCATTTGCATTGTATTAGGTATTATAAATAATCTAGAGATTATTTTATGTATGCAGGAGGATATGCATAGGTTACATGCAAATAGTAAGCCATTTCATTATCAGGAATTTGAGTGTAGCAGATCTGGGTAACTGCAGGAGGTCCTTGAAACCAATCCCCCATGGACACTAAGGAGCAACTGTACTTTTTTTTTGAGACAGAGTCTTGCTTTGTCGTCCAGGCTGGAGTACAGTACCACAATCTTGCTCACCACAACCTCTGCCTCCTGGGTTCAAATGATTCCCATGCCTCAGCCTCCCGAGTAGCTCAGATTACAGGCATGTGCTACCATGCCTGGCTAATTATTTTGAATTTTTTATTAGAGACAGGGTTTTTGCTGTGTTGGCCAGGCTGGTGTTGAACCCTGGCTTCAAGTATCCACCCGCCTCAGCCTCCCAAAGTGCTGACATTACAGGCATGAGCCACTGCACCCGGCCGACAACTGTACCTTAAAGCATTTTTAAGCCTGTTTCAAACTGGGAATTTAGTTTGAAAAACCATTACACTTCCTGTTAAGAAAACATCAACTTCAGTTTTTCACCTCTTTAAACTTTTGTTTTGATGTTATAAGTTGTTCTGTTGTGAAACTGTAATATAATACCTTAATATGGTTAGATCTTTTCAACACTGTATATAAAAATATGCTGAAGGAACATAATGTGGTTTACATACTAACTGGCAATAGGATACAGGTAAAGAAATTACTCAAGGAAACGGAAGATAGCATTTTCTACCTAAAAGATAAACATGTTCCTGGAAACTGTCAAGGCCAAACTATCTTTTCTTGTAGTACTCATTTGATGTTACAATTTTAAGAATTTTTTTCTAAGGAAAAGAACTACAAGAGTGAAACAAAAATGAAAATCCCAGGTTTTTCTAGTCACTTCACATAGATTATCAAGAATCTTTGTTTTTACTGTTTACTAAAATAAAATACATTTGTCACACTTTTTTTCACACTACTTTCCAAGTTTCAAAACTGACATTTTCAGAACTGTTTTTGGTTTCATTCCTAAAAAAGGACACCTATCTAGCTCAAGAGAGATCCACAATATGTACTAGCTAAGCAAACAGGGAAAGAATGTAATTTTGTAAAGAACTCTTCATGTGACACACACTCAGATGTCAAAAGGACATCCATACCTCTCTAAATATTTACTAAGACTGATTTTAGAACTGCTACAGTAACTTTTTTTTTTTTTTACATGCCAAAACAACGAATTGGGAGTGGTAGGGAAATATGTATATTTGATGATCACCTATTACAGGGACGGTATCCCATTTTCTATCCTATGCTAATTCCAGCCTATGCTATCCTATCCTGATTTTGCTGATGGCCTGGGACACTTCAAAAGAAGGATTGGCTGCAGAACATGGGTTCTGCAGGAAAAGGTACAGTGATCCACCAGTACTGGCTGCCATGGCAGGAGAAGGGGAGTGGAGTCTGCAGGTGAAGCCTCTGACAGCCCTTGGTATGCACTAGCTCAACCCCTGTGACCACACCACAAGGTAGAAATTAGTATCCCTATTTTATAGGCAAGGAAACAAAAGAACAAGAAATGTAAAGTAACATAGCCAAACTTACATAGTAAGTATGCATTCAAGCAAAGATCTTAACCAGGTCTTTCTGACCCATGTCATTACCACCTCATCAAGGTGCATCACTATATCAGTTCTAGTCTAAATTGTTCCATAGATTCCATTCTCATTTAGTTTTCTTTAAATCTCTCATGAGGTTGAGTAATATTCACTCTCAAAACTGGAGTAAAGAAGGCAAAGAATTATTACGTGTGACTTCAAATTTATTATTTTTAATTTATTTTATTTTTAATTAGCTGGTACGTATTTATCATTATTATTGATTTATTATTAATTACCAATAATTTACTTAGTAAATATTTATTATTTATTTATTGTTTTAAATTTTTATTTCTTGAGACAGAGTCTCACTCTCTCTCCAGCTGGAGTGCAGTGCTGTGATCTTAGCTCATTGCTTCCTCTGCTTCCCAGGCTCAAGTGATTCTCGTGCATCAGCCTTCCAACTAGCTGGGATTATAGGCATTTGCCACCTTGCCCAGCTGATTTTTGTATTTTTAGTACAGATGGGGTTTCACCATGTTGGCCAGGCTGGTCTTGAACTCCCAACCTCAGGTGATCCGCCCACCTCAGCCTCCAAAAGTGCTGGAATTACAGGCATGAGCCACTGTGCCCAGCCAAACATTACATTTAAATGGATAATCATCTAATTTTTAAATTATTATTCCAATTACTTCACATAAATTTGTATTGATAATATCAAATTTACATTCCAATGTGAATTATTTCACAACCATGAATCTTTTGAAGTGTGTATTTGGCATCATAAATATTTTAAGTAAAGTGTATATTAAAAAATGTAAATTTATCTGAAGACTTCACTATAACTTAAAAAAAAGTTTATAATTAAGATTTGAGACCAGTTACCCAACCCTTACTTTGAGGGTCTGTCGTAAATATGACATAAATAAATTTAAAATATAAATACTTTCCTTCCCAACTTTTGGTGTAAAACATTTAAATTACACATCAATGACAAAGTTAGAAGTACTTTCACATTTCAAACTGCTATTCCCACTTACACCCCCAAAAATTAGACATTCATTTTTCAGAGTGACATTAAAATTTAGCTGTCTGTTAATAATATAAGTACAATTCAAAACCATAGAGTCTAACGGCTGTTACTCTTAGAAGCATTAACATGATCTAAAAAGCAAATCTTCATGCCCAGCGCAGGTTGAGTATCCCTTATCTGAAATGCTTAGGACCAGAAATGTTTCAATGTTTCCAGTTTTTTTTAGGTTTTGGAATATTTGCTATATATTCTTAATAGTTTAGCACCTCTAATCCAAAAATCCAAAATCCAAAATGCTACAATGAGCATTTTCTTAGAGCACCATGTCAGCACTCAAAAAATCTTGGATTTTAGGGTATTTTGGATTTTTAGATTAAGGGTACTTACAATTATTAATATTGATATATAACACCAGCATGCAGAAAATAAGATTGAAGAAAGAAAAGGGTGACAGAGTGAGACCCTGCCTGCCTCTAAATAAATCCAGAAATAGATACATGCATATGTACGACCTTTATTTATTTTCAGTTAATGACAAGAATGTAAAATAGGATACACGAGATAATGCAATTTGACTTTAAATAGAGCAACAGTTATGACTGTGCCATTTTGAAATCAGAATGGCACTAATTTCAGAGTGAGATATTTACACTAAATCTTCAATGCAGCTGTTATTTCTAATAGTGAAAATACAAGAGATACCTAAATTTTCACCTATAGTAAAAAAAAAAGGATATAACCATATAATGACATTAAAAATGCTAACAAGGGGTTTTATTTATTTATTTATTTATTTATTTATTTATTTTTGAGACAGAGTCTCACTCTGACGCCCAGGCTAGAGTGCAGTGGCACAATCTCAGTTCACTGCAACCTCCGCCTCCCAGTTTCAAGTGATTCTCCTCCTTACCCTCTCGAGTAGCTGGGACTACAGGTGCATGCCACCATGCCTGGCTAATTTTTTGTATTTTTAGTAGAGACAGGGTTTCACTGTGTTAGCTAGGATAGTCTCGATCTCCTGACCTTGCAATCTGCCCGACTCGGCCTCCCAAAGTTCTGGGATTAAAGGCGTGAGCCACTGTGCCCGGCAACAAGGGGTTTTTAATCCAGTCTAAAATGCTTATGACATAAGTTTAAAAATAAAACACACAATTGGGTAGACAGTATCTATTTTCATAGCCTCTTTCTAAGCAGAGGAAAACTGACTTCAGGGAATTATGCTAAAATAAAACTGTGATTGTTATTGGGGCACAGTATTTTATTTTTTTTTTATCTTTATATCTGACTGTCCTACAATGAGCATTTATAACATTTTTCTAATCACCATGCCCATTTCATTTCCTAAAAATGACCTCTGTTTACAATATGGAATATATCCTTTCTGACCCTTTTAATTCACTTATGAACAAAACAGACATTTTCTATAAATGTGATCATTCTGTGCACACTTGTCTATAACAATCGTATATGACTTTCATAATCAGAAAAAAATAAAATTTATTCATGAAATTCAACTATTTTCTATTCAAGGAGATGAAGTAGATTGGTGATTTGCTGAGTCATCTGCTTCTTTCCCCACTCAGAATGCCTCTGGTTTTTCTACTTCTCCTATACATTTTGGAAGAATTCCAAAAGTACATCGAGAGAAATGCTCCTAGTAAGCTGAGCCTGCTGCCAGAGTGACCACAGTGAGGCGAATTTAAACATTCTCCATTCCATTCAATGGGCTGGTGGTCACATATTTTAACCATGAAAGGAGCAAGAATTCACTCAACTTTTAGCTCCAAATTTCTCCTTGGTTTTTCTCACTGCTACCCTGCAAGCAGTGCATGGAGAATCAAAGGAGGATGGCTACACTGAAAAGAACCTTTTAGAATCTATGTGGTTCATCACCCTCTTCACTTCACAAACGAGACTCGAAGACAAGAAATGTCAGGTGACTTGCCCATGGACACACTGGTCAGGACGCAAAGCCAAAGCCGGAACTGGGGCCCATCCAGAGGAAACGACACTGCTGTTGCCTTCTACAGCTCCCCTCCCCAACTCACAGGAGCTGGCGTGCCTTGCCTACCGCTGACTTTAGAGAAGCTGCTGCCAGATCCTGCCTCCACCATTCCTGCTGTTCCCTGCTTCCGACTCCTAAGGAGACTAGATTTTAGAGCTAGGGAGGCAATAAAGAGCATCATAGCAGTTGTTGCACCTCATCAGCATAGGCATTCAGCCAGCCCTTCCTGACCCCAGCCCCTGCATAAAGGGTGGGATGGGAGAAAGGGCATGGTGATTACCTCCCTGTAGTAGGTACAATCACGGAAGAAAAGCAAGAGATTAGGAGGAGCAAGAATTTTCCACATCACTGCTTCTCTCTCTTTTTAAATATAAATAATTTCATGTGTTGCATATTCCCTTCAAAAATCTTTTCAGTGAGTTACGGTAACATAATGTTTGATGCCAGTGCGTCCTATGCTAATCATAAGCAAATTTGGTAGCTCTTTCATAACAAAGCAAGAGATAAAAGGTGGGGATGTGAGACAACCCATAATTCATTAACGTATCATGGGGCCTGGCATTCATATTCAATTTACTTGAAAAATATTGCTCTAAAACTATGCTGCAAAATGAACATCCCTGGCACAAAGATGAATTCTCTTTCCTTTTACAAGTTTATGACAATGCAAAGTCTTCTTCAAGCACATTTATGCTTCAGTGGTTGATTCCCAAATTCAGGATCCTTAATCTTACTATCAATAGCCGTTTATTAAAGGCCAGTCACAGTTCTAGGGACTGTAGGAGACACAGCAATGTAACAACATGGATCCCGTATTCGTGGAAATTTTAAGTTTCCTCCTGCGACCAGGAATTATGGCTTCCTTCTCACAGTTAAACTTCTAAAGACACACACACACACAAAGAATGAGATTAGTCATTTAGAGAATAACCTAAAATTCCAGGGTCTTAGGGGATGACTGAGGGGTTTGGGAACATCCAAAACTCCAGTCAAGGGGATCTAGGCTAAAAAAAAAAAAAACAGAGGACTAAAACATACTCATGACTTAGGAAGTAAATACCTAATCGAATACACTGTATCTGATTTGTATCAAATATTGTGCAAATGGTAACAGATTGGTCAGCCTTGGCCACAGAACCAGTAGCTAGAACATGGATAGAACATCCAGGAAGATCAGAGATGCTTGGTCTGATTAAGACTAACACCATGTTAGGACAGAAGACATCTACCAGAACTCACCATGGTTTGGATCAAACACCACTAAACACTACTCTCATTTGTTCATTCACCATATAACCGTCAGATTACTAATTTTTTCTGGTTATGAAAAGCAGTGCCCTAGGTTGTTATATGCTCCCTGGAATGGTTTGCCCCCACCTTATCTCCATCTTGTGGAGTCTGCTCAGTACGAGTCCAATCAACCCTAAATCACGGGTGCCCCCCAGGAAGTCATTTGGACGACAGCATTCAGCCACCTCCAGGGGGCATCTTTCTCCTTCTTTCAGAACACAGACACTGACTCCATCTCTGTAAACCAGACTTGTCTAAACATTAATTTTAGAAAAGATTGAAATACTTTTAAATTTACCAATCATATTTATTCTTAACAATAGATGCAGTCTTTTCTGTTGAAATGAGAAAGCTTCTTAGATGATTTGGTACCAAATCATCTATTCCTATGTTTCTCTGCTATGGATAGAGCATACCAAGCACTTTTAGAAAATGTCTTCATCAACAGAGATTTTTCTCCTAGAAGCTAACGAGAGAATTCTGTAATCACCAGGAGCTTCATCCCTGACTAGGCATGCCCTATCTATAGTGAATAATTTATGAAAGCTGTCTTTAGATATACACTTTGGATCTTTATTTAGGCAACAAATAAATCAAGGTGTGATCATATGACGGGCTTAGAGCCAGTTTTAGGTCTCTCTAAAATGACGAAAGCATGATATAAAGTCTGTGGCCTCCTGTGAGCTTTTCCCAGTCACTCTTCTGTATCCCAAGGTCACTCTCGCTGCCCTACTTTCAGTGTCCCAGGCTCACGCTGCACACGGGGCTGGCGGTGGCTTGTTGGAAGGTACACTGGAAAGTTTCCAATTCCCTGTCTTGGCAGATGACCAAAGTTAAAAGTACTGTGCATCTTTCTGAGGAAATATTTTTAAAAGTAAATGACTATTGTCAGCTGCTACACAATTCTACCATAAAATTAGATTATGTCTTCCTTTGAGTAATTGCCCATCTAAAGTTCTACTTAGATTTTCATTGGAAAACAGCTCCTTCCATCTTTCTTCCATAACTGAAGGTATCTGACAATTCATTCATTTTTTTAACTTAAAATAAATGTGTATTACATAAAGGCTGTCACATAATTGGGAATTCCTCTACTTTGTACACAATTATTCTTACTCTCCACAGAGAAGTGTCTCCTTAACTTCTCATCTGCTGTTAGCAAGCACTAAAATCCTGATTTTAACAGCATGATAGTAAAAATGTCTCAGCGATTTAAGCTGAAAGCAGTACATTGGTACGTGGCTCTTTCACCCAATATCAGGAATGTACAAATGTCTTTTTATTCAAAAATACAAAACAAATTATTAGTAGGCATGGACAATGGCAGTAAACTGCTATTTATTCTCAGTTGAAACCAGTAACTGATAGTTACAGTAACTTTTTTTAAAACATCACCCAGCCTTTTCTTCATTTTCTTCAAATTACTTCTCTGTAGTTACTGGTGAGAAATACTGCCTTGAGCTCTCTATCACAGTTCATTAATAAAGGTAAAGCCCTATTCTAGGAATCAGAAACGCCACCTCCCATTCCACCCACTGCACCCATTCCAGGGTCCTTCTCTTCTTTAGGAATTTCTGTGACTACAACTTCTGCTGTAATTAACAGAGACGCCACCCAGCAATGTCTAATAAAGCAGTTCTCACATCCTTCGTTGGGTCAATGATTCCTTTCCACCATATTCACAAAATCCCCAACCACAGCTCCATAACCAACTTCTGAGGAACACCGTGTAATTGTCTCAAGTACCACAGATCCTTCAACACCTGCATTCTCAGCAGTGCTCATTATCAGAATGTTAGTATTCTTTTAATAATTTCTGTACGAATTTTTAATTTTCATTTGTTGGAGTTAATGAGTCCAAGGTTGGAATGCACTGAAGCAAGGCACAACCCCGTCCCAGAATGATGTCTTCTTCAAAGCAGCTCTTATAGCATTAAGAGGAACTCTGTCTTTCTTTTCTTTCATTGTGACATCATTTGTCATATCAACCTTCAGCACAGCTACTCCATTTGAAAGTTTTTCCATTCAGTTTTTCCTTTTCATATTCACTAGCTGTGATCTCTAACTGCTCAATGATTTCTTGAATACAGTTTTCAATTCAAGACTTGTCACCATTTCCTTTGAAGAGCATAACATCGCTTTTGGTCACAATGACCTCTCCAACTTTTCCTGTGTTATGAGACTGAACATCTTCAGGATTTAGGGTCAACTCCACTTCTCCAAACACTGCACCACCAGCAGTAATAGCCATATCTTTAAGCTGGTTCTTTCTATTGTCAACAAACCTGGAGCTTTCACGGCTACAACCTGAAGACCAACTTTGAGCCTATTCCAAATGAAGGTTTGCAGACCTTCTCCATCAACACCTTCAGCAATTATACCCAAAGTCATTATAGTGAGCACTGGCAATTTCAAGAGCAGGTACAATAGGCAGGGCACTAGACATTCTGTTTCACTCAACATAATATAGGCATCCTTGAATTCATGTTTCTGATCTTTCAATGTATTAATAAGTTAATTTAATACATCGAAAATTTAGCCTAATTATCTGATGTATTAATAAGGTATGCAAAAATTAGATATGGTGATTCTTATTCACCATTTAATGTTTTTCCATCCTTTACTGTGATGACAGCATTTCTTCCAACCTTTCTCATTGCTTCAGAAATGATGTTGCTGATTTCTTTATCTCTATTTGCAGAAATTGTAGCAACCTGAATAATTTCTTCAGGGGTTGTCACAGGTTTAGACTGCTTCTTAAGTTCAGCAATTAGAGCATCAACAGCTAACATCACGTTTCCTGATTTTCACTGGATTAGCGCCTCTGCCAACCTTCTTGAAGCCTTTCTTGACCATAGGGCATGCCAGTACAGTAGCAGTGGGGGTGCCATCCCCAGCCTCTTCATTTGTGTTATTGGCAACATCTTGAACAAGCTTAGCTCTAATATTTTTATATTTATCCTCTAAGCCAATTGACTCTGCAACAGTCACACCATCTTTTGTTACTCTGGGACGTACCCAGCTCCATTCAATAATCACAGTTCTTTCCTTTGGCGCCACTGTAGCAGCTATGGCATTGGCTAAAAGGTCAACACCTTGAAGCATTAAGGCTCAGGCACCTGCACCAAATTTTACATCTTTGACACAGGCCCAAGTGAGATAAGGAGCCAGTATCCTGATACTGGTCTCATCTGCGTTAAGACTGCGGGTAATCCAAGTATTTCTGCAGGGCACGGGCAGAGCTTGTGCAGTCAGGAAGGTCAGCGGCCAAGAGGGACAGAGTGCAAGACACACAAGGCGATGAGCCTGTGTCCCCCTCCCTCCGCCTCTCCCCCAGACCGGCGGCACCTGTATGCTGGCTGCTCCCACCACATTCTTTAGATCTTCATCTACTAAAGTGACAAAATTATCCAAGTGAGTAATCAATAATGGGCATTCAAACAGCTCATCTTCATTAAAATTAGGTAGCCTTACTTTCTTACAGAGATAAGAAGCAGCTCTCAGTTGCTTTGGTGATGAAATTCTCAGAGTGCTATGAGTAATAAATGTAGCAATATCTGTGGGTGCCTGAGGTTGGCCAGGCATAACCCTCAATCCTTTTGCTCAAAAGAAACAGAAGACAGCTGTATAAAATAATGGTCAATTTCTTTTGTTCAAATAAAAAGGAAGAGAGCTGAATAAAATAAGCTGGTAGTAACATAATTTTAAGGGGATTAGCTCTAGATGTAGCAAACACTAGGCTCTTAAAGAAATACACACAAAATATACAATAAAATATTACAGATCATCCCATCTCTTGCTAGGCCCTAAAAGTTGATGAAGCATATGGCAAAGGAAAAAATACAAAGGGAAATATAAATTTCTTTTCTCATTTTAATAAAATACTTCCTATTTACCTGGAAGACTTTGTTGACATTAAGGTAATATTAATCTACATCCTGGAATAGGGAATAATCATTCTTTCACACCAAACATTCAAACCTGAAGTAGAAAGCAAGGAAAGAAAACGAGAAATAAAAACGAATCATAAACTTTGTAAAAGTTGATCCATACCTTGAATTTCGAAGACAACATCGGCAAGCATCGGCTTATTAAGGAAAAACTTGAGGGAAGTGTTATAAAACCACAGAGGTTTTCTGGCTTGATAGGTTTTGCAATTCCTTAGGCAATTAATCTATAGGGGAAAACAAAAATACAGGAGAAAGGTTTTTAATATGCTTTGATAACACATAGGCAAGGCTGAGAATTTGGAAAATTGTGCTAAATCTCTAAAGAAATATGATTCCCCCACTCTGTGGCATCTCTGATCATAGGATTCAAGGGAACTTACCTTCAAGAAGTGTATGGGCTCAAAAAAATAAAAATACAAATAAAGGACTTTATGGGCTGCCTGTCAGTGAACAACGCTGCTCTCTTCAGCATTCGTAGCAGTAAATGAATTGCCTAAGTGAAAACTCAACTCCATGGCTGAGAAGCTGCAAGGTTCTGAAACCCTGTGAGTCTCTGTCGAGAAACAGACAACAGTAGTCCAACCCCATACGAACGCCTACTAAAATATGTTTACACATATAACCTAATGTGTTTATTAAGAAAGTACTTGATTTGCAATTAAGAAAAATACATTTTTCAGCCAGGCACAGTGGCTCATGCCTGTAATCCCAGCACTTTGGAGGCCAAGGTAGGCGGATCACTTAAAGTCTGGAGTTTGAGACCAGCTTGGCCAACATAGTGAAACCCCTTTTCTACTGAAAATACAAAAATTAGCCGGGCATGGTAGCATGCGCCTGTAATCCCAGCTACTTGGGGAGACTGAGGCAGTAGAATCACTTGAACCTGGGAGGCGGAGGCTGTAGTAAGCTGAGATGGTGCCACTGCACTCCAGCCTGGTGACAGTGAGACCCTGTCTCTGAAAAAAAAAAATGTTTTTCCCTTATCACACCATATTCTTTTTCTACTTATTAGCTTAACACATTCTCTTAAAGGAGTGGACATTTAAAAAATAACTGACAGTGATGAATTGGTTTGCCTCCATCTTTTTTGAGATGGACTCTCACTCTGTGGCCCAGGCTGGAATGCAATGGCGTGATCTTGGCTCACTGCAACCTCTACCTCCCAGGCTCAAGCGATTCTCCTGCCTCAACCTCCCGAGAAGCTGGGACTACAGATGTGCGCTACCATGCCTGGTTAATTTTTTGTAGAAACAGGGTTTTGCCATGTCTCCCAGGCTGATCTCAAACTCCTGACCTCAGGCAACTTCCGGTCTCAGCCTCCCAAAATCCTAGGATTACAGGTTTCGTTCACCTCCTTACCCGGCTGGTTCACCTCTATCTTAATCTCCAATCTTATAATCCTAACTGTCCTTCCTACTCACAGCAAAGTCCCCCGAACCTACAAAGAGTTTCCTGGGTTTCTGATCTGGCGTTCCAGAGACCTTCACCTTCTCCCTTTATACCTTGTCTGTCTTGTCGCGCCTGGCTGGAGCCGGCGGGTCCAAGAGCAGCCACTCTGTCTGACTCAGGCTTCAGTGCTCTATCCTTTCTGTGGTCTTCAGGCAACCCCTTTTGTGCCAAACCCGGAAGTCAAGGGCCAGCCTCCCTTTCCATACCCTCCAGCCATTTTTCTTTCTTTCTTTCTTTCTTTTTTTTAAAGTTTACTCTCTCTATTTATAGTGGATAAACAAAACAAGCCTGAATTTTTTCAGGTAGTGTTACCCAAATGATGATAAAATAAGAGGTCATTTTAAATACTAGGATTCCTTAGGACTGCAATCTTGCCTAAAGTCTACGTTGTTCCCTAATTTGGAATGATTTAGTTATGATTTTTATTGAAGTATCATATTTTATTCACTTTAAATTCTGAATCTCCACCCATTCCCCCTGCTGAATCTCAGAACCCCAGCCCCAGTCAGAACTCTAATCCTCTGCTTGGCTAGTTAGGGAACTCTGAAAGCTTTATCCCTAAGAAATAAACATACAACATTATCAGTAATAAGAATAAATGACAACTACTTTTCACTCTAAATTAATCTACTATGGTGGGAAGTTTAAAATCTTTAATGAGGGGGAGAAAATGATACTATTCTTCCTCCTGAGGCAGAAGAAAACATTCCAGAATGGTATCCATGAGCAAAACAGAGAGGTAAAACAGGATCATACAACTCCTGGTCCTATGAAGTCATTTTCAGATCCTATACACAACATACCATCCCACACACAGAAGCAATCTGGTTATGGGAGTCAAGTGACTGTCATGGGTAAAGGAAAGTGACAGTCAAAAAGTGTCACCGAAATGGAGAGCCCACAGAGGCTTCAGAAACCATCCAATTTATCCCTCATTTTATAGAAGCCTTGACTTACTCAAAGCCACAGAGATGATTTGTGATAGAGTCACAACTGTAATCTACATTTCCCTCGTCCAACTAGGGTTACATCCCTGTGTGGTACTCAGTGAATGAGAGAGCACCTAACCCTGGGAAAGTGCAGGAAGAAGGGGTGAAAGAACTCTTCTTTCCTCCCATGCAGAGGAGGGAATTCAGTGCAATACCATGGAATCATATCACCCAGAGGGAATTCAGTGCAATACCATGGAATCATACCACCCAGAGGGAATTCAGTGCAATATCATGGAATCATATCACCCAGAGGGAATTCAGTGCAATATCATGGAATCATATCACCCAGCCTTCCCCTTCCCCAACAAGAATTCATTTTATTCTCAGTATGCAAAGGAATGTGTTCAGAATCAGACTCAAGAAAAGGTTTGGGGTTAAAAGAAAAGGCAACATTTCTGTACTTGTCAGCCATATACAGGTTATGAATTTGCATATTGTGATATTTTATAGATGTATATTACACAAGAATATATGAGAGAGAACTGGAGAGTGAGAGAATCTATAAACAGATTCCCTCATCAATTTTGTCTTGAATTTGAAAAAAATGGGAGGCAGAAGTTTGGAGAGAAGACAAATGTACGTGAGATACATTTTCACTGGTCCATGAACAAGTTAATCAAGACAACTAGATTAACTGTTTTGAAAATGAGAATGTAGGCATATGTGCACATTTTTACAAAGGATTATTCAGTTGAATCAGATTGCAAGAGCTACTGTCCTGCCATAGACTTGTAAAACTGGACAGCTTCTGTATACCTCCTTCAATGTGTTACTAAAAATAAAACTTACCTCTTAATTCTACATTACTTTGTTTACAAAAAAAGACTATTTTTCAATAAAGAACAATCAAGAATCTTCATTAAAAGCTAGTACAGTTTTACATTTGTAAAATATTAACTTTAAAATGTTAACAACAGGTTTTAGAAGACGAAGTCATCTGTATTAAAAATTAAAGGAATAATCATTTTTCTCATAGTATATATCTATATTTCACTAAGCATTGCATGTAACTTATTTATCTACTGTAGTCAAGTCAATTTGTGTATCACAAAATCAGAAAAAAGAATACACTGGCTAAATTGTATAATGTCTTAAAATTTTTAAAATGTTTTTTAAAACTCTACAGACTATACAATCCAAGTAACTAAAGTTCTTATGTGCACGAGTCTATGGCAATATACAAAGTCTGTTTTTATAAACTTGAACCTAATTTTGAACCTATAATTGATGAGATAATCCTTAACTGTTCACATTGTTGAATCGATTTCTCAGAACACTTGAAAAAGGGACATGCAAAACTGCCTTCCTCTCAAAAACTATTTGAGACTTAAGTTGTGAGGAGTGCGAAGGTACCCCCCTCTAATAACCTTAACTGCACCTGGACAAATTAAACAGTCTTTTATTCTTGCTATAGATGGTGTATTCCCAGAGCTCCAGGGGAATGTTTCAGAAGGCAGAATTCACAAACAAGCATTTTAAAGACATGACTCACACGTTATTTTAACTTTTGCGTAAGTTAAAATCTAAGATAGGTCTGAGTGTGATGGCTCATGCCTGTAATCCCAGCTCCCTGGGAGGCTACAGTGGGCAGATCGCTTGAGCCCAGGAGTTTGAGACCAGCTTGGGCAACATGGAAAAACCTGTCTCTACAAAAAATATAAAAATTAGCCAGGTGTGGTAGTGCACATCTGCAGTCCCAGCTCCTGGGGAGGCTGAGGTGGGAGTTTATCACTTGTGCCCAGGAGGTGGAGGCTGCAGTGAGCCAAGATCATGACACTGCACTCCCACCTGGGCAACACAGTGAGACCCTGTCACACACACCCCCACCCCCCACAACACACACAAAATCTAAGATACAAATAACCCATGTTTATGTTTTAAATATTTAAATGGCAAAATATACTTAAGAACAACATTGGCCGGGCGCAATGGCTCACGCCTGTAATCCCAGCACTTTGGGAGGCCAAGGTGGACGGATCACAAGGTCGGGAGTTCAAGACCTGACTGGCCAACATGGTGAAATCCCATCTCTACTAAAAAAATAAAAAAATCAGCTGGGCATGGTAGCGCGTGCCTGTAATCCCAGCTACTTGGGAGGCTGAGGTAGGAGAATTGCTTGAACTGGGACCTAGGAGGCAGAGGTTGCAGTGAGCTGAGATCATGCCACTGCACTCCAACCTGGGCTACAGAGTGAGACTCCATCTCAAAAAAGAAAAAAGAAAAAGAAAAAAGAAACATTTAGATTTATAATAGTATTTGACTCTTCTAAAAACTCAATTTTATATTCATCATAGTATGTGAGTTATAATTCAGAGAGTCAAAGTAAACTAATTTACAGAAAATTAATTTACCTTTCCTGGTGTTTTTAAAATGCATTTAACTTTCTCAATTACATTTGAAACATCCCCAGAATCCTTCAACTTCTTCCTGATATCTTCTTCCAATTCTTCCCACTGAAAAGCACCTGTAAACAAATCAGTACATGCTGAATTTTTCTGTTAAATCGGGAAGAAAGTAAATCTCTTATTAAATATCAACATTCTCTTTTTTAGTGCTTTCTTTTAATTTTTTTTACCATGTATATATCCTTTTAGTTATAATAAAACATTTAAACAGCACTCACATTTCAAAAAAATCAGTTTAACTTCCTCTAAATTATTTCTCAAAATCTGAAGTCTTCCTTTCTGGACTGCTGCTACCTCTCTGTAATAGGTGGCCAGCTAGTGACAACAGCAATGGTCAGAATATGAGTTACCATGACAAGTGGACCAGCACCCAAATTATTTACTTGCCCTGAGTAAGCAGGTAGATGTGGTCTTTCCCAAGGGCGAATGAAATCTTACTAGTGATGGACAGCAGTGACTATCATCAGGCAGAGGAACATGCAGCAGCAACAGCATGCATTCAGAAGGTCTCATGCATTGTCAGGGTCAGACTGGGATGTCTGAGAGCCAACTCTACAAAACCAGCCTGAGGAAGGGAGCTACATCATTTCCTGATGCACTAAATGATCATGTCATTGGAGCCAAATCACCCCGCCATCCCTTGCCTTTAGCCAGCCCATTTCAAAACTCTCTTCCTAGGATCATTTAACTTCTCCCACTCTGTCAGCCCCTTTTCCTCTATGTCTTACAAAATTCTTATTCTACGGTCAGCAAAAGCTGACCCTTTCCCCCAAGGACTTCTCTCACTTGGCCTACAGCAACCTCCTATCCAACCTCCCTGCTCCCTGAGGCCTTTTTCCCATCAAATCTATCCTATTACTCTAAGCTGGTGAGTTTTCAAAAGCATGAGTCTGATCATGATATTCCAAGAGATTACCCTCTTCCATCCTATGATTTATAGAAGCTCCTAACTCATAAAAATATAATTCAAGAAGCCTACTTGGGCAGTACAGTTAGGAAACCTAGGATCCAGTTCTATCTCAGCTATTAAATACTAGGTGAGAAGTCACTTCACTTCTCTGTTCTATCTGCTCTGAGTTTATTTCTTCCCATGTTTTCCTTCATGTATTCAGCACTTACCAGATGTCTCCACGGATATTGGGGAATGAGGTAGGCACATAAACACTTATTAAACCAATGAGATCAGGTGATTGCAGCCAGTCTGTATCAACTGAAACCAAATCCAATCAGAAGGGGTAAACTGCAAGTCCAGAAGCTCTCAGGCTCTTTACAGGTGAGCCCTGCAGCACTGAGCACTCTTGCACACCCTTTCAATGTCTCCCTACCTGGCCTTCCTAATACTTACAGTGTGTCCTGGGAGAGGGAGTCAAATGACACGTAGCATTTGCCATTTTTGTGATGCTACCAACATGACATAACAGAACAAGGAAATGGGAATGAGAAACACACTGGGCTCTCACAAGCTGGCGCCAGCTCTAGCACACCACTGCTTCTTCCTGCCTTTGCTAGCTCTTTTTATGCCTTCACTGACTGCTTGCCTTCCTCCTCAAATTCCCAAAGCTGTGTAGTCTAGAAGAGCACTGTGATTTCTGCTTTTCTCTTTCTGCACGAATACATTTAACTTTGTGGCCACATCCTCTTTTCCCAATCTGATAAATTCTTTGGATTGTATCACCAGAAAATTTCATGTGCACACACAAACATTAAAGTCAGTATAACAATATCACAGAGCATAAGAACCCCTTAGAAGCCAATGGATCCCAGATCAAGAAAAGTACTCTATGCCAGTGATTATCAACCATACCTGTGTATTATATATACCTGGGATCTTTTACAAAATACCACCAGAGGAGGTCTCATCTCCAGATCAAGTAAATTAGAATTTCTGGGGCTGAAGCCTCTGGCATTAGTGTTTTAAAATCCTCCCTGGTGACCCTAGCATGCATTGTATGCTGCTGCCGGCCACTACTTTCCCTTCAGAAATTTCAGCCATTGAGTTCGAGACCAGCCTGGCCAACATGGGAAAATCCTGTCTCTAAAAAATACAAAAATTAGCTGGGTATAGTGGCACGCTCCTGTAATCCCAGCTACTTGGGAGGCTGAGGCAGGAGAATTGCTTGAACCCAGGAGGTGGAGATTTCCCTGAGCCATGATCACGCCACTGCACTCCAGCCTGAGCGACAGAGTGAGAACCTGTCTCAAAAAAAAAAAAAAAGGGAAAGAAATTTCAGCCATTACCCAAACCCATGGTTAGTGGTATGCAGGAAAGAGAAGACGTAGGTATTTTTTATTGTCTACACTCATACAGTCTAAAGAAGAACACAAGTACTGTCTCCGTGTTCTTTAACATGCTTATATATGTGAAAGTTACATTAAGTTATTTAAGCAAAAGCATATTAACTAAAAACCACCCATAAAGTATCTCCATTCAGAAGATTATCTAAAATCAAGCGAGCATCAAATAATCTAAATAGATGGAATTAGTAGCAGGTAAATCCCCACAGGCCACTGAGCTGTCTGTGAACATTCACAGGAAGAACCAATCACTGAAAATGAAAGTAAGACTAATTTTCAAGAGTGCACTAATGATTGGGCTGTTTTCATAATTAGAAACATTAATCAAGTCATCTGTGACTCTTTGAGACTTTTAGGTCCTAATAAACCAATACTCCTAAGGCTGGGATTTTCCTTTATTTTTCCTATGGTAAAAACATGTAACATCAGATTTACCCTCTTAGCAAACTTTTAAGTGTATAATACAATATCAGTAGCAATATGCACAATGTCATACAGCAGGTGTCCAGAACTTATTCATCTTGCATAACTTTACTGATTGATTGACTGCAGACAAGGGCAGGATGACATCTTGCATTACTGACTGGGGTTTTCTTTAGTTAACTTCTTAAAGCACTGAATTCACTTAGACTTTAGAACTCATGGTATACTCATGTATACTAGCCTGTGTTTTTATGCAATACAGAAAAGAGCATGCCACGGAAAAATTCTAAGAACAGGAGAATGCTATGAAAACTGAAGATGAAAGCTTGCTTCCACATATTTATCTACTCTGATGGCATTTCAATAAGTGATGTGAAACTCCAAGGGCCATCTGTGGCAGGAAGAGCTGAAAGCTAAATTCTTAAGGTTCTTACAAATACTTCACTTCCTAACCATCTGAGATCATGTGACTCAGGAATGCGTAAGCATAAGACTGTATCAAGTATTATAAGAATGTTACAATTGTATGCCATGTAAGAATTACTCCCTGAAGACCAGGAAAGGGCTGGCCTCACTTATCACATTACACCTTGTTCCTTAGGATTAGTCATTAAGTACTCATACATTATGCAGTGTTTGTTATTATTCAATAGAAAACTAACATATACAAAACAGGCATACCTTGACTGTTGAATCAAAGTTTGAACAGGAATATGTAGGTGTAAAATGTTAACTGGACTGTTGTTAAACAAGTCCCTCTTAAATAAAGAACCAAATACTCATGATGACACAATACATACCAAATTTTAAATGCCTAAAGGTTAAAAAAAGCATGTTATTTAAAAGGAATAAAGATATTCTTTGTAATTTGGTTATTAAAAAAAAAAATAAGTGCAGGAGATAGGCTTATTGTAGTTTTCTAGCCCGTGTTTGCTCAGGGCAAATATTCCCGAGCTCACGATGGAGTTCAACCTCTGCAATACCAACCCAACTGATGAGAACACAAACGACTCCTGTGCGCAAGGGTTCTCTAGCATAACCCAAGGGCAGACCACAGCACTTCTGTGGGAAAACCACCGCATAACTGTGCCTTAACACGGGTTCATTCACAGGCTTAAAAATGTTAAAAAACTACAACAAAAAACAGCCCTGGCCCCTTTATTAAAGTCTTTGAGAAAAATGTCGGTTTAAAATTTTTGTTTGATTTGATTACAAAATATATTTTTTCAAAAACAATCACTTATTAATATACAAACAAATGACTAGAGGATAAAACAAAACAATAAATGTTTAGACGTTTTCTGTCAATAGCGGAATCTGGGTAAATTTTTTTTCTCTTAATTTTCTGCATTTTTCAAAATTGTCTTTTCTGTGCTAACACAGCTTTGACATCTTTTTAACATAATGTGAATGAAACTTTTCTTTGAGCCAGAGGCTGTAATCTGTAAATAATTAAATAATAATAAATAGGTACCTGCAGAACCAGTTATTTTCCCTTTTCGTCAACCAGCATCTGGGTCTCTGCAGCCCCAGGTCAATGGCCTCTGCCCCAGCTCAGACTGGACAGCACCTCCGGCTCTGGCCGTGACGTACAAGGAGAGATCATAGCCAAAAATAGGACGGGTCAGTGTCAGGTTAAGAAACCAGGACTCTGAACCAGTTGAAAGACCTGTAGCTCAGCAGGTTCTCCACACCATCATGCCTCCTTGCCCTCCAATTCCTAATCCAGGCTTACTTAGTTTCCACCCAACCACTAAGCATCCACTTTTCCTTCCATCAGGCAGGGAACACAATAGGGCACAGACAGCCCCAGTTCCGAATAGCTCTGCATGGGTCAGCCTTGCAGCTCACTCCATTTTTACTCTGAATCCTAAGCTGATAACTTGGTAACCTTCCTAGGCCTCTGCACTGAATTCTAGGCCCTAATTTGCTGGATTTGGCTGGTTCCCAGTTCTTCCAAAAGCAGGTATGCCAGCTGCTTCTGGTAGTCCAGAGATCTAGCACCACCTGGGAGACGACTGGAAACGCAGAATCTCACGCCCCACTCCAGCAACTGAATCAGAATCTCCATGGGAAAAAGATCCTCAGATGATCTGTACACACTTTAAGGTTTGAAAAATACTGGTCTAGACGATGAATGGCCAGTGGCAGGGCCACCCACTGTCTGAATGTTGGCCTTCCTGAGGTTGATCACCAGAGTAATGGGACCTTCTAACTGAATGCCTGTCTTGGCTGCACTGTTCCACTCTCCAAATACCACCAGAGATAAGCTTTCTAAAGCCCAGTCTGATCATGCTTAGAACTCCAGCACAAGTCTAAGAGCAGCAGGAATAGCTTCCACAGGCCTTGCCCACCTCATCATCCACCAGCCATCACCTTCCATTCTATGCTCCAGCCATGGGAAACCACCTGTGGTCCCTGGAAAGCGGCAGCTACCTAGGATCGCATTTTTATTAATGCAAATGTCCCCCAGTATATTGATCACTTTCACACAGTATCAGAATGAATGCATAAAAAGTTTAGAACAGGTCAGTGACTCTGGGGAAGGGGTCTGGAGTAAAAGGATAACTTTTTTCTTTTCTTTCCCTTTTTTTACATCTGCCTGTATTAATTTTGCAATTAAATAAAGCGCTCCCCCTAGGAGAAAGCTAGGCAGGATCAGTCACTGGGAGACATATCTAGCTATTTTACTACTGCTGTACTAAAAAGGATATAAGACTTGAGTGCTCATGTGCCTTTGAAAGTCGTCAATAATAATTGTGGGAAATTTGAATAATTCACATAATTTCAACAGAAAAATCAGCATAAAAAAGTCAAACACATCCCTCACAGTTCCTTAAATATATTAAAAACATTTTTTTTTCTCTTAACATGTAAACATGTTGGTTTTTCAAAATCTTAAATTCTGAACTGTGACATTCTAAGTATAATGTTAAAATCTACAGTAGTAAATGAAGTCTTCAACTAGTTTGGCTTATTCATACGATGAGCCTACTCTTTAATTCAACTAAAACTTATAGAGAACCCGGTGAAGGCAATGTGCTGAGCGTGTGCCGTAGAGGTGCTTAATTCATGTCTTTTCCAAACCAATGTTCACGAACCTACCACCATGTTCTACTCCAATATGTATTTTTATCCACATAAATCTGCGTCCTGCAACCGTACTTTTCAAAATCATAATTTAAGTTTTAACTTATAAAATTACATGACCACAACCCACATGAAAAAGGTAATATCTTATTTTTAACATCAATTACTTAGAATAAAGGCTGCCCCAAATTTTCCTACTTGTATAAAATGATACTTGTTTTGCAAACCTTAATAAACTTTTTATCTGTTTCCAATTAGGCTTTATTTGAAGCCTAAAAACAAATGATAAATGTTTTTCCAGACACATTGCAGAGAAGGTGTGACCTTGGCTAAGAGTTCATCCGTACATGATTTTAAGTGGGTAAAGAAAATTAAAGAGAGGAGTTCTCAGAAAACTTATATTTAGATGCTTACATTGAGATTCATTTTACATCTGTTCTTTTCTATTCTCATATGGGACACTTAGATGAAAGACCTTCAATTCATTTGCTAAAATGACTCAGAACTTCTATCTTTAAAATATAGTTGCTACTGAGTTTTTAAAAGGGCAAGAAGAAAAATACTTGACAAGCTAAATCTCAAAAAGGGCACAGTTAAAAAAAAAAGTACCATCTGTGATAGCCATAGCCAAAGTTGATCAGACCTCAACTAACACTGGATATTGATTTCCAGTTCCTAAACTGAATGCAATTTCTCTTTTGACTCCCTACAAAATCTAAGAGTCAAACCGAACAGTGAATACCTAGGTTTTAAGGTATAAACACTTGATTTCATTTACTCTTGGAATATTTTATTTCTTTAAAACTAAATTGTATAATAAATTCTCATATCTCATATTTTGGATTTTTTTTAAGTAACAAAATATTTATTACTAAACATACCTGTTTAGTAGATTATTGTTTTTACAAGTAGATTTAAAACCAAGGCTAATACAAAAACATTTGAAAAGATGGTTGACATCACTACTCATTAGGGAAATGCAAATCAATACCAAAATTAGATAGCACGTTATACCCATTACAATGGCTACCGTGAAAAAAAAATAAATACCAAGTGTTAGCAAGGATGTGGAGAAATTGGAACCCTTGTGCACTGTTTGTAGACATGTAAAATGGAAGAGCTACTGTGGAAAACAGTATGGCAATTCCGTAAAAAGTTAAAAATAGAATTACCATGTGATCCAGCAATTCCACTTCTGTATATATATGCAAAAATTTAAAAGCAGGGTCTCAAAAGAGATATGTGTACGTTACTATTATTCACAACAGTGAATTCACAACATCTAAATTATTCACAACAGCTAAAACAGTGGAAGCAACCCAAGTGTCCATGGATGAATAAATGGATAAACAAAATGTGGTCTATAGATACTATGGAATATTATCAATCTAAAAGGAAGAAAATCCTGATACATGCTACAACTTGGATAAATCTTTAAGACATTATGCAAGTAAAACAAGTCAGTCACAAAATGGCAAATACTATACGATGCCACTTATAGGAGGCACTTAGGAGAATTAAAATTACAGAGACAGAAAGTAGAATGGTGGCTGTCAGGGCTGGAAAGAGTTCGGAATGGGGAATCATTGTTTAATGGGTATAGAGTTTCAGTTTTATAAGATGAAAAGAATTATGAACGTGGATGGTGGTGATGGTTACACAATATTATGAATGTGTTTAACACCACTGAACTGTGTTCTTAAAAATGGTTAAGACAGTAAAATTTATGTTCTATGTATTATACTACAATAAAACAAAATTGATAGGAAAAGCATGAGGCAAGTAAATTTGTAAGGAAAAACAGAAAGCTTGGACCAATTCCTATATATAAAGCAAACAATATTTCATGTGTAACCTTCATCTCAGATGGTAAGAAAAAGATCACTGTAAAACTAACCAGTACTCTTGAGCACCACAGGCACATTTCATTTCCAAAGCTTATGAGATTGTAAAGTAACCAGAACCACTTGACAAGATACCTGAATAAATGAAGCGAAGAATGTCTGATAAACAAGAACAGAAGAGGCGCGTCTTTAACAATGACTCGTAATGGTGGGTTGCCTGAAGATTCCTGGCTAGCACCTGGAAATGCAGTATCTCTGTTTATAGCAAAGAGATCCTGGGTAGTTCGGATGATACTGGAATCCTGAATCTCAGTGGGACTCTTCACATTGAAAAGCAGCATGAAAACATGGCTTACAGCGCAGAGAACGATCTTGTGGGCCTCTATAACTTCCTTTAAATCGGGGTTGTAAAATACCACATCCACACACTGGCAGCAGAACAGTAAGTTATTTAAGTCAGAGTTATAATGCGATGCTTCAGCCTTTAAGACAGGCATTTTTTCTGTTTCAGAAAAAAAGAAAATAAAAATTATAACAAACTCCTTTCAGGTTTACAGATCCAATAATTTCATGTTTACTTTAAATACAATCATATAATATTTAAAAATATTATTAGGTTAAAACATAAGAAACATATTTAACCATTTTTTGATGCACAAAACAGCAATTTTGTATAGCTTAACCTAATTTATAAACATATATAAACTAATTATTCAGGGACTATAGAATTTTATAACACAGACACACAAATACCATGTTTATTTACATTTTATAGAGCAAATGAAAACCTACTAATGATGTACGGAGCAATAAAATAACATTTCTCCTTATTTGTGTGTCCCAAAATAAAACAACCTGCCAAATACTCAACTTTAGTATTTCGTAGTCATCACTCTTTACTTCTACCTTTGATTTTAAAAATTCAAAATACTGAATACGTTCTGAAGAACCCAACCTCACATCTGAAGTCCTTTTCCTCCTGGGACCAGAAGTCGAGGTAGACGGCTGAGCTGTTAAAATTCTGCAACTTCTCAAAGTCAAGGCTCAAAGTCTTGAACTCTATTGTTTGAAAACATTTTGACCACTCTATCTGGACTCTAAAACTAGTATTTTTTCCTTCTAGTAAAACACTTCAGCAAAAGTGCTGACTCAGGTCCCTAATTTCTAAAAGAGGATATAACCTTCAGCTTACTAGTCTGATCACCAAGAAAGAGAGATGAGCCCTCAATCAGCTCAGAATACCTACACTCCAGGCCCTCACCACAGACCATAACTGCAAAACAGCTGCCATCTCATTTTTATCCAAAGAGGAGCTGAGGAGAGTGATATTTGTGAAGGGTTGCTTGAAGGGTATGCAACCATCTAAATCAGTGGAATTCAAACTTCTTTAGCAACAAAAATCCTTAATTCCAAAGCAAACTCTAGCCCATAAAACAGACAATAACAAAGTCCTTTGGAGCCAGGCTCTCCCTGCACTGTATCCCAGTCCACCCTCCTCATGTCCACTGCCTGTGGCCCCGTCACAGAACCCTAAACGCCATGTGCTCCAGAGCCCAGGATCCATCCTTGGAACAAATCAGCCCCAAATATGTACCCAGACTGTATTGTCTTGAACCCCTGGGATATTTTTAGTGTTATACACACAGATCTCTTAGCAGAAGAGTACAAGAAACAGCCTTGTGAACCCTGAGGCTGCATTTGCTGCAGGGCCTTTTGAAGGCCCTGGCCACTACGTCACTTAGTACCCCCACATGAAGACCCACACAAGAGATTTCTTTTCTTTTCTTTCCTTTCCTTTCCCTTTTTTTTTTTTTTTTTTTTTGAGACAGAGTCTTGCTGGAGTGCAGTGGTGTGATCTCAGCTTGCTGCAACCTCTGCCTCCAGGGTTCACCCAATTCTCCTGCCTCAGCCTCCTGAGTAGCTGGGACTACAGGTGTCGTCACCATGCCTGGCTAATTTTTGTATTTTTAGTATAAACGGGGTTTCACCATGTTGGCCAGGCTGGTTTCAAACTCCTGATCTCAGGTGATCTGCCCGCTTGGCCTCCCAAAGTCCTGGGATTATAGGCATTAGCCACTGCACCCGTGCCAATGTATTTCTTTTAGAGCTAAGTGACATGTAATGTTTTGCTTTCTCTGAGGATCTGGTATGTTTTCTCTTTTGAGTAATAAGAAGTAGGAACTAACTAACTATCTGCTATTTAGCTAGTCATTTCCCACTCATCTTTAATCCAGAAAGGATTTAAGGCCCAAGGGTTTGCAACCTAATAGACCATATCTCCCCTTTCACTTTGCATACCAGGAAGCTTACAGCCAACTGCGTATCATTCATGGTCTATAGATTTGCACTTTTTTAAAGAGATGGGGTCTCTTAACTTACAAAGCACATTGATCCAATAAAGTGCTACTCCACTATTTCTATCAAAAATCATGCAGAAAATTCTGATAACAGTTGACATAATTTATGTTTAAGTTTATTTGCCCCAAACTTTGTATTACAAACATTTTCAAACATTCAAAAAAGTTTAAAGAATGATGCAATGAACACACATATACCCTTTACTCATATCCTTCACCTGAATTTTGCAATTAACATTCTATTTCTCCCTTATCTCTAGAGAGACAGACAGACACACACACACACACACACAGAGCTGAAATATTTAAAACTTGCCATTATCAGAATGCTTTGGCTCTAAAATACTTTCACCTTCATCTCCTAGGAATAAGAACATTCTCCTACTCATCATAAACCCATTATGACACATCATAAAATTAACAGTAATTACGTGATATAATTTCCAGTCCATATTAAAATTTTCACCCATGTCCCAAGAACATCTTTTAGATGTTTTTATTGAACCAGTAGCCAATCGAGGTTAATGCGCATTGCATTTAGTTGTCATTTAACATCAGACTTTAATCTAGAACAGCTCCCCCACCCATGACACACGCTATTTTTAGAGTCCATAGGTTCAATTTTTAAAACAGTATTTCTCAAAATGTTATTCACAAGTACCAATCTGCTTCTGCATCACCTGGGAAGTTGATTAAAGCAGATTCTAGGCCCTATCCCAGGCTGACTGAATAGAATGTCAGGGAAGCTCTGAGCATGCTCAAGTTTGAGAACAACTGCTCTCAGACCTGTGAGAAAGGATCAGGAATGAATGTCTAGACATTGGCTAATAAATGCACCTGGTTGTTCAAGTTGAGGTGGTCTAATTCCATGAAACGAGTTGCTGATTTTTCTTTTCTTCATTTTTTCACTTGTCTTCTGATTTAAGGCTTGAATCATAAAATATTCCAACTAAAACAGGAATCAAATTTTAATTGAAGATCCAACAAAATTATATATTCAACATGAAAATTTGCATCTGAGGTCACAATTGTCGAACATTTTAAATGTCAGTACCGTTTATATGTATGCATTAGAAACACATATAAATAATTTTTTTACTTAAAAAAAAAATGAATCTAGTGAAGCAGATTGTGCCTTGTCTGAACATAAACTATCCACTCAAGAAGGAATTGTTATTAATCATTCTGCCACAAAGATACAAGCACTATTCACAACAGCAAAGACATAGAATCAACTTAAATGTCCATCAACGTAGACTGGACAAAGAAAATGTGGCACATATACAGCATGGAATACTACACAGACATAAAAAAGAATGAAATGATGTCCTTTGCAGCAAAATGGATGGAGCCAGTGGCCATCATCCTAAACAAACTAACAGGAACAAGAAACCAAATACCACATGTTCTCACTTATAAGTGGGCGCTAAACATTGAGTACATACGGACACAAAAAAGTGACCAGCGACAACAGGGCCCACTTGAGAGGGTGGTGGGAGGCAGGAGGTTGAGGATCAGAAAACTACAAACTACCTGCCATGTATGATGCTTATTACCTGGTTGGTGACATAATCTGAACACTAAACCCCTGTGACATGCAATTTACCTATATAACAAACATGTATCCCTAAACCTAAAAAAATAAAAGCTTTTTTTTTTAAAAAGAAGGAATTGTTCGTTCTCTTTTTTTTATTTAATTTTTTTTTTTTTAATTTTAGAAATGGAGTATCACTATGTTGCTCAAGCTAGACTCAAACTCCTGGACTCAAGGGATTCTCCCGCCTCAGCCTTCCAAATAACTGGGATTTTAAGTGCCTGCCATCTCACCCAGCTACTCTCTTGAATACTCAAGAAAGCCAAGCACTACAATTGTGTGGCTGCTAATAATTTTCTCGGTGGGCAACCACCACAGTTAATACTAGTGAAATTCAAAGCAGGAACAGATCTGCCTCTGTCTACAGATGTTTCCATCAGCCAAGAAACTTCACTTTCTTCTCTTGAACAAATTTCTTTAAAATCTGTCTTTTACTTTACAAATTAAAAATCTCTCTCAGGTGCATTTACATAGCTTCAGGCCTCTGCCCTAGCTTGCAAGGCCTGGGGCAAAAGTCCAAATGGAGGCCCACCCACCACAGAGCTAAATATTTAAACGCTGTAAATCAAGAAAACAAACTGTTATATAAAAGATATTCTATACTCCTGCTTTGAAAAATACATCATCATAAAAGCCTGGCAGGCAAGATTTAGATTTAAATTCTCAGATTCTTCAGAGATTCATACAGCAAAGGGAGTGCTGGTCTGTAACTCCTGAGCCCTAGGACCACCCATTTTCTTCTCACCTCCTGCTCTATCTGATGCCTTGAAGAGCTCTGTGCACACAAGTGGACTTCCAAGCTCTGTCCACTCTCCCCCTCTCCTATTCCCCATAAAGAGTCACCCTTTGGCCACCCCACAGGCCTAGGGGTGCATATACCAGCAATGTGGGCCACCATCAGGAGAACAGACCCAGGAAAACGGCCTGCAAGGCCCAGGAAACAGCCTCAGGACCAATGGTGGGAGAATTCTGGGGTTCTGAGTTTGGAAGCATAGTCCAAGCACAATTCCATAGACCTTTCTGTGTTGATAGAAATGTTCCGTAATATATGCATTATATAATACAGTAGCCACTAGCCACTTGTAGCCATAGAGCACCTAAAATATGGTTCATATGCTTGAAGAACTGAATTTTACTTTGTTTTATTTAATTTTAATTCATTTAAATATGAATAGCCACATGTAGCTAGTGGCTGCCATACTGGACAGTGCAGGTCTAGAAAGGAATGAAGTCCACCAGCTCCAGGTGAACACAGCCCTTGGCTCCACTGACTTACGCCTTGTGGGGAGGGGTACAACTGGAGGAAGGCCAGATGAAGCTCTCTAAAGCTGGAAGGCAGGCAGCCCCTCTCTCTGGCCTAGGTGTGAGAGGAGTACTGCACAGCTCTTCATCCCTGACCCTTAAAGGCAGGATTTTAAATGCTCCTTTCATTCTAACATTATCATCTCCATCCATATGTCTGCCAATGCCACTCTATTTTACACTCAAGATCCCAGTTGCACTTTACTAGAAAGTAAAGCATCTAAAGAGATCATTGTGATCTCATTTCCATATTCTCATCAGGTCTTGAGTTAAGGAAAAAAGAAACTGCCATGTCTTTCTCCAAACCTTGGCCACATCAATCCTCATCACGCCTCTAACCCTAATTGCAACATTAAATATTAGGAAGAAAGAGAGAAAAGGAGCCAGAAGAAGAGGAAGAGAGGAGAGAAAGTGGGAGTGGGAAGGTGGGAAGAGTGATCCTGGGAATTTTAGGTTCAGGATCCTGGAACAGGGAGCAAGGAGACCTGTGGCTCCCAAGGGAACAGCCTCCCCCTCAACAAATGAAACCAAATCCAATGCATGAAACCATCTGACAAATGAACTTTCACAACAGGCAAAACTAGACCACCTTTTTGTTCTCCAGCTCCCCAGGTATTTTAGGTAATGCACTATGCTTCACCAAATTAAGATTTTTTAAAAGCCACTAGGATATAATCTGCTTGACAGGAAGATTAAATCTCTCTTATCCACCTTGCTACTCACTGCTTATCACTATGAATGAATACAGCAAAAGTTTCTCACAGTCATCGATAATATCAATATTGTGAGTATAACTTCCTTAACATTGTAATATTAATGTTTCTTTATATCATTGGGTGAATAAAAGCCATTTATATTTGATGGAAATTAGCGCCATTTATATTTGGTCTTTATTGTACCCATTTACACAAATGATATTTCTGTAGTCCTCTGTGGAACCTCAACATTTCAACATGAATTGACATAATGAATATTGGGGCATATTGGAAAGAATAGTTGGTGAGGAGCTAGGGAACTGATGGGGGGATACCAAGGTGCTCCTGCTTTAGGTAGCTCTTCTTTGCTTTTAACTTCTCAATGATGTATATTAGGTTTGTCTGCTGAGAGGAGTTGCTTCTAAGAGGTCTGGAAATGTGGTTTCTGTGTCAGCAAATTCCTAAATGACACAACTCCAGTATTCTCCAAGGACGTTACAGTCCTAATACTATATGGGAGGTGCTGTGTGTTAAGATCAGCATCAAAGCAACTGCAGAACCTAACAAGCACCACTGCAACCGAGCAAGCTAGCCTGCTCCCACGCGTCCAACAAGCAGCTATTTGCATAAGCAGTTCCTCTGAATCTGTTCAAGCTACAATAAGATCAGGAAGATATAAAATTTTGCCAAAGCACACGCAGAGGAAGAAAAATTATTCTTTTCAACCAGGAGATAGAAATGAAAGAGAACTCTCAGGGCCTGCTGGCTCAGGCTGCCAGGCTCATTCAGCTATATAAAGATGACTATTAAAACTGGCATCACAGGTTTGGATAAGTAAACATGCTTTTGACACATACAACAAAAAGTACTAAAGTATCACCAAATGAAAAATTCCAAAATATCACCTTAGATAATAGAAAAGGTTTCATTTGGAGAGAAAAATAAAATTATAATTTTATTCTGATAAAGGCTTCGTCACTCCCTCTCATTTTATTTCTTAAGGTTAAGTAAGACTAACCATGCTTTTAAATGTGAAGTTCTAACTGATGTTCTAGAAAATACCTAAAGAGCCAACCGGACACGTAACTTCATACATAATGGGAATTTCCACTTACCACGCCTCCAAAATACTTTCCTATGTAGAAGTCATCAAGGCTGTGGAGTTCAAGATAGGTTGCTCCTAGTTCTTTCGCAAGTTGGATCCCTTCAGTTGTACTAACACAGCTCCCCCTGTCTGACGTACATAGTGGGCATGTACAAGGTAATTCTTCTGAGAAAATAAATTTTAAAACAAAGAGTTTTCAAATTAAACAGGAAAAAATGGTACTTAGACAATCTGAACATTAAACAACAAACTAAGCTCATACCAGAGCCACAGTTCAAAAGCATTCAGTATATCCACTATCCATTGAACTCTGAATAAAAAGTGTCAATGGTCGCAGAAAGGTCCCTAAATAAACAAGCATTCGCTGCAGGAATAATAAATAGCATTTTAGAAAATAGAAGAATTTTAAAGTAGGTGAATGGATATTACCAAACAACCAGTAATCATGGGCCTGCTTCTTCTTACACGACCTTGACATCCTGAATATCAATATTTCTAGGCCAGTAGAAAAGAAGACAAATGTAACAACTTGATTGCCATGGAGAGCACGAACAGTGGATTGGCTTTTTTAATACAATAAATTTTAAATCTATTTACAAGGTTTGAGTAAACCTTATATTTCTATTGTAACAGAACCTTCAATTTGACCTGATTTTCAAGGCAACAAAATCGTCACTCCTTTTATAAACTTCAGAGTTCTCTGAAAAGATGAAGATTCTTTATCTTTTCCCTTTAAGATTAAAAAATTAAAAACTGAAGGAATAAAAAGTATTAACTCAAAAAGTGAAACATCCCAAGACTCATAGTTGTACCATGTATAGCTCTATGGCTAGGAAGGTAGCAGAACAATCTATCTATAAGAATATCCCTCGTAAGGCTAAAAATACATGTTTAACTCCATGTTTGTCAGCCAGCTCTGTTACGTATTGTGTCCACAACATCAAATGTATCACCATTCAGAAAGGCAGGTAGATCAAAAGAGGGTAAATTCATTTCTAGAAATGCATGTTGTTGTAGACTGGCTTCCCTTAGGAAGGCAGACTCTAAAAGGGAGAGCAGTGTGGCGGAGGTTAGCTGGGGAGTGATCTTGGGAATAATCTTTCTCTGGGGGGTAAGGGATGCAGGACTGGGTAGAAGGAATATTGGAACCGCACTACCGTTGGAACAGGGACCAAAGCTGATCCTACAGGGAGCTCTAGAGCTTAGATGCCCTTTTAGAGTTGTTCCTAATTTGGTGAAAGGAGGTAGCTGAGCCTTTGTATCCTATACCTAAATCTACCAGTAATCAGACAAGGGCTGAGCCCAGGCATAACTTGGGCAAGGCACTCCCATCAGCACAGAGTAAAGCAGGGAAAGGGGCTCAGATGTGCACCACCAGCAGCCAACAAGCCCCAGTAACTGAGGGAGTAAGTACACTGGCCCTGAAGGGGCCTTTGAGCAGCTCCTCATTGTATATGCAGCAGTATATGAATGAACTGCATAGAGATGGAGCAGATATATGTAAATATCCGGTACATGCTAAATATATTTAGTGCATGTGTATACCATGTAGGTAAAAATGCACATACACATACAAGTACACATGGCTTACATAATTTTAGCCTCACTGAAAGCATTTTAGAGCTCAGAGAATATATTCATATTCTCATTTTGCAAAGGAAGAAACTAAGACTCAGAAGTTATGTGACTTTTCCAAGTCTCTTTGTGGGTTAGAGATAGAGAAACAATCATAACACTGCTACTTCCTCCACCTGATAATAAAAGTGACACCAAAAGGGAAAATAAAAATATAGTTTGAGTAAAGAATTACTGATTCCAAAGATATGGTGATTTAAAAATTAAGCTTGAGTTCTCTAAATTATACCATAAATTCTAATATGAGATTTTACTTTTAGTTTTTCTAAAATCATTTTAAGTTTGGAGCAAAGAAAATTTTCATAGAGAACTTAGCCTAGCTTGAAAAATAACGTGTTGGTATTTCACATTCTTTACAAAGCCTTCGTAAACAGTGCCTTTGATTTTCTGAAGACAGAGGCATTCTTATATCTACAAAGGTCTCCTTATGTTGACGGAATGGAGTGGGCAGGCAGATCATCTTGTTAAACTTTATTTCTGGACAGAAATCAAGCAGAAACAGGATTGTTTCAAGAGGAAAAACGAAGTGAACATAATGTAAAATAATGTTTAACAATCTTGATTTGAGGGAGAAAATACAACTAATTTCAGGTTATACCAGCAGGGTGGGTTTTCCACTGTGCGTGGTTGTAAGCATCATACCTACACACATTCCTAGAAAGTGCCCCTGTGTCTCCTCTACATCACTGAAGACATTTGTTTTTGTTCACACACCAGAAAGGAAAAAAATGCCTAGTCATTCTAGTTACACCATATTAGTTGAGTTACACCATATTATGCTGTAACTAGTTGCCACTTAGCTACCTACCCTTTATCAATCAGCTATATGACCTAAGATTCCAAGTAAAAGTCTGACTTGTATTGGTTACAGCAGGAGAATCAATTCTGAATTAAATCGGTTTCTGTGAACCATTTAATCAGGAATAAGCAGAGGACTCAAAATAATTTTAAATTGTGGTGCCGCATGGTCACGTGACTCTGAATCAGTGTACACTTCTAGCTAACATTTTGTCCCCTTACATGCTTAAGATGTTGTCATAAAATGCTGTCTATTTTTTACAAGCAAGAATGTAACTCTGACATTCAAACAAATGGCATCTCTTTGAAGAGTAGTGGCTTTGGGAACCTGTAGGTTAATTCTTACAACATTGCCACTGCTTGGAAGTTTTAGAAATTCTTTTCAAAAATTCTAGCCTAGTAAAGGATCAGGCTCAATCAGAGCTTCAAAAATAACTGAAAGGATGCCTGTCTTTGGGAGCTTAAAGCTATGAATCCATTCTAAGCACAATCTGAAAAAAAAATCGTTTTTCAAGATAGATTTAATATTTTGTATAAGCTGAACATTTATTCAGAGCCAAGTATGATGAAGACATCCATTCAGGCAAGGTTGTCAAAAACATGTATAACAAAGGAAAGAAATGAGACTGAATTATATTTGCTGAATTCTTTTCAATTTTAAAAAGAATTTCAAGAAGCTGAATGTGATGGTGTGTGCTTAATTCCAGCTACTTGGGAGGCTGAGGTGGGAGGATCCTTTGAGCCCAGAAGTTGAAGGCCAGCCTGATCAACATAGCGAGATCCCATCTCCATTTTTTATTTTTATTTATTTATTTATTTATTTTGAGACAGGGTCTCACTCTGTCGCCCAGGCTGGAGTGCAGTGGCATGATCTCTGCTCACTGCAACCTCTGCCTACCCTGGGCTCAAGTGAGCCTCCCACTCCAGCCTACCTAGTAGCTAGAACTACAGGTGTGCACCACCATGCCTGGCTAATTTTTGTATTTTTAGTAGAGATGGGGTTTCACCATGTTTCTCCAGGCTGGTCTTGAACTCCTGATCACTAGTGATCCTCCCACCTCAGCATCCCAAAGTGCTGAAATTACAGACGTGAGTCAGCGTGGCCAGCCCCACAATCTCTATTTAAAACAAAAAACAAACAAACAAAAAAGGTAAAAAGAGTTCCAATGGAATTACCATGAGAGCACCCAGCACAGTTTCATGTATTCCAAGGGATGGAAGCAGGGGAAGCCAATAAAGGTCCTTGAGTTGAACAGCCAGATTTAGCTAGTACTCCTAGCAGAACAGACCCAGCAGAACTAATGTGTGGACCAGAAGAAAAGGCCCAAGAATTCTCCCATAAGGCAACACAAAGAAATAAAGCAACAAGAACTATAAAAGAAACATAAAAGAATCAGAGAAGAGATCCAGAAGTTTCAACATCAGTCTAACAAGAGTCCCAAAAGAAGAGAATAGAGAAAATGGAGGGATGGTAATATCTGAAAAAGTCACAAAGTTATCTGTGGCGGAGATAACATTAGGAGAAATACCTAATGTAGATGACGGGGCGATGGATGCAGCAAACCACCACCACGGCACGTGTATACCTATGTAACAAACCTGCATGTTCTGCACATGTACCCCAGAACTTAAGAGTATAATAATAAAAAAAAAATGATTAGAGGTATCTTGAAATGACTCTCTCCAGGCAAATATGGAGCAATGTAAGCACTGGAAAGAATAATCAAAACAGATTATAAAATACTGAATTTAAAATACAAATCCATTAATCATAATGATTCTAAGAGAAAAATTTGGGAGCAGAGAAATAGGAAAGCTCCATTTACAGAAGAACACCAACTAATAAGAGTAGAAGGAATGATAGAAACATCACTATTTTGCAAGCACATTTATCATAAATGAAGGAATTATGCAAAGTAAAGGGCCTGGGTTCATTAATAATTTTCATGTTATGAAAGACACGGAACCTCCCCCCCAAAAAACAAGTCGGGGTGCTGCTCCAGATTAAAAGACAGTAGAAGGCAGATATGGTAATGCATGCCTATATTCCTAGCTACTTGGGAGGCTGCAGCATGAGGTTTGCTTAAGCCCAAGTTCCAGAGCAGCCCAGGCAACATAGCAAGATCCTGTCTCTGAAATAAAAAAGAGGAAAAAAAAAAGAATAGAGAGAAGAACCAACTAAATGCAATATGCAATCTTTAATTGCATCCTGGATTGGTGAAAAAACAACAACAATAAACCCCAGCTATAAAGCACATCATAAAGAAATAACTGGAGAAATGTAAATATGCATTATATCTTAAATAATAGTAAAAATATAATTAATAGTATGTTAGATTTCTTGACTGATGATTATATTAGGCTTCATAGGATAATGGCCTTGTTCTCAGATTATACATGCTGAAGTAATTAGGAATGAAGAAATCTCATAATGTTTACAATTTACTCTCAAATGGTTCAGCCAAAAAGTGTGTGTGTGTGTGTGTGTGTGTGTGTGTGTGTGTGTGTGTGTGTTTGTAAAATCTAGGGTTCAATGTCTCATTCTTGTCAATTTTCTTAGGTTTGAAATTTTGGAAAATAAGAGGAAAAGAAGAAAGTTCCTAAAAAATTCAAAGCACTGAGTGCCATGATCTGACTTGTATTCCAGGATGACTATTCTGAGAGAATTTCCTTCAGAAAGAGACAAACCAGGAATAGCACACCAGAGGCCAATTTACCATGAAGCTGATGAAGCTCAAGCTTCAAGGCTCTTTTCTTGTGGATCCTTCCTAAGCCCCAGGAAGAACCTGAGCAATATATCTTCACATGCTCATATTCTTTTGTAAAATTTGCAAAATAAGATATTTAGTCAAGATTACTGTCTCTTTCCATTCCAAATCACTTCATCCTGTGTCAGGCAGCTCTGGAGACCATGGGCATTTTGGGGAAGCTGCTAAGGGGAATTTAACTTTAGGCTTAGTGAGCTATTATTTGTGTTTTATAGTCACTTCCATGTACAGTTGAGTGTTTGGTAACTATCCTAATATACGTATGACTTTCAGAAATGCTTCTGCCACCCACCTTGCACACTTATTTGGTGTCATGACAAAATGCTGAGCTGAAATAGGAATACAACACAAACTCTGGTGCCCAGGACCAGAAAGATGTGGAAAGAGAAGAAATATGCTCAAAAAAAAACTGATTATCATTCTCTTCTCTCTATAGAAAATATCACAAAGTGGTTGTATTCATCCATTCTCATGCTGCTAATAAAGACATACCTGAGACTGGGTAATTTATAAAGAAAAGGAGGTTTAATGGACTCATAGTTCCACATGGCTGGGGAGGCCTCACAATCACGGCGGAAGGTGAAGAAGGAGCAAAGTCACATCTTACATGGCAGCAGGCAAGAGAGCATGAGCAGAGGAACTGCCCTTTTATAAAACCATCACTTCTCATGAGGCTTATTCACTATTATGAGAACAGCACAGGAAAAACTCACTCCCACGACTCAATTACCTCCCAGCAGGTCCCTCCCATGACACATGGGGGATTATTACAATTCAAGTGAGATTTGTGTGGGGGATACAGCCATAACATAGCAGTGGTTATCATATGAAGAGATGAACAAAGACTATAGTCACCCAAAAAATATAAGAAAAGCTGAAAAAGTATCAGGCTGTTAAAAAGATCTGTTGCCAGGTGTGGTGGCTCATGCCTGTAATCCCAGCACTTTGGGAGCCAGAGGCAGACAGATGGCTTGAGCCTAGGAGTTTGAGACCAGCTTGGGCAACATGGTGGAATCTCGTCTCCCCACAAAAAAATTAGCCAGGTGTGGTAGCACGTGCCTGTAGTCCCTGCTACTCAGGAGGGTGAGGCAGGGAGGATTGTTAGAGCCCAGGAGGTCTAGGCTGCAGTGAGCTATGATCATGTCACTGCACTCCAGCCTGGGGGACAGAGAAAGACCCTATCTCAAAAATATATACATATATTTAAAAACGTTTGTAGTATTTGACAGTTTCTTAGTTATAATTTGTTGTGCTTTCACTTATCATTCAAAATATTTATTTTGTACACAAATGTATCTGTTATTTTATAGGGTTTTTTTTTCCTTACAAAGGACCTCCCAAATTTTGTAAGTTTGAGGCCCTACGAAATCTGAAAGCAACCCTTAAAGAGACCAGAAGAAGGCTACCATGACAGCTAATTAAATGACTAGGATGTGAAATCCAATGGAGATGAAGAGAAAGTAATGAGTTTGAGATTTATTTAAAATGTAAAAGCAAAAGGGCTCTTAATCAACCGGATATGAGGAACTGGGGTGCGTCTAGGATGATTCTTGTTTGCGTGAACGGATAGGTTTGGCATCATTCACCAAGACGGAATTTGGCCAGAAGAAGATGGCGTCTATGGAGATATACATCAGGAGCAAGACTAAAACCAGAGACAGACTGAGCAGTCATCAGTGTGTATGTAGGAGAAGCCAGGGCAACAGATCAGCAGGTTAATGGTCTGGCTGAAGGGTAAGAACAGGTGAGGCCAAAGGATGGAACCCTGGGAAACAATTCCATGATATGTTGGTGCTGCTATGTGTGCGGGAGGATGGGAGAAAGGTAAAGGAGACAGAGAGTTAGAAGAACAAAGAAAGAAAGAGAAGCTTTATTAAATGAAGGGAGAGGTATGTTTCAATAATTTCAATACGTGATAACTATTATCTCTTATCTCTTCAATAAGAGATAATTGTTATTAAAGTGTATTAAACTTGGCAACAAGCATGTAAGTGGTGTCTCAGTCTGTTTTGTGCTGCTGTGATGGAATACCACAGACTGGGTAATTTATAAAGAAAAGAAATTTATTTCTCACAGTTCTGGAGGCTGAAAAGTCCAACATCAACGTGCCAGCATCTGGTGAGACAGCTGCATCTTCCCATGGTGGAAGGCGGAAGGACAAGAGAGCTCACGAGACAGAGGGCAGAAGGGACCACACTCATCCTTTTATCAGGAGCCCACTCCCGTGACAACTAACCCACTCTAGAGATAATAGCATCAGTCCATTCATGAGGGCAGAGTCCTCTTGCCCTAATTACCTCCTAAAGGTCTCACTGCCCAAAACTGTTGCATTGGGGATTAAGTGTCTATCACATGAACTTTGGGGAACACATTCAGACCACAGCAACTGGAGACCCTGAGTGAGAACAAACTTGGTGCAATTTCGAAAGTCAAAGTCAGACTGTAGTAGACTGAAGAATAAATAGGAAATGAACTCAGGAAGTGTGGATAACTCTTTTATGAATCATCACCAGAAATAAAAAGAAAGATAGGGAAGTAGAGGGGATGTGGGGTCATGAATGGGTCACGCCTGTCTTATTTGTGTCTACTAATGTTAAATATATACCTGCCCTCTGACCCAACAATCCTGCTTCTGGGCAACAACCTAAGCATCCTCAAAAGAAGAATGGGTAAGTAAATTATGGCATATTCGTACAATGGAATGGCATACAGTAATAAAAAGAACAAACTACAGATAAACACAACATGGACAAATCTCAAAAGTATTACACTAACTGAAATTAGCCTGACACAAGACACTACTACATACTGTATAATTTCATTTATGAAGTTCAGAAATAGGTAAAACTAATCTATGTTGTCAGAAATCAGAATAGCAGTTACCTGAGGAGGAGTGTTATTAACTGGGAAGAGGCATGAGGGAACCTTCTCAAGTGCCACAAATGTTCTATACCTTGATCTGTGTGCATTGTGTGTCTGTATACATAGGTAAAAATGCATTTAGCTGCACTCTAAGATGAGTAAACATTATGTCCTTTGCTTAGCAATGCCTCAACTTAAAAGTTTTTACAATAATGAAAATAAAATTTAAAAAATAGCTTTACTAAGGAAATATCACTAAGATCTATAAACCACCACCAAATCAAAGTGAATTCTGAGTTGGCCCTAAGACAGCTGACAATAATATGCACAGCAGCAATGGCTGAAGCAGCCCAAACCCAGTGAATCTATCAGCCACGGAATAAGCAATCCTTCTCTTAGAAAGCACTGCCAGTGTTTTCAGCTCACTCAACATTATCTACCTAAAAATCCTGCTCCCAAGCCCACATCTTCATGTGAACAATCTATCCTTCCCAATTGAGTAGACCTTTAGATCATCAAAAAGAGTTTTCTAGGGCTCAGCATCAGCCTAATACCTCTCGTATGTCAAAATAACACAACTGCTGACTTCCATCACCACTGTAGAAGAGCCATTTAGAAGACAGATTTGCACCCACTGCAATCACAGAAGTTCATGATCCTCTCCTTTGTTGTCTTTTTATCATATCAAATGATGAAGCCATAGCTGCTGGCACTGAATCAAAGTCACTTTGGTTTTCAAAAACAACCTATTATTCATTAATAAACTTAGCACTATTTAAAATATATATAATATTTGCATGCTCACTATGAAAAGAATATTAAATACTTACCATTTTGTCTGGTACCAACAGCGGCAATAATTACTGGAACTGAATTTAATGCTCTTTTTATCACTGGAATATAATTATCCTTTACTTCATGGAATGAAAACTTGTCATTAACGTTGTATTTGATCACAATGATGTCGGCGCCCCCAATTAGATTTCGAGAAGTGTACCAATCACTGTCAAATATGTCCTAAATCAAAATGCAAATAGCAATCTTTACTTATCTTCCAATCAATTCTGAAATAATTTACAATATTAATTTTTGGAATTCATTAAAAAATTATTTTAAAATAGGTAACTACATAAAATTAAAAGTGTTTGCAGTCTGCCAACTCTCTTTTTAAAAATGTTTACTTACTCATGTAGCTTGGACAATTATGTAATGGTTAAACACGAGAATCTGAGAATTCCTGAGAGTCAGAGGAAATAAGCAACTTTTTTCCATATTTGCACTTAAAAATAAGCCCTTTGTTTTAAAATTACACTATATTTTTATCAGCTCATACTTTCCAAAGTGTAACATTATGGCACTAGATGGAAGAGCAACACTATGAGTAATCAAGCTTCAAAGGTTTTTTTCTGTGACCCAGACAGACACGGCAGGTTTTGAATTGTAATACATTTTAAATTCAGTGCAGTTACGTATACTTTATTCATATTTTCTTTTTTTTTTTTTTTGAGACAGAGTCTCACTCTGTAGCCAGGCTGGAGTACAGTGACTCCACCTCAGCTCAATGCAACCTCCGCCTCCCTGGTTCCAGCAATTCTCCTGTCTCAGCCTCACGAGTGGCTGGGACCACAGGCGCACACCATCACGCCCAGCTAATTTTTGTATTTTTAGTAGAGACAGGGTTTCACCATGTTGACAAGGATGGTCTCGATCTCTTGACCTCGTGATCTGCCTGCCTCGGCCTCCCAAAGTGTTGGGATTACAGGCATGAGTTACCGTACCTGGCCCATATTTTCAAAATTCATACATACTTTTCAACTTTATCCATCCTTTGGACAGTACTGTATATATAGAGTATGTATGTGGGGTGAGGGAGGAATTTATTTATAAAAAAAGATACTGCATTAACATGGTAAGAAATCTATTTTCAATTCATGTATTTTGCATACATAAATTAAAAATTCAGGATAAACCCTTCTAGTTCCAAAATCTTTACTTTTGTGCTATAGCTAATAACATTTATATTTATTTAGAACTGGGCCATAAGTAATTTATTATAAACCCTTAGGTATATAGTGTTTTAAATTTTTTTCTTTTTTTTTTTTTTTGGAGACAGGGTCTCACACTCTGTCGCCCAGGATGGAGTCCAGTGGTGCAATCTTGGCTCACTGCAACCTCTGCCTCCCAAGTTCAGGCAATTCTTGTGCCTCAGCCTCCTGAGTAGCTGGGACTACAGGTGCGTACCTCCATTCCAGCTAATTTTTTGTATTTTAGCAAAGATGGAGTTTTCACCATGTCACTCAGGCTCGTCTTGAACTTTTGAGCTCAGGCAATCCGCCCACTTCAGCCTCCCAAAGTGCTAGGATTACAGGCATGAGCCACCATGCCTGGCCTGGGTTGATATTTTAAATATAATTTTTCAAAGGTTTTGTATGAATAGTGATGTAAGGAAAATATCTTTAGGTATCTTAATTCCACTACCAAATACATACAAGTAGTTTTCCTCTTACATTCTAGTTAACTATTAATCATTTGTCCTTTTACGTGGCCTTTGGTACATATTTCTAGGATGTAATAAAGCTAGATTAAGGAAACAGCTAGCTGTGATGAACAGGTCCAAAAGCTGTTGAGCTATGAAAGTTCATATTTTGAAATATGAGTCTAAAAAAGGGTTAACAGTGTTTGAATCAGCCAACCAAGGTCTATGTGACAGAGCTTTTATCCTACGATGGAAAATTCTGGAGGAGTATCACAGAGCAATGCCCTTCTGCAGAGAGAGCTTCTTCTCATCAGTGCCTCCCCCCAGTTCCCATACGCTCCCAGCCACCCAGTTCCCATACGCTCCCAGCCACCCAGTTCCCACAAGTACATTCAGAGTTACACAAACTGCAGAATTTTCAGTCATGAATACCCTAACAAAACTGGGATGCATAGAGTATTTTTGAAGGAAGGTAAAAGAACAACAATAACAAAAAGGCAAAATATGGACTATAAACAACAAAGGCAAAGGCTTGAACTCGGTAGAGGGTGCAAGGGAGGATAAGGGAAGTGGGACACAGTGCAAGAAAATGGGAAAGCTTCCCAGCAGAGCTCTCAAACTGCCAAATCCCAAACCACACAATCTATTCAGTTCCAACTGCATCTGTTATAGCGTTCAAGTTCAAAGTATACAAGTATAACAGAGTGCATAAGTTTAACAAAGAGAAGACAAACGAGATAAAAAACTAAACAAAAGTGGGGCCAATATTAAGCAGCCACTTAACTCCAAGAGAAGAAATCAAAAGTAGCTGCTTTTCGAATTCCCAAAGGTTCAAAATTCCAGAGTTACTGGAGAGATATACAGGGAAGAGGAGGACCTTTAAGGGAAAATATTGTGAAAAAATGGGTCTGGGGCATGGTTACCTCTGTAGGATTGAGGATGTGAAAACTATAAATACTTTTATTTGTAAACCAAATCAGAGCTTCAAACCCTGCAAAGAAAACTGTGAATCTACTATACCGCTTCACTGCTTTTTGTGGAGTTATTTTTAATAAACAGTAGAAGATAAAGAAATGTGAAATAAAATAATAATGTACCACACCAAAAATATGGATGGAAAAGAGAAAGAAAGATCCACTAAATAATGGGCTACGTTTATTGAATCTGTAGCACATTTGTTTTAAAAGTGCCAAGTATATAAGGCAAGGATCCAGGGTAAGGCTAAGGATCTACAGAAGAGAACTAGGGGAAGAGAAACACAGCTATCTCGTTTCAACTCCAAGGCAACAATAACACAGCTCTTCTCAAACTATATCAAAGAGAAAATACTCCAAAGAATTATGAAGGAAATCAAATTTTCCCACTCCTTGTAAATCAGTTCCAGGTTTTCCTCTAGGGGGTTATGCAACACAAGGCTTGGAGACACATTTGGAGAACTGAACTCATCTTTAAAAAAAAATTCGGAATTTCTACAGTGAAACTATTTTATTTTGCTTGATTGTGGAGCTGCATGTATGAAGTATGAACATCGCTGCCCCAGCATACTGGTGCTGTAGTAATACAAATCTTGAATGACCTGTGAAAACCTTACTTCTACTTAGTATTAATATAAGTGATACATAACTATACTAAAGTTATAACAAACACTTAATTTTTATATTAGCTACCACTTATAGGCACCTACTAAATGCCAGCCTCTATACTTAGAACTTGACATGTGCTAGTTTCTCAGTCACTTCTCAGCACAGCTCTAGCAGACAGATTATTATGTAGATAGGGAAAATAAGGCTGACAGAAGGTAAGTGATTTAACAAGGACACACAGGCATGAAATGGCAATGTGAGAATCTGAAATCAGATCCTTTGATATCAAAGGCTGTGCTCTATCTGCTCTGCTATATTTAATATTCTGATTTCATACATACTCAAATAACAGTTGATTAATGCAATCAGTTGTAGTATCTCTGATGGGCTCTACTTACCACCAAGTGAAGAAAAGCACCTTATAAAGAGCAACCCTAGAAATGGAATCTCATGTCTGAAGACCTTTATAGCCTAGATAATTGTACTGGGTTACAAACTTGGTGCCTTAAATAGGGCCAGAGTCTAACCAAACAAAAAGTGATTTGCATAATAAGCCATAACAGCCAGCTTATGGCAAGAACCCCGACTACAAAGGCTTTTTTATGCATTTGGAAGATTTCATTTTACTAGACAAAGTATATGGGATCACAAGCATTGCTGTTTGTGAAATTAACAATATAAAGAGGAAAATGTTAACAGCTCAAATTAAATACAGGGAAAGCAATCCTAACATTCTAATGTAGCTAATTTTATTTTCCCTACATTTACTCTACTCACTAAACATTTGTTCAACTGCATGTTGTACCGTTATGTTTTTAGACTGTAAGATCTTTCATGACGAAAGACCCAAAGTAAAAGAAGTGTTTCATTTGCCTGCATAGACTCTGACCAGTAAGTTCTCCATCAATACTCTTACGACACAGCGTCATCGCTATTAATATAACTAGGGGTTTAACAGCGTCTCCTAATTGAAAAGGCCTGTTTTAAATTTTACCAAATTAACATAACTTTCTTCTTTAATTGAAAACTTACACGAGCAAATGATATTTTCTTTCTGTTACATGGAAATTTGCGTAAGAAATTTTTCTAAGTACATTCTACACGTTTTAGAATGATGTGATAGTTTCCTATAGCCCTGACTCAGTTTTTTAATATTGCTGTTTAAATATGAAATCTCACACAATGATAATTTGTATTTTTTCAGGCACTAAACTTTCTTCTGTTATTAAATGTAACATTTAGCTGAAATATAGGTAACTCCAGTATCTGTAAAGAACCAGAGATTTTCAAATAAGATTAAAAAAACATTCCAAACATGTTATTGTATAGTGAAAATACTTACATGTGTCAGGAAGTAAATTCCCTTTTCCTTTTATCAAACACTCAAGAATCAGACTATAATTCATCCACTTCACTACAATTTTGTTCAATTATTGCAAATTTTAATTTTTTAAAAGTTTTCCACGTAACATTGGTAATATTCTGATTTATGAATTGCTAAAACAAATGGCTAATACATAAAGAGTATTTGCATTACTAAAATTAAAATTTTCAGAGCTCAATTAATAGTGCTATAAATGAGTCATTTAAAATTAACTCCCAGTCCCTGTCTTTTCCTGAGCTTTCCAGAGGAACTATTTCTGAACTGTCCCAGTGAAAAGTATTTTTGCCTGTGTTGAGCTTTGAGAGGGTTGTATTTTTAGAACGCCAATATTACACTATCACCCACAGGGTAGGCATTAAAAAAAAACACTGCTTTTTGCTAGTGAAACTTAGTGACCCCATCCCTCGGAGTTGGCACATTCAACTGTGAGCTGTCTACCAAGGAACAACCCAAAGTCCTGAAGTGTACCAGTAAGTGCTCCACATTCCCACTGGGGCCTTTTATCTTCCCAAGAGTGTTCGCTGACTGGGCTGTCCCCTGCCCAGTGAAACAAAGGACCAAAGATTTTCTCAAAAATGTTTCAAAATTCGACCCATGTAACGCGGACACTCCACACTCACGGAAGTGAGTAGAAGGGGGAGGAGGTAAAAAAAGGAAAAAAAGCTCCTTCAGCCCCGGCGCGGAGCAGCTGCTGTTCCTTACCCAGACGGGACAGTCGTGGACCACCAGCTTGACATTCCCAAACGCACTGGCCTGATACTCGGTGAACACGGGACGCGCGACCGTGCTGGCCGCGTTCAGCAACAAGCTGCTCTCGTCCCCCGAGACCAAAGGGCTCCTCCCCAGGTAAGTGCGGATGAGCCCCGACGGCCGGTTGTCTTGGTGGAACGCGTCCCCCGTTCCCCAGCGCCACGATGTGGATGGACCTGCACAGACAGAGAGGGGGCGAGGGGAGAAGGCAAGCGCGGTCAGCGTGCGGATCCGTCCTCGGAACAGGAAGTGCGGGGGGCCGCGCGCGGCCAGGATGGGCAGCAGCCCCTGTCCCTGGGGCGCACGGCACGCGCTGGAGACAGACAATGGCCGGACGGCGGCGCGTACGTACATGATTTCAAATCCAAGGGCAGGGCGGCGACTCGGAGAAAAGCAGCGGCTCACGGCCTCGCGTGGCCCCCGGGCGGCGAGTTCACCCGCAATCCGTTCATCCCCGGCCGCGTCCCCCTCACGCACCTCCACCGCGGCGGGGCCGACGCAGAGCGGGGCCGGGGCCGCGACAGCGAGCTAGCAAGCCAGGGGGTGGGGGCCGGGACGAGCGGGCGGAGGGCGCGCTGCCGCCACTCAGGGGGCGCCCCGGAACATTGCCGGGCTTGGGGCCGCCGCCCAGCCCCGAGTGCACGCCGCTGACCGCAGTCCCCTCTCCGCCGCGCCTCCTCGGCCGGCAGCTGTCGCCTCCCGCTGCTGCTGCCGCTGCTCCTCCTCCTCCCAGCAGAGAGCGGGGGGGGGTCGGGAAGATCAGGGCCTCCGCCCCCTCGGCGGACCGGGCGCAGCACGTGCCGGCCCCGGGGGTCGGGCGGACGCGGGGGGGACGCGCTCCCGGCCGAGGTCCCGGAGCTCCGGCGTCGGCGGGCGGACACAAAGGAGCGGCCCGCGCGGGGCGCCGCGGAATATAAATTAATAAATAGAACGTCCCAGCTTGAGAGCTCCCGGCCGCCAATCCGCCTGCAGCAAGTTTGTTCAACTCGCGAGGCCGTAACCAGAGCCAGGAAAGGGGGGTGGGGCGATGGGTCCCCCCGCTCACTCCGGACTGGAAAAAGAAAGGTTAGGAAAGCGAGGGATTCCAGCCGGGAGCGTCGCTCCAGCCACCCGAGTCCCCCCCCCCCCGCTCTTGGCCTTGACCAAAAGTGCTTTACCTCGTCTGCCGCTTTGTCATTTGTCAACATGCGCTACAGCTGTTTTCTAAAATCACACTCATGGGAAAAAATAAAGGCAACATTCATGCTGCCACAGAAAGGGTTCTTTGTTCACACACCAATTAATTTGCTAATGTCGCCTTGGGGGGGATTATTTACTATTTCAAGCTATATTTAGCATATTTTACCGAAAACTTGAGGATTTTAAAGGCTGGGATTTTTAGTGTGATCTTTTTTAAAGGAAGTTACATATGAGGGTTTAACGTGTTGGTGAGTTAGCAGACCAACTGAAACAGAATAATCATGTGAATGGAAAGATACTTTAGACTCTTTCATAACAATGCACTGAAGTAAAGGTTATGAATATCCCCAATGTGCCTCAAACTACCTCAATACAAACGAACACTGGAATCCACTTACTAACACCAAAATGGGCCAGGGATTACTCTGGGGTTAGACTCCTCTATACAGTATTAAAATTCTTACCAGTACCCTCCTCTGTGTTGAAAAGAGTTGCTTATCCTTTTTTCTATTTATTTTTCCCTTCTGTAAAATTGGACTGTTTCTTTTCTCAACTGAGCTGTTTTGAGGGTATGAAAGGCAGGTTATTGAGTAGGGCAGTAAAAGGACTAGGATAACAGTTACTTGCTCAGTTGAAAGCAGTTTAATAGTTTCTCTTGCTCAGAGAGAATATAATAAGAGACATTCTTTATGTGGTCACTAATTTTTTAAAAATCTGATTTCCCTTTGCATTCTGTATGATTTCTCTTTTTAGTCTCTAGAATCTAAACCATCCTTAAAAATTTCAGCGTGCAGGATCACCTTTTATCTTGGGTTAATAGAAAATATATTTTCTCATCAGTCTCTTCCAGAAACTCACAAGTGAAAAACAAAGACACTAGAATGGATGCATGGATAAAGGAAATGTGGTATATACATGCAATGGATGATTCGCCTTTGAAAAAGAAGAAAATTCCTTCATAAACTACAACATGGATGAACCTTGAGGACCTTGTGCTAAGTGGAATCAGCCAGTTGTAAATCACAAAAAGTGATTCCATTTATATGAAGTATCTAAAGTAGTCAAACTCTTAGAAAGTAGAATAATTGTTATTACCAGGGGCTGAGGAGAGGGGAAAATGGGAGTTGTTCCACAGGTGTAGAGTTTCAGGTTTGTGGGATGAAAAAGTTACAGAGATCTGTTGCACAAGGTGCGCATATAGTTCACACTAGTGAACACTAGAAAATGATTAACATGGTAAATATTGTTATATTTTGTGATGATATAAAAAATACAAAAATGAAACAAAAAAAGACACCAAAATTGTTGACAACTGGGAAGTGTCAGGAAGGGAGAAAGTATTCATTTTTTCCTTAGTTACTCAATATGTGAGGCAAGCCTGTGCTGCGTAGGCATGAAAGATCCCAAGATATGTTAAGACTTGGTCCTTGACCTCAAGAAGCTAAGGCAATTTGTTACCAGGAAGGGGTCTCCGATCCAGACCCCAAGAGCGCTTGGACCTTGAGCGAAGAGTTCAGGGCAAGTCCATGAAGTAAAGCAAGTTTATCAAGAAAATAAAGGAATGAAGGAATGGCTACTCTGTTGGCAGAGCAGTGTCATGGGCTACTCGACTGAGTGTACTTATAATTATTTCTTGATTATATGCTAAACAAGAGGGGGTTATTCATGAGTTTTCCTGGAAAAGATGGGCAGTTCCCAGAACTGAGAGTTCCTCCCCTTTTTAGACCATATAGGGTAACTTCCTGACCTTGCCATGGCATTTGTATCTTGTCATGGTGCTGATGGGAGTGTCTTTTAACATCCTAATATATTATAATTAGCATATAATGAGCAGTGAGGATGACCAGAGGTCACTGTCCCCACCATCTTGGTTTTGGTGGATTTTGGCTGGCTTCTTTAGTGCATCCTGTTTTATCAGCAAGGTCTTTGGACCTGTATCTTGTGCTGACTTCCTATCTTATCCTGTGGCTAAGAATGCCTAACCCCTGGATTGCAGCCCAGTAGGTTTCAGCCTTAGTGTACGTAGCCCCTACTCAAGATGGAGTCACTCTGGTTTAAATGCCTCTGACAAAGTAATTAGTTTGTGAATATTAGCACACTCAATCCTTTTCAAAACATTCTAGTTCCTTAAGTGATTATGACACAGGCCTATGCAGTCAGTAAAATAGGTACAATATAAAAGATAAAGTTCAGTGAATGTTGAGAAGAGATCTGTGCTTTCTATGTCAGATAGAAGTTCATAGAGGAAGTAAACATTGTCTTAGGTCTAAAAGATTAAGAGTTTGTTAGATTTGGAGGAAGAAAAGGTTAGAAGGGAAGGAGTGTTTGAAAGAACTGGACAGACATCACATGCAAAACTATAAAGACATGGAAGATCATAACCCGTCCTAGGAACAGACAGAGGTGAAGTTAGTGCTGGCATGAAGACTTCTATATTAAAGCAGGCAGAAAAAAGAGTGGTGGAGGCTTCCCAAGAGATTTCTAAAGTCAGACCTGGTGATACTCAAGCTACAGATTCAGAATCTGGTACAAAACCTGGTAACATACTCACCCAACCTGTTTTCTCTTCTAAGGTAGCTAAATGACAGTTCTCAAACTTTGTGCATATAGGTAAAGCCACATGATTAGTTCTTGTCAACGGAATATGATCCCTGTTGAGCAGTAAAGAAGTGTGTCTCTCCATTCTCTTTTAACTTCCTGTCCCAACCACATGAAGTCAGGTCAACCTTGAAGCCAGGTGTTTGAAGCTATTAGCACTGCCGTGTGGAACCAATCCTTGAATGACTAGTTACAGCAGAGCCTCCTCACAGCATGCATTGTGCTGTGATTGGAGTGAGAAATAGATCTTCAGTGAGTTGAGCCAGACATTTTGAGGTCAATTATTACAGCAGCTACTGTTATTTATCTTGGCAAAAAGAATATCACAGATGGTCCATTTCCTGATATCTTAAAGATCTTTTCATAATTTTCTTATGACCTCTTTTTATGGTCATTTCCCTTTTATTTGGTTTGTGTATTCGTAGTTTCTCTCATTAGCACATTTAAAAAATTTTATTTTACCAGTGTTAACAGAACGGATATCACATGTCCTACAACCTCAAGGTCACTGGGGAACACACAGGAAAGGCTTCCAACCCAAGCAATATTTTTTTCCTATTTCAGTGGCTAAAATGCCACCATTTTGCATTTACGCTATTAGATGTTCTTGCCCCTAAATAAGATGTAGCATAAGGTACAGTGAGGACATGTAAAGTAATTTGGGGGGCTATTACTAGTCCCCAAATTGTGAATATTCATATACCAGCTATTAAAAAACATTTTGGTTCCTCAACAGCTGGAGAGGAAGCTAGTGTTGGTGAGGGCAGGCCTAGAGATCTAGGCTTAGCAGATGATCTTTTCCAACTATGTTTCAAGAAAAACTAGGTTTCCATAGAAGTTTAGGAGGTGGCAGAAAAAGAGTAGGCAGCTTGAGGAGGTGGCAGAAAAAGAGTAGGCAGTGAGATCTGAACTCTGACACCGCATCTTAAAGCCAATTAGAGCAGTCTTATTGCTATCTTTTTAAAAAAATTAAAGTTTCATATTCATTTTCAATAAAAAGATGGGTTTTCTAAGGTTAAAAACAAACACAAGTTTTAACACCACTTATCTAGAGCCAGAGTCTTCAAGATGGGGTACAGAAGATGATCCCTGAAATTCCAGAATAAACTTCTAATCACAAACTTTTTTTTATTTACCAAAAAATAAAATAAAATAAAAGGGAGAAACAAATTAAGCTTTACTAATAATGTCGGGATTGGTGCTGGTACCCCAGGTTGACAGTAAGTGAGCAGACATAAGGAGTGTTGGGGCCGTGGCAGCAGCATGATGCACAGTGAGGGGGTGCGGGGGAGGGCTGTCTCCTTTGTTCACTTTCAACATATTGCCACATGTTGCAGTTTCTGTATCTAAGGGGATTTATGAATGATATTAAGTAAACTACTGTTACAGCAGGAACCAAGGGGGACGGTGTTAAAAATGCAAGAACAAGCAAACACAACCAGCCAAGCTGATGTTTCTGACACTCTTCGGGAGCCACATTGCAAGGTAAAAAACCAGTGGCTCATTAGATTTGCCAAGAAGTTGACCATAATAATGGATTATAAAGAACACTTTTAAGTATGAATTTACAACCATTCTTGCTAACATTGATTTCACCCTGTGCATATTATAGTTAATAAACAATAAAATTCTGAACCAATTGCAATTAGCTAGCAACTTAAAAACTAAACATCAAAGTGTTGAAGGCAAACTCAACAATGTTTCTAGCACGTTTAAGTAGTGTACTATATACAAGTCAATACTTTTAAGAAAAGTCACCAAGAATACATGTTGCACAGTCTCTTCAGAGCTTTCTTAAAAATGAAAGTCAAAAAGCCACACACTCTTGGGGAAATAGCTTTCTTCTTGCCAAGATAAAAATATCTGAAATAGTACATAGAACACAAATGGAAAAAAACAAACAAACAAACTGCATTCCTTTGTCAGCAAATACCTTGAGAATATTCATATAAAGTTTTGCTAAACATCAAGTCATAAGTATTTGAACAAGTTAAACAATGTGGGAAGTTTACTGTAAGGTTAAACTGAAAGCACAGATGTTCTTAATATGTTCCACTTTATGGTATTTGAGAAATTCTGTTTTGGTGTAGTGTTTACTACATTGTGTTTCGATAAATGAATTACATTTTGAAATGACTTTTTTTGTGACCCACTAAAGAAGAGCTGTAATAGAGAAGACATTTTCTCTTCTACATCTTTTGACAATACTGTAAACAATAATTGACTGTTTAAAAATAAAAACTGTGTTTTATGCTTGCTTACATGTAACCACTGATGGATTAGTTGTTTTGACTAAACATTTTTTTAAAAAAAGAAAAGAATTCCAAGCTAACATTACAATGAGAACAACCACATGAAATTCATTCACAGCATATCTCATATGCAATTTATTCTAACAAAGAAGCTGGAGCCAGAATATACAACACTGGAAGAGGTCATACAAATGGTTAATTTTATAGAAACAAGAATTTTGTAGCAGCTTGAAACAAAAGCTTTTGTTGCGCAATGTAACACACATACAGAAAAGTGCAGAAAAGCTATGCACATGATTTAATAAATATAAAATAAACATTACTGAAGTCCCTTGGGTCAAAAATTAGAGCATTATCAGTGCTCATGCAAAGGTATGTGCATGTGTGTGTGTGCACACATGGCACCTTCAGCTACAGACCTCTTCTTCTTTTCCTCAGAGGTTATAATGAGCCTGGCTTTTGTTATGCTTATTCATTTTTCATTGCACTTTTACTACCTGTATGTGCATTCCTAAACAGATATTTTGGTTTTGCTTCGTTTTGAACTCTTTCTAAGTGGGATCACACTGTATGTATTTGTGTCTTGATTCTTTTATTCATCATCATTTGTAAGATTCAGTGGTGTTGATGTAGCTGTGGTTTGTTTGTTTTTCTCCTTTTCATTGCTGAATAGCGTCCAATGAAAATACATGCCACCATTTATTTATCCATTCCATTGTAGATAGACTCATGGGCTATTCCCAGTTTTTGCCTATTATAAACAAAGCTGCTAGGATCACTTTTGCTCCAAAATATAGTGTGTATGTGGGTGTGCTAGGTGACATGGCATGTGTATGTCCAACTTTCTACACATAATTTTTTGTTTAAGACATGGGGTCTCACTTTGTTGACCAGGCTAGACTCAATTGATTCTCCCACCTCAGCCTCCCAAGTAGCTGGGACTACAGGTGCATGCCACGCCAAGCTCCTTAATTCTTTATATACTTAAGTATACTTACTATATGCCAGGCATTACATTAAGTGCTTTGCAAATATTGACTCATTTAATTATCACAGCCACCCTATGGAGTAGGTTCTATTACTATCCTAATTTACCGGAGAGAAAATTGGGCACAAAGAGGTTAAGAAACTTGCCCACCTGAAAAAAGAGGCCAGAAACTTGAGGATCAGCTGTGGTCAGGAGTTCGAAACCAGCCTGGTCAACATGGTGAAACCCCTTCTCTACTAAAAATAAAAAAAATCAGCCAAGTGTGCTGGCTGGAGCCTGTAGTCCCAGCTACCCAAGTGGTGAGTAGAGGAGCTGGGATTCCAATCCAGACAATTGGCCCCAGGGTCTGTACCCTTACCCACTGTTTGAAACTACCTCTTCATTATGTAATGTTTGTGATTGAAAGCAATGCCTGTAACCTATAAAAACTCTTCTATCTTATAGAATTTTCTAACTCCCTAAATGTTTTCCAAATATAATTTCAGTCAATTTTTAAACTATGTGTTAAACATGTAAAAACGTAATACACTTCTGATTAGTTTCAGAAACAGATGAGTAACATTTTGCAAGAGGGAAATTTATTCATCAAATATCAACCAAAATCTTTGCATAATGGGACTAAAAAATGAGAATCATGAAGCAGTTCTTCCATTAAATTCCACATAACTTTTTAAGCTCTTTTCAGAGAGCCTTAAAATAAACTGAACATAAAACCAGATATCTGTATTGCTGTGCTATAAAGTATAAACCAAGATTTTAAAATGAGACATGTTCAATTATCCTTCTCTCTGTAAAGCTTTATTAACAATAACTTTTGAGAGGAAAATTTCTTTGTATCATTATTAATACGTTATGCTATGATTGACTTGATCTTTATCTCGTCTATTAAAAATTGTCTATTTGTGTTTTGTTGTATTCATAGTAATATATGCATGTAATTTAGAAGGCCCTTGGGAGTGTGCTCACATTGTTTTCTGATGGGGTACTCAGTTCAGAAACTTCGAAGACTCCTGGCTGGTGCCTTGAGCTGTGCTCTGGAGGAGAAACGTAGAAGGACAGAGCAGTGAAGCTGGGGCTGCCAGGATGCAGAACACAGCACTGGGGCTGGCTGCTGTGGTGAGGGAGGCTGCCAGACAGGAAGTGAAGGAGAAATAGCGAAAAGCAACACAGAGAAGCTCCAGACCCACTTACCAGAAATCAGCTCTGTGAAAAATGTATTTGTATTGTTTTAACTAATCTAATGAGAGATAAGGTTTGCAAATTTCCCCAAAATTATAAAATTTAAGATTAGCTTTTTTTTTTTTTTTTTTTTAAGAGTTTACATGTACTTCATGAGAGTGACCTAAGCAAAGTCGTTCATCAGGGCCAATAACCTTTCAGTCAGTCTTCAACAAAGTTGACTCTACTCATTTTATTCCCCGGGTGATTATTCCCAGAGAAGAAGCCTACAGTCTTCTTCTAAATTGTTGATTTCTTTTAAATTGCAAGGCTGTAATCTCAATTGTGTTTGGAGAAGCTGAAGTGAGAATCTAGAACAAGCTTGCTCAACCTGCGGTCTGTGGGCCACATGTGGCCTAGGACGGCTTTGAATGTGGCCCAACACAAATTTTTTAACTTTCTTAAAACATTATAAGATTTTTTTTTTGCTATCTGTTTTTTTTTTTTTTTTTTTTTTAAGTTAACCAGCTATCATTAGTGTTAGTGTATTTTATGTGTGGCCCAGGACAATTTTCTTCCAGTGTGGCCCAGGGAAGCCCTGATCTAGAATCTTCTGTACATGTGAAATCCAGCTATCCTAAACTCTTCCTGAAAATATCTATGTTTCTTTGTTTGAACTTCTGTTATCCACCCACCTCTATCATTGTGCTTGGTGATGTTTTCTAAACAACTGTTTGGTTTTGCAGTTAAAATATTACTTAAAAATACCACAGCATATGTTTCTTTGCATCAGAACTGCCTGTTTCTACCAGCATTTTTCAAAGAGTTGAACTCCAAAGAAATCTGGTAATTCGACCTCTAATATGCCTGCTCTGTTATTTAGCTCTTGGAAAGCAATCATACTCTTCTAGGCCGGGCACAGTGGCTCACACCTGTAATACTAGCCCTTTGGGAAGCCAAGTGGGGAGGATCATTTGAGGTCCGGAGTTCAAGACCAGCCTGGCCAATATGGTGAAACCCAGCCTCTACTACAAATACAAAATTTAGCCAGGTGTGGTGGCGGGAGCCTGTTGTCCCAGCTACTCAGGAGGCTGAGGCAGGAGAATCTCTTGAACCTGGGAGGCAGAGGTATCAGTGAGCCAAGATCGCCCCACTGAACCGCAGCCTGAACAACAGAGCAAGACTCCATCTCAAAAAAAAAAAAAAAAAAAAAAATACTTTTAAAATTATAAAAAATTATAAAATACCAGCGGCCGGCGGAGGCGTGGCCCGGGCACTGCGGCCATGCTCAGTGGGTCTCACGCAGCTGCCCCCGCGCCCGGCCAGGCTCTGGTAGGGGACGCCCGGGGCCCGGCCGGCCCGGCCATGCTGCTGGAGACACAGGACGCGCTGTACGTGGCGCTGGAGCTGGTCATCGCCGCGCTGTCGGTGGCGGGCAGCGCGCTGGTGTGCGCCGCGGTGGGCTCGGTGAGCGCGCTGCAGACGCCAACCACTTCCTGGTATCCCCGGCCACGGCCATGGCCGTGGGGCTCTTCGCTATCCCCTTTGCTATCACCATCAGCCTGGGCTTCTGCCCTCAGGTCTACGGCTGCCTCTTCCTCGCCTGCTTCGTACTGGTGCTCACGCAGAGCTCCATCTTCAGTCTCCTGGCCGTGGCAGTCGACAGGGACCTGGCCATCTGTGTCCCGCTCAGGTATAAGAGTTTGGTCACTGAGACCCGAGCAAGAGGGGTCATTGCTGTCCTCTGGGTCTTTGCCTTTGGCATCGGATTGACATCATTCCTGGGGTGGAACAGTAAAGACAGTGCCACCAGCAACCGCACAGAGCCCTGGGATGGAACCACGAATGAAAGCTGCTGCCTTGTGAAGTGTCTTTCTGAGAATGTGGTCACCATGAGCTACATGGTGTATTTCAATTTCGGGTGTGTTCTGCGCGCCCCCCCGCCCCCCGCTTACAATGCTGGTGATCTGCATCAGGATCTTCGTGGTGGCCTGTAGGCAGCTTCAGCGCACTGAGCTGATGGACCACTCGAGGATTACCCTCTAGCGGGAGATCCATGCGGCCAAATCACTAACCATGATTGTGGGGATTTTTGCCCTGTGCTGGCTACCAGTGCATGCTGTTAATTGTGTCACTCTTTTGCAGCCAGCTCAGCGTAAAAATAAGCCCAAGTGGGCAATGAATATGGCCATTCTTCTGTCACATGCCAATTCGGTTGTCAATCCCATTGTCTATGCTTACCAGAACCGAGACTTCCGCTATACTTTTCACAAAATTATCTCCAGGTATCTTCTCTGCCAAATAGATGTCAAGAGTGGGAATGGTCAGACTGGGGCACAGCCTGCTCTCGGTGTGGGCCTGTGATCTAGGCTCTGGCCTCTGCAAGGAGAAGATACAAACCCACAATAAACAAAGAGAACACGGCTGGCAGATTCTTACTGTGAAAGATAGCTACATCTCACAAGGAAATGGGCTGCCTCTCCTGAGCACTTCCCTGGAGCTACCACATATCTAGCTAATATGTATGTGTCACTAGTAGGCTCCAAGAGTTGACAAATATATTTATGATCTATTCAGCTGCTTTTACTGTGTGGATGATGCTGACAGCTTGAATGGATTCTAACAGACTGTTTTGTTTTTAAAAGTCTGCCTTGTTTACGGGGAAAATTACTGAAATTATTTTAATGTGAAACACTGTGAACTATTATAATGCAAATATTTTTTAACTTAGAAGCAATGGAAAAATAAAAGTTGGCTGTAGTAAAAATGTATACTTGCTCCTAGGAAGGTGACCTCAAAAATTAAAAGAAGTATAATTATTCGGCCAGGTGTGGTGGCTCACGCCTGTAATCCCAGCACTTTGGGAGGCCAAGGCGGGTGGATTACAAGGTCACAAGTTGGAGACCAGCCTGTCCAATGTGGTGAAAACACATCTCTACTAAAAAATACAAAAATCAGCTGGGTATGGTGGTGTGCGCCTGTAGTCCCAGCTACTTGGGAGCCTGTGGCAGGAGAATCGCTTGAACCTGAGAAGCAGAGGTTGCACTGAGCCGAGATCACCCCATGTACTCCAGCAGGTAACAGAGACTCCATCTCAAAAAAAAAAAAGTATAATTATTCCATCAAGAAACTGCTGTATTAATTTAAGGAAATGATAGTCTCATAAGTTAAGTCAAATTTTGATCACATAATTTTAAGCTCCATTCTTTTCCATATACAGAAAACTACCCTAGGGAAAAAAGCTGGTGAAATGGGATCCCTCCTCTACCAAATTCTGCCTTCTAGAGCTAGGTAAGGAACTTTGCTTCGCTCCAAAGTTCAAATTTGGTTAAGTTCTTGGAACTCAAAGTGTGAAAATTTTACTAAGCAAAATTATTTAACTCTGTGTGTATATGAGGTTAAATACAAATAAAACTTAGAAAAAAAATTATAAAATACCACCGCCAGGAATGTGTATACATAAATACAAGTGTTATTATCAAGCATCATCAATTGCGTATTATGTAGTTATGCATAATTTTTTTTGAAGTTTTCCATTTGTAGTCATACAGAAATATAGCATGTTAGAGTTAAGCGGTATAACACTTTGCTGGTATATCTTATTTTCAAGGAACTCTATTACGTTAAAAAATAGATTTTGTTCAGTATTGTTACAATCTGGGTCATGTTTAACTGTACTAAAAGCCTTCCTCATTTCCTGCACTTCCTTTGCTTCCTGTATTGTTTACATGCATTTCTGCTATGGCCATCCATTGGGTATTATCCCAACTGACACATTTTACAAATATGCTTTGACTTGTTCTCCTTTTTTATTCAAAAGCTATCGCAAATCACTTCCCCTGACCTCATCTGCCCTCACACAATACATTTTGTTCTTATTTTTCTCAACTTGTTTATAACTTTTCACTCTCACTCTGTAAATCCTGTCTGCAATTAAAAACTTGATTTTACAGTTAATAGCAATTGAAAGTTTCTTAGAGATTCTTTTTTTTTTTTGAGAAAAGCCCTGCTAATGCCATTATATATTAGGTTGGCAGCTTCTACCCCCTCATGAATAGTCCTTTTGGCATTCTAATAGATCATGTAGCTGAAACATTTAACAAAATTTTTGGCTTATCTTAAGGACATTTTTTTTACTTTTTTTTTCTTCTGCTCGACGTCCTCTCCTGAGATTCCCTTGTACACATTCTTACTTATTCTGATCTTCATGTTTCTCTTTTTTTTAATGGTCTCTGTCAGTAGAATCAGATATTCCTCTTTAGAGCTCTTTAAATATTTAAAATATTAAGCTAGGACTTCAGGAATAATCTCTGATTGATATTCTTTCTCTTCTATCTTCAAATTGAAACGTATGGACTTGTGTAATCGTACCGTCTCTCCAGCTATGCTACTAGTTTCTTTCCCCCTGGCTAAGATCTGTTTAGCCAGATCCAAACCCCCTTCCCAGTCAGTAACTGCCACAACTCCGACGAGGCCCATTCTGTTTCTGCTAATGAGGGAGCTTGTTCAGCATTCATCTTCAACATGTTCTCGTGTTACCAGCTCCCTCCAGTTCTGGGACCTGGGTAGGACAAGGGCAATCTCCATCTACATTAAAAGACATTTAGACCTTTCTCAGTGGTAAGTATGGACAGCCAAGCAAAGGTGTTTCTAGACTAATCTCAGTGGCAAGCAGAGCTTTTCAAACTTCTCCACTAAATTAGAGATACCTGAACAAAGCCTCCAATATTCCCATCCCTAAACTCCCATTCAAGCTGCAACTTAAGTAGTGCTGTGCAAGCCCTGATTTCTTCAAAGTCTTCTTGAGGTTTTTGCCTGTAAGTCATAATGTATCCTCATTGACTTAATATAAAATTAAGGATTAATTACCACCAGGTAAAATTACAGAATGTGCCATGTTTATACTGTGACTTTTATATACTTTGGTTTACTACAATGGAAATTGACAAATCATAAGAAGAACCTATTAAATTCTAAGGAGCCAGAAAATCCTTTTCTTCAGTAAAATATGGCAACAAATGACATTTTGTTGAACAAGTTAGTTTAAAACTCTTTTTGTAGGTGCACAGAAACAAAAGAATAATCAGTCATTGTTACTAGAATGCTTATCATATTGGCAAAACTCTGTTTTTACTGATTATTATGTCTAACTCTTCTGAATCGTGGGAAAAGTTTATAAGTCTATCTATGAATAAAAGAATGAGACGGTCAGAAATGTGCAGCCCTGGTGTTACATAAGAAGCAGCGAAGTATAATGTAATACAAACAAAACAAAACAGACAAAAAAGAGCAGAGTTTACTTTGCTTCCTTTTGTTTCAGCACGAGCATTTTAATACTCACTAGCTGTAGTCTTGAAATGGAACAGTCTGTTACTAGGCCACTACCCACAAACAGCCACAAATTGTACACTATTAGTAACTCTCCATGCTAGACTCTAGAATTAGGAGATATTTTCAGCCAATGTATTTTATTAACTCACTATGATCTAATATAAATTCCTCAGTCCTTTTGCATTAACTATGATCACAACAATGTTTTGCTAATGATCCCCATCATGATCTCAAAGATTTTTATTGCAGGAAGTGAAATTGATCTAAATAGAGTCTCTGTTCAAAACAATCCAGCTAGAAATGTCATGGGGAGAGGCCAGCTGGGCTGCTCAGGCTGGCCTCAGGATGACATTGCCTGTTAAGTCACATTATCCAAGGCTCATTCTTCACTTTTGCAAGCCCAGAAACTTTATTTTGTCAAGTTGCACAAGGTTGATCACACTCAGGGGACTAGGTTTGTGCCAACCCAATGCATAAGAAGCCAGTGTGTAAACGAGAATACTATTTTTCTCATTTGTAATGTGACTCTTGACTATTAAAGGGGTAGAAACTTACGATAGGTAGCAAACAGTGTCTTCCCTTATAGGAAAGTCTTCATGGGAAGTCCATTATCATCTTTTCAGTTCAATAAACATTTATTAAGCACCAAGAGTACAGGTCATTTTGATCCCAAGGATGTTTTGCATCTATAAACACTGTTATTGGAACTATACTAACACTGAGTTATCACAGAGAGATATCATTTCCAGAGCAAACTGCATTAAGCCAATTTATGCCTTGACCAATTTTCTAAAATTTTCTCTTCTGATTGGCAGATTCAGCCATTTAGGAAAGACTGGTGGTCTGTCTGCATGATGGCATTAACTACAAAGGTCATCCAAGAGCCACAGTCACAAAGCCAGTCTCTGAATATGGTTCTTCAAAAAAATCTTACAACTCTCTGAACAGGTATGGAAATAATTGCATGTAATGCATATATGCTTTTTGCTATTAGATTTTCTTATCAAGTAGTGATGTGAAAAGTTGGAATCTCCAGAGCTAGACCAATACTGCTCACTACCCAGTATCAGGGTATTACTAAAACGAATTCTTAAAAATTTTATAGCCAGTTTAACCTAACTTGCCCCATTCCCTGATAGCCTTATTGCAGGCCCAGCTGTAACTTACCTTGGCCATCTAGGTTTACCCATGCTTTACTTCCTGCCGAATCTTTCTAGTTCACTTTCTGGAATTCCAATCTGGGTAGAGAGGGAGAGCCAGATAGGTACTCTTTCATCCTCCTGAAGCACTTCCATTCTTTTGAGATTCAGGAAAGACATTTACTACACTCCCGTCTCTCTCTCCCGTGGCTGTCATTTAGCCACCTCCCAAACACCTAACTTAATGCCTCTCAACACACACATTGTTCATTAAATGCCAGTATCTAGCCTCTTCTCTCAACCCCAGATATGTCCATAGTCCTCCATGATCTCAATGTCCTCATTAACTCCTTTCAACATCTCAGCTTCTTTTCCATGATGACCTTCGCTTCCACTCCACTTCATGCTTCCTTACCATGGCCAGACCCTAGATAATATTACTGCCTGCAACAGCTCCACATCTAAACAATGCATTCAAATATCCAACAACCTGGACAAGCAGCCTTCTACCCTGTTTCCATCATCCGGTTGCTCCCTGCTTGCGCTCTTCTGGGACCTCCTAACTCTTGATCCTCCTGCTTTCTCCCTCTCTACTAGCTCTCTTCTGTCTTCGTTTTCTTCCCTATCCAACTGAGATTTCATGTTGCATCTCTTGTCTCTGTTTTCATAGCCCTTGTTCTATTGTTTTTCAGTCCAAAACCCCAACCCTGGAACAATCCTAGTGTGTGATTTTCAATACCCATATCTGGGTTGTAAAATATTGCTGTAGAAAACCTCAAAATAGTCCATATTGATGGCACTATAAATTCATGGCCTACAACTTCAATTGGGCATTTGGTATTGCCTGGCTCTCCAGTGTTTCAAGCCTTCTCACTTTTCTCTGTCTCTAACTTTGATATCTCTTCCCTCAGGCTCATGTTTTCTGTCACAGAGAAAACAGAGGCATCAGCTGGGGAACTTTCCTCAGCTTCCCACAACTAAGCTAACAAATTTGCACGTAGCCACATCCGTCCTTTTCTTTTCCTCCAGTCACAATGCAATAAGAATGCTTATCTCCTTTCAGGCCAATCCCTCTGGTTGTGGTGTGTGTAGCCCTTTAACTTGGAGGGACTGCACTGCATCTATTTCCTTTTTCTTCTCCCGTGTCATCAACTTTTACCTCTCTACTGCTCTTCGCTGTTAGCATTTAAACATATGCAAGTCTTTGGCTATCATTCTTCTTCCCCATATGGCTAGAAGCAACTTATTTTTGTATTTTTTTTTTTTTGAGACAGAGTCTTGCTCTATCGCCAGGTGCCAGGCTAGAGTGCAGTGGCTCAATGTCGGCTCACTGCAATCTCCACCTCCTGGGATCAAGCAATTCTCCTGCCTCAGCCTCCCGAGTAGCTGGGACGACAGGCGGCGTGCCACCACACCCAGCTAATTTTTGTATTTTTAAGTAGAGACGAGGTTTCACCATGTTGGCCAGGATGGTCTCAATCTCTTGACCTCGTGATACACCCGCCTCGGCCTCCCAAAGTGCTGGGATTACAGGTGTGAGCCACCACGCCCGGCCACAACTTTTTTTTTTAAGAAGAGAAAAGAAGGACAGTATCTTTTAGTTCAGGGTTATTTAACCTTTTCACTTGTTAAGAATTGTATTATGGTCTATAACATATTTTCTAGTGTTTAAAGCAAACTGCTTTTAAATGCTACAAAATTGCTCACCTGGAAAATTATTTACCACTTAGAATTCAAATATTTTACCAGTTCTTAATTGTTCAGCATTGTTTTCTTCTTTAAACTTTTAAATTACAAAATATACAAAAGGCATAAAACATAAATATATAGTTTAATGAATAACTGTAAAACTAATATCTGCTTAACCATCATTTAGATCAAGGAAATAACCCTATCTGTCCCTTCTAAATCGATCTTCTCACCTTTCTAGAGATAACCGTCAACCTGAGTTTTATTGTAATGATTCCTCACCTTTTCTTTATGGTGTAACTCTTTCTTTGTCCCTTCTGGCCCACTCTTCCTCTTCTCCATCCTGCTCCATCCAGTGGAAAGCTAGCTTGTATATCGACAGGTTCCTTTGGCCTCTGGCTTCCAGTTAGGTTTGGTCAATGCAGAGATCAGAAGGAGCAGAATGAGATAAGATGCTTTCTTCCCCCTGGCTCCTATCCTGCAGAATCTCCTTTGTCACCAACTGTATTAGTTGAGTTCTCTGGAGTAATAGAACCAACATGATGTGTGTATATATATATGTGTGTGTGTAGTGTGTGTGTGTAAATAGATATGTGTGTGTATACACACAACACACACACACATATAGAGAGAGAGAGAAAGAGAGAGATTTATTTTAAGAAATTGACTCATGCAATTGTGGAGACTCAAATAAATCCACAATCTGCAGGGTAGGCTGGCAGGCTGGAGACATAGGGAAAAGTTGCAATTTGAGTTCAAAGGCAGTCTGCTGGCTGAAATCCTTCTTGGTTGAGGGAGAATAATCTTTATTCTATTAAGGGCTTCGACTGATTTGATGAGTCACAACCACATTATGGAGGGTAATCTGCTTTATTCAAAGTCCACCGATTTAAATGTTAATCTCATCCAAAAAAATACCTTCACAGAAACAACCAAATATATGGACCCCATGATCCAGCCAGATTAGTCTATTCTCATGCTGCTAATAAAGACCTACCTGAGACTGTGTAATTTATAAAGGAAAGAGGTTTAATGGACTCACAATCATGGTAGAAGGTGATGGAGGAGCAAAGACATGTCTTACATGGTGGCAGGCAAGAGAACGTGTGCAGAACAGCTGCCCTTTATAAAACCATCAGATCTCATAAGACTCATTCACTATCATGAGAACAGCATGGGAAAAACTCACCCCCCGTGATTCAGTTACCTCCCACTGGGTCCCTCTCAGGACATGTGAAGATTATGGGAGCTACAATTCTAGATGAGATTTTGGGGGGGGACACAGCCAAATCATATCATTCTACCCCTGGCACCTCCCAAATCTCATGTCCTCACATTTCAAAGCCAATCATGCCTTCCCAACAGTCCCCCAAAGTCTTAACTCATTTCAGCATTAACTCAAACGCCTACCAGTCCAAAATCTCATCTGAGATAAGGCAAGTCCCTTCTGCCTATAAGCCTGTAAAATCAAAAGCAAGTTAGTTACTTTCTAGATACAATGGGGGTACAGACATTGGGTACACATACTGTTCCAAGTGGGAGAAATTGGCCAAATGAAGGGGCTACAGGCCCCATGCAAGTCCTAAATCCAGCGGGGCAGTCAAATCTTAAAACTCTGAAATCATCTCTTTTGACTCCATGTCTCACATCAAGGTCACAGTGATACAACAGGTAGGCTCCCATGGCCTTGGGCAGCTCTGCCCCTGTGGCTTTGCAGGGTATAACCCTACTCCTGGCTGCTTTCATGGGTTGGTGTTGAGTATCTGCGGCTTTTCCAGGTGCCTGGTGCAAGCTGTTTTATGCTTTTGCTTCCTCTTGAACACTTTGCTGCTTAGAAATTTCTTTTGGCAGATATCCTAAATCATCTCTTTCAAGTTCAAAGGTCCACATATCTCTAGGGCAGGGGCAAAATGCTGCCAGTCTTTTTGCATAGCAAGAGTTACCTTTACTCCAGTTCCCAAAAAGTTCCTCATCTCCATCTGAGATCTCCTCAGCATGGACTTCATTGCCCATATCACTATCAGCATTTTGGTCAAAGCCATTCAACAAGTCCTTAGGAAGTTTCAAACTTCCCTACATCTTCCTGTCACCTTCTGAGCCCTCCGAACTGTTTCAACCTCTACCTGTTACACAGTCCCAAAGTCACTTCCACATTTTTGTATATCTTTACAGCAGCACCCACTCTACCGGTACCAATTTATTATATTAGTCTGTTCTTAGGCTGCTTATAAAGACGTACCTGAAACTGTGTAATTTATACAGAAAAAGAGGTTTAATGGACTCATAATTTCATCTGGCTGGGGGAGGCTTCACAATCATGGCAGAAGGTGAAGGAGGAGCAAAGGCATGTCTTACATGGTGGCAGGCAAGAGAGTGTATGCAGGGGAATTGCCCTTTATAAAACCATCAGATATGAGACTCATTTACTATCATGAGAACAGCCTGGGAAAAACTTGCCCCCATGAGTCAATTACCTTCCAGCCAGTCCCTCCTGTGACACATGGGAATTATGGGAGCTACAATTCAAGATAAGATTTGGGTGGGGACACAGCCAAACCATATCACCAGCCAAGCTGACACATAAAATTAACCATCACATCAACCAAAGGCCACATTTCTGTTGTTTTTTTGAAATGGAGTCTCGCTCTGTCACCAAGGCTGGAGTGCAGTGGTGTGATCGCAGCTCACTGCAGCCTCTGCCTCCCAGGTTCAACCAATTCTCCTGCCTCAGCCTCCTGAATAGCTGGGACTACTTGTGCAGACCACCATGCTCAGCTAATTTTTTGTATTTTTAGTAGAGATGGGGTTTCACCATGTTGGCCAGGCTGGTCTTGAACTCCTGACCTCAGGTGATCCGCCTGCCTCAGCCTCCCAAAGTGCTGGGATTACAGGAGTGAACCACCTTGCCCAGCCCAAAATACCACATTTCTTATGAGACTTACCTTTCCATACAACTCTTCAGGCCTAGGGATGGTTATGGCTCTGGGCTGTTACGAGCCTGAGGTCATGAACCATTCCTTGTAGCTTTTCCTAAACTCTGCCCATGCGTTTTATTAAACAGTCCTTAATTATTCAGCTTACGTATGCCAATACACTTTCCAAGCATGCAATCCTAAACAGTATAATTGCCTGCTTTTGAATTTGACATAAGTGGAGTCATAGTGTGGACTTCCCTGTGTCATGCTTCCTTTGTTCCATGTTATTTACAGAAACTTCATCCATATTGTTGTATGTAACAGTTCATTCACCTTTGTTGCTGTATAGCATTCTAATACATGAATATACTATGATTTATGTATCCATTCTAGTGTTGATGAATATGTGTGTTGTTTCCTGATTTGGGCTATCATAAACAATGCTTCTAGGAACATTTTGATATATGCATGTATATATATATATATACACACATTTTCCTCTATGGTATATATGTAGGGTTAGAATCACAACATCATAAAAAACATGTATATTTAATTTAATGAGAGAATGCCAGACAATTTTCCAAAATGGTAGCTTCAATTTACACGGCACCCATAGTACACAGAGATTCTGTTACTCTCTGTCCTCACCAAAGTCACCATCCTGTTATTTTCACACTTTTGAATTTTTGCCAGTTCTGGTGGGCAGTGAGTCATCATGATTTTAATTTTCATTTCCCTGACAACAATAAGGTTGATTTTATTAGCCATTTGGATTTCTTTTTTTATGTGGTATCTGTTGAAATCTTTTTTCTGTATTTTACAGAGTGTTTTTTTTTTATCTGAACAAATTCTTTCTGTATTCTAGATTTTAAATCTTTGTTAGCTATATCTGTTACATATGGTTTCTCATTCTGTAGTTTATCTTTTAATTTCATTCTTTGCTGAACTGAAGTTCTTTAGTTTAATGAAATCAATTTTATCAATATTTTCCTTTATAAGTAGGACTTTTCTGTCTCGTTAAATTCTTCCCTACCCTGAGATCATAGCATTTTTTTCTGTATTATTTTCAGTAGCTTTATGTTTTGCCTCTCACATGTAGTTATTTAATCTACCTGCAAATAATTTTTATACATAACACAAAATAGGAGTACAATTTTCTTTTTCTCCATATGGATATTCCATTGTTTGAGTTTCATTTTTTGAAAAGAGCATCCTTTCCCTATTGCTCTGCAGTGCCATCTATTTCATATGTAAGTGTCCGTACACGCATGGACCTGTGCTTTCCTATTCGTCTACTTGGTTGTCCTGTCAATACTCTGCCTTAATTATTCCACCTTTGAAAACTGTGTCTTGTCTTGGCCCTTTGCAATCTTACATAAATTTTATAATCAGACCATCAAGTTCCACAAAGAAAAGAAGTGAAGATTTTAATTGTGATTGCATTTGTCTATGAATTAATATGGGATTTAGTTTTCCAAATTATAAACATGGTATATATCTCTTCACTTATGTAAGTCTTCTTTAATGTTTTTAAATAATGTTTTATTCCTACATACTGGATATTTTTAAATGTTATTATGAAGGGAATATAAAGGAAATATATAAAGGGAATACAAAGGGAATATAAATAGGAAAAAAAATCCATTTCCTATTTCATCTTCCACCTCTTTCTTGTTGGTATATAAAAATACAGTTGACTTTTTTTTAAATTGATTTGCCTTCATAACTCTGCTAAATTCCATTATTAATTCTAATAATTAAGACAAACTCCCTCAAAGTTTGTTAAAAATGATTCTTTCTTTCTTTCTTATTTATTTATTTATGGATATGGAGTCACGCTCTGTCACCAGGCTGGGGTGTAGTGGCACAATCTTGGCTCACTGCAACCTCCACCTCGTGGTTCAAGCAATTCTCCTGCCTCAGCCTCCTGAGTAGCTGGGATTACAGGCATGCACCACCACACCCAGCTAATTTTTGTATTTTTAGTAGAGGCAGGTTTTCACCATGTTGGTCAGACTGGTCTCAAACTCCTGACCTCCTGATCCACCCGCCTCAACCTCCCAAAGTGCTGGGATTACAGGCGTGAGCCACTGCAACCGGCCCCAATTCTCTCTTTCTTACATGCCATTCATTTCTCACTACAAACTAATTTTCCTCCTCCACCACTTCAGTCACACTGCTGTTTCAAGGTCACCAACAGCCCTCAAATTGCCCAATCTAAAGGACACTCCTCCGATTTCTCAAGAGCTTGCAGACCTTTCCCCCTTTTTGAAATGCCATCTTTTTTCCATTACAAAACACTCCTGTTTTTTCAACTTCTCTGCTGCAGGATTACTTGTTCAGTCAGTCTCTTACATGTTGATGTTTCTGAGGGTTCTATCCTAGACTCTTTTCTCTTCTCTTGCTATACGTTGTTCCTCCTGGAGCCCTTTCATCTGTTCTCATGACTTCAGTGCTTTCCCCTACATTGATGATTCTCAGATTTCAAATTCTCAGATCCCATATTACTCTCCTGAGCATCGAGCCTGTGTATCCAATTGCCTAGGCATCCCCAGCTGATCATTCCCCAGGAAGCTTAATAATAAAAATTCACTGACTTTAACTATCTAAAAATATATATTTAGGCAAACTCAGCATGTATAGAACTTAAATTACCCAAGGCAAATATAAAAGAAAAATAAAATAGAGATCTAAAAAATCAGGGAAAAGAGATAAAATCATCATTTTCAGATGATATGATTCATTGTATGCCTGGAAGTCCCAAGAGAATCAACAAGAAAACCACTAAAACAAATTGAAAAATTAAGAAAATTGTCTGGGAACAAATGAATAATTTATAATCTCTATATGTAAACAGCACCCACTGACAAACTTAATAGGAGAAAATATTTCACTTACAGTCATAACAAAATGGATAAAATCTCTTGGAATGCATGAGATCCATATGAGGAAAATTGTAAACATTAATAAGAAAAGCAATAAAAAAAAACTGAACATGGAAAAGGCATTCCCAGTTTGTTCTAGTTACTATTAGGATAACAAATCATCCTAAATTTAGGGGCTTAAAACAGCCATTTTATTTAGCTGACAAATTCTGTGGGTGAGTGGTTAGACAGAACACAATAGGAGTGGCTCGTCTCTGCTCCATGATGTCTGGGGCCTTAGGTGGGAAAACTCAAATGACTTGTGGTGATTCAACAACCTCAAGTGGCCCAATGACTCGAGGCTGGAATCATCTGGAGGCATCTTCACTTTCATGCCTGACAGTTGGTGCTTGCTGTTGGCTAAGATTTCAGCTGGGGCCGATACCCAGATTCCACACGCATACCCTGCCCTTGTGGCTTCCTCATAGCATAGAGGCCTCAGGGTAGTTGAACAGCTTACATGGTGGCTCCAGGGTGCAGAAGTGGGTTTCCCAGTGAACAAGGAGAAAATTACATCACTTTTTGTAACCTAGCCTTAGAATTCACACAGTGTCACTTCAGCTACATTCTATTGGTTACAACTCAGAGACAAGATGGCTCAGGTGAAAGGAGCAAGGACATAGACCCCATTTCTTGATGACAGGAGTGTCATCTTACAGTCTCTTTGAAAATGTAATCTGACAGACATGGATGGAACAGCTTGCCATCATGCGAATCTCAATTATTTACTAGTTAATATATAAATTTTCTGTGAATGTCCCCAACAACTTACATGTAATTGTTGTCTAGTACTTCAGCTTTCTTTTTTAACCATAAAACTTAGTCATTATTCTTGTTCTAAAGGTCCATGTTTGTTTGAACCTATCCATGTGTTAATCACTCTCTTTCTCATCATTCCTTCTCATATTCATTCTTCCTCCAAGATTTCCTTGTCCCTAAAATTCCTCCTTTAGTAGTTCTTTCACAACTAGGGCCTAATAATGGCAAATTCTTTTGATAGCTGTATGAAAACAAACTTTTCATTTCACTTTTATTCTTGATTGATATCTTAGCTGAATACAGAATTCTAAGATTCACTAATGTTAGCTTCTGATTTACATATTTGTATTAAAAAATGCTTTTGCACTAAAATACCCTCAGGGTCAAAAACAGTAAGGTCAAAATGGCAAAACCAAACTCTACATTGCCCTGCTATATTATACAAGTAACTTGATAAGACTTGTTTCTGATAGCAGGGATCTTATTATCTCTTTAACATTAAAGCAGAGATATTAAACAAATATTAATAAAGGCATACTTTGCATCCAAAATTTTATATATATATGCATATGTGTATGTGTGTGTATATAAAACAAAATCAATATTGTTGAAGGTTTGGGTAATGTATTCAGAGTTTCTGTTTAGATAAGTTGAGAAGGAGAGAAATTGTCCTCTTTTCTAGTTACTGAAAAACACATTAGAATTTAAGAATTTACTTAAATGATGAAAGGAATGAGAAGGAAGAGAAACAACTTAATTTACCTGTCTGATGTAAAGGAGATCTACCTTAGATTATCTACTGATGTATTTATTCTGTTCTTGCAAGCAGTAAAGACATACCTGAGACTGAGTAATTTACAAAGAAAATAGATTTAATTGGCTCACAATTTTGCAGGCTGTACAGATTCTGCTTCTGGAGAGACCTCAGGAAATTTCCAATCATGGCAGAAGGTGAAGGGGAAGCAGCAGGCACATCTCACATGGCTGGAGCAGGAGGAAGGGAGGGGAAACGGGAGGTGCTACACACTTTTAACCAACGGGATCTCATGAGAACCCACTACCACAAGAACAGCAAGGGGGAAATCCACCCCCATGATCCAGTCACCTCCCACTGGGTCCCTCCTCCAACACTGGAAATTACCTTTTGACATCAGATTTGGGTGGGGACACAAATCAAGAACATATCAAGTGAGCAGTTCCTCTAGGAAGTAAGTGAATCCTCTCCTTATTCAGGATGACTTCATAGCCTAATGGAATCAAATGTGACATTAAAGGATCTGTTACTAATCAGTCTAAAAGAAGGTCTGGGACATGGATTTTTGTTTTTACGGGAGTGGGGAGGAGGTCCATGGATATGTTTTAGGAATCGTTGAACCCCTAAACATTACAGGTAACATTTTGCCTTTCCTCCTTTTCTCCTTCCAGCATCCCTTACTTTCCTTACAGAAATAGAAAAGTAAGGAGATAGCTAAATCCTTTTGAAATATCAAAAATGAAAATCTGGGAAGATTTTTAAGTAATAAAAACACATGGAAAAACACTAGAACTATAATTCTATTGAGATAGATTTTGACCAACTCTTTTGGTGAGATGTCAGTTATTGTGTGCTCTTGACAGTTATTAACTGTAAAAAAAAATCATTGAAAATGAAAAGGCTTCTCACATTGAAGTAAAAAACTGGGTAACTATTAGATGACAGTAAAATTTAATCTAGCTTATAATCATTATAGAGTTGGGTTTAAAGAAAGCCCCCACAAATACTCAATTTTTTTACAGAGTTATAGGAATGTACTTCATACACATTATCAGCTGACCTTTATTGACTGTTTAAAGAAAAAGTTTAATCACTTAGCTCTGTACATAAAACTGAAAAAGTTGAAAATCAGAAAACTTTCACTGTGATTAAACCACTAATATATTTTTAAATGGTCATTGACATGATAGTAACATGGAGTTATTGAATTTCAATACTTAATTATATGTGCTATGGTTTAAATTATGGTGTCCTCTCCAAACTTCATGTTGAAACTTTATCCCCCAGTGCGACCATATTAAGGGATGTGGCCTCGGCAGGTGATTAAGTCATAAGTACTCTATCCTGGCTGGGTATGGTGGTTCACACCTGTAATCCTAGCACTTTAGGAGGCTGATGTGGGCGAATCCTTGAGCCAAGGAGCTTGAGACCAGCTTGGACAACATGGCAAAATCCTATCTCTACAAAAAAATACAAAAAACCCCCACGAAAACCAAAAAACCAGGTGTGGTGGTGTGCGCCTGTAGTCTCACTACTCAGGAAGTGAAGGTGGGAGGATCACTTGATCCTGGGAGGTTGAGGCTGCAGTGAGCTGAGATCTTGCCATTGCACTCCAGCATGGGTGACAGGGAGACTCTGTCTCCAAAAAGATTTTAAAAAGTACTCTATCTTTATATATGAGATTAATACCCCTATGAAAAGGCTCGAGTTTGAAGGGTACACTCTCTTGGACTTCTGTCTCTTCCACCATCTGAAGGCATAGCATTCTTCCCTTCCCCGAGGATGCAGCAATAAAGCATCATCTTGGAAGTGGAGACTGATCCTCACCAAATGCCAGTGCCTCAATCTTGGACTTCTGAGCCTTCAAAACTGTGAGAAATAAATTTCTGTTCTTTATAAATTACCCAGTCTCAGGTACCATGTTATAGCAGCACAAATGGACTAAGGCAATATATTTCTATGGAACATATTAAGGGGCTGGTTTTATCTCTTTAATGGATACTTTATTTTATTAATCAGGTAAAGGAGACCTATATTTTATTTAAAACTATTTTTATGTAGATTGACATATAACATTCTATACATGAGTCTAAATAAAATAATTTTAAAAGTTAAATGGAAAAAATTACTCCCATCAACTATTGCATATTAATCTGTTTTTGATTCCACAGAAAGATTTGCCATCTCCTTAGACCAGCAGCTGCTACAGTCATGTGTCTGCCACATGTCCTTAGACTGTCTAATACCCAGAGCTAGTCGAATAGTTTAGGCATAAAAACAAGGAGAAGGGTCAGACAGAGTGCTATTTTTCCAATAGAAGAATGTACACATTTTATAATACACAAGCATGAAAAATATTGCATTCAGAGATTGCAAATGAAAGAAAAACCTAGAGAAATGTAGAGAATAATGAAAACTATTTCCAAGATTAAAACCATCAGATCTCTGCCAAACTCTTTTCTTCACTTACATCAGTGTGAGACTCTGTATCTCTCTCTCTCTCTCTCTCTCTCTCTCTCTCTCTGTGAATGTGTATGTGTGTGCACGCACTGTGAGGGAGACAGTCTTCTGTGTATTTGTGTATCTGCATGCATGTTTGTCAGTGTTTGTGTGTGTTGTATCTTGAGAGCAGAAGACAGGAAATGGGGTGATAGTGGTATAAAAGGAAGGAAGAAGTCCATTTCTATTGGAATCTATCTTTCATTGTATAAGAAGAGAGAAATATATTTTTATTACCAAAAACTCTGAAAAATATGTAAAATAATTGAGTGATTAAATGTCTATAGCTTTTTAATTTTTATGAAACTATTTTATTATAAAAGAAATACCTGTTTATTATTTTGTTTCAAATAAACAAATCCACCACCCATTGATAATCACTTGATATACAGCTTTCCAGATATTTTTATGAATATATGATATATATCCTTCCAGATATTTTTATGAATATATGCATGCATATTTTTGAAAAATGGAATTTTTTTTAACATTTTTTTTTTTTTTTTGAGATGGGCTATCCCTCTGGTTGCCCAGGCTGGAGTGCACTGGTACAATCTTGGCCCACTGCAAGCTTCACCTTCTGAGTTAAAGCAATTCTCCTGCCTCAGCCTCCCAAGTAGTTGGGACTACTGGCGTGTACCACCATGCCCAGCTAATTTCTGTATTTTTAGTGGATATGAGGTTTCACCATGTTGGACAGTCTGGTCTCGAACTCACGACCTCAAGTGATTCACCCACCTCAACCTACCAAAGTGCTGGGATTACAGGCATGAACCACCATGCCTGGCCTTAAATAACCCATTTTTTAAACAATGTAGCATGAGGTCAATAAATACTTTTTCATTGTATCCCTAATACCTAGCGCAGTATAGAGTACATGGTAGACATTCAGAAAATATCTGTTAAAGAAATAGAGAAACACTTTGTGATTGTCTGTATAAGTTCTTTGCCATTTTCCCTTATTTCACATGTTTTTGTACTTATTTATTAATTACATATGAAGTCAGGATTTTAGCCCTTTGTTAAATATGTTCCAAATACTGTTTTCCCCTGTTAATATTTAAACTTTCCTTTACCAAAAGAACAGAAAATAATACTCAAACATACAATTAGACTTAGTCAAACGAAAAAGGGTTCTGATTTAATGCAAATGGCACTTTACAGCAAATTTTAAAGAAAGAAATGAAGTAAATGCAAAATACAGGAGTGAAGTGCTGAATGTTCCTCAGTAGAGTTTTTGCTCTGTTTATTTTTTTGAAACAGAGTCTTGCTCTGTCACCCAGGCTGGAGTGTAGTGGTGCAATCATTGCTTACTGCAGCCTCAAACTCATGGGCACAAGCAAACCTCCTTCTTAAACTTCCAAAGTCACTAGGACTATAGGTGTGTGCCATCATGCCCAGCTGATTTAGAAAACAATTTTTTTTTGTAGGGCTGGGGTCTTGCTATGTTGCCCAGGCTTGTCTGGAGCTCCTGGTCTCAAGTGGTGGTCCTGCCTTGACCTCTGAAAGTGCTGGGATTACAGGTGCGAGCCACTGCACCTGACCTCTGACTGTTTAAATATACACCAGTGACTCATAGATGGTAGTGTAGAATGTATCTAAGAGCAGCAAATTTTTGAGTTAGACAAACTTGGTTTTTATTTTCTTTCTGCCCCTGGGTAGCTGAGTAATAGGGGAAAGTCACTTGATGCTTCTGAGCATCTGTAATTTGGGGACAGTCAGGCCTCTCTCCCAGAGTTGTGCCTGGAAGTGCTTTGCAAATGATCTCTATGTGAATTCTATCCCTTGATGGATATTTCCAAATTGGATACGTATTTTTAAACATGAGAACAAACTACGTATTTTTAAATATGAGGACAAACTGCTTTTTGAGCCAGGATGTGCTGTGGGTCTCTGCCAAAAATTGAAGGTAATGAAAAATTGTGTGTGTGTGGTGTGTGTGTGTGTGTGTGTGTGTGTGTGTAATGTGTTGTGGCTTTGCCATAATTTTTTTAAACACCTGGGTTTTATGGTGTCATGTTTTACTCCTGTTAGTGAGTAGGCTTGTTTTTTCTCCACTGACTCTGTTGACTGAAAGCAAGTACTATGTGCTCTTAAGTTTCCCCTTGAGAGAATTTTGGTATCATGAAATGGAAGTATTAGTACAGTTTAAAATGGAAAAAGGTACTGAACAATCCTTTAAGGATTTAAATATACTCCATTAACTGTTGTTCAGTAAAAGCAATATCATCAAATGATTTAGTCCACTATTGTTGTTGCTGTTTTTTCTAGAACATTACTGAATTAGAAATCTAGCTTTTTGATTGCTGTGTATTGCCATCAATCTGTAAAACATATGAAATCTTTCAGGCTTTCAAATGTAACTGTTGTACAAAGTCTACATCTCGTGGCAATTTTCACAAAGTGGTGTTTTCTCAGCCTGCAAATATTTATTCTGACACTGATCTTACTTAAAGGGATCTTCTAACATTTTGTCTAAGCACAAAAGCTTTTACCAGTTTCATAAAATTAATTATAGACCTTTTAGAGGGGAATCTAGTTTATAAATGATTTCCTTGACAACTAGCTTAATACCATTTTCTTCCTAAACAGAGGATGCTTTCTCTTTGTCTTGCCAAGATAGGAATACTGCAGATTTGGATTTAAGTGAGTGGGAATGAAGCTCAATACTAATATACCGTATACTACCAGTATAGATGTTTTAGTTAAAATATTATTAAAACAATATGATAAAAATACTTTTATTTAAAAATAGTAGTTTTTTTGTTAGAAAAACTATTGATTAGCTGATTCTCTTGTTATCAAAGGTTTACAAAGCCCTCTTGGAGAAGCAGGTTCCTATGGGAACCTGGTTAAATCTCCCAAGCCAGCAGAGTGTTTTTACTGCAATAAGATACTGATTAACTATGTCCCACTGACCACTGGCCTGATAAGGTAAGAGACTGACTCTGCCTCCGAAGAATTACTGCAGTTGCCACAATTTTCTGCTTTATATCAAGAGGTTAAGTAACCTTAGAATTAGAATTCTGGAACTGTGGAATTTCAGAGTTATAAAGGACTTTAGAAATAATAACTAACGTTTTACAGATAAAGCACTGTCAAATAATGTAAAACACACATGTGTTACTTGTTAATTAACTACTTTAAAAATCTTTGTGGCCTTTGCTATATTGGGCTGTTTGAACATTAGGGAGTATCAGTGAACTGCAAAAATTATTTTTTTAAATCCTCATGATGTGGATTCTTCACCTCATCTAAGTAACTGAAGTAAGAAAAAGGAAAATATTTTAAGAAATAAAGATGAAAAATTATATGAATCTATATATGTGATAACATGGCTTAGAACTATACTCATACCACACACTAGTACATGTAAAACTGGTGAAATCTGAATCAAATCAGCGGATTATATCAATGTCAAGTTCCTGGTTTTGATATTGTATTATTGTTATGTAAGATGTAGTTATTGGGGCCAGGCATGGTGGTTCATGTCTGTAATCCCAGCACCTTGGGAAGCTGAGGTGGGCAGATCACTGAGGCTATGAGTTCGAGACCACCCTGGCCAATGTGGTAAATCCTGTCTCTAAAAAAATTTAAAAAAAAAATGTAGCTATTGGGAGAAACTGCATGAAGGGTAAATGAGAACTCACTACTATTTTGCAAATTCTTGTAATTTTATAATTATTCTACAATAAAAATTTGAAAATATGGATAGCTACTATGAAATTGTTTTATTGACATGATTATTTATAAACTATAGGTAGTTAGAATTTAATATAAAAATAATTACAACATGAGACACTGCTTTAGCTCTCAACCCTTTGACCATTCCTCATGACTCCCTAACTGTTCATATTTTCAGAAGTTTTTTCCTTGATGTTCTTCATAGAAAACTGATTAATATTCATGGTTTTGGGGACCAGCTCTGTGTTGAAGGCCCCAGATATTTCTGTCTGGCTCTGATGTCCCATTCAAACTCCAACTCTTTACTAGATTGTTCTTGTTAGATCCTTGCATGGCATCTGTCACAAAGTAGGCTTTCAAGAAATATTAGATGAATGAATGAATGAATAATAAATATGTAACTTTTCAAATATTATTAAGATACTTGTACTTGAAAGTCCCGAAGTCTTTTAAATTCAAAATATAGCAAAACAAAACCAATATTTCTTCCCACTACGCTCACCCACCAAACTTGCTCACTCTGGCAATTTCTGTATTTCTCCAATTTCTACTATTTTCCAACCCAACCAAGCTTTTAAAATGTAAGCTGCCTTGGACTCTTCCTTTACTTTCATTCACCATATATGTCTAAGCAGTTATCTCTTATGTCCATTTTCCTCTCAAATATCCTTTATATTTGTCCCTTCTATTCCATTTCTATGGCTATTGTGTTAGCATTTTGTTGTTGTTGTTGTTGCTAAATATTTCTCATCTTCCTCCTCTTAGCCTTCATTCATCTTCAGTCTATTTTGTATGCTAATTCCTGTTCAATGTTTCCCACTGGTTAGGTCACCACACTAAGAGCATGATCGCAATCCTTGATGCTACCTATGGAGTGCTCACTGTATACCAGGCAGTGTGATACTTACTGTATGTGTATTATCTCATTTACTCTTTATGACAGCCCTGTGAAGTAGGCATCATTTATCCCCCATTTTAAAGATGAGAACACTGAAGGTACAAGAGATTTACAATGTGTCACATTTTTTAAAGTAGCAGAGCAAGGATATGAATTCAGGTTAGCCTGGATACAATCATTATGAAACACCATACTCCTAAATATAAATTCATTTTGTTCCTTCATTAAAATATACCCAGCAGAACTCAACCTGGCAAAAACAGAAGCTCAATGAATCACAGGTATTGGAAGCACTTGATTAAATGAGTTGAACTGAGCAGGGTGCGTGCTGAAAGCTCCCACTGACCTTCATGCCTGTCCATTTGTTCCAGCTCACAGCGCTCCACTCCCAGCCCTTTCAAATCTCAGAGAGATTTTATGGTTTTGTTGTTGCCCTCAGGTCATAAATGAATAGTCTTTTTTTTTTTTAGTAATTGAGTTCAGTGTAATAAATAAATAATAATAATTTTGTTGTTGCTTTCAGGTCATAAATGAATAGTCTTTTTTTGTAAATTGAGTCCAGTTCAATGTGATAAACCAAATGTTAATCTCATTTCATTTAAAACTTCTTCCCATTCCCAGCTGAGTTTTGCTCCCATTCCCAGGCTTGGAAGTCTACAGTGGAAGAGTGAGGGAACTTTGCTCAACTGCTTTTCCTCTCCTAAGCTCCCCCTCTCCCTCATTAGTTTCTGCTTTTGGCCTCTTCAACGCTGCAAGAGGGAAGGAGAAAAGGTAAGATGGAAAAAGCTCTTACTTAACTGCATGGTTATGACTGACATTGGTGCCCTTAGGTGTGGCAAATAACCCTAGGTTATTTGTCTCTTGGAAGCCTTCTGGGAGCCTTCTACTGCATTTCTGGCCAGGTAACAATCTAGTCCCTGAGCTTCTAGGAGTCCGCCTGACACTGCCCCTTCAGCAGGAGTCTGCTGTGAGAATCTCAGACTGGCTCCCTTCACAGGTGCTTGCGTCAAGCCCACAGCTGGCTGTGAACTTAGCCTTCCCTCTCTTTACTCTTGACCCTAACATGCTCATTTTGTTCCAGCCCCACCGTTTTTGCTTATTTTCCTCTCCCACGTTTCCTACTGTCTGCCAATCTAAATGTAACTCCCATCTAATCTCAGTGCACAGCTTTTTCCATGAAGCATTGTCTTATTTACTCCTTCCCACAGTGATTTTCCAAATGAAAGTGCCAAGCACTCTAGTCTGTACCAAAGAGAAAAGAAGAAATCAGTTTTACTTATGAAGCTTGAGTACATATATTAAATAGTGACCCCAGGGAACACATCATTTTAACATTCCGTGTAATTAAATATGAAGTAGACTTAGGCACTTCTGCTGCTTACTGAAACACATGATTGCCTCAAGGAAATGCACTTCTATAATTGTTTGAGCTGTGAGCTGCTTTTTTCTTTTCATGGAATGTCATTTTCACTTGAAAGAATGACTGACAAAACACCCAACCATGGAGCTGGGTATTTGGCAGATATTTTCTCAAATGTAAAAGAAGCGAGTCTGTCATTTCAAGGAAAACAACTGACAGTGTTTATTGCCAATGATAAAATGAGCTTTAAAGCAAAGATTAGAACTTGGGAAAACTTGCATCCGGCATGATGAGCTTGACAATTCATGGTGGTTTTGTAGCTATAGGTATACCTTCTTTGATACAGCTCCCTTCAAGAGGCGGAGGTTACGTTTCTTCCCCTTGATTGTAGAGTCAATTTTTTCTAATGACTAGAATATGGTTGAATTGATGAGCTGTCGTATTGAGATTAGTTACAAAATGACTGCGGCTCCCATCTTGAGTGGACTATCTTGTTCTCTCTCTCTCTGTGTCTCTCTCTCTTTCTGTCTCCCTGCCACCCCTCTTTCTTTTGAACTGCTCACCATGGGACAATCCACCAGGTTGTGAGGTGGCCCTGAGAGAGGGAAGGCAGCTGAGGACACACTCAAGCAGCCTCTGGAGAGGCCACACGGTAAGGAACTGAGGCTTGCCAGCAACCATGGGAGTGAACTTGGGAGTAGATCTTCTGAAGCAGCCGAAAGGCACATGAGTGAGCTTGGAATTGGACCATCTTTCAGTTGAGTCCTAAAATGACCACAACCCAGTCAACAGCTTGACTGCAACCTCTTGAATGATTTCAAGGCAGAACCACCTAGCTAAGCCACTCTTGGATTCCTTACCCAAAGAAACTGTGAGATAATAAAAGTTTATTGTTTTAAGTTGCTGAGTTAGGGGTAATTTGCCATGCAACAATAGATAATTAATATAACAGGTTTCTAATATTTAAAGCTTTTCTGATAAGAGCAGTGGTGACATTAGCAAAGATTTTTTTTTGTTTTGGGGCTTTTGTGGGGACTTATAAAACTAAACATGTCAATGAAAAATCTTGAAAGAATCAATATTATTCAGATAATCAACAAATGATGTTATAAAATTATGCATTCATAAATGAGCCATTCAAAGTGCAAGATAGATCTATACATTTTAATGTAACAGAGCATTAAAAGTTCATTGATATGGTGTCTAGTTGCAACTAATATTTAAGGAACTACCATTTTGTTTTGTTTCGTTTTGTTTGGAGACAGGGTCTTGCTCTGTCCTCCAACTTGGAGTGGAGTGCTACCATCCTAGCTCTTAGTTCACTGCAACTTTGGACCCCTAGATTCAGTGTTAGTCCCATCTCAGCCACCTGCACATCAGGCTAATTTTTTAAATTTGTTGTAGAGACAGAGGTCTTGCTATGTTGCTTGGGCTGGTCTCAAACTCCTGGCCCCAAGCAATCCTCTTGCCTTGATTTCCCAAAGTGCTGGGATTACAGGCATGCGACACTGTGCTAAGGCATCATCTGTTAAGTACTGCTGTAGGATCAAAGAGTAATGCCCACTGCTATCTGGAAAAACTGTTACAATACTCTTCTTTTACAATTACGTATCAGTGTAAAGCAGGGTTTTCTTTATATATTTCACCCAAAACAATGTACTGCAACAGCTTAAATTCAGAAGCAGATATGAGGAACCAAATGTCTTCTATGGTACTAGACATTGAAGAGATTTGCAAAAATGAAAGCAGTACCCCTCAGCTTACTACATTTTTTATTTTAGAAAATAGTTATTTTTCATAGAAAATGTTATTATTGTTCATTTTAAATGAATTATATTAGTTTTATTTTACTATGTAAAAATTACTCCAACATTTAGCAGCTTAAAACAGTTAATATTCATTATCTCAGTGTTTCTGTGGGTCAGAAGTCCAGGTGCAGCTTAGTTGGGTATCTCTGGCTCAGGGTCTCTCACAAAGCTATAATTGTCAGGGGGGGTGACAGTCATCTTAAGGCTTGGCTGGGTCGGGATCTGTTTTTAAGCTCACTATTTGGCTATTAACAGGATTCAGGTCCTCATTGCTGTTGGCCAGAGACATTGGTTCCTTGCCGCATGGATCTTTCCATAGGACAACTCTCAACATGGTAGCTGGTTTTCCTCAGAGAGAGAGATGGGGATTCAGAGAGAGAAAGAGCAAGACAGACGCCACAGGCTTTTTATAACCTACTATCTGAAGTAACATTCCACCATTTCTGCTGTATTCAAGGGAATTAATAAGTCCAGCCCACACTCAAGGGAAGTGGATTACACCAGGGCACAAAGCCCAGGAGGCAGGGATCATTGGGCCATCTAAGAAGCTGCATATCATATGAATTAACAAATATTGCATATATTTCTCAGTGTTTGTTTCTAATAAGATAATTGTAAATAGATATAACTCACATAAACAGAAGCTATTGGGGGTTCTCAACAAAGTATACGAGTGTAAACGTGTTTGTTTTTGAGACAGGGTCTCACTCTGTCTCGCACACTGGAGCGCAGTGGTGTGATCTCCACTCACTGCAACCTCTACCTCCTGAGTTCAAGCGATTCTCCTGTCTCAGCCTCCCAAGTAGCTGGGAGTACAGGTGCACGCCACTATACCCAGCTAATCTTTGTATTTGTAGTAGAGATAGGGTTTTACCGTGTCGGCCAGGCCGGTCTCAAACTCCTGCCCTCCCCGGTAGAAAGGGGAGGGCAGAGAGCTGTTCTTGTGTCTGTTCCTTTTTAATTGACTTCAGCTCAAAATAATTCTTATGTCGAAGTGGCACATTCTTCAATCCTTCACATGTAAGAATTATTTTTGTACAAAGTAATTTAGAAATCTCTGAGATGATTGCTTGGTATTGGCTAAAAATAAATTTAGTTTCATGGAAATTTTAGATGAATTCACACATAGTGAATTATGTCATGTCCGGGCTCCCTCCTAAAGAGGTATCATCATCAACTCACTGGCAGTGTTGGGTTAAAAGAAAGGGTGGGGAGAGAGATCCAAGATGGCCGATTAGCAGCAGCTCAGGATTGTAGCTCCCACTGAAAGCGCAGAGATTGAGTGGACACCACATTCTCAGACGAATTTTCATTTACCACGGACCAGGAGATTCCTGGCGGAGGAGCCCCACGGGTCGCCAGCGCGACTCTTTTGGCCGGCGCGGCCGTTTTGCAGGCGCCCCGGCGTGGCGGTTCTCAGTCCGGCGTATACGGGACTGAGTGCCCTTTTGGTTGGCGTTGGAGCTCTGGGAAGGCAGAGTCTCCCATTCAGCTGATTGAAAAGCGGACTGAAGTGGGGAACCAGACCAGGAAATTCCCGGGCAGAAAAGCACCACGAATCTTAACGCCACCTGTTTCAGCCGGCGTAGTGGGTCGCCGCAGGGGAAGGCTGGTACCCCCCTCCACAAAAAAAAAATAAATAAATAAAACCAGCAGCTGGAACTGCTGAGGATTGAGTTTCACAGCAAGTACAGCTGAACCCAGGAAGGTCCAGCTCTGTGGGGGAAGGGTATCCGCCGAAGGAAAATTAAGAAATAGAAAAAACTTTACCACCAACAAGCTGGACGTCCACTCAGACACCTAATCTGAAAGTCAGCAATTACACAGATGACAGGTGGATAAATCCACAAAGATGGGAAGAAACCAGCGCAAAAAGGCTGAAAACACCCGAAATCAGAATGCTTTTCCTCCTGCAGAGGATTGCAGTGCCTCATCACCAATTGAACAAGACCTGATAGAAAATGAATGTGAGCAATCAACGGAATCAGGCTTCAGAAGGTGGATAATGAGAAACTTCTGTGAGCTAAAAGAACATGTTCTAGCCCAATGCAAGGAAACTAAGAACCTTGAAAAAGGTTTCACGAAATGTTCATGAGAATGGACAATTTAAAGAGGAATATAAGTGAATTAATGGAGCTGAAAACCACAATACAAGAACTTCGAGAAGTATGCACAAGTTTTAACAGTCGAATTGATCAAGCAGAAGAAAGGATCTCAGAGGTCGAAGACCAACTTAACGAAATAAAACTAGAAGACAAGATTAGAGAAAAAGGGTAAAGGAATGAGCAAAGTCTCCAAGAAATATGGGACTATGTGAAAGACCTAATCTACGTTTGATAGGTGTACCTGAATGTGACGAAGAGAATGAATCCAAGCTGGAAAATATTTTTCAGGATATTATCCAGGAAAACTTTCCTAACCTAGCAAGGCAAGACAATACCCAACTCCAGGTGATACAGAGAACACCACAAAGATATTCCTCAAAAGAGCAACCCCAAGGCACATAATCATTAGATTCATCAGGGTTGAAACGAAGGAGAAAATACTACGGGCGGCCAGAGAGAAGGTCAGGTTACCCACAAGGGGAAGCCTATCAGACTCACAGCTGATCTCTCAGCAGAAACCCTACAAGCCAGAAGAGAGTGGGGGCCAATATTCAACATCCTTAAAGAAAAGAACTTTCAACCCAGAATTTCATATCCAGCCAAACTAAGTTTCATAAGTGAAGGAAAAATAAAATTTTTTACGAACAAGCAAGTACTCAGAGATTTCATTACCACCAGGCCTGCTTTACAAGAGCTTCTGAAAGAGGCACTATATATAGAAAGGAACAACCAGTATCAGCCACATCAAAAAACCCATCAGTAAGCTGCATCCAGACCCATCTCACATGCAGGGATATACAGAGACTCAAAACAAAGGGATGGAGGAAGATTTGCCAACCAAATGGAGAGCAAAAAAAAAAAAAGCAGTAGTTGCAATTCTCATCTCTGATAAAATAGATTTTAAAGTAATAGAAACCGAAAGAGATAAGAAGGACATTGTATAATGGTAGAGGGATCAATGTAACGGGAAGAGCTAACGACTCTAAGTCTATGCGCACCCAATATAGGAGCACCCAGATACATAGGGCAACTTCTTGGTGACTTACAAAGAGACTTGGACTCCCACACAATAATAGTGGGAGACTTTAACATTACATTGTCAATATTGGACAAATTAATGAGACAGAAGGTTAAGAAGGATACCCGGGACCTGAACTTAAACCTCGAACAAGTAAACTTAATAAACATTTACAGAACTCTCTACTCCAAAAAAAAAAAAAAAAAAGAATTCTCTGTAACAATTATCACCATATTATCAGAAGAAACCTTAGAAGATGATATAACCTACTTCCTGCCTCAATAAAACTGTAATTAAATTTATTTTTGGTAAAACTATCTGCCTTTAAGTATCCAGAGAAAACAAGACAATCAGGTATTACATGAAACTTCCTACAAACAGTTTAGGAGGGAAATGGATTCTGGTCCTAAAAGAGAAAAGTGGGGATCCAGAGGTGGTACCAAGCTTTGCTTGGGTGATCAACAGGGAAGTATAAAGTGTTAAAGAATTTTACTCAATGTGTTCTTCCTTAGGCCCAGAATATATACAGAATAAGGAAGATAAATGGTGAGGGGCTGACAAAATTGACCTCCACTAATTTATACATATATACACATACACACACATACCTATACAGTGATCACTAATTATTAGATACTACAGCTCTATTCATATGTAAAAAGAATAAGAAATATGTATACAGAAAATCTCCCCATCAATTTCAGGTAGCGGTTACTTTGGAGGAGGAAGAGAATAAATGGAACCAGGGAGGTATTCAAACATGACTAAGTCTTTATAAAAAGATATAAAGCAAAAAACGGCAAAACATTAAGATTTGTTCAATCTGAGTGATGGCTAAAGTAATGTTTGTAAAAAAAAAAAAAAAAGAAAAGAAAGGGTGGGATGTATCCTTTAGCATTTTTATTTTTAGTACTGTTGAGTGAACATGACACTTTTTTATAATTACGTAGAGTTACATATAATGACCAGTTTTCTTTTTCATTATGTTTGAACATTGTTGGTTTGACCAGAGATTTGCTTAAGTAGCTAGGTAATTAAGTAATACACTCTAAAACCATGGCTGAAGGGATTAAAATACAAAATCTATACTTTTAGTCATGCTCTGCAGAGGTTACAGTCTAAGTAGATAAATTTAAGACTTCTAACTAAAGATCTTAACAATATTTGGAACTTATATATACATATATACAAACCATATATATGGACTATATATATATATACATAAAATGTATGTAATATTTATTTGCCTTTTTTTGAGACAAGTTCTTGCTCTCTTTCCCAGGCTGGAGTGTAGTGGTGCGAGTGTGGGTCACTGCAGCCACAACTCCCTGGGCTCAAGCGTTCCTCCCACCTCAGCCTCCAGAGTACCTAAGACTGCAAGTACGTGACACCACATCAGGCTAATTTTTCCCATTGCAAAGCCCATATCATCACAACTAAGACCAGTAGGAACCACTTCAAGCTGGCCTGAGTTTCCCTTTAAAAGGACCCCGTTAATCTTCAAAATGATCGTAACTTTCTGGCATAAGATCTCTCTGGCTCACTTTGTGCTTCTCCTGCCCAAGACTTGGTATCACATATTTCTTTAAGGACTCCTGCTTCACTGTACTGAGAAACGGTATTAAAGCCCAGAATTTAGATACTAGGGTGCTCTTTTTACTGGGTTGGCCATGATTCTAGCCATTTCTGCCTGTACATCTAGGAAAAATATAATCTTAAAAGTCATGAGTTCATGATATTTCCAATTCTGTTTAACATTACAGTGTTTTATTCTTTGATTTTCTTTTTTAAAAAACTTTTATTTTAGCGGTTCATGTGTAGGTTTGTTATCTAGGTAAACCCATGTCACGGGAGTTTGGTGTACAGATTATTTCATTACCCAGGCATTAAGCATAGTACCCAATATTTTTTCTCATCCTCTTTCTCCTTCCAACCTTCACTCTCAAAAAAGCCCCAGTCTCTGTTGTTCCCTGTGTTGTTTGTTTGTGTCTATGTATTCTTGTTGTTTAGCACTCATTTATAAGTGAGAACATGTAGTGTTTGGTTTTCCGTTCCTGAATTATATTGCTTAGGATAATGGCCTTCAGCTCCATCCATGCTGCTGCAAAAAACATGATCTTATCCTTTTTTATGGCTGCATAGTATTCCATGGTGTGTATATACCACATTTTCTTTATCTGCGATCTCATTGTGGTTTTGATTTGCATTTCTCTAATTATTTGTGATGTTGAATATTTTTTCATATGCTTTGTGGCTGCAAGCATGTCTTCTAACTGGGTCTTTTCTTCCCTTACAATGAAATTTTTGATTGCCAGAGATCTTTGGCAAAGTCCTAGAGAATGCCTCTTTTCCCTTTTTTGTTTTGCTTTCTGTGGAAGGAATATCCTAGTTGTATAGCTAATTTGTGCTTGCTGCCTTAGAAAGTTTAGGAAGACTACGTAAGGCTTATCTTTTCATCCCATCTACTCCTAATCCCTGTGGAATGTGGGCTCAAGGATAGAGCTGAGGGACCAGGCTGTGCTCAGAGTCATGCATCTCCCCCTGATTATTAAGGCCTTGCTACCAGATTGGATTTGTCACAGTGGGATGCCTTACTGAATCTGAGTTACCCCCCCAGGAGGGTCCTGCAGTCTCATTCATGTAAGGTTTCATCAGGTTGTTCCTTCAGTTCTCCAACATCAGGACCCGAGTCTTTAATAGTAGATGTTGCGACTTCTTCTGCACACTCAATTGATTTATATAAAACTTTTCACTAGTCTCTAAGCAAAATGGTATAGAATCATACTTTCAATTCATGACATAAACCTGGTATTTAATTAATTAGACATAACTGAACAATCTTATGGAAATCATATTTCCTAGTTTTTTTTTTTTTAACTTGGAGCTTTTTGGGGTTTTTTTCTTTGTTTTTTTACTACTAGATTACTTTCTAAGTCTCATTTGTATACATATAACCTTGGATGCTTATAAACTATATTGTTTTACATAATTTTACATTTTAGAAATGTAATGAACAGAAACTTTTCCATAGTCTTAAGGTAACAATCATTTGATGAATGCTGGGTATTTGAATTAGTTCCGTTCTTATACTATTCAGAATAGCCCTGCTTTAACGATCACTATAAAAACTATTATTGGCCAGGCATGGTGGCTCAGGCCTGTAATCCCAGCACGTTGGGAGGCTGAGGCAGGTGGATCACCTGAGGTCAGGAGTTCAAGACCAGCTTGGCCAACATGGTGAAACTCCACCTTTACTAAAAATACAAAAATTAGCTAGGCATGGTGGCTGGCGCCTGTAATCCCAGCTACTTGGGAGGCTGAGGCAGGAGAATCACTTGAACCCGGGAGACAGAGGTTGCAGTGAGCCAAGATCACGCCACTATACTCCAGCCTGGGTGATAGAGTAAGACTCTGTCTCAAAACAAATAAACAAACAAAAAACCTATTACTGAGGATTGACGTTTCATATTGATAATACCAATGTATTCATTCTGATACTTTTAGAGTGCTTTCAAAACATTCCTACATGAGTTGTTAAGGGAATTAAAAAAGATAAATGATGTTAACTTAGTCCCTAGCACAGTTACTAGTACTTAGACTTTAATCTATATTAGTTCTCTTCCTCCAGATAATGAGTTTGATCTGCTGATCCTCATTGGTGAAGCAAAAACAATCTGTTCAGAAGTCTTTCTGAATTCACTGCTGTTGTTTCTTTTCTATTTGGCATCACATATAAAGCATTTCTTTTAAAACACATGCCAATTTTTTTCAAAGGGAAACTTTGTTCTCAGGTGATCCATTATTTGTGGTATCACTGCAGAATTTGGGACAAATTTCAACTTATATCATAGAACTCCTCAGTGTACTTTATTATTCAGTCCCCTCACTCCTTCCCTTATGGCTCCAAGCACATTCTTCCTCTTCTCACTGCCAGAGTGGTTTCAGAAGATTCTGTAGCAAGTTCTCAGAAGCCTATTGTGCAGTAACAAAGAATTCCAGCAGTGAGCTGTGAGTTCTGTCCTTGCTGGCTTTCCCAAGTGGAAGGCTACACTCATCCGTCACTAATGGCAGACTAGGACAAGAATTGCCCAGGCCTGCAAGCTTGTTAAGCACTAGGAACCCAAGCAAGAACTTACCATGCCAATCAAACCTGTTGGGTGGATATGTGGGCAGGTGTTGAAGAACTTTTCTGGAAGAAGTACACACAATCTTGTTGTAAAGGGGGTATGGGTGTGGGAACAACTGGGAATAAGATCCCCTAAAGTTCCTTTACTTTCCCAGTCATCTAGGAATTTGATTCAGTGTTTCCTGTTCTTTTGAATCGTTTAGGGGATGTTTTCAAAGGTTTTTTTTTTTTTTTTCTAACCTCTTTTTGTCTTAGTCGAGGGGATCCAGAAAGTAATCATGGACCTTGTAGATGAATTTAAAGATGAATTTCCCACCATCCTAAGATTATCACAGTCTAATCAGGTAAGGTGATTGTATAACCTTCAAAAAGAATACAAAAGTTATATTCTATTTTTAGTATTGTACCAATTATTTAATACTTGATTTTGAGATCAGTGCTCAAACTTAAGAAAATACTAATTTTGCCTCAGAAAAACAAATTTCAAATATTACTCATTAAGAGAGGTCTATGGGAAGCAGAGAGATTGTGGACCAAGAAGTGAGGTAAATCAAGAATCAAGTTTAAAGACAATCACTATGTCATTAGGTTAAAAACCTGGCAATCTCTCATAGCTACAATTGCAATGTAAAATCAGAAAAATACCTAAGATATTCTTCAGCAAAAATCTATATCAATTAAATCAGTGCAAAAACTTGAGATAAATTGTAACAATGGAAAGATAAATACAACATGAATGTGTGTTTTAATACTGAAAGAAAACAGTAGTATCAGTTTAAACAAAGTATACATGCATATTTTGTAAACTTCTGTTCCAAAAAGGATTTGAAACAGATAAAATAGTGGGAGTGAAGCAGGAGTGAGGTATATATTTTGAAGAGATATAAAGTCAGGAAAAAGTAACATCTGTTTAGGGAACACATGTAACCTAATTTACTCAAAGGTTCATAGCCCTTAATGGAAAAACGTGGTTCGGTTATTTTGATGACATGGAATAGAATATGCTGTGAAGGTACATGGTACAGTAACAATCGACTTATCCAGAAGTCAGACCCTTGGCAATGTCAAACATGAGGTACATAGCCAAAACCTGGAATTTAACAGAAACCACTCTGAGTAACACAGTAGTCACAAAATATACACATTTTATTCCAAAGGAGAGGTGATAGAGCTACCTTTAACCATGCATGTAGACAACCAGCCATTAGACATTTACTAGACACCTCACTATAGCTTGGGACTGGAGAGAAGAAATACAGAGATAAATAAGACGTGATCTTTTCTGCCAATGAGCTTAATTAAATGGAGATAGAGTTGAAAACGAGTAATTGCATTAGAATAAGATAACTGTTATACCTCTATATCTAATTTCGAGGAGTCAATGACTCTACTAAGGAATGTCAGAGAAGGCTTCATGGAGGAACGATGCTTTTAAGTTGGTTTCCAAAGGATGAATAGTAGTTTTCAAGGTAAAGAAAAGGGTGGGAACAGTGGGTAGGTGCAGGGAAGCATATTCCATTGGCAGTGTGGGTTAGGCCCAAAAGTAGGAAACAGCATAGTATGTTTCCAAAATGTCAAATAAATGTAAATTAAAGGCATGTAGGATAGAGAGGTTGAGGCAGGAAATAGTAGAAAATAGGAAATGTAACCAGGAGTTATGATGTGGAGGTCTTTGTATGCCATGTGAAAAAGACTGGACTTTCCTGTATATGTAACACAGATATCAGTCACAGAAAGCTTTTGGTCTTAGAAATGGCATTCAGTTTGCACATTGAAAATAATTCTTTAGTGGTAATGAAGTCTGAATGGAGGCAGAGCTTCTAGGAATATTTTGTTGCAAATGACAGCTAAGAACAAGGACATTAACACTAGGAATAGAAAGAATGAGTTGAACACAAGAGATATTTAGCATATTTTGAAACTGACAGTGTTGGATGAGAGAGAATATGTAGAGGTTGAGGAAGATTCTGGGTTTCGTGGGTGGCTAGAAGAACAGTGATCCTATTAACTAAGACCCAAGACAAGATGAGGAAGAGCAGCTTTGGAGATAATGAGTTTGATTGGATCACAGCTTAAGAGGTCATGCTACATCCTGTCCAAGCCTTGGAGTTGAGTTATAAATTGCATGTGTAGGTAGGAAGCTCAAGGGAAGCCCAGGCTGAGGATGCATATTTGGGAGTCATCAGTGTATAGTGTGTTGTTATAGTGTATAGTTAAACCATGTGTTTAACTAACTGTAGTGCACATTTAAACCAAAATGACAGTCATCACTGCTCAAGAAGATTGTGTAGTAACATGAGGGCATAGGATAGAGCCCCCGACAATGCCATTGTTTAAAGGGTTAGCAGGGAATCAGAGGAAAGAACAGAATGAAGAGAATGAAATTCTATGAAAGCCACAGAAGTGGAGAGAAAAAGGAGAGAGGGATTAGCAGAAGTCAGAATCCTCAAAGATGTCAAGTATGAGGTACATTTTTGAAAGTTGCTTTTCATGCCAGTAAAAATTTAGCCAACACTAAGTGGGTAAAATTTTAGTTACCCAGAAAATTTACTTACGTGGAACCCCTCATTCACCAATAATGCTTACTGTTTACTTAAACTCTTGTTTAGCAAAAATAATTTTCTGTTCTTTGATGTGAATACGAGGTGATTGTTATATACACAGATGATTCAAATCACTGAGCCCATACATTTCTAAAAATAAATTAGCTGATGGGCACTCTTGTTTACCATTGAATTGGATGAGTTTTAACTGTCAGGACCTGCTGAACCCCCTTAGCTATAGTCGAGTTCTGGGACTTGTAGAATGGACTCCAGATGGTACAACAGAAGACAGTACTGATTTAGCCTATAAGACAATGCCCTGGGGGAAGTGGACATTCCCAGTGTCAGTCATCACAGGAAGAGGTGGGCATGTTAGATACAGGACATCAGAACTCAGAAGGTTGGCCTTAGGCTGTCAGGGGAAGCAACTTTGCTTTCTGCCTTTGACTGACCCTCTCTTGGGTCTAGTGTTTGAGGAGGAGTGACATTGAAGTGTAGGAGTCTGCAGGCGCAGTGGTAAGATGGCACGCAGATGCTGGTCAGATCAGCTAAGCAGGAGAGATAAGGCTTGAGAGTTTCTGAGGGCAAACTGGGTTTTCTAATACTGTACCTTAGACTTGGCATCCAGTTGCACCCCCTTTTTGCATTCCCCTAGCCTTGGTATAAAGTCTTTTGAAACATTGGAGGCAATTTTTGGCTGTGCTCTGGAGTAGGAAGGAAAGAGATGTACATGTCTGGTCAAGGTCAAATTGCTCAGGCCAGCACAATAGTAATTATTGAGAAAGCCTCAGGGTGAATCCTAGGAAGCTGGAGACAGGCGTGGAAAACCTCGTTATCTTTTTTAAGTTGTTATTCTCCCACCATTGCTGAAATCAGAGAAACTGGGGTTTTAATTAATTAAAGAAATGGCAGCTTTATTCATTCATTTCTACTTTCTGAATAGCTTCATTATCACTAGAACCATAAGCATGGTTTATGATGACATCGATTGATATTGTGATCCCAAAAGATAAAGCTCTGAGTTCCTATTTCCAACTAATTGAAGTCATTTACTTATAGAACTTTGCCCAACTCAAGAGAGGAACATAAAGTTAATTAGTTACTTTATTTCTCATTTTCAAAACCCTTAACATTGCTCTTTTCCCACCATTTCCTCTGAAGAATGTGTTGCTGAGATTGGCAAGAAACTTGAGTAGTTAGGGGATATTTTCATGTATTTGAAGTTATTTGCTCTTCAAATATAAATTATGTGGAAAACATTATTAATACTCAATTCTTAGCCAGATTATTTTTAAAAGGTTAGATTGTAAGTGCTGCAAATTTTTTAATTTCCAGGATGATCCGTACTTCCCAAACACAGTGAAGGGAATGGTTTTAAAAATACTTAGAGGGCTTTATTAATTGGGTTGTATCTTAAATCTCTAAATTTTGTGATTAGTATTTAAATCTTCTCCTCCCCAGGCATGTATTTATTTAGGAAAAGGCCATCTTGCTGGCCTAAAACAAAAAAAGATTTGATGGGAGTGATAATGGAATTTTTGTAGAGGAATATACGTAGAATACAACCAGAATAATGATTACTAAATTGTTCTTCCTGGATAAAGATTTTGAAGGAAATTTTCTTTTTAAGGCTGGGCAAGTTAATTTTATTTTATTTTATTAATTAATGTATTTTGACACTGAGTCTCGCTGTGTCACAGAGGCTGAAGCGCAATGGCACAATCTCCACTCACCGCAACCTCTGCCTCCTGGGTTCAAGCAATTCTCCTGCCTCAGCCTCCCAAGTAGCTGGGACTACAGGTGCCTGCCACCATGCCCGGCTAATTGTTGTATTTTTAGTAGAGACTGAGTTTCACCATGTTGGCCAGCCTGGTCTCAAACTCCTGACCTCAAGTGATCCACTCACCTTGGCCTCCCAAAGTGCTGGGATTATACACGTGAGCCATGGTCCCTGGCCAGAAAATTAATTTTAGAATCTTGGCTTGAGATGATGGCTTCTGAGGTCCAGTTCTAGCCATCCCTTCAGCCGAGATTCCAGTAGCCTTAGTATCTACTTCCTTAGTAAACAGTAATTTTTAAAGGTTTACACTTGCAAATTTCAAAAGATTTCCATATGATGAATTTAAAATTATAAACCTTTATATTTAACAAAGAAACATGTACTACAATTGGGTATCTAAAAATTTTTCATTCAGATACTCTTTCTTGGAATAAGAGAAAAATATTTTATAATAAATAGGGCTAATTTTTATGAATTTTTAAATATGAAAGATGATTATATCTTTTTTCTGTTATTTTGAACTTAACCACATACTACAAAATAGGAAGTTGTAGACAGGACATATTAGAATCCATGCCAAAAATTTTGGAGTTTTACGTACTTAGATGTACTTTTCTGAATTCTCTATGCTTTTGTTGTTACTGGTTATTGTTAATGTGTGACAAAAACTGCTAAGAAGGCACCAACGATGTCCGGAAATTACCTGTAAAGGCATTGAGGTTTCTGACCGGAATGAAACTAGGACTGTCACTATAATGCTCTCTAATTCAATTATATTTTTGTCTTTGGTGAGTTGTTCCTTGTGGAGCATTATCATTACTGTGAAAGTTATAGAGTTGTGTACTGAAAACTTTCTGGGTGGTTTCTAATGTAATATTTGGAATATTTATTTGATGTTTTTCAAGATTAATTTGTTGTATTTTCCAATACTCTTCATTCATTCATTCTGACAGAGATAGACTGCCTATTACATGCCAGACACTACTTAGGCACTGGGGAAATAGGAGCGAGCTAAATGGATTTAAAACACTGCTGTCATACAAATTATATCCCAGTTATGTAAAAAACAATCAACAAGGAAAATAAACAATATAGTATATTAGTGCTCAGTGTTACAGAGAAGAAAAAATATAGCAGAGAAGGGATGCAAACTAGAGGTGCAGGGATAGGGAGCACAACTGATGCTTTGGGTAGAGTGATCAAAAAGGTCTTAGTGAGGAAGCGATTCTTGAATGAAGATGTGAAGGAAGTGAGGGAGTGAACCTTGGGTTGCTTGAAGAATCAAATGGCTGAGCTAGTGCAAAATCCCAGCCTCTTAAAAAGTTCAACAAGTAATGAGAAGGGAAGGGAAGAGAAAAGGATGAGGCTGAACAGGTGAAGAAAAGACTGAGGTCTTTTCTTTACCTTTGTAGGGCCTTGGGCTTTTACACTGAAAGCAACTGGAAGCCACTGAAGCAGTTGAGTAGAAGGAAAATATGATCTGACACAAGTTTTAATTAGGTGTCTCTGTCTGGTGTGCTGATATACAGAATGGCAATAGGCAAGGGGGGGAAGCAGAGAAACCACTTAGGAGGCGAGTTCACCGATCTGGAAAAGAGATGATGGTAGAATTCAAACATAATAGACTGGGTGCTGTACTGAGGGTGGTGAGAAGTGGTCAAACTCTGGTACAAGGTAGAGAAAGAATTTAGTAATTTTTCTGACAAGCTAGTTTAATAGATACAGAATAGTAAAGTTCAGCATTATAATTGTTATTGACAAAGAAATGGGCCTGGCTGTAGCAAAAAGAAAATAAAAAAAGAAAAGAAGATACATATTTAAAGAGTAGAGCTCAAACGGAGAAACCAGTTAAGAAGAATTCTTGTTTACTTTTGGAAGAGCTCTTTAAAAATTCAGTGCGCATTGGGTGCAGTGTACACTGCTCAGGTGATGGGTGTAGCAAAATCTAAGAAATTACCACAAAAGAATGTATTCATGTAGTCAAACACCACCTGTTCCCCAAAAACCTACTGAAATTTAAAAAAAAAAATAAGTAAAAATTCAGTGCACAAAATATATAAATCTAGGAGGAAAATGAAACATTTGTATCTTTTGGCTGGTTACTTCAATTCTTGATATTTATCCCAAGGGAAAAGATATGTAGGTGTATGTAGATAGATAGATAGATAGATATATAAAGATTTAAGGGCTGGGCATGGTGGCTCACACCTGTAATCTCAGCACTTTGGGAGGCTGAGGTCAGGAGTTTGAGATCAGCCTGGTCAGCATGGTGAAACCCCATCTCTACTAAAAATACAAAAATTAGCCAGGTGTGGTGGTGCTTGCTTGTAATCCCAGTTACTCGGGAGGCTGAGGCAGAAGAATCGCTTGAACCTGGGAGGCAGAGGTTGCAGTGAGCTGAGACTGTGCCATTATACTCCACCTTGGGCCACAAGAATGAAACTCCATTACCAAAAAAAAAAAAAAAGAGAAAAAATTTAAGTACATGGCAGGGAATTCAAGGGGTTTCGTGGGGGTGGTAGAATTATTGGACATTGAATATATGCAGGACACCATGCAAAATGTAGTTATACAGTAGTCAGTCTCTGCCAGAAGTAGCTTTAATAATGCATTGGAGAATTACACATCAGTTACTTTTCAAAGGCCTATTTTTCAGAAAAGAGAACCTGCGCAGAAAACATCCAAAATCAGGATGGCTATTGTTTTAGCCAAGATTAATCGAGAAACATTAATTCGAGGACTAAACAGCGTATCCAGATCCTCCAAATCAGTGGCCAAACTTCTGCATCCTCAGCTTGCATGCAGACTTTTAGAGCTAAGGCACATATCTGCTCGTCTGCTGAGGGAAATTAACGTGCCAAGGCAACCCCTATGTAACGTGCAGGTAAGGGAATACTGCATATGCACAAGGACCCCTTTTTAAGAAACTGTTTTGAATTTGCAAATTTTGAAAAGTAAAATGTAGTGAACTTGATTTTTTATGTGTAAGACAAATATACTCGGATAAGAGTAGTGAATGGTTGGGCCTTTTGAAAATATAGTGTAATCTTTGGTTTAAATAAGTTTGAAAGGAAAAGCAATGTGGATTTTCTTCTACCTTACTGTTTAATTGAACTGTATGAAACTGTCCATTTCAAATGGTGCAACTTAAATATATGCATGCAAATTACCATTTATGTTAAATCTAACAGAAATCCTACAACTAGCCTTAAAAATTATATTTTATTTTTTTCCTCATAACTTTGTTATGTTTCCAAGATAACTTTTGTTTGCCATAATATATTGAGTATATTTACCTATAAATTCAAATTATATTTTCTACACTGTCTTAATGAGGCTCTGTTATATTTTGTTGAGGATAACAACTCTTTAAAAACTTTTTTGGAACCAATTTTTTGTTTTCTAAACTTTGAGTTTTTCAATGTGGGCATTATACAAAGCATCCTAAATTTTACTACAGAAGATTCAGAATTTTGCAAGTCTGGCATGTAAACTCCAGGATGAATTAATTTGAACTCTTTGTTGAAGGAGAAGAAAATGAGGCTCAAATTGAATTAAACCAAAAAAGAAGATGAATTAGCTCCCGTAAACAATCCAGAGCTGTTAAGATTCGAGACATAGCTGGATGCTGGTATTCAAACGAGACCTTCCGGATCCTTTCTCACTTTTGCTCCGGTTCTTGGTTCTGCTTTCTCTCTTGACGCCATTATTAGTCTGGCTTTCCCCTCTAATTTGCAGCTGTTCCTTGGCTATATTCTTCCAGGTTCAATTCCAGCAGAAAAAAAGAGAGAGAGAGAAAACCTCTGACCCCTCATGACTGGCAAAGTCTCCAGGTTCACTCCAAAAGCACAGCTTATGTTCTCAGTGCTTACCTCTAAACCAAGGACACGAGATGCACTGATTGGCCTGGAGTTTGATTGCTTGCTTATCCCTAGAGCTGGGGTTGCAGCCCCGTCCAGATCACATGAACTGAGAGTGGTGTGGAATGGGGGAATCCGCAAACAAAAATCTGGGTTGCTTTAAGATGGTAAGAAAATGGATGCTGGTTGGCTAAAATCAACAAGTACCCTTCATGTAGGAGTCTCTCTTTAATCAAAGATTTTGCCATTTCTAGAAAGCATCATATATTTCAGCTACAAATTGCCTGAAAGCAGCTTCTATAAAAGGCTCTTTTATAATTTCTGATGTCTGAAAAAGTGAAAAATGGTTTGTGTTTGCTAACCACTGGATTCTTTATGAACTACAAGCCTTATTCCTGTATCTTTAGATCATTAAAAATAAACACAGCTGTGGCTCATGTCTGTAATTCCAGCTCTTTGGGAGGCCGAGGCGGGTGGATCATTTGAGGTCAGGAGTTTGAGACTAGCACGGCCAGTCTGGCGAAACCCCGACTCTACTAAAAATACAAAATTACCCAGCATAGTGGTGCACCTGTAGTCTCAGCTACTCAGGAGGCTGAGGCAGGAGAATCACTTGAAACTAGGAGGCAGAGCTTGCAGTGAGTCGAGATTGCACCACTGCACTCTAGTTTGAGCAACAGAGCAAGACTCTATCTCAAAAAGAAAAAAAAAAAGATAAACTATATTATCTTAAATCCCCCACTGAAATATCTTTCTAAACCTAATGTTTTGATGTTTCTTTCCTTGCATTATCAAACCTATAGTTTTCATGAGGGTTGGAGAAGAAATGTCTTTTGAAGAATATTTCTGTATTTAATATGAAACCATGTTTAAAAACACTGGTCATTATTCTATTTAGGGTCTTCCTTTTTGCTTCTCTGCTAAATCAGAACTGTGAAGGATCTGAGATCTTACACTACCTGCAAGCTAACAAATTAGCCTGCCACAGTTGTACACACACATATGCATATGTACACACACAGACACACACACACACTCGAGCCTTGGGTCACGAACACATAGTTTATTATTCACAGCAAAAGCATCAGCCAGAGCAGTATCTTGTGTTGGTTCCCTATGCTTACATTCCTTAGGGCAGTGTGATGCGGGCCAGATGTTACCTGTGCACACAGTACGTTGCATCACAGGAGAGAGGAACCTTGAAATCAGGAGACTCTGAGCTCTTTATAGGGACACTGGCACATCTCCCTAGTCTCCTCTCCAAAAAGTTATACAGATAGAGAGACAGAGTGAGAGAATGAGATTGAGATTAATTATTCATTACCCTGGAATATAATAAGTACATGTTTCAGGGAAAAAGGAGAGGGCTTTATCTTTAGTGCCCTGTGACATGTTCCGGGAGGTAATTCTCTAAATCTCTCTAGAGGGATATACTTTTTCTGCTTTGCAAGGCTGTTTGCTATTCAAACATGTCCTTTTCTCAGAAGGGCCAGTCTGCACAGGAATGAGAGAAATCCACGTAGACATATCTCCCAACACTCATGAAAATTCAGTGGCAAGAAAAAAACTCTATCTTTCCAGCTGAATTTTTGTGTTTTTATCCAGTAATGAGATCTAAAAGACACAATATGTTTGCCTTTTTACTTTGACTGATAATGAGTTTCCGAGGGTAAATTTAGAGATCAAATGTGATAACGTATTCCAGGAACCTAAGATAAACAGGCTTAGGAACTAAGTGACGTGTGCAAGGTCCGTGTGTTAACTGTGACTCTCTTTCTGAAATTATTTAAAATCTATGACTATGAAATCTCTTATTCTTTGCCCTTATTCTAATTGTCTTATGTTCTAGCTTTAATTTTACAAATTCTTATCAAAGAAATATTCAAAATGTATAGAAGTTAATTGATTAGAAGTCTCATTTGAATTTAAACTAGTGGTAATATTTTGCTGTATTGCCTTCAGATCTCTCCTTTATAAAACGAAACATAATGAACCATGCCCCAATTCCTTCTCCTTTCTTCTCTACCAGAGGTAATCATGTTTTTGAAGTTGATATGAACATTTACATGCATACTTTTATATTTTCTCTACATTTGTATGCATATATTAATGTTTTTTCCCCAAATTTCTTGTCTTTAATTATTTTAAACATAGGTATGTATGGTCTTTTTAATGATTGTCCTTGAGGTATTTGGAGGTGCTAATTTTTCTGACTATTGTGATCTACATTGCTCTCACTTATCGATAACTTTCTTATAATTTTATTTTAACTGAAACTTGAAAAGAAAAAAAGAAAACTTTAGAGCTTTTTGTTTTTGTTTTTGTTTTTTTAAATCCCTTTTGGCCTTGGTGGTGAAACTGTCCCTCTAGAGAAATTATGCTTGTTGCTCCAGGAGTATCAGCAACCTGAGACCAATCTTTATGTTGTTTTCAGCTTAGGATTCCCTGCATCACACTGATAAGGTAAATTCAGATCCCTTATAAGGGACAAGCTTGGAATTTTAGTCTCTCATGGGAGCCTCACATAGAGACCAGCTTCCTTACTTTCTTCCTGTACTGGTGGATGCAATTATTTGAGTCCCAATTTCACTGAAATTGCAGCTCTGCAAAGGCTTGATCCCCACGTCACATCTATCCAAGTCTTACGTCCAGTCTCTGTATTAATACTCAAGCACCAAACTGTTATTTTAGGGTCCAGCACCATCTCCAGAGTTCCTGGACTATAAGCTCACACACTTGCTGCTCTGGCTTTTAGTTCCCTCTTTGTTCCTGGCACTGGGGGTGGGAGGAAAGGTCCCTTTCTTTTTTGTAAACTCGGTCTTGTATTCTATCTTTTGAGTTTCATTTTTATAGCATTTCTAGGTGTTTTTGTGTGAGATGCTCCATGTTAGCTCAGTCTGCCATGTTTGTGGAACCAGATGACCTTCAGCTTTACTTCTTAATATCTTCCTTTATTAGTTTTAAGATGATTAAATTTGTTGGAAGTGAAGTATAGTTCTACGTTTTTATTTATTCAACAAATAGTGGCCGAGCGCAGTGGCTCACGCCTGTAATCCCAACACTTTGGGAGGTTGAGGCAGTGGATCACCTGAGGTCAGGAGATCGAGACAGGCCTGGCCAATATGGTGAAACCCAATCTCTACTAAAAATACAAACATTAGCTGGGCATGGCGGCGGGTGCCTGTAATCGCAGCTACTCAGGAGCTGAGGCAGAAGGATCGCTTGAACCCAGGAGGCGGAGGTTGCAGTGAGCCAAGATCATACCACTGCACTTCAGCCTGAGCAACAAGAGCAAAACTACATCGCCAAAAAAAAAATTATTGAAAACCTGATATGCAAAATCACTCGTTTAGGTACCAGGGACCCAGAGATGTCTCACCCTTGCCCTGTGGTCTGTGGGGCTCACAGATAACTAAGCAAACAATGTCAGTAGGATGTAGCAAGTGCATGATCAAAGTATGCAAAGTGCACTATGGAAGCGTCAAGAAGGGGCCTATCATTCCAAAGAGTGGTCCATGTGGACATTCTAGAGATAGGATACTGTATCTGAGTCTGGAAGGAGTAAGAATTAGCCAGATGAGAAGTAGGAGAATCATTCCAGGAAAAGAACAGTATATATGAAGATACTGAGGTGAGAGAGAACATGACTTATTTAGAGAACATAAGTTGTTCCATATGGCTGGAGTGAGACAAGTGAGAACAGTCCCAGGTCAGAGGTTCCAGGGTCCTTGAGGGCTGTGGGTTGGGAAGAAGCTTTACATGGGTAATATACAGTAGCTAGGGCTGAGAATCAGAATTGCCAGTGAGGGGAAAACTAAGTTGTAGTAAACAATGTGTCTCAAATTTCCAAGGCTCAGTGAAGACAGAAATAGAACTGACTATGAGGACAATGGCCTGGAGAGTCAAAGGTACAACAGGAATGTATGAAACGTGGCAGAGGTTAATGGATTGGTCTGTAAATGGAGTGTATCCATGGAACCAGAGTGTGCTCAGAGGAAAGTTCCATAGTATGGAGAAGCCACATCAGACAGAGTTCAGCTTACCCAGAGTGGATTCCAGCATGGATTCCTTTAAGAATTGTCAAACTGCCTGTCTCAGATGGAGCTTTGTGTGGGGAAGTAAAAGGGGTGAAAGCTGGAAGGACTGTGCAAGGGGATATGCTTTGTGAATGCATGAAAGGTATCACTTTAGGAAAACTTAGCTGTAAGAAGGTAAGTGGCCTGGTTAACTTATCTGAAGGTATGCTTCAAAGATCTGGACGTGCTCTATCTGGTCACTGATTTGTGGATGACAAATGATGAAAAAATGCATTTGCAGCTGGAGTAAGTAGCTCTACCAAAACTCTCTATTATATGGCTAAGAATACCAGTGAGGCAGGTGATTTCCTTTGGAAACACAGAAATAGAGGAACATTTTCATTAGGACACAAACAATAACTAGAATAGTGTTTTAGCCCTTTGACATGAGGAGTTCTGAGATGCAGCATATAGTAATGGTTTCCTCAGGGCAATCACAGAATGGACACTGGCTCAGGAGCTCCCTGTACCATCACCAGGGCCTTTCTGATTGGATGTTCAGCCCTCTACAGCATGCTTAATATGTCATAGCATATTGAAATGTTGTGCCAAATAGAAGCCTCCCAAAGATCTAACCAACAAGAGTGGCCTAAAGCGATTCTAATGGCCTGTGATGTGCACAGACAGTTGGGGGTCAAGCCTTTCCAGCTGGCCACCTTGTTAGAAAAGCCTTCCTTTGCACCTGGCTTTATGGATGCTGAGTAAAATTATTCCTCACACCCCTCCAGGTTCTGCAGGACTGAGACTGCAGTGATAGAACTGTGGCAAGTTCTATAAAAAGCCTTGGGAGTGGAAAACTCTTAGAGAATTTCCTGGTAGGTTTCACCATCTCCAGTGCCAGTACTTACAGAATGGTGCATCTGCTTAGCCTTGTGAGCTGCCTGCCTGAGTGGAGCCCACAGCTGCTCTAGGCTGCAGTGACCTAGATAATTGCCTTGAATGCTGACTTCAGCCAAGCCACGTCAGCTCCCAGACATCGTTGTTGATTCTGGCAGGCCAATGCAGGGCCACAGGTCAAGGAGCTCTTCCTGTGATAGACTCATCCCTATAATGGCATTAGAGTTGACTGTTTCTACTTTGTATAAGCACTGTCACATGGTATAGGATAAGATAGGGACAGAAGTGAAGAAAATCCTCAGCGTCTACAATGCCTGGGCTATAGGTGGATCCCAGTGAACTTGTGTTCTTTTCAGGATAAGGATCAGAACCTTACCTACTTAAAGTTTCTTCCTGACCCCACCCTCTAAGTTAGACTCCAAGTTGGGGTTTAAACTATAACCTCATAAATATCAGGAAGTTCTGTAGGTCCTACATGGGCCTGCCATGAGGCTAACTTGGCTGGTATAATCTAGACCTGGGGAAAGAGGATATTTTCTAGATAGTAGAACTCCTGGGCTCTTGAAGCCTCCTGCAAATTGGCAAGGGATTAGGACATTTGAGCCTTTACAGGACCACCGGATTAAAAGCTTGTTTAACAACAGTGTTCTACAGAATGTGAATACTGGGGTTAATAAAGTCCAGGTAGCTTTCTTTAAAGTCAGGAGTCTTTCCTGTATTCAAGGGTATTGTGAGTTGCTAAGCAAAAACACAGTCGTGTAGCTTTTCCAAACTTACAGAAATACTTTTTTTTCCTGGACCTCTCTATAAGCAAGTCACTGTTTCCTGCAACATTTGTCTGAGAGTTAGAATTTCCCCTATGACACCCCTTGTAACTCTCATCAGGGTGGTTTGGACAAGGTACTACGTGGGGCCTGGCAATTCTCTAACCTTCATATCATGTATAAGTGAATCTTATTTTCTAAACTGCTCACTGTGGCTTTTTTGTGTGATTTATCATAATAGTGAAAATAAGATGAACACACATACTTTTATGAGATAAGGCAGTCAAAATTATGTGAAAAAAGTTGAGTTAAAGGTTCAAATGTTTTTACTGCTCCAATATCCATATATTTTACATATTTTCCATAACCAAATTTAAAAAGAAATATATGAACATAACATTGATACCCAGATATTTTTTTAGCTCAAATATGCAAATAAAGTAAAATTAATACGACTTTGAGATAAAAATTTTGAAATAGGCCTAGATCATCTAAAGATTGCCACTTACCAAATTTCTCCTGCTTTTTATCTTAGCTTTTACTATACACTATTCCTGCTCAAAGCAAGACAAAAATGAAACAGCATGGTTTATAATATGAAAAACATATTTTATAAGTGAGTCATAAAGTTGAAAAATGGCTACTTGCCAGTAGCCACATATATTTTGGAGGAAATATATTCTCTATAGGGATTACTTGTTACAGGAATAAAAAGTATTTGTTAAAAGCATTAAAATAATAAAAATGACCCTTAAACAATATAAAGATTAATTATTCATATATCAAATACATAATTTATTTTGAAACTAATCAGCTTTAATTACTTTTAGGTGAAGGACAAAACCTGAGAGAGAAAGATGTAATAAAATGGAAAGAGTAATTTCTCATGTAGACGCCTGTATTAGTCCATTCTTGCACTTCTATAAAGAAATGCCTGAGTCTGGGTAATTTGTAAAGAAAAGAGGTTTAACTGGTGCGTGGTTCTGCAGGCTGTGCAGGAAGCATGGCAGCATCAGCTTCTGGGGAGGCCTTAGGGAACTTGCAATCATGGTGGAAGGCAAAGCGGAAACCAGCACTTCACATGGCTGGAACAGGAGGAAGAGAGAGAGGTGGGAGAAGCCATACACTTTTATACAACCAGATCTCAGGAGAACTCACTATCATGACAACAGCTCCAAGGGGGCATGGTGTTAAACCATGAGAAACCCCCTCCATGATCCAATCACCTCCCACCAGGCCCCATTGCCGGTACTTGGTATTACATTTCAGCATGAGATTTGGTAGGGACACAGATCCAACTCATACAACACCACTTTTATTTTTATTGTCTATGGCCTACCAATTATTGAACGTGGACCTCCCACTATGAATTCATATATTCACAAACTCAAGAACCTTTTGAGTCTGCCAGGAGGTAGATCTGTTTTTCTTCCTCCTGGGGGAGTCTGCTCTCTACTTGCATGTTTGTCTCCATGTAGCCTAAAAGCGGGATTCAAAGGCATGCTATCAATTTGATTCTTCTAGCAAGAGAGAAAAAGTAGCAGCTGCTTCATTTCCTGGAAACTCTTTCTTGAAGCCAGGAATTCTGGGAAATGCTGCAGGTGACCTATGTAGGGAGTGGGGGAGCAACTTTCCCTACCTATCCCTACATCTAGGCGTTAGTATGGCCCAAAGAGAAAGGAGGAAGAAAGAAAACAGCCTTTCCCCAACCCCCAGCACTCCCATCCCCCACTCTTAGCTACTAAGCTAGATCCTATTCTTGGTTTCCTTGTTCTGTAAATCACTTAAGAGGGAAGAAGGAAATTGCAGTGGGCAATTTTGTTCTGCATTCAGTAGTGGCAGCACGAAGCAAACACTGAGCATACTAGAACAGGATGCACACGTATTTAATAACTTCATTTACAAAAATACCATATGTGCTTTCAACTTAACATGGAAAATACAGAAAACAAGAAAGAATTGAATGTCTCTGAACCTGTGTTCTTATTTCATAGGTTTTTTAGAGCATAAAATGAGACAATGTAAGGAAAGCCATGGGACTAGAACCTAGCATGTAATGAGTGTTTTACAGATGTTAGCTATACAAAGCCACATTACTAAATCATAATAGCAATTAAAATTTGGGTGCATTTCCGTCCAAACTTTTTCTATGCAATGTTAATTGTGTTACTTTTAATCATAAAAGCATTGGACATAGCATTTGTAAACTTTCAACTGAAGTATACAGAAGAGTGCACACATTAAGTGTATAGCTCCATGAATTTTCATAAATTGAACATATCTTGGTAAGCAGCACTCAAGAAACCTTCTCATGCTGCCTTATCAGTCACTAATTCCCCCCCCCCCCTTGCTAGGATAATTGTTTCCCTTTCCTTCCAGCAGCATAGATTAGTTTGGCTTGTTTTTGTATGTTATCTAAATGGAATCAATCATGCTTGCTATGCTTACTATTTTGAACCTTGATCTTCTCAAGTATCATGCGGTACTATTAATTTCCCCTAATGCTACTCATGCGCAGACATTCTGCTAAAAACTTTATGTATGAGCATTTTCTTATTTATCTTCACAGAAAATCTACGAGATAAACATTAGCTATTATTCTCAATTTGGAGATAAGGGAACCAAAGCTTAGAGGGAAGAATTAATTTGTCCAGGATTTCATTACTCAAGAACTCTGGGGCCAGAGATGAACTACATCTGTTTGCTCCAGAGTCCATCCTCGTACTACATTCCTTTACCATTCCTCATAAGCAGTGTATCCTAAGGCAGTGTAAGTTAACGATTAGGGTAACAGCTTGGGCCCTGTAGTATGATTCCCGGTTTAAATCTTACTTTGCTACTTACCAGCTATTATTACCATAGGCAAGTTTCAACTTTTCTTTTTTCTGCTTTCCAGTTGTGGAATGAGGATAATAATAATACCAACTTCATAGGATTAAGAATTACATATGAATATTTATAAAGTACATTGACCAGGACCTGGTAGTGCCATGTAAGTGTTTGTTCAACAAAAGGTTATCACATGTTCTTCAGAAGTACCTTTTATATATTTATTTTGAGATGTTGTTTCACTCTTGTTGCCCAGGCTGGAGTGCAATGGCATGATTTCAGCTCACTGCAACTGAGGAAGGAGACCCAGGCATCTAGGATCACCTCCCCCTTGACCTCCACACTGCATTTCAATAGAAGAAAAGGCTGGTGGCACCTCTTGAATCACCTTCCTATAAAATAGCAGGCGTGGTATGGGGGAATCTCTCCGGAAGACATTGTTTTTACTTAAACAAGATCACACCCCCACCCCACTCCTCCATCCGGAGACCAGAACCCTTTCATATGTGATTTCTAAAGCTGTAAACCCAAGACCCTTAAACATGTAATTCCTAAAACTGTAAACCCAAGACCCTTTCATATATGATTTCTAAAGCTGTAAACCCAAGACCCTTTCATATGCGATTTCTAAAGCTGTAAACTCAAGACCCTTTTCACTTGTAATTTCTAAGTCTGTAAACCTAAGATCCTTTCCTGTGTAATATCCAGAGTGTAAGCCTATATAAAGGCAGAGCTTCTCTTTGTTAGGGGGAGCTTGGCCATTTGGACAAAACATAAAGCCTTGCTCCCGGGCCGTAATAATAAAACCCCTTCCTTTCTAGTTCGGTGTCCGAGAGGTCTGTTTCTCACAGCCGCTCCTGCTTCACAACCTCTACTTCCCAAGTTCAAGCGATTCTCCTGCCTCAGCCTCCCAAGTAGCTGGGATTACAGGCATGTACCACCATGCTTGGCTAATTTTTGTATTTTTGTATTTTTAGTAGAGACGGGGTTTCACCATGTTGGTCAGGCTGGTCTCGAACTTCTGACTTCAGGTGATCCACCCACCTTGGCCTCCCAAAGGGCTGGGATTACCGGTGTTAGCCACTGCGTCTGGCCCAGAAGTACCTTTTAAAAGGCTGCATATTATTGACAATATCCAAGATATAGAGTCAACCTACGTGTCCAACCACAGGTGAATGGATAAGGAAAATGTGATTTATATACACAATTTAATACTATTCAACCATAAAAAAGAATAAAATTTTGTCATTTGTGATGGCAAGGATGAATCTGGAGATCATGTTAAATAAAATAAGCCAGACACAGAAAGACAAACAACACATGATCTCACCAACACATGAAATCTCAACAACAACAACAACAAAAGTCGTTATTGTAGAAGCAGAGAGGAGAACAGTGGTTACCAGAGACTGGTTAGGGAAAGAAGAGAAGGGAAGGATGGTGAGAGATTGTTAAATGGGTATAAAATTACAACTACCTAGGAAGGAAGGAGAAATTCTGGTGTTCTACTGCACAGTAGGGTGACTATGGTTAACTGTAAAATATTGTGTCTTACAAAATAGCTAAAAGAGAAGATTTTTGAATGTTCTCACCATAAAGAAATGATAAATGCACAAGGTGATATGGATGCTGACTACCCTGATTGGATCATCATATAACATAGATTTGTACGGAAACATCAAATAGTACTCCTTAAATGTGTACCATTACAATGTGTCAATTAAAACTACATAAAAGGTTTTAAAAAATAAAAGTTTGCATAATATACCATCGAGTGGATATAACAGAATTTTCATAACTATTCTGGAATCATTGTTTTAGTTTTTTTCAATGTTATAACTTTTTAATGAACATTGTCTAATGAACACTATGTGCATGTTTTTACCATGCATTTATATGATTTTATTAGCTACAGCCTGTGCCTTTTGGAAGTTCATTGAAGCCATTGAGTTGCTTGGCTCTTACTTCAGAGGAGCCTGGCTAACTGCCACTTCACTGCTGAATGGAAAGGGAATGTTTTTCCTAAGGTCCTCATTTCATATCCTGCTCCAGGCAACAGAGGTGGCCCATAAGACAGTATAAACTGAATATGTTAACCTGATCTGTTGAGGCCGGTACAGCTACTGCCAGAAACTAGAAACACAGGAGAGCAACTTCATTATTGGTGTAAACTGCTCTGTGTTTCATGACAGCCTGTTGCATATGCGCAGAGAACATTTCCGAAGCTTAATGATCCTCTAAGGTTAATGCTGGCCTTCAGCAGTCTCATGATTAACATTTCCAAGCAGGTCATTAATCTCTAGGAAAAGCTTATTGTTTTGATTGCTGTTTACTTAATTGAGGTTGTGAATAATTAGTAAAGAATGATTACATGAATTTGAACAAAGGAAAGACTGTTTTTCTAATATGCACAGCAGCACCTCCTAGTGTGCACGGTTGGTAATTGTGAAAAGTTAAAGTCATTCAGATGGCAGAAATGCAAGGTTTTTATAGATTGTCACAGGTTTTGATTAGCACAAGAAAGTGTCTTCTTGTTAAAAAAGGAAAAGTAAACAATTTTCACAATGTGAAAAGTGCAGATAACTCTAAAGTAGATGACTTTCTTTAGAAAAAAATTCTCATTTTACAGTAACATTGTACAATATGACATTGAAACATTGAAAACTTTTGTTTAATAAGAAAATCTTTTCTGTTTTTGCAGATCAGAAAGGGTTCTTTGTTTGAAATCATCTCCTTTCCAGCAAAGACGGCTTTAACTAGCATAATATATGCTTCATATGCAGCACTAATTTATTTGGTAAGTTAAGAAAATTATTAGAAGCTAGAAATAAATCTACTTATTTTATGTAATGTTAATGATAATAATATGCAATAGTAAATTGTACAATATTTACTGTTACCATTCACAAACTATGATAACATTGTTGTTACACAAAACAATTTTATATTAAAAATTTCCTTTTCTGATGAGCCAGGTCAATTCACCAAAAACCAGTTTGCTTAAATAGCTAAATTTATTTTATTTTTATAAAGTTTATTACCACTTGAATATTTTTGATCAAGAAATTTTAGTTTACTTTTATTTAGCTACAGTTGTTCTGTTTCACCATTGTGCCATGGTTGGCTGAAGTTCAGTATTCTATCATTTGGGGTCTCTCACTTTGGGGAACACAGGTATCAGTGTATTTTGGATTACAAGTGCTGTGCATGACAAAAATATCAAGGATTTTTTAAATTATAAAGGTTTTATTTTCTATTAGTAGCCACTTAACTTTAAAAAAAAACTGTAACATACAAAAATGAAAGTGCACAACTTATTGAATTATCATAAAATCTATTAATCCCTATACCACCCAGGTCCAGAAGAAAAAAATTTACCATTATTCCAGAAACATTTTTCTTGCCCCTCACAATCACTACCCTTCCCTATATAGGATATCACTATTTTGACTTGTAATACTGCTGATAGTTTGACTGCTCTGAATTTGTATATAAATGAAATCAGATAGTACGTATTATTTTGTGTTTGCCTTTTGTCCAACACTGTTGTGAGATTATTCACTGCCTGTCACAGTAGTTTGCTCATTTTCATGACTGTGTAGTATCCAACTGATTGTATCAACATTTATGCATTCTACTGCTGATGGACATTTGGATGACTTCGTTTTGGCTACTGTGAATAAGGTTGCTATAAATATTCCTGTACATGTCTTTTGATGAAACTGCTAGACCATAAGTTATGCATGGACTGATACCTAGTAGACATTGCCAAAGAGTTTTCTAAAATGGTTTAACAATTAACACAAATCTCAGTAGATTTTATAAAAATCCCAGTTGCTCTACATCATTACTGACACTTAGTATTGTCAATCTTTTCCATTTTAGCCATTTTTGTGGGTATGTAGTATTATCACATTGTGGTTTTACTTTACATCTCCCTTATTATTAACAAGATTGAGTACCTTTGCATACATTAATTGGACATTTGGATATTCTGTTTGTGAATTTCTGTTAAAATCTCTTCTTGTTTTTCTATTTAGAGATGTCTTTTTAAAAAAAGATTGTTTTACTTTAAAAATCATAATTCTAGGAGCCTGTCCTTTTAAAATTATATATGGACAAATTTCTTCTCATATCCTGTGTCTTGCCTTTTCATTCTTTTAGCAATGTCTTTTAAAGCAGAAATTCTTAGCCAGGCATGCTGGTGTGTGCCTATAATCTCTGATACTCATGAGATTGATGGGGGAGGCTAAAGCAGGAGGATCCCTTGAGCCCAGGAGTGAGACCAGTATGGGCATAATAGTGATATCCCGTCTTAAAATAAATAGAAGCTTATCATAATTTTAATGTAATCCAATTTATTAATCTTTTCCTTTATGTTAAGTGATTTTTGTTTCAAAAAGAATCTTGACTTACACCTAAGGTCATGAAAATATTCTCCTCTGTTACATTCTAGAAGCTTTATTATTTTACCTTTCACCTTTAGATTTGTAATCCATCTTGAACTAATGTGAGGTCAGAGTCAAATTTTTCCACATGAGTATCCAATTAATCCAATCCAATTTATTTTTTCTTTAAAAAAGCCTTTTTCCTATTGTCCTAGAATACTATTTTTGTCATAAATCAAGTGTCCTTTATATGTAGGTCTGTTTATGGATTCTCTGTTCTATTCGGTTGGTCTATTTGTCTATCCTTGTACCAATTCAGCACTGTATTAATTACAGGAGCTTTATAATATATCTTAATAAATGGGGGGAATAAGTCCTCTTTCCAGTTCATGAACATAATATATCCTTCTGTTTATTTTGGTCTTCTTTAATTTCTTTTAATTATTTTTATGGGCTTTTTTGTTAGCATTCTTACACATTTTTGTTAATATTTTTATATCATATCAAAACATACAAGAAGTCTCAATTAAGAGCCAAGCAGGTGTGTGTATGTGTGTGTGTGTAGGTTGACTAGATAGTTCTAAAATGTATAGGGGGAGTGTACAGGGTCAAGAATAGACAAATACCCTTGAAAAAATGTGGAACTTACTTTTAAGTGTATTCAGTTTTAAAAAATTTAATTTTATCAAATATTTTGCCACTGTTTTAAATTTTCAATAAGTGCTCAATATCTTAAATGTGAATCTCATATAAAATTGGCATTCAACTAAGCCAGGATGCAAATACATTGCAAAAAATGAACAGGATGACATGTCTATGTAGAAATAAAAACTAGACTAAAACAAAAATTAAACTTCAATTTCTCAAAGGCTGTTGAAGTCATCTCACACAATTTGTCATGCCATGAACTTTATAAGCGGGTAACAGAAACAATTTTTTGGTGATCTGATAATTGGTCATATATGCATCTAAGGCCTGGGAGAGGTGGGGGCTAAAATTTTGGTTTTGAAAACAATATATATGCTAGACGTTAATGTCCTGTGAGTGGAACCATGTCAAGAGAAAAGAGTGGTAAGTCAACAGAATTATGAAGAAGAGCAACATTTAGGTGAGCTGAAAAAGAATCCATTTGGGAGACAAGAAAACAATCAGAAAGGCAGGAAAAAAAATCAGCAGAAATAGTGCCAAGGAAACAGAGACTCAGGATGTTGTGAGTAGTTAAGTGTCAAATACAAGCAGGAAAAGTCAAGTGAAATGAAGATTTGAAGTGTCCATTAGATACAGTAGTAAAGATGTCGAAGGTAACCACCTCAAAAACGATTTCAGTGGCGTAACTGGATAAGGAAGACAGAAATAAGCAGGTTTCAGAGTGAACAGAAGGTAATAGCATGGAAACAGACTCCAGTTTGACTAAGAAGACAGAGTGTGTAGCAGTCAACAAGCATGTTATAGGTTGCAGGGGAAGAGCCAGTGAAGAGTAAAGAGGCAGAAGAGACAAGGAATAACTTATAGAGAAAATGGTAGGGTGTAGGTTGAAAACAAAGATAGAAGGATATTGACCTTAATCAAGACCATTCATTTTCTGAGACTGGAAAAAGGTGGTTAGAATGTACACAGATATAATTCTGTTGGTGAGGGAAGAGAGAATGTTTCAAGTAGGATAGAACTTTCCAACCTTTTTCACAACATAGCATTCATAGAAAATGATCATATTTGGGATAAATGGATGAGACTATTTACAGCTAAAGGTCATGACTTTACAGGTTTCTAGCGCTGGGTTTGGATAAATAAAAGTGCAAGTCACAAAAGATATCTGATGACAGTGCCTTAATCAATAAAGACATTTAAATATCTTAATTAGAAGTTGGGAGTTAGGCAATTCCCAGGTTTGTACAGTTAGGTCCAAAATGTTATCAAAGACCAGGTTTGAACGTCTGTACTTCCCCCAAATTATGTTAAAATCTAACCCCAAGGTGGTGGTATCAGCAGGTGGGACCTTTGGGAGGTGATTAGATGAGAGCAGAGTCCTCATGAATGGGATTAGTGCCCTTAGAAATGAGGCCTGATATGAGGGCATAGCTATAAGGTACTGTCTATGAAACAGAAAACCAGCCCTCATCAGTCACTGAATTTGCCAGTGCCTTGATCTCGGATTTCCCACTCTCCATAACTGTGAGAAATAAATTTCTATTGTTTATAAGCTACTCAGTTCAAGGTATTTTGTTATAGCAGCCCTAAAAGCCTAAGACAACAGGGTCTTTCCCTCTTTTTTTCCTAAAAACTTGTTTTTAGGAGTCCCTTCTATGCTCTAAGCACTGTATTTGAAGACTCATAATTCATGAATTTTCTGTTCTCATTGCTTGCCTTAAATACTTACCATCGTCATCATCTTCATCACTAGTAAACTTACAAAGTAAGTTTAATGAATGCAGTCGTTAGTGGTTCTGAATTTTTGAAGTTATTTTTCTTTGCTTTATTTTGACACTCCTCTCCTTAAAGTACTGAGTAGCATTTTTGGAGGGGACAGTGGATCACATATTTGCTGAGAAATCACTGATAGCAGCTTACTAAATTCTTACTGATATGTTGATGTCCTTCCATTGTGCACGTAAGTATAAGCAAAGTCTAGGAGAAAGAAAATTAAGACAAAAACCCTACTTTGAGAAAAACATGTTTGAGGACAAATCCTATCTCTCAGAAAGTGTTTCATTTAATTAAACCAAGAGAAGATGTAAAACATCTGAAGAATTGGGGGGGGGAAAAGATGTAAAACACATATTTATTGAAGTATACTGGGTTTTAAATTGCTCTCTAGTTGTAGTGTAATATTTAGAACTATCTCCCAATGCTTATTATATTGTGTGCCTGGAGGTCCTGAAAAGAGGTGTTTTTTATTAGATTATGTAGATTAATGATTTTATGTGAAACACTATATTGTATTTTTTTTTTATCTGTGGTTAGTAGCTTAAAAAGAAACTTTACTTTTCAAACTCTTTTTATTATATAGGCAGTCTGTGTTAATGCTGTGCTGGAGAAGGTAAAGAACATCTTCCAAGAAGAAGAATCCATAAGGCAAAACAGAGAACAGAGTGAAAATTGTAGAAAAGCCTTTTCTGAGCCTGTGCTTTCAGAGCCTATGTTTCCTGAAGGTGAAATCAAAGCAAAACCTTATAGGTCACTGCCAGAGAAGCTAGACATTTCATGTTACCCCAAGCTTCCTGCTAATAAGCAGAGTAATAAGATCCAAGTTTTACATTCTGTGTTTGACCAATCAGCTGAAATGGATGAGCAAATCTGAATACAGATATCACTGAACAGAACTTAAAAGTTATCTATTTAATGGCACATTTCATCTGACAAAACTCAGAGACTAGTTTAAATATTCTGAATTGCTCTGCTTTCTTAAAAAAAAAAAAAAAGAGAAGGGGACTACAATTAAAATGTCATTTTCTAGTATTTACATGATAGAGTAAATAAAATGAATATTGATGTGGAATATATGTACTGACTACTTTCAATGAACAAGCAAATCCACCCTTTGATGGGTTAGACTTTACACTGCGGCTTATAATATGAACATATATATATAATATGTTAATGTTTTTAGTAAAGACTTGAGTGTCTAATTCTTTACTTGGGAGGAAAAAAGCACTATCAAAGTAAAATAATATTATTTTTTATGTACAGCCTGCAGAGTTTGAGTCTGCCTATTATTTTATAAATCACGGAGGATTTACAATTCACAGATGTCATAAATTTATAAAACAAAATATTATTTATAAATGTGATGAGAAGATTTCTGTATATGAAGACAGGACATGATTTGTTTTTTTATTTCTAGATTTAGAGATACAAATTTAGAATGAAAATTCAAATGCACACTACTCACTATTGCCAGTGGCTTTTGTGAGAAAATATTTCTGTAATTATTCCTGCAAACCAGGGCTACAGTTTTTGTCTGCGGAAAGTACTTTGATTTCTTCTGTACACTTTCCATTCTGGACACATGTTAAGACCTGACTGAGCATTGAAGGATGATCACATGATAGAATAGACTGGGATGTACCTTCCTGAGAGATAGTACATTTTCTGTACTTAGTGAGTAGCTGCTACCATAAACAGTATCTACACAAAGCCCAAGTCTGGCTCATTGGTTGCCTGAGAAATGAGGACCAGGTGCTACTTATGCTACCCATACTCCAACAGAAAAGGAAGTGTGATAATATGTAGCAAAGGTCGCTGTAAGCAGAGTCTTTACAGAACTCATTCATTTACTATTTTATAATAACCAAGGGAAAGAGTCCAGGTGGGCCCCTTAGAATGTTAGGTATTAAGTTTAGATTCTCAATTTAATTCTATTCCACTAAAAATATTACTGTTCTTTGAGACTAGGTTCCAACCTTGACAAACAGTTATTTTCACTCTGAATTCATCATCTACTCATTTTAGCTGTTTCTGATCCCACATAATAGTGATTTTTGCATGAGCACCAATCATGCAAAAATCACCACTGTGTGCTGCTGATTTCTACATGGTGGATGCTGGGGTGTTATTTTAAATACATAACAACTAGTATAGTATGAGCACCAGGCAACAGAACAGTACTGACCACAGATAACTGACATGAGAAAACCAGGGTGAACCAACTGAACATCAGCCTTGCCTGGGAACTCCAAGGAACAGAACCCTAGATGTCCTCTCTAAAACATTTATAGGAAACACTTAGTTGTGCATATATTCACAAAGTTCTAAAAAAAATTTTTAAATCTTTATTTGAAAATTTCATATAGGCATTCAAAGTACACTGGTTCGTTGAATATGAGACTTTACATCTCCAATGGCTCGGCAGTAGCTGTGTGTGGCTTCCTTACTTCAAGATCTGCCTTGATCACAGAGAAACTAAGCCAAGGTTTATTTGGTTTTAATATCTAGCACAGTGGTTAAGTTTCTTATTTTCAAGTTCAGCAGGTAAACTTAGCTCATTTTTGGAGGCATTTTTTTAAGTATAAAAAGTCTGCTATATTATTTGAGAAAACTGTACATTTCAGATATGAACATTTCAATGTATTTAAAATTTACCAAAAATGTAAAAATAACAATCAAATAGGAGAGGTAGGGAATCCATAGAGGTATAAATAAAAAAAGAATAGAAGAATGCTGATAACTGTTAGAGCTGAGTGATGGAAATTCATTATATATTCTGTTTACTTTGTATAGATTAAAACTTTTCCAGAATTAAGTCTGCTATGTCAAACAGGGATTTTTTCCTATTTTAAAAATTAAATTTTTTAAATTAAAAAATGTTCTTATTAAACCTTAATTTTTACATATTATTTATTTTGTTTACTCCAAATTTATTTTCATCCTTCTTAAACAGAACATCCCAAACCTATAACCTTCAGGTTCTAATTAATCCAGAGGATTAGATAAAATGTATTCTATTGATCCTGATGATAATCCTTACATCACACTAAGTATGTGTGCTCTTAAACCTCTCAAATTTATATAATTTTTAAATTGTTGTGCCTACGTTGAAAAAAAATCATCACCTTTAAAACTGAAGCGGAGTTATTCTAAAAATGTTTTTAAGCATACACAATATTTTTCATTGCCACATATTTTTTATCAGGAAGAACTCTTAATTACTTTGAAGTCTCCAGTGGCATAAAAATCAGAGTCACACTTAAAAGGTTCATTAGAAAGAGTCACATAAATATTCCCATTGTCTACTGTCACTGTATGAATCCTTTGCTTTATTCCTTTGGAGCACCACTTGGGTTTTGCTGATGGATCTTTAGGGTTTATAGACTGGTACAGACTTCTCCTGTTGCCAAAGTAATTTTGTATTTATGCCAGGGGCAAACTATACACGGTCGTCCATCAAAATCCTGGGGAAGAAAATAACTCATTAAAATTCTGACATGTCAAACGTTCTTGATACACCATAGACTCTGAACAGAATCTGCTGCAGAAGAACCAGGTTAAAAAACAGGTTAGCTTCTCTTTTTTCCTCCTATTTACAAATTATTCAGCATAAAGCAGAACCTAATCTGAGAAGAGTCATCAAGCTCTTTTACAGTTGAACAGAAAGCCAGTTAGAGCTCTATCAGAAGACTGACATGCTCAGGCAACTATACCATGTGACTGCAGCTGTGCTGTTATCTATTAGGCGTTAATATGCCTCCTTGACAGAAATGGGGCAAGGACGTCAAGTGCTTCTATAGGAATTTGCACTAGCTGCTATAAGAATTGTAAGGTCTAGATATAAATTCTAAAGGAGTTACTAAAGGCATGAGTGCATATGACAATAGAAGAGCAATTTGTGATGCAAGGTAGTTAATTCCCAACTTTTTAACTGTCATGGTGAAGTGCTTCTTAAACTTTGAAAAACATGGGAATCACCTGGATCTTCTTTAAATGCATGCCTCTCTGTTTAAATGCAGTAGTTCTAAGGGGTTGGGGTGACAAGATTCTGCATGTCCAAAAAGCTCCCATGTGACACCCAAGTTGCTGGTCTATGGACAACACTTTAAGTAGCAAGGTCTTCACACTTTCATTATGGACTGAAACTGGGAAAAAAATCTATGAAACTATTATCAGCTTACAAATGTAAGTGAGTGCTTTCATTTTCCCCTCTACCACCAAAAGTGCAGGAATACTGATTGTACTTTCATAAAACTGTCAGCATTCACATTTTCATAATTTAAACACACATATGTGGACTTGGACAACGGGAAAATAGAAAAATAAACACACATATGTTCTTTAACATGAGGACAGGTGTGTACACTCATCAAGTGTAGAGAGTGTGGAATGCTAAGTTCAAGTTTGTACTTTGCATCAGTTAGAGAGACACCAATTTCATAAAGTAAGAAATAAGAAACTAAGTGACTAGTTTTGGAATCCAAGGAAGCAAAGACAATTTCCCCTATTCCTCCTCAGTTAAGACTTCAAAGTGTGGTTTATTTCTTTAAAAATATATTTATACTGTATATTTTTGTTATAAAAGTAAGATATACTTATTGTAAAAAATTCAAATTATGCAGAATGTATAAAGTAAAAAGAAAATATTCTTTTTGATTAAAAAATGGGATCTCATAAGAACTATTATGACATGCTTTTTCAGCCATAAATACATTGTTCACATCTCTCCATACTCATATAGATCTTCCTCATTAATCTAATGACTGCATGGCACAGTTATTCCATAGCATGGCTGTATCATAATTTATTTAACCAGTTTTCTATTGTTAAAACATTTAGGTTGACTTCAATTATTCATTATAATAAATAATGCTACAATGAATCATTCCTATACAAATACTTAAACATCTGTGCAATTATGGCCATAGAATATAGAATATAATTGCTAGGTCAAAAGATATGCATATTTCTCATATGAATTCCCAGAATACTTGAAATTATATTCAAAGCAGTAAAATATAATTCAAACCAATTGTAAGTTATTTTTGAATAAAGAATGAAATAAGAATATAAATAGGAAACATCTGAATTTGCTGAAAATAATTTTACATACCTCTATATCTCCCAAATGTAAAGGTCCTCCTGAGTCTGAAAAGGAATTGAATATTACATGTAGTCACTAAAAAAATGAAATTTTTATACTTTTATGATTTAAAGTTTTACAAATGAAAAATAAAATCTTACGAGTAACAGCGAATATCCATGGCATGATATTCTCCCCTGTGGTAGAAAATGACCACTTCTCTATCATGGACAACAGCTGTCATTCTTTCAGATTTTTTAATGTCATCTTCTCTGCCAACACAGACAGAAGAATGTTTCCTCTTTCAGGATCTTGTGCAGAGCCGTCAAGATTCATGCTAGTTGAACATAAAGAAGGAAAGTTGCAAGAAGTATTCACTAATTTGGTTCCGACTTAATAAAGATAATCTTAAGAATGAATAATTTGGACTTTTCAAGATTAATGCAGGCACTTTCTGTAGCTATATAAAACATTTATAAATAGTGGATTATTTATTATTTTGAAACAGAGTCTCTGTCATCCAGGCTGGAGTGCAGTGGCACGATCTTGGCTCACTGCAACCTCCACCTCCCGAGTTCGAGGGATTCTCCTGCCTCAGCCTCCCAAGCAGCTAGGATTACAGGGGCCCACTACCATACCTGGCTAATTTTTATATTTTTAGTAAAGACAGCGTTTTGTTGTATTGGCTAGGCCGGTGTCAATCTCCTGACCTCAAGTGATCTGCCCACCTCAGCCTCCCAGTACTGGGATTACAGATGTGAGCCACTGCGCCTGGTCATGAATACTGGATTATATTAAACAGGTAGTCATTACTTCGGGTTAGAGACTCTTAAAGACTGCCAAAATTAGGAAGGAGTCCTCACTCTGAGGCTAGAGTTTTGTTAGATTCATTTCAAGGTCAAGAAGAAAACTTCAGAACTTGTAAAACACAGAGATTTAATTTCCTACTATGCCTTTACTTCCTATCAAATTCAACACTAAACAACATTCAGTTATTATCTGCATTGTTTTCAGCCTTCTACTGATGGCAGGATTCTCTGAGCAGTCTTCAGCCCCCTGGCTAAGGTGGTCCACTTGGTTTTGTCTAGAATACACAGCTGGCTCTTACAGGCACAAACAGCTAGCTATTACAGCAAAAAAGGATGGGTATGAATGAAAACCTTTTGTTTTCTTACCTCAGATAAAAACTGGTCACTGAGACGACAGTTGAGCTGAAATGCCAAAAATGCAAATGACCTAGATTTGACAACAGCTGGGGGAAGAGAATTTCAGACCTGAAGGAATAGCAAATACAAACGCCTGAAAGAAGGAAAAGCCTTGGTTAAAGTGTTCCAAATTGGAACACAATGAGCAAGACTGGTAAACAGGCAGGAGCCAGGTTGTGCAGTGTTGTATATGGATTTTACTCTAAGAGCAGAGGGGAAGCCACTAAAGAGTGTAAAGCAGGAAAGTGTGACTTGATTTCTTTTCGGAAGAATGCCCCAGCTCTGTGGAGAATGGATTGTAGTAGAACAACAATGGATGCACAAAAATCAGAAAGCTACTGCAGTGGTCCATGAAAAAGATGGTGGCTTGCCACAGGGGGGTTGATTCCATAGGGGAGAAAAAGTAATAACAGTAGCAGTAGTAGCTACAATTATATTGTGTTAACTATGTGCCAGGCACTATTCTAAGATTATATTTACCTATTAACTCCTTTAATCCCCCATGTTACTAAAAAGGTATTCTTATTTTAATTTTATAGTACAGAGAAGTTGGGTTAATGAACTAGAATGAAGATGCTACAGAAAAATAAATAAAGATGACTCCCAAGTTTTAGGTTTGTGCAGCTAGGTGAACTGTAGTGCCAAAGACTGTGAGTGTAAAGGCCAAGAAATGAATGGTACTTTTACAGGATGAAAAATCAAGAGCTATATACATTTTGCACATATTGAGTTTAAGGTATCTCGGAGACATCCAAGTAGAGATATCAAGTCAGCAACCAGATATAAGAGACTAGAGTCAAGAATTTCTAGAGAGAAAAGTTTGGGAGTTTTCATGTTATAGAATTCTATGGACTCACTTGGAGAGGAATTGTAGATAAGGAAGAAGGTCTAAGACAATTCCGGAAGCACTTCAACATCTAGAGGTCAGGTGGAAGAGAGGTTGTAGAGAGGCAAGACCAGTAGAGTGTCCAATCTATTCCAAATCAAATGAAATGTATTCACTACTTTCTTCTCTATCTTATATTCTCCTTGAATTGCAAATGGGTAGTAGCCTAGGAAAAAAAGGCAGGCAATGAGGTCAGATAAATTCCAATGCTGGTCACCTCTGTGTACTAAACAATAAATAATACAAGAAGAAAACTCGAGGTTCCTAGGAAACTGTCCTGAAACTCTGATTGTTCTATAAAGAGCTGGGCCTACCATATACCCTTTTCTTTGTAAGTTCACTTAACTCCCTATACATTCACCCTCCTAGAAATCAAATACTGATTAGTACGCAAGTAAGAGTTTATATTCAGAATATAACAATTACTACTCTCTTTTCCCCTGTATTTCTAAAGTTTGTCTCCTATTCTCTTTAACGTCCTTTTGGCTAAATACAGAAATTAAAAGGTGGGAAAAAATCAAGACTAAAAAATACATCAATATTATTTTCAGGAACAGGTTTAAGGGTTATATGTTAAATCCTGTCCTTGAATCAAAATAATGACTCAGGCCAGTGGCTCACACCTGTAATCCCAGCACTTTGGGAGGCTGGGGTGGGAAGATCACTTGCCAGGGATTCAAGACCAGCCTAGGCAACATACCGAGACCCAGCTCTCCAAAAAAATGTTTTTAATAAATTAGCCAGGTGGAGTGGTACTTGCCTGTAGTGTTGGCTACTTGGGAGGCTAAGGCAGGAGGATCACTTGAGCCCAGGAGTTTGAGGCTTCAGTGAGCTATGATCACACCACTACACTCCGGCCTGGGCAACAGAGTGAGACACTGTCTCTAAAAATATTTTTTTAAAAAAAAAGAAGTTTGCTATGGAAGGCTCAAGATATTAAACACACACTTGTCCACAAATATTTAACAAAATTACAAATCAAATGTCAACTCTAAATAAATATTCTAACTGTAGGAAGATACTTCACTGTCCATACCCTCTTCAAATATAGTAATATTGTAGTATTTCACAGGAAGTTAAACAGGATGATAATGTACCTTTCCTTGATCAACAGGAATCTGCATTTTAATTCCCACTCAAATTTTAGGTTACCATTTTACATAGTAACACATATATCCAACTTCTTTAAAGAAGGCATTTGGAAGATGGCCGAATGGAAACAGCTCTGGAGGGCAGTTCCCAGCGACAACATCACAGAGGGTGAGTGAACACCACATTTCCAAACAAGTTATCTCTGCCTACAGACCAGGAGATTACCAGGCTGAAAAGCGCCACAAGTTTCCAGCACGGCTGTTTGAGCTGGCGCAGGGGGTCTCCACACAAAAACTCACACAAATCTGGGCAGCTGTTTCAACTGGCACCTAGAATGCCTGAAAGACAGAGACACCCATTCAACTGAAAAAAAGGGGGCTGAAACAGAGAGCCAGGTGATCTGGCTCTACAGGTCCTACTCCCACAAAGACCAGCAATCTGAAATGCTCTGGATTGAGAGTTTTGCAGTAAGCACAGCAGGACCCGGGACGGTCCAGCTCTGTGGGGGAGAAGGGCATCTGCCACTACCAAGGCAGTCCGCCATTACCATGGCAGTCCACTGTTACAGAGGCAGTCCGCCATTACCGAGGCAGTCCACCATTACAGAGGCAGTCCGCCATTACAGAGGCAGTCAGCCATTACCGAGGCAGTCCACCATTACAGAGGCAGTCCGCCATTACAGAAGCAGTCCGCCATTACTGAGGCAGACTGCCATTACTGAGGCAATTCTAACTATACCTCTATAAATAAAATCACAAGAAGTTCACACAGCAGCTGGGCAGAGCCCACGGCAGCTCAGCAACGCCTCTGCTGGCAGACTGTGACTAGGCTACCTCCTTGCTGGGCAGGCAGCTCTGAAAAAAGGCAGCAGCACATCAGGAACTTATATAAAGGTCCACCTTTCCAGGACAGAGCACCTGGGAGAAAAGGCAGTTATGAGTTTACTGCAGCAGATTTAAATGTACCTGCCCAGCAGCACTGAAGAGAACAACAGAACTCCCAGCTCAGCACTTGAGCTCCTATAAGGGACAGACTGTCTCCTCAAGCAGCTCCCTGACCCCTATATATCCAAAGAGTTACCTCATAAAGGAGAGCTCAGGCTGAATCTGGCAGGTATCCTTCTCGGATGATGATAACAGAAGAAGAAACTGGCAGAAACCCTTACTGTACTGCAGCCACCCCCAGGTGATCCCCCAGGCAAGCAGGGTCTGGAGTGGACGTCTAACAGTCCTACAGCAGATGGGCCTGACTGTTAGAGGGAAAACTAAAAAACAGAAACAAATAACTTCAACAAAAAGGACATCCACTCAGAGACTTCATCCGAAAGTCACCAACTACAAAGACCACAGGTAGACAAATCCACAGAGATGGGAAGAAACCAGCGCAAAAAGGATGAAAATACCCAAAACCAGAATGCCTCTCCTCCTCTAAGGGATCACAATTCCTCACCAGCAAGGCAACAAAGCTGGATTGAGAATGAGTCTGATGAATTGACAGAAACAGGCTTCAGAAGGTAGGTAATAACAAACTTCTCTGAGCTAAAAGAACATGTTCTAACCCAAGGCAAAGAAACTAAGAACGTTGAAAAAACGTTTGATGAAATGCTAATGAGAATAAACAGCTTAGAGAAGAATAAAAATGACTTAATGGAGCTGAGAAACACAACACGAGAACTTCACGAAGCATACACAAGTTTTAATAGCTGAAGAAGAAAGGATATCAGAGACTGAAGATCAACTCAATGAAATAAAATGAAAAGGCAAGATTAGAGAAAAAAGAGTGAAAAGAAATGAACAAATCCTCCAAGAAATATGGGATTATGTGAAAAGACCTAATCTTTGTTTGACAGGTGCACCTGAATGTGACCGAGAGAATGAATCCAAGCTGGAAAACACTCTTCAGGGTATTATCCATGAGAACTTCCCCAACATAGCAAGGCATGCCAATATTGCATGCCAATATTCAAGTCCAGGAAATACAAAGAACACCACAAAGATATTCCTCAAGAAAAGTAACCCCAAGGCACATAATTGTGAGATTCACCAGGGTTGAAATGAAGGAAAAAATGCTAAGGGCAGCCAGAGAGAAAGGTCAGGTTACTCACAAAGGGAAGCCCATCAGACTCACAGCAGATCTCTCAGCAGAAACCCTACAAGCCAGAAGAGAGTGGGGGCCAATATTCAACGTCCTTAAAGAAAACAACTTTCAACCTAGAATTTCATATTTAGTCAAACTAAGCTTCATAAGGGAAGGAGAAATAAAATCTTTTACAAACAAGCAATTTCTGAGAGATTTTGTCACCACCAGGCCTGCCTTACAACAGCTCCTGAAAAAAGCACTAAACATAGAAAGTAACAACCAGTACCAGCCACTCCAAAAACATACCAAATGGTAAAGAGCATCAACACAATGAAGAAACTATGTCAACTAACGGGCAAAACAACCAGCTAGCATCAAAATGGCAGGATTAAATTCACACATAACAATATTAACCTTAAATGTAAATGGGCTAAATGCCCCAATCAAAAGACACTGACTGGCAAATTGGATAAAAACTCAAAAACCATCAGTGTGCCATATCCAGGAAACCCATCTCACATGCAAGGACACACATAGGCTCAAAATAACGGGATGGAGGAGATTTACCAAGCAAATGGAGAGCAAAAAAAGCAGGAGTTGCAATCCTAGTCTCTGATAAAAGTAGACTTTAAACCAACAAAGATCAAAAGAGACAAAGAAGGGCATTACATAATGGTAAAAGGATCAATGCAACAAGAAGAGCTAACGATCCTCAATATATACACACCCAATACAGGAGCACCCAGATATATAAAGCAAGTTCTTAATGACCTACAAAGAGACTTAGACTCCCACACAATAATATAGGGAATACTGGGAGACTTTAACACTCCATTGTTAATATCAGATCAACGAGACAGAAAATTAACAAGAATATCCAGGACTTGAACTCAGATATGGACCAAGCAAACCTAATAGACATATACAGAACTCTCCACCTCAAATCCACAGAATATACATTCTTCTCAGCACCACATCACACCTACTCTAAAATTGACCACATAATTGGAAGTAAATCACTCCTCAGCAAATGCAAAATAATGGAATTCATAACAAACAGTCTCTCAGACCACAAGGCGATCAAATCAGAACTCAGGATTAAGAAGCTAACTCAGAACTGCACAACTTCATGGAAACTGAACATCTGGCTCTTGAATGTTGACTGGATAAACAATGAAATGAAGGCAGAAATAAAGATGTTCTTCGAAACCAATGAGAACGAAGACAAAACATACCAGAATCTCTGGGACACATTTAAAGCAATGTCTAGAGGAAAATTTATAGCAATAAATGCCCACATGAGAAGCAAGGAAAGATCTAAAATCAACACTCTATCATCAAAATTGAAAGAGCTAGAGGAGCAAGATCAAAAAAACTCAAAAGCTAGCAGAAGACAAGAAATAACTAAGATCAGAGCAGAACTGAAGGAGATACAGACACAAAAAACCCTTCAAAAAAATCAGTAAATCCAGGAGCTGGTTTTTTGAAAAGATCAACAAAACAGACTGCTAGCCAGATTAATAAAAAAGAAAAGAGAGAAGAATCAAATAGATGCAATAAAAAAACAATAAAGGGGATATCACCACTGATTCCACAGAAATACAAACCATCATCAGAGATTACTACAAACAACTCTATGCACAAAAACCAGTAAACCTGGAAGAAATGGATAAATTCCTGGACACTTGCATCCTCCCAAGCCTAAACCAGGAAGAAGTCAAAACCCTGAATAGACCAATAACAAGGGCTGAAGTTGAGGCAGCAATTAATAGCCTACCAACCAAAAAAAGCCCAGGTCCAGATGGATTCACAGCTGAATTCTACCAGACATACAAAGAGTTGGTACCACTCCTTCTGAAACCATTCTAAACAATCCAAAAAGAGGGGAATCCTTCCCAAATCATTTTATGAGACCAACAATATCCTGATACCAAAACCAGGCAGAGACTCAACAAGAAAAGAAAACTTCAGGCCAATATCCATGATGAACATAGATGCAAAAAATGTTCAATAAAATACTGGCAAACCAATTGCAACAGCACATCAAAAAGCTTATCCATCACAATCAAGTAAGCTTCATCCCGGGGGATGCAAGGCTGGTTCAACATACGCAAGTCTATAAACATAATCCACCACATTAACAGAACCAAAGACAAAAACCACATGATAATCTCAATAGATGCAGAGAAGGCCTTCGACAAAATTCAACAGCCTTTTATGCTAAAAGCTCTCAATAAACCAGGTATCGACGGAACGTATCTCAAAATAATAAAATCTATTTACGACAAACCCACAGCCAACATCATACTGAATGGGCAAAAACTGGAAGCATTCCCTTTGAAATCTGGTACTAGACAAGGATGCCCTCTCTCACCACTCTTATTCAATATAGTATTGGAAGTTCTAGTCAGAGCAATCAGACAAGAAAAAGAAATAAAGGGTATTCAATTAGGAAAGGAGGCAGTCAAATTGTCTCTATTTGCAGACGACATGATTGTATATTTAGAACACCCCATTGTCTCAGCCCCAAATCTCCTGAAACTGATAAGCAACTTCAGCAAAGTCTCAGGATACAAAATCAATGTGCAGAAATCACAAGCATTCCTATACACCAATAACAGACTTAAAGAGAGCCAAATCAAGAATGAACTGCTATTCACAATTGCTACAAAGAGAATAAAATACCTAGGAATACAACTAACAAAGGATATAAAGGACCTCTTCAAGGACAACTACGAACCACTGCTCAAGGAAATAAGAAAGGACACAAACAGATGGAAAAACATTCCATGCTCATGGTTAGGAAGAATCAATGGTGTGAAAATGGCCATACCACCCAAAGTAATTTATAGATTCAATGCCATCCCCATCAAGCTACCTATGACCCTCTTCACAGAACTGGAAAAAACCATCTGAAACTTCATATGGAACCAAAAGAGAGCCCGCATAGCCAAGTCAATTCTAAGCAAAAAAAACAAAGCTGGAGGCATCATGCCACCTGACTTCAAACTATACTACAAGGCTACAGTAATCAAACAGCATGCTGCTGGTACCAAAACAGAAATATAGACCAATGGAACAGAACAGAGGCCTCAGAAGAAACGCCACACATCTACAACCATCTGATCTTTGACAAACCTGACAAAAACAAGCAATGGGGAAAGGATTCCCTGTAATAAATGGTGTTGGGAAAACTGGCTAGCCATGTGCAGAAAGCAGAAACTGGACCCCTTTCTGACACCTTACACTAAAATTAACTCTAGATAGATTAAAGACTTAAATATAAGGCCTAATACCATAAAATCCTGAGAAGAAAACCTAGGCAATACCATTCAGAACATAGGCATAGGCAAGGACTTCATGACTAAAACACCAAAAGCACTGGCAACAAAAGCCAAAATAGACAAAATGGGATATAATTAAACTCCAGAGCTTCTGTATAGCAAAAGAAACAATCATTAGAGTGAACTGGCAACCAACAGAATGGGAAAAAATTTTTATAATCTACCCATCTGACAAAGGGCTAATATCCACAATCTACAAAGAACTAAAACAGATTTACAAGAAAAAACAAACAAACCCATTCAAAAGTGGGCAAAGGACATGAACAGGCACTTTTCAAAAGAAGACATTTATGAGGTCAACAAACATATGAAAAAATGCTCATCATCACTGGTCATTAGAGAAATACAAATCAAAATCACATTGAGATACCATCTCACGCCAGTTAGAATGGCAATCATTAAAAAATCTGGAGACAACAGATGCTAGAGAGGATGTGGAGAAATAGGAACACTTGTACACTGTTGTTGGGAGTGTAAATTAGTTCAACCATTGTGGAAGACAGTGTGGTGATTCCTCAAGGACCTAGAAATAGAAATACCATTTGACCCAGCAATCCCGTTACTGGGTATATATCCAAAGGATTATAAATCGTTCTATTGTAAAGACACATGCACACATATGTTCATTGCAGCACTGTTTACAATAGCAAAGACCTGGAACCAACCCAAATGCCCATTGATGATAGACTGCACAAGGAAAATGTGGCACATATACACCAAGGAATACTATGCAGACATAAAAAATGATGAGTTCGTGTCCTTTGTAGGGACATGGATGAATCCTGAAACCATCATTCTCAGCAAACTGACACAAGAACAGAAAAACAAACACCACATGTTCACACTCATAAGTGGGTGTTGAACAATGAGAACACATGGACACAGGGAGTGGAGCATCACACACTGGGGTCTGTTGTGGGGGAAATAGGGGAGGGACAGTTGGGGTAGGGAGGTTGGGGGAGGGGATAACAGGGGGAGAAATGCCAGACATAGGTGACAGGGGGATGGAAGCAGCAAACCGCATTGCCATGTATGTACCTATGCAACAATCCTGCATGTTTTGCACATGTACCCCAGAACCTAAAGTGCAATTATATATATATATATATATATATATATATATATATATATAATAAAATAAAAAAAGAAGTCATTTGTACCTCGTGTACCTAGCTTAGAATGGTTACACACTATGGGCCAATCCCTTCCCAAAAAAAGGGAAAATTTTTTCATGAAGTACCAGCTGACTTCAGGCCTTCTGCAGAGAATAAATATTTCTCTAAATATTTATTTAATCCTGTATAACTGATTGGAAGTTTTAAAATGTTAATAGATAAAGAGCATGGTTCATTTAAAAAGTAAGTTTATAAAACAAGAATTATTGAGAGTAAAATCTCTGTGTTAGTGTGTTAGGAGCGAACTTTAGAAAAATAGAATTTATACGTCACTGTTTTGAGAAAAATAGTTCTGAGCCATATGAAAGACAGGTATCAGATATCATTATAAATCTGGGCTCCAAAATTGAAGTGTAGGTAGAGAGGTATATGTTTGCATGTTTGTGCATGTGTGCATGTGTGTTGATGGGGGAGAGACAGGGGCTTTGAATTCAATGTATAAAGGAAGGCATTATATACATCAAACTTAGAAAATTACAGGGATGTCAAATTTTGTACTCTGAAGTTTGTATTTTTAATTCTTGCTCTAACAATTTTTTTTAAAAAGAGGGGAAGGTAGAAAAGTAATACATATGCTGTTTTTAAAAATTATCTCACAATAAAAAGCAAAAATTTATTATTTTAAAGCAAAGGCAAAGAGGACCATGGCCACAACTTTCTGGATTAGCTCTGGCTGATAAGAGGCTGGAATACTATCTCTGAATGGTCATCTGGTTTTATTTGATTTTGGCAGGTACTCAAAGAACACAAATTGCTCAGGTGGTAGTATTTACCTTCAGAGTTGGGCATGCAGCCTTCATCACATTTTGTGACAGAACAGAGGTGTAATTATAAGAAAAATGGGAACAGACAAGGGAATTAACTGAAAGAAGGGGAAAGAAGCTAAAGAAAAAGAAACAAAAGCAATGTGAAATTTGCAACACATATAACTGACAAAGGCTTGAGAATCAACTCCTATAGGTCAGTAAAAAAATAACAAATAATCATAGAAAAATGAGCAAAAGACATGAACAAACATTTCACAAATAAAGAAATCTGAATGGCCAGCAATCACATGTAAAGACACTCAACCTCATTAATAGGAAAACACAAAGGAAATGCAAAGCAAAGCCATTAATGTGATAGTTCAAACTTTTCTATCTGCCAGGTTGACAAAAAATTATACCAAGTTTTGGTGAAAATATGGAACTACTAGTGATAACACAAATTATTGCTACCACAGTTTGGCATTACCTAGTAAAGTTAAACACAATAATAATAATCCCACTTTGAGTATATGCCAGAGAAATGTGCACAGGTACACCAGGACACATACACAAGAAAGGTTACAGCAGCAAAAAACAAGAACACCACAAAACCCTTCAACAGCGGAATGTATCGTGTGCGTTCACTCAATGGAACGCTGTACAGCAGTGAAAAATGTGTCTCTACTTCAAGGTGGATTCATTTCAAAAAACGTAACTGCAAGAGAAAAATTTAAAAAGAATTCAGAGTATGTTTCCATTTTTATCACAAAAGTGGTAAAACCAGTGTATTATTCACGGATATACGTACTATAGGATAAATATATAAAGAAAAGCAAAGGGATAATAAACATAAAATGTCTTAAATGTCTAAAAATATTTACTTATTTCTTACATTTAAAATTATTGTTTTCAAGATTTAAGTTGTATCCCAGTTTATATTTATGTAGCAAATGACCCCAAGCCCAAGAAAAATGGAATAAAATTGTCCTTTCTAGCCTCAGAGAATGTGCCTGTGCATAGGTCATGAATGAACTATTTGAGAATTTTGTACAGCTAATTTCAAAACTTGGCATCAAAGGAGGATATAAATAAATAGTTCTTTTTTTTCCCTCCAGACAAAAAACAGAAAAGTACTACTATCAAAAAGTAACAGAATACAAGAGATAAAATATAACATCAAAAGTTAATTACGTTTTCCCAACTCCCAAATAAATGAGAACCAAATGCAGGCCTTTCTCAAATTTGAGTCCCCTTCAAACTCATAGCCTTTGCAGGGTTTTGCCTTCAACCTGAAAAGCTGTGGTGAACTTTGAAGGGGCTGATAAAGGAGCAGAGAAGACTGGGGCTAGGTGATAAAGGTTTCAGAGAACTATGATTATGGCCTTGTATTTTGCTTAGAAAAGTATTATTTTATATGTCAAATAATAGTTTCCTCTATGTATCATAAATGGTACTATTTATAATATCTGATGACTTTTTAACACCCATATTATTAATATTGTGAATATCATGATTCATTGAGACAACAGTAAAAGTCCATGTGTTCACCTTAATTATTATTTTGATGAACTATTCATAAACTTCCAATATACTTCTTCCATTTTAAGTCTACTTTAAGTTAGTAGAGTCTTAACTGAATGAAACAGAAAATTAAAGGACTCATCCAGTTTGGGGGCTACAGGAAAACTTCCCTCTGAAAAATTTAGTTGTTTTGTTCCTTGTTCTCTTTGAGAACAATTTTCGGGGCCTCTCCCTAAAATTGGTTTCTAAAGGTGCTAACTCCATATAAAATTACAAATTAACTAAATGCATACTCGGTCACTATTAGATCCCTTTCTAACATGGGAAATAAATTCAAGTTGAATTTTTAAAAATATTTAGTGTAACTCAAATTTCCATAAGACACTGGAGATAAAAGCGACATGAAGTGAAAAGCACTTACTTGTCAGTCCTCTCGAGCCATGACTAAGGTGCCTTTACTAAGTCTGGGTATTTTGCCTACACATTATCAGAATGCTTATCTCAAGCATGACACCCTTGCTTTTAGGTTCAGGGAAGAGAAATGCCTTAGTTTTGGTATCTCTCTGAATGGCAGAATAATAAACTAGCTGTCCTTCAGTAAGTGCCCACTGCTTGGACCTTTTGAATATTAGTTCATTAATCTTCACAAAACTGCGAAGGAGTAGGCATTAGTTTTATTCAGGTAGCACCCACAGATTTATAAAAACATATGACTTGCAAGTAAACTATCCTGAAGACACAAAAACCTTTAGCAAAGCAAAGATGTATATTGGTGATATATATAGTATTGATATTTATATGTCACCAAAGAAGATGGTCCTAAATTAAAAAAAAAAATTAGGAATGCTAATGTGCAACAGCTAAGTTCACGAATGTTTACAACTGAACGCTTGCCCAGTAATTTTATATAAAGTCACGTAGCTGCTCTGGAAATCAGCAACATCGTCTGATGTTGAACTGTGATCATGAGTGAGCTACATCTGGGTTTGCATCGCAGTTCTGTGTGATTTAGGGCAAGTTGCTTTATTTCACTGTGCTGCAGTTTATTTTACTATAACAAGGCCCCGAAACATAGGGGTGTGGGTAAAGCACATAAATGCTTTAACACACATCAAATGTTTAGCGCAGGCCTAACCGCAGGAAACAGCGCGTTCGCTGGCACCTTTAAGGTCCTTCCAGCTCTGGTAGTTATCCCGTGTAACTTCAAGCTGTGTTTAACATTTTGGTGAAGACGGCCCGCAGTTCTGAGACCGCACGTGGCTGTCCAGGTGCAGGAAATTCTCGACTACAGACTCCAGGAGACAGTACCTTGGACCGCCGGGGCTGCGGAAGCCCTGGAGCAGCTTCTATACTTTAGGGCGCACAAATGCCAACAAAGCTTGTTAGAAACGATCCGCCTGCACCCCCTGAGGTGGCGGGTCTCAGATGTGGCCAAAGTTTCAAGGTGAACAAGCCCAGTGGGTCTCCTGTGCCTGGGCGGAAGCCTTCCTTGGAGGGTTAACCATTAACTAAGGCTGAACCGAAGCCCAGGAGGGCCACAGGCCTCGCAGCTTCCAGGAGCAAACGCCGCGGGATTGCTGCCGCGACACCGCCGGAATGCACAGTGCAAGCCCGCAGCCCGGCCGGAAGCAGCTGAACCCGTGAGCCCCAGCCCCGCCCCCGCGCTGCGAGAACAGAACTTACTGTTCCCGAGTCCTCGCTCCGCCTCCGCGTGACGCCACTGCACGAGCCGGAGCTTCAGCCACGCGCGGCGCCTCGACGGGGCGGGGCGAGGCAGTCCACGTGACCTGAGAAGGCCCGCCCCCGGGACCAACTCTATGGCATTGCTGATAGATGACCCTGGCTGATAAAGATCGCTGGCCAACAACGCCCTAACAGCACTTTCGAACTGGCAAGCCTACTCGTGTGCTTGACAAATGTGTATAGCATCAAGTTTACTTTTTTGGTGTTTGTTCATCTAATTACATTTATTCAAATTTTAAATGGGACCAGCGATTTCACTCAGGAATTTATCCTATAAAAATATTCGCAGAAGGTCGTTGCGATGCTTGTCATCCATGTTTAAGGATGTTTATTGCAATGAAATAATGAGAATAGCTAAGGTGATAACACGGGGAATGGTTCAGTAAAACACGGTACAGACATGTGAATTACTTCGTACCTGTGTACTGTATACTCAAAGGACAGGTCCACGATGTAATGAATATTAAAGGCAAAGCATAGAATACTATATGTGGTGTGCTCTCTTTAATGTAAACAAAAATTATTTTTTTGAAATACAAACATTCAGATATGTACATAAACTTTTTCTCTAAAAATCAAAAGAAACAATAGTGGTTGCTTTGGGAGGAGATGGAGGGTTTTCACTTTCATATTTTGAACTTTGCAATTTTGATTTTTTCTTTTTGTACCTCCCTGAATTGACAACAACAACAACAAAAACCCTCATATTTGTGTTCCGAGCTGGGAAACTAGATGAGCCTGATAAGTTTTTAAAAGTTTCCTTGACTACCTTCTGATGCAGTGGTTCTTAACCCTGGCTATGCCTTAGGGTCGCTTGAGAGTTTTGAAAGGGTCGTAATGCCCAGTCTGCATGCCAGACCAACAAAATAAAATGCAAATTTATCTGGGAGGCGGGGCGAGCAGATTCAATATATGTTTTTAACTTCCCGAGTGATTCCAATGTGAACCCAAGGTTGAACACTACAACCTGTATTTAGTATGGGTGACATAGTGATCTCAGGCTCTAGGGTGGCCCAATGAACCTAGGGCAGCTGAAACCCAGGAACTTTGTCCATTTATCCCAGTGTACTATACAAATGCCATTTTAAAAATGAGCCTCAACATGTAAGAAGTTGAACAGCTCAGAATAATTTGCTTCCAGTGCTAGTTTCTGATTCTATTCTCTTCAGTATAGTTTTAGAGTGATCAGTAATATTTTATGGGATCATTTCGCTTTTGGCCATTTGTTTCACTGACCCAAACACAAATTAACTATCTAGTTTTGATGTATCACTTATCAAAGTGATAAAATATATTTTGATTTATTATAATTTCCATTTTCTATTAGTCATCCCAAATGATTTTATTGGCACATGGAAGGTGTTAGCAGTCTCCAGCTTGTCATCGAAGGACTAAATAAGGTTTTCCATTTTAGAAATCCTTTTTTGCTTTAGCATATACTGGACATTAAAAAAGGACACATCCTAGATCCATCCACCTTAAGTTTGATTTTGAATAAACTGAAGACCTCAGTAGTTATACATGCACATGCACAAAAGAAGGATGAAAGAAGAGAAACTTTCTTTTATCTCTACCAAAAGTATCCATATGGTTAGTCATGTGAGGTTTGGAAAGCTGTAACAGAGGTCAGACTAAATTACCCTTCTCTACTTCCCAAGTGCACACACACACAAACACATAAAACCATTCACACACAGGCATGAACATTAGGTAACAGCAAGAACCCATCCTATTTGGAAGGCACTATTGTTCAAAGTAACGTTCATGATTCCTACTGTTACTTTGCCTTTTTTTTTTTCAGTAGAACAATGTGAGCAATACTACCACTAAGTTCCACCTGTGGGCATCTTGAGGCATGTTCTACCTTTTTCCTTCCTTCATTTGTTCTTTTAGCCTTTCCTTTTCCGTGCTTCTCACTTTGGCCTATTAGTGACACCTAGTGGTACCTGTGGCCAGCTTTCCCCCTGATTTTGGCTCTCAGTATCTTCATGTATGGTTTCAAGTGTCCCTTCCCACCTTTGTGAGCCTAGTCCCTCTACTGTAAGCACCAGGCTCTTTCTAGACATTCTTTTCAGGCATCAAGACTCTCCTCTTAGAGAGTTAAAAACTTGCCTTCAATCCTAAGCCAAAATCTGTCTTGACTGCTAGTGAAGACACCTGTGTGCTGCTAATTTCACTACAGGGAGGTTTGAAGGGTATCCACCAATCTGGGTTTCCCTCTCCTTCACACCAGAAAAGGGTGATAATACTGCCCTTATTAGGCTCTGGAATTCAGATTATGAGACACTGAGGGTGGCTCTAAATACCACCTATGTGCTTATGACTCCTAAATGAATGTCTCCAGACATAAACGTTTGTTGGGGATACCTACTCGACATTTTCATCGGGCTATTGTGGCAGAAACCATGGTGTTCACCAAACATCTCATTGACGACCCACATTTTCCAGCTCCACTTACAGTTTGTTGCGGCCACGTGGCCAGTTTTGAACAATGGGCTGTAGACTGAAGCATAGAAAAGCTGAGATGAGACTTTTGCCTCTTTTTATGTCATAAGAATGAACAATATTGTGGATGCTGGAGCCTCCACCAGCCTGGGTCCCTGAGTGACCATGCAAGCAGAGGCCACATCCCCCCACCAATTCCCTAACTTCCACCAAGCCGTGAAAGTCACATTACTTAAGTGAGAAATAAATTTTTATTATGTTAAGTCCCCTGAAATTTTATGGTTGTTTATTATCATACAATAGTGTAACCTGATAATTCATAGCTATCTCTAATTTCATTATGTTCAAAATTAAAATATTAATTTTCTCCCATAAATCTGCATTTCTTTGTCTTCTCCATCTCTACAAGTGACAACACTGTCCATCTTCAGGCTTAAAGAAGAAATCTGGATGTCTTCCTTCACTTCTCCCTTTTCTTTACCACACCCCTTCCTACCCACCCCTCACCGCCCCATACAGAAGGGAGTTTGCATAACTGACCTGAGACTGCTATCCTTAAAAAGGTCTGCTTGCAAGGTTGGCGCTTGGCTGACTTATGAAAACTTGGCTGGTAAACGGTCTCCTACTGTTGTACCAAAGCCCTATCAACCTCAGTAGGAAAGGAACCAGGTTCAAGAAGCTGAAGAAGAGACCTAGAGCCAGCAAACAAAACATGGTGTTTTATTAGGTGCTTAGAGAGTCCAGTGGTGGTGGGCTGGGCAGGAAAACTGCAACTGCCTGGAACCATCAAGCAGTTTATATAGTATTTTCACCTAATACGCTTCCCCCTAACAACATCCACCCGGCAACCTTCATGTACCCCAAAATTCAGGGCCTCAACCCCCCTGTATGGCCTGTGTTCCACTGGACAGGCCAAGGGCTTAGATGTTTATCAAAAAGAATGAATCTCCAGGTTGGCGACTCCCAGATTCCCTAACTCACAACATACATTCAGACGCATCTACCATACGGGGTCATTCTAAGGGTATGCACAAATTATTGCTATCAGGTGAGTTTACCTGACACCTACACCTACACATATAAAGAGTTTTCCCTAAATAATAAAAGTGACTCACTGTGCCTAAACTGTTTGTACAATGTGATCTATGCCGATCACTTGCTTTCCTTCCGAGATTCTAGAATTTGGTACCAACTAGGCAGAGGTGCTTGTAATCAGCCCCTAATAAACACTCTGGCTGCTGAGTCTTGGCCTTTCCTGGGGGAAAAACATTGCAAGCATGTTTCTGCATTTTCATTTTTGGAGAAAGAATGCAGTCTGCGTGACCCCTCATAAGAGGGAGAACACATAGGAATCCTGCACACAAAGTCCTTCACGCTCTGCCTGAGTCCTTTTTCTTTATAATCAAGCTGTGTATCCTTACTATGTTTCTGTAATAATCTTAGCAACACTGTAATGAGTCCCAGAATCTAATGAATCTCCAAATGTGAAGGGGTATTAGGGACCCCTTGATATCGCCCCATATCTAATCTAGCACTGAGTCCTGCCGATTCTTCCTAAAATGTATCTGAAATTACACTGCTTCTTACCTTATCTGCTATCACCACCCTGAAGGTGCCATCATCTTTTATTTGTGTTGGACTTGGAGAGGGTCCAATAACACCTTTCTTTCTGCCTGAGTTTGGAACCAATTGAGAGATGCAGAAAAAGAGATCAAGGTGTAAACTTTATTTAATTATAAACATCTCAATTGGGGTGGCTTAAACATGCAGCCAAAGGGACTAACTAACAGCCTCCTGAATTAAATGTATGTATCAAAACCGTCTTAAAACTGTCCTCTCTAGAGGACCAACTAGATTGTACCCTCTCTACAGGTACACAAACCTGTAGAAAGACGAAAGGAGCTAAGCTAAGCATATCAGGAGAAGTGAGTGAAGGGTGGAGATTTGAATAGCTGAAACACTTCTTGTTCCCTCCTGATTTTTATCTTCCTGGTGGAACGCCAAGTCCTGGGCATTAAGCAAATGATACACAGCTGACCATAAGTGGAGGCGTGGAGAGGAGACTGATTGATCAGCAAACACCGAGTCTGCACTGAGCCTAAGCAAAACACTGGCCATTTGTACCAAGCCAGGCTTAGCAAATGCACACAGAGCTGCGTGGGCCCAGCAAAGGCAAACCCCAGAGGGCTGTAGGTGATGGGGCCTCGGGTGCAAGCTGCTGCTCCTTGACCCTGGGCGACATTCAGAACATACTCATTTTGCTACGCTGAGTGTAAGCAGAGATAGAGAGGCCACGAAGACCTAGAAGAGCAGGTATAACTAAAAGCTAAATTCTGTCTTTCAGTACTTTGGCCTTTCAGACCGTAGTGGGTAAAGCCAGGTTTGCTGCCGTTAGAGGCACTGATATTAATGAAACTGAAGCTTCAGATTCCCACATATGCATGCGCCCTTTCCAAGATCCTGAGGTCCTGAGAGACATTAGTAATGTGTTCACATGGTCATATGCTCTCGCTCTCTCTCTTATTCCTACCCCTCATATACATAATTATATTTAATTCGCTAACAAACACAAAAATACAGAAAAGTACAGGGAAACTCTATTCCCAAACACCCAGTTGAAAGTATAGTGCCAGTCTGATGCCCCATCAGTCCCTAATACTTTAGTATGTATTTTCTGCAAATCTGGACATTCTTGTACATAACCACAATACAACTATCAAAATCAGGAAGTTAACACTGACACACTCACTCCCATCGAATCCTCAAATTCAGTTCAGAAGCAAGGTTGCGTGTTGAGCTGTCAAGTCTCTAGCCTTTTTCAGTCTGAGACATTAGTCTTTCCTTAACCTTTGTGATATTGGCATTTTTGAAGATTATAGGCCATTCCTTTTGTAGAATGTCCCTCAATTTGAGTTCGTCTGATGTTTCCTCCTGATTAGATTCCGATAATGAAAGCACATCACAGAGACTGGACTTTGAGCCTCTGTAGGCTGCCCCTTGATTCCCTTCCCACTGGGCTTGAGCTGGCTTCACTACGTCAGCAGACCATGTTGCCATTTATCCCACTAGGGCTCTGACACTCCTCTGTGAGCCACTGTGGTGGCTCCTCCTTCCCCATCCCCCCTACCCAGCATGTGTGTCTATCCCGCTCTGTCCCACCTACTGGCTTTGGGAATGATTTGTTCAGAGAGGAGAAAGAAGAGTAGGAGGAATAATGATAATAATGTTTTTGTAAAATGTATAAAAGCAAGGTGATTTAACTTCTGTGAATCAAGGCCACTGTCTGTTTTCCTTCTGTCACTCAGGCATTTTGGGGGACCTGGCTAAGGGGCGTCTGAGCTGGAAATACATCTAGTTTGGGTTTAGTGGGATATAGTTGTATGATTTACAGCTTCCAAGAATTCTTCAACTGTCCACTGTGGGGTGACTCTCCCTCTATGCCCAAACAAGGGTGAGGGCCAGGGTTCTCTCAAAATGTGAAGGTAGGATAGTCCTCAACATGGAAGTGCCTGAGTCCTGGAGGGGAAGGCAGAGTTGAAATGGATGGAGCCAGGAATTAGGCTGTGGAAAATTCTATGATCAGATGTTTGGTAATGCTGTAAGTATGGGATTCTGTTCTCATTGACAGTACACATGAAATGTGCTTCGTAATAACATCATGTAAACTATAAACCCACCATGTCTTTTTTGATGGGAATCACATGAAATAGAATTTATCAGAATTCCTATATTTAAAGTGCACAAACCTGTACTGGGTCTACAAACTAAGTTTGTTTTATGCTTCCTGTCAATTAAAAAAAAGGTTAATACTGTAGGAAAGATTGAATTATCTGTTCCATTTATATAAAATATGATCATAAAATTATTGTGTGAAAGGATGACTAAAGAGTAAGTAGACAAAATTGTAGGCAAAAAGTATTATAGGCCGGATGCAGTGGTTCATGCCTGTAATCCCAGCACTTTGGGAGGCTGAGGCGGCTGGATCACGAGGTCAAGAGATCGAGACCATCCTGGCCAACATGGTGAAACCCCATCTCTACTAAAAATACAAAAAAAAAAATTAGCTGGCCATGGCGGCGTGTGCATGTAATCCCAGCTACTTGGGAGGCTGAGGCAGGAGAATCGCTTGAACCCAGGAGGTGGATGTTTCAGTGAGCTGAGATCGCGTCACTGCATTCCAGCCTGGCAACAGAGCAAGACTTTGTCTCAAAAAAAAAAAAAAAAGTATTATAGAGGTATGTCTAGCAATTAATGTTCGCTACTATGCCGTTTTAAAACATTTGTATTTTTTGTGATTATTTGTTCTTTCTAATTAAATATTTGCTTTTATATGTATTTTTAAATTTATTGTTTTGTATCTTTTTTCTTAAAGAGAACCATTCCCCACATTGTCACCTAAATCTATACCCAGCTGCATTTAAACTGTAAGGCAACTGAGCTCTGTGTGTGGCTAACTGGAAATTGTCCATGACTGGAATGGGCGGGCAGCACTGTTTCAGATTTCATTCTGCATTCTGGGCCAGAGGGAACTGTGGAGGGGACAAACCTTGGATTCATGTAGTACGTCCACATGCTCAAAGTCACTCCACATCATCCATGGAAACATGAGAACTCTGGAGAAAGCGTAGCTCAAGGCAGATTGTTTAGCCTGCCACTGGAAACAGCCACTGAGGCACAGGATTGAAAACATGCTCCCGAGAGAGCTCCATGTCACTAGATAGAGATCTTGCTCAGTTAAGTATAAGGGCTCCAAATGGAAATGGTGATGAAGAGATTTTTAATTGATAAGAAGAGAAAGACACTTGGAGACTGGGGCCTCCACCTTTATAAATTTTTAAACTTGTTGGAAGGCAGAATGACTCTGTTGCCTCTGTCTGAGATACATCTATGACTGTCTCTCCCTCTGTCCACTTCATCCCCCAGATTTGTTCAGCACGTGCCCAAATTAACCTCTTTTTTCATATACTATACATATATATATATATATATATACACACACACACATATATATTTATACTTTATTATACTTTAAGTTCTGGGGTACATGGGCAGAATATGCAGGTTTGTTACATAGGTATACACATGCCATGGTGGTTTGCTGCATCCATCACCCTATCATCTACATTAGGTATTTCTCCTAATGCTATCCCTCCCTATCCCCCACCCCCTGCTAGCCCTCCCCTAGGCTTCCTCCACCGGACAGGCCCAGGTGTGTGATGTTCCCCTCCCTGTGTCCATGTGTTCTCATTGTTCAACTTCCACTTATGAGTGAGAACATGTGGTGTTTGGTTTTCTGTTCTTGCATCAGTTTGCTAGAATGATGTTTTCCAGCTTTATCCATGTCTCTGCAAAGGACATGAACTCATCCTTTTTATGTCTGCATAGTATTCCTTGGTGTATATGTGCCACATTTTTTAAATCTAGTCTATCACTGATGGTCATTTGGGTTGGTTCCAAGCCTTTGCTATTGTGAACTGTGCTGCAATAAACATCGGTGTGCATGTGTCTTTATAATAGAATGATTTATAATCCTTTGGGTATATACCCAGTAATGGGATTTCTGGGTCAAATTGTATTTCTAGTTCTAGATCCTTAAGGGATCGCCACACTGTCTTCCACAATGGTTGAACTAATTTACACTCCCACCAACAGTGTAAAAGCATTCCTATTTCTCCACATCCTCTCCAGCATCTGTTGTTTAATGATTGCCATTCTAACTGGTGTGAGATGGTATCTCAATGTGGTTTTGATTTGCATTTCTCTAACGACCAGTGATGATCAGCTTTTTTCATATGTTTATTGGCTGCATAAATGTCTTCTTTTGAGAAGTGTCTGTTCATATCCTTCGCCTAGTTTTTGATGGGGTTGTTTTTTTTTCTTGTAAGTCTGTTTTAGTTCTTTGTAGATTCTGGATGTTAGCCCTTTGTCAGATGAGTAGATTGCAAAAATTTTTTCCCATTCTGTTGGTCGCTCGGTTCACTCTAATGATAATTTCTTTTGCCATGCAGAAGCTCTTAAGTTTAATTAGGTCACATTGTCTATTTTGGCTTTTGTTGCCATTGCTTTTGGTATTTTAATCATGAAGTCCTGCCCATGCCTATGTCCTGAATAGTATTGCCTAGGTTTTCTTCTAGAGTTTTTATGGTGTTAGGTCTTATGTTTAAATCTTTAATCCATCTGGAGCAAATTAGCCTCTTAAGAAAATATTTCTCCCAAATGAGTTTACCTGCACAGGGTATAGATTTGAATTGTCTGCACGGACTGACTGACAGCCACCCTGAGAATGTTGAAATGTAGATTCTCTCCTCTCAGGTCCTAAGCCTATGCTAGAGTTTTTGGGTTCTAGAAATATGTCTTTATTTGGCAATTGCTCCAGGAACAGGAAATGATTTCCTTCCTAATTTTGGTAGGTAGGTAAGAGGCTAGTGCTGCAATAACCTTCTGGTTTCTGCTAACACTTTTAACTCTTTAAAAGAGTGAGGCTTATCAGAAAATGTGAAATGAACAAATACAACTTCAGAAATAGACTGTAGCTGCGGCTGCTGGAGGCTGCGGGGAACTCCTCTGCCGAGGCTGTGCAGAATCAAAAATAGGAAGAGCTTTGATTTTTTTTGTACAAGTACAGACGATTTTGATTTTCTAACTTTGACTCTTCGGATTTTGGTATCTTTGGGCTTTACCTTGCAAGAGGATTTAATCTCTGAACCTCAATTTCCCCCTAGACATTAGTTTAGAGCCCAGATACGATGTTTTTGGTTTTTGTTTTTTAGTTGTTGTTGTTTCATTTTTAACTGGGCCCCTCCAGCCCCAACAGGGGAGAGAGTCCAGGAATGGGGAGTCAAATTGAAGTCGCTTCACATGAAACTCAAGGGGTAAGGCATGCGTGTTTCCATCTAATACTCTGCTAGGGCTGGTGTTTCTGGCATGTGTATGCTTCATTGAGCCTGGGCTCTATTATTTAGTGTCAAGGTCTCCACATCACTTGTGGGCAGCATTTTAAGTCCTGAACACAGTGGCTGACTTCACATCCCCTTGTTATGGAATTGCTTAGGTTCATGCAGTCTGCTTCTTGAGGTTGATTACTCAGTATTTCTCACACTTACTCCACCTGTGGTATCTGTTGCAGCACATTTCTGACTGCCGTTGATGCTTCTGAATCTGGTTTCCTCAAGTCTGAGGGAGCAACAGTACCTCTGCCACATGCTCTTTAAGACACTACTTTTCCACAGGTCTTAAATATCCTAAGATTTGCATGGTGGCATGTGTCTTCAGTGCTTTAGTTTGCTCTGCTGTGCCCCTATTCCTTTTAGGAAGGCTCAGCTATGTTTCTAACAGTGTAACTTGCTCCTTAAACAGATCTCTTTCTTTCTCTGCTACATTCACTGTTTGCCAAAACTGAGTGCCTGCCTGCCTCCCCTCCCTCCCTCCCTCCCTCCCTCCTTCCCTCCTTCCCTCCTTCCCTCCTTCCCTCCTTCCCTCCTTCCCTCCTTCCTTCCTTCCTTCCTTCCTTCCTTCCTTTTACTTTCTCTTTGCTTTCTAGCCTTGGCTTTGTTCCTCCTTGGGCTTCCTAAAACATATCCTGTGCAAACAAAATTTTGTTTAGTTGGATGACCCTAATGGGAGATAACTTTCCGTTAGACCAACATCTAAGCCAGACTTGTATTTGCTCTTATTGTCCAGCCCGGCTTACTTTAATATATGTCATCTTGGCTGTGCCTTTTCTAGAGCCCGTCTCAACACATTTCTTTTGTCTGTTTCCTCAAGGTGCAGGCATCTCCAATATCTGCAATTACAATAACTGTATCGCTTTTGAACTCATCTAAAAACTCTTGGTATTTTATCCAGATTTTTATAGCCTTCTCCTCCCTTAAATCTGTCCAAATTTCTATAATCGTTTGTCATGTTTGCCCTAGTCTTTAAGAGGGTGGCTCTAATGAACTAGCCAGCAAGATGGGGTTACAAAGTCTATGTGTGACTGCTGGGGGCTCTGTGTATGTGTGTGTGTGTGCGTGTGTGTGTTTAAGGTGTGAACAATTCCCAAAGAAAGATTATTGTGAAGATGGCAGAGGCTGCTAGAAGGTGTCTGTTTGGAGAGTAATTTTGTCCATTGACCTATTAAAGGCTCTGAGAGGTACTGCTGTAAAGAAACCTGGTTGAGAAGGGAAGAATAAATGAGAAGATGTCATAGGAAAATATTCAGAAAAATCCAGAATGTGGGACAACTGGCTTGGTCTCATTAAAAACACAATACTCTTTTCAAAAGGTCAGGAAGACTGTTTTAAAATTAAAGGGACTAAACAGACAACAATCAAATGCAGTGTGTGAACTCTAATTAGATTTTGGTTCAAAAAGAAAAAAAATCTATACAAGTTATAATGAAAACAAAAGAGAAAATTTGAACATGGACTAGGTATTAGATGGTATTAGGGAAAATTATTGTTAATTTTCTTAAGTGTTATGCTTCTGTGGTTATGTAAGAATATTTTAGGAGATGCATGCCCAAGTATTTGGAGGCAAAGTGCAATGTTATCATGAGTCTGCAACTGATTTTCAAGTCATTTACCACCAACAACAACTATATATGTAGAAGATGGCAAAATGTTAACAACTGCTGAATTTTAGTGGTTAACATGTGGGTGTTCTTTTGTGTTACTTTAGCTTTTCTGTAACGTTATAATAAGAAGTTAAAGAAAAAGAAGCCTATTTAACCTAGTGTTCCAAACATTTGAAGATGAAACTCTTTTTTTCCCTTGTAATAACATCAATACTGAAGCATCTTCTGCTTCTTAGACTACACTCTGGGACTAGGGCAAGCTCTTAGTAGCTATATTTAAAAATATACAATAATGATAAATGCTAAGTGAAAAATAAAAATCTTCTTGAAAATTCAAAATGCACTTTAAAAACACATCTCAATAACTCAGAAAGAGTAGGTCTAATGCTCTTAACATAGTGGTGTGACTTCATTGACCAGACAGATGAAGGTCAAAGCTTGCACAATGATTCCTTAACATCTAGTAGGCATTACCCAGAATGTTTCTCTTAGTATAACCTCAAGGATGATGATCCCGGTTAATGATTTAATCATCTGTATACTTCTGTGCTTAAAGAACTACATGAAATAATAGATCACTTAGAGCACATTCAGGAAGAGGTGTGAAGAAAAATTTGCAGGCATAATTGATGCAAAGTATGCAGAATAAGGTTAATAAAATTATTATTTATCGTCTTAATCTGGATCCATAGTATTTATAAATGTGTATCATTTTATTTCCTTCAGTGGAGATTTGGGGATGTATAGTTGACTTTGATGTCATTTACTTTCTCTTTTTTCTGGTAAAAGTTTTTTTAGGGAATTCCTCTTGGGCAACACTTCTTCCACGTGGTCCAGGTGAACCACATATACATCGTTACCCCCACACTTTTATATAAAAAGAATGTGCACATAACCCACATCTGACCATGCACCCAATTTGATGCAGTCAATTCTAGATTTTTGGCTGAAATTATGTGAAACAAGGCATTCCCTTTCTATTGGCTTCATGAACCTGGTCGTATGTGCTGTTGGAAGCCCCTTAGTCACTAGGGAGGTAGGCTGTCTAAGAGTGAAGCCAAGCCCGAGCAAAGGAGACCTGAGAGATAGGGAACAATGGATTCCTGATGACATATTTTCTGCTACTGGATCCAGCTCTGCCTGAAGCTATTTTATGTTCTTGGACATTTAGACTTCAAGAACCTATAAATCTCCTTTTGGTTGAAGTCAGGTTGACTGGACTTTTGTTCGTGACAACTAAGCAAGTCCTGAATTATATTAGGAAGAGAGAAATTTCTTTTATTTTCCCCTTAGAGAGTCACAAAACTTGGGCCAAATGTGGTGGCTCATGCCTGTAATCCCAGAACTTTGGGAGGCTGAGGTGGTAGAATCATTTGAACCCAGTAGTTCAAGTCCAGCTTGTACAACATAGCAAGACTCTGTCTCTGTAAAAAATTGGAAAATTAACCAGACATGATGGTGCATGAGTGGGTGACAGGCCAGGTACGGTGGCTCATGCCTGTAATCCCAGCAGCTTTGGAAGCTGACGCAGGGAGATCCTTAGACTAGCCTGGGCAACATGCAAAACTCCATCTCTATTTCTTGATTTTTTAAAAAGTCACTGAATTTGAAATTTCCAATTTCAAAACAAAATTTGAATATATCAATGTCAGTAATTTTTGTGACTTAAAAAAAAGCACTTGTTCTTCAAATAGCCAAATAACAGTAATGGTAATAGTAAAAACATTCAACAGAGCATTTTCCTCATCACTTTGATGAAATCATAGAATTAAGAACTGTAATTAATATGACCACTGTTCTTTCATTATTACTGTAACTGCCTGTGTAATCTTCATGAAATTTTGCAGCTGTTTATCGGATAAAGTATCCTGCTTTTTGTACCTTACAATATAAAATTTAGCTATAATCTATGTTTCCTCAGCCCTGTAAGTCTGGCTGCAAAAACTTATTTTATTAAAGCATCTGGTTAGCCATTCCAGCCCAAATTCACCACTCAGGGAATACTAGCTTTTCTTTAAATTCCTCCAAAGATAGCTTGATAAACGCAGGTAGTGTCACCTGTGTGATGGCTTGTGTGTCTCTAATACTGTTGTCTTCGGGTTCTGTAGATATTTTACTAAAACATTCAAGGGAGATACCATGGTGGATCTGGATGGGCACAATTTGACCAACAGACACAGAACTGATTAAGATTCACTTATTCCTCTAACCTTGGGTCTTTGTCTTATTTGTCTCTATTTTCTCTTCCCTTAGGATGAAATCTTCACCTGAAGGTCCCTTATGCAAATAAGCCCTGGAAGAGTGCCCCTTGGCAGTCCTTCAGTCCTGTCTACCATATTTGAAATCTTCAGTAAAAACTGCTTACAGTCTCAAGGTGAGAAGAGATGGTCAGGAATTACTTTTTAAATAAGCATTTTAATTCTAAGGGCTGATGTGTTAGCGTTAACCTATGACAGCAAATTATTTGACACTCCTTCTATAAGAAGGTAGGGTGTATGTTCCCTACCTTTGAGTCTGGGCTGATTTGTAATTACTTCAACAGAAGTAATTACAGAAGGAACAGAAGAGGTAATGCCAGGTGACTTCTAAGTCAAGGTGATATGAAGCCAGGCGGCTTCTAACTTGTTCCCTAGGATACTTGCTCTTGGGAACTTAAAATTTCGACTCCTCCAAGGCCACCATGCAGTGAGAAAACCAAAGCCACATGGACATCCACATGGAGGTGTTTTGGTGGATAGTTCCTGATAAGCCCAGCATTTGAACAGCCCAGCCCACACACCAGACATATGAGCAAAGAAGCTCCTAGGTGATTCCAGCCACAACCATTTCAGTCTTCCCTGCCAAGAGTCCATGTATCATGGCACAAAAACAAGCCAGTCTGCTGTACTCTGTCTGAATTCCTCCACAGAATCCATGGACATAATAAAATGGTGGTTATTTTATACCACAAAGTTTGGGATACTGTGCTACACAACAACAGACAGCTGGAATAGGTTGATCCTGAATAAAATCAGGGTTCATTAGCAGGGCAAGAGAGTAATGGCTGTTAACATGGGCAATACAGAGCCTGCCACATTTCTGGTGCCTGCCCCTGAACTGATATCTGTACACATGAGGTTTCTTTAACATTCCCAGCTTTTGGATGAGAAAAATAAAAGGTGTCTCCTGAGGTTAAATAACTTCCTTTGGGGCAAATATAAGACATATCCCACAACCAACCTCACCTCTGAGGAGTTTCACATTGTAGACTAGGGTCCACCTGAATTCACACCAACCTGCCCTGGAAACACACAGGGCCCCTGTGAATAAAACACTGAGGAACAAAACCATACACTTATTGAATTTAACACCTTAGAATATTATTTGAGATGAAGGCTAATCTAAGGCCTGGCATGGTGGCTCATGCCTGTAATCCTAGCACTTTGGGAGGTTGAGGAGGGAGGATTGCTTGAGCCCAGGGGCTGAGACCAGCCTAGACAACATGGCAAAACTCCCTCTACAAAAAAATACAAAAATTAGCTGGGCATGGTGGCATATGACTATAGTTCCAGCTACTTGGGAGGCTAAGGCAGGAGAATCACCTGAGCCTGGGAAGTTGGGGCTGCAGTGAGCTGAGACTGTACTCCACCCTAAGCGACACTGTCTCAAAAAAAAAAAAAAAAAAGAAAAAGAAAAGAAAGAAAGACAGGTAAATCTGTTGTAACAAAGAGACCCACAAAAGTCAGTGGCTTAAAGAAGATATAAGAGCATTTCTGTCTCATGTAATCTTCTTGCCAGTTCAGGCTTACAAAACTTACAATCTTTCTCCACCTTACAAAATCCTGGAGTAATCCAGAATCCTTTCATGCTGTTACTCTGCTAGGTCCCAGTGTTTCGCAGTGGCAAATCTGTATGGATCTGCAGCAACTCAATTCTTGCCTCCTTAGAGGAAAGAATGCTGCCAAGGGGCATAAGGCAGAGTGAGAGGCTGAGAGAAATTTAATTTTAGAGCAGGAATGAAAAGTTTATTAAAAAGTTTCCGAGCAGGAACAAAAGGAAGTAAAGGACGCTTGGAAAAGGGCTGAGTGGGCAATTTGAGAGATCCAAATGTGTTCAACAGTTGACTTGGGGGTTTCTATACATCGTCATGGTTCTGAGGTTTGCATTTCTTCTCCCTTGATTTTTTCCTTGGGGCAGGCTGTCAGCATGTGCATTGTGTTTACTGAAGTTGTGCGCATGCTCATTTGAGGCATTTTTCCCTTGCCAGTCAAGTGTTCCTAGAGGAAGGTCATATAACAGTTCAACTCCCCATTTTGTCTTAGTGCATGTGCTTGAGGCTGCTTGCCCAGTTCCTGAGAACTTTTTCAGGAAGTTGCTGATCACCAGTTTCAGGTGTTTTCTATTTACTAGGAGATGGACTTTCCCTGGTGGTGGGTGTTTCCAATTGTTATTTTAGAGAGACAGTTTAACATCTACCTATCATCTGATGGTCACCTGACATTCCTGGCAGGAGGCCTCTCCTGCCCTGTTCTTGTCTGCCTGGCTACTGCTCTAGCACTAGCATGCTGTCCTCAGCCGCATGGTTGAACCTGAGTTGCTGCCACATTGTGTGACTATCACAGCATGTGTTCTGGCCAACAGGAAAGGGAAAGAGAACATGGAGGAGCCCAAGCCTGGAAGACACACAGGTCACTTTTGCTCATATCCCATTTCTGAGAACTGAGCCACGAAGCTATAGCTAAGTAAAAAGTATGCTGGGAAATGTAGTCTCTAGGCCAAGTAGTGCATAAGAAAGGGATAATGGATTTTGGTGGGCAGCTGACATTCTTCTCCATTCCCAGCAAATGAATCATTTACTTGGATTGTTTGGGGGTTGAAATGATAAAAATTCTTAACATAATTGTATGCTGTTTTTCTAAAATGCATTTTGCTCTTCAGGTAGCCATGTTTTATCCAATACTCTCCCACTGTGTGTCCTGGCTGAGACTTTAACAGACTTACAGGGTTGTAAAGCAAGATCTATATCTTAAGCTACAATTGACTTCTTGGCTATTATCTTTTCAGAGAAGGGTGGAGGACCACATGACACAGGCTGAGAAAGTTATCTTTAGCCCCATTTGTTTATCCGTATCCTTATCTGTAAACTGGAGATGATTATGATACATGCCTTTCGGGTTGTTACGAAGATTAAGTTAGTTAATGGTTGTAAATGCCAAGCTTATACCAGCTTCATAGAAATCATTTAACAAATTTAAGCTATTAGGATTATGTTAGAAGATATTTACAGTTTTAAAGTTTATTTGGGCAGACAGTGATTCATGAGTCAGGCAGTTCCAAACTGGCAGTGGCTCACGGCTCTTCTGAAGGAGTTTAAGGGGAATCACTTTATAGGGTGAATGCAGAAGCAGAGCAAAGAAATCACTATTATTACTTTTTATTATACTTTAAGTTCTGGGGTACATGTGCAGAATGTGCGGGTTTGTTATGTAGGTGTACATGTGTCATGGTGGTTTGCTGCATCCATCACCTGTTCATCTACATTAGGTATTTCTCCTTATGCTATCCCTACCCTAGCCCCCATCCCTGCTATCCCTCCCGTAACCCCCCACCCCCGACAGGCTTTGGTGTATGATGTTCCCCTCCTTGGTCCATGTGTTCTCGTTGTTCAACAGCCACTTATGAGTGAGAACATTTGGTGTTTGGTTTTCTGATCTTGTGTTAGTTTGCTGAGAATGATGATTTCCAGCTTCATCCATGTCCCTGCAAAGGACATGAACTCATCCTTTTTATGGCTGCATAGTATTCCATGGTGTATATGTGCCACATTTTCTTATCCAGTCTATCACTGATGGACATTTGAGTTGGTTCCAAGTCTTTGCTATTGTGAACAGTGCCACAATAAGCATACATGTACATGTGTGTTTGTAATAGAACGATTAATAATCCTTTGGGTATATACCCAGTAATGGGATTGCTGGGTCAAATGGTATTTATATTTCTAGATCCTTAAGGAATCACCACACTGTCTTCCACAATGGTTGAACTAATTTACACTCCCACCAACAGTGTAAAAGCAATCCTATTTCTCCACATTCTCTCTAGCATCTGTTGTCTCCCGATTTTTTAATGATCACCATTCTAACTGGTATGAGATGGTATCTCAATGTGGTTTTGATTTGCATTTCTCTAATGACCAGTGATGATCAGCTTTTTTTCATATGTTTGTTGGCTGCATAAATGTCTTCTTTTGAGAAGTGTCTGTTCATATCCTTTGCCCACTTTTTGATGGAGTTGTCTTTTTCTTGTAAATTTGTTTAAGATCTTTGTAAGTTCTGCATATTAGCCCTTTGTCAAATTGGTAGATTGCAAAAAATTTTTTCCCATTCTGTTGGTTGCTAGTTCACTCTAATGGTAGTTTCTTTTGTTGTGCAGAAGCTCTTTAGTTTAATTAGATCCCATTTGTCTATTTTGGCTTTTGTTGCCAGTGCTTTTGGTGTTTTAGTATAAAAGTCCTTGCACATGCCTATGTCCTGAATGGTATTGGCTAGGTTTTCTTCTAGGGTTTTTATGGTGTTAGGTCTTATGTTTAAATCTTTAATCCATCTGGAGTTAATTTTTGTATAAGGTGTAAGGAAGGAATCCAGTTTCAGCTCTCTGCATATGGCTAGCCAGTTTTCCGAATACCATTTATTAAATAGGGGAATCCTTTCCCCATTGCTTGTTTTTGTCAGGTTTGTCAAAGATCAGATGGTTGTAGATGTGTGGCATTCCTTCTGAGGCCTCTGTTCTGTTCCATTGGTCTATCTCTCTGTTTTTGTACCAGTACCATGCTGTTTTGATTACTGTAGCCTTGTTGTATAGTTTGAAGTCAGGTAGTGTGATGCCTCCAGCTTTGTTTTTTTTGCTTAGGATTGTCTTGGCTATGCAGGCTCTTTTCTGGTTCCATATGAAATCTAAGGTGTTTTTTCCAATTCTGCGCAGAAAGTCAATGGTAGCTTGATGTGAATAGCATTGAATCTATAAATTACTTTGGGCAGTATGACCATTTTCATGATATTGATTCTTCCTAACCATGAGCATGGAATGTTTTTCCATCTGTTTGTGTCCTCTCTTATTTTTTTGAGTAGTGGTGTACTGTTCTCCTCGAAAAGGTCCTTCACATCCCTTGTTAGTTGTATTCCTAGCTATTTTATTCTCTTTGTAGCAGTTGTGAATGGGAGTTCACTCATGATTTGACTCTGTTTGTCTATTACTGGTGTATAGGAATGCTTGTGATTCTTGCGCATTGATTTTTTTATCCTGAGACTTTGCTGAAGTTGCCTAACAGCTTAAGGAGATTTATGGGCTGAGACGATGGGGTATTCTAAATATACAGTCATGTCATCTGCAAATAGAGACAATTTGACTTTGTCATTTCCTAATTGAATACACTTTGTTTCTTTTTATTGCCTGATTGCCCTGGTCAGAACTTCCAAGACTTTGTTGAATAGGAGTGGTGAGAGAGGGCATCCTTCTCTTGTGCCAGTTTTCAAAGGGAATGCTTCCAGTTTTTGCCCATTCCGTATGATATTGGCTGTGGGTTTGTCATAAATAGCTCTTATTATTTTGAGATACATTCTACCGATACCTAGTTTATTGAGAGTTTTTAGCATAAAGGGCTGTTGAATTTTGTTGAAGGCCTTCTCTGCATCTATTGAGATAATCATGTGGTTTTTGTCTTTGGTTCTGTTTGTGTGATGGATTATGTTTATAGATTTGTGTACTTTGAACCAGCCTTGCGTCCCAGGGATGAAGCTGACTTGATTGTGATGGATAAGCTTTTTGATGTGCTGTTAGATTCAGTTTGCCAGTATTTTATTGAGGATTTTCACATTGAAATTTTCTTTTTTAGTTTTGTCTCTCCTAGGTTTTGTTATCAGGATGATGTTGGTGTCATAAAATGAGTTAGAGAGGATCCCCTCTTTTTATGTTGCTTGGAATAGTTTCAGAAGAAATGGTGCCAGCTCCTCTTTGTACCTCTGGTAGAATTTGGCTGTGAACCCATCTGGTCCTGGACTTTTTTTGGTTGGTAGGCTATTAATTGCTGCCTCAATTTCAGACCTTGTTATTGGTCTATTCAGGTATGCAAATTCTTCCTGGTTTAGACTTGGGAGGGTGCAAAGTGTCCAGGAATTTATCCATTTCTTCTAGATTTACTGGTTTATGTGCATAGAGGTGTTTGTAGTATTCTCTGATAGTAGTTCATATTTCTGTGGGATTGGTGGTGATGTCACCTTTATCATTTTTTATTGCATCTATTTGATTCTTCTCTCTTTTATTCTTTATTAGTCTGGCTAGAGGTCTATCTGTTTTGTTGAAACCAGCTGGTTTTCAAAAACCAGCTCCTGGATTCATTGGTTTTTTTGAAGTGTTTCTTGTGTCTGTATCTCCTTCAGCTCTGCTCTGATCTTAGTTATTTCTTGTATTCTGCTAGCTTTTGAATTTGTTTGATCTTGCTCCTCTCGTTCTTTTAATCATGATATTAGGGTGTCAATTTTAAATTAGGCAGAGGAACTTGCCTTATCTCAGATGAGACTTTTGACTTTTAAGTTAATGCTTGAATGAGTTAAGACTTTAGGGGACTGTTGTGAAGGCATGATTGTATTTTGCAATGTGAGAAAGACATAAGATTTGGAGGGGGACAGGGGTGGAATGATACGGTTTGTATCTGTGTTCCCACCAAATCTCATGTTGAGTTGTATTTCCCAATGTTAGAGTTGAGGCCTGGCGGGAGGGTATTGGATCATGCGGGCAGAGTTCTCATGAATGATTTAGTACCATCCCCCCGTTGGTACTGTGTAGTGAATGAGTTCTCATGAAATCTGGTTGTTTAAAAGTGTGCAGTGCCTCCTCCACTCTCTCTCTTGCTCGTGCTCCAGTCATGTAAGATGTAACTGCCTCTCCTTTGCCTTATTCAATGATTGTAAGTTTCCTGAGGTTTCCCCAGAAGAAGAAGCCACTGTGCTCTCTGTACAACCTGCAGAACTGTGAGGCAATTAAACCTCTTTTCTTTATAAATACAAAGCCACAAGTATTTCTTTATAGCATTTGAGAATGAACTAATACACTACCCTATCACATTTTGTTATTGTCACTTTCCAATCTGCCTATGGAAAAGGGCAGCATAATAATAATAGTTGATCCTAAGTTTTCATTCAACAGCTGCTTTGCAAATAATGTTCTGTAACATTAATAATTGTAGGTTGAAGCCAGGCACAGTGGTTCATGCTTGTAATCCCAGGTACTCAGGAGACTGAGGTTGAAGCATTGCTTGAGCCCAGGAGTTCAAGGCAGAAGTGTGCTATGATTGCCCCACCATACTCCAGCCTACGTGACATCTCTAAAAATAATAATAATAATAATTGTAGATTGAGGTTTCTCAACAAAGTGCTACCATAAAAATAATGGTTCTTCGTGGAATACATAGTTTTTAAAATGTGAGAGTTATAACTCTGCTTTTCTCTGATTTGCCTCATTGTGCCCAATACAATGTCCAGTGCAGTGCCTCAGTACATACTGGTTGATGGACTAAATAAAAGTATACTTGGAATGTTCCTATTTTTCTGATGAAAAACATAAGCCATTATGCAATAGGCTAAAATGGGACTCTCTTTTTCTTGCCAAGCTTCTACTTCGGTTAGAGATTGCTTGGTGCTACAAATAACAAAAAAAATTCAACTCAGCTGCTTTAAGCAATAAGAACTTGTATTGGCTTCTTTCCTCAGAAATCCAATATCCAGGCTTCAGTGGTGTTTGGTCTGTCAACACAGTGAGGTCATTAAGGACCTAAGTTCTTTTCATCGCTCTACTCTGCCATATCCACAATGCTGACTTCATTTTGTGGCTGTCTTCCCCTCTTGGTGAGAAGTAGCTGCCAGCAGCCATTAGGGTTACATGCTCCCTCATTTACCTTTAATGTGGAGAGCCATTGAACATGCCAACTTCTATGGCTCTCCTAGAAGAGATAAGAGGATCCTTCCTAGATTCCCTGAAAATCCTCCCTTACTTTCATTGGCCTTCGTTGCATCCCATGACCATTCCTGAGCAACATATGGTGGTGAGAGGGATGAAATACTCCAGTGGCATAGACTAATCAAGTCACAGTCTTGGAGTTGGAGAGTACTGGGGTTTTCTCAAAGTGCTCACTGTTTACAGAAGGTATAGACATTCTGAGAAGAATCTGAGAACCGTCAGAAAAGGAGAAATAAATGCTAGGAAGGCAATGAACAATGCCTGCTATTCCTTCTGTGAAGCCCAACTCCCTACTTTTAAATACCACCATTGCTGCATTAATCTTCCATGACAATTCTCTAAGATCTATTGCTTTTCTTCATGTAATATTATTCAACTGGACTTTTATCCCTCATAGCCCAGTGTTAGAAAGTAGCCATAGCTATCACGTAGTGAGGGAATCTGAAGAAACAAACCAAGATTCCCCCACCTTAACCCAATCAAGTATTTTACATACATTATCCTGTGAAGGACAAAAAATTAACTTTTATTTTCTTGATGAGAAAACCAAGACTCAAAAATATTCAGCAAACCACCTAAAGTCACACAGCTACTAACTGTAGAGATGAAAGTCAAGTTCAGGTTTGTAGACTCTGAATATTCTACTCTTTTCACTGTATTATATTGCCTTCCAACTCAGCAAAATATCTTTTTAATTTAACAAGGCCATTCGTTTTTAATATAATATTTTCCCTTTGAGCAAGTCAGAACATTTTTAGGAATAGAAGGGAAACTCCTCAAATTGCCTAACATCGTTTGTGTTTCTTAGGATATCCCTTAGAAAAAAATGCCTTAAATCTGTCTTCCACAAATGAGCCAGGCGATTCTATTTTTTGCATATTGTTTATAGCTAATCACTAGTGTGGTTTATGTAAACTCCTGGATGTTTTCTGCATTCTTTCCATTTAAAATTACATCATATTTACTTATTTTGGCTGTATGTTACTGAGTTTTTTCAAAGATACACAATTCTTTGCATTTAGTCTTTAAAGTTCAAGAAAATCAGGACCACCACTTTGCTCAACTCTGCTGGTGATGTTCACATCTTATTTATAAGGAAAGTGCTCCCTGAAGTCCTGTGAACAGCAGTTTGGTTAAAATCTAACTCCAAAAAATATACAGAATAGAGGAATAATTTATTTTATAGGGCGACTTTGATTTCTTCCAAACTGCAAGTATGTAGATCTGATTTCTCTTCTAGTCATTTCCTATTTGTGTGATAACCCAGAAAAGAAGGCAGTTTCAGGGTCAACCTGTGTATTTGCCTTTGCTGTGTGATGTGAATAGTATGTTCTACCTAGCAAGAGTCTAAATCTGAATAACCTTCAGGGGTCTCCTTGACTAGGACACAGCTGAATCTCTGGGTTACCTATAGAAAAGCAGATTCCTAGGGTCAACATCAGTAGGATGGCCATCCTGAGGGAATGTCTCAAATTTCCTAACCTACAAATGCCTCCAGGGGTGGGAACCAAGTCATCTAGATATATATTCAAGTTTCAGATTTGGTTAAAATTAGAGGAAGTTTCTTACTTATAGAAGAGAAGTATTTCCATATAAATTGGCTTAACTATATCTACAAAATCTAGAAAAACAGTAGTTTAATTGTATTTCAAGTTAAATTCTTGAATTGGTATTCCATATTTCCAACCCAGACGAAGAATTCTCAATATTTCTAGATAGCAATCAGCTGAATACCCCGTTGTATTATAAAAACCAATCTAGATAACACTTTTAAAATAGTTGAAAAGTTTTAGTCTTGCATTTTTAACAAGCATTTCCTCTTCTTTCTTAACTGTAGAGACTCAGTTTTTTCATCCCTCCCTCCATACAATTCATATGCTCAGTTCCATGTTCAAGCCAATCATGGTGGCCCCATTTCTGTTGCAATGATGGACACGCGATACAGTTCTGGCAAATGAGCCATTTAGGAGAGTCTGTTGGGGACTTCTGAGACATGTTTTTCATTTCTATAAAGAGTACAAGAAAGAGAAATCCTTCTTCTTCTGGGCACTGTTACATTTGAATGTGATGCCTGGAATTGCAGCAGCTATTTTGTGACCTCAGGGGGAACTGGCCTGAGTGTCAAGTCCACAACTCAAAACGGCAGATTGGAAAGAAGAAAAGGATCTGAGTCCTTGGATGAGTGAGGCTGCTCCAGAGAAACAGAACCAATAGCATTTGTATGGATATACAAGAGGAGATGTATTGTGGAAATCGGCTCGTGTGACCATGAAGGCCAAAAGGTTCTACCATATGCTGTCTGCAAGCTGGAGAACCAAGAAAGCTGGTGGTAAAATTTAGTCTGAGTCTGAAGGCCTGAGAATGGGGTTGTGGAGTTTGTGTTGCTGGTATAAATCCTGGAGTTTGAAGGCCCAAGAAAAGGAGTGAACTGTCCAGAGGCAAGAGAAGATGGGTGTCCCAGCCCAAGAAGAGAGAGAAAGAGAGGATTCACCTTTCCTCTGTCTTTTTGTTCTATTTGGGTGGGCCCTCAACAGGTTGGATGATGCCTGCCAACTCTGGTGAGGATCCATCTTCTTCACTCAGTCTACCGATTCGAATGTTAATTTCTTCCGGAAACGCCCTCATAGACACACCCAGAAATGATTTTTACCAGCTATTTGAGCATCCCTTAACCCAGTCCAGGTGAGACATAAAATGAACCATCACAGCCCTTGATTACGGAGTTGAGCTACTTACTTAACCAACGCTGGCCAGCCCTACCACTGGACTTCCTGTCGTATGAAATAATAAATTGTAGCCAGCTGAGTCAGCTTTTCTGTTAGGGTAATCTTAACTGCAGAAAGAGAAAACGTGGCTCAGCTGCTTTAAATCTCTTATCTCAGTCGAGAGCATTCGAAGTGGTCCAACATTAGGAATCATATTTTGAAGACTCTCTGATTCTGCCTTGATTTCTGCCGCTAATAATTCTCTCCCACCGTTTCGTTTGTTGATCCTTCATGCCACCATTGAGATGACCTTTGTAAAATTCAAAGTTGCTCATATTAGAACTCTGATTAAATTCTTCAAAGGCTATTTTTTTTTTTTTTTTTTGCTTTCTTGGCTTAGCACACCAACCTGTCTTCACTGGGTCCAGGCTGAATTTCTCCGACCACATATCTCATTAGGTCAGGCCCCAAACACACCCTAAAGCTATTATATTACTCGACTATGCTATGTTCTGTCTCTCCTACGCTTTACAGTGCTATTCCCATTGCCTAGAACACCTTTCCTGACCTGAAGCGTTACCCAAAAATCAGCCTTCAATAGCTTCTTTTGGTGAGTCTTTCCTAATGTCCCTGCATAGTCCCCAAGATTGTCAGATTCTCTTCAGGGCTTCCAGCCCCCTGACTGGAATCCCCTGTTACAATGCAGATGACACTGCACTGTAATTGTCAGATTGTTTCCTACATTTGACTATAACATCTTTGAGGGGAAAATGTGCCTTATTCATCTTAGCATCTCCAATGTCTAGCTTATTAACTGGCATAACATAAGCAGGTAATAAATGCTTATTAATGAATAAATAATGCTATAATCCAGACTTGGGTTCATGAAGACAACTGTATTCTCTCTTTGTCTGATTTATTCCTGGTATGTTGCAGACCATTGCATCCTCAATAGGGTAAGGAGGAGCAAAGAGGGGAAGGAAAACCTTCAACTCTGTAACATCTGTTGTCAAAATTTTGGAGGAAGGTAAACCAAGCTTAGTAAAGATTTTCTTTCATATATCTTTTATCTATTCTATCTCTTTCTGACTCATATGATGAATTATTCAACAAATATATATTGAGAGCCTACTACATGTCAAGCATTGCTTAAGCATTTGGAATATATTAGTGAACAAAATAGCCCTCAGTCAGCATTGGCTCTACAAATAGCTTTAAACAATCATTTGCCCTTTCTGCATCTTAGACCTGTATTTGTACATGAATAAGAAACACTGTGATGGAAAGCTTTAGATCCTCACATAAAAGTCACTGATAAACACATGGATATGTTGTTCATAAGTGCTGCCACTTCTGTCTAGAATCAAGAACAGTTGAGAGGAACAGGTTACCTGTGGGGGGAAACCCCGCAAGTGCCGTGGCAAGGGTTTGAAGCCTCAGCCTGTTCCCATATAAATACTGATTTAGAAAAGAATTAGAAATGTAGGCACATAGTTATTCCTTTATATAATCATAGATAATCTTATAGTTACTCACTTATAATCATAAAGATATATACTCAATATAACCTTTAATTTTACTGATGACTATCGGTTATGAAGCATGGAACTGAGGTGACAACGTGAACAAAATGATCCTAAGGCAAGATGCTCTTAGCCCTCTGTTACGCCCACATAAGGGCTGCTGGAGGGCGCCTCGGCTGTGCGGCAGCGCCAGTGCTGTGAAAGCACCCAATGTTTAGCCTGCTAGGGAAGGAGATGTCCAAAATGGCCAAGACCTCTCCTTCCTAGGGGAAGTTAGGAGAAAACTCCGCTTCTCCAAGCTCTTGTGGCAAGGCCTGATGGCTGTCAGGGAGACCCGCAGACATCTGGGGGCTTAACTGTTTCTATGTGATACTGTGCTTCAGTGGTCACGTTCCATGTCCACTCTCACGCTCTGCTTCTGCACCTGGTTTCTCTTTTTCTCAGAAGATAAGAATTAATGTCTTCGACATTTCTAACAACTATGCAAAGAGTGCTGACGCATTAGGTTTTCTCCTCATCTTGGCTACTTGAAAGTCCTGGGCCCCTATCTCCAAGACACGTGATTTACCTGAGCCTATTACTGACCACCATTACCCTACCTTCCCTGCCCACTGCTTTGTACTCAGTAAAAGTCAGAGTGTGTGGACACTCCGTGCCACTGCAGGACTCCGCATTTTGGTTGGCAGTGGACCCCCGAGCCCAAACTCTCTTTCTCTATCTCTGTGTCTGAGTCTTTTATTTCTACAATTTCTCGTCTCTGCACCAGCAGGGAGGGGCTCACAGAACCCTATAGGGCTGGACCCTATAGTTACTGATCAAACCCCCTCCTTGACCTTGTTCTCAGCAATTCACACCAATAGGCATTGAGTTCATTTTTCTTTAAAAAAAAAAAAAAAAAAAGAGTTTTATATACGCCTGCAGCATTTTGAGATTTTGACTTCCTTCCTAGCTGCAAATCTCCTTGAGGCTCCATCTGGGACGTTGACCCCTACCCATATGTACCACCTTGAAGCTTCCCTTCTCTGGTTTGCTGGGGACTTTGTACCCAGAAGCTCCATCTGAGCATAGCATTACAGCTTTAGAGGCTGCTGGGAGAACAGGCACGATTTCCTACGAAAATCAAGTATATCTGAAAGCTTTTATGTTTTTATGTTTCCTTGCTACAACCTCAGCTTCTGTTGAAGGGGAAACTAGACTGGAAATAAAGGCCACACTGATTTTCTTCTGAGAAAACACATTACCATGTTAAAAAAAAAAAAAAAGAAAAAAGTCCCAATTGCTCTGTGGGAAAGGTTTTTATTTTACAAATACTCTGTGATTCTGAAATGACAGCATGATTACATTTCTGACAGCACTGGTATAATTCTCAGACTCTCCAGGGGAGAGCAACGTGGGGCTTTTCCTCCTGCAAAGAAAAGGCAAATTTGCAGGTGCTGAAGGTACATTTGATTTAAGCACGATTCAAAATAAGTAAGTACAGATGATAACACAGCAAATAACAAAAGTTGGGTAATTTAGCAAAAATAAGTTGTCTTATCCAGAGCACTATAAATGCGTGAAAGAAAACTGCAAAAATAACTGTCTTTGTTTTTACAACTTCCTAGTGGCTCGCTGTCTCCAAATGGAGAGATGTGAGAGGAACTGTAGGGAAGAAGAGAAACTGGAAGAGCGTAGGGAAATGTAAACATGAGAATGGAATAGGAGAGTGGAGGAAGGGGACAACTTTAGTGTCACTCTCACAGACTCTCCTGCCTCTTGTGATCTGGACAGAACCTGGCAGGCTTCGAGTTCCCTGGAGGTTGCGTCTCAGCGACAGTTGACTCATCGTCTCTGACCATCGAGCACCTAGAAGGCGCTTTCGCAGGAGCAGGGCAGGGGTCTGGGGCGCGGAGGGGGTGGGCGCAAGCCGCCATCGTCTAGCAGTTCCCGCCGAGCATGGTGATAATGAGGGTGGGGCCAGCGTTGGCGGCAGAGAGCCTGATGGCCCCTGGGCCCCTCCTCATCCTCCGCACCTCCCTGCAGCGCGCAGCAGAGCGAGCCCAGGCGCCTCCACAGCCGTCGCCGGAGCCGGCCGTCGCCCGCCTGGAAGAAGAGGTAGACGAAGGGATTGAGAGCGCTGTTGACCATCCCGACGACGCGCAGCGCCGCCGACAGGCCCTCTGCCTCCCAGTCTCCCGCGGGCCCGGACGACAACGCGTTCGCCAGCCGGGCGGCAAAGTAGGGCAGCTCGCAGCCCACGAACAGCAGCGCCAGCAGCAGGCTCATCTTCAGGCTCTGCACCTTGGCGAGGGACAGCGCGCTGGGCGCGGGGGCTTGGCCGGGACTCGCTGACCAGGGCGCTGCAGCTGCGGGGGCCTGCGGCCGGCGTCGCCACCAAACGGAGAGTAGGTGGCCGCAAGCGACGCCCAGGACCGCGACAGGCGCTGCGAAGCCCGCGACAGACTCGTAGAGCGCGTAGACCTGCAGGTGCCAGCGTGGCAGGGACGCGAAGATCCCGCGGCAGCGACGCTCCCCCGGCCAGGCGAGGGGGGGCCGGGGGCGCGCCGGGCTGCGGGAACGGCCGCGGCAGCGGCGGCGGCTGGGACGGCAGCAGCGGCGTCAGAGGCGGCAGCGGCGAGGGGGATCCCCCGCGCACCACGAAGGCGGGGGCAGCGCCAGCAGCAGCGCCAACAGCCAGCCCAGGGCGGCGAGGGCGCGCGCCGGCAGTGGCCGCGCGTGCGGTCGATGCATGGCGCGATGGCGCTCGAGGGCGATGAGCACCACGAGGTGGGCCGAGGCGCCCCGCCCAGATGCCTGCAGCAGCTGCAGGAAGCGGCACGCCAGGTCGCCCGTGCCCGCGCGGGGCTCGCCCAGCAGTTTCCAGGCCAGCTGCGACAGCGCCGTGCCCCCGCAGGCGTACAGGTCCGCCAGGGCCAGCTGCACCAGCAGGAAATCCATCTTGCGACGCTTGGGGCCTGCCCAGGGCCCGCCGCCGCCGCACAGGCAGCACAGCACAGTGGCGTTGCCTGCCACCGCCACCACTAGGATGACCCCTAGGAACACCAGGCGGACGTGGCGGCTGGGCGGCCCGGGGGCGGGGGCTCCCTGCCCCGAAGTCAGGTTGAGACCCCAGCCCAGTGGGATGGGCACGGAGAGGTTGGGCGCCGGCGGCGGAATTGAGGGTCTAAAGAGATCCTCCATCCTTGCCCTGGAGGAAGAGGAGGCACCGAAGAGGGCGGGCAGGACGCGGGAAATCAAAGTGGAGGCGAGGCGGCGCGGGGAGCCAAGCTGGGTCTACGAGTTCCCAAAGTTAGTTGAAAAGGCACACGCACAGAGAGGGAGATGGATCAGTCGGCTTTGCGCTTAGTTGTTTTTGTCGATTGTCTTCGTCATTTGTCACTCAAATGTGGGTTGTACACTCGAGGAATACACATGATTCCTATTCTCCACCTTCTCCGCGTCTTCCCTCCCATTCCTGGCGGATCCTCTTCCAATCTCTGCAGCGGCCCCCGACGCTACCCTCGCAGAAGCCACGGGCTTTACTTGTAAAGCACAGCAGGACAGAAGGCTGCTTTGCTTGGCCATTGTATAAGGCCAGTGTTATCCCAGTGCCCACACGAGAGAGGACCTCTTGACTGAGATTGTACCACACTCCACCACCCCCCCCAATGTGATTGCCAATAGGAAAAAAAAATAGAGAAGACATTAGTTTTGATTTTTAAATAAAGGTTTGAAATGCCATGGATCTGCACGAGCATTAGGAAAACAGGAACACAAGAAACCTAACAGCGTTTTGAGCAAAGAGACCTATTAGCTGAATTTGGATCAAGATGTGTCTTCTCTGTCCGAGAATGAAAGTATTTTAATTAGAGAGTACTGAAGTCAATGATGTTGCTTTTAGGAGTGGCAGTGGTTTGCAGATCGTTCCAAATACTTCTCATTACTAGATGCAGTGGATCACAGCTGCTTTCTTGGTGATGTAAAATTCATTTCATTAGTCTGAAGAGGGCATTAATAGGTTTTATGCAAATGGTAGTGCATTTGTTGCTTTTCCCCTAATATTTTCATCCAGTGAAGGATGTGTCATCACACTCCTCATTCTCTTGATTCTGTTTTCCAGCAGATGGGAAGTTGCTAGGAGGGGGATACGCCTCCAATAAGCCTAGAGAAAAGGTGACTAAGAAAGTGATAAGGCAGCCAATTTTTTTTAAAAAAGAAATCCAAGTCTCAGGAAATGGTTTAGATTAAATGTTGCTGCTTTCATTTTAGCCTTGCCTTCTGACAAACAAATTTTACTTTCCCTGTTGGAAGCATCAATTTGTCTATTTATGCACCCTCCACGTTAATCATGGTGAAAGAATTTCCTGTACTTCCTGGTCTGAGGGCCAGGGAGATATGTGTGTTTCCTGGGGTTCACATTCCCAGTCTAAGGAAACATTTGGAACTTTAAGATTCATGGCACAGGAAGATTTGGTGGGTTCCATGATAGTCCTGCCAGCTGCTGTAGGAATCTCATGTCCCAAGCTGTTGTCCTTTGGCCAGAAACCTTGGTTAATTTCATCATCATCTCTGTGGAGCCTTTCTCTGGTCTGACACATTGTAGTTTTCACTGGGTATGTGTTGGGTTGATGAATTAGTGGATATATGATGCTTTTCAGATAACTTCGAGCATAAATTCTTGCCTTGGCTATAAATCCATCACCTAAGAAAAAATTCCTTTCATACTATGCCAGTATTGTCCAGAGGAGCCCAAGGAAGCTCTGTGGAGACATAGGGATAACTGTTCTTGGTGGGACATAGGAAAATCTAAAATCCTGGTTTGATTTTCATGCTCGCCCTTTAGAATTTTTTGTCCAAAGCCTTTTTCTATGCACACACGTCATCCCAGTTTATAATGCACTTCTTCCAGGGAGCCTTCTCCAAGCAATGCTCATCATTCAATGATTTTCCCAGCCAATATCATCTCAGTGTTTCTCAAGATAGTCTATAATTTGTCTCAAATTTGTTGAAATGCTCTTATATATTAGCATTTCAAAATGACTACAGTGAAATTACTTTCACAGAACTTTAATAAGATCTGATAAAACATTGATTTTCAACTAATTCTTTTTTGTTTCGTTTTGTTTTCTTTTTGAGATAGAGTCTCACTCTGTTGCCCAGGCTGGAGTGAAGTGGCATGATCATAGCTCACTGCAGCCTCAACTTCCTGGGCTCAGGTGATTCTCTCACCTCAGCCTCCTGAGTAGCTGGGACTACAGGCACGTACCACCATACCCAGCTAATTTTTATATTTTTTTGTAGAGGTTGGATTTTACCATGTTGCCTAGGCTAGTTTTAAACTCCTGGTCTCAAGCAATCTTCCCACCTCGGCCTCCCAAAGTGCTGGGATTATAGGCATGAGCCATTGTGCCTGGCCTAAACTAATTCTTATTAAAATTATACGTGCACATAGTTTTGAAAGTCAAATGGCACTAAGAAGGGTGATAACATGAAGAGTTCCCTTGTCCCATACATCTCCATTTCTTTATTTCCTGTTTCTAGTGGGAACAAATTTAGACTTCATTTGCTCTTTCTTCTGACATTTACTTAATTCATGATAGTACATAATATGTGTGTAATGCTATTTATTGATTTAACAGTTTGATATATTATCTGTTAATTTCTTATTACAAAAAGACTTATCTCTCACACTGTTTCCATTTGCCATACCATTAGAACAATACTGTAATTTTGGGTTAGACTTATATTTGGCATTTATCTTATGAAATGAAAATATTCATAGTTGAGTGTTGTACATTGTGAATATATTTTTGTTTTTCTTACAGTTAACAATTGCCTTTTCTTACTTTCCATTGTTGTCATAGCTAATTCTTCCTGTGCTCTCAAATTGTTCCCCCCATACAGTTTCTACAAGGTCAGTTTCATAACATAATATAACAGCTCCAATTTTATTTTCATGGAAACCTCTTTACCAGAGATTTTCGTTTTTCTCTTATTTGGTCTAATTTCTCCCTAGGCCTGCTGCATAACTACCATCTGCGGACCTCTATTTGTTGTCATCGTTGAAACTTTCTGCCTTTCTCTTGGGTTGCAGTTCCTGTTTCTTGGATCTCTGGCCTTTTTCCTTGATTTCTTCCTTTCTGGTAGAACACATCATCTAATATTTCATAAGGTTTAAAGGTTGAACAAAGCCTGAGAACTAAGTGGTGAGAGACCTCGTTGTACTCATTATTTGAGTCATGCAGATTCTGTCAGAACACGTTGACCTCTGGGACAGCGATCATCCTGGAATCTCATGTCGGCATCATCCTAGGGATTCCTTTCACTTATGCTGGCTCTCTTGTTTTCTGATTTAATTTTTTTTCTTTCCTGGTTTATTTTCTTGCTTGGAAAGAAAGCATCTTTCAGTGACTTATTGAGAGAGGGTAACTATTTGAGATCCTACATGTCTGAAAATTTCTTTATTCTACCCTATTGCCAAATAAACTGATTATTTGGCTGGGTTTTGGAATCCTAGTTTTGAAAATCTTTTCCTTCTGAATTTTGAAGGCAGTGCTCCATTCCCTTCTGGCTTCTAAGTGTTTGTGTTGAGAAGACTTAAGCCATCTGATTCATGATTTGCTTAGATGTGATCGTTGTTTTTTTCTTTCTAGAAGCTTATTATTATTCTCTTTTTTCTAACCAATTTTACAAAATGTGTTTTTCTATAGGTTTATTTTTATCCAATGTTTTGGGCATAATAGAAGATAATGAATTGTATTTAATTGTAATACTTATTTAGTGGTCTTTAGCTAAACAGCCTCCCAGCCTTTCTTTTTCTTTTTAGGATGCTGACATTTCAAGAGTCCATGACACATGTTTAGCAGAATGTCCTTAAAATTGTATTTGTTTCCACGTAATTAAATTTGGATTTGACTTTTTTGGCAGGAATATTACATAGGTAATACTGTCATCAGTGTATCATTTCAGGGGTGCATAATGCCACTTTGTCTCAATATAGATGTTATTAAGCTTGACATATATGTTTTGAAAATTCAATAGTTTTTAATTAAGTAGTACATATTAATTACAGAAAAATTAGATAATACATATTCACATACAAAAAACATATGACATACTGCTCAGAGAAAGCTGTCATTAATACTGATATATACTTCAAACTATAATGACTAGATCTATATATTATAGAAATAGATCACACTGCATACAACATTTTATATCCTGCTTTCATTTCACCTAAGACTGTATTTGGATAGCTTCCCATGTCAGTGAAAATATGATATAATTATCTGTTTAATGTTGAATGGATGAATGGATTACAACTATTTAAATAGCTCCCTATTTTTAGACAAAGGTTTTCTCATTTTCACTTTATAAATAATTCTGTGAAGAACATCTCTTCACCTACATCCTAGCACATGCATTCAATTATTTCCTTATGATAAAATTCTGTAATTGGAATTGCTAAGGCAGAGCACACACATTTTAAAAACATTTTAACATGTAGTACTGAGTTATCCTTGACAAGGGACTCAAGCAATGTGTGTGTCTTTTCCCCCATAGTCCCAACAATATGAGCATCATCAGTGTCTGTCACTCTCATAGATGCAAACATTTCATTATTTCTTCATTTTAAAAATCGAGATATAATTTATATACCATAAAATCTAGAATTTTAAAGTATACAACTCAGTGCTTTTTAGTATATTTACAAGTTTGTGCAACCACCACCACTATCTAATTCCAGAACTTTTAAATCATTCCCAAAATAAACCTACACACATTCTTTTCTTCTCCCAGCCGCTGGAAACCACTAGTCTCCTTTGACTCTGTGGATTTGCTTATTCTTGACATTGTATGGAAATGTAACCATATGATGTGGCTTTTGTTTCTGGTTTCTTTGCTTTGAATAATGTTTTTAAATTTCGTCCACATTGTAGCATGTAACAGTATTTCATTATTTATGGTTAAATCATATTTCATTATGTGAATACACCGAATTTTGTTTATTCACTCATCAGCTGATGGATATTTGGGTTTCCGTTTTTGGCTGTTTCCATTTTGATTGTTTTCATGACAGTGAATAATTCTGTTATGAATATTTGTATACAAGTTTTTCTGGGAATACCTGTTTCAATTCTCTAGAGTATATTCCTAGGAGTGAAATTGCTGGGTCATATGTGAATTCTATGTTTAACTTTTTGAGGAACTGCCAAACGGTTTTCTGCAGAGACTGTGCCATTCCCACCATTCCCACCGTGAATGTGTGAGTTTTCTAGTTTCTCCCTTTGTGTAGATGCAGTTTCTCATTTGGGATCATATTCCTTCTGCTTAAAGAATGTCCCTTAACATTTCTTATAGTTCAGAACTGCTGGCAACACATTCTCTTAGTTTTCTTTTTCCTTTTTATTTTTTGTGTGATAAAGTTTTTATTTCACCCACATTTTTGAAAGACACTTTTACTGGGCATATAGCATTCTAGGATGAGTTGTTTGTTTGTTTGTTTGAGACAGAGTCTTGCTCTGTTGCCCAGGCTGGAGTGCAGTGGTGTGATCTTGGCTAACTGCAACCTCTGCCTCCTGGGTTCAAATGATTCTTCTGCCTCAGCCTCCTGAGTAGCTGGGATTACAGGTGAGTGCCACCATGCCTGGGTATTTTATTTTATTTTTTTTGTATTTTTATTTTTTTACATATATTTTTTGAGACAGAGTCTCGCTCTGTCACCAGGCGCCAGGCTGGAGTGCAGTGGTGCGATCTTGGCTCACTGCAACCTCCGCCTCCCGGTTTCAAGCAATTCTCCTGCCTCAGCCTCCTGAGTAGTTGGGACTACAGGTGCACGCCACCACGCCCAGCTAATGTTTGTATTTTTGATAGAGACGGGGTTTTGCCATGTTGGCCAGGCTGGTCTCGAACTCTTGGACTCCGGTGATCTGCCCAGGTATGCCTTCTAAAGTGATGGGCTTACAGGCATGAGCCAACATGCCCAGCCCTTTTTATATATTCTGCTGGGGCTTCTCTAAACATTTAGGTTGGTGATTTGTTGTCTTTTAATAATTTTAAAAAATTCTCAGCAATTATCTTTTCAATTATTTCTTCCGACACTTTATCTCTCTCTATTCTCCTTCTGTGACTGGAATTACATGTATGTTATGCCATTTCATATTGTCCTGCAGCTCTAGGATGCTCTTTCTCCACTTTTTCTTTTTCTTTTTTTTCCCCTCTCTGTTCCAGCTCTCCTCAGAGGGGCTTGTCACTTTTTGAAATTCAGGATTTTATTTTGAAATTTTTCTACTTTAACCTGTATTCAAGCTTACTAATTCTTTCTTCTATGTCTAGTTTGCTGATAAGGCAGTAGAAGGAAATCCTCATCCATAATAGCATGTTTTTCATTTCCAGTGTATCCTCTTTTTTTTTTTTTTTGGAGATGGAGTCTCACTCTGTCACTGAGCTGGAGTGCAGTGGCACAATCTCAGCTCACTGCAGTCTCCACCTCCCAGGTTCAAGAGGTTCCTGCCTCAGCCTCCTGAGTAGCTGAGATTACAAGCGCACACCACCACACCCAGCTAATTTTTATATTTTTAGTAGAGATGGGGTTTCACCATGTTGGCCAAGATGGTCTCAATCTCCTGACCTCGTGATCTGCCTGCCTCAGCCTCCCAAAGTGCTGGGATTACAGGTGTGAGCCACTGTGCACAGCCCAATTTATTCCTTTTCAATCGTTTCCATTTCTGCTGAAATTCTGTATATGTTCATGCATTTTGTCCACATTTTCCACTATATCCTTTAACATATTAATCATAGCATTTTAAAGTTACTTTGACAGTTTCAACCTCTGGGCCATCTCTCAGTCTGGTTCTGTTTACTGCTTTAGCTGTTGAAAATTGAAAATTAGCTTTTTTCCTCTTTTGCCTTGTAAGTTTTACTGAATGCCAGACATTATATATGAAAGAATAAGAGTGACTGATGCAAATAGTGTTTACTTCTGAAAATGGCCATGCCTCTTCACCCATCAGGCTACCAGGGTGAACAATTGAGTAAATCTAATCAGAAGTTGATCTAGGTTTAGGTCTCGTTGTTGCTATAGTTACCATTATTATACTACTGACTTCAAATTCCTCCATACTGACATCTTGCATTTCCTGTGAAGCCTAAGAGGCTAGAAGGCTTTTCTCAGTGTTCCTGCTCCATCCCCAACTTTCAGCTGGCCCTTCACACTTGGCTACCAGACTCGGGGGAGGGGACAGGGATGTTTCTCTCCAGGCTCCTGGCCCTCTCCCAGAAATCCTGTGCTGTTGTCCATGATGGGGGGCAGGGTAGCTTTCTTGGCCTTTCTGTTCCAGCCTTCATCTTACCCAGGCCCTGGGGGCCTGAGGCTCAAGTGTGGGAGTTTCTCCATAATCTTGTCCCTTCCCTCTATGGTAGCCGAGTTCTGTCTTGCAACTTTCAAGAGCAAGTTTCCTGGTACTATACCTTTTGTAAGAAACCTTTGCTTTGTAACAAAGATTCTGGGCATGATTAGGTTTCTTCATCTTCCCCAGCAGTGATAGCTTTTGCTGTAATCTCCCCCCTCCCAGTGACAGCTGACCTTTTGCTGAGGGCTGGGGGTGAGAGGGTTTTCTGATCCTGCCCCAGTGGCAGATGTGTTTTGCTTTGTATGATAAGAAGTCCTGGGTTTTGTGTTTGTCCTCAAGAGGCAGCCACTCTCTGTCTGTACACCCATCCCGCTAAGGGGGCTCCATCAGGTCTTCTCTGCCTCTAATCTTTCTTGTTAAGTACCAGACTGAGTCCATTTAAGAAAGCTGGTTAGTCAGTAGGCAAACCATGAGTGGGGGGGTTCCCACAGTTTCTACTGTTATTTTTACATGCATTTTGCCTATAAGTGTATGTCAAAATATCAGTTGCTTTTTTACCCACTTTTTTGGCTGCTAGTTTTTCCTCCCATGTTCTGTCAAACGTCCCACCTGTCCTTGGAGGTGCTTGCCACCTTTTCCAATTCAGTTCATCTGTTGCCTGGCAATCTCCTTTCTCTGATAGGCTCAAGAAAAGTTTTGATTTTGTAGATTTTCTGGCTTTTTTTCTTTTGGTGGCTGTTGTTAACAAGGGAGCAGTATTCCCTTGCATCTTTGTCTATCCTAAGTAGAAATACAATTCTCAAACCACTATTTAAGGATATCAAAATTTCACTGTAAATACTGCAAAATTTATGCATATATTCTCTAACTTTTAAAGTTGAACAGTTTTTAAAATTCCTTTAATAATAAAAAGTTTAAGGCTGAGAATATTCTTCTGAGTATAGTTTTGGTTGTATCTTAAATTTTTCTAAATGTTCTTATTTTTGTCTATAGCTATGCCATCCTGAATGACTGATCAAAATTTTCTCACTTTTATTACTTTTAAGATAGCATGTAATGATAATTTTTTGACCCAATTATTTAAGACTCAGATTTTTAATGTTAAATTAAAAAAAAAATGGTTAGGCCAGGATCAGTGGCTCATGCTTGTAGTCTGAGCACTTTGGGAGACTGAGACAGAAGGATTTGAGTCCTGGAGTTTGAGAACAGCTTAGGCAACACAGGGAGACCCCATCTCTACAAAAATTTAAAAAAATTAACCAGGCGTGGTAGCGCATACCTACAGTCCTGGCTACTTTGGAAGCTAAGGTGGAAGCATTGCTTGAGCCTGGGAGACTGAAGGCTGCAGTGGGGTGATTGCACCACTGCATTCCAGCCTGAGTGACAGAGTGAGACCCTGTCTCCAAAAAATTTTTTTGGGGGGGTAAAAATTCTACCTAATTATTATTATTATTATTATTGTTGTAAATAATATACACAATTGTAAACAATATATACATGTACACACACAAATGTGTATGGCCAGTGAAGAAGGGGGATAATAGTTCTAACACAGGTCTAGATGGTTTGTTTTCCACATGAGCTGCTTTGACCTAGTTTGTGTTAAGTTGTCTCTTTTTTGCTTCATGGCCCCTCATTACCAAGTTCTTTGTTTGATTCAGTGGTTTATAGTATGTTTTAATAGCCAGTAATATTAATCCACCCTTGATATTATTTTCCCATAGTTTTATGACTTATTTCAGACATTCTTTTGTCCATAAAAACTGTTAAGACCATTTAATCCAATTTTAAAAAATCAAACAAAAATATCTCTTTTCTACAATAAAATCAGGATTGCACAAAATTTATACATTAATTTTGGAGAAGTGATATTTTGAAATTAGATCTTCCCATCCAAGAACATGCCGTCATTGCATATTCATATTTTGTTTATATACTTAATAGAACTTTCTAGTTTTTAAAATCTAGGTTTGTATTCCTCTCATTAAAATTTAAAGTATTTTCCAGCCTGACCAACATGGTGAGACCCTCCTCTCTACAAAAAACTTAAAAATTAGCCAGGCATGGTGATGCACAGCTGTGGTCCCAGCTACTCAGGGGGCTGAGGCAGGAGAATCACTTGAGCCCAGGAGGTTGAGACTTCAGTGAGTAAGCCGTGTTTGCACCACTACACTCCAACTTGAGTGATAAAGTGAGACCCTTTATCAAAAATAAATAAGTACGTAAATAAATATGTGTAGGATAACATTAATGTAATATTTTCTCTAATTTCTGTTTTTACCTAGTGATTCCTCTTATAGATATGTGTTAATTTTTTTTTTTTTTTTTTTTTTTGAGATGGAGTCTCACTTTTGTTGCTCAGGCTGGAGCGCAATTCCATGATCTCAGCTCACTACAACCTCCGCCTCCTGAGTTCAAGCAATTCTCCTGCCTCAGCCTCCCAAGTAGCTGGGATTACAGGCACCTGCCACCATGCCCAGCTAATGTTTTGTATTTTTAGTAGAGACGGGGTGTTTCACAGTGTTGGCCAGGCTGTTTTCAAACTCCTGACCTCAGGTGATCCACCTGCCTGGGCCTCCCAAAGTGTTGGGATTACAGGCGTGAGCCACCGCGACTGCCCATTCATGTTTGTATATGCAACCGTTTAACAAATTTCATCCATTTTAGTAGTTTTTACTAGGATCTCCTGGGTCTAATAAATTGAAAAACCACAACCACAAGCAGTAGAAAGAATACAAAATCCATTAAAACACAAAAACAAAAACAGCTAAGGCTCCTAGTTGATGTGAATGCTTCTTTTCTTTTTTTTTTTTTTTTTTTGAGACAGAGTCTCACTCAGTCACCAGCCGCCAGGCTGGAGTGCAGTGGCGCGACCTTGGCTCACTGCAACCTCCGCTGCCCGGGTTCAAGCATTCTCCTGCCTCAGCCTCCCGAGTAGCTGGGACTACAGGCGCGCGCCACCGCGCCCAGCTAATTTTTTTTTATTTTTAGTAGAGACGGGGTTTCACCATGTTGACCAGGACGGTCTCGATCTCTTACCTCGTGATCCGCCCGCCTCGGCCTCCCAAAGTGCTGGGAACAGGCGTGAGCCACCGCGCCCGGCCAGAATGGTAGTTTTCATAGGAAAAGGTTCCAGACCATTGGTTCCCAGATTTTGCTGCCCATTAGAATCACCTGGGAAGCATTTTTATTTATCTTTTTTTTTGAGACAGAGTCTCGCTCTGTTGCCCAGGCTGGAGTGCAGTGGCGTGATGTCAGCTCACTCTGCCTCCTGGGTCCTGCCCCAGTCTCCTGAGTGGCTGGGATTACAGGCACGTGCCACCAGGCCTGGCTAATTTTTGTATTTTTAGTAGAGACAGGGTTCCTCCATGTTGGCCAGGCTGGTCTCAAACTCGTGACCTCAGGTGATCTTCCTGCCTCAGCCTCCCAAAGTTCTGGGATTACAGACTGGGAAGCTTTTAAAACTCCTGTAACTTAGGGTAGGAGCCGGGCAATAATATTTTTAAAACATCCTCAGGTGATTCCAATTTGCAGCAAAGTTGGAAACTGTTCTAACCTAGCATTGAGAAAACTATAGCCTACAAGTCATAGCCTGCGTTTTTGTAAACAAAATTCTGTGGAATGTAACCATGCTCATTTGTTTACATATTGTCTTGCTGCTTTCACACTTCAACGGCAGAATGAATGTTGTGAAAGAGACCATATGGCTCACAAAGCCTAAAATATTTAGTATCTAGCCTTTTTTTAAATACAAAAAGATAAAATCCCAATGAGGTATAATCTCATTCCAGTTAGAATGGTTTTTATCTAAAGGACAAAAAATAACAAATACTAGAAAGGATGAGGAGAAAGGGGAACTCATACACTGTTGGTGGGAACGTAAATTAGTTCAGCTATTATGGAAAGCAGTATAGTGGTTCCTCAAAAAACTAAAAATAGAACTATCATATGATCCAGCAACTCCATTATTAGGTAAGTATCCAAAGGAAAAGAAATCAGTATATCAAAGGGATACATGCGCCCATGTTTACTGCAGCACTATTCATAATAGCCAAGGTACGGAATCAACCCGTGTCCATCAGCAGAGGAATGGATAAAGCAAATGTGGTATATATATACATGATGGAATACTATTTAGCGATAAAAAGAATGGAATTCTGTCATTTGCAGCAACATAGATGAGCTTGAAGAACGTTATGTTAAGTTAAATGAGCCAGGCACAGAAAAATAAATACTGCATGTTCTCATTCATAGGTAGAAGCTAAAAAAAAGTGTTGATCTCATGGAAGTAGAGAGTAACATAGTGGTTAATAGAGGTGGGACAGGTAAGGGGAGAGAGGAATAGCTGAAGATTGGTTAATGAATACAAAAGTACGGCATGATAGGAGGAATACATTCTAGTGTTCTATAGTACTATGGAGTGACTGTAATTAATAATATATATTTTCAAATAGCTAGAAAAACAGATTTTGAATGTACCCAACACAAATAAATGATCAATGTTTGAGGTAATTGGTATGCTAATTACCCTGATTTGGTGGTGCATGCCTGGTGTGTCTGGCAAGCAACAGGGAGGCATGTGGCTGGAGCACAGTGAATCAGGTAGGAGTATGGGAGGAGAAGCAGTCTTAGAGAGAACATGCTACCAGATTGTTTGAGGCCCATAGGTTATTGTAATGACTCTGGCTTTTACAGAAAAAGATGGGAAACCAGTGGGGACTTCGAGTATCCGTGGGTGTGATCTGTGATATTTTGACAGGATCACTCTGGCTGCTGTTCAGAATAGACTGAAGAAAGCCAAGGACAGACTCGTGGAGACCTCTTAGGAGTCTACTGCAAAATTCCAAGCACAGATCATGGTAGATTAGAACAAGAACTTGGTAGTGGAGGTAGTAAAAATGGAAGCTCAGAGGTTATTCTCATTTCAGCTTCTAATTAGTGTCAGTTCCTCTCAGATTCCTGCATTAGATAATTGTCTTGGTTTTTCAAGTTTTTCTTAATTTTCTGTTTTCGTGATTGTGAGATACCATTCTGAATTAGATATTGTCCTGAATATTCAGTTGTACCTAATTATGATCCTACACTTAATATGCTTAAAACATGGTAGATGCTTGGTAAATTCTTACAATAAATGCATCTTAAAGGGTTTGGGTAGAATGAAATGGATTTATCTTCACAAGCCTGTTTTCAGGACCACATTTCTATTATTATTGCTTTTCTCTCCATTATTAGCATATATATATACAAACTTTAGCTACTTGTGTTCTTTAGGCTTAATTAGGAGAAGGATGGTAGATTTGGATAGTTTAATTTTAACCTTAGTCTAATACTCAGTCTTTCTTTCTAAGAGTTTCACTTCAGAATGTGTGTTCGTGTGGGTGTTTGTGTATGTGTGTGTATATACATATATAATAAAATCAGATATATTCAAAAGTAAAATTATTTCTCAGAAATTCATAATTACAAAAGTAAGCTCATATAAATTCATTGAAGAACAATAAATAAATAAAGGAGATGAACTCATGAAGAAAACGTCAAAGACAGTTTGAAAAAGTATTAAGTTAGGTAAAATTATTTGCAGGTAAAATATTACTTGGAAAATAATATATCACTTGAAAAACTATTACAATAAAGTGGTTCAGCACAAAATAAATATGTAGAAATGGAGTGCACATATAAGCAACAAGATCTTCCCTTAGAGGATATAATGGAAGGAAGATTCACTTAAAATTAAATGAGAAAACAACTGGGAATAAACCCACCACAGGCTACACATTAGAATCATGCCTGGAAGGATTGACAAACAACAGTAACAGCACGGCAGGCCCAGGCTCTCTCAGAAGCTCTAATCAATTGGTGTAGGGTAGGCCTAGGTGGTATTTTTTAAAGTCCCTACTTTTCAAAAATTTTTACGGAGAAATTCATCTATATGAAGAAAACTTAGACTGCTATTGAGGGATATAAAAGAAGACATGAATAAAGGAAAAAACATACTAATTCTTTAGAATGACTATCATAAAAAATTAAATTCTCTCTAAAATAGGCTATACATTTAATGATTTCATTAAAAAGGCCAATGGGACTTTCCATTTTTGTAACTAGACAAACTTATTCTAAATTTGTATGGAAAAATCAAGAATTGCTAGGAAGAACAATTCTGAAAAAAGAAAACTATTGCAAAGGGATTAGTCCTACCAGATACTGTCTACTAGACTAATAAACAATATAGACTGGTCTGGCTGGGTATGGTGGTTCATGCCTGTAATCCCAGCACTTTGTGAGGCTGAGGCAGGCAGGTTTCTTGAGTTCAGGAGTTCAAGACCAGTAGGCAACATGGTGAAATCCTGTCTCTATAAAAATTTTAAAAATTAGCTGGGTTTTGTGGCATGTGCCTGCAGTCCCAGCTACTAGTGAGGCTGAGGTGGGAGGATCATCTGAGCCTGTGAGATTGAGGCGAGCAGTGAGCAGTGATTGTTCCACTGCACTCCAGCCTGGGTGACAGGGCAAGACCCTGTCTCAAAAAAAAAAAAAAAAAAAAGCAAAGTAGAAATGAAAAATAGAATGGCCCAATGGAAAATAAAATGTTCAGAAATGGCATAAGCATAAATGGGACTTTGGTATAGATAAAAATGGCGTTGCAGATCAACGGGGGAAAAGAACGTATCCAACCAAAGGTATTACGTGATGAAGTGACATTTTTACCAACGGGACAAGAGACAGTTTGCTCAATTAAAGGTCAGTGGGAAGGCATTAAAAAAACACCTATAGATTTCTACTATGTTTAATACATTCCAGCTGAGTCAAAGATCTGAAGGTGAAAAATAAAACTCTAAAAGAAGATAAGTGGAGAAGGCTACTGTAAATACGATACAAAATCCCAAAAGCCACAAAGCAAAGATTTTTAAATTTTTTATTAATATTATTTTTAAATGACAAATCATAATTGTATATATTTATGACATACAAAGATTCGTAAATCTGTTTACATGAAAATACAGTTTCCACATATCAAAAAATACCAGAACAAAGTCAAAAGACAAATGACTATGACAAACTAGAAAGAAAATATTTGCAGGATCTCTTACAAAGAGCTCATACCTAAAGCATGCCTGTAATACAAAAGAAAGACCAACAACCAACAGAAAAATAGGCAAAGAATAGAAATAGAAAAGGTCATGGTAAAGCAGATTCCAATGGCTGTTAAATAAATGAAAATATGATCTACCTGACTCATAAGAAAAAGAAAAATAGAATATTTTCATCTGTTAGGTTGGCAAAGGATAAGAAGACATGCACTGATGGTGAGATTACCAGTTAGTGTACCTTCTTTAGAGGTAGTTTGTAGTATCTAGTGTAATTTTGTTAAATACAGTCTTGACTCAGTAATTTCACCTCTAGGTATCTACTGATAAGTGGGAAAAAAAGGAAAAGAAGCAACATGCAGAACAATGTGGGCAGTATGTTACCATTTGTGAAGGGGGAAAGGAATATATACACTTTTTAATAAATTTGTGGCCAATCTCTAAAATAATGCATAAGCAGATGGTTTCAGTATTTGCTTCTTGGAGGGGGAACTGCATGGTAGGGAAGAGGAACAGGACAGAGACTTCATGCTTACTGTTAACCCTTTTGTACCATTTGAAGCTTTACCCTGCTTATATATTACCTATTAAAAAAAACAGTCATAAAATCAGGTACATCCAGAGTTTACGTCCCGTTAAATACTCCAAATACTTCCATCAAATACATCCAAACAATCCCATCCAATATAAATAACTCATCAAGCACCATCAAATGCTCACCACACAACTATTTTATGATTCGTACTACTATTATTAAAGTACTTTATATTCTCTATTATTTAAAGAAACATAACTTTTACAGTATTTGCTTCCATTTTTTTGATACTTCCACTAAATTGTTAGAAGTTGTACAAAGGTCTAAGTAATAATCATTTTTGAAAATATGTAATTTTATAATCATTGGCATTTTATATTAAAATATACATTCTTTCAAAGTAATGAAAAATTGGTAATTATTAAAACTGTTACATTTAAAATACATAATAATGATATTTATATGTAGCTCCAGAACATTATTTTTAAACTTTTTGTTCAAACTGCTCTTAGATTCGTGTGGGTTTTAAGCCACTGGTCGATTGCACTTTCATACCTCCTTGGTGCTTTCTGCCAATCCTGATGCCACCTAAGGTTTGCTACAACATTTGAATAATTCTGTCCTATACTTTGTTTCCACTTGATAAACTGCTCTTTATTATATTGGTGGACAGAAGCAGAAACTTTAGGGTAGTTTATAATGGAACGAAGCTTCTGATCCAAAGAATAAGTAATTTCTGGAAATTTTACAGCAACATTTGTTAATTCATCTGGATCTGAGGAAAGATCTGAAAGAAAAAAATTAAATATCTGTCAAAATAGTAACCTTGTAAAAATTTTTTTGAATGTCATTATGACAGGTAATGTATTAGATTTTTTAAAAAAAATTCAGTTCCTCATAGTGTAATAAAATGGACAGAATAAATGGTAAAAGAACACACTAGGAGTTAAACACACTATTATATGCCCAAATTTCTCTCCTTCTTACCATTGTCCAGCTATCCCACTTTTTTTTCTTATCTATTCTTAGGTGGCAGAAAAAGTCAAACGATTATCATTAGTAAGCTGGTTTAGAACAAATTCTTCCTGTTTTTCATGTCCTGCCTACTTCTACAGGCAGAAATGAATATAGTAATGCTTATACTGTACCATTTCAATAGCCTCAAACTTTCTACGAATTCTTTATATAGACAAGTCACGTTCTTGCAACTTCGCTTAGTCCCAGTTTTCTTTATATATTAGTACCTTATGCTTGGAGTTTTGAAAGTTACATGCATCAGTACTGTCCATTTGAACAAACAGCCACGGAAATAAAAACTTCTCAATCACTGCCAGCAAGAAAATAATGATAAATATTTCAAATCTATAAACATACTTTTTCCATATGGTGTGGGAAGACAGGGATATAACTAGGATACCAATCTAATTGGAAAAACAGCAAGTCAGAGATCTTATGACAATTAACTTCAGATAGTAAATGAACACTGTATGCTGAGGGAAAAACCTCTATGGGCCTGTTTGAGTACATTAGCTAAGAGGCCCCTGCACAGATTTGCGACTTTGCTAGGTAACTTCAGAAATTATGTCTTTAGGAAAGGGAAGTCAATAAGTCCTAAAAAATACAGAAAAGGCTGATTCTCCCTCTGACATTTTGATGGTCACATCAGTTTTTTTGGTAGAACATGGTATAAAAAACAAAATTTCAACAAATTTAAAGATCAAATTGGCTTTTATTTAGTGATTCATGAATCGGGCAGCATCCTATCTAAAGATTTAGAAAAGGCATTCTAATGAGCTGAGCAGAGGCGGGGGGGCTTCATAGGCAGAAAATGGCTGATGAAAAAGTCCTAGAAACATGGAATAAAAAGCAGATTCATTACTATAGTGGTACTTCTTTATCCAGTAAAAACAGAGGGGGACTTTCTTATGCTGGTTCAGGTAAACTGAGACCTTTTGATTTGTTATTGTGATTCTTTTTTTTTTTTTTAAGTGGCCTGTTCTAAAGCTGAGTTTGGTTATGGGGCACCTAGTGCCAGTGACCTCATTCTGGTATGATCTGGTCTGTTGGGCCTGGTATAGGAAATCAGTTCCAAACAATGGCTTCCCATAAATTTCATTTGACAATGGCCAATGAACAAGCAAGCAATGCCCATTACTTGTCAGGCTGAAAATGTAAAGACTTCCTTTTCAAGCCAAGAATTCTCCACTCTTAAAGTGAAGGGGGTTGGCTAGTTTGGCCTCTAAAGCATTGTTTTAATAATAATTTTGCTATTTGTAACTGGGAAGGTGCCTTAGGGAGAAATGAATATTACTAATAGCTTTAGCACATATTTTATGTACTAAAGGGGGACAAATAATAAGTAAAACCCTAAATCTAATAATGCTGTTTAAAAATTAATTCATAGAGTAGTGAAGCGGGCAGACATTTTTATAAGGTATAAGAACCATCACTTTTGCAGTCACACCTTTGGTGAAATCTCAGTTCTGCTACTTCTTAGCTGTGCGACCTCACACAGGTATCCAATTTCTCTGACTCATAGTCTTCTCTGTAAAATGAGGATAATGGTACTATCTTGTGGGGTTGTGGTGAACATTAAATAATACATGTAAAATGTCAGGCTTCATAAGATAGGTGTTAATCCTTCAGAACAATGAGGCACAATGAGGTGCTGACTTCTAATTGGGAAAGATAGTCATGAAAATACCCTTATCAGGGAAAACTGGTGTCAGTTATGAGACCCAGATCAAAAGCCTTAGGACACTTTTTCTGAGAGTCAGCTGCTGATCTGCAAAGAAGCAGCTGTTCCTCACACGGCAAACTTTTGTAGATTGTCCCATCATGAGAAGTAGCAGATATTCATTTATTTAACAAGGATTATTGGATATCTTGAGCAATGTTATATAGGGCAGTTCATTACACATAATATTACACTTAAAATATATTAACAGATTTACCAAAGAGTTGAGGCAATACTGAAGTGCCATCCGAGTAGGCTATGTACTTCCAGTGGTTAGTTCGAAGCATGTAAGTGGAAGCATTCACATTACACCCATGGAATTCACTCAGAATCCAGGGTGGATGTAGGTTTTTGACTTCACGTTCATTCTTAAATGTTTCTGACGATAATGGCAACAATGAGTATCCACTCAGGTTCTGAGGCAGAGGAATTCCAGCAATATCTATGTAACAAAAAATAACAAAATATTTAAAAATAGTTCATTCTTTTATTAGCTGAACACTCACAAATGACATCTTTCACATTTTTTCATACCATTAAGTGCCATGGAGACTGGATTGCATTTGGAATTTGTAAACAGACTACCAAGATTCACATGCTTATTCCCCAGGCCATGTGAATTTGAGCAAGTCATTTACTTATCTCAACCTCAGTTTTCTCATCTGTAAGAAAGGGATGGCCACAGTACTTGTATTTATTAGGTTCATGTTAGATTTAAATAAGATACTTTATGTAAAATTCTGAGAACTCTGAGAATAATGCCTGGTAGATAGGAGCCTTCAACAAATAGTAGCTAATATCACTAGACCTTTTTTCTCCGAATGATTAAATAATCACAGTTGTTTCTCAAAGTTTCTTCCGTGAGATATTAACAAGATTTACACAAGAAAGGGGTTTAGTAGTTATATATGTTTGCAAAATAATGGTTAAACAAAATTAGATACATAAATTTGTTGTTGATATGAATTTGTTGCTGATGTATATGACAAACCTTCAGGAGTGGTATATAGTATACCATATGCACCAAAGTTATTTGATAACTGAGCTTTCTAAACTCTCAAGTAGCATCTCGAGGGACTAGCATTTTTAAAAACACACTTTCAGAAATTGTGGATTAGATTTATACAAGGAAAATAATTTTTAACTTATCAAATATAGACATATAGAACAATAGCATGAGAAACGTCCAACTGAAAAATAGCTTGTACTTTAAAAAATTGCTTTCAAGGTACTTGGACCTCAAGCTTCCCTCTTCCTATAGAAAAACTGTTATTAATTATGTCTGGGTAATCGGGGTTGTTCCAAAATGAATCTGTAGCTCTCTTCCCCATCCCTTTCCTGGTTTCAATGTTCATATTTTATGTATAAATATTTCCAATGAAAAATAGAATTATATCTGTAATGTTAGAAATGAAACAAAATTGAGTAAGAAAATTAATTCAACTTGACTGTCTTTAACAAAAACAGGTTAATTAAAGGATAACAGGGAAGTAGACAAAAACCACTATAAATCTTTAGATTTATTTATATATATGTAAATATCTCTCTCTATATATATATTTATATAAATATAAATATATATCATTTCATATATAACTTTCAAATATATATATATTATTTCATATATAGCTTTAAAAAATTGTATCTTCCATTTTCCTTGGAAGAGGACTATCACAAGTATTAATTTTCTGCCAATCAATCAAAATTAGTGGCTTTTTTGGTTCACAAATAGGAAAGAAAGAAGAGAGGAGTACTTCAGAGATAACTGGTTAAAACCAGAAAGAGGAGAAAGAGGTTAAAAAAGGAGGTGCCTGAGAGAAAACAGTTGCCTGGGTGAAACTAGCTGTGCTCCAAGTCGGAAAGACGAGCTACTGTAAGCAGCGGAAAGAAGGCCGCAAGGGAAGAGGCTGGGTAAGCGTGATCTGTGTGTCGGCCACCAGGAGGCACCACCAGCAAGGCACGGGAGGAGAGAGAGGAAGCCGTTAAGGAAGACTGGGAGGTAGGAACCCACTGGCACATACTCATGGCTATGGGAAATTCTTGTATTCAGCATTTTAATGACCTTTAATACTTAGAAATACCTTATTTTAGAACCATTCTTAATTTTCCTAAGGAAGTTTGGAAGACTAAGAAACTTATGTTTCTCCGGTGTTTATGAGAAGTCAGTAGTCAACTGGGGTAGTCCATTCAAGTGTCCATTTTTAAAATTCATTCAGCAAACCAGGTGCTATTCTAGTTGTAGGGAAACAATATTGGACAAGGTAGAAAAGCTCTTCTAGCGCTAACGTTCTAATGTGGGCCGACAGAAACAGCTGTGTCGATGGTGGTAAGTGCAATGAAGAAGAAAGCAGGGTAAGGGAGATAGAGTGATAGCTGGCATGTGGGTATGTGCTGTGTTATACAGGGTGGTCAGGGAAGGCCTCTCTGAGAAAGTCACATTTAGACAGTGTCCTGAGGAAAGGCTAGAGTGACCCCTACAGTTATCTGGGGAGAGGGCATTCCCCCAGGGGAATAGCAAGTGTGCAGTCCCCAAGGCAGGAACCTACTTGGTTTATTCCCCAAACACCAAGCAGGCCTGTTTGGCTGGAGCAGAGTAAGCGAGGGATAAAATGAGAAGAGTTAGGGAAGAGAAGAGATCATGTTGGACGCTCAAAGCCCAATTAAAGACCCTGAACTTTTACTCTAGATGAAATGGGAAATCAGCAGAGGGTTTTGAGCAGAAGTCTGACAGTCTGACACTAACTACAGAATGGTGAATTGACTAAAAGTGTAGACGTGTTAGAGAGAGTTAGGAAGCTATTGCAGGAATCCAGGCGAGAGATAATGGGAACTTAGGATTCCAGTCTATTATTGATAGAATAAAATACCTTTGAAAATTGATAAACATCCTGTTAAATATCCACAATGTTTAATAAATACTTCAAGTATTTATTAGTTTTTCTGAGCCTCAGAAAATTGGGTTTTCATTTTTCCTATATTTATCAATAATTTCCTTAAAAGCACTTTAGCTTAGACTGCTTTTCAAAGAGCTGCTTGATTTTTGTTTAAAATCATTTTTCATATTTATTTCTCCTGGTAAACCTGTTATTCTGACTCCACTTTGAGTAAGTTTCATCTTTCGCGGCAGTATGAGCAAAGACCAGAAGTAACTGCAGGGTTGTCAAGAAAGAGTGACTTAAATGTAAAACAAGTAAACAAATAATAAAAATGCAGACCTGGATATGTGTGATGATCTCCTGAAGAGAGATGATATTATATTTCTTCCTGACCATATCACTACCTAAGGGATTCCACTGGTATGGCAATGATGCAAACTAATATACATATTTTTTAGAGCACACCTAAGAAGAATGAAACATATTAATGTAACCATATCTAACATTTAATTGTTTACCATGTTCCAGGCATTGTTATCCCCATTTTTTTTTTTTTTTTGAGACAGAGTCTCACTCTCACCCAGGCTATAGTGTAGTGGCGCAATCTTGCCTCACTTCAACCTCTGCCTCCCAGGTTCAAGCGATTTTCCTGCCTCAGCTTCCTCAGTAGCTGGGATAATACACCACACTCAGCTGATTTTTGTATAGAGACAGGTTTCACCATGTTGGCCAGGCTGGTCTTGAACTCTTGACCTCAAATGATCTGCCCACCTCGCCCTCCCAAAGTACTGGGAGTACAGGTGTGAGCCACCATGCCTGGCCTATCCCCCTTTTTATAGATGAGACAATTGAAGACCAGACATGTTGAGTAACTGCCCAAGGTCACGCAGTTGGTAACGAGTGAAGAGGGGTGTGAACTTAGTCAGTCTGACCTCACAATCTCTGTACTGTTTAATGCTATACCATAAGCCTTGCCTTACTGTAGTTAGTCAACTTCATAGTATTTCTCAGCCAATAAAAACATAAGAATCTATGCAAAACACCTGCCAACCCCCAGGCTTCCACTAAGATCCTGTAACAAGAAGGGTTTTGTGATTTAAATCACTAGCAATGAAATAGTCTTTTAACTACAATTGCATTTTTATATAATTACATTCTCAAAATTTAAAAAATCTAGACATCTTTAAAGTGGAGAAAAGCAGGTGTTTTACAGAAAGACTATTAGAAAACAATTCACATGAAAATAAGTTCAAAACAATTTTAACTACAAAATGAGACACTTTTAGTACTCACTGAGCTAAAGAATGTTGGTACTAGGTATTAGAGAAGAAAATATTTTGGGAAGTAATTTTTAAGTAATCTCAGAAATAATAATATCAACTTTATTATTAATATTATAAAGAATTCCTATTCATAAATGTCATTTTTCTGCTGCTATTAGGAAATGATAATGTGATATAATGATATCACATTATCATTTTATATCAATGTATCACATTATATCAATGTGATACAATGATATATGTATCACATTGATATAATGTGATACATTGATATAAATTTAGTATCACATTATATCAATGTGATACAATGATATAATGATAATTATATCATTCTAGTGATAGAATTAGTTTATCTGACCCATAAGCACAAATAAACTAAGCATATTCTTCCTGCTTTATCATAAAATATTTTATTTTAAAAAAACCACTTTTAAAATGACTTGTAAATCCAAAGTTTTAAATAAAGCATTGTAGCATCTTAAATTTCAACAGACTCTTGAAAGTAAGGTAGGTTTATTAAAACAGGAAGCCCACTTGGTTTTTCCTATTGAATAGCTTTCTATCGATGGTTTTCTGGATAACCTTCTTTAATACATTTCTAAGGTCCATAGAATGGAAGGGAGGAGGAAGTATCACTTGAGGTTTTGGCCTGAGATTTTTTTTTTTTTTGATACCAGAAGTGTTTATTTCTGTTTAACAGACATTTCAGTATTTTAATTTCACTTTTAGTTTCCAGAAGACTCAAGTATTTTAAAACTCAAATATACTATGAGCAAAGTTTATCCTTGAAAAATCAATTTCAAAACAAATTTTTCTCTTTATATAATTTTTCTTTATAAGATTCTCCTCTGTGTGTGTAAATGGGATTCATACAAAATAATACAGCTACAGCTAAGCTAATAAAGAAAGGACTTTGAGAGCTGTAAGAATAGATACTGGCTTATATCTATTTTAAGCTTCTAATTGGTTAGAACAAAATAAGTCCTTTGCAGATGTTTATCAAAATATGTATAAGTTTGTTTATTAAGCAGAGGTAAAGTAGAACATTCTGTCTCACAGGTCTAATTTTAGAGTTAATTACTAATAGAGTAGCTTTAAACTCTTCCAGCACTGAGGAATTTTATCTTAAAAGATTGAATGATCCATCAGATTAAACGTAGACCATCAGAATTATCTTGGCTTTGTTGGCTCCTAAGGCTGCTACAAAAGGAACAGCCTCAGTATCCGCCTGTTAATGCTGGCGTAACTGTTAATAGTACTCTAAAAACGTGCTAATTTAGACAGTAAATCAGATGGATACAATATCTAAAAAGCAAACAAAACAAAAAAAATCAATTTGTACAATTTTAAAGCCTTCATTTTCTTTTTAATACATGGGGGCAATTTTCACATATCTCACTTTTTAAAATTAATTGACTATTTATTTTTTCAGTGTTTCAGATTCAGTGGGTACATGTGCAGGTTTGTTCCCTGGGTATATTACTTGATGCTGAGGTTTGGGGTGTGAGCGATGGCATCACCCAGGTACTGAGCATAGTGCCCAACAGTTTTTCAACCTCTGGCCCCCTCCCTCCCTCTGTCTCCCTTCTAGTAGTCCCCAGTGCTTCTTGTTGCCGTTTTTACGTCCATGAGTAACCAATGTTTAGTTCCCACTTATAAGTGAGAACATCTGGGACTTGGTTTTCTGTTACTGTGTTAATTTGCTTAGGATAATGGCCTCCAGCTCCATTCATGTTGCTGCCATTCATTTTTTATGGCTTTGTAGTATTCCATGGTGTATATGTGCCACATTTTCTTTATTCAGTTCACCACTGATGGGCCCCTAGTTTGATTCCATGCCTTTACTATTGTGAATAGCACTGCAAGTGCATGTCTTTTCGGTAGAATGATTTATATTTTTTTAGTATAGACCCAGTAATGGGATTGCTGGGTCCAATGGTAGCTCTGTTTTAAGTTCTTTGAGAAATCTCCAAACTGCTTCCCACAGCGGCTGAACTAATTTACGCTTCCACCAACAGTGTATAAGTGTTCTCCTTTCTCTGCGGCCACACCAACATCTGTCATTTTTTGACTTTTTAATAATTGCTATTCTGACTATTGTGAGATGATATCTCATCATGGTTTTGCTTTGCATTAGAATTGACTATTTTTTATCCAATCCATTACTACTAGATATTCCTATTGTTTCTACTTCTTAATATGGTAATAAATATCCATGGAGATAAACATATGTGTATACCTACAGGTTATTTCCTAAAATTAGGATTTCTAGGTCAAAACGTATGCACATTTCTAAGAAATTTGAAACGTAATGCCACATTTGCCTACAGAACAGTTGTATCAGTTTATATTCCCAGTAGCAGTATATGAGAAGGACTATTTCTAATATAAGATTTTCTAACTCTCCTTAACCTTTGCAAACTTCATATGTGAAAGAAAAACATTTTCCTGTTTTAATATTTTTATGACCACTGACTCTGACTCTTTAAAAATATATTGGCCATTTGTGTCTATTTTCTGTTGTGAATTGCTTATTTTTTTGATCAATCTGTTAATAAGTTATTCCTCTTTTTCTTACAGATTTATAAGAGCTCTATGAATATTAAGCCTTATTATTTATAAAAAGATTAGTTTAAGTAAATAATTGTGTTACAGCGTTGTCTCATGACTCCAGCCTAAGGCTCTTGTTGCAGCTTGCTCTTCTACCTTATCACCGGTTAACATCTGGTTAACAGAAGGTTTCAGTGTTTTATATAAAGACCCATCCATAGGTATTCTCCTCCACTTGCTCTTCCCCCAAGCAAAAAAATCATTTAAATATAGCTTTCTTCCTTCTGATAATAAAAATATTTATTGTGAAACACATTATAAACTGTGCTAAGCCATGAAGATGTTAATTTTACAGTTTAGAACTGGAGAGATTTATTTTTGACTTTAGTTCCTTTACTCTTATTGGGGAGGTCTAGTCAACACATGATCTAAAAGCTGTTAATAAAATATATTCTTCAGGGAAATGTGACTTAGAAGGAGTCTATTACCAAGAATCTTATGAAAAATAAAAATCTATATAAAACTACAGTTTTAGAAAATTATAATAATTGACGAATTGCAGGGAAAAAACCTACAGTTGCAGGAAATTTATATCATTTCCAGAATAGTTGGGACAGAATGCAGAGAAGTTTCTGGGACAGTATTGTCTTAGCTAGAGAAATTCTTATTAGCAAGTAACATGAATTAGGCAGTGATAGGTAGGTGCCCTTCTAGGTAAATGCATGAGAATTTCCCCCATCCTAACAAATTTTATTTAGCATTTTCTTATGTGACCTGTTAAATACATTATAAAATCTGCCAGTTTGCAGATGACCTTTAACTTTTATGATATCAAGAATAATGGTATCTTCTTAAGATTGTGGAGTACAAAATTTGCATTGTGGGCAAATATAAAATAATGTTTAAAGAGAAATGATTTAAACTGTGCATTTTAATTAACTAACATACACGATGACAGCAAGTCTAAGAATTGAATAGGGCTCATTGTAAACAACTCCCTAACAATATTAAACTAGCTGCTACAGTCAAATAGATAAAATGCCAACTATCGCTATGAAATATATTGAGGGAAAAGGAGAAAGAACCACCCCGGCTTTCTATAATCCTTTACAATACTTTTCTGCAGTTCTGGTTACTGTACCTCCAGAAAACAGAATGAGGCTAAAAAGTCAAGCAAAGATGACCCAAGGAAGATTTTTTTGGGGGGAATGGGGAGGGTAGGAAGAGTTCTACATGAGGAAAAATAAAGGAAGGAAAGTGTAAAGAATATAGGCATATATTGATAAAACTCTAAAGATGCTAATAACAGAGACACAAATGTACATAATTATATATAAGCTTCTTTAAAAAACATAGAAATGAGGAAAAGTAATAGTGGTCGGATTGAAACTAATGGAATGAGAAAGTGGCCAAGATAGGGCTGAGTGTGACATTACTTAGAGATAAAGGGAAACCAGCAGATGATCATTAAGAAACAGAAGAGATTAAAAATTCAAAGAACTGGAAAGAAGTATGTTCAATTATATGAGAAGGGATGTGAAATAAAAGAGAAAAGGAAAGGACCCTGGTGTACATGAACTCTAAACAAATTTAGTTAAATGAAGGGGAAGAACTTGCGGCAGAAGGAAGGGGGTAAAAAGAACTCTGATTTCTTTGACTTTAAGATGCATCTTTCTTTCACATTTTAACATTTCTGAAATTAGAGAATGTATCTTGTTGTGTTATTCTTTTTCTTTCACCAAAATTTATGAATTGATGGGACTTTTTGCAATTGACGCTGTCTTAGAACAGAGAAACTAGTATTTAAATGCTAATGAATTTAAAGTATTCTGCTAAATTAGAAACTAGCAGTTAGTTCTCTATGATTTCCTTCAAATTTGATTATGTCGTTATTCTAGTATCTTCAACAAAAACTCCTAACTACCCTTATCCATATGTTGCTTTTCTAGACATATGGCTATGCTTGTAGATGTTAAGAAGCTAGTAAAGCAAATAGTACAGAACTATCTAAAGAGTCTGAAGAGGAATATGTTCATACTAGTTTCAAAGTGGATAGAATAGTTCAGGAAGAAAATGCTTACATTTTAGGGAGGTGGTGGTAGAGAATCAAATGATGTACAAATCATATCTAGAAAGTTATGAACCTGAATGTCCTACATGGCTTATGGTCACATTCTGAATACAAATCTTTTGAAGGGAAAATGACTATAATAAGTGAAGGCCACAGGAACATGAAAAGCAATCTCTTCATTCTTCAGAGTACAGTTGGACTCACAGTTAAATGAGTTGCTCAGGGTTATAAACAAGTCAGCAGGGGCTCTGACTACTAACTGAAAGACTGACCTCTTCACTTGCATTCTCCAGCATTATTATAAACAAATCTTTACAGAATTGCATTACTTACCAAGCATGGTAGGGTAAATATCCACAAGAGAAACCACATTTGATACTTGTAGGTTAGCTTTAATTCCCGGTCCCATCATCAAAAGCGGAACATGTGCACTAGCTTCGTACATGCTCATTTTATAAAACTGCCGATGTTCCATGGCCAGCTCTCCATGGTCTGAGGAGTATATAACAATAGTTTTCTGAAGCAGATCTAACTGATGAAGGGCCAAAATAATTTCACCTACAATAGAAATCAAGATAAACCTATTAAGTAGCTTTCAGTTCATGTTTTATTCTCTCACATTAAGTTTATAACAACTCTACCCTGTAAGAGTTTGTCACTATGCTTCTTAACATCTGAATATTACCAACTGTTCTCAAGTTAAGTCTCAAGTTGACAGGGTCCGTCTACTGCTTGCTCCTCAACTGACTAGGGAGGAAGAAGAAAATATAATACCCTTGGTAACTCTTGCTCAAAGCTGCTCATCTGGAGATCATGCTGGTTTGCTTTCTATGTTTCTATCAGAGAACAGGGGAAAAATCTTCCCCTTAGTGCCTTGAATGAGAAAAGAAAGATCAGTCAGATTTCAGCACTTTACATGTCTCAGATGATAAAAATGCTGACATCACCTCTGACCCACAGTTTCTGTGCAGCAAGAAGTGATAGGAGCAGTCAGAACTCCTCTTCTCTGCTACATTTTCTCCCAAATGTCCAGGCAATTGCTAGATCATGCTCATAAAGTTGGCTGAAGATTATGGAGATCCCACCTTTGAAGAAGGGCTGGAAGCAGGACAGACAGTATACAAGTTTGATTTAGCATCTTCTTGGATAGGGAATAATGGGACAGTAAAATTCCTCTGACCAGTTCCTGACCAGTGTTCTCAAACTTCCTCCTACTGTAATTAAGAGAATCATAAGAAAGCACAGGCCAGAGGAGTCATCCCTATTTTGGCAGTTCCTGCATCTGAGTAGAAGAGTCTATATTATTTGAAAAACCTACAGATTCTGAGGTGTAGTCAGGATTGACACTCACTGCTCTGTAAAGTTATTCACAGAGTTGAGACCCTCTTGATTTTTCAACTAGACAACTGGAATCACTTCCTAATCGGTCTTGTCACTACTCTTTCCTCTCCTTGTACTGTTCTGGTGTCTCTCTTTCTAAATTACCTAATCACTTGATTGTGTCATATCCCTGCTTAAAACTTTTTCATAGCTGCCCATTGTTGAATTCTTTAGCATAACAAGCAAGGCCCCTGTCCACTCTCCACACTTAGCACCCTCGGCTACCTGCTAGACCTTTACCTTTCAGCAATCCTAACCTGCTCAGAATCCCCTAAATACACACCATATTAGTTTACACTTTCTTGCCTCTGCATATCCTCTGCCATCTATGGTGAATGCCCTTTTCCCACAGTCTACTTGACAAATTTTAATTCTTCCTTTATGACTCAGCTCATACATGCATTATCTCTCTGGCAAAGCATCATTCCCTGCTCTTCTAGGTACAGTAACTCACTCTGTTCTTCAGGATGCCTACAACTTGTATATTACTGTAGTTACAATGACATATTGTAATTCTTAGCATGTATGCTCATTCAATAATTGTTTACCCAGTGCTTACTATGTGCCACACTATGGATACAATGCTAAGCACCAAGGATGCAATGTTGAATAAGAAGGATGAAAGACTTACATGTAAAACTCAAAACCATAAAAACCCATAGAAGAAAATCTAGGTAATACCATTCAGGACATAGACACAGGCAAAGATTTCATGATAAAATCGCCAAAAGCAATTGCAACAAAAGCAAAAATTGACAAAGGGGATCTAATTAAATGAAAGAGCTTCTGCACAGCAAAAGAAACTATCATCAGAGTGAACAGGCAACCTACAGAATGGGAGAAAATTTTTCAATCTATCTATCTGACAAAGGTTTAATATCCAGGAGCTACAAGGAACTTAAACAAATGTAAAAGAAAAAACCAAACAACCCCATTTAAAAGTGGGCAAAGGGCATGAATGGAACTTCTCAAAAGAAGACATTCATGGGGCCAACAAACATATTTTTAAAAAGCTCAACATCACTGGTCATTAGAGAAATGTAAATCAAAACCACAATGAGATACCATCTCATGCCAGTCAGAATGGCAATTATTAAAAAGTTAAGAAACAACAAATGTTGGAGAGGTTGTGGAGAAATAGGAATGCTTTTACACTGTTGGCAGGAATGTAAATTAGTTCAGCCATTGTGGAAGACAGTGGCAATTCCTCAAAAATTTTGTGGCAATTCCTCAAAAATTTAGAACTTCTAAGAAATGCCATTTGATCAAGCAATCCCATTACTGGGTATATACCCAAAGGGATATAAATCATTCTATTACAAAGATACATGCATACATGTGTTCACTGCAGCACTATTCACAATAGCAAAGACATGGAACCAATCCAAATGCCCATCAACAATAGACTGGATAAAGAAAATGTGGTACATATACACCATGAAATACTATGCAGCCATAAACAGGAATAAGATCAGGTCCTTTGCAGGGACATGGATAGAGCTGGAAGCTGTTATCTTCAGCAAACTAATGCAAACTAAACACTGCATGTTCTCATTTATAAGTGGGAGCTGAATAATGAGAACACATGGACACAGGGAGGGGAACAACACACACTAGGGCCTGTCCAGGAAGGGAGAGGATTAGGAAAGATAGCTAATGTATGCTGGGCTTAATACCTAGGTGATGGGTTGATAGGTGCAGCAAATCACCATGGCACACGTTTACTTGTGTAACAAGCCTGCACATCCTGCACATGTACTCTGGAACTTAAAATAAAAATAAAAACAAAAGAATGTCTCTGCCCTCATGAAGCTTGTGTTCTTCAAGGGAGACAGATGGTAAAGAGATGAAATAATTAGTGCCACTATGTAAACAACAAGACAAGATATAAAGTAAGCAGAATGATGGAGCTGGCACACTGAGTTACAGTGGTTGGGAAAGACATCCCTGAGGAGGTAACAACTGAGCTGAGAGCTAATGACAGAATAAGCCAGCCATGTAGAAAGCAAAGTGAAGGGTGTTCCAGGCAAATGGAACAGCAAATATAAGACCCTCTGGTAGGAAAAGCCTAGAATGTCTTTAATTAATGAGTGATTTCTTAATAGTTTTCAACATACTCTATACCCCCAGTGCCAACATAGTGCCTGACAGCTAGTAGGTACTAAATGTTTGTTCACAAACCCAATGAACAGTATTAAATACTATTTGGTGACAAGAGGAGTGTACATTTAAAAATTGAGATACAATATATTCCATAAACTTTGTAACTTGTAGTAAGCAAGTTGCTACATTTTTTTCTTCTCTGAAGAGACTTCAAGAGTAATATTTCCACACTCCCTACAGCAACATTCTTTCATTTTAGTAGATATGGAAGAATGAATAGCTATAAACTTTCAAATGCAATTTCTAGTGTGCAAATGGGAGAACATTCTCTAACATCAGAGAATATCAATGAAAGACAATTTGACATATACAGGTGTATGATTGAAGAAAATTACTTAAAATCTTATTTGTGTTGAGTACTTGGAAAGCCCTTATGAGTCCTTAAATACTTTTTTTTTTTTTTTTGAGACGTAGTCTTGTTCTGTCACCCAGGCTGGAGTACAGTGGTGCAATCTCAGCTCACTGCAAACTCCACCTCCTGGGTTCAAGCAATTCTCCTGCCTCAGCCTCCTGGGTTCAATCAATTCTCCTGCCTCAGCCTCCTAAGTAGCTAGGATCACAGGTGCACGCCACCACACCTGGCCAGTACATTTTTATATTTGCTATGTTATAATTTGTCCAGATGGCCTTTTTGCTTCTTGCTGTATACTTTTCTATTTTTACCCAATGAATTTTTTTTGAACAAAAACCATTCACTTGTCACTCCCAAAGTTTACTCTGTACAGAAGAGGTGCCACCTGTAACTTCACTAGTATAATTATGCTTCCTTCCTAAGTGCAGCAAAATAAATGACATTACTTTATGAAAACAACCTTTTTTTTTATAAAACAGTTTTTTAAATCAAGGTTTTTCCACATACGAACTGGAAACTTCCATAGCTCTATAAGTGAACGGGCAAAATATTCTTGAAAGTCATGTGATGGAGGCAGGTTTAGTTTTGAGTTAGGTCTTGAGCTTGAATGAGGGAAGAAAATTCAATGATTCTGGACCAGAATATACATGGAGAAACTTTAGTTAAACTGTGCTCTAAAGGGACTGGGGAGAAGTTATTTTAAGTTTAGGGGAGTCACAGGATTCTACAAGTAAACTTTCTCATCTCTAGGAAACTAAGCTGCCTTACAATTACCCATCACACATGTACCTGTGTTTGGCTGAATACTAATTCCTGTTTAAGGACAGTAAAACATTTCAAGTAGATGATAGCCTTGTGTGACCCTTTCTTTATGTATGAATAAATCTGAGCATTTATGAATCTGAGAATTTATGAATAAGATATAAAGAGCTTTTCATTCTCTCAATAATGAAAGTTACCAGTTTTGATAAGTGTCAAGATTCCTATAGTTATAAGCAACTCTTGTAAGAAATATCTGAGGCTGCTCATGCAAGTCACCAAACAGCATGATCACAGATTGTTGGAAAAATATTATACTTTTTCTTCATGTAATTGCTTATTAATTATACCACCTACCAAGCATGGCATCTGTCTCAGCACACATAGCATAGTAAAATGCTCTAATATTTTTAATTTCTTTTTCTGTAAATCTTCCAGTGCAGTTTTTTGTATAAGAAGAGTAATAATCTACAGGGTGCATTTCTGACAAAGGTGACCACTTGGGGATTGTGATGACATCATAAGACACCTAAAAAGAAGAGAAAAAGCATAGTTATGCTAGCAAAATAGTACTATTTTTTTCCTCCAATTAGTATGTATTGTGAAATCAACAATGTGTAATTACTTAGAAGAGTAGAAAAGAATGTCTGGGTGGGACGCGGTGCCTCACACCTGTAATCCCAGCACTTTGAGAGGCCGAGGTGGGAGGATCACAAGCTCAGGAGTTCCAGACCAGCCTGGCCAATATGATGAAATCCCATTTCTACTAAAAATACAAAAATTAGCCAGGTGTGGTGGCAGACACCTATAGTCCCAGCTACTTGGGAGGCTGAGGCAGGAGAGTCGCTTGAACCTGGGAGGCAGAGGTTGCAGTGAGCTGAGATCATGCCACTGCATCCAGCCTGGGTGACAGAGTGTGACTTCATCTCAAAAAAAAAAAAAAATGTCTGAAAATCTGTAAATAAAATAGTAAATCAATATATAAATTAGAAACAAATTATTAATACTCTCCTAACAACAAAAGATATATATCAATATCTATATACATATCATGAGATACTGGTAAGATTTTAAAAAATTATACAGGCCAATGAAAAACATGAGCTATATTAGACAGTATATACAAGTCCAGAAAAGTATCCAAGCACTTTAATATATAGTCATGTGACCAAAACTTCAGAATCAACAATGTAAGCCTATGGGACTCTTTTCTCCAATAATTCTTAGTAAAAATGCCAATACCTACTGAGGTAGTAGTCAAGCACTTGTAAAAAACAAATATGACTTTTTAATACATATAAATGCTTACCGTGTTGGTAAAAAACCAAGTAGGACTAGATCTTTAATTTGTATATACATATTAGTCATGTAACTTTCAAAAAGGTCAAACATTTACTTAGTATTTGGTTGAAAGTAATTTAACTCATTTCATTTGGCTAGTACTAATTCCAGACAAAATTTGAAGATGAAGCCACTTAGAACTTTTAAAGAAGATATAAAGTATCTAAAACACTGACATTATTTTCTTTAAAATGGGATGGACTAAATAGTGTTTCTGATTACTTTTTTAAAACTTTTTATTTTTTATTTCCATAGGTTTTTGGGGACCAGGTGTTGCTTAGTTGCACAAATAAGTTCTTTAGGGTGATTTCTGAGATTTTGGTGCACCCATCACCCAAGCAGTATACACTGTACCCAATGTGAAGTCTTTTATCCCTCACCTCCACCCACCTTCCCCCCGAACAGTCCCCAAAGTCCACTGTATCATTCTTACGTCTCTGCGTCCTCATAGCTTAGCTCTCACTTATGAGTGAGAACATATCATGTTTGATTGTCCATTCCTGAGTCAGTCACTTCCCTTAGAATAATGGTTTCCAATTCCATCCAGGTTGCTGTGAATGATATTATTTCATTCCTTTTATGGCTGAGGAGTATTTCATGGTATATATACCACAATCTCTTTATTCACTGGTTGACCGATGGGCATTTGGGCTGGTTCCACATTTTTGCAACTGTGAATTGTACTGCTATAAACATGCACGTGCAAGTATCTTTTTCATATAATGATTTCTTTTTTTCTGAGTAGATACCATGTAGTGGAATTGCTGGATCAGATGGTAGCTCTACTTTTAGCTAAGGAATCTCCACTCTGTTTTCCATAGTGGTAGTACTAGTTTACATTCCCACCAGCAGTGTAAAATTGTTTCCTTTTCACCACATCCCACACCTCCCCCAATATCTATTATTTTTTGATTTTTTTGATTATAGCCATTGTTGCAGGAGTAAGGTGGAATCACATTGTGGTTCTAATTTGCATTTCCCTGATCATTAGTGATGTTGAGCATTTTCTCATATATTTGTTGGCCATTTGTATATCTTCTTTTGAGAATTGTCTATTCATGTAGACAAACCTTTTTTTTTTTTTTTGAGATGGAGTTTCGCTCTTGTTGCTCAGGCTGGAGTGCAGTGCAATGGTGTGATCTCAGCTCACTGCAACCTCCGCCTCCTGGGTTCGAACAATTCACCTGCTTCAGCCTCCTGAGTAGCTGGGATTACAGGCACACACCACAACGTCCAGCTAATTTTTATATTTTTAGTAGAGATGGGGTTTCACTGTGTCGGTCAGGCTGGTCTTGAACTCCTGACCTCAGGTGATCCACCCATCTCAGTCTTCCAAAGTGCTGGGATTACAGGCATGAGCCACAGCACCTGGCCCTATTCATGTCGTTAGCCCACTTTTTGATGGGATTTTTTTCTTGCTAATCTGTTTGAGTTCCTTGTAGGTTCTGGATATGAGTCCTTTGTCAGATGTATAGATTGTGAAGATTTTCTCACACTCTGTGGGTTGTTTACTCTGCTGCTGATTATTATTATTTTGCTGTGCAGAAGCTTTTTAGTTGAATTAACTGATTCATTTTTAAAGTAACTTAGAATTGATTTAAGACCACACATTTCAAAATAGAGATAGACCATGCATCATGTTGTTTGATAAGCATGAATTTCAGTTATCACAATTTTGTTAAATAATATCAGTCCCCTAACAAAGTTAACCTGGTAAACTTTAGTTACCAGGGTATGTTAACTGTGAATAACTGCAAAAAGTACAAACTTTCACACTGATATGCTGCTAGCATTTTAGTATAAATCACTGAGTATACAACAGATATGTATGGCATTCTGTGACTAATCATATTGCTTCTTTTAAAGTATGTCAGTGATTAGTTATCTGGTACACGTACAGACAAGAAAGCATGTACTTGCATCCTAGTGATAAATTCATGTGACACTTTATAAAAAGACGTAATGAAAAGAAGTCAACAAAGATGAACATACAGTAAAAAAAGGAAAAGTGAGAAGGCTGGAAGTGAAATTCAAATCAAATGTAAATGAAGTTATAGAAGAAATAGCTGACCTGGGAATGCTGACACTGCTGTCATTCCAGAGACATTATATACGTAGCCAGAGGAACTTAGTGAAGGCACACTTACCACCATAAATGAGGAAGGTTGTGAAGGATAAAGATGTCCCACAGAAAGTGACATTGGCAAAAGTTTTCACATGAAAGGAACTTGGAGGTGTATCATTACATTGAAAGTGCAAAGGTTAAAATGTCGGAAAGTAATCCAAATTTAGAAGGAAATAATGACAATTTGCCAAGTCTTAGAGAAGATGCTTTCTCTGTATCATAAGTATTTTGATGAGAAGACAAGCACTCTACAATCTACTGGCAAGTTCTTTTTTTTTAACCAAAAAAATCCTCATTTTAATTCTCAACGTTTCCAGTGTTTTCATTATAGTGTACTACATACATATCGGTTTATTTTTTCTTTTTCCATTTTCAACCAAAAGTAACATAATTTAAAATATTTTGACAAATGTTTTTAAAGGTTCCAGAAAATGGTCATTTTTCCCATTTATGAAGTTTATTTTATATGGTTTCAGCTTGCACGGTCATTTCCACAATCTGGAATGGTGCAAAGTAAGGGCAGCCTACGTTTCTAAGAGAGTGCCTTTTAGTTTCTCTTTTTATAGACATATCTTTGGCAAATGTATTCGATCCGGAAGTAGGCTTCTGACTTTTAACACTTATTTTATTTCTCTAAAATTGTCCCTTTAGTTTTTACTGAACCAGTTATTGGTCCAGTTTGAATACACAATTTTCAAATTTTTCTTTAAAAGTAGTAATAAACAAAACAATGGGTAAATAACAACAAGCCACATATATAAATCTACTTCTGAGCCCACACAATCTAGTTACTTACTTTTTCAAGCCAATAAAGAGATGTGTGAAATGTTGAAGATCCAAAATTTTCTCCAGAAGATGGTGAAGGGTAAGGGTGTGGTAAATTTAATCCCAAGTAAAGAACAAATGGTTCAGTGTAATTAATTGCTTCTTTTCTTAACCAATTCATTGCTTTGTCTGTATTCTCCCAATCCTTTTCCATCACTCTCACTTTAGTCCTATTAGGGATAAGATTAACCATGGGCCTGCCTTCTTGCCTGAGTAAGAAAGCAACATCTCTTGTCCATGCTTCTACACGATTACTGAGGGAGCAAAATGACAGGTATATTGTTAGGTATATTAAAAAGTTTTAAAAACATACTAAGCATACACTAAGAAAACAACACGGCAAAAAGTTTTTAGACTCAATCTTGTAAATGTTCAGAATAACTATATTAGATCTCAAAAAGAAAGTTATTGAGCATTACAAATTAAAAAATAGAAAAAAGCCAAGAATCAAATACTCACTCACGTGTTCTTAAAAACTATGAGAGATTATGTAGAAGGGTTATCTTCTCTTACAGCAACATATTTAGTTAAACAAAACGTTTCAGATTTCTAGTATTTCTCCTTATTTACTGAATTTTCTAGCATTTTCTTTTTTCTTTAGAAGATATTATTCCTAACCAAACCTACTATAATTTATTTTTATAGCTAAATATTTGTATTTAAAAAAATCTACCTAGCATGTATATTTCATGTGTTGCTGAAGTTTCAGTTTTTAAACCATTTCCAGCTCTACTATTTCTTCTTAAAAGAAAAATTTTAACCATAATCTGAGCTATCTAAGCTAACAGTGATACAAATTTCATATCCATTATAAACCAGAGATATTTTCTTTATTACTGATTTACAAGTTAAAAGATCCAATTAATCCACTTTCTCAAAAAAAAACAAACAATTCACTTTCCCTAAATCTCTAGTCTATTTTATCAAACTTCTTGATTTTTCTCAATCCAGGTCTAAGTATATGTAGCTGACATAATTGTTTAGAAAGCAGTCCCGGGCATTTCTAGGAAGTTTGCTTTTTAAGTTTCAGTTGAGATAAGTACCTCTGAAGTGCTCTATCAATTGAGAAAAGTGTTTTTAAAATCCAGATACCAACTCACAAATAAAAAATATTTTATATTAAAACACAATACTCCACTTAAGAGAAATTGCAATCCATACAACATGACTAACAACCCATATATAAGTTAAAATAGAAAAATTTTATACCCTGCCTCTGAATACAGGTAAAGAAATTTAAATAGCTATAATAAAAATTCATTTTTCTTTGTAGGTATTCAATATATTTTGATAAAAATAATGGAAAGCATAATTTCTGCAGAATTACATCTATCTAACAGATTCCAATTAATTCTAACAGACGGGAAGCCCTAAAATAGAAAGTTTTGTATTTATTACACTATCAAAACAATCTGACATTGGCTTCTTGTTTTTGCTTAAATCATAGTTAAAATCTTACTATATGTGACTATTAGTATTGTTGCAGAAGTGGAATTTTAGGGGTTTATAACACCAGCAGTATGTTTGGTAGAACTTAGATTTTGAAAGAAGGAGGAATAGGATACTGAGATTTATATAGTATGTTTAGGAACCAAAGTGCTTTCTTTTCAGTCAGAGAGTATTACATGAGAAAATACGGCTGGGAAACTATTACAATAAGCAAGCTTTTAATACAACCTAATTAGTTGCCACTGTTTGGATTAACTCAGGTAGGACTATTGTCCTGATTGTGCTAACCGACCTAATCAGTGGACTTTACTATGTAGTCTAGACCACGAGTGGGTCTAGACCATCTCAAGGAAAGATTTTCTAGCCTTGAAAGATGGCTATATTGAACCCAGCTTGCTGCATCTTTTGCCACAGCAGTGATTAAGTGTGACATCATTTACCCTTTCTGGTTATAAATTTATGCCCTCTCCCTATTTTTAAAAATTGTCTGTGTTCCTAAGATTGTTTTAACCAAGGTCCCTTTAAGGGTAAAATGGCTTGAATCGAGTTAATTTTGGCCTACTCTAATCATTATGGCCAGATTTCAAACTTGGCTTTATTTTTGTCCTCTAACTAAATAATATGTGATTTTCTCTCTTATCTTAGTGGTACCCTTTCTTGTCTCTTCATAAGTATGGGTTTGGCATGATTCCCATGACTGCTGGTATGTAAGTAGAGTTATAACAAATGATTTCAAGCATTGCTAAAGCAGCAGAGACAAGATTACAGGTAAAGGTAAGAGGTTCCTTTCCCAAAGTTTTTCACTTCTTTGATTAGTTGACCCATGTTCACTGTACCTAAAGTGTAAAATAACAATGTATTTCTTTGCAACTTAGTGAGGAAGAACAAGAGTATAAAGTGATGTATTTGGTAGATGAATATACTACAGTACTTTAAAATCATTTAGCACTTTTTAATGTATTCAAAAAATATTAATAATTATAATCAATGACTCTCCATTCTACTTTCACTACTCCCTGGACTAGCCTACACTTCCTGGGCCATCATTAAGCGCAGTAAGAGCAGTAGATGCAGCCTAAACAGTAGGCTGCTACAGGAGCTGCAATTCTTAGTCCAGAAAGTCCCTCTTCCCAGCCCAAGGTATCTTCCAGTCACTAAGTCCAATGAGTAAAACATGGAATGAGAATATGAATATGCAACTTTGTAATCTATTATAATTATAATAATAATAAGATAACTCTTTCGACATTATAATTCTCTCTACTAACCAATGTATCCAGCCCCTTCTAACAAGAGTGATGGTCTCTTATTCAGGCTAAACTGTTGCACCTGGAAATCATATCTTTCAATCATATGCTCAGACCTACTTCTTTGTCTCATCGTTCTAAATGTTGTCTTTTCCCCCCCACCAGTAATTGCTATAACTTCTTCCAAATATAAGTTTTCTATTTACTTAACCATTGGGGATATTTTGAGCCAATTTATTTCCATTCCATTTCTATGTTATTTTGTCCAGAATACCAAGAATATGGTTTCAATCAGGACAATTGAAAAGGGCTTGTATCAATGAGGAGGATCCAAAACTAACTGTGACTCAGATATGTTATGATTCCATGGCTGTTCTCAATATAAATTTACCCTGTTGCTTGCAATATATGTACAGCTATACAATGCATAGTTTCCTCTATGCCGGCATTTCTCAAAGTGTAGCACAGGGATCTCTGAGGATTCCCAAGACACTCTCAGTGAGCCCATGAGGTCAAAACTGTTGTCATAATAATAGTAAGATGTTATTTACCTTTTTCATTCTCATTCTCTCATTACATACAGTGTGCAGTGGAAGAGACCACTCTAATCTATTATCAGGTAGGAGCTCAGGTATGGAGTGTACCTATCTTGAAGAAGATTGTTCTCTATACACTTAGAGAGGCTTCAATGTTTCATTATATCATGCCCCTCTTAAGTGGCCCAATGTCTACTTCAACTCTTTATAGAAATCTAAGAGGGACTTTTCTTCTCAAAGGGATGCAAATAATAATCACACATTTCTGATAAAGACATTCATAATTAATTACACCTTGTCCTACCTCCACCAGAGGTCCAGTTCTTTATATCCTTGCTACTTCAAGTGTGGTCCATGGACCAGCAGCATCAGCAGCTCCTGTGAGATCCCATAATGCCCACGTGTTATGGGAGGGGACCTGGTGGGGAATCATCATACTTGAATCATGGGGGCAGTCTCCCCCATACTGTTCTCGTGGTAGTGAACAAGTCTCATGAAATCTGATGGTTTTATAAAGGGTTTCCCTTTTCACTTGATTTTCATTCTCTCTTGCCTGCCACCAGGTAAGACGTGCCTTTCACCTTCCACCATGACTGTGAGGCCTCCCAAGTCACGTGGAACTGTGAGTCCATTAAATCTCTTTTTCTTTATAAATTACCCAGTCTTGCGTATGTCTTTATCAGCAGCATAAGAACAAACTACTACACCATCCTAGACTCACCGAATCACAAAGGGCATTTAACAAGATGCCCAAGTCATTTGTATGTATATTAAGTTTTGGGATGCACAGTTTAAGAATATTTTTCTGCAAAAATCCTCAAATTTTAGACAGGGTAATTAAAATGAAGCTTCCACAGTAGCCTATAAATAGATTTATTCTACCTTGGTTCAATTCCAGAAAACAGGTAGCCAAATATACTATCCAACAATCAGCAGTTTAATTAGTTATTTTTAACAACAAAAAACTTCTCACTAATACAAATGAAAAATAAAACTACTTAACACATTACCAAGTAGTTATTACATAAATTTGTATATTTGCCATTACTGTGTGGGTTTTCTGTGCCAGTGTGCCAAATTCTACTGCTAAAACATTGGATACAATCAGTTTACAGGTAGCACAGAATTAGTTTACATAGTAACAATTATATCTGAAAAAATATACATTAAAATTGATGATGAAAAGATGACAGTTTTCTTTCTACATGAAGTAGGAGCCTAAACATAAACCTTCAGCTTCCTAAAAGTCTACTGAACATGACTAAATATCTCAGACTTAGAGTTCTGTGATCTCTCTCTTTTTCTCATTGCTATTGATGGGATTGTAGCAGGTAATATGTTTCTGATAAGTCTCACAAACAAAACACTGGAAAAATGATGACTCTGAAAAATGCCCTTGCAAATTTCTGCACCGACCTAATAAATTCTGTAAGAGAAAGGAATCTATATTCATTCCCATTAAATGCTCTTTTCTGGACTTGGTGTGGTGGCTCACACCTGTAATCCCAGGGCTTTGGGAAGCTGAGGTGGGAGGATTGCTTGAGCCCATGAGTTTGAGACCAGCCAGGGCAAAATAGTGAGATCCTGTCTCTCCAAAAAACCAATCTGTTTCAAATTGGTATTCTCTAGAAATGATGTAAAAGGCATTTGTGTAGAGGTAGAACAAGAGGCCTGGGTCTGTATTTTTTCTATCCCTAACCTGTTAGGTAACCTGTAGATTTAGTAATGCCTCCATCATTTACCCTCCTTTCACCTATACCTTTTGCCATGTGACATTGGAATGGCTCCCCCAAAATATAGGTATCTTTCTCTACCCCATGTGACTTGCTTTGACCAACAGACTGAGTAACATATTTGTCCTCTAAGACTACATCTTGAGAGACCTGTGTGTTTTCTCTTGTGCTCCTGTACCACTGCCCTCAACTTGAGAATATACCTTGGCTAGCCTGCTGGAAGATGAGAGACAGAGCAGACTCAACTTGCCCCATTCCTTTTAGCTGAGGACAGCCTTGATCAGCTAACAGCCAGCCAAGTATAGAAATGCAAGTGAACCTAGCTAAGCCAAAATCTGAACAGCTGATTCAAGATCAATGAGCAATAAACATTTATTAAAAACAAAAACAAAACAACAACAATAACAACAAAAGTCTGTTTTAGTTGAATGAATCACATCTACCCTGGCAAATGCAGGTTGGAACATCATTTTTCAATATACGTGATTTAAATGCTCAATATATGTAGGACTTTACATTTATTAGTTTTATTAATTCCAATCATTTCATTTTTTGGTAAAATTACAGTAGCTGGTGCCCCTTAATCTTTTCTTATTCATGAATTTCTTTGTAAATATAATGAAAATCACCAATTTTTCTCTACTAAACAGTAATATTAATTACATCACAAATTATATTTGTTATATGATAATAATAGTAAATATATTTCAAAGAAAAGTTTTGTTTGCATGTGTGTGTATGGAGGTGAGTATTCAGGGATTTTATCTTGTGAAATCTCACCTAGCCATTTTCTAGTCTGCTGGTAAATTCATCATTGTGGAAGTACTCATATTTACAACTTTGAATTCCTAGGTGACGATGACTATAGCCCTTGACAGAGTATACATATTTATTGTAATCTGAGCTTAAACAAAGGCAACTTTTTGATTCAATTAAAGAAACAATGAATACCTACCACATGCAAGACATTGGCCAGGCAGGTGCTTAACGTGACTTGCTAAGCTAACAAATAGGTATTTCCACCTCATATCCACTCAGACATAAACCCTCCTACTATTGAACTTTAACAAAAATGCCAAATGCTACTTTATGGAAAAAATAACTGTAAAAAAATACTTCAGCTATGACTAGCAGTGGTTTAGATCACATTCACCATTTTACATCCAAAAGGGGATGATTTTTCTTATGCTTTTAAAGTAATTTAACATACCAACTTGATTATGACGTTTACAATTTTTGTAAACCTTTGTTTTTCAGTATTAAACAGAAAATGTAACCCAAACAAAATGCCATCAAATCTAAAAAATAGAGTGGGTAGGTTATAGACAAAATGCCATCAAATCTGAAAAAACAGAGTGGGTGGGTTATTCCCAGGTAATCTGTTGTTAACAGAATTTACTAAGCAGTCATTGCAGCTGACACATCACCATATCCGTAGCTCTTGCTGAAGGAGTGACCTAGCTGGCCGCATTATGTAGGATTTAACTCCTTTGCTAGCCTGTTGACTGGCCGGGTGTGGGCACCTAACCTAAGCACTAGCACTTCCTATGGTCAGCACTTACGATGGAGTCTTGCATGAAATATAAGTTAGGCCTATTATCCCTATTTACAGAATTTAAATTTAGAAAGAAAATAATCCAGAAACTGGTGGTTTTTAAGATGCAGCTATGAGGTAGAGAAAGAGTCACAAAGGAGATGAAACTTGAGCCAAAAAGGTTCTGGCAGGTCAAAGTCAGGACTGGAAGTGATACAGCTAGAAGACCCAGAGCAAAGAAGCAGAAGTCATGAGTCATGTTGGTAACAGAGAACTAGAATACAGTTCCCTCAATGCCTGCTACTGAATTAAAAGCTGTGCTGGATTAGGAATTACTCCCCAGTTCTACAACTTGAGACTAGTGTAACTACAGCTTCTGTTTTTGGTAGTAATCAAAATCCCCTTTCACTGCATGTAAATCCTTATATTATGATCACGTCTTCCCCTGCTGGGCACAACCTCCAATCTTACGTAGGTGGACTCAAGTGACTATTCTCCCAATCAAAAACACTTTTTTTTTTTTTTTTTTCTGAGACAGGGTCTTGCTCTGTTGCCTAGGCTGGAGTACAATAGTGTAATCTTGGCTCACTGCAACCTCTACCTCCCAGTTTAAGCAATTCTCGTACCTCAGACTCCCTTGTAGCTGGGACTACAGGCATCTGCCACTATGTCTGGCTAATTTATATTTATAGTAGAGACAGGTTTCACCATGTTGGCCAGGCTGGTCTTGAACTCTTGAACTCAAGTAATCTGCCCATGTAGGCCTCCCAAAGTGCTGGGGTTACAGGCATGACCTACCGCACCGGGTCCCAGTCCAAAAAATTTAATGAAAATAATCACGATTTGAGAGTACTAAGTGCAAATCTCAGTCAATTTTTAAGTCTCAGAATAGAAGGCATGAAAAGTATACACTGATGTCTATCATGCTTATAAGTACTTAAAATGATTTTACTGTGAAGAAACCTAATTTTGGGGCTGTCAGCATCATAATTTTTTGATAAATTTGTCAAATTTCCCTTTGCCTGCTACATGATGTTAAACATTCAGTCTATGTTTCCAAGTATATGACTTACAAAGCCTAGGACTCTTCTGGAAATACTCTCTTAAACCCAATGTAGTGCCTCACTAGCAAGAGCCTGATAAATCACAGCTGCCATTATTCTCCAGGTCACTCTGAATCAAGGAAACCCAGTCAACACATTTTACATTAGTCAACTGTCATGGTAATGCGGGCATGGATGATAGTCCTGTCTGAATTATTTAAAAGCTGTTAGATAACTAAACCTTTGCCAGTTAGCTCAGTGAGTTATTGGTCATGGTGCTTCTAAGATGGCCACACTGAATGTCACCTTTTGTTCAAAACCATCTGCCTTTTGGGGGGAATTCTGCATTTTCTGGGTTTTTAGCAGTGGGGTGATGCTGTCTCCCACTCCAGAAGCTGAAGCAGGAATAATGGAGTGATAAGCTCTCCTTCTATGACCCCAGGCATCTAGGGAATAGGCAACTGAGCTAGGCTTGGTCAAATTGATACTTCGGACTGAGATTCTAAATCTTGAGGGAATGCTACAAAGACAGGGCTAGCTAGTGGCAGCAGTGCCACAACCAGTAGTGTCGCGGTCGAGCTGTTTCTATGGCATAACTTTGGTGTACTACCAGACAGCTGATTCCTATTTTCTGAGTCTGGCTCTTTAGTGCTGCTATTCATTCTCAGTTACCTGGTAAGTTTTTTTTAAAATTCATTTCTGTTTAAGTTAGCCCAGGGTTCAGTAGCTGGTAACCAAGGATCTCGATGGGTAGTTTCTAATACTAAAACTACCTTAGAAATTTTGACATTTTTGTCAAAGGTATAATGAAATGTCAGCACAAAGCTATTATTCAAAAAAGGTAGAAACGTTCATATTTTTGCATTTTGAAGTTAATCAGTATTTCTGTTGTTACATTCTCCAAAAAGTTAATCCAAAACTGCTAAAAAAAAATCAATTTACAGAAACAAGGTCAGACTAAGGATAGAAAGAAAGTGCTAAGCTTTGGGGGATCCAGCAACTTTTTTTTTTTTTTTGAGACGGAGTTTTGCTCTTTTTGACCAGGCTGGAGTACAATGGTGCAATCTCGGCTCACTGCAACCTCCGCCTCCCAGGTACAAGCGATTCTCCTGCCTCAGCCTTCTGAGTAGCTGGGATTATAGGCACATGCCACTACACCCAGCGGATTTTTTGTATTTTTAGTAGAGACCAAAATGGTTTCACCATTTTGGCCAGGCTAGTCTTGAACTCCTGACCTCAGGTGGCCTACCTGCCTCAGCCTCCCAAAGTGCTGGGATTACAGTCGTGAGCCACCGCGCTGGACCCAGCAAGTTTATGTATCATTTGGGACAGTTTTGCTGTCACACTCCTCCATTTCTTATGAGTCCTGATACTTACAAGTAACTTTATACTACTACACCAAAATGGGTTTGCCGTTTTCTCTAGTGAAAAAGGCAATTTTAAAGTCTATAAAAGGTGAAAGGGAAAGAATTTGGATTTATAAAACCCATACAACCCATACTTGCAGAGTTTGAAAAGACTGATTTTTTTTTTTTTTTTTTTTTTTTTAAGATACAGTCTCACTCTATCATCCAGGCTGGAGTGCAGTGTTGCAGTCTCAGCTCACTGAAACCTCTGCCTCCTGGGTTCGAGTGATTCTCCTGCCTCAGCCTCCTGACTAGCTGGGATTACAGGTGCCTACCACCAAACCTGGCTAATTTTTGTATTTTTAGTAGAGGTGTAGTTTCTCCATGTTGGCCAGGCTGATCAACCTCAACCAGGCGGTGACGGTACTGACCTTAAGTGATCCGCCCGCCTCAGCCTCCCAAAGTGCTAGGATTACAGATGTGAGCTACCACTCCCAGCCAAGGCTGCATTCGAATCAGAGTTTTCACACATAAGAAAGAAAACAGTCCAGGTGCGGTGGCTCATACCTGTAATCGCAGCACTTTGGGAGGCTGAGGTAGGTGAATCACCTGAGGTCGGGAGTTTGAGAGCAGCCTGACCAACATGGAGAAACTGCATCTCTACTAAAAACACAAAATGAGCTGGGTGTAGTGGTGCATTCCTGTAATCCCAGCTACTTGAGAGGCAGAGGTTGCAGTGAGCTGAAACTGTGCACTGTACTCCAGCCTAGCCAAGAAGAGTAAAATTCCATCTCAAAAAAAAAAAAAAAAAAAAGAAGAAAGAAAGAAAGTATAGGGCATAATAGTGAAAATTTTAAGAAAAACTCACTTTAGTCAAATGGGGTTACACATCATCTCAGACTACAAATAGACATCATAAGAATTTCAATTGGAGATTTTTTTTGCAACTAAAGAAACTAATTTTCAATAATTCAAACACGGATATTTCATAAGCTAAATGTTCAATCAACTTCTCAATATTCAGCTTTCTCAGGTAGGCCTACATTACCTACAATTGCTCATCAGTTTTAAAAATTTTATGTAAGTACATAGCATCTGTTGTGATTCTATAGGAATTCAAACCTCTATAATGTCTGATTATAAAAATTAAAGTGTTTTGTCTTTGGGAGCAGTCACATTCAGGTTTATTTTCAGGCCAATACTAAAACAAAGTCTAAATTCTATTCTTCAGTCTCTTCAAATTGCCAAAATTAGATGTCTCTTGAAGGTCATGAGAAATTATGTCTTGGTTAGTTTTGAAGGAATTTATTATCTCTATAATCTTTCCTCCAGTTCTCCTTCTCCAATATATATATTTTTGAGATCATTAGAAAATTACAGGAAACATGCTGGGTGCAGTGGCTCACACCTGTTATCCCAGAACTTTGGGAGGCCAAGGTGGGTGGATCACTTGAGGTCAGGAGACAAGCCTGACCAGCATGGTTGGTGAAACTCCATGTCTACTAAAAATACAAAAATTAACTGGGCATAGTGGCACTTGCGTGTAATCCCAGCTACTTGGGAGTATAAAGCAGGAGAATCCCTTGACTGCAGGAGGTGGAGGTTGCAGTGAGCCAAGATCGTGCTACTGCCCTCCAGCCTGGGCGACAGAGCAAGACGCTGCCTCAAAAAAAAAAAAAAAGAGAGAAAATTTATAAAAAACATTAGCAAAAAAACCCCCAAAATTACTAATTCTACTGCAGTGAGGTAACCACTGTAATATTTTGGTGTATCCCATTTTATCTGGTGTGTGAAATATATGTGTACATTTTTTAAAAAAGATGTTCATAGTTTTATAATTTTTAAAAAATTTATTGAATTTCATATATTTTAAATATATTTGTCCAAGGCCATTAAATACTTTCTACCAGTTTTAATTCCTTCATAATATTAAATGTATATATACGTGGGTCACGAGGTCAAGCAATGGAGACCATCCTGGCCAACATGATGAAACCCTGTCTCTACTAAAAATACAAAAATTAGCTGGGCATGGTGGCATGTGCCTGTAGTCCCAGCTATTCAGGAGGCTGAGGCAGGAGAATTGCTTGAAGCCAGGAGGCGGAGGTTGCAGTGAGCCGAGATCACACCATTGCACTCCATCCTGGTGACAGAGTGAGACCCTGTCTCAAAACAAACAAATAAACAAAAACATCTGTTTAATTCTCAGCTAAACAATTTTTAAACATTTATTAAATATTTTACACTTAAGATATTCATAAACTTTTAACAAAAATAGTAACAAACAAATATTTCATGAAAACACATACTTGAATCCTAAAATGTTTTATGAAAGCTGTATGTCTGAAGTAGGAAGTATCTTTTGCCACAGATACAAAATTAACTCCACTAAAGTCATGTGGGACCAATCATTTTAGAAAGCTGAATATTTGGCTGGGTATGGTGGTTCAAGCCTGTAATCCCAGCACTTTGGAAGGCTGAGGAGGGTGAATCACCTGAGGTCAGGAGTTCGAGAACAGCCTGGCCAACATGGCAAAACACTCTCTCTACTAAAAATACAAAACAATTAGCCAGTCGTGGTGACAGGTGCCTGTAATCTGAGCTACTTGGGAGACTGAGGCAGGAGAATCGCTTGAACTTGAAAGGTGGAGGCTGCAGTAAGCTGAGATTGTGCCATTCGCTCCAGCCTGGGCAGCAAGAGTGAAACTCCATCTCAAGAAAAAAAAAAAAAAAAAAAGAAAGCTGAATTTTCCTAACAGATGAGGCTTTCTCTTTAAGAAAACACACACACACACACACACACACACACACACACCGCCCATTTGGGTTAGCATTGCCCAGGTTTTTGGGGTTTTTGTTTTGTTTTTTTTGATAAGTCTTAAATTCAGTGACACAAGATTATAATTATGAAAGTAAGACACTATTCTGGGTTATTGTATTATTTGCCATCATATGAATTAGATATTCCTCTTTTTGAGTTTTTGTACATGCTATTAGTTTTATTTTTCTTTTGTTGACAGACATCAATTTTTAATTATTTCATATGCTTGAGAAATATTTTTTTCACTTAAAATGTTTTCTTTTTAAAATACATTCCGTTCTTCCTTGAGTTAAATGTGGGGTATGGTAGGTAGACTTGTGGTTGTTAATTCATTTTTAATATTACGAATGCTAGTTTACCCATGTACTTTTAGATATTTTAACATTCCTCTTTAGAATTGTAAAAGAAGTCTGAGAAGTATGAAAATTCTCATATATTCCTTATACAGTAAGTGCCTTACTTTTGAAATTTTGCACCCTAGCCACATACCAGAAAAAGAGGTGCTAAAAGCCAGATTCTTTACTGCTAACTGCAATGGACTGTAGTCAATAAAAGAGCCAACTGGAAGGATGGGAAGACTCCTTAGAGGAAAACAGGGAAACCTCTAGGGAATAGCAAATTAGATAAATCAAGAAATTACATAGGTTCCAAAAATTCTACCTAAAATAATAAGAGTTGATCAGAGGGCAAAAAAATATGTTCAAGGATGAGAAGAATACAGCAGAACAATCCCAAGGTTATTATTAGTAAGGAGCAGTATTTTTACTTTATGGAGATTCAGATCCAGCTTATTCAATGAAACATGCAAGTTATTTTCTGACAACTGCCTCACTTGTTATTCAAGTCTGATATGGTTTGGCTATGTGTCCCCACCAAATCTCATGTTGAATTGCAATCTCCAGTGTTGGAGGTGGGGCATGGTGGGAGGTAATCACATCATGGGCGCGATCTTCATGAATGGTTTAGCACCATGCCCTCAGGGCTGTTCTTGTGATAGTGAGTAAGTTGTCATGAGATCTGATTGTTTAAAGTGTATAGTATGTCCCGCATATCTCTCTTGCTCCTGGTCTGGCCTTGTAAGACGTACCTGCTTCCCCTTTGCCTTCTGCCATACTGTAAGTTTCCTGAGGTCTCCCCAGAAGCCCAGCAGAAGCTGCTATGCTTCCTGTAGAGCCTGCAGAAGAGTAAGCCAATTGAACCTCTTTTCTTTATAAATTCCCCAGTCTCAGGTATTTCGTTTTGACTTGGATGTCTTTGCTTAGAAGTTTCTCCTTCCTGTCCTCCATTTGAGCCTACTGCTATTCTATTTCTATGGGACTCCATCAAATTAAAAATACTTCTAATTGTAAAATTCACCTTCTAAAAAATGTACACTACTGCAGGGTGTGGTGGCTTGTACCTGTAACCCCAGTTACTCAGGAGGCTGAGGAGGGAGGATTGCTTGAGCCCAAGAGCATGACACTGTAGTGAGGTATGGTCATACCACCGCACTCCAGCCTGGGTGAAAGAGCAAGACCTTGCTTCAAAATATTTAGCATTAAGAGAAAATATATTCCATTAGCAAAAAATCTGTGCCAATAAAACTGTAACACAATGTTTTATCATCAATTATAATATGCAAAAGGCGATAAACTTCATTATGGGCAGCTAAACATAATATAATAAACTTTACTAATTAGACGGGAAAAATCCAAGAATTGTGGTGAAGTTATAGGCTCAGAGCTATCACTTGTGTTTCAAGAAACTGATGTAGGAGTTATGGTTGCCAGCAATCTGAAGATAGCCTATGAGGCTGCTTCAGCCAAGAATTTCCTAATCATCACAAGTGAAGGTTCTGGATAAAAAACGAAAGCAAGTTCTTCCACTGCCAGAAAATATCATGCTGAGAGTGCATCGAGAATAATGCACGCTGTGCTAGATACTGAATTTAAATAAAGGTAATAAGATGAAGAATTCTAAAAAAGATACTAAAGTAACTGAAGTAATGAATATCTTTCTTCATTATAAGAAAAATAATAAATTCCTCTTCAATATGGAGAAAACTGACCTAGAGGTATATGTGATCTTAGATTATAAAATAATAGATATAGATGAGATGAACATGGGCTAACTCATTAGGCTGCAGAATTAAAAGGGGCTGAAGGGTGTACTATGGTCACTATTCTGAGTTCTGTTGATTCCCTTAATCAGTCTCATTCTATTTAGAAAGCCTTTGATGCTGGTCTGGAAGCCTGTTAGGTCAGGAAGGGTAGTGTCAGCAACCCATGATTTGCTTTCATTTGCTATTTGCCAAGGGGCTTGTGCTTAAGAGTTTTACTTATAGCAGTTCTCTTATTGTGGAAGTAGGCCTTCATTTTTCATTTGTTTCAGAGGATTAAAAATTGCCTATTGTGGAGATGGAGGCAGAGCAAGATGGCCAAATAGAAGCCTTCATCAATATTCTTCCCTGGAACACCAAATTTAACAACTACCTACACAAAAAAGCACCTTCATAAGAACAAAAAATCAGGTAAGCAATCACAAGACATGGTTTTAACTTTATATCACTGAAGGAGGGACTGAAGACGGTAGGAAAGACAGTCTTGAATTGCTCACACCACCCCCTGCATTACCTCAGGAGTGGTTGCATGGCATGGAGAGAGAATCTGTGCACTCAGGAGGAGAGCACAGTTGTTTGTGGTGCCTTGCATTGGAACTCAGTGCTACCTGTCACAGTGGAAAGCAACACCAGGCAGAACTCAGCTGACACCCACAGAGGGAGCTATTTGAATGGATTAAAAAAAAAAAAGACTCGATGTGTTACCTACAAGAAACACACTTCATCTATACAGACACACATAAACTGAAAATAAAGGGCTGGAAAAAGATATTCCATGTCAATGGAAACCAAAAAAAAGCAGGAGTAGCTATACTTAGACAAAAATAGATTTCAAGACAAAAACTATAAAAAGAGACAAAGAAATTCATTATATAATGATAAAGGGGACAATGCAGCAAGATGATATAACAATTATAAATATATATGCACCCAACACTGGAGCACCTAGACATATAGAGCAAATATTACTAGAGCTAAAGAGAAAGACAGACGTCAAAAGAAAGAAAGAAAATCTGTATATCAAAGAGATATCTGCACTTCCATGTTGATTACAGCACTAGTCACAATAGCCAAGATTTGGAAGCAACCAAAATATCCATTAATAGACAAACGGGTAAAGAAAATGTGGTACTTATACACAATGGAGTACTATTCAGCTATAAAAAAGAATAAGATTCAGTCATTTGCAACAACATGGATAGAACTGGAGGTCATTATGTTAAGTGAAATAAGCCAGGCACAGAAAGGCAAACTTCACATGTTCTCACTTATTTGTGGGAGCTAAAAATTAAACAGTTGAACTTACGGAGACAGACAGCAGAATGATGGTTTACCAAAGGCTGGGCAGAATAGTTGGAGTAGGGACAGTGGGAATGATTAATGGATACAAAAATATAGAATGAATAAGATCTAATATTTGAAAATAAAACAGGGTGACTATGATCAATAATCATTTAATTGTGCATTTTAAAATGACTAAAAGAGTGTAATTGGATTGTTTGTAACACAAAGGACAAGTGCTTTGAGGGGACGGATACTTCACTTACCCTAATGTTTTCATCATACATTATATGCCTGTATCAAAATATCTCCTGTACTCCCTAAGTATATACACTTATTATGTACCCACAACAATTAAAAATATTGCTTATTTTGACTTGGCTTAGAAAAATATTAACCTACACGAGCAGACAACATGCATAATTGTAATGGTAGGATGAAATGATGGAGGATTTGATTTTAGATTTTCAACAAGACAGAAGCTAGGAAAAACAACACAGCAGCTTGTTTAATTTCTCTTCTTATAGCATTAGAATGTAAGTTCCATGACACTGGAGAATTTTGTGTTATGATTACTATTGTATTTGCATCATCTAAAGATAAAGTCTGGTACATACTAGCTAGCTCAAAAATATCAGCTTACAGGATATTACAAATACCTGATTCTACTTTTGTAACTTAAATAAGGATCATCTTCTAGTCTTAGTACTTTAAGAAATTCTACTTAATATGAAATTTTGTATTATACTGATGTTAGAAATTTAGTTTTAAAAATTTTCTATATAAAATTACCTCCTAATTCTATACATTTTCTATACACAATTCTATAAATTTTCTTTTTTTTAATTCTAAAAAAATTGATGTACTAGTGTCAAGTGGATCTGATCCCTTAGAATATGGAAGAATAAACAGTATTTAAAATGTAGACAATTATTTTAAGTATGACATTCCTAAGACCCAGGCTGATGAACATAAAATATCTAGTTTTAGACATGTTTTCTCAATCTCTGTACTTAAGACATTTTGGACCTGATGATTCTTTGTGAGAAAAGGGCTGTTTTGTGCATTATAGACTGTTTAGCTGCAACCCTGGCCTCTACCCACCAGATGCCAGCAAAATAACCCTGGTGTTAACACCAAAAATGTCTCCAGACATTGTCAAATGTCCTCTTGGTACCAAGGGGTGGAGGTGGAGGGGTATGGCAGGGACAGTGACTGCCCTCAGTTGAAAACCACTATTTTAGATATTGGGAATATATAGGAAAGCAAAAATAATCAAAATACCCTATGAATTAAATACAAACGTTTTCTTTCAATTGGTAAGAAGACACAGCAAATTTGAATTTTAATCCATTATAACACAATACATATAATGCAAGGGACAGATGAGTATCAGAAATTTATAAACCACTTAACTGTACTCCATTGAAGTTACAGAATTTCAGAGTAGAAGAACTTTTAAAGTCATCTAGTGAAAGCTCATTTGACTAAACTGGGATTCTAAGCAGATAAATTGCTGCCCAAGGTCTTATCATCAGTAAATGGCATCTTTTTGAGTAATACTACCAGTATCTCTTTAACAACTGTACAAATGAAACAACTGTGCAGCCCATAGAGATCCTAGTATGGTGTGGTATGTTATATATAATAAGGGACACTTAATTGGATTAGTGTTTCTAAATTGGTAGCATCACTGATGCCTAAAAACGACAAATGGAAGTATTATAATAATAAAGAAACCTGTAATTCTGGCTGAAACTACAAGCAGGTTCAAAAATGGCCAGTTTCAGTAATAAAGAGTTATAATAACTTACATTTTGATTTTGAAAGTCAATCTATCAATAACACCGAATGCCCCTATTTATGAAATTTGATGTTGAGAGACCATGTTTTGTTCTGAGACCCGTTTTTAAGTTTGCACTGAAAAATAATGTGCTATAATTCATATAACCTTCAGACATGCTATTAGCAGCAACCTTAACCTATCTGTCAGCCAAATGTCTGTGTGGGTATATACAGCACTCATAAAAATATTCCTGGTGGCTTATTTCAATTTCCTAAGCTCTGATGAGAGTGTGAGTACATGAAAATATGCTTTAAGCAAGTACTGCACTGAAAACCATCTCTGACATCCCCAAAATATCAACATCTAAGTGGTTTTTTCCTCTACTGATTTTAGAATTCCATGTGACAAAGAAAGAACTTCTAAATATTAATATGTAAAAAGTTAAAAAAAACTAAGGATATCATCTGTTAGTTGCAGATATACACAAAATACTGATAATGGACAAGTGATATCCTTTGTTACACAGAATATCAATGTTTATCAAATAATAAACTGTAGGTACTTCAAAATAACTTTTTCATTCATTCATTCATCAAAAATTTAATTGTGAACCTACAATGTAATGGTACCATGCTGGCAAATGGGAATAAAGCGGAGAAAGAGAGATTAAAGTCCTTGCTCTCCGTGGATAACTATCCTGCTGTAGAATAAAAGTCGGATCATATTTTAATCGTGTCACATATAAGAATGAAAGTTATAGGGAATATATGGCATTGAATCCTATATACTTTTTATTATAAACAATAAACAAGGTAAGTTATTATCTTACTTTCGATTGGGCTTACATTCTAAAAAGGAGAAAGATTTTAAAGAGAAATTTGCGAAACTCCATATGGTAACTAGCAATGCAAAGCACTTTAGAAAAATGATGGTTATGGCTGGGTGTGGTGGCTCACACCTGTAATCCCAGCACTTTGGGAGGCCGAGGAGGCAAAGGCAGGCAGATCACAAGGTCAGGGGTTCGGGACCAGCCTGACCAACATGGTGAAATGCCGTCTCTACTAAAAATACAAAAATTAGCCGGGTGTGGTGGCACACTCCTGTAATCCCAGCTACTCGGGAGGCTGAGGCAGGAGAATCACTTGAACCTGAGAGGCAGAGGTGGCAGTGAGCTGAGACTGCACCATTATACTCCAGCCTGGGCGATAGAGCAAGACCCCATCTCAAAAAAAAAAGATGGTTATATAAATGTTAGACTGCAATTCTGGTTAAGTCATTTTCATAATAATAGTCCTTCCATTGAGTAAATGCTTACTCTGGGCCAGGCACTGCTAAATATTTTATATTATTCCACTTAATCCTTATATAATATCTTTTAACTCATATATAACACAGTGATCCAATGAGGTAGGTATTATTAATTCTTACAGATAACTTACAGAACAGTGACACTTAATGCCAAGTAACTTGTCCAAGAATTCTTACAGAACACTGACACTCAGTATCAAATAACTTACAAGGCTGGTAAGCAGGGAAGCTGGGCATCTGACTGCTCTGACAGACACAAAGCCTGTGCTCGTCCTCCTACAGGTACCTCCTCTCCGCCCTTTCTTTCTGATATTAGCAGGGCAGAGTAGGGGAACAGGATTTTGCGCAGAGAAACTAGCTGGTACAATAGTCTAGAAGTAGCAAAACGCATGTTAAGGAAAGTTTTAAAAGACCAGGTACATACTGAGGGATGGAGAGAGTGGTGTGAAATGAGACTGGGGATAGGCAGGGGCTAGATCATATAGGGTCTCATAAATCATGTTGTAGATTTGGGATTTTAACTAACCTGCAGAGAGAAACCACTGAAGGATTTTAGGCAAGTGTTTCATGTAATCAGACATACATTTAAGAAAGATCATCTGGCTGCCTATAGAAATAGAGTAAGAAGAGTCCAGGTAGAAGCCCATTTTAATAGTTTAGGCAAGAGATGAGAGTAGGTTGGTGGAGATGGTGAGATGTGAATACATTGGAGAAATAATTCAGAAGTAAAACTGACTACATTTGGCAATGCATTAGAAGACAGAGTAAAGAATAGGAAAGTCAGGATGGCTCCTGCATGTCCCGTACTGCTTTCTTTCAGATTTTGGAGGACAGAAAAGGAAAGAAATTTAACAGTAACCAGGAGAGCAATATTAATGTTCAGATTATTCTAGATTATTTTAGTATCTGTTTACCCAAATCTCACTGTATTCATTTCCTTGAACTGTCAGAATAAATTATTACAAACTGTGTGGCTTAAAACAACAGGAATCTGTTCTCCCACAGTTCTGGAAGCTGTCAGTCTAAAATCAAGGAGCCTCCGAAGGCTCTGGCAGAATTTTTCCTTGCCTCTTCCTAACTTACAGTGACTCCTGGCAATCTCTCCTCCTTCGGCTTGTACCTGCATCACTACTGTCTCTGCCTCTGTCTTCCCATTGTTTTCTCTTCTGTGTGCCTATGTCCTTGTTCCTCTTCTAATAACGACAGCAGTCATTATTTCATCTTGAGATACTTACTAATTACAACTACAAACAGGGTCTATTTTCCAATAAGGCCACATTCTGAAGTTCTTTCTAGGTGGTGATGAAATTTGGGGGAATATTATTCAACCCACTACATTCATCACTATTTTTGTTAATTTTTTCTTATTATTTATCATAATCATTAGTATCATCACCATCACAACAACCATTACCAATAACCTTCAATTAGCATTTGCCTGGGTAAGAAAGAGGCACTCTGATCCCTAATATGTATTTGTGTTGGGGGTCACAAGTGTTGGGGGATCCCAAGATCACACCCAAGTTCAGTAGGAGGAACTGCAGGACTCAGAATATAGCTGCACTCATGGCAATAATTTATTACATAAAAGGATACGCAGTGAAATCAGCAAAGGAAAAAGGTGCTTAAGACAAAGTTTGGAAGAAATTAGGCATAAGCTTCCAGATGGAGTCACAGAGGACATAATTCTTCCACCGTCAAATTGTGACAACGCGTGTGAAGTGTTGTTTCTGCTCATTAGAGAATCAGAACCCAAGTTTTTTTGGCGGGGGTGCTGACTACATAAGCACCCTCTGCTTAGCACAGGCCAAAATTCCAGACTCCTGGAAGGAAAGCTGGTAATTGGCATAAGCCACATTATGCAAATACTCCAGGCACATAATAGGCCACTCTTATCAGTTAAGGAATAGTAGGAATACTCCCGAAATCTAAGTTCCCAGATGCCAGACAAGGGCCAACCTTGCAAGCAGGCCTTTCTAAGTATAGCAGTCTCAGGCCTCCTAAGTTAGCTCTTTTCTGAACTTAGCGATACATTTAATCCTCACAGCAAAGAAACTGCAGTGTCTACATCTAGACAATGTATCCAAGATCAGACTACTACAATGCTAATAATAAACAGAAACTATAATTCAAAAGCAGGCAACCGGATTCTGACCTCTGCTCTTAACCACTATGCTTGGCTGCCTGGTTTTTGAGGACTTAGTAAAATGAAAGAAAAAAAAGGTTACAATAGACTCAAGTTGGAGGGAACTGACCAAGGAAAGTAGCAAGAAGGCTATGGTTTTAAAAGCAGATTTTAAAATTAATAATACAGTAGCCATTATATAAAGGAAATTCAACGAAAATAAAGCATGGGCTAAACAACTTTACAAACACTATAGACCTTTAATGTTTAAGAAAAACAAAGTCACTAGTATATTAGCAATTTTAATGTTTCAGGAAGATTAAAGAAAGCTAAAATTTCAGCCTCATTAACACAATCAAGGGATTAAGAGATTTACTTTCACCTTAGTGGAAAAATAAAAAAATTAAAGTCAAAAAGAGTACATGCATACGCTATGGCAGAGGGCAGTTCATGAAGACTATTTTTGTTTTATTTTTACCTGATGGAGTGATGTCCTGAAGTATAGTCTAGTTTCCCAAATTTCTGTGTTCGGTAGCCATGCCTCTCCATGACATCCATCCATGTTGTATAATTTGGATCTAGACCCTTAAAATTATTCCAAGATTCTGTTAAGTGAGTGAAGAGACCACTCCACATTGCTGAGAGAGAAAAAAAAAGGAATTGGGATTAAGGTGAAGCTTAACAATTTGACCCTTAAGACAATTACTCTGAGAGAGCAGTCCACTAGTGTAGAGCTCATGCTCTGCAATAAGACGTACCCAGATTAGGTGCTTTAGCAAACCTTCCTGACTGTTATCTCATTTTATCAGGCGGATACTCTGTGGGGAGTTACCATTTCCATTTCACAGATGAGTTGACTAATGCTTAAAGGTTAAGTTACTTGAGGTAAATACAGCTGGAATTAAATATAAAGCCTGTGTGACTAGAGGCCTCTTTCAATCATAAAAATAATCCCTAAGTATTTATTGGTTAAGTGTCTAAATCAGTCAATTGAAGTATAGATCTCATTTCCTCAATATCCTCGGATCTTCCCTTATTCCCTGTCCTTTTTTTGGCTTTCCACAAAAACTGTAAGTGTGCTATGCCTCATCTCTCATTTTCTACAACTATGATTGTTTATTCAATAAATACTTTTTTCCTTTTCCCATTCTGTGTACATAAATAGAAATTTAGAGTTAGCTTTCTGTTTTCATCTAGCAAGATGTTTTCTGAGAGGTGGAATAGGGGATTACCTGGGTTTGAATCCCAATAACACCAGTTACTGAGTAGCCTTTGGTAAGTTATTTAACCTTGTTGTATTTACTCTTCAGAATATACTTCTTCCAGGAAAAACAACATCTAACATTTTTGAGACCTCTGGAGTTCACTGGCCACTTTCTCATTCATTATTTAATGTGATGCTCAGAACAACCCTGTGAGGTACACAGTACACACAGCAATTTGCAGATAAGACTGAGTGACTTGCTTGGCATGGTACATTGAGATTAGCATCCAGGTCATTGTCCTACCCAAGCCCACTGCTCATTCTACTTTACAGTTAACAAAACTATTTTTTAATAGGCCTGGGCCTTCATTATTGAAATACCATTTATAATATAGTTTAATTTCCTTTTTAATCACTGGTAATAATATAGTTGATAGTGTTGAAAATATAGGTGAAAAAGTTGTAACTCAAATCACAGAGAAAATCATCTCATTTACAGACAAACCAAATCACTGAGTTTATGGATTGCAAGGCAACAATCATAAACCAGAAAACGGGGGGAAAGGAAAACAACTATCATACAATAGATAGAATTCATAAAAATGGCAGTTTTTTCCTATTTGTTAATTATTCATGGCTTAATGTCACTGACATTCTGCCAATAAAACTATGCCTATTTGTTAAATTATTATAATAAAAGTGAACTATCTGACTTAGGATAAAAGTGAATTGAGACTGAAAGAAAGAGGTAAAGTATGTAATCTGAAATAAGAAAAAATTCAGGTAAATCTGAATATAAGTTATAATATTTTATGGTATACGCTAATGCTCATAGAAGTCCTCCCAATCACCTATATTGTTCCTGAAAAATTTCCCTGGAAACAGAACTCTTCTAGGAAATATGAGTACTCCCTCATTTTCATGGATGGAAAAAAGATTGTTAATCCCAAGTCAAAAGGAAATAAAACAGTAACACATGAAATAGACACCATTCTAAATGATAAAAATTCCTACCCTTGAAAAATTCATTACAATTTGAACAACCCACACAGCCAATATGTACCTTAAAATGCACATCTTTTATATTAAAAAAATTTTATTGAGGCCAAATATAACAAACGATTCTACTTTTAGGTATAATCTTTTAAATTGTGAATATATTTTCAGTGTGTAGCTGCTTTCTTCCATTCACATTAAGTACGTTTATACCTGCACGTGATGGGCAACAGATTGGAGAGTTTGTGTAGGCATTCAGGAAGGAAGTCCCATGTGCCTTCATAAAGTTGATAAAAGGAAGTTTCACTACCTGACTTCCTGGATGAAATGTTAACCTTCCATCCTGGCAATAAAGAAATTTAATTAGTACTGATTACATTACCAAAGAAGAAAATTATTTTCTTTAACCATAAAATTTACAATAGCAAAAGACTTCAATATGATTTTAATAATCCTCAAAAGATGAAAACAAAACAAGTACAGAGAGTGTTCCCAGTATCTGGTACATAAATATCTAGAATTCAATGCACTGTTACTCTTGGATTAATTTGTATACAGTAAATAAAGGACTTCCTGGAAAGTTCTTTTGGGGGATGATGAACTAAGTATTTACTTAGCACTTAGCTATGTGCCAGTTACTGTGTAAAATCTGAGGATGCAATTGTGAATAAAACAGAGTCCTTGCCCCCATGAAGCTTACAGTCTAGTGGGAAAGGCAAAAGTATATTGGCAAATAAACCACAAATAATTACAAATTATGATGTGTGATTTGAAAAAAATCTGAGATACAGAAGGACAAGAGAGACCTACATTAGACAGTATGGACAGAGAAGCCTTCTCTGGGATGCATGAGACATAAAGAATGAGCAAGATCTAGCTATTCAAAGAATTTAAGAGACATACAAAGTTTGAGATATCTGTGAATTGGAAGTGGTGATATCAATTAGGCAGCTGGGGTGGAGTGTGGTGGCCCATCCCTGTAATCCCAGCACTTTGGGAGGCTGAGGTGGAAGGATAGCTTGAGCTCAGGAGTTAGAAATCAGCCTGGGCAACATGCGAGACCCTGTTTCTACAAAAAAATTAGGCAGCTTCATAAATGAGTCTGAAGATTAGGAAATGTTTAGGCTGGAGATATGCATTTTGGAGATGAACTAGGAATTGAAAAATTCACCTTGGTAAAGAGCAAAGACAGAAAAAAGAATATTCCAGTCCTGGAGTTTTAGCTATTATATGGTTTCAATATAATAATAAATAAATTCCAGTTTAAAACATGAGCCGACCCAAAATATAGAATATGTCTAAACCCTTGAGATATCTAAGATTTCCAAATAGAGATATAAAGTAGGCTGTTGGATACAGACAGGAATCTGGAGTTCAGAAAAGTTATCTTGGTGAAATAAAACTTGGGAGTATTTAGCTTATTCATGGTTTTGAAAACTGTGAGACTAAATAAAACCTTTTAGGAAGAGAGGGAAAGGAAAGGAAAGTAAGGGGTCTAGAGGAAGCTGTGAAGGAATCTCAGAGGGGAAAGCAGCATGGGAAACTGAGAAAGAATGGCCAATGGAGGAAGACGTGAGGAGACCGAGTGCCATGACAGCTGAGAGAAGACAGTGTGCCAAGAAAGAGGTAGCATCTGCTGTGTTGAGAATGCACCTGAAATGAGGCCAGAAAACGCACTTTGGAACTGACAGTATGAAGACAGCTGGTGACCTTGACAAGAGCACTTTCAGTAGGTGGTAAAGATGAACAGCTAAACTGAAAAGGGGAAGGAATGGGAGGCAAGAAAGGGAGGCAGCAGGGGGAAGAAAGGAAAGCTCTTTTAAGAAGTTATTTTGCAAAGCAAAACAGAAAAATGGGATGGATATTAGAGAATGGTGTGTTAGCTGGAAGAAAATGTGAGATTAAAGTCAGTTCTTTTTTAAGATGGGAAAATTATGCATGTTTTATGTCAAAATAAATTACCACTTCTAGCAAGAGTAATCATTGAATGCTAAGCAGATAACTATTGATTTCCTCAATGATGAGCTAGAAAGCCAAAGACACAAGTGCATAGTGGCCAGACGCAGTGGCTCATGCCTGTAATCTCAGCACTTCGGGAGGCTGAGGCGGGCGGATCACCTGAAGTCAGGAGTTCAAGGCCAGCCTGGCCAATATGGTGAAACCTCATCTCTACTAAAAATACGAAAATTAGCCAGGCATGGTGGTGGGCGCCTGTGATCCCAGCTACTTGGGAGGCTGAGGCAGGAGAATCACTTGAATCTGGGAAGCAGAGGTTGCAGTGAGCTGAGATGGTGCCACTGCACTCCAGCATGAGGGACAGAGTTGAGACTCCATCTCAGAAAAAAGAAAAAAAAAAGTGCATAGTCCTCCCTCATGAGAATTTCTTTAAGCCCTTAAATTTGAATTCTCAGAAATTTATCCTTACAAATTCCACATGTCTATATGTCTCATGCTTACAATCTTTTGGACATGGGGAGATAACAATTTGTGGCCACTGCCTAGAATCTAGACAACTCAGCCACCCAGGCTTATCTGGTTGGGGGATGGAGCAGGAGGTCACAAGGTAGAACTGTCTTAAAGATGCTATATAATTCAAATGTTGGGACTTGGGACTCCAGGTCCTGCAGGCTAGGTTCAAATTGGTGTAACTACCATTGCAAATGGCTACTGCAGCATATCAAAAACTAAAGTATCAGATTAAAATCAATATTAGTGACTTATGGACTCATTTCTATGGCAAGCACAGGAACATCATCTGTATCAAAAGCAGGCTAGAAAGCAGGACTCTTTAAAGTATAGAGTGGCAGAGATAACCAGAAAAGGAGGGGGCGACTGCCCCACGCGAGAAAGTTCCCAACAGTTCCATCAGTGAAAGGTGATCTATGTTAAGATTACTGCCTGAGATATATATAAGGCAGGGGAATGCAAATATTTGGTGAATGAAATGAAATGAATCTTTAATCTAGAGATTTGTTCAATTTAAAAAAGAAGACAAATTTACGCTCAAAAAAAATTCAACAGTGTAGTTTTGCAAAGCTTAATAAACTGGATTAAGTATATCAATAGCAAAATGTGTATCTGAATAGGTTCTTAGGAAATATTTCAAATATGATATACATATTCTCAATGTCAAAAATATCAGTAACACTTCATATAAACGAAGACCAAAATGTTATTAGAGAAAATATTTAAAAACTTTCTAGAAGTTTTGGTTTTTAACTTCATGTAGTTTTTACGTACTAACAAATAATTTAAAAACTAGGCTAGTACTAGTACTGCTGATGATAGTATCAATGGCAAATGGTCCATAGAATAGTTAATTCTGAACTGAAAGGGATCTTAACATAGCTGGTTGATGAAAAACAGAGAAAGTAAGTTTTTCATAGTATGTTAATGTGGTTTACAATGGATAGCCAGTTATAAGTGAAAACACAGTTCTGTCAAATTTGGTTGGGAGAGAAAATCTTGCAGAGTGGCTTTTGGGATAATGTCTATAATTTACTCATAGCCCATTTCAATTTTCTCAAGGCCATTCCTATAGTTCAAATAAATTGGTCATTTAATAAAGAAAAATGATCCATTAATTGGCTTTCTGCATAAAAGTGATAGAAATGGTACCACCTGCCTTGAGTTGCTGCGTTCTGCTCTTGTTAGTTAATTCTCATGGGTCCACACATTTTTTCCCTTGGGGGATGGGTGAGCCTTTAGGTAGATATGATTTTGTGATTTTGATTGCTCCTTCTGAAGTATGACTTGTACTTGGTTCCTTATCATTAAGGGCCAGGCAGAATCAGAGAAGTTTAGATTTGAATGCATCATCCTAATGAAAGAATGTAACAATAACTTTAATTTGCCATGTTAGCATGGCAAGACTGCTTATAGTGTTCTTCCCAGATCTGATGGACAGATCTGAATGAGACTCTTACTAGACTCTGTAGCATACATTCCTGTACCTACTCTCCCCCGCCACTCCTGAAACCTCACCAAAACTAAAACTGACACAGGTGCAGTGGCAGGGAGTAGAGGTAGGAGTAGGAGTGGGGATGGAAAAGATGCCTATATCCTTTAACGCCCAGGAAGAGATGCTTGTTTTCTATTTTTTAATTTATTTAATTATTTAATTATTATTATTATTATTTTGAGACAGAGTCTCACCCTGTCACCAAGGCTGGAGTGAGTGCAGTGGCACAATTTCAGCTCACTGCAACTTCCACCTCCTAGGTTCAAGTGATTCTCCTGCCTCAGCCTCCTGAGTATCTGGGACACCACCATGCCTGGTTAATTTTTGTATTCTTTCTTTTCCTTTTCTTTTTTTTTTTGAGATGGAGTTTTGCTCTTGTTGCCCAGGCTGGAGTGCAATGGTGCGATCTCAGCTCACCACAACCTTCGCCTTCCAGGTTCAAGTGATTCCCCTGCCTCCGCCTCCTGAGTAGCTGGGATTATAGGCATGTGCCACCACACCTGGCTAATTTTGTATTTTTAGTAGAGATAGGGTTTCTCCATGTTGACCAGACTGGTCTCAAACTTCTGACCTCAGGTGATCTGCTCACCTCAGCCTCCCAAAGTGCTTAGATTACAGGTGTGAGTCACTATGCCTGGCCTGTTTTCTATTTTTTTAAAGAAAGGGTTTATTAAGATATAGTTCACACACTAAACAGCTCATCATTTAAAGTGTGCAATCCAATGGTTTTTAGTATATTCAAGTTGTGCAACCATTACCCATAGTCGATTTTAGAATGTTCTCATCATCCCCAAAAGACATTCTGCACTCCTTAGCCATTACTCTCTATTTGCTGGAAGCCTAGGCAACCACTAGTCTACTTCCTGGCTCTACATATTTGCTTTCTCTGGACATTTCACATGAATGGACTAATACGATATGTGGTCCTTTGTGATTAGCTTCTTTCACTTAACATAATCTTTCTAGGTTTTATCCACATTGTAGCATGTATCATATTTCTTTTTTATTGTTGAATAATATTACCAAATTTCATTTGTCCATTTGTCAGTTGATGGGCATTTGGGTTGTTTATACTTTTTGGCCATTATGTATAATGAACATTATAATGCTATGAACATTCATGTACAAGTTTTTGTGTCAACTTATATTTTCATTTCCCTTGGATATACACCTAGGAGTAAAGTTGCTGGAGTATACTGCAACTCTACGGTTAACCATTTGAGAAACTGCCAAACTGTTTTCCAATGGCTGCATGATCTTACATTCCTACCAGCAGTATATGGGCTGTAATTCCTCCACATTGTTGCCAACTCCCGTTATTGTCTTTTTCATTGTAACCATTCCAGTGGGTGTAACTGGTGTCTCACTGTGGCTTATTTACATTTCCCTAATTATTAATGATGTTGAGCATCTTTTCAGGTACTTATTGGTCATCTGCATATCTTCTATGAAAAAATGTCTATTAAGATCTTTGCCCATCTTTTAATTGCCTAATCTATAATCACAAAGATTTACACCTATGTTTTCTTGTAAGAGTTTTATAGTTTTAGATTTTACATTTGATTAATCAATCAATTCACTTAACTTTTTTTTTTTTTTTTTTTTTTTGCATATAGTGCAAGGCAGGGTCTAGCTTCATTCATATTGCTTTTTTCAGCACCATTTGTTTAAAAGATCATTCTTTCCCTATTAAAATGGTCTTGACACCTGGCACCCTTATTGAAAAATCAATTTACTATAAGCGTAAGAGTTTATTTCTGGACTTTTGATTCTATTCCATTGATCTGTATGTCATCTATCCTTAGGCCAGTAACATACTACATTGATTGGTGTAGTTATGATGTGAGCTTTAAAATTGGGAGGTGTAAGTCTTCCAACTTTGTTCTTTTTATTTCAAGATTTATTTTTGGCTATTCTGGGTCCCTTAAATTTCCATATGAATTTTAGGATGAGTTTTCTATCTCTGCAAAAAAAGTCCTAGGGATTTTTATAGGCACTGAATTGAATCTATAGGTCAATTTGGTGAGTACTGCTATATTAACAATATTAAACCTTCTAATCCATGAAAAGGGGATGTCTGTTCATTTATTTAAATGTTCTTTAATTTCTTTCAACAATGTTTTGAGTATAAGAACTACATTTCTTTGATTAGATTTACTTTAAGTATTTCATCCATCCTGATGTTAAAAGTAATGGGATTGTTTCCTTAATTTGACTATAAGTGTATTAGTCAATTAAGTGTATAAAATATAATTTACTTTTATATACTGATCTTATATCCTACAGCCTTACTGATTTATTAGTTCAACAGTTTTATAGTGGATCTGTAGAATCCTACATACAAGATTACTACAAGTATAGATACGTTTACTTCTTCCTTTGCAATATGGATGCCTTTTATTTAATCTTTTGTCTAATTCTCTGGCTAGAAACCCTACTACAATGCTGAATAGTAGTGGTGGGAACACACAACCTTGTCTTCTTCTTGATCTTAGTCAGAAAATTTTTTTTAACCATTCAGTGTAAAGCTCTGGCTTTTTTTATAGATGCCTTTTAGTTCTCTTCTATTTCTTGTCAGTTGAATGCATAAGGATTGTTAAATCTTGTCAAATGCTTTTTCTGCATCTATTGAGATGATCACATGGGTTTTGTCCTTTATTCAGTCAACATGATGTATTACATTAATTGATTTTCAGGTATTAAATTCACTGTACATTCTGGGGATAAATCCTACTTGGCAATGGTGAATAATCCTTCTTATATACTAATGAATTTGGTTTGCTAGTACATTTGTACCTTGGTATCTGCAGGAGATTGTTTCTAGGACATCCCAAGGACACCAAATCTTTGTGAGCTCAAGTCCCACCGCTAGCCCTGTGGAACCCATGGATAGGAAAAGTCAAGTTCTGTGAGTTCAACATCTCATAAATAACCACATATATATTTTTAAATCTGAGATTGGTGGAATCTGTGGATTCAGAACCTGTGAGTATGAAGGGACAAATCCATTTTTGTTGAGGATCTTGCTCTTATATTCCTAAGGGATACTGGTCTGTGGGTTTCTTTCCTTACGATGTATTTGCCTGGCTTTGGAATCAGGCATGAACCATTTGTTTTTTCTTTTTTTGAGATGGGGTCTCGCTCTGTCACCCAGGCTGGAGTGCAATGGCATGCCTCGGCTCACTGCAACCTCTGCCTCCCAAGTTCAAGCAATTCTCCCAGCCTCAGGCTCCCGAGTAGCTGGGATTACAGGTGCTTGCCACCATGCCTGGCTAATTTTTGTGTTTTTAGTAGAGACGGGGTTTCACCATGTTGGCCAGGCTGGTCTTAAACTCCTGACTTCAGGTGATCTGCCTGCCTTGGCCTCTCAAAGTGCTGGGATTACAGGTGTGAGCCACTGCACTCGGCTGAACTGATCTTATAATTTGGAATTGTTCTCTCCTAATTTTTGGAAGAGTAGATGAAGAATTAGTACTAATTTGTCTTAAAGTATTTGGTAGAATTTATCAGTGAAACCTTTTGGGTCTGTGCTTTTCTTTATTGGTAGTTTTAAAATTACCAATTCACTCTCTTTACTTCTTATAGTCTATTCAGATTGTCTATTTCTTCTTGATTCAGTTTCAGTAGTTTGTGCCTTCCTAGCAATTTGTCCATTTCATTTAAGTTACCTAATTTGTTGACATACAGTTGTTTTATGTAAGTATTCCCTTGTAATTCTTTTATTTCTTAAGGTAATGTACCCATTCTCCTTCATGATTTTAGTAATCTAGCTCTTTTGTCTTTTTTCTTGGTTGGTATAGCTAAGGTTTGTCAAATGTGCTGATTTTTTCTAAGAACTGATTTTTGGTCTGATTGATTTTCTCTACTATTTTCCCATCCTCTGTTTCCTTAATTTCTGCTCTTATCCTTATTTCTCCATTCTGCTTGCTTTGCAGAAGCTTGTTTGGTTTTCTCAGCTTGTCTCTCCTGGTATGGAACCTCTGTCCTACTAGAGAGCTAGGGCCATGGCAATTAGGGTCCTAGTATTCTCAGCCTTCTGCACCTGGCATAAAGCCTCCATCCTGTAAGTGGGGGCTGACTGAAGTAAGGGCGCCCTCAACTTCTCAGCTGTGTTCACTAGGAATTTAACCTCTCCAACTTGGATTAGGAGAAGATGAGAAATCCTCACAGCCTGTCCCATCTGGTGAGATATGATAACCGGTGATTGGGAGCTGAGGGGAGAAGGAGTCCTATCTTCTTGGCCACACCCACCTGAGTGAAACCTCTGTCAAAGCCATAGTCCACTGCCACAGACTCTTCTTGGCCTTCTTACCAAGGTTTAGTAGATTTTCTTGAATAAATGTTTCTTCATTTGGTGTATGCCCTTAGGACAATCTCCAGACATTTTAAATGTTTCAAATACTTAATTGTTTTTATTTATAGTTTAAAAAAGAGTTTTCATTTGTTTTGGTTATTTTCTTGGGAGTTGGTCTGCAAAGCTTCTTGTGTTGCTATTCTGAAAGTAAAACCAATGTGCTATTTTCTTCCCACAATTATTATCAGCTCATCTGCCCTATCGACTCTATCAGCTTGTAGAGTTTTAGAAATGATAAATCACAGTGTCAAGAATCTAACTGTATATAATCTAAGTAATAATCTAATAACAATAAACTGGTATAATCATGGAGAGAGGAATTATTTTAAGCTTAAAGACCAATATTTTTGCTATATAGTTGAATATACCTACAGCAAAAACTTCAAAGAAACTGTAAGCTGCACTCAGAACTATCATTATTTCTAGTGATATTACTGTCTTATTTTCAAACACATTTATATATACATATTATATGTTTGGATACAGCAAATAAGTAATTGTATTAATGTATTTAGACCAAAATATTTGGCATAAGACAAAAAAAAGATACAAGTATAAAAATCAAATAATAAACTCGTAATTTAAATGGAAGTATAAGCATGCTCTCACAATTTATTTTTCTCTTTCTAAAATATATGTACTTTCTAGATTTGTCCACTGGAAAGGTCAAGATGCAATGAAAACCCTAACACTCAGATTGCGGTCTCTAAATACAAGGTGAGACAGGAAGTATGCATTGTGGACATGGAACTCTGGTAAAGCAAGCTGTCAAATACTAATGGGGATGGGTCAAAAGGACTCAGAACACCCTGAAGGTGCTTCCACTGGCCAAAGATAGGACAGTTTGAATATTAATAAGTATGCAAATACAAAAAATTTAAGCACAAATATAGAAAAATTTATGCATTCATACAATACTAAAAAAATAACAAACCTAAATCTCTCAATTATCTTTGGAAGTTTCTGGGACGTTGTGATGCACATGCATCAAAACATGTGATTCCCTTTTAGGAATGGACAATTGCCTCTGCTGAAGACAGCTGCCTTGTCCAACATCATGCCCCATTCTAGGAGCAGCCCACAACCAGCGGCCATCGAACATGCAGGTAGAAAGGTCTGTTCCCCTCCCTCCAACTGGAAAGCAGCTCTGAAGCACCATCTTAGTTTGAGAACTGTCATTCATAAGATAGTAACAAAATTCAGCTTCTCCTTTGCACAATCCTGCTTCCTTTATCTTTGATTACAAGAGCACTCGGTAATAACATGCCATCTAGTCAATTTCCAGTACTGCCCATGCTCTAGGTTTAAATCACAAAGATAACTGTAAGTATTATTTTCAAAAAAAAAACCCATGAGCACATCTAAACTATGTAATTTTAATCATCAGGGGTTGATCTATCTATAAGAAAGGAAATACAACATAATGATTACACTCTTTAGTGCCAGATATGCTTAACACCAACATCTATGTGACCACAGTAACACCAAGTGATAATAAACTAATATTACAATTAATAACCAAACAATTGACTAAGCAGCACTTTTGAAAACATCGATCATACTAAAAGCATCGGGTAAGGTTGACAGTAGCACCTTTGGCTTGGAAAAGTTTTAAAAACTGTTAAGTTTGGGATTCAGCCACATTACCAACACACACACACGCACAATTTCTCTGGAATACGGGGGAGTGGATGAAGTTCTATCAACGATTCCATTTAAATCAGCACTAACAAGATGATCACAAACCTGGGTAATAAACTTTCTTCACTTCTCACCCAAACATGAATTCCTGCAATCTTGAAGTGAACTGGGAAGTGACTTTTGGAAAGCTAACACGCTTTTTGGAGATGCAGAATGTTATTTTATCACACAATTAAACCAAACGGGGGTATGGACTACAAAGTTCATTACTAGTGGTAAAATAATTTATTTTTCTCTTTCTAAAATATGTCACTATTAAAAAAGAAAAAATTTGCAAAGATGTTTTCAGTGTTTCACTTACTATTGTTTTATATGCTTGCATAGGTATGTGGTGTATGTACACGGGGCCTCACATAAAATGTATTTCTTTCTTTGCATCGGGGTAAAAGGTGTTTGAAAATGTCTTAGGTTCTGCTCCACAAAGCCTGCAGCATAGGAGGCGGCAGGGAGGTCGCCGGTCCCTAGCGGGGTGTCCCTCCCCTGCCTCGCGGTACTTACAAAGGAGTCGCTCACGACCAGTACCACGTTGGGGGCTTTGGCTGGTCCACGCCTCTGCTCCCCTGCTCCGGGGGCCGGTGCCCCCAGCGCCGAGGCTGCGACCACTGACACCCATAGCAGTAGCATCACGGGTAGGGGTTCTGAGAGCTTGACGCCGGGCCAGCCGCCTCCCTCTGGCATTCTCCGCAGAGGAGAGCAGGGAGAGGACGGCTAACAACTCCCAAAGCTTGCAGTTTGGTTTCCTGATAGTAACGCCGAGCTTCACCTTCAGAACTACAACTCCCATCAGGCTGAGAGCGCGCACATGCGCAACAGAGAAATCCCAGCTTTTACCCACGTTAAGGCCTTTTCATCAAATACCGAGCAAATCAGAACCTGGCCACTTCCAGTCACGTGAATGATGCCTGGGAAGGGCGCATGCGCTTTCACTCCAGACCCGGCGTTTGTAGAAGAGTAGCAACTGTACCAGGTGGGTTCGGGTCTCTGTCGCTTTTGCACAAGGGAGCCTAAAGGCGACTGAAATGGTACTTAGAGAAAGAAAGAATCGGGGCTGGGGCTGTTCGTTTTGGGCCGCGCAAGCGTGGCTGAGTGTTGGGCGAGAGCGTGAACTGGGCGGTGATGAGGTGGCGGCGCGGCTGTCACTTAAGTTGAACAGGGCGGTTCCTTGTGGGGCCTCTGGGTGGACCTCCTCAAGTCCGCGGTGGATACCTTAGAGCCCCTCGAATACTTTCCCCAAGGAAGTCTGTAGCCTGTCTCATCTTATTGTTTCTCTCACCTGGTGCAGTCAGGATTTACTGTGCTCCCATGGGGTGAGGAGCGGGGCCTAGTAAGAAGTTTCAGGCTATAGGCGGGGGAAGAGCATAGCTGTTCCTTGCCTTCAGAGAGCAAAGGAGAGAAACGAAACAGGAGGGTTAAATGTTGGGCTGTGCGAAGTGTTCAGTTAGTTGACGTAGGTTCTGAATACCATTGTTTTGCTGCAGAATAAAATCCGATCTCTTCTGACTGTTGAATTCCTTTGGAGATTTCTGGAAAAAGCAGATTTCTGTCTCAAAGCCAAATTCCAATTTCAGTATCGTAGTTTCAGGTATATAATTTGCACATCACACTAGTAGTTTTAATGTTTTGACAGTAAAAAGAGAAGTTATAGTACTCATTTAATATAAGTCAACTGAATACTAATATCTGGCAGGTTTTTTTTTGCATAAGAATTGTAATAAGGAACAGATTTATTTATTTAATACTCACATGGCAATTAGGTACTGAGCATAATACTAAGAATTTACTGAGCATCTACTGCATGTCAGGTACTTTTATATGGAATATTTTTCATAATCCTCACTTTCACCATATTGCAGATAGGAAAACAGATTTGGAGAGGTTAAATGACTCACCTGAGTTTACGCAGGGAACCGACATGAGCACGACTGGAAATTCAACAGTCTGTAACTAAATGCTTTGTCTGCAGTTAATTACTAAATTTCATGACAGTCTACTGAGTTTGTTAGTATAGCGGAATTATTACTTAAGAAGCATGATAAAGATCTGCGGGAGCATGCAAAATAAACAGAGCCGGGCACGGTGACTTGTGCCTGTAATCCCAGCACTTTGGGAGGCCTAGGCAGATGGATCACCTAAAGTCAGGAGTTCGAGACCAGTCTGGCCAACATGGTGAAACTCTGTCTCTATAAAAATACAAAAAGTAGCTGGGCGTAATGGCAGACACCTGTAATCCCAGCTACTAGGGAGGCTGAGGAAGGAGAATTGCTTGAACCCAGGAAGTGGAGGTTGCAGTGAACCGAGATCACACCATTGCACTCCATCCTGAGCGACAAGAGCAAAACTCTGTCTCAAAAAAACAAAACAAAACAAACCTAAACAGTAGTCTTCGGTTTATATGAGGTTAGATTTCAGAGAAGCAAAACCTAGCATACATGAAATAATACAGCATGGAAGGTGATACAAGTGGGTTCCTTTATAAATATAAATTTGTTTTGAGTTAATTTGGAATATAGGACATATTTCTACCATAGAGACAATATTGACTGACATTTGAATTCATAAAAGTTATATTTAACTTTGTGGCTGATTCCATAAACTGTACTTACTCTCTACGGCCTTGTTTCCACAGGACATAACATCAGAGATGATGACAGGATTACAAGAATACATCTTTTTCTTCTTTCTCCCCTTGGCAGTGTCATTAGGAGCAGGTGCTGCAGTGGGTTGGAGCAAGACAGATATTTTAGAGCCTTAGAGACATTGTGCTGGAAAAATCTGAGAGGCTTCTAGTCCTGCTTCCCATCTGACATTCAGTTTATCCTAAAACATTCCTGCTACGGGGACTGTCCAGCCTGTGCTTTTTCATCTCCAGTGATGGGAAACACTTCCATTGAGCACCTCATCCTACATTTATATAGATCTAATTATTAAAAGTTCCTATTTTAAGTTGAAATTCCTCTATTTTTAACCATACATTAATTCATTTTTCTTCACTTTTATATGGATAATCTCTCCCTTTCAACAGTCCTTACTCCCTCATCACCATTTATGTTTTTTCCAGTTCCCAGTTTCTTCAACTAGTTTTCATATAATTTCAGGTTTCCTCATTGTTTTGATGACTGTTTTGTGGACATACAACATTTTTGCTAATCAGTAACTTATGCTTTCAGAAAAGGTACTTTTGTGTGTGCACATGCATGTGTCTGTGTGTTACAGTGAAGGTAGGGCATCTCTGTTAGTCTGCAAGGGCTGCCATAGCAAAATACCACAGACTGGGTGCTTTAAGCAACAGAAATTTATTTTCTCATAATTCTGGAGGCTGGAAAGCCAAGATCTTTGATTTTTTGGAGGCCTCTCTCTCCTTGGCTTGCATTTGGCCACCTTTTCGCTAGGACCTTACATGGTCTTTCCTTTAGGCATGTGCATCCCTTATGTTTGTGTGTGTGCCCAGGTTTCTTCTTTAAAGGACAACAGATTGGATGGGCCTACCCATATCACCTCATTTAACCTTCATTGCCTCTATAAAGGTCCTATCTCCAAATACTGTCACATTCTGAGGGGTTAGGGTTTCAATATATGAATTTTTGGAGGACATAACTCTGCCCTTAAAAGGCTCCATTATATACATGTATGTTTAAGTCATCAGTTAAAGATTTTTAAGTTAGAGATTGGTTGCTTGAGTGAAATACTCTGTGGTTCGGAAAGATATTTAATAAAACAGTCTTTATCTAGGTTTTGATTCTCTGTAGTTTTTTAATGTCCGGATACCCAAACACCATATTCTGCCTTAGGAAAAGGAGACTAAGTGTGCAGCTTGTGATGGTGTGGAATAAACTGAGTGTTGTCTTCACATCTGCATTGTACCAGACACTGTAGGGAAGAAAAGAAGGAACTAGAGATAGTCTCTGCTCCCAAGGAACCTCCAGTCTAGTTTTTGGAGACACACAGACAGACATAAACATCTGTAAGTTTAATAGCAGTGTAAAAGGTATCAAAAAGTATAGTTAATGCTAAATAATCAAAAAACAAAAACTATAATATCCCAAATTGTACTTTGGAGAATGCTTGTGTACTTCCAAATGTTAATTGGTTTTCACTGAAATAAGCGTTCCATCATCACAGAAGTTTTAGAATTGCTGGGCTAAATTAGCTTTGGGTCTTCATTATAGGAATTCTCAGAGGCTTTAAAAAGATAATTTACCTTGTGACTTTGAAAGACTGAGAGATATAGCCTATAATATTCACAAACTTACTAGGCCACTCATTAACCCCTTTAAGCATGCTAATGTTTCTTGGAATACATTTTTGGAAATGTTAGTATAAGATAATAAATGCTATAAATTGAGACTAGTGTGAGATTGGTCTGGGAAGGCTATATGCTTAACAGGTGAATTTGGCCTTGAAGTATGTGTAACGTGAGTAGACAGAGCGAGAGTAGACAGGGTAAATGGGAGAAGCAAAGATGTACAGGTAGAAGACTCTGGGAGGGGGTGATTAAAAAAAGTAATGTAAACTAGTATCAAAATATTAACAAGCCTTTTGATGGTGTAAAAGAAAATAAAACTCTTAGGGCCCTCTTTTCATTAGATTTTAAACTCACTATGACAAGGGGAAGGTTAAGCCTGGGAAGTGAGTCATGCACCACTGCCATTCTTTTCCCCTAAACAGATAGTTTGTAATTTCACAATGTTAGGTCATAGTCTTACACATTAGCTATGATCCCACGACAAAAGGCCATATACCTCTTCAGATGGCCTCCTCCCCAAATTGCTCACAAGGAAATTCCTTGCAGGCTCCTAAGTCTTTCAAGATACATATTCTCTTATAAAACAATCACGTGCCAATTGTAATCTTGGGTCTGCAACCTAAATTTAACTCCTGAAATTGAGTTCTGTTAAATCTCACACCGAAAATGTTGATTGCAAGCTTATCTTCCCAGGTACAGAACCAGGACAAGATGAGATCAATCACTCTTCCACCTACCCTGATGTGGTTGCATAATTGACTCTTTTCTCCCTCTTTTCAGATGTTTACCTTGTCTTGTGTAGAAGGTAGATTTATTGAGCTCTAATTAGAGCCTCAGGAAAATGTAACCCTTTGCTTTCCTGCCTACTTCCTTCCCCCCATTTTTCCCTCCTGCATGCTCTGCCCTAGAATACTGAGTTCTCAAAGCCCTCTTTGGAAAATGTGAGTCACAGATGCTTTGATGTCTTGTTTTTCCCAGGCGTGTTCTCAAAGTATGGCTCAATAAACCTCTACTGACTGAGATACTTCCATCTGTCATTTGTTTTTTTTTTGTTAACACTGGTAAGCTGTGGAAGCTGGAAGATCATTAGCTATTTATTGAATATGTATTATTCAGTAAGTGTTGGGTATATAAGAAACTCTGAAAATTTAAGACCTGCATCTGAGAATTTATTGAATTGGGAGACAGGATGTGTCTATAGAGGATAATGAAAATAATATTTGTTACGTTTCAGTTGAGTAGCTCAGTTAATAAGTGGTTTGGAGGAGGGAGTGATCCCTGTTGTAGGCTATGCTCTAGTATTCATGTAGTGTAGTAACTAATTTGAAGAGGATACTCATGTTTGATAATAGCTGTCTTTTGAGGAATACAGATGCTTCGTGACTTATGATGGAGTTACACCCCAATAAACCCATTTTAACTTGAAAATATCGTTAAGTCAAAATGCATTTAATACTCTGATAAGCCCATCGTAAAGTCAAAAAATTGTAAGTTGAACCATTTGTAAGTCGGGGCCATTCTTATTGGTAAGAAGTTTACTTCATGAGAGCAAGGAAGGAGTAGGTTGCAGAGAGGGTTTAGGATTTTGAATGTGTAGAGACAGTTTATAATAACCACTGAGTTACCGCACTAGCCATTTTAGGAATGGCAAATAGTAAAGTTTTTTGAGAGAATAACAGTAGATAGGAGATTATTAGTGTAGATTATGTCCAAGCATTCCATCTATGTATGTATCAGGTAAGTGATGTAATTCTTACTTTACCAGTGAGGAAATGGGCTTGGTGAAATGAAGTCAGGTGCCCAAGGTCTAATGGCTTTGATCCTAGATCCATTTGATTTCCTAAGCTCACTCTCAACTAGGATAAGCCTTGGTGGGTGGATGTGACAGAGTGAAGGGGCTGACAGGATCTAGGGTGTTTTGTAAGCACAGAGTTGAAGTGACTGAGTAATAAATTAAAACTAGATTGGGTGAGGAGGGCAGCCAGGTGTTACTAGGGCTCAAGAAGCCAGTGAAATAGTCAGGTTTGTACCTTTTCTTTTTTAACTTTTATCTTACTTTCTTAAACATTGTTTGGATTACCAGACTTTCTTTTCTTACCAGTAAGACTTTACTGTTGAACTGACACTTCTATTTAGGTAGATCATTAACGAGTGTTTTGGTTTAGTGAACTTCTCATTCCTTGTTCATCCCTACCTACCTCGCCTACATTGTTTACTTCCTAGCATGTTTTTTTTCACTTTATTCAACTTTTCAAAAGCGCCTCCATTCTCTCGAGGGAGCATTCTAGATTATTTTTTGTTTGACAGAAGCCACTTCAGGGATGCTATCAAAATATCCTTGGAATTTGTAGATGTGTAGTTAGTTGTGTTACTGTTTTTAATGACTATTTAAATGCATTATTAACATTAAAATTTTTTTCTCTGTTTTCATTAGATTATAAACTATAATTATATTATACTCCTTATGTTCCTTAGAACAAAGTTCTATTTTAATATAATTAGGCTGCAAATTGGATGTAAATAAGTACCCTTAGTTGTCTGTAGATGTCCTTGATTCAAAGCAAAAATGGCACAGAAATGGTAGGTACTCTTTTTTGACTCCATTTTTTTATATTGACATCAGTGTATTTTGGGTTTCTGAAATGGTTTTTCAAAATCTTTCTGATCTCTTATAGAAGTTTCCTTTTATCATCTGAAGCCCTAGGAATATAGTTTAGACCAATTCAGAAATTTGGAGATTAAGATTAGTGTCTCTCTGGGAAATATAAAAAATACTAAAAATTGTACATAATTATTTCTCATCTTTTAAATTATAAATTATGAAAATTGAATTGAATCTGATGCATTAAAAAGTTCAGAAGGTTTTGGGTTGTGGGTGTCATCCTTTTTATATGACTTTCTCATAGTTGTTTTTATTTAATTTAGATGGGAAACAGTTAAGGAACAATCTGAAATTGAATTCAGGAAGAATATAGAGGTGGTAATAAGTAAAAGGTAAGTGTCTAGAATGCTAAATAATAAATTGGAATCTATTTTTACTTAATGATTGTTTTTACTTGTTCCTTTCAGAGGAAAGAGATAATGGCATCTTTTTTTTTTTTTTAAATGTCAGACTATGGGTCATCACAAAAATACCTTTTGTTATTAAAGGTATTTTATTTTTTTCTTTTCTGTAATTAACTTCCATTGTCATTATCATTACTATTTATTATTGTTGTTTTAGCTTTGTGGAATCTTTGTATCAGCATATTGGAATATTATTTAAGGTTTCATAGCCTCAACTGGAGTAGGACATATCAGTTCACTTACCTATATATGTTGTCTTTGAGGAATATCATTGCCTTTATGGCACGGCTGTCACTTTCTAAGTGCAATTGTTGCAACTTTTTATGCTTGATTTATGTTGGATAAAAATATTTTGGGTTGGTAGTAGAAAAACTTGAGTGAAAATGTACAAAATGAATGCTCTTATTTAAAAAAAGCCAGTTGAGATTGAGGAGAAAAGTGGGAGGAGAGGTAATAGAGGAAAGAATTAATAGGGAGTTGTGGTGTGGAAGAATATTAAAGACATCTCTTTCTTGCGAGAGAGCTAGACGTTTCTTTGAAGTGTTAGAAATCCTTACAATCAAGGGAAATATCCAAAATAGAGGAGTATGGGGTTACATGGAATCATTTTGGATAGTAGGTTTTAACTCTTGGAAGGAAAATGGGTTTGAGTGGTACCTAGTAGATGGTTGGCTCTCAGTAAGGGTTTGTTTGGAAAATTGGTGAATGGACCTTTCCCTTTCCCCTCAAAAAAAAAAAAAAAAAAAAAGGAAGAAGTTTTAGGGTTGAAAGGCATAGATTATTTTGCCTTTTTAAAAATTAACCTTCTGAAACTTACATACATACATATGTGTATATGCATGAGTGAAAGAGGACCTTATTGCTAGCTTATTATGCTAAATGTTGCATCAAATGAAGAAGGAATTGGAAGAGAAGAATAGAGGATCCCACTGTAGCATGAAGAATTGTAATTACATATGGAAACATACAGATACTGAAGGATATTTAATATTAGAATTGGTTACCAAGAGAAAAATGGTGTTTGTTTCTATATAGTGGTCTTTAAAAACACCTACTTAAAAATTCCTAATGGCTTCCTATTTGCTGCTGTATTTGAGTCCAGACTTGTCTGTTTGACTTTCAGGATCATTAATCTGAGGCTCTACTTTACCTAGCCAACCTAATTTTCTTCTGTTCATTAATAGGTCCCTTCTGATCCATTCAGGCTGGTTTTCTCACTGTTACCTACACTTCCCACAACTCGTTCCTACTTCTCTCACTTTGCTAATGCGTTTGCCTCTGAGTAGAGCAATTTTCCTTCTTCCCTCTAGTCTTAAGTCTTGTCTTCTATTAATAATAGCCATTAATTACACCACACCATACACCTTTTCTTCTCTGAATTCCTATTGCACTTCCACTCATCACTCTTAGTTTAGCATTTGATTATCGAATGAATCATATGTTGTAAGTCTTTCTCTTGATTTAGATTATATTCTTTTTTTTATGTCATGCACACCAAATAGCTTGGGGGGCTGCATGTAGTTTAGTAGGGTTGGTTCTACCTTATTTGTATACATGACCTCTTAAATGTTGGGTGATAAAAGAGATGGTGAACTTCCTCCTTATGTAATGATTGTACTCTTCTGTTTGTTTTTAATTTGAGATTTTTTTTCCTTTTTAACTTGGAAATCTTTTGATTTTTTTACTCGAGTGTCTCTTTTTGTCTCTTTTTATTGATCTAGATCAGTTGTCATCATCCTTGATGTCATTTTCTTCTTTATAGTCTGCAGGGGTTTTTTTTTTTTTAACCAAAGGAAACTGGTTTGAGAAAATTAATTGTGAAATTAGCATTGAAATGTGTTATCTAACTCCAAGATTTGCAAACTACAAAAAAATTGTTCTGAAGTTCTCACCTATATATATATATCAAGATAATTTCAAATAAGGTAATTTCTAAAGCAAGAACATATGAAATATGGTGCTTTAAATTATATAATTATTGTAAGTAGGCAAAAAAAGTTACTTATCTGCCTATTTAGGGGATCTGCTTCTAGTTGTAGACAAAGTGATTTTATGGTAACTTAATTTTTCTATTATTTTGAATGCCAACATTTTTTAAGCCAAAAAGATTAAAAAATATGTATCTCACTTCTCAGACTTCTTTGGTCTCATATTTCTGTGTTAGCTGCTTCTTTGGATATAAAGAATTGTCAGTGTACCATGTCAGTGATTCATCTTTTTGGTATATTTTGCTCCCTTGAACATCTGGAGTCAATAAGTACTTAATATTTACCACAATTTTGTTTTACCTTTCTATGAGATTAGAGGAGCTGACAGAAAATACAAATGTTTATTTTTTTCAATCATTTTTCAGTATGATTGAATTTGACTTGTTTGCAGGGAAGCCAGAACAAGTTGCAAAATCTTAAAATATGCCAATTTATTTAAAATTAATGTATCTTAAAATTAAATGAAGAAGTACTTTGTTACTAATTAAAATACATTTTTATGGATGAAATTGGTGTACAAGCCTTTTGTATTATCCATTGCTTCCATTTGAGTTTAAACATTGTTTTTCTTTAGAGAAAGTACAGGTAATAATCTTACATGTCCTTATTGTGAAAAAAGTTAATATTCTGATTTATATATATCACAGCCACTAGCATTAAAACAATGCTTTCTTAAACTTTCATATCACAGTCATTGAAATTATTTGTGTTAGTGTTTTATCTGTAACTTGGGCTTATTCTACTGGATCTTGCTTAGAATAGAGTTGGATTGAGATTGGTATGTGTTTGGAGTCCTGATCAACAAGATCATTTGCATTTTAGCCAAAATATATGGAGAATGAATGTAAATCAAATGTAACTCAATTTCAACACTTATTAATTGATCACCTATAATTTGTAAGATACTAGGTCCTGGGGATGGGGCAGTGAAAAAAAAATTCTTGCCCACATGGAACTTACATTCTTGTGTGTTGGGACACAGAAAATAAATAGGATAAATAAGTAGAATATATAGTATATTACATGTGACGAATGCTTTGAAGAAAAATAAAGCTATGGAGGGGGTTCAGGAACTACTGGGTTGTTTAGAGTAGGGGGATGGCAAGAATAAAATGTTAAATAGCATGTAGAGGGAAGCTTTCACTGAGGTGAGGAAGTGGCTTTGAGTACAAATCTGAAGAAGTTAGGGAATAAACTGTGTATATGCTAGAGGGAAGACTGTTCCAGATGGAAGGAGTCTTTTCCTTTTCCAGGTTCCCTTTTCAGATGGCTAAGTTTGTTGGAACCTTTACGGTTGGGTAGATATGACTGTAGATTCACTCAGGCTTTTTGCCTTGACAGAATGTCCAGCAAGGAAGTGAAGACTGCTTTAAAAAGTGCTCGAGATGCAATCAGAAACAAAGAATATAAAGAAGCTTTGAAACATTGTAAGGTAACTAGTTTTTTTTCTTCCACAATAAAAGTATGTTACCCATTCATAAACATTATTGATTTGTAATATGTGAATTATTTACTGTCTAAACACAACAAAAGTGGTAAGGCCATTTAGCAGAACCATAGAATGGCTGGACTTTTAACACCCAATTAGCAGGATAAACTACCACTGCCAAACTTAATTTTCCCTGTATTGGTAACTTATCAAAGCCAAGTTCTTAAAACCTGAATATCCTATAAATGTCTTTTGACAGTTGTATCATGGAATGCTACTGCATCTTAAAGTTTTCATTGTTTAATGACATGTAAGTATTCTAATTCTGTTTGGTTTGTGGATGAGAGGATCAGGATTATAAAGCTCATTTTTATGCTGATGGCAATGTTTCTATTCAGAGGGAGAAATTGATCTTGGGGGAGAGACAGAGGGTAGTAGTAGGAGTGAAGTCATCAGTAGGTGAGAGACACAATGGGATCCAGAGCTTGAGGGGGCCCTTTAACCCCTTTTCCATCTTAGCAGGAGAGAATATAGGTGCCGATCCATACAGTGTTGGGCTTGCAGATTTGGTAGTGGGAAGAACTTTCTTCTATAATGGCTTCTATTTTCCTAGTGAAGTATAAGATGAGACTGGGAGAAGACTTGGTTAGGAGGTTTGAGATAAAGAAGGTATGAAATAGTTTCTTTCTTTTCTTTTTTCCCTGGTGGGAAAACAAACCTAGCTAGTAAGGATTGGAAAGATTAGCCGGCCCTAGTGATTACCCATTTGAAGTTTCAAACTATGAAAGCGAAATTGGTGAACTCCATTGTAGTTTTCTCTCTTCATATTTAGTTTCTCGGGTTTGGAGATAGGAATGATGGGGTTCAACTATGGATGGAGAGAAAGATGAGAGGAAAGACATGCAAAGGAGTTGAGGATGTGGTGACAAGGGAGTGAGGACAGTGATAAGTCCTGGAGTCTGAGCTGGGTAAGGAGGAATGAGAAATGAGAAGTGAGCTGATAGGCAATGGAAAAAGGGGTTAAGGTAAAAAAAAAAAAATCAGAGAGGACAGATCCAAGATGGCCGATTAGGAGCAGCTGAGGATTGCAGCTCCCAGCAAAAGCACGGAGGGTGAGTGGACACTGCATTTCCAGATGGATTTTTATTGCCCACAGACCAGGAGATTCCCAGGTGGAGGAGCCCCACGGGTCACCAGCGCGGCTGTTTTGGCCGGTGAAGTGGGTCTCTGCACAAAATACACAGGTCGAGGCACTGTTTTAGCTGGCAACTGGAGCTCCTGGGAGACAGAGTCAACCATTGAACTGATAAAAAAGGGGACTGAAACAGGGAGCTAGGCCAGGAGATTCCCGGGCAAAAAAGCGCCATGAATCTCAGTGCAGCTGTTTCAGCTGGTGCAGTGGGTCGCCACAGGGGAAATGACACAGATCCTGGCGCCTTTTCAACAGGCAACTGGTATACCTGGGAGACAGCGTCTCCCGTTCAACTGAAGAAAAAAAAGGGGTCAGAGGCAGGGAGCCAGGTGATCAGGCTCGGCTGGTCCCACCTCCACAAAAAAACAGCAATCTGAAACGTGCTGGATTGAGAGTTTCACAGCAAGCACAGCTGAACCCAGGACGGTCCAGCTCTGTGGGGGGAGGGGGCATCCACCATTACCGAGGCAGTCCACAGCTACGGAGGTAGTCTGCCATTGCTGAGGCAGCCCACCATTGCCAAGGCAGCCCGCCATTACAGAGAGAATCCCCCATTACAGAGATGGACCACCACTGCCGAGGCAGTTCTAACAATACTCGTATAAACAGGACTGCAGGGAAGTTCACAGGGCAGCTGGGCAGAGCCCACAGCAGCTCAGCAAAGCCTCTGTAGGCAGACAGTGACTAGGCTGCCTCCTCACTGAGCAGGGCAGCCCTGAAAAAAGGCAGCAGCACAACGGAAACCCCTAAATAAAGCCCTAACTCCCCCGGGACAGAGCACCTGGGAAAAAAAAAAAAGGGTTTATGAGTTCTGCTGCAGCAGACTTAAACGTACCTGCCCAGCAGCTCTGAATGAACAACGGAGCTCACAGCTCAGCGCTTGAGCTCCTATAAAGGACAGACTGTCTCCTCAAGCAGCTCCCTGACCCCTATATATCCAAAGAGTCACCTCATAAAGGAGAGCTCAGACTGACATCTGGCGGGTATCCTTCTGGGACAAAGATAGCAGAAAAAGAAATTGGCAGCAACCCTTACTGTTCTGCAGCTGCTGAAGGTGATCCCCCAGGCAAGCAGGGCCTGGAGTGGACCTCAGCAGTCCTACAGCAGAGGGGCCTGACTGGTAGAAGGAAAACCAAGAAACAGAAAGAAATAACTTCATCATCAACAAACTGGACATCCACTCAGAGACCCAATCTGAAAGTCAGCAACTACAAAGATGACAGGTGGATAAATCCACAAAGATGGGACGTAACCAGCACAAAAAGGATGAAAACACCCAAAACCAGAACACCTCTCCTCCTACAAGGGATCACAACTCCTCACCAGCAAGGGAACAAGGCTGGATGGAGAATGAGTGTGATGAATTGACAGAAACAGGCTTCAGAAGGTGGGTAATAAGAAACTTCTGTGAGCTAAAAGAACATGTTCTAACCCAATGCAAAGAAACTAAGAACCTTGAAAAAAGATTTGACGAAATACTAGCAAGAATAAACAACTTAGAGAGGAATATAAGTGAATTGATGGAGCTGAAAAACACAACACGAGAACTTCGTGAAGCATAAACAAGTTTCAACAGCCGAATTGACCAAGCAGAAGAAAGAATATCAGAGGTCGAAGATCAACTGAATTAAATAAAATGGGAAGGCAAGATTAGAGAAAAAAGGGTAAAAAGGAATGAACAAAGTCTCCAAGAAATATCGGACTATGTGAAAAGACCTAATCTGTGTTTGATAGGTGTACCTGAATGTGAAGGAGAGAATGAATCCAAGCTGGAAAACAGTCTTCAGGATATTATCCAGGAAAACTTCCCCAACCTAGCAAGGCAGGCCAATATTCAAGTCCAGGAAATACAGAGAACACCACAAAGATATTCCTCAAGAATAGCAACCCCAAGGCACATAATCATCAGATTCACCAGGGTTGAAATGGAGGAGAAAATGCTAAGGGCAGCGAGAGAGAAGGGTCGGGTTACCCACAAAGGGAAGCCCATCAGACTCACAGCGGATTTCTCAGCAGAAATTCTACAAGCCAGAATAGAGTGGGGGCAAATATTCAACATCCTTAAAGAAAAGAACTTTCAACCCAGAATTTCTTTTTTTTTTTTTAATTGCATTTTAGGTTTGGGGGTACATGTGAAGAACAAGGAAGATTGTTGCATAGGTACACACATGGCAGTGTGATTTGCTGCCTTCCTCCCCATCACCTATATCTGGCATTTCTCCCCATGCTATCCCTCCCCAACTCCCCACCCCCCCACTATCCCTCCCCTTTTTCCCCCGACAGACCCCAGTGTGTGATACTCCCCCTCCCTGTGTCCATGTGTTCCCATTGTTCAACACCCGCCTATGAGTGAGAACATGCGGTGTTTGATTTTCTGTTCTTGTGTCAGTTTGCTGAGAATGATGGTTTCCAGGTTCATCCATGTCCCTACAAAGGACACGAACTCATCGTTTTTGATGGCTGCATAATATTCCATGGTGTATATGTGCCACATTTTCCCTGTCCAGTCTATCATCGATGGGCATTTGGGTTGGTTCCAGGTCTTTGCTATTGTAAACTGTGCTGCAATGAACATTCGTGTGCATGTGTCCTTATAGTAGAACGATTTATAGTCTTTTGGATATATACCCAGTAATGGGATTGCTGGATTAAATGGAATTTCTATTTCTAGGTCCTTGAGGAATCGCCACACCGTCTTCCACAATGGTTGAACTAATTTACACTCCCACCAACAGTGTAAAAGCGTTCCTATTTCTCCACATCCTCTCCAGCATCTGTTGTCTCCAGATTTTTTAATGATCGCCATTCTAACTGGCGTGAGATGGTATCTCAATGTAGTTTTGATTTGCATTTCTCTAATGACCAGTGATGATGAGCATTTTTTCATATGTTTGTTGGCTTCATGTATGTCTTCTTTTGTAAAGTGTCTGTTCATATCCTTCGCCCACTTTTGAATGGGCTTGTTTGTTTTTTTCTTGTAAATGTGTTTCAGTTCTTTGTAGATTCTGGTTATCAGCCCTTTGTCAGATGGGTAGACTGCAAAAATTTTTTCCCATTCTGTTGGTTGCCGCTTCACTCTAATGACTGTTTCTTTTGCTGTGCAGAAGCTATGGAGTTTGATTAGGTCCCATTTGTCAATTTTGGCTTTTGTTGCCACTGCTTTTGGTGTTTTGGTCATGAAGTCCTTGCCTACACCTATGTCCTGAATGGTTTTGCCTAGATTTTCTTCTAGGGTTTTTATGGTGTTAGGTCTTATGTTTAAGTCTTTAATCCATCTGGAGTTAATTTTAGTGTAAGGTGTCAGGAAGGGGTCCAGCTTCTGCTTTCTGCACATGACTAGCCAGTTTTCCCAACACCATTTATTAAACAGGGACTCGCTTCCACATTGTTTGTTTTTGTCAGGTTTGTCAAAGATCAGGTGGTTGTAGATGTGTTGTGTTGCGTCGGAGGTCTCTGTCCTGTTCCATTGGTCTATATCTCTGTTTTGGTACCAGTACCATGCTGTTTTGATTACTGTAGCTTTGTAGTATAATTTGAAGTCCGGGAGTGTGATGCCTCCAGCTTTGCTCTTTTTGCTTAGAATTGACTTGGCTATGCGGGCTCTCTTTTGGTTCCATATGAAGTTTAAGGTGGTTTTTTCCAGTTCTTCAAAGAAGGTCATTGGTAGCTTGATAGGGATAGCGTTGAATCTGTAAATTACTTTGGGCAGTATGGCCATTTTCACAATATTGATTCTTCCTAGCCATGAACATGGAATATTTCTCCATCTGTTTGTATCCTCTCTTATTTCATTGAGCAGTGGTTTGTAGTTCTCCTTGAAGAGGTCCTTTACGTTCCTTGTTAGTTGTATTCCTAGGTATTTTATTCTCTTTGTAGCAATTGTGAATGGCAGATGGTTCTTGATTTGGCTGTCTTTAAGTCTGTTATTGGTGTATAGGAATGCTTGTGATTTTTGCACATTGATTTTATATCCTGAGACTTTGCTGAAGTTGCTTATCAGTTTCAGGAGATTTTGGGCTGAGACAATGGGGTCTTCTAGATATACAATCATATCGTCTGCAAATAAAGACAATTTGACTTCCTCCTTTCCTATTTGAATACCCTTTATTTCTTTTTCTTGCCTGATTGCTCTGGCTAGAACTTCCAGTACTATATTGAATAAGAGTGGTGAGAGAGGACATCCTTGTCTAGTGCCAGATTTCAAAGGGAATGCTTCTAGTTTTTGCCCATTCAGTATGATATTGGCTGTTGGTTTGTCGTAAATAGCTTTTATCATTTTGAGATACGTTCCATCAATACCTAGTTTATTGAGAGTTTTTAGCATAAAGGGCTGTTGAATTTTGTCAAAGGCCTTCTCTGCATCAATTGAGATAATCATGTGGTTTTTGTCTTTGGTTCTGTTTATGTGGTGGATTATGTTTATAGATTTGCGTATGTTGAACCAGCCTTGCATCCCCGGGATGAAGCCTACTTGATCATGGTGGATAAGCTTTTTGATGTGCTGTTGCAATCGGTTTGCCAGTATTTTCTTGAAGATTTTTGCATCTATGTTCATCATGGATATTGGCCTGAAGTTTTCTTTTCTTGCTGAGTCTCTGCCAGGTTTTGGTATCAGGATGATGTTGGTCTCATAAAATGATTTAGGAAGGATTCCCTCTCTTTGGATTGTTTGGAATAGTTTCAGAAGGAATGGTACCAGCTCCTCTTTGTATGTCTGGTAGAATTCGGCTGTGAACCCATCTGGACCTGGGCTTTTTTTGGGTGGTAGGCTCTTAATTGCTGCCTCAACTTCAGACCTTGTTATTGGTCTATTCAGGGTTTCGACTTCTTCCTGGTTTAGGCTTGGGAGGATGCATGTGTCCAGGAATTTATCCATTTCTTCCAGGTTTACTAGTTTATGTGCATAGAGTTGTTTGTAATAATCTCTGATGATGGTTTGAATTTCTGTGGAATCTGTGGTGATATCCCCTTTATCGTTTTTTATTGCATTTATTTGATTATTTTCTCTTTTCTTTTTTATTAATCTGGCTAGTGGTCTGTCTATTTTGTTGACCTTTTCAAAAAACCAGCTCCTGGATTTGTTGATTTTTTGAAGAGTTTTCGTGTCTCTATCTCCTTCAGTTCTGCTCTGATCTTAGTTATTTCTTGTCTTCTGCTAGGTTTTGAGTTTTTTTTTGATCTTGCTCCTCTAGCTCTTTCAATTTTGATGATAGGGTGTCAATTTTAGATCTCTCCTTGCTTCTCATGTGGGCATTTATTGCTGTATACTTTCCTCTAGAGACTGCTTTAAATGTGTCCCAGAGATTCTGGTATGTTGTGTCTTCGTTCTCGTTGGTTTCAAAGAACATCTTTATTTCTGCCTTCATTTCATTGTTTATCCAGTCAACATTCAAGAGCCAGTTGTTCAGTTTCCATGAAGCTGTGTGGTTCTGAGTCAGTTTCTGAATTCTGAGTTCTAACTTGATTGCACTGTGGTCTGAGAGACTGTTTGTTATGATTTCTGTTCTTTTGCACTTGCTGAGGAGTGATTTACTTCCAATTATGTGGTCAATTTTAGAGTAGGTGCGATGTGGTGCTGAGAAGAATGTATATTCTGTGGATTTGGGGTGGAGAGTTCTGTAAATGTCTATTAGGTTTGCTTGATCCAGGTGTGAGTTCAAGTCCTGGATATCCTTGTTAATTTTCTGTGTTGTTGATCTGTCTAACATTGACAACGGGGTGTTCAAGTCTCCCACTATTATTGTGTGGGAATCTAAGTCTCTTTGTAAGTCATTGAGAACTTGCCTTATGTATCTGGGTGCTCCTGTATTGGGTGCGTATATATTTAGGATCGTTAGCTCTTCTTGTTGCATTGATCCTTTTACCATTATGTAATGTCCTTCTTTGTCTCTTTTGATCTTTGTTGGTTTAAAGTCTATTTTATCAGAGATGAGAATTGCAACTCCTGCTTTTTTTTGCTCTCCATTTGCTTGGTAAATCTTCCCCCATCCCTTTATTTTGAGCCTTTGTGTATCTCTGCATGTGAGATGGGTTTCCTGGATACAGCACACCGACGGGTTTTGGCTTTTTATCCAGTTTGCCAGTCTATGTCTTTTAATTGGGGCATTTAGCCCATTTACATTTAGGGTTAATATTGTTATGTGTGAATTTGATCCTGCCATTTTGATGCTAGGTGGCTGTTTTGCCCGTTAGTTGATGCAGTTTCTTCATTGTGTTGATGGTCTTTACTGTTTGGTATGTTTTTGGAGTGGCTGGTACTGGTTGTTCCTTTCTATGTTTAGTGCCTCTTTCAGGAGCTCTTGTAAAGCAGGCCTGGTTGTGATGAAATCTCTGAGTTCTTGCTTGTTCGCAAAGGATTTTATTTTTCCTTCACTTATGAAGCTCAGTTTGGCTGGATATGAAATTCTGGGTTGGAAGTTCTTTTCTTTAAGGATGTTGAATATTGGCCCCCACTCTCTTCTGGCTTGTAGGGTTTCTGCTGAGAGATCTGCTGTGAGTCTGATGGGCTTCCCTTTGTGGGTAACCCGACCTTTCTCTCTGGCTGCCCTTAGCATTTTCTCCTTCATTTCAACCCTGGTGAATCTGACGATTACGTGCCTTGGGGTTGCTCTTCTTGAGGAATATCTTTGTGGTGTTCTCTGTATTTCCTGGACTTGAATATTGGCCTGCCTTCCTATGTTGGGGAAGTTCTCCTGGATAATATCCTAAAGAGTATTTTCCAGCTTGGATTCATTCTCTCCTTCACATTCAGGTACACCTATCAAACGTAGATTAGGTCTTTTCACATAGTCCCATATTTCTTGGAGACTTTGTTCATTCCTTTTTACCCTTTTTTCTCTACTCTTTCCTTCTCGTTTTATTTCATTGAGTTGATCTTCGACCTCTGATATCCTTTCTTCTGCTTGGTCAATTCGGCTGTTGAAACTTGTGTATGCTTCGCAAAGTTCTTGTGTTGTGTTTTTCAGCTCCATCAATTCACTTACATTCCTCTCTAAGTTGGTTATTCTCATTAGCATTTCGTCAAATCTTTTTTCAAGGTTGTTAGTTTGTTTGCATTGTCAACCCAGAATTTCATATCCAGCCAAACTAAGCTTCATAAGTGAAGGAGAAATAAAATACTTTACAAACAAGCAAGTACTCAGAGATTTCATCACCACCAGGCCTGCTTTACAAGAGCTCCTGAAAGAAGCACTAAACATAGAAAGGAACAACCAGTACCAGCCACTCCAAAAACATACCAAATGGTAAACAGCATCGACACAATGAAGTAACTCCATCAACTAACGGGGCAAAACAACCAGCTAGCATCAAAATGGCAGGATCAAATTCACACATAACAATATTACCTTAAATGTAAATGGGCTAAACGCCCCAATCAAAAGACACAGACTGGCAAATTGGATAAAAAGCCAAAACCCATTGGTGTGCTGTATCTAGGAAACCCATCTCCCATGCAGAGATACACAAAGGCTCAAAATAAAGGGATGGAGGAAGATTTACCAAGCAAATGGAGAGCAAAAAAAGCAGGAGTTGCAATTCTCATCTCTGACAAAATAGACTTTAAACCAACAAAGATCAAAAGAGACAAAGAAGGACATTACATAATGGTAAAAGGATCAATGTAACAAGGAGAGCTAATGATCCTAAATATATACGCACCCAATGCAGGAGCACCCAGATACATAAAGCAAGTTCTTAATGACTTACAAAGAGACTTAGACTCCCACACAATAATAGTGGGAGACTTTAACACCCCATTGTCAATATTAGACAGATCAATGTGACAAGAAAACTAACAAGGATATCCAGGACTTGAACTCAGATCTGGACCAAGCAAACCTAATAGACATTTACAGAGTTTTCCATCCCAAATCTGCAGAATATACATTCTTCTCAGCATCACATCACACCTACTCTAAAATTGACCACATAATTGGAAGTAAATCACTCCTCAGCAAATGCAAAAGAACGGAAATCATAACAGTCTCTCAGACCACAGTGCAATCAAGTTAGAACTCAGAATTCAGAAACTAACTCATAACCGCACAGCTTCATGGAAACTGAACATCTGGCTCTTGAATGTTGACTGGATAAACAATGAAATGAAGGCAGAAATAAAGATGTTCTTCGAAACCAATGAGAACGAAGACACAGCGTACCAGAATCTCTGGGACACATTTAAAGCAGTGTCTAGAGGAAAATATATAGCAATAAATGCCCACATAAGAAGCAAGGAAAGATCTAAAATCGACACTCTATCATCAAAATTGAAAGAGCTAGAGGAGCAAGATCAAAAAAACTCAAAACCTAGCAGAAGACAAGAAATTACTAAGATCAGAGCAGAACTGAAGGAGCTAGAGACACAAAAAACCCTTCAAAAAATCAATAAATCCAGGAGCTGGTTTTTTGAAAAGATCAACAAAATAGACCACTAGCCAGATTAATAAAAAAGAAAAGAGAGAATAATCAAATAGATGCAATAAAAAATGATAAAGGGGATATCACCACATAGTCCACAGAAATATAAACCATCATCAGAGATTATTACAAACAACTCTATGCACATAAACTAGTAAACCTGGAAGAAATGGATAAATTCCTGGACACTTGCATCCTCCCAGACCTAAACCAGGAAGAAGCTGAAATCCTGAATAGACCAATAACAAGGGCAGAAGTTGAGGCAGCAATTAAGAGCCTACCACCCAAAAAAGCCCAGGTCCAGATGGGTTCACAGCCGAATTCTACCAGACATACAAAGAGGAGCTGGTACCATTCCTTCTGAAACTATTCCAAACAATCCAAAAGAGGGGAATCCTTCCCAAATCATTTTATGAGACCAACATCATCCTGATACCAAAACCCGGCAGAGACTCAGCAAGAAAAGAAAACTTCAGGCCAATATCCATGATGGTCATAGATGCAAAAATCTTCAAGAAAATACTGGCAAACTGATTGCAACAGCACATCAAAAAGCTTATCCACCATGATCAAGTAGGCTTCATCCCGGGGATGCAAGGCTGGTTCAACATATACAAGTCTGTAAACGTAATTCACCACATAAACAGAACCAAAGACAAAAAAAAACACATGATTATCCCAATTGATGCAGAGAAGGCCTTCAACAAAATTCAACAGCCTTTATGCTAAAAGCTCTCAGTAAACTAGGTATTGATGGAATGTATCTCAAAATAATAAAAGCTATTTATGACAAACCAACCGCCAATATCATACTGAATGGGCAAAAACTGGAAGCATTCCCTTTGAAATCTAGCACTAGACAATGATGCCCTCTCTCACCACTCCTATTCAATATAGTATTGGAAGTTCTAGCCAGAGCAATCAGGCAAGAAAAAGAAATAAAGGATATTCAAATAGGAAAGGAGGTAGTTAAATTGTCTCTATTTGCAGACGACATAATTGTATATTTAAAAGACCCAATTGTCTCAGCCAAAAATCTCCTGAAACTTATAAGCAACTTTAGCAAAGTCTCAGGATACAAAATCAATGTGCAAAAACCACAAGCATTCCTATACACCAATAACAGACTTAAAGACAGCCAAATCAAGAACGAACTGCCATTCACAACTTCTACAAAGAGAATAAAATACCTAGGAATCCAACTAACAAGGAACGTAAAGGACCTCTTCAAGGAGAACTACAAACCACTGCTCAACGAAATAAGAGAGGACACAAACAGATGGAGAAACATTCCATGCTCATGGTTAGGAAGAATCAATATTGTGAAAATGGCCATACTGCCCAAAGTAGTTTACAGGTTCAACGCTATCCCCATCAAGCTACCAATGACCTTCTTCACAGAACTGGAAAAAGCCACCTTAAACTTCATATGGAACCAAAAGAGAGCCTGCATAGCCAAGTCAATTCTAAGCAAAAAGAACAAAGCTGGAGGCATCATGGCACCTGACTTCAAACTATACTACAAGGCTAAAGTAATCAAAACAGCATGGTACTGGTACCAAAACAGAGATATAGACCAGTGGAACAGAACAGAGGCCTCGCAGGCAACACCACACATCTACAACCATCTGATCTTTGACAAACCTGACAAAAACAAGCAATGCGGAAGGATTCCCTGTTTAATAAATGGTATTGGGAAAACTGGCTAGCCATGTGCAGAAAGCAGAAGCTGGACCCCTTCCTGACACCTTACACTAAAATTAACTCCAGATGGATTAAAGACTTAAACATAAGACCTAACACCATAAAAACCCTAGAAGAAAATCTAGGCAAAACCATTCAGGACATAGGCATAGGCAAGGAGTTCATGACCAAAACACCAAAAGCATTGGCAACAAAAGCCAAAATAGACAAATGGGACCTAATCAAACTCCAGAGCTTCTGCACAGCCAAAGAAACAGTCATTATAGTGAATCGGCAACCAATAGAATGGGAAAAAATTTTTGCAATCTACCCATCTGACAAAATATCCAGAATCTACAAAGAACCAAAACAGATTTACAAGAAAAAAAACAAGACCATTCAAAAGGGGGTGAAGGATATGAACAGACAATTTACAAATGAAGACATACATGAGGCCAACAAACATATGAAAAAAATCATCATCACTGGTCATTAGAGAAATGCAAATCAAAACTACATTGAGATGCCATCTCACGCCAGTTAGAATGGTGATCATTAAAAAATATGGAGACAACAGATGCTGGAGAGGATGTGGAGAAATAGGAACACTTTTACACTATTGGTGGGAGTGTAAATTAGTTCAACCATTGTGGAAGACAGTGTGGCAATTCCTCAAGGACCTAGAAATAGAAATTCCATTTGACGCAGCAATCCCATTACTGGGTATGTATCCAAAGGATTATAAATCGTTCTTCTATAAGGACACATGCACACGAATGTTCATTGCAGCACAGTTTACAATAGCAAAGACCTGGAACCAACCCAAATACCCCCTCGATGATAGACTGGACAGGGAAAATGTGGCACATATACACCATGGAATACTATGCAGCCATAAAAAACGATGAGTTCGTGTTCTTTGTAGGCACATGGATGAACCTGGAAACCATCATTCTCAGCAAACTGACACAAGAACAGAAAATCAAACACTGCATGTTCTCACTTATAGGTAGATGTTGAACAATGAGAACACACGGACACAGGGAGGGGGAGTATCACACACTGGGGTCTGTCGGGGGAAATAGGGAGGGATAGTGGGAGGTGGGGAGTTGGGGGAGACATAGCATGGGGGAAGTGCCAGATATAGGTGATGGGGAGGAAGGCAGCACATCACACTGCCATGTGTGTACCTATTGCAACAATCTTGCATTTTCTTCATATACCCCAAAACCTAAAATGCAATAAAAAAAAAAGACAAAAAAAAATTAGAGAAATCAAAGGTTAAATATTTGTTACCATGGGACTACTACAGTAATTGAACTGGGATGGTAAGAGAGGAGCAGAATAGTACCATGCTGGAAATTCAGATTTTGGATGGGTGAGTAGTGTGGAGAACACATAACTGAGAGGCCACAGTGTTCAATGGGACATCAACGTGAATGTTAGAATGAATACAGGCATTAAGGTGAAAAGAAGGATACAGAATTTTCACTGAAGGAAAGGGGAGTTAGGAAGTTGGTAGACTGTAGCAACAAGAAGGCTCTTTTTAGTAGTGTAGTTGTATAGGTTGAGCTTCAAAGGTAATAGGGTTGTTGAAGGAGGAAGGAGCAGAAGAGGACTGTAGGTGACAGTGTGAGCAAAGAGAAGCTGTTTCTTACCTCCTAGGCCTATGGCATGTGGGATGTAAAAGAAGCCAACTGCAACCTGTAGGATCTATAGAGGAATTAGCCACGTTTTTATTGAGGCAGAACTTGTTGTGGTTAAAAGAAAGGTTGAAAATATGGAGAGAACTTGGCTGATCCAGATTGGGAGTTCCAGAGGGCACAATGAAGAATTTAGGAGAGTGGTAGGGAGGGAATTGGGCAAGACTGGGGCATATACATGGCAATATGAGGTTGAGAGTCTAAGAAGTAAACAGGTAAAGGATACCCTTGTGAGATTTACGTTTCTGCGGGTGACTGATGGAGCCCAGCAGAGATGCAGGCCATGGTAGTACTAATCCTGATACAGAAGAAGGTGGGCAGTGTGTTCCAAGTGGGGACAGGTTGTGGATGGAGTACAAGAAGGGAAGAGGGACTGTTACCTTCAGCACTAGGTTTATCTAATTGATGCACGTGAGTCTGTTTCAGTTATTATATACAGCACCACTGTAGCTGTCTTTTTTCTGTAGACTTTCTGCAAAATTCAGATATGAGTTCCACCAAATAGTTCAAAATTTATACTAGCGAGACCCAATTAGAAAATGCAAATGGATAACTAATCAGTTATAAATGCCTGATTACTAACGTGTAGTAACCCAGAATCTTGGTTGAGACTAAATGAATTTTTAAGTAAAGGGATGTTGCCTTTGCTGTGGTTTTGTCTGATCATCACCTTGTCTGCCTGTGATGGCGCTTTATCACATGGTATGAGTATCCCTTCAGGGAAGCCTTCTCCAGTTTGTACAGAGTTAGGTAGTTTTTTCTCTGTGTTCTTTCAGAGTCTCATACTTGCTTTCATCACATTGTTGGTAATTATTTTCTTAAACATCCATTTCAGATTCTGAAAACCTGGTCATCAGTCAGATAGTTGGTACTTACTAATTGCTGGTTGAGTATGGCATTTTGTTCAGCAGTTAAGTGCCAGCCATTGTACCTGGTGCTGGGAACATAAGCACTAATAAGACCCCAGTGTTTAGAGCTTAACTTTGGTAGTTACATCATTATTGTGTTTTGTTAGGGGGTAACATTGTTATGTTGAAGTCAAAATAAATAAATGAATATCCAAATTTAATGTTTTATTTTGGGAAGCAAAAATTGCAATTTGAGGCATACACGCACGTTAAGTGGTCTTTTGTATATCTGAGGAACAAAGAGAAGGTTGGCCATTTTATTGGAAAGAAAAATGTTATGTATTATTTGGAAAGAAAGCTCATTAGTACTAGAGATAGCAGGTAAAACTAGCTTACAGTCATGGCAGCTGCTGGGGAAAACTGGTCTTAGGGTTACAGCAGGCCCTCTCAGCAGCTGGGCTTTTGGAAAGTTTAATTCTTGAAGCAGGTGCTCTGAGCCCTGAGTGCCTTTCCCCCTTTACTCTGACTTAGGTGACAAGAATGACCCAATTGGTGTAATCAGTGTGTTCACAGATAGAATGGAGCTTGTACTGCATATTAGGGACAGATTATTAGAAGTGTTATGTGGATGCACTTAAGTCTAATAATCTGACTGGCTCAACTCATGAAAATGTTCTTATTTTCTCTAGAATAAGTAAAACCTTAGGAGGCTAATTTCATTTTAGTTATTGGTTTTGTTTTTCTTCCCCCTAAAACATATTTGCTAACGGCTTCAAGCTATTTTATTTTACCTTAGCAAGTAGTTGTTATTTCTGAAAGCAGTATCTCTACATATAATTTTTATTCCAGTTGGCAGATGTTGTTTAAACATTCATTGCCACTACTTATTTTGAACATATTTGGTGTAGTCACATTGGGGTGTCTACTTTCTTAGCTTATAATCTCAAGAAAAATCCATGTGTCTAATATGGGGAAACTGTCGTGGTAAAGGAAAATGTGAGTATTGGATTAAGTGAAATGAGATGGAGAACAGTTTTGTGAATTTGACCAGTAGCAGTATGGAGACAGGCAGGATGATTGAGTAGTTACTATTCTTTATATACCTAGTATTCTCAAAGAGCACAGGGAGACATTTGGTGGAGGTATCAGTATCACTTGGGCAGCTTTTAAAAAAAAAACCACTCATATTTCAAAGCCATTATGGTCACTCATACAGTCCAACTTTTTCTTTCCCTGAGGAAACTGAAAGCAGATAGGTTAAATGACATTCTGAAGGTTACCCTGTTAGTGGTAAATACAGATTTCCTGACTCATAAGTAGACTTTCTGTTATTGTTAGTTCATTTGCTTCCAAGATTTAATGACCTGCTCTTTTAATTTTTTTTTTAAATCAGACAGTGTTAAAACAGGAGAAAAATAACTATAATGCCTGGGTTTTCATTGGTGTTGCTGCAGCTGAACTAGAACAACCTGATCAGGCCCAGGGTGCCTATAAAAAAGCTGCTGAATTAGAGCCAGACCAATTACTAGCTTGGCAGGTAAGTAGAAAAAAAATTTTTTTTCTGTATTATTGGAATGGATTTTTTTTTTGCATTTTTCAAAATATAGATAACAACATTAAGCTAAGCATTTAGACCTACATTTGCCCATGTAAGAAAAAATTTAAATATATTGGTTTTCTAAACCTAAATGTTAGTTTAGAAAAAAAGTGGTGCAAAGGATGTTTGTTAACACTATTTAACATCCTGCCTAATGGATGATTTCTAAATGTGAGCACTCAAATATCAGTCTCTTCCTTAGTTATATGCACATGTAAAAGACTTATCCACAGTATTATTCTTTATGCTTACTGAGGAAAGATGTTTTTTAATGTTTCCTAAAAATAATATAAAAAAATGTTAATGTTTTTATTTTTGAGTGCAAGTTAAATTCTTTTTTTTTTTACTTAGTGGTCTTAGTGTTTTTGCTTAGATTCTCCAACTTTTTCATATTTAATAACTTTGTTTGGTATCTCAATCACACCTTTGAGACTCATTAATAGGATGTAGTAGGCTCTGGAGAGTGTGAACCTGTTTGTCTCAGGTTCATGTGAATAAGAACTTGAGGATATCTGGTAACACATTTAGAGAAATGGCTGCTTTTATAGTATACTGAGTGGTTTAGGATAGCTAATCTTTCTTTGAAGCAAAAATAACAATTTTCACAGACTACTTAATTTTTTTTGACCATATCATAAAGGCAGTGTCACATAAATCTTAAAATTAAATTTTCTTGACACCCCCCCCCACCAATGATAACTGTAGAATGGTTATGCTTGTTAGCTTGACTTCGTTGGTCATTTCACAATGTATACATCAAAACATCAAGTTGTATACTTTAAAAATATACAATTTTACATGTCAATGATATATCAATAAAATAGTTTAAAATATATGCTGAAATTTTAAAAAAATACTGTCACATAGTACTTTTAGATGGTAAGATTGTAGAATAGCCATTAAAAGTGTTTATTATTGTGAAACACTTAAAATGAATTTTCAAAAGAAAAGGGAATGGTATAACGAACCCCTTTATTCCTGTCATGCAGACTCAACAATATTCAATTTACCTGTGTCCTCCAACCTCCAGTTTTTATATTTAGAGGCAAATCCCAGACATATCATTTCATTTGTAAATTATAATAATCTTTTTTCATCAATAATCTTAATAGTTTATCATATTATTTAGCAAAATAAGTGAATGTGAGAAGAGCAAATGCTTTAGGAAAAAGAATAATCATGACTACTTCTTCTTTTAGGGGTTGGCAAACTTGTATGAGAAATGTAATCACATAAATGCTAAGGATGACTTACCTGGTGTTTACCAAAAGCTCCTGGATCTTTATGAAAGGTGAGAAATGTATGAGGAAAGTCCAGTTTCTTTCAAAGTTGGAATTTTAATAAACTGATTAAAATTCATATAGAAGTATTAATACATTTGTCACAGAATCATTTGTGATTGAAATAGAATCAAAACACTATTAGTAAGAGGACTGACTAATTTTAGAACTCCAATATTATTTTCAGACAGTATAATGGAAGACAAGATTTTTTAAACCTGTTTTTTATGATGAGCTCATTTTAGAAAATTGTACTGTAGTATGAAAGAAGATATGTTCTAATTTAAAATAGTACCTGAAATTGTTAATGGAATACTTAAATTTTAGTGTTTTAAGTCCTTGGTTATTTTTTATTAATCAGATTCAAAATCCTTTTTTGTGTGTGTGTTTTGTTTTCTTCTAAGTGTTGACAAACAGAAGTGGTGTGATGTCTGCAAGAAACTAGTGGATCTATATTACCAAGAAAAGAAACACCTAGAGGTTGGTGAATGATTTTCTCTCTTCTTTTAATAATAGATGGGGTTCTATGCTTTTGCTATGTTTATGTATTAACAGATTAAAAATATTTTTATTTGCAGATCTTACATTTTGACATTTTTATATTTTAGACAAAATAATCATTAAAATCTCCTTCTTTAATAGGTGGCTCGAACATGGCACAAGTTGATAAAGACACGGCAGGAAGAAGGCGCAGACAACCAAGAGCTTCATCAACTATGGAGAAAGTTGACTCAGCTCCTAGCTGAAAGTACAGAGGACCAGAATAATGAAACCCAGCAATTGGTATTGACTCATTTATTCCTCAAGTTTGTTCTTGAAAATTGATCATCTAATTGAATTTGGAAAATGGAAACATAATTGATTATTGTCATTTTAATTTCCATTTCCCTAATAATGTTGAGTGTCTTTTCATGTGTTTATTTGCATCTGTATATTTTCTTTGGTGAAGTGTCTGTTCGTATCTTGGTCATTTTTTATTGGGTTTGTTTCTTTTTATTGAGTTTAAAAAATTTTTTTTAATTTTCATAGGTTTTTGGGGAACAAGTGGTATTTGGTTACGTGAGTAAGTTCTTTAGTAGTGATTTGTGAGATTTTGGTGCACCCATCACCCGAGCAGTGTACACTGAACCCAATTTACAGTCTTTCATCCCTCACCCTCCTCCCACCTTTTCCCTTGGGTCCCCAAAGTCCATTGTATTATTCTTATGCCTTTGTGTTCTCCTAGCTTAGAGTGAGAACATACAATGTTCTTGTTGTATGTTGGCTTATGAGTGAGAACATACGATGTTTGGTTTTTCATTCCTCAGTTACTTCACTTAGAATAATAGTCTCCAGTTTCATCCAGGTTGCTGTGAATACCATTAATTCATTCCTTTTAATGGCTGATTACTGTTCCATTGTGTGTGTGTGTGTGTGTGTGTGTGTGTGTGTGCGTGCGTGTGCGTGCGTGTGTGTGTATCACAATTTATCCACTCATTGGTTGATGGGCATTTGGCTTGGTTCTGTATTTTCGCAGTTGTGACTTGTGCTGCTATACACATGCATGTGCAAGTATCTTTTTTTGTATAATGACTTCTTTTCCTCTGAGTAGATACCCAGTTGAGGGATTGCTGGATCAAATGATGTTCTACTTTTAGTTCTTTTTTTTTTTTTTTTGAGGCAGAGTCTCACTGTGTTGCCCAGGCTGGCATGCAGTGGCACAATCTCGGCTGACTGCAACCTCTGTCTCCTAGGTTTAAGCAGTTCTCCTGCCTCAGCCTCACAAGTAGCTGGGATTACAGGCATGTCCTACAATGCCTGGGTAATTTTCGTGTTTTTAGTAGAGACAGGGTTTCACCATGTTGGCTGTGCTGGTCTTGAACTCCTGACCTCAAGTGATCTGCCCACTTCAGCCTCCCAAAGTGCTGGGATTACAGGTATAAGCTACCACGCCCGGCCTACTTTTAGTTCTTTAAGGAGTCTCCACACTGTTTTCCATAGTTGTACTAGTTTACACTCCCACCAGCAATATAGAAGTGTTTCCTTTTTATCATATCCGCACCAACATCTATTGTTTTTTAATTTTTTGATTATGGCCATTCTTGCAGGAGTAAGGTGTATCACATTGTGGTTTTGATTTGCATTCCCCTGATCATTAGTGATGTTGAGCATTTTTTCATATGTTTGTCAGCCATTTGTGTATCTTCTTTTGAGAATTGTCTGTTCATGTCCTTTGCCCACTTTTTAATGGGATTGTTGGGTTTTTTTCTTGCTAATTTTTTGATTTCCTTGTAGATTCTGGATAGTAGTCCACAAATTACATTGGAAATAGGACATTCAATGATGATTCAATGGATGCTCAAAAAAAAAGACTGTATGTTAGACTAGGTATTTTGTAAATGTACAATTTTAAATTCATAGAGACTCTTTTAGATAAAGTCAGAATTATTGGCCTGTAGTCTCATACGGAGTCTGGATAGTGTGGAATTGGTACTCAGTGTATCAGAATTTCATTCTCTTGTGTTGATAAGAATCCTCGATAAATCAGTAACTTAATCATCGTAAAAAAAGAAACTGAAAATTGGCTTTCACAAAACTGCTATGGTGTCTAAAAAGTTGTACCTTTAAAGGTGTGTTTCTTTATACTTCTGGATGAAGAGTACTGAATTACTTTGAAGTTTAACAATTCCACTGTTTAGAGTATTTATATTTAGTATTTAGAGTATTTACACCTAGAAAAAAAGTCTTACATTGTGCAGATTTTAAAGTAATTGAAAAGAATTTTTGAAAGACTAAAAAATAAATTGGTTTTGAAGCACTTTGGAAAATATATCATTTTTTTTATTTGTAAGTTTAAAAGTCAGTTTGATTTCTTATTATAGTAAATAGCTACTTAATGTGCACTTGTTAAATTGAGTGGAATTTTTAAATAAATATAGGCCCTATATAGGATAGGAAGTTCATTTCTTTGTATATGTGTTCGTTTGTTCACTCATTAATTTGTTCCTTTATTCAGAAAGTATTTATTGACTACCTGTTATGTGTCAGGCAGTGTCCTAAGAGCTGCAGATAAAAATGTGAGAATAAGATTTCTACTTTTTGTGTGATAATGTGATTTATGTGTGCATAGATTCGGTCATGGAAAAAATTGAGCAGTCACAAATACAGGCTCTATGTAGGATAGGAAGTTCATTTCTTTGTAAATGTGTTCCTTTGTTTATTCATTAATTTGTTTATTCAGTAAATATTTCTTGACTGCTTACTATGTGTCAGGCAGGGTCCTAAGAGCTGGGGATAAAAATGTGAGAATAAGATTTGTGTGTGTGTGAGATAACATGATTTATCTGTGCACAGACTCAGTTGTGGAAAAAAATGAGCAGTGACAAAATTAGGTTGTTTGCCAGTTTCTCTTAAATTGTATCATATCATAAAATAACTTCATTATTTTCCTTAAAATAGGGTAGGTTACCAGAATACCAAACACTTTCCAAAATAAGTAAAATAACTTTTTGAATTGTCTTCCCTACCCTCTTCCATGAGAGAGAATTAATTATACTTACGATTTTAAGAATTGATTTCTAACTGTTAATAATAGATAAAGGATGGGGGATTTATTGTTACCTTGAATACTGAGTATTTAGAAAGAAATGTATCACAGATTTTTCATTTGGAATAATTTTATTACTGTTTTTAAAAATCTTCTGTACTAGACCGTTTTGAGCTATGTTTCCTTATTTGTAAGATTATTAACTTTATCAGGACAGTAACATTTTACTTATTTATGTAGACTTTATACCATACTTTCCAAACAAAATTTGAGATATTGAACTGCATTACGGATTTTTGGTATTAAGTCATGAGTATTCGTTTTAAAAATGCAGAACATGTAGCCAAATGAGTGGTATGAAGGGCTTTGTACCATTTGCCTTGGATTCCAGTATTGCTGTTCTTATTCAAGACATATTTAGAAGGCCTCTTGGCCTTCAAAGTCAGTTAATACTGCATAAGAAAAGTGTTGGAATGTTCTTCAGAGTCAGTTAGTACTGCAAAAAAGAAGTGATGGAATGTTCTTCAAAGTTACTTAAAACTGCATAAGAGAAGTGATTTCATTACAGTTCAGTCATATCTCTGCTTTTCTTTTACCAAAAGTATCACCTGATTTTATAAATATTTTTTCAAAGGTTGAAGATTTGCTATCATTGAAGATATTTCAAAGAATGTGCTAGTGATTTCAGAAGAGATGTTTTAAAAATGATATGTGAGCAGTAGTAGCTATACTAGCATATAGTACCATTCTGTGGTGGAATGCTTTGTAGAAGACAGCAAGCACTTGCAAGTGTGTTTTGTTAAATTACTGTTATTAATATATAGTTGTTACTTACCAGTTCAGTACAGTTTGCTGTCCAGTTGGAGTTAGAATGCATTCCAAAACTTACATGTATATTTTTTTCCTCATTGAAGTTGTCAGGGTCAGACTGGAGAATACATTTGCAGCTAATTGAAGGTGTAGTTTGTGTAAGAAGGTCTTATACATGATTATTTGTCATTTAAGTATGATATAGATGATAGCTTTTTATTTGTTTCAGCTTTTAACTGCTTTTGAGAATGCACTGGGATTATCAGATAAGATTCCTAGTGAAGATCACCAAATACTTTATAGGCATTTCATTCAGAGTTTATCCAAAGTAAGTTGATTTTTAAATCTCTAATGTGACATGTATGTATTTCTAATTAAGAAAGTGTTCACAAATACATTTTATGACTACTAGAATATAGTGTATTTTGCTTTTATATTTTCAAGTTTCCTCATGAGACTGCTAGATTGAAGAAGGCCTGTGAAGGAATGATAAACATCTATCCTACTATACAGTATCCATTAGAAGTGCTTTGTTTGCACTTAATTGAATCAGGTAATTTCTTCTTTATTATAGGGTGTGTCTTAGAGGTATATGATTGTATGAGTGATATTATTAATTAAAAAATGTTTTAGTGCCTACCACTCATATAATTGTATGAGTGATATTATTAATCAAAAAATTAATTTACTGCCTACCGTGTTTAAGGTGTTGTTTCTGTGTTTCTGGACATAAAAGGAAGTATAATGTGTAGTCTTTGTGTACATGAAAAAACTAATAAATATAGGAAAGTACAGTAATACAGAAGAATTATGAGTTTGCAGATTTATTGTTGATCAGTGAAATCTTTTTGATTCTGGAAATTGGAAGGGGTCTTGAATTTTTTATAGATACTAGATAAGCAGGAGTAGGGGAAACATACTCCAGCTGGCATGAGCAGAGATGTGGAGCTAGGTGCATTTTTTAGGAATGATAAAATCGGTTTGCTTGCTATAGTGGAAGAAGAACTAAAATAAATAATATGTTGGCTAAATAGATCAGGCTGTATTACACAGAGCTATGAATATCACAGAAAGGATTTTTGAAAAGTTTAGCTGCCTCAGTGTTGACGTTATGTCATAGTGTCGTAAGAACAGTGTTATGAATACTGTAATATTATAAAGTAATTAAATTCCTGAATTATCTAGTTTTTAAATGAAATAGAGCATCTCCAAGTGGGAGAATTTATCTCTGTGTATACTTCATGCTCTTGTATCTTCATGTACTTTCTTTGGGGAGAAGAGGGACATGATGACAACTAGCTTGCTGGGAGTTGGCAAATCTGTAGCTGTGAATATGTTCTATATAGGGCTGGTACTCTACCAGTTTACAAGAGGTTGGCTGTATTGGTTTTTCCCACCAGCCTCTTTCTTTTTTGTCAGTGTCTATGTTTGTCAGATTATTTTTTTAACAATCCTAATTTTATGCCTGTATTCTCTTGAGGTGAACAAGTTCACGGAAGTTAGTCACTGAAATAAAAATGAAATAAAAATATTAGTACATACAACAGTGTGGTAGTGTCAATTATTGCAGAGCTTTACTAATCCATTTAATTTTTTTCACTTTGTTGCTAAATGAGTATGTACATGAGACTGCTTTTTGTGTGAATGGCCCTCACATGTGTCATAGTAAAAAAAAAAAAAAGGGTTGGAAACTACTGCTAGAGGTAACTGTGAAGGAAAATTCCTTGGAAGAAAATGACCATTGCACCTATCTCAGTTCTCCTCACTTTAACTCTCCTTTTAAGTCCTCTTTTACTTTTTTTTTTTTTCCTGGTGTCTGAATACAAAAATACTGTTACCTTCAGCTCAGGATTTTTTGGTGAGAAGCAGATGCCCTTTGCCTTACTTTAACTAAGTCAAAGACAGGAGAGTACCTTTTACTACCATAAGAAGAAAGAGAAAGTAAAAAGTATAGTGAGTGGAGTATAAAGTCTTAAACTAACATGGTGTGTAGGACAGACTGTATAGAAGATGGACTAGTTCGAGTAGACATGGTGATACTAGGATTGAATGAACTAGGAGTATGACAGTGATGATAGAAAGGAACAGATGAATGAAAAAATGAAAGTTATTTCTTAGAGGTAAAGGGAGAGAAAAATCAATTTTAACTTTCACCTCTCCTGAAAAGTTGGCCCAATATGGCATGATGATTTGTATGAAATGTAGGTTACTTGAGAGGAGATGTTAATGGGGCAGTCAATGGGAAATGCCCATCAGTGGTTTGAAGATGAGAGATCAATACTAAGGCTAGACATATGGTTTGAAAATCATTTGCCGGTAGGTAAAAAGGAAGTGGAATGGTTGCCATTAGAGGAGGACTAAAAGGAAAAATGCTGAGAACTGTGCTGTGGGCAATGCTGGCTGGCTTGGAGGGGAAAGAGATGAAAAGAGGAAGGGAGGAAGGACAGGGGATGAGGTCAGAGAAGAAGGTGGGCTCTGAGGAGAAGCAGCACAGAAGACAGGGAAAGAGCATTTCACAACAGATTATTATGGTCTGTCTTGACAAATTGAGCCAACTGAGTTTATGATTATGATAAGGCTATTTTTTTTAAATGAAAGTGATTGAATTAGAGCTTAGATTACAGTGATGGGGCAAGAATAGGAAAAAGTGGTTAGCAGTTGTACAAAGGAAAGTGAACTCGGCTAACTGCATTAGGGAGTAGTAGGATGACAAAATGAAGCCTGCAGAGGGGTTAGTAAGCTTTTAGAGGGGGAGGGAGAAGAACTGCAATAGCTGCCTGGCGGGAGTGTTTTAAGAAGAAAGAGTTAGTAGGTTAGTTAGTTAACATTATGAGTGTTGCATTGAGGCCGAGGAGGATGAGGTACACCAAGCACAAGGAGCATACTTATGAAGCCTTGTGATTTTCTTTTTCTCTGATAGGAAGCTTAGTTCCAAAATCACCCAGTTTCTTCCAATTTTAATATAAGACTCAGTGTGTTCCAAAGATAAGTAGGCTGATTTTCTTTATCGTATAGCCCCGGTATCAATTCTTTTCCCCTATTCTGCTGTTGCTGTTGCTATTGAAAAATTATTGGCTGGTGTTCACTCTTTTCTATTTCTTGTTCGGCTATTTATGGTTTGCACCATTCTCTCAGTCTTGGCTGGCTCACATGCCAAATGACACAGTGAATATTTTGAAATTTCTTTCTGAGGACTGTCAGAATACTTTTTCAATAAGCATAAATGTATTTATAATGTAGACTTGTTCTTATATTCCAGAAAGCCTACGAAATGATAGAAAAAATAGGATCAACAAATAGTCTACAGAGTTTTGCACATAAATTCAGTAGTTGACAAAGTGCTCTAATCAAGAGATAGTGAAGGGATTATACTGATGATTTGAAAGTGTCTTGGTTTAAGTGAAAAAGATTATTTTTGAATAAGGTTCTAGATTGGTATTGTGCAGAATGGAAAGGAAAGAAGGTCTATATCACGGCAAAAAAGGAGTGTAAATGTGTAGTAAAACCAGGGAAGTGTTCTTTCCCTTCTGAATTGTTGGTTGCAGGAATTTGTGGAATTGAGCAATTTAGGTTTAGGTACATTTCAAGGTAAAGTAGTATTCTTTGGGTGGAAGGTCAATAGTTAATGCAGGACAGTAGGAAGCTATGCCTGATTATTTCTTTTTTTCTTTTTATTGCTCCTCTAAACCAAACTTTCAGTATATGAAGAACTTCTGAGAATCTGTAAGGTCTTTGAAGTCTGAGCCACTCTCCCACAAAGTGCTTCAGTGTCTGCACAATTTGCTACTTCAGAGCGGTTAATCACTGGGTTCTCTTCCACAGAAGACAAATGTATTTCATTCTCCTTTGTCCTGCTTTGCCTGTTGACAATTGAATATTCATTTTCAAAATGACTCAGTTTTTAAACCTTCATATAGCAAATAGTGAATGGCTTTCACAGTTGTCATCTGTTGAAATGTTTTTTTTCATGTTAACTGACCTTTTTTATTTATCTTATTTTGCTTTGTTGCTGAAATGGGGGAGGATAAGAAAGCTTGGTTTTTCAAATTCAAGCAGAAAGAGCTTTCAGATTTTATGCTTTAAAACTATTGGAAATTCCAGGTGAAAATAAAGATATGAATGCCACCAAATTGTACATTTTTTTTCTTCACCTTTCAAGCTAGATTTATTTAAAAGAAAAATTAGATAGTATTGATCAGTTTCTTTGGGATGTCAGAAATGAATTTTTTTTTTTATTAAATTGACAGTGTTTTTGTAGTAAACTTTAAGAAACAGAATTGCATAGTTATTACTTAGCATCCAACATGGACCTCTTCAGAGTACCCTCTACCCTTGGAATTTTAGCCTTCATCAGCCCCAAATTTGGCTTGCTTTTTTGAGAAAAATAATACTGTCTGTTTTAAAGTTGTTAAATCTGGAAACTTAGAATCTTTTAAATGTTAAAAAGAGCAGATAAGTACATGATTTTCTATTCAAAAACAATGAAATCTATTTTCTCTGTTTTTGTCCTCCGCCAAGGTATTATTTAGCCAGCATTCTCAGCAAGAATAAGTATGAAGAAGAGAAGGATTGGGAGTTGAAGCTGAAATATTCTTTATCTCTTTATACAAGGATCATTAGTTTTGTTATTACTGTTGCTAGTTGTGGGAACACTATAGAAAATTCCTCTCAGTGCCACTTGGTCATATGCAGAGAATTGTTACCCAGGGCCAAACATGAGCATGGTCTCCCCCAGATCTTATTTTGTTTTTATTGTTATGCTTCCGGGCTTTAGCAAAGAGAATATGTTAGGAAGTTTTCTTGTTTTAAAAGTTGTTTATGTTCATCTCAGCCTTTTGGCCTTTTGGAAACTGTTTTCATGTACCAACCCACACTTTGTTTACCTGTGTGTTGTTTAAGGTACCCTAAGTATGGGTGATCATTGGAAAGATGCATGATTTTTTTTTTCCCTATTTTCATCCAAGGTATATTTCCTGTAATACAGGCAGTTTATGTAGTCAAGGTAGTCTGTCATAAATGATGTTTCTGTGGAGGAAGAATGTTGAACTCAGATGAGTAGAGACAAAAGGTAAGAATTTGGTAGCTTTTTTATTAGGATGGTCAAGCTATTTAATTTTTTTATAGTAATTTTCAGCTGTTACCTATGAATAGACTAAGCCTTTTTAAACATCAGTTCATGATAGTATTTCTAAAGGATCATCACAAAATTTCATGAACATCTACCATGTATCTCAGATACCATGCTGGTCTCTACTCTCCAGAGGTTACCATTTAGCCACAGAGGGAATAAAGGCAGAATATCCATGTTATAAGACTAATAATAAAGGTGGTATATGATATTAACAAATATTGTAGATCTGTGGTCTTTAAGTATGATCCCTGGACCAGTAGCATCAGCATCGCCTGGTAACTTCTTAGAAATACAATTTCTTAGGTCTTAACCAGACCTACTGAACTGTAAACTTCAGGGATAGGGCTCAGCAGACTGTGTTTTAACAAGTCTTCCAAGTGATTCTGATAGTTTAGACAGTGTCTATTTTAGGCAATACCACTGGATCAAAAGGGGAAAAGCCGCTAGTTTGCTTGGGAGGATATAGGATGTAGGGAACTAGGCATATCTAATTCTGGAATTCATATTTATGGAAGCAGTGATGAGAACATATTGACAGGAAGTTCATGCCTAGAAGCATAATAGTAGCAGACTTGTGTCTTTTTTACTGGCTTACTAATCAAAGTAGTATTTCTTCCAATTTGTTTTCATATTTTGCCAAACAGTACTGATGTTTTAACTCTTTAGCCATTATGCATTTTTTTTTAAATTTTTGGTGCTAACTTGGATTTCTGAATCAGTATATAACATATTACTAATGGATTATACATTGGTGTGCAAATAGTTTTCAAAAATTTGAAGTATATGAGCTAAATGGAATTATGCAAATAATTTACCTTTGACATTTGTGACTGAAACTGGTTCTACATGTGATTTGGGCTTATTTGTTTTATGTAATTGTTAAAGCATTGGATCTTTATTTCAGGAGTTATTTTTGTTACCCATATTTACTGCTTCAAGTCTGTCTTTTTAAGAATTCTCCTAAGTGATTAAATGACTTTAGTAAAGTTGTGAATGCTATTCGTCATTTATTCTGAAAACAGAAATTACCATTGTTTGTTTTTTTTATGATTTTCTTGGATTGAGATTGGAGAAAATGGAAATATTACAAAATATATAATGTTTTCTAAACTTTTACCAAAATAAATTTGAGAATAAAATAAATGTAGGCGTTGGATGACTATTTCATAAGTGTCATGATTCACTTATATAGAAAAAGATAGTTTTAGAAAAATGTGGAAATGTACTGGTGAACTTGTAGACTTAAGAGGAATGTGACTGAGTCTTTGTGCAGTGTCCTGATGAGTAACCTGCCCATCTTGTGATCCTTGGATGCTGGAAGAGTCCACTGGATCTGACTGCCATGCCTCTAGCAGTGCATGGTTGCCCAGGAAGAGAACTTGATGAAAGATACTCTGCTTTGACAAGGGCTCCTGCATTTAACAACTGAAATTGTTACAGCTGGCAAGCAGTAGATTATGTGGCTTAGTCTACTGGCAAGAAGCAAGTTTCTTCTCTGAAATTCTAAAGTGGTTTCTACTTCCAGTATTTAAGAAGATGAAAAAGCATAATTTTTTAAATGAAAAGTTAATATTTTCTGAATTTGCTGGTCTATTTAAGTTTTGAATTTCTGGAATCAGCATGTGATGAAGGATGTGTAAGAATATGAAGGCAGCTTTTGAGATTTAAGAATATGGGTTTTGGCATTTAGAAACTTGATATATGTATACTAATAACCTTTTCTTTTAATTCCAGGAAATCTTACTGATGAGGGACAGCAGTATTGTTGTAGATTAGTTGAAATGGATTCAAAAAGTGGTCCAGGCCTCATTGGCTTAGGCATTAAAGCATTACAAGACAAAAAGTATGAAGATGCTGTTAGGAACCTAACAGAAGGTAAATGTACAGTGTATGGCATGTAACATGAAGTATAATTATTATTCAGTCAGTAGGCATTTATCTTTGAGCCTTCCTTTAAGGAATGTATATCTATGGTGGAAGGGAAAAAATGTACCGACATACCTTGGACTCTGCTTAGGTTTGAATTCTGACTCTGCTAAACACTAATTTTAAGACCTCAGAAAAGTTAATTAAACTTTGTGTGTGTCAGTGTTTTCATTTGTAAAATAAGGATATTTATATGTTTAGATAAATAAATAGAAAGATAGATATGTAGATGTACATGCCTTAGGAACCTAGGCTTTAACTTAATCTTATCAGGTATGATGTCTCTGGAAGAACCTACATTCAAATTGTAGATCTGAATGGCAAATACAAGCCAGGTAGGTGGATGAAGGGAATGGGAGGAACATTTTAGGCAGAGATCAATCTGTGAAATAGCCTGAGCTAAGAGGAAAACTGTTATTCAGAGAATTGCAGGTTCACAGGGGTTTGAGAATGAAATGTGTGTACGGGGGGGGACAAGAAGTGAGATTGTAGAAGGGCCTAGCAAAACCTTGGTAAGGAGTTTGCACATTATCCTAACAACAGTGGGCAATCGGTAAAAGATTTTTAGCAGGGGAATTTTATAATCTGATTTATATTTTTAGAAATATTCTGGCTACAGTGTAGAGAATGCACTGGGGTGGATGCCAGGCACTTGGAGAGATTTGGGATAAAGGTGGTGGAGGTCTGAACTGAAGGGGTGTTGGTAGAGATGGAGAAAAATGTATGGAGGGGGAATTAATTGGGGCAGAGAATCAGTGTGACTTTGTAGCTGATGTGAGAGATGAAGAGGGGAGGAATCTGATTTGGAGAGTAGGTGGTGGTGCCATTCATCTTTGTAGTCTCAGAAACATTGGTTTTTGTGATTGTTTTTATCCGTTTAGGGTTAAAGGAAAGCCCTCTCTGCACAACTGGATGGTTTCATCTGGCAGAAGCCCAAGTCAAAATGCATAGACCTAAAGAAGCTATTCTTTCATGCAATCAAGGTATTTTTGATACTTTCTGGGTTGACACATAACCCAATTTGTTTTTATTTTAAAGGACAAAGATAGTGATTTTAAAAACCAAAATGCTATAATTTGTATTTTAAAATGCTAATTTTAAATTCACTGAGGTTAAATAAAAGTCTGCATGCATGTCTACTAGTGTATTTGTTTTTAAACTGACAATGAATATTTAGCAAAATTTTCCTGCATTTGAAATACTGACATAGTCAGTTTAGGCTTGGGTCCTTTGTAACAAGGAAGTTTCTAGTGTGTCCAAGACACATGTGTTCTTAATTTTTCTGATGTAGAGAGGGGAAACCTTGGGCATCTTGGAGCATATCTGAATGTGACAGGGTGACGGGTGGGGATAGGAAATCATGAAAGTGGTTCACTGTTTCTGACCGACCTGGCAGCTGGCCCTCTGTGACTGAGAAATAGTTCACCTTGGTCCATTCGAATTCAGCTGCTTTCCCTTTCCAGTATCCTTAATTTCTTGTATTTGTTACAGGTGCTTTGGTTATGGGCTAACCTTTATTGTTTCACAGATATAGATAGCCATTGTCATTTTTTTAAGGATATTCAGTTTTATTATATATTGTGTAAAGACAGAGGTTTTAAATTCAGATATGTTCTGTTTTAAATTCAGGTCTTTCCATAAGGAATGCAGAGAAGAATTTATATTTAGCTTTGAGTTATTCCTCATGTATATTGTTTTGAAAATTTATGCTTATTGTATCTGCAATTTATTATATGTCATCCTTAGAAAAAAAAACTGAAATGATATAGCTGTCTTCATTTGGATACCTTTAATTTTGTCAGCTCTGAAGATCATAGATAATCATGGTGCGTCTGGTGGCAGTCTTTACCAGAGGAATCTTTGTCTTCGTTTGAAAGCAGAGGCTTTGATTAAACTTTCAGATTATGAATCTTCAGAGGAAGCAATTCGTACTCTCGATCAGGTAGTCTTATCAAGTTTTCTTCTTCAACTTTGGTTAGTTTCCAATAACCAGGCAACAACCCTTCTCTGCCTTCCACAATTATTTACTTATACAGATTTTGTGTTAGAGGTATGAATTTACCACATCTGTACTTTTATAAATCATTCATATATTTGGGAACTTCTAATTTTATTTGTTTGCCTTTTGATTAAGGACTTACAGTACTCATCATATAAGACTGTTTCTTTCTTTAGTTCTAGAACTTAGTCTTCTTCTTCCTTTTGCCCTCTTAGGTTATTAATACTTGATTATTATTAATTTGAGATTCTAAATTTTTTCCTCCAGGAAATGTTCTGCAGATTTGACAAGAATAATTAAGAACACTATTAGCTTCATGGTAGAGAATGTTTTTTATTTGCTTCATTCAAAGAAAGATTGATATTTCATAATGAAATCAATTTCTTTGTTTTTGGGGTTCGAGCAATTTGAAATTCCATACTGAAAAAAAAACCATAACTGGTAAATTATGAATTTTAGCATTGTGTCTTAAAGATTTTTGTCAGGTAAAGACTATTACTGGTCTAAAATTAAAATTGAGTTTTTCAAAAAAGTTCAGTTTTGTATATTTCAAAGGGCTTTGTATATAATAATATTTCTTTAAAATCAGAACCGTTGTCAGCATCCTGCAAGAATTAATATTTTCTTGTTTTCCTTTGCCATTCTGCCAGTCATTTGTTTTGTGTGAATGTTTTATAAAGGTTTTTCAAATAATATTTTCACAAAAAAACAAAATGAAAAGTTTTTGGACTCTGCTAGTTTAGCAGAGTCCAGGTCTGAGACAGAAAATGTACAAGATGAGATGAGAACACCTTGTCATGCTAGAAAGCAAGAAACTATAAAAGGGCTCAGACTACAGAAGGGCTCAAGAGCTAGCATGAAGAGATTCTTACTAGCTAAAGAAGGCACTAGCTGATGTGCTATATTGAAATACATCAAATTGTCAAATATGTTAAAGCCATGTGTTCATGATGATATAGAAAACAAAAAATCATCAAATGTCCTCAAGAAAACAAATCTTTGGGGGAGTGCTAAGAACCCAACTGTGAAGAATAAAGGCATTTGTCCTTCCTTTTCTATCTGAATTATTCCTCAGGATAGTGAAATAATGAGGGTAGGAGAAATTTGTCTTTGTTGAAGTATTCCATTTAATAAGAAAAGATGACAGAAAATCGCCATTTTGCAATCCCCAATGAATTAATAGATCTAGGCATCAAAGGTTAATGGCTGCTACCATCACAAAAAGAAAAACAATCAGGCCAGGTACAGTGGCTCACACCTCTAATCCCAACACTTTGGGAGGCTGAGGTAGGTGGATCAATTGAGGTCAGGAGTTTGAGACCAGCCTGGTCAATATGGTGAAGCCCCATCTCTACTAAAAATATAAAAAATTAGTTAGGCCTGGTGGTACACACCTGTAATCCCAGCTACTTGGGAGGCCGAGGCAGGAGAATCGCTTGAAGCTGGGAAGCAGAGGTTGCAGTGAATTGAGATCACGCCATTGCACTCCACGCCAGCCTGGGTGTTGAAGCGAGACACTGTCTCAAAAAAAAAAGACAGTCAGATCCAACCAAGTGCAAGTACACCTGAAGTATCCTTGGGAATCTTCAAACCTGAATCAGATCAGGCTTCTAAACCCAACTACTAATACACTGGAAATACAGGGAACCAAGGAACATGTTAAACACCTTAAGAATACATTTTACAAAATCCAGACTCTGAGAAACTGTGACAAATAGACCATATTTTTCAACAGTTAAACTGTAAGGAAGAAAAAAAGAGAAGGAGGGGGATCTTACTGATTAAAAAGAGACTGAAGACGTGTTAGTCAGTTGGAATGTGTGTATCTTATTTGGATTTTGATTTTAAAAATTGTTCAAATATTTTATGAGACAACTGGGAAACTTGATAATGTTAAGGATGTATTGCTGGTTTTGTTTAGGTATGATAATGGTAATGTGGTTATGTAATTTAGAAATGAACTTTTAGATATAGATACTGAAGTATTACAGATAAAAAGTTAAAATATCTGGGATTTGTGTCAAAATAATCTGAACAGGAATGTGGTAAAATTGGTGGAGGTATAGATTAAAAAATGATTGCCTAGGAGTGTGATTTTGTAGCTGGATGATGGGCACATGTGGGTTTATTATACTAGTTTCTGTAATTTTTTTATGTATATGAGATTTTCCCTAATAAAAAGGTTATAAAGAGTGAAGATGGGTTAGTAGTGATAGAAATCAAGACCTCTATTTCTTTATTCTATTAGGACCCTGCTTTTTTGTGTTCATTTTTTAATTAAAGCACACATTGCTGTGGTTGTGTTGAAGGAGATTTATAGCAGTTCATTACAATTATTTTCTAGGTTTCTGATGCAGATAATATCCCAGGACTTTTGGTTCTCAGAAGCTTGGCCTATCAGAACAAAGGTTCATTAGATGAAGCTGCAAAGGTTGGCTTTTTTATTCTAAGTGAGCATTTTTTGAGTTAAAAGTCATTTTTATTTGGGTATAGAATTGACAAGTGTCTATTTTATAGATTATGGAAGACCTTCTCTCTTCTTACCCTGACCTAGCTGAAGTTCATGCCCTTGAGGCTTTGATTCATTTCACCAAAAAGGACTATCTACAAGCAGAAAAATGGTAAGGATATATAGATTGGTCATAGAACCATTAACATCTTAGTTTTTTAATATTTCTCAAAAATTCAAAATGAGTAGGCTTGATTTTGTATGAATTTGATCTTTGTGGGCTTTAAGTTTTAGTATTTTTAAGAAATATTTAGCATGTAGTACAGTAGCTATAAAAAATTATATGATGGGTTTCAAATCTAATTAGCCGTTCTTGGCCAGGTGTGGTGGCTCACACCTGTAATCCCAGCACTTTGGGAGGCCAAGGCAGGTGATTACTTGAGCCCAGGAGTTCAAGACCAGCCTGGGCAACATGACGAAACCCCGTCTCTACTAAAAATACAAAAATTAGCTGGGCATGGTGGCACATGCCTGTAGTTCAGCTATTGAGGAGGCTGAGTTGCTTGAACCTCGGAGGTAGAGGTTGCAGTGAGTCAGGATTGTTCCACTGTACTCCAGCCTGGTTGACAGAGTGAGACTCGGATTAAAAAAAAAAAAAAATCTAATTAGCTGATTATAATGCTCACTAAGCAGATGTAATGTTCAGCGTAGTCTGAACACTTAGCACATGGTAGCACTAAAAGGCCACAGTGCTTTTTAAAGCTCCTCTTCTTCAAAAACAAATCACTTTTTTCCTTATGATAACATAAATCCTGAAGTGATGATTTGTTTCTAATTTGGCACCTCTGAATCACTCAAACTTTGATTGTTCCAACTAGGAGTCTCCTATAGGGGTGTGTGTGTGTGTGTGTGTGTGTGTGTGTGTGTGTGTGTTTATTTATTTTACTATTTCTTTTTATTACCCTTTGGTGACTTAGTTTTCAGAGAGCTCTTGAGAAAGATAATGAAGTTGCGGAATATCATTACCAACTGGGATTAACATACTGGTTCATGGGTGAAGACACAAGAAAAGATAAAACAAAGGCTCTTACCCACTTTCTGAAGGTAAAGCAAGTGCTACAATTCAATTCTTAGTTGAAATGGCATTATAAAATTATAAATAATAATCATGTAAGTTTGTTACTTACAGTTACTCTTTACTGAACTGTTTTTGGTGCTTTATCTTTCCTACTTAAGGTTTTTTGATGGTGTTATATGGGTTTTCAAGGAAAAAATTAAAATACAAAATGTTAAAGTTACTTATTAAAAAGCATGTGTTGTAGAAAATGAGACTTTTTAGGTAATTTCCACTGTAGTTTTATGAACATACAAGTTAGATGTTTAAAGTCCTGTTTTTTTGGATGTTTGACAACTATAAGTCTAACATTGTTATCTTGACTCATCAGAGCAGATTAATTCAATAACAGCTCTAATTTTACATTTCCTTTACCAAAAAAGAAAATATTTTTATACCTCCATTTACTTTCTATAAGCAGTGAGGGACAGCTTTCCCGTTTTAAATCTTACATTAAAGGATTTTTTGGCATATTTTTGTATGTCTAATGAAGTTATTTCTTTTTTCTTTAATCTGTATGTTTATCTTCTGTATTTTTTAAGATACTCGTTAAATGAACGTTTAATGTTCTGGTATTGTCAATATTTATTTCAAAGGCTGCAAGACTGGATACATATATGGGCAAAGTTTTCTGCTATTTAGGTCATTATTACAGAGATGTAGTGGGAGATAAAAACAGAGCTCGTGGATGTTATAGGAAAGCCTTTGAATTAGATGACACTGATGCTGAATCTGGAGCTGCAGCGGTTGACCTAAGCGTGGAGCTTGAAGATATGGTATGTCTAATAACCACGTTTACCTTTTTGTTTTTTTATCCTGAGTATATACATGAAAACATTTTTATGTATGTATACTTGAAAGTTACTGGGTTTTTTTTCTGTAGGTACAATAGAAATATTTTTACATCTGTAAGTAAAGTTCTTTTCTATTGACAGATATTAAATTACCAACCACTTACTGTTGAAACTGTAGTTTAGTGTCCACCAGTGTAAGTGAAAAAAATCAGAAGTGGGAAATGAAAATATATTTGTGTACTTTACATCAGTGTTCTGTCTTTTTATAATATTCAATGTATCTAATATTAGTATTTTCTTATTATTAGGAAACTGCTTTAGCTATCCTAACAACAGTAACTCAAAAGGCAAGTGCTGGAACAGCAAAATGGGCCTGGCTTAGGCGAGGACTGTACTATTTGAAAGCTGGTCAGCATTCTCAAGCAGTGGCTGAGTAAGGCACCTTATTGTATTTAAACTATGTTAGACAAGCATAATCATTCCTTAAATTAAACGTCATTTATTGACAAATAAACTTTACAAATTGTCTCTTACCAAGTTGTATTTTAAGAGAAGAAATAACAAAATTACTTTATGATTAATTGATGTTTATTGTCTGCAGGGCAGTGGAATTGCAGAGATGGATTAAACAATGTGCTGTTTTTGAGGAGATGGCCAGTTTAGTGAATTGAAGTCTTCATAAATATGTATAGTAGATTCTCAATAGAAATTTTAGTGATGAAAAGCTGAGGCACATATCTTTGTTCTGCTGACATACATTGTTTTTGGCAAGGGAGACATTTGACAGCTTGAAGGGCATTTGGAGCAGCTCATATATGATCAATTTGAGTCATTTGATTTGAACAGTACTTAAATGTAAATAAATATATTTGAATCAAGATAAAGTTGTTTATGGTTTATGTTAGTATGTAGAGTACGGGTATTTTCACAGAAATGGAATTTGATCAGATATTTAAAGCATGCCTATTTCTATATTTTAACTGTGGTATTTCTGTTTGGTAAAAGGATTGCAGGTGGGGGATTATGGACTGATGAGGCAAATTGAGATGGTCACCTGTCCTGATAGTATAGAAAACTCCAGGTCTTTGAGATAATCAAGGAAAAGAGAGTTTGTTCAGCACTTTTTCAAAAAAACATTTTATTCTTATTTGTTCTGAAATTAAAATAACATTTCTTAGTATTAAAAAAATTAATCACAAAAGGAACAGATTTACCTGCTTTAAATAGCACTTTTATAAGTAGAAGGAGCCATGGATATGTATGATTCAGTTGAATTATTTATTTTATTTTATTTTTTTCAGATTTGGAGGTAGTTCTATAACTTAGTTCTCTTACGGCTTTTTGAAAATTTAGTTTACAGGCAGCATTAAGAGCAGACCCAAAGGACTTCAATTGTTGGGAATCATTAGGAGAGGCATACTTAAGCAGAGGAGGCTACACAACAGCCTTGAAATCCTTCACGAAAGCCAGTGAGCTGAACCCAGAATCTACATACAGTGTTTTTAAGGTTGCAGCAATACAGCAAATCCTAGGCAAATATAAGGAGGCTGTAGCTCAGTACCAGGTGATCATTAAAAAGACGGAAGATTATGTGCCTGCTTTAAAAGGTAATTTCTTTTTAATAGCTCCTTTGACTTTTATGATACTTAAGTATAAAATCCTTGAGTAGATTTCTTACCTAAATATATTGAATAACTTGAAAAGGACTTCTTTAGTCAACATCAAGCATCCAGTATGAACCTCTTAAACTATAGCTTATATAGATTTGAGTATAAAAAGATCAAATCTTGTTTCATAAATTAACAAATAGTAATATGATGGAGATTTAACTTTTAGACAAATAGTGTAACTATTAGATCTAAAAAACGATCTCTAAAAGGTGTTTCCCTACTCTTACATTTTTAATTCATTATCCCCAGAGTATCTTAATCCCTTTAATTACTTTGTAAGTTATACAAGCTCATTAAATTATTTTTTTTAATTTTAGAGACAACTTGCATTGTTTTGTAGTTATCTATGTTATTTTTGGTAATATAAAATACCACCATCCATGTATAATCTATATTTTAATGATTATATTTGACCATTTAAAAAAGCCTGAAGCTCATTATATATGCTTTCTCTCCTCCATTTCCTTCTTCTTCTGCTTTTTAAAGAAACTTTACAAATTGTGTCATCCCTGCTTAGCAGCCATGCTAATCTTCTTTTTATCATTCTAGTTTGGGTATTTGTGCTGCTGAAGTGAGCACGTAGATAGCATAAATAGTATATTGTAAATTACATATAACTTAATGCTTGAAACTTTTTTTTTTAATTTTGTAAAACTCTTTCCTCAAGAAAAGGAGAACTCACATTTATGAAATCTTTACCAGGCACTTTAGGAAATCACTATTTCTTTTAATTCTTACTGTTTGCTATACAGATTATAATACAGAAAGAACATACCTTGTTTCACAGTGGTTAATACGTAGTAATATGATGGAGAGCAACATATAGATAATATGTGTATTTTTGTAGCCAAGGTTTTAGGAGGTAAGTAACTTGCCCAAAGTTAAGGAAATTCTTGGGTTCCATAGATAACTTTTTCATAACTTCTAGTGCATGTTTACTCCAACAGAACTCTTCCATTTGAATTTCTTATTAAATGAATGTAGGATCATGCTTTAAGATAATTTTATAACATACCATTAAGTTCTATTTTCTGCAAAGTGCTTTAAAATAACACCGATGAATGTATTTGAAATTCATTTTAAGTGTTTTATATGTTTTAATAACAGTGACAAACTTACCTGATTGTAGGTTTGGGTGAATGCCATCTTCTGATGGCAAAAGCAGCTCTAGTTGATTATCTTGATGGAAAAGCCGTAGACTACATAGAAAAAGCACTGGAATATTTTACTTGGTTAGTATTATTCTCATTACTTACTGTGTTTATTTTTGTAATATTATACTGAAGCCAAATTTAGAAGATTATTTTTTGTATTCTGCTAGATATAGCAGTTACACAGAATGTCAAACATAAAAAATAACAGACAAGCCAATTAATTCTATGACATACATGTTGTATTAATTTTGCCCTTGGGGGAAACAGATATAATTTCTTCTGCTCTTAGTAGTGGCTGGCTGGATGCATAGGAAGGAAGGAGCAGTTGGCTAGCGGAACAGCAGCTCTGACACCATGTGTTAGTGTTCTCTTTTAGTAGGCCTGGAAATGAGTATCTTTAATTGGAACCAATAGGGAAATAGGGCTTCAGGTGCTTAATATGCTTTACATTCAGTGGTGAGACCCAATAGTAGGATTACTAGTAGGTCTTAAAGGTAAGGGGAAATGACAGTCTGATTGCTCCTGAAGAGAAACTGTGTAGGAAAAAAGTGATGTGTCTAATAACAAGAAAGGAATCAGAAAATTTTGAGTAGATCGGGCATTTTATAGAACTGTAAATTCATTGGTTAGGTCAGAAAAAGTGTTATCTGTGGTAGATGACTTCCAAACGTCCACAAGTTAGATGCGCATTTGCATTTTTTTGTAACTCTTAAACATCTTTCTTTTACTTCCCCTCTTTTCCTGCTTCGTTTCTCCTCTGTTTTCTATTTATTGGTTGCTCCAGAATTGCTTTTCATATAAACCAAATATGAAATGAAAACCTAACCTTTTTTTGTTTGTTTGTTTTTTCCCCCACATTCCTCGTGAATACAACCTAACCCTTTTTTATCTCACTGATTTTTTATTGCTGCTTTTCAAGTCTCACATAATGTAATTCTTTCTAAAGAGAAAGTTACTGTGTAGAGGGTATGCTTATTTGAACTGGTATTTAAGAGTAAACGCGAACCTTTGGGTGACAGTACCTTAGCCATAAATACTGCCTTTCTGAGCCTAGGAATGTTATTCTGGATAACATGTATCATAACCCATTAGAAGGTGGCATATAAAACAATTATAATTTCCAAATGTATATTTACTTCTAGACTCAGAAGGAGTTAATACTATCACAATTATTATATAAGGGTGATATAAGTTACTTAACTTTATAGATTTTTTTAAATTGAACTTAAAAGTAAATAAGAATTTAGGCTGTTAAAATTGCCTCTGTTTCACTTTTTACCCTCTCTTTTCTCATTTTTTGCTGTCAATTTTAGAAATTTTGCTAAGATATTTAGAAAAAGGAGCTCCAAATAGTATTGCCCTTCCTTCTTATTCTCAGTGGGCTTTTAGTCATGACCACAATAATTACTATTATTTTTAAGGAAGACATTGGAAAATGATTTTTGGCTGGACTCCATGAGGAGAAAAGACTATGAAGAATGTTCCATCTGCTTATCCATCTGCCAGTAACATAGCAGCTTGTGATAGCTGATTATTGAGACTTGGCTTAAATGAAATTGTCATGTTTTATTTATAAGATCTCAAGAAGAGAAAAATGAAGAGAAAATGTATAGCTGAAGTTTTTCTCATTCTAAAAGGAATTACCCTTTGTCACCATATTAATATTTCTTTTTGCTTTTTGAACTCTTTCATCCAGTCTGCTCTTGTTTCTATAAATGTGGTTCTTCAGATTTTCATGTTTAGATTTTTGTTATTTTTGGTCTCAGGGAATAAATATTCAACATCGCCAATCATCAGGAAAATGCAAATCAAAACTGCAGTGAGGTATCATCTCACCCCAGTTAGGATGTCTGTCATCAAAAAGACAAAAAATAAAGGCTGGCGAGGATGTAGAGAAGAGAGAACTCTTCTTATATGGTTTATGGGAATGCAAACTAGTATAGCTACTGTGGAGAACAGTATGGATATTTCTCAAAAAAGTGCAAATAGAACTACCATATGATCCAGCAATCCCACTACTGGGAACTTATCCAAAGGAAAGGAAATCATTATGTCAAAGAGACATCTGTACTCATGTTTACTGCAGCACTATTCACAATAGTCAAGATATGGAATCAACCTAGATATTCAACAACAGATGAATGGATAAAGAAAGTGTGGTATTTATATACAATGAAATACTATTCAGCCATAAAAAAGAATGAAATCCTATCATTTAAGGCAACATGGATAGAACTGAAAGACATTATGTTAAGTGAAATAAGCCAGGAACAGAAAGTTAAGCACCATATGTCCTTACGCAAATGTGGAAGCTGAAAAAAAATTGATCTCATAGAAGTAAAAAGTAGAACAGTGGATACTAGAAGCTGGAAAGGTTAGGGGGAAGGGAGATATGGGAGATTTTTGTTAAAGGACACAAAATTACAGCTAGATAGGAGGAATAAGTTTCAGTGTTCTGTAGCACTGTAGGATGACTGGAATTAACAATAATATATAGTTTCAAATAGCTAGAAGGAGGATATTGAACATTCCTAACACAAAGAAATGATAAATGTTTGAGATGATTAATATGCTAATTACCCTGATCTGATCATGATACATTATATAGTATCAAAAATCTCTCTGTACCCCATGAATATATATAATCATTATACCAATTAAAAAATAAAATTTATCGAAATCTTTCAGACCCTACCAAATACATTTGGTACATTTTATTTGGGGTGTCTTCATAGATTTTTTGCTGCCATAACAGAATACCGACTGGTTAATTTACAAACAATAGAAGTTTATTTGACTTTGTTCTGGAGGCTGGGAAGTCCAGGAGCATGGTGCTGGCATCTGGTAAGGGTCATCCTATGGCAGAAGGGCAGAATGCAAGAGAAAAAAAAATGAGACTGAACCTACTCTTCTATCAGGAGCTCACTCCTGTGACAACTAACCCATTCCTTCAATAACAGTATTAATCCATTTAGCAGGGCAGAGCCCTCATGACATAATCACCTCTTAAAGGTCCCACTTCTCAACATTGTTGCCCTGGAGATTGAGTTCCCAACTAATGAACTTTGTGGGAACATAGTCAAAACTACACAGCATGAGGGAAGACCTAAAATAAAAAACCTGAGTTTACAATTGTCAATTGTAAGAGAGTTACAAACTTTATTGCCTTGGTCATTGCTTAAACAAACACAAAAAGCATAGTTTTAACATTGTAATAATAAAATGGAATTGGTCCTGGAAAACTTATTTATGTGATTGCTGCTACTTCTAATAAAAATGGTGAAGAGTGATAAAAAAGTGTCCACAAAATTTCTGGCACTTAAATAATCCCTTCCTCCTTCCCTTTCTCCTTTTCTTCTTTCCTATTAGGGAGGTGATATGATATAATTCAGTTAGGAGGAGGGCTCGTAAAGCATTTGCAGTGCTCAGTGTACAGTTTTTCTGTTTTAAGTAATAATCGGAGACAAACTCCATGCTTTTTATAAATAATTTATAAGAATCACACTTTTTCTTTTTTTAGTGCTCTGCAGCATCGAGCTGATGTGTCCTGCCTCTGGAAGCTAGCTGGGGATGCTTGCACCTGTCTTTATGCTGTCTCACCATCTAAAGTGAATGTTAATGTTTTAGGAGTCCTTCTAGGTCAGAAAGAAGGAAAACAAATATTAAAGAAAAATGAGCTCCTCCACCTTGGAGGAAGGTAATTTGCAAAAATTGCCAGTTAATGACATTCAAATTGAATTAAGGCATTGTGACAAAAAAACATAACATTCACTTTTATATTTCCATAGGTGCTATGGTCGTGCATTAAAACTGATGTCTACATCTAATACATGGTGTGACCTTGGAATTAATTATTATCGCCAAGCACAACATCTAGCAGAAACAGGCAGCAATATGAATGATCTTAAGGAGTTGCTGGAGAAATCTTTAAATGTATGGTTTAAATAAATTTTTTACAAACTTTTTAAAACACTAAGTGCTTTTCTCAAAGATGTTTTAGATGAAGTAAATAGTTTTTTCACATAAAACGACGTATATATTGATATACATGCTGCTATTCCAAGAAATAAAAATTAATCTAATTTAACTTCTTTTCAGTGTCTGAAAAAAGCAGTGAGACTCGACAGTAATAATCACTTATACTGGAATGCTCTTGGTGTGGTTGCATGTTACAGTGGTGAGAATTAACACTTCAATATTTTTAGAAGATTGTGTATTTCAAACAAAGTTCAGGTTCATCAAGTTCTGTATTTTTCAGGCATTGGAAATTATGCCCTTGCTCAGCACTGTTTCATCAAATCAATCCAGTCAGAACAAATTGTGAGTATTCTATGTGTCTATGAAAAAGAACTTCATAATTTAGCATTTCTAATTTTCTGAGTCTTTCAAGTAGACAAGGGGCCTATTTTAAGGAAAAAATATGTATGTTTTTTAGAATGCTGTTGCGTGGACCAACTTGGGAGTGTTATACCTCACAAATGAAAATATTGAGGTAAATATATTGCCTGTCTGTCATATTTAAAACAAAAAATGTTTTCTATATTATTATCTCCTCAACAGCTCAGCTTCTTGTGGAGAAATGTTTTTGCACATTGCTATCTAGCCAGTATGCTCTCCAGTATGCTAGTTAATTGCCGATATGTAATTTATGTCAAATAATTAATGTGTAAGATTTATTTTCCTTTTTCTGACCCTCAAGAAACTTCTGGTTTGGTTTCTTCATTTAGACATTAAAACAGTTCTATTCTGAATCAATTCAGCGTTGTTTTAATCTGTACACATGTAAGAGAAGTCCTGTGTAGAGTGTTGGAGGTGGAGTGGATGAGTGCAAGGGAGACAGTTAGTACTCTCTAGCAGCTTAAATTTAATCTTTGCCTGGGTGATTTACATTTTGGCTTTAGCAGATATTAATCTCTTTAAATAGCAAGTGTAATTTGTCATACTTGAGCAGTTATACATTAGGCAATTAGAACTAAAGTGATTGGGGAGCATGTTTATAGGACATGTTTGGAATGTTTCCACAAATCTACAGATAATACCATGTCTGAACTGTTTTGTGTTACAGCCAGTATATTGAATCTCATCCCAAAAAGCTTTTGCACTATTCTCAAGGCTACATTAAGTCACTGCAAAAAAAATTATAAGTACATTGAAAGAAAATATTAATTTGGATTTTAAAAATACGTGAACATATTTTTTAAAAATTTAAATGAAGTAATGTCATAGTAAGCTATGGATGTGCTTTTACTGTGGCGTGGGAGAATTGTTGCCCATGAACTTAAAAATAGGAAAAATAAGACTGTTTCCTGCCATGCAGATTGTTGAGAAAATAGTATAAAATAGTTATTTTTTGTAGCAGAAAAAAAAAAAGCATGCAAGTTAATGTGTCCAAGTTAGGTATTTTTGAAGTTTCCTGATTGCTTAATGCAGAATTATGTTGTTGATCACTCCTCTAGCAGAAGATGTAATACATGTCTAGGACTTCATTGATTAAGACTTCATTGGTTGTTAGTTCTTATCCTCCCAGTTAAGCTAAAAGAGAGAGGAATAGATAGCCTTATTTAATCATTGCCTTCAAACCTATGGCTAACCAATGGATGCATGATTGGTTGTTTAAAAGTTCTGCAGACTATAAGGTGGACACCTATATTGCCCTCTTGCTGGGGTTCAGAACTCCTAACCTGGGGGAGAACTCTGTTGTACCCAGGAGTGTTCTAGAACTAAGTAGCAAAACACTGCTTTAAGCATTGCTGATTATGCTTAAACAGTGAAATTTTGTGTTCATACATATTTATTATGACAGGTTTGACTTATTCTCTTATTTTTATGCTTTTTAAACATAAGCAGTGTAATAAGTTATAAAATGACTTCCTGTAATATTTTTTGCCTTTTTTTCCTAGCAAGCTCATGAAGCTTTCAAAATGGCCCAGTCCCTTGATCCATCTTATTTAATGTGCTGGATTGGACAAGTAAGATAATATAACATATAGTTACTATAGTTACTAATAAGCCTGTTGATATAAATAACTGACTAATATGCATAACAATGATAATAATGGTAATGGACAGCATTTGAAGGCTGACTTTGTGCCAGTCACTATGCTTAGCTCTTTGTAGACACTATTTCAGTTAATCTATCATCAGTTCTTTGAGATATGGTTGATGTTATACTCTCTTTATAGTTGTAGAAATAGAAACTCAGAGATCCTAAGTGTGATTCCTGAGGCCACATAGCTTGTAAGGATTTAACTCTGATTTGGGGGGGCCTTTGAACACTTACCCATCTGACATTCCTGTGCTTAAAAAGTAAACCCAGAACTTTATTGTTTAACTCACATGTACAGAAAATGCACATTTACAAAGATCATTTTGAGTATTATGTTTCTGTAAAATCTCCATATTTGATTTGGCACTTGTTCATGAATATTCTCTCCTCCCCCAAATTTAGATTTTTGTACTGCCAAATAGGAATCAGGGTACTTAGTTACTAGTTGCTTTGGTTCAGAGAGTAGGAGCATCACCCATATCAGAAAATTTTTAATTAGGGTTTAGAGATCTTTTATTGTACTTTTGAGAGGGTCTAATTCTAGTTAATTGATGAAGCAAGCAGAGATAGAAAGGTAGACTCCTGTTCCCATTCACTGTGGTAGCATCTGGGAGCAATGGCATTACTATGCTAACCTCTATGTCAGCAGTGGACCCAGGGAGCCCAAGAACTTGCATTCTAACTGCTCCCAAGTGATGATTATGAGGCTGGTCCTAGGGACCTCACTTCGAGTAGTACTACTCTAAGTCAATAGATCTTAGATTATTATCAGAATCACTTTTTAATTTTTATTTTAAAGGTATTTTTGGTTTTAAAAATAATTTATTTTAATAGGTAACTGGTAGATTTAGTTAAAATAGTAACAATAGAAGTGAAAAACTTAAGTTGACTTTGCTATTAAGCACAGCTAGTAAATCTTTGGTTCTTCTAAACAGTTTCATTTATTATTATTGTTATTATTTTCTTTTAAACACATTAAGAGTCTGGTTTTTTTCACCCCCTTTTATAGGCTCTTATTGCCGAGACAGTTGGAAGTTATGACACCATGGATCTCTTCAGGCACACTACAGAACTCAATATGCATGTAAGAATCTCAGCATTCTTCTTGAGGATTCATTAATGAGAAAAGTATTATCCTTGTTAAGGGAATCAATAGATACTTGGCTAGACATAGTGGCTTACACCTATCATCCCAGTGATTTGGGATGCCAAGGCAGGAGGATTGCTTGAGGCCAGCCTGGACAACATAGCAAGACCCTGTCTCTTAAAAAAATTTTTTTAAATTAGCCAGGCATGATGGTTTACATCTGTAGACCTAGCTACTCAGGAGGCTGAGGCAGGAGGATTGCTTGAGCCCTGGAGTTTCAGGACACAGTGAGCTATGGTCACACCATTGCACTCCAGCCTGGGCAGCCGAGCAAGATTCTGTCTCTAAGAAAAAGAAAATGAATACATGGTGGTATTAGTTGTTAATGACACCAGTTGTTTTTATTCTTTATTCTTTCTTAGAGACAGGTTGTCTTGCCTTAAAGAACTTCCATTTTTCTTTTTCCTACAGCTTTCAAGAGCTGGTGAAGAAATGACATTGAGATTTAATAGATACAATAGCAGTCATATATTAATAGAATAGAAACTGAGACTCCAGGAAAAAAACAGACATGAGATAAGGAGTAGGCATGGTAGGCATTTCTAGATTATTTATGAAAATTTTTTAGTACTTTTTTTGTTGTTTTTTTTTATTTAACCTTTGGCAGTGGTGCTGAGGAGGGGGAGAGCCAACCCATTAGGCGAGGCTCTGTTTTCTGCATTTTATCCCATTTGATTCTTCTAGTTAGTATTGGAGCAAGTAATTTCAATATGTACTTAGCTATGTTTTATCATAATGACCCTTCCTTTAAAGGTACCTTTAACAGTTGACTTAAAGAAGACTGAGATGGGGTATTTATTGTATTGAAGTGCATTGCTTTATTTCTTATTTTAATTTTTATGGACATATTTATTATCCTATGTCGGCTTGTTAACATTGGTTTTTTTTAAAGACCGAAGGAGCATTAGGTTATGCATATTGGGTGTGCACAACATTGCAAGATAAAAGCAACAGAGAAACAGAGCTGTATCAGTACAACATCCTCCAGATGAATGCTATTCCAGCAGCACAAGTTGTTTTGAATAAATACGTAGGTAAGATACCTGTTACATAATAGCAAGATATTTGAATAACTATTGAAATAATTTAAGTAATTTTTAGTATCAGTTCATTTCAAATTAAATATTTGGTGTTTTTTAGAAAGACATGAATTTGCCTTCTTTTTGCAATGGCAAAGCAGTCTTTACTTTGTAAACGTTAATAAAGGCTTTTGAAGAAAGATGAAAATTATTACCTAATGTTACAGGATAAAAGTAATTTCTCTGTTATAGTGGAGAGTGTATTAGGCTTTAATATACTCTTCACTATAAACTAGAGCAGTTACTGCTGTTCCATGTGTACTTTTTACTTTCTCTGCAGTCTTAGGCCAAGTGTTTTACCTCCCTTAACTCCTGTTTAGTCTTTGGGTAGTGGATATAACAATACCTGGACTGTAGAGTTGTGAGAATTAGATGAGATAATATAAATGAAGTGCTAAACCCAGTGTCTTTAGCTTCCCACCTTAACACCTAATTGTTCTTGAAGATATTGGAAAAATGTGCTTAGGTTTAGGAAGTTGACAGAATGGTGAAGTTTTATTAACCATCTGTTACAATTTCCTGTCTTTTAAAATAAAACTACCATTGGGTTTTAATCTCTGCTCCACCACTTAGTAGCCTTGATTGAAACCTTGGGCATGCTACCAAAATTCTCAACAGGAAAGTATTTATTGCTTAGTATTTAAATAAGATGATTTGTACAAAATGTTATGCTAAGTGCCTGGCATATCTTAGATGCTCAAGAAGTGTTAGTTTCATTAACTTTTGACAAAATACTGATAAAGAAGCAAGGAGTTTAAGCAGGAATACTGAAAACAGTAAATATTGACAGTCAAATAATATAAAGAATAAGACAAATTGTGAAGAGCCGGAGAGAAAATACCTCACTGTAGATATTGTGGGGATTGTGGCACCCTACATGCATTTAGCCTGAGGCACTAGAGTAGACAATTAATTTACAAATATCAGCATTTAGGGTGGGTATGGCATGTGAAAGCATGGATCTCCTCATGCTTATTTTGACTCAGTTTTGTTAACTCCTTTGTGACTTAAGGATTTTTCAAGAATAACTGTATGTGATTTTAACCTTAGTCATTGATCTTAGAACCTAGCAGTCATATAAGATATGGTTACACTGTACTTTGTTAAATAATTTAAAGGATTTGAAGGCTTACTTTCCACTACTACTTTTAAGTAGATTAGATGAGATGTTTTTCTTTTTCTGCATTGTACCTTTGTAGATATTTAATCACCCAGTGGGTTCACTTTGTCCACTGCCTAGAGAAAGCCAATTTATCAAGATGAGAATTACAATAGAAAAAGAGTAATTCATGCACAACCAGCTGTGCGGAGGACTAGAGTTTTATTATTACCAAAATCAGTCTCCCCAAGTGAGCATTTGGGGAATCAGCATTTTTAAGGATAATTTAGTGGATGGTCATGGGCGGGCAGTGAGTCAGGAGTGCTGATTGGTTGGGTCGGATATGAAATCACAGGGAGTTGAAGCTGTCCTCTAGCCCAGAGTCAGTTTCTGCATAGTGGCCACAAGATCAGATGAGCCAGTTTATCAATCTGGGTGATGCCAGCTGATCCATCAAATGCAGGCTTTGCAAAATATCTCAAGCACATATCTTAGGTTTTAGAATAGTGATGTTATTCCCAGGAGCAATTTGGGGAGGTTCAGAATCTTGCAGCCTCCAGCTGCATGACTCCTAAACCATAATTTCTAATCTTTTATTATTTATTTTTTTTTTTTGAGTTGGGAGTTTCGCTCTTGTTACCCAAGCTGGAGTGCAATGGTGTGATCTTGGCTCACCGCAACCTCCGCCTCCTGGGTTCAAGCAGTTCTCTTGCCTCAGCCTCCAGAGTAGCTGGGACTACAGGCACGTGCCACCATGCCCGGCTAATTTTTTTTTGTATTTTTAGTAGAGATGGGGTTTCACCATGTTGACCAGGATGGTCTCAATCTCTTGACCTCGTGATCCACCCGCCTCGGCCTCCCAAAGTGCTGGGATTATAGGCATGAGCCACCGCGCCCGGCCATATTTCTAATCTTTTGACTAATTTGTTAGTCCTGCAAAGGCAATCTAGTCCCCAGGCTTGAAGGGAGTTTGTTTTGGGAGAGGGCTGCAGTCGTCTTTGTTTTAAACCAACTTCCTCCCAAAGTTAGTTTAGCCTACGCCCAGAAATGAACGAGGACAGCAGGGAGGTTAGAAGCAAGATGGTTAGTTAGGTCAGATCCCTGTCACTGTCTGTTATAATTTTGAAATGGTTTCAGATACATGCTTTTTGACATTAAAATTTCAAAATACTGCACTGAAAGTACCAAACTTATCTTCTCTTTCTAGCAAACAATACTATTTTTTTTTAAATGCATATATGTTGGAACAGAACCACCAAGAGAAATTATCACTAAATTTAATCACAGTAAGGCTTAAGTGATTAGCCAAAGAACTGAATTTCCTTATAAATCTCATGACTGGTTTTAACAAGAACTATAATTTCAAGTTATTATACTTTTGGGCCTAAAAATGTTTAAATTCTAAAATACAACTAAAAGTCGTATATAACTACTAAACATTATTCAGTAATTTAGAAGAGTTAATAAACTTTTTACTGATATTGTATTCAAGATAAAATCATGCCACTCTTAACAGTGTGAGTGATCTCAAGAGGTAATCTGGTATTTAAGATACTGAAAAAATTGAAAACAAAACTAATATTTTGTTAATACCATTGGTATGCATATATAAAATGAAGATATTTCTCCTTTTCTAGAAAGAATTCAGAATTATGCTCCAGCATTCACAATGTTGGGTTACTTAAATGAACATCTGCAACTGAAAAAGGAAGCAGCAAATGCATACCAAAGGTAAACTACACTTAATAGTGATAGATGCAGGAGGAAAGTGAGGGAGAGGGTTCCTGGAGAATCTCTGGCCTGTGCACTGGGAGAACAGGGTGAAGCCAGGGAAATGACTGCATTTGCAGGCGGGGGAGGAGGCTGGCCTCTTCAGTTCTTGTGTGCGTGGCCTGGAATCAATCTGTGAGACGGGGCCTGATACCATGAACCCCTCTCGCTTTGCTGAGGATTTTTTTCTTTTTCCTTTTCGCCCAATAAATACATTCTCTCACCCTTCAGTGTGTCTGCATGCCTAACATTTCCTGGTTGTATGACAAGGACCTGGTTTTAGCTGAACTGAGGAGCAACCTTCTATATCAGTTGCAATGCAGTCATTATCAGTTAGCTTTTCAAATGTTAGTTTCATTCTCAGGAAGAAGGTACTAAATAATTGTTCTGACTCCTTTCCTGATCTTTCATTGTATGCAATTATTACATCTTAGAAGGTGAAAAGATGTAGTCCCAAATTTTCAGCTATATTTTGGTTTCTGTTGTTCATCCTAAGGAGGTGGGGTAGAGAAATTGAGAGAGAGAAATTGATAGAAAAGAAAGAAGAAACAAAACAAAAAACTTCTCAGATTTTTAGAAAAGTCTGTCTTTTGAGAACTTGTCTAGCTTTATGAGATTTAAGCATGTGTTCAGTGAGACAAGAAATGAGAATATTCCGATGTGTTTGTTTGAATGACTTTAATACCTACTATGTATTTACTCATTTAACAAATATTTGTTGACTACTTGTGTGCCAAGCAGTGCTCTTGCACTGGCTATTTTGCAGTAAATTAAAAAAGACAAAGGCCGTGTTCTCATGGAGCATGTGTTCTGTGGCAGAAGAGACACAATAAGCTAATAAACATCTGTGATGATAATAATTGCTAAGAAAGAAAATTAAAGCAGGGTAAAGGGCCAGCGAATGTAGGGCAGGAAGCGACATTTCAGGTGAGTTTAAGAATGAATAGATTTACTAAGGAGGCAGTTGAGGCCTGACTTCAGTGAACCAAGGCCACAAGCCACTTGTTTATCTGGACAGGACCATTCCAGGCAGAAGGAACAGCAAGAGCAAGTTCTCCAAAACAGGAGTGGATTTGGCGTGTTTACAAAATAAAAAACCAATGTGCTAGAATGGAATGAGTCGCTAGAGAGTGATAGGAAATGAAATCTACATAAATTTCTGAGTAAATTAATGGATAGGTGATAAGAAAATAACTGTTGAGCTCATGACCAACTACTAGATGCAGAGGAAAAAGACCTGGTTGCCTAACCTCTGAAGCACGTTATTGCCCTAAATCTAAATAAATATTTACAAGAAACCTTGTCAGGTAAAAAATAATTGAGGTGTCCCAAATGCTTTGCCATATTCTTTTATGATTCTCTCCATAGTTGAGAGGAGTAATCACTAGATGGTACTGGAGCCTATGTAATCAAGAAGTTATTTTTCCAGGTGTGAATGGAAAGAAGTAGATGGAAAGAAGTGTATATGAAAAAACACTATTTTCTTCTTTCAAAGCCAGCAAACTTACCAGTAAACTGTATAAATATGACAGACTGCAATAGTGAGCAAGATTTTTAAACAGAGAAAACTAGGCAGCCAGGGTATTCACAATTTTTTTTTTTTTTTGGTACATATCGTTATTATTGCAGATATTGTGAATCTAACATTGGTTACACCTTAGGCTTAAAATGGCATCTCCATAGTCACTTGGGCATGTACCACTTTCTTCACTGATCATCACTGCTGTTTTCTGCTTTAAGCAAACATTTGATGGTTGAAACCACAAATTAAGCATAAATCTAAATAGAGGTATAGTTTTTCATCTCTGTAATACTGTCTTTAGGCTTCTCTAGCAAATGCTTGGTTTTCATGCATTTCATCCTTATTATCAGGGAGATAAAAAGCCTTTCTTGGCTATTTCTCCAGAGCCAGTCCTCTTTAAATGGGAAAGAAAATAAAAACCAAGAATCTTGTTAAATATTCTTTTTAGTCATTAAGACATTTCCCTGCTTGCCTATGGGGAACTGAGCATGAGAAAGAAATATGGGTTGTCAGCGGGTTATTTATTCCAGTCCTTGAGGGACTTCTAGTGGCTAGTCTCCTTCCCTCAGCTTACTATTCTTTAAATATTTTTCTGTCTGTACAAGCAAGGGCACATGAAAACATTCCATTTCCTGGCTTCCTAACTCAGACTACTAATATGTAAATAGTTTCAAGAGTATTTTCTATAAACTCCAAATATGTCAAAATTATAAACTGTGACATAGTCATTTCCCATATTTAGATTTTTGGAATATTTAGAACTTAAATGTAATAAATGATTTCACTTGCTAAGAGGTGATTTAGATGTTATTTTCCTGACAGTCTAAAATCTAAATATATATAAGTGTTTAACTGGTACCAACTTAATAAAATGTGAATAAGCTATTATAACTAGCACTAAAGAATTTGTAGAATTAAATGAACAAAAAAAATCTGTGGATTCAGCTAAAGAGGAAGGTAACAGAATGCTGTTGCACAGAGATAAATTAAAATACCTTTTTTTTTTTAAGGGCAATTTTGTTGTTACAAACTACAGAAGACCAAGATACTTATAATGTTGCAGTAAGAAATTACGGCAGATTATTATGGTAAGCATATTTTTTCTCCATTAATTCTGTCAGTTGATTGTATTTTTCTGGTGAAAGCTATGGGACTGATGATATGCTGACTAGTTCCCAGAGTAGTGGAACATGTAGGATGCATAGTTTCCATAGAAACAGGCTCTGTATGATAACTAACCTCAGTATGCTTTATATGGAGCAGATTTAGAGCTCACGGTTTGTTGACTGAGATGAGAACATTTGGAAGAGAGGTAGTAGATGTCTTTAATAGTAGAAGCCTAGTTAATTGAAAGAGAAATTAGATTTATTCTTATTTGTAATATATTCTTAAACTGGGGATGAACCTTAGGGGTCCAGTAACCCCTTTGAAATAGTACACAGAAGTTGCATGAGTACCTTTTGGGGATGGAGAAGGAGTTCTATATCTTTCCTCAGTTTTTTGGAGACTTCTGACTCTAAAAAAGAATGAATGAAAGAAAGATAAAGAATCGGTTGTTTTAGAGGGTAGAACTAGGACCAGAGAATAGAAGTATTATAAGAGGAAGGTTTTTGATTCAAGTTAAGGCAGCATTCCTCAAGTTTAGAGCTACCTGAAAGTTGAATGATCCAGTCTGAAAAACACTTAAAATTATACTTTGATGTTTTAGGATTAGTGCTACATCTTTTAAGGAGCTACACGATAGACCTTAGGTAGCCAGTTATTTTCTTTTATAACTGTGTAACTGAATTATATCCAAAATTGGAAAATTGTACTGTTGTGATAGCCTCTCCTTTCAATTATTTCAAACTGTTAATATTTAAAAGTTGAAAAAAATTAAAAATTGATAGAACTGTCAGTTCCAAGATTTTGTTGAAGCAGAGAATAGATACATTATATGGAATAAAATATCTGTTCTTTTTAGTTTTGATGGTTTATATAATCTAAGTAATAATGTAAGTATCTTAGAAGAAAATGTATACCTTCCATTGAAAACAGATTATCTGTTTTTTTTTAAATTTTTTTTTTTTATTATGAAATGTATGAACATGCAGTAAGTAATAGCATAATTTAATGAAAAGTCACTACTCAAATTATGTCTTAAAATTCTGTCAACTTGCTTCAGGTTACTTTTTCAAATAAAAAGTTTCAGATAAATTTGTTGAAGCCCCCACATTCCCTTCTCTGGTTCGATTATTTTCTCCACAAAAGTATGCATATCTTAGAAGATAGTGTTCATTTAAAGAAATACTTTTTAATATATATGCTATGTATCCATAAACAATCTAAGGTAGTCCTCTTTCCTTTATCAAAATTTGAGTATTGATTTTATAAATCCTTTCACCTTTATAAAACTCATTTAGAACTGAAGGTTGCCTGTATTTTTAGCCCTCATTCATATCCTCCAAGATTAAAATGATTTTATAAAAAGATTTTCACAACACATTCAAAATAAAAACAGATTCAGGTTATAGTGATGGATACCAGAAAGAAGAATCTCGAGTATATAGTGTTTCTCTTCAGATGATGGCAGTTGAACTTATATATGTTTCTTTTACCTTTAAGCAAAAACAAGTTATTTTTCTGTTATTAATAAGTATTGCACTTTAGTATAACAGTTTATATCCCCCCTACACATTAAAAAAAAAAAAAAAAAAACAGAGTTCCCTCTTGTTGTCCAGGCTGGAGTGAAGTGCTGTGATCTCAGCTCACTGCAACCTCCGCCTCCCAGGTTCAAAGTGATTCTCCTGCCTCAGCCTCCCCTGTAGCTGGGATTACAGGCACCTTCCACCATGCCCAGCTAATTTTTGTATTTTTTTTAGTAGAGACTGGGTTTCATCATATTGGCCAGGCTGGTCTCGAACTCCTGACCTCAAGTGGTCCGCCCATCTCGGCTTCCCAAAGTGCTGGGATTACAGGTGTGAGCCACCATGCCCAGCCTTCTCCCTCTTAAACACAAAAATGAATAATGTTTGTTTGTGGAATTTTAGTGTGTCTGTATGCCCTCCAAAAAGAAGAAAATATGTGCCAGATAAACAGTTTACACAAGATAGGTTTGATTCTGACTAGACATTTTATGACTTGTTAAGCTTGGCAAAGATGCTAGAACCATACTCATAGGTTAATACTTAACTAAGTAAAAGTGTCAGGCTTAAAAAAATTAGAGTTCCATATAAAGGTCAGCTTGAAATTATTTTTATAGTTTGGAATTTTAATTACAGTTTATTTAAAAAAGAGAGACACTTTGTAATTTACTAGAAATGATCATTTTCACCCGAAAGAAGCAAAATATGAAATTAAATCCCCCTAGTACATCCTGTTTGTGATATGCCTTCTATTTTAAATCCTTTCTACAGCTTTAACACTAATTTATTGTAGCTTACTGAACTGCCACTATTAAAAAAGAAGTACACATGAAATTATCAAAACAAACACTGTAATTTTTTTTTTTCTTGACAGTCTTGCTCTGTCTTGCCCAGGCTGGAGTACAGTGGTGCGATCTCAGCTCACTGCAACTTCTGGCTCCCGAGTTCAAGCACTTCTCCTGCCTCAGCCTCCTGAGTAGCTGGGATTATAGGCATGTGCCACCATGCCTGGCTAATTTTTGTATTTTTGGTAGAGACAGGGTTTCACTGTGTTGGCCAGGCCGCTCTCGAACTCCTGACCTTGTGATCCACCTGCCTCAGCCTCCCAAAGTGCTGAGATTATAGGCGTGAGCCATTGTGCCTGTCCCAACTTAGTGTAATTATATCTCGGTAATTTGATGATACACGTCAGAATTACTTTTGATATTAAAAGTAAGTTGTGTTTTACTTCTTAGTTCCATTGGTGAATATGATAAAGCTCTCCAGGCTTTTAAGTCAACACCCCTTGAAGAGTTAGAAGACATCACAGGTTTTGCATTGGCTTTATTCATGAAGGGGCTTTATAAAGAGAGCAGCAAAGGTAAGTATGTTGCTCTGAAGCTAAAGGACACGTCTTACTTTTCTAGAGTTGAGTTTAATCATGATAAGCATATATATAGAAAGATGTAATAATTAGATGGGGTGGGGTTCCAGTGTTTATTAAAATCTGACTAGGAGTCAGGAGCGATACTAGGCACTTTTTATCTGTTAACCTCATTTAGAATGTTATTATGATGAACAGTCTTTATAATAGTGTCACGAGCTAAGTATTCATTATACAGATGAGGAAACTGAGGCCGAAGATCACTTATGGCAGATGTGTGACTTGGCATTTGAAAGCAAATATTTACTACTTAGATGTTAATTTCTGATAAATGAAGACCTCAACCATTGCTGCTAATCCATTTTGATTTCTCCAAACCTGTTAAATGATGCATTTTCACATATATGAGCTTAGCCCACATGTGTAGAGAGCATTTAAGTATCTACTGCTTGATGGAGTTGCTGGGCTGCACATGGGAATTTTGGTGATACTCAGTAGCTCCAGGCCTCTGCTCTGGCCCAAGTTGGCTCTTAAAGACAGTGACCTAGATCCCTGTATAGATTCTGAAAGTAGAGATTGTCACATAATAATCCTAATGATACTTCAGAATCACCTTGGAACAGCGAAAACAAGTTAGATTATTATAAATGTTTATTCTATCTGCTTGAGAACAGGAGAATACAAAGTTATAACTGTGTTTAGACCTTTCTGAAAAATAGGATTAGGAAGGGAAAAATCCCATGTTTCATCGATCAGGATGGCTTTTATATTGTTTTGTTTGTTTTCAATGTTATGTATCAGCCTATGAGAGAGCCTTGTCTATTGTTGAATCGGAGCAAGACAAAGCCCATATCTTGACAGCTCTGGCAATAACTGAATATAAACAAGGAAAAATGGATGTAGCCAAAACATTGCTATTTAAATGGTATGTATAGTTGACATCAGCACTTAACATGTCCAGATACTGAAATATTTGGGTTGAAATTTGGAGCAATGTAAAATGAAGTTCTTAATATTTTAGGAACTTTTGGGTGAACAAAAGGGATTGGGCCCACCTGGTTCTGAATTGATAGTCACAGGTGGAGCTACAGATTGTGATTTAATTCTTAGCCCTGGATCTACTCAATCCTTCAAAACTGTCCTATACTCTGTTGCATATTTGTTTTTTTGTTTTTTTTTTTAATTGCATTTTAGGTTTGGGGGTACTCAAGGACCTAGAAATAGAAATTCCGTTTGATCCAGCATATTTGTTTTTTTAAAAGAGTAACTGATCACCTGATGAGTAGTATCGTAAAATTTTAATGAAGATAGTTATAATGAAGCCTTGTTTTTTGGCTTCTTGGATTCCCAAACAGATATTTTTTTCTTTCCTTTTCAAGATAACCTGTTAAAAGGTTCATTCAAAGGTGACTCTTTTTAAAAATGTATAACAAAACTTAAAACTATTTCTGTGTTTTTGGAATAAGTTAATGAAATAATGACCTGTGCTAGTTGTCGCTGCTTATATAGTATTTTTTAACTTCTTGAAGATTAGTTTTTTAGAAAATTGGCCTTAATCCCTTCATAAGCAGTAGTGATTAATGTATGCTATTGAACAGTAGTCCTCACTCAGTGTTTTATATGTATTTTTGAGTGGTACTAATCCTCATGGCACAGAGATATTCTCCCATTGCAAAAAGCTTATATGCTTACCTCCCACCCATTAAGTGCTAATATTAGCACTCCTCAGTCATTGTGACTACAAAAAAAAAAATTGCCTCTGTAACTACCCCATCTCCAAAGGTGGGGGATGGAGATGGTTATATAACTGGTTGAGAACCAGTTCTATAGGATAAACTTTACATTTGTTCATTTGATGTGATGCCTTTGTCTTATCCTGTGTCATTACAGTCATTTCCTTGTCTAATAAATAAGCAATTTTTTTCTTCCTCTTTGCTGGTTAGGAAAAACCAATCAATTTTAAAGAAAATCGTGTCACTTTACATGGATATATTCTTATAACATGTATCTGTGATTATATATAACATGTTCCGAGAACTTAAATTTGCAAATGACTTGGTGACAAGAATCATAGATAATAATGATTACTGAAGTTATCGAGGGCAAAAGTAACCCCATATTAGAGGTGTTAGATTAACCTTTGGTTACTGCTTAAAACAGTAAATGGAAGTGGGGGAAAAAATAATAATAATATAACCTTTCCTTTTCTCCTTCTCCTTGTCACCAAGTCATTTGCAAAAAAAAAAAAAACGTTTATGCCTATGTTTTATGTTGTTGGATCCAAGCCTAGGTTTTTTGTTTTTTCGTGTTTCTTCCTTTGTTTCTGATTTTCTGCGTGTCTTCATCCAAACTTGACACTACCAAGTGCTTCCATCTCTACCCGTTGACATTCTTTTGTTTGATCTTCTTTCTATGAAAAGTTCAGTTACTTAATCTATATTGCTGTTGTTTTGGCATTCATAGGTTGGGAACTGAGCAGTGTCCTAGACACTGATTTAAGGGGAATAGGATTAAGTTCATTCTGTAAGGGGAAAAAATCTGGTTATCAACTTTACAGACTTTATGATAATAAGTAACCATGTGTAAAATCCCTAGAACATGGTAAACGACAACATACAGGTATTGAGCATTTACCATGTTTGTCTAATATTAGAATGTAGTCATTTCAGTAATAATTTAGATTCTGTTTATTATTAAGTATTAAAGTAGGCAGTTTTTTTTCCTTTGAGCAAAGGACAAATTAGAATTTTTTTTTTTATAACAAAAAAAGAAATTCTAATTTGTGCTTTGCTCAAAGGAAAAAAAACTATTGAAATTTATATTTTACTATTTGCTTTTTTTAGTTGTACCATTAGCAGTATGGTTATTTGCTAGACGTGACACTGACATACTTCCGTATTTGGATGCATATGTGTTAACTCTTATTGTAAAAAGAGTTACTATGGATACTTTAAGCTATTTACTTCAGAGCTGCCTCAGAAAATTTATGATTTCGTACCTGTTTGTCAAAATGAAATATAAAACTCCTCCTTCCAAAAATAGTCCAAAGACTTAGTGGTAGATGTGTGACATTTTATAATGTGATAAATATATTTCTGTTATATTTCAGTGAGCATTGTTTAAAACTTGGAACTGCTAAATTATTATTTTTTACATAAGGTTACTTAAATGAAAAGTGATTAAAATATATCTTTCCTACATTGCCATCTACAAAACATCAGATATTACAGATGTTAGATTACATCTCAGTGTTAAATCTTCACTGATAGATGTACTTACATAAATCATGAAAATTCTACTTTAACTATAGAAGTGAATTGTGGACATAAAAATGGTTATGCTATTTGGATAATGGCACTAGGTAGCATTTGTATAATAACTAATGGCAAAAATTCATGGCAAATGATGTATAAAATAAAATATTCTTTGAGGAAAATGTTCCCTTTATTAATGTTATAGAAGGGGGGGATACAAAAAGGAACTCGCAGTTTGTATGACAGTGTCAAATATTATTTTGATTTGAGTATTTCCTGTTTTGGTTTATTTGCATCTTAAAAGAGTATAATGACATTGTTTGATGAAGCCTAATTATGCTGGACTGTTTTGACCTGGTTTAATCCTCTGATAGGTAGTTGTGGATGTTGGGCATGAGAACTGAATAATCTTTGTCTGGAATGATACTACACTCCAGAATTTCCACTTTGGAGAATTCTCACTTCTAACTTGTGATTCCTGGTAGAGCAAATTATTTTTCTAGCCTAGCAATGATCTAGATGCAGAGGAATCCCAGTACCTTTTAGAAGTTATTATGTGGTTTTCTTTTAAAAAGCTCCTGTTTTGGAAGGTAACATTTATGGGTACAACACCTGTTCATTATTTGCACATAAAATAAAACCATTTAAAAAGTTGAGGTTTTTAAAAAAATTCCTTTATTTTTATTACAGTATAAAATTCACAATAATTATTATAAGTTTCATTGTTAGTGGAGAGCTAAGATTTTCTTTATTTAAATTAACAAGGATTCCTAAACATTAATGACTTTTCCTCCATAAGGCTAAGTCAGATTTTATAGTTGAAAGAGGAAAAAAAGATGCTAGATGTTTACCTATAAAATGTAAATTCTTCTTATATTATAAAAATAACCATTTGAAGTACAGTTGATATAGAGACAATTCGTACTTATTAGGTAAAGTGCTGGTTTCAATACCGTAGAGTAAATAAGACAAAGCTTTATCAGAATGATAAAAATCATATTTTAATTGAAGAGTTTTTTTTTATTATTCATACCTTCTAAGATTTTATTGAAACTCAACATTTTAGCAAAATTGTCCTAATTACTTACCTAATTACTGAAACTCAAAGAAACTATGTTTCTTTCTAAAGCTTAGTGTATTAGTTTTCACACTGCTAAAGAAATAACCTGAGACTGGGTAATTTACAGAGAAAAGAGGTTTAATTGGCTGAAGATTCTCTGCAGGCTGTACAGGAAGCATGGCAGCGTTGGCTCTGGGGCAGCCTCAAGAAACTTATAATCATGGCAGGAAGTGAAGGGGAAGCAGGCATACTTTACATGGCCAGAGCAGGAGGAAGACAGAGAGAGAGGGGGAGGTGCCTCACACCAGATCATGTGAGAATTCGCTGTACAGTAAACCAGTCACTATTCACTAAACCGTTCGTGAGAACTCAGCTTCATGATCCAGTCACCTCCCACTAGGCCCCACCGCCAACACTGGGGGATTACAATTCAACATGAGATTTGGGCGGGGGACACAGATCCAAACCATATAACTTAGATATAATGACCAGAAAATAAGTTTGGCTTTTGTTGCTCTGTGAAAGAGTCACTGGTGCTTTTAACTGCTTCAGATAATCAGGCAAGTTACTATCTCTAAACACTAAGAAATTTGCTTTTATATTAATCTTAAAGTTGAGTTTAGTTTAGTGAATCTTAATGTAAATTGCCTTTTATACTAAATAATGTTTAAATAGTTACAGATAAAGACTACTCTAGTCATAACTAGTAGGTAATTTTAAAATATATTTACAGCTCTATCTTAAAGGAACCAACCACAGAAAGCCTTCAAGCCCTGTGTGCTCTAGGGTTGGCAATGCAGGATGCTACACTGTCAAAAGCAGCACTTAATGAGTTACTGAAGCACATCAAACACAAAGACAGTAATTATCAGAGATGCCTTCTTACGTCAGCCATCTATGCACTCCAAGGCCGCAGTGTGGCAGTGCAAAGACAAGCATCTAAAGCTGTTCACAGGTAAATTCTGTATTTGTGAACTTGGAACCTAATTATATTTGATATGGTTGCATTTGACATTTGGACTTTATTAAGACTATAAAATAAGGTAAGCATATACATTTGAAAACCAAACCTGGCTTTATGAAATTTTACACAGGACCAGGTAACTGACCGTATATATTATTTTACTATAAGCATTTTTTTTTTAATTCAGTTGCTAAGTTTGGCCCTTAGTCAATTTAAGGCCCAAACTTTGTTTTGCTGTTAAAGCTCTTAATTCCCAAGTTTGTAATATTCTTAGTCTGTTGTCTGGTACTGTCTAGATTGATGGCTTTAGTAATTTTCAGCCATTTAAACATTCATTAATTTCTTCAAAATTTGAAAAAGAAAACTGTCATTAGCAGCAGTGGTTAATTACTCTATTTTATTTTCAGCAGTAAAGTGTCATGTCTCTAGTTTCTTTTCCTTTCATAGTTCATTTTTGTTAATCTTTGCTGGGTTTTTTTAAATTGTTATTTATAGCTTAGTCCTTATGTCATTTTCATTACTAGTCATCTTCCTGCCATGCAATATTATTTATCCTATAATTTTTAGGATAAATTTCCTTAACATTTCTTTAAGAAAATTTAGTACACTGTGTTCAAACACAAAGAGATTATAATCATTCATTGTTGATTTTTTTCTTCTTATTTTCATAAAGACTATTGGTGTATATAGATGATATAAAGTATATTTTCAACCAAACATGCACAATTAATATGAACTTGTTTTAGATGTCTAAGAGGTTTCAAATTTAATAAATTGTTGGTTGTTTGTACATTTTGTAGTTAAAGTAACTTGTCCCTAAGCCTGCTGCTTTTGCCGATCTCTTTAGTAACCCTGGTGACCCTGCTCTTTGGTCTCTGTTGTCTCGAGTTGTTGCTCAGTATGCTCAACGAAATGCAAAGGTAAAGAAATGTTTGTTTCCAATTCTAGCAAAAAGATAAACTGACTTGTGATATGGTAAATATGATCATTTTAAACTATGACATTATTTTTCTGAAAGATAATTTACACAATGAAGAGAGTTCTGTTATTAACTAAATTCTCCAGTAGTCATTCAACAAATATTATACTGAGTTTTTTCCAGGTACAGTTGCACTGTTCTAGATGTTGTGGGAGCTACAAAGAAGTAGGAAGATCTTTTTGAACACATACAGATTATGTTAATGATATGTGATAAAGTAATGTAACATTGCTGTATAGTAAGCATTAGCTATGTGTTTTTGAATCCCAAAAGATAATTTTATTTAAAATCTTCTTAAAGATAAGGCAGTAAGAAGTAGAACACTGCTGTATACAAAAATGTAATTATAAACATGAAGTCATTGACATTCTATAAAGCATTATATACTCTATTTTAGTTTGTAACAGCCAGATATTTTCAGGAGTTTGTATTCTATTAACTTCTGTGGTTAATATATCCTCTCCATAGTTCACTAGTTGGTAAACATAATAGTAATAGCTAATGTTTTGAACACTTATCACACTAATAATTCCAATATCTGAATCTGTAAGACCCACAGACTTGTTTGAAGTCTATGAGTCTTGTTCATTATTTTTACTGATTTTCATTCTTGATGGCTTTGTTTCTTTGTTTACCCAGTTGTGTGTACTTGAAAATTATTTGTAGGAATAATTTGAGGCCTAGAATTAAGGTACCTTTCTATATAAATAATTTGTACTTGCTTCTGCTGGGTGCTTGGGAGGTCCACCAATCTGGGACTACGTTATATAAAGTTTAGAACTTAGGAGTTTTAGACCAACCAGGCTACTTGATGCCTGGGTTGCTAGTTCTTGAGACCTGGCTTAATTCTGATTCACCTTGAACCTTAAGGTGTGGCCTTTTGGGGTTTCAGCTTATTTTGATGTGGGTTTCCTCTATACTCCCCCTCCTTGTGTGCACCTGGGCCTTAATTTTTGTCCTACTAGCCCATGCATCCTTCAGGGTTAAAATTAAAATTTGTTAGCGTTTGAGCTGGGTGCGGTGGCTCACGCCTGTAATCCCAGCCCTTTGGGAGGCCAAGGCAGGCAGATCACCTCGGGTCAGGAGTTCGTGACCATCCTGGCTAACATGATGAAACCCTGTCTCTACTAAAAATACAAAAATTAGCTAGGCATGGTGGCACATGCCTGTAGTCCCACCTACTCAGGAGTCTGAGGCAGGAGAATTGCTTGAACCTGGGAGGTGGAGGTTGCAGTTAGCCGAGATCATGCCATTGCACTGCAGCCTGGGTGACAGAACAAGATTCCATCTTAAAAAAAAAAATTGTTGCCATTTGCAAATGGCAGAAGCAACTTCCCCTGCTCACTTGTCTCTCTGAATTTCAGTTTTCCCTTTCAGTTATGGCTTGGCAAGTCCTTAATATCTTGTCAGTTATTCAGTGTGTTTAAGAATCCGTTTTTAAAATGTTTTATCTCAGTGCTTTTCAAACTTTAATGTGCAATTGAAGTCACCTGGTGATCTTGTGAAAATGCAGATTCTAATTTTGTAGGCCTGAGGTGGGACCCAATATTCTGCACATCTAACAACCTCTTAGAGAGTGTGGGTGCTGCAGATGCACAAGCCGTGGTTTGGGCGGCAGGGTTTTATTTCACATTTTTAGTTATTATTAGTGAGTGAGTTGACTCAAAGAACCTGAAAGACCATTGTTATTAGACTCCAAAATTACCTGTATGAAGTGCTTTATTATGTGTCAGCTATCAGCATTTTTATAATCTCAATAACCGTATGAAGTAGCTGCAATTATTTAAAGTTATAGATTTCAAATTGACCTATTGAAAACTCTGTGATGCTACATGTATTTTTCTTATTTTTAGTATTGAGTTGATTATTGAAGCAATGATGAGCTTCGTGGTGCCTTGAACTTTATTTTACTAGAGTATGGAAGTTTTAAAAATACTATGTATTTTCATGTAGTAAACCATGTTAGTTTATCTTTGTGACCGTTCTCTTCCAGTCTATAATCTTTTATATTATTAGAAAATGTATACATTTCATTGGTAAAATTATATAACTTTTGAACCTTCAAATGAATATTCTGAAAGTAGAGTTGGTCACAGTAGAAAAGATTTCCTTTCAAAAGAATATTAGTCTTTTCAAACAGTAATAATAAGTTGATACTTTTAAGAAGTTTAGGAGTTATAAATGCGGTAAAATTGAACTTTTCCAGTGATTTAGTGGCAAGGTCTTATCAATCTTAATTTTTACTTTTTCATGAAAGTTTTCGCATGTGTATAAATCATCAGTATTTTCTGTTCTAGGGAGGTGTTGTAGCAGGAAATGTGGCTCATATTCTGGACTCAAATCACGGAAAGGTTAGTTTGCTCTAGTACAAAGGAAATGTTGAATTTATTAAATAATATTGATGAAGGGGTAATAATTTTCATAGCCTTAGGGATCAAATCATATCAAATAGAGTTGTTTTAGTCAGTTTAAAAGAGAGGGAGCTATTAGGAAAATTGGCTAACATACTTCTTTTCTCTTATGTAGAAGGCATTACTGTACACTACAGTAAATCAGTTGGCTATGGGAAGCAGTTCAGCAGAAGATGAAAAAAATACTGCACTAAAGACCATTCAGAAGGCAGCTCTCCTTTCTCCAGGTGCGTATAATATCTATTTCATTAATTCCAATTTTTTTTCTAAATATATATTTTTTTAAATGGAGGCAAAATCTTGCACATGATATATATTTTATTGGCATTATTTGTACCAGACAAAAATGTACATAATTTAGACCTTCTGCAACAGGAGGTTGGGTGATTAAAGTGTTATGCACTATGTAAGTGTTTAATACAATATATAATACTATCAGAAATGACTTTTAAAAATTGATGCATCATAGATTCACATAGTTTCAAGGTGCATGTGATAATTCAGTACATTTATATTCACTAATTTAGATTCTATCAATCTTGCATTCATTCATGGTTTATGGGAGCAAAGTTTATATTTCCCTGAAATAAGACAAAAGGGAATTTCAAGAAAATATTTCAAGATTTTGCATATTATTTGATTATCTGCTTTTGGCTACTGATAAGAGAGTATCAATTATCGAAAGAGGCCTAAAGGAATGTCTTCTTAATGATACTTTATTACCTGTACTGAAAGTCTGAACTATACACATATTTTCAAGAAACAATTTTAAACGATTTCCATTTTGCATCAGTATGGCTTAGAGAGTTTTGCCTATAGCTACTAAATTATTTAACAAACATGTTTAGATAGTTTTATGTGTGGTTAGCTTCTTGAAGGATGGCGATGTACCTTGTGTGGTAACTGTTAGAAATGCCACAGTTATGGCCTCACCCGAGTTAATTGTGTCATATGTAGGTTGTTGATCACAAAGGTACTGAGGAATGTCACTTAAGCATGCTTCCATTACCACTATTGGAAAATACCATAGAAGACTGGAATGTCTAGCAATATAGGGTTATAAGGTATATTTTTACACAATGTAGTATTATTTTAAATACAAAAGAAACCATTAAATTTATTCCCCTTCAACTCTTCAAATGTGTTAGATCAGAATGCTGTTGCTTTTGGCTAAGCACTGTTGGGAAAGAAATTATGCAAACAACAAGTTCAATATTATCTTCACAATAAATTGTAAAGATCCTCGTTAAGCTGCAAAATATCTAAGATTTCAGGAATTATTTTGTAAACTAATTTAAAAAATCAATATTCTGTTGTTATCTTTTCTTTCATTTTGACATAGAACAAAAAGAAACTAAACATTTTGAATTGTCTATGTTTTTATATATATATATATATATATATAGGTAAGTTTTTTATTTTTGGAGTTCTCAAGTAAATATTAGGTAGACTTACTCTCAAGAATTCTTATTGCGGATCCAGAATGATAACAGGTCTATTAGCTTTTGATTGTGTAAGGACATAAACTTTAGAAAGGTGAGACTGCCCAGATAAGGTCCTCTCTAATGATCTCTGATGTTCCCAGATTATCTAGATAAATACATACTCAAGGAAGCAGAGACGCTTAAAACAGTGACCGAGTGGTAAAGATGAGTGCCTGTTTGAGACTTGTCCTTAGAGTCCAATGAAAATGAATATAATTGTAGTTATGTGTAGTGGCTCTACCCCTAGTCCTGGTAGATCTTTAGATGAACAAAATACAGTTTTCATAGATCTTATTCCAGGGAGTGTTGTCAGGAATATAAAGATAATTCCAAGAATTTAGAATTGAACGGAAAAAAAAAATCCAATTTCTGCTAGATTAGTGCTTCTGTGATACTAAGAGGTATTTTTGGCAAGCTGTATTTTAAAATTTTTACGTTTGTAGTTTACGTATTATCTTAGAGTCACTTTATTTTATAGGGAATTTGGGTTGATGATTATCTATGGAAGAGTTCATGGAAACAGTAACTATTTTGTGTTGTGATAGAAGAAATTGCTGCCAACTATTGTCCATTCTCCCACCAGAAACCCAAACTATATAATACTGTAAGATCCCTAAAGAGGCTATCCCCTTAATCTTAGGATTAAGTTAATATTCAGAGATTGAGTCCACTTCTGTTGGAATCATAGAATTGAAGACCCTATGGCACCTCAGCTATTATCTAGTTTAGTTGTCTTGTTTTATAGGAAAATGAATCCTAAAGGAAGAACTACCACACATTAATTAGTGGCATTGCTAGACCTGAAACCCAGATCTAAGGCTGTCATGTGCCTTTCTTTATATAGTTCATCATAAATTCTAGGAAATGGTCCCCATTTGTTTATTTTGGAATTTGATTATGTCTGTGCTACTTAAAATAAGATAGTCATTATTTGGAGCAGAAATTGTTTCATAATATGGAGGTATGTATTTAACTTTTTGTAAAAGTATTTGATCTGCATAAGATTTTAATGATTCTTGTAATTTTGTTGATTTTTTACTTTTAGTAGTAACACTGGTCACCTATAACTGAAGTAGATATGCATTTCAGACATTTGATAGAAAACGTATATTGGGTGGGGTGGTCAGATAAGAAAAAATAGAAAACTAAAGCTAAAAAGTATGATCAAGTGACTGTATTATTAACTAGTACCCACTTGTGAGAATTTAAAAGCATTCATTTGTTTTTTAAGCCTAGCAGGACTAAAATATTAACATGTTGAAGTGAATGGCAAAATAAGATTTATAAAAATAAATGACCAAACAAATGAAAAGAAAAAAAATTTGTAAATGCCAAATCTCCTTCACATTTTTTTTCACAACTAACTTTCTTAAATAGAGAAGTCTTTATGCCTAATGTTTTCTATGCATAAAAAGTTTTGCATAGAAAACTCACCAGTGGACTTTCCTCCTTCTCCCTCCCCTGAAGCTGCTGTCAAGGTTGAAGGAAAGAAGGAAAGATCAAATGAATGAAGGATATGTAATCATATAAATGCTTCACTTGGAATGATGAAATGACTTTCATACTTCCCTGTTAGAATATAGTTAAAATCGTAAGCCTTTCCTTTGGCTTAAACTTTTCTTAAGAACTGGAAAATTGTGTTATCTTCCTTGTCCTAGGACAGAGTCTTTAAAACAATGATTACTAAGTGATGAAGATGAGTGAGACTTGTCCTTGGTGTCCAGTGAAAGTGAATCTAATTGCCCTTTCCACAGTAATACAGCATTCTAGGCAGCTGAGCTAACCAGCCATGAAAGAAGTTAATAGGATGTTTCTTATTCTCTGATATGTTTGGAAAAATTGGCAAATCTCTAAAGATGAATGTAGCAATGTGTCTCTGAAAACAAGTGCAATTTAATTTTCCTTTTAGAAAGTGAAATTGTTTTTTTAGATACAATTTTTTTAACCTTGTAAACTCTTACTCTCATTTTTGATAGTTTTTCAGCAACATGCTGATTTTAGCAAGACTTACCACTGTGTATTTCCTGTTTTTAGGTGACCCTGCTATCTGGGCTGGGCTAATGGCAGCCTATCATGCTGATGATAAACTGGCCCTAGTGATCAACACTCAGCCAAAGAGGATGGATTTATACTTGGCACTGTTATCTGCTGTTACTGCTTCAAGTAAGTTTTAAAAAGCCTCTGTATACATGATTTAATTCAGATTTCTTGAATGGTTAAATCAGGAACACAAACAGCTTCAGCATATATTGTTATAAAAATATATTCATTAAAAATCCATACATAGTATAATATTTGTACAGATGTTTGATAAGCATATATATTTTTTTCTCTTCTAGATAGCTTAAAAGCCCAATAGGTTCTGTTAGCTGAAATCTCTTTTTTGTAGCATTTACTTACTTTGAGACTTTACTAGCATTTTAGGATAGAGGTGATCTGGAAAGAGTCCTTTGCTGAAACCAGCATTGAAATTGTCCTGTGATTCCTCCTGGGAATCTTGGTCAGAGTAAGCTGTTAATCTAATCAGATTTACTTAACATTGTTTTGTAAGTCTATAAATTTCTTCATTGAAAAGTGACATAGATTAACCTACTTACATTAATAAGTAGATTAACCTACTTCTGTCTTGGGACATTAGCTTTTCACTGAATTAATTTTAGGTTATTAATCATTTTTTAGTAAATGTTAAGCATCATTACTGCCTGTCTTTTTGACCATCAGGGCAAATTAAGTAGGCTTTTGTTTAATGGTATTAGATTACAGAGTCTTTTATAAGATTGAAATATTTTAATAAAATGAATTTATTAAGTAGCAAATCAGAAATGCCTATAACATAGTTATTGCTAAGCCATGTTCTTCAGACTAAAAGAAAGAACAATCTACCTATTTTTAGTTTTTATTCACATTGACAATCTCTGACTTTCATTGGTATGTTTAGACTATAGGTGTATGACATAATTGTTGATATAACTGGATTAGTATCTATCATATATTTTGCCATTTTCTATTTGTTGCCCCTGTTCTTTGTTTCTGTTTTTGTCCAACTATTTTTCTGTGTTTTATAGTTTTAATTATGCCTTTCATATGATGCTATTTTCTCTTCTTTGTTAGCATGTCAGTTATATTTCCTTTTCTACTTTTTTTTACTGGTTGCCCTTTTTTACTGGTTGCAATATACGTTTACAATTAATCCAACTCCATTTTCAACTAACACTATACTACTTAATGGATGGTGCAAATCCTTATAACAAAACAAGCCTAATTATTGTCCTTTACGTCATTGCTCTTTTGCTTACACGTAAACATCCACACACACATAAGCACATATAATCAAATACGTTGTTGCTATCATTATTTTGGGTTTTTTTTTTTTTAAGAGATGGGGTCTTGCTATGTTGCCCAGACTGGCCTCAAACTCCTGGGCTCAAGTAATACTACCCCCTCAGCCTCCCAAGTCAAAGATACACTTTTTTTTTTTTAGAGATGAGGTCTTGCTATGTTGCCTAGGCTGGTCTCAGACCCCTAAGCTCAAGCTGTCCTCTTGTTTTGGCCTCCCAAATATTGGGACTACAGGTGTGAGCCACCACATCCAGCCTATATAGGTGAGATTAGTTTCTTATAGGCAGCATAGATTAGGTAATTTTTTTTTTAACAACCATTCAGCCAATCTCTATATTTTCGATGGAAAGTTTAATTCATTTGCATTCAAGGTTACCATTGATATGTGATGCCTTATTTCTGTTGTTTAATTAATTGATTTTTTGTGTATCCTTTATTTCTTTCTCTCTTTATTGTATGTTACTGTATTTTGGTGGTTTTCTGTATTGGTACCATCTGTTTCCTTTCTCTTCCTCATTTGTATAATTGCTTTACCAGTGAGTTTTTACTTTTGTGTGTTTTCATGATGGTAAATGTTGTCTGTTTTCTTTCAAGTTCAGATTCCATTAAGCATTTCTTGTAGGACTGGTCTAGTAGTGATATTCAGCTTTTACTTGTCTGGGAAAACTTTATCTTTCCTCATTTATGAAGGATAACTTGGCTGGATATAATGTCCTTGACTGAAAGTTTTTTTGTTTTCAGCAGTTTGGATATATTGTCTTATTCTTTACTGGCCTGTAAGGTTTCTGCTGTTAGTCAAATGGGTGTTCATTTATAAGTAGTATGCTTTTCTCTGGCTGCTTTTAGTATTCTCTTTTTGTCTTTGACTTTTGACAAGTTAACTATAGTGTAACATGGAGAACATCTTTTGGAATTGTATATAATTGTGGATCTCTAAGCTTCCTCATGTTTTCGGATGTCTAAATCTCTTGCTAGAATTGGGATATTGTCATCTACTATTTTGTTAAATAGTTTTTCTAAACGAAATAATTATGTTTTATTTTTGCCTTCTAGGATACTGAAAATTTAAATATGTGGGTGCTTTATGGTGTCCCATATGTCATGTGGGCTTTGCTTATTCTTTTGTATTTTTGTCTTACTAGGTAATTTAAAGACCTGTCTTCAAGTTCTGAGGCTCTTCTGCTTGATCTAGTCTATTGTTGAAGTTTTCAGATGTATTTTATTCATTCAATGAATTCCTCAGTTCTAGAATTTCTGTTTGGTTATTTCTTATGACAACTATCTCTTTGTTAAATTTTTCATTAGTATCCTAAATTGCTTTTTCCAATTTCTTTGTACTGGTTTTTAGTATTCTCTTTTGTATCTTACTGAGCTGCTTTATTATCAGTATTTTGAATTTCCCCCCAGGATTTCATAAACTTTTTGATTCAGATCTGTTGCTGTAGAATTATTCTGTTCCTTTGGAGGTATCATATTTCATTGCTTTTTCTTGTTTCCTTTGTCTCACATTGATATATGCACGTCTAGTCTAACAGTCACTTCCAATTTTTGTGTTTTTTTGGTAGGGGAGCAATTTTTCCTAAAGATGTATCCATGGTGTAGGTCACTTTGACTTTGATTCTGAGCGTAGTCTCTGATTTCTTTGTTGTAGACGGTATCAGTGATATTTGTGATTTCTTTGGTGTGTTAGGATATACTTGTTAGTGTAGGCTTGGTGAAGTTTTGGTGGGGCCTGGGATGCCAGGTAGGCCAGTCTTTGGGCCCCAGTGGTGGCAGCAGTGGGCTAAGCCTACCCTTGGATGCCAGAGCAGTGTACAGTGACACTGGTGTTAGTGGGTTTAGGCAGGCCCATTCTTGCACCTTTATAGATGGATTGTTCAGGTGCCAGGAATGGCAGCATTGGTGTATTAGTCAGGGTTCTCTTAGAGGGACAGAACTAATACAGGAAAAGAATAATATATATAAAAGGGAGTTTATTAAATATTAACTTACATGATCACAAGGTCCCACAATAGGCTCTCTGCAAGCTGAGGAGCAAGGAGAGCCAGTCCCAGTCTGAAAACTGGAGAACTTGGAGTCCGATGTTTGAGGGCAGGAGGCATACAGCATGGGAGAAAGCTGTAGGCTGGGAGGCTAGGCCTGTCTCTCATTTTCATGTTTTTCTGCCTGCTTTATATTCTCTGGAAGCTGATTATATTGTGCCCACCACATTAAGGGTGGATCTGCCTTCTCCAGCCCACTTACTCACATATTAATCTCTTTTGGCAACACCACACAGACACACCCAGGATTAATACTTGGTGTCCCTCAATCCAATCAAGTTGACACTCAGTATTCACCATCACAATTAGGCTGCGTGGCTGGGTGTGTTCTTGAATCCCTGGGCAGCAGGCGTGGATTGGTTGATGGCAGTAGCAGTGGGACAGCCCTCTGGGACCCAAGCCGTCTATACTGGCATTGGTGGTGGCTGCAATGGACTGAGTGCACCAGTCCCCAGGCCCATACATGGTACATGTGAGTGAGTGCCAGCTGCAGTGTTAACAGCACATTGGAAGGGCCCAACCTCAGATCCCAGAGGAGTGCTCAGATGCTAATGGTGGTAGTCTGAGCTGGGCAATCCCCAGGCCCTAGGAAGGCATGCTTGGGTACTCTGGGGGAGTGGGGGCCAGGCCAGGTAGACCTGTCCTTAGGCTCCCTGGGGGTGCATGCAGGCCTTGGCTGTGATAGGCAGGGGCAGAATGATGTCGGGCTGCCAGCAAATGCTTTGTTGGGAGCAGCAGCTGCTGCATTGTGACCCTGCAACTATGGAGAGTGGGGTTGCTTTCAGTGTGAGCAACCATAGGCAGCTGGGGGTGGGGGTTGCAGGCTTCAGTCATGCCTCAGCTCTGCTGTATTCCAATGCAGTGGTAGCTGCAGGGCAGTGGAATTTGTTCTCAGGGTACTTGAATATGCATGGCTACTCCTTACCGGCAGCTCATGGTGGCAGACAGCGGCTCTCACCTCAGCCCCAATATATTCCCTAAGCTCCACTGATATTCCCTGCCCACAGCCACTGCTGCTGATTATCTACCAGCAGCAGTGGCTGTGGGCAGGGGAATATCAGTGGAGCTTCAGGGCTGTGGAGATACAGGTGCTCTTGGGCTGTGTGGCAAGACACAGCCTGGTAGAGGGCTGGGCTCTCAAAATAGTGCGGCAGTCTAGCTGCTTAAGACTCGGGTTTGTGGGACTCAGTGTGAGCTCCCACTTTGGACCAGTGCCATTATTGTGTGCTTCCCTATGTTAGTTTTAGGGCCTGCAAGGGTCATAGGGCTGTCTTGTGGCTAGAATTATCGGAGTCTATGGCAGGAATGTAGACTGTTAGGGGACTCTAACTTATCCTTTCCCTGCATTTCAGGAGCCTTTCTAGGCTCCTAGCTGATCCCAGCTGAGCATACTAAGCCACTCCCCTCTCCTTCCTTGCTTTTGATGTTTCCTATCACTTTTCTGTTGAGTTCCAGTGTGCTTTCTTAGATAATATATTTGAAGTATGATTGTCTACTTGCTGTTTGGTTCCTTTCCATGGACGAGGCGAGTACCAAATGCATCTAATCAGCTATCTTGAAGGCAACACTTACTAATGAATTTTACCAAGTATTTAAGGAAAAATAATACCAATTCTGCTCAAATTCTTTCAGAAAATCTAAGATAGTAATATCTCTGACATCTTCTATGAGGCCAGCATTACCCTAATACCAAAACCAGGCAAAGAACAACATTGCTTGTGTACGTAGATGGAGAAATTCATAACAAAACTTTAGCAATTCAAATCCAACAATACATAAAAATGATAATAATATGTCATGATCAATTATGGTTTATCCTAGGAATGCAAAGTTGATGTAACATTTGAAAATGAATGTAATTTGCCATATTAGCACCTGTGAAAGATGCCAGAGAGTTTATACTACATGATTCCACTTAGATGAAATTTTTGGAAATGCAAATTGGTCTACGTGACAGAAAACACATTAGGAGCTGACTGGGGACAGAGGCCAAGGAAGGGAGGATGGAGTAGGTTGGGGACAAAAATGACTACAAAGGGGCAAGAGGAAAATTTTGATAATGTTGAATATGTTCATTATCTTGATTGTGGTGATGGTTCACTGATGTACATGTCAAATCTCATCAAATTGTACAGTTTGAAAATGTATAGCTTATTTTACATTCATTATATCACAGTACATCTTTACATGTTTTCAACATGTTATTTTATTGTTTCTTTAGAAGTCACAGTTATATGAGGCTTTGAGTTATTTAGCCACAAATACTCCTGCCATGAAACTTTTCAGATAGCTGCGTCTTGTCAGGATAGTATAGTCTATGGTACCTGTAGCGCATTAACTTTTAAAAATTGTGGGTGGATGATAAGTCTAATGGCAGTTTTTTAGCAACCAGTTACTCCTCTGAGAACACATTATAAATTGCAGAAGAAAGTAACGTTGGCATTTTTTGTTTACAGTTAAAGACAAAAAATTCTTTGAAAATTACAACCAGTCTCTTGAAAAGTGGTCTCTCTCACAAGCTGTCACTGGTCTAATAGACACAGGAAGAATATCTGAAGCTGAAACTCTCTGCACAAAGGTATTATCATGGAGTGTGCATTGGAATTCATGGATTCTTACCTCACTTGGAAAATAACTTCAAAAATAGAATGTGTGAGGCCAGACGTGGTGGGTTACTCCTGTATTCCCAGAACTTTGGGAGATTGAGATGGGAGGATCACTTGAAGCCAGGAGTTTGAGACCACCCTGGGCAACATAGTGAGAGGCTGTCTCTACAAAAAAATTGCAGAATTGGCTGGGCCTGGTGATGTATTCCTGTAGTTCCTGCTACTTGAGAGGCCGAGGCAGTAGAATTGTTTGAGCCCAAGTATTTGAGGCTGTGGTGAGCCATGATCGCACCACTACACTCCAGCCTGGGAAACAGACCAAGACCCTGTCTCAAAAAAAAAAGGAAGCCATGTTATTTAAAGAACATGTAGTAGCATGTAGTAGTGCTGATGACAATTATGATGATAACAACTAAAATTTATTGATTACTGTACTTGCCACAAACCAGTCACTGCATTTAGGATTTTGTATTTGAACTTCATAACAATCTTATGATATAGGTATTTATTATTATCCTCATTTTTACAGATGAGAAAAACTAAGGGTTTAAAGAGGATAAGTAATGTGCACAGGAGCTCACAATTAGGAATGGATAGAGTTGTGATTTAAATTCACATTTTTCTGACTCTAGGATTCAACCTCTTATTATAGGTCTTTAAAAAAAAATTTTTATTTGTTTTTGGATACCGTTAGGCAGTATTTTCCTTTGATTTCTGATTGCTTCCTTCTTAATGCTGTATTTTCCAATATCTCTTCAGTTTTCCATAGATCATGGATCACATAGAATGACTGTGGAAATTGTCAAGTGGGTGACTGGAACCTACTCGGTAGTCTATTTTTACGTGTCAGGATTATAGGGCTCTATGCTTCAGGCTTTGTGAATAAATGTGTAGTACCTTGCCTACAACATAGTAGGGGCTCAGTAAATATTTACTGAGTGAATGAATTAGTTTCCAAAGTGCACTTAGAAATAATGTAATGGTTAAGGAGAGTTTTGAACATGACTTTTCCTGAAAACATCATGTTTCATAGGTGTAATATTTTTGGAAAGATCAGTATACATTTTACAGAGAAGGAAGAATAGACTTGAAGATTTCTTTGGTCCTTAAATTTTATGAAAAGCAGAGTAATACATTTTTTCTTTTATTTAAGGAATTCCATCTGAGGTAAGTTCAGGACAAATTATGCTTAGTAAACACCATAAATGTTTACTAAGCATAAACTGACAGGACAATTTATGCTTAGTAAATACAGGAAGTGTTTACTAAGCATAAATCGACAGTTGCTCTGTGCTCTCCGATAGAGTAAGTGATGCCTTATGAACCTTTCCTTGTCAGTTTGTTGTTCCAATCTCTTACTTAGAAGAAAGCAATAAAATAAATTTTAGAAATACATTTAAGACTGTGATCTAACGAGTAAAAAGTAGAAAAGTAGGCTATTGAGAGACAAGCAATAAAGAAACAAATATTTGAAACAATAGTGGGAGGACTTGTATACAGAAATTCTCATATATACATACATACACACACGCAGGATATAAGTATATATAACACATTTATGTATGTATGTAGGTAAGTATTTTGAGAAATAAATAGTAGCTTAAGGAAATGGGAAAATAGGTCATTTTTCTTACTTGCAGTACTTGAAAACGCTGTGTCTCGAAGAAAGACATGTATCTTTGTTAAGAAGTTAAGAAAGGAAAAATTCATGCCTTTTTTCTTCTTACACAGTATAGTTTATTCCAGTATGGAATAGTGATAGCCTTCCCACTTAATTTTATGTTTTCTTACTTCAGCTATGTACTTACATTCAGAACCTAAATTTTTCAGGATATCACTTAAGAGTAAAGTAAGTCAAAGGGAAATACATTGTACATTACAATAATAATAGCATTACTGATTTTAAAGGTTATTTAAATGTAAAGTTTGATATTTACAAGTTGTTCATTGTTTTGTTTATTTAGTTTTTGCTATTGTTTATTCTTTAATAAGAAAAGGTATAAACATTCAGAATTTTATTTTTCCAACTTGGAGAATATGCCTTTTACTTTTAACATTTAAGAACCTATTTGATGTATTCCTATTTGGAATTTAATTTCTAGTATTTAAAAAATAACCCTGATCAGCCAGCCGTTATCTTACTTTTGAGACAAGTTCAGTGTAAACCACTCCTGGAGTCACAAAAGCCACTCCCAGATGCCGTACTTGAAGAACTACAAAAAACAGTCATGTCCAACTCAACCTCTGTTCCAGCTTGGCAGGTAAGTTTTCTCCTTTCTTATTTGATTCCTCAATTAAAACACTTCATAACATTAGTTAATGTCAGGGCTATGCTTCATCTTTATTTGGTTTGCTGTCACTCTTACCATGTTATCTCTCAGTTTCAAGATGTAAAAGGCATTAGGGTTAGAGGAACTACGAAAGTTTAATATTAATTTAGGATCTGCTACAATGACGATTTAAAGCTTTATAAATTTTCTCACTTTAAAACAGTGATGAAAATACTGTCTTTTACATGGGTTAATATGTTATGGGCATTTTATAATAAGGGTACCATAATGGTGTTTAACTCTGCCTTTAGAGGGGGATGTGTATAGTTTCTCCCTAACTACTTTACAGATAACCTGTATTTAGTGCTTTTAGAAATAATTATTTTCAGGATTAATGCTTGAATTAACAGATCATCTGCTCTTTCAGGTGGCTCTGGTTATCCACAGTAACAAATGCACAGTGATCACTGTGAGCTTTGTTCTTATTGATATTAAAATACAAGGAAGCACGTAATTATTTTTTACAATTTGTTATATTTTTTATATTTTTAATTTGTTATATTTAAGTATAAATATAACATTTTATTTATAAATATTATAAATAAACATTTATATGTGCCCCAGAGAAAGTATCAAAGGGGCTTTTTGATATAGAAGTTTATCTTACTATAATTGGTTTTATATTCTGATCTTTTATTATATCAGCTTCTTGATATCCCTGCTTTAGATAATTTTAAAAAAATTATCTGGCATAAAATTACTGGATTATGAAAACTAAGCCTCCCTTTTACTGTAATTCTTTTTCCCATTTCTTAGAGTAAGTTTTCCATATGGGATTTAGGATTTGAGGTCAACATCTGGTTGACCTTAGAATATCTAGTTAACCTTAGATACTTAATTCACGTTGATGATTTCATATTCGTTATGAAAAGGGAAAAATACATTGTCAAACTAAAAAGGAAAAATTGAAGATAAATTTTATCTTAAGTGTATTAGTCCATTTTCACACTGCTGATAGAGACATACCTGAGACTGCGCAATTTGCAGGAGAGTTTTAATGGACTTACTGTTCTATGTGGCTGGGAGGCTTCACGATTATGGTGGAAGGTGGAAGTTATATCTCACATGGCAGCAGACAAGAGAAGAGAGCTTGTGCAAGGAAACCCCCCTTTTGAAAAGCATCAGATCTTGTGAGACTTACTCACTATCACAAAAACAGCTCAGGAGAGATCTACCCCCATGATTCAGTTACCTTCTACTGGGTCCCTCCTATAACACATGGGAATTCAAGATGAGATTTGGGTGGGACACAGCCAAATCATATCAGTAAGTAGAGTCTTAAGAGATTGTGTGTGTATGTGTGTGTGTGTGTTTGTGTGTGTGTGAGTGTGTGATATAATTCACAAGGAATAAAGTGTAAAAATCTTAAAAGTACTACTCATTAAATATGCCTGTTTAACACCTCCCATATCAAGATACAGAACAGTTCTAGCAACCCAAGGCCTCTGTCAGTTGATCTCGTTGCTCCACTTCCCCCATCCCCAAAACAAGGAAAACCTCTATTCTGACTTCTATTTAGTTTTTCCTGTTTTTGAACTTCATATCAATGGTTTACTCTTTTGTATCTGGTTGCTTTCACTCAACAGGATGTCTGTGAGATTCATTTGGTGGTTTCGTGTAGCCATAGTTTTTTCATTTCATTTTATGAACATACTATAATATTTATTCATTTTACTATTGATGGACATTTGGGCGTTTCCAAGTTTTGGCTAGTATGAATAATGCTGCTGTGACCAACCTTGGACATGCTTTTTGGTGGGACATAGGGTGTATGTATGGTTACTTTAATAGATCCTGCCAAAGAGTTATCTAAAATGGTTATACCAGTTTACACTTGCACCAGCAGTGCATGAGCATTCCAAGTGCTGATATTGCTAGATTGTTGTATTTTTCCCCCATTTTGGTGAATATGTAGGTAATAATATCTTGTGGTAGTTTTAACTTGTGTTTACCTGATATCTAATAACGTCAAACAACTTTTTATATGCTTATTGAGCCTTTTGATATCCTCTGTGTAAAGTGCTTTGCATAATTCTTAATGGGCTATTCATTTTTTACTTATTGAATTATTGGAATTTATTGTATTTCCTGAATCCAAGCACATTTTTGGATATTTATTTTGCAAATATTTTCTTAGATCTGTGGCTGCCTTTATTAATGTTATTTTTTGATGAATAGTTCTTAATGCTAATGAAGTCTGATTATGGTTAATGCTTTATTGGGATATTCTATTTAAGGACTTTTTGCATACTCTGAGTTCATGAAGATTTTTTTTAATGTTTTGTTTTAGAAATTTTATTGTTTTACTTTTCACGTTTAGGTCTATAATTTATCCTTGGTTAATCTTCGTGAATATTGCAAAAGTTAAGGTTTATTTTTACCCATAATTAACATAGCACCAATCTTTGAAAAGACCATTTGGTCCCCATGGAATTACGGTGATGCCTTTATCATAAATCAGCTGTATATGTATGGGTTGTTCAGGCCTCCTTATTATTTTCCATTGGTCTATTTGTTTATTCTTTTGTTGGTTTTTTATTCTTGAGTATAGCTTTATAGTTAGTCTTGATATGTGGTTAATATTAAAACCTCCAACTTTTTGTTTTCCTTCAAGTTTGTCTTAGATCTTTTGCATTTCCAAGTACAGTAGTCCCACCTTATCTGCAGGAAAGATGTCCCAACACCCCTAGTAGATGCCTGAAACTGCAAATAGTAATGAACCACACACACACACACACACACACACACACACACACACACACACACACGTTTTTTTCCTATACATACGTACATACCTATGATAGTTTAATTTATAAATTAGGCACGGTAAGAGATTAACAACAACAATAATAAAACAGTTATAATAATGTACTATAATAAAAGTTATATGAATGTGGTCTCCCTCTTTCTCTGAGAGTATTTTATTGTATTGTACCACAGGTAACTGAAACCACAGTTAAATAAACTACTGTAAATTGTTAATTCTTACCCAAAAAAGCTCTGCTGGGATCTCAGTTGAGATTGTTTGGAATCTACAGTTTAATTTGGGGACAATTGACAAAGTAATACTCTACTGAATATTTTCTGTCCACAAATGTAGCGTATTCCTCTATTTAATTAGTTTTAAAATTTTCACAGCAGTGTTTTGCAGTTTTCAACCTAGAAGTCTTTTATACTTTAGTGTTAAATTTATTTCTAGGAATTTGGTATTTTTGTTGTTGTTCCATTCTCTGTGTGTGTATGTGTGTTTAAATTATCTTCAAACATTTAAAAATTCGGTTGATTTTTATATGTTGACTTTTCAGCACCTTGCTAAATTCACTTATTCTTTGAAATGGTTTTGAATTTTGTACCTAGAGAGTTATGCCACTTTTACCTTTTTTCTTCCCAGTATTTACATATTAAGGTTTTCTGTTGATTTGTTTGTTTTGCTTTATTGTGCTGTCTGGAAAAAAGTGGTGATAAGTAAACATTCTTGCCTTATTCTTACCTCAGGTGGAAAGCATTGACTATTTTGTTACTAAATATGGTGTTTGCTATAGGTTTTTATCAATATCTTTATCAGATTAAGAAGATTCAATCCAAATATGCTAAGAGAGGTTTTTCTTAAAAAATAATGAGTCTTGAATTTTTTTAAGTCGTTTTTTATGGCATCTATGAAAATAATCTTTTTCTTTGTTCTGTTAATATGGTGGATTATATTGATTTTCAAATATTAAGCCAACTTTACATTCTTAGAATAAGCCCCACTTGATCATTATATATTATTATTTTTACATATTACTAGAGTCAATTTGCTAATAGTCAACTGTTGCTGAAAGAATTGGCAATATGACAACCCTTTTTGACCTGTAATTGTTTTTTGGGCACGGAACTTACCAATAGCTAAATAAAAAATCTTTGCTCCATCAAATTTATTGTATTTGTTGGAAGTGGGGAAAACAGACTGCATAGTAAACTAAAGTCCTTTGCCTCCTTCTCCCCTTTTTGTTTCTTAGTGGCTGGCACATGTGTATCAGTCACAAGGAATGATGAGTGCTGCAGAGATGTGTTACAGAAAGAGTCTACAAGTGGCATCCCAACAGGGCAGTTGGAGTGGGAAGCTCTCAAGTCTGTTGAGACTAGCACTGCTTGCATTAAAAGTCTGTATGGTAAGATCATGTTATAATTACGATCATGAAAAGTTGATTTTTTATCTTTCTTTGACATAACGGCTTTTTACATAGTAATATTCTATTGAGTTCCTGCTGTTTCATTGTCTTCTAGTGTGGCTTCTTGATACACTTTGTCTTTTGGGTTCTTGATGTACACAGAGTAACATAAATCTATAGACTACAGCAGAACATTGTCGATGTTTGGGGAAAAAAGATTACAGTTTTAAAAGTTGAATTATAGTAAGATATACATTTTTGTTTCTTTGTGAAACAAATTGTATTAGAATTAAATTTAGCTACTCAACTGTGACAAAAATGTTAATGGTAAACATTTCATTCTCATTTCAATTCAACATTCTCTAACAGGGATTTCTAATAAATTATGACTTGACAACCTGTTTTCTGATACCAATTTATGTATATCAATCTGAAAGTTTTACATGCTGATAGAGAAAATTTGTCAAGATAAATGTTTAAGTGGGAGTGAGAGCAAACTGCAGAACAGGATATGTGATATAATTCTAATGGAGTGTTCATATATGTGGTATGAATTTTTAAGGATGTATATCTCTAAATATACTGTGTGTGTTTGTATGTGCATATGCTTAAAAGCACAAAGATATATGGAAAGATATATAAGATATATAATGGCAGTTATTTGGAGAAGGGGACTGGGGGTTTTAAAGGATAGTAGAAGAGAATTTTTTATTTTATATCTTTTGATAGTGTTTGGATTTTTCATCATATGCTTATTATTTTGTAATTAAAAGTTAAACTGTCATTCTTTTGGTTTTATAGGGTTAGAAGAAATTATCCTAGAGAGCCCTAAAGTACCTTATGTTTTTACCATAGTAACCTATGAGAATGTTAGTTATGCACTTCAGGCATTTTGACAATGAAATATAAGAATTAGTACATTTTTTTTTTGCTTTGGTGCCATTGCTGTAGAGCACATTTAAGAGCTTTATGTCAGGCTATTTCTGTTCATCCTTGCTTCCTTGCTCTGTCAGTCTGCCTTTGGGCATAGGAGGTTCTCTATAAATGGTTGTGAATGAATGGATAAATAATAATGTGGCCAGCTAATTGTAGTTCACTATTTTGTTTTGTTTGCCCCATATTTATGTATAACCAAGATCTTTATGACCTTGATAATTGGTGAGCCATAGAAGCCACCCATAGTACCTCTTACATGCCTTTCAGTTTGTGAACTGGAGAAGTAGACACTCTTTACCCTAACTTATTATTTGTTACTTTTCCATATTATTTGGTGATTTTTATTAATGCTAGGAAATTAAATCTGACCATGAATAGAACAAATTAATAATAGTTGTAATAATAGCAAACTATAGCACTTAGTCTGTGCTAGGTACTATTATAAGTGCTTTACACTTAATAACTTATTTAATAGTCACAATAACCTTATTTGACAGATGAAGAAATTAGCTTACAGTTTAGTAATACCCATGTATACCTGCCCCACACCTGCCCCACCTGTACCAGTACAACACCACAAAAGTATTTTCTCTGAGAGCCTATGTTCTGGTTCTACCATTTATTACCTGTGAAACCTTCAGCCAGTTAAACTGATTAAAGCTCTTTTCTTTTTCTGTAGTAGTGGAGATCAGAATACCTACTTTGCCTTCTTGTGGCATTGTTTGAATAATGACATAATGTTTACAAGTGCCTTTGTAAACCTTAAAGCACTATCAATCCAATTTGTTCTTGAAAAAAACATTTGACATCCAATAATTATAAAGGGGATACCATATTTCTATGGTAAACAGCTGGCAATATGGGGAAGATGGATATATTAAAATAAGACTTTTATAGAAGACTACTGTATATATCATAATATGTGATCTGTTTGTAAAACTGACAGGTTGGCTAACATACTAGATACCAGATTCCAAAATGAGATATCAGATCAAGATAGATTGCAGTAGCATGCAGGATCCTCCAGTATAACCTGAACTCAACCCTGAGCCATGGGATATTCCAGTGTTCCCAGGGCTGCAGCATGCAGCTTGGGAGTATGGAGCTGAGATCTATGGCTGGCACTTGAGTTGGGGAGGAGCCCCTATCCTCAAGAACTGAGAGGGGTGAGATGCATGGGTTCCTGGGCAAGGGCAAGAATGGGGCGTGCCTCCCTCACAAGGCCAGTCCAGAAAGGTTTTGGCATATCTCCCTGTCATAGCCTCTGCACGAGGGGGACCCTGCAATGCAAATCAGCTAACAAAAGTAATGTGGGCATGGCGTGAATGATCAGGAGGGGGCTTCCCTTAGGCCCCAGAGCAGACCTAGTGAGGGGGTCATTTCTACCCTGTCCCTGCCATCACCACTGAAGAGCATGCCTGTGAATGCGAAGAAGTACAAAAGAACCGTGTAGCTAAGTGTTAGCCTAGGTACCTACCATTACTGTTACGCACTTTCTACTGGATTGCAGCCCAAACTACAACACCAAAAATTATCTTGCTAATATGTACACCTGTGAAACCAAGTGCAAGAATTCACCTACACGTAAAGATCCTGTACAGAGCCCTGGCTCTTTGGAAGCATCCAGAAATGAAGCCAACTGACTATACTCAACTTATACCACAGTTAAAGGAACACCAACTATATTAGTCTGTTGCATTGCTATAAAGAAATACCTGAGATTGGGTCATTTATAAACAAAAGAGGCTTAATTGGCTCATTGGCATTCCTGAGAGAGGATAAGCAACTTGGAAATGTGTATTAGTCCACAAAAATTTTCCTAAATTTGCTAGAGAGGGACATACAAATCTAAGAAATACAGAAAACCCCAGCTATGTCCTATACAAGATGATCATCCCCAAGGCACGTAGTCATCAGATTTACCAAGGTAAATCTGCAAAGAAGTCTTAAAGACAGCTAGAGAGAAGGGTCAAATCACATACAGAGGAATCCAGTCAGGCTAGCAGCAGACCTCTCCGCAGAAATGTTACAAGCCAGAAGCAGAAGAGTTTGGTGCCTATTTTCGGCATCCTTTTTTTTCTTTATTTTCTTGTTCCAAAGCATCCTTAAAAGAAATTCTGACCAAGAGTTTCATATCCCACCAAATTAAACTAAATAAGTGAAGGGCAAGCAAATGCTGAAGGAATTCATTGGTACTAGTACAAAAACAGACACATTGACCAATGGAATAGAATGGAAAACTCAAATAAAGCTGTACACCTATAACCATCTGATCTTTGACAAGGCTGACGAAAGTAAGCAATGGAGAAAGGACTTCCCTATTCAATAAATTGTACTGGGCCAACTGGCTAGTCATATGCAGAAGAATGAAATTAGACCCTTACCTTTCAGCATATATACAGACAACTCAAGATAGATTAAAGATTTAAATGCAAGACCTCAAACTATTAAAATTCTAAAAGAAAACCTAAAAATACCTTTTTTGACACCGGCCTTGGCAAAGAATTTTTGGCTAAGTCTCCAAAAGCAATTGTAAGAAAAACAAAAATTGACAAGTGGAAATCTGGAAGGATCTGGAAGTTTCCACATTGCTAGAGGATGTGGAGAGAGTGAGAATAGAATACATTTGCTGGATTAGTGGAACTGCAGATGAGCAGGGCTGGCTTCATGGACATGCAGCCTCTGCAGTTACACAGGGTGCCATACTTGATTTTATGCTCTGTAGTTGCTATCTTGAAATTCTTGGTGATTTGTAAACAAAGGGCCCTACACTTTATTTTGCACTGAGCCCCATAGCTATGTTGCTGGGGCTGCAGATGAGAGACTACCCATGAAGTTGGGAGTCTCTGCTAAAGCCAGGTTGAGAAAAAGAGCTTTAAATATGTGTCAACCCTGGAAAGCTTGGCACCACCTTGCAATGGCACCAGTTAAATGCAGACTTCGAGGCCTGAAGCTACAATTAGCCATGGGAGGTTAATTGGGGAAGAGGATCCAGCTACCTGCTGGGGCTGGGGGAAGGGGGATCCAGCCACCTGCAACTGCCTATAACCATAACCTAGCCTGGGAGCTGAGGGAATTGAGAGGAGGGTGGGGACAGGGAAGTATGTGCAAATATTACTTTTCAGTGAAGACTGAAGTGTTGAAAAAAAAGGACATTCTAATTGAGACTGTATTTGTGAATGAATGTAAGAAAAATGTACATGAGACTCACAGGGCCTAATGTAATTTACATCCAGGGACACAGAAAAGTATCTCTCAAATAAATGTTAAAGAGGTAGTGGGGAGAAGAAAATAGAAATGCATTCTGATCACTTTTTTCAGTATGCCATTTATATATAGTAATTTTTTGCATATAAAATCATCCTTGGGCTAACTTTACAGACTGTTTTATATGATTTCATAGAATTTAGAGAGTACATTATTAAAAGCAGTAATAGTTTTATGTTACTGGTTTTAAAAATATGTTAAGAATAATTGTATTAGAATGTGCCTTGCCTTACTTTCTTTGTCAGATGTACCCAAGGTCTCACTATTTATAGAACATGCATCATAACCTCTGTTCTCTATTTTCACGATACTGCACTCAGAGATAATTGCTCTAATTTTTGTTATATAATTTAGTGTTTGAAATAGACCATATATACAGACTCACTGTATTGACTTTATTAAAATATGTATTCTGGATACTTGTGGTTATGAATTCTTCGTCAAAATTGGAGATTTTTTGTAAATGAAACTTTTTAATGCATTTTTTTCTGTCTACGTAATTCACTGAAGTGTTCATCACTTTAGTTTGTTACTGTTTCTTCAGAAATACTTACCTTTGTTATTTCTGAGTCAGTACCTAATAGGAGAATAAAGCTTGTAACCCAAGATAGCAATACATTAACATCTTTGCCATAAAGCAAAAAATTTAAAAGGTTTTTAGTATTGATTATTTTGATTTAATACCTTTTTCTCTATCTGTTCTATACTTTTTTATACTGGGAATTTATTACAATACTTTATTTCAGCCTTTCCTCTCTCCTTAGATAATTTTTGAAATGTAGAACTTTATATTTATCACTACCAGTTAAAGAATCAATTATGTTAAATTTAGTTTTGTATATTTGGTAGACCAAGATTGATAGATTTTATTCACCTTGTTAGTATAATGGTGCATTTTCTTTGAACAAATATGTTAGTGTTTTTTTAAATGGTATCTCCTGTTTGAAAACTTCCTTTATCCAAGTCTACCTCATTTTGTAGCTCCTTAAGGGCAGGGATCAGATTTTAAATCATTTTGTAGTAATTATACTCCTTCTATTATTTATATGGTGACTTGCACAAATAGGTACTCAATAATGAGAATTGGATTGCATGCTTTTAAAGTACATATGCCAAATCTTTGAGTTAATATTTGTCTTATATTTTTATAGGCTAACATTTCCAGTGATCACTGGCCATCTTTGGTTCAAGAAGCTACAACTGAGGCCTTGAAACTTTGCTTTTGCCCACTGGCTGTTCTTTTACAAGCTTTGTTACAGTTCAACCGCAAAATGGGGGGCAAGGTATGAAGAATCTTCATCTTTTTCTTGTAAATGCTTCTTCACTTTAAATCCTTCTAGGAAACAATCAAGGAAAGATTATAAACTTTAAAGGTTTATAGCAGACTAATTTAACAAACTTTGGGGGATATTTATATATTTTTATCTATTTTGGAAGGACTGGTTCCAGAAATCCAATAAGGGAGACAAAAAAGTTTTGTGTTTGTTTAAAAAGGCAATTTGATACGTATTTATAGGATTTGAGGGATTAGCCATGATAGCATTTCCAGTGAAGAAGGCCTTGGAGTTTTTGTTCTTCACTGTGTTAAGAGGTGCCGACAATGTGATGTGGTTTCTAGAATCAAATAAAACCAAAAGACTCAAAGGCTGCGTTGCCAGAAGTTCTTGATAATGTAGTAAGCTATGAAAAAAGAAATAAGTATTGAAAAGACAGAGACATGTTGTTTATAAATGATGTGGTTTCCTATCTAGAAAATCCAAAAGCTGCGCTGATTAAAATATAAAAAAAATTGATGGCAATATTTATATTTGAAGTATACTTAAATTTGAAGAAAATTACTTAAAGATCACATGGGTAAAAAATACAGGCAAGAATACTTTAAGATTTTGAAAATATCTAGTTCTAATATATATTACATATAATACAAAGCATTTGTAAGTAAAGCAGTGATTGAGGAGCACACGTTGGAACAGAATAGGTATGGTAGAAATGGAGGTTAATACATATAAATATGTAGCAAAAGACACATCACAAAATAGGGATGGTGGAAGAGTAAGACCCTATGGCTGATTAGCAATTCCAGCACTATTTATTAATATTTATTTATTTTGGGCCATTTTTGTGTGTGACTAATTTTACTAAGAAATATTTTAGGCTATAATTTAAACTTCCTAATGAACTACTTCTGCTCATGCTCTGTGTTGGTAACTTAGAGAGTACAAACCCCCTTCACCTCCCCACCCCAATAATCTTTGTTAACACCTCCCATAATTTGTGTCACCTTTAAAAACCTAGCCCAAATAAAGATGTAGTCTAAGAAAAATAACACTGTGCTCACTATGTGATCCCTCTGCAAAAGCATCTTCAAAACAAGTTATTTAGTTCCTGCTTCAAACTAATTGCTACTTAGAAGATCCTTCTATTTAGCAGTTCTGGAATATACTACGGTTTATGTTATTTTTAGCAGTATAGAAGTTTTGGAGTCATAGATGTTAGTGAATTAGGAAAGAAAAAATTAGAACACAGCTGTAAATCAGCCTGTTATTATGTGAGTTCACATTATCATACACATCCTTGAAAACATACACTAAAAGCCTGATATGATACACATAGCCTATAGTGTAAATGTTGAATATTTCTTGTTCTAGTCTTTATCATCTTTGTATTATTTAGTGACTTATTTAGTTTCTGCCTATTTTTCAAAAAGATTAGAAGTAGAGCACTCAAAGTAGCTCATAAAATAGGGATTGTCTCCCTTTTCTCTTTGGAATGAGCCTTGATTTACTTCTCTGCCATATGGGAATAATAACTACCTACCTAATAAGGTTGTGAACATTAAATACAACCATATGTATAAACATGTAGCATAGTACCTAGTTCATGATAAACACTTAATAGATATTAACCTTTATTATTACTTATTATTATCTGAATTAAAAAATCATAATCAGGTATCACATCTGCAAAAATATGAGAAAGGTAATGTATATGTGATATTAGTATGGGAAATACAGTAATTTGCGTGCTTTGGACTAAATGTAAGTATTTTTTCTTCCAGAGAGACACGGCGTCTTTTGGAGAGAGTGGTATATCAGCCTGGCTATCCCAAATCTATTGTATCAACTGCACGTTGGTACCTACTGAGACACTTATATGCCAAAGATGACTATGAGCTTATTGATGTAAGGCATTGATTTTATTTAAAGTGTTTTATCTTTAACCTAAGGGTTTTAGAGTTGTTGTTCAAAGTTACCTCACTTTCATGATTGAATTTTTTAAAAATGAATGTGTAATTTTTTGGCTAACAAAGGATTACAAAGTCTACTGTTGCAACTGTTGAAAACAGGGAAATATTTATACACATTGTTTGAAGGTTAAATATATAGTTTGTATCTTACCAAGGGTTAGTTATGAAATTCTCCTTTCAGTGTTAGAATATCAAAAGCTGGGACTGCTTGGCATAAATAACAGAATTGTTAAAACCTGTGTTTAAAAATAGTTTAATGTCAATTTAACCTGTGTATGTACAAATGCCTTTATATGGGGAAGCTATATAGGTTGAGCATCCCTAATCTAAAAATCCAAAGTCTGAAATGCTCCAAAATCTGAAACGTTTGAGTACCAACAACCTTGGGGTCATGATCCGTTGTGAAGCATGTTATAAGTAATTGGATGCTAACCTTAGGTGACAAATAAATTTACTTTTTTATTTTCGGTAGTAAAATACAACAGATTCAGGGATATTTTTATATATCTCTCCATTAATGCATCTCTATGAGCTTTTTTAAGTGAAAGAGAAGGGTAGAATTTTAGGGAGCTTGTCTAACTGTGGGACTTTGAACCAGTGAGAACCAGGGAACTTTGAACCAGGGATCTTTGAACCAGTGAGAACATCACAAGTTTAAAAGTTATCCATTAAACGAACTGAGGTTTATAAAAAGTTGCAAACTGCTGATCTAAAGCCCTTACCTAGTGAAGTTTATAACAATACAAATACATGACCATCTAAACCCAACCTAAACCAGTATCAAAAGTCAGTGTTTTCGTTCTCTTTTTTGGCCAGAGAGGAATGACTTGACTACACTGTCTTTCATATTATTTATATACCTTTGCTATTTCTTTAGAAATGGATGGATAAAATATTTTATCCAGTTTTTGGTAAACACTGGATTATTTTATAGTAAGGAAGTAAAGAAAAAGTCATAAGAATGAAGCAATGAATCAAGACTTTTTCCCAAAGCAACATTTGTTTAAAACTGTAGCTATTCATTCCTTTTCTTTTTTAAAGAAAGGAATCTAAAGAAGTTGAAGTGTTTAAGTTTATTTAAGTAAGAAGCAAGTAAAAGTGGCCAACTGGCAAACCAAAGGAGAGAATATACATGCATGAATTGTCACTGGTCTTGTGTTACTATCACAACAATTATACTGTTTTTGCCTGCCTATATTTCTCATTTTTTGAACTCAGAATATGAGTTTTTTCTTGGGTGTGGGTCGAGGGTGGGTACTGTCCTGTGCAGTGTTGGATATCTAGCAGCATCCTTGGTCTGCTAGGTGCTAGTTGTATTTTTGTGACCATTGCAGTGGAGGCAAATAAGCAGATAGGGTGGAGTTAGAGGTAACAGACTCCTAATGGAATGTTCATATTATCTTTAAAAAAAATTATCTGCCTTCTTCTTGCCTTTACTATAAAATACATGTGACAGTTTCTACTCTATTTCTTATGGGATGGCTCTGGCATCTAAATATATAAACATATATGTATCCAAAATTATTTTGAATAACGTAGAGAATATACAAATGTATTGGGTTAAAATTCTCATAACTTTAGCCAACAATTTTAAAAACATGATGAAAATCAGTGAAAAGCTTTTTCAGTACCTACAGCATTTTGAAATACTATTTGCCTTGTGGTGAAACATAAAACATCAAAGAAATAGTAAAGAAAACAGTGCTTGGAGAAAGGCTTTGTAATCAACATATTGCAAACCAAAAAGGCAGACATATATGAATGTTGAGAGACAGTTCATGGATCTCTTGAAGTCCTAAAAATCCTGTGAGTAGGAAGCCTGATTACTCTTTGTTCTAGTCTATCTTTTCAAAGATATTTGTATAGTGAACATCCTTGGAAGATAGAGATAGTACCTCCCTCCAGAACAAAGGGCAGATATTCCTGTCCATTATAAAAGATTAAGCATCCTAGACTTGGGGTTCCCTTCTTGTAATGCAACCAACTACATATGTGGGAAACTATATCAGTCCATCCACGTCACAGGCTGAGAGGACAATAACAGAGGCAAATATGTTGATGCTCATGCTGTTTGCCAATACCTTGAGTAATGATGACTTTTCTTTGTAACCTAAGAGTCCTGTGTCTTCTAGCAGTATCTACGGAACTGTGACAGGCTAACTTACTAGCTTGCAAATAGAGCAAAATCTCAGACCCTTCACCGTGCTTGACAATGAACAACCAAAAAATGTTTTAATATAAATGATCAGCTGGAATTGAATCTTCTAGTTTGTGAAATTGGTGAAATCATGGAAATGTTCTGATAAAGCCTAGAACCTAGAGCCTAGATCCTGAGCTGTGGTTTCAAAAGGGAGCAATTTCATTTGAACAGTTCTATGCATAAAGTGGTCTTTTTGGATAAGGGTTTAGAGGTGACAGTATTATAAACAAAGCCACTAAATACAACCTTTGATTTTATAAATAGGAATCAGGCTGGGCGCAGTGGCTCATGCCTGTAATCCCAGCACTTTGGGAGACCAAGGCCAGCAGATTACTTGAGGTCAGAAGTTTGAGACCTGCCTGGCCCCATCTCTACTAAAAATACAAAAATTACCCAGGTGTGGTGGTGAGCACCTCTAATCCCAGCTATTTGGAAGGCTAAGGCGGGAGAATTGGTTGAACCAAGGAAGTGGGGATTGCAGTGAGCCAAGATTGTACAACTGCCCTCCAGCCTGGATAACAGAGCAAGACTCTGTCTCAACAACAAAAAAAGGGAACAATCAGAATGTGGGCAGCTATACTGCTTTGAATAAATTGTGCATCTCTCTGATGTTAGCTTTGTTCGAACAATTAATATCTGAAAAAGTGACTAAAGATTGCACAGAGTCACTTTTCCTAGTGTAGTTTGATATTGCCTTTTCAAGACTGCTGCCCTTGGATTATTTGGCTTCAATGAATCGAAATACAGATATTGTTAATAAGCAAAATACTAATGTTCTTGTATGTGATTTCCCACAGGTGCTGGTAAACAATGCCAAAACCCATGGAGATGCAAGAGCATTAGAACTGAATCAGAGATTGTCCTCACAATAACAATGGATTATCTTACAGAAAGGAAGTAAAGAAAAAGCTGTAAGAATGAAGCAATGAATCAAGACTTTTTTCCAAAGCAACATTTTTTTAAACTATATTTATTCCTTTTCTAAAGGAATCTAAAGAAGGTGAAGTTTTTAAGTTAGGGATGCAATTTTTCATTAACTCTAAACCTGATTTTAATCTGAAAAAAAATTAATTTGGAAAGACCAGAGTGAAAGGAAAACCATTATTCTCTTGATTGCCTAAACATCATTTTTAAACCATTATTTTCTGCATCTTGCATGGTGCACAATAGAATTAGCTCTTACTGTAATCCCTTACAATAAAGCCTTAATAGCCATTTTCTAAGTAATATGTAAAAGTAGATTAGCACAGTGCACAATTTTCTTTTATTGAAAATCAAATTCAAAGATTTAATTTCTCCTGTGAATTCTAGAGTTCAGCAAACCAACTCATCATAAAATCCAAATAATTTTGTAACTTATTTATCTAGTGATTCATCTCAGATTCTGTTGAAGAAACATAATATAAATGTTGATGAGTGTAGACTCTAATGGATATGTTTATATAATTCTGAACACTCAGGTGTGTGAATGCATTTAAAAACATTAATGGAAAATAATGCTGACAATATTTAATTGATCATGCAATTCCTTCAGTTATGATGGAAAGACTTGAACTTTCTGAAATAAAACCAAAATACAGTGTCTTATTTTTTTGTAGTATCAATATCAGGCATAATTTCTAAATTTCAAATTTTAAAACTTGAAAGCACAGTTATCTATTTTTTTAAGCTCTACATATTTGATGAAACTATGTCACTTTGGATTTGCGCTTTTAAAAGTATTTTCAGACACATATGTATATTATTTATTGTACAGAAGATATGTGGTTATATGATTTATGTATATGGCTTTTCTAAACCAGCAGCTTCAGAATGTTACTTTTTAAGATAATGTAAATTGATAATATTCTATAGTTAAGTTGTACTTCAGAGGTTAATAATTGAAGTGAACTTTAATCTGGTGTTTCCCAAATCTGGCTGAACATTATAATCATTCATACCTATGCAATCAGAATCTTTAAGGATGGGGACAGGCCTAGAACTCTTCATTTTAAAGGTATGCCTAAGAAATCCTAATGTTCATTCAGATTTGCAAACTACTGTATTACTCCAATGATGATTCTTCCCTTTATTTCTTCAGCAAGTTTCAACATGTGCCATTCTCTGCTCATTTCATTCTTATCTTCATAACTGTCAAACTGATTCAGTGATTTTAACAACCTGGTCCACAGACTTAGCCACAGATGCGCTTCAAAAGGCTGCCTGCGTAGCCCTCGTTCCCGTGCCCCTGTTTCCTCAGGAAGACACGTCAGCTTTTTCTTCCAGAATGGGTTGGCTCCATCTACCTAAATGCTTTGTATTCAATTCTTGCCCTCCATCTGTTTTCTGGAGTGCCACTTGCTTCACAAGATTACCCTTTGCTTCAGGACCATAATCAAGGGGTAACCTTTTGACTCCTTTGCCAAATTCTGCCTTCCAGGGACCTCAAACCCAGGTTTTCCAGACTGGAGGGTTGGAAAAACACCTGAGTTGATAGTGTAGTGTCTTTTTTGCATTTATATGCACACATTCTATCTTAGCTTTCGTTGCCTTCTCCTCAAATTGCCACCCAGTTACTGTGAGCCTCAGATCATTTCTACTCACATAATTTTTATAGAGCTTACTTTGTGCCAGAACTAGACTAAATGTTCTTAACATTGTCATTTAATACTAATTAATAAAGGTGAATAGTGTTAAACAGCATGCCTTATGCAAAGGAAATTTGGCATGACTCAGTGTTATCAGATTGTAGAAACTCTAATACATTGGCCAGAATTTATTTTGGGAATTAATAAATGAGTTTTTTGTTTTTGTTTTTGTTTTTTGAGATGGGATTTTGCTCTTGTTGCCCAGGCTGGAGTGCAGTGGTGCGATCTCGGCTCACTGCAACCTCTGCCTCCCAGAGGTTCTTCTGGGTTCAAGCGATTCTTCTGCCTCAGCCTCCTGAGTAGCTGGGACTACAAGCATGCACCCCACACCTGGCTAATTTTTTGTATTTTTAGTAGAGACGGGGTTTTTCTGTGTTGGTCAGGCTGGTCTTGAACTCCCGACCTCAGGTGATCCGCCCGCCTTGGCCTCACAAAGTGCTGGGCTCCCAAAGCGCTGGGATTACAGGCGTGAGCCACTGCACCCAGCCCCATACATAAGTTTAATTAGAGAAATTAGATTTCCTGAAGTACCAGTATTTAATATTCATATTAGTATTTCATTACTTTTGTTATATTTTGTTTGAGAATTGTAGTGAATTTTTTGCCATTTTTATCCATTTTTTTATTATTGATTAATTAGATGTTTATACACTAGTTTGGCATCTGATAATTTCCTATGGGGCAAACATGTTTCAGCTTCCAAGTAAACTTCTGAAACACAGTCTCTTTGTTTGGGGTCACTTGTCATTTTTCATGAAGTGTCCCTTTTAATTTCTGGTCAGGAGAAAGCAATCTAAAATGTTGTGCTCTCTTTTCACTTTACAAAAAGGAGCTACTGGCAAACTTCCTTTAATTTGAAATTCTATACAGAATAGGATTAGATAGAAGTACTCATACATTAAGGGAATTAAAAGGTGGTTATTTAAAACAGTACAAAACAGGTAAATATTTACTAGTTTGTAATATATGAATATGAAATATACATATTTGGTTGCTGCATGAAACGTTTGATATCTGCTTTGGGTAAGTTTTACAGGAACACAAAAATGAAGCATATTTTGGACTATGAGTGAATGTAGCTTGCAGATCCATTTTTGTCTTGGCACATTAAAAAATGTGGAAACTTTGTTTTGACAAGGTTGACCCTTGTCTCCCTACAGGTCTTCCTTTCACTCACTTTACTTGTTAACGGCTAGAAAACTTCTCAGGCTGCCATGCTGCTTGTTGGAACGGACAGCATTCAGCTGCTGGTTATAAATTGACCCTCAGTTTGCAGGAGAGGGTTTTTTTTTTCGTTTTGTTTTGCTTCTATTTTTGTACTTTAAAAAGATACATTTGTATATTATATACAGGTACAATAATTTTTCTACTTATATTTTTAAAGACTTTTTATACAGATGAAATCAAAGTCCAAAAACTCCCTCATTTAGAGTATGTGCCCCATGACCCATTTTTGGTTTAGAAAATGTAGTTAGTCTCAGAAGACCTATTGTAACTCCAGACCATTCATGGTGAATAGTTGTCCCTATGGTACGATAGTGGGGTTTTTTTTATTATTAGAAAGTTTTTGAATAGCAATATTTTAAATCCCAGTGTGCCTAAATAAACATACTATACAACCATAATATTTTTATAAATGCTGAACTATCTTTAGACCTCAAAATGTTTTGAAGTAGGAAAATTAAGGTTAGTATCTCTTTAACAAGAGCTGTTATGATACATTTGAAATATTTTTTCTTGTTAATTATAAACTTAGAATTAGAAATACCTGTTTGTTTTAGGGAAGGGAAATGGTACCAACAGACTGATGATTGAAGTTGGAGTATCCACCAACACAAGGGCTGGATTTCACGTTATGTCACTGGACTGTTGAACTGTCATGTCATAAGGGTTTGAATCGGTAAAAAAAAAGTTTATTTAGGCTTCAGTCTTCACCATATACTTTCCCTGTTTATAATGCTTATTATAAAAACATTTAAATTACATTAATTTTTCTGGAGATACAGTGGGTATGAAAACAAAATGCTTATCTTACAGCTTTTTCTTACAGCAGGCAGAATAATGGCCCACAAAGACATTCATGCCCTAATTCCCTGCTTGTGACAATGTGGCAAAAGGAATATAGTTGTTCATTTGTATAGTAGCTAATGTGTGAACTACTCTCACCCAGCACGCTACTTACAGCAGTATCACCAACGCCATTGTGAAGTACTTCACTCGAATTCTCTTTAAAATAAACCACATTAAATTATACTCGCAAAACTTAAGTAATATGTTTCAAGCTGAGTTTCAGTATTAAATGGGTATGTGACTAGATAAGTCTTGGCCTTTAGTTTTTATTTGAAATTGTAGGATTGACCTTGAGCTAGGTTTCCAATGGCAGCAATCTGTTTTAAGGTCACCAGAGTTTTCCAAGTCAGAAGTAAGCTGAATCAAAATACTGAAATAAACTGCTTGGTGCAACACCTGTGAAGCACAACTCTGGTTTCCACTGAACGGGAGCCCTTCTTACGGTAGAACCTCTTTCCCAAGAAACCTATACTGTAGAAAGAGGTGGGTAAACTAGTCTTGGTTCTTGGTGCTAAGACTGAGAAGAAAAGTCGTCCTACATTCAGAGAATATGTTAATGGAAGCCAGCATCTGAATGGCTGAAAGTAATTGCATGTGCCTGCTACAAATAGGTTATACTTCTTACAGAAAGATTGTCCACATTAAATACAACATTCGCATTGTTTTATTATCTGACTCCCAGGTGACAAATAACTTGAGTTTCTAAGACCCTGCCTTTTTAATGCTATTTCCTTCCCTTTGATCATATAAAATATAGTCATTAATCTTCAGGGAAGAAATCCTGCATACTTTAGTATCAAGCAATCAAGAGTGTTTCTGGAAAACATCTATAGAGTGTTTTAAAGGTTCTAATCTTTGTTCAATTTAATAGATAAAGAAAGGGTGAATACTTTACATGTAGTCTTTATATACATCCTAGCTTCGTAAGTTTGGAAATCAGCCTGTGAAGAAGTTAAGTGGTGTGGGATAAAAGACAACTACAGGTTTGATCTTCACAGAGTGAGTTATGTGTTTTCTTACCTATACACATTCCTGGCCGTGCTAATTTCTCTTGTGTTTGGGACCCAAGTGTCTCTGGGCACAGGAGAAAAGCCAGATGAACAGAAGGTCTTTGGTGTGGAAGCAGGAGGTTAGGCACAGAGAAAAAGCATTGCTGTGAAGGTAAATTTATATTCTTATAAGCAGCTTCTATTAGGTAGAAATAAATGTATTTCTGAATTGCCGGAGGCCAGCTTTCCAGTGCCTCAGAACAAGTGTTATGCATATGGTTGGAAGGTTTTTCTAAGAAACAGATTCAGAATAAAGAATCAACTTATGGAACCCAGATTTAAGTAGACAGTGGTGACTAATTGGTGAATATTGGGAAATATGTAGACAGCATAAAGTTTTTATGTTAGTCAAGTAGCTTCTAAGAAAGCCCATATAAGATCTAGTATTGCAAAGGATCTTGATATCCATTTGCTTCAGGAGAGGAGGTAGTAATCATTACCCATGAGGGCTTCAGCAGCCAGGGATAGATTGAATACCTACCACATGCCAACCTCTTTACACTATTGCCTCATTTAATTTTCACATTCTTTTTTATAGTGGCTATTATTATTATTTTACAGACCAAAAAAAACTTTTGAAGTCTCAGAGAGATTATCTTTTCTAAAATTATCTGTATTCTTAGGCAAGCAGAATCTAGCCCCAAAGATAGTTTCCAATACTATTGTCAAATGTAGTTAATGATTGCTATCAACTCAAAGAAGTGTAAAAAAGTTGAGGTGTGTATCTTCGAGACTGACTCAGTTATCTTACCAACCTGTGTTCAGATGCTGCCATTTACCTCTTGGTACTATCTGAATTCTAGGAGGAAACTTAGGAAGAAGGGAACCTCCTCCAGAGGATTAACTTTGCAAAGTTAAGCCTATGTAATAATAGAGAATAGAATACTCCATTCTTGTTACACTTTGAAGTTGATATAAGCCCACTAAAGTGAGCTTATTACTTTATTTAATCATTTTATCCTTCATAACATCACAAATGCCAGCCCTTGGTTTTCTCTTTGGCTTTTTTTAACCTCTCCTCCCAGAATTCAACTTTCTTTTGGCCATCCCACATCTAAGGTACAAAGGACCTTACTTTTTTTCTTTATCAACTAATCCCTGTGGAAGAGATAGTTGGTAAAAGCTCATGGGTATGTATATGTTCTTTCCTTCATTCTTCTTTTCTTTCCTCCTCTACCTATCTATCCATCCTGCATTTTTTGAAGATTTAATGTTGGTATTACAAATACTTAAAAGCTGTTAAGTGCTAAGTGATAGAATTTTGGCATAGAAACTAGATGGATTCCTTAGTATAAGAGTCATCTTGGGTTGCAGGGGGTGGGGGTTTGTCTAATACCATGTAGGCCCTACCCCATTTGAAGTCCATCCCTGAATGTTTGCTTTATCAACACAGTACATTACTTTTTTGTAGAAGCATCTGCTAGATGAGTACTAATGGCTTTTACCTGGCTGTAATGGCTGTTGGTTTGCTTTGATGGCCAGGACTTTTGGAGGAAATGTCCTTCACTGGACATTAGCATCAGCACCTTGTGTACCTCCAGTCAATGTCCGTAATGTTTCTTCAGCTGTTAGCCTCTCTCTCCAGAGACAATTGAAAGAAGAGCTTTTAAAATAGAGGAATAGTTCCTCATTATAATTTGTTCCAGGAGAAATCTATATTTTGTACTTCCCTCTACTTTTGCCCATTGCTAGAATTATTGCAAGCCAAAGTATTTCTTCTCATACATAGTGAAAGGACCTTGTTTAAGCTCAAGTATTTTTAGATGATAATATGTATCAGAGTTGCATGACAGTGCACCATGGAACTTGTCTTTCTTTTCTCATAAAAATAAAAGGTCTTTTTACTTTTGTTAATCAATACCATTTATCAAGTACAATGCCTGCTATGTATCAGACACTAGTATTAGATGGTTTACATATATTTAGAGAAACATAGCATAATGTTTAAGAACAAGTTCTCTGCTCTTGTGAATTCAAATCCTTGCCCCATCTTTTACTAGCGGTATGACTTTACCTAAGTTATCTAACCTCTCTGTGCCTTGGTAAGAGGCATCTGAGCCATCTCTAATATCTGATGATAGCTCGATAAATGTTTCTTCTAACTCCTCAGTAGCCTACAGAATAGGTATTGGTATCTCCATTTTAAGATAAGGAAATTGAGATTCCGAAATTAGGACCATATCCAAAGTCACACAGGTGCCAGTGGGTTTAAACTCAAGCTTGTTAGACCACAAGACCCTTCAAGACTTCTCAGCATAGAAGTTTGGGTTATTTTTCTCTTTTCTCAGTTTGCATCTTTTGAGACTGTTGAAGACCTAGTTTATGATGGACTGCTGAGTTCATCAATCATTTCTGATTTGTAACATCACACTTGTAAATATCTTCTGAAATGAAGTAGCAAAACTACAAAAGAACAGAGTTACGGAAATTTAGTCTATGGAGTCAGAAATTTTTATAACTGTGTATCAAGGGAATGATTTGACATAATATTAAACTCTTACAACAAATGTGTGTAACTAATCTGAAAAGGGAAATGCCTAATTAGGTAGAGGCTAAAACAGCCTAATATTTTTCTTGGCAACCATCCTACCTCTCTCAGGGAGGGCTCACCACCCTCTCTGCATTGGAGAAGATGCAGCATGTTTACTTTATGGCATGGAAGGGGACTCAAGAAAGCATTTGTAACTATTCTTTACTGAGTTGCATTATACACCCATTTCAAGTTGACATTGTAGGTCAGGGTCCTCTTCGATAAATGGAAAACTAATTGGTGGGTCTTGAAGTAATACTAGTAGAACTCCAAGTTGATCACTGACACTGTCTGCCAGAAGGAACTCCCAAGGAACACTGAAACCATCAAATGATGACATTCCCTCTCCTACTTTACTGCTGCACATCTCCCCATACTCACCCAGGACTCTTCTGCAGTTCCTTCATTATTAGGTTGTTCCTGGTCTCTGTTTCTCATCGTAGTCTTCATGTCCCTGACCCCTGTCTCACCTAACTCAGGCAATGTCTTCCTCCCCCATAACTACAATAACCATTTTCTCTGCTGGTGACTTGCAAAGCTAAATCCCAGTTCAGATCTTTCTCTTACGCTCCAGGCCCAGCTCTTTCACTAACCACTGGACACCTCCATTTGGATGTCCTGTGAATGCCTCACAATCAATTAGTTTAAAACATTTATTATCCCTGCTCTGCTGTACTATTTCCCTCCTTTCCCACCCAAATTTGCTTCCCACGCTGCATCTAATATATTTCCTACACTGCAGCCAGAGGGATCTTTCTATAAAATGCAAATCTGTCACTCTCCTATTTTAGATCTTTTAAAGGCTACTCTGGATCCTTAAGATAAAGCCCAAGTTTCTCAGTATGAGTTACAAAGCCTTTTGTGATTAAACACTGCACTTTCCCTAACTTCTCCAGCCTTCTCTCTCACTACTCACCTCCCCAAACACACAGTGTAGGCTCTGACAATATTAAACTTGCAATATCTAGCACCCATCCCATTCTCTTTGGCCACCAGGCCTTTGCTCAGACTGATCACCTGAGCCCCCACCTCTATCAATCAAACCTCTTTCCCTTGACTCATGTCTGCTTATATGCTGGAGGTCTCAATTTAGATACTCCTTTTTCTGGAAGACCTGCCCGATTCCCTGTGTTTCTGGTAAATGCCTCTCTCTGATTCTGCCATTATACTCTTTACTTTCCTATGCATTTGCAATTTTAATTGTTGGTCTTTTCCACTAGACTATAAATTCCCTAAGGGCAGGGTTTGTGTTTAGGTTGTTCAATATTGTATCCACAGTGCCTAGCCCATAGATGTGTGGAATCTGGAAAGATAGAAAAGTAATACTTCACAAAAAGTTTGGAGATATCCTTTGTAAGGCAACAATGTGTGTGTGTGTGTGTGTGTGTGTGTGTGTGTGTGTGTGTGTGTGTGTATTAAAGATCAATTTTTTCCTTCTTGGTGTTTTGGGATGCTGCTTGCTACTATGGGTGAAGCCAATGGAAGGGAGTCTATGTTTGGAAAGTTAGAAGAGGGGAAAGCTGCTAATGTCTACAGTACTCTGGGAATGCTGTTTCTTTGCCCAAGGTCTTGGGCCTTGCTGCTGTCCTGACTAACAGATGGTGAGCATATATACCTCACAATGGGGCTGAGAAAACAGTTACCTGTGTGACAGAAGGGGGAGGGATTTATCCTTCATTTTTAGCGCAGAAATAAAAAACTTTGAACGTTATCATTTAGTCCTCAGTATAAATAACTTCATACATTTTTCCCAAAAAAAGGAAGTTTAAAATTTTCTATTATTCATATGTAAAGTATACAATGTGGGTTTTAATATACATTTCGATATCACAAGCTAATTAACATATCACCTCACATAGTTACCGTTTTTGCGTGTGTGGTAAGAACACTTAAGATCTACTCTCTTAGCACATTTCAAATTGACAGTACATTATTAAGTATGATCTCCATGCTGTACATTAGATCTCCAGAATTTATTCATCATAACTTTAAAGTTTGTATCCTTTGACCAAAATCTCCCAATTTGCCTCAACTCCCAGTCCCTGGCAACTGCTCTTCTTCTGTTCTTTGTATATTTCTCTAAATTCTGGCAACTGCTTTTCCATCCTCCGTTTATTTCTAAGTGAGATTGTGCAGTATTAACTTTCTGTACCTAGCTTATTTCACTTAGTATAATGCCCTCGAAGTTCACTAATATTGTCACAAATGGCAAGATTTCCTTCTTTTGTAAGCTTGAATAATATATATATATATACACACACACACACATATATACACATATGTATATACATATAAACACAAACCACACACACACACACACACACACACACACACACATATATATATATATATATATATATACCTAGATGACAGTTTTTTATCCATTCATCTGTTGGGTGGTTTCCACATCTTGGCTATTATGAATAATGCTGGAGTGAACATAGAGTGCAAATATCTCTTTGACATACTGTTTTCACTTTATTTTCCAGAAGTGGGATTGCAGGATCATAGTTTTATTTTTAGTTTTTTGAACAATCTCCATATTGTTTCCCTAATGGCTGTACCAATTTACAGTCCCACTTACAGTGCACGAGCGTTCCCTTTTCTCTACATCCTCACTAACACGTGTTATCATTTGACTTTTTATGTATATGTTGGCTATTTGTGTCTGTTCTTGGAAAAATGTCATCTATTCAGGTCTTTTGCCCATTTTTTAATCAGGTTATTTGTGGTTTTGGCTATTGAGTTGTTGAGTTCCTTATATGTTTTTGGATACTAGTTCCCCAGCAGATATGGTTTGCAAATATTTTCTCCTATTTCAAAAGTTCCTTCATTTTGTTGATTATTTCCTTTGCTGTGCAGAAACTTTTTAATTTGATGTAGTTCCACATTTACTTTTGTTGTCTGTGCTTTTGGTGTTATATCTAAAAAGTCATTGTCAAGACTAATGTGAAGGGGCTTTTCCCCTATGTTTTCCAAGAGCAGATGTTGATAAAAGGAAGGAAACAACAGGAAATTTAAGGGCAGCAGGACACTTAAACTATCCAAGACTGTTTAAATAGCTACCTGAGAATATGTTAACATATGCCTCAAGTCTATAGCGTGGATCTGGACTGCAGATTCTCCAGTGTTCAATCATCCTGTATTTGTGGGAAGAGAAGTCTGACATTTCCCAAAGGATTAAGTAATATTGTTTAATATGGAATAAAGTGCCACGTATATTGAGCTTCTTTAGGAGGAGAGTTGTATTTATCTTTTTAGATCTCTGTCAAAATAAATGCAAGGGGAGGGAGGCTCAGTGTTCCACTGGTCCCTTGAACAGAGGTAAATTTCCTATGAAACAATGGCACTTAAGCTTCAGAGTCTCTCCCTTGCATGAGCACTAGCCATGGATTTACAAGATCATTGTCGAATTTGCAGAAGTAAGACATTTTAAACACAATTGATTAATACCGCAGATTAAGACCTCTGCCTCTTTTCACTCCCGCTTCCCTTGATGTCAGGTGGTGTTGAAGTGGCTGTGGACAAGAGAGGTTGAGTTAGGAATACATTTGGATTAGAGGGATATATTCATGTTGTTCACAGTCACTTCTGTATGGAGTTACTACTAGCTATCCTGATGTAGCTAGCAGTGGCTTCCGGGAATATTCTTATAGACTTCTGTGCTGACTCATCTGGCACGAGGACAGTACATCAATAACAAACGGAAACTTCATAAGCTTTTGATTCTGAGAAACCTGGGTCCACCTGCTCAATGAGCATAATTCTTTGGCTATCCAGAGTCTCTGCAAACCTGTGAATACCTCAACTTGGCATCCCAAGTAGGAGAGTAATGGTAGAGGATTATTTGATCCTTTGATCTACTGCCCCACATGTTACTGTCCTGGCCAATAGCAATGAAAGATCTATTCTGGGAAAACTTTAAGCCTGATCTTACAATATTATTTGAACTACAGTCTAATTTAGAACATTTTAAATTACAAGGAGAAAATATATATTTTTTCAGTTGCTGAATCTTCTCTACTTTTGTAGCCATGTCTATAGAGCAAAAAGGGAGTGAGATTTGACTCTTGGTCTGTATTAATTCCTAATTTAACCCATCCTACAGTCATTTATTTAGTTCATTACAAAGAGTTACTCTTTCAGCCTATTACGTTTGTTGTTGTTATAAAATATTTTAGTAGAAACAAAAATATTATATAAAAGTATAAGAGCTTTCACAAATCCTCAATGGAGAAAACAGAAGTTTTTTGAAAATAGAATCTAGCAAGTTTGTTGTAAATTCTTACCTTTCTTGGCATATAGTACATGCATATTATGTTTAACTTAATTAAAAAATTTTATGACAAAAGTGGATCATATTCATATTGCTTTTAAACTTGCTTTTTTTTCACCTAACAGTGTATCTTGGATATCTTTCTGTGTTCTTTTTAAAGGGCTGTCCAGCATTGGGTGGTGGGGGAAGTGGTCTGGTTAATGCCGTTTAGTCAATCAATTCCTTATATTTGGATGTTTTCTGGTTTTGGTGTTTCCTTTTTTTCTTTTTAAACTGTAACAAATAATGCTATAATGAGCATTCTTGTTCACATATCTTAGCACACTTTGGGAGTTTTTCCCTCTGTCATACAAATTTCTAGCCATGGATTGCAGGATCAAAAGATACTTACATTGTAAAATGTTGACAGATGTTTTCAAATTGCCATTCTAAATCATTGTACCAATTTATAGACTCACTAATAACGTATGAGAGTGCACTTTTTCTCCACCCTTGCCAGCCTAATATTATCAATCACTTTAATCTTTGCCAATCTTGAAAATAGTAGCTAAGGGTTTCTTTAATTTTTATTTATTTAACAGTAAAGTTGGGCTTCTTCTCATATTTTCATATTATTATATTCTTCTGTGGTTTGCCTGTTCATATCCTTTGCCCATTTTGAAAAAAAATGGATTTATTATTTTCTTATTCACTTGTAAGAGTTATTTGGTATTACTTGGGACATTAGCGCTTTATCTTAGCATGATACTTGATTACAAAGGACACTTACTATTGCATTATTTAATATTTCCTACTTTTTCATTGGACACAATATCATCACTGAAACTTGCATTTTAAACTCTTAAATGAAATTCTGCTATGTAAATCCCTTCAATTATGGACTCCATGATGCTGCATGTGGATTATTAATAGCAATAAAAGGAGATATTTCATACAGTTAAAAAATTATAGAAGTGAGCATTAGTCAAAAATTTTCTTAGGAAGTTAACTTGTTCTGTATTAGGGGAGAAGTTGTCACTTTTCTTCCCTAAGCCAAGGAAGGAGCCTAAGCTGAAACAAAAGTCCCCTTGCCAAGCTTACAAAAGTTCTGTGATTAGAAATTAGTCCTTGTTACAGCAGAGAGCATACCATGAATAGTTCGTTTTTATTTTTCATGAATTTCCTGTTCAGTCTTAGGCTTTACATTTAATATTTATATCTAGAAAAGTTAAACAATTTTTAATTGTATAGGAAACTAGCATTTTTGAGGTACTTCTGAATTTAGCACCTAGGTCAAATTATGTTGGATATGTTTTCATGGAAGCTGTTGTATTCTCTTATTTTGCATGGGTTGGCTCTTAATTGCTTATAATTCTGGTACATATTGAGTACAGGGGAAATATATTTTAAATATGCATAAGTTAGATTTGCTACAAACATTGAGATTAGAAGTTGCAAATTGACCACTGAGTATGTCTGCTTTACAGGCATGTCTCTCATAGTTTGAGAACTATTTTGAACTAGCTGCTAACACTTAAAAATGGAGAGAGTTCTCTTGAAAAATGGAACTTTGGATAATAATGGATTACATATATGTTAGTCATGAACTGTAGCTACATAGTAGCTATTATTTTTAGACAGAGTAAGTGCTCTCCAATTTGCCAGAGCTCCTGTAATTCTTTAATGTATTGCAGCAGGCCTACTTCACTCATGCACCTTATGTAGATTCCCCTTTTGTTATTTGTAGCTAAATATATAAAAAGGCAGACAGATGAAGAAATTTCTTAGTTTTTTCATTAATAAATTCAAGAGATCAAACGCTTCTTTGCTTTATTGTTTTTCTGGTACATTCATCTCCTTAAAAGAGGAGACATTAGAAGCAGTAAACATCCCAGAGATATTAACTTTCTTCTTCAGAACTTTTCCCAACAAATCACTCCATTGGCTGGTGAAAAAAAAAGATGATTGGAAAGATTTATACTTCCTGGAGTTCCACTATCTTACGCTGTAATTTCTTCAGATCTTTCTGGACTTTATATTTCTCTAAATCCATCTTTGTTTTCTGTATTTGTTGGAGGGAGCTGAGAGAGTCATGAATTGATTTAAATCCTGTGAGAAGGTAAAAGAATAGGTATACTTAAAACAATACATTAGAACTTTAAAAAAAAAAACAAAAACCAAAGTGGCTAATTGGCAGTCTTGCCCTAATTATCATTTAATTGAAAGCACATTAAATTCTATTAAGACCAGCCTAAAACCGTACATAATCTATTTATTGTATGTCATGAAAATCCATTTACAATAGTGTTTCAACTTGTATCTGGTTATCTGGTTTCATTGTGAAATTTGTTTTTCTTCTCCTCTCCCCAAATATATTGCGTAATTCTATATTGCAAGAATAAAATTTAAAATATTTTCTTCTTTCTGTGTGCTTTAACAAGAGATTTAAGTGATTTCTTTTTCAGTCTTGTTACCAAATTGAAGGTAAAGACCACAGATGAGATTTTTAAACTTCTCTGAAAGTAACCTATTTGAGGGACTCAAGAGTGGCCACCTGCTCCCCTCCTTTCTCCCAGCACTTTGTATCTCTCTTACGCATGTCTAGTCACTTATGACCACAGACCTACCAAACCTCAAGGTCTTAGGGTACAACCTTTTTGTTATTCACTGGGGCCTTTCATGTAGTCATTTCTCAACACACTTTTATTAAAGGCATAAAGCAGCAACCCATTAATTTGGAATTCCCCCTTTTCTAGAACTCCTCTCCGTACTAAAATGAAAGAACTTGTAGATGGTAAATTTCTTTTCCAGTTCACCCTGAAGTTTTACTAATAGAATAAGTAAAATTAAATCTCTGATAGTTAAACAAAGCAGGGCCTTTAAAAGAAGGGCCAGTTAAGTTTGGACATGATTCTTGGCCAGATAATTCATTATTTTGATATGATGGTGGAAGTGGGTATATTGTGAAGGTTGAATTTCCAGGTAGCAAACTCTACTTATATGCCAGGAACATCTGGCAGATTGAGACCATCATGTCTTCCCAAGGCACTTCCAAGGTATCTCTACACAGGACCAAATTTGGTAGAATTTACACATGAATTTTTCTGAGATATAGAAAAAAATGACTTGGAGCTTTCTCTAGTAAAGAAACTCTTCTGAGTCCTGGTAATTCCCTCAGAATTATGACTCAAGGCAGATGGCTGCTCTACAGCACCTATCCCATGTCCTTCCCTTTGACAAATTAGATGAGCCTGTCAAATTAATCCTCTTTGATGTTAGCTCAGCTCGACACTGCTGCCATTAGCCTCTTTAAAAGAAAAGCAGTCATTATACTGGACTCTGCTAATTCATCTCTCTTCTCACTTCTAAAGGTCAGGTCTCCAGTCTGACATCTGTCCAAGCTCATTACTTGTAGTTCAATGTGAAGGGCATTTGATTTGGGCTCCTAATTTCATAACATACCCACAAGTCACATCTTGGATATCTCCAAGGATTTTCCAAGTCTGACAATTCCATGATTCTATGATCTTGAACAACAACAACAACAACAAAAAAAAAACAAAAAACCTCACACCAGTGGCAGGCCTGTCACATTGCCAAGTATGAATGAAGAAAGTTTATTTATATACCTTCCAGTATAATACTCACATTCTATAGGATATTTAGAAAAGTGCATTAAATACATAAGGATGTCACTAATGACAAGATTAATCCCTGGTCATTAGCTCAAAGTGGAAGACTGAGGGATTGAACAGAAAAGGACAGATACTCTTTCCTTAATAAAAGGTATCTGCTCACCTGATTGATATTCATTCTGCATTGTCTCTAATTCACCCCAGATCTGCTTTTCCATTAGTTCCATTCTTTTGGACAATTTATTTTCCGTATGCTTTACTTTACTTAGTTGTGTTTCCTGTTTCTGTGTGTTAATGAAATTCTCTACTTTGCTTGAAAGCTGCAGCAGTTTTTCTTCCATTTTATTTTCAGACTTTTCCTGTAAAAGAGATTATGGGATAAAACTTCAGCAAACTTACATGGATGTATCCTTCAGCTTAGAGAAAATGTTTTTAACATTCATTTTTCCAATGCTAAGCATGAAAATTCAAACCAAGTTTTTGTGTATCTAAAACTGTGTTCATAAGTATGAGAGTTAATCCCTTTGGCCCTGTTCATTTGTAGTTTCTGGAATTCAACATGTTATGGGATAAAGAAAAGGGCTGTAGCGTGGCTGAAATGTCTTGCAAATTTGGTGTTTTAGTCTAATATTCAAAGACGTTTTAGATATCGCTTTTTCTGAGCTCTCTGGACATGCTCCCTCAAATATCATACCTCTATGTGGACAGACTTCAGCTAGAATAGTGACTTGCCATGCCGGTAGTTTATTAGAATCACCTGGACTATACCGCACCCCCAGAACTTAATTAAATCAATCAAACCCAGATTTAATTGGTCTGTGATGGAGCGCAAGAACTGATACGATTTACACACTCTCCAGGTGATTCTAATGTGTAACCGAGGTAGGGACTGCAGAGGCGGTCTTAGGATAATTAGCCGCTTTTCTCCTCACTTCTCCACAGGGTATCTGGGAGCAGGAACTGGGCATGGCAGGTATGACCCCTTTGGTTCTCCTCTCTTGGCCCCATCTGCCTCAGGAATGGTGGATTCCAGTCTCTGTGTTCCTTACGGTGGGAGGTTTCTGCCTGCAAGATGACCCCACGGTTAACCTAGTGCTGCCTATAACTGGTAAAGAAATCTGCCTAATTCAGGAGTGAAGAGCTAGCAGGCCCACCTGGCAGCCGCAGATCTCACCACACATACTTCGATAGCCTTACCAGTGATAAAGCTTTATGTTTATCTCCAGTTCTTGGATTCCTTTGTCACTCTATCAGCTGTTTACAAACTCAGGTTGGAGCTGGGGACATTATTTCCTGAGCTGCCTCTGCCTATAGTCTCTCTACCTCAAGTTCTCAAAACGTCTTATTTTGGTCACCTTCAGGACTGACAGCCATTTACCACAGTGATGGCGCTGTGCTGCCCTTCCCATTGGGTAAGATGTGCTGGTTGCAGTGGGAGAGGGGGCCCCTGAAATAAGTATATTTCTCATACACCTTGGTAGCCTCACCCCAAAGCTTGGGTTGTCTTTACATGGTCTGATCTGAAAAAGGAGTTTTGAAAACCTTTAATCTACTAACAGATCTCCAGAAAAGTCAAGTGACTTGCCTGCATATCACCCAGGGAGTGAGCCTAGAACCACTGATTCCCAGGGGAGGCCCCAAGAGAGTCAGACTCCCTAGGTCTGGGATGGCAATCTGTATTTTGAAAAGAAAACTCTTCAGATTCTTTTGGTACAAGTAGAGCACACTCAGAGAAACACAGGTTTGCAGAGTTGGGGAGTAGCAAACAGGACCAGAAGGCAGGCCTCTGGACTCCTATTGTAGTGCTTAAAAAAAAAAAAAGTTACTGAAGTAGTGAAGATTACCATAAATATGGAAGTGCAACCTCCCAGAGCTTTACTCATTACTCATCCAGACAAGGACCATGCAGGTGTTTACTTCACAAAATAACAGAACTCCTCACCAGTTTCTCCTGTAGGACCTTCAGACATTCATTTATATGGCCCAGGTGGTCTTTTCTATGTTTGATAAATTGGTTTTCTGTCCATTTTTTATTATTCTCAACTTCTTCGTACAGATTACTTGAAAGTGAATTAAATCTAAGGGGAAAAAAATGTTTTGTTCCATTTTAATAAGTGATTTTAAACATAAAACAAAAAATTAGTGTTGAAAAAGTCTGCATTTTTTGAGGCAATGAGACTCCATGTGCCTAGCCAAGTATTTATGGGGTGATGTGGGAGGTGGAGAGGCAAGGTAAGTACACTCTATATTCCTGTCCTGAGCTTGAGTTCAGTCCAGCTACTATTACATACCCTAAAATACATCCTCACAGTGACAGGAGCTCTGTTGGCTAGGAGCTAACCACAGCCACACTGAAATTTGGTGTTATCCATGCAGAATTCTTCTCATGGCCTGGGCTCACTGGTTGTGTGTGGAGGAAATACTTTGATCAGTTCACTGGGGTGGGAACTATTACTCATGCTAGGAATTGTCAGTCAAAGGCCAGATAGTAAATATTTTAGGCATTGTGGGTCATTTGGTCTCTGCTGCAACCACTCAGTGCTCCATTGCAGTGGGAAAGCAGCCACAGATGGTATGTAAAGAAATGAGTGTGGTTATATTCTAATCAAACACGATGTAATATTCACATGTCATGAACTAGAATTCTTTTTTAATTATTAGAAAGCATAGAAATTGTTCTTAGCTGTGGGTAAATGTGGCTAAGGGTGATAGTTTGCTGACTCCTGCTCTCTAAGTGCCAGTGTGTGGCTGGGAGATGAGCAGGGGCAGAGAGGACCTGCATTGTCTAACAGAGGAGAGAAAGGTCAGAGGCAGGAGAGTGGAGGGAGAAAGCCCCAAGAGAACCTGGGGAAGGCGCCAAGGGGGACTTTAGGTTGCCTTTGTCTCAGGCAAAATCTTCCATAAAGTCCCCGTTCTACCAATGAGTCTGTGTGAGTGGATTTTTTTAGGGGGTCTTTAAAGAGGCCCTGAATGCCTCATGTGGGGCAAAACCAGAAGTAAAAGAGGTACAGGAAGGGACCTTTGGGACTATCAAGATAATGCACCATAGAAGTGTTAAATAACAGAGAATGAAGGATTTAAAAAAATGGAAGTGGATAAAAGGGTTGGAATCATACACCATCAGTTGAAAAGTCTAGAGTGGCTGAAGGTTTGAGGAGAGGAAATTCCAATCTGAATTAAATGAGGTATGGGACTGGGAAGAGGTGGGATAGGGAGAGGACTTGTGAGTGGTTTCTGTGTGTATTTTCTGCATGTGACTTGTTCATGATAAGATGTTGGCTTCAAATTCCCTTTTAGAATAGGTAAACTATTAGGCTGGCAAGAACAATGTTTTTATTGAAAATGCTCATTCTACCTTACAATGTATGGTACAAAGTAATAATTTTGCTCTGATGTTTTCAGGCAAAATTATATGCAGATAATTTAGTTTGCAATGTTTATCATCGGAAATTAATTGCTTAAGTCATGCTGGACTTACACAGCATGTACACGCCTCTCTTGCTCTCTGGAAAAAGTGTTTGGGCTAATAATTAGAAGGTACAAGTTCTGTGAAATCATTATTTTTAGGCTAATAACTTTCAACTGGGGGCAGTTGCCCCCTCCCACCTTCTCACCCCCAGGGGACATTTGCTAATGTCTGGAGACAATCTTGGTTGTCACAACTGAGAGGTGTTACTGGCATCTAGTGGGTAGACACCAGGGATGCTGCTAAACATCTTACAATGCATAGGAGAGACCCACAGCAGAGAATGAGGCAGCCAAAATACCGATAGTGCCGAGGTTGAGAAAACTTGACTTAGATAATGAAACCAAGGAATGGGAAATGTAAGTTAATTTTCCAATAGTTATATGAGTTACAATCTGATAGCTAAATTCTGATCTTTGTCCTCTGAATTCTCACATTATTTTTGACTCTCTGGTGATATTTTTCACATAGATACGAAGCATATCTTGATTGACTGTTGAGTACCTCAGCACTGAAGAAGATGAAATTGGTTTCTATTAGTGTTCTTAGTCTAATCATGATTCCCAATCACCTGTGCTATTGGTTAACAGCTGTTGGATCTCAGACAAATAAGCCCACCCACTGAATATGTAGACTCCCTCATTTTAGCCAACTGTTTTCTCTATCCGAAATATTCTTCCTCAGAATATCCATTGGCTCCTGCCCTCATTTCATTCAGATTTATATTCATACACTACCTTAAAAAAATAGAATTCCTTCTCCTTATTGGAAATTTCCTATTCTCTTACCCTACTTAATTTTTCTCCAAAATTTTCATCACCATCTGACGTACACTAATTTGTGTTCTATCTTCTCCACTAAAACTTAAGCTCCGTGAAAGGAAGAATTTTGCATTGTTGATGGCTGTGAACAATGCCTAGAATATAGTAAGTGCTCAATAAATAGTTGTTGGCTAAGTGAACAAATGGACCATTCTTTCTCATTAAGTATCTTTTATTAGCATTACTGACAAATAACAAATCAGATTTGTCAAGCTATTTTGAAATCTAATTTGCTTTGGTTTTCATCTTCCTTTCCCTGTCTCTGGTGGAAGTATTAATTAACAGTCATAGCTAAGGGGGCCAGTAAATCCCCAGATAATCAAGAAATAGCTTTACAATTGAGAATCCAGCCTTCAGTGCTCACCTTTACTGTATAGTAAATAAATGAGAGCGTTTACTCTTTTATCACTGATACAATATTAACATCCCTTTGAAAAGCAAGAAACCATTAAATATGCCCATGTAATATCTCTGGAAAGGCATATCAGTAATTGAAATTCTGAAATTAAAGCCATAAAGAATGAATTACTACTTATGATCCTTTTATTACAAGATTTGCTTGCAATTGGGGATTAATTTTCCTAGTAACACTCAGAAGTTGGACTCTGTTGGTAGTTTATTAAAATTTGGAAGTCTTTTTGAATCAGCAGTCTTCTTGAGAGACAAAAAGAATAAATAAAATAGAGGTTTATATAACACTTTTTTTTTTTTGCATAGGCTTTTCCCAGACATAATGGACATGATTTGCCATAATATATTAATTACAGAACTTAGAAATGTATTAATTACAGAACTTACAAAATTTTAGCAGTATGAATCTATCTTATATGACATTTACATTTTAGATCCCAAGTCTTCTATTTCAATAGGTGTAGGAGTATTTCTATCAGCTGTAGATAGATAGGTGATTAGATAGAGCTTTTCCTTTCCTTTTCCTCAAACACAAAAGCCAGACATTTAAGTTATAGCTAGAGACCTCACTAGGATGATGAGGGCTACTGGTTGTCTTTATGTTTTTGTTTTTAAATGTTTATGCTGATTTAATCAAGTTAAAATATACACCAAGAGTAATTATAGGGGAGAAAGTTACAAAAGAGTGAAGGAAAGCTGAATGAAGATCTACAGACATAGCAGAGCACAGGGAAGAGAGCTGGGTGAGGGGCTGGTGGTGAAGGCAGCCAGCATCTGCCTTTCTTGGTCATGGCTGACATACAGAAATGAGGATGTAACTCCATCCTAGGCCAGTTTTGCCAGTACACTTATGACCCAAACCCAGTGTCTCGTGTTAAAAAATCTACTGAATGAACTTTTCCAAGATTTTGAATTCTTGGAAACTATTACTGCTAGCAGGTTCTCAAGAACTTAGATAGGGCTTTGACCAAGTGTGAATGTAAAAAGAATTAGTGGCCTTTCATTTGCTGATAAACAGAAGATATTTTTATTTTTTGTAATCGTATTTGAAAAAGAGCTTAAGACAGACCATATGCTATTATTTCTTTGAAGTTTAAGATTCTAAGTTTCACATCAGAAACCAAAAATTCTAAGACATGCGATTTTTCTACTGACTTTACACCTATAGATAGAACTCTCAAACTAATTTCTTCTTAATTTTATATGATTTCTAATTAGTGACACTAAAAATCAATCCTACCTCCACTCTGATAGAAAGACTTTTGTTTCTTGGCTGTTCCAAAGTGTTAAAATCCCAGTACATTCGTAGTCTGTTTCTCAGCCATCCAAGCGGATCTGGTCTTTCCCTTTTTAAAATTTCTGTGGCAGAATTAGTTTACACTAGGTAGACTTGTGAGATGGAGACTTCATGAACTGGTAAAAACCATTTGAGCTTTAGAGTCAGATACTTTCTAGCTATGTGATTTTGGCAAATTAATCTTCATGATTGTAAATCTCCTAATATTTAAGATAGGGATAAATTTCCTGGATGTCAGATGAGAATGAAAGAAAAAAAAAAGATAGGGGTAAATAAGACCCACCCCTGCAGCACTGAATGCATTGAATATCTTCAGTGCTAGTGGTTGGTAGGCATTCATAAATGACAATTACTATATTTATTATTTCTGCCTATTGATATCTCATTTAACCTTGTCTTAACTTTTACTTTTCCTGTGTTTAGCTTTTCACTTATGTTTTTTCTTCCCCAACTGTAAGTGGCAAGGATTATGTTTGGATATTCTAAAACGCAATTTACATAATATAGGTGCTCAGAAATCTTTCATTCATTCATTGGCATCTACCTCTGTTTTAATGTGCTGTGTGCTAAATATACAAAGTTGAATGTGACATATCTCCACCTTGGGTAATTTTTAACTTTCTGCTGTGGTAGTGTTTTCAAAGTTGGATGATATTATTTGAGTCTATGCATTTGCCTCATTGACCAAATACTTTTTATTTTCTTATAAATCACTGTCTACTAAACAAGCATCAGCAGTAAGAGCTATCTAGGGAGTGACTGGTAAGTGCTGCCCCTGCCAAACAAACCCTTGTTAAAAGACAGCTTTATTTCCTGATGGCCAAGACTCTTGCTATGTAAGCACTATGTAGTTGGCTAAGGACAGTACTTAGCAGAAGCTCTAAGGAGGAACCTTCTGAGCGGGAGGCACTGGAGGGGTTCAGTGTGTGTCCTTTGTCGGATCCGGTGATCAGTGTCCAAATCCCATCAATTCACTAGAAAACCCTCAGAAAACATTGTAGCTTTTAAGTTCAACATAAGTTTGGTTGACCATTAAACTTGAATTTGTAAATGTTTCTAAATGGGAAGATTGCCTATTTAACCTTTTTTTTTTTTTTTTTTTTTATTTGCAGACACATTGTTTTGATTTTGAAAAATGCGCATGTAAACTTTGAGGTGCTGCAGCTGCGTTCTGGTGCTTGGCCACCAGGAATGGTGGCGATGGAAGCTGAGGCTCTTTGTATGTTTTAGCCGCTGGTATCATTTTGACAAACTGTCTGGACAGGTTTTAATTGTTTCTTGGCAAGTGAGATGACATGAAAGCCATCATCTCAGGTTTCAATTTACTAATGAGGGTGGTGGTGGAGATGGAATTACCTCTGTGTTTTGAAGGCATTTGCTCCTGGGGTCCCCCGCCAAGACACCTGGGTGTAGGTAAGGTGTGGGGGAAACTTTTTCAGTATTGCTTGTCTCTTCGCACCCACCCTCAAGGCACCTGGGTCATTTTCCTTGATTGGCATCTGGTAACCACAGAGGGATGATGAGCGAAGGTGGCCCCAGCCTGCAGCAGCTCTCCTGTGTTTTTTTTTTTTTTCTACTTTTCTAAACGTTATTAAAGAAAAAGCAATGGTGGTAAATCTCTAGAACATAGTCATTTTTCTGGGATTCCTCCCTCCAAAATGTGACATTTGATTTCCAAACATGCCAGAAGTGTACATGGTTCCCAGTTGTACTAATAGGTAAGTTGTACTAAATAGGTAAATTGTACTAAATAGGTAAGAAGAAGTTGCACTAAATAGGTAAAGCGTTCATCTCTCAACTTTTCCCAGTCTGTGGTCTGTCCTTAGATCAGCAATAATTGTCTGAACGGCTACTGTGGCTTCATTAATTTTTCTCTGTAGCTCTCTGAACTCTTCTCTATGCAGCAATCGCAGAATTTGAGCAGCTTCATTAAGAACTGCATCTCCTGTGTCAAAAACCAATAAGTGTTCGTCTGAAGCACCAGGCAAGCCCTCTTTTGTCTGATTTGCCTTAGTAATTGCATCCTATGTCAGGTGCTCCTGAGCCAAAATTCAAATTGCCTTAACCTTTACCATGTAATCATCATGACATTGAATCTGAAGCAGATTAGCCAAAGCCATCAAACCAGCCTTAAAATCAGGATTATTTACATCCAAGTTGATCAGTGGTTCTGCGTTTTTGGTTGCATTGTCAGCAGTTTTTGCATTATCAGGTACTGAGTCCTTGTATTTTTCAGCATTATCTCCATATTCAAGCCTAACAGCTAACCCAAGAAGCCTGTCAATATCTTCTTGCTGATCTTAAATCTTGAAAGGACAGCCAATCTCTCTCAGGTACTTTTCTTTTTCTCTGTTTTTCTTTTTTAAGTTCTGGGGTACATATGCAGAACATGCAGGTTTGGTACATAGGTATACACGTGCCATGGTGGTTTATTGCAGCCATCAACCCGTCATCTACATTAGGTATTTCTCCTAATGCTATTCCCCACAGCCCCCTACCCCCCAGCAGGCCCTGATGTGTGATGTTCCCCTCCCTGTGTACAAGTGTTCTTATTTTTCAACTCCCACATATGAGAACATGCAGTGTTCGGTTTTATGTTCTAGTGTTAGTTTGCTGAGAATGATGGTTTCCAGCTTCTTCCATGTCCCTGCAAAGGATATGAACTTATCATTTTTTATGGCTGCGTAGTATTCCATGGTATATATGTGCCACATTTTCTTTATACAGTCTATCACTGATGGGCATTTGGGTTGGTTCCAAGTCTTTGCTATTGTGAACAGTGCTACAATAAACATGCATGTGCAGGTGTCCTTATAGTAGAATGATTTATAATCCTTTGGGTATATACCCAGTAATGGGATTGCTGGGTCAAATGGTATTTCTGGTTCTAGATCCTTGAGGAATCACCACACTTGTGAATCACCACACCACCTTGAGGAATCTTCCACAATTATTGAACTAATTTACACTCCCACTAACAATGTAAAAGCATTCCTATTTTTCCACATTCTTCTCCAGCATCTGTTGTTTCCTGACTTTTAATGATCACCATTCTAACTGGCATGAGATGGTAGCTCATTGTGGTGGTTTTGATTTGCATTTATCTAATGACCAGTGTTGGTGAGCTTTTTTCATGTGTTTCTTGGCCACATAAATGTTTTCTTTTTGAGAAGTGTCTGTTCACACCCTTCACTCACTTTTTGATGGGGTTCTTTGTTTTTTTCTTATAAATGTATTTAAGTTATTTGTAGATTCTGGATATTAGCCCATTGTCAGATGGATAGATGGCAAAATTTTTCCCCCATTCTGTAGGTTGCCTATTCACTCCGATGACAGTTTATGTTGCTATACAGAAGCTCTTTCATTTAATTAGATCCTATTTGTCAATTCTGGCTTTTGTTGCCATTGCTTTTGGTGTTTTACTCATCAAGTCTTGCCCATGCCTATGTCCTGAATGGTATTGCCTAGGTTTTCTTCTAGGGTTTTTATGGTTTTAGGTCTTACGTTTAAGTCTTTAATCTATCTTGAGTTAATTTTTGTATAAGGTGTAAGGAAGGGGGTCCAGTTTCAATGTTCTGTATATGGCTAGCCAGTTTTCCCAGCACCATATATTAAATAGGAAATCCTTTCCGCATTGCTTGTTTTTCTCAGGTTTGTCAAAGATCAGATGGTTGTAGGTGTGTGGTGTTACTTCTGAGGCCTCTGTTCTCTCCATTGGTCTGAGATACTTTTCAAAGAACTTGGGCCAGTCACTGCTGTGAGTGTTTCTAAATTACCTCTGTCTTCAATCTTGTAGTGTCTAGTTTTCTGGTCTTCAAGCCAAACAAAGGTTAACCTTAACCTTTGTTAAAGACTTTTTTAGAGACAGGGTCTTGCTTTGTCATCCAGGCTGGAGTGCAGTTGTGCCATGACAGCTCATTGTAACCTGAACTCCTGGGCTCAAGCGATCCTCCTTGCCTCAGCCTCCTGAGTAGCTGGGACTACAGGTGTGTGCCACCATGCCCGACTAAACTTAACCTTTAATGTTATTACAACATTTTTATTTAAAAGTTATTCTCTTTATTCAGAGACAGTTCTTTCTTTAAAAAAGCAAATTCTATACACTGTTTTATTTTTGAATTTATATGTACCTCAAAATCCTAACATTAGCAGCAATTTACTTTTTTTTTTTAAAGTAGTGGAACTACTTATTCTTCTTTTTGTTCAAAGTTAATCTTGTTAAAAACTAAATACAGTATACTAGATTGAAACAGAAGTCCTCTGATTGAAAAAAAAAAAGCCCTGTGTTACTTTCTCTTTGAGCAAAATACATTTTCAATACATATCTCAGTCAAATGGTTAATATCTCTAATATGAAAGAATCCTACAAATTGATAAGAAAATGACAAAAATCCCAATACAAAATTTGATAAATAATAATAGGCAATTCACAGAAAATTCAAATGGAAAAGGGAATGCAAATTAAAACAGATGCTTTTTCATCCTTTGGCCAGTATTAAAAGAGAACACATTCATTGTTGGTTAAAATGCAGAGACAGGTCTTCTCATACGTTTCTGGTAAAAGTCTAAAATCTTACAACATTTTTAAGAAGAAATTTATAATATTATATATATACTTTAATGTAGGAAGCTTGCCTATAGAAATAAAAGTGCCAGTATTTAAGGATATCTAAGGGTATACACATAATATTTTTTTTGTTTTTTTTTTTTGTGGTGGTCATAAACTAGAAATAATCAATTCAGCAATAAGATAAATGGTTGAATTAATTATGGCACATATATAAGTTAAAAGATTGTATAGCTATGAAAAATAATGTTAGAATAATATTTGCTGATCTGGAGAGACATACAGGATGTACTAGAAAAATCAAATAATTGAGTAATATGTATAGAAATTATTTTTTAAACCCATGCTGCTTCTATACATATAATATACACATATCCTTTCTCTGTTATATGTTTATATTAACAAGGAGGAAATTGAGGAAGGATACGTCCCTGGTGTTAACGTTGATTACAATAGAAAGCTGAGATGATAATCTCTTTTTTCACTTTTGTTTTTTGTTACAATTAATGCATATTGTTAATTTTTAAAATGGGAGAAAATTTAAATATAAAAGAGTCAATTGTGTCACTAAATGAATTATTAGGTCTCATAAGTGTTTGCCTGAGGAAAAGCATGGTTTATAGATTTACTGTCACCTATTGTAATACTACTGAAATGTTAAGACTTCATTACTTAAAGTGAGAAAAAAATTCAAGTTTACGCTATTATAAAAGTGTCCGGATTCAGATTTAACTATTTAGATGACTTTCTATAAGCCAAATTCCCACAATACCAAAGCCAGAAAAAATAAGCATCATTAGTCATGAAGCAGTTAGCCCTCAGCCTCAAACATCTCCTTTTTCTCTCTTTTCCACTTGTTAATAAACCTCATCCCGTTAAGCCAGCCTTCCATTTCAGTTTATCAATGCCATCCCTTCCCTACACAATCAATTCTTAGTCTTTATATCTAGAAACATATTACTTTTCTACTTTTCCTTTGGAGGGTTTTGTCTTAACTACAAGCTAAAGACACTAGATCTAGGATCACACAGCTATTCACTGAACACCCTCATTGTGCTAGAATTTAAGAACGTAAAAATGCTTTCTTATTTTCTGTTTATTCAAGACAACTGCTTCTCCAAGTTTTAGTGATGACTACTGTTTTACATTGACTTCTAAGACACACGTGTTTCCCATTTTAGCATCTCCAAAATCAAGAGATATCTTAAAATGATGATATGCTATGGTTTAATTGTTAGCTTCATATCTTACAGGTACAAAATTATCATGGTGCATGTTACATTCAATGGCACTTAGATTTAATAAAATATAGTAGCAACAGGGGAAAGATGGAGAAAGTAGGATCATAGGCCATCTAATGCCATAACAAAAACATGCTATTTCCATTAGTTTGTTTATTAATCTGTTAATCTGATTATATCTCTACTTCTCACACCCAAATGGTGTGAGACATAGAGGAAAAAGTATAAGAGCATAAGAGACAGTACGATAGTATCCAAGTAACTAGAATTTTCCTCTGCCTGCACCATGACCCTGGGAAATGATGATCATTTAAACAAAAAAGGGAGATTTGATAATAAGGAAGCTAGTAATTTGAATATTTGTGGAGCTCTGTCTCCATTACTGCTTTCTCCATTGAGTGGGAGAAAAAATATTCAGTTTAAGATGGGGTAGAGACCAGTCTTAAAAAGAAATAATGTAAAGGAGTAAATAGAGGATCTTAGAAACACTCTTTATTATTATTATTATTATACTTTAAGTTCTGGGGTACATGTGCAGATCGTGCAGGTTTGTTACATAGGTATACATGTGTCATGGTGGTTTGCTGTATCCATCCCCCCCGATCATCTACATTATGTATTTCCCCTAATGTTATCCCTCCCCAATACCCCATCCCCTGCTGTCCCTCCCCTAGCCCCTCCACCCCCGAACAGGCCCCAGTGTGTGATGTTCCCCTCCCTGTGTCCATGTGTTCTAATTGTTCAACACCCACTTATGAATGAGAAAATGTGATGTTTGGTTTTCTGTTTTTGTGTCAGTTTGCTGAGAATGATGGTTTCCAGCTTCATCCATGTCCCTGCAAAGGACATGAACTCATCCTTTTTTATGGCTGCATAGTATGGAAAGAATCTTAAAGGAAAAGCTTGCATATTGAAATTGTTTTTAAAAATATTTGATAATCTTGGAGAATGAAATTATTTTCTATAGTGTTTTACATTGAGACATTTTAATGTGCAATTTATAATAAGTAAAAATCACAGGAAGGGTAAAAATGTTTCAATTCAGTTGAGGTATTGTACAAACAAAGCGAATGACAAGATTAATCTTCATAGTTATTCTTTTATTATAAATATTATATGTTACTTTAGTGTGGAATATTCTCTGCATTAGTTCACTGCTTTATTTCTTGGCCAGGTACAAATTCCTGGGATAGGTTTTTATTTCATGCCAATGCTTTCAATAGGCAAAACTCTTTGGAATGCACTTAACAGAATTAAAAATCTTCTATTCACTTACTTGAATTCCAAAAGGTTCATTTCCTGGCGATAATCCCCCTGGACCATCTTTAAATTTGAAGTTTGCTCAGAACTGGCAGTCTCTATCTTTCCTAAGAGCTGCATCACCTAGTGAAAGTACAAAGAGAGGTGTTTTTTGTGTGTATATGAACAAAACCACCAGCATTCACATTAATATACTTTATTCCTTAAGGAGCCAGGAAACAGACTTGAACCTAAAGCCTGATTACACTTGAAAATGACTTGTGTTCAAATGAGTATTATAGTTACAATACCCTCAAGGAAAGGATAATAGGGGTTGTTACATTCTGTTGTCTAGAATATTCTTTTTGATCATAGGCCATCTAATGCCATAACAAAAACATGCTATTTCCATTAGTTTGTTTATTAATCTGTTAATCTGATTATATCTCTACTTCTCTATTGTTTCCCCAGTTACAATACAAGATACTGTATGCTATTACCACCATATCCTCAGTGCACATTAGGTGATCAATGGCAAATGCTCAACAAATACTTATTGAATAAATGTTTACATGCACAGTCAGGCTCTGAGGAAAACACACATGACTGGCCCAAGATTTCCAGATAGGATTCTGACATGAGCACAGGTGAATCCCAAGTGAAATGACTTAGGGCATTTAAGGATAGGAAAAAAACAAATTCCAGTTTTAGAATTTAAGATGAGAGTACCTTCAAATTGCCAGAAACATTGAGAAAGTTCTTTTATGTAAAAGAACTGGATTAAAAAACAGATGCAGAATTGCAGTCCATAATCATGTCTCAACTAGTCACTGCTAAGGAGAATGAAACTACATGATTGGCTTTGGTCAAACAGAATTCAGCTCCTAATATCGATGGTTGTATGGAGGAGAGTGGGCATTTAATAAAATCTGAGTTCTTATGAAAGAAACAGGAGTAATGGAAGGTATTTTAATAGGTAAGTGTTGCATGGGCAACCAGTAGCACTTGAGTGGCTATTTACAGGAGAAAGATACACTTAAAACAGTCTAAAGATGGAAATGTTTGAAATAAAATAATAGGCATGGAAAATACAGAAAGGAAGGTAGGCAGCCTCTGGAGCAAGGAGCTGACAGACAGCTCCTTGCTGTGACAGCCTGCAAGGATCTCGGTCCTATAGCTGCAAGGAACTGGATTCAAAAGTTAGAATGAACGTGGAAGAGGATTCATCCCCAAAGCCTCCTCAAGGAAACACAACTCTGCAGACACCTCGATTTCTGCCTTGTGAGACCCTGAGTAGATGTCCAGTCTAAGCCCCCCAAATTTTGACCTACAGAAAGCATGAGATAATGCATTTGTGTTGTTTTAAACCATTATGTTTATGGTAATTTGTTAAGGCAGCAATGAAAAACTAGCATACACATATTTTTAAAAATAAATGAATAAAAACAAAAAGGTATGGGATTGATGTATAAATCTAAGGGCTGTTTTTGGAAAGGATAATAGACAAAGTTTATTCTACTCTACACATGAAAACAGCAAACTTAAGCATTAAAATTATGAATGAAAAAAGAGTAGTTGTGAATATCTGTAAGCCAAATAATAGCAGAAACATTCTCAAAACTGAAATTATAGGTGAAATGGAAGTCTGATAACCAGAGGAGACTTTAATTTACCTCTCAATCCAAGACAGCAGTAGACTAAAAAATAAGTAAGAATCAGAAGATTTAACCAGTAAGTTATTCCCTATAGGTACAGATTAAAGTTTGTACCCTAAAAATACATAATATACATTATTTTAGAACATGTACAAAAACGGACTATCCAGCCACTAAAAACAATCCTCAAAATATTCCCCAAACTAAAACTTGTATACATGAAAATTTTTACTTCCAGAGATGAAACTAAAAATGAATACCAGCCTAACAAAACAAAAAGTCCTTAACTCAGAGGGTGGGAAAGAAACTTCCTTGATACGGTTTGACTGTCTCCCTATCCAAATCTCATCTTGACTTGTAATTCCCATAATCCCCATGTGTTGTGGGAGGGACCCCGTGGAAGGTAATTGAATCAAGGGGGCAGTTACCCCCCCCATGCTGCTGTTCTCATGATAGTGAGTGAGTTCTCATGAGATCTGATGGTTTTATATGGGACTTTTCCCTCTTTTGCTAGGCACTTCTCTTGCCTGCCACCATGTAAAACATGCCTTTGCTCCTGCTTCACCTTCCACCATGACTATGAGGCCTTTCCAGCCATGTGGAACTGTGAGTCCATTAAATTTCTTTTTTTAAATAAATTACCCAGTCTTGGGTATGTCTTTATTAGCAGCGTAAGAACAGACAAATAAACTCCTCTTAACTATTTAAGGGAAAATACCACACACAATTGCAGAATTTCTAGGAAATAATAATGAGAAAACTACATGTCAAACCCTGGGGGGATATAAGAAAAAAGAATAAGGGGCTGCTCAGAAAAAATTCATAGCCATAAATGCTTATGTCAGCAAAAAATACAAATACATGTGGTTTTAGAAAGTTGCAAAATGTACAACAAAACACACTGTAGGCAAAGACAAGAATAAAGATAAATGGTGAAATTGGTGAGCTAAAAAAGATAACAGAAGCAGAACTAAAAAAATATATAAAAGAATTGGTTCATTGTAGAACAACTAATTAAGGCACACCTAGACTAATCAAGGGGAAAAAAAGAAAAGCACAAATATACAAAATAATAGAATAAATAAAAGCAGAGAGAATTAAAACCATCCTAAAAGCATTTTGCGTAACTTTATGCAAATTCAAAATCTGAAAGAAATAAATATTTTTTCCAAGAAAAAGCAAGCTATTAAAGTTAAACCCTGAAGAGATAGAAAGTTTAAGCACACTAATCAACAGAAAGACACTTTGTCTCAAAAAAACATAAAAAAGAAAGCTATCAAACAACTTCCTTCCCCATCAAATCATCAAGCTCAGATAATACATCAGAAGCAAAGCTACCAAATCTTTAAAGTATACTTATAATACTCTAAACTATTTCAGAACATAGAAAAAGAAGGAAATCTTTCAAATTATTTTTGAGGTCTGCATAACAGTGACTCCAAAATCTGAAAACAATAGCACATAAAATAGGTTAATTTCACTCATAAGCACTAATGCAAAATTCTTGAGTAAAATGTCAGCAACATTATCCAGCAGTACAGCAAAATACATCACAATCAGTATAATTTATTTTAGAAAACACAAGGATAGTTTAATAACAGGAAATGATAATACTAGTATAACAGGAGAGAACACATCATTCCATAAATGCTAAAAAGGTATTTAATAAAATTCAGTAATTTTTTTTTATTTCTAAAAATATTTAAAATACAGGAATAGTTGGATATTAAACATGCTTAACAGGGAAACTTACTTCCCCCATCATAAGGAGAACACAGGACAGTTCTGTTAAAGTTAGGAACAAGACCTGGATGTCCACTATTCCCACACGACTATCTACATTGTTTGGGGTTATTAGTCAAAGCAATTAGAAAGAGAAATTATGTACATGAAAATGAATAAAGATGAGCTAAAACTATTACCATGTACAGAGCATATGATTGTGTTCCTAGAGAGGAAGGGAAACTAAAAAATTACTATAATCAAGAGAATTCACTGTGGAATATGAAATTAATATCACCTTCATAATGTACAACTAACAATGAATTAGAAGGCATATTGAAGCCCCTGTTACAATAAACTAAAAAGAAAAAGATTACAAAATCTCAAAATACGTTTAATAAGAAATTATGCCCAGTCTACAGTATTTGAAAATACTCCTGAAGAACATGAAAGCAAACTCAAACAAATGGGAAGCATACTATGTTCTTAGATAAAACACTCAGCATTATGACTATATCAATTCTAAAATTTATTTACAAATTTAACATGATTTCAATAAAGATTAAAATAGAGTTTATTTGTTTTATTTACTGAAACGAGATAGTTTGATTTGAAAATTATAGGTAAAACCAACTAGTTTTACCAGGAAAACTTGAGAAAAGAAAGTAATGGAAAGAACTAGCCCTAGAAGATATAAAAATACTATAAAGATTCAATAATTAAAACAATAATTAAGACACATATTAGGAAAGCTACAAATGGATCAAAGATTTATGTATAAACAATAAAGCCATGATTCTTTCAAGCCTTTGTGTAGGGAAGCTCTCTCTAACTGCTTTGAAATTCCAGAAGCCACAAAAGAACAGATAAATTCAGCTACAACTAGAGAACTATTTGTGCATGTCAAAATCAAAGACCTATGACAAACTGGGAAATGTCGTTGCAATTTATGTCATAGAGAAAACAGCTCATTTCCTTGACATATAAAGAACTAAAGAGGAAAAATAGCCCAATAGAGAAGTAGGCAAAAGACACGAACAGATAGCTCACCAAAAAAGAAATACAAATGGCCCTTAAATATGTGAAAAGATGCTCAACTTCTTCCATAATAAAGAAGGCCAATTAAAATAAAAAGATACTGCCTTTTTCCTATAAGAATGGCAAAATTCAGAAGTCGAACAACACTGCACTGGTGAGGCAATGGAGACACAGGACATTTTACATATTGCTGGTGGGTGTGCAATGAGGTAAAAGCTGTTTAGAAAGCAATTTGGCGAGATCTTTCAAAACAACACACATGTACCTTTCGATCCAGGAATCCAACTTCTGGATATTTATTCTATAGATGTATCTATACACATACAAAATGACCTATGTGCAAGGTTATTTATTGCAGCATCGTTTGAAAGAGCAAAATGTTTAAAAGAACCCAAATATCCATCTATGCAAGAGTGGTTAAATGAATTATTACATACAAAGGAAGAGTATACAGTTGTAGAAAAGGATAAGGAAGGTCTCTATGTATCAACATGGAAAGATCATCAGGATATATATATATATATTTTTAAAGGCATAGCCATATATGTGTGTGTATATATATATATCTATATACACATACACACACACACACACACACACACACACACACATATCTTTTGTGCAATAAAGGGGGAATAAAAATATGTATTTGCATTTGCTCATATCTGCAAAGGCCATACTGAAAGCATCCACAATAGACTAATAAAAATGGTTACCTGTGAGAATCATGAAAAAAATGTGATGAATGGTTAAGGGGTGGGAGTAAAAATTCTCTGTCTATATTTTCTTATGTAGTTTTGATTTTTGAGCTATATGTATGTGTTATCTTTAAAAATATATTAAACAGAAAGAGAGTAAGGAATTATAGTGCAACGTCACTTTTGAATCCTGATGCCAAATTAAATATTGCATTATTATGCAATAATTGTATAGCTTTCATTACAGAAATGCAAGAATGTTTCAGTATTGGGAAATGTACTAACACATTAGAGGGCCAAGGAAGTCAACAAAAAACACACCAACCCCCAAACCAAAAAACAACCAATATGGTGGTTCTAGATATTTGTTGATATCTAAAAGGCATTGATTAAAGTAGACATTTGATCCTTATATAAAACTAATCAGGCATCACTGGATACTCTCTTAACACGAATAAAAAATATTTCAAACCAATGGCCAGCAGCCAACAGCAAAGACATTTCCAGGATAATCAGGAAGCATAGAGGCTGCCTTCTATGACCACTTTTATTTAACAGTGTTCTGGAATTTCTGGTCAAGACTTTAAGAAAAGCGATTACGAATTAAATCAGAAAACCAGAGATAAAATTGCCATAATATGTTGTTGATATGATTGCGTACACTGGAAAACAAAGAGAATTTAAAAATTATTGGGCCTAATAAGATGGGTGAGAAGGAGGTAGATAAGGAGAGCCAGATGGGACTGGAGTAAGCTATGTGCTCAGTAATACCTCCTCTGGACTAACGGGCTCCCACCAACAAATGATCAAACAACAAACTTTCGTATTCCCAATTTCCGGAGGATTTCTACTTTGTTCTGCCCGAATTTGTTATAACTCCTATGACTAAGCTAATATCAAGCTGAAAATGTAAAATTTCCCTCAATTTGCCACAATATCCCCATCTACACTATTTGAAGTTGGTGCTCTGGTTTGGGCCATTGCATTCAACCTGGTTTCTCTCTCACTAGAAAGAAAAGAGAAAAATGAAGGAGAATCCTGAATAAGTCCTCCTGACTTCAGAGGAGAAGAGAAGTGCTTGTTTTGCATAAGATTTGTGACAAAGTGGAGCACAGAAAACTTTGCACTGGGCTCTACTTTAGTGAAACCATTGACTGGGAAGATGAAAGAGACACTTCAGGCAGAAAACTAGGGGAAGATGCGAATAAGAGACACTTAAGGAAGAAAACTAGCATGAACTAGGGGAAGATGTGTAATATCTTGGTGTGAGTAGGGACCTACCTACAGGGGAGCTCAGTATCACTGGGCATAAAGAGTGAGTCAAGAAGCAGGGACCAGTGTACAGATGGCCTTTAAAATCCAGATCAACCAAAGGACTTACATGTTATTTTATAAAAGATATAACCTATTGCAGGGTTTTAAGCAGGGATGTAACATAAACAATTCACATTTATGTTGGACTTTTAATAATAATAGCTTCCATGGGAAATTCCTTTGTTTATATTCTTTGGTTCCATAGTCTTTGAGTAAAAATAGTTTTACTACTTCCAGAGAATAAAAAAATAACAGCAATGGTGGACTCAAGCAATGTATGCTTAGAGTAGATGGCTGTGTTGGAACACAACAGACATCCATTAAACATTTGTTGATTGAATTGACTGTTCCCAGAGTGTATATGAGTGAGCTGTCAGAATTAAACCCTTTGGAAGAAGACTTCTCTTAAAAAGTTAGCACCTGATTGGGCATTTTGATAAGGTATAATGATCTTACTTCTGGCAGTAACACAAAATATGAGTCCCATCTATTTTCAGTTACCTTCATGTCCAAGTTCTTGGAAAGAGTTTCCAGGGCGGGCATGAATTCTCGAATGTCTTTCTCAATTTGCCGGTACTCTTGCCTGATGAAGTGAATGTCTCCAGAAAGCTTCACAATGCTTGAATCACACCTAATGGCAAGATGGAAATTGGGATGAGTTCAATACCTTTATAACATTTTTAGTACTATAGTAGACACCTGCACATTCATTTGATGGCTGAAGTTCTAAAGTCATTTGAAGAATGAGTTGGTAGACATGAGTTTATTCAGGAATCTCCTTCTTTATTTTTCTCCTCTCTTTCTGATGAGAGAGAAACCAGGTTGAATGCATTGACCCAAACCAGAATAGAAATTGAAATAGTTTAGATGGGGCTATTGTGGTAAATTGAGGGGAAATTTTAACATTTTCAGCTTGGTATTAACTCAGTCTTAGGAGTTATAACAAACTTTAATGTTTTGGAAATGCAGGCTGCTGCCTATGGTTAGGCAAAATTAAAATATGTTCCTCTTTTACATCACATTCTAAATCCACTTTCCTCTCTTTATCCTCTTTTCTTGGCCCCCAGACTATCAATTCTTCTTTGGCTAGAAAAGGTGTCCTGGCAAACCAAAATCTTCCAACCCATCTTCTCTGATTTTTCACCCTCTTAGCCTCAAACAAAACTCCTGTTCCTTGAATGGTCTCAGTCAGACATTGTCATATTACCATCCTGTTCCTTGAATGGTCTCAGTCAGACATTGTCATATTACCACAAAACCAATTCACACTAACATATGAATGAAGCTTTGGTCCATAAAGTTGCATGTGATAATTAAGGGAAGGAATTCTGGTCAGAAGGAGCTAGTGAGGTGAGCTGAAGATTAACTGTCTTCCCAGTATGAAGCAAACACACAGAACCACATCCCGTCATCATCCGTGACCTCTCTTGGGAGACAGCAGATTGCACAGTGTATTAGTGGTCAGTTTCTGTATACTTTCACATATGCATGAAGGATAGGTTGAAGAGCACCGAAAGACTTTATCTTTTGTATATCTGAGTTATCTGGGATCATTTTGATATTTGTCATTTTATAAAATAACTGTTTTGACTGTCATCAAATAATATTAGGAACTGCATTTTCATATTATCATATGAAGTGCTATAAATAGTTTGCTTCATGACGTCAACATTTTTAGGGTCCCAGAATGAATCTTTTTTCCTTAAAGTTTTTGGTGCTAAAGATTTGAGGCAAAGGTGAGTCGAGATGGCAATTTTGCCTAAGCATTCCTTTAAAAGGATACTAAAGGTATTCCTTTAGCAACACCATTAAAGTTGACTGTGGTGGGGGTAAAGAGGCTGCTGGGAGAAAAAATTAGGAATTAATCTGATCAAGAATGGGAGCAGGATGGTATGCACAAAATTACTGGTCAAAAGCTGTTTTACATCTTTGCATATACAAACTATCATTGTCAGAACGGCACCTCTATTGTTGGTTAATTAGAATGTCCTGATGTAAGTCCATATTAAGACCCCCAAAGACTACCCAGGAGTGGCTGCTGCTACCACCACTTCGTGCCATCTCCCTTCCATCCTTCTCTTGTTTCCCATCTTCAGGGGACAGCAGGGCCTGTGCAGTGGAGGCTACTGGTTAGAAATGTGGTTTCTGGTGTCAGACCACACTTTGCATCCTGCTTCTGCTACTTGCTAGGTTTATGATCCGGGACAAGCTTCTTAATGCCTACAAGTTCCAGTTTTTCTCATCTGAAAAAAAGGGGTAATGATGCCACGGTTGCACAATTTGTCTACCACACAACTCCAGGGGGCGCCAGAAACACATGGCTGACAATGCGAATAGTGTCTTCTGGAGTGCTCACCCTTCAAAACTGTTAAGTGGCTGTCCGGAATAGTGTTACATTTCGAGGTTATTTAGGAATGGAAGGAGGTGACGCATGCAAAGCATTTAGCCAGTGCCTGACACAGGGGGGAGCACCCACACAAGATTAGCAACTACGATTTATTTACTCATCTCCAGAGTTGCCGCCTATTCATTCTCACCTCCCCTAACCACCCACCAGCTTAATCCCACATGTTGAAGTCAAGGATTGATTCACGGCTTTTCCAAGCTGCACTTTATATTCCAAAAGGAGTTCCTCTGCCTACTCCTTCTTTAGAATGATTTTATTGTTTCTGTTAAAATAGTGCATGATCATTACAAAAAAATTTCATGCCTAAAAGAACAAAGAGGAAAGTTAACATCTTTCTACATCCCTCTTAAAAATAACATTGTTAATATTTGATTATCATTCTGTTCATAATTATACATGTATACTTAAAATATGTGTGTATATATACACAGAGATAGGAAGAAAGAAAAATAACTTAGAATACTGGGATTATATTATATGCATCAACTTTAAAATACTACATTTAATTTTACTTTAACTTAGGAAAAGGTAACTTCTTAGGTTAACTTCTTAGTGAGAAATGAAGAAATTGTTGAATTTCAGATATATATTTCTTCACTATGAGAGAGATTTTTTTCTAAAAAAAAGGAAGCTATAAAAAGCTATTATAGATTGGAATTGTTATACTTTTCACAACTACCATCTCAAAACCAACTTTAGATATTACTAACTTTAGATATTGTCTGTTGACCATATGCCAAAAAATGAGAAAAATAAATAAGTTTATATACTTGTGACTTCAACATTTTAAAATGTAATTTGCTAATGTTAAAATGTTAAATTTTACAACATTTGCATGGTGTTCTGTCACTAGAATGCCTATGGTTATTTAATGTTCACTCTATATGTACATTATATGTTCATTGATAATCCTTTTCAAACCATGATTTCTTTTCTAAAATCTTTATTTTGATTTATTCCATGGTTGGCCAGATTTTGTTGTCCAGATTTTAAAAGCAGGGCTCAGGAGTGCTAGAGTTCTCAAGTTCTTGAGTGCTTGAGAATGCCCAATTTCTCTTGTAATTGAAGGGTAACTTAGTTAAGATAACATTTTTTTTCTTTCTTTTAGAACAATCAATCTATTCTTTTCTGGCATTGGTTGAGGTGGACAAGTCTGAGGTGATGACATTTCTTTCCTTTTTTTTAACGAGACTTGCTTTGTCTACCTGGATGCTCTGTGAGTCTTTTTCCTTGCTGTTCAGCAACTTCAACCAGGATATTTTGATTTCCTTGCTCTTATATAATTTTTTCCATGGTCATAGTTTTTGCTTTTAATCTACAGACTCAAATCTCTATTTCAAGAAAGCTTTCTCCTCTTATATTCATGAATTTTTTTTGAAGAATTTCTGTTTCTTCTTTAGGGCCTTGTATTAGTTCTATGTTGGATGAGTTTTCCTTGTCTATCATATAACAATTTTTCTATAATCATTTTTATGTTGAAAAGTATTTTCATTTGGTGTGGTTTACTCATGTTTTTACTCTTTATAGCTTGTTATTTTTGGTTGTATTTGTTCTATTTTAGGAGTTTCTAAAGTATATTAATCTTCATAATAGCTTAACTTTTTCTTTTACTTTATCCATGAGCAATTCCAGTTTATCTATCTCCTTTCGTTATCTGATAGTCTTTTTTGAGGGGAAACCTTTTTATACCTTATTTTAAAAATTATTATTTATTTTATCAAAGTAAAACATGCCTGTAATTTGAAAGTTAGTAATATCTAAAAAGCTAATAATAAACTACAGTGGTTTCTGACCCTTCCTGTCACTGCCTCTCTCTGTTCCTCTCCCTAGAGGCAAGGGCCTGAAGCCTTTTGAGAACTCTGTTGCATAGAGTCAGGTTGTTCTCAGCTTATCTTACAACTTTAAAATTGGCCTTAATTCTGCTAAGGCAGTTTTCATGTTTCCATCTGCTTTTCTAGGTTCCAAGACTTCTATGCTGATATCCCCTGTCCTTATGGGTTTATATTTTAAAGAGAAAAATCTTTTTACTGTAGATTCAGTGGGGCTTTTGGAAGGGCCAAATTACATGTGACTGTTCACAAGTAACCTTTTTAAAAAAAAAAATTAAAATTCTTTTTCTTTTTTTCTTAATTTCTTTGAAACCAGGAGAACTTTTGGTTTGAACTCTTCCCATACTTTTCTGGCAGTTCCTTCATGAAATGTATTCGCTAGTCTTTTGCCTTTGTTTTTATCTATCTATTATCTGTCTGTGGATCTGTCATCTATCTGTCTTCTGTTTATCTGGGGATGATAGTGGAAGTGATTCATATGCATGACTGCATTCTAACAATGATGATTACATCTTTGAATGTTTCTGGCCACCTGGAGAGGATCAGTGAGTGATTGGTGGCAGGTAGATCACATAGTCTATTCAGGCTTGCAGTATCAAATCTCTCTCCCTCCTAAGCCTGTTTCTCTCAGGTATAAGTAGGCAAGGAGGGAGGTTCTAGATGACAGAAATGATAAAGAACATGGTTGCATCTTTGGCTATACCTCCCAGCTGTTCGGTGTTGCTGACCGGAATCTCTAAGGGGACATCATGTCCTCTCTCTCTGATGACCCACCCGATCCTCTAGGTAATGCTGCTGTATTCCATTTTGCCAGTGTCTCTCAAAATTATGACTGTTGACTAGTGGGAAATTATTATGTTTAAAATATGAGAAGGACTGTATCAGTCCAAATGTCACAATATTTGGTAAGTGTGCTCTGTTTGTGGTTAGTGGCTGCAGCAGCTTCCATAATATATTAATAAGTTGGAGTTTTTGTTTTCCTTCTTTTATTTTTCACTGACATTGAATTGTCTCAAGTAAGAGAGTGGAATAAAGTGTTTTTATTCTGCTCTCTGTAACCAGGCATGTCTCCTCTTAAATTTTCAAAAGTTGATATTCAAGCAATTCTCCTGCCTCAGCCTCCTGAGTAGCTGGGATTACAGGTATGTGCCACCATGCCCAGCTAATTTTTTTTTGTATTTTTTTTTAGTAGAGACAGGGTTTCACCGTGTTGGCCAGGCTGCTCTTGAACTCCTGACCTTGTGATCCACCCACCTTGGCCTCCCAAAGTGCTGTGATTACAGGTGTGAACCATCGCGCCCAGCCTATATTTCTTTAAAGAACATGATTTTGCTTTTAATCACAAATTAACAAAATTTATCTTTTTTCCCTCCCACATGTAGGTTTGTTCTGGAGTCCTAAAGAGCCACATGAGGCTAGAGAGTTGGCCTCTGACTGCTGCTACGGATTGTAAGTCACATCCATCCCTATGGGTGCCCTTTACATGCTCACCTTTTCCTTTGTTGCACTTGACACTAGTCTATCAAATAAAGGACAGGATGTCAAAAGCAGGCTGGCAACTTTGAGAAACTCATCTCATTGGGAGCACTTACTTTTAAACTGCAAATGTATTGCCATAGAAAATAAGGTGTAAAATTCAAATCTCATTGTAGTTATTAAATATTCAGCTTGATTTATGAAGCAGTAAAATATTTGCTAACAATTATGTTAAAACAATCAACTTAATTTTACTTATGCCAAAATGCTTATTGGAATTGAGGTCCCTCTGTGTGGAAAGACAGTAATCAATCTGCCTTAGCTTGTCCATTAGTCATTTGCCTGGCAAAAGCACAGAAAACAAACAGGAGAGGGAGGGTGAATTTAAGTCTCATGGCTGTTAGCCAAATTCTGTCTCAGATTGCCAAATAGATTTCAGAAATTTTCCATAAAAGGGAGACATTTCAAGGAAAAATAAGACCTTGTCCTGAAATCACTGCTTATGATTGAAGGGGAAGGTAAGCAAAAAGCAAGAAGAGCAGAAAGAATTGCATATCTTCTTGATGTAATTTCATTGATCTCTTAGTTTCTTTCAGATTCATTTGCTATTTTGTCTTACAAATAAAACAGGGTTTACAAAAATGAAATAATATGTTTGTAAGTGGTTTGCAGAAAGAAATAGTTGGTAGGAGTATCATCAGCATACCACCAAATTGAACCAAATTATATTTCATTTAAAACATGTTTGAAATTAGCCAAGCATGGTGGCATGCACCAGCAATCCCAGCTACTCAGGAGGCTGAGGCACGATAATTGTCTGAACCCCGGAGGCAGAGGTTGCAGTGAGCCAAGATTGTGCCCCTGCACTCCAGCCTGGGTGACAGAGCGAGACTCTGTCTCAAAAAAGAAACAAAGAAGCCATGTTTGGTTTTATCTTCTTGCAAAATCTTGGCACACCTAAATAGGGTTGTGGGTTTGCTGGTATTTGTTTTATTTTGTTTCATAACTTACCCAAATATTATAAAACTTCTTTGGCATTGATCAAATATTAAATAATGAAATATACATATATATATTTATATATTTATATACAATATAAATTCACCTGTTTATTCTCTGGACTGGCTGATGGCTATTTTTTTCTCTGATGATAGTTTTTCAACCATACGTATTATTTCCTAGACGGCATCTTTTATTTTTAACAGGAATGAAGCCATACTCCAGAACTACAAAGTCTTTCCCAAAGCCACTAAGTCATTTATGTTGTGGGCCAACTAGAAACCTGGGCATCCTTGCCACCTCTTTCCTTCTTCCCCTTTGAACTCCATGCCCATTCCAGTTAATATCCTGATGACTTCTCATATACAACATGGTGGAAGCCAAACACATTATTACTCCCTGTTTCTCTTTCGAATTCCTTGTTATAACTGCTCTTTGTTTCAAAATTCCTTCTCTGTGGAATAAAATTAATATTCAACCAGTCTCCAAGCCCAGAAACTTTGGTTGTTATCCTTGACCTCCGCCTGCTTAATTCATCTTCCGTGCTTATTCACGCACTGATCCTGTAGATTCTATTTCCCTAGTGTCTGTATCATCTGTCCCCTCCTTTGGGCTTTTATGACTAGTGCCTTGGTTTAGGCCCTGCTACTTCTCACCTGGATTGATGCAATAAACTTCCTCTGATCTCCATGCCCTCTTTTGTATCCTAGCAATTCAGCTAAAACTAGAATGTCACAAAATATGATATGCCACTCCCTTACTTAAAATCTCCCCATGGTCATTTATGACCTTCTACATAAAGTTCAAACTTTTTGTCTTAGCCTACAAGACCCTTCATATTCCAGGTCTGGACTGCTTCTCTGGCTTCATCTCCCGACTTTCTCAAAATTCCTACTGCAAAATACCATAACTAAAATGCCATTCTCACAGATAGCCCATGAATATGTCACAGTGATCCTTCCCTCAGTTCTTTTGCACATATTATTCTTCCAGGTAAAGTGTCTTTCTCATCCTTCCTTGTCTAGTTAACTGTTACAAATCCTTCAAAACTCATCTCAAGTGTCACCTCCCCTGGGAAGCTTGTCCTCCACATGGGCCTGATTTGGACATTTCCATAGCATCCCAGACTTTTAGTATAGCATTCACTTCATCGGCTATTGACACGGCTTGTTTTCCCTGGTAGACTGTGAACAACTATAGGAAGGAGACCATGTTGATGAATTCTAACACACTACCTGGCATAAGATGAGTGCTTAATACATTTTTGTCAAATCAAATGGGTAAAGACCCTAGGAAAACTTTGTCTTAGGTATTAATTATCTAATTCTTATTTGGTCATGAACACCTCCAAGAGGATCAACCAGATGGAGGTGCGAGTGTTATAGGAGAGAGGAATGAGGTACTGGCAGAAGATGTAGAGATGGAAAGGTGTCCACAGTCAGCCATTCACAAGTCATCTTTGATGTGTCCGCCAGAGTGGTCCTGCCATTCTCAATACCTACACATACTTGCTGAACTGCATATCATTAATTCTTTTGATTTAGAAATCTTGTACAAAAGAGCTATTCAGAACTTTATCCATTTGGCAGTAAATCCCTTTTGTTAGACTCTTTAATATAATTTTTGTATATTTTTCAATGTTTTACTCATTAGCATTTGCACACATGGGGATTTTGTACATGGTTATGAAGGTATGTCTATGTATGGATATTGGCATTTGCACAGTTGAGGTTGTAAAGACAGAACTCTGGTCACTTCCATTGGAACCAAGCTGTGTAAGCGGTCTTTATAGAAACTTTGAATCTCACAGGTAGCATGAGGCATTCAAAGTTCTATGGTACACTTTCTCAATTGCCATCTCATTAGTTTAGCTTAATGTGTAGACAATATCTTTTTTCTATAACATGGAACTTGTTTGGGAATGAGAATTCACTGGCCAAGAATTGACTGTTAAACATTAGTCAATAGGTTTCTTCTCACCTGGCTACTCTTCCTCGAAGGTCTCCAACTCCTTGTAGGTGTTTGAGGTTTATCTCCCGTACTGCAAAATTGGCTCCTGTGGCCGCCTGATCTCGAGCTCTTATTTGGTCTTCTAAAATCTGTCATTTTGAATTAAATATCCCATTAATTTTCCATCACACATGATAAGGAAACATCATTTAAAACAGGGGGTTACCTAATTGAATGCATTTTGTAGTTAGGCTGATGGTGTAAATGAATGAGAGAGTCCTATCTCAGAGAGAAGCGATCACTGCTAATTTATCTGAGGGGAAGCTGCAGTGGTTTGATTCTAGCTGATTATTGCCAGATGGGAAAGATGTCTCAGTAGTGTTTTAAAGAAAGCTAGAAATCCAGATTTTATATGAAATTGCTCAAATTATTGGCAAATTATTCAAGATCTTTTATAAACACTATGTGGGCCAAACAGAGCATATTTATTGTGTTGATATGGTCATGAGTTGCCGTTGGCCATCATTGACATAAAAGCTTTTCGCAAAAATGCATTTCACAATTGGTGCCATAAGTTTATAAAACGATTTTTTTAGTATGGCATCAGGCAAGATTTTTAATGGATTGAATCAGAAACGCAATGAAGCTAACACACACAATGCAAGCAAATCTGAATCAACCTGTTTCATACACATTGAAAAAGAGTTTATCTAGATTTCTTAGAGAATATGAGAGATTTATGACTCATTTGTGTCCAGATTTTGACCATGAGTGTTGTTAGTCACGTCTTCACTGTGTTTTGGCATTCTGGAAATTGAGCTAACTTTCCTGTACTACCAGGCTGGTGGTCCTGAGAACTGTGGTTTTTAATTTTTTGGTACCCATTTATAAGTATTGATTTAAAAATCAAAAAATTCTGCCTGTCCATAGAAAAAGTTATATTATACTTGACATTTAAATAAGTTCCAATGTAAAGTGAAAACATATAAGGAATTGGTATTTATTAAGAAAAAAGTGAGAGTTCTGTGTAGGCCTTTGGAAAACACAAATCTGTTACTTGGGGAGACATTCCAGCTTAAGTATTATGTTTGACAAGGTCCTAAATTATGTTTAAACTATGGTTATGAATTTTACTAGGAAGGAAGAATTTTTATAGCAAGTAAATTATAGGAATTTCAAAGACCACAGATAGACTCTTGCTCATTTTTTAACTGGTAGATTGAGACAACCCAAGGATGAAAAAGCCTTGATTGAAGATGTAAAAATGTCAGAAACACTAACTAGAGTTTGGCTTTGTCTTTTTGCATGTTTGCAGATATTTTGTTTTCTGTTTTGGTAAAGATAGTGATGAAAGGAAACTTACTCTACTATATACTAAAATATTTTCTAAAATAAGGATAAGTAAATCAGTGTTGTAAAGGTATGTAGCTAACTGTAATGTAATGAAGATCTTGGTAAGTGTAAGAAAGGAACATGTTCTACATGTGACTCACAAATCAATGGGGAGTAATTTCACAAGCGGGTTGGGTCTCTAGTTACTTAGAAAATAATTAATTTAGATTCTTACCTCATTTCATATATCATTATAGATTTTAGAAAAAAATAGTCTTAGAAGTACAGCAGTCCCCACTTATCCAAGGGGGATACGTCTAAGACTCCCAGTGGATGCCCAAAAGCTCAGATAGTACTGAACCCTATATATATTGTTTCTTCCTACATACAACCTATGATAAAATTACTTATCAGTAAGAGATTAACAATATCTAAAATCGAACAATTATAACAATGCACTGTAATATTATCACACACACTGTGGCTATAACTCTTGAAGTTGGCAGTGTGAAAGCAAAACTAGCATGAATTTCTTTTTCCTTTTTACAATTTCATGAATAGAAGATTTGTTCTTACCGTACATTTTAGCAAGCTCAGCATATGATTTTTTTTTTCCTTATTACGTTGAGAACTTTAACATTGTCACTTAGAGAAAGCACCTTACGGCTTCTCCTTGCCATAGTGGAATTGCCAGCATCACTGCTTTTGTGCTTTGGGGCATTACTAAGTAAAATAAGGGTTACCCGAACATGAGCACTGTGATATCTCATCTCAACAGTTGATCTGATAACCAACAGGCTACTGAGTGACTAAGAGGCAGGGAGTGTTGACAGTGTGAATGTGCTGGACAAAGGGATGATTCACACCGCGGGTGGGATGAAACAGGATGTGCAGGATTTCATCCCACTGCTCAGAACAGCATATAATTGAAAACTTATGAATTACTCGCTTCTGGGATCTTCCATTTAATATTTTTGGAAATTTTTGAAATCACAGAAAGTGAAACCACAGATAAACAGGGACTGCAGTAATGAGAGAAATTACAAAGCAACATATTTGAATATTTACCTTAGTGTAAAACTTGTGAAAACATTGTAAATACAATAAGGCTACAAAAAGCAAACTGGAAAAACATTTGTAACATATGCTATTGCCAAGGGTTTCAGTGATGTACTGCAAGCAGCCTGCATCTGTCTGTGAAAGTGGATTATATACACCTCTTCTCATCTTTGTGTGCAGTGTCATCTTGCTGGTTGAAATCATAGTAGGAGTATTTACACCATAGAAATAGGCAAATACTACAAACCAGGCTTTCTTTTCCTGTAGAAAAGAACTGATTGTTGATTGTTAAACGCTTAGTAACATATTACCAGTTATTATCTCTAATATGTAAAATAAAAGAACTCATCAAATCAACAAAAATTAAAAAGTACTAAAACTCAAAAAGATAAATTAACAAAAGACATAAATAGATCAAGTAGATCATTAGCAGAGGAAATGAAGCTGTCACTTTATTATTATTATTATTATTTTGGTAGAGACAGAGTATCGCTCTGATGCTCAAGCTGGTCTCAAACTCTTGGCCCCAAGCATTCCTCCCCACCCAGCCCCCAAAACCACTGTGCAGGTGTGAGCCACAGCACTCAGCCAAAATCGTTACTTTAAACAGTCACTTAAAAAAGTGGATTCAACACTTTCACTAAGAAAAAGAAAATCTTATTTCTCTTCTATGAGATTAGCAAAACTTGGAGTAATAAATTTCAATTCTGGCATAGATAAAGTGAAAAAAAGCACTCAAATAATGCTAATGAAAGTGTAAATTAGAATAAACTTTCTGGAAAACAATTTGGCAACATGTATCAAGAGCTTTCACAGTTTTCATACCTTAGTAATTCCATTTCTAAGAATAGATACTATGGAAATAATCCAAATGCAGATACATATTTATGCACAAAGATATTTCTTTTTAAAATTATTTTTATTTTGAGACAGGGTCTCACTCCGTCATCCAGGCTGGAGTGCAGTGGCATGATCATAGCTCACTGCAGCCTTGACCTCCTGGGCTCAGGTAATCCTCCCACCTCAGCCTCCCAAGTAGCTGTGTTTATAGGTTAATACTACCACATCCAGCTAATTATTTATTTTTTCTTGTAAAGACAGGGTCTCACTATGTTACCCAGGCTGGTCTCGAACTCTTGGGCTCAATTGATCCTACTGTCTCAGCCCCAAAAAGTGATATTTTGACTTTAGGAGAATAATTAAGTAAATCATGGTGTATGCACCATGCAAAGAGGTTTTAATGAGATATGACAGAGTTTAGGATGAATGTTACAATAAAAATTGTGCTTACAAACATAGTCTCAGCCTCCTAAATGGAACACTCGGAAGGACTAGAGGGAGATTCTTTTTCATATTTGTAGAGATCGCCATTTGGTGGTAGAATTGTGAGATTATTTTTCCCCCAAGTTTAAGTTTTTTTCCCTGAACTTTCAAAATAATTATGATGAACAAATACTGCTTTTGTAAGCTGATGAGAAAACCCATAGTAAAACAATGTTATACATAAAATTTTCTTTGAGTTAAAAATAATTTTAAAACTTGTAATCAACTGCTTCCTTTAAAAAAAAATGAATCACTGATTTTTAAAGAGAAACAAGCACTTTGATGCAATTGTGGAAGATTAAAAAAAATTAATTTCTTTTAAGGACCTGTGTTAAGCTTTAGCTCACATTTGAATTGATCAGGTTAACCAACTTGCAAATGGGCTGACTTGGTTAATGAGGTTAGCTTCTTTTAATATACTTGAATAGCATCCATTTCTCTATAAAGTGCTAATAGTTATTTACTAAAGTTAGCCCAAATAGTTTCTTCTTCATAATGTTTTAACTATGTTATCTACAGCCTTTAATATATTTTCTAGTTCAGTTTTCCATGCACTCAAACCAGTCCTTTTCATTTTCCCATATATGCCAAACCTTAACAGGATTGTAGGTATTTTGAGGTTTTTGTCTTTTATTTTAGAAAATGTTTCAGATTTTTTTTTTCTTTTTCAGAGAGCTAATCTAAGATACCAATTATTATAAGAAAATAAACAGTTAACAAGATTTCTAGAGATTTGGAGACTTTCTTCTTATTGCTAATAGTATTTTATTGGGGTATATTAATATGTATTGAATGAACAAGTCAAAGTGTACATCTGGGCGGATCTTGACCCAATGTAGTGTAATCAACTATATAACAATCCAGATCAAAATATAGAATATTCTTAGAAACAATCCGATGTTTCTAAGAATGTTGTTCGCTTTTTCAATTACCAAGAAGTTTCAACTCCTAAATTGGACTCTTACTTTAGCACTATGCTACACTTACTTGATTTTCTACTTATTTCAAAAGGCGCACGGCTTCTTGCCTCTTGTCACTTTCATGATACTTCATTATGCATGGAAATACTTCTAATCACTTTTTGAGTGGCATTGACCTTTGAGGCATTGGGGTCAATTGAAAATGTGCTAAATACCAATAAAGTGCCCTTTAAAAGTTCACGGAGAGTTTTTTTTAACTTTTTACACTGCCTCAGATGTATAATGGGGTCTGCTAAACCCTGCAGATGGAAAATAAATTAATAAATATCCTTGCCCTTAAGTACAAATTCATAAACAAGCAATTGCTGGGTCAATCCCATAATTTTAATCAAATCCAGTATTCTCTCTGATAGTAGAAAAAGACAAGCATTGTGAGAGGGCACTGTGGTCAGTTCTCACGATAACTCCACAAGTTTTGGGTCAGTTTCCTAAAGTATATTCTCTGCAGCCCTTGCATGAAAGTTGTTAGCCCAGATTAATCACATACATTCTCACCTTAACAACTCTGAAAGACCTGTTATACAAGCATGTTTATCTTGATTTAGACAAAGAATTTTCTTTTTTGATGAGAAACTCTATTTTTACTTTAATGTCTTAAAAATCACTTATTTATTCACTCATCTATTTAAGAAATATTTAGGGTGCTGGCTATAACAGCACTGTTGTCTGGTACGGGATATGGGATTCAGCATGAAGAAAATGAACTCTTCGCCTTTATAGAGATTATATCTTAGAAAGAGAAAACAAACAAATCAAATATAGACCATGGTAGTTTGCAATGAGTGCTATGTGACAAAAAAATAAAGCAGGCTGAAAGGTAGATTGAAACCATGTGGGGAGAGGTGCTATTTTATAAAATGTCAAGCAGATCCTCTCTTACAAGGTAGTATTTGAACAGAGAACTGAAGGAATGAAGGACATTGCGTAGGAATATCTAGGGGAAGAGGATCCAGCCAGAGTGAATTATGAATGCAAAGGCCCCAAGGCCAAAGCGTGTTTGGAATGCCCTCGGAACAGCTGGGAGATCAGTGTGGCCAGAGTGAAGGAAAGAAGGGTAGAAGATGGGGCCAGAGAAATTGCTGGCATCAGATTGCGCTGGCTATTCAATGGAACATTACCAATGTGCATCATGAAAACCTCTATTTAAAATTATTATATTAATAGAATCTTGGAGATTTATGCCAACATAAGCACCTTGGCACAATGTCTGACAAAATGGCTTTGTTGTCACAAAATAAATATACAGTAAATATTTCTTGAATAGATGTTCCTTCTACTTTTTGGTATATATGAGCAGCTGAAAAATTGAACTGTTTCCCTCAGGCCACTAAAATGTAATTATCTAAACTTAAGCAATAGTGATGTTTCTGCACTTGAAAAATGACACTGATGGTTGATAATCTTTATGAAGCAATGCTACCAAAATACAATAAATAATTAAATAAAAACAGAGAACTACCTCAATGTTTTGGCTGAGTTTTTTGACGATGCTGGTGATGGTCTGGATGTGGCTTTCCAGTAACTTCCTGGCGAGCGATTCTTCTTTCCGAAAGCCATGGGCCCCCTGTAGACAAGCAGAGATGTCCTCCTTGATGCGGAAGGCTTGTTCAAGGAGGAAAGCTATAGTACGCTCCTGGTTGTTCAGTCTGTCTTCTAGCTGACCTCTCTGGGTGTTTGAAATGACAGGAAGAAAAGGATGTCTCCTGATCGGAAAAGGAAAAGAAAGCACCGGGGGCATTATAAGAATGAGCTGGAGGAGCCAGGAACCAGAACTAGAATCCTCACTTCTTCTCCTTTATTTTTTGCCCTGTGAGAAGTTTGATAGGACTTTAAACACTTGCCATGGTTAGAATCTGGTGTACGTCTCATCTGAGAAGCAGATGTACTTTTCACGCTTTAAGCCGATTGGTGGTAGTTAGGGGAATTCATGAAAGAAGATATTAGAAGCCGTCTTCCAAGACTGACGTCTTTATATACCCTTTATTAAAATTATACTTTAATCTAGAAAAAAATTAAGTTTTTGTAACTGTAAAGATGCAACAGTGACTATGATAGAGAGTCTTCCAAGGTGCGAGTCCTGGAATAGCAGTCAGGAGGATAGGCCCCCACAAAAGAAATCTATGATCAAATACATGTAGAAAACCTTGCATACAATGTCTCTCCCTTGGAGATTCACATTGTGCATTTTCATATTGTCTAACAAAATTATTCTAATTTTATGTATAGGAAAAGTAGTTCATGAATGGCACCAATCATAACCCAAAAGACATAATCCCAAACATTGAAATTCCTAAAGTCTAAAATCCCCTGACTGCATTAAGGAATACCTGGAACCTGGTGAAGCAGTGTATCTGTGAGGGTGTTTCCAGAGGAGATTAGTGTGTGAGTCTGAGTGCACTATGCAAGAAAGATCTATCCTCAATGTTCTGAGTGTTTTGAAAATCACAGAAGTAAAAACACAGGTGAAAAATAAAAATAGTCCCCTGCCAAATGATTCAATCATGTGTGACTTCTGCCCCTTCACACATAGTGCCATCTTGCCTCCCAAAACATTCTTCATCAGAGAATAAAAAGAATTCCACAAGCTAAGCAACCTTCTGTACCAAAGACGCTTGCTGATATAGAGGTTCCTCCAGTGTTCTGAAACTCATTGAATGATGAAATATTCTTAGTTAGGGATTTGACTGTCAAAGAAGACAGACTTCCTATATTTGCCACTAAATCTAACATAGACAAACTAGTGCATGCTTTACTTTGGCTGAAGAATGGCACTTTCAAAATAGTCCCCATATTTCTTATCAGCTATATACAATTCATGCCCCAGTTGGATCCAAACATTCTTGAACTCATGCATGTTTATATGTTAATGACTGGAAAAAATGAAGCATTTTATAAACACTTATTTGAAGATTTGGGGGACTTTGCAGAAGAAAATGGATTTCAGTAGAATCCCCAAACCATAACAGATTTGGAATTAGTTCCCATCAAGGCTTCCAAACGTGAATCTCAAGGTGTCATCAGTAAAATTTGTTTTTGTCATTCAGCCCAACGCATTTGGTGAAAAATTCAGACAAGTGGATTGGCCACCCCATATGGTTTAAAAATACTTCATTTGTTTGCATTGGCAGTCCTCCCAGCTAATGACATTTTAGGGGATTTCAATGAATTAAAGCCATGTTTGCCTGAAGAAACCAGCAAAGTTACCAACTGGTTCAGATATAATTATGCACATAGTAAGATAAGAAGACACACAATAATGTGACTATTTGATTATCAGTATTGCTTCTGCATATGAGTGCATGTGGAATGAATTTCTGTGTACCCAAAACAGCATATAAAAATTATGCAAAGATGGAAATATTTAATAGGGAATGCTTATGTTGCTGTATATTGAATCATAGAAGAATTTCAAAAAGAGCAGTGCTGTGAAAAATGAATGAAATATGAACATATTCTCTGAGGAAAGCCATGTCTTAAAAGAAAAAAACTAGCAATTCATTGCCATGCAAGACTTCAAAATATGAATGTGAAAGTTGGCCAGCTCTAATGGACTACCTCCATGCAATTGTTCATAATGTAGCCTGTAGTACACTTTTTCAAATGTTGAATTTTCTTTCTAGTTTTCCCCCACTATTTTAAATTGTCAGCATTGTTATTATTACTTTTCACAATTTGCTATACTATGTATTTCATCTTCACATCATTTGCAATACTGGAGTATAAATTGTATAAAGACTTTTAGAAAGCTCTAATTCATTTCATTCATTTTTTGCAAATTTGATTCCACAAAAGTGCATCATCACAACACTGACTTTGTGTAAAAGCATCGTGTATGTAAAAATGTTGGAACTTTCCCAATAAATGAAGAGATGTCTTTTTTGTACATCTGCATTTGTGAAACATAAAATTTCTCAAGATCTCAGTTCTTTGGGCAATTGCATATGCCGTGGTGACTCATTGAAGTTTTTGATCAGTCTTATGAAAAGACTTAGATTATCTGTCATGGTATTTCAGATGTCTACAGTTATAAAGTGTACACAATTACCATCATAGTGTTATGTATTTATATGTTTTGAATTTTGACTTATTTATGAATATGGTTCATCTGCTCATAACATTATACCCATGTGACTGTTGTTGGTATACCTGTGTGTTTATTCTTATAAAAAGGCAAATGTTACTATTGCCTATTTTATTGTGTAAAGTGGCCTGTGAAATGTTCTGTCATGTTTTCATATGGCAGAAAACAAATAAATAAATCTCCTTTTATAAATGTAAATAAATGTCTTTTAAATTATTTTTTTCCAGAATTATATTTTTGGAATTTTGATTTTTTGAGATTTCGACACTTAGTATTATGGCATTCAGGATTATGTTTTTTGGGAGTATCAAACCCATTAATGGGATAGTTAACTGGTCCTAGGTCATCCAAAGCCCACGTACTAAAACACTTGGTTATATAGTTCCCAAATACAGGTCATTTCCGAAGGCCTATGTGCACTGATTTCCGACCGCATACCAAGTCACAGTTTGTATACATGAACATGGGAACATTCCTTCAAATCTATGTAACTGAGTTAGAAGTTTACTTTAAATTTGTCTGTAATGCTATTAAATTTCTTGGGGATTTATTATTATCCTATGACCCAGTAGAAGGGGCTGTGGGTTTTCGCTCTTCAATCTTACCTGCTTAGTACATTGAACTTCGGCACGAGTTTTTATTTGAAGAAATGTTTCAATGTCCCAGAACTGTTTACTTGGCAGAGCCAGGATTAGCTCTAGGTCCCCTGTAACTTAGCCTAGGATGTCTTCCATGTTGCCGCCTCTGAATGGTAGCAACATATATTGTGAATATCACTGGAAAGAGAGGTCAGCTTTAAAAGGAAAAGGGGATTTGCCCTTTGTTAGGGCCTGGGAATAAAATGATGAATAAGACAGATAAAGCCCTTGCCTTCTTGGAAATACATATTTGTATTTATATACTTACGTCGATGTATAGATATATAGTATATATCTTTTAAAAATGATGACTATTATATATGCTGGATCATAAAAAGCTAAGGCCAAATAGTTCATGCTTATTCTCATCACATGAGCCAAAATAACTATTTGCTTTAGGCCAATAGTGACGAATTTTCTTGGAAGTGAAAATGTCCTTAGGACAGCATATTTTAGGACCAGACTGTGAACATTAGCATTTTCTGAACTGCAAGTTTCAGCTGGGGTTGTGTTTAGCTGTGTTTATCAGAAACCCAAAGAGAGTGACTTAAACAAGTAGGGTTTATTTGGCTCATGTAACAAGAAGTCGAGAGGTAGATGGACCCAGGGCTAGAGCAGCTGGCCAAGGAAGTCATCGGGTGCCCAGCTCCTTCTGGCTTACTGGCCCACTCGTAGTGTGTGACATTTACCCTCAGGTCTCAAGCTTGTTGTTCCACCATGAAGTATTGTCTCCCTGTTCCAGATAGAAAAGACAGAAGGCAAAAAAAAAAAAAGTGTGCATCTATTGAGTTTGTTCCCACCCGTCCTTTTAAAAATAAAGACAGCCTTTCTAAAAGACTCACCATGACACTTTTGTCTGTATTTCATTGGCTGAAGCTATGTCGTATGGCCACCTCTTATAACTTATTTTGTTTTTTTGAACTAGGTACACTGTAGCCTTAAATAAAATTGGGACTTTTATTAGCAAAGAGGACGGAGAAAATGTGTACAGGATTGCCTACTGGTGGTATTCGCCATATGCAATTTTTCTCCTTTTTATTTTTATTTTATTTGCCATTGCAACTTTCTCCAATTTGATATCAAGTATCTCCGGCAAAGGAATCTAAAAAATAAGAAGTTTGTTTCTTCCCTGTTGGTTGTTTGCTGTCTGAGGATTAATCTGCAACTAAGTTTTTTTGGGCAGTCACAGAAGCTGGCTCAAGGTTGGCTGCAGTTATCATTATTATGACCCTAGTGATGGATGGTTGGTCACAAGGATCAGTGTGTGCAGACGGCAAGGCATTAACTGCCAGTGAAGGTCAACAGAAACTGGTTGGCTCATGAAGGAAGAAGAGGGCTCATTCTATGCAGATAAAGAAAATATAGAAATATATTACTTCTTTCTAATTTAGTAGCTCTATAATTTTATCTTTACGAAACTGCCTAAAAGAAATATAATGCAAACCTTATAGACAATTTTAAACTTTCCAATGGCCACATTAAGAAACATTTTTTAAAAACCAGTGACAGGCCAGGCATGGTGGCTCACACCTGTAATCCCAGCACTTTGGGAGGCTGAGGTGGGCCGATCACTCGAGGTCAGGAATTCGAAACCAGCCTGGCCAAAATGATGAAACCTCATCTCTACTAAAAATACAAAAATTAGCCAGACATGGTGGCACATGCCTGTAGTCCCAGCCACGTGGGAGGCTGAGGCACAAGAATGGTTTGAACCTGCTAGGTGGAGGTCGCAGTGAGCTGAGATTGAGGTACTGCACTGCAGCCTGGGTGACAGAGTGAGACCCCATCTCAAAAAAACAAAACAAAAACGGATGACATTAATTTTAGCAATATAATTTAACCTATTATATCAAAAATGTCATTGTAACATGTAATCAATGTGAACTTTTTAATGGAATATGTTACATTCTTTTTAAAAATGAGTCTTTGAAGTCCAGTGTGTGTTGTACACTCCTCAATTTAGACAGGCCACATTTCCAGTGCTACTGTTTGTGGCCCATGGCTACTGTTTGGGATAACATAATTCTAGAACCTGAGAATCAGAAAGAGGGGAAGAAAACATCACTGAGCAGTCAAAAGTGTTACCACCATGTCCATACGCTACGCCTGCACTTTACGAATAGTTATGGCTAATATCTTTGAGCATTTAATATAAGCCAGACCTTGTGGCTAACACTTTAAATGATTCATCTATTGAATCTTCATGATAACACCATAAAGGATCTATTAATACTACCCCATTTTTTACAATAATGAAACTGAGGCTTGGAACGATTGAATAACTTGTCCGATTTTACCCAGCTAACAATGGTGGACCAGTATTCAAGCCTAAGCAGCCTGGAGTTCATACCACATTACGTGCAGAGAAGTGGTCCCCTCCAACGCCGCCTCCAAATCACCCTTGGAATGTGCTTCCTCTTCAATTTACCCACTATTCTAACAAGCCAAGTGGGATGATTTCTGGATCCATATAAATGTAATACCTGATAATTCTATGTTGAGGAGAGGGCTGCCTACTAACGGCTGGAAGAAATCACAGATTAAAGGCAAAGATGAGCAAAGAGTCAGAAGTTCAATGAAAAGTAAATAAATCAAAAAATGGGAAAGGACAAAGGCCAGGGCTATTTCATGTAAGAGGAAAGAAATATAAAAATCCTGATAGCCTCTCTTGGCATTAGTATATTACTCCTTCCCTTCACAGATCAGCTTCTTGAAGAAGCAAGCTAGTTTTGCTGTGCCTTTCAATATTTGTGGTTTGCTCCTCACCCTATAATAATCAGATTTCCCCTCCCTCTCCCTCTTCCTCTCCCTCTCCCTCTCCCTCTCCCTCTCCTCTCCCTCCCTCTCTCTCTCCCTCCTTCCCTTCTCTTTCTCTCTCTCCACCCTCATTCATTTTGGTGGAAGCCAACTGTCATATTGAATAGCCCTGTGGAGAGGTCCACATGGTGAGAAACTGAAAACTCCTGACAACAGCCAGCAAGAGTCTGGGGTGTCCTACCAAGAGCTATATAAGTGAACCATCCTAGAATTCCTGATCCTGAGAAACTGTAAGATAAATATTTGCTGTTTATGCTGCTGAGTTTTGGGATACTTTGCTACACAGCAATAGATAACTAACATGGACAGTATTCTACACTGAAAAAATGAGGAAAGTCTGAGACTCAGGTGGTGATCTTGGACATAAAGAAGGAGGATAGATGTTACAGATATTATGAACCTAGAAGTTGTAGAACTTTGAGATAGATTGGAAATGAGCCTGAAGGAGGGAGAGATTCTGATGTCTTGGATTTGAGCTAAATGTATGATGCCACTCCTCATCAAGACTGAAAATTCAAACAAAAAAGAGTTAGGTTTAGGGGGAAGAAAAGAAATTTGAGATTTTGTATATGGTATCCATATGGAGATACCCCTTGAACAGTCTGAAATGTGTCTGGAGGTAGAGATTTGGATGTTATTAGAGAAATAAATAATGGTTGAAGACTTGGATGAAGAAAATGAGATTGCCTGAGCTGGCGTGTGTGTGTGGTGTGTGTGTGTGTGTGTGTGTGAGAGAGATAGAGAACAGGCATTTTTAGAATCACTTAGGTAGCTTTCAAAAGGAAGAGTCGTACCACCACTGCCCACTTTGGCCCCTTCCACATCCCAGATACTGCAACTGTCTTATGGGATGGGGGCTTAGGACGTGAGAAATGATGGGGGGTTCTGTGGGACTCACAGGGCGGACTTTGGTCCCATGGAAAATATTGCCGTCCTCCAGGCCCAGGGGTCCTGTTGTCTCTGCAGAGCCAGCACACCTCTGCTTGGCTCTGGCTGGGTCTTCAGAGGACTCACTCAGCTTCAGCCTCCTAGGAAAATGAAGCTTTCAACAAGGGACACAGAATTGAGGGTTAGCGAGAACATGAGAGTTAAAGTAAATTGGCCCCAGAGGGATATGACAGCTCATGTGAGACAAAGTGCAGAAAGAAAGGAAATGAGTTAACACAGTTTTTCAGAGCTTAAAAAAAATCCTGGGCTCACTCTGGTTTTGACAAAAATGTTGAATTAATGTGGCTTCCCATCCTCTCTCTCCCATAAAATCCTGGAGGACTTGGAGAAAGTGAAAAACCCCTAGGGCAGTGGGGGCTATTTTAAACTGGTGCATGTGTGGGTGGTGCTGTGGATGCCGTGACGTGCCACCCAGATCCCTGTTCAAGAAGGAAGGACTTATCCCCACCAACTGTTGGGAGTGCTGCCAGCTGGCAGACCTCAGCTGTTGGCTTTCTCTGGGAACTGCCTTGGTGAAGGGGGTTACCTTGTCAAGGTCATGCCCACTTTCTGGGGCAGCTTCATTCAGTGATTGGACAGTGTGTGAGTATAAAGGCCTGGCATGCTCACTCTAACACCAAACAACTTTGAAGTGCTGTCCCATCTCCAGAGCTTCCTGTGAAGTTAGCTGAAGTCTTCATCGGTACCTGATATATATAAAATCCATATGTAACTAATTGAAGTTAGTTGGCTCAACTAACTTTATATAGTTCAACTATTCCTTCTGCCCAATTCTACTCCTTTCCCTTCCTTTCCACAGGTGTTGATCCCAGTGTGCTCTGCAATAAGCCTTCTATTTACCAATCTCCATCTCAGAGTCTATTCCCTGGGCAACCCAACCTGAGTCAGATGGCTGCATTAGCCTGGGGCAAGAGGCAGCTTGGCAGGGCTGTGGGAGGATAAAATGGGGAAGAGAAACAACATAAGTCTGCTCTTCTTCTCTGTTGCCTTGGGACCAGTTGCTCTGACTCATGTGAAATGTCAAACTGTTCTAGGTGTCCTCTAAAGAAAGAGCAGGCAGGGCAGAGGGCCTGTGTTGGTGGGGGAGTTGGAGCAGCAATAATAACCACAAACTGGGGGAACAACTGACTTTGGGGAGTTGTTGCCAACTTGTTCCACTTCTAAATGCCCCCAGGGTGGGAAAGCAACTACCCTCCTAAACCTGCTTCTTCCTGGGGAGCAAAAGGTGAAGACCTGACAGGAGAAGTTATTTTGTGGAACACGAAGTAGTTTTCTATTGCCTGGGGCTCATCCACACCCCACTCCTGGACTCACTGGAGCTAACAAGGCTCCATTGGAGACCAGGGTCTGGCCGAAATGCCCAGGGGAAAGTGAGTTTAAAGGCCAAACTAATAGGACTTTTGAGGAGCACAGCCTTTTCAAAAGTAATTAACCTACAAATAACCTGCTAGATTATAGATTCCCACAGAAGAGAAGTATTAAAATGTACAAGGAAGTTTTTAAAAGGCTAATAAACATATTAAGAGAGAAGACAACAGAAGGTATTAGTAAAATGAGAAAAACTAGAAACCATAAAAAGTAAACAAGTAAACATTAGATATGGAAAATATAATTTAAATAAAAAATAAAAGATGGGATAAATATAATAGGGGAAACAGCTAAAGAATGAATTAGTGATTTGGAAGACCAGACTGAGGAAATTTACCAGACAGAACAAGGAATAGTCACACAACTTGGAGATGTCAGGGTCACGATTTGAAACTCATGGATTCTGAAATCAAATGTTAACATTAACTCCTACATTTTCTCATCATTCCAACAATAAGCAGGAGACACTAATGCTACTCATGTGACCTAATAGGGTAGCTGCAGAAGTAACACTCAGAAGCGTTCTTATGTTCTAAATGCACAGTTTCCTTAGTTCTTTCTCCTTTTTTTTTAGACAGAGTCTCACTCTGTTTCCAGGCTGGAGTGCAGTGGCATGATTTTGGCTCATTGCAACCTCCATCTCTCAGGTTCAAGAGATTCTCCTGCCTCAGCCTCCCAAGTAGCTGGGACTACAGGCATGCACCACCATACCCAACTAATTTTTGTATTTTTAGTAGAGACAGCATTTCACCATGTTGGCCAGGACGGTCACAAGTTCTGCCCACCTTGGCCTCCCAAAGTGCTGGGATTACACGCATGAGCCACTGTGCCTAGCCAGTTCTTTCTTCCTTTCTTGATCCTGGCCACCATTATCTCTTCCACTTTTGCCTCCTAACAAACAGCACATCCTCCATACAGCAGCTAGAGTGGTCTTTCTAAAGTGTAAATGGTAGCACTTGACTACTTAAAAGCCTCCTATGGCTTATCCATTCTCTCAGAATAAAATTCTATCTCTCTTCCTTCTAACCTCAGCTCCTCCCAGTCTTCCCTCCATTTATCTCATTCAACCACATAGGCCATACCCCATTTTATCTTCTCCATAGCACCTGTCGTTACCTAAAATTACCTTATTTACTTGTTTCTGTTTATTTTCTATCCTCTATCACTAGAAGGAGAGCTCCCTATGTGAGGCACTTTCTAACTTGTTCTGCACAGTCCCGCAACACCGAGAACAGTGCATGGCACCTAGTAAGTGGTCAATATATATTTTTGGATTGACGGACTGATTTCTCTACCTGGACTGTTCCCTGAAGGCTCAGTTGTTGGAAAACTGGACCAAAAATTGGCTCTATGAAGTCACAGCTTGTTGGAGCCTCAAGACAGTTTACTCTCTTGAGTGATATAAAATAGTCTCAGCCTGGGTGAGATTCCTCTTTTCTTTTTCTTTTTCAAATCGAATTTTTTATTAAAATTATAGTTGTCTTTGTAACATGTGCACACATGCTCGCACACTCAGAGAGATTCTTCTTTTCTATCACCTGTAAATTTGAAGAGCAAAGAAAACTTTGCCAAGTGGTTTTGTTAGTCAGATTCTATTTACCACTCATTTGGTTCAAATATGTTCTTCTGGAAAATCACCAAATGGTATCTACCATATATAAAATCCATTCCTCTAAAACCCCCACCATGCTGACTGTGCTACCCTGGATTGGATGTATGAGTCAGAGGCAGACGGGGAAGAAGACGCCAGGCTCTGCTGAAGGTGACACATAGCCTAGTGGTGGACTGCAGATTTGCTCATTATTTTCTTTGAGCCAGTGATGCTCTGTGGCCTCTAGACAATCTACAGCCCACATTTTCCAGCAAAGCTATTTGATCTCTTAGTTTTCAGTTCTGTACAGATACTGTACTTATAAATTATGCTGCGTTTCTCCCAAAACTTAGAAATTGTTTTCTCCTAGATGTTCTCAGTATGGCAGATACTGTTGGTTACCCTCCCAAGAGCCACCCCCAACTTCTGCCTGACTTGGTTCATCCTTCCTGTCCCCCATGTCCTTCTGAGGGGGCAAACTAATCATGATGATTCCATTCTTATAGATTGAGATGCAATTGGTTATGGTAAGAGCATGTGAAGCAATTCTGGCCCATGAGATGCAAAAAGAAACCTGCTATGGGGCTTCTGGGTAAAGTGTCTTTGCCTTCAAGAAGGGATACACAGGAAGAAACTTCCCTCTTCTTTGCTGAATGTTGTCCTGTCTGTGGATGATGCTTGGAAATACCAAAGCCATCTTGTGATCATGGGGAAAAAGGAAATGGCAGGGAGAAAGGATAAAAAAAAATCTGGCTTCTTAATGATGTGCTGAAACTACTAAATTTACCAGACTCTCGATTTTCTTTTGTTACGTGAGCTAATCAGTATTCTTACATTTAAACCATTTTTGGTTAGGGCTTCTATTATGTGCAGGTGAAAGCACTGTGTCTGTATCTAGTCACTTACCAATAACAATGTCATTTGAAATAAAGATACATTAAGTGTTTACTAAATATTTACTCTAGTTCGTATACAATAGTTAATCTAGTCCACACCTGTAATACTACATATTTATATACAATGGCTCTGTCCCTCAAGGAACTTAGATTAATTCAGTATTTCTCATACTTAAACTGGTACCACAGGGGAGGGTGAGGGAGGGAAGTTGTTAAAATACGGATTACTCCACTCTAACACAGACCTACTGAATCGTAATTTTAGGGTAGGTGGAGAGAGTAAGAATATGCAGTTTAAGCAAGCACACAGGTGACTCTAATGTATCCTAAAGACTAAACACCACTGATTGGTTTAAGATTGGTCATGTGAATCAATGAAAAATATAAGGCAGGACATATAATGAAGTGCTGAAGTAGTGAAATATGTAATATGAGCTCTCAAATTCTGTTGACATAAGCAGCTTGGCAGGTTGGAAAGCGAGGTAGACTGAGGGTAGAACACAGGCTCCAGCACTTACCAAGTGTTCTAATTGCTTCATCTGCAAACAGGGAAAACAAGGCCTATTTTGCTGTGTGGTTGTAAGTTCTGAGATAATAAGTGAGAAGCGCACAGTAGCAGGGGTTGGGCGGTGGTGAAACCAATCCCATACAGCTGCATGTCTGGGGTTAGGAGGGTCCCAGTGCCTCACTCTTGTGGGATGGGGTGCTATTGGCTAATGCCAGGATTGTATCCAGAAAGGGCAATGCGGGGCAGACCCAAGCTAGCAGGTCTGTGGTCCTGTCAGGGCTGATTTCAATGCTGTGGCTATTTGGCCTATTGAAGGAAGCCTCTTAGGAGGCTGGCACCTACTGCTATGCAAAGCTATTTGCCTGCAACCATGGAGACATGAAGTGGCATGCACATGCTGGACTGTAGGTATTTCTTTTCCTTAATTTTTAAAGTTTATTTTTAAAATTTTACATTTAAGTGGGGAGCTTTCCTTTTAGAAATTTCTTTTCAAGCCTGGGATTTACTATTAACTGGAGTCTTATTATTACTGCTAATTCCTAACGTTTAATGAAGCACCAAATGGTGGCTCTGTTTGGTTTTATTTACATGATTCCTGCAAGGTCAACAGAGAGCTTGTATTTTTTTCCCTATTTGCATTGCCGCAAGGACAGAGAATATTGTTTTCCAATTGACCTTTCTAAATCAACTGTGGAAGAACCAACACAGGAGCATGTCTCAATTTGCTAAGAGAGATTCCTGACAATGCCATTATTCAAATCATTAGGTATTCCTAAGGGTTAAAAACAGGGGCCTTTCCCTAGTAGTAAGATGTAAATTTAAGAACCTCACTGCTTTCTTAGTATGTTATGTATGTCAGTGGGACCTGTATCTAAATTTAACTATGAAAGGAAAGAAATAACTGAATATTCCAGACTAGTGCAGATGGAGTCACTAATCACAGGAGGAAAAATTCCTAGGGGTCCTTTTGGAAAGAGATTTGGGCTTCACTTAGATCATTGCTTATGTAGCTGACAACTGAATCTGAACAGATTTTCCACAAACTCTGAGTTCTATTTTTCTGTAATTCGGTGTGACTTACACCAGCTGTGCTGTAGCTGGCAGACCGGCCAGTACATGGAGCCTCTCACTTCCCTGCCTGTTCTGTTCTTGTGAATAGAGCCCTAAATTTACTGCAGAGATTCTGATAACCATTTTGGCAACCTGTAATACTCAGACATCAAATTAGAAAATTTAAACCCTTTTCTAGAACACAAAAAGGCATACTGAAGAAAAATGTCAACATTTTTATGAGATCTAATATATGACTTGTTAGTCTGAGTGCAGAGTCCCACACACAAAAAAATCTAAAGTGAAATCTCAGAGAATATATTGATGCCTCAGAAAAATAATCTATGAGTGTGTGTAGGGAGTGATGAAATGAAAAAAACATTTTCTATAGTTGCTGTGTTGCTTGTTTATAACCATCCTGGCAGACGGATGCATGTAGCCAGAGAAGCCTCCATTGCTGAGTTTTAGGTAGGGCTGAATGCTCTGGGGGTTGAGGCAGGCAATTTGAGTTCTGGTGAGCCCCGTCCAGGAGGAATACACCAGCCCAAGGGGCTGGGCCAGCACAGAGCACCAGGAAGGGCCCGAAAAAGAGACAACTCCATTTAGTGGCACAGTTCAGGAAAGACTGGAGAAAGAACAAGTTGTGATTCTTTTCCAGTGAAAAGTGATGAGCTCTATGAGACAGGCTGCTCATGTTTGGCAGAATTTTTTATAAGATTGCAGAATGAGTGTTGTGCCTGGTATGATTGGTTTTCCTCCATGTGGAGGCATCAAGGTTGACAAAGGTTCCACACAGAGTCCCTCTGTCAGTGAGGGCAGGGTGGATGTTTGGGTCATACTTGCAGGTAAAGCATATGCAAACTGCAGTAGCAAATTGTTTTGATGATGTTGGGAGCTCCTGTAGCATTTTGGCCCTCTTGAGATACCTTCCCATATTAACTTGCTCTCTGCGGGTAGGGGTGGGGGAGTGTTTAATGTGAGAGTCCAGGGGAAAGAACTCTGTACTCAGAGTCAGAAGACCTGGGTTCAAGTTCTATCTCTGCCACATGCTACCTTCAACTTCTCCGAGGTTGCCCAGAAGAGGGCTCCCTCTCTGCCCTGGGGAAAGAATGACTCCTGACCCTCCCACCTGGCTGATGAGATCAAGTTAAAGGATGGGTACCTGAAATACTTTGCAATGTCTTATAAATATGTCTTGTACAGTGTTGTGCACGTGTGTTATTATAATTATTTATAATTATTAAATGCTGTTATGGATTGAATTGTGTCCTCCAAAAAGAAATGTGGAAGTCTTAAAGCTCAATATCTCAGTATGTGACCTTATTTTGAAACAGGGTCTTGCAGATATAATTAGTTAAGGTGAGGTTCTACTGGAGTAGGGGGCCCATAATCCAGCATGGCTGGTGTCGATGTGAACATGGCTGTATGTATGTGTGTATGTATGTGTGTATGTGTATATGTGTGTATGTATGTGAAAATGGCTGTATGTATGTACGTGTGTATGTGTATGTGTGTATGTATGTGAAGATGGCTGTATGTGTGTGTATGTATGTGTGTGAAGATGGCTGTATGTGTGTATGTATGTGTATGTATGTGTGTGTGTATGTATGTGAAGATGGCTATATGTATGTATGTGTGTATGTGTTTATGTGTATATGTGTGTGTATGTATGTATGTGTATATGTGCATGCATGCCTGTGTATTTGTGTGTATGTGTATGTATGTTTGTATGCATGTATGTATGTATATATGTGAAGATGGCTGAATGAAGACAAACACAGAGAGACACCATGTAAAGATGGAGGCAGAGATTGGAGTGGCACATCTACAAGCCAAGGAGTGCCAGGGACTCCCAGCAGTCACCAAATGCTAGGTGGGAGACAAGGAACAGATTTCCCTCAGAGCCCTCAGAAGGAACCAGTCCTGCTGGCACTTCGATTTTGGACTTCCAAATTCCGGAATTGTGAGGTAATACATTTCTATTGTTTAAAGCCACCAGTTTGTGGCAGGGAGTTCCTAGCCCAGGAGAAATGTAGGGAATTTATTATAACGCTATCTTATTTCTATTTAGCACTTATAGTCAACGTATCATTTTCATTGCATTCCGGCCACTACCCTGTGGCATAGGTAAAATTGGTCTCTACTTAGGAGGAAACCGGCTTGGCAGCTATCAGTAACTCAGCAGGGAAACATTTCAGTTAACCTCTCCTCTTCTCTTATATCACAGCAGCTTTGCTTAGGCCAGTTAGTGGCTCTTCCTGTTACATTTGCACTTTTTTCAGAAGACAAAGGTATGTCTTTCCCTCTGCTTCTTAATATGTAACTTGCTGCCAATATCATGTAATTTTTCACCAAATCACCTTTCCTGCCTGGTTCACACCTCTTCTTGGAGTCCTAAGGTCCTCTCAGAGGCCCACAGTTTGGAAGGGGCTCCCTCTCTGCTCTAGAGAACTGAGATCAGCATCAGCCAGACCTCAGTGGAGTACTCACATTTGAGCAGAAGGTCTCAAATGGGGCAAGAATCTAGACAGCCTCCTGGGACAGACTGAACATCATTTGGGCAGCCCCTGCTCTCACTAACTGGGGGTCACCATGGGTAATGTCCAATTCCTGTGACTGTGTCCACTCACAGCAGAGCCTTGCCCATCACAGGTGGGGGGACATGAAAGAGAAAGAGAGAGTAAAAGACTGCACTGTGGCTGATAGCAGTGCCATCCAATCTAACATGATCTTTCCATAGAAAGTTCTACCAGCAGAGTTTTGTCTTCCTTTCTCATGCACTGGAATGTGAAACATCTGCCTTCATCATGTAGCAACAGAAGCAATGCATCACAGAGTAATAAAATGTCTGCCATGGTGCTAAGGAAAACCTTGAAAATGAATTTTTTCAGACCCTGAATTCCCTAGTCCACTCGAGAAGGGAAGTCATTAATCATTTATTATTTTGCCCATTTGACTTGCTGAAGGTTTTATGTATCCAAATTTTAAATACAATTCTTCAGCTGTCAGCCAGACCCTCATCTTCACAAAATGTACTCCTGAGATAATTCCTGAGATAGATATTGGCTGTAGCCCAGCCTGGAAAACTCCCCAGTAAAAAACCTCATTTCCTTGGTCTCCTTTTGTTCAGGAAAGTTGAAACTTGCTCCATGGGCAACAAAAACTCAGGATTCATTCTCTCCGGAGACTGTCAGACAGAGTCCCAGATGCTGTCATAGCCAGATGCTGTCATAGTTCACATTTATATTTTTCTCCTTTTCACCCCAGCCATCCTTGCCCCCTTTCTGTTCCTGCTACACCATAAAACTGTTCCTGCCTTAGAAACTCTGCTCTTCCCCCGAGATGTCCTCATGGCCAAATTCCTCACTTCCTGGTCTTTTCTCAAATGCCACCTTCTTAATGAGGCCTACTCCAGTTAGCTATCTAATAATTCATTTCTCTCTTTCCTGCTAGAATGGCTCCAAATGCATTAATAGATAGCTCCCTGAGGGGAGCTTCTTGTCAAATTATTTTCACATTTGAGGATCTTTGTCTGCCTTGTTCACAGATGTCTCTTCAAGTGCCTAGCATGTTCTTGGCACGTAGCACATGCTTAAGAAATATATATTAAATGAGTAAATGGTGACAACCAGTTTTTGAAGATCAAAGAATTATAAGGAAGAAAGAGACCTTAGAAAGTATTTTATTCCATGGGGAAAAACTTCCCCCAGCCCCAGGAGAGTCAGTTAAAGAAAAAAAAGAGATATATGGGCAGAATTTATTTTCCATTAAAAATGAAATCCCATGGCGGAATAATGTACATTCCTAAAGCTTAACCACCTACTTTATTTCATAGGAGAATGTTGATGAGAAATTGTAGGCAGAGTTGAGAAGTAGCAGGTGCTCATCAATGATCACTTGAAACCCCCACCCCATTTTATAGCACAGGCAGATATTGCCAGAGAAGAAATTTTCTTTTTCTCAAGGTCATAGAGCTGTTTAGAGGCAAATTTGACAGAAGACCTGAGGTGTCCTGGCCTACGTTTAGTGCTCCTTCCACCACCACCAGCAGCAGAAGAATCAGAAAAAAAGGCTCTAGGTACTTTTCTGCTCAGTTAAATGTGCATTGGGTACACTGTCACAAAATTAGTGGATGTCTGCTCATTGTGAATCAACGAACACGTGGAAATCAGATTTGTTACCTTTAATAAAATGTCACCATAATTGTCCTATCAATGACTGCAAGCATTCCTTCTTACCCTGTCCCATGGATTATTATGACCTAACATTTATCAAGTACTAATAATGCTTAGATGCTGCTCCAGCTGTCTGAGGCAGGAAGGGCTTTGTAAACACACCCCATCTGCCTGTCTCTTAAACGTGCATGTCTCTAGTGCTAGCTTTCTCATTGGTTGGGAATTACCTCTTTTGTTCCTGGATTTTTACCTTTTGAGTTGTTATACTTTGCTGATAGTATTGCCTGTAAATATACCCATATAGGTATTAAGGTTTTAAGACCAACCCATATAGGTATTAGGTTTTAAGACCAAACCTCTGAAAACCTGTAATACATATTCAGGCCATTTAATGAGTTGATAATGACTCTTACTTAAGAACTCTTCATGTCAATCCACTTGTTGTCACCCAATGAAAACTGTGAGTTGAAGGGTGAAGTTTTTTATTTCATGTATTTATGTATTTATTTAGAGATGGAGTTTCACTCTGTCACCCAAGCAGGAGTGCAGTGGTGTGATCTCCGTTCACTGCAACCTCCACCTCCCAGGTTCAAGTGATTCTCCTGCCTCAGCGTCTGGAGTAGCTGGGATTACAGGTGCGTGTCACCACACTCAGCTAATTTTTATATTTTTAGTAGAGATGGGGTTTCACCATCTTGGCCAGGCTGGTCTCGAACTCCTGACCTCAGGTGATCTGCCCACCTCGGCCTCCCAAAGTGCTGGGATTATAGATGTGAATCACTGTGCCCAGCCAGTGAAGTTATTTTTAAAAACCATTGCTCTTTTATTTTATTGGATTATATACATCAATTCAAAATGTCCACAGTGATTACTGAAATGCCCAAATGCTATTTTGCTTTTCCAGTTGATCAGCTGCTTTAAGCAGAGCTCTAACAATTCAGTTGTTCTACCATTACTCTCCATTAAATCTGCCAACTGTAGTTCATCAGGGATATTCAGTACACCATGGTAAACTACTGGAGGGGTATCAAAAATCATAAGGCCATAGAGTACCTGCCTTTAGGAAGTTTGCAGCCTATTCTTAGAGATGAGAAGAGAAAGACCAAAAGAGAATTAACAATGTGAGGTCATAAATAGAAAGTTCTAGATGTATGGTTTAGATAGTAAGAGAAGGGAAAAGGGAGAGATCAAGGTGAAATAAATGTTAGAGTCAACTAATCTTTATCATGCTTTTGCTTTGCATTACAGACTATTCTTTCCTCTTTGTCTTCATTTTAATTTATCTGAAAGCCAAGAAATCCAAAACATTGATCGTGGAATGCTTTAGTTTGTTACCATTTTCCAGGAATTTGTTTTCTCATCTCCTGGGATGTAGGTCACCAGTTTGAGCTAAAGAAATCCACATGTGTTTGTAATAAAATTTGACAGATCAGAAGAATGATTTTTATTTTTCATTTGTCCTGTAGAGAGTCGGGGTAGGGACAAGTTTCCCCTTTCTCCTTGGAAGATGAGGTCAACTAATGTATTCATTTATAATAATTATTTTTGTGCATACTACATTCATTGTCCTTAACTCAGAAAAAAATGTCATCTATCCAAATATTGCATTTTTTAAACATTTAAAACATATTTTTCCCATGCTTGGTTTTATTTTTTTCTAAATCATAGACTCATAGTTATATAAACAAATACAAGTTATGGGGAACATGAAAAAGGGGCTGAGATGCTGTGATTGAACTATTTGGAATGTATTAAATTTAACTGGCCAAGGGACAGGGGAATTCTTGTGAAAAAATTGCAGTAAAAATTAGTGAAGACATTTTATCATATTAATTGTTAAAGATAATTTTTTAAAAAATCAAAGTTTAATATGTATTTAGATTTTTCTCTTCACATAAGCTCATTTCATTCCTTTGGCCATTTTTTTCTTCTGTGGTCATGATTATTAAAATCAGAATTATTTCAAAGCTTCAGTAAATTCTGTGGAGTTTCTAGTCCAACCTCTTTGTTTTTCAAATGAAAAAACTAAAGCTCAGAGACATTATGGGACTGACTAACATTACACAGCAAAGTAGTAGAAGGACTAAGACTAAATCCCCAGTGCCCTGAAAACGTGAATGGTGGCATTAGACCAAATCCTGCTTTGACATGCGGAATAGAAAACAACTCAAATTGATATGCATTGCCTCTGCAATGCCACCTTCATCAACTGGCATTCTCTGGTATTTTGGATAATGTGCACGTGTTAATAGTGTGTTACTCTATTTCCAAGTGTCCAGAGTTGTTTCTCTGCAGTACACCTTTTCTGGGTGAGCTCCAGCTATGGTACTGTAAACAGCAGAAACAACATTTTCTAGTGATTAATGAAATATATTTCAACATTTCCTCAGTTTTTATCATGAAATGTTAACAGGTTTACTTGAAGTCATAGTTAGCTATATGTGTCTGATATTGTCGAAATACGCAACATGTTGCATTGATTTTCATGTAAATCTATGGGAACCTATAGAGGTAATTTAAAGAAAAGGTAGTTAAATCTGCGTGTTCTGTTAATCAGAAAGGAGCAGGATCAGGTTTGTCATTCTGAAGCGATTTTGTCTCTTCTGAACACAGAGAACTTAAAGGTCTCACTCAGGCACATTAATCTCTGACTGAATAATTAAATGCAGGGTTTTTTTTTTCTTTTTTGTGTGAAATTTGTCACAGTAATACAGTTAATAGTTAAAACTAGTTGTAATTTACACACTTACTTGTCAACATATTCAACTAGATCTGTAGAATTCTTGCTTGACATTTTGGCTGGAGATAGTCTTACCTAAAACAAAGGTTACAGATTCAGAATATATCATCTGTTTCTTTACAGATTACTTTTATCCAGTTTATCTTTAAAGAGTTTAAATTTTAAACAAAATGTATACCATCGACCAGATAATCAGCCCAGTTAATCTTACACATGCCCCCTTTGTATTGCTAATGACTGAAACCAAAATTAAGTTCTGTGGACATACTAGAGAGTTGTATTTCATAGATCTGGTATCACAGTCAAGAAAACCTATCTGGAAAAGCCAAAGTCATAGATTATTCTTAGATAATTTTAAAATGAAATAGCTAATGATTATTGACTGAGTTACTAAAGATGTCTTCACAGAGTGAATGATTCCTAACATGCTGATTTCTAAGGAGAAACAGCTAATTTTCAAAATCAAACCACCAAACTAGAAAACAAGCCTGTCCAAGTACCTGGATATCAGATTATTATAGTCAGAGCACAGTCATACACATAATTTACTAACATTAGGTATAGCTGGTCACATGTACACTTAACTGATAACTTCTAATTCAATAAAATGCTACTACTAGCAAGTTCTATTTTTATGAAAGTTGATAATTTGCAGCATTTTTATGACAGGAAATAAGATACCCAATGTACTCACTGTTTTGCATATCCCAAAAATGCCTTAAATTCTAATATTCTTTTAAGTTTAAAAAATAAGACAGATTTATCCTAATTTTAATAGCCTATTGCTGAACTGGATTCAATATGGAGAATATGAGTGGTATTCCACCTCAGTTAAAAACGTTAACAAAATATATTCCTAGGATATTTTTTCTTGCTTTATGTTACTGTGTACTATAATGGTGGGCAGAATAGGTTAAGACTCACATACAGAAAGCATTCCTTTTTCAAATGCCCAAGGAATTACTACTCCTTAAGTTCTAAGAAACTTAACTGGATACCTCCATCCTCCAAAAACACTTACAGAAAAAAATGTTAAGTCCATTAGCACGGACGCTAATAAAGAATGCCTGACAAAGTCTCTCCTGACCCAGCCCTCTTGGTGGTGGGCAGGCAGCACAGGCTGGAGGCTCCTGTGAGCCCTGAGGAGAGAGCTTTACCCTCCCTCCATTACTGAATGGAGTCTGCAATGGGTCTAATACTGTTAAGCTACATCTTCCCCTAGAGAATGGATCTACAGATTCACTGGGCACTCAGATGCCCACATTATGGAAACCGTCCTAAGTCTCAGAGGTCCTGATGCCTTCTGCCGTGGGGCATGTTCACTCCTGTTTCCCACTGGAACAGTACTGGGTCCTGAGACCCTCACCCACTTCACTGCCAGTTCTTTCCTGACCACCTTTCCGCTGCTCCCTCTGGTCTGTGGGGGGATCTATTTCAGGTATTTCCTCAGCAACCGGATTGGTGCCTCCTTATATGTTTGCAAACAGTAGCCCTCTCCAAGTATTTGTGAAATTAAAGTGTAGGATGAATACTGTGTCCAAAGGCACTAACTTGTCCTCCTTTCTCCTTCTGGAGTGTAACAATTAGATCTATGTTTTATTATTATTTTATTAATTTTTAAGTCTTATTTGAAAGACCGTAAGTAGCATCTTCTTAAAAACACACCTACAACACACACTTTTTAAGTGACAAATGTTAAGCCCAACAATGGAGGAATATTGGAAAAATATAAAAAGGTTAAAGATACAGAATAAAATTCTCACTTGTAATTTTGCTACCTAGAACAAAAGCCATTGATATAGGCTTTTGGTGCATTTTTTAAATTGTAATTTTTAGGTTTTAATTTAAATACTGTCTTTTAATCTAAGACAGTATTTAAATTTTACGTCTTTGCTAATTGAACATAAGAGTCAGTTCTGTTTTGTCCTCATTCCTATAAGCTAGCATGTTATTATATATAAAAATTGTCTCACAGTCAAACAACTTGATGGCTACTATGGGAATTTTTTTCTGATATATCAGTTTTTATCCATTTCATAATAATACTTTAATATGTTATAGCTTTTTGGTTTTATGTGCTACAAAATACTTTTTTGTGTATGACATAATTTTATTTGACATGATACCCTATAAAGTGGTATCATTACCTTTACATTAGTGTAAGGATGACATCAGTTACCTTAAGTAGCTGAAACCCTTATTATGGAAAGAAATTAAGATGATTATTTTTATAGGTGAGGAGCTTCAGGATCAGAGAAGTACTGGACTTACCCAAGATCACACAGATGATGATGATGGTCATACGGTAGCCCTTCCTACTTGCTGAGCACTTACTTAAGTGACTCATTCAAACCCACAATAACTTTGCATGATAAGCCTAATTCATCCATTTTAGAGAAGAAGAAACAGAGAGGTTAAGTAATCATTCCAAAGTCCCACAGCTAGTATATGGTACAGCCTATATCATACCTACTGAAAATCAATGTTTCATATTGTGCTAGTTCTTTACTTAACAAGAGACTGCATCTGCCTTGTTATATAAATTACAAGATGTTAAGAAAAGTACAAAAACAGTCTAAAAACACTGTTTGCTTTAAAAAAATGTTCTTTTTAGCTAATGGAGAAATATCACAAATTCTAATAAAGGAACATTCTATTTAGCTATAGTGTTTTTATGTTAGAGATAAAGTCTGCACCTTGATTTTATCATGGTTCCTTTTGAATAAAAATACATCATGATTAACTTAAAACATTTTTGCCCCATGTATTAAAAATCAGTCTAATTAATGAATTTGTAGATTGAAGCCATTTTTCTTTTCAGCTGTGTTGTCAGCAGACATTTTGCCAAGACAGAACAAACAGGAAATGTGGGAGAACTAATTTTCCAGGACTTCTTAAACTCTCTAAGCACTCTAAGCTTTAGAAAAGCTGAGCAAAGTATTCTAATTTTAATGTGAATATTGAAAAGTACTTGCTTTCTTTTCTTGGCCATTGGCTGAGCCAGGAAGGGGGCCATCAGGTTCATCTGGCTGTTCTTCCGCAGTCACAGTTGGAGAGGCACTTTTGTTTACATCCGTATCTAGGTAACCAGAATGCTGAATCAGGTCAGGAACTATGGCAAGTGCAATTTCTGCAGTGCTGTGAAGTTTTTTTTAATTGAGGGCAGTTTCTGTACATATGGCTTAGCTTAAAGGGAGATTTTCAAAGGCTTTCAATTTGTTTTACACTTCCCCTTTCCTCCCTTACCCCAATTCTCCCCATCCCCCCATAACATCTATAGTTAGCTAGAAAAACATATCTTTACAGATACTTCTATAAGACATTTAGAAACTTTGTTAAGATCAAACAGCTCTAAAATAATAGAGAATAATTTTTTTTTTTATTATACTTTAAGTTCTAGGATACATGTGTAGAACGTGCAGGTTTGTTACATTGGTATATAGGCGCCAAGGTGGTTTGCTGTGTCCGTCAACCTGTCATCTACATAAGCTATTTCTCCTAATGCTATCCCTTCCCTAGCCTCCCACATCCTATAGGCCCAGGTGTGTGATGTTCCCCTCCCTGTGTCCATGTGTTCTCATTGTTCAACTCCCACTTATGAGTGAGAACATGAGGTGTTTGGTTTTCTGTTCCTGTGTTAGTTTGCTGAGAACAATGGTTTCCAGCTTCATCCATGTCCCTGCAAAGGACATGAAATCATCCTTTTTATGGCTGCATAGTATTCCATAGCATATGTGTGTCACATTTTCTTTATCCAGTCTAACATAGATGGGCATTTGCGTTGGTTCCAAGTCTTTGCTATTGTGAACAGTGCCACAGTAAACATACGTGTGCATGTGTCTTTATAGTAGAATGATTTATAATCCTTTGGGTATATACCCAGTAATGGGATTGCTGGGTCAGATGGTATTTCTGGTTCTAGATCCTTGAGGAATCACCACACTGTCACCCACAATGGTTGAACTAATTTACACTCCCACCAGCAGTGTAAAAACTTTCCTATTTCTCCACATCCTCTCCAGCATCTGTTGTTTCCTGACTTTTTAATGATCGCCATTCTAACTGGCTGAGATGGCATCTCATTGTGGTTTTGATTTGCATTTCTCTAATGACCAGTGATGATGAGCTTTTTTCATGTTTGTTGGCTGCATAAATGTCTTCTTTTGAGAAGTGTCTGTTCATATCCTTCACTTACTTTTTGATGGTGTTTTTTTTTCTTGTAAATTTGTTTAAGTTCTTACCCTATGGTGCCAAAGCCTTCTGAGGGTCTTCATTGGGATTTATTATTTTGTTTATATGTAAAAATAAATATAAGAAAGGTAGTGAAGTAGGAGAAATTTAGAGACCTTGAGTAGTCCATAAGTACCTGAATTCACGATGCTTGATTTTCCAGCTTTATTTTTTGTTGATTTGATATTTTTGAACAAAAATCTCTGTGATTTTTAAAATTTTTTCTCAGGAAGCCAGAGTACTAAGGAATCATAATTGCTTCCTACCTAAGATCTTTCTGTTTCTGGGGCATCTTCCCAAGGGTGACTTAGTAGCATTGTGACTGCAGGAAGGATCTGTGATGTCGTTGTGGCTGGCCCTCACAACTGAAGTCATGAAGTCCCTGGGATTTAGAAGCATTTCATGTTTTCTGTAGTGCCCATCGTCATAAAAATCACTAAGCCCTTCACTTCTTTGTCTCATGGGGTGGGAAGTGGTCATTGTTAAACTGATATTTCATACACTTCTCCTGATTTCATCTTCACAGTTTGAAAAGAGACCAGTTATCATCAAGCTAGACAAAGAGGAAATGAAATGCTGCAGTATTCCCAAATCTTTCTCCAAGTGTGTTAGGGAGGAAGCTGACTCTTCCAGGCCACAAGGGACGCTCACAGATAGTGCAGCGTTAATGAAAAGGGACATGGGTCAGAGTTTTACAGAAATAAAAATACTGAACTTTGCCTTTGTGGGAAAAATTGTGTTCAGTTACTTGGCCCAAAAGGAGTGGATTGTTTTAGCTCTAAAATGTCCGAATTTTAAAATTAGAATTTGCATGTTTGTTAATGCTACTTGGCCTTCACATTAGAAATGATGCTTTGGCTAAGTTATTGTCCACATTATGGTATCAGATTTGCCTTGTTTAAAGGCACACAGTATTCAGGACGCTGAGTGACAAACGGATCCCACAGATAAAGGCCACCCATGATTCTGGCTTCCATGGCATATCTCCTAGTCCTAAGCTAAGCCCTTTAAACTCAAAGAAGCAGTAGTTCATGGTTTGCAAGCAGTCCAAAAGGCTCATTACACTACTCTAATCATCATTTTATCTAGTGGCAAGGGAGACTGACACACAGCAGTGACTAAGAGCAGGTGGTTACAGGTTCCAGGAGAGTGGGTTGGAACCCTGACTCCTCAGCCTACTAGCTCTTTACTTTGGACAAAATTACATCACTTCTTTAAGCCTCAGCTTTCTCCTCTGTGAAATGAGCTAGTAATATCGATCCCGTAAGGTGGCTGAGAGGATTAAATGTAATAACGTACTTACAGTGCTCAGCTGAGGGCGATGCCAGGAATCCACTAAAAGATAACTATTATTAGTGATTATTTCATAGGGTGCCAATTATCCAAGAAATAGACACAAGCAAGGTCTATGTGAGAAAGAAAAATGGATTTAACCTTGCTTAACAACTTTTTGAGATTCTTTCTTTTTTTAAATTCAGCTTTTAATCCTTGGTATTTGGCTAGAAAAACGGGCCCTACTAAAATGGACAATTGTAGTATGTTTTTCTCTAAACATAAATGGCTATTCAATTTTAACACAAAAATGCACATAACATATATGTATATTATTAATATCTGCTCTGGTTTGAATGTCTCCACCAAAACTTCCGTTGAAATGTAATTGCCATTCTAATAGCATTAAGAGGTGGTGGCTTTAAAAAGTGATTGGGAAATGAGGGCTCTGTCCTCACGAATGAATTAAAGCCGTTATTGTGAGAATGAGTTACTCATCCCAGGAGTGGGCTCCTGATAAAAAGGATGAGTTTGGCTTAGTTTCTCTCTCTGTCTTGCATGCCAATTTCCCTCTGCTATGTTATGATGTTAACACAAAGATTTATCCTCTCAATCTTGGACTTCCTAGCCTCCAGAACCATGAGCCAAATAAACACCCAGACTATGGTATATATATAATTATATATATAATATATACATATTATATATTATATATATATATAAATAATATGTATATATTATATATATATATATATATATTTTTTTTTTTTAGACAGAGTCTTACTTTGTTGCCCAGGATGGAGTCCAGTGGTGTGATTTGGGGTCAGTGCAACCTCTGTCTCCCAAGTTCAAGCAACTCTCATGCCTCCGCCTCCCAAGTAGCTGGGACTACAGGCATGCACCACCAAGCCTGGCTAATTTTTGTATTTTTAGTAGAGACGGTGTTTCGCTATGTTGGCCAGGCTGGTCTTGAACTCTCGACCTCAAGTGATCCACCCACTTCAGCTTCCCAGACTACTGGGATTACAGGTGTGAGCCACCGTGCGAGGCCCCAGATTATGGTATTCTGTTATAGCAGAAGACAATGGACTAAGACAGCTTCCCACTTGTCTAAAATATGTATGTAAAATTCTTCCCAGAAGCCAATAATCTTCAAATATGTTTCCTAATCTAGGGCTAATAAAAGCACAGAAATTAAAAATGTTCAATTTCAATCTTAAAAGTGGCCTTATACTATGATATGTTTAATGTAGACCTAAAGACGTAATCCTGACATGGTGGTCAGTGATGTGGGATAGTCAAAGGTGAGAGTCATCTAAGACAGAAACATTATGTTTTGTGCACTACACAACCCTCTGGGGCACCAGTCTCATGGTAACACTGTAAATTTTCATATTTGTTACAATAATTTTTCGGGTATATATCAAGAAAATATCTTATTTTAACAAAGAAAGTCAAGATAGTTTTCTGACATGGAAGTAAAGAATCTTGAGAAAGGGGCACGTAATTTTAACTCACACAAGGAGTGTATAGTCAGGTGCTGTCAATGACAGACTACATATATGATGGTGGTCCCATAAGATTTTAGTGAAGAAGAAAAATTCCTATTACCTAGTGATGTTGTAGCCATCATAACATTCCAGGGCAATGCATTACTCACGTGTTTGTGGTGATGCCGGTGTAAACAAACTTAATGCACTGCCAGTTGTATAAAAGCATAGCACGTGCAATTATGTACAGTACATAATACTTGCTAATGATAACAGACAACTATGTTACTGATTCATGTATTTACTACACTATACTTTTTATCATTATTATTTTATTTTTAGTTGACACATAACTACATATTTATGGGATACAGAGTGATATTTAGGTACGTATATACAATATGTAATGACCAAATCAGGGTAATTAGCATATCATCACGTCAATCATTTATTATTTTTGTGTGTGGTGAACATTTAAAATCTTCTCCTTCAGCTTTTTGAAAATATAAAGTAAATATAGTTAACGGTTCTCACTCTACAGTGCTGCAGAACACCAGAACTCGTGTCTCCTCTCTAGCTGTAATTTTGTTTTCATTAATACCCTCTCCTCATTCTCCCCTCCCCCTGCCCTTCCCAGCCCCACAATTCTATTCTCTATTTCCATGAGCTCAAATTTTTTTTCTGCCACATGTAAGTAAGAACATGCAGTATTTACCTTTCTGTTCTTGGCTTATTTTACTTAACATAATGTCCTCTAGGCTCATCCACATTGCTGCAAATGACAGGATTTCATTCCTTTGTATAGCTAAATAGTATCTCCACCGGGCATATAAACCACATTTTCTTTACCCATTCATCTATGGATGGACATTTAGGTTGATTCCATATCTTAGCTATTGTGAATAGCACTGCAATAAATGTGGGAATCCAGGTGTCCCTTTGATATACTGATTTTCTTTCCAGTAGTGGGACTGCTGGATCATATGTTAGTCTATGTTTAGTTTTTTGAGAAACCTCTACAGCAGTTTCTGTATTGCCTCTACTCATTGACATGCCCACCAACAGTGCATAAGGGTTCTCTTTTCTCTGCATTCTCACCAGTATTTGTTAACTTTTGTCTTTTTGATAATAGGCATCCTAACTGGGGTGAGGTGGCATCTCATTGTAGTTTTGACTTGTATTTCCCTTATGATTAGGGATGTTGGACATTTGAGCATTTTTTCATATACCTGTTGGCCATTTGCATGCCTTCTTTTGAGAAATGTCTATTTAGATCCTTTGCCCATTTTTTTTTTTTTTTTTTTTTTTTTGGCATGGAGTCTTGCTCTGTTGCCCAGATTGGAGTGCAGAGGTGTGATCTTGGTTCACTGCAACCTCCACCTCCTGTGTTCAAGCGATTCTCCTGCCTCAGCCTCCCTAGTAGCTGGATGTACAGGTGCATGCCACCACACCTGGCTAATTTTTGTATTTTTAGTTGAGATGGGATTTCACTATTTTGGCCAGGCTGAACTTGAACTCTTGACCTCAGGTGATCCACCCACCTCAGCCTCCCAGAGTGCTGAGATTATAGGTGTGAGCCACTGTGCCTGGCCCTTTGACCACTTTTTAATCAGAGGATTTGCCGCTGTTGAGCTGTTTGAGTTCCTTGTATATTCTGGATATTAATCCCTTGTCAGATGAATAGTTTGCCAATATTTTTTCCCATTCTAATAGTTGTCTCTTTACTCTTTGATAGTTTCTTTTGCTGTGAAGAAGCTTTTGAGTTTTATATAGACCCATTTGTCTATTTTTGTTTTCATTGCCTGTGCTTTTGAAGTCTTTAAAATCTTTGCCTAATGTCTTGAAGTGTTTCCCCTATGTTTTCTTCTAATAGTTTTACACTTTCAAGTCCTAACATTTAAGTCCTTAATTTGTTTTGAGTTGATTTTTTAAATATAGTGATGGATAGTGTTCTAGTTTCATTTTTCTGCATATGGATATTCCATTTCCCAGCACCATTTATTGAAGAGAGTGTCCTTTTATCATTATATTGTTCTCGGCATCTTTGTCAACAATCAGTTGGTTGTAAATATGTGAATTTATTTCTGTTCCATTGGTCTATGTGTCTGTTTTTATACCAATACCATGTTGTTTTAGTTACTACAGCTTCATAGTATATTTTGAAGTCAGATAGTATAGTGTCTCCAGCTTTGTTCTTTTTGCTTGGGGTTGCTTTGGCTATTCAGGGTCTTTTGTGGTTCCAAATTTTAGGATTTTTTTTCTATTTCTGTGAAGAATGTTATTGGTAATTTGACAGAGATTGCATTGAATCTGTAGATTGCTTCGGGTAGTGTGGTCATTTTAAAAACATTAATTATTCCAAGCCGTGAACATTGGCTGTCTTTTCGTTTGTGTGTGTCCTCTTTATTGTATTTCCTCAGTGTTTCATAGTTTTCATTGTAGAGGTATTCACCTTTCTGGTTAAATTTATTCCTAGACATTTTGTTTCTTTGGTAGCTATTTGATTTCTTTTTCAGCTAGTTCATTACTGGTATATAGAAATGCTACTGATTGTTGTATGTTGATTTTGTATTCTGCAAATTTACTTAATTTATTTATTTAGAGTTTTTTGTGGAGTCTAGGTTTTTCTAAATATAAGATCATGTCATCCTCAAAGACAGACAATTTGACTTCCACTTTGCCAATTTGGATACGCTTTATTCTTTCTGTTGCCTAATTGCTGTGGCAAAACCGAGAGGAAGGGGGGGGGCCCCCCCCCCCCCCCGGAGCCGGAGGGCCGGCTAGCAACCCCCCCCTTAAAAATTTAAAACATATTAGTAGAAGGAAGAAAACAACCCGGGCGGCTACACGGGGTCAGGATCATCAATATCACTGTCTTCCATTTCTTGTCCCACTAGAAGATCTTCAGGGACAATAGTGTATAATGTTAGCTGTGAATTTGTCGTATGTGGTCTTTATAGTGTGGAGGTATGTTCCTTCTATGCCTAGTTTGTTGAGAGTTTCTATTATGAAGCAATGTTGAATTTTGTCAGAAGTTTTTTTCTGAATCTGTTGTGATGATCATATTGGTTTTTTTCCCTGCATTCTTTTGATGTGATGTATTACATTTATTGACTTGCATATGCTGAACCATCTGTGCATCCCTAGGATACATCCCACTTAATCACGGCGTACGATCTTTTTGACATGTCATTGTATTTGGCTTGTTGTATGCCTGATGCACGTAGATGCAAAAATTCTCAACGAAACATTTTGAGACAAGAAATGGAAGACAATATAGGCCTAGGCTAATCCGTGTGTTTGTGTCTTAGCTTTTAACAAAAATGTTTAAAAATTAGAAAACATAAAATTTTAAAAATAGAAAAAAGCTTACAGATAAGGATATAAAGAAAAATTTTTTTGTACAGCTGTATAATGTGTTTGTTTTTAGCTATGTGTCATTATAAAAGAGTTAAAAAATTAAAATGTTTATTAAGTAAAAAACTTATAGTAAGCTAAGGTTAATTTATTATTAAAGAAAGCAAACGTTTTAAATAAATATAGTATAGACTAAGTGTACAGCCTAACGCCTGCAGCAGGCTAGAGTAATGTCCTAGGCCTTCACATTCACTCACCACTCACTCACTCACTCATAAGAAGCAACTTCCAGTCCTGCAAGCTCTATTCATGGTAAGTGCCCCACAGAGGTATGCCATTTTTTATCTTTTATACTGTATTTTTACTCTACCTTTTCTATCTTTAGATACATACATATTTACCACTGTGTTGCATTTGCCTTCAGTATTTGGGACAGTCACTTGCTGTACAGGTTTGCAGCCTGGGAGCAATAGGCTATACCATATAGCCTAGGTGTTTGGTAGGCTATTCCATGTAGGTTTGTGTAAGTGCACTCTATGATGATCACACAATGATGAAATCAGTTGACACATTTTTTAGAGCCTGTCAATTGTTTGACCGTTGTCAAGCAATACATAACTGTATTTGAGCCACTGACAGCCAGTACCCTGGGGTGTCTTCTGTTGAACCGGCCTTAACTAACCATGGGCCAAAGCAGCCAGTTGTCATTGGCAGGGTGTGTCCTCCTTGACTCCGTTTGCTTTCTTTCTTACTTTTGCCTCACCTCCTACCTGTTGTCTCAGGAGCTCTTAGGCTATCCTTTGGGTCTCCCTTCTCAACTTTCCTTGTGCTATTCTGATTTTATCTGCTCTGGCCTTCTAGTAATCTCTAATGTGGTTAGTACTTAATATTTAGGAGACATTCTTTATGTTTCACCTCATGATTCTTATAAGGGAGGCCGCACAGGTGTGAATATCCTGATTTTACAGATAAAAATACAAGGAGGTTCAGAGAAGTCAAATGACTCACTGAAGAAACTGGTGAAACTGACCAGACCTCCGGCCTGCTGACCCTTAGTCTTGTGTACCGTTCCTCCTGGGATGCCTCATACTGAATTCCGCTCAAGTGTGGGGGTTTGACTTCCATTCTCTTCCATTCTATGTTTGAACTCAGTGGAGAGACTAGGGTTGCTGTTTCAGTGCATGGGGTATTTTTGAGGCAAGGCATATTTTCAATCCCCTCAAGCTGAGTGACTAACTTCTCTAGTCTCGAGGGAGATGATATGGATCATCTGATAAAGTAGTTAGAAATTTGGTAGTCTGGCACCAGACTACCAAATTCATCTCTCCTCTCCACTGCTTACCAGCTGGATAGTCTTGCAAAATGATATAATCCTGCTTTCCACCTATAAAATGGATGATGATAATAGCACAATATTAATAATTCCATAGCAATATAAGATTATGAAAATTAATCAGATATGTAAAGCTGTTAAAACAGGGGCTAGAGCACAGTGAGCACTCAATAAACGTTAGCTTATGTTCTCTAGGTCTAACCGTGTTTGTTTCATTGAATTTTCTAAGTAGGTTTCTTAGTAGGAACTCAATAGCTGTAAATGACTAAATGAAAGCCTTTGTGCTTTAGCTGTGAAAAGCCCCGCCTGTGGAAGGAGCCACAGGCCAGTTTCCATGCACTATTTCTGAATGGCCTCACCTGATCTCCTAGTGCTTGGAACTGGCCTGTTTCCCGTTACCACAGATCTCATTCTAGGAACCTCTACCACTGACTCAGCATGAGGGGAATTCTCTAAGATTTCTAGAACCATTTATTTAAGAACAATTCTCAGCATCTCCTAATTTAAGGTATTGATTGTTCTGGGAACATTAAGAAAATGTTGAAAGTCTCCTTTTCTCAAGAAACTTCATTTCTCTGTAGGGGAGAGGGGTGAGCTCACAGCTGACTCTTAAATCAAGGCAGCTAGGGCTATGTTACATGGTCAAACAGTTTCATCATCCTGTGCTTCTCACTCTTCTTCTTGGCTAAACCAAACTTTCTTGGCTAAACCAAACCCAGGCTAAATCCATCTCTCTGTTTACTCTGCCTGTATTTTTGCAGCAGAACATGACTGGGAGAAAACATGCAACCATGTTGACTGGTCTCAAAATTCACCACCACAAACCTTAAGTGGGTCCTTAATGCTTCCTGGCAATGATAATATCAGATTTCCTTAGCTCATCACTCTTCTACTTGCCTAGGTAACTCTCATGCCTTTTCCTCTGACCTCAAACTGCCATCAACTCGCCTGTCACCTGCTAACCTTTCCTTTTTACTCCAAGAAAAGAGAAATAATCAGAAGGAAGTTTTGGCAAGCTCCACCCCCACCCCCACTTCTATCCATGACCTACGTGCACCTGTGTCCATATATTCTGCCTCCTCTTGTGTCAGCAGATGAACCACCTGGGCTTCTCATTAGGGCCAATGGGCCAGTGGTCCTCAAATCTTACTCCCTCTCAACTATTCAAGGACATTGCTCCAGGGATTTTCCCCTTCTCCCTTTCAATGAGCTCATTCTCATTGGCATGCAAACATACATTTATTTCTCCCACTCACCTTAAAACAATTAAACAATCTTCTCTTAATCCTATAATATATCCCCTTCCAGCTATCACTCAATTTGTTCCTTTTTCTGCACAGGAACATTCCCTGAAGTCTTGTTTATATTTTTCTCTTTGTGGTTTCTCTCTTTGCTACAGTCTGAATTGTTTTTCTACATTATTATGTTGAAGCCCTAACCCCCAGTGCCCCAGTGTGACTGTACGTGGAGACAGGGCCTTTTTGAGGTAATTGTATTTAAATGAGGTCATAGGGCGGGGTCCCAGTCTGACAGAACTGTGGCCTTAAAAGAAGTAGGAGGAGGAGGAAGAAGAGTCTTGGTATACTGGCTCACCCTCATGCCTATAATCCTAGCACTTTAGGAGGCTGAGGCAGGAGGATCACTTGAGTCCAGGAGTTCAAGACCAGCCTGGACAACATAGTGAGACCTCATCGCTACAAAAAAATTTAATAAGTTAGCTGGGCATGGTGGCAGTAGGTGTCTATAGTCCCAGCTGAGGCTGAGGTGGGAGGACTGTTGAGCCTTGGAGGTCAAAGCTGTAGTGAGCTATGATTGCGCCACTGCAGTCTCTCCTGGGTAACAGAGGAAGACCCTGTCTCAAAATATAATAATAAAATAAAAAAGAAGGAAGGCGAAAGAGAGATCACTAGCCCTCTGCCATGTGAAGACACAGGGTCTGCAAGCCAGGAAGAGGGCCTCACCAGGAAACAAATCTGCCAGGACTTTGATTTTAGACTTCTGAGCCTCTAAAACTGTGAGAAAATGAATTTCTGTTGTTTAAACCAGCCAGTTTGGTATTTTGTTAGGGCAACCCAAGTAGACAAAGGTGCTCTTGAAGCACTGTTTTCCCAGCCATGTTCTGCTGTACAGATACAGGCAGGAGTAAGCAGAGAGATGAATTTAATCAGCGTTTGGTTTAGCCAAGAAAGTATGAGGAAGCGTGAGAAGCACAGGACGATGACACTGTCTGACCATGTACTGTAGCCCTGGCTGCCTTGATTTAGAGTTAGCTGTGGGCTCACGCTCTCCCCTACAGAGAGATTAAGTTTCTTGAGGACGGGGGGGGGCTTTTTTTTTTCCATACTTGTATTTCTCCTTACATTTCTCAATGATCTCAGCACAACTGATACATAAAATTAAGAGGTGCTTGAAATACTTCTTAAAGAAGTCCTAGAGAATCTCCTGACGCTGAGCCACTGGGTAGAGGCTTTCTATCTATCCCTTGCTACTGCTCTCTTCTCAAGATCCCCTCTGACCTGTTTATCAGTAAATCCAGTGGTTAATTCTCAGTCCTCATCTTACTTGCCCCCTTAGCAGCTTTTGACAGAGTTGACAGCTATCTTCTCCCTGATACTCTTCTTTTACTTCTCTTCTACTTTTCTGCTGCTCCTTTTCATGGATTTCTCATTCATCTCCCTGACTTCTGAGTGGTTGATCCATCATGTCAGTTGCCTAGACCTTTCCTGAAAATCCTGCATCCTTGGAAACCCCTCACCTACCTCTGAATGTTGAAATGCACTAGAGCTCAATCCTTGGAATTCTGCACTCATTACCTTGATGATCTTCCCCAACCTAATGGCTATAAACTGATGTTCACTCAAATCCTCTTCCCCGAAAACCTACTCCCCTGCATAGTGTTTCCCATTGCAGTAAATGGCAATAGCCTTTTTCTAGTTTGCTCAAGCCCCAAACTTTGGAATCCTGCTTCACCCCTCTCTTTCTCTCATATCCTACTTGTTTACCCCACCTTTAAAATATATCCAGAATTGGGACGTTTCTAGCTGCCTCCTCTGCTAGTCCAAGCCACCATTATGCTGGCCCAAGGCATCATTCTTTCTCCCCTGGATTATTGCAATGGCTTTCTAATGCATTTCTTATTGCAATGGCTTTCTAAAACCAAACTTGCCCCATCTCATAAATTATTCTCAACAAAATAGTCAATGATGTCAATGTTAAGACTGAATATGAAACTCATGTATTCAAAATCCTTCAAAATTTTCTATCTTGCTCAGAGTAAAGGGCAAACTTTTCTAAGATCTACAAAACATTCTGAGGTGATGTGACAGGGTCCTCCCACAGCTACTGACCCCATCTCCTGCTAATCTTTCCCTTGCTTACTCTCCTCCAGCCACAGTTGCCCCCCTTATGATTCTTTGAGCACACTGGCAGGCCCTTGCCTCAAGGCCTTTGACCTTGATGTTACCTCTGCTTAAATACACTTTCCCTAAATATTCCCTTTTTACCCACTTACTTGCTTCTGGACTTTACTCAAATGTCACTTGCTGAGACAGCCCTCTTCCGGCTATCTAAAACCACTGTTTCCTTTCATATGACACATCTTTCCTGTTATTATTTCCCTCTGAGTGTTTACCTGCCTAATATAAATGTAAGAGTTAAAGAAAGAGGGAAAGAAACACAAAAAGTGGCTCAACAGTCAAAGACGGGTTTATTTTGGAGAATAAATCTGAGAGGGGCTTCTGGCACCCTCTCAGGAGCATTTGGTCAGAAGTACTCTCTCAGACAAAGAGTAATTAAGAGTTCAGGGGTGAGAGAACTTATCACAGGCTTGGAATGTTTCTGTGTGGAGGAGAAGTTTATTGTGAAGTTGTAATGTCTCTGGTCAGAGGGGGAGGTTATCCTGGGGCTGACATCTCTCTGGTTGGAGGGGGAGGTTATCTTGGGGCTGACTTGTCTCTAGTCAGAGAGGGGTTTATATTAGGGTTGGAATGTTTCTGGTTGCAGATGTCATTTGTGGTTAATGGTCATGCTGACATTAGCCATTAGGCTGATGCCCTTTGGGTTGGATTTAGGTGGTTTTTGATCAAGGGGCACTTTAAAAGGACAGTGCTTGTCCAAGTAAAAGTCAATATACATTTTACTTTTCTTTTTAGTTGTTTCCTGCACTAGAATTTAAGATCCATAAGAGCAAAAATTTTTGTCTCTTTATTTCACTGCTCTGCTTCAATGCCTGCAATGTGTCTGGCACATTGTAGGTGCTCAATAACTATTTTAACAGAATGAATACATTACCTTGTCCTTAAAAGGTGTAGACAAATTCTGGCTGGACACGGTGGCTCATGCCTGTAATCCCAGCACTTTGGGAGGCCGAGGCGGGCAGATCACGAGGTCAAGACATCAAGACCATCCTGGCCAACATGGTGAAACTCTGGCTCTACCAGAAATACAAAAATTAGCTGGGCTTGGTGGTGCACACCTGTAATCCCAGCTACTCAGGAGGCTGAGGCAGGAGAATCGCTTGAACCTGGGAGGCAGAGGTTGCAGTGAGCCGAGATTGCACCATTGCACTCCAGCCTGGTGACAGAGAAAGACTCTGTCTCAAAAAAAAAAAAAAAAAAAAAGTGTAGACAAATTCTACAGAGGAGTTCAGAAGCACAGGTTGATTTCTGTCTGGGATCAGGTCGATCAATTATGGAGGAGTTGGCATTTTACCTGAACTTTGAAATATGCTCAGGCTGGAGATCTATAAAGTCTGAATGGCACTCGTGATTGCTTGACTCTTTCCTTCCCCCACAAATCAATCCTAAGGATACTTCCAGGAGCTCCTACTGCCTAGGACCCTCCACTGACACTTGGAGAGAGGGAAGCCCTCTCTTCTCATCACCAAAAATTCTTTGTCGTATTCTCTTTCCTGCCTGGTTTTTAGCCAGTTGTCTATTAGAAAGAATCCAATCAATTCAGGTATAGACTTTACACCTGACAAGGTACACCACCTTCATCAAGGCATTTCAAACATTCATGTGTATAAAACTCAGCTGGAGAACCTCTTACACCATAGATTTGCAGGCCCCACCCTATGGATTTCTAAACAAGCTCATTTGGATCCAGAGATCCAGGGATCATACATTGAAAAGCTCAAAGAAAAGAATTTCTAAATGGCATCCCTGAGGCCTATAGAGAAGATAATTTTGGCCAGAGGGGCATCTTGGTGTCCTTAAAATTGCACTATATTTTTATAACTCTATCATTATCTCTCTCTCTCTCTGTCTGTTTATCCACCCATCTTTCCATTGTCTGTTTCAGATTCTGTTTAAATGAATTTTTGTATAGTGTAGCAGTGCTAGAGAAGATCTTTCCTTTCAAAACAATTTCTCTGGTCCTGATTACCATCTGCATCTTTCCCAAGACCATCTTTCCCAAACCACATCCTCTGTGAAATCCCCCTTCCTTGCCAACTAGCAATTTGCTTTCATTCTTGCTTTATATTTATACCTGGTTACTACCCCTTCTTCCAACTGTCAGTGAGGTACTCTTTTTCATTTCTTTTGTTTCCTATTATCACTTCTATCTCCCCCTGCTTCTGAACAAAATCTTCTCCCCAGACACATAATTGCAGCCAAGCTACTACATTAAATCCCACCTCCCTTAGCTCCCATTTCATTTCCTGCCTTCATCTCCCATTGCCCTTTATCTGGCTTTGGCTAATAACAGCCAGATGAATTGAATAAACAAATTAACATGTGCAATTGCATTAAGGTATAGTGACCTTGATAATTTTCAATGAAATAAAATGCAAGGGAAAAATATACTCTGGAGAAATGTATTTGTCTTTGGCACAGTCTGTCACACATATTCACATGTGCAGAGTGAAACAAACAAAAATGATTAAAAACAGACAAAATCTCATGTGATGGCAAATGCAGTACAAAGATAGGTGAGCTAACAATTCAAAGGCAATGACCACTCCTGTGGCAATTTATTTATTATGTTGCCACGTATAGGAATCATAGGCCTTTGTGGGGTCAATAAAAGCTGTGCTCTATTGTTAAATTAGTTTACAGGATCTCTAAAATATGGCAATAGGAATATTTATTCTAGCTGCAAAAATCTTCTTTCCTGTGGAGAGGTTTCTTGCTTTGCCAGAGAGGCTCTAAGCAAGGCTTCGTGGACCTAGCAGTCTGCTCTGAAAAACCCCGAGTCAGCATCCTTGAGACATCAGGCCACCAGGACCAGGCTGGTGGTAGGCAGCCATCCTAGATTGCTGCTCTAATAATGAAGATCCTATTTTCGTTGTATAGCAGACTGGTGTCCCCAACTCTCCAGCCTGACAAAAGCACCTGTGCTTCAAGGTGACCAGAAACATCTGTTTGAAATGCATATAAACAGATTCTAATTCCAAAAATCGATGGATGTATTTTTGGCCCTAGACATCTACGCATTTAGGCAAATGGTTCTAGGACAGAAGTTAATTTTGTATCTGTTTTGTCTCATCAAGTGAAAGAAGAATGTAAGTCATAAGAGGGAAGTTTTCCTGTGCTCTGGGAATACCCCTTTGTCCCACCATTAAATATATGATTCTTCTGTACAAAACTTACTTCTGAGGAATCCCTCTCTTCTTAAGAAAGGCCCATTTCAGTAGAGGCTACATACCCACATCTCCTTATGGCCATTACTTACCTCTGGGTCTAGCATGCTGTCTAGCATGCCTTATCTTTTTTATTGTTGCTGTCTAGCATGCCTTATCTTTTTTAAAAGTTGAAGTAAAAATAATTTCGTCTAATGCATTTCTTTCCCTAGAAATGTGTGATTGGTTTTCATAGGTATAGAAACACCTAGGCCAAATTGTAGAGTAAGGAGATAGGAACAAGTCAAATATTTTACTGAATGCCTACTATGTGCAAGGCATTCTACGTGTATATTCAAATATTTATAATTCAACCATTCTCACAAAACCCAATGAGTATATTAAACCATTTTACAGGTGCAATCTGAGAAACTTTCTCAAAGTACGACAAATCCATGCTCTTCCCACCTTACCAAGCTCCTTATCATTGAAGTCTCTCTATATCTTCTTTGTCTACTTTTACCCCCCTTCTTTTTGGACCCACTTCTGCCCTTTGCCCGGCACCTTGTGCTTAGATACTCAAGCTCCCCCACTGAAGTCATCCAATCATTCATTCTCTCACTCACTCAGGCATACAAGCATTCAAACATTTATTGGGTATCTTCTATGCACTTTTCTAGTTCTTGGGAATATTGCAATACCAAAACAGAAAAACATCTCTGCCCTTGCCAACATTCTAAAAGGGAATGGTCAATAAGTACACAGACAGTTAAGATGTAATGTGGTGAGTGCAATTATAGAGGAAATTTTCAAAGCTGCAGGGGGTGGGAGAGGAAGAGCACGTAGAGGCCTGCAGGGAAGAGAAAGGGATTAGACATCTTGGAATCTGTGACATCTGAGGGGGAGTTGTGTGGCCCTGTGAGAATTAGCCTTATGCAGTGGACAAAGCCTTTCTGCTCAGTGAATGCCCATTCCCATAACAGGTAGTGTAGGGTGACAGAACCAGAAGGTTGACAATCAGAGATGAAGCTGTACAACTGAGTAGAGAGGCAAGACTCTGAAAGGTCTCGTATCTTTCTAGGTATGATAAAGAGTTTGGAATCTTTCCTGCAGGTGATGGGGGAGTTGAGTTGTCAAGTAGCGTTCACTGAGTCCTTGAGTCCTCTGGATGCGCTCATGTGCTAATACAAAACCTAAAAAGATGCTAATGAAATGCAAACATGGGCAAAAGTATGAACTCTGATTCTACTTTGGAGTAAAGGTAAACTTAAGACCTCACTCAAGTCAATAATGTAATATATGATAACGACTTAAGTCCTCGTGGAAAATTCTGTTGTAATTCTTCCTTGTGTCCAAAACTGCTGTTTTTTTTTTAACCCATTCAAACTATTTGGAAACTTGGGACCCTGAGGCCACATTACTGCTGAGGAGCTTCACAGCACTTTGTCAGAGAAATACCTATTAATTACAAAGCAGTTTCATTTTTGTGATATGAAAAAAGTATACATATGAATTTTAAAAGTCTCTGTGCAAAACAGAGACCAAAAAAAATCAACTTTGAAAAATTACTTCCCAGAATTGGGGATGTCTCTGTAATTATTTTTATGTTTTAAATGTTTTATCCAATTTTCACACATATATAATTTTACATAAAAGCATAAATATGATATAGCTTAGAAATACCAGAAAAGATTAGTATTCTGAATATATAAAAACATATTCCAGAGTATACAGGAATGGACACCTATAATTATCCCTTTAAAAATAATCACTGTCTATATTTTTATGTGTTTCTATTTCTGTGAACATGTATGTGTTTATATATATAATATAAACATATATAATTGAGATCATATTATACATAATTTTATTTCTCAACCTTTTACATTTAACCTTAATGATAGGCTATATTTTGACTTCTCACCTGTTATTACATATTTTTGAAAATCTGATTTTATTGTCTATATAAAATACATTTTATGGAAAATGTAATTACATTTTTGTTTATCTCCTTTTTTTATTTTAGAGGCTTGAATTGTGGTCTGTTTTTGTGGAAATAATACTCCAATAATATTGTAAACAAAATCTTTTCGTATATCTCTGATTGTTTTCTAAGGAAATAGTGGACTGATATGGTTTGGCTGTGTGCCCACCCAAATCTCATCTTGAATTGTAGTTTCCATAATCCCCACGTGTTGTGGGGAGAACTTGGTGGGTGGTATCTGAATCATGGGGATGATGATTTTATAAGGGGCTTTTCCGACTTTGCTCAGCTCTCACTCTCCCTCCTGCTACCCTGTGAAGAGGTACCTTCCTCCATGATTGTAAATTTCCTGAGGCATCCTCAGCCTTGTGGAACTGTGAGTCAATTAAACCTCTGTTCTTTATAAATCACCCATCTTCATAGCAGTGAGAGCATGGACTAATACATGGACCTAAGGGTAAAAATATTTGTGAGGATATTGATACATACTGTCAAACTGCTCTAAAAGAGATTATTTTATTTTTGCCAAGCAAATTAAATATATGCAACAAGAAACAAATTTTCATACCCAAATGCAGTAATTACATGTCTAAAAATATGTCCTAGGGAAATAACCCAAAACACAGAAGAAGATATATATCAATGTGTTCATCACAGTGTTAAAATTACCAAAAAGTGGAACTACCATTATTGCCTGACACTAGGAAATCTGAAAAGTATTACTTCTGAAAGACTTAGTTATAATATGACAACCATGAAAAAAATATTTATTAATAGTTACTTATAATATGGAAAATGTTTATGTTACAACGCTAAGTGGAAACTCAGGATACAAAATGTTATATACAGTTTATTGTATCTTCATTGGTAGGAATTTTTTTATATTTAAAAAAAGACTAAAAGATAACTTTCTTTGTTATACAATTATACTTTTGTATTCAAGTTTCCTTACCGTTGTCACTGTTTGTATAAAACTTCAGTCATCTTTTCATTTTCTAATGGTGTACACCAGTTTTAACATTTTGCTAAGTCATGATAGAAATCACAAGAAATTTCTAACTGCAGCCTGCCTTGAAGTGAACAGCCTGAAAATTTCTGCAAATTCCAGAATGCTTTCTCAGATCTTAGCTGATAGAGATAGATGTTTAGAATCAGGAATTCCGATTTGACTCCTGACTTGCCCGGCTCCCTGCATCTATTCGAAAGCACCAGTGGGGAAGTTTAGTCTGGTCTGTGATGATCTATGAGGCATGCAGGAAAGAACTTTTAGAGGAGAATGTTCAGCTTCAGACTGAGAAAGCACTTTTCACTCCAAATCTCAGACTTGATTTTCATCAGTCAATCATACATTTTAGATTTTAGTGTGTTTTTATTTTTTAAGATGGAAGAGAAAATTATTTGATGTGACATAAAATGAGAAATGTTTTGAAGGCTATTCAGCAGGAGAATTCTAAAATTTTTGTAAGAATTGGGAGGTCACTGTAATTATTTTTGTGTTTTAAATGTTACATTCAATTTCCATATATAAACATATAATTTTATGTAAATAGTTAAATGTGATTTTTCTTTTTAGTAGAGTCTTATTTTTCTTTCTATTTTTATTCCCTTAATCTCCCAGCCCTCTCACGCATGTAGCCTTGGTAGAAGACCTTTCTAAGTTCAGAACAAACACCCCCTATTCGAATCGTATTTTCGGGTGGATATTGCACCTCAGACGCTAGCTGGGTTTGGAAGCTTTGTAGCAACAGCTTCTCATTAGTAGCTAGTCTGCTCATCCTATGCTTAGAGAAGTGTTACCTGATTTGACACAAATAATTGAAGACCTAAATGTTGCTGGCAAGTAAACAGGTTTTTTTTTTTTTTTTTTTTTTTATGTTAATTCAGTTTAAAAATGCAGAAACAGGCCAGGTGCAGTGGCTCACAACCATAGCACTTTGGGAGGCCGAGGCAGGTGGAACACCTGAGATCACGGGGTTCGAGACCAGCCTCACCAACACGGTGAAACCCTGTCTCTACTAAAAGTACAAAAATTAGCTGTATGTCGTGGCACATACCTGTAATCCCAGCTACTCTGGAGGCTGAAGCAGGAGAATTGCTTGAACCCAGGAGGCTGAGGTTGCGGTGAGCCAAGATCACACCATTGCACTCCAGACTGGGCAACAAGAGCAAAACTCTGTCTCATAAATAAATAAACAAGTAAATAAATAAAATGTGGAAAATAAGCATTATGTGACCTAAAAGATCATCCTGTGGGCATTGACAGGGAGGGGCACAAGGGGCACTTTTTGGGTTGATGGAGATGCTCTAGAGCTTGACCTAGTGGTGGATACATGAGCATATAGCATTTCATCAAACACGGCCCAACTTGTGTGCTTAAAATAGTTGCAGTTTTATTGTAGGGTAAATTGTACACAAATGAAGTTTATAAGACAAAAGCATTTATAGTCATTTACTCTCTGAGTTTTGAGATTTGCTATGAAGTCTTTTAAAAAGAGCTCCATGGCCGGGTGTGGTGGCTCACACCTGTAATCCCAGCACTTTGGGAGGCCAAGGTGGGTGGATCACAAGTTCAAGACCAGCCTAGCCTGGCCAATGTGGTGAAACCCCATCTCTACTAAAAATACAAAAAATTACCCTGCGCATGGTTTTGCATGCCTGTAGTCCCAGCTACTTGGGAAGCTGAGGCAAGAGAATTGCTTGAACCCGGGGAGGTGGAGGTTGCAGTGAGCTCGAGATCGTGCCACTGCACTCCAGCCTGGCAACAGAGCGAGACACAGTCTCAAAAAAATGAATAAATAAAAAATAAAAACAGCTCCAGAATCTTGATAATAATGTTAAGGATATACCTACGTATTTATTTTCACTACAGTCCTCACCCCCTCCTCCATCGGTGGTAACGTGTGGGTTTCTGATGATTTATTATGTGGAGCCATTTAAGGACTAGGAAGGGAGGGTGTAGCAAAAGTGGCTTTGTGGGTGACCAGGCGCCACTCAAGGAAATGTTAGCAGCTGTGGGCATTGCACCCCCATTCTGCCACAGAAGCAGGTTGGCTCTCTGTTCTTCCAAAAACATCTCTCATGTGATATCAAAAGATGTAAAAGGAGGCAGTTCTTGATGTGGTATGGTGGAGACAGAGTCCATTTCTCTGTCGCAATTTCTTTTTTTTTCCTCTCTCTCTTTCATTACTATATCAAATATAGGTCAGGCAGAACAATTGGTACGACTTAATAAGACCTAACTGTTTCTGATGCAAGCCACTCTCCAACTGTTTGTTACCATTTTGCTTAAGGCAGTTCTGGGTTAAACTTAACTATGCTTTTTGTTCTGTTGTTTACTTTAATCATGATAACCAATAAGTTATACTTCAAGGAATGATTTCAAAATATGTCTACCCAAAAGTCCCCGTGGTTAGAAACAGTGAAATTTAGACCATGAAATGGGCAAAGCAGACAATCTCATTTCCCCTAGCCTCCCAACATTCAGACTTTCATTAAACACTGTTCTACCTCTGTGTAATCAGGGAGACCCTGCCTTTCATCTCAAGTTTTGTTAAATGCAACAATGCCTATGTTCATGTGCACTTTTCATTTGCTGTTACCAACTCCCAGAGAGGGTCCAGTAGTAATTCTGGCTTAAGCCAAAGCAAAGGGGCACAGTAGAGTCAGGGGGATCTGGTGGGGCTCAAAAATGCAGAAGGTGGAGGAAAGTGTGGCAATGAGTGAATATGATGGAGATCTGGTCTGGGAACTGTAAGATAGGTGAGGGGGATCTGGGTGAACGTGTGACTAGCATGGGAAAGCACACTATCTACCCAAATGTCTCCACTACCTCCGCTGAAACCTGTAAACCATGTTTCCCAATTACTTTTTAATATTCACAGCTTCAGTTCACAAATGTAAAGTTTGAGATGCAATGCAAATGTGTAATCTAATATTGGGTATGTAATACTCAAATCAATGACAACACAGAGAAAAACTTAACTAATTCCAATTGTTTGTGTAGAATCTGTGATAGTTTATGGGGTTTAGGTTGAAGTTTTTGATAGTGTTGTGAGCACTTTAAGAAAAGCTCTAGGGTCTTGGTAATAATATTTAAGGATATACACAGAACTGAAATTGAAGAAACATACTATAGATACTAATGAGGAAAAATGTTAATTTCAAGAAAGTCAGAAAAACGGATTTATGGATATATGTCTGGTGTGTATGTATGGATGTATTTTAAAATATCTCAAAAAAGTCCCTGGGAATTCCATTGAATAATTATTTCTTAGGCTAGTTTAAGTGATAAATAACAAAACTATATATTTAAGTAATGAAACTATTCAATAACACAATTTTCATTTTATCCAAATTGAGAGAGAGACCAACAGATATTTACATTATAACACTTAATAGATACAATAATGGCACTGACCAAACGATGAAAGCTCTAGGAAGTCAATCAATTATCCACTAAGATTCTGTTCTTCAACATTTCTCCAGGTGGCACATCCACAGTAGGAAGGACCCGGAGCTGCTACCACACTTGGTAGGAGAGGTGGGCCAGAGGAGACCCTATTGTCCCTCTCTAGGCCCCTAATCCTCAGGAGAATATGAGTATGCCTAAGATGAAGATAACTACTTTTTAAAGGAAAATGCCAGTAAGTGCTACCAGCAAGATGACAAAATAAGACTTCCCAGCTCTCCCCTCTTGCAAAAACATCAATTTGAACAACTATCCATGCATGAAAATACCTCCACAAGAGCTAAGGGACCCAGGTGAGAGATTATAGCACTGTGAGTGTAGCACAGAAATAGAAGCTGCATGGAGGAAGGCAGGAAAGATAATTTCACATTACCCTTGCCACCCTTGCCACCCTTCATCCAAGCTCACACAACACGGTGGAAAGATACTGTCTACGTGATCCAATTTTGGGCAAAACTAAACTTTTGTCAGTTTTAGGATGACGTCAGTTTTAGGATGACACAAAAATGTGAGAGACACAGCAAAAGATGAAAAAATACAGGATTCTGGGTGACTTCACTGAGCTACTAAGTCAAACATTTCTTGAAAACTTTCTTATTTTAGACTTTCAAGTTTTATAAAACCATATATAATCCCTTCATGGTATAAATCAGCTGAAATATGATTGTCTGTTACTTGCAAAAGAAATATCCTAACTGATATATTTTTAAAAAGAGTATTATTACCACATATATGGCTCATACTCTTTAGATCTTAGGTATAAACATAAGTAAATGACATGATTATTTTAAAAAGCTTTGGATAAGCAAATCAAAGTTGTAAAACCGACCACTGACTTAGTAGTATTTTATCTGTGAGAGAGACGCTGAATCACTCGATGTAGAATAGTTTTTAATATCTTTATGAAACGGATTCGAACATTAAAGAGTAAAAAAAATTTACTTTGTCACGGAAGCATGTTTAGATCTCAACACCAAATTTATGTTGGTGTGTGTGTATGAATATATATATATATATATATATATACACACACATATATATAAATGCATAGTTTAAAAATATATATTGATAAAACATGATCAGTCTAGTCTGGGATAAACTTAAATTAACTTCTCTCTTTACAAAAAGCAAAATTATTTCAGATTATTTCTAATTCCTCATGGACCTGTGGTGCTTAAGGGTATTAGTCAGGGTTTTATAGAGGGACAGGACTAATAGGATAGATGTATAGATAAAGGAGAGTTTATTAAGGAGTATTGACTCACATGATCACAAGGTGAAGTCCTACAAGAGGCTGTCTACAAGCTGAGGAGCAAGGAGGCCAGTCCAAGTCCCAAATCCTCAAAAGTAGGGAAGTTGACAATGTAGCCTTCAGTCTGCTACCAACGTCCCACGAGCCCCTGGCAAATCACTGGTGTAGGTCCAAGAGTCCAAAAGCTGAAGAACCCAGAGTCCGATGTTCAAGGGCACAAAGCATTCAGCACAGGAGAAAGATGGAGCCCAGAAGACTAAACCAGTCCAATCCTTCCATGTTCTTCTGCCTGCTTTTATTCTAGCCATGCTGGCAGCTGATTAGATGGTGCCCCCCGCCAGATTGAGGGTGAGTCTGCCTCTCCCAGTCCAGTGTCTCAAATGTTGATCTCCTTTGGCAATACCCTCACAGACACACCCAGGAACAATACTTTGCATCTTTCATTCCAATGAAGTTGATAACATTAACCATCAGAGATGTGAAACAATTTCTCCAAAGTGCAAACTTCATCTTTTTTTTTTTGCCCCCTATATCTTTTATAATAACTTAGGTTTTTAAAGTTTCAGGAATGAAAATGTTTCAACTAACCAAAGAGTTATTAAGCTCAGAACATAGATAAAATCTTACCATTTCAAGTATAGCAATTTAATCATAAACCACTTGAACATTATTGAGCTTGTAAAAGTATTACATGTGGCTGAAAGAGCATGCCACGAGTTGTCATGAAAGAAGTTCAGAATATCAGTTCTTTTCCTGTAAAGTCATCTTTCTTGTCCCTTTGATGTTTTCACCTCCAAACAGGAGAAGCAGTCTTGGGAATCTGAGCCTGTCTGAACCATTTTCCCTCCAGTAACTTTCATTAACCTGTAAGATTCCGTTTCTTGTTTACTGAAGAGCTGTGACTTGTCCTATCGAAATCTTGCTCTTGCCACAAGTCTGTTACTGCCCTCGTCTGAGAGACTTGCTACAGCAAGAGAGAAAGAAATGGATAGAGAGAAGTTGATATAGATGTGCACTGTGTTTTCTCTACTCAGTAAGCGTCTGTTGGTAGAACATAGCTAAGTATTTCTCTGTGTACATGTGGAAGGGTGGGTTCAGGAAGCTGTGAGACAGCAAGACGGTTCTGGAAGAAACTCTTTCAGATCAAGAGGACTTTTTGACCCCATTGGTCACACAGGAGTTACTGTGAGAAGATACGTATATCAGCCCACCCTAGGGAGCATCTGACTGTCCTGCCTTATGTCCCGACTGCAGGGAGATAAGGTCTTTATGTGGCTCTCCTCATTATAATGAGATACTAATAAGGCATAAAGACGGAAATAGTAAACCAAAGTGGGACATTTGTGACCAAGACTTGGAGGGGCATAGAGATGGAAAGAGGAAGCTTTAGCGGGGAGCTTGGAGGTACTGAAGGGGAGGAGGCAGAAAGGGAGGAGCCAGACTCCTCACCAGTCACTGAGTCTTAGCCAGGCTCCAGCTGGTTACTAGGTCCGCTTGAGGCAAATGCTTTCAAGCAGGAATCACAGGAAAGGATGTTGCCACTCTGACTCTGTGCTTTTACTGGGAAAGATTGCTACCAAAGGCTATTTGACTGAGAACAGGCAGACCAATCCCAGTATGTAAAGGACTTTCCCAGTTTGAGCACTAAAAGTCTAGGGAAATTTTTCAGTGGTTGGCCACCCTAGAACCCTCTGGAATTGGATTTGGGCCTGGTGGTTAGTGACTTTGCAGTGAAGTGGTGCTCTCTTGGATGCCATATTACTGGCCAGCACAGGTCAAAGGAGAATCAGTGGGGGAAAATGTGAAAAGCATAGTTTACATAGGAGATTTACTTTTCTCTGCATTTTAATTTGGATTCGAGGTGCCCTTGATCCAGGGAAAGCAGGTCATTTACTGTTGAGGTTCCAGATCAGATTTCCAATCTTCCTCCAGGGTGGGTAAGGCATCAGTGATCAGCAGACCTGTACAGGGTTCAGGGGACAGAGATGAAAGGTTTAGGACTATAAGGTAGAGGAGGGTGGAAGTAGATGTCTGGCTGTGGAGTAGGTTTCTTCTTTCACCCACCTCTGCCACAGCAAGACGCTCACTATTCATTTATAAAACTTCACTCTTTCTCCTGATGGGAAACAAAGTGTATGCTGTAGGTCTCATTGGAAGTAACCATTACTATTTTAAAATATGGAAGAGGGAATCAAATTATACAGAAAAAATTCCACTGATTTCAACTCAAAACGTGTGTATGTGAGAAAAACAGCTGGGGAAATATACAGAAATAAAATAGTGCCATGGAACAAAGAAGAGTCATATTAACCTGTAGGAGCAGCTACCTGGCCTTTGTGGAAATTAGAAAACAGAGCAGTAACACTCTTTCACTCTAGAAAATGCTGCCCAGCACGTGGGTGAGCCCCTGCTGATGTGAATTCATGATGGATACAGAGCTAAAGAGCTACTAAGGGGGTGGAGTGGGACATAGAAGAAGGGGTAATTTACCTTTGAAGCCTTTGAAGCTGCTTCAGTGGCTTCAAATTCTTCATTGGGATGTAATATTTTTTCCTTGACAGAAGAGTTCATGGTCAAATAAGTTTGGAAAACACTTTTCCCCTTAGCTCTCTTTTCAGTATGTACTTTAGCATGTCAAACTACTTAGATCTGTTTAGCTGTTTCCAAAAGTTATTTGAACTGGCAACCTTGTTTTATTTTAAATTGGGAAACAATTATTATCATCTCAGCAATATAGTGACCTATAGAATACAGTTTCAGAAATACTGTCTCAGAAGGTTTGTTTCTAGAATTATACCAGTGAAAATATTAGAAAGGAATGTCCTTGAAATTCTTTTAGAGGGCAATGGCATCTTCACTGCTAAACTTGCAAAATGGAACCTTCTTCTGCAATCAGAGGTATACGACCACTGTCAATACCAACTGCTCAGGAAATTCAGTCCCTCCACTTCAACCCAGGTTTGACATTGGAATGCCTGACTTTTCAGAAAAGAAGTATTGTCTTATTTCACTGGAGCTCTGAATCATTGAACCTTTGTGAATTCTCTTGTTGAACAAATATTTTAAATTGAAAATCTAAAATGAGACATCTTTCAGAAATGTTGTAAATAAGGAAAGGGTTTAAAAAGCAAATATAATTAAAGCGGCCATTTCAAGGTCTGAGTGATAATTTAAAAATAAGCTTTATTACTTAAGACAATTGTTGAAATCCTTTCTAAAATTTAGATAGAAGAAAAAATAAAAATTATCATGTTGAACAAGGGCCCACTGGGAAAAGTTTGTTGTTTACTTGGGGAAATGGTTGAACTAGTAAAATACAAATATAATGTCCACTCAAAAAACTACTCTTACAATTACAAACTTGTTGAAAGGGCAAAACATAGGAAAATTACTGTATAAATATTTTATAACTAGAGAACATTTTAGCTGAGCAGCCTAAGCATAGCCTTTTAGGTTAGGGACAATATAGTTTCATTTTCATATGATGTAAATCGGTCATCCATCATTATCTGAGAGAATTCTTTTGCATTTAACTAAAAAGAAATAGGCTTTGTTCAAATGAAACAGGAGGCACTGATTAATAATATTTAGAAACAAGATATATTATCTTTTAAGAATTCTTCTGGGGAATCTGTCTTTATTGAGTTTTCCTAAGATGTATGAAGCTTTGTAGAGATTTATTATACTTGACTGAAGTCTTTCCAGAAAAGCAGTTTCTCTCTGAGAGTCATGAGACACAGGGAAAAGAGAAGATATGTGGGCCTTGGATGAACCTCTGTGTTCTTTCTGGAATTGCCACGTTCACACACTGAACCATGCCTGGGAAAATTTGTGAATGGTGTTTTTCTTGGGGACTTCCACACCCCCAAGAATATTTCCCTTTCCCATTTTATAATCTCAATGAGATCCAACCCTTTAGTTCCTTGGCTGCCCAGAGATCCTTCTTAGGTATTCTACCCTGGCCTGCTTAATAATGCGCCTTTCCTATATGTCATTGAAACCTCAGATCTTACCCTCCTACTTTATTCACAAGAGCAAAACATTGGAAACAAATGTGAAACAGTAAGAAAATTTAAAAAATGGATTCTTATGAAATACTCATAATTAAATGGGTATTTTGATCACTAAAGAAATGTTAAACAAAACAACTCAGATATATGAAGATAAATGCCACATGTTTTCACTTATAAGTGGGAGCTAAATAACATGTACACATGGAGGAGAGTGTGGACTGATAGACACTGGAGACTAGGAAGGTTGGGGGGACAGAAGATGGGTGGGTGATGATAAATTACTTAATGGGTACAAAGCGCATTGTTCTAGCAATGGATACACTAACAACTCTGACTTCACCACTATGCAATCTATACATGGAACAAAATTACCTTTGTACCCCATAAATGTATACAATAATATTAAGAAAAAAATAAGATATAAATTCCATGTATTCTATAGTTCACATATTAAAATTACTTTTAATATATTCTACATATGTGTGTATATATGTATATAAAATATATAAATTCTACCTACTCTCTCTGTACCCATGTATCTATACATATATGCACACACACTGTTTATAGCACTTATCTCTTTACAGTTGATTTTTGTCTTCTTTACATATTTCATTAATTCCAGTTTCCTACAATGAATGTGTACTACTTTACTAGAAAGAAAAAAATGAAAATGGCTAAAAATAATAGAAATATATTCTCTGTGGTTCATGTATTTGAATCCTTGGTTTTTGCTAGAGGAACTGAATTTATTTCTGTTTCTCTAGCAAACTGATGTTACATTAACATCTGTCATGTTGACCTTGAATTTTGTGTCAAGAAGTCTAGAGAATAGACTTGCTTCTTTGCTGATTGGCTCTGTGACTTTGAACAAGTTCCCTGGCCTCTCTGAGCCTCAGTTTCCTCACCAATAATAGAAGTGGTTTGGGGGTGATAATGGCAAACAGGAGGCAGAACTAGATTGCAGTTCCCACTTGGACGGACAGAGCAGTGTGTGGAGATTCGCATCATGGAACTTTTGCTCCAGAACAACTGCAAGAATAAATCAGGGAAAGTCAAGAGAACCCACAGACCCTGTGAAGGAAACAGATTACTCCTGCAGGACCCAGGAGACACCCCAAATACTGTGAGTGCCCAAACTGTGGAAGTGGGAAAGAGGGGATCGTCCATCCCTGAACACATACCCTCACTGGGGAACTTGAAGGTCTAGATCATGGGAGAAGATTCTGACTTTACATGGAGCTGAGTCAATCTAGAGAGCCAAGCAAAATACAGGGGTAGAGAAAGCAGGGGGGAAAAGCCCTGTGGGCTCACTGGGTTCCCTAGCAAGCAATTTCTGACTTGCCTCGCAGGGGTCCTTGAGGAAGGCTGCCAGAGGCACTAGGAAAAGGCCACTGGGAAAACCTGTAGTTGAAGTTTGTAACAATTTGAACCAATTGAGAAGTCTTCTGGCCAGAACTTGGGGAGAGGAAATGAATCCAGTATGCAGACTCCAGAGGTTGGAGAGCACAAAAGCCCGATTTACTTTCACAGCGGGGAGGCAGGTAGCCTGACGCAAGTTCTCAGCCCTGCTCACCCACTGCCTGGAGACAGACTTGGTGCTGTTGGGTGGGGCACGGCGGGAGTGAGACAGGCCCTTTGGGTTGTGTGGGAGCTGGGTGACACCTGTGACTGCTGGCTTTCTGTCACTTCCTTGACAACCTGAATGACACAGTAGAGGCAGTCATAATCCTCCTAGGAACACAGCTCCATTGATCTGGGAACCACACCCCCATCCCCCAAGCGCAGATGCAGCAAGACCTGCCCTAGGAGAGTCTGAGCGCAGACATGCCTAAATCTGCCCCCACCTGATGGTCCTTCCATATCCACCCTGGTAGCTAAAAACAAAGGGCATATACTTGTGGGATTTCTAGGGCGCTGCCCATTGCCTGTTCCTCCCCATAGTACCGCTCCTAATGCTCTCCTGAAAGTGCCACCTCCTGGCAGGAGGCCAACCAGCACAAAAATAGTGCATTAAACAACCAAAGCTAAGAACCCTCACAGAGTCCCTTTCACTCCCCTGCTACTTCCACTAGAGCAGGTGCTGATATCCCTGGCTGAGAGACCCACAGATAGTTCACATCACAGGACTCTGTGCAGACATCCCTAGTACTAGCCCAGAGCCTGGTAGACTTGCTGGGTGGCTAGATCCAGAAGAGAGATAACAATTAGTACAGCATGGCTCTCAGGAAGCCACATCCCTAGGAAGAGAAGGAGAGTATTATATCAAGGGAACACCCTGTGGGACAAAGAATCTGAACAACAGCCTTGAGCCCTAGACCTTCCCTCTGACAGAGCCTACCCAAATGAGAAAGAATCAGAAAACCAACTCTGGTAATACGACAAAACAAGGTTCTTTAACATCCCCCCCAACCCCCACCCCCACCTGAAATCACACTGGCTCACCAGCAACGGATCCAAACCAAGAAGAAATCCTTGATTTACCTGAAAAAAGAATTCAGGTTAGTTATTAATCAGGGAGGCACCAGAGAAAGGCGAGCTCAATTTAAGGAAGTCAAAAAAATGATACAAGAAATGAGGGGGGGGAAATTTTCAATGAAATAGGTAGCATAAATAAAAAACAATCAAAACTTCAGGAAACAACACACTTATAGAAATGCAAAATGCTCTGGAAAGTCTCAGCAATAGAATCAAACAATCAGAAGAAAGAACTTCAGAGCTTGAAGACAAGATTTTCAAATTAATCCAATAAAGACAAAAAAAAAGAAAATATGAACAAAGCCTCCAAGAAGTCTGGGATTATGTTAAATAACCAAACCTAAAAATAATTTGCATTCCTAAGGAAGAAGAGAAATCTAGAGTTTAGAAAACGTATTTGGGGGAAAAATCGAGGAAATCTTCCCCGGCCTTGCTAGAGACCTAGACATCCAAATTCAAGAAGCTCAAAGAACACCTGAAAAATTCTCCACAGAAAGATCATTACCTAGGCACATTGTCATCAGGTTATCTAAACTTAAGGAAGGAAAGAATCTTAAGAGCTGTGAGGCAAAATCACCAGCTAACCTATAAAGGAAAGCCTGTGAGATTAACAGGAGATTTCTTAGCAGAAACCCTACAAGCTAGAAAGGATTGGGGTCCTATCTTCAGCCTCCTTAAACAAAACAATTATCAGCCATGAATTTTGTATCCAGTGAAACTAAGCTTCATAAATAAAGATACAGTCTTTTTCTGGCAAATAAATGTTGAGAGAATTCACCACTAGGAAGCCACCACTATAAGAACTGCTAGAAGGAGCTCTAAATCTTGAAACAAATCCTGGAAACACATCAGTACAGAACCTTTTTAAAGCATAAATCTCACAGGACCTATAAAACAAAAATACAATGAAAACAGCAACAACAAAAAACCCAGCATGATGAATGGAATAGTACCTCACATCTCAATACTAACGTTGAATGTAAATGGCCCAAATGCTCCACTTAAAAGATACAGAATTGCAGAATGGATAATTCACCAAACAACCATCTGCCTTCTTCAAGAGACTCACCTAACACATAAGGACTCATATACACTTAAGGTAGAGGGCTGGAAAAAGACATTCCATGCAAATAGACCCCAAAAGCAAGAAGGAGTAGCTGTTTTGTTTGTTTGTTTTTTGAGACGGAGCCTCACTCTGGCACCCAGGCTGGAGTGCAGTGGTGTGATCTCGGCTCACTGCAACCTCCGCCTCCTGGGTTCAAGTGATTAATTCTCCTGCCTCAGCCTCCAAGTAACCGAGACTCTAAGTGTGCACCACCATGCCCAGCTAATTTTTTTTTTTTTGTATTTTTAGTAGCGATGGGGTTTCACCATGTTAGCCACTCTGGTCTTGATCTCCTGACCTCGTGATCTGCCCACCTTGGCCTCCCAAAGTGCTGGAATTACAGGTGTGAGCCACCATGCCCGGCCACTATTCTTATATGAGACAAAAAAAATTTTAAAGCAATGACAATTAAAAAGACAAGAAAAACATTATATAATGATAAAAGGCCTTGTCCAATAGGAAAATATCATAATACTAAATATATATGCATCTAACACTTGAGCTCCCAAATTTATAAAGCAATTACTAACAGACGTAAGAAATGAGATAGACAGCAACACAATAATAGTGGGAGACTTCAGTACTCCACTGACAGCACTAGACAGGTCATCAAGACAGTCAACAAAGTAACAATGGATTTAAACTATACCCTGAAACAAATGGACTTAACAGATATTTACAAAACATTCTACTGAACAGCCACAGAAAATACATTTTATTCAACAGCACATGAAAATTTCTCCCACCTAGACCATACTACCAGGCTACTATGAATGCCTTTACATGCATAAACTAGAAAACCTGGAGGAGGGGCATAAATTCCTGGAAAAATACAACCCTCCTAGCTTAAATCCGGAAGAATTAGATACCCTGAATAGACCAATAACATGCAGTGAGATTGAAATGGTAATTAAAAAATCTTCCATGAAGCCAGTATCACCTGAATACCAAAACCAGGAAGGGACATAATCAAAAAAGAAACTACAGACCAGTAAGTCTGATGAACATAGATGCAAAAATCCATAATACAATACTGGCTAACCGAATCCAACAACATATCAAAAAGATAATCTACCAGTGGGTTTCATACCAGGGATGCAGGGATGTTTTAACATATGCAAGTCGATAAACGTGATACAACACATAAACAAAATTAAAAACAAAAATCACAATAAATGCAGAAAAAGCACTTGACAAATCCAGCATCCCTTTATGATTAAACCTCTCAACAAAATTGGCATACAAGGGGACATACCTTAATGTAATAAAAGCCATCTATGACAAACCTATAGCCAACATCATACTGAATAGGGAAAAGTTGAAAGCATTCCCTCTGAGAACTGGAATAAACAAGGATGCCCACTCTTACCACTTCTCTTCAACATAGTACTGGAAGTTTTAGGCAGAGCAATCAGACAAGATAAAGAAATAAAGGACATCCAAATCAGTAAAGAGGAAGTCAAACTGTCGCTGTTTGCTGATGATATGATTGTTTACCTAGAAAATGCTAAAGACTCAGCAACCTTTCCGGATACAAAATTAATTTACACAAATCAGTGTAGCCCTTCTATACACCAAACAGTGACCAAGTTGAGAATCGAATCAATACTCAACCACTTTTCAATAGCTGCAAAAAATTAAAATACTTGGGAATATACATAACCAAGGAGGTAAATGACCTCTACAAGGAAAACTACAAAGCACTGCTGAAAGAAATCATAGATGACACAAACAAATAGAAACACATCCCATGCTCATGGATGGATAGAATCAATATTGTGAAAATGACTTTGCTGCCAAAAGCAATCTACAAATTCAATACAATTCCCACTAAAATACCACCTTCTTCGTCATAGAATCACCCGAATACCAAAACCAGGAAGGGGCATAATAAAAAAAAACTAGAAAAAGACAATTCTAAAATTCATATGCAACCAAAAAGAGCTCATGTAGCCACAAGCCAAAAAGAACAAATCTGGGGGCATCAGATTACCTGATTTCAAACTATACTATAAGGCCATAATCACCAAAACAGCATGGTACTGGTATAAAAATAGTACATAGACAAATAGAACAGAATACAGAGCCCAGAAATAAACCCAAATACTTACAGCCAGTGATTTTCAACAAAGCAAGCAAGAACATAAAGTGTAGAAAGGATACCCTTTTCAACAAATGATGCTGGGATAATTGGCTAGTCACATGCAGGAGAATGAAACTGAATCCTCATCTCTCACCTTATACACAAATCAACTCAAGATGGATCAAGGTCTTAAATCTAAGACCCAAAACTATAAAAATTCTAGAAGATAGCATTGGAAAAATCCTTCTAGACGTTGGCTCAGGCAAGGATTTCATGACCAAGAACCCAAAAGCAAATGCAGTAAAAACAAAGATAAATAGCTGGGACTTAATTAAACTAAAGAGCTTTTGCACCACAAAAGGAACAGTCACAGAATAAACAGACAACCCACAGAGTGGGAGAAAATCTTCACAATCTATACATCTTATAAAGGACTAATATCCAGAATCTACAACAAACTCAAACAAATTAGCAAGAAAAAGCAATCCCATCAAAAAGTGGGCTAAAGACATGAATAGACAATTCTCAAAGAGGATATACGAATGGCCAACATACATATGAAGAAAAGCTCAACATTGCTAATGATCAGGGAAATGCAAATCAAAACCACAATGTAGTACCACCTTACTCCTGCAAAAATGGCCATAATCAAAAAAATAAAAAAATAATAGATATTGGTGTCGATGCAGTGAACAGGGACCACTTCTACACTGCTGGTAGGAATATAAACTAATACAACCACTATGGAAAACAGTGTGGAGATTCCTTAAAGAACTAAAAATATAACTACCATTTGATCCAGCAATCCCACTCCTGAGTATCTACCCACAGGAAACGAGGTCATTATAAGAAAAAGATACTTGCACACACACGTTTATAGCAGCACAATTTGCAATTGCAAAAACATGGAACCAACCCAAATGCCCATCAATCAACGGGTGAATAAAGAAACTGTGGTATACATATATGATAGAATACTACTCAGCCATAAAAAGGAATGAATTAACTGTTTTTGCAGCAACCTGGATGATACTAGAGGCGATTATTCTTAGTAAAGTAAGTCAGGAATGGAAAACGAAGCATTGTATGTTCTCACTCATAAGTGAGAGCTAAGCTATGAGGATGCAAAGGCATAAGAATGACACAATGGACTTTGGAGACTCCGGGGTAAAGGGTGGGAAGGGGGTGACGAATAAAAGACTACAAATTGTGTGTAGTATATGTTGCTCAGGTGATGGGTTCACCAAAATCTCACAAAACACCACTAAAAAACTTACCCATGTAACCAAACATCATCTGTTCGTCAATAACCTATGGAAAGAAAAAATTAAAAAAAAAGAGGTTTGGAGGAGACAACCCTTGAGGCGCCCCTCTAGGTCTGTGAGTCTGTGGCTGTAACTCCCCAAGTAAGATACGGCTACTGGAAGAGGCTTGTGCTTTGATCCCAAGGAATAAATTTAAACGAGTGAACGTTTTTGTAACATAAATAGAAGTTATTTTGTGAGAAGTATTTGTGGCCATGTGTGCTGTTCTGGGTCTGTATTTATTACTCTAGGATAATAGTTCTCAAGCATATGTGTGTATCAGAATTACCTGGAAGCTTGCTAGAATGCAGATGGCTGGGTTCCAACCCAAGAGTTTCTGATTCTATGGGTCTGGGGTGGGGCTGGAGAACCAGCATTTCTACAAGTTATCAGGCGATGTTGATTACTAAAATCTGTGTTTTGGATCTCTCTCTCTCTCCATGTCTCTCTCTCTCTCTCTCCCCTCTCCCTCCCTCTCTCCTCCTCTCTCTTTCCCCTTCCTTCCTTCCTTTTTTCCTTCTTTCCTTCCTTCCTTCCATCCATCTGTCCTCCCATATTTCCTTCTGTCCTTCCTCTTACCCTTCCCAGAATTCTTAGAAAAGTGTTCTGAAAGTTACTCGAGGATACCTTCAAGGATCTTTTTATTTAACAATAAATGTATTTGAAAACATTATTCCTCTGAACGCCCTAAGTAGGAACAAAGGAAGGGATTAATGAGAGGTTGGGGTCTGAGGGTGGAATAGGGAAGAGAAAGTTGTAGTTGGCTCCAGTCTACTGCATGTAACTGTCACATAATTTCTTTGACTAATGAATTAAACAAGAGAGTGAGATGGCTTTCTCTAAGATGCATGTTTAACCTAAACACCAGGGTGGTTTCAAAATGTCACAGTTACTTGATGGGCACCTGGGTAAGCCCTCATGGATATTTCCCCTTTCTTGTTACTCGACTTAAGAGATCCATGGCAGCCTAGAAGTGTGTGCATCAGAGTCAGCAAACTCACACAGGGATGCTGACAAGGCAGCCTCCTCTGCCTATGGAACTAGTTCCCATTCCAGAAATAAATCATGTATTGTCACCTCCTATATTGTTGCACACTCCACTCCCTTTTCCTGGAGTGCCTAAGGCTAAGCAACTTCTTTTTCTTCGTTTTTGTTCTAAGAGCTCTTTGTAAATCACTTTATTATAGTACTTACCGCATCTTACTGCCATTGCTTAATGATGAACTGCAAATATGTCAAGTGCAGGGATGGTCTCTGTATCTCCAAAACCTAATGGAGTATATCTAGGAAGCATTTGCTATTGAAAATAGGGCTATGGATATTCAGAGACACAATTTTGTCTTTAATATAAGTCAAAGGATCAAGAAACAAGACCACAACTCAAGAGTAAGCAAGATGTGAGAGATCAAATACCTTTGTACAATTTTCCTGTTCAAATGAAGCATAACCACAAACTCCCTCTGGTCCCCAGGTACCCTCAGCTCACCGTCTCTCACAGTCTCTCTCTGCTCCAGTATCTGCCAATGCTTTTGAGGAAATTGCAGGAATTGCCTTGGATTTCTCGTCTAACTTTTCCCCAGCCATCTCTGACGGGGATTCCCTTTTTTCTTTTTTCCTTCGAGACAAAACAGAGCCCTGATATTTTAAATGAATAAAATGCAGTATAGTGTAATTAGTGCTTAGAAAGAAGCTTGGATATATTTGATACTATTTTCAATTTTATTCTTGCTTTTAAAAGAAGGAGATATTTCTTTCCATTTATCTATCTAGCTATTTAAACTAGCTATCTATCATATATTTGTTTGTATGGATAGGACCATGACTGAAATGATATTTATCTCCCTTTAATCATGGATATTTTACATGGTAGAATTCAAGTGTTTAAGACACTGTTCTTTATCCTGGACAGCATTTGTACTTAATTAGTGAGCATGTGTTACTTTTATAATTGCTATTCCAAAATAATTAAAGAACCTAATGCTTCTGTAAGTATTTAGAAGACTCCATGCCTCATCCATTGTTGAACTATAGATTTATCTGCCCTGCTATTTAGAGGTCCCCAAATGCAAAGATGCATAGTCTTGAATTACCAAACTTCAGAGTGGAAAGACATCTTGTATTTATTTATAGCATTTTCAGCTGTTGAAATGCTGCTGAACTGAACTTGGGTGACTGTGGTACATATGAGGAATGAATCTGACACTATTCACCAAGTAGATCAAGCAGAGAGGTATGTCAGGCAGCCAACGTGTTTTGTCTTTAGAATGTCAAAGCAATGGTGTTCATTAAGCTTTCTCCCCAAAAGGTATGTAGCTTCAGAGATTTAAAATAGTGTACAAGGTGGTTATGAAGTGATTGTTCTCCAGGTGAGATATTATGAAGGGTTGTTGTTCTAAATGTAGTTGGTAAACAATCTTTTTTTTTTTTTTTATCTTGCTGACTTTATAGGGTTTTGGTGCTGCTATAAGCTAGCTATTAGTTCTTGCTGGGAACCAAAAGTTAAAATGGAAATTTTGGCTGAATTCTCAGGTGATGGACATCACATCGAAATATGAGCTGTGAGGGCATCCTGTAGGAATATATAAGCAAAAACCCTAAAAGTAGTTATAGGATTCTAACATATCTCATTTACCTCAAGGATAAAGAAGCGTCACTTGTTGGACATCAAGGAGAATTTGTGAAAAGGATTTCACTAGACACCGAGTAGTCCTCAAGGAGGAAAGCTTTCTGTTTGTGTGGGTACTTCTCTTGCAGGCTGAGTCAAGAGAAAAGGGCTTTGATGGGATCTCTTGGAGAATGTGACATGTGTCCTCTTAAGTTAGGAGGACACACTGAAATGGTGTCTGACTGCTTCCTAGGAAATATTCAGGGTGAGAGAGGGGCTGAGGACCTGCTGTTCTCACTGAGCCTCTGGGATAGAATAAAAGACACACATACTAGAATGACAGGGAATGAAGGTGGTCTGGGGACAGAGCTCTCTGGCTCCTTTTGGGATAGCGGCAGAATGCACCTACCACAGAAAGTGAAGTCCCAGAGAAAATAACCTTTTGAGTTATGGCCCAGGGATAATAGCTACCCTCATACTGAGACTCAGTCTATGAAATGGCCTCCTCCAAAGGATGACAGGTCAAAGGCAGGAGAAGAAAGCAGGTCAGTTGAGTCACTAGTTTGTAAGCCATGTTAAGATATACTTGGGATAAGTCAGAATTATGGCACCAGTGACTCTGGGTTTCCATATGCAACCTCTTACATAATTACTGAAATATCAATTGGTCCCATACCTGTTGAAGAAATCAGTACCCTCAAGTGGAAATTAACAACAATTAAAACACGAAACCAAACAACCGCTAAACAAAAGACGCTTGCTGGCAGTTCACACGTCACTAAATGTTGAACAAATTTAAGAAATATCAGTTAGAAAGGGCACTAGATGATTAGTTTGACCTGGGACACCCACATGTCATGGTTTAGCCTTGTACTTGGGATTTTGGTGACTCTCCTAGGTTGGTCCTAAGCTCGTTCCTTCACTCTAGCACAGGTCTTGCCCCTAACACCACATCCCACACTATCTGCTTCACAGAGAAAACACAAGATTTGGGGCATTTTGAGTACAAACCTGTAAAATCAGAAAAGTATAAGCCTTATTTTATTTAAATCAACTTTAGTTAAAGAGTATAACTGAATTTCACAGATTATCAGTTCCAAACAGCAATCGTTCATAAAAAACTAGGAAAGAATGGAAGCCTGTTGATGCATGAGATTTGTGAAGATAAGTCTTGAATCAGCCATTACATCTTAGACAGAGAAGGTAAGGCAACACATATTTTCATAATGGTTACTATAAAATTATAGTTAAAGATAAACTTATTCTGTGTCTTGTCATCATAAAATTGAATATTTATCTCTGTTTACTGTGGAGGACATTCAGCTTCCTTAAAATATTGAGATGCTGATTTAAGTAATTTCAAGTAATGTTGACTTTTAAGTTCCAGAGTAGACTACGATATGGATAGAAACCCAGTTTATTAGAGTATTTGTTGCAGAAAAGTATGTTTTACTTACATCTGTAAACTATGTTTCTCATGAGAGGTTGATTTACCATAGAAGGTTAAGTGTTGGTGATTATTAACTAATGATATTGCTAATGTAGCTCAGATTAACTCAATCAGAAAAAAAGGACTGTGGATTTTTTAAAATTAGGAGCATAGCTATATGCATAACTCTTCTTTGTGACATTTATTTACAATTAAAATTAAGAGTCTAGCATATTAACTTTGAAACACCAAGAGTATCTTGAGTTCTTTCTGTATCTTATAGTAACCATTAACCCTGTCTAACCAACCAAGTCTACCTCCAGGGTAGAGGTGGTCACAAGATCTGACCTTGAAATCCAGTCAATTTTTGCCTCTCCACTTGTCTATTATTCAGAATTTTTGTTATAATTTATCAATAACTTAACTCAAGATGACTCAAGCAAAAGAACTTAACTCACCCAACTGTAAAGTCTCGGCAATATGTTAGGCAAGATCCAGTATCACTGGGATTGGCTCTCTCAAACCCGGTTCTGCTTCCTCATGTTGGCTTTGTTCTCAGGCAACTTCTTCCCTCAGCATGGTCAGGTGGCCACTAGCAGCTCGCACTTTCCTTTGAACAATTTAGTGGGAAGAGAAATTATTTCCTAACACTTCCATTAGAAGTCCTGGAACTGATGGCTGTTGGTTCTGATTGGCCCAGTTTGGGTCCACCCCAAACCAATCACTATTTTAGAGAGATTCAGCACTCCAGTTGGCAAGGTCTGGGTCATAGCTCCCCTCCCTACCAACAAGAGGAGGGCCTACCTATTTGATAGACCTAGAGAGCAGTGAGAAGGGGATGTTTCCAGTAAGAAACAGGTCTCTCTGGTTTATGCACACCCTTGTCAGGCCTGGCTCACTGTTCTTCCTTCTTTCCTGACAAACTAGTGGAGTTTGTCGGTGTGCACACACTGTGCTCTCACACTATGCCTGGCCCCAGTCTGCTCCGTATTTTCCTCATCTCTAAGCCCTCATAACCTTAGCCCCACATTAGAAGCTACATGGAACACTTTAACTTTAAAAGATAATGGTACTCAGCCCACCTGAGAGATTCTAATTCAACTAGTCTGTGGTAGAGCCCTCTTGGCTGGGTTTTGTACAAGCTTCCTACGCGATTTTAATGAGCAGGCAGGGTTGAGAGCAGCTTCCTCAAGCTAAACTTGATGCTGGCAAGAACTTGTCCACCATTCACACAGAGGAAAATTCCTGTCCTAGAAATTTAACCAGATCTAACCCTTCAGCTGAGGCAATGGAGCACTAATGGTGACATTACAGTTATTTACCAGGACAGAGAAAAAATTTGGAGAACATGGGACCTTCTCATTACTCTTGAAATAATACTAGAAGTTGTCCCTTATTTTGCCCTTTCATATAGTTTACCCAGTCTATAATTAACTGGCTGAGTTACCAAATAGATGTTGTTCATTGATTTTTAGAATGAGAGATGTTTTAAAGTGCAGGCTTTGTGTGTGTGTGTGTGTGTGTGTGTGTGTGTGTGTGTGTGTGTATGTGTTTCTTCCACCAAAAAAAAAAACCTCAAAGAGGAAGAAATCTTATGTACCATTGGTTGTTTCAATACTGATTCTTTTTTCATTTTCTTGTCCCCTGGATTGAATTGTCATTGCTTGGCTCTCAAGAACCACGTTGTGTATTTTCTGCTGCATGAATCATTATAAACAACAGCTTTGGGAAGGCATTCCAGGGCCAGTAATTATACTGATGGAACAGAAAGACTGTATTCCAAGTAAGGTTAATTTTAGCAGAAGTCAGATACAAATGTTGTCAACTAACAGCAAACATGCTGGCAATGGAGCCAAAAGCACTGGTAGCAGAATCCGCCCTCTGGGCTGAGCAGTTTCCAGGGTCACCACAGAGAGCCAGAGCAGACCTCCGGGCAGCCCCAAGTTGCATAAAAGTTTGAAGTAGACATAACTAGCTGATTATTAATAATCCTGAGAAATTGCAAGTGGAAAGTTTTCTGAATTAGAAATGTAACCAAGAGTATTTATTGCTGACCATTTTAAGTTATGGGTGTGAGGTGGGGTGGGGGTAGGGGGGCAGCAAGGCTCATAGACCTCTGTAATTGAGAGCTGAACCAAACTTAAAACGTTTATTTCTCCATGGAATAAGCTATTCTGTGAAGAAAATCCCTGAATAGAGAAAAAGAAAAAATGTTGCATCTTATTAGGAAAGACATTTAGATGTCTTTTTTTAAACACCCATGCTTAAACTTTGTTCAAAATTATGTTTTCTGCAAGGAATACAGTTTCTTTAAGAAATCACATAGGCTCCTTATAGCCAGTATCTATCTCAATTCAGCTTACAGAAATGAGTTGCTGGATAATTAAGCAAATGAGTCTTTCCAGAAAAGAAAAAATTAAGGCTAAAAATGCAAAGGCAATTGGTGAAGATGTCTGCCACTGAAGAGAATTTTGGCATAAGGAGTTCAAAGCATGACTTAAAAAAAGCCTCCAGCAGACTCAGAGATTGCCTTTGGAGGATACAAGAATATAAACTCATTTTGAATATAATAAATTCAGGGAATGAATCAAGCATCTACCTTAATTTTCCTATAAGCACTATCCCTGAGAGTAACCAAGTAGTAGATAAAGAATAGTTCTTCCTTAGAAAATGTTTTATCTAATGAGGAAGGAATGTTAGAATCAGGAAATACCCATTTTACAATCCTCAGTGAATTAGTGGATCTGTGAATTGACCATCAACAGCTCCTGACGTTACATTTTAAAAAGGCAACCAGAAATCACGTGCCTCCTAATGGATGTATACAGCACCACCAATCAAGTAGTCTTGCCAACAAAAAGAAAAATATCTTTATCACTGTATTTTTACCTATCTATCCATCCATTGTATTATCTATCTACCTACCTATCTGTCCATCCATCCATTCATCCTATTAATCTATTATTTAGCTAGCTAGCTATCAAACCTGAATGTGATCAAACCTCTGAATATTACTATCAACTTATAGGAAATTAAAGGGACGGGGGAACATGTTCAAGACACCTTGAGAATAAAAACAGCAGAAGTTAGACAGATGGAAACTCTATAAGACAAACAACTTGGTTTCTTCAGTAATAAAATTGTAAGGAAAATAATTAGATATTAGTAGAAACCTGTAGACTATTAGAGGCATAAGAATCATATTAACTAACTGTAATTATGTCTCTTGTTTGGATCCTAATTTTAACAAAAACAACTTTAAAAAATATTTATAAGCCAATTGTAAAAATATGAGCACAAAATGAATATTTGATAATATTAAATAATTATTCTTAATTATTAAAAGTAAACTCTGTTTTTTAGATATATAGTAAAATATTTGCAAATGAAATACTCGAATGCTTAGGAGTTACCTCAAAATAATCTGATGTGAGTGGGGAAGTGGTAAGGAGTTTAGAAGAAACAAAATATTATATGAAAACATTTGAAGTTATGTGATGGTTACATGGGGGCTTATGGCAGATTAAAGATACATCCGTTTGCTTTAGCATGTGTGATGAGGAATCTGACTTCATTTTTTGATGTTTGCCTGCTGAAAGCTTTTAAGCCTCGCCCTTCCTTCATCCCCTTGTACCTCACATCTGAGCAAACTGGTAAGAAAGCTGGGTGTTCCCTTCCTTGTCACAGGTGGGAGAGTCAAATCGTGCAGGTCCCTTCCCAAACATGCAACCCCTCCTCCTCTCCCGACGGGTTCAATTCCTGGCTCTGCCAAGCCACTTCAAACCTGCTCTAGAGGCCTGCCCTATGCTCCCCAGAGAACTCAATTATGTAGCCAGTTGGTCAAATGCATGGGTGGCCAGGGGACCCCACTTGCCGCTGGCATCTGAAGTAGGGGCAGTCTCGTTGGAGATGCTGTTCTTTAACTTGTGCAGTCTGCACTAAATCTGGGTGGCTATGATCAGAATTGTGCTGCAGTCCATAGTACACCAGTTGGTGTCAGATAACTCTTCATTCACTCCTCCCTCAGAAACATCTAGGAGGAAGTAATAAAAACCCATCTTCTTTTCTAAATATACCTCATTTAGCCCCTGGGATGTCTCCTTTATACAAAAAAAGGAAGGTTTGGGTAGATTGAAAATGATAAAAGCAATTAAATGATTCTAAAAAGCAAGCCATATCTGAGGAAACAAGAGGCAATTTCTCAGCTAGGAGAGAATACCATTACACTCACTCCACTCAAGCGCAGATTACACTTGTCGGACCCTGCTTTCTTTCTGACAAGCCTAGAGCTATTTTCTGAACACACTAAAGACTTCAGTATTAAAAATAACTTCAAGCTGAAGGCAGAGGAATATAAATTAATCCATTCATGCAACATATATATTTGTTGGATGTCTACGTATGCCAGGCATAGTTCTAGACTCTGGACATCTAACTATGGCCAAAGTAGACACAGTTTTTCGCCTTACAGAGCTTACAGTCTAGAAAGGGCTTGGATGGGGTAGATAGATCAAAAGTAAGTGAATAAATAAGTCAATGTTTAAAATTGTGTTAAGTGCTTTAAAGACAAATTTAAAAGTTAGCTGGAGGAGAAGAGCTGGAAATGATGATCTCAGTGATGATGGCAGGTATGTGAAAAGCAGAAATGAAAGTGGGTCTAGGTCTCCTTCGTGTAAAACCCAGGCATTGCACAGTGCCCTGTGCTCAGCAGGGTCCCATGCTTGCCGTAAAGCTCAGTTGGCACCATCTCTGAAATTCTTAATAATGAAAAAGAACATCCGAATTTCAATTTGCACTGAGATCTGCAAAGTATGTAGCTAGTCCTGGGGAAAAGCAGTACAATGAGAAAGAATGGAATTTGCTCAGACTGAGACAAGGAAGAATCAGTTGTATGAGAAAAACTGAAAGACAGCCAAGAAGATTGAGGAGAAAGAGTGAGGAGCTGAGTGGCAGGAGATGAAGTCAGAGGCAGGCAGAGGCTCAGGCAGTTGTGGGAGTGGCCTCTCTGCTGTGGCCGTAAAACTCGAGTGAGTCCAGTGGTACCGTATTCATCTATTTTCACCCTGCTGATAAAGACACACCCAAGACTGAGCAATCTACAAAAGAAAGAGGTTCAATTGGACTTACAGATCCATGTGGCTGAGGAAGCCTCACAATCATGGCAGAAGGCAAGGAGGAGCAAATCACATCTCACATGGATGGCAGCAGGCAAAGAGAGAGCTTGTGCAGAAAAAGTCCCATTTTTAAAACTGTCAGATTTTGTGAGACTTATTTACTATCATGACAACAGCACAGGAAAGACTTGCCCTCATGATTCAGTTACCTCCCCACTGGGTCCCTCCCACAATACATGGGAATTCAAGATGATATTTGGGTAGGGACACAGCCAAACCATATCAGGCACAAAGACCACGGCCCTGAGAAATTCTCCTGGGGGAGCCCTTTCTGACAATCCATCCCTAAACTGGGGCTGAAGCCTTGTGACACAGGCTGACAAGAGATAATAAGCAGCTAGAAGAGAGCCAGCTGACTGGAGGCTTCCTTTTGATGTTCTCATTTGGAGGCAGAGGGCAGCTGGATCTGGAGGTAGGGACCACCAGGCCCCTTGCTGGGATGATGGGGCTTCTGCCAACCATCACCAGGGATCCAGGAAAGTGCAAGCACCAGCTAGAGGAATCTTCACATGCCTAGGAATTATTTTCTCTACATTCTCACTTTAAAGTAATATCTCAAATTCTGTATTCTTTCCTCAAAGAAAATCTGGCATTTTAAACAGAGTCTATTTTGATTTGATGAAACAAAGTCAATTTATAAATCTGGTCGGCTGTTACTAAGTTATGAATAGCAAATAACACCATCAAGTGGTGAGTATCTGAAATCACTTATAAGTTTCAGGTATTTTCTAATATGTGTAAGGTATTACAGGCTTTTTATTGTGTTAGACTAGCAGCTATTTTTATTTCCCTCAAACCTTGAGATCACCAGATACACAGGAGACAGGGGTTTAAAAGAGCTATCTTCGAATTGATTGGAGACAGGAAATTGCTACCAGTTACTTTTCTCTCCCATCTGAAAATCCAGAAAACCTTAGGATAGAAGGCATAGGGCAGTACAAAGGTCATGTTGAAACTGTTATTTAAAGTGTCTACATCTTTTCCTCACCAGTGGGGGCCCAACAGGTCCTCCTGACCAGGTCGTAGTCTTAGACAAGGGTGCCAGGGTGGATGTAGTGATTGAATTGGTACAAGATGGCCTTGGTAGGTAGCTCACTTTATAGACCCTTGACACCTGCCGTGTCTGTTTGGGAATGAGAAGATGCTTAGCAGGTCGGCCTTTCCTCTGCTCACCTGAGGAATGGAGCTTATTAATTAGAATAAAGCGATTATCTGCAGTCATTGAATACCTACAAAGTACCACGCACTTTACGTACATTCTCTCACTTAATTCTCACTACATGACTAATAAATAGTTCTTCTACAGTTGCTAAAAGTGAAGTTTGAAGCAGTTATGTAAGTTACCTAAGGACTGGTGTCTTAATGCTCATGAGTGGAATCCTGGAATTTGTGCTTAAAGTCTCCCTGAAGTCAAAGTCCATTCTCCCAATGTTTACCTTATTCCTCCTCAAGGAAGTCCCTTCCCCCTTTTGCCACAGAACTGGAGCAGAGCTGGGTCAGCAGTCAGCATTTTGCCCTTTTCAGACAGGCTGATTCCTCATTGGCCCAGTGTTTGCGATAACAGATGGAACAGGCACGAGGATGCTGCTGTGCTCAAGAGACAATCAAATCCTGCTCCAGGAGACTTTTCTACATGACATTTAGTTAGACAGTTTGAAATGTTATTAAAACCAGGGCATTAACAAGCAACCATTAGTACAGCCTGGTTCAGTGGCTGTGTGCTGAGATTAGTTGTTATGTTAAAAACAAGATTCATTGTTATGTTTTAAAAATACTGTCCAGTTCAGCACAGTGGGTTTTGCTTTAAATACCAGATGGCTCCAAATATTCAGCCAGATTCTCTCAGGGTATAAGAAATTTCTTGGCAGTAAAATGGGCACTTGGGGAGGTGTATTAACTCTTTCTGACTTTTAATATGCTGACTGTCGAAATGTATCTTTAGTGTTCTCAACTCTTAAAGAGACTCATTCAGAGAATTAAAAACTGCCTAATGCATATGAAAAACAAGACATTATTAAAGAGAAATTACTAACCAAGAAACTAAAATAATGTATTAGATACAAGCAATATTGTCTCTAAACTGGGTTTAACTACGACCACTGGGATGAGTGAAATGAATGATCCAGCCACACTGGCCTCCTTTCCCCCTGACTTTGGTGAACACTTTCCAGCCTCTGGACCTTTGCAAATGTGTTTCCTCTGCCTGGAAGGCTTTCCCAATCCAGCTCCATAGTGTGGTTGCCTTTTTCTTATACTCTTGGCTTCAGCTTAGATGTTACATCCTCAGAGAGCACTTCCTTAGCGGTTCTCTGTCTGTCTCTGTACCCGGTTTATTCCCTTGGCAGCATTCATCACAATGTGGCTTTTTTTTTTTTGGTTGTCTGTGTGTTTATTTCCTACCTTCTCCTGTGGAATATCATGTCTGTGAGGATAGATCCTAGCATGTTCGCTTTAGTGATGTGTCCCCAGCTCCTAGATCACAATGCCTGGCACTTCCAGAGAATCAATAAGTATTTGTTAAAAGAATTCATGACTAACTATCCCTTGACATTTGACAATAATTTTGAATGTCAAATTTCTTTAGTAAAAGCAAAATCTAAATTTTGTCTTTATAATTCATCTTCCTCTTCATAATTGTGAATACTTTATTCCCAGGACAGAGTTGATACACATGTAATACATTAGAAATAGCAGGCAGATATATGGGACTATGCTTTTTTTCCCTCTCTTTTTGAAGGAAAAAAAAATGATAGTACAGTATTACATGGTAATTCAAGGCAGAGATAGTCTTGCAGCAATTAAGAGATTGACTGGCCTTCACGTTTGCCTGGGGGAGAAAGTATGAGCAGAAAGAACAGAAACAAACTTAACCTATTACTATATTGAGAATTCATATTGAAGAACTTTTGACTGAATTAATAACAGCAGAGAGAAAAAGAAAAATAGCCCGGCAAACATGATGGAACAGAGTCATACTGTGGTTTTTATCTGAACGAGGTTTGAAAATTCTTCATTGTCTAATTATTTCTGGAAGATGTATATGCTGGGTTACATTTTATGAGACTTTAGCTAGACTGTTGGAAACAGGAAAGTAAATGTATCATTCTGGTATAATTAGAAAAAGAGAAAAAAATGATGGCACATGACTTTCAAAGGATTTGGAGAGAGAATAAATTCTGTGGGACTTGGATTGAAAGCCTAAAACTTTGTACTAAGTTGGATAAGTAAAACATATATAATCACCTAAAATTCACAGTTGAGAAGGAGGAAGGGCACTAGATTTCAGAAGGAAAAAAATTATGTGGCCTTGATAATACTAAATACTAGATGTCTCTAAGTCTTTTATCACAGATGGAATGATACTAATAGCATATGAAAATATTATGATGGATGGAGAAACTGAAGTTTTAATTATCCCAAGTTTATATCATTTGTTCTCATGCTCCTAATAAAAAAAAAGCTCACATTTTAAATTATTAAGCCTACCTAACCACCAGAATTTGATATCTGCATCTATCTTGCTGTGGGTGAGAACACATTTTATCTACAATATGTTGCTTGCTTGATTATTATTCATTTTCCTTTTGATTGTCAAAGTGCTTCACTGCAAACCGATTATTCTCTCACACTTTTTAAGCCCCACTGCGAGCCTGGGCAGATCCTCATTTAGATCTTCTGCGGCATTGTGGCACCCCCAGGGCATTACCCTAGGCTACCATGATGTTCTCCTCTACCTTGGCGTCATGGAGCTCATTCTCCTTTTTTTGGGTAACAGAACTCTCATACTGTCCTTGGGGACCCGGCTGTGAATGTGACCCCAACCTAGCCACATGGCACATCTTGTCCTCCTGGCTGCAGTGTTTGGTTGAGAGTAGGCACTTGAACCAAGTTGATCCAACCAGAACTGATCCTGAAACTTTTACAGGAGCAAGAGAAAAAGGGTTTTCTCTCCTGGGCTTTCAGCTATTGTTGAGGTTCAGGGGTTCAGGGGAGGCCTCAGTTCCCCTGAGAGGAAGTTGCTCCAGGTTCTTGGTCTATCACTCCCCAAGAATAGGAGAGGAGACCATGGCACAGTGCTATCCTAAAAGTAAATGCCAGACTCAAAGGTGTTTGTAGAAAGTGATTTATTTAGGTAAAGAAAGAGAAAAAGGAGAAGAATAGAGAAAACTTCCACAAAGAGTGTGTGGAAGCGGGACCCCAGAGGGGAAATCCAGGAGGAGAAAGAGAGCTCCCACTATGTGGAAGGGGATTCCAGAGAGCTGGAAATCCGGTGTGGGTGAAGGAGCAGGGAATTTATCCTGGGAGAAATCCCCACCTCCTCAAGTTCCTCTGGCCAATGAAAGGAGTTCCTTTAAACTTCCGCTGGGGTGATTGACTCTTTAGTTTCTTCTCGCGTCCATGAAATTTAAACATAAACCGTTAAATTTCCCAGATGAAGACGGATGGGAGTGGGGGCATGGCGCTGGGAAGTTCTTGCCCTTAAAACTGCGCCCCCTTGTGGACCCAGAAAGAGAACACATTCCCTCACTATGACCATGTTAACTTGGAAAAGGAAGCCCACCATAAGGATTGAGCTTGCTGGAAATAAAGCCACAGAGAGGATGATGGCATAGACCTGAGATGGACAGAGGCTCCTCCCTGACAACTGTTCTAAGCAGGTGGATTCAGCCTGTGACTTGCCCTCTGATTGGATGGAGAGTCATCTCTCCTAGAGGTTCATTGTCAGTTCATGGTCCAATGACTGTCTCTAAAAAAGTTATCATTCACTCATGGTGAAAGAGAAAAATCAGGTTAAAGCCAAGAGTTTTCAAAGAAGTTAGCTTTTCAAGTTGAAGAACTGCTCCTGTTTCTAAGATTGTAGATTTCGTACATTATTAAATGTTAAATGGTCCTTCATTTGTGATAGTAGATGCTATTTTTTAATGTCCAGATTTGGAATATAAGTACGTGATGGCAGCTGCTGTAATCCCAGATATTAATAGATAAACCCAATAAAATCATGTCTTCCTCAAGTAAAATCTGAATATAGGGACTATCCCCATGTTCACTCAGGGACCCAAGTTGGCTTCCATATTGTGGGTCTGCCCTTACCTAGGTTCCCCAAGGTCTTCTCTGTCCAGCTGGCAATGTAGGAAGAGAAGGAAGATTGCTAGAGGGAGATTTTTATTGGTCAAGCCTGGAAATGTGATATACAATTACTTCTATTCCTATTCCATTGCTAAAACTCACCATGTGGCCAAACCCGACAGCAAATAAGGCTGGGAATTACAGTTTAGCCGTGGGCCCAGGAGGAAGAGGAAGCAGGATTAGTGACAACTTAGCCAATCCCTCCCACATTTGGCAAAATTAAGTTTCAAGCCTTCTGTTATATATCTTCTTTTGTTCTGTGAAAGTTTAGGAGTCTACAGAATCCAGAAAAACTTGGTAACTACTGATCTAACTTCAATTCCTTCATTCTATAAATGAGAAAACTTAATTCTGAAAGGTAAAATAACTTGCCTAAGATAGCACAACTGTAAGATGACACATCTGTACTTAAATGAACCGAAGCCAGGATGGATAGCTTCCATTAAGCCAGTGTTACCCAGACTTCAGTCATTCAAGACACTCCTTTGTTATCAGTTTAACTGCACCAGCCCTACAAAAGATATGTTAAAGACCCCCAGAATTTCAGAAATGTGACTTTATGCAGAAATAGAGTTCTTATAAGAGTAATACAATTAAAATGAGATCATCAGGGTGGGCCCTGATCCATTATGATTGGTGTCTTAATAAAAAGGGGCATTTGGACACAGACAGACACACAGAGGAACACGACATGAAGATGCAGACAGAACATTATTTATAAGCCAGGCATGTCTGAGGCTACCAGAAACTAGGAGACCTGGAACAGATTCTCCCTCGTAGGCCTCAGAAGGAATCACTTGCTGGCACCATGATTTCAGGCTTCCCAGCTTCCAGAACTACAGGACAAGTTTCTGTTGTCTAAGCCACTTGGTGTGTGGCATTTTGTCATGGCAGCCCTAAGCAACTAACACAACCTTCATGATTTTTGCCATATTTGTGAACCTCTTGTGGTTATAAATTATTAGTTATAGGGTTTTGTTCTAAGATGACTCACCATTAAAATTTAAATAAATTTACTACCCTGAGTCCCTTGGCATACAGCTGGGCCTGTCTACATCTTTATACCCCCATGTCTTCCACATGGGTTGAGAGCCCTCATCTGGCCTCTTTCAAAGGCAGTAGGGTGGGGGCTGGGGAGGGACCTCCAGTAATAAGAGAAATGCAGTACAGTGGTTGATCTAACTGTGAGATGGCTTTGTTGCTGCACTCCATCAGAATGTCCTTGGTCTCTGAACTTACTTTGGTGCTGAGAACGCAATGTGCCATCTGAGCCAGAGATCACTGCAGAAGCAGGAGCTGAGGAACAGAATTCCTCATTCCTCCCTGTTTAAGTCTAGCCTCCCCCTCACCTGTGTAATTTTTGACTATTAAAATCTAAAATGATTGTCCTTGTATTAACTGAGATCGTATTACATGGTCCACACTTTGAGAAATATTCCCCCAAACTGACAGGTCTGGCTGCCTTTACTCAGACTGACTCTTGTACCTGGGGTATCCTCACCTCTTTATTCCATTATCAGAAATTTTAAGGCCCAATAATATGTCTTCCTTCATGAAACCTTTTCATGCCCCCATGATCAGAGCACTTCTTCCTCCTGTTGGCCCACAGCATCCTTTTCTCTCTTCCCTCATTGACTCTGACTTCTGGACTGCACTGCTTCACACAGAGTTGGACGTCCTTGTCTCGCATTATTATTTGCTTTTTCATTGACCCTTGTCATATACATCTCTGTATCCTTATGTATGTTTTCATGATTAAACATTTATTGACCCAGAACATGATAGATATGATAAATGAGCAAGAACATGATAGATATAATAAATGAAGTCAAAAGAAAAAAAAGCTGTGATAGTTCAACCTCAATCTATTTTTTTGAAGTTCAAAGACCAACACTCATAAAGATAGTAGGTACTATGAAGGTGACTAACCTGAGAACTGAAATAGGTAAACACCAAACAGGTCAAAACTATTCCAGTATCTTAAGACTCTGAACAAATTTTAAAATGCTCCAAGTAACAGAGAAGTGAAATAGCTGATAGTGGGTAAAGAAAGACTGCATTAGTCATATAGAAAACTTGGAATGCCGGGCGCAGTGGCTCATCTCGGTAATCCCAGCACTTTGGGAGGCTGAGGCAGGTGGATCACGAGGTCAGGAGATCGAGATCATCCTGGCCAACATAGTGAAACTCTGTCTCTACTAAAAATAAAAAAATTAGCCGGGTGCAGTGGCAGGTACTTGTAGTCCCAGCTACTTAGGAGGCTGAGGCAGGAGAATTGCTGGAAACCAGGAGGCGAAGGTTGCAGTGAGCTCATGCCACTGCACTCCAACCTGGGCCACAGAGTGAGACTCTCTGTCAAATTAAAAAAAAAAAAAAAAAGGAATAAAATTAGAAATATAATATAGTCAAATGATTCTGTTCATCTTCCCAAATGTGTGGATTATTCAATTTGTAGCTTTTTTGGCCTCTTCCATTTTCTGGAGCATTTCCTTTCTCATTGGCAGCTCAATTAGGGAATTTCTCTTTGCTTCTCAAAGGTGACTTTAAAGGTCAGGTGGGGGAGAGGAGGCTGAAGTCAAGCAATGACGTGGCTCAGGATCTGCAGGAAATTTCACCTTGTTCCCTTTCAGGAGGTACAGAGGTGTCTCGGGCTTATTCTCTCATTACTAATGTCCTTTAGTTCACTTTGCCATTGAAATGGGCCATTTTTTTTTTTAGAACCAGAATCTGCTGAAAGATACAGTATTTTATTTCATCCCAATTGATGCCATGGGAAAATATGGATTTTTTAAAAACTGGCAGATTTTCTGTTCATTTTATTTCATGTAGGGAACTGAATACTTAAAATGATTGGTAAAATTAGTAAAGGGTTAAAAAATCTATATGTTTAGTTTTAAAAATAGTTTAGGTGGAGGAGTGAAGAATGAGAGCTAAGCATTTTTGAGCACATATTTTATGCCAGATATCGTGATTTATGCATTTATTTTTCAAATAGGCAATAAATTTGGTAGCTCTCAATTTGAAAGACACAGAATGGCACACAGGGAGTCTCCCTCCCATCTTTTTCCTTCAGCACCCCCAGTTTTCCTCTTCAGAGTTCACCAAAGTGAAATGATCCTTGTGAGTCCTTATGGATATATTTCATTCATATTGAACCCAATATTTTTTCTTTAAAAAATGCACAAATAGGGATATATTACATACTTTAATTTTTGGGGGTTAGGGGATGGAGTCTCACTCTGTCACCCAGGCTGGAGTGCAGTGGCATGATCTCAGCTTACTGCAATCTCTGCCTCCTGGGTTCAAGCGATTCTCCTACCTCTGCCTCCCAAATAGCGAGTAGCTGGGATTACAGGCGCGTGCCACCATGTCCAGCTAGTTTTTATATTTTTAGTAGAGATGGGGTTTCACCATGTTGTTCAGGCTGATCTCGAACTCCTGACCTTAGGTGATCCACCCGCCTCGGGCTCCCAAGGTGCTGGGATTACAGGCATGAGCCATCATGCCCAGCCTGCATATTCAATTTTATACCTTGCTTTTTCACTGAACAATTTATTTTGAAGATCATTCCATATAAGTATGCAAAGAATTCCTCATTTATTTTATAACTTTATAAATTTTTGTTGTATGGATGTGAATCTTTTGAACCAATTTCCTACTTTTGTTTATTTAAGGTTATTTCTAAGCCTCTGTAATTACAATCATATAATGAAAAACCATGCACGTGTTATTTCTTAATTGTGTGAGACTGTATGTGTGATAAATTTCTTGATGCGGACTTGTTTGTTCAAAGTATATATCCATTTTATGTGATCGATGTTGCCACATATCCCTTCATAGATACTGTGCCAGTTTTCATTCCCACTAGCAGAGAGCTATTAGGACCAAAATAGAGTAGTTTAATTAATCTTTCCACAACTCTATGAGGCTAGTATGATTATCCCATTTTGCAGATGAAGAAACTGAGGTTCCAGTGAATAAACATACTTGACAAAGATGGCATAGTTAATACAAAGCAGGGCCAACGTTTGATCCCAAGCTTATCTGAACACAAATACATAAATCTACCTTCTTTCTGCCATGCCGTCCTCTTGTACCTTATTATTTGTATTGGATTATAGGCACAAATTTCTTTAGAAATCTTTGTTATCAAATTCACGATGGTAACAAAAATGCTTATGGCAGTATGCATCTTTAGTATAGCACTTAACTTTTAAAAATGCTCTCACTTGGAGTTGTGCGCAGTGGCTCGCGCCTGTAATCCCACCACTTTGGGAGGCCAAGGAGGGTGGATTGCCTGAGGTCGGGAGTTCAAGACCAGCCTGACCAACATGGAGAAACCCCGTCTCTACTAAAAATACAAAAAATTAGCTGGGCGTGGTGGCTCATGCCTGTAATCTCAGCTACTCAGGAGGCTGGGACAGGAGAATTGCTTGAACCCAGGAGGTAGAAGTCACAGTGAGCCAGGATTGCACCATTGCCCTCCAGTCTGGGCAACAAGAGGGAAACTCCATCTCAAAAAAAAAAAAAAAAAAAATGCTCTCATGTTTGTAATTATATGCTCACAAAAAGACTCAGGAAGGGTGGTTATATATGTTATGCATGTGAGCATTTTGACACTGGTAAATAAATTTTTTAAAAACCTAAACATTTAGTTACTTGCATAAAGTCGCACAATGAGTGAGTGGTAAAAGAGGGGCTAGAAACTTGCCTTTCTTATATTTAGCACCATGTTAGACACAAGTATGCAGGTGGCTTACCCTGCCTCAAGGAAACAGGAAATAGGAAAATCACTATCTCATTAGATAGTGGTGGTGATCCCTGGTTCTTTGAACCAGGATAGGCAATAACATGTGAGTTCAAAATGCTCTTTCATCACTATTTGTTTTTAAATTTAAGAGCATATAGTTTGACTTTTTTCCTAAAAAGAAATGACAGACTTGTAAAAATGGAGGGCATGGGAGAAAATGGTTACAGTCTAAGATACAAGAAATAATCAAGTTCTGGAGACCACAGAAGACTACAAGCTCAGTAAAGCAGAGATTGGTTGTTCTCTTATAAAATGAATATTTGATATACAAAACAATATGTCCAGCATAGTACATCATCAAGCATAACAGTAGAACAAACACCTGGAGAAATATCACCCAACCCAGAGCTCTAACACTACCCATACCACTGAAGCTACCTGTATATTCTTCACCCATCCTATCTCCCTACTTTCTCCAAAGGTGGCACTATTCTGAATTTTAAGTGTTTTAAAATCAATTTCACCACATGTGTATATAGTCCTAAATAATATAGAATTTAGCTTTTGATAGAGTTTCATAATTCCTGGAACATTGCAGGCAGGCAGGCAGACAGGATGGAGGGGGAGGAGAGAGGGAGGGAGGGAAGGCAAATAAGGAAGCTCAGTCCATTCTGTTTCACCAACTGTTGAAACAAGCAAAGATGTGGTACATTACTGAAGGCTCTTTTTCAAATAATGCTCTTTGGTATTTAATTATGTATATTGCTATCAGTTATTATAAAAGAAATTCTTTTTATTAATAACCATTAGAAGAGTGGGACTGTTCAGACTAATGCAAGACCAGCTCTTTATCGTGCTTTGCGGGCATGAAGATGGATGCTGTTTACATTTGTGATCCCTAAGAGGATCCCAGAACCTATTAAAAATAAAGGGACTCTTACACAGTTGGTGGGAGTGTAAATTAGTTCAACCATTGTGGAAGACAGTGTGGCGATTTCTCAAGGATCTAGAAATAGAAATTCCATTTGACCCAGCAATCCCACTATTGGGTATATACCCAAAGAACTATAAATCGTTCTACTGTAAAGACACATGCACATGTATGTTCATTGCAGCCCTGTGTACAATAGCAAAGACCTGGAACCATCCCAAATGCCCATCAATGATAGACTGGACAAAGAAAATGTGGTACATATACACCACAGAATACTACACAGCCATAAAAAACGATGAGTTCGTGTCCTTTGTAGGGACTTGGATGAATCTGGAAACCATCATTCTCAGCAAACTGACCCAAGAACAGAAAGCCAAGCACCATATGTTCTCACTTATAGGTGGGTGTTGAACAACGAGAACACGTGGACTCAGGGGAGAGGAGCATCACACACAGGGACAGTTGGAGGGGGGTAGGGGAGAGACAATGGGGGGTGGGGCGGGAGGGGAGGGTGGGGAGGGGATAACATAGGGAGAAATGCCAGATACAGTATGCACCTAAAGTAAAATAAATTATTTAAAAAAATAAAAAAAATAAAGGGACTTATGTATGTTTTATGCATCTAACAAAAATCATCTTTTGTGACATATTTTGGAAAAAGTAAATTATTTAGGGTAATTAAGTATTGCAACACCAGTACATTTCCCAAATAAAATAAGTAGATGTACTGCAAACATACTGAATATATCAAACACAATAAACTTCAGAAAGAATAAAAATTTAGGAACTACCAAAATCTCTAATGAATATCAGGTCACTGGCAAGTGTGGTTAATTTTATCCCATTGCCATGGTGCACTTTTAAAGCCAACAAGCTAATCAGAGAATGCACTTTCATTCAGTTGTATCAAGACCTGAAATGACTGTGTTTATTTCAAGGTCTTGGTTTCAAATGCAAAGTCATGAGCCAGTGGCACTATAATTAAGTCGTCAAGAAGTAAGAAAGTTCTTTTGAAAAATGGTGTTAGCGCAGCTTGTTCTAGCAAGTTAGAAACAAGATGAGTTCCCTGTTCAAGGCTAAAAACAAAACATTCTAAGAAGGTACTCCAGGCAAGCCAAGCTTTGGCATTAGGCTATTAAACATTTAGTAGATATTTTTCTTGTGCTGTTTAAATAAAAAGGGGAAAAACATATATTTGAAGTATATTCTAGGTAAAATCTCAAGATTAAAAATCAAAGAGAAATATAAGTAAAGAACAGCAATTAAAAATAATGACATTTAACATTTGCTGAGCACTTACTAGGTGTCCGACATTATTCTAAGTATTCTACGTATTACATAATTCAATCCTCACATAGATGGTGTTACTAGTCTCATTGTACAGATTAATACATAGGAATAAAAAAGTTAAGTAACTTTCCCAAAGTCCCACAGGCAGTAAATGATGGTCAAGATGGGAACCATGTAGTTGGTATTATTCTTTGCTGCTATGACAAATGGCTACAAATTTAGTGGCATAAACAACATACATATTTTTCTCACATTTCTGTGTTCTGTAGGACACAAGTCTGACACAGGTTCCATTGCACTAAAATCAGAATTCATCAGGGCTGCATTCATTTCTGGAGTCTCTAGGAGAGAATCCATTTTTCTTGCGTTTTCCAGCTTCTAGAGCTGCCCATGTTCTTTGGTTCATGGCCCCCTTCCTCCATCTGTAGAGCCAACAAAGGAGGATTGAGTTCTTCTCATGCTTCATTACTCTGCCCTTCACTTTACCTCCTTTGTTTACTTTTAGGACGCTTGTGATTACTATTAATACATTGCCCATACATATCATCTAGAATAATCTCCCTATTTGAAGGGCAGCTAACTAGCGATCTTCATTCCATCTGCAACTTTAGTTCCCCTTTGCCATATAAGGTAACACCTTCACTTTCCAACTTTAGGACATCTTTTGGAGGCATGGGGGTTACACTTCTGCATAACACACTGTCTTATTCGAAAGCTCATGCTTTTAATTTCACCTACTGGCACTGCAGAAATATTAACATTTATTATTTTGAAAAACCTAGTTTGAAGATTTTTTTGTTATGTATGATCCAAAGTGAATATATTTTAAGAAAAAACATTTGACATAATTAATTTGGTAATATTACCTCAATATTATTTTATTCAGAAATGTTGATTTGTTGTAGGCATCTATGCATTAACTGTTTTCTGAGTGTTGTTCATGAAGTATAGGGACGAAGCCTTCACCACTAGATGGAAAGCCAGGGGGCTGCCAGGTTCTTCTGTGGGAGAGCGTTCTGTTTGTCCATCTGAGCAACAGCAACTCTGTGCAACTGAGTTATAGATGATCTAACTCTATACCTTCTCCTGGTTGGGCTGAACTGAACCCACCCTTCTCGTGTGGGCTCCCCTCCACCCCCACCGCTTTGGACTTTGCTTCTGTGGCAGATCCTGCTTATGTGGTAGATTTACCCCTGCAGATCTGTCCCCTCCTTGACTCTTCAGTAACTCCTTGGCAATCATCCATCTTCACTTGCCAGTTTTGGCAACTAGACCCTGTTTAAATAGGGATCTCCTTCCCCAGTACTCCCCGCTCCATTCCCACATGCATAATTGCCTTGGAACCACAGTGATGAGGTCCTTTACCTGGGTTAGTTCACTATCTTGCCGAGCATTGAATGTGGACATGGCATGTGTAGACTATCCCCAGGAAGTATGAGTTTCACAAGGAAAGAATTAGGGCAATAACTTGATGCTAAAATAGAAGGAATAGGAATGAACCTGTTTATAAGCTGAAGAAAGGAGCCAGGAGAGAATGACAGTGACTGAGGACACAAAAAGATCAAAACCTCAAAAGAAGCAAAAAGGGATTAGATTAAGAAGGGTAATTCTAAAAAAGACCAGAGGGTCAATGTAGCTATCTATATCACAGAGGAAGTTGAGATTGAAGCCAATGGAAAAAAAATGCTGGAGGGACCAGTTTCTGTGAAGTAGGAAGCAAGATCAGCTGTAAAGAGAGAGAAGAAGTGGGAGAAGTTGAATAGTGGCAAGTAGAAAGTACTTTTGTTTCAGTTCTCTATTGCTTTATAACAGATTACCCAAAATTCTGTGGCTTAAAAACCAGCCGCTTATTATTCATGATTCTGCAATCTGGGTTAGGTTGACCTGGGTAGTTCTTCTATACAGTGTCAGTGGAACTGTCCAAGGTGGTTCCTGCACTTACATGTCTGGTGCCTCAGCTGGATGCCTGAACAGCCTGGGCTCCCTCAGAGCCTATGTTCTCAGGATAGTTAGACCTCTTACATGGTGGCGGGATTCCAACAGGGAGGAAGCAGAAAGCTGCCCCGGGCCTGGAACCGGCATGGTGTCACTTCCAGATAATTCCATTGGTCAAAGTAAGTGATGAGGCCAGCCCAGAATCAAGAGGAAGAAAAATAGATTCCACCTGTTGAAGGGGAGAGCAGCGTGCACATACAGGGAGGGAAGGAGTGATAGCAGCCATCTTTGGAGTAGATCTACCACAATCCGAAGAATCCTCTGAGCCTGGAAACCATCCAGTTTCCTATTGCTGCTGTAATGAATTACCACAGTCTTAGTGCTTGCAACAACACAAACGTATTATCTTATTACAGGACTAAGCCAAGGTTTCAGCAGTGCTGTGTTCTTTCTGAAGATCCAGGGAGAGAATTTGTTGCTTGCCTTTTCCAGCTTCCAGAGGATGCCTGCTTTACCTGGCTCATGGCCCTTCCTTCATCCTTAAACATCACTCCAACCTCTGCTTCTGCTGTGACTTTTTTTTGCTGATCTTGACTCTTTTGATTACTTTGGACCCACTTGGATATGAGGATAATCTCCTCATTTAAGAGTGCTAACTAATCTTATCTACAGAGTCCCCTTTTCCATGTAAGGTCACATATTCACAGATTCTGGGGATTAGGGTGTGAGTACATTTTGGGGGACATTATTCTGTTTATGCAAACTTTAATTTGTAATACTATCAATATATAAAGTTCTGAGAGTGCCTCCAATGGTACTCAACTTCCCAGCAGTAAGGATAGATGTTAAATAAAGTAAGAAGTTCTTCAAAAGTTTAGCTCGTTTAAGTTTCCTTGTTCTTTGTTCCCTGCTTTCAAGGCCAGACTTCCTTGCTCTCTGTGTCTCCCTGCCCTAGTCTCAGGAAGCAACTTTTCTGCCAGTCCTTATCTATAAAGCCCACATTCCACTCTGCAAACTACCCCTCCTGCCACAACAGGTCCTCCCCCAGAAACTGTCCTTCTGACCAGTGTAGGGTTCCCTTCACCCTTCAAATTAGCCAACCAAGACCTGTTTAAATTGTGCAGTCCAGTTCCTGCTAATAAAGACAAGACACAGTAGTAAAAACCCATTACATTAAAAATAAAAACCTCTGCTTTCCTTTGTTCCTAGTGCTCTCACCATTGCTCCATCCACAAGATACACTCTTCTATTGAAGTAAATTTGCCTTGCTAAGAAAATTTATGTTCAAGTACCATTTCTTTTGCAGCACCAAAAATATGTTTCTAACAGTAGAGAAAGTAAATTATTGAATCGACCCAAGTTTAGGGATTAGTAGAGCAGGAATAAAGTATAGGACAAAGAGGTAAGTGAATTATGGAAGCTGATAGAGGTCATTGAGTTGGTTGTTCCTAGGTCCTGGTAAGAAGAGAAGAGAACTCAGGAGGTCCTGATAGCCTAGGAACGTCAGCAGATCTTGGTGAAGTTCAGTAAGATTATTTCGGATAAAGACAAAGGAGATGTGGACGTATAAAAGAATGGTAATGACTTTTTCCCTTCATTTTGTACCTACCCACTTTCCTCCCTCCTTTCATTCTTTTTTCCCTCCTTCCCTTTATTCTTTCTTCCCTTCTTTTCTTTCTTCTTCCTTCAAAACAAATCAGGATATCTTAACCTTCTTTTAAGAAAATCCAACACAACTAAAAACAAAACTGTATCAGTCCATTTTCACACTCCTATATAGATTCCACCTGAGACTGAATGATTTATCAAGGAAAGAGGTTTAATTGACTCACAGTTCAGCATGGCTGGGGAGGCCTCAGAAAACTTGCAATCATGGTGGAAGATGAAGGAGAAGCAGGTACCCTCTTCACAAGGTGGCAGGAGAAAGAGCAAAGGGGGAACGGCCAAACACTTTAAAACCATCAACTCTTATGAGAACTCACTCACTCTCACAAGAACAGCATGGGGAAACCATCACCGTGAACCGATCACCTTCCACTAGGTCCCTTCCTTGACACCTGGGGATTACAATCTGACATGAGATTTGGGTGGAGACCAGAGCCAAGCAATATCAAATACTTTTAGAGAGAAGAGCATTTTTTCCTTTCTAAAACATAAGCTAGCACATATCTTTGTGTAGGCTGCTCCAGTCATGTCAGCAATACAATCTGTAACATTGATACCATCAGACAAATGTTTCAATAGGAAATCTAATGAAAGGGATCAATGGGTCTAAAAATAATGGCACTACTGATTTGACAATCAAAAAAAGGCCAAAATTTATTAGTATTAAACAAACAGAATAGTTTATGACTAGATAAAAGTGTTTTTAGCAATATTCCATTTTGACAATATTTTGGTTTCTTTTAATTTTCTAGAACTCTAAGTTGCAAGGATTTAAGGTGGGATCATCATCATCCCAGAATAGTGTTTTAATCTACTACTTTGATGGAGGCAGAGTTTCTACATTTACGATTTCAGGGGAGGCATAGTTCTGGGGGATAATCTGGGTAAGATGTGACCATGAGATTGGATAGCTAACGTGGATTGAAGGGGGAGGTCACTGGCATGAAGGGGGCCAAGAGGGAGCCATTCCTGCAGGACTCAGGAGGAGGCAGAAGCTTGAGGAGCAGCAGGCAGTGAGTGCAGGACCCAGGCCCTTACCGACTGTCACGGTTGTTAGAAGAAACTGGGAATGGAACAGTGCCTCAAACAGCAGTTTGGAGAGACTAATAAAAACATAAATGTTTTATGAAAAAAGGGTTCTGTAGTCCAGTCCATTTGAAAACACTGAGGAAAACACATTAAGTTGGCCTCTGCCACATGGTCTCTCTGAGCCTTTGGTACACTCATATGTATTCTGTACCCCAAGTTTGGGGAGTGGGGGAGCTCACTCACAGTCTTCAGAATTTATCAAAATGATTTGACCAAAGAACAGCTGCAGAATGTCTTGAGGCATTTGTGCTTCCTGGGAAAATGCTACTGTAGAAATTCTGGGTGAATCCAGAGAGAAACACCATCTCTCTTCTGTGCTGGCCCACACACTGTGCTGTGCCCATCTGCCATGTATCTTCCCCATAATTTTTGAAAGATTCTTCTTCAACTTTTCTTTGTTTTTTCTTTGAGACTGAGTGTCGCTCAGTTGTTCAGGCTGGAGTGCAGTGGCATGATTGTGGCTCACTGTAGCCTCAACCTCCCAGGCTCAAGCAATCCTCTTACCCCAGCCTCCATTCCAGCCATGAGCCACCACTGTGAAGCTAACTCTTGTGTTTTGTTTTTCTTTTTGGTAGAGACAGGATTTTGCCATGTTGCCCAGGCTGGTCTTGAACTCTTGGGCTCAAGTGATCTGCCTGCCTTGGCCTCCCAAAGTACTGGGATTACAGGTGGGATGAGCCACCAGTTGAGCCCGACTCCTTCAACTTCTTAACTCCATTTCCTCTTCGATATGGCTTTTACATTCATTAGTCTCCCCCTTCAGAGAGTTGCTAAATTGATGCAGTTAAAGGGCTTTGATTGCCATCACACAATCTTTTCCTCTTTCTTGGTGTCTTAGATGGCTCAGGCTGCTACAACAAAATACTATGAACTAGGTAGCTTATAAAGAACAGAAAGGTATTTCTTATGGTTCTGGAGGCAGGGAAATTCCAAGACCCAGGCACCAGAAGATTCAGCGTCTGGCAAGGGTCTGCTTCCTGGTTCACAGATGGTACTTTCTTGCTGTGTCCTTACATGGTGGAAGAGGTGAATGGCCTCTATTCTAAAGGCACTAACCCCATTCACATGACCCTCTTTTATAAAGGCACTAATTCCATTCACAAGTGCTCCACCTCCATTACCTAATCATCTCCCAAACGGTTCACCCTGAAAACCATTTCATGGGTGATTAGGTTTTAACATACGAAGTTTGGGGAGACACAAACATTCAGACCATAGCAGTTGATAATCACTGCAAATGGTTGTACAGGTTATAGAAGGCTATTTTTGAACTCATGGATAGTTTCTGTGGAAGATTATATAGGATGAGAGATTATATACTCCACCCACCACAGATTTCACTGTGTCCTAAGAGGACTAAGGAGTGTTAGACAGGGGAACATAGTTATTTTGCTGGACATGATGTTAACTCTTTTCAGAAAGTTTTCCTCTTAGGAACTCCAGTAAAACTAGAACATATTGACAGATGTCTTATGAATCATAAAAGGTTAGTTTGCTGCCAGTTTCCTATAAATCTTGACCAAAATGGCCCTTACTTTCCCCTCAGCTTGAGTAGACTTTAGACAGGCTTCTTTCTGACTCTGGGCCCCAGACATCCCTTCTCTTAGAGCATTTACTTTAGAAAACTTATCATTGCAAATTTTTCCTCAGCCCCTTTGAGATGTGAATTTTTTAGAGTCTCTTGCCAGTTTTACAACCTGGGAATGTCTTCTTAAGGACCAAGGAGCAAACCAACCCCTTGAAATGTAATCATCAATCAAGGAAGACAGTACCCCATCTCTTAGTGTCTATAAGAGGGTAGGAGCCTAACTTTGGTGGGCTCCTTTCTCCAAGTTGTAAAATTACTTCCTTGCAGAAAGATATGAGAAAGTTTACTTTTCCTTTGGGGAAGGCCAATTAGCTTACACGAGTGATCTGTTATCTGCCCAACCCAGTAACTTCAGCCATTTGTCTCTATGAAAGGGGTACAGTCTTGCCCAGTACTTTCTCCCTGATGGCTGGCAATAGCATCAGAATAAAATAAACTTCTGTCTGCTTATCTTTTCTAATGGGATTTTTTTAATCTAACAGTCTGCAGAGAGGCCAGGTACGGTGGCTCATACTGGTAATCCCAGCACTTTGGGAGGCCAAGGCAGGTAGATCATGAGGTCAGGAGTTTGAGACCAGCCTGGCCAACATAGTAAAACCCAATCTCTACTAAAAATACAAAAATTAGGCCAGGTATGGTGGCAGGCACCTGCAGTCCCAGCTACTCGTGAGGCTGAGGCAGGAGAATCAGGTGAACCCAGAAGGTGGAGGTTGCAGTGAGCCAAGATCGTGCCACAGCACTCCAGCTTGGGTGACAGAGCAAGACTTTGTCTCAAAACAAAACAAAACAAAACAAAAACCAATCTGCAGAGAAAGCTGATTCAACAACTGCAAGGGATGAGGGTATAAAGAGAGAAAATGTAGAAGCTCTTTAGTTTAATTGAGTTGCATTTGTCAATATTTGTTTTTGTTGCATTTTCTTTTGGGATCTTCGTCATAAATTCTTTGCCTAACCCAATGTTCAGAAGAGTTTACCCTACGTTTTCTTTTAGGACAAGCTTGTTTAACCCATGGCCCATGGGCTGCATGCGGCCCAGGATGGCTTTGAATGCAGTCCAATACAAATTCATAAACTTTCTTAAAACATTATGAGACTTTTAAAATAATTTTTTAAAAATTCATCAGCTATCATTAGTGTATTTTATGTGTGGCCCAAGACAATTCTTCTTCTTCCAATGTGGCCTAGGGAAGCCAAAAGATTGGATACCACTGTTCTAGGATTTTTATAGTTTCAGGTTTTACATTTATGTATTTAATGCATCTTGAGTTAATTTTTGTGTGTGGTGAAATATAGGGGTCCAGCTTCATTCCTTTGGATATGGCTAGCCAATTTTCCAGCACCATTTATTGAATAGAATATCCTTCCTCATTGTTTATTTTTGTCAACTTTGTCCAAGATCAGTAAGTTAGTTCAATCTCTATGGAAAACAGCATGGACATTTCTCAAAGAGCTTAAACGTAAAACTGCTGTTCCACCCAGCAATCGCTCTGCTGGGTATCTGCTCAAAAGAAAACAAATTATTATATTAAAAAGACACCTGTACTAATATGTTCATGGCAGCACTATTCACACCAGCAGTCATAGAAACAACTTAAGTGTCCATCAATTTTTGACTGGATAAAGAAAATATGGTACATACACACCGTGGAATACAATGAAGCCATAAGAAAGAATGAGATTATGTCCTTTGCAGTAATGTAGATGGAGCTGGAGGTCATTATCCTAAGGGAAATAACTCGAAAACAGAAAACCAAATACTGCATGTTCTCACTTATAAGTGGGAGCTAAACAATGGGCACACATGGACATAAAGGGAAATAAAAGGTACTGGGGACTCCAAAAGGGGGTAGGGTGGAAGGTGGGGTGAGGGTTGAAAAATTACCTAATGGGTACAATGTTTATTATTTGGGTAATGGGGGTCTAGAAGCCCAATCCCCACCAGTATGCAATATGCCCATGTAACAAACATGTATCCCCTGAATCCAAAACAAAGAAAATATTTTAAAAATGGGAAAAAACATTTTCAAATAATAAATAAAGTGACCAAGTGGTTGGATTAATTGTAAGTAGCAACTGGGCAAGGAAAGAGCTGTAATTTCTAATTCAAGTCACAGACAACTGCACATTGATTTACTGTACCTATTAAAAGGGGAGGTGGAATATTGTGCAAATTGATGAGCCTAGGCTTTGCTAGGGAAGGAGTAGCTATTTTGAGGGGATTTTTAAGAAGGGTGGATTTATTTAGAAGAATGGTAACGCAGTTAGGACCTTAGTTGTCAGTGACAGAAACCTGATTCCAAGTGTCTTAGCCATAGAAGAAAATTTACTGGTCTATGTAATTGGAAAGCCTAGGGAAAATGTACATCTGGGGATCAAATATATGTTCAATAATATTTATCAAGTGCCTCCTATGTCTTTGACATTGTGATAGACACTGGCGATACAAATTTTTGCCAACCAAACAGGTAGCATTCTGTGCCCTCACCGAGCTTAGAGTCTAGTGTCAGTGTCATCAGGACCTCATCTCTCTCCATATCATTACGGCTTTATCCCTCTCCATTTGTCGAGTCAGTTCTGCTTTGTCTTCCTCTGTACTGTGGCTTTCACACCAGAACCCATATGCTGGCAAGATGGCTACAAGATCTCAATCTCACATTACCATAGGTTCACGTCTGGACAAAAAAGAGAGCAAGAAGCTTTGCCAATAGCCCCTGAAAAGTTTGAGAGTTGCTGTGATTGAACTAGCTTGGGACATGAGTTGGTCCCTGAACCAATCACTGACCAAGGGGTGAGACTGTATTTGGATTGGCTAGGCCTGGGTCACCAGTTGAACTCCCAGTTCTGGGATAGAACCCTACCTAAACCATTTGAACTGAGAGTGGGTAGAGGGTATGAGTCCCCAACATGAGTCTTGGTGGTGCTACTACCACCAGAGGGGATATGAATGTGTGAGAAGTAAAATACAAATAACCCCTATAGGGGCAAAGTGGTTAAAAACACAGCACCTGGAATCAGAATGCCTGAGTTTGAATCTGTCACACACTAGTTACATATTCTGGGGTAAGTTACTTAACTTGTCCGTGTGGCAGTTAACTGATCTGTAAAATAATGCCAACCTGCTTGGGTTGTTATGGGGACTAAATGAATTAGAACAAGAGCAGTAAGTTCATATCCTAAAAGGAAAGTGAGAAGAGATCTTCTCTCAAGGATTCTATTTAATAAATGACAGAGAAGAATAGTTTATCCTGCGTTAGTCATGTGCTCATCCCTGTGGCTGGCCTTGGGGAAGGGGTGTATGTAATATTCTAGTTTGGCAGCCCTGATGCATTTAGGTGGTAGGGAGAAGGGAGGATTAGTGCCACCTCAACACTGTGAAATGGGCTTGAGTTACCAGCAGAAGGAAGGAAGGGACTCTGGACAGGCAAAAACAATAAATGCCTACTCTACTAAGTTACACTAATCTGTGAGCAACTATGTCATGAACTTTAAAAAACTCATTAAATGAACTTGAGGACTGCATGGGGATGTATTGCAAGTAGACTCGGACACCTAGGTTCTGTCTAGATGTGTCTCTCCACTAAACCTCTCTTGGTCGGAGTTTCCTTATGAATGAAATAACAAAGTCAGGCAAGATGATATTTAAGGTAGCTCTAATATGACAGAGAAGAATAGTTTATCCTGTGTTAGTCATGTGCTCATCCCTGTGGCTGGACTTGGGGAAGGGGTGTATGTAATATTCTAGTTTTAAATGCATTGAATATCCATATGCATTGAATATCCATATGCATTGTTTTAATTTTTACTTAAAATTTTTAAAAATTACTTTAGAAATCTAAGTTATGTGTGGATATAGTAGAAGTGGTTAAAGAGTCCTACATGATTTGTTAGAAACAATAGGCTCCTTCTTTCCTCTTCCCATCATTTCTATTTACTAGTGGTAACCAATTTTAACACTTTTACTGATTATTATGGTATTTACCTCTATATTTCTAAATAATGATGCTAATTTTGGTAATTTATGCTATTGCAGGTCTATGTGCTATCCACCGATTTCTCACTATGGAAGATGAAGATTTATTCCTCTTTTAGCAACCCCCTCTTCTTAATCCCACATTACACACACACTCAACCCACACATTATTTTTTCTGTTTTTCTATCTTCCCAAGAGATTATCATACTTTCATTTAAATCAATATTCAGTGTTTATATTACTATGGCTAAATAAATCACATTGTATATTTTGTATACTTGTCTTTTCTCAAATAACTTTTTGTCTTATCTAGAATTATTTGCATTTTTTGTGTTGTTTACTTGCTTGTTTTCTATGTCCTTTATACTGATTCAAACCCAAACACTCCCCTAATTTTAAAAAGATCTTCTTTTTTATGTTTCTGGGACAGGGTCTTGCTCTGTCACCCAGGCTAGAGTGCAGTGGCACAATCATGGCTGACTGCAACCCTAGGCCCAAGTGACCCTCCCACCTCAGCCTCCTGAGTAGCTGACACTACAGGTGTGCAGCACAATGCCCGGCTAAGGTGCCCGGCTAATTTTTGTAATTTTTTGTAGAGACGGATCTCCCTACATTGCCTAGGCTGGTATTGAACTCCTGGGCTCAAGGTATCCAACTGCCTCGGTCTCCCAAAATGCATTTATTACAGGTCATTACAGGCCGCTGCACCCACCCTGAAATATCCTCTTGATGGCCAGATTCATTAGACATTTTATCCTCACCAGTCTGAGCAGCTTGCTCTCTTAGCCTGGTTCAGGAATAACATCGTGTACCAGTTTGCCTCCCTCTTGAGTTGAATTATCTTTTTCCTTTACTTTAAATCTTCCTCTCTCTTGATTCACTCCCTTATTTTGATGGAACACAACCTTAATAACTTTCTGAGAAAGGGTGTATGAGAGGAAACTTCTTTAGATATTGCAGGCCTGAAAGTTTTACTTTGTTCTTTGTGTGTGATCTGTCTTTTGTTCCTAGAACAAGAGTGCACAATCTTCTGTAAAGGGTGGGATGTGTGTTTCACAACTCCACTGTTGCAGTGTGAAAAAAAGCCATTGGTGAGGCACAAACGAATGAGCATGGCTGTGTTCCGATACAATGTTATTTACAAAAACAGGTGGTGGGCGTGTGGCCATAGCTTACTGCCTCCCGCCCTGGAAGCTTATAGGATTTTCTCTAGTGTCCCTTGTCTGAGATGTCACTTAATATGTCATAAGCTGGGCCTGTTGGGCTGGGCTTTAGTCACCTCGTCAGCCTGGTAATTCATGCCCTTCAGTCCTGTAGAAGAATTTTTTTGAATTATTTCTTTGATAATTTATTTTTCTAACTTTCTCTCTCTGGAACTTTGATTTTTCAGATGTTGGATTTTCAGGACTGTTTTTTTTTCTAATGTTCTTAGTCTTTTTCTTCTGTTTTCTATAGCTGTGTCCATTTCTACTTTCTGAGAAGTTTCCTCAACTTTATCTTCTGTCTTCTCTACTGTATCTTCCATTTCTAAGGACGCTTTTTGTTCTCTGAATAGTCTCTGTGTGTGTGTTTTAAATACCACTTTCTTGAATGGATGCAACATTCTCTTCTGTCTCTCAGAGAATCTTAATAATGGTTTAGTAATGATATTTAACAACAGCTTTTTAAAAAATTTTCTTTTTTAAAATTTATTTTATTATTTTGGTTTTTTGGGTGTTTTTTTTGTTTTGTTTTGTTTTGAGGTGGAGTCTCGCTCTGTTGCCCAGGCTAGAGTACAGTGGCACAGTCTTGGCTCACTGCAACCTCTGCCTCTCGGGTTCAAGCAGTTCTCCTGCCTCAGCCTCCTATAGCTAGAATTACAGGCACATACCATCACAACCAGCTGATTTCTGTATTTTCAGTAGAGACAGGGTTTTGTCCTGTTGGCCAGGCTGGTCTCAAACTCCTGACCTCAAGTGATCCCACCTGCCCCGGCCTCCCAAAGGGCTGACAGGCTGAGCCTCTGCACCCAGCCAAAAAACCTTTCTATACAGTTAAGCCTTGGTTTCCTCCAAGCTGCTTCTTTCTCTTTGTTCACTCTGGTTCCTACCTCTCATGTCAGAGGCTTCCCTCAGTTGTCCGTGTCCTTGGCTGTCTGCTCATATATAGCAGTGGAACACAAAAATCTAATTGGAATCTCTGGCAATGTCACACCCTACGGTTCTGTTGCTGGGCTGTTTCAATGGGAAAAATCCCAGCGTCAGTAGTTCTTTCTTTCCACAGAGAATTCTCTATGCTCCTGGCTGCCATTGTTGTGTGAGCCAAGTGAAAGAAGCAGGCTGGGGAGCTCCTGATGTCACTTCGTTCATTCCCCTGTTTGTTCAAGTTAGCCCTCCTTTTATCTGTACCTCTATCTCCCAATCAAAGACCTAGTTTTACCCTCTCCAGACACTCCACTTCCAGCCTTCTGCTAGTATCAAGGAGAAGGGAAGCTGCACTGTGCAGAATGGGGAAGGAGAGGCTCAGGGACTCCAACTTCCTAAACACACCCTCAGGCAGTCTTTCTGTCATTAGGACTCCCTTTGTCTATTCCAGAGGTGCCCGGTGCATTTAATTCCTGAGACTTTGGAAGTCTCTGATGTAAAGGTGTTTGCGGTTTGGCTTTCCCCACTGTTGCTTTAGGATGTGGCTTGATCCTATTAGATCTGCCACCAATGACTCAGATGCTTTCCAGCTTCCAAAAGTTTGTGGCTCTTGTCACTTCTCTTTTTCCCTTTGTTTTTGTAGGTTTATGCCAAAAACACTCCCTTTCCTGTCATTTTAGCGGGGTCTCAAGAGGGAATGAAATAAAATGCATTTGATAAATGTATTACTGTCATCAGAATGACCACTAATTTATTTTAGTAAAATTAAATTCATTTATTTAATTGATAAAAATCCATAGTTGCTTATTGCAGATAATATGGAAGGGTATGAAGAAAAAGAATAATCCTCTAAATCCCAGAAATGCCATAGTTAACTGACAACTCACCTGCGAGCCTCAGGTTATTTTCAATTTTCCCATATTACTGACAACATGCATTGAACAGATTTATAGGGAAATCTTTGCAACATTCACAAATATTTCTTTAGAACCAATTTCTAGAAAAGAACTGTAGTGTAAAAGAGACAGCATAATTGTATTGCCTTTATTCCCTTTGGGGGAAAAGACTGTACCACACATTAACTTCTAAGAGTGGAATTTTCAAACCAACAGTGGGTGGGGTAGCATCAAATAACATGTAAGATCAGTTTTTATTTTTGAACAGCTTTTATAAAACTTTTAATGTGGCTGGCATATTTAAAAATTATACTGAATAGTAAAGAGAAAATTTCTAATGATTATAATTAACTGCAAGAAAGGAAAATATATATTTTAGTAGGAGCAATTAAAATAGGAACATAAATGAATATTTCAGCTTTTGTATTTTAATTCTTTACTAGTTATTCATATAGTATGAGATAAAATAGGAACACTAAATGAGTAAGTTAGCTCTTGTGTTTTGATTCTTTACTATTTATTATTCAGATAGTAAACTTTATCTTCCTTTAGAAAGCTACCTTTTGTTTATCTGAGGAGCAAAACTTCTCAACCTAGGGTAAGTACAGGATGGGTGGGATTGGTGCCCTTTGGTGGAATGTGTCATTTCTGAGACAGAGGGGCTGTGATGCCGCTTTCTTCATCAACCCGTCATTGTTATCATCACCGTTTTCAACACTGCCCCTTACATTTACTTCCACAGTCACCATCACTTTTTAATCTTCAGCACAACCTCATGACAGATTCTTTTATAATTACCATTTTATGAATGGAGACCAAGAGCGACACGAGGTTAAACGATTCATTCTCCATCTAGAAAACAACAGGAAACATCGTAATCTGATTCTTCCAGCTTCAAAAGTCATTGCTATTTCTATTACGCAGTATGTGTTCTACCTTGCCTAGCACCAGGGCTTCAGATAATTATTTTGAATGAATGCATCTGAAAGGTCCTGTAGTCAGAACTGGTGTTCAAAAAGCAATAACCACCAGAAGACAAGTGAAAGAGGGCCAAACCATAAACTGTACAATGTTTTCCCTGGCATCTCTGTTCCAGCCAATTGTCTGTATTGGCTCCAGGAATAATATCATATTTCCTAATAAATGGATAAAGCTGAAATTCAAATTTTATGCAGAACACCATTCCTAATGGTGGGAGGAATGCATCTTTTCTCTTTTAATTATATTTTCCTTTTCATCTGGAAAAATTGTCTGGAGAGTAAATCCATTTTTATAGAGACTAACTGCTGTATTAGAGTTGATATGCCAGATGGTTTTTTTAGTTGGTAACCAGTTCCTAAAAGGTGTAAATACTCCAAGGATGCAATTCTCTTTGGGTTTGCACAGACTACAAAGGGTTTTTCATTCGTTACCACTGATTAATAGATTAATAGATTGGTGGCAAAGGGTAAATATCTGAACTGCCTCTGTTCATGTTGGGACTCGGCTCCACAATCAGCATCATGAAGCTTCTGAAGGAACAAAGATATTAATTGCCCATGTGTTACCAGTTAGCTGTTGTGCACGTGATCAAATCAGTCAAAACAGTGAACCATTACTGCTTCAACAGGAATGCCACACTGTCTTTACTTTGGTAGAAATGTATGCAATTTGAAATATTTCAGACTGTGAGCAGTTCCACACTAAAAACCTGGTTAAGTAGGAGGACCTCTAGGGCTCCTTCCAACTCCAGAATTCTTTGAGTCTCAGTAGAAATCTTCCTTGAGCTGAGAGCCTCACACAAAGAGAATTTTGTGCAGAAAAACAGACTTGATAGAGGACAGACCTGAAATTGAATCCTGTCTATTCATTTACTGATTGTAGCCACACTCAAGTGCCTTCCTTTCTCTGAGAACCAGTTTTCTGTCTTTAAGATGGGTATAACATCATTTCATTGTGTTGTTGGCAGAATACTTGAGATTATGCATGTATAGTACATAGCAGAGGGTCTGGCACTTGGTGGGTGCAGAGTAATGTACCTCAGAAACACGTAGGCCACCCCAATTTTAGGTGAGTACTTGGGTGATAGTCAGGGGAAGGTCTGTAACACTAGGGGTGATCTAAGAATATCTAAAAAGGACACAGGAGAGAAAAGAGAGAAAAAGAGCAATGGAGAAGGAGAAAGAGAGAAAAAGATGAGAGGAGAGGTAAGGGAAGAGAACAGGGAGGGGAGGGAGGAAAAAGAAACCTTTGTCTAGAGAGCCTTGGGTGGCTTTGATGAGAGGATACTTGGGAACAAGGAGTAGGCTGATGGGACTTTATTCAAGCTGACCCCCTAGTTTTTGCTTTACAGTTGGCTCTTAGGAGATTTTTCACTAATAGTAACTCATTCGTCAGCTGAAATAATTTTCCGATTATCTGTAACCAACCTTTGTTTCACTGGGAAATAAAAATCCATGTAAAACTGTGACTGCAGTTTATTCTCAGAGCAAATACATGATGGCAGGCAATGGACTGCAGAAGCGTGTGGCACATGGCTGGGCTCCTGTCCAGCTCCGTTCTCCTCCCTGAGGGAAAGAAGCAAACAACATAAGCGAGACAGAACACCATCCCTTACTGTTGGGGCGGGGGGAGGATATTTTCAGCTCTGGGATGTGAGGATTTGCCTAATATTTCTAACTATGTATTTGCCAGAAAATGTGGCATCTCGGGAGATCAGGAAATGCAATGACTGCCAGAATGTGGTGCCCTCAGCTTCAGTTTGGCATGTCAGCTACTGGCTGTGGCTGTTAGCTAATCCTGCTGAGTGGCCTTGTTAATTCCCCTTCCAGTAGACATTTCTTGTGGTTAATATCAGCAGCTACCATGTAGCAAGCGTCATGCTGGCTTTTACATTTAATCTTCAAAACAACCATGTGAGGTAGATGAGGAAACCAAGGCTCACATAAATCCATTGGCTTGCACACACATGGTAATTGTCATCCAAAAGATTAAATATTACTCAAAAGGATGACCACAGTCACTGCGTTAACATTCCAAGACAGCAATATAAATCAATTTCATGAAAAGAGAGCCTATTTTTGGTTGCGTAAAGGAACCAACAACCAGTCAAGGATGGAGTCGGAGAAATTAAATTGCTCTGCATAACAAAGTAACAGAAATGTTTGGGTTGCCTGCTGGTGGCTTGAGCAGAGGACAGAATTTCTGGAAGTCTGAGAAAGGAATAGAATGGAGAGTCTTTTGTAGGCGGAGTAGGCTGGCCACCTGGTGGCAAGTCAGAGACTGAGGAAGAAAAAGACCCCCTCCTTTGATTGCAAATGGTCTGTGTATTTCTAGGGACAGAGGAAGCTGTATTCAATTCAAAGCTGGTTTCTACACTGTGGGATTACCCTTCCTCTAGTCAAAAATTCCTCAAACCTTGTTACATTTCAAGGTTGTGTTGATAGCACTTTGGTTGTGGCCCATGTTTGGGGTAAAGGGAAGAAGAGAAAGACTAGCAGTTACTTCAGAGAAGATATGAGTGGGGACTGAGAATCAATCTGGGAGCAAGAATTGAGAGGGAGGAGAAATGGGAAAATGTATGTCCCTCCTCCTAGAATCCTCCGAAATACTGAGGAGGTGCTGAACTTCTCTCAGCACGTGCATCATATTATTTAGATCGTGAAAGAAAGGATAATCCCAGAAAGTGAGTGATATGGTTTGGCTGTGTTCCCACCCAAATCTCATCTTGAATTGTAGTTCCCATAATCCCCACGTGTCAGGGGAGGGAGTAGGTGGAGATAACTGAATCATGGGGTGGGGTTCCCCATGGTTAAATTGGAAGGACCATGATGGAGATAATTGAATCTTTACCATGGGAGGGACCAGGTGGAGATAATTGAATCACTGGGGCAGGTTCCCTCTTGTTCTGGTTAGTGAGTTCTCAGGAGAACTGATGGTTTTATAAGGGGATTTTCCCCTTTTTGCTCCAAACTTCTTCTTGCTGCTGCCATGTGAAGAAGGACGTGTTTGCTTCCCCTTTGGCCATGATTGTAAGTTTCTTTATGCTTCCCCAGCCCTGTGGAACCATGAGTTAATTAAACCTCTTTCCTTTATAAATTACCTAGTCTCTGGCTAGGCATAGTGGCTCACACCTATAATCCTAGCACTTTGGGAGGCTGAGGCAGGCAGGCTGCCTGAGCTCAGGAGTTTGAGACCAGCCTGAGCAACATGGTGAAACACTGTTTCTACTAAAAATACAAAAAATTAGTCGGGTGTGGTGGTGCACATCTGTAGTCCCAGCTACTTGGGAGGCTGAGGTATGAGAATCGCTTGAACCCGGGAGGCGGAGGTTGCAATGAGCTGAGCTCACTACACTGCATTCCAGGCTGGGTGACAGAGCAAGACTCTGACTCAAAAATAAACAAATCAAAACAAATAAAACAAATAAACAAAACAAACAAATCAAAATAAATAGCCAGTCTCAGGTATGTCCTTATAGCAGCATGAGAATGAACTAATACCATAAGAGTCTTGGGGTTTTTGATATTATTGAGTGACAGTGAAGATTTGGGGCCCAGATGTGCCTGGCTCCAAAGCCCAGCTCCTTTCTGGTTGCTCACTGCTCTGCACTGTGTTGACAGCACTATCACTAGTTCAGCTGCACTAGTCTCACACGCTCTGTGTTGATATCCCAGGCAGAGTGTACCCAACACTGGAGACTGTCTTTCCCCTCCCAGCATATAAGCACTCTTGGTCTTTTATACACCACTCCAGTGTCAGTTTTTATTAGAACAACTTCCTGTTGTCAAAGGAATTTTTATTGGAGTGTCAGGAAAACCTGAAGAAATAGTCATAGCTTAATAGTCATAAACTTTTCAGATGATCTGAACGTAGTTTTATTAGCTGAAAGTGCATTTCTTGTGTGTGAGAAAGGCCTGATTTACCATTGAGTTTGTTCCATTATATTTCTAGTAGAATCCCTACATCTCAGTCAAATATGAACTGATGCTGTGCTGTATAAAGGGGATAGACCAAGAGGATGGTGATGACTTGACTGATGAGAGTATTGTGTGGATAACAAATAATTTTCCTAATACAAGGGTTGATAACAAATATGAGCTGGATACTATGAAGTAATGTCACACCTTCATTTTCTTAATAAATATCTCTTACATAGCAATGTTTCTAAGGCAATGTCGTTGTAACCCTCTCTTTAATTTTACAGATATATTTTAGACTACATGTTGTCCAAGCAACTATCACAGTTATCTCTAATTTATTTCATATTTATGTGGAAATAATACCTTTTTACAGCCCAGTTGTGAGATAGAAACAAGCAAGGCACATAAATTGTCAAAACAGATACAACTCAAGCTTTTACTTTATGTGACAGCTCAGAGGGAAACTCACATACATGTTGGTTGAATAAGCAAATGAATGAGTGAATGAATAAGCTTACTTAAGAATTTATTTTAAAGAGAATTCTAATAAATTTGGATATTTAGTTTTTCCAGTCAATGGGAAACTAGAAGAAATCCTTTACAAGGATTCAGAGAAATTAATACAGTCAGACTGTTAGGGACAAATATACTGATAAATGGAGTGGCAGGGTGGGGCAGTGGGCAGCTAGAACCTGATGCTGAAAAACTAGAAAACGCAGACCACAAGAATGGAGAAAGGCACACCTATCTGAGATTACACTAAGTACAGTGCAGTGCTTCTCAAAGTGTGGTCCCTGGACCTGCAGCATCAGGATCACTTCAGAATCTAGAAATACAGATACTCAGGCCCCATTCCATACTTACTGAATCAGGAACTCTGAGAGTGGGGCTCCTCAATCCATTTTAACAAGTCCTTCAGGTGATTCTGATGGCTACTACTATGTGAGAGCCACTGGTCCAGTGGTATAAAACATTCTAGATCTGGGAGCATCACTGCATTTCAATAGGGTGAAATGACTGTGACTTGGATCAGAGTGGAAAAGTTACTTTGTATGGAATAGCCAATCTGAGATCACAGGAAAGTTACTGTTGAGTGACCATACATCTTGTTTTCTGGGACACTCTTGGTTTAGATACATTGCCTTGGCAGTTATAAATAGCATTCCTTTTCTGTCTTGAAAGTGTTCCTTTTGGTTGATAAATTATATGGTCACTCTATTAGAAGTGTTAGAAAGATTATATTCAAAATCGCTAAAAACATGAGATATACTGGAATTTAAATGAAATAGTTATTTGGTAAATGCCTACCCCTCATGCCTTGATAATGATAGATAATGAGGTTTTATTGTCTTCATACGTTTTTTGGCCCAGAATTATAACCAATGTTCTTTGGCTAAAGGTGGATTTTCACCATTCTTCTCCAAGCCAGGTTTTAGGCTGTTCTTATTCTTTGTTGAGCAGGACCTAGATGAAACCACCATGGTACCCATGCAGTATACTAGTATTCAAACCTATTGTCGGTGATAGAGAAAAACTAATAATCAGAACATCTTACCCATCTCAGTAATTTCCAGATCCCCACATAGGCACACTTTGTTCCAAATAAATGCAGTCACTTAACTCTCTTGTCTTAGTTCTTCAATCTTTAATTTCCTCCTCAAATCTGATCAGATAAATTCTTCCTAATGTCAAAATAATAGATGGACCTGATTAAAATGGGATTGTTTCACTCAATTAGCTATTAAAACTTATTTATTTTAATGCAATTTGTATAGATAGAAGAGTGGAAGTTTGAGAGGATCAAGTTCAATTCTTTCACTTTACAGATGTGGAAACTGAGGCATAGAAGGGTTAAGTGACTTGCCCATGGCCACACAGGTGGTTACTTCAAGAAATGAGATAAGAACCCAGGTCTCCCGACATGATTTCTCCTCTTACTCTTACCTGGATGCCCAAATAAGTGGGGGGCACAATTCTATGGTTACCTTAATTCTGGCTTAGAATGTGAAATGGAGCGTAAAATGTTGGAAGTGGAGATTGAGGGAGAGCTTTTATGGGTAAAGATGTGGGAAGACTTTTCTGAAGGCTCTTTTAGAATGATAGAAGTGGAAACACCATTATATAGAAACTTATTTTTAGTAAAAGTTTACAAAAAATCTGTTACTGTTTTAACAGAATATACTCTGTAGTACAGTAGCCTTCCATGTTCAAGTGAAACAATAGAATAAGTTTCTTTATACACATTTTTTACATCTCCCTTTATAGTAACAGGAATCCTATTTTAGTCAAATGTTTTTTTTCAAATGAATGAGCAAGTCTTCCCACTTCGGGTGAAAGAAAGGCTGCCCATTTCATAGTCAGTGTTGCCAAGGAGGTGCTGAGAAAGCAGAATGTTTTGGTACTTAACAATAGTGATGCCAAATAGCAGAATTTCTGGGTTTCCTCCACCAGCTGCTGGGTCTGGGAAGATGGGCAGCTGTTCCTCAAGAGAGCTGTCACTTTGGGTATTTCTCTTCCCCAAAGGTAGGAATAGACAGTGCAAGTGCATCATTCTGCACTAATAGGGAGCAAGGATTGGGACAAAAATATAGTTAAAGTGTGAAGTTCCTTTTTAAAAAGAATTTTTTCATTTTAGGTTCTGGGGTACATGTGCAGGTTTGTTACATGAGCATATGGCTGACACCAGGGTTTGGGCTTCCAGTGAACCTATCACACAGATAGTGAACATAGTATCCAATAGGAAGTTTGTCAATCCTTCCTCCGCTTTTGGCATCTCCAGTATCTGTTTTTTCCATCTTTATGTCCATGAGTACTCGTTGTTTAGCTCCCATTTATAAGTGAGAACATGTGGTATTTGCTTTTCTGTTTCTGCATTAATTCACTTAGGATAATGACCTCTAGCTGCATCCATGTTGCTCCAAAGGACATGATTTCATTCTTTTTTTGGTGGCTGTGTAGTATTCCATGGTGTATATATACCACACTTCCTTATCTAGTCCACTATTGATGGACACTTAGGTTGATTCCATGACTTTGCTATTATGAGTAGTGCTGCAATAAACATAAATGCAGTTCTTTTTGATCAAATCATTTATTTTCCTTTGCATAGATCCCCAGTAGCAGGATTGCTAGGTTAAATGTTAATTCTATTTTTAGAATTTATTTGTTCTAAAAATAGAATTAACATTCTATTTCGTGTTAAATAGAATATTTGACATTCGTTCTTTGTGAAATCTTCATACTGTTTTCCATAAGGGTTGGGCTAATTTCCATTCCCACCAATAGTCGATAAGCTTTCCCGTTTATCCATGTCCTTGTCAAGATCTGTTACTGTTTGACTTTTTAATAATAGCCATTCTGACTGGTGGGAAATGTATCTATCTCATTGTGGTTTTAATTTGCATTTCTCTGACAATTAGTGATGTGGAGCATTTTTTCATGTGTGTTGGACACTTGGATGTATTCTTTTGAGAAGTGTCTTTTCATGTTCCTTGCTTACTTTTTAATGGGGTTGATTTTTTTCTTGTTGATTTGTTTAAGTTCCTTTTGGATTCTGGATATTGATATTTTACCAGATGCATAGTTTGCAAATATTTTCTTAAAGTGTGGAGTTCTGTATTGCAACATTTTCTATTTAATTCTATGAGAAAATATAGGTGTTGGGTTGAAATTTAATATATTATAAAATGTATATCTCCATTAATGAATGAAAAGTATAATTATTAAAGTGCTAATACTTGATTAAGTCTTAAAACATCAACCACCTAACCAAGTATATTTAAATAATCATTTAATAGTAAAGGAGAGAAATGTTTCTTTCAAAGAAGTATATTTTTCAACTGACTTTTTTCAATAGAATTGTCACCAGTTAAAGTGTATTCTATTTTATTACTGTATGCTATTTTTATAAATTCTAAGTACCACAGCAATATAAGTGGTTATGTTTTTTAGCATATGTTCAGTTGAAGACAAATTTTGCATTTGCAAAGAAATTGAGAGCTCATTTATTCAACATCTTCTTATAGAAAACAAAACAATCACCAAGGCCCAAAAGGGTTGAGATTTACTTGTTCAGTGTTGGACAGATCAAGAGAGAACTGGGATATGTCCTAAGTTTGTGGCACCCAAAGACATAAATGGAGTTTTATTCCTAACCTGGATTGCTAGAGTTTCTTTGTTCCCATTGTTTTTATTTCCGAGAATTTATTTAAATTTAACCATAATTTCTCTATTTAAAATACAATGTAGAGAAGAATATGAAAACAGAGGAGGTAACAAGAAGAAAGATAGTGAATAGGCAGGAGAACCAAGAATTTCTCAGGATCTAGGTTACTGGCAACAATATAAACAGATTTCTCATTTCTCTCATAAAAACCCTTTAACTGTATGAAGTATGGGGGAAACAGTAAAGATTAGTTCTTGTAGCTACAAATGTTGAAGCAGCTCAAAAAACGTTTTTTAAAGATCAGTAATAGTAAAAAAGAGGCCAGGATGGTACAAGCAGTAGGAGATAGAAATCAGTCCCTAGGATCCAATCTGGTAAGGAAAAAGTCAAAGGACAAGAAACTGTCTCTTCAAGGCATCATTCACCACTGAAAGGTCATTTCTCATTGAAATAAACTTAAAAAGGAAACGAAAAGAAAACCCTAAGATGTAATATTTATGGCTTAAAAAATACCCTAAAATGTGAATTTAATTTTGCTCAAGAGGAGAAAGGCAGTTTTTAGGGGAAATATTTAAAATAGTCCCAAAGAAATAGAAAATTACTCAAAATAAAGATAACTTATGAATCAGTATCATGCATATAAACTTTATCTTGCTGACATATCGTATATTATGAAACCATCATAAAAATAGCAGAACAGTAACCAAGGAAGAGTAGCTTATGTCCATGTTTTGTATTCTTCTGTTTGATGGAGATAAATGAACAGAGAATTGAATTATATGTACCAAAAAACAATCTGAAGAAGACTTGGAAATGTAATAAATCAATTAGTATGCTTTCAGATATATCTGCAATATCAACCAAGTCTATTTCCAACAAAGAAAATCAAATAGCCTGTTTTAAAACATTTATAATACTTAGTGAGTGGCTAATGTATATTGAGTATTTATTATATATATTAAACATTTATTATGTATTTATCAAAGGCATTGTGATTTATGTTTTGAATGGATTATCTCATTCAGTCCTTCCAGCAATGCTTTGAGATAAATACTATTATCATTATTATCCCTATTTTGTTAATGAGGAAATTGAGCTCCAGAGAGCTTCCCTAACTTGTCTAAAGATGACACAACTCACAGTAGTAAACTTGGAATTTGAACTAAGCAACCTGACTCAAGAGTCTAAATGTTGAGCCATTGTTCTATTAACGCTTTGTTAAGTGATTCCTATACAGTGGTGAATAAAACACACATATGCCCTCGCCTCCTGAAGCTTAAAGTCTAACAGATTTTTTTTGAATTGTAAAGGTTGAAGCACAAATATTGAATTAGATTTGCCCTTTAGACAAAAGAGTAGAAATTAAAGCATGGCTCCCTTATAGGCATATTTTGTATTAAGTAGAGTGGAGACTCTTTCAAACTTCATGGAAAGGACAAGTATTAACCCTGATGTGAGTAGAAAAACAAAACCACCCCCAAAAACAAGGAAAAAAAATAGTCTACAATCTATAAAGTCCAATGAACTCAAGCAGATACAAGTGGTCAACATGTTAGTATTCAAGGAGATGTCTGAGATGAGTATAAGGGAATTACTTCTACTGTGGGGTACTGAACTGCAAGGGATGCTAGCTGGAGATTATATTGTCATGCAGGTACCTTAAGTGAGGCCAGCTCACCTCAGCTGAACTGGGCCATATCTGCTGTGTGGAAAAAATCCAAACTGCTTTTCCTCTGCTCTCACACCACAACAGTCAACACAAATGACATCTGTAACCAAATGTGTGTGGGTTTTCCTATATATACCAAGCAAGCAATGCTGCAGTAGACACCAGTGGAATGTCCTCCAGCCCAGTTTACCTCAGCTAGTGATGCCATCTATCTGGAGGTAGTGTCAGATCCCACAGGTTGAGGGTTCAGTCCCATAAAACTGTCCCCTCTCCACTTCTGATACCTTGCAAGCCCAGGGTGTTTCACCTGTGCTTCTGACTGATCAGCTATAAATTGGGGTTCCCACAACCCCTTTTTTGGTTCAATTAATTTGCTAGAATGGCTCATAGAACTCAGGGAAACACTTATGTTTACTAGTTTATTATAAAGGATACTACAAAGGATACAGGTGAAGAGATGCAGGGCAGAGCTTCCATGCCCTCCCTGGTTGTGCCAACATCCAGGAACTTCCATGTGTTCAGCCATCTGGAAGCTCTCCTTACCTCTTCCTCTTGGGTCTTTTATGGAGACTTCATTGGATGGGCATGAGTGAAGCATGGACGCCCATGCAGAAATGTGATTGGACAAAAAGAGTGATCTAATCTAATAGGCCGAGTGGGGAAGCCCAGCAAGGTCTGCCTGTTCAGATTCTTCTTAGGCTCTCTGTGCAGCCTTCCTTTCCCCAGGGCACGGGGCAGGACCTCTTCCAAAATGGGGGTCTTATGACGTACCAACAGGCAACATACATTATGGCCAGTTCCAAGACAGAAAGGCAGGGGAAGATTTGAGTGTCTTTTTAGTGTCTGTGGCCTCCCTTGGGGGAGAAAGGGGAGCAGGCGAAAGAGGGGCAGGAGATGGTCAGAGAGAGAGTTTCCGTTTGCTGAGGTTCGCTTCTGAGACCTAATGCACTCCAACATCATAACAAAAGATGCTTCCCGCCTTTCTCTCTCTGAAGCTGTTCTAAAGCTGCTTCAGGAACCAAGGACAGAAGGCTGAATACTTCAATCAAAGATATGGTTATTGTTTCAGCCACTTAGGAAATAATGAGGGCTACGGGAGTTATGAGGAGCCAGGAATGTGGATGAAAACTAGTATACTGCAACTATGATAGTACCGCACCTGCCCATCGTCTTTCCTGCTGGGTTCCCCTCCCTAAAGTCTCTGTCTTTACCTCCCAGGCACTGGCACTCTCCTTTCTTTGTTGCTTCCCTGGTGTCAGAAAGACTTATTTGGAAGACGCCGAACTTTCTCGCAGGCCATTGTCCTGTCTCCTCAGGCCTCCCACCAGCGAAACTGGCTTCTTAAAAGGAAAACAATACTAATTTATTAAAGGTAAGAAACAAACCTAAGGGAACTTAGTGATCTGGTAGACAGTCAAATATATTAGAAGCTTTGAATCATCTTCTTCTTATACTTAATTTGACTAAAATGCAATTAGTGTGGAATAAATGCCAAGATGTGGTGATATATATTTTAGCCTCACTTCTCTGAAGCACTTTCATTGGATTAAAATGCTTTGCTGAAGTATTGAGAATCCTAGCTCTTAAGAGCTGGGAGCATTTATTTTCCGTTCATTGTTTTAGATTATCCAGATAAATTTAGCACTTAATGCTATCTGCTTGGGCAATTGTAATCTACCTCTAAATGTGCTGTGCTTTGTCAGTATCAGGAAAAGCAAAGGGGCAATAATTATCCTCAAAGTGTGAAGCAGACACTAATCATAATTAAGAGCATTTTATTTTTAATTAACAGGGAGATGGGGAAGAGTCTCTTATATATAACGGGTTCTCATTTGTTGATTTAGATTGATGGAATTTACATGCCAAAAGAGACTACAACCCAAAGAATTATGCTTACACCAATGCCCTTAAATCTTCTGATACCCAATTAATATGCCCCAGAAACATTGGTCTTATGAGCTCAGAGCACACCGTCAGTCTCAGATAATTTCCTTCATGAAGCTGTTTTGGCTGGTGATTTTCATGATCTATGGCTGGAAGACACCTTATTATCCACTTGACTGTATAGAGAAAATAACAAATAGAATATAAAACTTTATATTTTACTAAATTAACTTCTGACCTTTATCAGCATTGATATAAATGTTTTATGTAGCTGTCCTTGATTTCTTTTTGTTTTAAAGTTTTCCCTAAGTTACACGATCTTGTTATGTGTTATATATCCTTCTGAAAAATGGCCAATTTATTTATATATTTTTAGAGACAGTGTCACACTATGTTGCCCAGGCTGGTCTCAAACCCCTGGCCTCAAGTGATCCTCCTGCCTCAGTCTCCCAAGAAGCTGAGACTATAGGCACAAACTACCATGTCTAACTTAAGTGTCCAATATTTTTTTAAGAAAGTAGAGCTTAAGTAAATTAATTACAAATTTTAAACAGCATGTACATTATATTTTGCAGTTACTTTTATGAACATCATTTTGTATGCATGTTGTCATTTACAATATTACATTACAATTTTATTGAAAGTGCTGTATTTGGCTGGTTGGTACATTGTTATTTATTTAGTCATCTTCATCTCATGTTAAAGCACAGTTGTATTGTGCAGATTTGGTGAAAAGAATGATGACCATCACCACTAAAAATACTGTGTATCATGTTTTATTTTGAATTATATACTTGAACATTTTCCCATTATGACCTAAAAAGCAGAGCCACTCTGTGTAGATCTTTGGCAAGGGAAAATAGAATGCTTCTATGTGCTCCTTTAGAGAAGAAAGGTCCTGCTTCAAATTTTAAAACATGAGCATGAGTGGTCTAATAGTATTACAGATAAAAAGAAGTGAAGGATAAAAGTACAATGAAACTCTTGGGACTATTTCTCAAAAGGAAACTATCACACACTTACAAAATCAAACTGGGGAACTTGAAGATCTTAAAGTGGAAGTCTGTGGAATGTATGTACTCTTGAGAGAAAGATACAGCTTATTTATCGTCCCTGAAATGTATTTGAAATTTCTTGATGATCTATGGTAAGGAGAGAAAAGATTTCAAAGAAGATGAAAATTATTTGGGAATTTTTACCATTGAGAAATACTTCATTCATTGCAAGTATGGATTTACATTTTAATTCCACATGGGTTTGTTTCATTAATTATTTTTATTTTGGTACCCATTCATACTGTCTTTGTGTTGTTTTATAGAACTAGAACATAGTTACATTTTATATTAAGGGATAATACTGTCCTGTGCTTGAATAAATGATATACCTCAGGGGCAGAAAGGAGATTTTTGCTGGTTAAAACAACAGCTATTGCCAGGTCAGTTCCTAGCTGTGCAATCAGCAAAGATGGTTGCTTCCTTTTGAACTGAGATACCTACCATCCTATCAATCAAAGGCTAAGTTGTAACCAAAAGGAGACCTGTGAGAGAGATCACCACATGTCCAGGAGAAAGGAAATATTTGCTTGTCCCCTATACCAAGTATCAGCTTTCATGCCTGGTCATTTTGGCATCAAGGACTGGGAGAGGCTAACATTTTGGTATAAAGCAATCGCATATTCCATTATGTTAATTTGTTCGTTAATGTTCAAAACCTTCTCTAATTTTGAACTCATTAAATTATTGTTGGTATTAGTTACCCACTTTCTGACCAAACTCTTACTGTTAATAAATAAACAAACAGCTTCTAGAACTTTCCTGTTTAGAGGAAAGACCGTCCTTCTCCAGTAAGAGTCAAGAGTGAGTGAGGCCCAGGGGCCTTGGGGGAGAGGATGTTGGGGAGATGTTCAAAGTTTCACTTCTGCATGATGAATAAATTCTGAAAACCTAATGTACAGCATGGTGACTATAGTTAATAACAAAATATTACATACTTGAAATTTGCTAAGAGGGTGGATCTTAAGTGTTTTCACCACATACACACAGAAAATAGTAACTGTGAAGGGGAAGGAGGTGTTAATTATCTCAGCTGTGGTTATCATTTTGCAATGCATGCATATATCAAAACATCAGCCTGTACCTGCTAAATATATGATTTTCATTTATCCAGTACACCTGAAAAAAAATGAGGCCTAGGGACTCAGAATAAGCCCGTCCCTTCCCGTACTTCCCGACCTCCATCTGCAGGAGTCAAGAAGGGACTCCATTTTCTTTTACCCCCTTTCTATCCTTAGACTCTTGCCACACTCCCAGTCTCACCACTCTCTGCCTTATGACCTGTAGACTGCATGCATTAGAACCACCTTGAGGGGCTTTTCCAGACAAATGCCCAGGCCCTTCTCTAGACCATTGGCAGAATTTCTGGGGAGGGGTCTCTGGTATCTACATTTTTACCAAGCTCCCCAGGTGATTCTTTGGCCCACTGTGGTTTCAGAACCATTGTCCCCAGAGTCTGAAACAGAAAATTTGCAGATTTCTCCTTGTAAGTGCATAGTAATTTAATGTTTGCAAAGCACTTTTATACGTCATCTCATTAGATCCCTAGGACCATCAAAGGAGATAAGGCAGGTATTGGCATTTTTTAAAATAAATGAGATAATGGGTATCTGGAATGTCCAATGCCCTGGTCTAGCCATAGCTGAACTAAGTAATTAGGTTTTCTTAACACAGCTTGCTGCCTCCGGATAATATAGACCCTAGAATGAAGAGATTTGTGTTTACTCTTCTTACATTATTTCATTTATTCTCCCCAATAAGCCTATGAGGTAAATAAGGCAAATGTTATCAAACCTTTATCTGAGAGAAGAGAAAACTGAGACTCAGGGAGTTGAAGTGTATTGGCCAAAGTCATAAGCTAGAAAGTGGCAGAACCTGAAACTCAGGTTTTTCCAAGTACAGATGCTGCCTGCCCTCTACTTTTTACTGCTACCCAAGTGGCCAATAAATGAAGAATTTGCAATGAAGTATAAATATTTTAAGATTTTTTTATTGCTTAATATTTAATGAAGATTGCTTATACCATAAAATGTTTCCTATACATGTTTGGCATTCTCACTTAGCAAATAAAATCTTTTCCCGAGTCCATCATACTATTTTTATAACTAGGCCTCATAAAACTTTTTATGAGATCATTGCTTTAATAATTATTCTATTGAAGGTCATGGTAGCTTTTGAAATGTAATCACCAAATCCAGTTATCATTTTTCAGCTCTTACCCTCCTCTTCTCTCTACAGCATTTGACGCTGTTGAGCATCCCTTTCTTCTTGAAAACTTTCTTTCTGTGAAGTGGCGTGCTTCTATTCTGAGCTCTCCAACAATCCTTTGCATTAACCCTTTCCATTTTCCTTTTACATCCAAACTTTTTCTGTAGTTGCCTTCCTTTTGCCTTCATGGATTTTCCCCTGGAAATACATGCGTATACATTCAACAATTAGAATTGTTTTGATGGCTCTCAAATATAGGTTTAACTTTTCCTTCAAGCTCCAGATTTACTCAGACTGCTGAACATAACATACACTAACTAAATATTTCTTAAATTAAATTTCTATCTGTTAAACATCTAATTTCTTCAGCAAATATTTACGGTGAGCTTTCTACGTGCCAGGCAATGTTCTAGAAGCTTGGGATACATCAGTTACCCAACAAAGTTACCACTCACATAAACCTTACTATTTATTTATTTTTACTTGATGAAAATTGTATATATTATGTACATTGAGATGTTCTGAAATATGTATATACATTGTGAAATGGGAAATTGAGCTAACATATGCTTTACCTCACATACTATTTTTTGTGGTGAGAACCCTTAATACCTACTCTCTTAGTGATTTTCAGCAACACACCACATTGCTATTAACTATAGTTGCCATGTTGTACAATAGATCTCTTGAATTTATTCCTCCTAATTGAAGTTTGTATCCTTTGACCAATATCTCCCCAAACCCCATGACACTCCAGCCATTACTAGCCCCTGGTAACTGTCATTCTACTCTATTTCCATGAATTCAACTTTTCAAGTTGACTCTGTCCTCCAGCGCCATCCATTCTGTTGCAAATGATATGATTTTCTTCATTTTAAGAAATGAATAGTATTCTATTGTGTATGTATGATACATTTTCTTCACCTACTAATCCATTGATGGACATGTAGGCTGATTTCATATCTTGGCAATTGTGAATAATGCTGCAATGAACAAGGGAATGCAGATATCTCTTTGACACACTGATTTCGTTTCCTTTGGATGTATACTCAGAAATGGGATTGCTGGAATTTCCTTTTTAGTGGCAGAAGACAGACAAGAAACCATAAACAGAAAAAAATGTAAGAATTAGATTTTATGTAAGAAACAGTATGAAAAGAAAAGAAAAGGAACTAGATGAAGAAGACTAAGAGTGCAGTTAGCAGAGGTGGTGATGGGAGGGGGAGTTCTAGTTGCTATTTTCTATAGGGTGGTTATGGTTGGCCTTGCTGGAGAAGAGAACACTTGTGAAAGTCTTAAAGGTTGTAAAGGAGTCTGGCATGCAGATATCCTGAGGAAACGCATTTTGGGTAGAGAATTGGCTATTGCAAAGACCTTAAGCCACAAGTGTGCCTAGTGTATTCAAGGAATAGTGGTAGTGAAGAATCAGAGAAAAAATGAGAGGTCAGATTATGTAGGGTCTTGTCAGCCCTTGTAAAGACTGACTTTTACACTACGTGAAATGGGGGAGCTATTGGAAGTTTGGGGCATAGGCATGACATGAGGTATTTTACATCTTTAAAAGATCATTTTGGTTACTGTGCTGAGAATAGGCTCTACAGTGATAAGAGTAGAACTGAAGAGAGCAATTCAAAAGCTATTGTTAAGTTTAGCGTGGTCAGTCATTCCTGTAATCACAGTACTTTGGGAAGCTGATGTGGGGGGATTGCTTGAGCCCAGGAGTTCAAGACCAGCCTGGGCAACATAATAAGACCCCCATCTCTAAAAAACACCATTTTTTTTTCTAATTAGCCAGATGTGTGACATGTATCTGTGGTCCCAGCTACCTGGGAGGTTGACGTGGAAGGATCGTTTGGGCCTTGGAGTTGGAGGCTGCAGTGAGCCATGATCACATCACTGTACTCCAGCCTGTCAAGAAAAAAAAAAAAAGGAAAAAGTTATTATAGTAATCTGGGCAAGACATAAGTGACTTGTACCAGAGTGGTAGTAATAGAGTTGATGAGAGTTGAACAGGTTCTAAATATATTTTGAAGATAGAGCCATTGTAATTTCCCAATGCATTAGATATGCTTAGCTTGAGAAACTAGGATGGTGTTGCCATCACCTGAGACTGGGAAAGCTGCAGGTAAAAAGATTAGATAGAAAAGGTCAGAAGGTCAGATTTGGACATGTTAAAAAGCAACTATTACTCCTCTAGCCCTTAGAACATATATCACTTTTTATTAAGTATTTATGTGTGGGTCTTAACTCCCTTTCTAGAATGTATGTTCTGTGAGGGCAAAGATCAGGTATAATTCATTTCTATGTCCACTTAGCCCCAAGACAGTTCTCTGCATTTTGAAGTGCTCAGAATGTCTATGCTGAATTGAATTATTGGTTTCTGTTGTTGTATTTTTTTGCTTTAAAGTTGAAATTATTGCCTTCAACACTCTTTTCACTTTTTATCTTCTTAGTTGTTTGTTTACTTAGTTTGGATTATTGTTGTGATTTATTATTATTCTCTCTAGTAAGAATAAATCACAAGAATAATCCAAAACATGAAAAAACAATGCCTTGGCTGAAATAAATACAATCCCTCTTTATCAAGCCTACCACAGTAAAACAGAAGGGTTACCTCTAATTCAAGTTGACCGCCTGGTTTCCAAACTGAAATGTTTTTCAATCATTAGATATAGGAGTTATGTTGATAGACACCTGGGTTGATTCCATAGGTTGGCTATTGTGAACAGTGCTGCAATAAACAAGGGAGTTTATGGCAGAGATCTCTTTGGCATATTGATTTTGTTCTTTTTGTATACATACCCAGTAGTGGGATTACTGGACTGTATGGTAGTTCTATTTTTAATTTTTTGAGAAACCTTCAGACTGTTTTCCATAGCAGCAACATTGATGGAACTGGAGGACATTATGTCAAGTGAAGTGAGCCAAGCACAGAAAGACAAATACCACATGCTTTCACTCATATGCAGTATCTTAAAAAACTGATCTCATAGAAGTAGAGAGTAGAATAGTAGTTACCAGAAGCTAGGAAGGGAGCAAGGAATGGGGATGGAGAAGATTCGTTTAACAGGTACAGGTCTAAGTTAGCTAGAAGGAACAAATTCTGGTATGCTGTTGTGTAGAAAAGAGATTATAATTTAACAATATTGTATATGTCATAATAGCCAGAAGAGAGGATTATGAATGTTCTCACCACAAAGAAACCATGAATGTTTGAGATGGTGGAAATGCCAAATACCCTGATTTGATCATCACACAAAGTATATATGTATCTAAACATCTCACTGTACCCCATAAATATGTACAATTATGATGTGTCAATTTAAAATAGTTGTACTAATATAAAAGCAATTATCTTTATGGTTCTCAATTAGTTCAACATATTAGCTATTCTCTCTCCCCTTCATCTCCTTGTTGATCTCATCTCTTTTTTACTATCAAATTAATTTAGTTGAGCAAGTCAATGAAAAATAGTTGCTTCAAAATTATTTGCAGTCGTATCATAAATAGAGATTGTTGGAATACATTTAAAATAAATATTTTAAAATCACAGTCAGATTGGTCAATATTTGAGCAAAATTATGGAATGCCAATTTTGTCATCTTGCATTTACAGATTCAAGCTGGGAATTCCAGGATGTGAGCCTGGCAAATAATTAGCAAAAATCCAATCACATCCCAAAAGCTTTCTTCTTGTGATGGCATATGCCAATTTGACACATCAAAACTATCTTTTGTTCACTGGCTCACTGAAAAATTCATGCAAATAAAGTAATATTTCTATCTTAGCTGACTCTTAAAAGGGAGTGATATCCTCTTGGGCAATGAGTATATGAGTATTGGTATTTATACATCATTTATTTTCCAACAAAAGTAGTTTTGTTTTCTTTCAATTTTCACCAAGAACCTAGACTAGTGAAGTCAGTTGTGGCTGTACATACTTCACATTCAGCAAACATTTACTATATGCTTCTAATATGGTGAGTACTAGCTTGGTCCTTTCATATGTTAACTCATTTGATTTTCTCAATAATCTGGGAGGTGGTCATTGCTATTTCCATTTTTCAGATAGGGAAATTGCAGTCATAGATAGATTAAGTGACATACTAGTGTTACATGTAAATTTTCAGTGCCATGAAAGAAGTAGCACTTGAATATAAATTTCCTCAGCAAGGCAATTTACTTCTATAGAAGAGTGAGGCTCACAAATGGAACAATGGTGAGCACACACCTGGACAAGGGAGGGGAAGGGGTTCTTATTCCTGATAGAGGCAGCCCCTACTGCTGTGTTGTTCCCCTATTGGCTAGGGTTAACACCGCACAGTCTAGGCTAATTCCGATTGGCTATTTTAAAGAGAGCAGGGGTACGAGCCAGAGTGGTGGGGTGGATAATTTGGTGGGAAGGACAGTTACAGGATAGGTCAGAGCAGGTAACCAGGGGTCAAAGCAGGTGACCAGAGCAGTTGACTATGATGAGTCAGGATGGAGCAGAGGACCAGGAGAACAGATGTGAACTACTGATTAGAACTGATGGAAAATGTTGTTTACTGAAACTACAAGGAAGTTAAACTTTAAAATGGAGAATTAAAGAATAAGAGAGCTGAACATTGATAAATGAATGAGAGTAAGTAAGGGTAAAAGCTGAATTCAGACAAAGCTCTTGCCAAACCTGTGTTTATCTTGCTACACTGTGCTGTATATTAAATTCATTCCACATGTTAGCAATGTTAAAGGTTTTTCATATCATCTTAAAATTCAAACAAAAATAAAACAGCTTTTAAGAGGTTTTTCTCCTAAAGCTAACAAATGGTATTATAAAAATCTGACGGCTCAAAATGGTATGATGTAAGAAGTCCTCTATGCTCTACATCAGAGGAAGCCTCAAACAAGCTGGTGTACTTCTTTCCAGATGCCTCAGAGACACACATGGGTTATGTACATATTTCTATGTGCATTAGTCATAGTTTTGTAGAGAAATAGAGCCAGTGGTTTAAATTTTTTTAACTTTACAAATTTTAAAGTTTAAAACATTTTTGAAATTTTAAAAAGTTTTAAAAATATCTAGTATTTTGATTGGGATCGCATTGACTTAATGGATTAATTAAGTAGAAATGTCACCAATTCAATATTGAGTCTCCCCATCCAGGTGTTTTTCATTTACTCAAGTCTTTTCTATGCCCCACAATAGAGTTTTAAACCTTTCCTCATATAGCTCTTGGATTTATTTTGACCTTGTTCACTTGTTTTTTATTTTTTGGTTATTTTTAATATGACTGTTTCTATTTTATAACCTTTTTTTTTTTTTTTTGTAGAAAGGAAAACTATTGATTGCTTTGAGTAATTATATTGCTGACTCCCTTACTGGCTTTTCTTATTTTTTCTATATTTTTTCCTCTGGAGTTTTTCAAGTACACATGGTATCAATAAATCATGAAAAATTTGCCTCTTCTTTCCAACATTTATGCATATTATTTCATTTTCTTATGTAAATGCATTGGCTCGCTCATGTAGACACTTTTAAGTAGCCATTCCCTTATTGGCCTCTATGCCTTGTTCTTGACATGCACAGCATTGCTTCTGTTATTGCTTTGCTATGAAGGATATTACTGGCTTTGGGGCGTATATATACATTATCATATCATGCTAAGGAATTATCCACCTCTATCTACAGAGATTTTTAAATTTTAAATTAGGAAAGAATGTTGAATTTGTTCCATGCCTTGTAAGTATTACTGGGTAAAATTTGAGCAATTAATAAGGCATATTATTTTAATAAATTTCTTAATGTCAAAGTATTATGCCACTGTGGAGACATATCTCAATGTGTTCTGGTGTATTCTTTTTTAATGTATGAATAATTTCTAATTTGCAAATTCATTTATTAATACCAATAGGCTATTACAATGTAAATATCAATTTGTGGCTTGCTTTTTTTACTCAAAAATATTTTGGTAAACACTTTCATATAAAAATATCAATCCATCCCTTTCTTTTTGACTGCTACATAGAATTTTATAAATAAGTCTCAATTTGTATCATCATTTCTGTCTTGAAGAGCATTCATAGTTCTCTTTTCACTTTTTTGTAATTATTAACCCTTGCTGCTATTTCTAACAATGCTGCAATAGAATCCTTATATATATCTCCTAGGGTTTGTACAGTGTTACATGGAAAAGATAACTAGAAGTAGAATTGCAGAGTCATAAATTATGTGCATTTAATTAGATGTTGCCAAAGTGGCCTATTAAGTGGCTGAACAACTCATGCTGCCATAAGTAATGATTGTGACATCCATTTCTCACGCCATACTAATAGCTGATGCTAACCAAAGCTAACCAGACTACTTTATATTTCATTACTCCCTGTGAATAATTTTTTTTTTTTTTGAGACAGAATTTCACTCTTTTGTCAGGCTGGAGTATAGTGGTGCGATCTTGGCTCACTGCAGCCCCTGACTCCCTGGTTCAAGTGATTCTCCTGCCACAGCCTCCTGAGTAGCTGGAATACAGGCACGCACCACCATGCCCAGCTAATATTTTGTAATTTTAGTAGAGATAAGGTTTCACTATTTTGGCCAGGATAGTCTCAATCTCTTGACCTCATGATCTGCCTGCCTCAGCCTCCCAGAGTGCTGGGATTACAGGCGTGAGCCACTGTGCCAGGCCAAATAATTTTTTAAAACTGTATTTTAGTGGTGGTTAAACTCTCATTTTTTTTCTTTTTGCTAGTGAGATTTCACTTTTGCAAATTTCTTTTTAATATCCTTTGCCTAATTTTCTATTGAATTATTTGTCTTTTTCTTATCAATTTGAATAGTTCTTTATAATTTCTGTATTTTAATCTGCCTGGTATATATTTTGCAAATATTTTTCACTGTTTTGTTTTTTAACCTTTAACTTCATTTATGGTTCCCTTTGTTGTATATTATTTAAAATTTTGTGCAGTTAAACTTACCGGTCTTTCATTTAACAGTTTTTTCCTACATAATATTAGAAGTCTTCCCTATCTTTAAAGTAATAAACCTATTCTACTCTATTTGGCATCTCTTCTTAATATCGATTTCTAATACAGTAAATATGAACAGATACAATGGGCAGAAACAAAAGCACTTTGCGATCTTTGCTAGTTTTTAAGTGTAGAAGGATTCTGTTGGAGAGAGGACATCTGCCAGGACAGACAGCTCTGAAACAAGGATGCTCCTCTTTCACAGATCCCAAACCGAAACCAGAGGGGGAAGGGAGCTGCTGATGAGGTCCATGCAGGTCCCCCACCCCTACCAAGAGGAGTTTGGACGAGGATGGAGAGTAAATATTCCAGGGGCAGATGGAAGATACCTAGAAAGTCATCTTTCCACTAGTTGTAGCCATTTTCTTACTTCTTCCATCCTTTAGATAAAGAAAGTAGGGTTTTTCTTTCTGTCAACCATTTGAAAAATACCTATGAACTAAGCCCTTTAGGCTCAGTTGTTGACATATTAAAGAGAAAACAAAAGCCTGTAAAATATTCTTAAAATAAGTGCCCTGGCAAGCAAAACTATTTTTCTGGTATGCAACTCTATTTTGCACATCAGCTGCTAAAAAGTAAACTGATCTTTTTCTTTCTATTTCTTCTATAACAATTTCTAGTCTTCCCTGGCTCTCTAGGCAGTGTAAAGAAAAGCTTCAAATATTTATGTATTAATTCATTAGATATATCAATAATAAAACCATTACATGTTAACATGAACACTGTTTTTTTTTTTTTACAAAAGCTGTTTTTCAAAACAAAAAAAATTTAAAAGATTGGGATTGTTTTATAATTTTGCTTTACTGTCTAACTTATAAAAGGCAGCTAGGTTCTCATATCTGCTTCTGCATTCAATCTTTTGTGATATTACATGTGCTGTAGCCTCTGGAAAACTCCCCCTGCACTCTTATGAGAGACTAAAAGTAACAAAGGCAAATGACATCTTAGTATTATTATAAAAATTAGTTTTGACCTTGCAGATCCCTGAAAGAGTCTCAGGTCGCCAGACCACATTCTGAGAGTTACTGCTCTAAACTTTGTCATACTTTTGAAAGTAATTAAACATACCAATTTTTTTTTTTTTTTAAATTTTTGGTGTATGTATTTCCTGCTGTGACCCTGGCTGATAAACCCATCCTTTCTGGATACTAAGGGACAGACAGACTTAGGGGATGGAGGGAAGGTGAGGGATAGGGGATGAGGGGGTGCACAGCATGGAGAGAAAGAGAAGAAGAGCGAGGATTCCAATTATCTATTCCACCAGGACAGAGCAGTTACAAACCAATTTAGGATGTAACCACTTGACCAAAAACTAGGTGGTGCTCTGTGGCTGGCAGGAAGAGCCCCTGACATTGGATGTTTAGGTTTCCTGAGCCAACCTCATTTCTAATGTTATGAATAGAACTAGTAGGCCTGGGTGACCTTGCAGTAGAGGCTCAGTTATAGGTAATTGCCGGGGGGTGGGAGGGACAGGGGCAAAATAAGGCAAATGACAGATGTCTAGGGTGACAGACAGGTGGAGCAAAGGGGTGGTTGAATCATCTGGAAGTGCCTGGGCCAAGGTGAGAGACCAGATCCTGAGAGTGTGGACTTGCCTATGAATGCTAGCAGGCAAACTGGGTGGACGAGGAACGTCTCCTCCAGACCAGTGGAGGCAAATGGCACTGTCCTCCTCGACTCAGACTCCCCTGTTTCCATGAGGATATGAAGGTCATATCCTTTCTCCACCCACCCACATACCTTCTTAGAAAGAGAAAGCTATCTGAGAGACAAACATTTTGACCTGTAAACCAAAAGTATCTGAGACAGGTTTCAATCAACTTAGAAGTTTATTTTGCCAAGGTTAAGGACACGGCCTCAGCACGTCCTGAAAACATGTGCTTAAGGTGGTTGGACGACAGCTTAATTTTATGTGTTTTAGGCAGACATAGACATCAATCAATACATATAAGATGTACGTTGGTTTGGTCTGGAAAGGGGAGCTTTCCAGGTAATAGGTGGCTTCAAAGATTTTCTGATTGGTAGTTGATTGAAAGAGTTTATCTAAAGACCTGGAATCAATAGAAGGGGGTGTCTTTGTTAAGATAAAGGGTTGTTGACCAGGTGCAGTGACTCACACCTCTAATCCTGGCACTTTGGTGAGCAGGTGTATCATTTGAGGCCAGGAGTTCAAGACTAGCCTGGCCGACACAGTGAAACTTTGTCCGTACTAAAAATACAAAAATTAGCCGGGCATGGTAGTGCACACCTGTGGTCCCAGCTACTCCAGAGGCTAAGGCATGAGAATTGCCTGAACCTGGGAGGCAGAGGTTGCAGTGAGCAGAGATGGTGCAACTGCACGCCAGCCTGGGCAACAGAGCAAGACTCTGTCTCAAAAAAAAAAAAAAAAAAAAAAAAAAAAAAAAGAAAAGAAAAAGGGTCCTAGAGATCAAGGATTTTATTATGCAGATGAAGCCTCCAGGTAACAGGCTTCAGAGAAAATAGATGGTTTTAAGGTCTCTGTTTTAATGTTAATGCTGGTCAATTGTGCCTGAATCCCAAAGGGAGGAGGGTATGATGAGGCATGTCTGACCACCCATTTATACCATGGCCTGAACTTGTGTTTCAGGTTAACTTTGAAATGCCCTTAGCCAGCAAGAGGGATCCATTCAGTTGGTTGGGGAGGTTAGAATTTTATTTTTGGTTTAGAGTCCCAAGAAGATACTAGGCATTTTCTAAAGAGACTTTCTAAATGTTTAAATCTTAATTGTTGTTAAAAATGGGTTGGATATTTTGTTAATTTTTCTCTACTAACCTCTGGTTGGGTGGGGTTACTCTAAAGGAAAACCTGATTAGCTACACAGAACATAAAGGGGCTATATATTTTTTTGCACTTCTGCACAAAAATTAGCAGGACTGATTTTGATCCCAATACACTGCTATTTGCAATATGAAACTGTCCCCACAGGTCTTGCCATATATCCAACAACATTCATTAATGCTCAGAGGTCTTATTTATAGATAATAGTCCCCATAAATGGCGAGTACAATTTTGTTTGTTTATAGCAGCAACTTTATTGCCTAAAATTACTTTCTTAACTGAATGCTGACCGAAAAGTGCAGAGTGCCCATGTGCTCTGTTTAGCCAGAGCCAAGGATATAAAATTCCAGACCTAATGTCTTTGGAGTTCAGGCTATCATCTGATGTAGCCTCACAGAGACTAGCAGTTCTCTATCTCGGCGTGGTTAAATTGCTATTGGATCCAATCTGCCAAATTATAGAATCGAATGAAAAACAGATTTGCTAACCCTGGGAGTGGTTGGGAGTAAGGATGGCTTAAGCCTAAGATCTCCTAAAAGATGGTGCTACCTGTAAATACCTCACTGGTCCCACCACTAATGTCATATGGGCTCAAGAAAACTTGGTTTCCTAGTTGCTCTATCTAAGTTGGAAAACAGTATCTGCAATGTCTATAAACCTTTATGGCCAGAATTTAGAGATTTAACCGTGGATGAAGGCAGAAGTTGAGATTGAGAATGAACCTAGGAGATGGACTTACAAGCTAATCAGGATCTGAGAAAACTTTTTAGCCAATAACATTTTATCAAAGGTAATTTTCTGCAGAAAAGATATTTGTACTTCATTCTATTTTTCCAAGAATGTTTGTATACATTTTGCTAGTCTAGCTTTCTATTTTCTCTTGTATTTTCTAGGCAAGTATTTTTAAAATAGGGTTTGCTAGAAGGAAGCTACATTTTTAGGCACTGGTTGGAAATCAATAACATATGTATTTAAAGTATGTATTTAACTAGTTTTATCCCACTTAGAGAGAAAAAAAATGTGTAAATTAGGGGATTGGATTTGAAATAAACAAAAAAACCAATTGCAATCTGGACAGAAAGCATCAGTTTAGGAGAAAATGAAGGAATAGTATGATTTTAAGCAGCAAAATTGCCAGATTTTGTAAAATAACACAGCAAAGGAGAAAGGTCTGCTCTATTATTTGGGTCAGTTTCTCAGTGTCATTATTTATTAATATTTGTCTGTATTAATTCTGTTACTTGTAACACTGAGTCAGTTCCTCTGAGTTTAATACCTCATTGTGAATGAGGCAGCCTAGGGAGATACAGCCTTTCTCTTGGTCTCAATGACAATGTGTTCATCAGGATGCTCTGGGCTCTAAGAAACTTGTGGTAAGCAGATTCTAGAGCTGTCCCCTTAATATTCCTCTCCTCTAGTTAATCAGATGCTAGTATAAAGAAAGCTGTGAAGGGACATTGTGGATATAATTGTTTCCTAATCAATTGAACTCAGTATAAAGACATTGTCCTGGATTATCCAAGTGGACCCAATATAATTCCATGAACCCCTAAATAGAAGAAGGCAGAAGAGCCAGTAAGAGAGCAGAGGCAGGAGGGGAGGCCTGAGAGATTGAAGTGTGAGGACTCCATCTACAATTGTAGGGTTGAAGATGAGGAAGCCACGAGCCAAGAAATGCGGGCAGTCTCTAGAAGCTAAGTATGGAACAAGGAAATGGAAATTCAATCCTACAAGGGCAAAGAACCTTCGGCTAACAATCTGAATGAGCCTGGAAGCAGATTTGTCTCCAGAGCCTCCAGGAAGGAACACAGCCCTGCCAACACTTAGATTTCAGTCTTGTGAGACCTGAGGCCAAGGATCCAGCTGAGCCATACTGTGCCCAGACTTCTGACTTCTGACCCACAGACACTGTGAGAGAATATACGTTTGTTTTTTTTTAAGTTGGACATTATATTTTAGAGCAGTTTTAGGTTCACAGCAAAATTAAGCAGAAGATACAGAGATTTTCCATATACCTCTTGCCACCCCACTTGCATAGCCTCTCCAGTTATCAACATTCCCAACCACAGTAATACGTTTGCTACAATTGATGAATCTATACTGATATGTCACTATCACCCAGAGTCCCTAGTTTACATTGGGGTTTACTCTTGGTGTTGCATATTCTTTGGGTTTAGACAAATGTCTAATGACATACATCTACCATTATAGTACCAAACAGGGTAGCGTCACTGCCCTGAGGGTTGTTTTAAGTAGCTAAGTTTGTGACCATTTGTTTTGACAGCAATAGAAAACAAATATAAAGTTGGCCGGGCACAGTGGCTCATGCCTGTAATCCCAGCACTTTGGGAGGCAGAGGTGGGTGGACCACCTGAGGTCAGGAGTTTGAGACCAGCCTGGCCAACATGGTGAAATTCCATCTCTACTACAATTACAAAAAAAAAAAAAAAAAAAAAGGAAAACAAATATAAAGTCAACAAAAATTTACTAAAAATCTAGATAAAGTCACGTTCTAATAATTAATTACTAAGTACAAAATAGGATCTGAGTTGAGGAAAGTCTCAGGGTGGATTAATTTTGTAGCACAATGACATCATCAGGAACTCCTATTGTTTCCATCTCTCTTCTCTGCCAACTATGGTGTTTACTTCGTCCTCAGATTCCTAACTAGATGGCTACAGTACTTCCAGGCATTGTACCAAATACGCAGATGAAAAATAGAGATCATCTCTTTTGTGTCTCCTTTTTTTTTCCTTTGGGATGGAGTTTCCCTCTTGTAGCCCAGGCTGGAGTGCAGTGGTGTGATCTCGGTTCACTGCACCCTCCGCCTCCTGGGTTCAAGCGATTCTCCTGTCTCAGTCTCCCAAGTAGCTGGGATTACAGGCATGTGCCACCATGCCCTGCTAATTTTGTATTTTTAATAGAGACAGAGTTTCTCCATGTTGGTCAGGCTGATCTGGAACTCCCAACCTCAGGTGATCCACCTGCTTCGGCCTCCCCAAGTGTTGGGATTACAGGCATTAGCCACCACACCAGGCCATGCCTCTTCTCTATGAGTGAGTAACTCCCTCAAATGACTACTCCTCAGTGTCTGAGTTGCTTCTTGTCCTCCCATATTCATCTTCCCTTTCTTCCTCAAAAACAAACCCCAAATTCTTGGCTGGACACATGACTGTTCAGGATAAAGATGTTTCAGTTGATTTTGAAATCACGGGTAAGCATGGCCATGTGCCTGAGTCCTAAGCCCTGAGATACAAGAAGACTTGCAGAGTAACTTAAAGAAAGGGGCATTCTCTTGGCCTGGCACGGTGGTTCATGTCTGTAATCCCAGCACGTTGGGAAGCCGAGGCGGGTGGATCACGAGGTCAAGAGATCGAGACCATCCTGGCCAACATGGTGAAACCCCCGTCTCTACTAAAAATACAAAAATTAGCCAGGCATGGTGGTACATGCCTGTAGTCCCAGCTACTCAGGAGGTTGAGGCAGGAGAATCACTTGGACCCATGAGGCAGAGGTTGCAGTGAGCCAAGATCACGTCACTGCACTTCAGCCTGGCGACAGAGCAAGATTCCATCTCAAAAGAAAAAGTGGGGGTTCTCTCTTCTTCGCTTTTTCTTCCTTTTTGCTGACTGGCTGGAGCTCCACTGATGATCTTGGAGCATGAGGTGACTTTCTTTGGGAATGTGTGGTGGGGCAACAAAACAGAAGGAATACCACACTAGGTCTGGGCAATGACCTTCAGACTTCTTTAACATGTTATTAAGGTTTTTGTGTTACGGGGGAATCCAGTCCCAATTAATATTCCCTCTAATTAATAGTTTTCTGATTGGTCACATATCTGACAAAAAGGATGGGATGGCCATGATCAGTGGAGACTAATTTTCCAGGGCATAATGTATGCTGAGGAGTCTACCCTATTGTCTATTCTAGGAAGTCAGTGAACTACATCAAGGAGGTAAATCATAGATTAATACTCTGGCTCTTAAGGGGCCTCACTTTTAGGGAATAGATTGTAGGTTCTGAGGTAAACATTGTCTTTATAATTCCCTGTAAAGGCATTATATGATTCAAAGGACTCTTGCTGGAGAACATTACTTTTATTCTCATAGAGTGGTCAAGTTGGGAACCTCACTAGCTAGGAATTAAATTGTCCATTTTGAAGTGTCTTAGTTTGGATTCCCTCAGAAGCTGACTTAGTGACAAGGAATCAAATACCAAGCAATCTGGGAAGTGCAGAGACCAGCTTTAGCGGAATGAAGCAAGTTGGACAGGGAAGGAAAGGGAGCTGATAGAGGGCATGTTACCAAGCCAGCGACCAGGAGGTGCTGGACCTGGGGGACATGCAGAATCCTTCCTCTTTCTCATTACATCTGGTCCCCTCATTGGGCAGGAGGCAGCCAGAGATACCTCAACTCTCATCAATGCCACTACTCATTGGTTGAAAGCTGTCCAGGCACTTGGGGGAAAGGATGCAGTTTGAAGCCAGCCCTGAGGCAGAAAGATGCAGATATTTACACTGGAGTGCTGGGTCCTGAGAGATAGGAGTCGGGGGCCGGCCTCTGCCACATGGTATACGTTCAGAGGTGATTATTATGTGACCATCTCGTGCTAGTGGCCTTTTTGTACACCATTGAAAGTAGAAACTCAGATCAGGAATGAGTAGATGGATGATATCATATATTGGAGAATTGTTTCAGAGGTTTACACAATTTTTAAGCTGAAAAAGACCTTAGAGGGTAACTAGTTCTATTTTTTCATTTTCCTAACAAGAAACTGAGGCCCCCAAAGCTTCTTGTAGTTACAGAGTACTTGGGTACAAAACCAAGGCAAATACCCATGTCTTCTGACTTTTGCAACACAGAATTGGCATCAAGGTTTGGGTTGGAAGAAGCTTTTGCTCTCTTCTGATCTCTATTTAACCCCTTTCTCTCTTCTTTGACATGGACAACTGATTACAAAAAACAAGTTTTTTTTTAATGCAAATGTAGTTTCAAGTCCCCCTCTCACTCCTTCTAGCCACCGGAACACACTTAGGTCTCTCCTACATAGAAACAGAACTCTAGAATTTTAAAAAACACTTTGATTTAAAAGAAAATGTGAAATGGCTTAGGTTAAGCAGAAGAAATAGAAATATCTCCTCTGAAGTTACTGAAACATTCAGCCGAATTTGAGAGCTCTGCTGGGATATCTTTCAAGAAAGAAATGACAAAAACTAGTTTATAACTAGAATAGGAATTCATTCTCGAGTTAATCATGTAGTTAGCAGTCAGCTCAATATGGTGAATTGTGATGACTGAGTTCTTGGTTTTGAATGGTTCAAAATGCTTCCTTCCACATAGGCAGGGTTTTCCATGTAAGATGGAACAAATCAGTGTGGTAGGTCTTCTTGTTTTCGGTTGTAAAGTGATGATAATGGCACTCTTTTGGACAGGCTTTACCCGTCAAAAATTCTGCTGACATTTGTCTTTGAATTGGGTCCTTGTGAGATGGGTTAGGTGAACAGATATTATTATCCCATTTCAGAGACTGGAAGAAACAGGAGGGCCTGAGGATATCTGGCCCAGTGCTGGGAGCTGGGACAGCAGCCAGGGCGACACTGACAATGGGGCTCCTGAAATGCCATTTAATTGGCCTTTAACTCGATTAGTTCCAGAAATGTTGTTTTTGTGCTTGCGTTTACATCCTTAATCTTATTGAGTGGAAGTTGCGGTCCTGTCCAAGACTGTCCTATTGCTCACCTAAGGCAAGGGCATACATCAGTTCTTCTTTTGAGGCTTCTTTCCATTATTTATTCTATTTGTGCATATATTTTAAAATTAAAGAAGCCATGTGGCTTTGGAATCCCACAGACCTGACTTCTATTGTTGGATCTGATAATTACTCTATGAATGACCTTGTAAGTCACGTAATATGCCTTGGAGTTGATTTCTTCATCTATGAAGTAGGGTTGCAATGAGAACTGTGTATGACAAATAATGCAAACAATTTAACATAATGCTTGAGTACCGCGTCTTCAAACTATGGTAAATCCTCTCAGCTCTATAATTTTCTGTATTTATTTATTTCTGAGATGGGGTCTTGTTCTGTCACCCATGCTGCAGTGCAGTCACACAATCATAACTGACTGCAGCCTCCAGTTCCTGGGCTCAAGTGATCTTCCCTCCTCAGCCTCTCACATAGCTGGGACTACAGGCAAGAGCTACCATGCCCAGCTGTCAGTTCTATCTTCAAAACATGCTGTATCTAGAATATCACTATGGTCAGCACTTCTTGCCTACCACCTCGGTGGAAGCCACCATTGTCCCTTGTGTATGGCTCCTATCTAAACTCTGTTCTCATCCATGCCCCTCCACTCTGTTGTCAACAAAGAGGCCAGAATGAGCCTTTTAAAATGCAATTTGACTATTTAAAAAACTCTAATCAAAGCCCTCCAACGGCTTTCCATTTTCCAAGTCCAAAGTCTTTACTGTCGCCTATAGAATCCTACATCATCTGGCCCTGAGCTTCTCTGCAATATTTTCTCTTCTCATACCCCTCTTGCTCTCTTTCTTCCAGTTACTTTGCCTTTTGCCATTGTTGAAGCTGACAATGTTCCTGTTCAGCCTCTTTGCACTTCGTGTTTTCTGTTTCTGGAAAAGTTTTTCTTCAGATTCACTATTTGGCTCCTTCCCTCACTTCCTTTGGGTTTCTGCTCAAATATTGACTTATACATCACCTCAGCCTCCTCAGTATGTGTTCAAAGCATATTTAATATTAATCTAAGCAATAAATGCTCCATCAATATTCGAGACAGTAAACTGTAATAAAAAGAATAGCTAACATTTATTAAAGTCTTGCTACATGGCATGAATTTTGCTATCCCTTGCTGGTGCCAATCCATCTCCTTGTTATACCCTGTCACCAGCACTAGATTTTACCTCATATACCTCCAACAAGAAATCCTCCTTGATTAGTCAAGCCAGAAGTAATTCTTCACTTCTTCAGTGATTAATTTGTACCATTAACTTTCTGCTTGTGTGGTAGTTTTTTATATAAGTATCTTTTATAATAAGATCCTTATAAGACATTTGATGGAAGAGACCTTATCTAGTGTAGCTTTATATGATACACAATCTGTAGGACAGTCTCATTTTATAATCTACTTCAGATATTTAGGAAAAGTTACATGTGCTTTTTCAAGATGTGTAGATGAATTCATATTGATGGATAAGTGTTATTTGGGATTATAAATTCCAGAACTCAAAAATCTCAGAGTTTTTAAAGACAATTACATAGAAGAGAAAAATTATAATATTAAAAAGTCAATTAAATGCATTATTAAAGACTATATGAATTTAAGGTTGAATTGTGTAGACTTATCTCCAGTCTACCATTGTAACAAACTGGCAACAAAATATTTTTCCTTTGTTAGTGAGAATAAGATTTCTGGGTAGTGCAGTTTCTTTTTGGGCTTTCAGACTAGCTTTATATTTAGGTAATTTTTTGTGGTCTTGGTGCTTTCAGCTTGATTGTCTGGTATGGAAAAGACAGCTTTCCTTGGGCTGTTGAAAATGATCTCCATATCGATTTAATAAAGGACTGATGCAGGTTTGGAGTGAAAGCCTCCAAAGATGGTGTGTAGCTCACTTTGTAAGGCTAATACTACCTTGAATGGCCAAGTCCTTAACAAAGGTTTCTACTTATTTTAATGGAGGTTTTAGTTGTATAAAGCCCTGTTAGCTCATACATACCCTAGAGAGAGAGAACACTTAAAGCCACAAACTACATAGTTAGACTTAGCTGTGATAGTTATAACTTAGCTGAAGAGTTTTAACTGAAACTTTAAAAGGTTTACCTGAAACTTTTAAACTTATCTGTGACAAGTACAGACTAACTCACAGAAATAAAATACAGAGAAAGAAAAGTGGAGTGAAGAGGAAGGAAAAGCCAATGAAAAATGCCACACCTTCTGCTTTCACCAAGATTAGGCACCTCCATAAAGGCAATGTGGTTGGTTTTCTTATTCTGTGTGGAGAGAGCCTCACAGCCTCTGTGTTTACATTTGCAGTTGTGAGTGTGCCCTAATGTGGACTCTGCCTCACCAGTCCTAGACTTTTCCCTCATTTGCTTCTCAGAGGCTTCCTCAGGGATTAGGTGGGGTTGGCGAAACAGAGCTGCAGAGAAAGGGTAGTCCATTGTAGCTCTAAGACTGTTTCATTCAATGATTAGGGTTCCAAAGGAAAACTTTCAGCAGTACACATTTTTTTTTTTAAACATGCTTTTTGTTTTGCTTTTATTTATACTTTTAATTTTAAAATAATTATAGACTCACAGGCAGTTGCAAATATACTATATAGAGCTCCTGTGTGACCTTCACCCAATTTCCCCCAATGTTATTATCATACATAGCTACAGTTCAATATGAAAACCCGGGAAATTGCCATTGGTACAACTCACTCACCTTATTCAGATTTCACCAGCTTTTATGTGCACTCATGTATGTATGTTCTATGCAGTTTTATCCCGTGTATGACATAGATTCGTGTAGCCACCACCACAATCTAAATTTGTCTCGTCATAACAGGTAAACTTCTTTATTCTTTACATTTGCCCCACCACTAACCCCTGGCAACCACAATCCATCTGTACAATCTTGTCACTTCAATGTATTATTTAAATGCAGCCCAATGTTTATCTACTAACATTGCTCTTTTTCCAAAGCATAGTATTCCTGCACTTGGGAAATATTTGGTCTGCCAAACAACAATATCAACTATATAGCTAAGTCCTTTTTTCACTTAATCTTCAAAATAGCCTCTTGAGACTATTTAATGCCTGGGATTAGTTTTAGTAAATCACATCACCCTCATGCTTAAAAAAAACCTCTAATGGGCTGGCCTCAGTGGCTCACCCTTGTAATCTCAGCACTTTGGGAGGCTAAGGTGGGGGGATCACCTGAGGTCGGGAGTTCAAGACCAGCCTGACCAACATGGAGAAACCCCATCTCTACTAAAAATAGAAAATTAGCTGGGCTTAATGGCACATGCCTGCAATCCCAGCTACTCAGGAGGCTGAGGTAGGAGAATCGATTGAATCCTGAGGGTGGAAGGTGCAGTGAGCTGAGATCATGCCATTGCACTCCAGCCTGGGTGACAGAGTGAAAATCTGTCCCAAAAACAAAAACAAAAACAAAACCTCTAGTGGCTCCTCATTTCATTTAGAGGAACCATGAACTCTCACTCTGGCTATAGGACCCACTCCATTAGCTGACCTTTTGTTTCACTGCACCTCTTACCAACCCCACCCACCTTGCTCTACTCTATTTGCAGTGGTATCCATCTGTCCTCTAACATGCCTAGTCAAGCTGCTTCCTGCCTCAGGACCTCTGTATCTCCTGTACCTTCCACCTAAAATTCCACAGTCAGATCCATCAATAGCTGGTTCTTTGTCCTCATTAAGTCTTAATTCAAAATTTCATCTTCTCAAAGAGACTCTCCCTGTACACTTAATGTAAAAAACCAAAAAGCTCTCCACACGGGGTTGCCAAATTTGGCAAAGAAAAACACAAGACACCCAGTTAAATTTAAATTTCAGATAAATAATACTATTTTGGTATAAATATGTCCCATGCAATATTTGGGACATACATATACTAACATTCATTGTTTATCTGAAATTCAGTTTAATTTGTATCCTGCATTTTGTTTGGAAGCTCTTCCTGTAAAGCCACTCTGTTATGTGGTACCCTGCTTAACTGTTTCCATGGGACTTTTCAATATTAGAAATTCTTTTGTCTGACATCCCCTCCCAACCTTCACCCTCACAATAAGCTCCATGTGGGTGGGACCCCACTGCCTTGTTCACAGCTGCATCCCCAGAGCCTATCATAGTGCCTGGTAGATAGCAGGTGCTTAATAAATGTTATAAAGGTAAGAAAAACAAAACAAAAAACTTAGGTTGGTAACACCTCCAAAGTATCCTGCTAGCCAGACAAGTCTGATCAGTGTGCTGCTGCAGGTTAGGGAACTCTCCCATTTTCCACATTTAGGAGGACGAAAGAGGCATTGTGTTACTGGCCTTTCAGAAGTCTCTTCTAGTAGAATAAGATCCTAGCTGAGCAGCTTTGGGAGAAGCAAAGTCTGAATGAGCCAAAAGCCTTTTCCATTTGTCTTGCAACAAGCAAATGAAGTCATCAAAGAAAAATGCGCTTGAATGAAAAGAACAAGATTCTCTGTGTGCCGAATCGGATCAAAGGCAGTGCGCATCACCCATCTTCATCCACCGCAAACTCCCTGCAACTTAAAGGCTGGCTTTATCGTCAGACTCCGGAAATGCTAGATCCTGATCGTAAGAGACCAGTGCAGAGGCAAATAAAGAGAAGGGAGGGGTGGATGGGGATGAAGTCAAGACAGAAGAAATTAAACTCTCGTCTTGGACCCAGGGCGCGCAACGGGGCGGGGGCAGACGTGTTCAGCCTTAGAACTCCGTCAGGTTCATCGCTCAGTGTGGACGCTCGGTGCCCCCACGAGACCCATCGAGGGCGCATAGTCTCCACTCCAACTCGCTTCATCGGACCCAGACGACTGCCAGCGCGTCCGGCGGCCAGTGCAGAGCGAGCCGCGTGGGCAACTGTGGCCCGATCCTAGGGAGCAAGCTGGCTTCGGGCCTTACCTAGCTCCACCCGGCTCCTACTGGCCCTCCCACCTAGGAGCTGGAGGATGGTCCCGGGGCGCCCCAGGGGGGCTGCTGGTCCCCAGAGCCTCCAGCCGGACGCGCCGTGTCGTGTGAGCCGAGTGCGCACCCAGTTTGGAGGCAGCTGCCCCCGCCGCTGACAGGTGCTGCCCGGAGGGCGCCGGGTGCGGTCCCTGGTGCAGCTGGACGCGCACGCCTCGGTGCGTGCAGCTTCCCGAGCTCGGTCAGCGAGAAGAGGGAGCCAGGGCGCGGCCTGGGGGACGCCAGTGGACTGGAGCCGCGGAGCTTCGAGCGAGAAACTTTGCAGGCGCTGCGGCCGGGATTCGGTGACGGCTCCAGCTCACCCCAGCAGGTGCGGGAGGAAGAGGCGGCGCCGGAGTCCCGAGGCCGGAGTGCCTCGGCGTCGGCGGCGGCCGCTTCTTTCCCCCGCGCTGGCCTGAAGTCGCTGGGCACTCCTGGTTTCTGCTGCTGCGCCCGCCGCCGCCGCCACCGCCACCGCGGGGCCCCGGGAGGAGGCGCAGCCGGAGAGGGCGGAGGAGAAGCAGGAGGAGGAGGAGGAGGAGGGAAGAGGAGGAGCAGGGGGTGGAGGATGGAACCCCGGGCTGCTGCGGCGGGCGAGCCGGAGCCGGCGGCGGCGTCCTCTTCCTTCCAGGCCCGGCTCTGGAAGAACCTGCAGCTGGGCGTGGGCAGGAGTAAGGTCGGCGGGGGCGGGCGCGCTGGGGGTCCGGAGCGCCGCACTGCGGACACCCAGTCGCCCTCCCCCGCCACCCCCGGGGGCACGCGGGGCGCACGGGCCGGTGGGAGTGGTGCAGGCAGCAGGTGGAGCGGCTTCAAGAAGCGGAAGCAAGTGCTGGACCGAGTCTTCTCCTCCTCGCAGCCCAACCTGTGCTGCTCCTCGCCGGAGCCCCTAGAGCCCGGTGGCGCCGCCGGCAGAGCCGAGCAGGGGTCCACGCTGCGCCGCCGGATCCGCGAGCATTTGCTCCCCGCCGGAAAGGGGCCGGTGGCGGCCGCGGGAGCAGCGGGAGGGACGCCTCCTGGCGGACGCTCCCCGGACTCGGCTCCCTCCTCTTCCTCCGCCTCATCCTCCCTGTCCTCCTCGCCCCAGCCGCCGCCGAGGGGGGGACCGCGCCCGAGATGAGGGTGCACGGCGTCGGGGCCCCGGGGCGCACTTGTGCCATCAGAAGAGCTCCTCTCTGCCGGGCACCGCCTGCCTGGAGCAGCTGCTGGAGCCGCCGCCGCCTCCGGCAGAGCCAGAGCGGAGCCCCGCGGAATCTCGGGCCCCGGAGACAGGCGAGAATCGCGAAAGCAACCAGGTGAGTGCCGGTGGGCGCGGCGGGAGACCGGGTGCGCGTGGCTACGCCTCCGCTTCAGGCGGTCACCACCAGGGGAGCGGGGGACCGGGGGGCGGGGGCAGGGGCCGGGACGTGGGAGGAAAAATGCTATTAATTCTAAGTAGATGAAGCAGTGCAAAGAAAACATCTCGCTCTAGTTTAGCAAAGATGAAAGAGTTCTGACCTGCACCCGGACTTTACTTTTGATAGAAATGATACCTGTCACCGGAAGCTTTCTGACTAGCCAATGAAAAGTTAGACCTAAAGTGGGTACTTTTTAGAGGTCTCCTGGAAGGAGATGTCCAGCCAAGTCTAATCTTGGCAAAGAAAAAACTAACCCATTAACTTAAAACAATTAAAACCACGTGTGGTGGTGTGGAGCCAGCACCATTTGAGGCAAATGGCCGGCAGGAAGAAATAGAAACGTGGAGAGGTAATTTATGGCACCTGTGACGTCCTGTGCCAGGGAAAGCATCGCAGGACTGCTCATTTTCCGGCGCCCCCTTTTAAACCTTCCCCGGCTGCAAGTGGATCATTCATTGCCCTTAAAGTGGACAGCAGGAGCGTGTCCTCCCAGTTAGTCAAATGCATATGAGCCTTGCGAAATTTTAATAGTCATCCGAAGCATTTGCTTTTAAAGTATGCTGCTTTATACTTCTTGTTAACTGCTCAGACAAGAGTCAAGGTTTTTTTTTAAGTGCTTTTATTAGAAATTTTATGTGTGGTACCCACAATTGTGTCCCACTGAATTGGCTGTTTTTACCCCCCTCAGCCTCGAAGAGGCACTGCTCTTTTTGTAAATGTTTATCAAATCATTTTAATTCTAGAAAATATTTTGGAAGTTTCACTCTGCCAGAGACCTAAAGAACATTTTTCTCCCAATACATCTTAGTTTATTTAAACTTTCTCATTGTTTTGACTCTGATTAAATATGTTAGATGAATGACACTTACATTAAAACTTTAGTAGCAGGTTAAAAAAAAAGTTTAGTAGCAGATTAAAAGCTCAGCTACAAGGAAACATCAGGCTGTGTTTCGAAGGGTAAGATATGGGAATAGATAGGCTTTCAGTTGAAAGTTTTTATAGCTTGTGGACTGATTTCTTAGTGTAGCTCCAGAAAATAAACCAGAATACGAATATGTTTTGTTACCTAATAAACAAATTTGCTTGCAGTAACCAAACACCTGATGATCCAGAAAAAGATTTTATTCTTAGAAGAGTAGGTAGAAATAATAGTGACAAAACGACTAAATACATTTACCTTTCTGTCATCTTGAAAGTGAACTGGATAGAACCCTTGTTTTTGGTTTTAAAAGTAAAGTGATAAATGGTTTTAGAAGAATGTTTTAAAATCAGTATAGATGAATACTATATATTAAATGAAGTGTTTATTTTTGAGTGTGTATATAATCCTAATGTATAAGAATTTTATAGTTGGGAAACTTTACTTTTTTCTTTCACTTTCAAGGATAATAGAACAAATAATAATTTAATTATTTTGGAAGGTATATATCATATTACTCTGAATGTTAACTTACTAAATCAGATTGCAATTCACTGAACCAAAATATTTTCAAAGCAAAAAATATGTAACTGAATTTTTATGTTCCTTTTTGCCAAAAAGTTTTCAGAAACTATCAATCTTTAAAAAAACACTACTACTATGTAAGTATTAACATACAAAAGACATTGACTTATTCTGGAGAAGATACTAAACTAACACTATTATGTATGCCTTCACCATGTGCTGGACATTTTATAGTCCTACATAGTTTAACCCTCACAGCAGACCAATGTGATACAAGTTCTTATTGTCATTTTATGGATTAGTAAACCAATGCTCACATAAGTTAAATAACCTTTCCAGGGTCATACGGTTAGCAGATGACAGAGAGAGGTTTTGTACTCAAGTCAGTCACTAGAATCTTTTTTCATTATTACAGCTACCTTTGACAACTTTTAGAACTTGTTGCATTTTTTTAGATGACTTTGGACTTACTGATGAAACTAGAGCCTTGCAAATTTACTTGTATTCTGGAGATTTTCCCCCATTCCTATAAACAATCAATTCTCTAATGGATTAGCTATATTAATTTGTAATTTGTTCTGTGATGGATTGTTGCATATATATTTTATCACATTTACAAATGGCATTATTAATCATGATCTATAACTCTGAAGAAGCTTTTCATTATAGAGAATCAGCATTTCAACATAGACATAAGAGAAATTAAAAAGTTAAAATATCTTTCAAAAAATAGGAGAAAGATTGGATATAGGCAGACCACGATAAACTCTGAGGGACTTGCCTGATGCCAGACACAGTCCCAGAAAGACATACCATTTTTGGTCCTCAGTGTCTGCTGCTCATGGGAGTTTGTTCTCTGAGAAGTGGAGAGTTTTATCTACTGAATCACAAATACAGCTTTCATGAGCACTCTCTCACCAATGTAAAAAAGAGGATTTCTCAGTCCTGGAAATACCTCTCGGCCCTCCTCAAAGGACCCGGCTCCCCTCTGAGTGGGGGAAGAGGAAGCAACGGAATTGGATCCTGGAACTGGAAGGGGACTCATTCAGCTGCCCAGGAGTCAGCTGAGCTCTGCAGCACCCTTCCAAGCTTCCTGAATATCTCAGAGATCTTTCCTTACTCTCTCAGCATCTCATCTCTAGAGAGACCTGGGAATGGGGAAGGGGTGTGTAGCACATACAGATTTCAGCTTTATTCACAGTTCACAAGCACAGTACTCAAGAAAGAAATACAATAAAGGCCCTTAATACATCTTTAGAGTGCCTAGATAAAGAGATTTCTTTCAAGGCAGAAATAAAATTTATTGCAAAAATAGGCAAATTGTTTAATTTTTCTCTTGTTCTCTGCTTGATCCTGGCATAAGTCATGTTCTCCAACACACTCTCCACGTCTCCACCCCCACCCCCCAGCGCAGCATGAGGCCCCAACAACATATGTGCACGTACTCTGACAGTGGGTGGAGATGTTAAGCAAAAGCAAAGAAAAAAATTGCTTTGGACTGCTGGGGAAAGAGATTTTGGAGTCACTGATATATGTGAGTAAAAGTGAACAAACCAGGCTACTTTCCATGTGCCTGCTATTGTGTTTTCGTTAGCCAAATATACCTTTGGAATTCGTACTAACAGACTTAATAATGCCTTGCTGTTGGGCCTTATTTCAAATGTTCTGTTTTGAGAATGAGGGGAAAAAAAGAAGCCTCTTTCTTCCCACTGATTCTAGTTCACGTGTTGGGCCATATTGTCATACCAGATGCATTTCATTTTCTGCAACACAGTTGGAAAAGATGCTTTCTCAATTTGTGTGCATATCAAAAATATGCCAATTGTATGTATTCTGCCTTGACGAGTTACTAAAATTATGTTTTGCTAGGATCAGAAAGTCAGTATTTTAAGATGAAGAATGAGGAATGAATACATTGCATTTTTTTAGCGTTTTAACAAAAGCATGTAGTATTTATGAATGCTGAACTTTGATTTTCTTCTCTTTAAATTTGTTAAAATAGCTTTCACAAAGGAGAAACAATATTTTTGAAAAGAATTAGGAATAGTATTTAGTGTATGTTAAATATGTTTTGAAACATAGCAAGAGGAATCTATTCATTGGGATAAGATTCCTAAAACATATCTGTAATCCCTGATAAAAACTGGAAACTATTTTCTACAATTAAGTCTATATGTGAAGTATATCTTGCTTTATTATCTGAGCTTTTAAATAAAGCCTGTATTTAACAAAATGGTTCAAAAACATGACTTGGGTTGATTTTTGCAATTTTTCAGGTGTTTTTACCATTACTTCAAAGAATACAACTTCATCTTAAGGAAGGCATAGATTTAAAAATATAATTCCTATTATAAATGACTAAAGTCACTGAAGAAAACTAGTAACATCAAATTCAAGTCCCTAAAACAATGTTAGTAGCTTGATACTGGTCTAACTTCAGAAATGACCCCTTTCAGATTGAAAGTGAGAGAGAGTGAATGAGACCTTAGAACATTTTGGAGCAGGGTGTAAAGTGGAGTTTGATGTGTGATAGCATTCATGAAAAGTGCTGGGATCATCATTTATTCCAAAGAAAGAGAGTAAGCAGAATGACATATTTCCCTTTAGCTTTTACTTGCTGTAATAAGTATATGGCAAATTTGAGTTGATGAGTCTTGCGTAAATGGGAAGTGTTAACATGTAGATGTTATGAGAGATTGGCTTAAAATACAACAAGTGTTCGATAACCATTAGCAATTGCTGTTGTGCTTGTTATTATTATTGGAGAGCATATTAAAGTTTTGCAATTGCTGCTACTACAAATGAGTGTGGGGTTGAAAAAAATTAACGGGGTGCTTTGCCAGTCCTTTTTATTTAATTTAGGATGTGAGCTATGTTACTTGCAGTGGTGGAAAAAGTAGCTCATGACCAATCAAGGTAGTATTGGTGACATTACAATTTTGTACAGCAATGAAAAAAATATCTTACCTTATTTTTAACAAGTGTGTATGCATTATGAAGAATGAATATGTTATGTTGAGGGGAAAATGTGATTAGCAGATTCATTAAAAAATAGAACAAACATTTTTCCTCCTGTTTCTTTTACCTCATTGTTTGAAAATGATTTCACAAAATAAGTTTTGTTGATACCTAAAAGAAACATGTAATATTGTTTCTTTGATTTTAATATTATTAAATTATTTACCAACCCTGGCTAACGGAGTATAAATAACATGTCTGCATAACTATAAGCATTGACAAAATCTGCAGGTTTAAAAGTTAGGTTCATATATATTTTTTCTTCTTGGTCTGTCTACTTATAATATTGTAGTGGACATCTGCTTTAGGTAAGCAGAAGATAATTTTTTGAAACAAAATGTTCTGTTTTAATTTCTTTTTTGTATTGGAAAACTTACCAAAATCACATATTTCCCTACCTCAGTAAGTCAAGCATCCTAAGTAAAATCATTTCTTGATAACTGAGGGTCATTATTTGCATTCTGGGCTTTGTTTGTTGGTTGGTTTAATGTGAATGAAGTAGAAATTATCCTAGAACTTGCTTTATATAAACTTGAATGTTTTTATAAATTAGAATATAAATCATACCCTGTTTATGACATGTTTACCTTTCTGTAAAACTGATTATTGAATCAAAGAAGAGGCATCCTTTTTCCAAGTCATTTGTTCACTTAACAGTCTTAAAGTTTTTGTGAATTTTGATTCGTTGGCATCATCGAAGATACTGTTTTTCTCTGCATCATTAACTTTAGGTGCCATTTGAATTTCCTTTTCACCATCAACCTTTTCTTCTAACTCTCACACTGCTTTGTATGAATCAGCAGTGAGAAGTTCACTATCCCTAACAATTCAAAATTTTATCCAAATACATTTTCCCCTCTAATATGTAGCAGTTTCTTATCATTAGAAACTTTTTTTTCTGGCAGAATATCAGGCCATGATATCCCTAACGTCTCCAAATATTTGTATTTAACTGTAGTATGGGTGCAATACAGAAAACCATATTTGTAATATAATGAGATTTAAAAGTCTTGCCTACTGCCTTCTTGAGAGGACAGTTTTCTTCTCTTCAGTGAAGTCTTTTCGAGATACTTTATACTAGCCTTATTTCCCGTTCTCTTGGGTCATAGCCAATTTGGAAAATTATAACAAATGTAGGCAAGTGGACCTCTGAACATTTTAGGATCATTGATTGTATCCTCCTAATCCCACTGGGTTCATTTAGAGAGGCCCCTTCAGCATTAACGATCTGAACCTATTTTGCTTAAGCCTGAGCTACCTTCACTTGCCTCGCCAGCTCTGGTGGAGTGGAATTTGGCAAGCCTTAGTACAATCGACCTAGTGAATCCTCATTGTAAAACAGTTCAGGGGAAGACTACTCAGTAAATGGTGACTGAATGAATGAAGGGATAAATGGATGGGCTAGAACTGTTCAGAGATAAGGTCTCTGGAAAAGCTTCAAAATCACTTTATGTTTGTGAAAGATATTATTGCCTTCTTGATTCCGAGTCCTTTTAAGACTGGCAAATACATTTGATGTTCCCCTCTTCCCCCAGCTGGTAGCTTGGCTTTGCCAACCTAGACTGACTTTAATTTTGGTTCTTGGGCAGACAAGAAACAGAATTAAACTCTGATGAAGGGAGGATGTGGCACTTACTAAGTGGCTGCCATATTGTGTTCCCTTGGAGGATAGAAAAGCATCCTGTTTCTGAGGTCTCCGGGTCAGGGATGTTGGACTGGGTCACTTCATGCTATTGGACTCTGACTCTGGGTATCCATTTTTTTGCACCCAAGTCTACCTTTCTGGCCTCTGACATTGCGCCCACACATCTGGATTCTTGATTCCTGCCTACATATCCTCATTTAGCTATCCCTCTGAGTCTTGAATCTGCTTGGATCTTGGCCCAAGATGGTTTCCTTCCTTATTCATTGCTGCTTCTCCTCAACCCATCTCCTTGACCTGTTCTTTGTACCTAGCACTTCTCCTGTATCTCAAACCCATGACTTAAGAAAATCTCTTATCTTTAATTTACTCCCAGCCATGACTCAGATTAAAAATCCCAATATTGACTGGTGGTGGTAGCTCATGCCTGTAATCCCAGCACTTTGGGAGGCCCAGGCAGGTGGATCACCTGAGGTCAGGATTTCAAGATCAGCCTGGCCAACATGGTGAAACCCCGTCTCTACTAAAAATACAAAAATTAGCTGGGTGTGGTGGCAGGCGCCTGTAATCCCAGCTAGCTGGGAGGCTGAGACAGGATAATCACTTGAACCTGGGAGGCGGAGGTTGCAGTGAGCTAAGATTGTGCCACTGCATTTCAGTCTAGGTGACAGAGGGAAACTCTGTCTCAAAAAAAAAAAAAAAAAAAGCCAATGTTCACCAAGAATCCTGTCCTCGCTAGCCTGGTTCATTCTGCTGCCTCTTAAATACCAAGTGTGTGAAGTTGAGTTCAGACAGACGGCCAGGTAATATTTACGGTGACCCCCTCCTGTCTAATGCTGAGCCTTGTTAAAAAACACCAAATCCTCCCTCTAGACAATTTGCATTGCCTGTCAACTTCATTTGCTTATAAATGACGGTTTTCTCCCGGGATGGACTAGACTAGAGCTGATTTTCACTGAGCACGGTTCATTGTCTCTGTGTCCTTGCACCTTTCCCTCCTATTTTTAAACATCTCACATGCCTACTCTTTAACATAGACACTCACTTTTTTAGTCCTGCCTGCTTTCTTCTTTCTCCTTAATATTCTCTGTCATCCCTACTTTCTCTGCTTGCAAGATCTGATTCTATTACCATTTAGCATCCAGAGATGAGCTGTCCAATGTGGCAACCACTAGCCACATTTGGCTATAGGACTCTGGAAACATGGCTAGTTAGAATTGAGAAGGGCTATAAGTGTAAAATGCACACATGCACACTGAATTTTGAAGACTTGTACAAAGAAAAGAAAACGAAATATCTCATTATTAAACTTTGTATATTGATTGCATGTTGGGATAACATTTTGGACATACTAGATTTAATTAAATATAATAAAGTTAGTGTTACAGGTAAAATTACATATGTGGCTCATACTTGTATTTTTACTGGATAGCACTGATCTAAAGCAGGGATTTCAAACTCCAAACTCCAGTGCCCACAGGGGCCACCAAAGTAAAGACAAGGGGCCCAGAGGGTTTGGTGGGGCCCATAGTGGACCAGGGAGCCCCTGCCCCTTGAAGGAGCAGCTGCTTCTCAGCTGATTACTAGCACGCAGGAAAGAAACTGTGTTGCCAGAGCTTCTAGATTTTTTAGTAGAAGCCAAATCCCAGATTTGTGCATGAAGTCTTCAGATTCTGAATTTTTGTCAAATAAATCGTATATTTTTAAAAGCATCGTAGGTTAAATAAAATATAACTCTGGCCTGAATTTAGCTATCAGTTTGAAGTCCTGACTCAGAGAGGTCATATCTGATTGCTCCCTTTCCTGCTTCCTCTTCCCCCAAGTGCTGGGCAAGTGCTAGGCATGTGTTGTCTGGGGCCATACATGTAGGCATCAGCACGACATGTAGGTGTCAATATATTTTACAAACTAATAGTATGAGTTCACCAGCCAGGGGAAATGAGTGGTGGGATGAAGGTCAGAATGCAGTGGGTTGGGGGTTATGTGGAAATTGCGAAGGTGGGAGGGAGAGTGGCCAAGCAATTTGGCTCTATACAGAGGATAAAAGAAAGCAGTAGTGGGAGAAAGAGCAAGTGTTGGAAACGGGTCATTGGAAGGTTTTTACAGATGAAGATACCCTGAGTGAGCTGATGGGACAGAGCCTATGGAAAGGGAGAGGTCGAAGATGAATGAGAAAGGGGGGATAATTGATGGGATAAGGTCCCTGGGTACCTGGGTTGGGGTGGGTCCCACAGGCCATAGGAGGGAGGTTTCCCTTAGCCTTCAGCCAGAAGCAGCACCCGTCTGCCACTGCAGATGGAAGGAGACAGTGTGGACGTGGATGCAGGGAAGTCTGCAGGCTTGGTGGCAACAGTTCGAGGGTGTCTCTCTGGCAGCCACTTCCTTGTTTTGAAGTGTGATTAGGATTTGGACACAGGGAGATGGTGAAAGACTATTGCCTAAGCACAAAGGCAAATAAGCGTCCTGTGTATAAAAAAATAGGAAGTCAGTAGTGGGGCTAAAATCTAGGGTGTGGGCAGAGGGGGTAGTGAGAATAAAGGTGAGAGTGAAGATGTGGCCAGATATGAGGGGGAGGTGTGTACTCTCCAAACCTGGAGGCAGTGGAGCAGGGCAGTGACTGGGTCAAGCTTAGCCTTAGGAGGGTGAAACTGGCATGGAAACATGAGATAATGAAGAGGCCGCAGTAGTCTCAGTGAGAGCCTGCAGCTGGGCTGTGCTCTGACCTTGGTGATGGAAAAATGGAAAGATTTGGGGGATCAGGAGTTTGGCTGAATGTCCAGGGACTGGGGAGTAGAAAGAGTTCATCACAGCATGTTTTCCCCTTTCCTTATGTTTTTGATTGTTCCTAGTTCTGTTCAGAGATGCTTTTATTGAAATATCTTTATTTTTCCTCCATGGGTAGGGGTTGAGTTTTGAGTTTGCATTTCTGCAGAATGGCTGAGGGTTCCAGGCTCCTAAGTGTCAGAATGTACCTATTTACTGTAATAGCTCCTATTCTTTAAATTATTTTGAGCTCTTCAGAATAAAATGATTCTCTTTTTTCTACAGTGTCAGGCACTGAAAGTAGTGAGTATTAATAGAGCAAAAGAAAGGGTAAAACATGTTAGTGTAAAAAATCAGGTAAAACAAGAAAACTTCCTACATATACCTGTTAGCTGAATTCTTATGGTGCTTGATGCCAGAGTGGCTAAATATTTGGATAAATAATGAAGGAGGTTGGGATCTAAGGGCTTTGTTGGAAATTTTTATTCTTAATCAAGGTAGTGTGCTGCAAACATCTTAAAATGTGCATTCTCTCTCTTATGCAAGGTTCTTCTGTGCATGGCAAATGGTTCGTTTCTGAAAACTGCCAATAGATATTCTCTCAAAATAGAAATGATATTCTGTCCATACCCTTAGGCCATATCTGACTCTTGTTCTTATATTGAAATGTAAAATTGCTTTTGATATAAGAATAATTTAGCTATTTTCATAGTTGCTTTTGAATAGTATTTTCACCACACTACACTGGAACTCCAAATGTTTTCCAAAATATCTTGTGGGATTAGAAGAGATTTTAGAGAAGTTCTGAGTCACCACAGTGTAGTTGCCTCCTGCGTCCTGAGGGGCCAAACCCCCAAATCAGCAGGGACCATGTTGTCTCTAGCTGAGAGCAGACGTGGGCTGCACCTTCACTTTTCTTCTTTGCTTTCCTCTACTTTTAAAGGAAGCTGGAAGTGAGGAACAGTAATGGAGTCTGGCTGTGATGGTGACTTTGGCTGGTCCTGTCTGGACTTGTGTACACACCAATTCAACTCAACAAAGTTGGCAAGTAAAAAAAAAAAAAAACACTTGACCATTTGGGTCATGGGTCATGCCTTCGGTGTCTCTCTGCTCCCTTTGGCCCACTATGCAGCAAAATGTTCTACACTCAGGCTGGTGCTTTTGCGATTTCCTTGCTTCCTCTGTGGGAATCAGCAGAGTAAGACAGAAGGGAACAGTCAGAGAGGGGGAGGGGAGACCTGCACTTGGCAGAATTTCTGAGGCTGCATGCTCTCTGCCTCTGGGCTTTTCAAGGAAGACAGAGCATTTTAAAGTGGATTTATACCTATTATTTATCTGATATTTTCACTTTCTTTGACTTCAACTTTTTCCTACGGGGCATTTGCCAGGATTGAGGAAGAACTATATGGAATTTGCCATGAGAAGATCTTTCTATAACTTGTATGACAAACCCTGATTAGCCTATGGAACTGTGTTGCGGGGACTATCCAGGTAGTGTATTATTTAGGTCTTGGCTCCTCCTTCTCTGCCTTCCGGCTTACCTGCTTTTAGCTATAATATCAGTTTTCTTTCTTTGCTTGGAAAATGGGCAAGGAAAATAAAGAAAGGACAGGCAATTTTTTTATTAGTACCTTTTATAGTATATATATTTTTCATGGCAAAATTTAAATAATTGGCTCCTATGGTGATTGTGACATTTTGTGTTGCTTTGGCATATGACTTACACACACATGTGCGCACACACAGAGGATGCCTTTGCCAGGCATGGTTTATGCTTTACGCACGTGTCTGCTCTTTCACGAATATTCTGTTTTTCACTGGAGTCAAAGATAACCAGAAGAACGCCAATATTCTTCCACTTCTAAATTTAATCTTCCACTTTAATAGTATTAAAGTAATAGATAGTATTACATTTAAATGACAATATAATCTTTACACATGGCTTTAGTTTATCTAGTCTATTCAGATGTACAAAAACTAGTTCAGCAAAAGGGGAAAAAACAATTGGAAGACAGCGCATTTGTGGTTACTAAACCACTATGGTGTGTGTTCTACAAAAGAAATGAATAATCTTACTTTGAATTTAAAATTTTATATATATATATATATATATATATATATATATATATGGAGTGCCACATAGAAAAATATAGTATTATATATAATTGATAGGTAATTATAACATATATAAAATCTGTGATATATAAGGAATGCTTTTCCTTTAGTAGAATAGTCATTCTCTTGTAAGTGAATATTGTATTTATAGCCACCATGGAAGAGCACTATTGAATTATTCCCTTAATCCTTTCAGTATGTCACAATAACTAATATCCATCATTAGTATTTCCAACATGGCCTGGCTTAACTCTCACAAAATGAACCTTACAGGTACAAATTAGGGAGGCACTTTGGTGCGTTTCTCTATTGATATAGTTCATTATTTTCTAATTTAAGGAAGGGAAATACTTTTAGGATCATAAAAACATATTCTCATAATCACAAGAATGTCATTTTTTGAGATCACCTCAGAATGAGAGCTGGTGAGTAACTGAATTAGGAGCGGACGAATCTGAGACAGCAGAGCCTTCCTGTGCGGTGGGCGGCTGCCTAATGCAATGTCTTATTTTCTGTTAATGTTGCCATGCTAATGCCTCTCAGTGGCTCTATTTGAAAAACGTTTCTTACACTATTTTATTACTTTCTTCATTCTCTAAATTATATCTGGATTATATCCTGAATGGTATATTTACAAGTGCCTATTTCATAATTTAAAATCTATTTCTAGGAGCATGTCTAAAGTGAGTTTCAGGCAATACACACATTTCGTTTGTATTTGGTGCCAGAAATTTGTTGTGTGAGCTGGTTTTGCGTTAAGTGTACATGAACTTATTCATCTATTGTGGTATCTGTTGTGGTAGGGTTTACTCTTTACTATCCTGTCTTTCTGTTAACTTTTGTTAAATCACAATACACTTTATTTATTTATTTATTTATTTATTTATTTATTTACAGAATTTTGCTCTGCAGCTGGGCTGTGCTCTGACCTTGGTGATGGAAAGAGGGAAAGATTTGAGGGATCAGGAGTTAGGCTGAATGTCCAGGGATAAGGGAGAAGAAAGAGTTCATCGCAGCATGTTTTCTCCTTTCCTTATGTTTTTGATATTTCCTAGTTCACCCAGGCTGGAGTGCAATGGAAGGATCTTGGCTCACTGCAGCCTCCACCTCCTGGGTTCAAGCAATTCTCCTGCCTCAGTCTCCCAAGTGGCTGGAATTACAGGCGCTTGCCATCACACATGGCTAATTTTTGTATTTTTTCGTAGAGACAGGGTTTTACCATGTTGGCCATGTTGGTCTCAAACTCCTGACTTCAAGTGATCCACCTGCCTTGGCCTCCCAAAGTACTAAGATTACAGGCGTGAGTCACTGCCCCCAGCCTGCAGTCCATCTTCAAAAGCTGTTTTAGGTGAGGTCTGACTTGCTGACTGAGTTTCTCCCCAGCCCACACCGAGCTGGGCTCTCTTTGCTCAGTTGTGCCATCTCACCTCTGGCCTGAGGCCAACAAATATGTGGAGCTTCTTACCTGGTGCCATTTTAAAATGACAGTTCATAACTAATATTAATAATAGCAACATATATAGCATTTATTATGTATTAGGCACTATTCTAAGTGTTTTATCCATACTAACTCATTTATTTACTACAACACTTAGGTGGATGTCTTCTGCATTTTCCAAATGAGGAAACAACCACAGGAGATTAACTGACTTGCCCGAAGTTATACATCTGTATAATGGACCCAGGTCTGTGTCACCAGAGTCTGTGCCTTTAAACACTACAGAATAGGCTGCCTGAAGTAGGTTGTGCCTGAAGATCTCAGTTTAGGAAAATATCCCAAGTAAATAGCAACTTTTAAATGACAGTTTTCCTTAAAAAATTCTTCCTTACCAGGAACCCCACTAAATCACCATCATTATTTTTGTTATTATTATTAGACATATATATTATAAGTCCTGTGATTTTGCATTTTCTGTTTCTATAGCCTCATCTTGTTTCTGTCATTACTGTTTTCTTGTCCCCTGAAAGGCATGGTATAAGGGGAAATAAATGAGATATATCTCTTAGGCATTCTATATATAGCATATCAAAGAAACATTTGTAGATTATATACATTGTCTCACTTAAACCTCACAGCAATTTTGACAAAGAGATATTGGTAGTTGCATTTTATGTATGGGGAATTCTTAGAGAGGCTAAGTAACTTTTCTGCAGTCCTGGTTTTGTCCATAGTTACTAAGTGGCAAAGCTGGATATTGACAGACATCTGATTGCTACCAAGGCCTTAATTTCCAGGCTACCCACTGCTCCACCATTAGTGAGGCCAGATCACTGCACCAGTGCTAGATACAAGCTTGGTACCCAAACCCATGATTTGTGGTTGAGTCTGAATGTCCCTTAACACCAGCCTTGCTGATAGGTCTGAGTGTCACCATTGCTTTGGAGAGAAAGCTGGAAGAAGGTGCCACTATTAGTTGGAGAAAAGTTTCCAGTGAGTGAAAGTGGGTTAGTTTATTTGTAGGCTCAGTTCTGAGACCTCATAAGTGAATATTTTCAGTTCTTTCTTCTTGTAAGTTCCATATATGTATCATGACTTCAAATCATGTTGTTAAACTCCTCTGAAAAATAATGCTATACATTCTGTATTTAGTCTAGGAGTTATGATCTTTGGACAGGAAAAAGAATTCTTTTCTGAACATTAGTTGTTTTGTAAAGGTGTCCATTTGGGGTCTATTCCTTGAACAAGGAGAAAGCAAGATATGAGACAATGTCTTCTGAATTTGGCACAACTTCTAATGTTTCTTAGTAACAGTAATACCAGCATGCAAATCTTAGGCTTATGCTAGTTGCTGTCTTAATTGATTTGCAGACATTACTTCATTTAACCTTTGTGACAACAGTAAAGCAGCAGGAATTCTTAGCCTCATTTTATAGATGAATCAGTGGAGGCTTGGAAAGAGAGAGGAAATTTCTCAAGGTCACACACAGAGCTCAGATTTTGTACCTAAGAACTGGCTCCAAAACTCTTGAGTTCTAACTGCTATGTTATTGGCAACTTTCTTCTACATTGAAAAGCTGCTAGGTCTGCTCATAAGTATTGTCTTGTAGCTGTTTTCCAGATCTCGGAATGGGGGAGAATATTCAGTTAAAATGTTCTGTATAATAAACCAGCTCCACATATATATGTGTAGCCGGAAGATTTCCTTCCAATTAAGTACCAATGATTTTAGTGACCATCTTTCTCTTTATCCCTTCCTCAAATGTTTATGAAATATCTATGTTGCGGTAGACATAGTATCTTGTTAACACCTTGATAATAAGACAATTCCTGCCCACATTGAGCTTATGATCTTATAGAAGAACCTTCCATTCCATTAAAAAATACACAAATCATTACCAATTACGATTGTGATAACTGAATCAGAGGAGTACAGAGAATTGTAGGAATGAATCGTATAATAAGAAGTCCCAACCCAATCTTGAGAGAGGGAGGATCAGATAGGCTTTCTCTGAAGAAACATTTAGGATAGAATGAAAATAATGAATGGGAAGTTGGCCAGATTTCTTCAGGGTGGAGGGGAAGGTCAGGGATGTGGCAGACAGTTCTGGGCAGAGGGAACCACAGCAGGAGGCACTTAGAGGGAGATTGCTTGGGCAGTGGGGATTTGGTGATTAAGAGGGAAGGTGTGTGTGTGTTTTAGGGGAGATGGGTCTGGGATTGGTGGCAGGGGCCAGATTTTGCAGGACCTTGCAGATTAAGGGGAAATTTTGGACTTTAGCAAGCTCTGAAGCAATTTTGAGAGCCTGGATGCTCAGCCTTGAAGGGAAGAACCATCTTCAGGCGACTTCAGGTCCTTGGTCTGGGAATAGCTTTCCTTTGCTTCTATGTGTGGAACCACATTGTACTCACAAAGTTGTCTTATAAAGAGAAAGGGAAGTAGGTTGGAGCTACGTTTCCCTATTAGGACATGATATTTTTAAAATGTTGACAAAAATGGAAATACCTAGAGGATGAAAATATCTTTCCCCCTGGAAAAACATGCCATTTCATTCTTCCTATTGCTTTTTTTTATTGAGTACTATTGGAAAGTAAATGAAGGCAAGAATTGCAATCTAATGTCTCATTATCAGTACTCAGGGGAGAGATTTCTCCTAGGCAGCACATTTCAGAGCCTAGGTAGAGATGAAAATTAGATAAAGCTCAGTGATCCAGATGTTATAGCTGTAAATTATATAAAAAAATATTATCAGGAGCTTTCAACTTCTTTCCTGAAGTTAGGGTGGGGAAAAGATGAAGAACTCTGGAAAGGGTTCTGTAAGGAGGTGTACATTTAAAAATCTGTATTGTTAACATAATCATGGGTTAATTAGGAAGACTTTCATTGAACAGATCTAAAGCACGGTAAAGGGGATTTAATTTGCTATACATTTTCCTGTATATTTTCTCAGTTATAAAATCTAAATTTTATATTTCCATGTATAACTGATATTCATTTTTATGAAACAGATTTGCAGCAATGTTCTCAAGCAAGAGGGAAAAGTTAAAGTGTGTAAAAGCTCACTATTACATTTGTTATACAATGTTATAGGAGGGAAAAGGAGGAAATGTCAAAATATCTCATGGAGACTATAGTCTGTCACACAATCAAAACTGAAGTGGCGACATAAGCCAGCCTACCTACTATTCTGTGAAAGCTCAGGGTATAGATTCTAACACATCTGGCAAATGTGAGTGATCAGAAATTGTTCCAAGCCCTGCCCAATTTCCCATTCTGTGCTTTGACCTCCCCAGCCAACTACTACAATGACCAGTATGAACATGGACTGCTCTAAGCACCCAAGTATTACCACTATCTGGACTAGGAAATAGCATCTAGTAAAAATTCTCAATGACAGAAGCCATGCCCAAGTTAAACGGGTATGAGAATCTACTTATTCTTTTATCTGCTATTATGGAAAAATGTGATGAAGTCTTTTTGTTGTTGTTCTTCATGTAGTAGTTTACTGGAGTCATAACCAAGTAAACATTATACTATTCAAACAGTAAAGGGATTTAAACAGTAATTCTAATTCTATTTGGGTATCATAAACTGTTTTCAGAAACTAACAAAGGTTGTGCTATTATCCCCATAAAGAAACAGAAATGTACACAAAACCAGAATTGTGCATTCTTCCTCAAGGAATGAAATTCACGACTTTCAACCCATGGACTCCAGAACCCTTAATTAATACTCTTGGGTAAAAGGAAGACTCATTAATAATTCTTATGAAAATTAGATGGCTCCATTAGCACTATAAAAGTTAAAACTTGAGTCTCTGACATTTAAACCATGGCTTGCATATTTATTTATCCTAGAACTTGCAGGGCACATGGATTGATTTTTAGAAGGAAAAATCTGTGGACTCACCTCCTAAGAATAGGTCTAGGTGTCCCCAGAAATAAGGCAGCTGTAGCCTGCAGCATTTACCAAAGAGACCTGGGTACGAGGGGGAACCCGTTTGGAGTTTCTTGCTAATACGGGGTTCTGCTTCCTAGAAGTTGATTGCTGTTTCCTTCTTATGCATTCTTATATGAGACTCTTCTTGGGTCTGAGCCACTGAGAAGCAAGACTTCTTTACCAGAGGCTGTGATACCTAACAGAAGCTCTCTCTGATTATCCTCCTCTGTTGTCAACATTTGCTGACTGCCACCTACACACATAAGGAATTGAAAATCTGTTCTAGATTCTGGGAACCCAATACTCCTGCACTCCAGAGATCTTTTTCCTCTTAGTTGGGGAGATAGCATATATACATCAAAGATGAATGTCACTACCAGGTAGCATAGACATTCCACTTTTAAGTAAATAAAACCATGGAAATCCCTGTGTCTTGGGAGATAAATACAGAGGCTTAATGACCGCATTTGCGACAATTACTTGGACAGTTGGTCTGGTTTGCACCAGTGGTAGTATACTCTCAGCCCTCTGTTCACTTCTCATTGATTTCATGGCCATCTTATAAATGTGCTGGAAAATGTAGAAGCTTGCGTTCTGAAATCACCATGAAGAAAGAGTTTTGTTAGAGGGCAGTTCTCAAACCTGAGAGGTGGATGATTCAGAGGGATATGGATCTGTGCTTGTGCACTCTGGGCTTTGATAAATGGAAGCACAAATAATTACTTCCTTTAAAATAAGCCAACCACAGGCCTGACTCATAGCTCCTTGCCTGGAAGCCTGATTCCCTGCGTGGGGCAGCAGCCTATGAAAAGGAAGCTGGGTAGAGCTGAGGGTTGAATATGAACACCTCTTGGACTGAAGCTTGGTGTACAGAAAGCAGGAGACTGAACTGCTGCTGGGGCTGACTATGCCTGCCAGAGGGGGCTGACTAGGTTCTGCCAGCCAGGCCATGCTTGAGAGCTAAAGAGGCACACAGTAGTTCCCCACATGATACTGGGAACATCTGAAGAGAGGTGGGTAGGAATGGAGATGTCTAATGAGATGGATGGAGCAGAGCCCCTGGCATCAGGGATGGCCTGTTCACGACCCTTTCATTGTAAATTATAGGAGTTCACCTCTTCCTGGATTAGGCTTCAAAGTAGAATGTTTTGGTGACACCTGAAAAGACCCAGGGCAGGCTGGATCCAGGCTTCAAATAGTCATCAGGTCTCTCTGTCTTACCCCACCACCCCTGCCACCTTTCTTCCTTCTTTCTGCCGGAATTGCTTGGCTTTGGGCATCTTCTGTCTCAGGTGGACTCTCTACCGGCTGTTCTCAACATCTCTAGATACACATCCCCTTCACAGCTGTGCCTGCCCAGGGGAGAGACCATGCTTGGGAGTGAGTCACATTGGGAGTGATTTGGATCCTCACTCTGTCCGCTGTAGCCAGGGGTGCTTTGGGCAGGTCACGTGCGTATTTTGGAACCCAGAAGTGAAGGGCATTCAACCCAAGCACTGTGGACTGAGAGTGGGAGAGAGGTGGGTCTTTAAAGGCAAATCAGATTGCTCTGGGCAGGCAAATATTTCCAGTGCCCACATGGGGTTCGGTAAATAACCAGCAGTGGGGAAGATGAATAATCAGCCATCCAGAAAATCTAGCTGTGAGCTGCTGGATTCAGCTGCTGGTCTGGAGCACTGCCTTGGAGAGGGAGACTGTTTTTCTATGTTTTCAATATAAAATGAACATAGAGTATATAATTTTAAAGTGTATATCAACTAGGCTTTTAATGCTTTTCTTTGTGAATGGGTTTTAGTATTTGAAAATACATACTAATGAGATGACAAGTTTTAAAGTTAACTATGGTACAGATGACAGCACCTCAGTTCACCTAAAGGCTATCACATCGATGAAGTCCTACAATTTTAAAAAAGAACTTAGAAAACATACTTTAGAGAGGTAGATACTGATGCTCAAGGGATGAATACACTTACCATCCTCTTCTCCTCCTCTCAGAGCCTAGAATATAAGCAGTTCCTGATCTGCACTCCACTTGCAAGCAGCTTCATTTACACAAATACGTTTTAGTAGTGTTACCCATTGCTGTCTCAGCTTCTCTTACTGTCCCTGTCATCACACTTTGCAAGAAGAAGGTCCTTTTAGGGGATGTGTGGTATAAATACAAAGGAAGAGAAGAAACAGTGTAAGAGAAGAATAGTCCAGGAGAGTTGCCTACCCCTGGGTGGAGACTGTACTGGTTGACTTTGCCCATGGGGAAGAGAGGTGGAGGCAGACTGTCTTCCAGGCTTGAGTAAGTCTTAACCTCTCTAAACTTCACATGTCTTTTATGTAAAACTGGGGGAATAACATACCAACTTGATGGTGCTGTTATGAGGGTCCAAGGAAGCAATGTAAGTTCCTGGCACATGACAGTGTTCAATCCACATTCTTTATTCTCCTCCAGTCCATCACTGCTGATAGTCTGTTCCTCTCCACTTTTGAATCAGCAGGTATCTTGAAAAGTTATACTGGTGTCTCTTGGAGCCTTCAGGAATGACCATTTATACTTTAGTATGAATTAACTCAGCTAGGTTCTTGCCTTCTAATTTCTGGATAGAACATTGTAAATTTTGAGCAGTGAGCGTGGGTGCAAGTGATTTAGCTCAATCTGTAGAATTTGTGGCAGCAAACTGGGCCTGGATGGGTGCCACAGGACTTAGTATGGGGGAGGTGACTGGGAGAGGCTGGAAACTAGTGGAGTTTTGAATGGAGATGCATGGGAAGGGAGGGATGAGATGGAGATGCTAACTGCAGACTTGCTTTGTTCCATAGTTTGGCTGCAGAATACCCATTGTGGGTCTGGCAAGGGAATGGGAAACTGCCATGTTCTCCTCTGCCACCCTCCTGTCCCTCATGATTTCTTGCTCCCAGAACTTGGGCTGGAGCTGCTCGAAGCACATTAGGAGGTCTCATCTGGAAACCAGCTCCCATTAATGACATTGCTTCTCTGGGCAAATGAAGCCAGTAAACACAGCTTTCTAATGAACCTCTGGACCCTCCCCAGTTCAGGAAGTCAGGGGCTGCTTGCACTGCCTAGATAATGTTTTCATAAGGCTTAGCCTTCATACACTTGCACAATGTTTCTGTCACGTCTTAAAATGGAAGGTCTAAGCAGGAGTCACTTGTAGTCACTTCCTCTGCTTCATATATGCTTTGCACATAGTAAATGCCCCATACTTATGAGATCAAATTGAATAATATATGATTTGTCTATTAATTGAAAAAAAAGCTTTTAATTTTTAAAGTATTACACAGAATAGGGATAGATGACATTGTTTGACATAAATTAACTTTACCTTTAATTTTTTTATATTATTGAATAATTTTGATATTTTTTAAAAGAGTATCTCAAGGGGCTAGTTAGCCATAATTGAGTTTTTAAGTTTTTAAATTAAACTACTTTTTATTCCTACTGAGAATTTCCCACATTGCTACAATTATGTTTACAGGGAGTTTATTTTTCAAGGTTAAATGGAGACAGTCACTTTCTCAAATGGAGATATTCTAACTTGATTTCTAATGTTCTATGCACACAGCTTATCCATGCAGTCCTGTCTCAGATTTTAGTTCTGAGAACTGATTTAGGCATCTTTATCTCATTGTTGGTCCTTTTGTATTATTTTTATGTCTGATTTCCTCTCACTTCCTAAAAATGGGTGTAATGCTTAAGAACAATGATGCTTTTGGTATCTTTTTAAGGTGTTTACAACGTGTCTGCCTATGACAGGTACTGTGCTTGGAGCCTTTGAGTAGAAGGTGCTGGCTGGCGTAGCCATTTCACAGTCGAAATGAACTATGTGCTCTTAGAAATCACCTGTGATCAAAAAATGTGTCTATGGATTGTAGGATTGATTTTCAAGAGTTATATTCCCTTAATTTCAGCTCGACTCATGAATGTAAATGAACAGGCAAAGAGTTAGCAAGGATGGACCTGTCTCTGCCCAAATCCCCTCATCTCCAGATGGGCCCATCCTGTGGCTGCTGGGGCATGGACTGTGATGGCTTCACAGCTGTGCCCCTACTAGGCATTGCCCTTGGCCTCAGGACACAGCCTCTCCCAAAGCTATGTCACTCCAAGTGGCCAACGGCTGATTGATGAGGGCTATAAAGGCCCAGCCCTCTTGCTTCTATTTGGGGCAACTCTGTAGTCCCAGCTCCAGAGCCACCTGTAGGATTGAGGGAGGCCTCAGCTGAAACCACATTGTGGGTCACCTTCTCCTTCTGTCCAATCCTGACTCCTTACTTCCCTATGGATGTATCTCCCAGGACATCCCAACCCACCCCCAATAACCGGCTAGACGTACATCTGCATTGCAGAGAACATTTACAAGGAACTCCATCTGACTGACATCATTGTTGAATTTCTTGAAGAGATCTGTAAGTTTTAGGAAGAAACAATCAGATGTCATAGAAACAGTGGCAACAAATTGTGAAGGGCTTGGTGACAGATGAACATTTCGAAGACAATCGAGAGAAGTTTTGCTGATTGGGTTACACCCAGGCTTAAAATAACGTTTATGGAAGGATGAAGAAACACAGACGTCCCAGAGAAGATGGGCGTTAGGTGGCACCAGAGTGCAACAAAATTAAATGGAGATTGGAAGTACTATAAAAAATCATTTATTACAGAAAAGAAATTAGGTTTTTAAATAAGCATTTCAAAAAATCACCAAATGCTAACTAATGTGGGAGGAATCTTTTTTTTTCAGCTATAGAATCACACTGTAGCCGGGGAGATTCAAGTGCTGCAGAAAATTATTACAAAGCACCAACTGCATACTATTCATATATGTACTGCTTCATTGCAAGGATCAGGAAATGGTCTTTAGCTGTGAAATCTAAGAAAATATTTGGTGTTTATTATGGATCAGAGAACAAGGTCTCAAAGTGGTTAAATGGCTTTCCAAACAGTACATTTGTCTGGTGCATAGCAGCTACTCAGATATTTATGGAATGGATGCAGAAATCAAGGAATAGGGCTGGGAACAAATTTCAGATATTTTCCTTACTGTCTAGAGGAATGGGAATTTACCTCAGAAAAGCTTCACAGTCTAATAGGACTTCAGCTGCTTCGGGTTAGCTATTGTAGGTAAATATGCTATTTTAACTTTTTAAAAATGCATAATGAACTTCTAGGGATCTATTGCAAGGACATAATCAAAGGACATATTGCAAGGACATAATCAAATCAAAACATATTTAGAACAATTCTAAATATGTTCAGAATTGTTCATCACTCCATTGCTTTTAACAGAAAAATTATTAACAGAAATTTAACAGCAAATTTCCAATAATAGAGGAATGCTTAAATAATTACAGTAAACTCTCTGGGTTATTACTTGGTCATTTGTTCTGTGCAGGAAACATGTGAAAGGAGAAGAAAACACACACACAATACCTTTATCCCAAGTGTGTGACAATACAGATATAATAAGCAAATGATATAATAAGGAAAAGCAAATTGCAATAGGAAGGGGGAGAAGGGGAAAGGATATATATATATATGTATATATACACTCACCAGACTATGGAGGATTCGTCACCAGGCTGGGAGGCAACAGCCTGGGCCCCAGAGTCCACTCATCCGTGCACAGACAAGGGGAGGTCTCAGGAAGGTTCGGCGGTTCGGAACCCTAACTCTTTTTGTAACGAGTTATTCGGCACGAGGCCCAGTCACGAGGGCCCTTTGTGACTAGGGTCAAGGAACACAAGAAGGTCAATTTGTTTTTGCAATTGTCGACTGTTTTTCAATAGCTAACATATAGGAATAGATTGAAATAGAGATTTCTCCAAAACAGCACTGGATGCACGCCTCAAGGGGCTCACACAACCTGTTCCAGGACTTGGTGACCATTGTTTGTGTCCATGTTCAGTTGAGTTCAAATTCAGTATTTAACTTTTCCTTTACATTTAGCCTCAATTTGATACTCAGTTGTAGGAAAATACCCTTACAGATACATGGGGAAGGCGTAGTTGATATAGATTACAGATACAGGGTAAGCACAGGAGAATTAACAGCACAGTTAATAAAAACCACACCCACCATGGTTTTTCAAGGAGAGTAATATTGTGAGAATTGTTGTGAATATACACATAACATTCAGTATGCAGCAAGACAAACCCCTCCTTGGACTGCAGTAAGCATGTCTAATGCCATTCGATTTTGCAACACAACAGTACACAGTTGAGCAAATTCATCTGATAACATAAGTCCAGTACTACTATCATTAAGAGCTTTTTCTACATGTAAACTTAATATTTTAATTTGTTGCTGAAGCAGGATTGTATCAGCGGCAGGGGAGAATACTGTGATAGGGTACCACCACCAGGGAGTCCAGATTACTGGGAAGGGAAATATTATCCCGGATGGTGGATGGAATTAATGGCCACCCCCAGATGCATCTCCCCATCCAATGCGGGGGGCAGGTATCGCCACCCATAGGATCCCCATACCCAGAGAGCTCCCCCCTGGGGACAGCAATGGTTTTGAGATAATTATAGTTTATTAAGGTGTTATTAAAGTAGGAAAGAGATTGTGTTTCTCTGGGGGATGTATGTGTTGACAATTGTCTGGCAGGAGAAAGCCCAGAGTAACATTAGAGGAGCCATTTAAGGCCTTTAGACAAAGGGGGTGCTATATGGAATCTGGCCACCAGCGCAGTAGGTAATACATACCATTCCAGGCATATTAGGCAGGATACCAAGGTTTTTAATGCAAGGCGAGGGTGGAGTTTACCTTTCATCTGACTTGGGCAAAGATAGTTTGCTTGCTTTAGTCAAAGGAAGTCCAGGTTGGGTTGCAAGTGTTGTTGTGGCCCCATTGGTAGTGACATAGCCATTCGGAAATGTTAGCAGGAATGATTCTCCAAGGTAGTCCATTTCCTGTGGCCTCTGGCAACTTGAAGCATAGTCAGCATTGACCGCAGTTGGCTTCTTCTGCAGCGGTGGCTACCCAGTTGATGAATTTATTCCTGGCCGCAGACACAAAGACACAGGTGCTGACCATAAGTAGATAGGTTATTCCCTGTAATAACAAAAATGGAGGGGGAACATGACATTGTTTTTCATCTTTAGGAAATTGTACCATGCCTTCCTTTTCTGCTCTCATAGCTACAAGGTCTCCAGCCTTAGGGGTGGGATCTGATGGATGCTGTACCCATATTTTGGCTCCAGGATTTAAGCTACCTGTACCAGTGGATCTGAATCCCCCCAGTTCTGTATGTGGCCTCTGTTGGGGCAGAGATTTCCTCAGGGGTTAATTGTTACAAGGTACCACTAACAATTGAGCATCATTTAAAAATGTTTTCAAAATATTTTGATAAGCATTTTTAATGAACTTTTATTTACAACAGTTTTATATTTTTAAAAAATTGCAAATATAGGACAGAGAGTTCCCATGTACTTTACACTCAGTTTCCTATTAGTAGCTTACATGACTGTGGTACATTTGTTACAATTAACCAACCAACATGGATTCATTATTATTAACTTAAAGTTCATACTTTATTAAGATCTCCTTAGTTTTTACCTAATGTTTCAGTATCCTATCTAAGATACTATATTACATTTAGTTATGATCCTTAAGCTCCTGTTGGCTGTGACATTTTCTCAGGCATTTCTCATTTTTGATGACCTTGATAGGTGTGAGGAGTACTGGTCAGATATTTTGTAGACTGTTTCTCAGTTGGGATTTGTCTGATGTTTTTCTCATGATTAGACTGGAGTCATGGGTTTCCAGGAGGAGACCACAAAGGGAAAGTGCTATTCTCATCATATCACATTGAGGGTACCTACTACCAACATGACTTATCACTGTTGATGTTGACCTTGAAGCTTGGCTGAGGTAGCATTTGTCAGGTTTCTCCTCTGAAAAGATATTCAGCACCTTCCCTGCCCTCACCCACCCCCTTTTCGTACTGTAGTCTTTGGAGGGAAATCATTATGTACAGCTTATTCTTAAAAGGTGAGAAGTTAAGTCTCGCCTCTTTGGGAGTTAAGTATTTACATGAATTATTTGGAATTAGGCACAGACTCGTCTGTTCTCTCCCATTATTTATTAATCATATATTTTAGATCAGTGTGGACTAATGAATATTTGTTTTATACTTTGGATTGTAACCCAATATTACTGTTTGTATTTCTTTGCTCAGATTGTTCTGGTGCAGGCCATTGGGAACACTCTCACTTTGTCCCAGTGTCCCTTTGACATACTCCCGTGTGTGTGTGTGTGTGTGTGTGTGTGTGTGTGTGTGTGTGTGTGTTTTCTGGAACACTTCTTTCCTTCCTTCCTTCTTTATGGTCCCATTAGACCTTCCAGGCTCTTCTTATATATATCCTACTCTAGTCCTAGAAATAGCCATGTTTTCAAGGATTCCTGTTTTCTTTCATTTGAGAATAGTCTTAGATAACAAAATATGGGCACTAGGTGTACTCATTGCTATTGGAAAGCATTTTTTAATGGCATAGAACAATGCTCATTATAATCTGAAACTTAAAAAGCACAAATTTGGACAAACTGTGATATGAATTGTATGTGTATATAATCTATGAATATAAGTTCATAGAAAAATAAAAAAACTGTAAGCATTCATTTATCAAAGGGTTGTGAGATTTTTAAAAAATAGTTTTCTGTTTTCTTCAAGTTCTAAATAATGAATTATATACCTTATAATTAGAAAAAATAAATAGTAGCGAGTGTTTTTTTAAACATTAAAATTATTTTTTCAAAAGTAAAATGAGACACATCTTAATTTTACTCATTTCCTCAGACTATATTTTTAGTACTCATTAAATGCCTGTATCCCACAAGCTCTCATCATATACACAAGGAATTGAGCCAGAAACTGTTGTCAACATCTGTTTTGAGGAGAGTTTGAGGACAGTAATGTAATGATGGAAATTTCCTGGCAAGTGACAATATTGTTAAATGTCCTTACCAGTATTGGAATTGTTTGAGAACATTATTATTTCTTATGCCAGCGTTTCTTAAATTCTAGCCACTCATAGTTTTGGCCACATGTATCCAAACACCTGTACAAGATTTATTTAATAGTTACCCTAATTTGACTTGAAAAAAATTTAAATGTGTATTTCAGAAAAACTCTGTTACTACTATAAGTAAAAATCCCATGTCATTAATAGAATGTAAATATAAAACACAGTGGAACAAAACAGTATCATTAAAGTTAAAACAATAAAGTGAAGGGCATCCTGATGTAAAGTCGACACGTAAGTGTGCCCTAAAATGTCCTGCTTGGTTTTGGATCCTGCTGCACCCCATCGTCTTGCTTTCTCTTACTCCCTGCAGCTAAACCGAGTCTCTTTCCTCTCTCTCTCTTTTTAGCTGTGTTTACAAAAAGTTATATTAAGCAGAGTCTAGGCAGGAGAACATAACTCTGAATATTTAAAACAGAGAGAATATAATGTAGGGAATTGGTTACAGGCTGTGAAAGAGCTAAGAAGCCAAAAAGTGGCTTCTAGGCAACCCAGGGTTTGGCGACAGCAAAACGTCACCATTACCCCAAGGCTGGAGATGCAATGTAGTTAGGAGTGCAGCTGCTGGGGTCACCCAATGAAGTGGGTACCAAGTACTCTGACTTCTCCCTTCCAACTCTCCTCCCATTGCTGAGCCCAGTTGGATGCCTGCTGACAGAGAGCCAGCAGTATGAGATGGGTAAGGAGAGGACAAGGATTGGATTTGCCAGCAGGCAGTCACGGGAGCAGCACAGGGATTGGACCATGCCCCACTTCCAGGTGGGGGAAAACTTTCTTCCAGCACCTCTTCAGGATACTTTCTTAATATCTGCCAGAAAAGATACCTTCATTTATTTTCCTTCCTTACTCTTTTTTTCTTCCACTCTTCTTTCTTCCTTTGCTCTCATTCTTCTTTTCTTTCTTTTCTGAGAAATATCAAAGAATAAATCAAGGAAGAAAGCAAAGGAGGAAATAATGTAAGACGCATCAGCTAGGGTTCTTCCCGTTTACGTGCCACATGGCAAGACTTGGTGTGGATTTTTACCAACAGTTTCATGAAGTACAATATTCAGTCCTTTATTTGAGAACATCCGATGCTTCTGATTAGACATGAATGCCCTGAGCTACAGATGAACACCTTCCGTTGTGCTTGTTTATGACTCAGCTTCTACCTGGTACAGTGCTGAGATGCACAGATTGCTTAGGGAGGGCAGTGACTTACTGATTTCTCTGGAAGGATCCCTGAGAAGTTCTGGGGCCCAATCCTTTAAGGCAGGATGCATTTAGATGCTTGTTGGGCATTAGCTTATGTCTTTTAATTCCTGATTCTCTGACACTCTGCTTCTCAAGTAATATCTGACTTTTGTTCTCTGTACTTCTGTTTAAAATAGGAAATGTGAACCACAATCTTCTAATTTTATATTTTCTAAGAAAAGGGTTAACATCAGCCCTTCTCAGTTGTTCTCAGTGTATCTTTCCAGTTTCAGGCTTAAGGACCTGAAACCTTTGCTTATTCACAGGGGTAGTGGCGGGATCAGTGCACCAGGGGTACCATCCTGGCTTTGCGGTGCCACTCAGTTTGTTGTCTTCTTGTTCTAAGTAGAAAGCTTTTTGTTTGGTTTCCTTCCCTTTTGTAGTATATGATTGGGAAGTGAAACAATGAATTGCTAAAAATGCCTGCTACTCTCTTTAAAGTATTTAGATATCTTAAAGAAAAGTATCCAAATTCTATCAATTCTTTAAAATGTAGGTAAATTCTAATTTCTTAAACTGTCTATTTCCATTTATCCATCATTTATTGAAAATTGCTCTGTGTCAGGCACTGTGCTAGTGCTGGGGATACAGATATTAGTAAGACAGGGTTTCTTCTCTTGAGGAGTTTGCATATAGAGAAACATATATGTTCATCTTTGGAAAGATCTTTACAGAAACAAGAGCTTCTAACCCATAATATCCTGCGACCCTTATCAATTTAGAATAGAATGTTGGCTTTCAAACTTTTATGACCATACTCAAATTAAGAAAGACATTTTATATCAGATCTGTACACACATCTACATACACACATGTGCAAAAAACCCTGAAAGTTTTAAGAAACGTATTAAGATAATGACGGATATTTTCCATTCCATTTAAAAAAACAAAGTTGCTGGTTTTGACTCATTTTATTGATTTCATGACTCACTAATGGGTTGTAGGCTACAATTTGAAAACAGCTGATATCAATAGAATTTGTAATTGTTATACAAATTAGTATAACAATGTTGCCGGAATCTAATTATATCTTGGCCATATCACAGAACTGGTGAGTGGAAGTGTCAGAACAGGTGTTTACATCCCTAAGTTCTCTCTCCTGGCTCTAGTACATGTATATAGTACATAGAGAGAATTAACTTGGCAATTAATACGTATAGTAGTTTTTGAAATATATATTTTATTGTCTTAACCTTTTATGTTTTGACTATTACTTTGTCTTTTTTCATTATATTTTGAGCGTCTTAACATAGTATCCATGTCTACATTTCATTGTAGCCCCCATATTGCTCAATATAATGACATATTGAAGAGGGTCAACGTTAATTTTGAGATTAAGTACTGAAAGGCATCGTATGTAGATCATTAGAAAAGACAAAATGCCTTATTAACTGTTAAGCTTGTGGGTAAATGAAGGTTCTGGAGCCAGGCTGCCTGGGCTAGAATTTTGCTTCATCACACTCTTGCTGTGTGACCTTAGTTAGATAAGATATTTAACCACGGTGTTCCTGAATTTTCTCATCTGGAAATTGGGATAATTATACTAATTGTCTCACAGGGTAACTGTGAGAATTAAATGCATGTAAAGCTCTTAGAACCAGTGGTTGGTACATAGTGAGCCCTCAGATGTTAGCTGTAACAAATGTTAGCTGTTTTAATTATCACCATCAATATAATCATTGTTTCTGGATGACTTTATGGTAGCTTATTAAAAAAAAAACATTGCAAGTGAAAAATTTTGAATCTTAAGTATAAGTTTGATAGAAATACAACAGGGAAGGAAAATATCTGAAGCTCTGTTCGTTCATTATGAATGAAATGCTTCTGTAGTTTGTGGTTTGGAAAACTAAGATATTGACAATTTTATTGATTAAATTTTTACTAGGAGTAGTAAAATTGCTTGACCCGAGTTTTAAAAATCTAGGGATTTATTGCTGACTCAATAAAAAGTTAATATGATAATAGGTATTTTGTGGCCCAGACTACAGTATATTTAGCAATCCTGAAAATTGCAAATATACAAGAGCAGTATACTGTCTGCTACTAGAATACTGGATTAGACTTTCAAAATTAGCAAACTTGCAATCTCCTCTCCTATACGCATTCCCACCACTAGGATTCATATGTAATGAAGTGAAACATCTTATCAGAAACTTTAATCATCTTGTCTTTTTATATTAGTTCGGATTTGCATATTTATTGTTTTTTATATATGTACTTATACATTTATTTTATTCAAATTATGTGTTCTGTAGTTATAACAGGTTATAAGTCAATTTGGGCCTCTCTTTAGTAACTCTTTTCATACATTTTCATTGGGAAAGAGCAAAGACAAAGATTCACTGTGCAAGGATAGTAATAAGGGGTATATAATATAATAGCTCTGTTTCCAGTGCATTAATTGCATCCTGATTAATTTTTGATTAAATGTGAACCAGTGTGTATCATGTGTTATAACTTCTTCTTGTTTGAATGGAATTATTAAACTTATTGTGATTAGAGATCAAATTATACTTGGTAAATTGTTGTCCCACTCCATGGCAGTGTTCTTACAAAATATGTGGATAAAAATGCTTGCACAGTTAGGAATAAAGAGATATTTTAGAAATGAAGTTTTGTTTCTAGAAAAGACAGTAATTTTCAGTCACATAAAACTAAGAATCCAACTTATGTGTTCTCACCATCTTATTCTCTTGCATATTCTGCTAGTGGCCATGTAAACTGCTGTCCTTACTGTATTAGCTGCTGATTTTCATTTTCCAACATACCAAGTACTCTTTCCTTGAATGATTTATATGTTAGACAGCATTGGTTCATGGCAACAGACTTTTAGAAAATCATAATCTGGAATGTATATAAAATGACCTTGTTTGTCGATCTACCTAGGTTGATAATGCCACATTAGATGGGCATATTGCCAAATTATTGTTAGAATTGAGCTATATTTGCTACAGTGCTTAATCCTTAGGAATTAAATCAGTTCCATTGACAGTATGGGGTCCAATATGTATGATTTTAGCTTGCTCTGCCCCATCTAGTTATTTTTTTTTGTCAAAGCAAAGGCAGAAAAAATGAGAATTAAGAATGTGACTCAGGGCCGGGCGCAGTGGCTCACGCCTGTAATCCCAGCACTTTGAGAGACCGAGGTGGGTGGATCATGAGGTCAGGAGATGGAGACCATCCTGGCTAACACAGTGAAACCCCATCTCTACTAAAAATACAAAAAATTAGCCAACGTGGTGGCATGCGCCTGTAGTCCCAGCTACTTGGGAGGCTGAGGCAGGAGAATCACTTGAACCTGGGTGGTGGAGGTTGCAGTGAGCCAAGATGGCACCACTGCACTCCAGCCTGGCAACAGAGTGAGACTTCATTTCAAAAGAAAAAACAAAACAAAACAAAAGCATGTGACTCTACATATGGGTAAAAATAGGAATGGAGTGCCTAAGAAGTGGGCTGGGGGCCAGGGAACAGATAGCATTAGAAGAAATACCTAATGTAGATGATGGGGTGATGGATGCAGCAAACCACCATAGCATGTGTGTACCTATGTAACAAACCTGCACATTCTTCACATGTACCCCAGAACTTAAAGAGTGAAAAAAAAAAAAGAAATGTTAAAGTGTAAAAGTAGATCCTAGACCCAGACTGTGTAGGTTCGGATCTCAGCTCTGCTACTTATGTAAGGGCAAATACAAACTAAAAATTAGAGGTTTAATTCTTCTTCTTAAGAATAAGGGAAAAGATTTCTACCCCTTCCCTTTTCTTAGAGCATTTACTTTAGAAAACTTGTAATTGCACATTCTTTATCTCTTTGAAATCTATATACATCTTTTTAAAAATTAAATAAGGCTCTTGTGAGTTCTGTGACCCAGGAATGTCTTTCTCGAGGATCAGAGAACAGAGGACAATCTTTTTGAAATGAATAAAGAAGATAGTACTCCCATCTCTCAATTTTTGTGGGAGGGTAGCAGCCTAACTTCAGTGGGTTCTTATTCCTCAATTACCTTCTGTCTTAGAGATATGAGAAGTTAATTTTTTCCTTTGGGTGAAGCCAATCAGTAACACAGATGGTCACCCCAATACCCGACTAATTTAGGAAGAACTGTGCATGACAAATGGTGCTGTCAAGTCCCCTTCCTTGAGGACTAGTCACTGTTTATCTTGAGAACATGTATGTATATATGCTTGGCTATATAAATATAAAAGGGTACGATTTCTTTCTGTCTTTGTAATCTCTTAGCAGTTTGCCCGTGATGTGTTCTGTGATGTATGATATTCTGCTTTGATGCTTATTCAAGAATATAATTGTATTCTTTCTCTTCTACCTTTGTGGAGAAGTTTTCTAGGTTGGGAAGAGATTTTGTTTTTAATTATATTCACCCAACACTGACTAGGCGTGTAATTTGGGGTAAGTTTCTGAATCTCTTTGCACCTCAGTTTCCGTATCTATTAATTGTGGATAATAGTATCTATTATTACTGTTGTTTATAGAATAATTATGAGGATTGAATGAATAAATATATGTAAACTGCTTAGAACAAAGCCAGGTACTGTAATAGTAAGCACCATATATTACCTATTATTACTATAAGTAGAACTCTAAAATGTTTACTATTGTTGTTATAAAAGGTAAATTTTACGTGCTTTAAATTCTGGTTCCTTCTCAACTACAGTGTATTGCCAGGGGTATTTCAAGAGCAAACATAAAGAATATTAATAAAGGGAATCCACCAGCAAGATAAGAAATCTCATCTTAAATTCCACCATCCACATGTATTTATGGAGTTAAATACTTTCCCTAAATTTGAGAAATGTGTTTAAAAAAATTACTCTTCTAGTGAGTAATTCTTAAATTCTTTCATTTTTTCCCTCATGACTCCTGAAATCCAAATCTGTACCATGCTATGAGTACCTGCATGATCTGGCCTCTGCCTCCTTCTTCAGCCTGAGCCTCTTACCATTCTCCTCCCTGCATGTGAGAAGGTGGTCATACTGACATTCTTTAGGTTCCTTTAATGGTCAAACTTGTTCTCATCTTGGGGTCTTTGCACTTGCTTTCCCTTCTGTTGCAAAATGCTTCTTTCAGATATTTGTACTGCTGGCTCCTTTCTGTCACCAGGTGGGAGATAAAGTAACCCCTTCTCATAGAATCTCGTAAACCTTACCAGCCACCCATGCTCTTTCTCTGCCTCTGCTGTTTTATAGCACTTGTCACTATCTGAAGTTCTCAACTGTGTTTGCTGAATCTGTGTTTACTGAAAGTAAGTTTCATGAGAGCATGGGACTTCTTTACTAAATCTCTGCTTCCTAGTTCAGCACCTGGAGCATAATAACATCTCAGTAAGGATTGCATGAATTAGTGAGTGAAAAAAATAAGCTATTCTTCTCAACTAGTCTTTGACTAATTTAACAGATATTTGTCAGTAGCGCATACACTACACACTGAGAAGATTCAGCATTGTCCATATAAGCCTGCCTATTAGTAGTGTTAAGACATATATGTGAGCTTTAAAAATATAATCATAAAGCTATAAGGAAAAAGTAGAAAGTGCAAATATCATTAAAAAGGAAAGCATTTTTGTGCTAAGTATTATTCTAGGCATTTCACATAAGTTATTCTGTTTAAATTGTACTCAAGAACACTTCCATTTATATATCATTGTATTCATTTTTATAGAGGAGGAAAAGAAACCCAAAAGTTAAATAACTGGCATACAGTTGCCCAGCGAGGATGTGGATGGACCAAAATTCAAACTTATATCAGCCTGACTCTAAGTCTTATTTTCTTTACATTATGCTAAAAATAAAAACCCTCTCCTCTCCTCTGTCAAAAACTGTGAAAGGTCTGAAATGTTGTTATACTTGCAAGCTAACCAGTTAGCCACCACAGTTTCATGGATACTGACACACAACACAAGGTCCCTGGATTAGAGACAAAGGACTTTATGATTCATGACATAGTAACAACATGAGCTTCACATTCGTGTTAGTTCCCTCAGCCCCCAAGTCCCATGGGGCAGTGCAGAGTGGCTGAGGTAGTTGCTGTTCGCCTGAGTCACACAGAAAACTTGAGCTTAGGGAACTCAACATTTCATAATAGGCTACAGATAAATGTGCCCTTTGCTTATCTTCATTACTTTTAATAAAGGGAGGCATTATCCTTAGGAGACTGTACATGAAAAATATCTTCTCTCTGATCTGTTGGAAGATACTCTCTCTCTTTAAAGTTGCACTGTATAAACATCCTAGAAAGGGTATTCTAGAACACAGGCATCCAGTTAGTGCCAATATGCAGAAAGGCGAGGCACCACTGGAGAACTGTCTTCTAACATTCTCTATCTGTGTTTCCTGTTATGGTAAATGGTATCACCATTGTCTTGGTGGCTCAAGACAGAAAGCTGGTCATCTTGTTTAGTTCTCATTCTTTATTCATTCATCTCTTTATTTAACCTAGTCTTAACTTCCCTCCTTACCACTTCCAATCCATCACCAAATTCTGCCCATCTTGCCTTTGTAATATTTCTTGGACTCATTCACCTCTTTATCGAGCAGCAATCTTGGTTTTAAATCCCTTTCATCTCTTGAGTGAATTACTAAAATGTTGTCTCTCCAGTTTTATCTAATCTGTTCTCAACTAGAGGTAGAATTTTCTTTTCTTCTGCTTTCTTAAAATGTCACTGATTCCTCATTGCTCTCAGGACAAAGTCTAAAGTCTCTATCATGACATATTAGACCCTCTGTGGTCTGGCTCCTACCTACCTCATTTCTCAACACTTCCTTCCTCAGACTGTCTGCTCCGTTCATACTGTGGTTCCCCAGGTTCTGTGATCACTCTTTTCAGAGTGCTGAACGTCTCCCTCTGGGATGCACTTCCTCCTTTTCCTCACATGTCTACCTCTTTCTCCCCTTTAAGTCTCAACCTAAATATCACTTCTTCTAACAGGACTCACCTCATATGTTTTTCTTCTTTCTAAAACCACAGATGTATGACATCTATTGTTCGGGGTCTGAAAACTTTTATATTTTTCTAATTTTATATTTCTCTTTTTTTCTGTCTTAAATCATTCTCATCATTGGGGATTTTCTGCAAATTCTACTTGTCCATTACTTTCATAATTTGTTATGATCACATCATGAAAGATGAATGTCTAACAAAGTCAAATTTCCCTTGTATCACAGTCTTGAAAGTCTTATGTCATATAACTGTGTCCCTCCCAGAGCTGGGATTCATCTTGCTTATTGATTCACATTTCCTAAAGACTAGAAGTTCTAATTTTGACAGAACCCTTAGTGACTTTTTGTGGGGGTGGCATTTACCAGCAGATCATTTTTAAAAATAGGTTTATTGCAGCATAATTATCACACAACTTCACGTTACAAGTTTACAGCTTGATGAATTGTGAAATATGTACATCCATGTAAAATCATTATCACATCAAGATAACAAACATTTCAGTGGCTCCAGAAAGTTTCCTGTGCTCTCTTTAATCCCTCCCTTCCTTCATCCCCTTCCTTAGGCTACCACTGATCTGACTTATGTCATCTAGATTTAATTTTCATTTTCTAGAATTTTATATAAGTGAGATGATAAAGTATACATCATTTTTATTAGGAAGTCTGGATTTTTTTCATGCAATGTAATAATTTTTAGATTTATTCATGGCATTTAACAGTTAATTCCTTTTTCTTGTTGAGTATTCTGATATACAGATATACTTCAATTTGTTCATGCATTCACCTGTTAATGGACCTTTGGGCTGTTTCTACTTTTGTGCTATTACAAACAAGGCCAGAAATACAAAATCTATTATTACTCCCAATAGAATATTCTCTTATTGCATCTCACAATTTCGTAATTGAGGGCTTTTATTCAAACAGTGACCTTTAAAAGATGCCAGCCATTAAAAAATGTTCAGAATCTCAATTAAATTTCCAAATGACTGAGTTTGGATAATATTATTCCTCTTTGTGTTTTTATTTCCCCCTTTTTAGTGATGCCTCACAAGAAATAAGTAGGGGAAAAAGGTAAAGAAAAGGTAACAAACTAGATAAATCTAGTTTTTGTTGGTTAGAAGATAAATCTTCATTTCTTAGTTAAAAATAGCTACAAGGTTGTTAGTTTTAAATGAATAAGGAGGACCACTTCATTTGAATGAAATGATGATAAGCATTTCTCTGAGGACTTTGTTTTTTCTCACTAAGCCTTTGCGTAGGCGTTTTGATTCATAAAGGTGTTGATGTTCATTAAACTTCATACTCACTTTATATTTTTATTTTCTTTGCCTATTTTCACTCAGTGAGAGACTGTGGTTCAGTGTTTCCTTTTTTGGAAAGCATGTAACTTTCTAGCTTTTCAGACTATTTTGCTTTGCAGAGTTGTGCTTTAACTCTCCCCAGAAGGGGGAAGTGACTCATTTCTATACAGTAGCATGTAGGTGTTTGATGAATGTTGCTGCCAGGTAGAAATAGACTGTAATGCCAGTGTAAATGGAGTTTTGTAGCTAATAAAATCTGAAGGATTTCAATTTTCTTAGGAATTTAATTGGGGAAAATTACTTCAGAAGTTTGCAGGGGCGCTATGCTCTGAAGGAGAACTTTGAGCAAATAGAAATGTTGTATAAATGTTATGAAATTGCTAACAGCCTAATGCAAGAATAATGTGGTCTTTGAGGTGCTTTCCTCCACTAAAATATTGACTTGAGACTATATAAGCTTTAGCAGAATGAGGCTCCAGGTGTGGCCTGGTATGTAAAATCACCTAGACCAATTATTAAAACTTCTGGCTGTTGCGAATTCAGAGGGATCTCCAAGTCTATGTGTTTTTCAGACTGCTGTGGTTTAAAGGAAGTGAGTTGTATAGTTATCTTCCTCTGCAGACTTTTTAATGTTCTAAAAATAACATGATTATCCTCATTTCAGAGACCATAAGTTGAGTTACAAATACCACATCTGCAAAGCAGCTGCCATACTGAGACATGAGAATGATCTTGACTTGCGTGGAAAGACTGATGTCAGTGTTTTGGGGGCACATTTCCCACATGGATAGGGTTTATTGAATATGAAGGATAATAATAGAGAAGATATTTGGCTAATTAAAAAGTTTCTTTTCCTAATAAAGCTAGATTTCAATAGTTATAATAGTACCTAGAGTAGCACCTTATTATGCAGTATGTACTTCATAAAGTTTCATAAAAATAAATGAATTTAAAAACAAAGTACCCCCCAAAATTAGAATATCTGGTTGGTTTATAATAAAATAAGATAATTTTATAGTATAAAATATCTCATTAGGATATTTGTAAGTATGTAGTCTCTCTCCAAATGAAGAAAGGAGCGGAGAGAGGGAAGAAAGGTGGAGAAGAAAGGGTGGAGAGAGAGAGAGAGAGAGGACAACAAAGAAGGAAATAGGAGGATTTAACTTGTCAGAATTTAAGCTATAAGCATGAGAAGAATATGGATAATAAAAGGAAGATGAGAGATTCTAAAGGTAGAGGAATGTTTAGATTAAACCTAACATGGCACACTGCTAAGACTTCAGTGTACATGATGGAGTTTTAAATCCACCTGCCTATACACACCTAACAAAGAACTCACAAAAATAAGCCTGCACTGTTTTGATAGATCAGTTTGCTGAATATTTTTAAAAGTCTGTTGAATATTCACTATTTGTCAAACAGTATCCTAGTCAAATAAGGTAAAGCATCTACCCTCAAAAGGTCCATAGTGCAGTGAGGGGGACAGAAGCAGACCAGAAATTACTGTCAAGAGTGTAGGGATGGATTGAAGTTCAGCCTTGACCTCACTGTTCTGTCCAAACAGTGAGAAGTTCTCAGCTGTTGAAAGCTCAAGAGCAAATGCCCACCTTAACTTGGTTTCTGCCATCCCCGAACTTGTGTGTGAACACCAGGTTAGCATCATATCTAATCTGTACGACTACATCTCTTACGTGTGCAAGGCATGATTCTCAAACTTAAGGTTGCTATCTGAATGTCAACTTTTAAATGCGGGTAAACATTGTAGATATAACCCAAAATGAAAATAGTCTTATGTGCTTTTTATGTTGAATGTTGAATTCCAAAAAAATTAAATAGAAATAGACAGCTTGTACAAACACTAAGAGATACTGCTTTCACTAGATAACTTTATGAAGAAGATTATATGTTTTCTATAAATATACACTTAAAAAGTTACAGAATTTTTATATAAATAAATATATATATTATAAAAGTTTAAATGCTAATACAAAGAATAATTTTCTTTGTATTAGCATTTAAACTTTTATAATATATATATTTATTTATATAAAATATAAATGAGATCATAGTATATTTCTAACCTCTGTAGAATTGTTAACCCATATAGAAAACTTTGTGACTCAAAATTTCATGAGGAAAAATTGCATAAAGATGTGTAATGACATTTTTAAGAAATCTTCTTCAAACTGACATAATAAAAAACATGTAAAATGTGAAGAAGAAAATGTTACAAAACGTGATGTCCCCCAAAATACCAGCTAACCTCAGTTGCAAGAGAGCGTGTAGTAATACACAGCACTGACTAGTGACTAGTTGGGCTGAGCAAAACATTTTTAAATAATTTAAAATGAAGTTATTAGTCTAATATTAATTAATGTATCTGATAAAGTTTCATCGTTATTCTTTTACAGTCCATAACTTGATTCTGTTATGCTGAAATCAACTTCAGCCTCAGGTTTGGTGCAGCATGGATTTTTGAATGTGGCTTCCACTAGACAGAGGTGCACACAGGGCGTTAGGGGCATATAAGGAATGGGCCCTAACTTGGTTGGGGACTCAGGAAACGTTCCCTGAGTTGTTTCTAAAGATGAGTGGGAGTTCATGAGGTAAAGAAGGTGTGTGATGAATACAGGGGGAGAGGGGGTGGATTACAGAAGGTTCAGTTTACTGGAGCATAGAGTTTGAGGCTGGTATTGTAATGGTGAGGGTGGAGAGGAGCTGGGTCAGGGGGATTTCTCTACGAGGCTAGTTTAGGCTTTTTCTTCTGAAAGGTTTTAAGGAGATGAATGACTTGCTCAAATTTGTGTCATTCACTGGTGGTTTGAGTGGCAACCACGTGGAGGTTGGATTTGCGAGGCAAGACCATTTAGGGAGCTACGGGAATAGTGAAGAGACAAGGTGTGGAGAACCAGACTGAGGCACTGGTAGAGCTGAGAAATATTTCAAAGGTAAAGTCCGTTAAGATTGGTGATGACTTGACTTAAGAAAGAGAGAGGGGAGTTCTAAGAAGCCACCTACGCTTCACGGTGGAGTAACCCACTGAATTGTGGTGCAGTTAGGGGCATGAATGTAGGAGGAAGTAAAGTTTATGGTAAAGGAAGGCGCAATGCTGAGCTTTGAGGTCAGTGAGTTTGAAAGTGGTCAGGCTAGCAGGCATGTGGATGTGTGCCTCCAGAGCTCCGTCACAGCCAGGGCAAGATCAGGCGCACCGTGAGGAAGAGGTCGGTAGATAAAATGAGGGAAATAGATGCAGTCACTGAGGAGAGCAGCGGAGTCTTAGAAGGTGAAAAGTGCCACGGGGAAAAGGAAAAGTACAGTATGGTAAGGGAGATGAAGCATGCTGGGGGTTGAGGAAAGGGTTTACATTTTAAAATTGGGTAGACAAGTTAGGCTTCCTTGAGAAGCAAAAGACACGAAGCATTGGAACAGAGATTTAAAGAATGTGAAGGAGTCAGCCATGTGACGTCTGGGGAAGAGCGGCACAGATGAGGGAACAGTCAGAACAAAGACACTGACCTGAGGCAGACCTTGGGTGTGCTACGGATGCGAGGGCGGGTGGAGCAGCCTGGATGTGAGTGAGCAGGGAGACCGGAAGGAAGGGAGGCCACAGAGATAATATGGAGGCAGAGCATGTAGGACTTTGTGAACCTTTGTGAGGACTTTTGGCTTTTCCTCTGTATGAAATGTGAAACGTTGAAGGGTTTGAGCAAAGTAATGATGTAATGACATGATCTAACCTAGATTTTAATGGAATCACCATGGCTGCTGGGTTGGGAATAGACTGGAGATGGGGACAATACCTTAAGCAAAGACATCCTAAGGGGGCTGTTGCCTCAATCTGGGGGAGAGCTTCCAGTTTCATCTTCTGCTGGTCCCGGGGCTTGCAGCATATGTGCCCCCCAGCCCAGGGCCTGGGATATGCAGACATTCCATATGAAATATACATCTTGCCATGTCTTTGCCTAATTATCTCCTCCTGCTCTTTCAGATCTTTCTTGAACCCTGCTTTCTCAAAACAGAGGTCTTCTCTGACCGTGTTTCAGCCTGTATTAGATTCCTACTGTTGTCTATTTTCAAGGTTCTTATATGTTTTTTCTCTTGTAGCTTGTTTGTAAATATGAGTAAATGACTCTCTACTCTATGAAGAGTCTATACTTTGTGAGGGCAGAAACTTATGGCATTCAATAAAGATTTGCTGGATGAGTTGTGAATCAGTAAATGTGATTCAATGGATGAAACAATGAAGACTCTAAGCCTATATCTAAGGTATTGAATAAATTGAGCTCCTGACTTGGCAATTGCAATGAGGAGAGAGATATAGTGGTAAAATAAAATGAAGAGCCTCATAGGAGGAGAGATCATCTGTCCTAACCAACCATCGAAAGCAAGTGGCATTCACCTCTTTCTACCCACTCAGTCCTTTAGAAATTACAAAAGGAAAGAAGAGACTTGTAAACATGTACCCAGGAGTTTCTGTAACTTAATACAGGAAAATATCTAAATCAAGAGAAAATAACTAGCAAAGTGATTCAACATTTTTTAACCCAAGCCAGGGTTCAGTTACAGAACATTGTTCAACATTCGGTCTTCAATTACAGACCTCTAGGAATGGCTACTATTTGTGTTTTGTTTGATTTCCACAAGTCTTATAACTTATCCCCAGAACTAGAGTCATCAGATATGTCCAGTGGGAACATCTTTAATTAAACTCTTTATTAAAATCTACAGTTGTCAAAGTAAATAAACCTTAAAGCACAGATATAAATCTGAGAGGACTTTTCCATTAAGGCATTACCTGAAAGAGATTTTTCCAGAAAATGAAGTGCTTGGACAATGGTCACTATCATAATGTGGGCTAAATGTGGTCACGGAAAAGTTTAGAAACTTGAAACCCCCCAAAGCCTAAACTGATTTAAGATTGTCTATTCTGTTTCTGTCCGTCTTCAAGAGATTTCTCCAGGGTGCTTGGATGAGCATCATGACATTTTCATCTTTTTGCCACTGGAGGGCTCAATGACCTTTTTTAATGTTTCTTTTAGGATACCAAATATTACATTTGTGTAACAGTGAGATTTGAGACCAAATTTTCTCCCTTTTTTGAGAAAATCTGTTTTGGGGAGTACAGTTAGGTGCATGATAGCCAAAAAGCTTTTGTAAATGCCCTGAAAGACGGAAACTTGTTATAGCTGCATGTATACTGAAATCAAAAAGGACGCCATTCATTTCACCCCAGAGAATACAAGCGAATTGGAATTGAAATTATACGGAGCAAGGCTTGTGCTGACATAGACGTGCTGTGTATATGCAGTGTCTTTATATGTGTATTCCGGTGGCAGTATGGAAAGCAGTGGAATAGAGAGGGCTTAGAGGTCTGTAGTCATCCAGGAATTGTATGATGAATGTAGTTAGGATGGGAATGGGAATGGGAATGATTTTAGGGACTAATTGAAAGAACATGGGGCTTGGTGTCAGGTGACTAGTGATCACAGATCGTTCCAGGATTCCTGCTGCATGTTCTGTTATAAAGGTTGTGACAGCAGTTCTGCTTTTCCTGCAGTTTTGCTATGTGTGTCTGTGGTCCAACCTCTCTGAGGCTGGTCCTGGAGCCTGGATTGAGCAAGGGAACTCTGATATGAGTGACACATCGATTTAGCATCTGCATAATTTTTTATGATGGTTAGGAGTAACAATGAGATGTTGTGAAAAAAGTTGGAAACAGTGTTAGCCCCATGCAAATATATAAAACATCAACATAAAGCAGAGAGATAGAAATATCGAAATGCCTCTCCCAGAATGTAACAGAAACTCAATTCTATTACATTTGGTTTATGATTTAGTAAGACTCATCTATAAATTAACTGAAGGATTCACATATTTAATGATTAATAATAATATGCCAATCCAAAGAGAGATGGTTGCTCAGACTGAAACCTCCTTGCAGGTAGAAAGAAACTGTGGAGAAGCTGCCTAAGAACTTCCCAAGGACACTAGCATGGAAACGTCGATTCTTGTGACTTTCTCATATGGCGATGGATGTTTGTTGCCTCCGAAATTTTGAATCATGAACAAATTTCCCTTGTTCTGATTTCATGCTGCTTCTGCTACATTTGGTTTATGATTTGGCCTTTCATAGATTTGCTACTGTAGAGAATGTACTGGTCATATCAATATGAATATTCAGATCTATAAGTCAGTTATGGTTTTCAGATTGGCTCAGCATCTCGTATGGCATGCTGAAGGAATCAGACTCTGTCTTAGCAGAATCAAGAACAAGGCTCTGGACCATGGTAATTAGCTGAGATAAATGCTGCTTCTTAGGCTACTTGCAGCTTGCCAAGTAGCCTAAGTAGCTAAGTAGCTTCCCATTCCAATCTCTACAAGTCAAAAGCAAAAAGAGAGGCTGGGATCAGGGGAAACTAATTTTCAAAGGGAAATACCTAATATTATAATTATACATTTTCTCATCATATTTTATTAATGAATCAAAGGAGTTACTGAGCGTGTATTTTTCTCTCTTGTGTTCCACTGCAATTTGCCAGGAAAATAAAGTGGACTCTTTCCCTTTCAAACCTGGTTTTCTTGCTGTGAAACAGCAGCCATAACTTCTAGCAAAGGCTCCTGAGGGAGCCAGTGAGTAGCCACCCAGGAGCTTTACAATGGGGCTTCCTGTCTCAGTCATGCCTGGAGGAACTGAAGCAGTTCTTTATGTACAGGATTGAGGTCCATCCTACCATAGTACCAACTCACCCCATGTCCCTAATGGTCTATTACTTACTCCATTACTTTTTTTTTTTTATTGCATTTTAGGTTTGGGGGTACATGTGAAGAACATGGAAGATTGTTGCATAGGTACACACATGGTAGTGTGATTTGCTGCCTTCCTCCCCATCACCTATATCTGGCATTTCTCCCCATGCTATCCCTCCCTAACTCCCCACCCCCCCACTATCCCTCCCCCTTTTCCCCCCGACAGACCCCAGTGTGTGATACTCCCCCCTCCCTGTGTCCATGTGTTCGCATTGTTCAACACCCGCCTATGAGTGAGAACATGCGGTGTTTGATTTTCTGTTCTTGTGTCAGGCAAAAACTACAGTCACTTTTGCACCAACCTAATATTTTATAGCCAGTCTCGCAAATGTTTCTGGGAAACTTCAGTCTTGGCTCAGACATAGTGCCTGCTGGTTCTGGTAAAAGGTTAAGGGGCTGAGTGGTGGCAGACACTACTTCCTCCAGACTGTCTATGCCATGGCTATCTTTGGAAACCCTATAAATGGCTTGGCCATTTATAGAGTTGCCAATCTTAGAAGATTTTTGGGATTTTTGGCTTATAAATAGGCTGAAAAGAGGGACTGGAGGTTACTGGCACATACCTGAGCATTCCTGGAAACTTTCTGGGAATGTTAATGGATATGAAAGTGGCTTCAACTATAAGAATTATAGGGGAATAGCAGAGTACCTAACTAAAAATGGCTTAAATAAGAAGGCCATTTTCAAGCTTACTTCATGAGGAATTTTGAAATAGGCAGTTCCAGGGTCAGTTTGGCTGCTCAATAGAGTCTTCAAGGACGCAGGGCACTCTTCATAATTCTCTTCTGCCATCATCAGGATTCAGTGATGTCTCCCTCTATGGTCACAGGATGACTCCAGCAGTTCTGATTATCCTGGGTTGCTGGATGTGTTATGTCCATCTTTATAAATGTGTTTGTGGTTTTTTGGAGGGAGACAAATAGTAGACAACTCATCCCACATCTACTATTTCTGGGATGTTTCCATGATCACCCAGCAGGCTTCATCTTAGGTCTTTTTGGTCAGAACTAAACTGCATGCTGATCTTTTATCCAATAATCAGCAAAGACTGTCTGTAACTTCTATTTAGACCAATCATAATTGATCTCCTGGGAACAGACATATGGCTATCAGACAGTCCTCACAGGAAATAAGGGAGAAAATATAAAGGAAGGTGGCCAGCTGTTAACTATATTTTCCAAGATCTGAAAAGAAAACTGGATTAAATTACACTAAAGAGAATTTCAAATAGCTTTTAGGAAGAACGTGCAGACAAGAAAGTGGTATTATACACTGGATAACATTATTGAACTTGTGCATATATATCCCCTAACAATCTTCTAAAAACAGAATGAATAGATTGTGACTAGACATAATTCTGCCTTGCTTGGAGCTTGGAAGATGCAGTAAATTATCTTAAAGCATTTTATTCATCATGTTGTTAAGGAAATATCATCAGCAAGGAATTAGTTAACAATTGTATTAAAATTGTGGTAAAAATGGGCATGGCCTCCTCTGCTTTGAAAGATCTATAAAGTTCAGAAGTACCAGTCTGTTCCATTTTTGTGACCATGTTCTTCCAGTTGAGTAAGTCTTAAACTTTACTGTGTTTAGAATTAATTGGGAACATACAGATTCTTGGGTACCACTTTTCATAAATGTTGCTTCAGTAGGTGTATTAGTTTTCTGTATCTACGTAATTAATGATTAAACTTAGCAGCATAAAACAATACCTATTTATTATTTCCGAATACTGTAGTCAGAAATAGCTCAGGTAGGCTCAGCTAGGTTTCTCTACTTAGGTCTTACAAGGTTGAGATCAAGGCATGAGTTGCACTGGCCTTTTATTTGGAGGTTCTTGGCAACAATCTGCTTCCATGCTCACTACCGATGTTTGTAGAATTTACTTCCTTATAGTTGTAGAACTGAGGCTTCCTTGCCTTGCTAGCTGTCGACTAGGGACCATTCACAGCCCCAGAAGCCACTCTCGGGTCCTTCTTACATGGTGCTCCTGTATCAGCAGCAAAGAACCTCTCTCACATCAAGTCTCTCTCACATTTGAATCCCTCTGACTTCCCTTCCTGCAACTAGATGGAGAAAGTCTGCTTTTTAAGGGTTCATCTCACTAGGTTAGACGCATGTGGGTAATCTCTCTATCTTAAAGTCAAATGATGTGTAACGTTAATTACATGTGAAAAATCCGGTTTTGCTATGTCTTATGATCATGGGAGAAACAGCAGGGAGTAGGTATCATGGGAGCATCTTCAAATTCTGCTTACCGTAAGGTGTTTGGAGTGGGATGCATATATCTTCATGTTTAATAAACTCCTCATAAGATTCTGATGCAGTGCAGAACTTAAATCACAAAGCTCTCAGCGTACCTTGGTCACAGCAATTCTTCTGGATTGAATTGAACTCTTTATATTAGAAAAGGAGTCAAAAAATTGTGAATTTCAGCTTTCCATTGTTTGTTGCTTGTATTTGAAGATTGCAATAGATTTTTGTATATTGATAATTGTATCCTGAAACCTTACCAAACTCATTTATTAGGTTTAGTGGCTTTTTTTTTTTCCTTGAGACGGAGTTTCGCTCTTGTTGTCCAGGCTGGAGTGCTGTGGCTCGATGTCAGCTCACTGCAACCTCTGCCTCCTGGATTCAAGCGATTCTCCTGCCTCAGCCTGCCGAGTAGCTGGGATTACAGGCATGTGCCACCACGCCCAGCTAATTTTGTATTTTTAGTAGTAGAGATGGGGTTTCTCCATATTGGTCAGGCTGATCTGGAACTCCCGACCTCAGGTGATCCGCCTACCTTGGCCTCCCAAAGTGCTGGGATTACAGGCGTGAGCCACCGCGCCCGGCCTTTAGTGGCTTTTTTGTAGAATCATTGGATTTTCCACAAAGATGATTATGTCATCTGTGAATAAACACAGTTTTGCTTCTTCCTGTTTTTGGCGAATAAGCAAATAAGCAATAAGTATTTATTGAATGACAAGATGGAAGAATTATCACAATGTGATACAGTTACAATTTCATTATTATTGCACAATACACTTAAAAAAATTTCTAACTTTTAAGTTCAAGGGTACACCTGCATGATGTACATTTTTCTGGAAGTTTAAGCCAGCATAGTAAGGCAAGAAAAAAAAATAAAAGGTTTCTACTTCTTCCTTTCTAATCTAGAGGCCTTTTATTTCTTTTGCTTTCCTTACTGTGCTAGCTTAAACTTCCAGAAAAATACTGAATAGAAGTGATAAGAATGAACATCCTTTTCTTTTTGCTAATCTGAAGAAAAAAGCATTTAGTCTTTCTTCATTGTGATGTTAGCTGTTGGTTTATATAATGCCTTTTATTAAATTGAGGGAGTTTCTTTTTATTATTTGGTAAGAGTTTTTATCAGGAATAAATGTTAAATTTTTTCGAGTGCTTTTTTCTGCATCTATTGAACTTATGTGGATTTTATTTTTGAGTTTGTTAATATAGTGAATTATACTGATTTTTGAAATTAATGTTAAATCAACCTTGTATTTCTGAGGAAAACACTGTCTGATATATTAATTTTATATATTGTTTATATATTGCTAAAATTTTGTTTTAAATTTTGAATCTATGCTCGTGAGAGATACTGGTCTGTAGTTTTCTTGCAATTATACCCTTGTCAGGGAAATAATGGCTACACAGAATTAGTTGGAAAATATTTCTTCCTTCTCAAAGTTTTTGGAAGAGTTTGTATAGAAATCATATTTTTCATCTTTAATGTTGGTAGAGTTTAGTGGTGAAGCTGTTTGGGCCTTGAATTTTTTTGTGTGGAAGAGTTTTTGGCAAATTCAATTTATTTACTAGCTATAAGGCTATTCAGGTTATTTATTTCTCTTTGAAGTCAGTTTTGGGAGTTTGCATCTTTTAAGGAATTTGTATCTTCTAAGTTGTCAATTTTGATTTAGAATGTCATTGGTATTCCCTATTACTCTATTAATATTTATAGAATATGTAATAATGTCAGTGATAAGTTTTAAGTATCTATGTTTATTCATGTTATTGCAGAAGTAGACATGAGGTTTCAGGAGTAGAAATAGACTATTACTCTCGGCAATAACTGCATTGATTCTCATTTCCTCCATCTTTCCCTCTTCCCGGAGGATGAGAGCCAGAAGTCCCCCAACTTGTATTGGCATCTAAACTATAGGTGAGAAACTATAAAAATTCAAATCTAGAAATTTATGTAAATCTTGACTCTACTCCTGAAAGAGGGAGAGAAAGAGAGAAATGTAAGCTTCTCAGTGTAAACAAATTCACCCTAGGAGGAAAGGGAAAGATTACTAGGTTATTACCCTTTGGAATGTAAAGAAATATGTCCAGGAGGAAGATAAGTCTTTGTGTTTACAACCTCTGAAATATCCCTATGGCTCTGTGTCCCATCCCTCTTTGAAATGTAGACACATAATGTTTGAAGAGGTAAATCTTTCTGGATGTCTCTCAATACTGAATCACCCTTTAACTGCCAAGATTTGTTTCTTGACAAAAGTTTCAAATGTATTTGCTCAGAAATCCGTAACTGTAAAAATATAAAAATATTTTTCCTTGGAAGTCACCTCTCTTACTCTGACATTAGAAATTTGTGTCTTCTCTCTCTTTTTTTTTTCTGATCCATGTGATCTAGCTGGAGGTTTATCAATTTTATTGTTAGTCTCAAAAAAACTAGCCTTTGGTTTCATTGATTTTCCCTACTATTTTTCAGTTTTCTATTTCATTAATTTCCCATCTGCTCTTTGTTGTTTTCTTTTTTCTGCTTACATTGTGTTTAATTTGCTCTTCTTTTTTAAATTTACAAACGTGGCAGCTGAGGGGATTTGAGATCCTTTTGCTTTTCTATTATAGACATTTAATGCCGTGAATTTCCCTCTAAACACTACTCGAGTGGTATCCCACAAATTTTTATGTTTTCATTTTTATTGTTTAAAATCCTTCCTAATGCTGACTGTTTTATTCTTTGACTTATGACTTATTTAAAGTATACCATTTAGTTTCTAAATATTTATGATTTTCAAGAGATCTTTTTGTTCTTAATTTCTAATTTAATTCTATTGCGATTAGACAATATCCTTGGTACAATATGGATCCCTTTAAATATATTGACGCTTGTTTTATGGTGCAGAGTATTGTCTGTTTTGGTAAATATTGTGTGTGCACTTGTAAAGAAGTGTTGGATATAATGTTCAACAAATGTCAGGTCAAGTTGTGTTGTTCAAGCCTTCTATACTTTTATTGGATTTCTGTCTATTTATTCTACCAATTATTGGGAAAGAGTTGTTGAAATCTCTGGCTATAATTGTGGTTTGTCTATTTTTCCTTACAATTCTATGAGGTTTTCATGTATGTTGAAGCTCTGTTATTAGACTAATGAAAAATATTTGGGATTATAATGTCCTTTTGGTGCATGTCCACATTATTATTTTGAAATAACTTTCTTTTTCCCTCATACTATTCACTATTCTGCAGTCTACTTTGTCTAATATTAATATAGTCATTTCGGCTTTCTTTGGATTAGTATTTGCATAATATATCTTTTTTCATAACGTTAACACATTACGTCTTTAAATTTAAATTTCATTTCTGGTGGGCAACCTATAATTGGGATCTTTATTTTACTCAACCTGACAATTTCTACCTTTTAACTGAGAGGTTTTTTTTTTTTTTTTTTGGAGAGTCTCGCTATGTCGCCAGGATGGAGTGCACTGGCATGATCTCCGCTCACTGCAACCTCTGCCTCCCGGGCTCAAGAGCTTCTCCTGCCTCAGCCTTCCAAGTAGCTGGGGCTACAGGCGCATGCCACCACACCCAGCTAATTTTTATATTTTTAGTAGAAATGGGGTTTCTACTAAACCCCCATGTTGGCCAGGATGGTCTCAATCTCTTAACATCGTGATCCACTCGCCTCAGCCTCCCAAAGTGCTGGGATTACAGGAATGAGCCACCACTCCTGGCCTAATTGAGAGTATTTAGGACATTTATATTTAATATAATTATTGTTATGATTCAGTCGAAGTCTATTATCATCATTATCCTATTTGTTTCATTATGTAAGTTCTATGTTTTCTTTGTTTTCCTTTTCCTTTGTATCTGCCTTCTTTTGAATTAATTTAGTTTTTTTATGGTATTATGTCATCTTTGTTTATTAGCTATGATTCTTTGTTATTTTAGTGGTCACTTTAGTTATTCTTCTTCGGGAGCAGTTTGATCCCCCAGGGATCATTTGGCAATCGATGTCTGAGAACATTTTTAATTTTTGCAACTGGGGGAGATGCTTCTGGCATCTAGTGAGTAGAGTCCAGGGATATTACTAAATATCCTACAGTGAAACTAACAACTCCCCCAAGACAAAGAATTATCTGACCCAAAATGTCAAAAGTGCTAAGGTTGAAAACCACTGCTTTAGGTTTTATGCTCTACAGTTATCCCATCAAAGTCTACTTTCAAGTGCTATATCCCTTCATGTGTAATATAAGAACCTTACCATAGTATACTTCTAGTTTTCCCCTCTTGACATTTATAATACTGTTATTATACATTTTATTTATATCTTTGTTGTAAACCCCATTATATATTTTTACTTTTGCTTAAACAGACAACTATCTTTGAAAGAGATATAGATAATAAGGAAATGATCTTATCTATTTACCAATATAGTTATCATTTCCGGTGTTCCTCATTCCTTTACATAGATCCATATTTCCATCTGATATTACCACTGGCTCTGCTACAGCTACTCCACATTGTGCTGTGGCATAGAATCACTCATGGCAGTAAGTTGAGTCAAATGTAGGGCCTGCCTTGTTAATTTTTTATTTTTTGGATGTTACTGTCTTTTGTTGCCTGATGTCATTGTCTTAAAAACTATAGATTTACATCAGAGATTTGGTCTGTTTTTGTTTTTGTGGCTGTTGTTATTTCAGATGAAGAGGTAAATCTGATTCCTGTTACCCCAGTTTGTCGAGAAGCAAAAGTCCATATATATATCCTTATCCATCAGTTTTCTTATAAGTGGCTTTGGCTTCAAATTGCTATTAGTTACTTAGGTGTTATTCATAATATTCATGATCATTAAAATCATCTTTATTACTATAAATGTGTGAAGATGTTATAAGTGTACAGAGCTGTTTATCTACTAAATGGCCCTACGTTACTCTAGTTTTTGAATTATTTTCATTTAAAAATTTTCAGTCTTTCAGTGACAGGAAATGTTCCAGTGTTTACTGTATGCAAAGAGCAATTTATATGATTACTGAAAACAATATTATCCCTTACTATTGGTAAAACCTCTCTAACAGCAATGTCAATAGCCATTTCCATCCTCTACCTCATTTCCATTCTCCATGAACTGTTTGAAATGTTCCTTCTATTAAGAGCAGCCTTTCCAGATAAGATTAAAAATCTAAATGATGATAAGTTTTTTTCAGCATGTGCTAATGGGAAATTCTGAAAGAACTAAGTATAGAATTTCAGTTAAAAAAAAAGTTGTGTGGGGGATGTTCTTACAGTTGTCAGTGTCAATTCACATCAAATTCACTTCTTCATTGAAGTTTAAGTTTTTCAGAAAATTATTTCTTGTGTATATAGTGATTAAAACCATATGTACCTAGTATTTCATTATTGGAATGCTAAGCATGTGGGAGTTATTTATATCCTGCTGCTCAAGGTCATTGTCAAGGTCTGATTGCAAAAATTGAAAAAGTTACAGCCTCGGGCATAAATGGGTTAAGAGTAAGATTTTGCTAGTCCTATGGCCAGGGAGCCTCAGAGTCTCCATATTGTGTTCTTTCCATCTGTGTTCCTCCCAGTCCTCTCAAAGGGCTCACTAGAAGTCATGTTTTAAGGACCAAAAGCAGAATGGGAATAAAGATGCAGCACAGGCAATATTTAAAAATGTGGATTCTGGGATAGGTTGCCTGGTTTTATCTCAGCCCTAAACCTGCATACTTCAGGCAAGTCACTTAACTCTGTATTGCCCCAGTTTCCTCACCTGTAAAATGGGGTTAATAGTAAGATCTATTTCACTGGGTTGTTATGAAGGTTAAATTATATATATATAGTATGTGTGTGTGTATTTGTGTGTCTGTGCGTTTCATTACCCATCACATAGAAAATGGTCTATAAGAATTTGTTAACTAAAGAAAGGTACCTTCCTCTTTATTACATTCTGCAAGCCTACGAGATCATTTCTGTTAAGAAGAGTATGGGCTTTAGTTCTGGAAACCTCCTCTTCTTCTCCATTATACTGCAGGCATGGTGACTAGTAAAGGGGTAGACAGAGATGAATAAAGGTGTAAGAAGACAGCAGGAAGAAGATATGTGGGAGATCACTTTTCCAGTCTCTTCTTGAGAAAGGAAATCTTTTCCCAGGGACTTTTCCCACTAAGCTACTAAGTATGCAGACACAGGCTCTCAAACACTCTGGCACATAATCTCTCTTAAGCACCAGTGGTCAGCTCTCTCCTACTGTGTAACCAATCTTTTTTCTCATCAGTGAGGCAGAATAAGGTCAGAGGAAAGAAGTGGTGGCAGTGCTTGCAAATGCTCTGGGGTATCTTAGAGGAGAAATTGTAGATATACTGTCCAAGATTTTAGTAGAAAACTATACAAGTTGGGGGTCACTATCTGGGGTATAGTTCATTAGTGTTTTAGGTCAGCAGTTAGCCCTGAAACTGTCAAGTCACCTCACTGCTGAAAAATTTTCAGTAGCTCCACATTGCCTTTTGGATAAAACGTAGATTTCTTAGTAAGAATCATGGATCTCTGCACCTCAGCCTAATTGTATCTTTGTAAATCTGTCTCTTGCCGGTGTCAGGTAAAGTTGCTTGTTCTGGCTTCGGTCAGTTATTGGTGTCCTCCAAACTACCTGTGCTTTTGGCTTTCATTTATTAAAGCACATCAGAGTGCTCTTCTGTTACACCCTCTGTTTTCTTCTGTACTGTATTAGTTCTTGCATTGCTACAAAGAAATACCTGAGACTGAGCAGTTTATAAACAAAAGAGTTTAATTGGCTCATGGTTCTTCACGCTGTACAGGAAGCATGAGCCTAGCATCTGCTGGGCTTCTGGGGAGGCCTCAGGAAACATAATTATAGCAGAAGGTGAAGGGGGAGCAGGCACTTCACATAGTGAAAGCAGGAGCAAGAGAGAGGTGGGGGGGGGGGGGGGGGGGGGGCGGTGCTACACACTTTTAACCAACCCTATCTCACAAGGACTCCTTCACTATGTCAAGGACAGTACCACGGGGATGGTTTTAAACCACTTAGGAGAAATCTGCCCCCATGATTTAATCACCTCCCACCAGGCGCTACCTCCAACACTGGGGATTACAATCATGAGATTTAGTGGAGAAAGACACAGATTCAAACCATGTTATCTAATCTGTGTTCTCAGTCTTTTAAGACTCAGCTACAATTTTATATCTTCTGATAAAACTTGCCTGGTGACCCAATGGAACTGGCTCATCTCCCCCTCCTCTCTCCTCCCCTCCCTTCCCCTCTGTTCTTCCTCCTCTTCCCTCCCTCCCTCTCCTCCTCCTCCTCCTCCTCCTCCTCCTTCTCTCTCTCTCTCTCTCTCTCTCTCTCTCTCTTTCTCGGCTGCATGGAAGGTTTTCTAAGTTTTTTGCCCAAACTCTCTTATCTTTCCCCTTGGATAACTCTTAGATTTCTCTATCTGTTCCTCTACCATACTGATTCTCATACTGAATCTCCACTCCCATCTGGTATTGGCAGTATGTCCAGAACCTCATTTCAGAGCGTATAAAATTTAGCTTATTACAAATGTCCTGTGCTTGACAAGGTGAACTACTTAATTCCTAAATATCCCTTGTTTGTTGTTCTTGTTCTCGTTCTTTTGGATGTGCCACTTCTTCAACTAAGGGCATCTTCTCTTTGAATTCTCTTAAATCTTGCCTTTTCCTCAAAGTCTCAAAGATCATTTTATTCCTGAGATTATCGCTGAGCAACTTACTGGAAATCTCTCCATGTTTTGGGCCTTTTGTTTGAACTACTATAATAGCATTTTTAAATAAGCAAACATGCTTATCCTAGTGTCTGATATATACCACATTTTAAGTATTTTAATGTATAATAACATGATCCTGTCTTCTGAGCTCTTCAAGCATGCATTTTCTGAACTATTAGTTTATGCACACTGAACTTTATCCACCCAACTAGATAATAAGCTTCTAGAGGGTATACTTTATACTTTTTGTATTTTTTTTACAATTTGATAAATGCTTCGCATTCTTTTTTTAAGCAAAGATTTATCAATTCGTAATGTTAATATAAGGGAGTTACCTAGTGATAAAAATGCAGTATGATATGTATTATAAAACATCCTTCCATTAAGCTCCCATCTTCAGAAAGCTATGCAGACACAGCTTGTCACTGGAAAGGAAAAAATACTACTCTGGGACAATTGTACAGGTGCCCTGACTCTAGAAGATGTTATAAACTATTTTTTATTATTCCCGTAAAGTTGCCTTTTAGCTAATACCAAGTCTGCCTCTGATGGAAATCTGATGTCTCTTTGACTGCCCTCATTTCTCCCTTTTGTCTTTTCTGAATTCTGGAGGCTGTTTAGGTTCTGAGCTTTGTCTAGGGTTTCATCTTGAAATGGGTGATGACTGATTCTATTAGGGCTAGCAAAATCGTTTAAGCCTTCTGTTTGTACTGGAGCAGAACATCTACACTCATCCCAAGCTTTTCTTTTACTAATATTAACCATCGTCTTTCAGAACATAACTTCAAGTTGTTGTGATTAAAAAGTCACAGTCTCTCTTCTGCTTTATTTTTGGGGGAATTGGGAATAAGGCAGAAAGAAAAGAGCAAAGAGCTGAGATGACACATAAGCCATGGCCTAATCAAATCTTCTGAGCTGGAATTTACCAGTTATGACAGTATTTAAGATGTTAGGTTCTTATTTTTTCTTAAAACTAAATAAATAAATCAAATTCTGCCTTGGTGGCCTCCAAGGCCTTATGGGCCTGAGTCTATTTGTCTAGGAGGCTGACAGAGGCTGGGAGAGGGGTCTGGATGAGAACTTCTCATCCAACATCTTCTCTCTGTGCAGTACCTAATCTTTTCTTTTTGAGTGGCATAAATTCCATTCTATTTTGTAGTCTCTCCTTTGTTTGAAATTTTATAGCTGTTTTGTCAATTGCTTCAGAAAATGAAGGATTCTTTCTTGACCTCATGTGGAAAGTAACCTCAAATTAATTTTTTCTTTGCTTTACATCCATCTCGATATCAACTTATTTTAAAATGGGACTGTTCTTTTAATGCCAGTTATTACATTTTGGTGAACATTTGGATTTTTTTCTTCAAAAAGTTGCATTTTTACATAACAGTAATTATTATCAGAAAGAGAAAAATCCCAAATCTACAAACTTAAATAAAATCCTCTCATGGAAAATAGAGAAAGGAGCCCTTCACAGTTGTCAAGTTAAAAAAAAAAAAAAAGATGTCCTGAGAGAGCAGTAAATTGTGAGAGAGGGCTTAGTTAACTGGGAGAAAGCATTGACAGTAGATCTGCAGTCACTTAACCAAGATTTACTCCGAGAATGAAAAATCCTGCACCCATCACACAGAGATTCCTCATACTATTTTTGCTCACTTAAATAGTTTTGCTCATTTAAATATTCTTTAATATTGCATAGTGGACTAGAATACATGTTCAAGCCAGAGGAAAATGAACTCAAAAGAGAAGAGGAGACTCTCAGTTAAATACTTAAAAAAATAACATGGCTATGATGCTCTATTTAAATATATACAACATGCTTCCCCTGAAAACCAAGAACAAACACATTAACAGTAAACATCTTTGGGTACAGATTATGGCCAGGTCAGAGAGGTGGGGTAAAGAGGGTGGGAGAATGGACTTTGAGGACTTGGGGGGGAAGGGGGTGGAAAGGGGATGAGGGATAAAAGGCTACAAATTGAGATCAGTATATACTGCTTAGGTAATGGGGGCACCAAAATCTCACAGGTCACCAGTAAAGAATTTACTTATGTAACCACACACCACTTGTTCCCCCAAAACCTATGAAAATTGAAAGAAAAATACAATTAGAGATTATATGCTTTCATCCATCTCTTAGGGAATAGGGTCACAAAACGGGTCATATTTCAGAAAAAAATTAAGAGCGAATGATCTAATGATTCTGGAATCTCCCCTCCTCTCATTTTAATGAAATACATATTTACATTAAAATCTTTTTTAAAGTCAAAAGAAAAAAAAAGAGGAAGGGAGATGGAGAGAAAGAGGGTACAGGACAGACAAAGGGGAGGGAATGGAGAGAGGAATGCTCTTAGATACAAAGGGAAACATGAAACCCAGAATGGAGCAAGGAGATATGAAGGATAGAGATAAAAGCCTGTGGAAAGATGGTAAGGCAGCAGCAAGCACTGTAACTGCTCAGTGGAATGTAAAGTGGAAGAGAAAGGGTAAAATGTTCTTTCCCACTTAAACATGGGACATTGACCATTCTTGGACTCTTAAGGCCTAATTAATAGTATAGGACAATGTGATATATATTCTTTATTTTTATTATTCATTTGTTCCTAGTTTGGGAAGGGTATGCATATTTATTAGCATCTAATCTCTTTTGGAGCTGGAATTGTAAACTTCCTTGTATGTTCCCATAGCCTGGGTCAGAAGCCATTACTGTCTGGAGTTGGGAGATGTCCAATTTACTATGAAAATGTTAAGAGGAAGATCAGCTGAATTATCCAACATCTCTAATGCCTATACTGCTGACACCTGTGTCAGGTAATGAATAAATGATCTTTTCACTGCCATGTTTTTAGAAGATTCTTTTAAAATGGTAGCCAGTAAGGGGGCTGTCAGGTATTATTCATAGGAGACTGAGTCCATGGAGAATCCAGAGGAAACATTATGTTGTAAGAGCTCATAGGTGTGAGACACCTATGAGCTATTTTTGCATCCTTATCTGAAAACTGACGAGAAATTTCTTCTTGTAAGCTAAAAGAAAAAAAGTCTCTGTAGTTGATTGGTTTAATTTTTAGGTTTTAGTTTCCATTCTGTTTCCAGCAAAAGCCTTTTGATATGTTCTTTACTACCCTTCAGGAACATGTTCTGGTGCATGTTGTCATTTACATATGGCAAAGAAGCTGAAAAAAGTAATTTCTCAATTGATAAGTTAAAGACCTGTATTTGCTCTTTGAACATTTGAATTGAGTAGTTGTTCAGGAAGAAGACAAATGCTTGGGGGGTGTTAGAGAGGCAGTCTAGGCTGGGTGTGGTGGCTCATGTTTGTAATCCCAGCACTTTGGGAGGCCGAAGCAGGAATATTACTTAGCCCAGGAGTTCAAGAACAGCCTGGGTAACATAGTGAAAAAAATAAATTAGATGTGGCGGTGCATTCTTGTACTTCCAGCTACTCAGGGGGCTGAGGTGTGAGGATCATTTGAGCCCTGGAGGTCAAGGCTGCAGTGGGCCATGATCATGCCACTGCACTCCAGCCTGGGGGACAGAGAGAAACCCTGCCACAAAAAAAAAAAAAAAAAAGTGACAGTCTGTGTTTACCTAAAATATTGTTGACTATTGACTATCCCGGTTGGTTTCCTGACAGTTGTTTAAATGCAGAGAAATTGGATGGTGGACTGATTCTTTGGGATGCTTTAGAGTACTATGCAATATTTGCTAATATTAAATGTAAATATCCCCTTAGATATTGACAAGGCAAGAATGAATCTTGGAATTTCTTTTGGTTTTATTAGGCCCAACAGATAAAGGTGTGTAGAAGACTAGTTTCCATCTCTGTGGGTATATAAGAAGCCCCTGCATATCCCAGAAACCTTATTTCAGGCAGCGATGGCATACCTCCCTTCAGGCCTGCTCAGTACTCAGTTATCCTAGGGCCCACTGTGATTGTAGAGTGAAATTCCATAACATGCTCTTTAGAGCAGCTGACACCACCAGAGCCATTGCGTTTCCCATGTTGATAGGGATCGGAGTTTCCCCCGTTTGTACTGTGTTTCCCAAAGTTGGCATGGGGTTTCCTGTTATTTAAGCACATTTCTTAGAAATGTTTTTCAAATAGCCTCATTGTTTACTATGAAAATAGTCTAGAAAAACAGAAAATATTTCTATTCAAGCTGATCATAAATGTTTGATATGACCTTCTTAAAAAACACACAGATAAACAGTGTTAGGCACAATTCAGGTCACAGCCTGAAGACTTCAGAAGTAACTTTTAGACTGAGGCTCAAGTTAACATGGAAGAGGAAACTGTAATCCTCTATATTACACCCCAGGAAAACCCCTTCTGAATGTTACAGTGTTGTGGTGTTCCTTCCCGTTAAGTCCCCTAGTTATTTTTTCCGAATTTAGCTTTTCTATTATTACAGTACTTTTTCTAGTTTCAAGAAATATGCAAAAGAGACTTGTGGAGTTATTGTTGGTAATTACATAATAATGATTAACACAATTGATGAATGTTCCTGGTTAACAATTACAATGTTCATGAGTCATTTGTTAAGCAAAATGTACCTGGTCTACTCCCCCCTTAAAGAGGGGTGTGATGATTGTTTTACTTTTATTTTTTTGAGACAAGGTCTCACTCTGATGCCCAGGCTAGAGTGCAGTGGTGAGATCATAGCTCTCTGCAGCCTCAACATCTCGGTTCAGGTAATTTTCCCTACTCAGCCTCCTGAGTGGCTGAGACTACAGGCATGTACGACCATGCCTGGCTAATTTTTGTATTTTTTGTAGAGACAGGGTTTTGCCATTTTGCCCAGGCTGGTCTTGAACTCCTGGGCTAAAGTGATCCACCACCATGGCCTCCCAAAATGTTGGGATTATAGGTGTGAGCCACCACACCCAGCCATGGTTAATTTTATATGTCAGCTTGGAGGGTGTTTTGGGTGTTTGGATGAGGTGAACATCTAAGTTGGTGAACTTTAAATAAGTGGATTCTCCTCCATAATGGGGGGTGGGCCTCATTCCATCAGTTGAAGGACTGAAAAGAATAAAAAGATACGCTGAGCAAGAGAGAAATCTCCAAAGGACTCCATCACTCTCTCCTGGGTCTCTAGCCTTCTAGCTCACACAGTAGACTCTGGACTTGCCAGCCTCTATGGTCAAGTGAGCCAATTCCTTACAATAAATATATTTCAATGTATATGAAGCACAGTCTATGTATGTTAATTATGTACTTTTAAAATGTGGAGAGATAGACATAAAACTGTTTATATGACTAAAATGTTTAAACTGTTCTTTTCTAAAGTAATTATTTTAACTGGTCCTGAAATTCTATCTTTTAAAAAGTAAAGTCCTGCATGGAAAAAGGGAAAGCCTTAAAGTTTGTTTTTTATAATTTCCTAAATGTTTTACATTTTGTGATAGCAGAAGTGACATCCTTACAGGAAACAAACTGTAAAACCATGAAGCAGAATTCCTTAGAAGTTAAAGGAAAAATTAGGAAGTTTTGTTCAGATATCAAACTCAAATAACTGTGTTGAATAAACAAGGATCAATGTATATTTTGTTAACCAAATGAATGCTGAAAGAATCTTTAAAATTAGCAAGTTTTGAATATTAAAATATGATTCTTAATTGAAGCAGAGACTGCTAATTGTCCTCCAGTATCTAGTCTCTCTTTTTTAATCCAGTAAAAGATATAACAGAATCCCTAATTTTTACCTAGGCACATAGATTCCTGGGATGAAGACCTTGTTTTCTAGTTGACTTGCAGCCAGGCACAGCCATGTGACTAGGTTCTGGCCAATGGGCTGCAGTGTGGCTCAACAGAATGCGGGCAGCCATTTTGGACTGTTTGGTGGAAGCTGCATGCTGAGGTGGCAAAGCAAGCAGGTAGACGGAACCTCAGTGCCTGACCTCGTGGGGTGCCATCCCAGACCTAGGCTGATTACCTCTGGTCTTGTTCTTTGTTTGAAAGAGAAATAAATGATAGTGTTCAATCCGTTTATTTTCAAGTTACTGAATCTAGACCCATTTTTAGGGTCCAGGGATACTCTGACAGATACATCAAAGTGTTTTTGATCACTTGTAAAACAATTTTTGCGTAAATAAATTCCTCAGGGTAATAAAGTTTGATGATACGTTCTCAGATCCACAACATTGGGAGACTGTTTTCCAGTAAGATTTCATGTGTCGGACTTCAGTGAGTAGAAAATTTGGTTGAATGGGTAAGAACGGGTGAAGAGCCTGGCTCCTGAAAAAGAGAAACCCAAGCTGGATTGATCAAGACCTCATATTCAGCAACTATCGTCTGTCACCTGAACAAATGAAACAACCATTAGGTATAGTGGAGCCAAGAGAGAATACGTATGCTTTGACATTAGAATGTTTTGATATTAAACATGAGGCTAAATTTTGCAAAAGGTACAGGTGAGAGCATAAAGAGAGAAGCATGATAGTGGTAATGGCAATGTCTGCTTTATTCTGTCTCTACCGTTACAGACTGTATTTATAACCACATATCTCACATGTGCCCCATTAGTCACCAAAGGAGGTAGAGGACAAACTCAAAGCCACCTTCAACCCTAAGCACAAGCCACATAAGATGCCTTCTTTCTGTTTCGGTCCATATACAAAACCTGCCCAGACAGATGGCTCTGCCCAACTGGGAGGCAAATTTAGGATTATAAAAATGCTTAGGATGAAACAGGTTTACTTGGAATACTCTTCCTAAATGGAACTCTGTGTTCTTTCAAAGTTATAGACATACCAGCCTGAACTTTTTATTGACACTTTTTAATGAAATCCTGGTGATTTTTCATTCCTGTTTATTATAAGTGTTATATTTATGTGATTACCAATCCCTCTTCAGAGCACATGTTAGCTGATTTCAAAGAAATGAAAATAATTCTGGCTGGCATGTTTTTTACGTGTTGGTTGTAGCATCTATGCTGGACAGCATATTTTGGCCACTCTTTAAAAATGTCATTTTCTTTTTCTCATAATGTTAGAAATGTTTTGGTCTTATTTTAAGCACTTTAGGTCGTTTTTGCATAATTTGTTCTGCCTTTACTGATGTTTGCAACACGTCTCAATTTAGTACCATCTGTGATTCCATCAGCTTGCTATTTACTGCCTTTCTAAATCATTAAGGGAGATGTTATGGCAATAATGCTTTATTTACATGTCACCTTATAGGAAGCTCAAAGTATATTTGTAGGAGTTACTATATTAAACAATGGCACCCATGTGAGGTAAAGAATTTCACAGTTAGCATTTCAACATTAGCGTGACATTTAAAAATAGAAAAAGTTATTGCCGTGACTCTGGAGTTGAAGTATGTCTGTTATTAGGTATTCTTGTTGTTCTGAGCTATTAAGGAAGTTGTTGCAGTAGCTTCTGGTGGCTGTGTCATAATATGAGAGGTGAGAGTTATTGAGTTAGGCTGATGAATGAGTTTTACTTTTTGCCTGTTCCCTCTTGGCCTCAACATCAAAGTCGTAATTATTGTGAATTGGCTAGAAGCCAACAAAATTAGAGGAAGAAAGAGAAACAAAAGATTCAGGTAAAGTGAATTATTAAGAATGAAAACAATTCTGCCTAGTGTCTCGCTTCCTTTTAAATTATGGTTCTGTCAGTGTTTGTACCTGCTTGTAGAGGCCAGTGACTAAGGAATTCTTTGTTTAAAAAACAAAAAAAAAAGGAAGAAGTGAGGCTCCATGTTGATGACTTCATGTATAGATTTTATTTTATTATTTTATTTTTAAATATTGTACTGACAAGTTGTGTTTGGTTGAGCACACAAAAATTAATCTCTTATGTAGTTAATCAGTATTTTTAGTAACTATTCAATGACATAGGTTATTAGCAGCCACTTAAGGAACCTCAGCTCTGTTTTAGCCCTTTTTATCTTCAGTTCTGAAAGTCAGAAATTAAATGTCATCTATTAGCAACTAATACTACCTTTACAAGTTAGTTCAAGAACTTTGAGCTCCTAATTTAGATAATGCAAGCTTGTTGCTGAATTTAGTGTGAGATCTATCATTTGCTTATAATGGAATTAAAATTATCCTCCAAAAGAATTTGTAGGACTTCACGGAATTCTCGCTGATTTTGGCTTCTAAATTTATCATTTCTCTTACTTCTTACACCCATAAATTCATTACTGTGGTGGCTTAGTATTTATTTCTAAATTAGCTTAATAATGGAGAGTCAAATGAAGGGACAGTTACAGGCATTTTTCTCAATAAGAATATAAAATTGATAGCAGATTTTGGAAAATGGAGTTTTTGCATTTGCATTTAAGTTGCTCACCAGGACACTGAAGATTATGTTTAGATTTGTTTGACGGACTGTTGTCTCGGGTTGCTGTGTCTCCTGGGGGGAGGGCTCTGTGAGGTCTATCCCAAGCTGAACAGCTGCTTTAGATCTTCATTGTTGGAGCAGCAATGGAGACATAAAGACCATACGGAGTCCAAGGCGATTAGAACGCAGCTTGTCAAATTTAATTCATTTGAGTATCATCATCTGATTCGTGCCGTATATACACATGACTTTATTATTTACCTAATGTTTTTCTTTTCAGTCAACTCAGTTTTGTGTTTTAAATAAATAATTTTAAAAGGAAATTTTTATATTACTAGCCCAAATTAGAAAAATCATTTTTTCCTAAAATAGATGGTAACTGTAAAAGTAAATAGGAAGAAAACCCAGATGAAGTACAGTCATGCATTGCATAATGACATTTTGGTGAGTGATGAAATGCATGTACAATAGTGATTCCAGAAGATTATAATACTGTATTTTTACACTACCATTTCTATGTTTAGATATGTTTAGATATGCAAATGCTTACTATTGTGTTGCATTGGCCTATAGTATTCTTTATGGTAATACACTGTATAGGTTTGTAGCCTCAGAGCAATAGGCTATACCATACAGACTAGGTGTATAGTAGGCTCTACCATCTTGGTTTGTGTAAATACACTCCATGATGTTCATACAACAACAAAGTCACCCGCATCGCATTTCTCAGAATGTATCCTTATTGTTAGGTGACAAATGAGCTAAATAATGTTACCTGGAGCTTAGTCCCTGAGAACATGTCTCCTGTTTACACAAGAATGGAAAGATGTTAAAGGCCTACTAGTACCAAAATGAAATTTTTCTTCTTGATACTAGAAAATCAAAAAGGGAAAAGCTTTGTCTCTACCTGATTTAGAGTGTTTAATGTACCGTTACCACCTAAAATGATGGCCCAGATGACCAGGTGAAGCATTCCACACGCTGGGAAATATTAGATGAACGAAACAAAGAAAAAGGACCAAATAGCCTCACTCACTCTTCAATTTATTTATTTCTCTTGTTATGGGCCTGAAACTGGGTGTGTGGTGTTGAACAAAAAAAAAACAACAGCAAAAACCGAATTCCTACACCCATGGACTTAACCATTGAACACAGATCGTTTCTTCCTTGTAACCTATTCTATTACACATCTATTCTTACTCCATCTAATTCTTTTCATCCCAGCTCTTATCTCATTGCTGTCTCAGTATGGTGTAACTCATTTGGGGTACTAGAAGTTCCTTGGGGTTCTTGTTCTCTTCTGACATCAGACCAGTCCCTTTGTGTAAGGCCAAGCCTTGGAATGCACCTGAAAAGCTCTGTCTCTTGTTCACAGGCTAGATCTTCTCCAAGCCTCTAGCAAATTTGGACAATATGTCATGTTTCTTATGTCTTTCCTGAAATTCCTGTGTGATCAGAAAAGTTGGGGGGGGGCCAGGGGACATATCTAATAATAAGAGGTCCAGGATCATGATTATTCTTTCCTTTGTGCTACTATTTCGTGGCAAGTTAGGTTTTAATCCAAAAACGTGCTCTGGGGCCTCAAGTACACAACCAGGCTGCATCAATTGTCTTAACATTGCCTGATGGAATCACTTAAATGAGGGGTGGCTAATGCAAAACATATTTATTTTATTAATATTAGTTGGTATACAAGTAAGTACTTTTTTAGGTTTCCATGTAAAATCTTGCCTCCAGTGTTATTACCTAGCCTCAGAACTTCTTCAGAGTTAATACCTGTGAACTCCTCAGTTAATGCCCATTATTCCCACAGAAATTAATCACAGCAAATGTTGTCTGACTTCATGGGAATTTAATGACAGAGATTATGGCCTCACATTCCATTCGCAGAAGAAAAGCAGGTGTGGCCAAGACCAGCTTTACTAAAAGCCTCCCACCACATCTTTATTCAAAGAAATATAATTATCTGTAGTTAGAACGTGGAACTTCCAAATTGTATTTGTTGTTCTGACTGAACTTTCATCAAATTATGTAAGTGCTTTGACAAGGAGTTGCATCTCCTCCATTACCCTTCTAAATTTAGAAATGATACATTTTAACATCCTCCAGGGGAAGAAAAATCTTGAAAGCTCTGATAAAAGCAAATCCGTTAACAAATTTAAAAGGTAATGTCAATGTTAAATTCCAGGAAAGAAAAGCTATTTACAGTATATGCTAGGAATATTTGGAAACAATACTAGGAAATAGAAGGTGCATGATTAATAAGTATTTTTTAAAGTTTTCAAAGAGCGTCAGTGATCATACATCTGTAATCTTACTTGGAAGTGAATCTGTCTTCTTGTTTTCTGAAATCTTTATTGTGCATTTTCAGTTGTAGAGTCCACTGGGGTTGTATATTCGCATCTGCTAGAGTGATGTACCCTGTGGGTAGTCAATACACATGCCAAGTGAAAAACATTGAAATCTTCTTTTTATTTAGCATTTTTCTTCCAGAGAGAGCATCAGGAGAAATGATACTTGCTGCACTGTTGTACTTTACTAATGATAGTAATTTAGAGATGAAGTATTTGAAAAGCTTGGCATGTAAGTCAGGAGGGGGACAGTTGCACAGTTTAGATTGAAGAGAAAGTAAGTATCTGTTTGCCTGTTGCTAGATTATCTATCAGCTTAATGCAACTGCAGTTTCTCACTTCATATGACAGTGTGTTTAAAACAAGAATTTATAATTTTGCTATCTCACTTCTCGGTTTGTGTGACCTTATGTCTTTTGTACATAGCTTCTTCTTAGAGTGTTGTGGTATTGGACACCTTTGACATCTGGTGGGATTTCCTCTGACCACCTAAGGAGAAACTCATATAATTTCTGTAGAGCCATCCCAGCAGGTACCTTTCAGGCTTGGGAGCTTGGGAAAATGCCAATAGAACACAGTACTATAGGAATAAATGCCAAGAGAATGTTCTTGCCATGGATAGCTGTGGGAAATGGACCACCTGCAGGATGGAGTCATTTCTTTGTAATTCTCTAGAAAGGTAGGGGATGACTTTTCCAGTTCTGGTTCCTTGGACCAAAGCCCACGCTTCCTATGGATGTATCATAGCAAGAATTCCAGGCAACATAACAGTGTCTCCAGTTCTGCCAGTACAAGCTTGCTTACTGAGTTATCTATAAATAGGATGGTCATGACACGAGGGCATTTCCAAAGTCAAGATTGTTTTTAGGTAACATTTAGGGTATATTTTTATTCATTGGAAAAGGAAATGCTATTTATTATCGTCCCTCTTAGTGTACCATGAAGAATGGAATAACAAATGCCAACGATAAAAGAGTTAGTTTATTTATAATTAACAAACATTTCAACATCAAAGAAAGAAAACTTTTAGCTTTTCAAATAAAGAAAAATGTTAAAATTTGTGTTCATAAACATTAAGCAAATATTGAATTGTTTCAAAATGTTATCCCTTTAGATAGAATGAAGGTTTTTGTGTTTGTGTATTTTTTTGTTTTTTGTTTTGAATTCTTTAGGTATTAAAAGTGTATGGAGGCTAATGTTAGTCAAAGGGTCTATGTTTAGAAATCTCTCCCACAAACTAGATGTAAGTTTTGTTTACCTCCCTTAACTAGCGGTTGAGAGGTAGGTGATTGCTGACTCAAAGATTTCCGAGTTTAGTTCCTGCAAATGTTTTCCCCTATTCTTTGTGGCCTTTTTATGGTTGCAAGATAGGTGCTCCATCTCTAACATTATATCCATACTTCAGGCAGAAAAAAGGAGAGAAAAAGCAGAAAGCCTAAAAAGAAAAATAACAAGGCTAAAAAAGAAAAAAGAGCAGGGCAAACAAAGAAAAAAAAAAGGAAGAAAAAAGCTCAGTTTGCTCCCTTTTTTGAGTAATTGCTCAATCCACTTATATGTCATTGGCCAGAATTGTATGGCCTCTCCTCTCTGCCAGCCAGGCTGGTTATTATTTTTTACATGGTAACATGATTATCTCCCAGCCCCTAAAATGACATTCTCTTAGGAAAGAAGACAGAAAGGGAAGGAAATCAACCTATCACAAAAAAATCCATCTTTAATGCTACCTTTTAAATAATTTTCAAATCTATTCATATTTCTGTATTTCCATTTATATCATAGTTTAACAAATGAGAAATAAGAAATCAGTTAATTGATCAGGGAGGGTCTCAGGGAGGAGATGAGACTTGAAAATGAGTTTTGAGCTTTAGCTATTATTTACAGAAGAAAGGAAGGTAGGAATTCTGAGCAAAAGGGGAAAAGGGATAAAAGCTCCAAGATGGACATGATCATGGTACATACATGAGAGTGTGATTATGGTTATGGGCAAAGAGACAATTATGGTTATGGGCAAAGAGATAAGACTTTCTTGATCTGAGATGTTTGAGTCAAATCTTACAGCTATTTCTTTAACAAGTAGAATAGAAGAGATGTTGAGTAAGATGGCCAATTAGAAGGCTCCACTGATTATTCCCACTGCAAGGACACCAATTTAACAACCATCTAAGCAAACAAATAAACAAAAAAACACCTTCATGAGAACCAAAAATCATACCTGGTTTTAACTTCATATCACTGAAAGAGCCACTAATAAAGGTAGGAGACAGTCTTGAATTGCTGATGCCACCCCTTCCACAGCCCCATCCCCCAACCATGCAGAGAGAGAATCTGTGTTCTTGGGAGAAGGAGAGCACAGCAATTGTGAGACATTGCACTGAACTCAGTGATGCCCGATCACAACAGAAAGGCAAACTGACTTAACTCAGCTGACCCCCCCCACGCATGGAAGGAGTATTTTAACCAGCCCTAGCCAGTAGAAAATCACCCATCCCAGCTGTCAGAACTGGAGTTTTGGCAAGCCTTGCCACCACAGGATAAAGTGAACCCTAAATAAACTTAAAAGGCAGTTTAGGCAACAAGGAATGCAACTCCTAGGCAAGTCCTAGTGCTGAACTGGGTTCAGAACCAGGGGACTGGGGGCCACGTAACCTACTGAGACATCAGCCATGGAGGCTAAGGGAATGCTTGCACCACCCCATCCCCCAATCCCAGGCGGAACAGCTCACAGCTCCAGATGAGACCCTTTCCTTTTGCTTGAGGAAAATACTGGCACAGCCACAGTAGGAAAGGACACCAGTCAGAGTCAGGAGGCCCTCTTTCCAGGCCCTAGCTCCTAGACATTTCTAGACAAACCTTGGACCACAAGGGAACCCACTGCCTTGAAAGGAAGGACCCAGTCTTGGCAGGCCTCATCCCTTGCTGACTAAAGAACACTTGAGCCTTGAATAACCAGCAGTGATACCAAGGTAGTATGCCACAGGCCTTTGGTGAGACACTGAGACTTACTGGATTCAAGTGAGAATCAGCACATTCCTGGCTCTTTGTGGCTATGGGGGAGAGACGCCTTCTTCTTGAGAAAAGCAGAGGGAAAAGTAAGGGGATTTTGGCTTGTACCTTGGGTACCAGCTCGGCCATGAGGGTGGAGCACACGTGGGCTCATGGGGTCTCCAGTTCTAGGCTTGTGGTGATCTAAGTCTCATCTGCATTATGGGGTACCCCAAGTGTAATACTGTGTTTCTTACAAACCCATAGAGGTACTGCCTTGATGGTCTTGGAAAAGATCCAGAAGAATTCTCATGGATCTTCATGATCTTCTTGGCCCTTGGATGGTGTTTCTGGACCTCCCCTGGGCGAGAGGGATGCCCACTGCCCTGAAGGTGAGTCCCAGGACAGGCAGCATTCATCACAAGCTGACTGAAGAGCCCTTGGCCCTTAAGTGAACATTAGTGGTAGCCTAGCAGTACTCCCTATGCACCTGTAGTGGTGACAATGGGGTGAAGCCCCTCTGCATTTGGAAAAGGGAGGGAAGAGTGGGAAGGACTGTGTTTTGTGATTTGAGTGCCAGCTCAGCCACAGTACAGTAGAATACTGAGTATACTTCTAAGGTTTTAAACTCCAGTTTCTGGCTCTTAGATGGCACCTGTGGACTTGCATGGAGATTGGGGGGAACTTGCCACCTGAGGGGAAGGACGATAAACCTGGCTGGCTTTGCTATGTGCTGATTGTAGAGCCCCAGATCCTTGAGCAAACATAGGCAGTAGCCAGTGGTGACCACTGGCCTTGGGGTGAGACCCAGTGCTATGCTGGCTTCAGGTCTGACCCAGAACACACTCAGTTGTGGCAGCCCCAAGGGTGCTTTGTCACCCAACGCGTAGCTCTAGGCATATCAGAACAGAGAAAGACTCCATTTGTTTGGGAGAAAGAAAGGGACGAGAACAAGAGTATCTGTTGGTAATCCAGAGAATTATTCTGGATCTTTTCCAAGACCATCAAGGCAGTACGTCTATGAGTTTGTAAGAACCACAGTATTACTGGACTTGGGGTGCCCCATAATGCAGATAAGGCTTAGATCACAACACTCAAGTCCCTTCAAATACTGGAAAGCCTTCCCAAGAAAGATGGCTACAGAGAAGCCCAGACTGTGAAGACAAAATATCTAACTCTTCAATGCTCAGACACTGATGAGCATCCATAACACTGAGACCATCCAGGAAAACATGACCTCACCAAAGGAACTAAATAAGGCGCTTGAGACCAATTTTGGAGAAACAGAGATATATAACCTTGCGAACAGAGAATTCAAAACAGCTGTTCTGAGGAAGCTCAAAGAATTTCAAGACAGAATTCAGAATGCTGTTAGATAAACTGAACAAAGAAATTGACATAATTAGAAGGAATCAAGCAGAAATTCCAGAGTTGAAATGCAATTGACATACCAAAGAATGCATCAGAGTCTTTTAATGGCAAAATTGATCAAACAGAAGAAAGAATAAGTGAGCTTGCAGACAGAGTATTTGAAAATATACAGCCAGAGGAGACAAAGAAAAAATAATAAAAAACAATGAGGTATGCCTACAGGATGTAGAAAATAGCCTCAGAAGGGCATATCTAAGAGATATTGGCATTAAAGAGGAGATAGAGGTAGAAAGTTTATTGAAAAGGATAATAACAGAGAAACTTCCCAAGCTTCAGGAAAGATATTGACATCCAAGTATAAGAAAGTTATAGAACACAAAGCAGATTTAACTCAAAGAAGCCTACCTGAAGGCATTTAATAATCAAACTTCTCAAAGTCAAGGATAAAGAAAGGATCCTAAAAGCAGCAAGAGAAAAAACAAACAAACAAGTAACATCCGATGGAGCTCCAGTCCATCTGGCAGCAGACTTTTCAGTGGAAATCTTACAGGCCAGGAGAGTGTGGTATAGGATATTTAAAGTACTGAAGGAAAAAAAGAAACTTTTAACTTTGTAGTATATCTGAAAAATATTCTTCAAACACAAAGGAGAAATAAAGACTGTCCCAGACAAACAAAGGCTGAAGGATTTCATCATCACCAGACCTATCCTACAAGAAATGCTAAAGGGAGTACTTCAATTTAAATTTAAAAAAGGATGTTAATAAGCAATAAGAAGTCATCTGAGGGTACAAAACTTACTGGTAATAGTAAGTGCACAGAGAAACACAGAATATTATAACACTATAACTGTGGTGTGTAATCTCTTTCTAGCCCAAGTAGAAAAACTAATCAATGAACTAATCAAAAATAATTACAACAGTTTTTCAAGACACAGTCAGTATTATCAGATATAAATAGAAATAACAAGTTAAAAAGTGGAGGGATGCAGCACTTTGGGTGGCCAAGGTGGGGGGATTACCTGAGGTCAGGAATTCGAGACCAGCCGGGCCAACATGGTGAAACCCCATCTGTACTAAAAATACAAAAATTAGCCAGGCATGGAGGCACAAGCCTTTAATCCCGGCTACTCAGGAGGTTGAGGCAGGAGAATTGCTTGAGCCTGGGAGATGGAGGTTGCAGTGAGCCGAGATCATGCCACTGCACTCCAGCCTGGCCGACAGAGTAAGACTGTCTTAAATAAATAAATAAATAAAGTGGAGGGATGATGTAGAGTTTTTATTAGTTCTGTTTTTGCTTTTTTATGCAAACATAGGTTGTTACCAGGTTAAAATGATGGATTATAAGATAGTATAATCTTATGCTAACCTTATGCTAACCTCAAATTTAAAAAATACAATAGATACGCAAAATATCAGAAGCAAGAAATTAAACCATATTACCAGAGAAAATCACCTTCACTAAACAGAAGACAGGAAAAAAGGAAAAAATGGAGAGAAGACCACAAAACAACCAGAAAACAAACACCAAAATGGAAGGAATAAGTCTTATTTGCCAATAATAACACTGAAAGCAAATGGACTAAACTCTCCAATCAGAAGACATAGAGTGAATGGATTAAAAACACTGAGACCCAGTGATCTGTTGCCTGCAATAAATGCACTTCATTTGTAAAGACAGATATGTGCTGAAACTAAGGGATGGAAAAAGACATTCCATGCCAATGGAAAGCAAAAAAGGGCAGGAGTAGTTATACTTATACCAGAAAACTAGAATTCAAGATAAAACATTAAGAAGAGATGAAGAAGGTCACTGTATAATGATAATGATAAAGGGGTCAACTCAGCAAGAGGATATGATGATTGTAAATATATACCCAGATATATAAAGCAACTATTATTAGAGCTAAAAAGAAAGATATACTTCAATACAATAACAGCTGGAGACTTCAACACCCCACTTTCAGCATTGGACAGATTTTCTAGACAGAAAATCAACCAAGAAACATTGGACTTAATCTGCACTATAGATCAAATGGATCTAATAGATATTTACAAACATTTCATCCAACAGCTGCAGAAAATACATTCTTTTCCTCAGTACGTGGATCATTCTGAAGGATGGATCATATGTTAGGTCACAAAACAAGTCTTAGAACATTCAAAAACTTGAAATAATATCAAGCATCTTCTCTGACCACAATGGAATAAACTATAAATCAATAAGAGGAATTTTGGAAACTGTACAAACACATGGAAATTAAACAATATTCTCCTGAATGACCAGTGGGTTAATGAAGAAGTTAAGGAGGAAATTGAAAAATTTCTTCAAACAAATGATAATGGAAACACAACATACCAAAACCTATGGGATACAGTGAAAACAATACAAAGAGGGAAGTTGATAGCTCCAAGTCCCTATATCAAAAAAGAAGAACAACTTCAAATAAATAACCTAATGTTGCATTTTAAGGAATTAGAAAAGCAAGAGCAAATTGAACCCAAAATTAGTAGAGGAAAAGAAATAAAAATCAGAGCATAAATACATGAATTTGAAATGAAGAAATTAATAAAAAAGATCAATGAAATAAAAGTTGTTTTTTTTTAAAAAAAGATGAAAGCAATTTGCAAAACTTTAGCCAGACTAGTAAGAAAAAAGAGAGAAGATCTAAATAGATAAACTTAGTGTTGAAAAAGCAGACATTACAACTGATACTACAGAAATTGAAAGGATCATTAATGGCTACTGTGAGCAACTATATGCCAGTAAATTGGAAAGTCTAGAATAAATGAATAAATTCCTGGATACATACAACCTTCTAGATTAAACCATGAAGAAATCAAAAATATGAAGAGACCAATAACAAGTAGTGAGATCGAAGCTGTAATCAAAAGGCTGCCATCAACAATAAGCCCAGGACCCAACAGCTTCACTGCTGAATATATATATTTAAATTTTTTGATTTCCATAGGTTATGGGGAACAGGTGGTGGTTGGTTACATGAGTAAGTTCTTCAGTGGTGATTTGTGAGATATTGGTGCACCCATCACCTGAGCAGTATACACGGCACTCAATTTGTAGTCTTTATCCCTCACACCCTTCCCACCCTTTCCTCCTAAGTCCCTAAGGTCCATTGCATCATTCTTATGCCTTGGGATCCTCATAGCTTAGCACCCACATATGAGCGAAAACATAGGATGTTCAGTTTTCCATTCCTGAGTTACTTCACTTAGAATAATGGTCTCCAGCCTCATCCAGGTTGCTGTGAATGCCATTAATTGATTTCTTTTTATGGATAGAGTATTTATATTCATATATATATATATTATATATATATATATATGAATAGTACTCAATCCATAAAAAGAAATGAATTAATGGCATATATATTTGTGTGTGTATATATGTTTATATATGTGTGTGTATATATGTATACACATATATATGTGTGTGTGTATGTGTGTGTATATATATGTGCATATACATGTGTATACAAGAAAACAATCGCATCAAAAAGTGGGCTAAGGAAATGTAAACTAGTACAGTACTATACACATATATATAGTATGTATATATGTATACAGTACTATACACATATATATGCTGTATACATATATATACTGTATATATATACAGTATATATATGTGTGTATACACATGTATATATATGTGTGTATACACATGTATATATACACACACACATATATATATACACAATTTTTTTATCTACTCATTGAATGATGGGCATTTGGTTGGTTCCACATTTTTGCAATTGCAAATTGTGCTGCTAGAAACGTGTGTGCAAGTATTTTCTTTTGTATAATTACTTCTTTTCCTCTGGGTAGACACCCAGTAGTGGGATTGCTGGATCATATGGTAGCTCTACTTTTAGTTCCTTAAGGAATCTCCACACTTTTCCATAGTGGCTGTACTAGTTTACATTTCCACCAGCAGTGTAGAAGTGTTCCCCTGTTCATCACATTCATGCCAACATCTATAATTTCTTGATTACGGCCATTCTTGTAGGAGTAAGGTGATATTGCATTGTGGTTTTGATTTTCATTTCCCTGATCATTAATGATGTTGAGCATTTTTTGTATGCTTGTTGGCCATTTGTATATCTTGAGAACTGTCTATTCATATCCTTAGCCCACTTTTTGATGCGATTGTTTGTTCTTTTCTTGATAATTTATTTGAGTTCATTGTAGATTCTAGATATTAGTCTTTGTCAGATGTATAGTGAATCTACTAAATATTTAAAGAAGAACTGATACCAATCTTATTCAAGCTATTTTGAAAAAGGAAGAGGAGGGAATACATCCAAAGTAATTATATGAGGTCAGTATTACCTGATACCAAAATCAGACAAAGGCACATTCAAAAAAAATCACTACAGGCCAATATATTTGATGAAAATTGATACAAAAATCTTCAAGAAAATACCAGCAAACTAAATTCAACAATACATTAAAAAGATCATTCATCATGACCAAGTGGGATTTATCCCAGGGATGTGAGGATGGTTCTACATTCACAAATCAGTCAATGTGATACATTATAACAACAGAATGGAGAACAAAAACCATGTAATCAGTTATATGAATGCTGAAAAAGCATTTCATAAAACTCAACATCCCTTCTTGACAAAAACCCCTAAAAGTAACTGGGTGTAGAAGGAACATACCTCAACACAATCAAAGATGTCTGTGACAGACCCATAGCTAGCATCATATTGAATGGGGAAAAACTGAAAGCCTTTCCTCTAAGATCTGGAACATGACAAGGATGCCCGCTCTCACCACCATTATTCAACATAACATTGAAAGTCTTAGCTAGAGAAATCAGATGAGAAAGAAATAAAAGCCATCCAAACTGGAAAGGAATAAATCAAATTATCTTTGCTTGCAGATAATATGATCTTATATTTCAAAAAACCTAAAGACTCTACCAAAAAACTACTAGAACAGATAAACAAATTCAGTAAAGTTGCAAGATACAAAATCAACATACAAAAATCAGTACCATTTTCATATGCCAACAGTGAACAATCTGAAAAAGAAATCAAGAAAGTAATTTCATTGACAGTAGTTACAAATAAAATAAAATATATTAGGAATTAACGAAAGAAGTGAAAGAGCTCTATAATGAAAACGAGAAAACATTGATATAAGGAATTGAAGAGGACACACAAAAAATGAAAAAATACTTCATGTTCATGGACTGAAGAATTAATATTGCTAAAATGTCCATATTACCCAAAGCAACAGACAGATTTAATGCAATTGCTATCCAAATACCAATGGCATTATTCACAGAAATAGAAAAAACAATTCTAAAATTTATGTAGAACCACAAAGAGCCTGAATAGCCAAAGCTATCCTATGCAAAAGGGACAAAACTGGAAGAATCACATTACCTGACTTTAAATCATACTACAAATCTATAGTAACCAAAACGTCATGGTACTGACATAAAAAACAAACATGGATCAGAGGAACAGAATAGAGAACCCAGAGATAAATCCATACATCTACAGTGAACTTATTTTTGACAAAGGTGCCCGGAACATACATTGGGAAAAGGACCATCTCTTCAATAAACAGTGCTGGGAAAACTGGATATCCATATGCAAGAAAATGAAACTAGACCCTATCTCTCACCATATAAAAAAATCAAATAAAAAATGGATTAAAGACTTAAATCTAAGACCTCAAACTATGAAAATACTTGGAGAACATTGGGGAAACTTTCTAGGACATTGGACCGGGTAAAGATTTCTTAAGCAGTACCTCACAAACACAGGCAACCAAAGCAAAAGTGGACAAATGGGATCACATCAAGTTAAAAAGCTACTCAACAGCAAAAGGAAACAATGAACAAAATGAAGAGACAACCCACAGAATGGAGAAAACATTCACAAACTATCCATCTGACAAGTGATTAATAACCAGAATATATAAGGAGCTCAAACTACTCCATGGGAAAAAAAATCTTATAATCTGAATTAAAAAAGATCTCAATAGACATTTCTTAAAAGAAGACATATAGATGGAAAACAGGTGCTCAACATCATTGATCATCACAGAAATGCAAATCAAAACTACAGCAAGACACCATCTCACTTCCGTTAGAATGGCTTTTATCCCAAAGTCAGGCAATCACAAACGCTGGCGATGATATGGAGAAAAGGGAATTCTGATACACTGTTGATGGTAGTGTAAATTCGTAAAATCACTATTGAGAAGTTTGGAGGTTCCTCAAAAAAGTAAAAATAGAGCTGCCATATGATTCAGCAATCCCACTGCTGAGTATATACCCCCCAAAAGGAAAGTAGTATATTGAAGAGAGATCTGCACTCCCATGTTAATTGCAGCACTATTCAAAATAGCCGAGACTGGGAAACAATCTAAGGGTCCATTAACTGATGAATGGATAAAGATAATGTGGTACATATACAGAGTGGAGTACTAATCAGCCATGAAAAAGAATGAGATCCTGTCATTTGCAACAATATGAATGGAACTGCTCTGATTTATTTGATGAAAATTACCTCATAAGCCAAACTCAACCTTAGATAGTTTCATTATGTTAAATGAAATAAGCTGGGCACAGAAGAACAAACTTCATATCTTCTAATTTCTTTGTGGGAGCTAAAAAATGAAAATAATTGAACTCATAGACATAGGGAGTAGAAGGTTGGTTACCAGAGGCTGGGAAGGGTAGTTGGCGAGTGGGCAGGGTGGAAGTGGGGATGGTTAATAGGCACAAAAAATAGAAAGAATGAATAAGACCCAGTATTTGCTAGCACAACAGGGTGACTATAGTAAAATAATTTGTGTACATTTAAAAATAACTAAAAGAGTATAATTGAATTGTTTGTAACACAAAGGATAAATGCTTGATATAATGGATATCCTGTTTACCCTGATATGATTATTATTCATTGCATGCCTGTATCAAAATATTTCATGTAACCCGTAAATATAGACACATACTATCTACCTACAAAAATTAACAATAAAACAATAAAAGAGCAGAACCAGCAATGACTTAAGATACAGATGGCAAAGGAGGAGCAGGGGGAGTGACTGTCTGCCCTTCCTTCTATTTCTGCTCCAGCATCCCATTTCAGTTCTTTCCGTCTTGGACCCAAATGACTCATAGATCCCTCTGCCAACTCCTTAGCTAATGGTTTGTTCCATTGTTTTCATATACACCAAAGTCTCCACTATATGGGACCTTGTATTCTCAACAGTCCAAAATGTAAATGTCCTATTTAAAATTTAGAATAAATATTGGACTCAGTAGCTGTCCAAAAATTCTAGAAGCTCTAATCCTTAAGGTCTGAAAAAGAAAGCCCATCTCGTTTGAGGCCATCCTAGAATTTTCTAAGTTTTTAGGTGATTTGCTGCCTTCCTGGAATAGAGGAAGTACTTATGTATTTGCAGAATCAAGTTCAATTAAATTTCCCCCACTCAGCAACACTCTTGGGAATGGCACCACCCCATAGTGTTAGCTGAAAGGTCAGGCCTAGACTGACATATTGGTTTCTGCAGACATGTTCTTTTTTCCCAGACAGGAAAGCACATTTATAGCTGATGATCAGAGACAAATATATGCTCTCTTGAGAATTTAAGCTGATGGTTTCTGAGGGTCTTAATAATTTAGTTGTCAGGAACAAAAGGATCAGAACATGTGAAAATGGAGTCTCCGACAGCTAAAGCTGTGGGCAGGCAGAAGTGGTAAGGGGCAGGGGAGGCTATAATCCTGGAACCGTCAGAGGAAGCTGTTTTGCATGGAGAAAAGGTGCAGGGAGAAGCAAATGGGAAGGCATCACTCTAGAGACATCAAGGTTTCCTGTTCTCAGAGGTTTGGCTTGACTTCACCCTTCTTCTTACGAAAATCTGCAGTGTCCTTTCAGTACATTTTCTTTCCTTAAACTGGTTTGTATGGGTTTCTGTTTTTTACATGTATTTGAAGAATATACCTGTAATTACTTATTTGGTGGAATAAGATTACATTAAATGAAGGAGACACTATCGACATGTTATATCTCTTTAAATGACAATATAAAATCATTGCAACCACATTCCAACTATGTTATTCTTGCATTATTCATGTTTCAAAATAGAAAAATTTGTGGGACTGATAGTAAAATATTTTTTAAATAAAAAGTCTGTATTATCTCTGAAGTTAGTACAGTTATCTTAAATTGCTTTTATATACTTGTTAGTCCCATTACTCATCACAATTTTTTCCAAACATGAAACCTCTAATAACATAATTAGGAAGGATATAAGTGGATTTTCTATACTTTTATCAGGAAAATCTGAATGTTCTATAGGGGTCCATCAGTAATGTGTTTAGTGAAAAGGCCACAAAATTGTGGTTATGTGACAACCTCCTTGTTCTTGTGAGCCTTTTGGGTTTACCACAGATATAATCACCTCCTCGATTTATTTGATGAAAATTACCTCATAAGCCAAACTCAACCTTAGACAGTTCATCAGAGTGGATCCAGGGATGCTGCAAGATAAGCACTGGTTATAAGCGAAGGGGTTGCCACCGCAGCTCAGGTTAAGCACCTGCCTGAGACGAAGAATGAAGGCAGAGAGGCCTCAATAAATGTCAAAAGAAATGCCATCATTAGGGTCATAGAATTTTGTTTTGTTTGGTTTTGTATCATTAAAAAGTCCTCTCTACAATAAGAATAAGGATATTTAGAAGGAAAAGACTTGTTTTGAACTCTGTGAGTTGAGGGTGTCTTGCTTCAGTGGGCTTGAATATTCCCTGTGCTGACCCAGACCTCTGTCTGAATCAGCGACCCTTGGAAAGTTGAGGTGGATAAAGTGTATGGTAAGTGGTACAAACCTCCAGTATCTTACCCCTTAAAAAATTAGTGGAGTCAGGCCGGGCGTGGTGGCTCACGCCTGTAATCCAAGCACTTTGGGAGGCCAAGGCGGGCAGATCACCTGAGGTCGGGAGTTCAAGACCAGCCTGACCAACATGGTGAAACCCCGTCTTAAAAAAAAAAAAAAAAAAAATCAGTGGAGTGGCCGGGCGCGGTGGCTCACACCTGTAATCCCAATACTGTGAGAGGCTGAGGCAGGTGGATCACCTGAGGTTAAGAGTTCAAGACCAGCCTGGCCAACATGGTGAAAACCCGTCTCTACTAAAAATACAAAAAATCAGCTGTGTGTGGTAGCAGGCACCTTAATCCTAGCTACTTGGGAGTCTGAGGGAGGAGAATCGCAGAGGTTGCAGTGAGCCCACATTGTGCCATTGCACTCCAGCCTGGGCAAGAAGAACAAAACTCCGTCTAAAAAAAAAAAAGTGGAGATTTATTTTGGGGAGAAGAGGGATTGAGACTGGATGATAGAAGTATCTAGGGCTACTCTTGGGTTAGGCAAAGAGCGTTTATAGGTCACAGCTCAGCAAGATGGGAATGTGTAGGGGCATGAGATGTATTGAGGAGATGGGAATTGAAGGGACAAGAGAAATCCTTTCTCATATAACCCCTTCGTTCTCCCCCTCCTCCTGCTCTATTCTGCTTGTTTTACTAAATAACAATAAAGAATCATTGTGTATTAAGCACGGTCTACACCCCTAGGCTCTGCTTTGGGCAATCATGTACAATTCTTGACCAATTCACCCAACAGTCCTGAGAAGATTAGATGAGTATGCCTGGAAAAACAGTCTAATTAGTGTGAACTCCCAAGACATGAGTGAAAACCAGACATGGTGATTGTGGGTTCAGAAAAAGAATATCCACTAGAAGGACTTGGAAATAACATATGAAGAGGTTTTCATTTGCTGTGCCTGGGTACATTTATTTTTTATAATTTATACTGAATTTATCATTTATTTCCCAAATATTTTTTCAAAAGACAGGCAGAGATAGAATAAGTTTCTAAAAACCTGTTTACTTGAAGCATTATTTCACTAATTCACCCTAGCAAACACCAAATTTGGGAGCTTTACAAGAATCATCAGTTATGTATTACAAGTGGTTCTCAAGGGCTGTAGTTCCAGAATGTTCTACCTGAATCCAGTTTGTTTTCTGCATTCTAGAGTGCTGGACTGTTGATAATTACTTTTATGCTAACTTTTCACCAAAACATATGTATGGTATTCCTTTGCATATATTACGAATAAATTATTTGACTATAGGAGTTAGTTATTAATTTAGTCTATCTGCTTTTAGGAGACTATCTTTTCTTGAGAGGGATCAACTTTTGCCTCTACAGTATTACAAATGGTTTCTCTTGGATGCATCTGGTATATTGAAGTACTCAATTTGCTTTATGATACGCTTTTAGCAGTTGAACGAATTTTATGGGAGAGTTCCAGGTTTTTTATTCAAATTAAAATGTAACTTACTTGGTATAAATTACTATGTGATAATGTTAGCTCATTATTTACACTCTGATTTATGGTTTTTATTTCCTTTAGTTTTATTTAGTGTTCTGAAATAATCCTAGAAAAATTAATGTGCTTTATTGAGAGAATTAATTAAGCACCCAATAAAATTTACTTTTATTTTAGAGAGCAGATATTCTAGTTGTTTATTTTGCATTGAGAGAAATTGATGGATGATAAGGTGAAATATGCTTGGATTTTTTTGAATAAGAAAATAAGATTAGTGTTCCTCACAAAGCCTTAACATTTATCACACATAAAGAAAATTATTGTATAACAATGTGGTTTGTTATTTTATGGGTTATATGTTATTTGGAAAGTGGACAGATAGATGAATAACATTATTTCTGTGTCAGAAATACTAAAACTAAATATAACCGCAAATGAATTAACTCTATGTAATTCAAAAGGAATCAGCCATGAAATTTACAATAGATATTCTAACTTGAATTGCTTCATTTTACTCTTTAAATAAATGCTTAGTGTTTTTGTAGCATCAAAGCGGCAAAAATAAAATTTGAATTCATATTTATAGGGTCTGTGGCAGGTCTAGAAACAACCCTAGCACACAAGTCAGAAATTGTACGTCATTTAGGGAAATAGAGTTGAGGAAGTCAGGCTTCAAGGTCATAATACTGGTCGTGTCTGAGATTCCAAGCTAGCAATTTTCTAAACAGCGTCATAGCTGATCTTCTTTTATACCCCTTCAAAACTCTGTATTTATAACAAGCTCATTCTGATTATATGAGGATCTGCAATTAGAATAGTTACAACTTTTTTGTACTGTGATTAAAAATGAAAGCAATTAAATAATTTTGTTTGCTTTATTATAAGTTAGTATTCATAATTTTATTCAGATATGCTTACTTCCTTATAACTTTTACTACACTAGACATTTTATTTAGAAAAAAAGGTACAAAGTACACTTATTTTTTGCCAGAAGTCAAGCTGTTGTTGTAAATTGTCATATGCTACCTGTCAATATAGTGATTTTTATGTTTTGATTCAAATACTTTTCAGCTGGTGATGCCAAATTTTAATAAGAATTTGCACAGCATTTATATGCCAAGAGCTGTATGGAATTAAAAATTGGGAGATTGTAATCTGGTGGGGAGAGATCTATATATACTGACTATAGGAAAGGTATGAGTAAAACAAGTAAGAGAGGTAAAACAAATAGAACTGTTAAGAAACATAGCATTCATTTTGACTGAGGCTCTGGAGGAGAGTCAGTATCCAGAAGAGCGTCTTAGAGAGACTCATGTTCAAACAAGACCTTGAAAGATAATTGAGACCGGTGTGGGAACATAACATAAGTTAAAGTGTAGCCACTGGCAAACCCCAGATATACTCAGGAGCATCAAATAATCCAGTTTTAGGGGAAATGGATTTTAGGGGAAATTACTCTTTACTAAAAAAGTAAATTGAGACCGGATCATGGACAGCATTGAACATTGTGCTATGGAATCTGGACTTCATTCTGTGGCTTATGGGGATTCTCTGAAAGTTTTTGAGTATAGGAATAATTTTTAGAACAACAACTCTGCTGACAATAGGAAAAATGTACATGTGACAGGAGAGAGGGAGGAAAGTAGGGACCAGGCCAAGAGAAATATATTTTTTTCTTTTTTCTTATACTGTTTTTTTTTCTTTTTAATTTTACTTTAAGTTCTGGGTACATTTGCAGATCTTGCAGGATTGTTACATAGGTATACACATGCCACGGTGTTTTGCTGCCTCCATCCCTCTGTCACCTATATTAGGTATTTCTCCTAATGTTATCCCTCCCCAATCTCCCCCACCCCCTGCTATCCCCTCCCATAGCTCCCCCACCCCACAACAGACCCCAGTGTGTGATGTTCCCCTCCCTGTGTCCATGTGTTCTCATTGTTCAACACCAACTTATGAGTGAGAACATGTGGTGTTTGGTTTTCTGTTCTTGTGTCAGTTTGCTGAGAATGATGGTTTCCAGATTCATCCATGTCCCTGCAAAGGACATGAACGCATCCTTTTTATGGCTGTATAGTATTCCATGGTATATATGTGCACATTTTCTTTATCCAGTCTATCTTTGATGGACATGTGGGGTTGGTTCCAAGTCTTTGCTATTGTAAGCAGTGCCACAATGAACATACTTGTGCATGTGTCTTTATAATAGATCAACTTGTTGTAATCCTTTGGGTATATATTCAGTAATGGGATTTCTGGGGTCAAATGGTATTTCTGTTTCTAGATCCTTGAGGAATTGCCACACTGTCCCACCAACAGCGTAAAAGATTTCTTAGGAAAATACAGGTAGTTCAGAGACCATGGACTAAGTTGAGACTCATGATAAGAAAGAATTTCTGAGTAATGTAACTGGTGACTCATGGCTGATTGGCCAGGGAAGGGGAAAAGTGGAGTTAGAACTTTCTCCCCCTCAATGTTTGGACTTAGTTACTAGAAGAATAGTGATGCTCTTAGCCAAAGTCAAGAATGTTGGAAGACAATTGGGGATGATACAATTCTTTTTTGATCATGTTATATGAGGATTAGTGAGATGTTCTTGTGGGGAAATCAAGCTCGAGTTGTGGTGGAAGTAACAGTTATAAAGGTCTATATATGTTGTGTCTTCATAGATTTGAAGGAAACGCATATGTGGAGCAATTGCAGGAGAAGAAAGGCAAAGAGATGACAGAACAGGGTCATGAGAAGAAACAGATTAAAGAAGGAAGGAATGGTAAACAGTGTTGGATGCTGTAGATTAGAGAAGTGGATTGAAAATTGAGAATTCTTTGACTTTGCTGATTAATGGATCATTGGTGACTTTCAAGACAGTGACTTCTAGATAAGCAAGAATATTCAATTGAAATAGCATCAAAACTTAGGATAATACATATGTTCTAGAACCTTTTTTTTTTCCTGAAAAAAGATGAAGAAGAACAGGTTTGGTACCTCTTTTTGTCCTACACTGTGTTTCTTTATTCCTGACACCTTTATAAAGGTATGGATTCAGGGGGTTGAAGTTCCTGCTCTTCGTATGTTCCTGCGCATGTTATTTAAATCCCTAAAACCAAAGTTTCTTCATCTGCTAAAGAAAAATAATATATTTACCTCTTAGATTGTCAGGAATGAGCTAAGACATGGGAAAGTATTTCATAAGCTATAAAGTACTTCTGTACAGTGTTGCTGTTACAATATCTGTATTGATTTTTGATGAAGTGGTAAACACAGAACTTAAAAAATGGTAACCTGTTTCTTGTTATTGCTTCACTGAGTCTCTCTTTCTTTCTCTTTCAATCTCTCTCTTTCTGTCTCTCTGTCGCTTGCTTTTGCTCTCCCACTCTTTCTTTTTTTTACTTTGGATTTGTTACAAAGTAAGTCTTGGTGTTGTGCTTCTTGTCCCTTCTTTCTCCCTAGGTCTCCTCATTGTTAATTTTTGTCCTTCATCTTTTAAACTTTCATTCCTGTTTTCTCCTTCAGCTTCTTTCTGTTTTGCAATCACAGTTTTATTCATGTATCTGTAAATATTTATTGAGAACCTGCTATGTGCTGGGAACTCTTGGGATGTGGGTACAGCCTGTTATTCTGTAGCTTTTGTATTTATGTGTGTTTACCAAGACAGTTTTGTGAGAATTTGCACTTACCTCTCTGGATTAATGTATCTCACTCTGGTAACACTCATTATTCATATTCTGGACTTCACTGTAATTCAGATTTATTATCTTCCGACACATTTCATTTTGTACAACTCTGATCAATTTAATCAGAATTAGCAGAGATATTTAAAAAGCATTTTGAAGAGTATGCAGAAACTTTTGAATATTGTTTACATAGTCATTTCCACTAGATTGGAATAAACACAGCTCCATATATGTGTTGTTCAGCATTTGAGGGGGAGAAAAGTTTTCCAAAATATATATATTTCAATTTGGAGGTTGTCAAACACCCATGTCTCTCCTCTGTCCCAGACATATGCCCCTACTCCCTGCCCTTGCTGCTCTGTATTGAAGAATGTTATACACACACACACACACACACACACACACACACACACATATATATATATATTTTAACAGAGTCTCGCTCTGTCACCAGGTGCCAGGCTGGAGTGCAGTGGCTCAATCTTGGCTCGCTGCAACCTCCGCCTCCTGGGTTCAAGCAATTCTCCTGCCTCAGCCTCCCAAGTAGCTGGGACTACAGGCGTACACCACCACGCCCAGCTAATTTTTGTATTTTTAGTAGAGACAGGGTTTCACCATGTTGGCCAGGATGGTCTCGATTTCTTGACCTTGTGATCCGCCTGCCTCGGCCTCCCTTAGTGCTGAGATCATAGGCGTGAGCCACCGCGCCCGGCCAGAATGTTCTATATTTAAGATCATATCTTGATGGGAAGTTGCCAGATTCTTCAGTTAACATGCCATCTTCATTTCACTGGACTAGGTAACTTATTGTCTCTTCTTATTGCCAGGATATTCAATATTTATCATTTTAGTTCTGGTCATATTCACAAAACGTTTTTTTCCTGACACACCCTCAAGTGCATTAGGATTAGTAAAAAAACAAAACATAACAACAACAAAAAATCTTTGAAAATCATTGATCTATTGGATGGAGACAAAAGGACATATGTATGGCAGTGGGTATAAATATATAATTTGACTTCTATAATCAACGAATTCCTGAAATTATATATATCAACATTTAATAAATGTTAATATTATAAGTATAGTCTTCAAATTTTGTAACCTAATGCAAAACCAGCCTTTAAAAAAATCTGTAAAATGGCAGGGCACAGTAGCTCACACCTGTAAATCCCAGCATTTAAAGAGGCCGAGGCAGGCAGATCTTGAGGTCAAGAGATTGAGACCATCCTGGCCAACACAGTGAAACCCTGTCTCTACTAAAAATACAAAAATTAGCTGGACATGGTGGTGCATGCCTGTAGTCCTAGCTACTCGGGAGGCTGAGGCAGAAGAATCACTTGAATCCGGTGAGGGACTATGTTAACTTCTCTTCCCAGGTCCACAAGGAGTGTGGTTTCAAAGGCAAGAACTTCCCAGCCACATGCCTGAACTGCCTTGATTCACTTCCCAATCTGGGGACTAGAGTTCTTTGTCTAACTACGGCATGTGACCGGGCTAGGTAGACTGCCCAGGTGAGCTTCCTTTGTTTGGAAAGCCCGGGAAAACCTCTGGGAGGACTGTAGGTAGGGCAGCCAAGCTGATCTCAAACTCAAAGATCAGTCACTCCAGAGGAAGTTTGGAAAAGCTCCTCTCACTGGAGGAGAACTTGAATGGGGCGGGAGTAACTTCCCAGTTGTCCCAACCATATGTTGAAAGACTGTTTTACCCCCTTTTGATTTTCTTGGCACCTTTGTCAAAAATTAATTGACCATAAGTGTTAGGGCTCACTTTTGGACTCTCAGTTCTGTTCCATTTATCTATATTTCTATTCTCATGATAATACCACATTATCTTGTTTACTTAGCATTGTAGCAAGTTTTTATTAATAAATTATGAAGTGTGAGTACTTCAAATTTGTTCTTTCTCAAAATTGTTTTAGCTATTTTCCTTTGAATTTCCATATGAATTTTAGGAATAGCTTTTCAATTTTTACAAAGAAGCTGAGATTCTGATAAAGTGTTAAATCTGGGGAGCATTGCCATATTAATGATATTAAATTCTGATCCATGAATATGGGATGTCATTCCATTTATTTATATCTTCATAATTTCTTTCAAAATGTATAGTTTTCAGAGTATACATTTTGCTTATTGTAAAAAATTTATTCACAAGTATTTTATTGTTTTTCAGGCTATTGTAAATGAATTGTTTTTTTTTTCCATTTCTTTTAAATTTTATTGGTTCTAAATAGAAATTAATTTATATGTTAATCTTGTCCTGCAATCTTGCAGAACTTGTTTATTAGTTTTAGTAGTGGATTCCTTAGGATTTTCTACATGCAAGACCATGTCATTAGCAAATAGAGATAACTTTATTTCTTCCTTTCCAATCTGGATGATTTTTTATATTATCCTCTTGGTAATTGTCCTGGCAAGAATCTCCAGTGCAGTGTTGAACAGATGTGAAAAGAGCAAACATCCTTGTTTGTTACTTATCTTAGGGTCAGGGGGAAGTATTCATCCTTCACCATTAAGTATGATGCCCAGTAGTTTTGAGTTTTTATGGATGCCCTTTACCATGATGAGGATGCTCCCTTTTAATCCTAATTTGTTGAGTGCTTCTTTGCTTCCTTTGCCTAGAATGCCCTTTGTCCTTTCTTCTACCTGGTGGTTTCCCTCTTATTCCCTAAGACTAGCTTAAATGTCTCTGCTTAATAGAGCTGATCCTCTCCTCTTTTCCACTACTGACTTGTAGGGTTATAAGTCATACAGGAATGGAATAGATTGACTCTGAGTCACTTTTTAAAAGCCTTTCGGAGAGAGATCCAAGATGGCCTATTAGCAGCAGCTCAGGATTGTAGCTCCCACTGAAAGCGCAGAGAGTGAGTGGACACCACATTTTCAGACGAATTTTTATTGCCCACGGACCAAGAGATTCCTGGCGGAGGAGCCCCACGGATCGCCAGCGTGACTCTTTTGGCGGGCGCGGCCGTTTTGCAGGCGCCCCGGCGCAGCGGTTCTCAGTCCGGAGTATACGGGACTGAGTGCTCTTTTGGTTGGCGTTGGAGCTCCGGGAAGGCAGAGTCTCCCGTTGAGCTGATTGAAAAGCGGACTGAAGTGGGGAACCAGACCGGGAGATTCCCGGGCAGAAAAGCGCCACGAATCTTAACGCCGCTGTTTCAGCCGGCGTAGTGGGTTGCCGCAGGGGAACGCTGGTCCCCCCAACAACAACAACAACAAAAAACAGCAGTTGGAAGTGCTGAGGATTGAGAGTTTCACAGCAAGTACAGCTGAACCCGGGAAGGGCCAGCTCTGTGGGGGAGGGGCGTCCGCCGAAGGAAAATTAAGAAATAGAAAAAGCTTTATCACCAGCAAGCTGGATGTCCACTCAGAGGCCTAATCTGAAAGTCAGCAATTACACAGACGACAGGTGGATAAATCCACAAAGATGGGAAGAAACCAACGCAAAAAGGCTGAAAACACCCGAGATCAGAATGCCTTTCCTCCTACAGATGATTGCAGTGCCTCATCACCAACTGAACAAGGCCTGATTGAGAATGAATGTGAGAAATCAATAGAATCAGGCTTCAGAAGGTGGATAATGAGAAACTTCTGTGAGCTAAAAGAACATGTTCTAGCCCAATGCAAGGAAACTAAGAACCTTGAAAAAAGGTTTGACGAAATGTTAACGAGAATGGACAATTTAGAAAGGAATATAAATGAATTAATGGAGCTGAAAAACACAATACGAGAACTTCGAGAAGTATGCACAAGTTTTAACAGTCAAATTGATAAAGCAGAAGAAAGGATTTCAGAGGTCAAAGACCAACTTAACGAAATAAAATGAGAAGACAAGATTAGAGAAAAAAGGGTAAAAAGGAATGAGCAAAGTCTCCAAGAAATATGGGACTATGTGAAAAGACCTAATCTACGTTTGATAGGTGTACCTGAATGTGACGAAGAGAATGAATCCAAGCTGGAAAATATTTTTCAGGATATTATCCAGGAAAACTTTCCTAACTTAGCAAGGCAAGACAATACCCAACTCCAGGTAATACGGAGAACACCACAAAGATATTCCTCAAAAAGAGCAACCCCAAGGCACATAATCATTAGATTCACCAGGGTTGAAACGAAGGAGAAAATACTAAGGGCAGCCAGAGAGAAAAGGTTAGGTTACCCACAAGGGGAAGCCTATCAGACTCACAGCATATCTCTCAGCAGAAACCCTACAAGCCAGAAGAGTGTGGGGGCCAATATTCAACATCCTTAAAGAAAAGAACTTTCAACCCAGAATTTCATATCCAGTCAAACTAAGTTTCATAAGTGAAGGAAAAATAAAATTTTTTACGAACAAGCAAGTACTCAGAGATTTCATTACCACCAGGCCTGCTTTACAAGAGCTTGTGAAAGAGGCACTATATACAGAAAGGAACAACCAGTGTCAGCCATTCCAAAAAACCCATTGGTAAGCTGCATCCAGACCCATCTCACATGCAAGGATATACAGAGACTCAAAACAAAGGGATGGAGGAAGATTTGCCAACCAAATAGAGAGAGAAAAAAAAAAAAAGCAGGAGTTGCAATTCTCATCTCTGATAAAATAGACTTTAAAGTAATAGAAACCAAAAGAGATAAGAAGGACATTGTATAATGGTAGAGGGATTAATGTTATGGGAAGAGCTAACGATCCTAAGTCTATGCGCACCCAATATAGGAGCACCCAGATACATAGGGCAACTTCTTGGTGACTTACAAAGAGACTTGGACTCCCACACAATAATAGTGGGAGACTTTAACATTACCTTGTCAATATTGGACAGATTAATGAGACAGAAGGTTAACAAGGATACCCCGGACTTGAACTTAGACCTCAAATAAGTAAACTTAATAAACATTTACAGAATTCTCTACTCCAAATCCACAAAACATAAATTTTTTTTCAGTAACACATCACATTTATTCTAAAAGTGACCACATGGTTGGGAGTAAATCACTCCCCAGCAATTGCATAGCATTTCATAGGTTTAAATGAAATATTGGTTGGCTGTTTGTTGGTTATTTTCCTCCCTTATTCCTTCCTGTCTCCATTGTATAACACAATTATTAGTATAAAAGAGCTTTTTAATATCCATTTCTAGACTGCATTCTAGCCTGGGCAATAGAGCAAGATTCCCGTTCTCTCTCCCTCTTTTTCTTTTTCTCTTTCTTTCATTCTCTTTTTCTTCCTTCTTTCTTTCTCTCTTTCTTTTCTTTCTAAAAAAAAAGAAAAATGCAAACTCAAGATTCTCACATGGAAAAAAATAAATAAATAAATAAAAGCCTTTCTCAATTTGAAAACTGCCCAATTTTGAAATCAAGACACTAAGATTATAGAGCCCCCATAGATTATTCCATTCAACTTGCTCTAGTATTGATTTTCAAGCACAAAAACTCAGTGAATTGATACAAGCAGAAATGCATCTGCCAAGTAAAAATTGATACACTCTTTGGATAGTAATCTACACATTTGCAAAAATCTAATAAAAATGTTTCCAGAAGATGACTAGATCTAAAATGATAAATATTGAATAACCTGGCAATAAGGAAGAGAATGTGAGTTATCTGATCCAGTGAAATGAATTTTACATTAAGAGACATGTTAATTGAAAGCTGAAGATTAATGATTTTACTCACGTAAGTTACAATTCAGCTCTGCTACTTTTCAAGTAGCAAAAGTATTAGGTTTTTCCTTCACTTGGGCAGTTTAACTTTTAAATTTGTTTTACTGGCTTTCTTTTACTCACTCATTTACTTACTAACTTATCAATTCGTTCATTTGTTTAATTTTTAAAATGTGCATTTATGCTAGTCTCTGTACAAGACATAAGAAAGAAATCCCTATTCTGCAGGAATTTATAATTTATTAGGGAAGTGAAAATAATATAACATGAAACAGTAGATATGGACTTGTAGTTCAAGATGGCGGTTTCAGTACCCATGTCAGCTTCCCTTTGCCCAGCGTAGACACACTCATACAGATGTGCACACATATGCAAAAAGGAGAGGCAGGCTGGGAAGACAGAGTTATGTAACCTTACAAGAAATTTAAGCCTGTTATACTAACTAATATAGTCTATGAATCATAAACATAAAAGGGCACAAAATATAACCATATACTTTAGAAAAGCTGGCAACATGAAAGGTGAATCAGTAGATGTAATTCCAGATCAAAAGACAATTTTAGAAACAAAATATAAATTTAAAATTTTTAATTAATATTTTCAGAAAGATTCTAAAGTTTATCGCATCCATATACTAAGGTAAACAAGATATGATCAAATAAACCATCAAGAAAATAACCTGGGAAGTTAAATATACAGTTACTGCAATACAATTTTGAATGGGCTAAATTGCAAGATGTTTATATTTGAAAGTAAGGTAGGAATCTAAAAGACAAAGCCAAGGAAAGTGTATTAATTTCCTAGGGCTGCCATAACAAATTACCATGAAGTTGGTGGCTTAAAACATCATAATTTTATTATCTTACAATTCTGGAGGCCAAAAGTATGAGTTCAGGGTGTCAATACAGCCGGTTCCTTTTGGAGGCTGCAAGGGAGGATCCATTCCTTGCCCCTCTCTTAGCTTCAGGTGTCTGCTGGGAATCCTTTGTGTTCCTTGACTTGCAGGCACGTCACTATGACCTCTGCCTCCACCTTCACATGGCCTTCCTTTATGCATCTGGATATCTGTGTCTCTCTCTTTTAAACAAACTTTTCATTTAATGTAGGACTCAACCTAATTCACGAGGATCTCATTTCAAGATCCTTACCTTAATTATATCTTCAAAGGCCCTATTCCAAATAAGGTCACTCCGAGGTTCTGGGTAGACATGTCTTTTGGGGTCACCAAGTTCAATCCATTATAGAAACATAGCACAGGAATGGAAAACATGAGAGCAAAAGTGTTGAAGGACCCAAAGCATAAATCCAGTTGGAGGTGACATTCAAAATATTTAACTACTTGTATGATGTAGGCAGTGACTGATCAAAATGGAAGCCATCCAGTCAGAATATTGTTCAGTCAGGTGACTGTTAGTCCAAGATTCTAAAGCAGAGAAGAGAAGCAGTGGAGCAGAGGAAATAAACAGTAGACATTTTTTTTTCAGGCTTAAGAAAGATTAATTCTTGGCCGGGCATGGTAGCTCACACCTGTAATCCCAGCACTTTGGGAGGCTGACGCGGGTGGATCACCTGAGGTTAGGAGTTCAAGACCAGCATGGCCAACATGGTGAAACCCCATCTTTACTAAAAATACAAAAAAATAGCCAGGACTGGTGGCACTTGCCTGTAATCCCAGCTACTCAGGAGGGTGAGGCAGGAGAATCTATTGAGCCCGGGAGGCGGAGGTCGCAGTGAGCCAAGATAACGCCACTGTACTCCAGCCTGGGCAACAAAGCAAGACTCCATCTCAAGAAAAAAAAGATTAATTCTTGATTTTTAAAGAATTCAGTAAGTGCCAAGCAAGATAAATGAAAAAGACAAAAACTGAGAAATTAATTTAGATACTTTCTAGGGAAATTTCATCACTCTAAGAATAAGACAAAATCTGAAAAGATTCTAGTGAAAAAAATTGTTTACTTACAAAAATTTGTACTAGTCAGGGTTCTCCAGAGATAGATCAATAAATCAATCTGTAGATAGATAAGGAGCATTTGTTTGGGAAATTGGTTCACATGATTATGGAGGCTCGGAAGGCCCATGAGAGACCATCTGCAAACTGGAGAACCCGGGAAGCCAGTAGTGTGGCTCAGTTTAAATCCAAAGGCCTTAGAACCAAGGAAGCTGATGATGTAACTCTCACTCAGCCCAAGGCCAAATGCCTGAAAACCTAAGGGGCAGCTTGTGTTGGTCTTACATTTCAAAGGTCAGACAGCCTGGAGTTCTGATGTCTAAGAACAGGGGAAAAAAGTGTTCCAGCTCTAGGAGAGAGAAGAAATTGCCTCTTCTCTGCCTTTTTTGTTCCATCTGAGCCCCCAGCCAGTTGGATGGTGCCCATCCACATTGAGGGTGGTCTTCCCCACCCTGGCCACTGACCCACATACCAGTCTCCTCTGGAACTACCCTTACAGACAAACCTAGAGATAATGCTTTACCAGTTCTCTAGCTATTGTTGAATCTAGTCAAGTAGATACCTGAAGTTAATGATCACAGAAATGTTTGGAATGTGAATCAGAATTCTCATCCCCATACCAGATGTTAGAACACAGAATAGCAATATCTTTATCCAGAAAATTAAAGGAAAAAAAAAGAAGAAGAAACTTCCTATTTATGGTTTCTGAAGAGTAAAACTGAGATAGGTGGTGGAGAAAAAACTTTTTTGGCCAGGTGCAGTGGCTCATGCCTGTAATCCCAGCACTTTGGGAGGCTGAGGCGGGAGGATCACTTGAGGTTAGAAGTTTGAGAATAGCCTGTCTCTACTAAAAATGCAAAAATTAGCCAGGCGTGAGGGTAGGTGCCTGTAATCCCAGCTACTCATGAGACTGAGGCAGGAAAATTGCCTAAACCCAGGACGCAGAGGCTGCAGTGAGCCAAGATAGCACCAGTGCACTCCAGCCTGGGCAACAGAGCAAGCAAATCTCCGTCTCAAAAAAAAAAAAAAAAAAAGAAAGAAAAGCTTTTCCTTTATATTTTATCCCTTTTGTACTTAAAAAATACACTCATTATCCCTATAATTTTTAAATTTGTAACAAAAGAGTAGTATATTGTATTATCATAGTGTTTTTCCAACTTTAATGTGCCTGTGAACCAATGAAGGATCTGGTTAAATACGTATTCTGATTCAGTCAGGCTTGAGTGTTATTGGAGACTACATTGCTAACAAGCTCCTATGACATGCGAGTGTTGCTTGTCCTAGAACCACACTTTGAGTAGCAAAGGTATACAAGTTCAAGGAAGGGTACAGCATTCTGTCTCAGTAGTCCTAAAGTTTGGTGTGCAAGAGATTCACCAGTGGAGAGTGTTAAAATACAATTTCCTCAGCCCCGGTGCAGGAGATTCCAATTCATGAGGCTTGGGATAAAGCTATGGCGTCTGCATTTTCAATGAACTCTACTCTTAATTCTTTTATGTGCTTACATCTACATTATGGTATGCGGACAAACTTTTCATAGATAAAATTTTGGAGGATGTTGTTTTGTTTATCTCTAATTGACAAAAATTTTACGTGTTTATCATGTACAACATGCTTTGAAATATGTATAAATTGTGGAATGGCTACATTGAGCTAATTAACATATGCATCACCTCACAAACCCATTAGTTTTTGTGGTGAGAAAACTTAAAATCTACTATCTTAGCAATTTTCAAAATAGAATACATTGTTATTAACTATAGCCATCATGTTGTATAATAGATCCCTTAAACTTAATCACTCTTATCTAACTGAAATTTTATATCCTTTAACCATGAGTTCAACTTTTTAAGATTCCACATATAAGTGAGATCTAATCCCTGAATTCAACTTGTTAAGATTCCGCATGTAAGTGAGACCATGTGGTATTTGTCTTTCTGTGTCTGACTTATTTCGTTTAGCACAGTATTCCCCAGCTTTCTCCATATTGTTGCAAGTAACAAAATGTCCTTCATTTTTAAGGCTGAATAGTATTCTATTGTGTGTATATATGCCACATTTGCTTTATCCATTCACCACTGAAGGACACTTAGCTTGATTTCATGTCTTGGCTATTTTGAAAAATGTTACAATGAACATGAGAGTGTAGATATCTCTTCCGTACACTGATTTTACTTCCTTTGAATATATACCCAGTATTGGGATTGCTGGATCATAGGGCAGTTCTATTTTTAATTTTTTGAGCAATTTCCATACTGGTTTTCATAATGGCTGCACTAATTTACATTCCTACCAATAGTGCAAAAGTGTTCCCTTTTTCTTCACATACTGTCAACATTTGTTATTTTTTGTCTTTTTTTTTCTCTTTGACACGGAGTCTTGCTCTGTTTTCCAGCCTAGAGTGCAGTGGCACAATCTCAGCTCACTGCAACCGCCACCTCCTGAGTTCATGCAATTCTCTTGCCTCAGCCTCCTGAGTAGCTGGAATTACTGGTGTGAGCTGCCACACCCGGCTCATTTTTTGTATTTTTAGTAGAGATGAGGTTTCACCATGTTGGCCAGGATGGTCTCAACCTCCTGAGCTCAAGTGACCCACCTGCCTCAGCCTCCCAAAGTGTTGGGATCACAAGTGTGAGCCACCACGCCCAGCAATCTTTTGTCTTTTTGCTAATAGCCATTCTAACAGGTATGCGGTGACATCTCATTGTGGTATTAATTTGCATTTCTTCTGATGATTAGTGATATTGAGCATTTTTTCATATAACTGTTGGCTATTTATGTATATTCTTTTCAGAAATGTCTATTCAGATCCTCTGCCTGTTTTTTAACTGGGTTGTTTTCTTGCTATTGAGTTCCTTATATATTTTGGATATCAAGCCCTTACCAAATGTATTCTCGGTATGTTGTTTATACTTTCCTGTTAATTACCTTTTATTAAGAAATGTTGTAGAGTTTTTGGATTGCATTAAAATTAGGTAGACACCAAATTGAAATGGAATTTGTGACTTTTAGCCAAATACTAAAACAAAGCTTTTAATAATCAAAAGAATTGAAATGGTGGTTACATTTTAAAATTTATATTTATATTTAATGGCTAATGAAAGTTTAGGAAGCTGTCCCTAAAATGTCACATTATGTAAATTATGTATTACCTATGTTCAAAAATTATAACAGAAAAATTAACAAATTAATGTCCAGGGCTAGAGAAGAAAATCTTAATATATAAATCTTAATTTGCTTTTAGAGATTCAGTCCTTAGCACCATTGACAAATCAATACAGAAATGTTGCTCAGAATAAAAGAGAGTGATGTTAGTTTTTACTTTGAATATCCTCTAATGTCTCCCTACCAATTGCTAGGTTTCAAACCTCAACCAACGCTGAGAAACATAAGCATATTTACTGAGACTGTCATTTATTCATTGATTGGTTCATTCCTCTTTTTTATAGTTATTAAACACTCATTTTGTGGTATTCTGTAAAGGGTGTGTCCTGCTTCCACTGAGTTCTCAGCCACACTTGGAGACCCAAACTGAATTTGCATCAAAATGCAAAACATTCGTCTTTCTTTTAAAAGGGGGGAAAAATGCTGAAAACTATAGGCTGGTAAACATTAATTATAGTTTACAAATGGAATGTAGTAGTTTCTAAATTGAAAGTGTTTTTTAAAATTTGAATTTAGGAAACTTTTATTTTTCATTATATAGATTCTCCTTGACATACAATGGGATTCTGACCTGATAAATCCTGATAAGCTGAAAATGTATTTAATCCACCTAACCTACTAAATACCATAGCTTAGCCTAGTCTACTTTAAACATGCTTAGAACACTTACTTTAGTCTACAATTGGGCAAAATAATCTAACGCAAAGCCTACTTTATAATAAAGTATGGAAAATCTCATGAAATTTATTTAATTCTGTACTAAAGGTGAAAAACAGGATGGTTGTGTGGACACTTGAAGTATGGTTTCTACTGAATGTGTATCACTTTTACACCATTTTAAAGTCAAAAAATTGTAAATTAGACCATTATAAGTTGGAGACCATCTGTATAAGTAATATAGAAATTCCTTATTTTTACAGAAATAAAGTAATGAGAACAGAGAAAGTTTCCTTAAATGCTACCCTCAATCCCAATCTCTATGCATTTACATATATATGTATGTGTGTGTATATATGTATATAGGTATATAAGTCAGCCCTCTGTATATCTGTTGATTCTGCATCTGTGAATTCAAAGACCCATGAATCAAAAATATTCTTAGAAAACCTTTTGTCTGTACTGAACATGTACAGACATTTTTTTCTTGTCATTATTCCCTAAACAATAGAGTATAACAACTCTTTACATGAGTTTACATTATATTAGCTGTTTTATGTAATCTGGAGATGATTTCAAGTACGTAGGAGAACATACCTAGGTTATATGCAATACTACACTATTTTCTATCAGGGACTTGAGCATCTGTGGATTTTGGTCTCTGTGGGAGGTACTGGAACCAATCCCACATGGATACCAAGGGACAACTCTATATGCACAAATATATGGATAAAGAGAGATATGTACATAAGTATAATATAAAGAGATGCGTACTAAAATATATGTATATATGTATGTATCTCTTCTTTGTATGTACGTGTGTACATATATGTGATTTGGTGTGAGTGTGTGATGTTTCTGCACAATTGATGTTTTATCATACATTTTTAGCAATTTGATTTTTTTTATGAATATGTCTTACAGATCTTACTGTGTTAGTCCATACAGATTGACCTCATTGTCAATTTGTAGGCTGAACAGGATACCTATTTAACTATTGCTCAGTTGATGATCATCTATGTTGCTTCCGGTTTTTGCTCTTACAACAATACTGCATTGAAGATCCTTGTACCTGCTTCATCATGCCTACCTAAGTAGGGATTTCTATAAAATAAACACTGAATAGTCAGATTATTATGGCTTATACCATATTATGTTTTCTTAGATACTGCTAAACTGCTAAATTAATTTGTTTGGGTAGATATAATCTTATCAGTATTACAGAGTATTAAATCTTAACAAGCGGGCTTTGTGAAAAATAACTTGTTCTTGCTCAGTTTAATTTCCTCAGTGATGAACTGCAGCCCTGTAGATAAGGAAGAGAGAGAGGGCAATATATTTGAAGTGAAGCTTTGGATTTGAATTATAGAAGTTTCTTGCTTCTGTGAACTTGGGAAAATTGCTTTGAAATATACGATGATCAGATATGCAATTATCTAGAGTGCTAAAAACAAAAGCCAGTAATCAATAACAGCATCAATCTGTTGGTCTTTATTGAAGCTCTTCTGGTTTAATACTTTTAATTTTTTTAAAAAAATCAATCCGTTGAATGTATTAAAAAGCTGGCTTAATAAAATCTGAAGATAGCTTAAGAATAATGAGAAACTGGGACTTATTTTGAAAAGTGACCATTAAAACTAGAGTCTTCCTTATTGGTGATTCCATTCAATGATTCAGTCCACCGAAGTTTAGAATGGATTCAGTCAGCTGGTAAAAGGCACTCCTTTGGGATGGACACTTTCCCCTGGCAGCTATCCACAGCCCTCATGCCAACCAAACTGCTCCTTTTAAGGCCCAGTGCAAACACTGGCCCTCACTGTTTATACTCAGGCTGTTAGTTGCTAAGTCTTCGTACTATTATGGATTATACCTACTCTTCTTCCTCTCTCTCTTTACTCCCATGTGGACTCCTGGAAGACTGAACCATGACTTACCCATTATCGTATTACCAGCTGACAGCACTGTGCTTAGCAGCCTAGTGGTTAAGCATATGGGCTTCAGGCAGATCTGTATTTAACCTCATTTCTGCCACTTTCCAGCTTTGTGTATTTTTGGGGAAATTGTTCACAATACCTAGGCCTCAGTTTCCTTTTCTGTAAATTGGGACCACCTATCTTAAAAGATCGTTTGAAGAGGATTAATTTTAATATCTGCATGCTTAGTATGATATAAACAGTGAAATGATAGCTGCTGTCAATGTTATCAATATAGAGAATGTGTATGTAACTTTACTTTGTTTTCTCTAGTGTAAGCTGTATCTCTGCATTTATTCAGCACGGACTTAGGGAGCGCAGCGTAAAATACAGTCAGGTTGTTAAGATACTTGACTTCTCAGACACTTAAAAATTTTGTGGAAGACACACCATTTGCTCCTAGTAGCAATGAACATATCCAGGAATAAGCTGACATACTAAGCTCAGTGGTCTCCTATTTGGCCCAGTGTAGAGATTTTAGAAAGGTGAGGGACCACACGTAAAGGAAATAATTGAGCATCTTCAGAATGCAATCTAATGGCTAGCTTTATCTTCTTCCCAGGAATGTGCGCTTAATAAAATAAGTCTTGGAGAACATTTACACACTGGTGATACATTAGAGAAAGGTCTTTAATCCCTTTTTGGGAATCAACACACATGTCATTTTTACTTCTATACATATAAAATATTCTTCCCACCAAGAGCTATACTGGTGCTGTTGAAATCTGGGTCTAGATATTTTTGTTTACATCTCAGCTCGGTCATTTTATACCCGTCTCTGCTTTGTTTATGTTGAAGATTCTAAACTGCCTCAGTGCTCTATTGACTGGGCATTTGGATCCAAACCCATATTTTTTTTTATAGTGTCTGGCTGTCAAATTGCTACTCAGTGTACTCTCTGCTCCTGAAACCCTTTCTGCCTCCCCACTTTCTTCTCTGATTTTATGTGTCCTTTAATTTCCTCTTTTCTTCTGGAAAAATACAGGTCACCAATAGCAGTTCTTTCTGTGATCATGCTGCCTAGGGAGCTCCATTTCCTGTGCTACCCACCATTTCTGAACATCTGCTTGTCTGTCACAGTACCTCTGGTCTCAGAAACAGACATGAAGCACCATCTCACTCTTTTTGAACAGTGAACTTTTACTTTCCCATCCTCTCTGAGCTTCTCTGGGTGGCATAAAGTAGAAAGCAGATAGGGCATATCAAAATTGTCTCCTTTAGTCAAGTTGCCACAGGGGAAAAACTCAAGATGCTGTGAGGCTACTGTGTCCCAAATCCTTCCTGGAAACATCATAAGCAAGAGCCCATTCTCCATCATCCATCATTCTGAATCCCTGGAGCATATTCTAGGATATGCTGTGAATGAGGACTCTCCTGGTGCCACCTTCTGCATTTGGTTTCCTGCCATCTCCTGTCTCAGGATTCAAAGCCTCATAGGCCTGGCTAGACTCCACACAGTATTCCTCCTGGTGGTGCCAAATTAACCAACCTGACTTTCTATTTCAAACCTTCTCTGAAAGCTTTCCAGCAGTTTCTTATTGCCAAGGTCTCTGCTCCCAATTTTAAAGCCTTGAAGGCTGGTCTTTTCTTTTGTCATCTTTCTAGGTTTGTTTGATCAATGACTACTCTGGCATCCAGGGCTCTTGTTTTATTCTGTGGGTGCTATTCTGTCTGTCTGGAAGGTTCCACTGTATGTCATTCACTTCCTACCTGGTTCTCAGCCCACATTCAAAGCCGGCTATTTTGGTTTCCTTTTTTCTCTCAGTAAGGTTCAGGTCTAGCCATTGCCCTGGAAATGGGATTTTATTTCTTTTCACGTGGGTGTCATGAGAGTCATTGTAATCCCCGTGATATTAGTTGAAAACTAAAATAGTGACTGTACATGTACCTGAATACCTGCATCAAATAGGGGATTTTGGAAAATAGATCCTAAAAAGGAAACTCCTCATGGTGGACAGTCAGTGAAGTGAATATTTTTAAGTTATTTTAGTTGTTTTTTCCCTCAAATCATTTCTCTGAGGTACCACCTGATCATAAGATAAGCTTTGCTCTCCCCTTTCTTTCATACGGTTTCAATTTCCTGTTCACCATGGCAGGTAACTTTTCCACCCAGTAGAGTGGGGGCAGGGATAAGTTGTAGGGAGCCGAACTGCCTGGGTTTAAATCCCCCTTTGGCCACTCATTAGGTGTGTGATCTTGAGTGATGTCTTCTTTTTCTTTTCTTTTCTTTTTTATTTTCTTTTCAGACAGTGTCTCATTCTTACTCCGTTGTCCAGGCACAATCATAGCTCACCGCAGCCTCAAACTCCCGGGCTCAAGCAACCCTCCCCCATCAATCTCCTGAGGAGTTAGGACTATAGGTGCAAGCTACCATGCTAATTTTTTATTTTATTTTATTTTTCGTAGAGACAGGGTCTTGCTTTGTTGCTCAGACTGGTCTTAAGCTCCTGATCTCAAGTGATCTACCCACCTCAGCCTCCTAAAGTGCTGAGATTACAAGCGGGAAACACCATGCCTGGCTTTCAGTAATGTTTCTTCATCTTTGTTCCTTAGTTTCCTCAGGCATAAAATACTGTGTACCTCACAGGGGGTTCTTGTAGGAATTACATAAGTTAAAATATTATTATCTTGAAATAAAAAGAAAAGTGATAAACTTTACCTATCACCACTCCTATGACATGCATATTACTCTTGTGCATCTGGGCTTTGATAAAAGACAATTTTTTTTTGCTGCTATTATGTACATTAATCTTGCCTTTATTCTCTACTTATATGCTCCTTGTATGTTTGTCCATGTTAATGGTTTGTAGTTTATCCCGGAGAACAGTGCACCATACAAATGTTACCTAATAAAAGCTTGTCGGTGAGCTTGATGACAAAGGACATTATCTTAGCTTTGCACAGCCTTCAAAATGTTTAAATGCTGTATCCTAATCAGGCTGTTTAACTTTATTTGTATATTTAGTCTATTTGTTAACCTCATCCCATGCTTTTTAATGTGAATATAATCTGTTTTCTCAGAATGATGAAGCTTGAATGAGATAATCTATAAATAAAAGTGTGTTGTAAACAGAAAAATGCCATGCAAATATAAAATATATTAGTAATAAATAACCTTATGGATTCACAAAATAGTATGTTATCTTTGGGTGAAAATAAGGCAGCTGTGATTCAATTCATGCAGTAGAAAAAGCCTTGAAGTAGATGTAAAGTATATGAGAGGTTTGCTTCTAATTGATGACTATGATTATTTATTTGCTTTTAAATCTCTTTAGATGTTTATTAAACTATCATGCTTCAAAATGGTTTTTAAAAAATTATTCAGTTTACTAAAGCGTAATTTTGTTGCTTACCAACACTTATTAGAATACAACTTTATATGATTTTGAGAAAAAGCAGTGACCATTTGAGGTAAACCAACATAGATGGAAGGTGCAATGTTACAAGCTTTACATTTGATAAGACTTTTTTCTTTTCTTTTCTTTTGAGACAGAGTCTCACTCTGTCACCAGTTGCCAGGCTGGAGTGCAGTGGTGCGACCTCGGCTCACTGCAATCTCCGCTGCCCGGGTTCAAGCAATTCTCCTGCCTCAGCCTCCGGAGTAGCTGGGACTACAGGTGTGCGCCACCACATCCAGCTAATTTTTTAATATTTTTAGTAGAGATGGGATTTCACCATGTTGACCAGGATGGTCTCGATCTCTTGACCTCATGATCCGCCTGCCTGGGCCTCCCAAAGTGCTGGGATTACAGCCGTGAAGACTTTATTTTCTGGCTTCTCACCTGATGTCCTGCTTAGCCTACCTTTCCTGTCAAAGATCTGATCAGCAAATAGCAATCCATTCCGTCAAGAAATGTTCCTGCTGATATAGAAAAATAGGAAGGAAATGTCACTGGAACCATAATAGGCCTTTGCAAACCTTGACTTAATATTGACACAAACAGCCGTTCTGCTCTTAAATCCTCTGGTACTCTTTAATTAAAGCCATTCCAGAAGGCTGACAATTGCCAATAGGTGAGCTAAAATAAAATCTGTTTTATTTGATGAAAGGTGGCTTTAAGCACTTTTCAAGACATATGAAAGTCTTTGTCAATTTCTGTTAATTTTGACTAAAATCAAAACTTACCTCCTGGATCTTAAATATGTCTACACTTCTTGTATCCTACCTGTTACCTAAAGGAGACTTGAAAAAGTTATGATGTGTAACATATGTACTATAAAACTAATGAATTACTACTAGACAGTACTCTAGAAGTTGGCACAGAAAAAAAAACCAAATTTGTTCAAAAAGAGACTAATATAGTTATATAATGAGCAGTTGGTTTGTTTGACTCTCAGCTTTCTGGCAGCCAAGGGAAAAATGGAAATAGGCTACATTATATATTCTCAGTATCATAAAGGAAAACATGTCAAATTCTTAATGTACTGTATTATGTACTGTATAACCATATTCATAAATATGGTTATACATGCATGCCTCACCACATGTTGGAAAAAACTTACCCAAAAACATGTCTGTTTTACTAAATTTATATTTTTAATTACTTTGCTTAAGTTAATGTGAAAGACATTTTTTTATCCCTTGGGAATACTCATTCTGTGCACACCATTTTAGATAGCAGCAGGGTATGGATGATGAAAATTTTGCCATAGAGAAAAAAGTAAAAATTGTGAATGTATCTAATTTTTAAAATATTGACTGTATAGTCAGGATTCTGACAAATTCCACAGTGACTAGCTTTCTCGACAATTGGGAAGTACAGTTAACAAAAGCGAATTGCTTTTAAAGTGCAGAATTTGTCAAAAGAATGAAGACTTCTATCTTCAATGTACCTACTTGGAGTTTGATTCCCAAAGCTCAAGTTTCTTTAAAACCTTAGCCTAGGAAAAGATTTTTGTGCAATAGAAGAGGAAGACAGATTGGTTACTGAACTATAATAATGCACTTGTAACAGGAGTGGGAGTCAGTCCAGAAAACTTATGCTTCTTAGTTGAAATGCATTTGTTAGTAACATACTATTGACCACTTGAGAAAGAATAGTAGAGAAAACATTTTCAAGCAAACCAATATACTTATTTTCACCTTTCTAGAAATGTTTGAAGAAATGAAACAAAGGAAGGTGACTCATTGGGACTTATAACTGAGAGCCATGAGAGGGATAAGAAGTTATAGTGATAGAAAATAAAAACAAATTGCTTCTTTGGGTGAAATTGTGAAGTCTCCAGCAGATGGTTTCTAAATCAATAAACTTCTTTTCAGATGCACATGTGGTAGAAGATAGTGTAATATAGATTGTAATATACTGTTGTAGTTTATTAGCCTGACTAAACTTTTGTGTTTGAAACTTAGGGGCACTTTGAGAAGTTTCTTTTTTTTAAATTTTATTTTGCCTGAATTTTAGTCTAAGTATAAATGGGTACAAATATATAGTTAGATCAAAAGTATAGAACTTGATAGCACAACAGGATGACTACGGTAAGCACAGACATTTTTTCATGTAAGCCCTTTGTATACATACTTGAATAGAGTCCCTTGGCCTATTTTCATATATAATGATGGATAGATTTTATGTTTTCATTATTAAAATAAAATGGACAAAATAAAGAATGGTTAACAATTTATTTTTTTTATATATCATGTGCTTTGATCTTTAGTATCAAATAACTTGTAATAAAGTTGTGAGAATTTATAAACTAGCTTAAAATTATTTAATTGTACAAGTCTTTTCTTTGTGTTTGACTGGTTTCACATTATTATCATATTGCTTAAAACGAAATATGTTGATTAATTTTCAACTCTATTGGAATTTTGCAGATTCCAGATTTTAGTTCTTTAGAATAGTTTTATTTATTTTGGGTTGTTCATGTTGTTAAAAGTTAGTTTTTAAACTGTACTAAATATTGGTATGGTAAATCTCTTCTATCAAGTGTCTTCTCAAATACACATAAATTGCACTATATAATGTTATAGAATGTGTGAAATATACTTTATGTTTCAGGTGAATTATTTCATTTATTTGCAAATAGCCTTTTCAGGAAGATAGGAATTACTTTGATCCTTGTGTTTTTTTTTTTAAGTGAAGAAACTTGGAAGCAGGTAGCTAGTAAACGGCACGGAATCCTGGTTTCAATATCTCAGCTCTTTCCTAGGTTCCAGACTGGTGCTTAACAATGAATTTGCTCCCAAGTTTTCATGGGAGGAGCCTCAAAAATCCATAGCTCTAGAATATAAATATCTGAAAAGAAGAGGTGTTTAGCAGAAAAAAGCACTCATAAAGATATTGGTGCATTGTTTTTGGTAGTGAAGAATTCTTTAAATGAGATAACTGACTCAATAATTAAATGCTGTCTTTATATTCAGCATCTCAGACATCGTTTCCTCATGTCTTAATTTCTTTTTATTTCAAAATTAAAATGATGGTGAAATTTCCAGGAATTGACTTCTCTGCAAGCTAGTTGGCTGTTCCCAGTGTCAGGACATCAGAATTCAATGGCAGTTTCGCAAGACATAAATAAATAGTAGAGAGCTGTTTCTATCCCACCAGATTTCCCTATCAGGCTGTAATGTGCTGCTGGAGCATTTGTGTTAGAAACACATTATTTTGCTTTAAAAACACAGCAAGCTTGAGGCAGTTGAAGCCCATTAATAAAGAGGCTGGTAGCTTCATCTTCTAAGCATTTCCCTGGAACATGCTTCCATCTCTTTGCATATATGCCTTTCCCACCAAGTATGGATATTTAGCCCACTAATTAATATTTTCCATGTCATTTAATCTCCTGCTCTATTTGTTAATTCTTTGGAAATGTTCAGTAATCAAAAGTGCATAGTCAAGAGAGGATATGATAAGTCAGGTATGTTCTTGAACCAACAAACTCCTTTTGTTTACCTAATAAATCTTGAATATAACACTAATTAAGCACATGCAAAAATATGCAAATTATACCCTGTACAAATCATAAGTCATCATTAGCAGTATCTCACTGAAATATGGACCTTAGGATTCTTATTCCCCACACACTCTGTGGTGTAAAGAGGTGTTGTAGGCTGGGCGCAGTGGCTCACTCCTGTAATCAAGCACTTTGGGAGGTCAAGGTGGGCGGATTACGAGGTCAGGAGATAGAGACCATCTTGGCTAATTTGGTGAAACCCCGTCTCTACTAACAGTACAAAAAATCAGCTGGACATGGTGGCATGCGCCTGAGTCCCAGCTACTTGGGAGGCTGAGGCAGGAGAATTGCTTGAACCTAGGAGGCAGAGGTTGGAGTGAGCCAAGATTATACCACTGCACTCCAGCCTGGGCGACAGAGTGAGACTCTGTCTCAAAATAAATAAATAAGTAAATAAAAGTGGTGTTGTAATAGAGAAAAGAGGTTTTACTACTCCCAGATTTCTTGGCTTCCTGTTCAATGTGCCCTGTTTCCTTGATTGATATGCCCTTTCCTTTAAGGCCATCTGACCAGGATCAGAGATGCCTGCACTGGAAACTCCCCAGACACTTCCTTGCCTCCATCCTCAATATCCTAAACTCCTCTCTGTCTTACAACCACACTGACACTTAAAAATAACTTGTTGAGGTATAATTTGCATACACAATAAAAAGCACAGATTTAAAGGATACACTTTGATAAGTTTTGATAAATGTGTGTCACATGTAACCACCACCCTAATCAAGATGTCTTTATATTTCCATCATCCTAGAAAGCCCTGCAGATTCTTTTGCAGTCATTTCACTCCTCCCTTTTACCGACTCTGTAATTTGTTTAATTGCCACTGATTAGTTTTATTTGTTCTGGAGCTTCATATAAATAAAATACTGTCTTCTTTTATTCAGTATTGTGTGGGGAAATTAACAATGGTGTTGTGCGTGTGAACAATTTGTTCATTTCTATTTCTGAGTAGTATAATCTGCTTCTCCATTCACCTGTTGTTGGACATTTTTGTTATTTCCATTCTAGGGCTATTATGAACAATGCTACTGTGAGATTATATTCAAATCTTTTTGTTTTAATACAACTTTTTATTTTGAGATATTTTTAGATTCACGTGTGGTTTTAAGACATAACATGGAGAGATTCCATGTACTCTTTATTCAGTTTTCTCTAGTGGTAACATCTTACAGAATTATAGTACAGTATCATGACCAAGAATTGACATCGATATCATCTACTGATGTTATTTAGATTTCCCAGTTTTACATGTACCGTGTGTGTGTGTGTGTGTGTGTGTGTGTGTGTGTGTGTGTGTGTGTATTTAGTTCTAGGCAATTTTATCGCATGTGTAGTTTTGCATATTCACAACCCCTGTCAATAGAACAGTTTTGTCACCTTCATTGCCCTTTAATAACCACAAACATCTCTTCCATCTCCAAGCCCTGGAAATGACTAATATGTTCTCCATCTCTATAATCTTCTTATTTCAAGAATGCTATATAAATGGAATCATAAAATATACAACTTTTAAGATTGACATTTTTCACTCAGCATCCTTCCCTTGAGATTTATCTAAGTTGTGTGTATATCAATGGGTTTTCCTTCCCATTGAAAGTTGTTTCTAGTTTTTGGCGCTTACTAATGAAGCTGCAAGAACATCAGTGTACATGTTTTTGTGTGAAGATGTTTTCATTGCTCTGGCATACATGCCCAAGAGCACAGTTGCTGGGTCATATGATGATAGTATGTTTAGTTTTATATAAAGCTGCTGAGCTATTTTCCAGAATAACAGTACCGTTTTACATTCCCAGCATCATTACACCAGTAAGCCAGCTTCTCAGCATCATCAGCATTTGATGTTGTCACTGGTTTTTATCTGAGCTATTCTTACAGGTATGCAGTGGTATCTCACTGTAGTTTTAATTTGTTTCTTTAATGATTAATGGTGTTGAACATCTTTTCAGGTACTCCTTTGCCATCTGTACGTGTTTCGGTAAAATGTTTCTTCTTGTCTTTTGTTCATTTCCTTTTTTAATTGTCTTTCTTTACTGTTGAGTTATGATAATTTTTTTAAAGATGTTTTTGTAATTTTTTTACTTTATGGGTACATAGTAGGTGTATATATGGGATACATGAGAGGTTTTGATTCAGGCATGCAATGTGTAATAATCACATCATGGAGAATGGGTTATCTGTCCCCTCAAGCATTTATCCTTTATGTTAGAAACAATCCAATTATACTCTTTTAGTTATTCTTAAAGGTACTATTAAGTTACTATTGATTATAGTCACCCCTTTGTGCTGTCAAATAGTGGGTCTTACTCATTGTTTCTTTTTATGTACCCATTAATTATCCTTACCTGCTTCTTACCCTGCCTCCCACCTCAACCTTTAACCAACTACCCTTCCCAGCCTCTGATAACCATCCTTTTACCCCATGTCTATGAGTTCAATTATTTTGATTTGAACTCAAATCAAAATGATTTTATTTGAGCCCACAGATAAGTGAGAACATGTGATGTTTATCTTTCTGTGTCTGGTTTATTTCACTTAACATAATGATCTCCTTTTCCAACCGTGTTGTTGCAAATGACAGGATATCATTCTTTTTATGGTGGAATAATATTCCATTTTGCATATGTAGTGCATTTCCTTTATCCATTCACTTGTTGATGGACACTTAGGTTGCTTCCAAATCTTAGCTATTGTGAACAGTGTGGCAATAAAAATGGAAGTGCAGATATCTCTTCAATTTACTGTTCCTTTCTTTTGGGTATATGCCCAGCAGTGGGATTGCTGGATCATGTGCTAGCTCTATTTGTAGTGTTTTAAGAAACCTCCAAACTGTTCTCCATAGTGGTTGCACTAATTTGCATTCCCACCAGCAGTGTATGAGGGTTCCCTTTTCTCCACATCCTTGCCAGCATTTGTTGTTGCCTGTCCTTTGGATATAAGCCATTTAACTTTCATTGGCATCTTTATTAAAAGCCATTGGATGTATTCTGCGGGTCTATTTCTGAGTTCTGGGTTCTCTTCTCTGGATCTCTCTGGATGGATTTAGGAATAGATCTAGAGTCTGTTCCCTAAAACACTACTGCACAGTCTTGAAATTTTTTTTTTTTCTTAGCTAGTAATGTAACCCTTATTATCAGGCAGAGTGATTTCTGCCCCTACTTTATTCTTCTTCATCAACTTTGTTTTAGCTATTATAGGGCTGTGCATTTCCATATAAATTTTGTTTATGTCCACAAAGCTGGTATTTTGATAGGCATTATATTAAACTCATACATCAATTTAAGGAGAGTTAACCTCTTCACTATGTTGAGATTTTCAATCTGTGAGAAAGGTATATCTCTCCATTTATTTATATCTTTCTTTTGTTTCATCACCATTTTGCAATTATTAGCATAAGATCCCATGCATGTTTTGTTAATACATTTTTAAGTATTTTATTTTCTTTAAAGTCATTCTAAACAGTATTTTAAATTTCAATTTCTGCATGTTAATTGTTAGTGTATAGAAATATGATGGATTTTTGTGGGTTGATCTATCTTGCAACTTTGCAAAACTTGTTTATTAGTTCTGGGAGGTTTTTTTTCTTTCTTTTTGGGTAGATTTCTTGGTATTTTCTTTTTTTATTATTATTATACTTTAAGTTCTGGGGTACATGTGCAGATCATGCAGGATTGTTACATAGGCATACACATGCCATGGTGGTTTACTGCATCCATCCCCCCCGTCATCTACTTTAGGTCTACATAGACAGTTATGTTATCTGCAAATAGAGGTGGGTTTACTTCTTCCTTCCCAGTCTGAATATCTTTTTTTCTTTCTCTTGCCTTATTTCGGTGGCTAAAACTGAAAGTTTTATTTTTATTTTATATTTTATTTATTTATTTGAGACAGAGTTTCACTCTGTCACCCAGGCTGGAGGCTGGAGTGCAGTGGTGAGATCTCAGCTCACTGCAACATCTGCCTCCCAGGTTCTAAGGGATTCTGCTGCCTCAGCCTCCCAAGTGGCTGGGATTACAGGCATGTGCCACCAAGCCCGGCTAATTTTGTATTTTTAGTAGAGACGGGGTTTCAACATGTTGGCTGGGCTGGTCTTAAACTCCTGACCTTAGGTGATCCACCTGCCTCGGCCTCCCAAAGTGCTGGGATTATAGGCGTGAGCCACTGCACCTGGCCTAAAAGTTTTATTTTTAAAAAACCATGAATAAGCCTGTATTTTGATAGCTGCTTTTTCTATGCCAATTGATATGATTTTTTTATCTCTAACCTGTTGATATGGTGCATTTCACTGATTAATTTTCCAAATGTTGAACCACTATTACATATATGGAACAAATACAAATTTGATCATGGTATGTAATTTTTTTATATGTTATTGGATTTGAATTTGCTAATGTTTTGTTAAGGATTTCTGCATCTAAGTTCATGGGAAATATTTTTTGTTTTCTTTGTTTATACTGTCTTTGTTAGGTTTTGGTGTCATTACAATACTGGCTTCATAAAGTAAGTTGGGAAACATTCCCTCCACTTCAGTTTTCTGATAATAGTTGTGTAAAATTGTAATTGTCCAGTGGGTTCACCTTGCCCAATGCCTAAGCAGAGCTGCTTTCTCAACACGGGGGAACTGCAATGGAGAAAGAGTGATTCATGCAGAGCCAGCTGTGTAGGAGACCCGAGTTTTATCATTACTCAAGTCAGTCTCCCTGACCATTTGGGGAACAGAGTTTTTTAAGACAATTTGTCAGGTAGGGCCTTGGGAAGTAGGGAATGCTGATTGGTCAGGTTGGAGATGGAATCATAGGGGGTCAGAGTGAGTTTTTCTTGCCGTCTTCTTTTCCTGGGTTGGATGGCAGAACTAGTTGAACCAGATTACCAGTCTGGGGTGGTGTCAGCTGATCCATCAAGCGCAGGGTCTGCAAAATGTCTCAAGTACTGATTTTAGGTTGTACAATAGTGATGTTATCTCCAGGAGCAGTTTGGGGAGGTTCAGACTCTTGGAGCCAGAGGCTGCATGACCCCTAAACTGTAATTTCTAATCTTGTTGCTAATTTGTTAGTCCTGCAAAGGCAGACTGGTCCCAGGCAAAAAAGGGGGTCTTTTTGGGAAGGGGCTGTTACCAATTTTGTTTCAGCGTCAAACTATCAACTGAATCCCTTCCCAAAGGAATTCATTTTGGCCTACGCCCAGGAATGAACAAGGGCAGCTTAAAGGTTAGAAGCAAGATGGAGTCAGTTAGGTCTGATTTCTTTCCCTGTCATAAATTCCTCAGTTATAATTTTGCAAAGATGGTTTCAAAATTAGTGTTTATTATTTAAATATTTGGTCGAATTCTCCAGTGAAACTATGTGGACCTGAATATTTTACTTTGGAGAGCTTTTTGATTATGAATTCAATTTTTTTATTGTTACTTGAATGTGTAATCCTTTTTGTGGACACGTATTTCCTTTTGGGCAAATATCTAGTAAGTTGGAAATTCTGTACTGGTGGGTGAGTAGATATTAAACTTCATTTGAAAAATGTCAGACTCTTTTTCAAAGTAGTTGTACCATGTTATACTCCAAAGAACACTGTAAGCAAGTTTCAGTTGCTCCTCACTCTTCTTTGGTATTGTCAATCTGATTAATTTTAGCCATTTCAGTAGGTTTGAAGTAGCATTTAATTGAGATTTTTATTTTTATTTCCTTCATTAATGAAGGTGGACATCCTTTTTTGTACTTATTTACCATTCTCATACTTTTTTGTGAATATCTGTTCAATCTTTGCCCAAATATTTTGCTTATCGGCACATTTATTTTTAATCAGTAGTTTGTCTTTTTCTTGAATTGTGAGATCTTGTTATATATTTTGGATTCATGATTTGTCAGATATATGTATTTCAAATACATGCTCTAAGTTTCTGGCTTTCCTTTGCATTTTCTTGACATCCTTTGAAAAGAAAAAGTTTTAATTTTGATCAATTTCAGTGTATTGTTTTTCCTTTTATGTTTGCGCTTTTCTTAATGTTTATGTTCTCATTAATAAGTCTTTAATTCTAATAAATATAAATTATGTTTATTATAAATTAATAAATGAGCCTATTCCATGACTGTAAAATTTTCTCCTGTTGTAATCTAGAAGTTTTAAGATTTATGCTTAGATTTATGTTTTAGGCTATGATTCATTCTTTGTATGGTGTGAGGTTGAGGTTTATTATTTTTCATAAAGATGCCCAATTGATTCAGCATAATTTTTTGAGACCAGTGTCCATTTCTCTTTGAATTACCTTGGCACATTTGACAAGTATCAATTAATCACATATGTATGGGTTTATTTCTGACCTCTATTCTGTTCCACTGATATATTCATCTATCCTTATGCTAGTGCTACCCTGATTTGATTATTATAGCTTTATAATATTCTTTAAATCAGTTAATGTGAGTCCCCCCCCAATTTTTTATTCTTTTTAAAAATAATTCTATTGTAGTTTTTATTTTATACAATGTTTGCTTTGCACAGTGGTATGGGAATGTAAAACTGGCCGTGTAAGCTGAAACCATGCAAAATGATTATGGAAATCAATGAAAAATGCTACTATTTTTCCATAACCTATAAAACATTTTGATATTAAAATATCTCTCACTGCTTAAAGTTATGAATGTATGGGAAAATGAAAAAAATAGTACAACTAATATTAATGTAACATACTGTAGTTTCAAATATTAGAAACATTAAAAATTAAAGTATTTTATATTCTAGGAAAAAAGTATCAGGAGTAGTTTGAATGGTGCTTGCCTTCTTGTTCTATAGCCTGTGATACAGAGTGAACATCTTCTCAATATCTTGTAAAATTGTCTCATTCTTTTCTGAGTTTGAAGCAGCTTCCAGTGTTTTCTCCTTTGTGCTTTCAATATCATGATGTATCTTTGAGAATTCCTTTAAAGGGAAGTTTTTTGGCAAGCATGGCTTCTGGGACATCTTCATTCTTTTCATCACACCCACTTTTCCTCATGTGTATTGATAGCTGTGCTTCACTGAGTTCCTTCGGTTGTATACATAGAGTTTCTCAAATGATGCCGGTATGAATATTCCAATAGTCAGATACTTCTTTTGTAAGTCAATTTACATTTTATTCCTATTTTATTTTGTGTTATCATTTTGCTTTGCTGCTTTTTCATCTTTGTTGTCTAATTCTCTCTTTTAACTACTCATTTTCTTAAAATATCATACGGGTTTGTCAATGGGACACAAAGAGGCATCCAAAGTGCATGCTTTGCTGTCTGTGATGAACTGAGTAACAGAAACACAGTTAGCAATCACTAATGGATGGTGAAAGAGTGATGCAGTTAGTTACTGATCATTATGTGCATCTCTTTTTTTACATAGTGACTTGTGGACTGAAGGGCTGGTGGCAAATTTTGTACCTTATGCAATTACTTACTGTTAATCTACCACGAGAACTGAAATTTGAACCATGTTGTTGAAGGACTGGTGTTTTTATTTAAAATGTTGTAACTGAACCCCATACATATCAAAAGTGTGCTAAGTGAGGATTGCCTCTCTCTCTCTCTCTCTCTTTCTCCCCCCTGTGTATGTATGTGTGTGTGTATTTATAATGGAATGTCAAGATGTATGATAATTGTTATGAAGTAAAATAAAGGGGGAACAGGGATATAAATGGGAAGTGCTCATTTATATAAAGTAATCATGGAAGGCATCCTGCTGAGCTGACTTTTAAGCAAGCAAGCAACAAGAGAAGAAAGAAAGAGAGAGAGAAAGAGAGAAAGAGAAAGAAGAAAAAGAAAAGAAAGAAAGGAAAAGAAAGAAAGAAAAGGGAGGGGAGGGAAGGGAAGGGAAAGGAAGCACTGCTATGATTGAAGGAGATGAGGAATCTTATGTGGAAGGAATAGCAAATGCAAGTCCCCAAAGCCCGTTGTATCATTCTTATGCTTTTGTGTCCTTATAGCTTAGCTTTCCATTATGAATGAGAACATACATTTGGTTATCCATTCTTGAGTTACTTCACTTAGAGTAATAATGTCCAGTTCCATCCAGGTTGCTGCGAATGCCATTATTTTGTTCCTGTTTATGGCTAAGTAGTATTCCCGTGTGTGTGTGTGTGTGTGTGTGTGTGTGTGTGTGTGTGTGTGTGTGTGTGTGTGTGTCTGTATGTGTGTGTATACCACATTTTCTTTATCCACTCATTGATTAATGGCATTTGGGCTGGTTTCATATTTTTGCAATTAAAATTGTGCTGCCATAAACGTGTGTGCAAGTATCTTTTCGTATAGTGACTTTTTTTCTCCTCTGGGTAGATACCTAGTAGTAAGATTGCTGGATCAAATAGTAGATCTACTTTTACTTCTTTAAGAAATCTCCACATTGTTTTCCATAGTGGCTGTACTAGTTTACATTCCCACCAACAGTGTAAAATTGTTTCCTATTCACCACCTCCATGCCAACATTTATTACTTTTTTTATTTTTTGATTATGGTCGTTCTTGCAGGAGTGAGGTGGTATCACATTGTGGTTTTGATTTGGATTTCCCTGATAATTAGAGATGTTGAGCATTTTTCCATATCTTTGTTGGCCATTTGTGTATCTTCTTTTGAGAATTGTCTATTTGTGGGCTTAGCCCACTTTTTAATGGGATTGTTTGTTTTGTTCTTGCCGATTTGTTCCTGTTCTTTATAGATTCTGATATCAGTTCTTTGTCAGATGTATAGGTTGTGAAGATTTTCTCCCATTTTATGGGTTGTCTGTTAATTCTACTGATTGTTTCTTTTGCCATGCAGAAGCTTTTTAGTTTAATTAATTCCTATCTGTTTATCTTTGTTTTTGTTGCATTTGCTTTTGCATCCTTGGTCATGAAGTCTTTGCCTAAACCAGTGTCTAGAAAGGTTTTTCCAATGTTCTAGAATTTTTATGGTTTCAGATCTTAGATTTAAGTCTTTGATCCATCTTAAGTTGATTTTGTATAAGGAGAGAGATAAGGATCCAGTTTCATTCTTCTACATGTGGTTTGCCAAGTATCCCAGCACTATTTGTTGAATAGGATGTCCTTTCTTCACTTTATGCTTTTGTTTGCTTTGTTGAAGATAAGTTGGTTGTAAGTACTTGAGTTTATTTCTGGGTTCTCTATTCTGTTCTATTGGTCTATGTGCCTATTTTTATACCAGTACCACACTGTTTTGGTGACTGTGACCTTATAGTGTAGTTTGAAGTTGGGTAATGTGATGCCTCCAGATTTGTTCTTTTGCTTAGTCTTGCTTTGGCTATGCAGACTCTTTTTTGGTTTCATATGAATTTTAGGATTTTTTTTCTAGTTCTGTGAAGAGTTATGATGGTATTTTGATGGAAATTGCATTGAATTTGTAGATCGTTTTTGGCAGTATTGTCATTTTCACAATATTAATTCTACCCATCCATGAGCATAGGATGTGTTTCCATTTGTTTGTGTCATTTAGATTTCTTTCAGCAGTGTTTTGTAGTTTTCTTTGTAGAGGTCTTTCATGTCCTTGGTTTGGTATATTCCCAAGTATTTAATTACTTTTTTGCAGCTATTTGAAAGGGACTAAGTTCTTGATTTGGTTCTCAGCTTGGCTGCTGTTGGTGTATAGCAGAGCTACTGATTTGTGTACATTCATTTTGTATCCTGAAACTTTGCCAATTTTATATACTAGTACTAGGAGCTTTTTGAATGAGTCTTTAGGGTTTTCTGGGTATATGATCATATCATCGGCAAACAGCAACTGTTTGACTTCCTCTTTACCAATTTGGATGCCCTTTCTTTCTCTTGCCTGATTGCTCTGGCTAGGACTTCCAATTCTATGTTGAATAGAAGTGGTGAAAGTGGGCATCCTTATCTTGTTCCAGTTCTCAAGGGAAATGCTTTCAACTTTCTCCCATTCAGTATAATATTGGCTATGGGTTTGTCAGAGATGGCTTTTATCACCTTAAGTCACATCCCTTCTATGCCAATTTTGCTGAGGGTTTTAATCCTAAAGCGATGCTGGATTTTGTCAAATGCTTTTCCTGCATCTATTGAGATGATCATTTGATTTTTGTTGTTAATTCTGTTTTTTGTGGTGTATCACATTTATTGACTTGCATATGTTAAACCATCCCTGCATCCCTGGTATGAAACCCACTTGATTATGGTAGATTATATTTTTGGTATGTTGTTGGATTTGGTTAGCTAGTATTTTCTTGAAGATTTTTGCATCTGTGTTCATGAAGGATATCGATCTGTAGTTTTCCTTTTTGTTATGTCCTTACCTGTTTTTAGTATTAGGATGATAGTGGCTTCATAGAATGATTTAGGGAGGAGTCCCTCTTTCTCTATCCTGTGGAATGGAATAGAGTCAGTAGGATTGGTACCAATTCTTCTTTGAATATCTGATGTAATTCAGCTGTGAATCCATCTGGTCCTGGATGTTTTTCGTTGGCAATTTTAAAATTACCATTTCAATCTGCTGGTTGTTATTAGTCTCTTCAGAGTTTCTGTATCTTCCTGGTTTAATCTAGGAGGATTGTATATCCCCAGAATTTAACCATTTCCTCTAGTTTTTTTTTTTTTTTTTTTTTGAGACAGAGGCTCACTCTGTCACCTAGGCCGGAGATCAGTGTCATGATCTTGGCTCACTGCAACCTCCGCTTTCTGGATTCAAGTGATTCTCCTGCCTCAGCCTCCCTAGTAGCTGGGACTACAAGTGTGCAGCCCCACATCCAGCTAATTTTTTTGTATTTTTAGTAGAGGCGCAGCTTCACCCATGTTGGTCAGGATGGTCTCTATCTCCTGACCTCATGATCTGCCCACCTTGGCCTCCCAAAGTGCTGGGATTACCTGCGTGAGCCACCACGCCCAGCCTAGGTTTTCTAGTTTATGTGTGTAAAGGTGTTCATAGTAGCCTTGAATAATCTTATGTATTTCTGTGGTATCAGGAGTAATATCTCCCATTTTGTTTCTAATTGAGCTTATTTGCATATTCTGTCTTCACTTCTTGGTTAATCTCATTAATGGTCTATAATTTTATTTACTGTTTCAAAGAACTAGCTTTTGTTTCATTTAGCTTTTGTATTTTTTTGTGTCTGTTTGATTTAGTTCTGCTCTGATCTTTGTTATTTCTTTTCTTCTGCTAGGTTTGGGTTTGGGTTTGGTTTGTTCTTGTTTCTCCAGTTTCTTGAAGTATGACCTTAGAAAGTCTATTCGTGCTCTTTCAAACTTTTTGATATAGGTATTTAACGCGGTGAACTTTCCTCTTAGCACTGCTTTTGCTGTATCCTAGAGATTTTGATAGGTTGTGTCACTATTATTGTTCAGTTCAAATAATTTTTCAATTTCCATTTTAATTTCATTTTTGACCCAGTGATCATTCATGAGCAAGTAATTTAATTTCCATGTATTTACCTTGTTTTGAGGGTTCATTTTGGAGTTGATTTTCAATTTTGTTCTGCTGTGGGTCTGAGAGAGTTGTTAATATAATTTTGATTTTCTTAAATTTACTGAGACTCGTTTTGGGCCCTATCATATAATCTATATGGGAGAATGTTCTATATGCTGATGAATAAAATGTATATTCTGTTGTTGTCGGGTGGACTATTCTGTAAATATCTGTTAAGTCCATTTGTTCTAGGGTATAGTTTAAGTCCATTGTTTCTTTGTTGACTTTCTGTCTTGATGACGTATCTAGGGCTGACAGTGGAGCATTAAAGTCCCCCACTATTATTGTGTTGCCATCTATCTCATTTCTTAGGTCTAGTAGTAATTGTTTTATAAATTTGGGAGCTCCAGTGTTAGGTGCATATATATATTTAGGATTGTGATATTTTCCTTTTGGATTAGTCCTTTTATCATTATATATCTCTCTTTGTCTTAACTGCTGTTGCTTTAAAGGTTGTTTATTCTGATATAAGAATAGCTACTCCTGCTTGCCTTTGGTATCTATTTGAATGGAATATCTTTTTCCACCCCTTTATCTTAAGTTTATGTGAGTTCTTTACGTGTTAGATGAGTCTCTCGAAGATAGCAGAAACTTGGTTGGGGGAATTCTTATCTATTTGCCATTCTGTATCTTTGAAGTGGAGTATTTAGGCTGTTTACATTCAATGTGATTGAGATGTGAGGTACTATTCTGTTTATTGTGCTATTTGTTACCTGAATATCTTGTTTATTTTTTCATTCTGTTATTGTTATATAGGTCCTGTGGAATTTATGCTTTAAGGAGGTTCTATTTTGGTGTGTTTTGAGGATTTGTTTCAAGATTTAGAGCTCCTTTTAGCAGTTCTTGTTGTGCCAGCTCGGTGGTGGTGAATTCTCTCATCATTTGTTATGTCTGGAAAAGACTACATCTTTCCTTCATTTATGAAGCCTAGTTTCTCTGGATAAAAAAATTCTTGGTTGATAATTGCTTTGTTTAAGGAGGCTAATTACAGGACCCCAATTCCTCTAGCTTATAGGGTTTCTGCTAAGAAATCTGCTGTTAGTCTGATAGGTTTTCCATTATAGGTTACCTGATGCTTTTGCCTCACAGCTTTTAAGATCTTTTCCTTCATCTTGACTTTAGATAACCTGAGGACTATGTGTCTAGGTGAATCTTTTTGTGATGAATTTCCCAGGTGTTCTTTGAGCTACTCATATTTGGATGGCTAGATCACTTGCAAGGCTGGGGGAGTTTTCCTTGATTATTCTCTCAAACTTTTAGATTTCTCTTTTCCTCTGGAACTCCAGTTATTCTTAGGTTTGGATGCCTAACATAGTCCCAAACTTCTTGGAGGCTTAGTTCATTTAACATTTTTTTACTTTGCCTTTGTCAGATTGGATTAATTCAAAAGCCTTGTCTTTGAGCTCTGAAGTTCTTTCTTCTGCTTGTTTGATTCTGTTGCTGAAACTCCAATGCATTTTGCATTTCTCTCACGTATATCCTTGACTTTCAGAAGTTGTGATTGTTTATGATTTATGCTATCTATTTCACTGAAGATTTTTCCTCTCATACCGTGTATCATGTTTTTTTATTTCTTTAAGTTGGAGTTCACCTTTCTCTGGTACCTCCTTGATTAGCTTAATAATTGACCTTCTGAATTCTTTTTCTGGCAATTCAGAGATTTTGTCTTGATTTGGATCCATTACTGGTGAGCTAGTGTGATCTTTGGGGGATGTTAAAGAACCTTGTTTTGTCGTAATACCAGTATTATATATCTGGTTCCTTCTCATTTGGTAGACTATGTCAGAGGGGAAGATCTGGAACTCAAGTGCTGCTGTTCAGATTCTTTTGCCCCATGGGGTGCTCCCTTGATGTGGTGTTCTCCCCCTTTCCCCAGGGATGGGGCTTTCTGAGAGGCAAACTGCAGTGATTGTTTTTGCTGTTCTGGTTTCTAGCCACCCAGCAGAGCTACTGGGCTCTGGGCTGGTACTGGGGAGTGTCTGCAAAGTGAAATAGACTCTGTGGGTCCTTGGTTTTATTTTTCTTCAGTGTGCTGGTTTTGTGTTGGTGGACCTCCAGCCAAGAAATGGCATTTTCTAGAGCTTATCAGCTGCAGCTGTATAGGCAGGATCAGGCAGTGGGTGGGGCTATAGAGCTCCCAAGAGATTATGCCCTTTGTCTTCAACAACCAGGGCAGGTAGAGAAAGACCACCAAGTGGGGACAAGGATAGGCATGTCTGATCTCAGACTCTCCTTGGATGGGCCTTGCTGCAGCTGCTGTGGGGGGATGGGGGTGTGGTTCTCAGGCCAATGGATGTATGTTCACAGAGCGATATGGCTGCCTCTACTGAGGCATACCAGTCACCCGGGAAGTGGGGGAAAAGACTGCAGTCACAGGCCTCATCCAGCTCCCACACAGACTACAGTCCACTTAGGAGCATTCTGACTAAAGTCGAGAGTTTCCCCCATTCTCAAAACACTACAGAACTTTGATTTCTAGGCACTACATTTTTTTGGTTTTTCCACCTCCTAACTGACTGCTTTTACATAATCTCCTTTACTAATTTTTTCCTATTTCACCTCTGCAATTTGGGATCTCACCTGGTATAATCCTTAACTTCCTCCTGTTTTCTATCTAGTAATTCCTTATATGATCTCAACCAGTTTGAGTTTTAAATACACACAAGCAAAATTCCAGTTTGGGTTACCAGTGTACATTAACTGTGGTAATTGCAATAAAGCATAAGCTTTGCTGCTTGCTACCTCTTCAGTCCACAAATCACTATGCAAATAACAAATATGCAACTTGATCAGTGACCAATCACGTTGCTCCTTTCACTGCATGTCTATTATTCAGCTTATGCACAGATGGCAAAGCATATAGTTATGTTTTTTGTCTTTCAGTGATATAACTGGATAATTGAGCTTTTAAGATACTCCTCTGTTGTTTTAATGCTCCAGATCACCATGATGCTCTTGGGGACTTAAATGAAAATGTGAACATTTGCTTTCTACCATTAAACATAACTTCATTAATCCTGCCAATGGATCATAGTATTATATTATTTTCTAAATTTTAGATGAACTTTCAGACAGAGTATTGAACCAGAGATCATACAATTTATCTGAGTTTTGTAAAAGCACATTGCCTTTGGAGTCTTCCCTGCAACTCTGCCTAGGGCCCAACTCATCAGATTTTGGACTCAGTAAATCTCCACAATCACATGAACCAATTCCTTAAAATAAATCTCTTTCTGTGTGTGCGTGTACATGTAAATGTATATTCATATAAATAATATAAATACATATTTATAGATTTATGTATTTACATTTATAAATATATATTTCTATATCTATATATAAATATGCATTTATATAAATAAATATAAATCTGTGTGTATACATATAAATATATATATTTATGAATTGACATTTATAAATATATATTTATTTTTATATCTATATTTCTGTGTATACATATCCTAATTCTGTTTCTCTGGATAACCCTAATAAATATTATATGTTTATATTATATAGGTGTATTTTATTTCTCTCTCTATATATATAGACACACACACACATATATGTATATATATGAATGTAAGTATTTTTTTTAACTATTTTTTATAAGTCAAAATCATCCTCTGAGATTAGAACCAATTCATTAATCAATGTTGAATACAAGCACTTGGCTATGTCTCCAGCTCCTAATGCCTTTCTGAGGTGACATGCTTCATTACTCAGATAAGTTTTCAACTGAGAGGGATAGCTTTTGAACACTCACTGCCCTTTAGCAGGAAAACCCACAGGAAATGGCACAAGAGGCTTGAAACCAAACCCGTGTTCTTGGACTCTGTTTGGTTTTCACTCAGTGTGGCTGACTGGCACCTGCTTCAACAAACAAACATTGGTACCCTTCCCCTCTATTCCTTCATGAAGCTATCTTCTCAGCTGAGGAACAATGAGAAAAACATCTGGGGGCACATGGAAGGAATTAAAAGAATATCCAAAGTAAATTCGCCTCTTACCACACAATAAACCCTGACTCTCCCAACAGAAAAATCCACCTTCAAATCAAATTCTAAAGCATTCCAAAGGATGGTTTTGGTAAAGAATGCTTGAAATAGCCTCCTGAGTAGCTGAGACTACAGGCATGTACCAGCATGCCTGGCTAATTTTTTGTATTTTTAGTAGAGACAGGGTTTTTCCATGTTGGCCACACTGGTCTCAAATTCCTAGACTCACACAATCCGCCCCCTTGGCTTCCCAAAGTATGTATATGTATTTTTAAATGAAAGCTTATTGGAGAAAAGGACTTTATATTAATACTGCTGTTTTTGCTGTTGCTGTTGTTGCTTTTTAAGACAGACTCTCACTCTGTCACCCAGGCTGGAGTGCAGTAGCACAAACTTGGCTCACCACAACCTCCATCTCCTGGGTTCAAGTGATTCTCCTGCCTCAGCCTCCTCAGCAGCTGGGATTACAGGTGTGCGCCACCACCCCTGGCTAATTTTTGTATTTTTAGTAGAAATAGGGCTTCACCATGGTGGCCAGGCTGGTCTTGAACTCCTGGCCTCAAATGATCCACCTGCGTCAGCCTCCCAAAGTTCTGGGATTACAGGCGTGAGCCACCACGCCCAACCTACTACTGCTCGTTCTTTTTTTTTTTTTTAATAATTTATTTATTTTACTTTAGGTGCATACTACATCTGGCATTTCCCCCCATGTTATCCCTCCCCACCCTCCCCTCCCTCCCCACCCGCCATTGTCTCTCCCCTACCCGCTCCAACTGTCCCCTGTGTGTGTTGCTCCTCTCCATGAGTCCATGTGTTCTTGTTGTTCAACACCCACCTATGAGTGAGAACATACGGTGCTTGGCTTTCTGTTCTTGGGTCAGTTTGCTGAGAATGATGGTTTCCAGATTCATCCAAGTCCCTATAAAGGACACAAACTCATTGATTTTTATGGCTGCGTAGTATTCCATGGTGTATATGTACCACATTTTCTTTGTTCAGTCTATCATTGATGGGCATTTGGGTTGGTTCTAGGTCTTTGCTATTGTACACAGGGCTGCAATGAATATACGTGCTCATGTGTCTTTATAGTAGAATGATTTATAGTTCTTTGGGTATCTACTCAATAGTGGGATTGCTGGGTCAAATGGAATTTCTATTTCTAGATCCTTGAGAAATCGCCACACTGTCTTCCACAATGGTTGAACTAATTTACACTCCCACCAACTGTGTAAGAGTGTTCCTATTTCTCCACATCCTCTCCAGCATCTGTTGTCTACCAATTTTTTAATGATCGCCATTCTAACTGGCATGAGATAATATCTCAGTGTGGTTGTGATTTGCATTTCTCTAATGACCAGTGATGATGAGCATTTTTTCATGTTTGTTGGCCTCATATATGTCCTCTTTTGAAAAGTGTCTGTTCATATCCTTTGCCCACTTTCGAATGGGGTTGTTTGTTTTTTTCTTGTATATCTGTTTTAGTTCTTTGTAGATTCTGGATATTAGCCCTTTGTCAGAAGGGTAGATTGCAAAAATTTTTTTTGCCAGTCTATGTCTTTTGATTGGGGCGTTTAGGCCATTTACATTCAATGTTGATATTGTTATGTGTGAATTTGATCCTGCCATTTTGTTACTGGCTGGTTTTCTTTCTCATTAGTTGACTCATTTTCTTCATTGCATTTTTGGTCTTTGCCAACTGGTTTGCTTTTGCAGTGACTGGTACTTGTTCCTTTCCATACTTAGTGTTTCTTTCAGGAGCTCTTGTAGGGCGGGTCTGGTGGTGACAAAATCTCTCAATAATTGCTTGCCTGCAAAGGATTTTATTTCTCCTTCACTTATGAAGCTTAGTTTGGCTGGATATGAGATTCTGGGTTGAAAGTTCTTTTCTTTAAGGCTGTTGAATATTGGCCCCCACTCTCTTCTGGCTTGTAGAGTTTCTGCCGAAAGATCTGCTGTGAGTCTGATTGGCTTACCTCTGTGGGTGACCTGACCTTTCTCTCTGGCTGCCCTTAGCATTTTTTCCTTCATTTCGACCCTTGTGAATCTGATAATTATGTGCCTTGGGGTTGCTCTTCTTGAGGAATATCTTTGTGGAGTTCTCTGTATTTATTCAATTTGAAATTTGGACTGCCTTGGGAAGTTCTCCTGGATAATATCCTGGAGTGTGTTTTCCAGCTTGGATTCATTCTCCCCGTCATATTCAGGTACAACGATCAAGCATAGATTAGATTTTTTTACAAAATCCCATATTTCTTGGAGGCTTTGTTTCTTTTCACTCTTTTTTCTCTTGTACTGCCTTCTCTTTTTTACTTCATTGAGTTGATTTTCAATCTCTAATATCCTTTCTTCTGCTTGATCAATTCGGCTATTAAAACTTGTATTTGCTTCATGTAGTTCTCGTGCTGTGTTCTTCAACTCCATCAAGTCATTTATGTTCTTCTCTAAGCTGGTTATTCTAGTTAGCATATCGTCTAACCTTTTTTCAAGGTTTTTTGTTTCTTTGCATTGAGTTAGAACGTGTTCCTTTAGCTCTGAGAAGTTTGTTATTATCCACCTTCTGAATCCTGTTTCCATCAATTCTTCGCACTCCTTCTCTGTCAAGTTGTGACCCTGTGTTGTTGAGGAATTGTGATCCCTTGAAGGAGAAGAGGTGTTCTGGTCTTTGGTGGTTTCACCTTTTTTGCGCTGTTTTTTTCCCATCTTTGTGGATTTACCTGGCTGTGGTGTCAGAGAGCTGCTTGATGAGGTCGCTTGTCTGCCTGTGGGGGCGCTACTGGGTTTCTAGGGACTCCTTCAGGTTACTAGGGAAGGTTCCTGTGTCTTTTTTGTTTATGCTGGGAGATTAGGCCCGCCTCTTCCACTGACCTGTAGGCGCTGCTGGGTTGTCGAGAAAGTTGTCCCATCCCGTTGCCACGTAGGCTTCCTGTGTTTTTTGTTAAAACATGTAGCCCAGTTCCACCCCTCTAGTGGTGGGTTGTGCCCTTCCTCCACTGGGCTGGATCATTCAGGGTTCCTCTCAGACTGTGGCACTGGCTACGCAACCCACTAGAGTCAGAGCTTCAGCCCTCTGGGGTTTGTGGGGGAGGTTAGGGACACGCCCAGCCGCACCCAGCAGTCTGCCCCTTTCAGCTTTTCTCTCTCTGGGTCATGGGGTAGGGGCCCCCCCCAGCTGCTCCCGCTTACAGCTCCCTCTCTCTCCGGGGTGGGGGGAGGGGGTGATAGCTCAGTCTGCAGACTCTTATTCAACTCCGTACTTGTAATTCCCAGCGCTTGACTGGCAAAGATCCCCTGTTCTGTGTATTGCTGAGGCTTTGGGGGAAGCGCTGTATCTGGACCGGAGCGCCAGAGGTGGAGCCTCCAACTCGCTGGTCAGATGCACTTTCTGGGTGAAGCAGCACCCCTCCCCGCCTCGGTCTGCCCTGAGTGGGCTTTGCTCACCCTCGGACCAGACCTGTTGAAATGCACCTGGTACCTCAGGTGGAGCTAGGAGATCTCTGCATTTCTGCGTCTCTTCGCTGGGTGTTGTGCACTGGAGTTGTATCTAATCCGCCATCTTGGATCCTCTCCACTGCTCGTTCTTTTGTGCCTCAGACCTAGAATAGTGCTGGGCACGCTAAACAAATACTTGTTTTAAAAAATAAATTTTATCAATTAGAATAACAAAGATAGTTTTTAAAGTCCTTTCACATCAAGTAGCTCATTTGATTTTCTCAAGGAGGCAAGAAGGCCTATAAATGGGAATCACCACCATTTTATACGGAAGAAATGCAGACTCAGAACGCTGGCATGAGGTTTTGGTGTTTCAGCCAGGTTTCTTCCCTTTCAGCCTGCCTTTTGTGCATAGTATCCTGATGTTCTGCTAGCACTCCTGGAAAACAAAGGGGTAATAGAAATGTCAGTTTTTTTCTGGTTTTGTTTTGGTTTGGTTTTGAGAAAACCTCTTAATTTTTCTTTCTTTTGGAGTGAACTAAATTTGCTGGGGGGAAGCGTGTGCTGGAGGCCAGCAATATCCTGGCAGGTATGAACGGGTGGGCCTCTGAGGGCCGTGCTGAGGACACCTTGTTTACACAGAGGAAGCAGGGCTGCGAAAGGCATTTCCCCCTTACACTTAAAATCCAATTGTACTGAAAGTCTGGACCTACCCAGAAGCTATTTCAAGCATTCTTTACCAAAACCATCCTTTGGAATGCTTTAGAATTTGATTTGAAGGTGGATTTTTCTGTTGGGAGAGTCAGGGTTTATTGTGTGGTAAGAGGCGAATTTACTTTGGATATTCTTTTAATTCCTTCCATGTGCCCCAGATGTTTTTCTCATTGTTCCTCAGCTGAGAAGATAGCTTCATGAAGGAATAGAGGGGGAAGGGTACCAATGTTTGTTTGTTGAAGCAGGTGCCAGTCAGCCACACTGAGTGAAAACCAAACAGAGTCCAAGAACACGGGTTTGGTTTCAAGCCTCTTGTGCCATTTCCTGTGTGTTTTCCTGCTAAAGGGCAGTGAGTGTTCAAAGCTACCCCTCTCATTGAAAACTTATCTGACAGTAATGAAGCATGTCATCTCAGAAAGGCATTAGGAGCTGGAGACATAGCCAAGTGCTTGTATTCAACATTGATTAATGAATTGGTTCTAATCTCAGAGGATGATTTTCACTTATAATTTTTAACTCAAAAAATTGATTTAAAAGTAGAGCATGAATTTAATTCTTTTTTTTTCCCACTGTGTCTGGAGAACAAGTTTTTTCTTGCATTTTTTTCCCTCAATTTACTTAAGCATAGATCTTATGTCATTCTCTTACCACATACCAAAAATATTAGCAGTTGTGCCAATAATGTAATAAATGTTGAAGTGAGGAAGACAGGGAGACAAATGGAAAGAAAAGAGAAAATACAAGAAGTATGGCTAACATTATGTAAGAAGAAAAATACAAATGGCTTTCTAGTAACCAAATAAGATGTACACATGAACTTCTGATATACCCTATTGATCTGTAGAGACTTTATTTTTTACTTTAGAATGATTAAAACTAGTAATTAACAATTTATTGAGTACTTACTTTATGCTAGCCTCTGTTCTCAGGACTACTCATGAAATAACTCGCAGAGTCCATATAGCAACCTTACAAAGGAGGTTTGAGGGAAATTCCCATTTTACATTTGAATTACATTTGAGTAGAGAGAGCTGAAGTAGTTTTCCAAAGATCACACAGCTAGTAAGTTGGGGAAGAGATTCAAACAAGAATGAGACAGAACTTTTCTGTTATTTTTCACATGCAAAAATGTCTGTATTCTATGCCACCGTTTGATTAATAATTCTGGGCTAAGAAATAATTTCTCTTAGAATTTGAAGGCTTGTTCTTATAACTTTTAACTTCTAATATTTCTTTGAGAAATCTAAGCCATTTTGATTTCTTATTCTTTCTATGGCCAGTTTTTGTTTCTGGGTTTAGTATCTTTTTGTTTTCTCTGATTTTGAAATTTTATGATAATGAGCATTCATAATTAATATGGATTTTTAAAAAATGTGCTGCACATTTGATGGGCCGTTTTATATGATACATGGTCTTCATTTTGGGGAAGGTTTATTTTCTTCTTTTGGTCCCATCGTTCTCTGTTTTCTCTTTGGAGCACTCATTTATTCATTCAACAAGTAGTTATCATGCCCCTCCTCTAGCAAGGCATTGTAATTCTGTGCTAGAGGTAACAGCAGTGAACAAAACATTGCCCTCTTGGAGCCAATTTGATACTGGGCCTTCTTGATTGAACCTTTAATTATCTTAGCTTATTTTTCCTGTAGTCCATCCTTTCAATTACTTTATATTATTTTCTGAAATATTTCCCTGGCTTTCTCTTCCATTTCTGTAACTGATTTATTTTTAATTTCAGTTCTTTCATTTTTAATTTCCAATTACTCTTTCTTGTTCTCTGTTTCTTATCTCTGAGAAAATTAATTGTTGCTTTGTTGTTTTCTTTTTAAGTATTCTCTGTTCCCCTTCATAGTCTCTATTAACTTCAGATTACTTTGTGGTTATTTGGGTCTCTTTTATGTTGGTGGCTTTCCCTAAATGTCTGATGATTCTTGTCTTTGTGTTCATACTTAAGAGTTAAGCACTAAAATACTGATTACATTTGCTGCCTGCATGTGTGAATTTATAGCCTGGTAAATTGCTCTAAATGTCAATTATGTGACCAGGAGGTAAAGAGGAGAAAGTGGAATTGAGACTGGACATCATTGTTAGGATCAGAGTGTAGCATGCCTTGCCTACCAGGGTAAGCAGTTTAACCTTTACTTTATAAACACTGAGGAGCTAGATGATGGTTATAATTGAGGTGAGTTATTAGCAGTCTGTCCCTTTAGTCCTAGGATGCAAATTTCCTGTCTTTGTTTCATTCTCTCATAAATATTTTTTCTGGGTATGATTATATTTTATTTGTAGTGACTAAGCATTATTTATTTCCTCCACTTGCCATATGCATTCCTGACATAATTTAGTTCATGCAATCTGAATAGAGGCATCAAGTAGTAATTCTAGCCAGTTACTCTCCTGCTGCCTAGGGAATCACTGAGTTCTAATAGATTGAAATTGCCTGTGGCCTCATTGGCTTTAACATGAGTCAGTCAATAATATGTATTTTCAAAGTAGATGTTTTAGTAACTACTCTTTTGGTAAAGTAACACTGTGAGTCTTCAATCTCTATAGGACAAAATAACCTTTATTTGTTCTAAATAATTCCAAGTAAATACATGACAGTGTCTACAAAAGAACCTTTATTTGTTCTAAATAATTCTAAGTAAATACATGACAGATTATGCAAAAACATCAAAACACACAATTTCTTCTTCTAAAAAAATGTCTGAAATTAATATGGTCTATAATCTTTGACAATTACTATGTGTAAATGAAGAGGGAATATGTTCCTACTGAATGAATGCATATACTTATTGTAAGCTCTAGAGTGTTTATTGTGTTCTCTCAGAGCCCTCTGCACTCCTGAGTTCTTGGAGATTTGCCCTATGGTAATATTGCCCCTACCAAAAGCAGTGGGGTAATTGGCTTTATAGTAAGGAAATGGCACACAACAGAACGAGAGATACCATAGTTCTCCTATTCACTTCCTTAATTTATTCAGCAAATATGTATTTTGCATATATTATGAACTAGACACCACTGATAAAAGGTAAAATTCACATCTTGGTAAATCTCTGCAGTGCTTCATGTAGTGCTAGACATCATACAGGCACCAAAACAATGTTTGTTATGAAGAAAGTGATAATTCATCTATGCCTGTGAAAAAGTCCTGGGAGGGCTTTTTAGCACTCTGATGTTAAGCAGGGTGGAATTCTTAGCACAGAAATTACAGAAAGGAGTCTTAAAAGTAATGTGAATTATGGAGTGGCTTTTGACAAGAAGGTAAGAATCTAGCTAAGTGACAGTGAGATGATGCAGGAGTCTTCTAGCTCTTAAGTATTTTCATGAAAGATACACTTACCTGCATCTTGATGACATTTCTATTGAAGAGGAATGTTTTGATCTGAAGCGCTACGTGCCTATACACCATTCTCCCCTAGAGGACTCAGAGCTTTTAGGACAGAAAGAAAATGAGAGAGAAATTCCTTTGAGTGGCATAGAGAAAAGGAAACACTAAGTTCATTTTGTCAATGGGCGAAAAAGTGCAAGGTCTTGAGCAGGTCTTGAGCAGCTTTCACCTCCATACAGCACTGGAGCTCACTGTTAGTGGTATGGGAGCAAGAGGTAACCTTCTGTAATTTTGAAGAGGTCAGGAGAATGCATGTATAAAGACAATTTAGGCAATGCAGCTTATCAATAGTGGCCAGAGATTTAATGGAGACTGAAGCTGGTGAGAAAAATGGTAACTAGGAGTTACAGAGACCTTGATCAGGAGCCCAGCTACAAAGAGAGGAAGCATACCGTGGTTATCACAAGCCCTGAGGGGGAGGCATATCGAACAGCAGGTCAGTTCAAAATTCTGGACCAGTTGGGAAGGTCAGAGTCAGTGGGTAGAGATCCAAGAAGGACAAGAACATAGGAAACAGCCAGGCAGAATCAGAATGTACCAAATTGTAAGTCTTTGTTTCAGTTCAGACAGGACATGACTAAGCAAGTTAGAAACCAGGGCCCCCCTGACTCACAGACTGGGATAATGTACATCATGGTTGATCCTTCTGGTTAAGTTTCAAGCAGCCTTCAGGGCTCAGTGTTACATCCCAGATTTAGAGAGAATGTGGCTGCTGGTGGTCTTTGTAACAGACAGCTGTATTTTCTGAGGAGTCCCCAGTTGCAACATGTGTTTTGATTTTATTAACGCATGGCATTTGTATTCCCCAAAGCAATTCACACCCATTAACTTGTTGATTCTCATGGTATTTCACATAGATTGATATAGATATATAATCACACTTTTTCAAGATCAGGAAAAAAATTCCACACAAACCATCAACTAGGTCAGCTTCATTTCTACTATGTATTAAATATCAGAGATTATAAACTGCTAATAAAATGAGTGGTTTATCTCTCCAAAGCATTAGGTGGGCGCAAAAAGTAATTGCAGCTTTTGCCATTACTTTTGCTCCATCCTAATACAAAATGAAATTGTGTCAGATGCTTATTGTATTTATTTCCTTTGGTTCCATGTTGAGGCACAGACTGACTTTTTGCCAAAATGTTATTCCTCTTTTTCATTATTTAGAGGTGTCTCTGGGAAGTCTCTACCCAGCAAGGGATGAAATTTCTTAGTTCCTGTTGAATCTAGGTAGGGCCATGTAACTACTTCTCACCAATGACTTGTGAGTAGAAATGGTGTCATTTCTGGGTTGACACAGTTAAGAAGTGGGTGTGCCTTCTCCTTCCTTCTGTCTGCTGGATGCAGGAGACTCCTCCCACAGCCTATGGGATGATAGAGCCAGAAAATGAGAGGAGTTTGGGTTCTTGAATGACCACTTAGAGAAAAGGCATCTCCCCACTAAGAAGACTCACATTAGAAAATGAGAAACAGATTTCTTGTATTAGGCTACTTGGAGTTTACATTACCCAACTAGCACCACCCTAATTCTTTTACAAATAGAAATATTAAAAGGTCATCAAATTTAGCAAATAAAAGTACAGTATACCCAGTTAAATTTAAATTTCAGATGAATAGCAAATAATTTTAACATATAGTGTATGTTAACATTTAGTATAAGAATACATTTTAGTATACATCTGTTCCAAATATTGCATGCATTATTATACTAAAACTTATTTATTGTTTATCTGAAATCCAAATTTAACTGGTTAAATTTGGTTATTTTATGTTATAACATAAGAATTATGAGTAAGCAAATTTAAAAATTGGTGACATAATTGTGTTTAGGTAATTAATTTGCTGTATGAAGCATTTTGTTTTGGGAGAGATGTGTTTCTGACCAAATGTTTTCTTTAATCTTGCCCGCTATGGTAAGTTTCAGAGTTTAAGATTCCAAGACATTTATTGTTGCAGACATTCTAAAGCTAAAATCTGCTAAGGAGCTGCTTGTAAACCTTTCTTGATGTGAGTAAGAAAGGAAAGTGATTTGAAGAAAAAATTTTAAATGAGTTAAATGGTTTACATTAATGGATCATTTTCTTAACTAAGGCAGATAATGCTGCCACTTTAATTTCACGCTCTTTTGATGAAGATAAAGGAAAAAACCTCAATTTATTTTCAAAGAAAATTATGCAGAAACTAGGAACACCATCAGATACCAGGGCTGGTTCCTTTCCTAGCTGTGAAGTAATGGAAAATAGACTATGTGAACTCAGATGCAGAAGTAATAAATCACAGATACAGAGAACTTCAAATAATTACCAATTAGAGAAAAATAAAAGTTGATTAACATTACAGTATTTTAATTAAAACGTCTTAGCATAAACTAGAGCTGTAAAAGAAATACCTTTCTAAAATATAAGCATGAGATAATGAATGAGCCAGACTTAAAAGAAAATTAGTTATTTCCTACCATCATTTTCTTTTATGGAAATAGAATGGAGGCCCAAAGAAGTTATAAATATGTCCTGAGACCACACAGCTGATTAGTGTTACAGAGAATTCCTATAATGGAAGCAAACTGAGATACTAACTTTTCTTCGCCATTAGGAAAACAATACCTACATTTAATTGCCTTGAAATAAAAAGTAGACTTCCCCAGTGATATGACACATCTTTCTGATAAGAGTAGCAAGTCATAAAAAATTTTGAGAGATTTAAATATTGTATATACTATTGAATATGCACTGTTTTTTTTTTTTTTTTTTTGGAGACTGAGACTCTGTAGCCCAGGCTGCAGTACAGTGGCGCCATCTAGGCTCACTGCAACCTCTGCCTCCCGGGTTCAAGTGATTCTCCTGCCTCAGCCTCCTGAGTAGCTGGGATTGCAGGCACTCGCCTCCATGCCCAGCTAATTTTTGTATTTTTACAATGTTGGCCAGGATGGTCTCGATCTCCTGACCTGTGATCCATCCGCCTTGGCCTCCCAAAGTGCTACGATTACAGGTGTGAGCCACCGTGCCCGGCCTGAATATACACTATTAACCAACACCTGTTATGCAGGTGTACTGCTCTCTATATAGTAATGTCTTATAGGCTAATACAAGCTTTTTTCCCTTCTTTCCTTTGAAACAGGGAGGGATTTTCTCAGCAAGAACAAACCAAAAGAACATTTGGAATGCTTTCATAATAAAGCCTGGATATTTAATGTCAAGCTAATGCCAATAAGGAAACATTAATACATGGCAATTCTTATATTGGGACTATACAGAACATTTAAAAAACATCTACCTAACCCAAAAGGTCACAGTATAAATCTATCACCTTGGCAACTGAGGCCTTGTCTATTCAACAGTTATTGATCTCCTGCTGGGAGGCAGGCACTGTGCCAGCTCCTGGCACAAACCTGGGCTTTTCTGACACCTTTCCTTCACTATACCAAATTTTTAACTCCTGACTCCAAGTAAAAACAAAGTTAAGATATTTTGGGTAAGTTAATAATCAAAAGCATGTATTTTACATGAATTTATATACAAAGAAGATAAATTTTGATGTGTAATTTTTATTAAGTTAGTACTGATAAAATGTTGAAGGTCTGCATCACATGGACTTGTTCAAAGAGTAAGGATGGTATTTCTAATATTGCTTTCCAATTTAGGCCATCCTTTAGATGTGACAGAGTATTTAATCCTGGTTCCTGCCAATATTGTGTCTTCGCTGAGAAGAGCCAGAAAATAGTGCCAAGAGCTGCTGTAAGGTTTATATGTAAATCCTGAGGCAAGAGCACAAAGTTAAGTAGTATTCATGGTTGACAGATTAATGGTGTTGGTGACATGGAATCTCACTGTTACAGAATGAAGCCGGTTATTATTCAAGCTGGGAGAAACAAAAGTAGTCTAACATTTTCCTTGCCGCCAAAATGATATGTGTGTAGCCTTCACAGTTTCACATTGGATCGTGGCATTCTGTTGATATTTTGGCTGACATGTGTCATGGCAATATAATGAGTCTTTTTGGAATAATTTTTTTTAAAAAGTCATTTGACAAAGTTGTGCAGACATGACATATTTTATAGATTTAGCTATATATGTGGTAACTTGACTGTTTGCCTCACAGCCTGTAAATAATCTAAAAGAGGAAGTCACATGGCTTCTTTTTCCCATTTAACAGTCTCTTTCCTTTCTATGGATTTCCTTTCCTACAAGTTAAGGCCAACAAAGAAGTGTTGAAAAATCCTGTCAGGTAATCGTTTCATTACTTTTTCAAAAATATAATTTTTGTTGTATTCTGAAAAGAGTGAAAAAGAAGTGAAATTCTTTTTGTAATAAAATAGATGTAGATGAGCAGATAAAAATCTTTATATAAACATAACAGTACATTATAAATGTTATGGATTTGTCTCCTTCTAAAACATTATCAATGCTATTCTTAGCCTACTTATCTTCTCAGTGCACAAGTTCTTCCTGGTATCTTCTTCATACCAGCAGTGACGAACTACCTACATACTGATGCTTTCCAATTCTAAATGCTTGGAGCAGACCATTCTCCTGAACTCTAGATCCACGTTCTTCACTGCCCACTGTAGGCTTTGACAGGTGTCTCAAAGTTAATGTCTCCCCAATTGATCAGAGTGTTTTTCTTGCAAAGGTGACTTTGATTCCTAAAGTTCGCTATGCTTCTTTGTGTGTCTCTTTAAATGGGAGTATAGTAGTGATTAGGAGAGCACAGGCTGTGTCACCAGATAGCCTGACTTCTTTTGACATTTTCTAGTTGGTGAACTTGGACAGGTTACTCACTCTTTCTGTTTCTCAGTTTCCTAACCTTTTTAAAATTTTATTTTTAATTGTCACGTAATAATTATGTATTTTTATGGGGTACAAAGTGATGTTTACATATATATTTACAATGTGGACTGATTAAATCAGACTGATTAACAAACTTATTACCTCGCATACTTAATTTTTGTGGTTAAAACTTTTAAAATCTCTTTTAGCAATTTTGAAGTATATGATGCATTTTATTAATTATAGTCACCATTTTGTGCATTAAATCACTGAAGCTTATTTCTCCTAACGAAAACTTTGTACCCCTTGATCAACACCTCCCTTTTCTCCCTTGACCCCCTGTCCTATGCCTCTGGTAACTACCGATCTATTCTCTACTTCCGTGAGTTCAACTTTTTAAGATTCTATATATGCGGGAGATATGCAGTATCTGTCTCTCTATACCTAGCTTATTTCACTTAACTTAATGTTGTGGCAAATGACAGGATTTTCCCCCTTTATGAGGCTGAATACGACTCCATTGTGCATATAAGCCACATTCCTTTTTCCATGCATCTAATGATGGACACCTAGGTTTCTTCCATATCTTAGCTATTGTGAAGAATGCTGCAATCAACATAGAAGGAGCTATCTCTTCAGCATACTGATTTCAGTCCCTTTGGATATATACCCAGAAGTAGGATTGTGAGGTCATATGGTAATTCTATTTTTAGTTTTTTGAGGAATGTCCGTATTGTTTTGCATAATGGCTGTGTTAGTTTACAATCCCACAAATAGTACACAAGAGTTACCTTTTCTCCACACCCCTGCTAACACTTGCTATCCTTTGTCTTTTTGATAATAGTCATATTAACAGATGTGAGGTGGTATTGCATTAATTTGCATTACCCTGATTGTTAGTGATAGGCATTTTTCCATATAGCTTTTGGCTATTGTATGTCTTCTTTTGAGAAGCATCTATTTAGGTCCTTTGCCCATTATTTAATTAGGTTATTTGTTTTCTTGCTATTGAGTTATTTGAGTTCCTTATATATTTTGGGTAGTAGCCCCTTATTAGATATATGGTTTGCAAATATTTTCTCCCACTCCATGAGTTGTCTCTTCACTCTGTTAATTGTTTCCTTTGCTGTGCAGAAGCTTTTTAGTTTAATGCAATCCCATGTGTTTATTTTTGCTTTTGTTGCTATACTTTTGGGGTTATAACCAAGAAATCTTTGCCCAGACCAATGTCTCAAAAAATAATAAATAAAAATTAAAATAAATAAAATGCAATGTGCCTGTCTCTTGATGTGTAATGAGGATTGAGTGAACAAAGCTCTGAAAACAATGCCTAGAAAATGGCAAATGTTCTATTAATGTTAGCTATTATTACTCTTCCAATAAATGTATAATATAGTTAGTCCTCAAATTGCAAAGTAGTAATTCTACTCTTTCTCTCTTTGTTATCTGTTAATTGCCTGGACAAGTCAACTCTACTCCCTAAAGATCAATTCTATCTCTCCTTCCTTTTCTTTCCTAACACCAATATTTTTTTCAAGTCTTCATCATTTCGCATCCAGGATAACATATCTCCCTGCTGCCATCTGATTCTCCTTCACTATTTGCAATTCATCTAATCATATCAATCCTTTGATTACAAAACTTCAGTAACTTTCTATGGCTCATAAGAGGGTATCAAAATTTCTGCCAGTGTATACAAAGCACTTCATGATCTGGCTTCTTCTCCCTACTTTTCCAACTTCTTCTCCTGGGCTTTCTACATGTGTCCTTCATCCATACCTGGCTACTTGCAGTTCCCCCAAACATACCATGCTGTTCTCATGCCTTCGTTTATTTCCAGGTGTATTGTCTCTTTTGCGTATGGTTTTACCTCTCTCTGCTTATCTGCTTGGTAAATTTCTTATCTGTTAAAACTCAGCTTCGAGGCTAACCCCTTTAGAGAAGTTCTCTATGATCATTCTAGGTAGAACTTGATGCTTCCCTCTTTGTGTTTCTGTTTTATTCATGGTACTTTCTTTGTCTCCACACAGTATGGTACATCTTCCAGAGAAATGGCTCTCAAACTTCAGTGTGCTTCAGACTCACAAGTGGAACTTGAAAAAATTCAAAGCTTTGCCTCAGAAATTTTGATACACTGGTTATGAATGGTGCCTAAGCTTCTACATAGTTATAAAATCCTAAAATATTTATGTTATATAACTAAGATTTATCTGGTGCATTTTAAAGCCCTTGTTGTGTCTTAGTGATCTCTTTATCCTTAGAACTTAACATCGTGTATACTACATGCATTATGGGCACTTCACAAATGATTTTTGAAAATAGAATATGGCATTCTTTTGCTGGTGAGCTGTATACGTAGTGATAGTATAACTGATGTACTTGGCACACAGTAGTTATCAGAAGGTGTATAATGTTTGGATGTAAGAATAAATGAATGAAAAGACCTTAGGGAACCTAGAGAAACCAACTATTAATACAGCCTCTTGAATCTCTCAAATATTGGACAGTCCATATATGTTATCTGAGTTTCAGGTAATTAGGATTTAAAGTCAATCGTTGATCTCTCTGAAGGCATATTTGGAGACATGATATTGTGGTTTGGAATTTTTATACTAAGTGAGGAGACACAGTCTTATAGATAGAGTTGACAACCTTTTATAAAAATCAAGTACTTTGAATTTAATTCTTTTCTAGACATGATGTCATTACATGGTTGTAGACTGTTATGATTGCCTAAAGTCAACATCAAATATTTTTTCAAAAAGTAATCTTCTCAAAGTTATGATACATACTCAACAGAAACTCAACAATTCTGCATCATAAAAAAAATAAATAAATTATATTAAATAAGTTTGCTTTTTATCATTTTGAGACAAGGTCTGAATCTAACACTCCAGGGTGGAGTGTGGTAGCGTGACCTCAGCTCATTGCAACCTCTGCCTCCCGGGCTCTAGCCATCCACCCATCTCAGCCTCCAGAGTAGCTGAGACCATAGGCATGTACCTATGCCTGGCTAAATTTTTTTTGTATTTTTTATAGAGATAGGGTTTCACCACGCTGTCAGGCCGGTCATGAACTGGTGAGGACCCTCCTGCCTTGGCCTCCCAAAGTGCTGCGGTTATAGGTGTGAATCACTGAACATGGCCTTAAATTTGCCTTTGAGTTTAACTATTTATCTAAAATTACATATGCTATTTAAGTGAATTGAATGGCTTTTGGAAAATGTTGGGAGTAGGATTGATATTCCTTTTTGTTATTTTTAAAATCTGGCTTCTTAACAATGGCATCCTTTTTAAAAAGTACTAGATTTACTATTCATTGCAATGCATATCCTGTAATTTAAAAAGCTATGGCAGCCTTTTGTATTTCCATTTTTATCATATTTTCCATCTCAGCCAGGCTCTCAAGTTAATTTGTACTCAGAGGATTGTATAATCTTTGCAAAGCTACAATGCACAAAGGCCTATAGAAAAGCAAAATCCATCAAAAAATGTTTTGTGACTACAATCTCGAGATTTGCAATAAATGAATGATATGTTAATAAAGTAAAAAAAAAAAAAGAATGATATGTGATGATAAAAAGTGCCAGTGGAATGTGTTTACCATTTTAAGAATGTTTACAAAAAAAGCAAAGTATAGTCACAGTCCATTTGTGTGGGCCTGTGTTAGTGGAATTGACTACCAGGCTCAATATATAACATTTTGGTTGTGTTCACTTAATATCAATTCTATTTATTCATTTAACGAAGGGCTTTTTTCAGTGAGATCATGTATAATTTTTTCTGGGTATTATAGTAGATGTCGACTTGGTCTAAACACTAATTTTTAATGAACTTGAACAAAGATTGGCAGATATGTTCTGTAAAGAGCCAGTAAATATTTTAGGCTTTGTGGGCCATGCTGTTTCTGTCATGACAACTCAACATTGCTAATGTAGTGGGAAAACAGCCATAAACAATAAATGAAGGAAAGGGCATGACTGTGTTTTAATAAAACTTTATTTATAAAAACAGGCATCTGACTGACTTGGCCCATGAGCCACAGTTTGCTGATCCCTGTTCCATGTAATCATATTTTAATTTCAAAATTCAGAAGTTCTTTGAGGCCATGATTGCATGGTGACTTTGTTTGTACATTACTTATCTGTAATAAGAAATCTTAAATTTTTTTCCTAGTATTTTTAATGGTATATTTAGTTGTTTATCCCTTGATTTGAAAAACATATTAAATATACATCTCTTGCCTTCTTCTCTAGCCTTATTTTTACAACTGACCATGGACAAGTTGCTAACATTTTCTGTTTTCTAGTGTTCTATATGGGTCTACAGGGCAGCTGAATTCGTTTGCTAGAATAATATAAACTAGAAAAATAGCTTTCAGTATCTTATCTGTATCTAGGGTCAGTGCAAGTGAATTCATAAAGTATTTGGTTTATCTTAGGGTGCCCTGGGTTCCAGGGCCTTTAACCTGTCTCTTAGCTTCTCAGGGCCTTCTATAGCAGCACCCTCTTCTATCAAAGTTTAGCTATTCCATGTCCCATGCCCAAAGAAACCCTTTGCTGGCCAATTGGTTGATATATTATAAGACCCAGCAACTACTTTATAATGTGTTTGGATTTTCATAGTCTTTCTGAAGACAATTTTAACCCAAATGAGTTAATTTTCACTAATTCACATATATATTTGATTTTACCTATTTATAATTTTCCTGTAACTGCTTCAAAACAGTATTAGGAGCACAGAGTAAATTATAATGATAGGAATGCTGAGCACCTTATTAAGGTGATGTGAGATTTGGGTTTAAACTTGTAGTCCTCCTCCTCAAATCACACTTCTCAGCAAGCTTGACTGCTCTCTCTACTCATAAGACCAGCCATGAATGTGTGAGAAAACATGAATGAATAAAGTTTCACCAATATATCAGATATTGAGGAAATTACATTTTACTGCCAAGTCTGTTTGCTGAAATATTTAGTTTTAAAATTGGTTTGTGGCTTTAGTTGATCAGTGACAGGAATGCAAAAAACCTTTATGTTTTGTACAATATTTCCAATTAGTTACAAGAGGAACCAAAAACACTTACAGTAAATGTTCAGACTTTGACATAAGCCCAGTTTTCTTAAGTTGGCACCTAATTAGAAATGTGTTCTTCAGTGAGTCATTTCATCTACTTCTCTTTGTTCTCTATCTTCAGAATCATTTTGAGTGGCTGTGAAGAAAGCAGATGAGAGTTTTTTTTTAATACCATAGAGTGCATGTTAGGGAAGTAGTGTCTGTGAACAAGAGTAATCTGTGATAAGGTAACTAGAGAACGGGGATCATAGCTTAAATTGAAACTCACTTATTTAGGCAAGTCTGTAATCATATTCAGTATAATTAAAACCTAAAGAGTTTCCAAAATGGTTTGGGTATTGGAAGCAGAATATCTTTAATTCACTTTGCAGTTCAGATCATGCATCTACGAGGTGTGTTTGTTGACCATTAGATGTTATCATGCACGTACAAGTATTGGTCATTAGTCTTCTCTTCCAGTGTAACAAATTACCACTTAGCAACTTAACAACACAAATTTCTTATCTCAGTTTTGGTGAGTCTGGAATCAGGCCTCCTTTCCTCTAAATCCTTTGTTTAATATCTCACCAGGCTATTACCAAAGTGTCCACCATGCTGTACTTTTCGTTTGGAGTTCAGGGTCCCCTTCCAAGCTCATTTAGGTCATTGGCAGGAATCAGGTCTCTTTGTGTTTGTAGAGCTGAAATTCCTAGTTTCTTGCTGACTGTTGGCCAGGGATTGCTCTCAGCTCCTAGAGGTTAGCCCAGGTCCTAGCCACATGACCAGCTTACAATATGGGACCTTACGTCTTCAAAGCCAGTGGAAGAAAACTCTCTCCAGGGTGCAGAACATGTAATGGAATCAAATGAGTGACCAGGCCATCACCTTTGTCATTCAGTGGAACCTAACCAAGGGAAATGACTCTCCTGTCATATTCACATCTCTCCCACATTTGGTGGAAAGGGGATATACAAGGTGTAAACACTATGGGGTAGGAATCCTAGGGGCCCTCTCAGAATTCTGCCTACCACAGCTATTGTGTAGTTCAAATCTCCTTCCATAGCTTTGAGGTCTGTGCAGATTAATGGATTCTAGCCAACTTGTTTATAGGTTTCTATCTTGGAATATGATTAAAATCCTAAACTGGATTGTAGCTCTTTACTTTTTTGTGTGTTACGGACTTAATTTTGGGGCTCAAAATGAAACATTTTTAAGGATTAAGGTGGCAGGATGTAAAAAATAACTTTTTTCACACACCTTAAGGTTTCCTCTTTTATTAGCCTTTATAAAGCAAAACAATCATTCATATACTGTTTTCAAATGTTTAAAAGGAATTTATACTCAAAGAGATTAGGTAAACAAGAGTCCAACAATCTTGCCTAAATCCTTTCTTAGAATAAGAAATGTACCCAGCCTGATTATCCATAAATTGTATACTTGATGTTTCCTGCCTCTCCCTCCTTATAATAGCTACTTCTACTACATGCCTGTATTTTCATTCAACATCTCCTTGCCTGTATGTTTATATTTCCAGTCATTCAATTCTTCCTTATTTGTTTAGTCACTCTATATATACTGCATGATCTGAGTGGAGCTCTAAATAGCTAATATTTTTTCTGTAAAGCAAAGGTTTAAAAGGCAAATTTGATTCCACTGATAATTATTAGTATGTTTATATTTTTAATGCCATTTATTTTGTTTTTGTTCATACTCATTATAAAATTATACAGGCTTACACTTAGCTACCAGCATAGTGCCTACACTGTGATCTTCATCATAAGTCATATAATTCATCATATTTACTCCTTAATCAAATTTTCCTTATATATTGAAAAAGAAAACTCTAAATAGGATATCTATCAAGGTTAACCTTAAAAAATCATGGGAATGACAAAATTATCACAAAATTTATCCACCATTGTCAAAATTTTTATTTTATAAAAAAACTATTCTAATATTTAATTTTATGAAAGGCATATTATAAAATTATTTTTTGATAGTCTAATTGTTTTATTGGCTTTCTTCGTTGTTTCACTTATTTTAAAAATCAGTTCATGTAGGCATTTTAGGCAATCTTCACACAATTTTTGTTATAGGATTGAAGAACTTGTTTGCCATAATTACACAAAGCCTCAGTTTTCTTGGTTTGTAGTTAGGATCCTGTATAATTTCAAAAGGAAGTTAACTTATTTAAGCTAAAAAATTCCTAATTAGTATGTAAATGTGGAGGCAGCTCTCTTGCTCATTATGTTGTATGTTAGAATTTTTATAGCTGAAATTAGCCTTATAGTTCATCTCATTCTATTCCTCTGGTTCACAAATGACGAAACCAATACCAAGGGATTTAACATGTAGTAGAAATATGTTCAAAGGTTAAAAATTGTTCCTTAGCCTCAGTTTCTGTTGGCATAGAAACTTCAGATTGCTACATGAGCAGGCTGCACTTTTGATTGTGTTACTCTTAACCCTGCAGGCCTTCTGTGAATAAGAAACAGCAAAAGCCCAGGTATGTGCCTAGTTCACCATTGAGGGAAACAGTGTGTCAAATGTCTGTTCCTGGAGAAGTTATACAGTGTGACAAGATGAGCACAGACACATCAGTACAGCAAAACCACAGCATCACAAGCACCACCAACTCAAAGGCTTCCTACATATTGTTACAGTATCAGATTGTAAGTAGATAAAATGGTAAATGTATTTTTTCAAAAAGGATTATTTCTTTCATTATTAAAATTATTAAGTATTTCTTTCGGACATGACTTTCAGAGAAGTGAGATAAAAATATAATTTTTACATTGTTTTAGAAGTGCAATAAAGACCTTTGATTTTAAAAAGACAAGCACAGATCACTCAAAGGCCTCTAATTACTCATTGTCTTTGGAAAAAAGAAATAACCTTAAAAACAAGACAGCTTCTAATGAGGCTTCAGAATTCTGCAGACATGCCTGGCAAATGAGCGCTCCATTTCCTTTTAATGGGAAAGCATTCTGGCTCAGTACCTCTTGCTCACTCCTCGGAGACAGCACCGCAAAGCAGATTTAAGGACATATTTTTCACTACTTTTAAACTTTGTATATCTATTGCCGTTGTGCTGAGCTTTTTAAACTTCTATGCAAACTTTAATGTCTGGAAGCATTTTCTCTCATTTCATTCTCCACCTTTGTCAACACATGCAAATTTGAGGATCAGATGGAAAAATGTCAGGACCACATTCTTAAGGCTGCTGTCCTGGGCACAGTTTATTGTGTGTTTGGCCTGCTGGGCCTGCTAGTTGAACTGGCAAAGATTCAGTTTGGTTCACTGAAGTTGTATGTATATAATTATATTTGTCCATTTTCACACTGCTATAAGGAACTGCCTGACACTGAGTAATTTATAAAGAAAAAGGTTTAATTGACTCATAGTTCCTCATGGCTTGGAAAGCCTCAGGAAACTTACAATCATGGCAGAAGGCAAAAGGGAAGCAAGGCTTACATGGTAGCAGGAGAGGTTGAGGGGGAATGCTAAACATTTTTAGACCGTCAGATCTCATGAGAATTTACTATCACGAGAACAGCATGGGGGAACCGCCCCCATGATCCAGTCACCTCCCATCAGGTCCCTCCCTCATCACTTGGGGATCCTAGTTTGAGATGACATTTAGGTGGGGGACACAAAGCTAAACCATATCAATAATGGTTACTATAATAGCATATTGTTGGTTAAGGAAACTGACTGTGTTTCCTTTTCTCCCCCATCAATGGAAGTAATGGATTTACAGACCACATGCCCATATCCTTACTCTCTGCCTGTCTCCCCTTTATGAGATGACTGGTCAGGAATAGGTAAGTGTACATTCTGTCTAGGAAAGAAAGCAGAGTGAGAACCCCTGGGAATCATTTGGGATCAAGTTTCTGGCTTTGGGATCCTTAGAAGGCATATTAAGCAGCTAAGCCAAGCAGACACAAAGCATATGCTGATGTTTGTTCCTGTATCTGATTAGTTACATAAATTTCTTTCCCTTTGGCAAACTCCACACAAACATAGGAATATAAATAATGAAACCAAAAGTTATTTTTCCTCCACTTTCCTGCCCTGTGGAAATATTTGCCAAAAGAACAAAACAAAGCCATCAAATTTAATGACAACCCTCATTAATGAAGCTAAATAGATCTAGACTCACTTTCTGGGTCCAACTTATCCAGTTTCTGTAATTAATTTTTCCCCCATATCTGGTAACATTTCCTAGTTTTAAATGGCAGAATTGCCCTAGATATTATCCATATATCTGGTGATGAACCTGAAAAAAGAATAGCTGAGAATTGGGGCTCAGGATCTAAGAAAGATATTGTCCCCTACACACAGAATGCATTTCTTTGGCTATTGATTTTCAGTTTGATGTGCCTAAGGCTTCCTGCCCAAGCTCATTTCCATTGCATGCCTAATTTGAAAATGCAAAAATAGTGGAAGAGAATCTGGAATGATCCTGGTGTTTTGATCAGATTTAAATTAGGAATAAATCCAAATAATTTTATCTCTCATTTCTGAATTTTCATTGAAACTTAATAGGGTGGTGGAGAGCAAGTGACATTATTTATGGGCTTTAGTTCATTTTCTTAAAGTTACTGTTTTGACTATATTAAATGACTTTAGATTTTAAAAACTGGTTTTAATTGCACTCATAATCCAAAAGTTTTTTCACATACTGTTTTAGTTAAAAGGAAAGATAGATGGTAAAGTATTATCTTTGGCTATAATCTGGAATATTCATCAGCAAAGCTTTCAACAATGGTGACATTTACACTTCTGAATGTTAAGGGGAGAGCCATACAGATGTTGCCAGGAATAGTGTATGTGTGGAAGGGAGTGTGATCTAGGACTGTTTTGGGAGTGCTGGCCTCTTTGGTTAGAGGCAGCGAGTTAAAGGATGAAGCAGAGAGAAAATGCCAAGTGAGAGACCACTGCCTGTCTGTGGAAAGAGGATTTTGCTTCAAGTTAAAGCAAGCAGTAAGTGGTAGGATCTCCTAATCCTAATAGCCAAGTCCGAGAGGAATTCAATAAGTGGACAAATTGGTTGAAATGGAGATACAGCATTGCAGAGAGTCCAGCATGGTAGGAAACTATAGTGGATTGTTTTAACTCTTAAGTTCTCCTTGGCCAAGCCATTTTTAATAATGGCCCATCAGAAGCTGTCACATAATAATAAGCTTAATGCAGTATTTAAAAACACACAGTTGACCCTTGAAAACATGGTTTTGAATCACATAGGTCCACTTATACATGGGTTTTCTTCTGCCTCTGAAACCCTTAAGACAGCAAGACTAACCCTTCCTCTATCTTCTCCTTCTCAACTTACTCAACATGAAGATGATGAGGATGAAAATTTTTATGATGATCCACTTCTACTTAATGAATAATAAATACATTCTCTTCCTTATGATTTTCTTAATATTTTCTGGCCAAGTGTGGTGGTTCACACCTGTAATCCTAGCACTTTGGTAAGCCAAGGCGGGCGGATTGCCTGAGCTCGGGAGTTTGAGACCATCCTGGGCAACATGGTGAAACCCCATCTCTACTGAAAATACAAAAAAAAAATTAGCTAGGCATGGTGCTGCACACCTGTAGTCCCAGTTAGTTGGGAGGCTGAGGTACAAGAATAGCTTGAACTCAGGAGGTGGAGGTTGCAGTGAGCCGTCGTGCACTGCACTCCAGCCTAGGCAACAGAGTGAGACTCTGCCTCAAATAATAATAATAATAATAATAATGATAGTATTTTCTTTTCTCTTACTTGAATGTAAGATTACAGTATATAATACATTACAACATGCGTTTATTGACTGTTTATGTTATTGATAAGGCTTCTGGTCAACAGTAGGCCACTAGTAATTAAGTTCTGGGGAGTCAAAAGTTATGTGTGGATTTCAGCTGTGGACTTTGGTGCCTCTAACCTCGTGTTGTTCAGGGATCAACTGTATGTTCTTTCTATGGTAACATTTTTAGATGTTATAGCCTTTAGACATAAGAAATGGAAACTTAGTTGAACTTGAGTGTTCTTTTCACTTTTCTTTGAAAGAATGCTAAATAATACTAATTCTAATACCTATGTGGTATTAGAAAATATGATAACTACATTTCTTGGTAGAAAGACATGAAATTTATTCATAAATTGGATTTTTTGTTGTTGTTAATTTTAACTTTTCAGCCAAAAGTTACTGGATAAGACTGCTAATGAGAAAATCTCTCAGCTAAAGCCAACGTTTTTACTCCAAGGCCTCATATACAGTTCATTGACTCTTACTTAGGATACCATCGTATAAAATTTAACTCTCTTTTTCCAAGATGATCAGAATCATCAGTTTATAAAGAGGTTTGTTCTGCTAGAACAATGTGAAACCAGGAGAAGCTCCTTAACGTGGTCAAAGGGTGAGAGAGTGAAAAGCCCTAGGGAATGCACACTTCCTACAGGGACCTGCACAATCCTGGGAATAGGAGAACCCCTGTGAGTTTTCTGGACCTGTAGACTGACACAAAGAGCCTCTGGGAGTTTTTGCAGGGGCACTGCTCAAGACGACAGGGAGCCGCACAATCCTTGGATCCCTGAGCATCCCAGTAATAGCTGCTGTAGCCTTGATGGAGGCCACAGTCATGAGGCAGTCAGACTGTACCACTTCTCACCAGACAAAGCTCAGTTTCTGCTTCCAGCACAGTGATTCTGCCCTGTTTGAACTCCGTGGGTGGGTACAGCGGTGTATTCCCCGAGGAAACACTCATATGGCAGAATCCACCTAGTCCCACTGCTCCTGGCCAGGCAAGACTTACCAGCTTAGGATTCCAGCACAGTGGCTCTGTCCTTGCCTGAACTCTGTGGGTGGGCACAGCTCTGTGTTTTCACAGGAAACACCCCAATGACAGACCATGTGTTTCCTTCTCCCAGCTGCTCCTAGCCAGGCAAGACTCACACCTTGGATGGTGCCCAAGCAGGAGAGGAGCCCCTACTCTTGTAATATTTAGAGGGGTAAGATGCCCGAGTTCATGGGTGGGTGGAGGAGCTGATTATGCTTCCTTCTATAGGGTCTGTCTGGGAAGTGTATGTCCTATCTGCCAGCCATGGCCTCTGCCCGAGGGAGCCCTATGGCCTGTAATACCTAACAAAAGAAATACAGACATGGTGCCAGTGATCAGAGGGGCTCCTCCAGGACACAGGAGTGAACTTGGTGAGGGGGTCATGTCTCTCCTTCCAACCACAGAGCACTATAGCGAACACACTGGAATACAAAAGACCTGCATAGCTGAGTGAGAGCCTATCTGCTGGCCATTGCTGTTAAATGTCATCTATGGGATCATAGCCGAAATTACAGCACCGTAAGTATTTTGCCAGTATACAGTGCCTGTGAAAACTAAGGCAAAAATCCAGCCACAAATAAAGATCCTGAAGAGAGATTTGGCCCCCTGAAAGCACCCAGAAATGAATCCAACTGATTATACTCATTTAACATCACAGTTAAAGGAACACCAGCCCTCTCAGATGACAAAGAATCAACACAAGAATTCTGGAAATTAAAAAATCAGAGTCCCTTTATCTTCAAACTAACACACTAGCCCCTCAGAAATATTTTTTAACCACATTCTAGTGACTGAAATGACAGACATTGAATTCAGAATCTGGATGACAAGTAAGCTCATTGAGATCAAAGAAAAAGTTGAAACCCTATCCAAGGAATCCAAAGAATCCAGTAAAATGATCCAAAAGCTGAAAAAGGAAATAGCCATTTTAAGAAAGAACCAAATTGAACTTCTGGAATTGGAGAATTCACTACAAGAATTTCATAATTTTGTCAGAAGCATTAACAGACTAGACCAAGCTGAGAAAAGAATGTCAGAGCTTGCAGACTGCTTTGATTCAAATCAGTCAGACAAAAATAAATAAAAAAATGTTTAAAGATCAAAACCTCCAATAAATATTGAATTATATAAAGAGACCAAATCTATGACTTACTGGCATTCCTGAGAAAGAAGGAGCGAGTAAGCAACTTGGAAAACATATTTGAGGATCCAGTCCATGAAAATTACCCCAATCTTGCCAGAGAGGTAAACATGGACATGCAAATTCAGGGAATACAGAACCCTTATGAGACACTATGCAAGACAATCATCCCCAAGCACATAGTCATTAGATTCACCAATGTCAACAGAAAACAAAAAATCTTAAAGACAGCTAGAGAGAAAGATGAGGCTACTTACAAAAGGAACCCCAACAGGCTAGCAGCAGACCTCTCAGCATAAACCTTACAAACTAGAAAAGATAAGGGACCTATTTTCAGCATCCTCAAAGAAATGAAATTCAGCCAAGAATCTCACACTCCATCAAACTAAGCTTCATTAGCAAAAGAGAAATAAAATTCTTCTCAGACAAGCAAACACTGTGGGAAGTTATTACCACCAGGTCAACCTTACAAGAGGTACTAAAGGGAGTGCTAAACATAGACTATGTGCTTGTGTGTTTTGCTACCTCAAAAACATACAAGCATATAGTCCATAGGCAGTATAAAGCAATTAAACAATGAGGTCTACACAACAACCAGTTAACAACACAATGAGGGGGATCAAAATCTTTTTTTTTATTTTTTATTTTTTATTTTTTTATTTTTTATTTTTTTTTATTGCATTTTAGGTTTGGGGGTACATGTGAAGAACATGGAAGATTGTTGCATAGGTACACACATGGCAGTGTGATTTGCTGCCTTCCTCCCCCATCACCTATATCTGGCATTTCTCCCCATGCTATCCCTCCCCCAACTCCCCACCCCCCACTATCCCTCCCCTTTTTCCCCTCGACAGACCCCAGTGTGTGATACTCCCCTCCCTGTGTCCATGTGTTCCCATTGTTCAACACCCGCCTATGAGTGAGAACATGCGGTGTTTGATTTTCTGTTCTTGTGTCAGTTTGCTGAGAATGATGGTTTCCAGGTTCATCCATGTCCCTACAAAGGACACGAACTCATCGTTTTTGATGGCTGCATAATATTCCATGGTGTATATGTGCCACATTTTCCCTGTCCAGTCTATCATCGATGGGCATTTGGGTTGGTTCCAGGTCTTTGCTATTGTAAACTGTGCTGCAATGAACATTCGTGTGCATGTGTCCTTATAGTAGAACGATTTATAGTCTTTTGGATATATACCCAGTAATGGGATTGCTGGATCAAATGGAATTTCTATTTCTAGATCCTTGAGGAATCGCCACACCGTCTTCCACAATGGTTGAACTAATTTACACTCCCACCAACAGTGTAAAAGTGTTCCTATTTCTCCACATCCTCTCCAGCATCTGTTGTCTCCAGATTTTCTAATGATCGCCATTCTAACTGGCGTGAGATGGTATCTCAATGTAGTTTTGATTTGCATTTCTCTAATGACCAGTGATGATGAGCATTTTTTCATATGTTTGTTGGCTTCATGTATGTCTTCTTTTGTAAAGTGTCTGTTCATATCCTTCGCCCACTTTTGAATGGGCTTGTTTGTTTTTTTCTTGTAAATGTGTTTCAGTTCTTTGTAGATTCTGGTTATCAGCCCTTTGTCAGATGGGTAGACTGCAAAAATTTTTTCCCATTCTGTTGGTTGCCGATTCACTCTAATGACTTTTCTTTTGCTGTGCAGAAGCTATGGAGTTTGATTAGGTCCCATTTGTCTATTTTGGCTTTTGTTGCCACTGCTTTTGGTGTTTTGGTCATGAAGTCCTTGCCTACACCTATGTCCTGAATGGTTTTCCCTAGATTTTCTTCTAGGGTTTTTATGGTGTTAGGTCTTATGTTTAAGTCTTTAATCCATCTGGAGTTAATTTTAGTGTAAGGTGTCAGGAAGGGGTCCAGCTTCTGCTTTCTGCACATGACTAGCCAGTTTTCCCAACACCATTTATTAAACAGGGACTCGCTTCCACATTGTTTGTTTTTGTCAGGTTTGTCAAAGATCAGGTGGTTGTAGATGTGTTGTGTTGCGTCGGAGGTCTCTGTCCTGTTCCATTGGTCTATATCTCTGTTTTGGTACCAGTACCATGCTGTTTTGATTACTGTAGCTTTGTAGTATAATTTGAAGTCCGGGAGTGTGATGCCTCCAGCTTTGTTCTTTTTGCTTAGAATTGACTTGGCTATGCGGGCTCTCTTTTGGTTCCATATGAAGTTTAAGGTGGTTTTTTCCAGTTCTTCAAAGAAGGTCATTGGTAGCTTGATAGGGATAGCGTTGAATCTGTAAATTACTTTGGGCAGTATGGCCATTTTGACAATATTGATTCTTCCTAGCCATGAACATGGAATATTTCTCCATCTGTTTGTGTCCTCTCTTATTTCATTGAGCAGTGGTTTGTAGTTCTCCTTGAAGAGGTCCTTTACGTTCCTTGTTAGTTGTATTCCTAGGTATTTTATTCTCTTTGTAGCAATTGTGAATGGCAGTTGGTTCTTGATTTGGCTGTCTTTAAGTCTGTTATTGGTGTATAGGAATGCTTGTGATTTTTGCACATTGATTTTATATCCTGAGACTTTGCTGAAGTTGCTTATCAGTTTCAGGAGATTTTGGGCTGAGACGATGGGGTCTTCTAGATATACAAGCATATCGTCTGCAAATAGAGACAATTTGACTTCCTCCTTTCCTATTTGAATACCCTTTATTTCTTTTTCTTGCCTGATTGCTCTGGCTAGAACTTCCAGTACTATATTGAATAGGAGTGGTGAGAGAGGACATCCTTGTCTAGTGCCAGATTTCAAAGGGAATGCTTCTAGTTTTTGCCCATTCAGTATGATACTGGCTGTTGGTTTGTCGTAAATAGCTTTTATCATTTTGAGATACGTTCCATCAATACCTAGTTTATTGAGAGTTTTTAGCATAAAGGGCTGTTGAATTTTGTCAAAGGCCTTCTCTGCATCAATTGAGATTATCATGTGGTTTTTGTCTTTGGTTCTGTTTATGTGGTGGATTATGTTTATAGATTTGCGTATGTTGAACCAGCCTTGCATCCCTGGGATGAAGCCTACTTGATCATGGTGGATAAGCTTTTTGATGTGCTGTTGCAATCAGTTTGCCAGTATTTTATTGAAGATTTTTGCATCTATGTTCATCATGGATATTGGCCTGAAGTTTTCTTTTCTTGCTGAGTCTCTGCCAGGTTTTGGTATCAGGATGATGTTGGTCTCATAAAATGATTTGGGAAGGATTCCCTCTCTTTGGATTGTTTGGAATAGTTTCAGAAGGAATGGTACCAGCTCCTCTTTGTATGACTGGTAGAATTCGGCTGTGAACCCATCTGGACCTGGGCTTTTTTTGGGTGGTAGGCTCTTAATTGCTGCCTCAACTTCAGACCTTGTTATTGGTCTATTCAGGCTTTCGACTTCTTCCTGGTTTAGGCTTGGGAGGATGCATGTGTCCAGGAATTTATCCATTTCTTCCAGGTTTACTAGTTTATGTGCATAGAGTTGTTTGTAATAATCTCTGATGATGGTTTGAATTTCTGTGGAATCTGTGGTGATATCCCCTTTATCGTTTTTTATTGCATTTATTTGATTATTTTCTCTTTTCTTTTTTATTAATCTGGCTAGTGGTCTGTCTATTTTGTTGACCTTTTCAAAAAACCAGCTCCTGGATTTGTTGATTTTTTGAAGAGTTTTTCGTGTCTCTATCTCCTTCAGTTCTGCTCTGATCTTAGTTATTTCTTGTCTTCTGCTAGGTTTTGAGTTTTTTTGATCTTGCTCCTCTAGCTCTTTCAATTTTAATGATAGGGTGTCAATTTTAGATCTCTCCTTGCTTCTCATGTGGGCATTTATTGCTATATACTTTCCTCTAGAGACTGCTTTAAATGTATCCCAGAGATTCTGGTATGTTGTGTCTTCGTTCTCGTTGGTTTCAAAGAACACCTTTGTTTCTGCTTTCATTTCATTGTTTATCCAGTCAACATTCAACAGCCAGTTGTTCAGTTTCCATGAAGCTGTGTGGTTCTGAGTCAGTTTCTGAATTCTGAGTTCTAACTTGATTGCACTGTGGTCTGAGAGACTGTTTGTTATGATTTCTGTTCTTTTGCATTTGCTGAGGAGTGATTTACTTCCAATTATGTGGTCAATTTTAGAGTAGGTGCGATGTGGTGCTGAGAAGAATGTATATTCTGTGGATTTGGGGTGGAGAGTTCTGTAAATGTCTATTAGGTTTGCTTGATCCAGGTCTGAGTTCAAGTCCTGGATATCCTTGTTAATTTTCTGTCTCGTTGATCTGTCTAACATTGACAACGGGGTGTTCAAGTCTCCCACTATTATTGTGTGAGAATCTAAGTCTCTTTGTAAGTCATTGAGAACTTGCCTTATGTATCTGGGTGCTCCTGTATTGGGTGCGTATATATTTAGGATCGTTAGCTCTTCTTGTTGCATTGATCCTTTTACCATTATGTAATGTCCTTCTTTGTCTCTTTTGATCTTTGTTGGTTTAAAGTCTATTTTATCAGAGATGAGAATTGCAACTCCTGCTTTTTTTTGCTCTCCATTTGCTTGGTAAATCTTCCTCCATCCCTTTATTTTGAGCCTTTGTGTATCTCTGCATGTGAGATGGGTTTCCTGGATACAGCACACAGACGGGTTTTGGCTTTTTATCCAGTTTGCCAGTCTATGTCTTTTAATTGGGGCATTTAGCCCATTTACATTTAGGGTTAATATTGTTATGTGTGAATTTGATCCTGCCATTTTGATGCTAGGTGGCTGTTTTGCGCGTTAGTTGATGCAGTTTCTTCATTGTGTTGATGGTCTTTACTGTTTGGTATGTTTTTGGAGTGGCTGGTACTGGTTGTTCCTTTCTATGTTTAGTGCCTCTTTCAGGAGCTCTTGTAAAGCAGGCCTGGTGGTGATGAAATCTCTGAGTACTTGCTTGTTCGCAAAGGATTTTATTTTTCCTTCACTTATGAAGCTCAGTTTGGCTGGATATGAAATTCTGGGTTGAAAGTTCTTTTCTTTAAGGATGTTGAATATTGGCCCCCACTCTCTTCTGGCTTGTAGGGTTTCTGCTGAGAGATCTGCTGTGAGGCTGATGGGCTTCCCTTTGTGGGTAACCCGACCTTTCTCTCTGGCTGCCCTTAGTATTTTCTCCTTCATTGCAACCCTGGTGAATCTGACGATTATGTGCCTTGGGGGTTGCTCTCTTGAGGAATATCTTTGTGGTGTTCTCTGTATTTCCTGGACTTGAATATTGGCCTGCCTTCCTATGTTGGGGAAGTTCTCCTGGATAATATCCTGAAGAGTATTTTCCAGCTTGGATTCATTCTCTCCTTCACATTCAGGTACACCTATCAAACGTAGATTAGGTCTTTTCACATAGTCCCATATTTCTTGGAGACTTTGTTCATTCCTTTTTACCCTTTTTTCTCTACTCTTTCCTTCTCGTTTTATTTCATTGAGTTGATCTTCGACCTCTGATATCCTTTCTTCTGCTTGGTCAATTCGGCTGTTGAAACTTGTGTATGCTTCGCAAAGTTCTTGTGTTGTGTTTTTCAGCTCCATCAATTCACTTACATTCCTCTCTAAGTTGGTTATTCTCATTAGCATTTCGTCAAATCTTTTTCAAGGTTGTTAGTTTGTTTGTATTGGGTTAGAACATGTTCTTTTAGCTCACAGAAGTTTCTTACTACCCACCTTCTGAAGCTTGATTCAGTCATTTCATCACACTCATTGTCCATCCAGCCTTGTTCCCTTGCTGGTGAGGAGTTGTGATCCCTTGTAGGAGGAGAGGCGTTCTGGTTTCGGGTGTTTACCTCCTTTTTGCGCTGGTTTCTTCCCATCTTTGTGGATTTATCTATGTGTGGTCTTTGTGGTTGGTGATTTTCAGATGGGGTCTCTCAGTGGACGTCCCGTTTGTTGATGATGAAGTTATTTATTTCTGTTTCTTAGTTTTCCTTCTAACAGTCTGACCCCTCTGCTGTAGGACTGCTGAGGTCCACTCCCGGCCCTGCTTGCCTGGGGGATCACCTGCAGCAGCTGCAGAACAGTAAGGGTTGCTGCCAGTCTCTTCTTCTGCTATCTTTGTCCCAGAAGAATACCCGCCAGATGTCCGTCTGAGCACTCCTTTGTGAGGTGACTCGTTGGATATACGGGGATCAGGGAGCTGCTTGAGGAGACAGAGTGTCCTTTATAGGAGCTCAAGTGCTGAGCTGTGGGCTCCGTTGTTCATTCAGAGTTGCTGGGCAGGTACGTTTAAGTCTGCTGCAGCAGAACTCATAAACCCCTTTTTCCCCAGGTGCTCTGTCCCGGGGGAGTTAGGGCTTTATTTATGAGTTTCCCTGGTGCTGCTGCCTTTTTCTCAGGGCTACCTTGCCCAGCGATGAGGCAGCCTAGTCACTGTTTGCCTACAGAGGCTTTGCTGAGCTGCTGTGGGCTCCGCCCAGCTGCCGTATGAACTTCCCTGCAGTCCTGTTTATACCGGTGTAGTGAGAACTGCCTCGGGCAATGGCAAACTACCTCTGTAGCGGCAGACTGCCTCAGTAATGGCGGACGCCCCTCCCCCACAGAGCTGGGCCGTCCCGGGCTCAGCTGTGCTTGCTGTGAAACTCTGGATCCAGAGCGTTTCCGATGGCTGTTTTTTTGTGGGGGGTGGGGACCAGCCAAGCCTGATCACCTGGCTCCCTGCCTCAGAGTCTCCCAGGTGTTCCAACCGCCTGTTGAAAAGGTGCCGGGATCTGTGTGATTTCCCGTGCGGCGACCCACTGCGCCGGCTGACACCGCGGGCGCGGAGATTCGTGGCGTTTTTTTGCCCGGGAAATCTCCCGGCCTGGCTACCTGTTTCAGTCCCCTTTTTTAATCAGATGAATGGGCGGCTCTGCCTTCCCGGAGCTCCAATTGCCAGCTAAAACGGCACCCGGACCCACGTATTTTGTATGGGGAACCGCTGCGCCGGGACGCCGCCCAAAACAGCAGCGCCGGCGGAAACAGTCGCGCCGGCAAAGACTGCTGTGGCGGCCAACCAGCCGCGCTGGCGACCCGTGGGGCTCCTCCCCCCTGGGAATCTCCTGGTCTGTGGGCAATAAAAATCTGTCTGGCAATGCGGCGTCCACTCACCCTCCGCTCTTTCACCGGGAGCTGCAATCCTCAGCTGCTCCTAATCGGCCATCTTGGATCGGACCCCCTCAAAATCTTACATATCAGTACTAACCATGAATATAAATGATCTAAGCCCCCCCACTTAAAAAGCATACAGTGGCAAACTGGATAAAGAGATAAGACCCAACTGTCTGCTGTCTTTGAGAGGCTCATCTTGCATGCAGCAACATCCACAAGCTGAAAGTAATGAGATGGAGAAAGATCTATCATGCAAAATGAAAACAAAAAAGAGCAGGTGTCACTATTTTTGTATCAGATGAGATAGATTTTTAAACTAACAACAATCAGGAAGGACAAAGAAAGGGCATTACCTGATGGTAAAGAGTTCAACTTAATAAGAAGATGTAACTATTATAAATAAATATGCACCCAATGTTGTAGCATCCAGATTTATAAAACAGGTTCTTCTTGACCTATGAAAAGACTCAGACAGCCACACAATACTAGTGGGGGACTTCAACACCCCATTGACAGCATTAGATTATTGAGGCATAAAACTAGCAAATTCTGGATTTACACTCGACACTTGACCAATTGGACTTAATGGATATCTACAGAATACTGCACCCAACAACCACAGAATATACACTCTTTTTTATTCAAACATGAGTATATTTTAAGGTAGTCCCATGCCCAGTTATAAAGCAAGTCTCAATAAGTTTAAAAAAATCATAACAAGCCCTCTCTTGAAACACAGTGTAATAAAAATAGAAATAAATACCAAGAACATCTCTCAAAACTACACAAAAACATGGAAATTAAACAACTTGCTCCTGAATAACTCTTGGGTGGACAACAAAATTAAGGCAAAAACAAAAAAAAATTAAAATTAATGAAAATAGAGATAAAACTTACCAAAATTTTGGGGGATGTAGCTAAAGCAGTAGTATTGAGAGGAAAGTTTATAGTGCTAAATACTTTCATCAAAAAGTTAGAAAGATCTCAAATTAATTACCCACCATAGTACTTAGAGGAAGTAGAGGAAGAAAGAACAAACCAACCCCAAAGTTAGCAAAAGGAAAGAAATAACTAAAATCTAAAAAGAACTCAATGAAATTGAGATGTAAGAGTTCTTACAAAATGTCAGTGAAAGCAAGAGTTAGTTCTTGGAAAAAATACTAACAAGATTAACAAAGGAAAAAAAGATCCAAATAAGCACAATCAGAAATTACAATGATGGTATTACAACTGATCCCACAGAAATACAGAAGATTCACATAGACTCTTATGAACACCTCTGTGCACGCAAATTTGAAATCTTGAGGAAATGGATAAATTCCTGGAAACACGTAACCTCCTAAGATTCAAACAGCAAGAAAATGAAAATCTGAATAGACAAACAGCAAGCTCTGAAATTGAATCAGTAATTAAAAAAAAAAAAAAATTCCTAGACCAGATGGATTAACAGCAGACTTCTACCAAACATATAAAGAAGAACTGGAACCAATCTTACTGAAACCATTCCAGAAAATGAAAGAGGAGGGGCTCCTCCCTAACTGATTTTATGAAGCCGGTATCATCCTGATATCAAAATCTAGCAGAGACGCATGAAAAAAGAAAACTTCAGGAAAATATGCCTGATGAATATAGACACAAAAATTCTCAACAAAATACTAGCAAACTGAATTCAGCAGCACATCAAAATTTAATTACTCATGATCAAGTATACTTTGTTCCCAGGATGCAAGGTTGGTTCAACATACACAAATCGATAAATGTGATTCACATGAACAGAATCAAAACTAAAACCCATATGATTATCTCAATAGATGTGGAAAAAGTGTTTGATAAAATTTAATATCCCTTTCATGCTCAAAACCCTCAACAGGCTTTGCATTAAGGGAATATACATCAAAATAATAAGAGCCATTTATGACAAACTCACAGTCAACATCATACTGAATAGGCAAAAGTTGGAGCCATTCCTCTTGAGAACTGGAATAAGATAAGGATGCCCACTTTCACCATTCCTATTCAACATAGTATTGGAAGTCCTGGCCAGAGCAATCAGGCAAAAGAAAGAAATAAAAGGCACCCAAATAGGAAAATAAGTCAAAGTATCTTCCTTTGCTGAATATATAATTCTATACCTAAAAATTGCATCAAAAGTCTCTGGAGCTGGCAAATGACTTCAGTAAAGTTTCAGGATATAAAATCAAGTTCAAAAATCAGTAGCATTTCTATACACCGGTAAGATTCTGCTGAGAGCCAAATCAAGAACACAATCCCATTTTAAAAAGCTGCAAAAAATTAAAATACCTAGGAATGCATCTAAACAAGGATGTGATAGATCTCTACTAGGAGAACCACAAAACTGCTGAAAGTAATCATAGATGGCACAAATAAATAGAAAAATATTCCATGCTAATAGATTAGAAGAATCAATATCATTAAAATGGCCATACTTCCCAAAGCAATTTACAGATTCATTGCTATGTCTGTCAAAATATCAACATCATTTTTTTACAGAAACAGAAAAAAAAAACTATTCTACAATTCATATGGAACCAAAATAGCCAAAATAACCCTAAGTAAAAAGAACAATGTCAGAGGCATAACATTACCTAATTTCCCACTATACTACAAAGCTACAGTAACCAAAACAGCATGGCACTATTATAAATACAGATACACAGACTAATGAAACAGAGTAGAGAACTCAGAAATAAAGCCACAGAGCTACAATCATCTGATCATTGACAAAGTTGACAAAAATAAGCAATGGTGAAATGATTCCCTATTTAATAAATGGCATTGGGATAACTGGTTAGCAATATGCAGAAGGATTACACTAGACCCCTGCATTCTACCATATACAGTAACTACCTCAAGATGGATTAAAGATTTAAATGTAAGACCTCAAACTATAAAAATCCTAGAATAAAGTGGGAAATACTCTTCTCAACACTGGCTTCGGAAAATAATTGATGGCTAAGTCTCCAAAAGCAACTGTAACAAAACAAAAATTGACAAGTGGGAGCTAAACAAACCAAAGAGCATTTGCAAAGCCAAAGAAATTATCAACAGAGTAAGCAGATAGCCTATGGAATGGGAGAAAATATTCATAAACTATTCATCTGACAAAGATCTAATATCCAGTGTCTAAAAGGAACTTAAATCCACAAACAAAAACCAAATAATTCAATTAAAAAATTGGCAAAAGACATGAACAGATACTTTTAAAAAGAAGACATACAAGTGACCAACAAACATATGAAAAAGTCTTTAACATTACTAATCATTAGAGAAATGCAAATCAAAACCACAGTGAGATAACAACTCACACCAGTCAGAATGACACTGATTAAAAAGTCAAAAAATAATAGATGCTGGTTAGGCTGCAGAGAAAAGGGAATTCTCAGATACTGTTGGTAGGAATGCAAATTAGTTCAGCTACCATGGAATGCAGTTTGGAGATTTCTCAAAGAACTTCAAACAGAACTACTATTTTACCCAGCAATCCCATTACTAAATATATACCAAAAGAAAAATAAATTGTTCTACCAAAAAGATACACTTGTATGTTCATCACTGTGCTAGTCACAAAAACAAAGACATGGAGTCAGCCTAGGTGCCTATCAACTGGGGGCTAGATAAAATATGGTACATACACACCATGGAATAATATGCAGCCATAAAAACGAACAAGATCATGCCCTCTGCAGCAACATGGATGCAGCTGGAGGCCATTATTCTAAGTGAATTAATGCAGGAATAGAAAAACCAAATACTGCATGTACTCACGTGTAAGTGGAAGCTAAATATTGTATACAAATTGACACAAAGATGGGAATGGTAGAAACTGGAGACTACTAGAGGAGGAAGGAATGGAGGGGAAAGATTGTCTGAAAAACTATTGGGTACTATGCTGACTACCATCTCTACCCCAAACAGTAGCACCACACAATATACCCAGGTAACAAACCTGCACATGTATTCCGTGAATCAAAAAAATAAATTATTTAAACACTCCTTGTATATCACCTGAGGGGTTACATTTCAGGCTCCTAGAAATTTTATTTATGAATGTAAAACAGTATATTTTACAACTTTATAGCAAGATGTGTTTGTAGTGAATTATGTTAATTTGTGACCTGAAGAATAGGAAAAAATTTTATTAAAACCTATGAGCCTATTGGTGAGGATGAAGCCTGTTTCCCACTAGAGAAATGCACGAAGAATTCAATAAATTCTTTTTATTGAATTTATTGAATATAAATGCAGTAAATTAGTTTCCCACGAAGAATTCAATAAAGGTAAACTGAGCTGCACGCCATTCTTCTATATTTTTCTTCAAATGGTGAGCAGGGCTTCATGGTGGGCTGGTGTCCTGCGGTAACTATCCTTGGTGTAGTAAAAGAGGATGCCTCTTAGTAACCCATATTCTTGTTACTCTTTGGCCATTCTGTCTTTCCTTTTAGAATTTTAATTTTCTTGTTACTAAAAAATAATATATTTTATTTGCACAGTGGTGTTCATAGTTTATAAGTCTTTTGAATGTCCGTCATATTTAACGCACTAGCTGTTGTTCACCAGCCTGAGTTGTTCCATGACTTTAGCTACACAGTTACTTCCTCCTGCCATGCCCTTACTCTTTTTTCTTTTAAAAATATTATTTTATTTATTAATGGATAATCAAGGTTTCATGCTATCTATGCTGCGTTGGAGGTGAAAGATCTAGGTCAATTGTTGGTCAGAGGCCAGTGAGCTCTTTTCATTCCCATTGATTGTATTCCCACAGACGATGAATTTTGACTTGGAAACAAATTTTTATTAAATTTAAAAAAATTATTTAACAGAGATTTAGTTTAAAGGTTAGCTTCTTATGACTTTTTTATTAAGTTCCTGCTTGTATTGTATTTCCTTTCTTTATCCACAGTGACCATAATAATGGAAAAGACAATTGTGATTTTTTGGTTTTATGGGAACTGAAGACTTTGATCATGTATGTCTGCAGGGAAATGTGACATAGGGCCTAAATTGAAAAGAAATTTCCAAGTATGCTGGGGATTGTTCCTTATATAGAAATCTCATGTGTGATTCCTAATTATAATCATGTGTTCTATTGTAAAAAGTTGTTTCCTGTTAGCTTTATTTCTTGGCAGACAGCTCAAATGAGCAATAACAAAGGAGACATATCATAAGCCACACTTCTTCTTATCTGGAGACTTGGCAGTTTGGAGAATTACATGGTGTTTTTTCTGGAGACAATGACCAAGCTAAAATCTGTGGTGTTTTTATCCCTAATAACTGAAGTTGACTTTGCATACAAAGTCAACTTCATGAGACCTGCATTAGAAACAGACAATTAATTATATAATAAAAAATAATGGGGATAATTTTTTTTTTTTTTTTGAGACAGAGTTTTGCTCTTGTTGCCCAGGCTGGAGTGCAATGGTGCCATCTCGGCTCACTGCAACCTCCGCCTCCCGGGTCAAGCAATTTTCCTGAGTAGCTGGGATTACACACATGTGCCACCATGCCCTTCTGATTTTTGTATTATTAGTAGAAATGGGGTTTCTCCATGTTGGTCAGGCTGGTCTCTAACTCCTGACCTCAAGTGATCTGCCAGCCTCAGCCTCCCAAAGTGCTGGGATTATAGGCATGAGCCACCACACCCAGCCATGGGAAAATTCTTATACAAGTTCATCTGACTCAATGATGAATAAATAATTTTTAAGTAATTTTTGAAAAGAATCTAGTTTTATTTCCTTTAATTCATAGTAGCTCTTCTTGCAAAACATTTTTAAGCATATAGTAGATGACTATTGTCATTATTATTGAAAGTAGAAACTAGTAGTAAGTAAAGGCTTATATTCAGGTAGTGTAACTTTTCTAACTTTTCTAAGAAGGTGATGAGCATGAAACTTATTGCCTATTTGCCTAACACAGGTGTCTGAACTGCTGTAATAAAAATTCTGGTCTAAACATATTTTATATATTCTTATATGAAAACCAGCACTGGCACATGAAAGGAAAGAAGGAAGGAAGGAAAGAAAGAGAGAGAGAAAGGAAGGAAGAGAAAGGAAGAAAGAAGGAAAGAGAAAGAAAGAAGGAAGGAAGGAGGGGAAGGCAGGAAAGAAAGAAAAGTAGAATAGGAAGAAAGAAAAGTAGGATAGAAGAAAGGAAGGAAGGGAGGAAGGGAGAGAGAAAGATGGGGTGGGGGAGAGAGGGAGAAAGAGAAATGAAATCAAAAAGACAACGAGGATGAGCAGAACAGTGAGTATCAGATCCTGGGACATGAAGGCGTTCTTTAACACTTTGGTATCAGGTGACAAAAAGTAAAACACAATGAAATTATCTAGGCCTTTGCTTTCAAAAAATGGCCAAACTCTCATGTTGCTGCACACTTACGGCAGTGACCTAAATTGAGCCAGAGTCAAAGAATCCCCAACTGTGTTCATAAGGACTAGACTCTGAGAGGTAGATATTCTGGATTTAAGCTGCATAGTAACTGTAGGTATTTAGTGGATCACTGAAGTATTTTTAAAACAAACTGTGCTCCTGAGTAACCAGCATATGCCCGTTGCAATCATTTTACATGTTTTATTTGCTTCATCAAATCCTTGTAAATGTCTATAACTAAAGCAAAGGTTAACTTTTTATAAGACAGTCCAAATTTATACAAACCAATAATGAGATTTTACTTGAATGTCAAAAGTTATGTATCTTACTTAGTTAATAAGCCTGAGTAAGCAGAAGTGAAAAAAGTTTCAAATCAGTACAAGCCTATCTTTAGGGTTTTTAGGAAAGAGAGATGGCATAGGAAAACTCCTCTACCATGAAGGCGAGCCAATGATATTCTCGGTAATGATAGATGCACCAAGTTTCTTGGAATTGTCTTATGCCTTCTCCATTAGAAACCACCTCATTCTGAAACTGTGATCATAGAAGGGACGCATAATCTTTTCTAGTACATTCTCATCAAATGGTTCTTAAAGCAAAAAATAGCCCAAAAGTTTATTGTGACAGCCACTTTTCAGAGACTGAAAAGAACATGCTTTTACCCTTTAAAAATTTCAAATATTCAAAATACCAGTCTGTTTTAAAAGTTTCTACATAGAATAATTTGCTGTTTGATGAAAAATGCCTCTGTCCTCCTAAGGTTTCTTCTGGACTATAGAGAAGTGATAAAAGTACCAATTGTGTGCATTTTTTCCCCTTTTACTAATTGCCTTGAATACCTTCAATATCATGTGGCACAGTTACGGGTTGCAGATGAGGACATGAATGATAGCTAGCACTGTGGAAAACAGGACCGTAATCAATGAAACAGATGGCAAAAAAACACATTTTTGCAAATACAAATTTTTTTTAGGAGAGAGTGAATGAGTACTCTCCTGGAGACAAAAGCCTATCCATCCTCTCTTTTGCTACTCACAAAATGAGACACTTTTCTGCAATTCCAAATCTTGTCTGCATCTGGAAGCATGAATGTAATTGGAAGGTAGAAGGTCAAGCTGAGAGGAAAGTGGCCTTAGCTTTTGATGAGGGTATTCCAGCATGGAAGAGGAGCTTGGCAGGGAGACCGTCAAGTTCTCTTTAAGCTACGTTTTTAAATTTAATGATTTTGAAATTTTTTGTTTCTTCTCTGGATCATCTTTTTTTTTTTTTTTTTTTGTTAAGCAAAGCTTATAGATAGTAAAGTTGATTACCGTTCCCTTATTCTTTTATTATTCAACCATTTATTAAACCCATGCATCAGGCTGTGTGCTAGATAATAAGACAAAAATTACGGAAATTTTTCACTTTTAAAGAGCTCTCAGTTTAGTGGCAAATGGGGCCCAGTACCACTTAACGTTGTTCTTAAGGAAACAGCTTCTTTGGATCTGCAGTTGTTTAGATTTAGGTATGTTCTTGGGTGAGTAACCAAAAACAGAAACCTTTGATCTAGAAACTAACCTTTTGTGAGTAGCAAGAATTTATCTTTTCTAGTTTCAGGTTCAAACTATCTTTTAAAATTAAATTTTAAAAATAAGGTTGATCTTGAGACTCCTTTAAAAAATTCCTTTGGCTAAAGTAGTTTTGGAAAAAGGAGAAAATGTAAAAAGAAGCTCTCTTGTTCTGTAAGTGAGAAGCAAAGATATTGCAACAGGCAAATCTCGCTCTCACCTGCACTCATTTTCATTTGACATGGTGCAATTTTTAGATCTTTTTATTTCCTTAAGAAATTTGCATTTGCCGGAAAGAAAAGCATGCAAATACCTGTAAATCTCTAACCCTGTTTCCTCATGTTGGGTACATTCTCACAAAGACATTATAAAGACATTAAGAATAATACAATTCTAGATTACAAAGACATTAAGAATAATATAATTAAGTTCTATTTTCTTTGTTTTGAGCAGCAAATGTTTCTGGCAATTAGCATGCATCCATTAATTTTTCTATGCTTGGAATTTATATTTTGGGCTTTTACATGAAGATCTAACTTTTTTGGTGGATGTATTAAATCATAATTATGTTTCTTAGCTGATGTTAAACTAATAAGACTATGTGAAAGGAAAAAAACCTAAATGTTTTATGTAAGTTCTAAATATTTAAATATTTTGAACAGTTAAACTCTAATTTCAAGATCACACTGACAACCTTATAAATAATGTGTGTGTGTGTATAATATACAGATAGAGAAACAGATCTAAACGAAGACTGTGACAAATTCGACACATCAGACAAAGAACTAATTAAAAATAACTGACAATAGGATTATTCAGATACATTACAACTAGTAAAAATTGCCTATACAGCTAACGGGCAGTGTGAACTTGCATACTAGAGGCAGTGACAACACCCTAAATGCACGAACAAAAAATAAACAAGATAATAATACATCGTGATAAAGAATCCAGAGAGGGAGCAGCCAGTGGAGCCAGGGCAGCTGGAGAAACAGTGGCTCACATGGCAGTCAGTGTTGGTCTCTGTGAGGGGGTCATTCCTTTGATTGGCAGACTTGTTCCTGGACTCTTCGGAGGCCCTTCCAGACCAGTAACGCTAGTTCCAGGAAATCTCTTTTTAAATAGTTTGCTGTTTGTATAAAAAGGCATTTTAGAAAGGAAACTTAAACGGAAAGAACAGATGATTCTTTTTGTATGCAGCTAATTTAGTTTCTATCATTATGACACTTGCTCTTCTAGGAAGTTACAGGAGAAGATAGTAAGAAAAACCTGCCTGGAGATTGGCAAGGCTGTGTTCTTATTCAGCTTCACTGCTGCCATCTTCATAAGCTCTCTGGGCCTCGTGTTCTCATCTAAAAAGTGGCACAGCTAGGCTCAATGTTCATACATTCCTGTCAAGCTCCAAAACACGTATTATTTTAACGTGGGGGTTGCATCTAACAGGAAAGTCTATGAATGCATCTTGGTACACAATCATGGTGAGTTCACTAGCAGACATAGCACAGCTCTTCTGGGAGAATGAGAAAGGAACATGACTTGAAATTACTGTGAAAGTTGACCAAGAAATAAAAAAGTGGGAGAAAAACACTTCCCATTCAAAAATAAATTTGAAGTAATCTGAAAACACTTAAACTTGCGTGATTGTTATCTAGAACTGGAATTTCAGTGTTTTCTGTAGGACTTTCATTAAGTATCATATTCCCTGTAGTTCAATATTCATGTATTCAATAAATGTTTTCAAAGAACATGTTGCTTGCGAATCATCAAGTTGAGTTTTGGGGAAATCAATATGTTCCTCACATTAGGTGAACAGTCTTTTCCCATGATTGAGCAGGCATAAAAAAACAAAACTATTAATTCATTTATGATTTTTGCTTTATTCCACAAATATTTGAAGTAGCTTACAATAATGTACATACTAATACAAGCAGACAGTCAGAATAAGGGAAAATATAGATGAAATGGAAAGCAATGTTAGACTAGAGATCCACAAGCAATAAATTCCACAAATGTGCCAAAGTTGAGCTGACATTTTGTCTCTGATCTTGGCAGTGGCCAAAGCTAAAAAAGAAACTCAATGTCCATGCAGAGAAGAGGATGTCAACTCTTTAAGAGAGGCAAAGTCTTTGCTAGAATCTAGATCTGAAAGAAATTGCCTGCAATTTTAGTTTTGGGGGAAACTGTTTGATGATAACATGTATTGAGCACTCACTGTGTGCTAGGCATGATACAAAGTGTTTTGCAAGTATTCTCTCATTAATCTTCACAGCAGCTCTGTGAGCCAGGGACTATCATGTTATTAATGACAGCACTGAGGCTTAGAGAACCCAATAAACTTTACATATCACTTAGTAACAATTGGAGGCAGTACTTGAACAATTGCACAGTCTATTCTCTTCATCACTAGATTATACTCCCCCTCTCCGCCAGGAGCAATGCTCTCTGCCTCCCCTTATGAGGCTTTAGGTCCTAAGCAACAAGCCAGCAACAAATACAGCACTAGATTTCATAAGGCTGTTGCTTATAACATCTCTGAAGGCAAGCAGGGGGCATCACACTGAAGGAATTCAGGAAAGAATTTCTGCTATAAGCTGAAAATGAGTAAGTCAAATACTTATGTTAGTGATTCTTTTCATTGTTGAGGTTTTAAACCTAGGCTGTCTAGATGAGTGGGTGGGGTATACTTCACAAATAAACTTTACAAAATACGATTTTTCTCCATTGTGATCTTGATGAAATTGATCAGGAGATGGTTCCAGGCCAGAGTCTGAAATTACTCTTTGTTGACTGAAAGGCAGACCAACGTGAGGCAGGAAGATGTGGCTATTGCTGTGGCTGGAAGGTCTCTAGACCCTTATTAGTGCTCTTGCTGTGCCTCTTTCTAATTGTGAGATTCCGGACCAGGCACACAAATCTCCTTGTCTCAGTTTCTTCATCTGTAAAAATGCTAATAGTATTTACTATATAAAATTATTGTAATGATTTAAAAAGATGATAGAGTAGGACACATTGTAAGATCTGTTGTGAGCTAGAGCTTCTTCTCTCACTCTTCTTTCTTCTTGACTTCCTTCCTCAAAGGTTTCTTCCCTTCCCCACTTCCCTCCCCCTTGATTTTTCTTTGTTCCCAACTTTTTTCCTCCCCCGCTTCATCTCTGTCTCCAACTTCCTATTTTCCATCCTCCTTTTCCTCTCCCTCTTCATCCCTGTTTGTCTTTTATGTAATTGAGCAGATAGCTTAACACCTCGTCATGAATGAGAGGTATGAAACTTGAACCCTTCCTGAATGGATAGAGCCATTTGCTTAAGAAACCAGCCCAAAGGATTAACAAGAATTGTCTGGGAAGACAAAGGAAGTAAAATGTTTGTGAGAGTACACAGGAGCAGGTTATTTCTTCTTGCCAGTATTAGGGAAGGATTCACAGAGGAGTGATATTTCATTAGGTCTTCAGAAATAAAACAAGTGGGTCAGGTTGAACAGAGAGAGAGGAGATACCAAGGCTTAGAAATAATGATTACCAAGACATGTACATGAAAAGGAAGCAAGTGCTTAAATGTTCTTGGAAGGTAGAGAGTGCTGATGCTATGCATCAGATGAGGATAATAAAGTAGTTTAGGGACAGATTTTAAAACCTACTTCAGTTACATTGAAATCCACTCTAATTGTCAGCTTCCGAGTGGATGCCAGAGTTGGCTCTCAATACATTTGCTTGTGATTCTCTGAAATGTATAATGTTTAATGCACTGATTTGGAACAATAAACCGGTTTTTACTATAGTTTTTTTCAGTTTATTGAACCAGAATACTATTATCCTTACTGTATTAGTCAGGGTTCCCTAGAGGGACAGAACTAGTAGGATAGATGTACATATATAAACGGGAGTTTATTAAGTTGTTTGTTTGTAAATGTTTGAGACAGAATCTCCATCTGTCACACAGGCTGGAGTGCAGTGGTGCGATCTCGGCTCACTGCAACCTCTGCCTCCTGGGTTCAAGCAATTCCCCTGTCTCAGCCTCCCAGGTATTTTTTTAAATTGTACTTTAAGTTCTGGGGTAGCCTCCCAAGTATTAACATACACGATCACAGTGTCCCACAACAGGCTGTCTGAAAGCTTGAGGAGCAAGGGGGAACCAGTCCGAGTCTCAAAACTGAAGAACTCAGGAGTCTGATGTTTGAGGGCAGGAAGCATCCAACATGGAAGAAAGATGTAGGCTGGGAAACTAGGCCAGTCTCACTTTTTTACATTTTCTTCCTGCTTTATATTTACCGGCAGCTGATTAGATTGTGCCCACCAGATTAAGGCTTGGTCTGCCTCCCCCAGCCCACTGATTCAAATGTGAATCTCCTTTGGCAGCACCCTCAGAAATACACCCAGGAACAATACTTTGCGTCCTTCAATCCGATCAAGTTGACGGTATTAACCATCACACTTAATAAACCCAATGATGTTTCATTTGACTTGAGAATTTGTTTATTGTACAGGACTTTTTGGATTCAAATTATAAACAATAAGTCATAGTTGTCATTAATATTCTCAGTTTACCACCATAGTGTATTATTTTTCTTTCTTTCTTTGTGATTTGTTGGTGTTTATGGTCCCTGATTGAAAAGTTGAGAATATATATTTTTATTATCTACTATATTTTTCTGGAGTTATAGAAACTGTCTCCATATTTGTTTTGCAAACATAATTTCTTTTCTTTCAGATTTGTTTTTTTATACTGGTATTGGAACTGTGCCTGATCTAGTGAAATAGTGATTTTCACATACCTCAGTATCTGAATCTGACCTTTTATTTTTTTTTCCTGATCTGGAAAAAGTAAGGTTTTTTTTTTTTTGACCATTAGGCCACAGTGAATTGAGATCCTTGAAGAGCAATGGAACTTAAGAATTGTAATAAACCACAATTGCTGTCCAGGGATTGCCTATTATTTGGTCAAAAGCATTAACTTTAAATGTATTTTGAAAACTGAGAAGAAAGATTATTTTAATTAATTTATTGTCCTTTGTAGTAAATTTTTACAGTAATAGCTTCCAATTAATCAAGCCTTCCCGTATCATTGTCCCACTCTGACTCTGAGTCTGGCCATGTGATTTCCTTTGACCAATAGGGTATTAGCAAAGTGTTGCAAGCAGAGCCTCGAAGGGCACTTTAGCTCAGGAGCTCTGTTTCTCTTGCTGCTTTGGAACCCAGCTTTTCTACAAAGAAGCCCTGGCTAGACTGCTGGGACCTGTGGCCAAGATGATAGCCAGCACCAACATAAGGGAGTGAGGCCTTCGAAGGCCATCCTGCCCCACCTGAAAGGCAGAAGGACTGCAGCTGCATGAGTGAGTCAGTCAGCAAAAGAACTGACTGGCTGAATCCACCCCAAATTGCCAACCCACTGAATTCTTGAGCTAATAAGGTGATTGTTGTTTTGAACCACTAAGCCAGAATGGTTTGTTTCACAGCAATACTGATACACTGTATGCCATTCTTTTTTATGTAATCTTGTCTATGATGTATGAACATTTGTACATATATTGGAATTTGGGCCAGATAAAATATTCAAATGCTTTTAGTGGAATCATATTTAATAACTCAAGATATGAAAAATAGAGATTTGGCTGGGCGCAGGGGCTCACACCTGTAATCCCAGCACTTTGGGAGGCCAAGGTGGGCAGATCACCAGGTCAGGAGATTGAGACCATCCTGGCCAACATGGTGAAACCCCGTTTCTACCAAAAATACAAAAATTAGCTGGGCATGGTGGCGCGCGCCTGTAGTCCCAGCAACTTGGGAGGCTGAGGCAGAAGAATCGCTTGAACCCAGGAGGCAGAGGTTGCAGTGAGCTGAGACCATGCCACTGCACTCCAGCCTGGTGACAGAGCAAGACTCCTCAAAAAAAAGAAAAAAGAAAAATAGAGATTCAAAAAGCATAAACTTACTACAGTGATTAAAACACTTAACATTGGAAAAATAATGATCTGATGAATATTTACTCATTGTTTCCAGTCTCACCTATTTATAGAATAGATTTGAAGCATCTCATTGTATTAAAACATGAAGATCCAAGGTAATTGAAGAAGTAGAACAAGAATCAATTCAGAAGATCAGACACACAGATGAAAAGGAAGTGCCAAGGATGCACCAATTATTATAATAAGAAGGTCAACTTTGGTCCAACCTTCTTGGTAGCCAAGAAAAAGTGAACATTTGGGGTTTATACAGTTCTTATTCAAGTAGGAAGCAGAAAAATTCTTCTGAAGAACAAACCTTTTTTTTTTTTCCATAGAAGAAACTTACTACATGGAACTTAATTGCAGACGATAGGTTTTTTACTACAGTACTCTCCACTTACCTATGGCTTCGCTTTCCATAGTTTCAGTCACTCATAGTTAACCAGAGTTCAAAAATAGGTGAGTACAGTACAGTAAGATATTTTAAGAAAGGCTATATTCATGTAATTATTATTACAGTATATTGTTCTAATTCCATTTTATTATTAGTTATTGCTAATCTCCTAATTTATAAATTAAACTTTATGATAGGTCTCTCTGTATAGGAAAGAACAGAGAGTTCAGTGCTATCCATGGTTCCAGGCATCCAGTGGGGGTCTTGAAACATATCCCCTCTAGATAAAGGAGAGCTGCTATATGGTTTTGCAAAAGTTATACAAATATTATTCTAATGAACATTTTTTATATTGTCTCTCATAAAACGCTGAAGAATGAATGTACTTATGATCAAATGTTAAATCACCTCAGGACTTTCTTAGAGGGACCAGGGACCTAGATATGATCATTTTTCATGAGTTCTTCAGGTTAGTGAAAGAGCTTGGTCAGAATCTAGCTCCTCACCTGGTTCTGGCAAGTGGTTAGCACTTGAGATGTGAGTGTAGAATGAAGGAATCTATTTATTGAGCGGGGGCTGGGGGGTCCGCACTAGGAACGTGAGGGACTGTGGCGAGCAAAACATCCATAATCTCTGCCCTCATTTTACGTAGATTAGTAAAGAGACAAGTATGAATCAAGTAGTCGCCCAATATATAACGCCTCACTGTGATACATGCTACAAAGCCAAAGCTCCTGAGACTTCTTCCCATTAGTGAGAGAAGGCTCCCCCGAGGAAGCGATGTTAGAGCTGGGATCTTCTTGGTGAAATGGCACTACCAGGTGAAAGGGGAGACGGTGGGGACGGCACATCTGGCAGAGGATACAGCAGTTTGCCTAAGTGCTGAGGTCGCAGGACTGCAGAGCAGACCGGTCAGGGATCTGTAAGAAGGCGACTGTGCCCGAGTGAAGCTGCAGCCATCCGGCCTTCCTAACAATCATTTATGCATATGGGAATTCTATCAGAGCACTTCTCTGATGTTTTATGCATTTTCCAAGTTTTCTCCATTTAGCACTTAATATTTCTGTATTGGAAAAAATAGTCATTTGTAAAAGATAGCCTTCCGAAATACAAAGAAGTGTCACTTTCCTAATTTTTCATGGCTTTGCCTCCTGTTGTGCTGAGTGTCCTAACTATACCAGCGAGCTTGATTTTAAAAATTAGTTAAATCAGCAAGTACTGGCAAAACACACAGATATAAAAGAACACACTGTCAAATGTGATTATCCAAATTCCTCTTGCGAAGCAAGAGATGTCATAGAATATTACTGGGGCTCTCTTTCTTCAATTCTGGTGATTGTGTAATGAGAGATTTTTGCTGTTGTTAATTCTCTATGGAATTGCCATAAATCTTCATCCTTTCAGGAGGAGTTTGACTTGAGAAAAGAACTAAAAGTCATTTGGAACAAACTTCAATAAAGAAAATAGATAATCACATTGAAAAATGATGATTATAATGAAAAGAAAACTGTAGCTATAAGGTAATAAGACTAATTTCTTGTGTGGCTCATAAACTGGGGCTTTAAAAAGTCCAAGTATTTTTGAGTAATAGCATAATTGGAATAAGCATAGAGTCCCCAAGGTGACAATTTCAAGGGGACAACACACTTAAGTAATTAGAATTTTGGAATGCATGTTTTGAAAAATCAGTTTGCTTGATTTGATGAGATATATTTATTCATTCGTTCAACCAATCTTTACTGAATGATTACTCTGGGACCAGTTCTGTTTTAGGTGCTTGGGATAAATGAAGGAATAAAACAGAGATCCCTGTCCTAGAAGAATTTACATTTTAGTGTCATATAGAGAGATAAAGAGTAAGTGAAATAAGTAAAGAAATCGTAAATTATGTTAGAAGTATAACTATAATGACAAAAAAGAAAAATATTTGAATAAAGATGATAAGGAATGTACCAGACTTATGCACCTGACATCGTAAAACCAAAACCTGGCCCTTCCTTTTCATTTCATGATCACAGGCTTGTACACTAATTAGTTTTAACTCTTGAGTTATATTATTAACTATCACAGTCTTTTGATCCAGTAGGTAAGGGAAAAGTCCTTAGCATCAAAATCTAGCCGCATGAACAGAATCAAGTCTGTTAAAATCAAGCCCAGTCTCCTTACTTAACATTTTCAGGGGCTTACCCTGGCTTTAATAACAATTGTGTTTCTCCCATGCTCAGCCTCGTTGTTTCTCTCTTGCCCCTGCTCTCCTGCTTGCAGCGCCTCAGAGTTGAGAGTTATGCAAAAGTAGTGCAAGAAAGGCAGGGTTTCCTTCCTTGTTGTCAAAGGCAACTCTGACAACATTGAGATCCGGAAAAGCAACTCTATGTGTTCCTCTGTTACCACCAAAGAGCCCGAGAGTATCTCAGTGGGGCAAAGGGAAATAATTGACGGCGACATTGCCCACCAGCAGTTCTCAGAATGGATTGAATATTGTGAGACACCTAATTTTTAAGCATGGGTTAGATTAACTTTATTAAAACAAAACAAAACCAAAACAGGTCCTGGAATTTTCCTCCAACAAATTTAAAGACAGTAAAATAATTTATTGACTGAATAATTCTTACCTTGAAATTCTAATTCCTTGCACTTAGCCAATTGTGTCCCCCTTCCCAAAAATTCATATGTTGAAGTCCTAACCCCCAGCATTTCAGAATGTGACTGTATTTGAAAGTAAGGCCTTTAAAAAGGTAATTAAACTAAAATGAAGTCATTAGGGTGGGTGATAATCCAGTATGACTGGGGTCCTTCTAAGAGGAGGAAATTTGGCCACAGAGGGACACAGAGAGAAGACAGCCATCTACAAGCCAGGGAGAGAGGCCTCAGAAGAAACCAACCCTGCCAACACTTTGATCTTGGACTTCTAGCCTCCAGGACTGTGAGAAAATGCATCTCTGTTTAAGCCATCCAGGCTGAGACATTTTGTTACAGCAGCCCTAGAAAACTAATGCACTGAAAAATAAGCTGGGTCCGGGGATCCATATCTTACTGGTTGTTAGCTACCAAAATAATTTTAAATTTTACCCTAGCGTATGTACAGGCCAGTTGTTGCTGCCACCTGTCTCTCTCACTCCCCATTTTGTATCTCTTCTCAGTGGAAACGAAGCACTGGGGCTTTGCTTATGTACTTACTATCAAGCAGCCCATCCCACCTCATTTACCTCAAAGATTCCAAGAGGTGGGAGGTGGGAGATGTATTTTCTTACTGTATTGGTCAGGCTTCTTCAACAGAATCAATAGGATTTACATAGATATATAAGAGGAGTTTATTATGGGGATTGGTTCCTCATTATGGAAACAGAGAAGTCCTGTGATCTGTTGTCTGCACGCCAGAGAACGAGGAAAGTCAGTGGTATAACTAGGTCCTAGTTCTAAGGTCCGAGAAGCTGGGGGAGAAGTGGAGGTGGTACTGGTGTAAATCCTGGAGTCCAAAGGTCTGAAAAGCAGAACCACTGATGTCCAAGGACAGGAGAAGACAGATGTTCCAATTCAAGAAGAGAAACAGAAAATTTGCCCATCCTCTGGCTGGGGGTGGGGGTGAGGGGGGTGACTCATGCCTGTAATCCCAGCATTTTGGGAGGCCGAGGCGGGTGGATCACCTGAGGTCAGGAGTTCAAGACAAGTCTGGCCAACACTATGAAACCCTGTCTCTACTAAAAATACAAAAATGAGCCAGGCATGATGGCAGGTGCCTGTAATCCCAGCTACTCAGGAGGCTGAGGCAGGGAGAATTGCTGGAACCCAGAAGGCAGAGGTTGCAGTGAGCTGAGATCACACCACTGCACTCCAGCCTGGGTGACAGAGCGAGACTCCATTCCAAAAAAAAGAAAAGAAAATGAGCCCATCCACTGCCTTTTTGTTCTTTCTGAGCCCTCAAGGATTGGATAAATCCAGTCTACATTGATCTTTTGTACTCAGTTTACTGATTTAAATGCTAATCTCCTCTGGAGGTATACTCACAGACATACTCAGAAGTAATGTTTTACCATCCGTTTGGGCATCCCTTAGCTCTATCTAGTTGACAGAGAAAATTAACCAACACACTCACAAAAATACTGTGGAGCTCTGCTCTGCTATGTGCCCTTATTTGGCAGGTTAGGTAACCACTCTTGACAGAGGCTAAATGAAGACCAAGTGTGATGAACCATCTAGGAGAACATGCCTCAGTCAGGGTTTTTTGAGTTACGTTTATCTAGTGCACTTGACAAAGTTGATAAAACTTGCTTCAGATAAAGAAGCACTGAAAAATACAAAGCCAATAACTTGATTTTTGCCCCCACTGCTATCCCTCTCCTGTGAGATGTTCTTGAGCTAACATTTACTTTAACCTTGCATGAAGTTTAGTAAAGAATTTTTCTTTGATCTTTTGAAGAAACTGGATACTTTCATTTCCTTACTGTTTCATAAGTATGGATGTAATTTCACTTTCCCAGTAAAACCTGAGCCATTGTGTATTTAGCCATCTTTCACTCCTTTTGCTCTCTCCTCTCCATTCCCAAACTTTTCCAGTTATTTTTTTCTTTGTCGCTTTTGGGGGCATTTCTTATTCCTCTTGCTGCTTAATTCCCCAAGTTGCCACTGTAAGGCCACTTTACATTGTTATTGTTGAAAGAACTCTTGTCCACACTTTTTGTAAACAGCTTTGTTGAGATACAATTCACATACTGTACAATTCATTCATTGGAAATATATAATTCAGTGCCTTTTAGTATATTCACAGTCATGCCTTGATCACACAATCCATTTTAGAATGTTTTCATTCACCCAAGAAGAAATCCTGTGCCCCTTAATTATCACTCCCCAATCTCTCCATCCTTTCTCCCCCTCCCCCCAGTCCTAAGCAACCACTAATCCATTTTCTGTCTCCATAGATTTGCCTATCCTGAATATTTCATACAAATGAAATTATACAATGTATGGCCCTTTGTGACTGGCTTCTTTCACTTAGCACCATGTTTTTAAGGTTCATCCATGTTGTAGCATGTATCGGTACTTCATTTGTTTTATGACTGAATACTATTCCCTTGTACATATATACCACATTCTACTTGCCCGTTCATTAGTTGATGGACATTTGAGTTGTTCTACTTTTTGGCTGTTATACATAATGCTAACGTGAATTTCATGTACAGTTTCGTGTGTACATATGTTTTTATTTCTCTTGTGTATATACTTCGGAGTAAAATTGCTGGGTCATGTGGTAATTCTACATATAGCCAGTGAAGACTGCTTTGAAGAATTGCTAGATTATTATATAAAGTCCTAGTCTCTTCTTGTGGTTTGAGCCACCATAACTAGCTTTGATCATGGTCGTAGATCTTGCTGTGGAGCTTTAGACAAGTGCAGGGTATTCACTACTGATTGCACTTCTTCCTGTTTAGCCTTCCAGTCTTCAGCATTTTGCGCCTCAAGCTAACCCCTGCATAGAAGCCAGAGTAAACTGTCGAAAATACTTATCTAAGCATGTCATTTTGCTGTTTAAGCCCTCCCATGGCTTTCTAGCATGACTTGGTGGAGCCCAAGCCCTCTGTAACAAGGTGCAGAAGAGCACCTACCACCTGGTCACCTCCCAGCTCTCCAGCCTTCTTTCTCTCCTCCCTGCCACCCATTCAGATTGCACCAGCACTTTATGGCTCTGATTCGCCTCAGACACTATGCCTGAATCTTTGCCCTTAAGTCATATACATCTGCTTCTAGGTCCAGTCTGGGTTATTTTCAATTTGAGGTTTTTGGAGGTTGCATTTGACTTTAAAGGTAAAAAGTTGAATTTACAGTAGGGGTTGGAGTCATCTGCCGACCACTCCCTCTCCTTGGATGTTTCAGGAGCTTTCTTCCCCTGGTTCTTTTACCTGCACACTGACTCCTGCATTCACAAGCCTGCAGTCTGGACTCCTTAATGACTTTCTGAGTTGCTAGAATGTTGAAATATTTCCTCACTCCTTGGCAAATAGATGCTCATCCAAGCTGCCCAAGACTCTACCACCACTCCACTGCCCTGAAGCTACCCAAGCCTCCCCAGATTTCCTCATGGTCCAACAGCAGAAGGACTGAGCAGCCCCCAGAATCTGCCCTGGCACTGTTACAGGTCTGCCCTTTGTCAGTGTCCCTGTGCCTTAGTTGTTACACACGTAGAATGATGGCCCTCAGTATCCCACTGCAGAGCACTTTCTGCTTGTCATTCAGTAGATATCTCCAAAATACTGGTGAAATGAACAGATGCATGAGTAGAAATCTTTTTTCTTTTCATCTGATGGCTAGATATCAATGGGTAAAACCACTTTTTAGATCTAATGGTGGTTTCTCTGGTCATGGACCCTTCAAGGATATTTTACTTGTCATCCAAATGGCATTAATATTTACTGAAGGCTAGATGTGGAATTTGCCTGCTGTATTTCTGAAATCACCAAAAAGAGTGATGTTCTTCCTTGCATTGCTCTCTCATGTAAATCACTCCTAAAAAGATAGCTCAACCTGCTGCTTTGACTTCCTTCAGTAAAGTGGATAGCACAAGGGAATCACTAAAGAAAAAATCAGACATAATAAAAGTGGTTATTTTAAAATTTGTGGTTTCCATTGATTTCTCCAGTGGGAAAAATAGATTTGCTTTTATATAACATATTTTTTTCTCATCAGAGTTATTTTCAAAAATTAAATGAGTTGGGCACATTTAATTTATTCAAAGGATTTGCCGTTAACGGAAAAAAACAGCCTTCTTAGATGCTTCACATACTGCATAATAGCCAAAAGTTAAACAGTCATCACTGTATATGAAAGTGTGCCTTGCAGATGTAGTATAGTATAATCCCAGAACTTACATTCTTCACCTTGTCAAAGTGCAATAAAATAATGACACACCAGTTTCAAAAGCTCAAAGTTCCAGAGTATCAAGTCTGTCATTAGGTATAAGAAAATGCATATGTGTGCACATGGGGTGTTTATAAGTCTAAAAAACTGATTTTAGAAATTATATTTGGAAATGTTTGTGGATCTTTGTTTTTCATTGAGGTAGAGTTCTTTTCTTGGAACAAACCATTAGGTATATGAAAGTTAAAAAGAAATGCATGCATGGTTTTCTGATTGTTCTTTTACTTCACTGTGGCTTTTATTTATGACTTGCCTTCATTTCTTTAATATGAGTCAAGTTAAACACAAGCAACTCTCAGATATAACTATTGTACCTTTACCATTATTGATACTAATCACTAAGTGAGAGGAACACAAATTGTCTGTAGCTGATATCTTCAGTTTAACTCTGATGTCATTAAATGTAGAGGTAACTGATTTCTCTGTTGACTCTCTTATTCAACTGCCCAGGCCTGGCGGTGAGAGATTCTGTTAGTTTCATCTGAGTATTTTCTCCCACCCTTTTCTCACCCCATAGCTCTAGCACATAGTAGAAATTTAAAGCAAAACAAAAAACCAATTTATTGCATAGGTCAGCCCTGTTTTATACTGGTTGTTTTTTTTTAAGGCACAAAAGAAATTTTAGTATGATGTTATCTTTCCTCATAGGTTGGCATTAGATTTGTGTAGGGCTTTTTTTTTTTTTTTTTGTAGAATAACTCTGCATATGATGCTTGCAATTTTGGGAATAATTTGAAGAGAAGTTGAAGAAGATTTTGTTGGATAATTCAACATTTGATATGTACAAATTAGGTTAATGAAAAATGAATGAATTGAATTGGCTTTTTCAGACCCGATAAGTTGTAAACACTAAAACTATATGCAAAACATATAGTTTATGTATATGATTTCATTCATTTATTCCCTGATTGAGGATTTCCTATGTGTTAAGTGCCATTTCAAATCTTTGGGATACACGAATCAATAAGGTACAATTTCTGTACTCATAAGGTTTTAATTTTCTTAAAAGGAACACAACAAAGTGAAAAAAAATCAGGTAGTGATGAGGGTTAGGAGTAAAATAAGACACTGATTTCATAGAGTGTCCTTGTATGGGGATGGAGAATACTTAGATTGACCAGAGAAAGCCTTGCTAAACTGGCAACATTTTATCTGATGTCTCAACAAGGAGACTGCCAGGTGAAGGTTGAGGCTAGCAGATACCAGGCAAAGGAGTCATAGTAGAAAAGGCATGGAGACCCAGGTGGCAGCTAAGGTCAATTAGCTAGCAGCGTACATTAGACTGTGATCATATTGTTGCTCTGTCCTCATTATAATAGATAATATGTTTAAAATTGTTCCACCAAAACTCAAATCAGACCAGTGGCCCACTTTGGAAGTTAACAAATACATAGTTGAATCATTTAAGCACCCTAAAAATGTAACTAATATCAGTTAAACAAATGATTAGATTGGAAGATACAACAGTCAAGACTTGCACAGTGGACTAACTTTCTAATAATTGATGGGCATTATTCCCTTCCCTTCCGCACAAAACATACACATCCAAATTTTTAGTGTGTGTAATATGAGTGTTGAAAAAATCCTTGACCCTTAAAATGTTTTCTGTTTAAGAATCAAAGTCCATTGCATTTTAATTCTTGATCTCTGATCACTACTGAAGGATATTCAAAGAGAGATGTTATTATTTAACTATAACCTGCTGTAGGTGAAGTGATATCTTTGATGTCCAGATAAAAGCACCTTTCAGTTCTAACAAAACAAAATAAAAAGACATGCAGAAGATGAAAGTCCTCAGGTAATGTAAGAAGAGAAGGAAAACATTGAGATAAATATCTTTGAGGTCTCCAACCACTTTTTATATTCCTAGTGAATAATCTGGACTAAGTGGTTTAGCCATAACAAAACCCAGCCTAGTGGGATCATGTATTTGTGGGAAATGATATAGAATATAAGTTCTACAAACATAGGAATTATCCTTTTGCTTTCCTATAAAGACTAGGATAGGACTTGACCCCTAGTATATGCTTCATAAATGCCAGTGATGGAAAGGACAAGGGCTGCTGTACTTCAGGGTTGTTTTAATGAGATAATAAATCAGATTGAAGTTCTAGAATCTTACTCCTTCATATTCAAACAAGCAAGCACTACATTTCAGAACCTAACATCTAACAGACATCTGTATTAATCAAGGTTCTCCAGAGAAACAAAACCAGTAAGATTTATATGTTTAATCCATATACTTTTTGAGTCAGATTTTCTCATTTATAAAGTGCCTTTTTCCACTTTATAAAGATAGTCTGACAGATAGCATGTGCTTTCCCACACAAATCTGTCAGCTCTCTCATCTTTATCCACCACACCCACCTATGGTTAAAATCTGAAAACTTTCCAAAGCAGAGAATGCCAGTCAGCTAGAAGTAGTTGGATGAAAACTCAGAAGTAAAAATTCATCTTAAACCTTCATTTATCTGAGATCTAAGCTTCACCGCAGTAGGTAACTGCTGGATGGATAAAGGTCTTAGTCAGCTGGGGCCTATGTGGCATCTCTCAGGCCCCAGGTGGTATATACAAATAGGATGTTACTCTTAAAAGTGTATGTGTTACCCTTGAGAACCACTTCTTTAGGTATTTAGATATCCAAGAATGTCTGAGAAAACTCTTATTTGTACATTGATACATAGGCTTATTTTAAAAGATCAGAACTTGTTACAATCCAAATACTTTCTTAGAAACTCAAAATATATATCTTGTGCTAAATGATAAATTCTACCTCTCCCGTAGAAGTCCAATAATATCTTTTGTGAAAGGGGGTGACAAACATTTCACATGCAAAGAGGTGGATGTTTTTCTTGCAAAACTCAGGATGGGTGTCATTTCTTAAAAATATTTTCTTTTCTGAAGTACACATTATGGATCCTCAACGACATTTGTTTAAGGAGAGGCCTACAATGAGTCTAAGCTCACAAATCTTGTTTACTGTTCTTTTCCTAATCCAGTGGATAAGAAAAATCACCCTTCACATATTATATTCTATTCCCCCCAATTTTTTTAGTTGTACTAGCCAGATTTTCTTTTTAATTTTTGTGAGTACATAGTAGATATACATATTTATTACAAGAGATGTTTTGATACAGGCATGTAGTGTGTAATAATCATATCAGGGTACATAGGGTATTCATCACCTCAAACATTCTTTGCCTTAATAATAATCCAATTATACTCCTTTAGTTATTTAAACATGTACAATTATTTTTGACTATAGTCACCCTCTTGTGCTATCAAATACTAGGTTTTATGCTAACTATATGTTTGAACCTATTAACCATCTGCACTTTCTTCTCATCTCCCCACTACCTTCCCTAGCCTCTGGTAACCATCCTTCTACTTATTTTAATTTTTAGCACCCACAAATAAAGACATGTGAAGTTTGTCTTTCTGTGCCTGGCTTATTTCACTTAACATGATGACCTTCAGTTCCATTTATGTTGTTGCAAATGATAAGAACTCATTCTTTTTATAGCTGAATACTCTATGTGTATATGTATCACATTTTCTTTATCTGTTCATCTGTTGATGGACACTTGGATTAATTTCAATTCTTGGCTGTTGTGAATAGTGCTGTCATCCACATGGAAAGGCAGATATCTCTTCAGTATACTGAATTCCTTTCTTTTTGGTGTATACCTGGGAGTGGAATTGCTGGATACTATGGTAGCTCTATTTTTAGTTTATTGAGGGACCTCCAGATTATTCTTCATAGTGGTTGTACTAATTTACATTCCCACCCAGAGTATGTGAGGGTTTCCTTTTCTCCATGCTTGCCAGTATTTGTTATTGCCTATCTTTTGAATATAAGTCTTTTTAATTGGGGTGAGATAACATCTCATGGTTGTTTTGATTTGCATTTCTCTGATGATCAGTGATGTTGAGCACCATTTCATATACCTGTTTTCCATCTTTATGTCTTCTTTTGAGAAATATTTATTCAGATCTTTTGCCTATTTTCAATTTAGATCAAAAGATGTTTTCCTATAGAGTCATTTGAACTCTGTATATTCTGGTTATTAATCACTTGTCAGATGGATAGTTTGCAAATGTTTTCTCCCATTCCGTGAGTTGTTTCACTTTGTTGACTGCTTACTTTAGTGTTCAGAAGCTTTTCAATTTGATGTAATCCAGTTTGTCCATTTTTGGTTTGATTGCCTGAGCTTGTGGGGTATTAGTCAAGAAGTCTCGCTCGGTCCAGGGTCCTGGAGAGTTTTCTCAAAGTTTTCTTTTAGTAATTTCATAGCTTGAGGGCTTAGATTTAAATTTTAATTAATTTTGATTTGATTTTTGTATCTGGTGAGAGATAGGAGTATAGTTTCGTTTTTTTGCATATGGATATCCAGTTTGACCCGTACCATTTATTAAAGAGACTGTCTTTCCCCAGAATATCTTCTTCCCCAGAATATCTTTATCAAAAATGAATCCACTGTAGCTGGATGGATTAATCTCTGGGTTCTCTATTTTCTTTCACTGATTTGTGTGTCTCTTTTTTATGCCAGTACCACGCTGTTTTAGTTATTATACTTCTGTAACATAAAGTCAGGTAATATGATTCCTCCAGTTTTGTTCTTTTTGTTTAGGATAACTTTGGCTATTCTGGGTCTTTTCTGGTTCTATTTAAATTTGGGGATTATTTTTTCTATTTCTATGAAGAATATCATTGATAGTTTGATAAGCATTACATAATGTGTAGATTGCTTTGGTTATTATGGACATTGTAACAATATTCTCCCAGTCCATGAACATGGGATATCTTTCTCTTTTTTGTGTCTTCTTTTGTTTCTTGCATTCTATTGTTTATAGTTTTCATTGTAAAGATCTTTCACTTCTTTAATTCCTAGGTATTTTATTTTATTTGTGGTTATTTTAAATGGGATTACTTTATTTCTTCTTCAGAAGTTTGCTTTTGGCATACAGAGATGCTACTGGTTTTTGCATGTTGATTTTGTGTCCTACAACTTTACTGAATTTGTGAGTTCTAATAGTTTTGGGGGGAGAAGTCTCTAGGTTTTTCCAAATTTAAGATCACATCATCTGCAAACAGGGATAATTTGACTTCTTCTTTTCCAATTTGGATGCCCTTTGTTTCTTTTTCTGGTCTGATTGGTCTAGCTAGAACTTCTAGTACTGTGTTGAATAACAGTGATGAAAGTGAGCATCCTTGTCATGTTCCCAATCTTAGAGAAGAGGCTTTCAGTTTTTCCCCATTCAGTACTATACTATTTATAGATCTGTGGTATATGGCTTTTATTATGTTGAGGTATGTTTCTTTTACATCCAGTTTTTTTGAGAGTTTTTATGATGAAGCGATGTTGAATTTTGTCAAATGTTTTTTCAACATCAATTGAAATGATTAGATGGTTTTTGTTCTTTGTTCTGTTGATATGATGTATTCCACTGATTGATTTGTGTATGTACTACTTTCCTTGCATCCATGGGATAATCCCACTTGGTCATGATAAATGATCATCATAATGTACTGTTGAATTCAGTTTGCTAGTATTTCGTTGAGAATTTTTGCATCAATATTCGTAAGTGATAGTGGTCTGCCGTTTTCTTTTTTAATGTGTCTTTGTCTGGTTTTGGTATCAGGGTAACACTGGCCTTGCAGAAAGACTTTGGAAGTATTCCCTTCTCCTTTATTTTTCTGAATTGTTTGAGTAGGATTGATATTAGTTGTTCTTTAAATGTTTGATAAAATTCAGGAGTGAGGCCACTGAGTCCTGGACTTTTCTTAGCTGGGAGACTTTTTATCATGGCTTTAATCTCCTTACTTGTTATTGGCCTATTCAGATTTTAGATTTCTTCATGGGTCAATCTTAACAGGTTTTATGCATGTAGGAATTTATCCATTTCTTCTAGAGTTTCCAATTTATTGCAGATAGTTGTTTATAGTAGCCACTAATGAGTCTTTGAATTTCTGTAGTATTAGTTATAATGTTTCCCTTTTATTGTTGATTTTACTTCTTTCAGTCTTCTCTGCTTTTTTCTCAGTTGGCTAAAAGTTTGTCCATTTTCTTTTTCAAAAAACCAACTTTACGCTTTTTGATTCTTTGTTTTCTTCATTTCAAATTTATTTATATTCTGAAATTTATTATTTCTCATACTAATTTTGGGTTTGGTTTGCTCTTGCTTTTCTAACTTTTAAAGATGTGTTGTTAGCTTGCTTATTTAAAGTTTTTATTCTTCTTTGATGTAGGCATGTATAACTATAAACTTTCCTCTTAGTGCTTCTTTTGCTGTATCCCACAGGTTTTGATAGGTTGTGTTTCTATTATCATTTGTTTCAATATATTTTTCCATTTTCTTTTCAATTTCTTCATTGATTCACTGATTATTCTGTAGTGCATTTGTAAACTTCCATATGTTTATATGGTTCCCCAAATCCCTCTTGTTATTGATTTCTAGTTTGAGTCCTTGTGGTCAGGAAAGATGCTTGATGTTATTTCAATTTTCTTGAATGTTTTAGGACTTGTTTTGTGACCTAACATATGGTCTGTCTTTGAGAATGATCCATGTGCTGTGGAAAAGAATGTGTATTCTTCAGCTGTTGGATAAAGTGTTCTCTAAATATTTAGTAGGTCCATGTGGTCTGTAGTGCAGATTAAGTTCGATGTGTCTTGGTTGATTTTCTGTCTGGAAGATCTGTTCAATGCCAAAAGTGGAGTGTTAAAATCTCTAGATATTGGAGTCTATTTCTCTATTTAGTTCTAATAGTATTTGCTTTATATGTCAGGATGCTGCAATGTTAGGTGAATGTATATTTAAAATTGCTATCTCTTATGCCGAATCGACCCCTTTGTCATTATCTAGTGATCTTCTTTGTCTCTCCTTATGGTTTTTGTCTTGAAATCTACTTCATCTGATATAGGTATAGCCACTTTTGCTCTTTTTCTGTTTCTATTGGTATGGAATATCTTTCTCCATCCCTTTACTTTCAGTCTATGTATAGGTGAAATGTGTTTCTTGTAGCAACAGATCATTAGGTCTTGGTTTTTTTTTAACCCATTCATCTACTCTATGTCTTTTGATTGGAGAGTTTGGCCATTTACATTCAATGTTATTATTAATAAGTAAGGACTTACTCCTGTCATTTGTTATTGGTTTTCTGTTTGTTTTGTGGTCTTCCTTCTTTTCTTTCTGTCTTCCCTTCAGGGAAGGTGATTTTTTTCTGGTCATTTGATTTAATTTTATACTTTTTGTTTTTGTGTATCCATTGTATGTTTTTTGATTTGAGATTACCATAAGCCTTGCAAATACTGTCTTATAACCCTTATTTTAAGCTGATAAGAACTTAATACTGCTTTGTAAACAAGCAAAAAGAACACTAATAAAAACTCTACACTTCAACTTCTTTATTTTTAAATTTTATTTTGTTATTTTTATTTTAAGTTCTGGGGTACATGTGCAGGATGTGCAAGTTTGTTACATGGGTAAATGTGAGCCATGGTGGTTTAGTGCACCTATTAACACATCACCTATTCATTAAGCCCAACATGCATTAGCTATTTTTCCTAATGCTCTCCCTCCCTCCACCCTACCCCGTGACAGGCCCCAGTGTGTGTTCTTCTCCTTTCTTCTCCCTGTGTCCACATGTTCTCATTGTTCAGCTCCCATTTATAAGTGAGAACATGTAGTGTTTGGTTTTCTGTTTCTGTGTTAGTTTGCTAAGAATAATAGATTCCAGCTCCAGCCATGTTCCTGCAAAGGACATGATCTCATTCCTTTTTATGGCTGCATAGTATATTGCATGGTGTATAGGGTACCACATTTTCTTTTCCAGTCTATCACCAATGGGTATTTGAGTTGATTCCATGTCTTTCTATTGTGAGTAGTGCTGCAATAAACATATGTGTACATGCACCTTTATAATAGAATGGTTTATATTCATTTGAGTATATACCCAATAATGGGATTGCTGGGTCAAATGGTATTTCTGGTTCTAGATTTTTGAGGAATTGCCACACTATTTTCTACAATGGCTGAACTAATTCACATTCCCACCAACAGTGTAAAAGCATTCCTATTTCTCTGTAACCTTGCCAGCATGTTGTTTCTTGACTTTTTAATAATCACCATTCTGACTGGCATGAAATGGTATTTCATTGTGGTTTTGATTTCCATTTCTCTAAAGATCAGTGATGTTGAGCTGTTTTTTCATGTTTGTTGGCTGCATGAATTTCTTCTTTTGAGAAATGTCTGTTCATGTCCTTTGCCCACATTTTAATGGGATTGTTTTTTCTTCTAAATTTGATTAATTTATCTGTGGAATCTGAATATTAGACATTTGTCACAGGGACAGATTGCAAAAATTTCCTCCATACTTTATCTGGAAAACCCTATCGTCTCAGCCCAGAAGATTCTTAAGTTGATAAGCAACTTCAGGAGTCTCAGAATACAAAATCAAAGTGCAGAAATCATAAGCATTTGTATACATAAACAACAGGCAAGCAGGCAGCCAATTCATGAATGAACTCCCATTCACAGTTGCTACAATGAGAGTAAAATACCTAGGAATACAGCTAACAAGGGAAGTGAAGAACCTCTTCAAGGAGAACTACAAACCACTGCTCAAGAAGACAAGACAGGATACAAACAAATAGAAAAACATTCCATGCTCATGAATAGGAAGAATCAATATCATGAAAATGGCCATACTGCCCGAAGTAATTTATAGATTTAATGCTGTTCCCATTAAACTAACATTGACATTCTTTACAGAATTAAAAAAAAAACAACAAACTTTTAAAATTTATGTGGCATCAAAAAGAGCTCGAATAGCCAAGACAATCCTAAGCAAAAAGAACAAAGCTGGAGGCATCACGCTACCCAACTTCAAACTATACCACAGGACTACAGTAACCAAAACAGCACGATAATGGTTCCTCCAACTCTTAACCTTTTGTTGTTTTTATTTATATCTTATTGTATAGTCTATCTCTTCAAAAGTTGTCGTTATTATATTTCATTGGTTCATCATTTCATCTTTCTACTTAAAATAACTAGTTTACACACCATAGCTATGGTGTTGTAATATTCTGTGTTTTTTGGTGTACTTACTATTACTAATGAGTTTTATACCTTTAGATGATTTTGTATTGCCTTTTTATTGTCTTCCTCTTTCTGACTGAAGTACTTCCTTTAGCATTTTTTTGTAGGATAGGTCTAGTGTGATGATACCTCTCAGCTTTTATTTGTCTGGGAAAGTCTTTATTTCTCCTTCATTTTCAAAGGACATTTTTGCCAGACATATTCTTCTAGAGTAAAAGATTTTTTTTTCCTTCAGCACTTTAAATATGTCATGCCACTATCTTCTGGTCTGTGAGGTTTGCACTGAAAAGTCTAATGCCAGATGTATGTATTATTCCATTTTATGTTATTTGCTTCTTTTCTCTTGCTACCTTTAGAATCTTTACCCTTGATCTTTGGGAGTTTGATTATTAAATACTTTGAGGTAGTATTCTTAAGGTTAAATCTGCTTGGTGTTCTATAACCTGCTTATATTCAGATATTATCTTTCTCTAGCTTTGCGGAGTTCTCTGTTATTATCTCTTTGAATAACCTTTCAACCTCTAGCTCTTTCTTGATTTCATCGTTAAGGCCAATAACTCTTAGATTTGCCCTTTTGATACTATTTTCTAGAACCTGTAGGCATCCTTAATTGTTTTTTATTCTTTTTTTTTTTTGTCTCCTTTGACTGTGTATTTTCAAATAGCCTGTCTGCAACCTCATTTATTCTTTCTTCTGCTTTCTCAATTCTATTATTAAAAGACTCTGATGCATTCTTCAGTATGCCAATTGCATTTTTTAACTCCAGAAATTCTGCTTGATTCTTTTTAATTATTTTAATCTTTTTGTCCAGTTTATCTGATAGAATTTTAAATTCCTTCTTTGTATTATCTTGAAATTCTTTGAGTTTTCTCAAGACAGCTATTTTGAATTCTCTGTCTGAAAGGTCATATATCTCTGTTTCTCCAGGATTGGTCCCTGGTGACTTAGTTAGTTTATTTGGTGAGATTATGTTTTCCTGTATGGTCTTGATGCCTGTGGGTGTTTGCCTATGTCTGAGCATTTAACAGTTAAGTATTTACTATAGTCTTCACAGTCTAGGCTTGTTTATACTCATGCTTCTTGGGAAGGCTTTTCAGTTATTTGAAAGGACCTGGGGCTGGGTGCAGTGACTCACGCCTGTAATCTCAGCACTTTGGGAGGCCGAGGCAGGTGGATCACAAGGTCAGGAGTTCAAGACCAGCTAGCCAAGATGGAAACCTTGTCTCTACTAAAAATACAAAAATTGGCCAGGTGAACACGTGCCTGTAATCCCAGCTACTCTGGAGGCTGAGGCAGAGAATTGCTTGAACCCAGGAGGCGGAGGCTGCAGTGAGCTGAGATTGGCCACTGCACTCCAGCCTGGGCAGCAGAGCAAGATTCCATCTCAAAAAAAAAAAAGGACTTGGGTGTTGTGATCTAAGCCATATTTACCTCAGTGGGCACCCCAAGTCCAGTAATTCTTGTGATTCCTGAAGACTTGTAGAAGTACCTCCTTGATGGTCTTAGATAAGTTCCAGAAGTATTCTCTGGATAACCAGGCAAGGGCTCTTGTTCTCTTTTCTTACTTTCTCCAAACAAACAGTTTCTCTGTTCTGGGCCATCTGGAGCTGGGATTGGGGTGACATAAACACCCTTGTGGCCACCAGCACTGGGTCCTCAGTCCTGAAGCCAACATGTCACATGATCTTGCCTAAGGCCCACTGTAATGACTACCTGGCTGCCACCTATGTTCATGCAAGGCCCTGGGACTCTACAATCGGCAGGTGGCAAAGTCATCTAGGCTTGTGTTCTGGCAAGTGCCCCCAGACCCTGGACAGGTCCAGAGGTGCCATCCAGGAGCCAGGGAGTGGAGTTAAAAACCTTAGATGTCTACATGGTGTTCTTTTGTACTGTGGCTGAGCTCACACCTCATACTCAAACCACAAGATGCAGTCCCTTCTACTCTTCCCTGCCCTCTCCACAGTCCCTTCTGCTCCTCTCTGTCTCTCTCCACAGGCAGAGGAGTCTCACCCAGTGGCCACCACCACCACAGGCCCACATGAAGTATTACCAGGTTACTGCCATGCTCTCTTAATGCCTGAGGGCTTGTAAGTCAGCTTGTGGTTAATGCTGCCTGGCCTGGGACTCACCCTTCAGGGCAGTGGTCTTCCCTCTGTCCCAGCACAGGTCCAAAGATGCCATCCAAGAGCCAGGTCCTGTAATTGGTGACCCCCAATAGCCTGCTTGGTATTCTGTTTCTATGTGACTGAGCGAATACCTAACGTGCAAGACAAAGTTCCCTTTAGACAAAGTGCTCTTTACTTTTCTTTCTGCTTTTCTCAAGCAGATTCTCCTCATAACACCATATCTGAGAATGTGCTTAGTCTTACCTGAAGATAGCTAATATCAGAGTCTTACTCAAGGCCCATGGTGTATTTTTTGAGTATCATTATTGGTTATTCAGGGCCCAAGGACTCTTTATTCAGCAGGTGATTATCTTGCCAGGACTGAGTCCTTCCCTTCAAGGCTGTAGGTTCTTTTCTGGCCCACAGTATGTCTAGAAATGTCACCCAGGAGTAGGGTCTGGAAAGTGGGCCTCACAATCCTCACAGTGCCCTATCCTGCTGTGGCTGAGCTGGTATCCAGGAGAAAAACAAAATCCTTTTACTTTTCTTTCTTCTTTACTCAAGCAGAAGGAGGAAGTCTCTTTCAGAGTCATGATCTGTGCAGCCTGAGGGTGCTGGAGAGATGGAACAAACATTCCCTTTGATGCCCTGGCTGGTGTCTCAGGAGGTCCTGTGCTTTTTGAGTCTACTGACTCAGAGCCTGATTCAGCACTAGGACTCAACTAGGAGTTATAGTTATTGTGGCCTAGAAGGCCTTTCAAGTTTATTTAGAGCCCCAGAGCATTTTAGACCATGATGGTAAGGCTTGCAGGAACTCAAATTCCAACCATTGGGAGGGCGATTCCTTTCTGGCTAGGGCTGGTTTAAATACTCCCTGTGTGGGTGGACATAAGCTGAGCTCAGTCTGGTTTTGGTTTCTACTGTGACCAGGCAGCACTGAGTTCAATATGCATTGTCTTACAATTCCTGTGTGCTCCCAATTCCAAGTGCACAGATTCTCTAGCCATACCATGCAGCCTCTGCTTGAGGATGGGAGAGGGGCGGTGTCAGCAATTCAAGACTGCTTTTCCTACCTCTTCAGTGTCTCTTTTAGTAATATGAAGTTAAAGCAAGGTACTGTAAGTGCTCACCTGGCTTTTGGTTCTCATGAAGCTGCTTTTTTGTTTGGAGATAGTTGTTATCTTGGTGTTCTTGCTGGGTGGGTGGACGATCAGTGGAGCCTTTTATTTGTCTTGCATCATCCCCTCCTCCCTCAATTTTTTTAGTTATAGACGCTGCTTTAATGTTTTTTCAGAGCATTTGCTTAATTAGTGCATGTGCATTGTACTCAGTTCAAAAGGTACTAAATGACACAGTGAAAATTCTACTTCTTATACTGTATTTCATTTCCCAGTTCTCTCTGGAGGGAACCAGGGTTACCAGCTGCTAGGCATATAAAATACTGTATTATTTCAACCATTAAGTTTACATAATAGTCAATGTAAATTACTGAAAGTCTGAATATGCTTTATACGTTAAAATTATAAAACTATGTAAGCAATTGTTATTAATTGAGAACAATAAGTGAATATCATAAAAGAAATCTTATGCTTTAGAATTTTTTTTCATTCTCCTCGTGTTATATTTCCATAATATATTTTGTTGCATCTTCCGTGTTCTCTCTCAAATAATTAACTTAACTGACTCTAAGATGAACTTTTTATTTCACATTTTTAACATTTCAAAAATTAAAATACTTTCTAAAATTGTTGGCATCTTGTAATTAATTGACACAAGTAATGGTGTGACATGAAATAATTGTGTATCTTAGATTAGATTAAATCTGGTATTTTGTCCTCAGATTATTTCTTAAAATAAATGATAAGTTAGAACTATAGTGAATTAAATAAATGAGGAAGAAGTTGCTAGATCTCTACCTAGACTTTCAAATGGAAGTTAAAAACATTTTAAAGTTTGTTCCTAGGCTACAGTGTGATAGAAATGGCTAACATTTAAAAAATATAATATTCTGGCTTTCAAATGTCACTGCATGATGTAGATGAAGAAATACTGTGGAAAGGTTTAAGCACAGTATTTAATAAGGTGATTAAATCCATGTTCTTTTAAAATACTAGTCTTTGGGTATTTGTTCTAGATACAGTTCTGCTGAAGTTAACTTGAGAGCTGTCCTCTGGCGTTACTCAGAGAAGAGTTTAGTTACTGAGGAAGTATCCAGGAGCATTTCAATTGTAGCTACTTTGTTATACAAGCTACAGAAATGGCATCCTCTTCTGTATTATCATCTAGACATGAACTTCATTTCTATAAGTCATTATACTTAGGAGTTCAGTGGATAGTGTTCTATAGTGTGTGTGTCCACTTCTTTTAAAATATTTGTTGTATTCTTTCTATATGTATGGCACTGCATCATATATTGGAGTACAGGAAAGACCAAGATAAGTTGGATGTGTATGTTTGCTCAGATCTTGGGTCTGTTAACACACATAGACAAGGTATGCATAGAAAAACTAGCTAGAGAGTAATCAGTGCTATAAAAGATACAAAGATAAAGGGAGAGACATTACATTCATCAGAGAAAAATAAGGAAAGCTTCATAAAGAAAATATTCCTACAAAACTGATGAAAAAATTGCAGAGGAAACTAATTAGTTATTTGATCTCAATTATTGGAAAAAATCTATTTTACTGACTTGTCATGTTCAACTCAGTTGAAATAGACCCTTTTCTGAGATAATAAGTGTTTTTTGCATGTATTTTTTGCAAGTTCTTTCTATACCAAAACTCTTTTTGGTTCATCTGACCTTGATATTTGATGAGCATCATGCAAATTTAAAATGGGGGAAAAATTTTTTTCGGTATAAGAATGTGAGCTATGTAACCAACACTTGAGATCAACCATAGGCTAATCTGGAAATAAATTTTTGGCTTAAAAATGAGGGTCTAAACTTGGTCATTCCATTCACCAGAAGCTATGATAAAAGCTTCGTGAAACTCTATACTTATTCATTTCAAGTCTTTGTTCTTTGGTATACCACCAAAGGGAACACACTTTCATGGTGTCATTTCCCTCAATTTAGTTCTGATTCAACAACTAGCTCATTTATGCCTCTACTTGTTTTCTTTTGAGAAAGCACTATCATCACTAGTTACTATAAATTACAAACACATGCAAAATAGACAATGAACATTTCCATTGGAATTTAACTCATCATTTAAAGATTTATTAGTCATGAGAGATTTGTAACTTTTGCATTATTTAATTAAAAAGGTTGCACAACTTTATTGTCAGTAAGAACCTTAGACATCTGAACAGGTTTTCAGATCTTGTGTATTGCAGATTGTGAAGTGTCTCCAAATGAATCCTTCACATTATTGGTAGCAGGAATTGATGCTTTATTTTTTCCCCTTAAAAAATAATGAATCCTCTCACATGGAGCCTACTGCTAGGAAGAGGAGTTGTTTTTGCTGACATGATAATGAGTCCCAGGGAATTTCCTTGAATTTCAGAGACTTACAGAGATGTAATTTACAATAGAAATCTGAAATCAGTTTAACTGCAGTAAGCTTTAGCATCTACAATATTGGCAGACTCAACGTCCTTTAACATGCTTAGCTTGGCCATAAGAACTTCTGAATTTTAGCTGCACTTGGTGTACCCTAGCCAGTGCCTGGGATCTTGGGAATGTGATAGAAGAAAAATGTAATAGTAAAATTGGTATATTTTGTGCCAAATTTATTAGCAGCTACTATCATCTGGATGGTACCACTTTGCCCATGGATATATATCTAGCAAAATCAATGTGTTAGGTCTTTGCTAATACCTATAAAAATAAACCCCAAAATTTCAGTAGCTTAACACAATAAAAGTTTATGTTTAACTCGCATAACACCAAATCTAGATATTTTTGAGCTTTCCTGGAACCCAACTTCCTTCCATATTGGAACTGTGCTACTTGATAGAAGTCTTGGAGTCTCTAATGTTCAGGCAGAAAGAGAAAGAGAATGAGAAGACAGTCTCCTCTTATCCACCTTTGCTGGTAAGTGACACACATCCCTAATACTTACACTTCACTGATGAGAACCAGTCACATGCACCCCCCCCTCCCCACCGCCAGATGCAAGAGCTGATAGGAAGTGTCACTGGCTCAGCAGCTGCTTTCCAGCAAAAGAAAAAAAAGAGTGGGCGGGTTGGTTTGATTCACATTATCTATATTATGGCAGAAAGTCTATAAATTTTGTTAGAGAGTAAGCTGTTTCTGCACAAAGTTGATCACACCAGATCAGAGAATGTGCTGTCAAAAGTCTCACTGTAATTTGTTTTGCAAAACCGTGTTGCTTTGGGGAAAATATTTTATGTCCACCAACTGGGTATTTATAATTTCTTGAGATAACTATGAGATATTGGTAATAAACGCTACCAGTCTACCACACACTAACTAGTTATTTACTTGTTATAGGCATAGTCTAGGAATTGTTCCGTTGGGTAATTCCATGAGTCCAGCAAACTTAGCATTCTTTTAAAAAAAAATGTTTGCATATCCCTTCTAAAAGGAAATGGGAATTTATGCAAAAGCACTTATGACTTGTTTTGCTTGTTTGCAAACATTTAAGCTGATGAAGTATTGATATAAAGAAATTGCCTCCTGACAAAGATATAACCTAAAGCAGAATGTAACAACTAAGAACTGTTGGACTCAGAGACATAAGGTAGGTGTCTAAAAAATAGCTCCCTCATGAAAGTCAATAGGTTTGGTCTTCTGTCTTATTGTCTGCCTCGCCTTGTGTAACCCCAAGCAAGTCCTCATCATCCTTCACTATAAAATTAGACTTGAACTTGATGATCCAGCTCTGCCTGTTTCTGGCACTAAAATTTTTTTTTCATTTTATGGTTAGAAGACTGTGTAATTTAAAGGGACAGAAGTCACATTCTCAAGAGTTCAATATGTAAGGAGTAGCCTGAAGGGTAGAGTAAAGAGAAAATTGCCAGTATATCAAGCATTTCCTTGGTGAGCAATAAGTCTTCATCTTCTGAATTTAGATTCAGAGAAAGGATATTTAAAATCTAAATAAATCTGAAAATAGAACTTTTAGAATTGTATTGTGCCTCTCAGCATTTATATTCACCAGTTCTTATTTTTACATTGATGCTCTACCTTGCTTTTGCTTAGGGGGTGCATCCTCCTGCAATGGGAAATATGGGAGGTTTTTTTGGTGTAAGGGGAAAATCTAAATGATCAAGTCTGTGTTGAATGTGAGCTAAACTCCGGAAGGTCAATGGGAGCAACCAAACCTCCTGAAGGAAAAATGTCATTGACCTCAGCCTAACTGCATGATTAGTCCAGATTCTTGGTAAACTTGTAAATGCAGGAATATGCCCTTATCAGGTAATCTTCATGTGCCAGGCCTCTGTCAGTCTTACAATAAAAACAATTTTACTTCTGTTTAATACCACTTCTGTGATATCTTTGAATGGCATAGTAAGCAGTATTTTAATTTAAAAACGTAACATCTGGTATATAATAGGTACTGAACACAGGTAGCTACCTATTGTTACTACCTATCAGTATTTTCCCCAGACCTTCATCCTTTTAAGGCTGTGTGGATTCTTCTGGACTTCTTTCAACCCATTCTAAGACCTCTTTACAAATATTTATTAGCATCCACTAGGTACGAGGTACCTTAATATGTGTATTGGTGGATATTGTGACACATATGTGACAGTATCAGTTGGTGCAGAAGGCAAAGGTGTCTAGCGAAGGGTGACTTACCAGTTGTTAGCAAGGCCAGCTTTCCTTTATAATGGATGGAATAAATGTTATGAAGTTGATTTGACTTGAAGAGTGCAGGGGTGCCTCACTGGTCTAAAGAGTTTGAGAGCTGCCTAGGTCTTTGATAGCCCATTGCGATTTCCATCCCCTCTGCTTTGTAGTTACCACTTTTAAAATATATTACCGGCTTGTGTTTGAACCCGCAACACTTTAAGTTGGTTATTAATCACTAACGCCTTGCTGTTCACTACTTTGTGAGGTTGCTCTGTGATGGTCATAAGATGTGTCAAGGCCTAGGACCCAGCAGGAGGGAGCTGCCTTGACACAGCACAAGTTTTTGATTTCCATCTGGGCTTCCTCATGGCTGGTCCTCCTCACAGGCTAGCCACTCTCATAACTGTACCTGGAATGAAGAGCACTTGAAGGGAGAGTGACAAAATCCCTTTCCTTTAGGGCAGCTGAGGTAAGGCTTGTTCTTTTAGAGAAATTGTTACTAGGAGATTGTAGAAACAGGCAAATAAACTCCAGTGTACGGAGATAAAGAAGAATGCAGAGCACAGATTTTTAATCTTTCTAACTGGAATCCACACTCACATTGGCTTGGCTGCTTCCTGCACCTTGATACAATCACATTATTGGAAACTAAACCCCAAGTTCACTATCGATACAGGCATGTCATAGTGCTTCAGAATGCTGAGAAAGCAGGGCTTAATACCTAGGTGATGGGTTGTTCTGTGCAGCAAACCATGACACACGTTTACCACTGTAACAAACCTGCACGTCCTGCACATGTATCCCAGAACTTAAAATAAAATAAAATAAAAAGAAATCCAAACTTAAAAAATATTGAAGTTTTCTTAGCTTTATCCCACCTAAAGGAAATGGTTTCCCCTATACACCAGCATATCACTCCTCTCTGCTCCAGAAGTATGAATGGCCAATACTTGGACAAAGGAGAGGAATACTTTTAGAATTTGTAGAACTTTCTAGATTAATATTTGTGGACACACGTAGCACCTGAAGACTGGCAGTGGAAGCTGAGGCAGAACGTTATTTACTTTTTATCTTTACTTAGTTTGCTGTACCTCTTAACCTTAGCATTCCTGTCAGATTTGTTTCTGTAAAAGTTATATGCTAATTCTTAGTTTATCTTTTTAGTATAATCTGCTTTAAAAACTTTTATAATAAAGTGTTACTTTATTTATAAATGATGAATAATACTAATATGAGATCTTTGGGAAATGTCTCTTTTTGACTCATCTAGTTTTATCAAGGGCGTTGCCATGCAACTTTTCATTTATTAAAAGCAAAAGCCCCGAAGCATTTCAGTACTATGTCCCGCAGAGTATCTGATTCATAATGTGAACTAAGTAAATATATTTCCATTTAGAAAGGTAATCTGTTTCCTCATATATTTTCACATTGAAAATGAGTACTGATGAATGGCATCAAAGTAAATTATTTAGAGTACGAAACTATCTAAATGAACTCCTAAATTGCTATGTACTCAAGTGTTTCATGCTCTCTCTGGATTCATTTGTTTATATCTATCATAATTAACACTCAACTAAATTTAGTCTGAGTTTATTTTTCTACGTTGTTATTTTCAGTACAGTAGGCTTTGAATAAAGTATTGTGTTCTGGAATACTAATTTTAGATAAGAAAGATTCTGATTCTCATTGAATAGCTTCTTGAAGATAATTTTATTCTTTGCTTATTAGCTTGTAAAAATATACTGGCAGTTTTATGTTCTCTAAACATGTTTACCAGTTGGGTGTTATTCCATTTCCTTGTTCTTTAAAATGACTGTTCTGGATCAGTTAGATGGAAACAACACAGACATCTGTGAACCATGCTTTCAAAACAGCATGTGGCCTGCTAACCTTTAGAGATCCTCTAAATTGCAGGTTTACTCCCAGGAGGTCAGTGACTATGCTTTGTTCATACATGCAGCCCCAGAACCTAGTGCAGTGCCTGGCCCTCAGCAGATCCTCAATCCATGTTTGTTGAATTGAAGCGAATGGAAATACAGGCAAATTAGTCAGGGTTATTTGGATTTCAAGTGATCGGATGACCAGTACAAACCAGCCTGAACAAAACAGGAATTTATTGACTCAAGTATCTGAGATATTCCAGAGATAAACATGGCTTCAGACTCCACAAGATCCAAGGGTCTTCCCAGTGTCATCAGAACATTGTACTTCTTCCTTTCTCTTTCTGCTCTGAGGTCTGCTCTCCTCTGAGTGAGTGGGCTCCCTGCATGTGCCAGCAAAGAAGACCACCAGCAGTTCCGGACTTCTGTTGCCCTGTCAGGTAGCCTTTTCTGGAGCAGAAGGGTCTCTGCAAATAGCTTCAGCGCAAGTCCTGGCCTGCTCCTTTGAGGATCAGTGGCTTGAGGTGATCTTGCCATGCCTGAAACCATCACTTTGTGCAAGGCAAAAGTGTATTCTGGCCAGACCTGGGTCAGTGATGGCCCACTTGTCATCAGCTCTATCCAAATCACATGCTTAAGAATGGGGTGTGGTGGTTCCCCAGAAAAATACCAGCACATGATCACCACCTCAGGGAAATGTTACAAAACAAGGAATGGCAGCTACTGGCATCAGAGCACAGACAGAAACATACCATAAGTTTGAAACAAGATTAACCTCCTTTCCTTGGGCTCTTTGCTCCTGGTAGACTTGGCATTTTTAGGGACTCAGCAATAGATAAAGTCTCCACTTAGAGTTTCTGAGCCTCGAAACCTGTAACACATGGTGAGAAAAATGTATCCTGTATCCTTGGAGTAGGGAATATTAAAAGGCTTAATTATATTTTTCGTGGATGGTGTGCCCATTAGGGACTGAATTCCTTTTCTTTTAAAGACAAGTCTTGCTGGGATGGACACCCCCAGCACAGGTTTTGTTTAGTGTAACATTTCTTCCTGCTACAACTAATGCAGCTCTCATAAGGGACAATTCCTGGACTTCCTCTCAACAGTGTTTCCAGGGCTCCAACCTGTTGGCAGAAGCTTCTCTGCATGTTCCATTCCTCTCAAGAGGAGTCTCCTGGAATATAGATATGGCACATCGGCACAGAGATGTGCCATCTTCCCTGCATCCAAGCCCAAGTCCCTAGGGGACTTGGCAAAAGTTCCTAGGATCCTTTTAAAAGGTACTCCTTTGGGTTACAGGTTCTCATGTGCAAATTGACTCCTGGGAATAGTTTTCTGGTACCAGAGATTCCCCAAGAGAAGACAGATAAATGAGTCCCTAGTAATGACCCCAAGTTCCATGAAAAAGTCAGTTTGTAAGTTAACACTATTCTGGAGTCTCCTTACAAGGTGCTGTTAGGTTCATGAGGTCAGGCCAGGTAGAAGCTGAAACTTGCTCTAGAGTCATGTCAAACATCCTTGAAACCTGAACAGTGTACTTCCCTTTATCCCCCTTTGTCTGCAAATATAAGATGTACTTGCAAATATAAGTTTTCTGAGAACCCTTTTACTCCTGAGATATTACCTCTGGATTGTTACAACACCTTGTGTAAATATCACCTAATTGTCTCTTCCGCTGGTCCCTGGGTTCTTTGATGACAGAGACCGTGTCTCATTATCTCTCTATCTTAGTATTTAGCACAGAACTGATCCACATTTGGGCATTATATTAGATGGGTTAGTTTATTCCTCAATATATTTATCCAACTTCCAATGTGCACCTTCTAAATGCCTGGTTCTGTGGTAATCACTAGGGGTAATGGTGTGTCTGTTAGCTTTTGCTGCATAACAAACCACCCTTCATCTTTGTGGCTTTAAACAACAGCCGTTGATGTAGCTTATGATCCTGCAGGTTGGCACTGTGTCTGGGGTGAGCTGGGTTTTCCTTCTGGTGTTGGCTTGGTTCACTCATGCAGCTGCAGTGAGCTTTGGGTCAGCTGAGACGGGCTGGACTAGAATGGCCTCAGCTGCTTGTTCCTGATTGAAGTGGCTTGCCATCCTCCAGCTGGCTTGCTTGGCTGGTTCACATAGGCAAATTTTCAAGAGCATGAACGGCCTCTTGAGGCCTCTGCTTGGAACTAGCACAGTATTACTTTTGATGAGTCCTATTATTCAAGGCAAGTCACGGGCCTAGCTTCCATTCAAGGGGAGGGAAAGTAAATTCCACCTCTTAACAGGAGGAGCTGCAAAGACACATTGCTTAATATGTAACACAAAAAGTTAATATGATAAATTGTGGCCACATTCACAATTTACCACAAGTTGTGAGGAAGAAAACACAGACCTTGCCTTAAGAGAGCATATGATCTAGTGGCTGAAATACAATATTACTTGTAAGGTTACAAAGAACAACTATGTTTTTCATCACTCACTTGGATATTAGAAAGCACTGAAGCTATTTATTTTGTCTTTCAAAGGAGTTTCCTTAGTTTAACTATTTAGCCTGTGTGTGAATCATTCAGGTGCTTTGTTTCATCCTCTCCGTTGAACCTGTGACCAGCAGAAGGCATTCCCCACAGGAACCCTGGAAAGTGCAGGAAGAATGGGATCACTAATGCAGCTTCAGAGTGACTCTCTAGGCTCTTTCACTCTGCCAGGTGGACATGTGCCTGCAGCCTCCTTTGCCCTGGGCACACATACTGCCTGTCACATACAGCCAGGACCCACCTGACTGATTGACTGAAGTATTGATGGGGCAGGCAGTGAATCACTCACACTTCTGGTTCTGGTTCAGAATCCACATTAAGATGATTGCGCCAGCCACCAAGAGTAAACACATGAAAACTGTTACTTTGGCTAAGAGGAGAGGCTCTGTGTACGTGCTCTGTATCGCTCTTCACTCAGTGGAACCAACAAAAAAGATGTTTTCTTCCCTGTATGTTATTCTGTATCTCGACAGGAAATACTACGTATTTTGAAAAAGATGGTTTTGTTTCAGGATATACAAATTTTGGGGCTTTTTTCTATTTATACAACTTTATTGGGTAGGAATCTTTTGTTTATATTTTAATTTTTAGAAATGTGAATTCTGTCATTCCCTCTGTGCTTATTAGCTGAAATTCTTTTGCAAAAAAGAACTTTCCTTTAACTCCCCTTCTCTTCTCCATCAAATAGCAATATAGATTCATAGTTTTTTAAGTTTATTTCTGATTAGAAGCTGCTCGGGCTGGATTTTGTATTATTTATATTTATTTATTTATTTATTTTTTGAGGCGGAGTCTTGGTCTGTTGCCAGGCTGGAGTGCAGTGGTGCAATGTCAGCTCACTGCAACCTCTGCCTCGCAGATTCAAGCAATTCTCCTGCCTCAGCCTCCTGAGTAGCTGGGACTACAGGCATGCACCACCATGCCCAGCTAATATTTTTGCATTTTAGTAGAGACGGGGTTTCACCGTGTTGGCTAGGATGGTCTCAATCTCCTGACCTCGTGATCCACCCGCCTCGGCCTCCCAAAGTGCTGGGATTACAGGCGTGAGCCACCACACTCAGTCTGGATTTTGTATTCTTACAGCATGACCTACTAAGTCATGACATTGTCTTGTGTTTTCCCTGCAGCAGACCTGGAGTCAGACGTTTATTTATGAATCCCTGGTTCCTTTTGCGGAAAATAATTGGAATAAATACTTTCTCTGTGTGGCTATGTGAACTATTTGATGAACTGTTAGTTTGTTTTGTTTCTATTTGTATTCGATTTTAGTCCTTGCTCTTCTTACTGCTTGGTTGGTTTTTGTTTTGCTTTCACCCCTACTGAGTGGATTTGATGTTTTGAATTGATTTGATGATTTCATTTCTGGGATCTGTAGCAATCAAATGATAACATCATTAGTTGAAGGATGCTAGGTGCTGTGGCCTCTCTGGGGTGTCAGCTGTGAAAATCCTGGGACAGAGCACTCAAAAGCAGATATGTCAGAGATAATGCAGGTATTTGTGAGTTTTGAGATTTTTAAAAAGATATACAGTATTCTTCACACACATTCTTATCATATAGATGACTTACAAATATTTTCTTGTGGTTTGTGACTTACATTTTTATTCCCTTAACAGTTAACTTATTTTTTTTTACTGAGTTTTGATTTTTTTTTTTTTTTTGAGACAGAGTCTTGCTGTATCACCCAGGCTGGAGTGCAGTGGCACGGTTTCAGCTCACTGCAACCTCCACCTCCCTGGTTCAAGCAATTCTCCTGCCTCAGCCTCCCAAGTAGCTGGGACTACAGGCTAATTTTTATGTTTTTAGTAGAGATGGGATTTCACCATATTGGCCAGGCTGGTCTCAAACTCCTGATCTTGTGATCTGCCCACCTTGGTCGCCCAAAGTGCTGGGATTACAGGTGTGAGCCACTGCCCTGGCCAGAGTTTTGAGATTTTTAAAAATAATGCAGCTATAAGAAGAGGACCAAGTTTTTAGGATCCAAGCCCATGAAAACCTCATTTTATGAATGATTGATTTACTCTCAAATGGGTTGAAAAAGTATGTGGTAGGTAAATATTTAGCTGATATGGCACTATAAACACAACAAAATATCATGAAGGAAAATATTGGTGTTTGTGTAAAAATTAAATATATATATCAGGAAGCACTAAAACAAAATTGAAAGACAAATGACAAATCAAGATTGATACAGATTAAGGGTTAATATTCTTTATATAAAAAGAAGTTTGTTTAAATAAATGGGAAAAACACTCGCCCCTACCCCACCACATATACACACTAAAATATAGGCAAAGTATCCAAGTCATCTGTAACAGAGAAGAAATGAAGATGACTAATATGTGTAAATATGGTTTAGTCCCAGGATCGAGGGTTGCTTGGTGGGAATATATTTATCTTTCTTTATAATATGTGACCTTATATTATTTAAAAAGTAAACTTATCATTGATCTATGAAACAGGGACTTAAGTAAACAAAAACATGTTGAAAGATCAGAAATCATTGAGTTGGATAGAGAAAAATATATCAGAAACCTCTAGTACTGATTACTATTATTCAAAGCTAATTGTGTCTCTGAGGTCCTTAGTAACTAACCAAAAATGGAAAATGTTTTAATAATGTATTTCTTACTGTGTGAATAAAGGAACTTTAGCCATGACCTTTCATTACTCAGTAAAACAGAATTACCATGACCCCAATAGCTAGACCAAAAACCTAAGAATCATCCTGATCTTTTTATTTTCTTCATACTTTGATCTATCTAATATTACATCATCATTACCCAAAACACATCCTGAATATTACCACACCTTCATCCAGGCTACCTGGATTCCCACAACAAGCTCTTGACAGGTGGGCTTGCTTTCACTCTTGTCTCCTGTGATCTAAGCTGGATACAGAAGTTCTTTCTAGAAGAGATGAGAAACTTTCCAGGATGGAAACCAACAAAATAAAATCCAGATTCTTTGCTATTGCAGTGCATTGAAGATGTTTTCAAGACCATACGTGATTAAGCTCCTGCCCACCTCTCCCAGCCTCCTTTCTGAGTGCTCTGGCCATCCTGGCCTTCTTTCTGTCTCTTGTTCCAGATCTTTCATATCCCAAGGACCTTGCATGGGTTAGTTTATGTTCCTGAAGCAATCTTACAATCTTCCCCCTGGTTCTCACCTTATCTGCTTCTTTCTCATCAATCAGGATACCTTGTCAAAGTGACCCGCTCTTCTATGCTAGCCCAAACTCTTCTCTGTCCTCATGTGTCACTCCCTTATTATCACATTAATTTATTTTATTATTTCATAGTATTTTTAGTGCTTAATATTATTTATTTGTTTATAGGTTTGTTTTTGCTCATGAATATTTAAGACATAAATACATTAACATTGATTATTTTTAGAATTGATATTATAGGCAATATTTATTTTCTTATTTACATTTAAAATTTTTTTTCTAATATACACAAATAGACATTGCTGATATAATCAAGGGAAAAAGTTATAAAAAATAATGATTCACTTTCATGGTAGAATACTGTATCTCTGTGTTGGAACAACTATAGTGAATAATGTATTTAAACATCATGAAAATGCAAAGACATAATGGAATCACACAAAATTGTGTAGCTGGGGCTCCCATCTAAGCTATTTAGAACAATATGATATATAATATATATTTCAGAATGCTAGAATATTCATTGATGGTTTGGGGAGCTATTTTGAAAATTTAGCTTATTTTCTCTCTCTGTTCCATTTAATATTCATGAGAAGACTTCTCAGTTAAAATACTGCCCTTTCAGGCATAAAAGGCATTTCAGGCCTTTTACGGTAGTTAGTTTTTGTTCCTGAGGTTCAGCTCCCATTTATTTCGTGTAGCTGTATAAGATGCTAAAAGCTTTTGTGCTTTAAGAATACTACGCGAATTAGAACTTCTTCCATTTATGGAACACCTTTTTCAACAGACCCATTTCTCAAGCAAATTTTGAAGCAACTCTGCTTTCCCCTTTCTCTTGCTTTTCTTTCTTGCTTCACATGCACTCTATCCTTTCCCTTTTTTTTTCACCACTTTTAAGACTCAGCCAAGTAGAAGGTAGGTAGCCCACAATCACTTTTCCTTAGAGACTCTAAGGAAGTCTGTCTGTCCTTACCAACTGAAGCTATATTGGTTATAAGAGGTTTTATTCCTTTTGTGAATACGTAATGTCTCAAACTGAACAAGCAATCAAGAACTCTGTTTTGTCTGCCTGAGGACGAAATGGTTACTTAGAGTTTTTGTGCACCAAATATAATAGGGTCATTAATATCCTCTTAAGGAAGCTGTTGAAATGCTTTGCTTTTTTATCCACCACCATCAAAAATTTCCCTCAAGAAATCAGTCTCCACAATGGAAATATTGAGTACTCTCATGTAGCACAGATAGAACTAGCATGTGCTTTGCAAATATTGTTTGGCTGAGGTTGGCACTTTTGAATGAGTCTATGCCCACAAAATCTGGTATGTGATCAGTATCACATTTTTTCATTGTCATTACAGTAGCTTAGTTCTGAGTTTCCATTTGGAGTGTCAAACTCCCGCCTCCCTAATCTTCCCCTTAGAGGTCTCGTTACCCCTCAGGGCCAGGAAACCACTAGCCTTTCCTCAGTGCCTTCTGGGCCTCCCCCTCATTTCAAATACACAGTCACCCCCACTCCTTCACCCTGTGTGTCAATTCATTTCTTTCATGGGTTTAGATGTAGCTAAGGTCAAATTGAGTCATTTACTTCAGGCTGCTTCAGCGTTTAGCTTTGGCCAAATTCAATATCATGTACAAAGAGCAGGGACTGCTACTCAATTTTTAATCAGTTATCTTGACACAAATATAAGCAACTGAAAGAATCAGTGTAGCCTGGAACCAGGGTTCTTGAAATCAACTTAAAAATGAAAAGACCAGAGGTCTTTTCCCAAAGGTAGCACTATAAACTTGAACACGGTTTGGATGCTGTTATTTTTGTAATTCTCTGCGTTCTCGCTGCTCCACAAATAAACCAGCCCCTATTGACTTCTGACCCTGCTGCTCAGTTCCTTACTCTGTGATCTCTTCTAACTTCGTTGTTCTTCTTTGCTATTTCAGTGCTTTGAAGATGTTCATTAAAACAAACCACAAAAAAAAACCCTCTGTTTACTAAGCATCTTAAACTCCTTGGAGGAAATAGGTGTTATAAAAATCTAACATAACTAATAAAACAAAAAAATAGCTTGCCTTGAGCAGAAGTAATTACTAGGAACCAAAACAAAAAATGTGCAAATACCATGAATTTATTATAGGAGGCATTTGGGAGTGGTTGTATACTACAGAAAGAATAAAGGAATATTCAGAAAAAAAATCTGGTATGTGTATTAACAGAAAATCTTGTAATTCTCAGAAATTGTAATAGCTAATAGTATACTCAGGATAATTGAGAATTGCTTGTTATTTTATGCTTTCATGTGAGAAAGCGGAACTATGTTTTTATAGTTTGGTATTTATCAAAATCAGATTATTAAAGTTTAGGCAAGACAGTATGTTATCTGCTTATGAATAAATGTGTGGTGATTTTTCACACTGTATTTCCTTAGTCAAAGGTGTTTTCTTCAAAGACATTTCTCAATTTGTAAGTGCAAACTCTTTTAATATTTGAAAATAAATGAATTATTTAAAATTTTTTTCTCTTAGATTCCTAAAGGAAAAAAAGCAGTATTGTTAATTTGGTTATTCATTTTCACAGAATTTACACTTTATGAGTCAAGATTCCATTTTAGATCCTATTACAGTTCCAGGAACAAAATATTTAGCAGTTGATTTATTCAAAAAAATTTTAATGCTACTGTAACCTTTAGAAATCATTCATGACCTCAAGGTGCTTACCGTTGAGAGGTAGAGATCCTAATGGAAAAAAAAGAAAGATCTTGGACATGACTTGCTCAGTTTTATTTTCTAAAAAGTTCAGAGGGAATGAGGAGAAATAGAAGACAGTAGGAAAGGAAAGCATTAAAAAAGTACTCCCAGTTTTCTACTGCTGCATAATATACTATCCAAAGCTTAGTGGCTTAAGTCAACATCAGTCATTTGTTTTGTTCCTCAAGTCTAGAGGTCAGGCAGGGCTTGGCAAGGGCAGCTAGTCTCTGCTCCACTCAGCATTACTCAACTGGGGGAGGGGATCTATGCTCAAGATGATTTGTTCAAACACCTGGAAAGTGGTGCTGGCCATTGGCCTGGAGCTCAGCTGAGCTGTAGTCTGGGGGTCTAGATGTTTCTCCTTGTGGGCCTCTCCATGAACAGTTTGGGTTTCCTTGTGGTATGGCGACTGGAGTCTAAGTACAAGTCCACAAGAGAATGAGAGAAATGCTGTACCAGCTTTTGTGACCTAGTCTCAGAAATCATACAGCCTCACTTTTTCTATAGTCACAATCCTGTCTAGATTCGGAGGGGAAAGAACCTAGTCCTCACCTGTTGATGGAAGGAATGTCACATTGTGAGAACAGCATGTGGAACCAAAGAGATTTTGAGGATCTCCTTTCTTTGGAAAAATGTAATCTTTCGTGAATTACCGTGCAGCTATGACTCAAATTCTTCTCACATGCGAAATATACTTATCCTCTCCCCCCAAAACCCTCATATCTAAACATCTGCTTGAAACATAGTATCATCTAAGGTCCAAATGAAGTTTAGACTCCTCAAATGCAGTAATTTGGGTATAGCTCCTTAATCTGAGGACCCATGAAGTAAAGAAACAAGTTATCTGCTCCTCTCCCCCCACATACCTAACTTTCAGTGGCACAACAGGCAAAGGTAAATTGCCGTAGACACACTCACTTAAAAGGGGGAAAACAGGAGGCACACAGCAATCACTGACTCTTAGCAGTCATGAAATGCAGGAAGTTCATGTTGCCAGTTTCTTCATTAGGGTGAAGTCCTACTGCTGGGAATTGTTGTTTTTCAGCTCTTGGTTCCACTCTCAGTGCTTGGCTTTCTCTTTTTGAGTCAGCCTTTTTCTTCCATTAAAAAACAACAACAACAACCAAAAGACCATCTTTGCAACTAAGTAATCTAATCAGCCTTTTTACTGTCCATAATGCTGCATGTCCAAAGTCCACTTTTAATTTTGTAGTGTTCCTATCTATGTTACTCCAAATTGGTGTTTCTTACAGCGGAACAATTCTCTCAAATAGTTTGTGGGTTTTCCATGAATCCAAAACCACAGATATTCTCAAGGTAAGCACTTCTTTACTTTCAGCTCCCTATGAGGTGTCTTAAGATAACATCATTAAGATACTTAGAAGACCAGTTGCTTAATGGAGAGAATTTACGAAGCACATTCCTAAGATTCTTAGAGGTTCACTGTCTACCTAAAAAAGTTTGAGGAGCCACTGCCTTAGATTTGTCTGAAACTTTAATAAAGGATATTATTTCAACCTGGATTGTTCTTTGGCCTAAAACCTTTTTATTCTTTGAAAATAGTATCATCACAATGTTCTTTCTTTCACCCTTTCTTTTTCTTTCTTTTTGCTGTCATTATTAATTTTAACTGACCTGTAATAATTGTAGATATTTATGGAGTACAGTGTGATGTTTTGATACATCTATGCAATGTGTAATGATCAAATCAGGGCAATTAGCATATCCATCACCTCAAACATTGATCATTTATTTGTGTTGGGAACATTCACAATCCATGCTTCTAGCTATTTGAAAATATACAATAAATTGTTGCTAATTATAGTCACCCTGTAGTGCTACAGAATACTAGAACTCATTCCTCCTATGTAGCTGGACTTTGGTATCTGTTCACCAACCTCTGGCTATATCCCCAAGCGTTTTCTTAAGTTGGGAGTTGTTTGCTGTTTGGAGAGGCTGAGAATAAGAAACAGTTTCTTTTAGTTGTTCTTAAACCCAGCAAGTTTTAACTTCTTTATATGTAACAGTTTGTTCTTTAGTTCATCTCTTTCCTCTTGCATTTTATTATAGGCAGAAAAACAAAACAAAACAAAACAAAATACAAAACCACATGAATATCTCCTCAGCTAGATCATCAAATCCATTAGGTATATTTCTAATTTCCACATTATCACAAATGATAGCTTTGTGAAATTTTCTGCTTCCACATAATAAGAGACCCCTTTCTTTTAACTTCCAGCAACATTTTTCTTACTTCCCTTTGAGCGTTTGCTTCCTCGAAGCCTGTAACTAACTTCTGCCAACTTCTTCGCATAAGGCTTTCCTTGTGAGCCTTTCAGCCTCCACTTACTGCCTGTCTCAATCTTAATGACACACATTTTAGGTTTCTGTTATGGCAAACCCTACTTCTGTACTGGCTACTATTGCTATGTAACAAATTAGCTGAAACCTAGCAGCTTAAAACTACCATTTTATTTTATTTAAGATCTTGTGAGTCAGGAATATGTGAAAAATTTGCCTAGAAGATTCTGGTCAGTGTCCTTCATGTTGTTGCAGTCAGATAGATGCTGGTGCTGAAACAGTTGTGGGATGAACTGTGAAAGCTCAGTACTGTCCAGACTCCTCCTCTCTTCTTGTGGTCTCAGGGCTAGTTGGGCTTCCCTCACAGTAAGGCAGCCCTGAGACAGTCAGGGCATCTAAAGCCTTCAAGAGAGGCTGTTCCACTGAGCAAGCAGGTAGCTGCACAACCTTTATGTTCTAGCCTGAGAAGTCACATGGCATCACCTTTGTCATACTTTATTGGTCAAAACAGTCGCAAAGTCATCCTTGTTTCAAGGGGAAAGAAGACATCGAACCCAACTCTTGAGGAGAGGAGTGTCATAAAAATTTCAAATATGTTTCAAAATTGCCACAAAAGGAAATTGCAGTAGTTCCTACAAGGAATTATGAGTAGAGAGGTATTATGAAGGATAGAAAGTCAGCCCCAGAAATGAGAGGTGGACAGGGCATTGGAGTGGGAGGCCTTGGGGAACAATTGGCTCTTAGCAGTAAGAGAGGCATTCTGGATGAATTTCATGTCTCTGGTTTGGGCAACAGCCTTCCATAGGGATAAGGAAGGAGACACCGGGGTGAATAGGTTTGGGGTTGGGGGGGAAGGTGTGGAGTGGGGTGACAGTGTTATTTTGAGGTATCAGGAGCATCTCCAGATGGAAATGTCTAGGAAGTAATTTGACTGACAGACTGTGAACCCCTTGTGGGCAGGGTCTTCATTCGTATTAGGTTGGTGGAAAGGTAATTGCAGTTTTTGCCATCGCTTTTGCACCAACCTAATATATCAGTCATCTTTGGTGTCCCAGTGCCTGGTGCAGAAGGCTCAATGACTCTGTTAATATGTGCAAGTGAGAGCTCAAATCTGGGCTAAGGAAAGAGATGTGGGTGCACTCTGCCTAGGGATAGTAATGAGTACCATGGACGTGGATAAGACCACTGTGTGAGAATATAAAGCAGATATCATCCTAAGTTGGGATTTTCAGGTTGAATCTGGACAGCCAAAGCATTATGGCAATATTTTTTAAACTATGTATTTTACATGGTCATGAAAATTAGAAAATCTGGTCTTACAATCCCACATAGCAGCAATGAGTAGAGTGGAGCAGCATCAGAGCCCTTCGAATGGGCATGTGATTGCCTGTGTGCCACACGACTCCGCGTGTGTCTGCGCACTGCAGGCCTGGTCTGCCTCATGAAGTCTGGGACCTCTTCTCTCTAGCAAAAAAGCCAAGGACTGACGACCTTGAAATGAAATTCTCCTTTCATTTCCCCTGCAATAGTGAGGTGGAAACATCAGTGAGGACTGATTCCTCTGGAGCAGTAGCATTTAAGGGGCAGGAGAAGAAAACAAAGAAGATTGAGAAGGAACAGCCCACGGATATTCAAGAGTGTGCATAAAATATAATAGCTAATTGATTTTGTGACAGAATTAGCACCTATTTTTTATAAATCAAGGTATTGGCCAAAAGAAAGCTAACTAATTTGTATTTACAAATTTTTTAAATTATGCTTTATTTCTCACCTCAACATTAAGTGATTCAGAATTAAACATATAATGATGGTGGTAATAACAAACACAGTAGGTAACTGGCAGAGACAGAATTTATGCCTTAGGTAGTCTGGTTTTAAAACATGCCTCAGACATTTGCTTAACAATCCCTAAAATTGCTTCAAGATGTGGAGAGGAATGAAAGGAGCGGCAGGAAAGAAGAGAAAAGGGATCTGAAGATGGAACTAGATGAGGCCCTGGGGGAGATGCCTGAGTGTGCGGCTGTGTTGAGAATTCAATCAACAGTGAGACCAGGAAAGTCATATTGCCAGGGGACTAAGCTACATTTTGATAACCAGACTATATAAATTGTGTTGAGCAAAAATGACTGGACTGTGTGTGGAGAAGGGAGAGTGAAAGAAAAGTATTATAGGTATTATTTCTTTTTCACAGTGACAGTTTATGAGCTAGTTCTGCAACATGCTGTATGTCTCAAGATGGCAGTTTCTAGAAACAGTTCATGAACTACATTGAACTGGAGGGGGAACAAAACAGCAGATTAAAGGCTTAAAGAAAGAGACTTTCTGGATTCAGGTATAAGTTAACGTTTTAGACCCTGGCTGGCAGGGTCTACACTGGATTGTTTAAGTGGTATAGGAACCACTGAAGGCCTTTCCTCACTAGTTAAATAGAAAACTTTCCTTCACATTTAAAATATGAGTCGGAAGGTGTTATTTTTACCAAATTTCAAAGTATTATTCTTAATACAAGTTGGCAAATTATGGATCCAAAAGTTCCATTTTAAGTTTAACTGAAAGTTTGGTTCAAAGTAGGAGGTACCTACATCAACTTCTTTATGTTTAGTGTATTTTGATTCTGAAATTAAACTTGCTTGGTTTCTAGGAGAAAATGACTTTCAAATTAAACCCTGGAATACATGCTTCATTTTAGATTTCTCAAAAGTATTCCAATGTTTACCTCCTAGGATTTATAAATGCAGAAATAAAAAATTCTCCTTTCATTTCCCCTGCAATAGTGAGGGGAAAAAAGATGCAAATTAAAATTTATCACCCTCCTCAGATGTATCGCCCAAGAATAGCCATATCCAGGCCTGTAGTATTTTATGGTGGTTACTTGCTCTGTAGTTCTTAAATCCAGAGAAGAATTGTAGTTTTTCTAATTGGTATGTAATAAAGAGAAATGATATGACATAAAGGATTTCTTTTCCTTGGGTTGCCGTCCATCCTCCTGAAAAATTGTGCCTACAATAGCACTGAGATTATTTAAAATTGGAATCTTCATTAATTCTTCCTACGCTGCACAGGGACTGAGAATGAGTACTCTGGAGCCTAAATGATGGGATTTGAATCCTGATTATGTCCCCTCCTGGTTGTATAATCCTGGACAAGTTGCTTAACTTTTCTTTGCCTCAGTTTCCTTATCAGAGTGGGGCAAATTTTAGTGTTCTTCATAGGCTTATTATGAGGAATACATGAGTTAATGTTGGTAAAGTATTTAGAACAGTATCTGGCAAACAGTAAATTCAAAATGCATGTTTGGTGTAAAAACAGTGAAATAAGGTACCATGTACAGAAAACAGGTTGTAGTGTTTGAGGATGCAAGTTCCAATCCCAACTCCGCTACTTGTTAGTTGTGTACATGTGGTCAAATCACTTCACCTCCATAAGAATCAGTTTGAAAATAGAATAATTGCTCCGAGTAGTAACTGCTTCAGAGTTTCTGTGAGGATTAAGTGGGATGGTCTATGGCAAGCACTTGGCAGAGTGCCTGCTCCCTGGTGCCAATGATTACAAACACGTATTTTTTAGTTGCTGCGAGTTCTCTGTTCTTTTCATTAAGGCATATCTTTAACTCTTAATTTCACATTTCAAGGTCATTTTTGGACATTTAGAGAGCCAGATAAGGATGCTTTAAAATGAATGGCCATGGGGGTGGAGTGAGAGTAAGTGAGAATGTTAGATCAAGTTCTTCAGATCCCAATGGGCCTTGTAGGGTGGCCTTGTGTTAGGGAATTTCCTACTATCCATGGTCTGGCCCAAAGTCCCGTGGTCCCAGAAACCACACTTGTCAGGAGCTTCAGAGCACATCTGTCCTCCAGAACTAGGCTCATATTAATGAAGCTCGTACGACTAATGTGTGAAATCAGAATACCAATGTTTCCATTTACAATGAGAAGTGAAACTGCTGAAGATGGGCAGCTCATCTTCCCACCCAGCGCATTTTGCTCCTGTAGGCAGGCCACATGGGGAGTACATCGCTAACCCGGCTGTCAGTTTATTAATTTATAAAGAGAGACCTGGCTGCTGAGTTGTTCCTCAACTCCCTCAAGTTTTAAGCAAGTTCTCCCTAAAGCCTTGCCAGACGAGATCTCATATTTGTATCAGAAAGCAGCTTGATGAGCATGGAATCAGAAGGGCAAGCTGTTCTCAGACCCATGGGTATAATGGAATGAGAGAGGCAGAGCCACAATGGGGAGGGGCATGCCTCCAGCCTCTAGCACCCTACCCCAGTGTTTCAGTGGCTACTGCCTATGCTTACTTCCAAGGCTGCTTTTTGCCTACTTCCTGGTCTGAGACTGACAGTCCATGGGACACATCTGCCCTTTAAAAGCTTTTGTTTGTCTCATATTGCGTAGAGGCTAAGATTTAAAAATCAGGATTATTCATGTAACAACCCAGAGCTGTAACCTTTCTTGAAAAAAATCTAGATAGCTAGCCCCTTCCCACATCTGGTCAACCATCTGGAGCTGAGCAGAGACTGTCTCCTTTAAAGGAAGCATGAGTGCCTCCTTCATTCAGTTCACTGTGATCTCTGCCAGGTCCAAGACATTGATCTGCATTACCTACTGGTAACGTGTGTGCCTTCAGGCATTTGAGTTTGCATCCTTCTGACAATTGAAGTTGCCTTTATTTATCTATGTGCTGACCTGCTATATATTTATTTCAAAGTTTAATTCTCAGATGGCAGTCTTATTTTCTCATTTTCAAATTTACTGTCACCCTTAACCAGGGGAAATACATCTTAGTTTGCAAGTCCTGGAGGGTTACAGTGATATGAAGGCTGAAGTGTAAACCTCATAGCCTCAAGGAAGTGGGATACCCCTAATCTGCCTCAGGAAATGTGTGACGCTGCTGGCTATGTTTCTCTGCTTCTAGATCAGGAGGCCTTTCTTCCTCCTGGCTGGAGAATATTAAGCCTTCTCATATTGTGAACTTTTTGTAGAGCTACAGTTATAACCTTCAGTGAGAGAAATATCATGTGAATATCTGCATTTACAAGAGAGATACATTTGGATGCATTGTTTGCAAATGTACTTACCATGGGATTTCTTTAAGGAACAAGAATTTATTTTAACTTTGATGTTATAAATTAATAATTGGATACAGGACGACATATGCACCATTTGTTAGGCTTCCTAAGAACTATAGGCTTTTTAAATTTCAACCATCTCTAATAAATGGAGAAAATGTCATTACGCGATTGGATCACTGATGGTAAAAAATGAACTTGTCTCCCAAGAAAGCGTTTTTTTCTTCAAATGAATAACTTGTTCCCACTTTAATTTTTATCAATTTTCTAAATAAATAAGGGTCAATTTCTCAGTTATCGGTTTGGGAAAATAGATGGACTTGAGAAGATAGAAATGTCAGTTGAAGGTCTTACTATATCTCACAGGTTCATACTACCTCATATTTGACCACTTTATATCTTGAATGATCTTTGGGATGCAAGGTTATAACATATTCTCTTCTCCCTGCATCTACGGCATCTTGTATGTATCTCTTCCACTAACATTTACTCCATCTTATTTACACTACTGTAAAATTAAATAATGCAGCAGCACAACCTCTGGCACATGGTTACTTCTCCATTTCATCATCATTGTCATCATCATCAGTCTGCCTCCAAGTCTTTTTCTTCAATTAGACCATAAATGTTTGTGTTCATTCTATGGTCTACTTCATGTTTGAAACTCTAATACTGTACAAGGTACATAGCAGGTACCCTGTAAGAATTAACTGAACCGATCATGAGAAATGGAAATTTTTCTCAGTTCCCCTTTAGATATGCAATATATCATCATTGTTGGTAATGCTTCATGAATAATGACTGAAGAACATTTAATTTTTATATTTTTGACTCAAGAATTATAGGTAAATAACTGAGAAAAAATAGTTTTTTAAATTAAACCACAAATATAAAAATAAAAAAACAGCAAAGGGCATTATAAACAATGGTAAAAAAAAATACACAGAAGGGTGATATCTATAACCCGTATAATTGACAAAGGAATAGAACTGTAATACATAAAGACCTCCTATATATATGTCAGGAAAAGGCAAATAACAGAAAAAAGGCCAATAATAAGGTAAAATGCTCAACTTTGGTAGTAATCGGGAAAATCCAAATTAAAACATTGAGACTTCATACCAATCATAAACAAAAAACAAAAATATCAAGACTTTTGGTATTTCAGCGTCTTGGATCGCCAATACTATGGCAACTATCTACAAGAGTTTGGTGTGACAAAAATTCGTATACACTGTTGGTTGAATTGTAAACTAGCCTAGTTATGTTGGGATGCAGTTTGGACATATCTAGTAAAGGCAAAGGTGTCCATATCATAGGACCACACAATTCCATTCCAGGTATTCATCTTTAAACAAATACATGCTCATGTACAAGAATTATAATAGTGTGATAACAGCAATAAATTAGAATCAACTTAAACATCCATTAACATGAGGATGGATACATAAATTGGAGTGCTGTACAGCAGTTAAAATGAATAAGCTAAGCAGAACCACATGTAAATCTGAAGATAATGCTAAGCAAAAAAAAAAAAAAAAAAAAAGATTTAAAGGATCTATACACTATGATATTTGTAAAAAGCTTAAAACATACAAGTTAATATCTTGTTTATGGATATACACATATCTAATTAAAAGTATTATAAAAGATATATGGTAATGATGCAAGCTAACCCAGAAGGGTGTTTACTTTTGGAGAAGAAGAAGGGATGGGATAGGTAAGGATACATGGAGGCTTCAAATGTGTCTATCAATATGATGGTTTATTTCTTCCAGAAAATCTGAAGCAAATTTGACATAATATTAAGTAGAGGCAAAGAGAATGGAAGGAGGGTGTCAACATACCATGTAGGAGTTTAAGTTCCTAAAATCAGTGGGCTTAGAGAATAAAATAGAGCCATATAGGCATAGTTTGTCAGCACTGTATAAACTCAGATCCTCATTAATACTAAAAGTCAAACAGCCCCTACTCTTGCTTCAGACTCTAAGCACCTTCAGCTGTATCATTTTTTAAAAGGGGAAACTGTGGAAATCTTAGGGAATACAAAAGTAGGAGATGTGATGAGCATACCTAAGATAATGTGAAGACTTTGGAGGACTAGAGCAAGCCAAAAAAAAAAAAGCAACAGAAGGTTTAGATTTTGAGTTAATTAGGAAAACAATTGTTGTGCCCCATTCAGAAGCCAGAAATGTTTCAGTGAGCTGTTAATAAACTAGTTTATTTACTCTGATCCAGGGCGGCATTAATATAAAGTATATGGTTATAAACATTGGACTGTTGATATGTTTGTAGTTGAATAAATCCAAGCAAGATTTTATGAAGCCAATAAATTTTATTGCAGGAGGCCAAGACAAAACAGGCATACACACACACACACGCACACACACACACACACACGCGCATACACACACACGCGCATACACACACACAAAGACCTTGGTCAGTGCTAGAGGTACTTTGGAGATTCTGATGCAGCTTGCTGTCTCTGCCTCTCTCTGCCCTTTCTTTTCTCTTTCTGTCTTTGGCATGTACTTTATCCAGACTGAAAAATTGGAGTATTAATAAATTGGGGCTGGTAAGGAATGGAGAGTGGGGCAGAAAAGAGCACCATTATTTCTATTACATTGTTTTAAAAAACAATAAAGGAGAGTAGCGCTTAGAGTGAGTATAATGTAGCAAAATATGGAAATAGAAAATATCAAAATATTTTTAAAAATGTAACATGTTCTTTTCAAATTACCTAAGGAATACATGAATTCATTTTTATTTTACAAGATTCATGCAGGAGGTAATAAACTGAGCAAAACATTGATCTCTCTTTGTCCCCCATCACTCCCTTACTTCAAATCTCTTTCCCAGACCTAACCATGTGTCCACAGTTGGTGTGCAGTTTCCTCAGCCCTTTTCTGTGAATATATATATAAAAACATGGGATAGTATATTTTTCTGCAGTATGTTATTTCTGCTTAACATCTTTTAGGGAGCTTTGCATGTCAGTGCATCTAGACAACCTGATTCTTTAAAAGAAAATAACTAGGTAGTATTGCTTAGCATGGTTAACCCATTATTTATGTAACTCTTCCACTGTTTATGGCTCCTTGCACAGTTTCCAGTTTTGACTACAGTAATTCTACAGTGAACATTCCAGTATATTCATCATTGCAGCAGAGGGCAAATGTGACTATATGCATAACAGTATCTGGGAAGTACGGTAGTGTTATCAGGAATCTACCTTTCACATATTTGGCTTTGTTTTTCTCTTGATCAGCCTCATTTTTAGAAAACCTCTTTTAGACAATTTTTAGACAACCACTTTTAGACAATGTGGTAGCAGACGCAACAACCAGCAGTTCTACTCTTGACATTCTACAAACTTAACCTCTTTCTCATTGTTAGCGAAATGGAGAGGTTTGCACCTATGAGACCAGCGTGGGTCACTTGCCCATCCTTGACCCCTGCATTGCAGCTCTGTGCGTACTATGCATTGATTTTATGTTTTTGTAAATAGGAGATAAATAGACATCCTAATGGTATCCAGATTTACATCATTGGGATTAAAAAGTATTTGCTAGAGTAATGAAACAAGTATGTTGTTTCATATCATTGCATATGAGAATGAAACATGTTACACGTGGAAGATCATTAATATTCTAAAAAGGGGACAATGTCTCAACTCAAGAAAGTGTTACTCAATGTATTTTCTGAAAATTCAGTGATATAAAAACACATTTCTTAATTTTATATTATTTGCCAAACCATAGCAAAAATCCTATTTTATTCATTTATTAAACAATTTTTTTCATTAAATTCTGCTATGTATTGATGACCATGTCAGTAACCTGTTGAAACAAAATTCCTGCCTCAGGTTTCTTACATTCTTGTCAGAGACCACAAACTATAAATAGGTAAACAAAGGAATGAAGAAGAAAATTTCTAACTGTGATGTACTGTAAAGGAAATAAAAAAAATTATCAGTTGGAAAGTAATTGGAGAAGTTTTCTTCAGGGAAGGTAGTCAGGGAAGATGTTCTTAAATGTTCTGAAAAGAGAACATTTGAACTACTACCTGAAAATGAACCTTGAACCCTAGGCCTGTGTTATTCAATATGGTAGCCACTAGCCATGTGTGGCTATTGAACACGTGCTTATAGCTAGCTCAAATGGAAATGTAACGCAAGTGCAAAATACATTAGATCTCCAACACTAGCACAAAATGATAAAATATTTAATAAGTGTATAATGATTTCATACTGAAATGATGTTTTAGATGTACTAGGGTAACCATTACTAAAATTAATGTTTCTTTTTTGCTTTTTAAATGTGATTACTATAATTTTTTAAATTACATATATACTTCACCTTATATTTCTATTTAACAGCCCAGTTCTAGTTAGTTTCAGCCTACTTACTGTTATTAACATGGACTTTTTTAGCTTTTCTTCCTTGACGAGGTGGTTGATAGCAAGTGAATTTATGTAGTAGACTTTTCTCCAAGCATCTATGTCTATAATATTTATTGACTGAGGTGTCCAAATACGGTAATTCAGTACGTGCTCAAGATTAATACGGCTCAGGTTTAAGGGATAACAGGTGGTGGAGAAAGCCCGGAAAATTGCTACATTTACTAGACGAGTTGTATCATTAGTCATGTTCCTTTAGAAGGGCTCACAAAACAGATAAAAGGGGACTCTGAGTTGGTGAGGCAGGCAGAGCTAGCAGCACAAGGTAATGACAGCGTAGGAAAGGATTTCTGTGGGAAACAGCAACAGCAAACTTGAAGATCTATTTCCATTCTCTGCTTAGTGAAGGAGATTCTATTGTGCTGTAAAGCATGCCACTTCTGGCATGTTAAAATAGAGTTTTCTTTTACACATTGTTTTTATACTGATGGGAACATTAGTGACTTTAGTGTTCCTTTTTTACTTGTCTTTCTGGGAGATGTTGGCAAGTTCACACACCCTTAATAACATTAAATTAATTCACTGCAGAGAACAAGCAGAATAGTTTTCTTTGTGTTGTGTTGCTATTCTCATTTTCTGTTGTGGATTTGGCTGTGGGGGAAGAGGTTGAGTGCTAAAACTGCATGTTTGATTTAGCAGGTGAAGTTCTTAATATTTAATGTGAGCATTTTAGGACCCCAGATACGATGTTTGTTATGTAATCTGCACTAACAGTTTTGCGATGGGAAACTCTTCCCCTACTGGTTTGAGAGTTGAGTCATATCCTGTGAATCTAAATCTACGTTATTTAAACATCACGGGTTCTTCTACTTTCATTCCAAGTGCTGCTGTGCAGAGCAGCAAGTGCTCCGTGCAGGGCTGTTGCTATCCCTTGGAGGTGAACAGCTTCTTTGCCGGTATTCAGTGAAGAAAGGCAAATCTAAATATGCAGTTCTCTTATTGGAGTGAAAGATGTTTTGTTCATTTGTAATCCACTATGCTAGACAGCTGCAAGCTGAAAAGTGCCTGCAATTTGCCATTTATTTGTAATAAGGTAAGTAACGTATTTTGGTTTACTCATTGGATTGTGGCAGCCTTAAATTAATATGGCAGTTTTAGTATATGACTGTACCTTAGAAAAATGCCTTCTCACGGGATACTGAAGGTTGCATTTTGAGATTCTAATACAGACAATTTTAAATTTCCAGTATAATCTACTTGTGAGATACATAGTGTAATAGATTGGTATTCCTTTTTATGATCATTTTTCATGAAAAATATAGTTCCTGAGAAGTAGAAACATTGTAGTAGCTTTGTATTGGTTTGGGTTTTTTTTTAAGGATTTAGTAGTTATCAGCGTCTTATTTTCTTATATTCTTTTTGCTACCCTATGATCTCAGTTAAAGGTGATACATACATAAGATTTATATGATTATTTTTGAATAATTATAGCTCAATAATTATATTTTTCTATTAAAATAAAAAGTGGTCTTAGTAATTATTAGAAAGTTTAAAGTAGAAAATTAGTGAGAGCCCCTGGACCTTTCATGTTTGGCTTTCCATTTAAGTGAAAGGCTAGCATACTTAGAAACTTCTGATTATTCTGTTTGTTTTAAAATTGTGTGAGCTTGTTTATCACTGCCTACTTTCTCACTTGCTGGAGACACTCGTACAAATTGTGTGACTAGAGAAATCTGCGGATAGGGAATGACTGAGAGGTTTATTTTTCAAATTCCTTAAGCTTGCTTAAAGCTTATTCAAAGGCTGGGGTGAAAGACAGGAATGTTGTCTTGGCTTTATATTGGTTGAAGAAATAACATCAAATCAGTGTTTAAAGTGGTATTTGGTATCCACATAACTTTGAATACTCGTATTTAGAGCCTTTAAATTCCTTTCAGCTAGAAAAGTTTAATTGGATTTCAAGAGCTATAACTGAATTAGCAAGATATTAATGACTTGAGGTTTTCCAAAATGTGTCTGCTAATGGTTGGCATTATGAATTCTTTCATACTCATTAATTGACTTACTATCATGTTTGGTGATTATTTCATTTCTCTTCAAAATTATACCCACTGCAAAGTTGCTAGATTCTAACTGAAACATGGAAATTACTTTTCATTAGATATACATTCAATAATTCATGTTTTTGCAGAGGAAAAGGGGTTAATGAGCTGATGGAAGGTATATGGTGATTCGCCTCTTCTTTGGAGTGGAAATTGAAATTATTTCAACTTCCATACATATTTGAAGGCAATATTCCAAATTGGAGAATACTGTATTCCAAATTGGAGAATATTGCCTCCTTTGCAGGTTTTGTGGTCTGAGGATTCTCTGTTTGGTCTAGTTTGATGGAGCATGGATTTGTGAAATGATTATCAAAATGTAACATTTGACTTTTGCAATTTCTTAGTTATTGCCACAGTACAAATGTCCAAGTTCCTACTCTGGGAAGTGAGCCATAAAAGTACACATGCTTAAAGGACAGGGGTAGATTTTGTATCTTTCAGTACTGGAGATGGTATGGTAGATTGTTTTGATACACTGTATTTATTGAAAGTGATTAGCAAAAGAGATTCCTCCAAAGCTTACCTTTGAAAAAGAGACAAGAAAAATGTAAACAACCAATGAACTTCCAACCCTTTCTGTTAGAATTGATCTGCTATTTTATATTTATAGAACTGGACTCTTTTTCAGGGCTATGAGAAAGAAAAAGACGACTTTTCACAATTAAAGAATTTAATGACATATGTCCTACTATACCAGTCAACGTGGTAGATTTGAAAATAAAACTTTGCTTTAAAACCTCTTGAGATTTAGAAGACAATTAATTAAAAGTTTTCTTGTGCTGGTGGAATTAATAAAAGTTATTCTTTACTCCTCAAAATTCAAAACATGATGACCATTTCTTTTAATAAAAAATATAACTCTTAGGAAAAGTGTATGCTAGCTTCATATCCCGTGATGCAATGTATAGTTTCAAAAGATAAGTGGAATTTATCATCATGCTATCTTATGAATAAATCCTAGCTCTGCTTTGTAGTAAAGTTCATGTTTGCCTTGATTCCAAGAACTATGCAAATCTGCTATATGACCCCTAGGCGATAAAGGTAAACAGATGGAATAAATAGGTATGTATTTTTTTTTTTTTTTTTTTTTTGCTAAATATAAATGCATACAGATAGCATATGGTCTATGGGACAAAACCCTGGGCAATAGGAGTGCAGTGGGAAGAATCAACTCTTCTTTGTAATATTGGAGAAAACCCCTAGTTTTGGAGGCGACAATGAAGCTCTTGCCTTTTTTGATTTTGCTTTTTTAGCTACAGAGTTGGGAACCAAGTAATGCTAGATGACAGTCGCATACTTCCTATAGGTGCCTAGTAAATATTAGTGATCCTGTGAACGTGAAGGTAGATGAAGCATTTTGAACTCACCAGGAGTGTCTATTATTACAGCTGCTGAGATTGGTGATGCATGTCCCCCTGAGACAAACCCAAGTAGGAAAGCTATGGAGATGGTTTGTTGGGTTTTAATTCCATCTTAATTTAGTTGAGATACTCAAATTAGTCACTTAGTCTCCCTTTGCTTGAGTCATTTCACTAGTGGAATAGGATTAGTAATATTTATTCACCGCAATTTACAGCATACTGAAATATAATAAATCAAGTTCCAAATCTCATTCCATAGTGATTTCTCTCCAAGATGAAAATAATAATAATGCCTCGCATTGAGGTCAGACTGTATAATAACCATTTATGAACTATCTTTCTTACAGCAACCTTATGAGGTATAGGTACTATTATTATTATTATTCCCTTTTTATGATGGAGAAACTGAATTAAAAGGAAATTAAGTGACTTTTTCCTGACATCACACAATTAGTAGTATAACCAGTAGAATGACCAGAATTGAACCTAGATAGTCAGGCTGCAGAGCCAAGATACTTAACTACATTCTATGCCACCTTCTGTTAGAATCCCTTTGGTCTTAGTAATTTGAAATGACTGCTATAAAGTGCTACAGAGAGAAAAACACATCTTTTTAATGTTACTGCATTTAATCATTTTAATGACTGCAACATTCTGATTCTAGTGAAACCCAGGCCTTTATGAACCAGAAATATACCGAAGTTGTTTTTGTGAATTTACATATGATAGGGGCTTTTATTAACGCAAAATGTGTCTGGAATGAGCATACGTAACTGGAGAGCTCTCCTAGGTGATCATAGTCTTTGGTGATACAAAAAAGTTTCCCTTTTTTGTTGTTGTTTTTGATGTGCAGGGGCAGAAACAGTTTTCAGTCTATATGTAGTTATCTGACACAGTCCCAGGAAAGCTTGAGGGAATTTTGTATCTTGATAGAAGATTAATGTCATGTCTGCCCTTTTTCTGTTCATTCCCTAAACATTTCCTGATGAAAGTCATTATCTGGGAAGGAGAACACTGAATGAATTGTAGAATGGAGAAGTTTAGGTCTGTCATATAACTAGGTCTATTTTGATTTGCTTTCCCCAGAGGCGCCACAAATTATCTTTGAAATTCTTAGGTAGTTTTCCAACCTTCATGTTTCCTCAGGTCTTGCAAACAAGATGGAGGGATGGATGATGGATAAATGCATGGATGCATGGATGCATGGATGGATGGATGGATGGATGGATTGGTGGGTGGGTGGGTGGATGGGGGGGACAGATGCATGGAAGAATGGATCAATGAGTGGGTAGATACATGGATGAGTGGATGGATAGATGGATGGATAGACTGTAGGGATAAATAGGGTATCCCCATATCTCCTTCTGATTTGACTCATGCTGAGTCATAGGTATATATATATATATATATTGTATCATAGGTATATATAAAAAAAATCAGATACTCACGTACCTGACACTGGATTGGGACCAGACTAGAGAATGTGGGCCCAGAGGAATGATGATGTATGAGATGTGAAAGAGTTTACCTAAGTTCATCTCGTATTTTATTGTCTGAGAATTTTCAACGTGGAATGAACATAGCTATAAGCCATTTCTTGCCACAAGCCTTTCCTCCTATTTCATATTAGTTTTAAAAATTATGTATAATGAACCATAATAGCTTTACTTCCTTGATTCAAAAACTAAATGTACGCAGATATATACATATATATTTATACGCATTATACATATGCAGAGAAAAGAGAGGAGACAGAGGCGGGATAAAATTAAAAGGTCAAAGTAAATTTGAACAACTAAGTCAATGAGAATTGTTAAACTTTGACTATTTTATAATTAATTTATTATGAAGAAAATAACCAAGATGCAAAAGAAACAATTATGGCAGAATATCAAAAAAGAAAGATATTTTTAAGATCATTTTTAAATGCTTGCTTACAAAAGTACATAGCATTTCTTTCCATTTTGGAATGGGAGCTTTTTTCTCCACAATATTTCATTAGCGAACTCAAACTAAGAAGTCTGAGAATCAAAATTTTTTGGCACAATTAGTCAATTGTGAGTGATGATTTCCAGAATAAGGAAGGTGACTAAGGGCTTGAGTTAGGAAATTTTGCAGGTTTCTAGAGATGGTATTAAGATGTTATTGTTTCAAGTTTACAAGTTGGGGAGGGAATACAGAGAATATTTTCCTGTAAAAATACTTGATCAAGCACAACTAAATAGGGTCAAAACTTTCAGACAATGGAAACAACTCTACTGGGAAATTTACACATTTGGTTTTGTCCCAAAGGAGTCATTAAAAACAAAAAGGAAAAAGAAAAAAAAAAAAACGATCATCGTACAGATTTTCCCCGCACCCCTAAACAAAATAGCATATGGTCACTGTTTGAGGACATTCTATTCCTTTATGTACAGATGCCTTGTGTTATTTGACATGCATTTGATTCCTGCGGCTCACTGTTTCTGGCGGTTATTTCTCTAGCTTAGAAATAGCATGTTCCAAGTCAACAATGAGTGGACAGCTTTACCCCGGCCCACTGGAAACCTGAACTCCATGTAACTACAGTCTGAGACTCAGTTTCAACATTCGTCAATGAAGGATCCATTCTTTAACCCCTCTCATATTTTCAAATAGTCTATGAACTATTTTAAGATAGGAATTCCTTTTTTTTTTTTTCCTTTTTCAACTCAATGATTTCTGCTGAATCTTGAAATCAATTCTGAAACAATTACTTCTAAGTTTAATCCACCTGGGAAAATTTTCCCTAAGCTTATGCTTTGAGTTTGAAAAATGTTATGCTTAACTATATGAATGAATGTCTCATGGCAAATGTGTACAGTAGTCGTTCCATCTGTGTCTGCAGTTTTACTTTTCAAGGTTTCAGTTACCCATGGTGCTGTATGATATTTTTGAGAGACAGAGACAGAGACCGCATTCATACAACTTTTATTACATCATTATAATTTTTCTATTTTATTATTGTTACCATTGTTATGTCTTACTGTGCCTAATTTATAAGTTAAACTGTATCATAGGTATATATAGAAAAAAATAGCATATATAGGGTTCGAGTACAATCCAGTGTTTCAGGCATCAACTGGGGGTATTTGAACATATTTCCTGGGAATAAGGGAACTACTTGTAATTAAAATGTGTAAATTGCTGCATCATTAATACACCAGACAGAAGAAGTCTTTATAGCCTTATTACTGGTTTAAATTATTGAAAAATCACACATCATATTAACATTCAAGAGTTTTTGAAAGCTATATAACAATTCCAAAAGTATCCAGATTACCACCAGGAAGACACTGATAATGGCAATAGTCACTTTTGAGAAAAAGCGTTAAGATAGCTATTGTTCCGAGTTTTCTAAGGGGGAAGAAACAAGGAGAAAACTTTTACATAAAAACATCTGATCAAAGAGACCATCTGGCCAACGTGGTGAAACCCCATCTCTACTACAAATGCAAAAATGAGCTGGACATCATGGCATGCACCTGTAGTCCTAGCTACTCGGGAGACTGACGCAGGAGAATCGCTTGAACCCGAGTACATGGAGGTGGCAGTGAGCCGAGATTGCGCCACTGTACTCCAGCCTGGCGACAGAACGAGATTCCGTCTCAAAAAAAATAAAAATAAAAAAAAAGAGAAAAGAAAAAATATATATCTGATCAAATATAACCAAATAAGGTAAAAATATACCCAAGTTTTCAGACCGCATGGCAGGAGCTTTAAAACAAAGGGCTGTGTCTCCATCTGGGGTGTTTTTTATGTATCAGACATTAATATTTTTTTCAGAAATCAATCAAGGACTGAAAACTACATTTGCCACATTAAAATAGTCTTCCCATTATATTCTGATCTCTTCCTCATTGTATCTATTATTTTTGTAAGTTTTCATGAGGGATTATTTTTACATTTTACAATTTTAATTGAAGTTTTGTAAACCAAAATTAAGGAGAAGGTTAAAAACCAAACATCACTTTGATTTTAAAAGTTCAATTCAATGAGTCAAAGCAGTTTGAAGTGTTGTGCCGGCTATAAAATGTCCATGATCCCTTTCTTTACCCGAATAGGGTATCATTCATATTCACAAAATGTTGATAGTACAAGGTGCCTTAGAGATCATCTAGCACGACCTTCTCATTTTGCAAATAAAAATATTCTGCCACAGGCAAATTAAATGACTTTCCAAAATTATACAGCCAGCTCCCGACAGAGCCCAGCCGGGCATGGGGTTGCTGTCATGTACCTCTTCAATCTTTTTACAACATCAGTTAACATTAGCATCCCTATCCAAATTTAGTGATCAAATTGTGCATTCATTTTTTGCTGCTTGTTAAAAATGTTAATTGTACACAGCATAAATCAATTTAAGCTTGACCTAATTTCCTTTGGCCACGAAACATTTTTTGAGCCTTGTTTTTTGGAAGGGCATATTTTATGGCCTAGGTAGAACCACAGATTCTACCTAGAAGCTTTTCCTCATACCTGAAAGTTTGCCTTCGTTTTTGTTCACCTGGAACTGCAGATATACTTGTAATCACAGAGATAGTTCCACATTTAACCACTTGTGCACATCTAAGATTGGTTATACTTCTCCACCCGCTCCAACTTTCCAGATCCTAAAAATAAATGCATGTTCAAACTTCATAAATGCAAATTATTGTATTAGTAAACAACGTATACACCTATTCAAATCATTTAGCAAAATAAATGGCAATTGATTACTAAACAATACTCTATAACTATTAATTATACCTTTGTCATCAAAGTAGTAATGTGGGCTGGGCATGGTGGCTCACGCCTGTAACCCCGGCACTTTGGGAGGCTGAGGCAGGTGGATCACCTGAGGTTGGGAGTTCAAGATCAGTCTGACCAACATGGAGAAACCCTGTCTCTACTAAAAATACAAAATTAGCCAGGTGTGGTGGTGCATGCCTGTCATCCCAGCTACTCGGGAGGCTGAGGCAGGAGAATTGCTTAAACCTGGGAGGCAGAGGTTGTGGTGAGCCAAGATCACACCATTGCACTCTGGCCTGGGCAACAAGAGTGAAACTCCGTCTCAAAAAAAAAAAGTAATTTTCTAGGAGCTGCCAGCCCTCTCTTGGTGGCCCCTCCAGAAGTTGGGTGGCCACGCTCAAGCAGCAGCACTTCAAAGTGCTCAGTCCTCTACACCTTCAGGTGGATGGTGCTTGGAGGCTTGGCTTTCACCTTAGGACAGTCATTCTTCAACTGCATGGTATAGCAGATTCACCAGGGAATCTTGCTCAAACTACAAGTACCCAGGCCTATGCCTGAGAGATTCTGAATCATTAGGTCATGGGCAGAGCTCAAGAATGTAAATTTTGAGAACAGTCCAGGTAATTCTAACACAAACTCCAAGTTAAGAAAACCTGGGACACCAAGAAAAAGTTTCAAGGAGAGGGTCTGATGAGCCAACAACCAGGGCATCAACCAGGAAACACCGAGGTGAGGTGCCTGAGCTCCTGTGTGTTCCATATTCCTGCCCTTCCCTCTCAGCTTTGCCTTTTCATAGCATATCTAGTGTGTTCCCCTCCTCCTAGCACTGTCATCTTCCATATCTTGGGGGAAACCTTTTGAGTATGGACATAACCATTTGGAAAGACATAGGTGAGCAACAGATCTTTGTAGGTGAACTCACAGAACACCCCTATGCTGGGAGTCTAGTCAGGGTGCAGTCACTCACTTCCTCACTCCATACTACTCAAGGTTGAGGAGATGCTTGCGGGGGTGGTGTCCAGCGAGAACAGTCACAAAATGAATCAATGAATGGATACCCTTAGTCCCAAGCCAAAGGCTCCCAACCAAGCCTCAGCAGCAAAGAGAAGTTGAGCCATGAGTCAGGATGAGAGAAATCCAATGAGATGAGGAAACTGAGATTATGCTAACCAAAGAATAGCTTTGGCAAGTGCCACACTGTGGACGTGGTCCCCTCCTCTGCCCAAGACTGACAGAAAATTAAGACAAACTCCCTAAAAAGAGAAAGATCAGCTGTACAGGATAGCTGGGCTGCTTAAAGAAGGCCCTGCAAGCTTCACCGTGACCATGGGCTGGTGTGATGAGCTGTAACACGGAGCAAAGTGGGCCATGTGGCACAGGGCTTGAGAATGAGGTCCTCCAGACCTCCAGTGAAAATAGCTGCCAAGCAAAGTCCAAATTTGGAGCTGGAACACTTGAGTTTAAATCTAGCTCTGAATATATATTGTGACTTTGAGAATATTATTTGACATCTGTGGGCTTTAGTTTCCTCCTCTTAAAATGAGAATGAAAACATCTTCTTTGGAACTAGTAACCCTGAGTCTAGACACAGAGTATAATATCGGCCCCTTTGTGCTGCCAATCTTTTCACATGATCAATGCACAAGGCTTTTTCACGTGATCATAATTCAAGCCAACACTAGTCTAATGGTCTGCGGAGCCATCAATTCATGTGAAACAGTCTTGGGCAAAAATTGAAAAAGCTTGTACTCTGCAGGGTGAATGTGACAAATAGAGTGATTTATTGGAATCTTCTTTACAAGCTCTTGTTTGCTTTTGTTTATATTTCTCCAGCCTTATGTAATTTGTTTTGTTTGGTGTTTATCCAAATAGGGTTAAGAGGGTAGGGCTTACTGTGCTGCAGAACCAACAGAGCTTCTTGATCCTGATTTTACTGGAACACAGGAGCAGCTTGTCAAACTCTCTAGATAAGAGGTGGGGTACATTGGTTCTTCCAGAACCAAAGACAAATATGCTTTAGCATCAACTTGCCAAACAACCTCCAACCACAACACACACACACACACACACACACACACACACACACACACACACACACACAAGAAAACTAGCATAGTTTCATATTAGAGTCTGAGAAATCTAATAGTTAAAAACCTGCATATCAGTTAAACTTGTTTACCCTAAAGGAAGATTTATTTTTCTCATGGGTCCATTAAAATTCCCCCTGGGCGAACTTTCACATGTATGTATTTCCACCTGTTGTGTTCTTGGAAGCCTAGCAGAGAAGTAAAATACTTCACTCACCTCTAGCATATGAATGCCAGATTTTAACTAGATTTTAAAATCTAGTCAATGTTAAATTGTATTTAAGACAGTCTCATTTATGTGAGTATGAATGCCATTCTGGTTCTTAGTTACATTAGTCGTCTGTGCAATGGCCACGGTTTCAGAGTGAAACTTTCAGTCTGCAAGATCTCTGTACTTACATGTAAAGCACTGGTTATTTCACTGCATTTTCTGGCTTGCATTCAGGGATACAGAAATTGTTTTAAGAGCTTGTGCCCCCAGAAACTGTGGAGGAGAAATGGACACAATGTTCGTTAACAAATCATTATGAATATCACTCATGATATATCACATTGTAAGCTATACTGAGTGGCATCAGCGAAAGTAGAAAATGATATAGAGAATAAAGGGGGAAGTTAACTTAGATTATAGGCTCAGAGAAGTCCTCTCTGAGAAAGTGACTTTTAAGCTGAGACCAGGGATATGTAGAGTTACTTTTGGTTTCCCTGCTGTTGGAAAGTCTGTGAGGATTAGAGAAAATGTATATAAAGTACCCAGCACAGCATCTGACGGCACCAGAAGTCTCCAGGAGATTCTGATCCATGCTGTCTCCTAATCAATGACTCCCAGGCCAGCTGGTACCTCAGACAGTGGCTTGTGGGCTGCACGTGCCACTTCAAGCTCCGGATCTGGTGGTGTGGGTATGCCCAGGTTAGCTGAGGATCCATGTGGCCACAGCCTACCTGGTTAGCCTTCACAAGTAAGCTCTGTACTTGTGCTGCTCAGATCTGCTTTGTTCAACATTTGTCTGCAGGGATAAGCACCCTTCGTCTCGCTTCCCCTTTGTTCCAGTGCATTTGGCTTGGTTCTGAATCCCTGCTTCCTTGTCTTGGGAATAGGTTCATCCCCCTGGTACCCTAACCCCATGGAACTTCCCTTGAACCAAGACATTGCCACCTCCCCACTGAGAGATGCCAGCCACTTCTCCCAATTCTCCCAACCACGTTAACCAAGTCAGCCCCTCCCACATAGTCCCTAGTTAAGATCAGAATAAGCTTCATCTGCCTCTTAAACTTTGTGGTTCCTACTTCTGCATTCCCTCTTAGGGGATGAAACTATTACAGGATGAATTCACCAAGCCACAGCAGGGCCTGCCTTTGCAATCACCTCTTCCTCTAGACAGTCTGCCCCAGTCTCACACGTGGCCAAAGGCTGGTAGGTAATTGGTGAGTTCCTGAGTGTTGCTCTCTGGGCCAGGGCAGTACAGGGCAACTTCCCAAAGCAGAGGAGACAGGAGTAGTGCTTGGATTTGGATCAGACCATACTGTTCTTTGCTTAGAGGAACTGGGTCAGCATCCAGAGTGATTCTAAATGGACCGGGTTTGAAACACTTCTCAGAGCGTTGAGAGCAATTATGAAGGAATCAGAGTGGCTGTGGCTGTTGAGAGCTTTGGAGCTCTTAAAGGGATCCCCCCAATCTGTACTGCAGAATTGGAACCCCATTGACCAAGGAGAAGAGAATTAGAGGAGGCTGGAGCAGGTGTTGCACTCAAGTTGCCACAGGGCCAGCAGTGCTGAGGCTGCAGAAAGCAGGGGCACTGCCAGCAGCAACACTCCAGCTCCTGCTCCTTCCTCAGAGGGTGAGAGGCAAGCTGGGGTCAGGGTAGCCTCACAGCAGATGTGGCCTGGGACTGGCCTCGTAGGCCTTCCATGGACCTGGTGCTGGTAGCTGGGTAAGGAGAGAACCTAGATAACAACAGAATGCCTTGACAAAGGCATGAAAATGCCAGACTCCGCCACAGAGAACAGGAAGATAGTTCTTCCCCCTATTGTGGTTTCTAAAGTTTGTAATTTCCATGCCGCCGGCAGCACTTACAGAAAGGGAGGGTCATTTGTTTTTGTGTCTGAAGGACCCCCCAACTTGACATCCCTGGGAGCTTAAAAACAAGGAGCTTAAAGAAGAGTGTGCTTGAGAAAGGGTGCCTTCGTTATACCTGCACGCGTTCTATTTTCGCACACATACATAGACAATCACATCGGATTCTGCGCCCTTGCAGGTAAGTCACCTGGCCTGCGTCATCAAAATGTAGTATATTTCTGTACACTGTATGTTATTCTGCAAAAAAAAAAAAAAAAAGAAGCAGCAGCTATGCTCCCAAAAGCTGGGTTGACTAAGGAAATGTGCTTGTATGCAATTATTTTATTATGTTTGGTGCAATCAACTTGGCTTCTATCATGAAAGATCCCATAAAGCCAGTGAAAACTTATCTGCAAAGTGAGGAGTGCATACAAATGCTTATGCTATGTAGACTTTAAAGTTAGTTTATGGCCAGTGTCTCTCATCACTGTGTCCAGTCCCTGACCTACCGATAATTTGACAGTCCTTGCAGCTGCACTGTAACCCACCATCACCCCACCCTTTCTTTCTGAGCAGTCATAGTGGGTGAGGAGAAAAATAGGGCACATTTGAGAGAAAATATGTGACTATACAAAAGACAAGCACATTTCTTTGGCTGTCAAAATGAGCTATGAAAATTAAGATTGAGAACATCTGTTTTAATTATGTATGTAGCACAGGCTGTTCTGTTGTTTCAGCTTCTCTCAGGAAAAAAAAAAAAGAAAAGATACCTGCTCACAATCTTCCCTTGGAGCTAAGCCTAGTTTGCTTTTAGCTATAAAAAACTACTATTGATATTAAATAATGTCTCTAGACACAAATATTATGTAAAATTTTTATAATTTCTTTGGCAGACCCTGTATGGTAAGATTGGAAAGGACAGACTAAATGCAGTAAACATAAATTTCAAAGTAGAAATGACTGACAAAGTGTGTTAGCTTGGTGTTTAATTAGGCATAAAAGCTTTATTTTTTGACCCAATTGTGAAAACCATAGTAATGCAAACCGACATGGAGAAAGCTGCTGGGAACAGCAAAGGAAATGGAAGTGAACTAAGTCGAAAACAGAGCCCGGCCAGTCAGGTCCTTGACGGCTTGAAATATTTACTGTTCTCCAAGTGTCCCAGCGTGTTAGACACTATAGAAAATTAACCCATAAAGCTGCAAGTTATCGTCACATCTGTCATCTGCCACTGAGGAAGCTGACATATTAGACTAGCCTCTCCCCTGGGTTTTGGTTTTTGTTTTGTTTTCATTTCCTTTTTAAAAATACTTCTGATCAGATTCCTATATTTGCTGTCTGTTGGAATTAAGTATTTTACCCTTCTATTAACATACCTTCATACCCTGCCAACTCTGTCTCTTCTCTCTCCCTCCTCTTTCTGCTCTCTCTCTTTCTCTTCTGTGAATCAAATCTATTTTCTCTCATTGGATATTTCTTAGAGAAAACCCTACCCAAGACGTTATCTTGCCCTTGAGAAATTTGGAGTCAAATGTGCCTCGGTTCATTTTCTATTCTTGCTGAATATAGTATTCATTTTAACTTGATTTAAATAGGAATGATAAATTTAATAGAATAAAATAATTGCCTCTTTTCTCTATCAGAAAAGAAAGACCTTGTTGAAAGATCAAGTTAATTTAATGATTTATTTTTCAAATTTAGTTACATTTCGTGACAATAATAATATATATTTCAAAATTGCCAAAGGAATAAATTTTTAATATCCTCGCCACAAAAAAGATGTTAGGTAATGGGAAGGTTAGTTTGACTGAATCTTTCCACAGTGTATATGTAGATCAAAACATCACAGCGTATCCCACAAATGTACACAATCATTATTCATCCATTAAAATAAACATTGAAGTATGTTCTAATAAAATATATATTTAAAATATTTTAAAAACATGTAAGCATATTTTATAGGTTAATAATAAATGTATCGGTTTATTTCTGTATATAAATTTTATCTTTCAGTAAGTTATTCTTTTAATATATTAGTTGTAAATCCGTTTGGATTTTCTATAGAGACAATCTATGAATAATGCCAACTTTTTTCTTTCTAAATTGTATATTTTCATGTTGTGTTATATTTTTATTTGACACATAATTACACACGTTTATATGATACACTGTGAAGTTTCAATACATGTATATGTTATAAAATGATCAAATCAGGATAATTAGCTAATTCATAACCCCAAACATGTATCACTTCTTTGTGGTGAGAACATTCAAAATCCCCTCCTTTAGATATTTTGAAATATATGATATTACTGTGAACTGTGCCTGTGAGGAATCCTAGACTGCACACTATTTATGAGCATCTAATACCTGATAATCTGAGGTGGAACAGTTTTATTTCAAAACCATCCTTGCCCCCACTTCCAGTTCCTACTGCACTTTCTGTGGCGTCAACTTTTTAGATTCCACATATAAGTGAGATCATGCCATATTTGTTTTTCTGTGTCGGGCTTATTTTACTTAACATAATGCCCTCCAGGTGTGTTCATCTTGTCACAAATGACAGGATTTTGTTCTTTTTTATGACTGAAAAGTATTCCATTAGGTATGCATATATAGTAAATTTTCTTTATCAGTTCATCTGTTGATGGACACTTAGGTTTATTTCATGTCTAGGCGATTGTGAATAGCACTGCAATAAACTTGGGAGTACAGCTGTCTCTTTGACACACTGATTTCATTTCCTTTGGATATAGACCCAGTAGTGGGATTGCTGGATCATATAATAGTTCTGTTTTTAATTTTTTGAGGAACCTCTCTACTGTTTTCTCTAATGGCTATGCTAACTTACATTCCATCAACAGTGCCTACTGGTTCTTGCTTCTTCACATCCTTGCCAACACTTATTATCTCTTGTCTTTTTGGTAATAGCCATTCTAACTGAAGCGAAGTGATCTTATTGTGGTTTTGATCTGCATTTCCTTGACGTTTAGTGATGTTGAGCATTTTTTCATATACTTGTTGATCATTTCTGTGTCTTTTTAGAAAGATCTATTCAGGTCTTTTGTCATTTTTAAGTTTGATTATTTGGTGTTTTGTTATTTAGTTGTTTGAGTTCCTTCTACGTTCTGGATATTAACCCCTTGTTAGGTATATACTTTGTAAACATTTTCTCCATTCGGTAGATTGTCTCTTCACTCTGTTGATGTTTGCCTTGTTGTGCAGAGCTTTTTAGTTTGAGGTAATCCCATTTCTTTATTTTTGCTTCCGTTGATTGTTCTTTCGAGGTCTTATCCAAAAACACTTGCCTATACCAATATCAAGAAGTATTTCCCTATGTTGTCTTCCAATAGTTTGGAGTTTCCAGTCTTACACTTAAGACTTTAATCCATTTTCAGTTCATTTTTTTTTTATGTGGTAAGAAATTGGGATCTAGTTTTATTCTTCTGCATGTGGATATTCAATTTCCCAGCATCATTTATTGGAACATATATTTTATATATATATTTTATATTTTATCTGTACTCTGGTTAAAACCTCTAGAAAAATATTGAATTGAAGGGATGATAGTAGGTATCCTGTTTTTTTCCCAATCTCAAAGGAAAAGCTTTTAATGCTTTACCACAAAATACAAATATTTGTTAACTGTTTTTTATAAGATTAAGAGATTTCTATCCCTGGCTTGCTAGGGTTTTTTTGTTTGTTTGTTTTTGTTTATAATTAATAGGTATTGAATTCTATCAAATGTTTTCCCTGTGTTTTTGAGATAATCATATGAATTTTGTCTTTAATCTACTAATTGGCAAGTTACATTAATTGATTTTCTAACGGTAACCCGTACTTTAACACATGGGATAAAGCCATATTGGTGATACCGTTTTATCATTTATATATGTTGCTGGATTTAGTTTGCTAACATTTTGTTTGGAATATTTATGTATATATTTGTGATTGAGATTTGCCAATTTTTTTTTCCTTTTCTTGCAATCCCCCTGTCAAATTTTGGTATTCAATTATTGGCCTTAAATAATTAATGATAAATTTTTATGCTCTATAATAATTTGTATAATTTTGAGATGATTTCTTAGGTGTCAGAAGATTTTAACTACTGATAACAGTTCTTAATAGTTTTAGCAATGTTCAAATTTTCTAGTTCTTCTTGAAATAGTTTATATAGATATAATTTTCAGATATATGTTCACTTATTTGAATTTTAAATGAATTGGCAAAATTTGTCCTCTTCGTAGAAAATGCAGAAGCATTGAATTTTTAGCAGAAAAATGCTACAATGTTCAGGTATATTATGCAAGATCAGTTGGATCAGGGTTGAAGAAATAGAACTCTTCATAGGTCAGCTATTTAAATGGCACCTGCCAAATCATTTTTGAAGTGGTGGTTATATGCAGCTTCATCAACATCTAAATCCATTTGGAAAACTATTGAATACTTTATCAACTCTATAAAATATCATTTTCTTCCAAGTCTGTTGGATTGGTTAATGGTCAGTTCCACTTTAAAGGGAACTTTTATGGATCATTCGTATCCCATTCTTACATGTCATACTAGTGCACCGATGGACCTTTATCAGTGAGTGTATCCCAGAATTTTGAGTACAGTCCACTGTAACCCTGGTAACCTCAAATATCCTCCTCATGGATTGAGAATTCATCCACAATACTATTAAATTGTTGTTGTCCTTAGAGCCAAATAACTTGTAACTATATAGACATTTGATTTTTATGTCTACAAATGGAGTATTTACTATTAATAGTATCCCACTAAGTGAGTTATTAAGGGTTATTAAAATTGGGTATTTGTAAATAAAGTTAACATGTCACCAGATTGTGAGCATACAAAATCAGTAGACTCCCCAAAAGTCTAGCTGTCACACCTCAACTGGCAGCACTGCACAGCTCCTACTGTATACATGAGCACACAGAGAAAGCCAGAATCTCCATGGATTTCTGAATTGAGGGGTGGTTATTGGTGTATCATTAGTGTCCATTTCAATCTTTATTTTGGTTTAGATTGTGGTTGTCAGTTGCAGCTATTCTTACATGAACTTTTGCTATTAGTTGTGCTTGATTATCAATTCGTTTCTCACGGATTGTCTGTTAACCCTAAAGCATGTACTTGTATAAACAGTTCTTGGGAACCTATAATTTTCCAATAGCTAGACCTTAAGACACAAATTATAGTTGGAATATGAACTATTTATGCATTTAGTGCTAAAGCAGGTGTTTATGTAATTTGATCCCACGGTAAGATTTCATTGTTATCACACAATCTTCCTTGTAATTCCATCTCCCTCTCTCCCGCTGGAAGGTGGGGATTAGGAGAATAGGTTCGCTGTGGAGTTATTTGCCTTGTTATAATTGGGCTGAGATAACAACTTTCATGGATTACACTGTAGAGGATTCTAGGGGTACACATTCTATAATAAAAAATGACCAGCCTAGGCAACATGCCACAACCTCATCTCTACAAAAACATACAAAAATTAGCCAGGCGTGGTGTTACATGCCTGTAGTCCCAGCTACTCAGGTGGCTGAGGCAGAAGGATCTCTTGCATCCAGGGAGGTCAAGGCTGCAGTGAGCCGAGAATGTGCCACTGCACTCCAGCCTAGACAATAGAATGAGACCCTGTCTGAATAAAGAGTGTGCTGGAGTGAATATCCTGCATCAAACAATCCTTTTCTATCTTCTTTTAAAAATGCAGATTAAATGAATGTTTCCTTGTGAGCTATCTCAAAAAGTAAGGCTTAACCTGGAATTAGCTTCTGTGTTAATGTGTAACATTTTGGTTTTGGCAGAGAAGGTAAGAATTCTGCAGCTTACATGTTCTTTAAGAAAATGAATGGTCACATCACCACCACTGATTTGTTTACTGTCATAGAAACATTTCACAGGAGAAGGATATAGTACAATGAAGGGGAACTGAAATGGAAATTAAAATTGAAAGAGCCCTAAATTCTGGTGTTTGAGGTTGGAAGGTTTGGCTTTCCCCGGTGCAGTCACATTCCACAGGATTACCCATGTAAACATGCCTTCTCTTCTCATCTGTAGGAGAGCCCATTTCTCTGTGGATGTTGGGGAAATTTATTTTAAAAATTATTCAGAGAAAGTTTAATTTTAAAAGATCAATTCCTGCCCGAGCACGGTGGCTCACATCTGTAGCCCCAGCACTTTGGGAATCCGAGGTGGGAGGATTACTTGAGCACAGCAGTTCCAGACCAGCCTGGGCAACATAGGGAGACCTTGTCTCTACAAAAAAATAAAAAATTAGCCGGATGTGGTGGCAAGCACTTGTAGTCCCAGCTACTCGGGTGGCTGAGGTGGGAGGATCTCTTGAGCCCAGGGAGATGGAAGCTGCAGTGAGCTGTGAACATGCCACTGCAGTCCAGCCTGAGCCACAGAGCAAGACCCTATTTAAAAAAAAAAAAAAAAATGCAGCAACAACAAAATCCAAAAAAAAAAAAAAAAAAGATCAGTTCCTGGACCCAGCAATCATAAGAAAACATTGTCTGGATAATCACCATCATTTGCAATACACCTTGGAATGTATTTTTGTGTACCTATTTTAATGTAGATGATTTTTCTGGGTTGAAGGGTTGTAATCATTGAAGTTAAATAATGCGATACCAGAAGGATCTGTGGGGGATTGTTCGCCCCATCCCATGCTGAGGGGGACTCCAGAATGGATTCAAAATACCATCCTCTTCATCTTATTCTGCTGCCTATCTGATTTTCACATCTATAGAGGAAGCTGAAGCTTAATCCAGGGAGGGAATTATAAGCTTCTTTCCTTATGGCCTCAATTGGACTGCATACTGCTTGAGCTGAACAAATAGAGATACAACCAAACAAGAGTTGAGAGTTACAATAAAGTTTGGGGTGAAAGAAGCCATAATACATCAAGGCATTAAATGTGATGGGTTTTCCCAGCATCTAATTCTTGTTTACCAAAATATATATCCTTCAACAGAAAAATGTAAGGGATGTGCATAGATTCTCCTAAATCTTGCCTAAGTAAAATTTTGATTCTGTAAAGACGTCAGAGGCTAAAAAAAACTCAGTTATTGTAAAGAATTAAACAGTATTGAATCAATACTATGACCAAACCTCATTCATTGATGAAATTAATGGAAATAATAATTCTTGAATTCAAATTTCATGTCTACCAATTGCTTTGTTTTCCATTTTTAAGTTTGAAGTTGCTAACTACTAGCTTGGATAAGAACCATTATCTCTGAATCTCAAGTTTTTCCTTAGAAAACAGGGTTAGTATAATGAGGAAGTACACAGGTTCCAGAGTCAGCCTGTAAGCAAAGCCCAGGCCCCAGCCCTTCACTTGCAGCTCTTTAACCTGAGACACATTTGCCTATGACTCAGTGTCCTCATGTATCGAGCAATGATCACCATAAAACTGCATCCTGCTGCTGTCATGGGTTTCAGGTGAGTCAGTGAATGTGAAGCACTTAACACAATGCTTCCACAAAGAAGTAATCAATAAATACTAGTTGTTAAAAACAACCCTGAAGAGGTTTGTGAAAATCGATATGCAAGTACACTGAAAACAGAAAAACCATGTATGAAGACAAAGAGAATCTTTTTACCAATATGACTCTGAAAACTTACCTCCATTTTTAACAATTCCTTTTTCAATTATTATGTTTTTCCCTCATTTATCTCTTTTGCTAGTAGTTATTCCTTGTGTGTGTTTATTTGGCTCTTTAAGTCTTTTCTCTGTATTTGGCATAAAGTGGGGGAAAAGAGATGTCATAGCGTCAATGTGGTTATACTCATGTCAACCCATCCCCCATGACCAGCATGTCCCCATCACAGCCACATGGCATTGACAGATGCTGAGAAGGACCCACAAAGGCCTAATGACTTCATGCTGGCAATTAAGAATGCAGAAAAAAAAATGTAGATTTGAGGACAAACTTTTCTTTACATTCTGTTTTAACATGTCATCTAAAATTCTGAGTGAAACAAAGTCAGTTTAGATAGACTCATAAACTACCAACAGACAATGATAATTTTTTAGTTACTACAGAAAGGAAAGATTCCTATTAGTCCTTTCTTCAGTATATCTGCAAAAGTGGCCTTTTTTAAAAAAAACTTTTTTCGTTTTCTGAAGTTTAGGAGTAAATTACGCTCTGTAAGGTGTTTACTAGAAGTTGGGGTGCATCTTCCAACAGGAATAATTTTATGAATGATGGCCAGCTTCCTAGGGGAAGCCCATATCCTATTTAACCCACTGATTATCAAAAGTGTGCTGAGTTCTAACAGCTTTGCAGAAGCCAGTCCCCCAGAATGCCAGAGCTGCTCTGCTAACACAGAAGCAGGTGCTTCCTTTCTTCACTTCCCCTGTAGCACAGATTATGTACCCCTCCAGCTCCAGGTACCTGGAGTAGCTGTCCCAAAGAGGCAGAAATCTCATCTCAGGGTAAGAAGAGTATGCTGATGGCGCTGGAGACTACCATTCTAAGGACACCAGGGAGCTAGAGGGCAGGTTTGGTATAAGCGAAGAATAGCCCAGGGCTTAGGATCTGTGGCCTGTGAAAAACACTTATTTCCAAAATAACTCCTTGAATGTCTCTTTTCTGACCCACTAAAGACCCTTGGGGCTGAACTGCCTACTTACCCATTCCATTACCTTAATTTCTTGCTTCTCACTGGGTTTCTCTCTCCTGGGTTCATGGACTAGAACAGCATCTCAAGTTCCCTTTTCCCTTGCCTTAGAAAACATACTCCCTTTTGAGAAGGTGTGAGGGGTTTTACGCAGTGAAGAAAGCTGCCAAGAAATAGAAAGTGTCCTACTTATGCTTATCCTTCCCTCACCCATCCCCTGACCACTGTCACCACCCTGCACATCTGCTCTTTCCTCACCTCTCCTCTCTACTCATCTCCTCTTATTTTTGATCTTGGGAAGATAAGGTTCCTAAGGTATAACTTAAGGTATGAAACTGACTCAACTGAGATTTCTACATTCATTTCAGAGGATAGTCTTTTTTTTTTTTTTTTTTTTTGTATTTGACCTGTTTTTTCTTCATCTTTTTTGAACTCATATTAGATTCAGGGGCACATGTGCAGGTTTGTTACCTGGGTATATTGCATAATGCTGAGGTTTGGAGTACAAATGACCCCTTTACCTAGGTAGTGAGCATAATATTTAATAGTTTGTAACCTTTGCTGTCCTCCCTCTCTCTCCACTCTAGTAGTCCTCTGTTTTTATTGCTGCCATCTTTATGTCACTGAGTACTCAGAGTTTAGCTCCCATTTATAAGTGACAACATGCAGTACTTGTTTTTTTGTTCCTGGATTATTTCACTTAGGAAAATGGTCACCAGCTGCATCCATGTTGCTGCAAAGGACACGATTACATTCTGTCTTATAGTATGTATATGTGCCACATTTTCCTTATTCAGTCCACTGCTGATAGGCACCTAGGTTGATTCCACGTATTTGCTATTGTTAATAGCACTGTGATGGACATAGAAGTAAGTGCATATATCATTTTGGTAGAAAGATTTGTTTTCTTTGGGGAATATACCCAGGAATAGGATTGCTGGGTTGAATGGTGGTTAAGAGGATAGTCTTAATTCAACTCTTGCATGCATATCTTGTCACTAGAATTGCAAGAGCTTCTAAGTCCCTGGCCTGGGTGAAGAGGGTGGTCCTGGACACAGAATCTGAGATGGAGCTGGAGGCTTGTAGAGTAGACTAGCTCTGGGGTCAAGGAATTGTGGATCTTTTAAAAGAGAGTGTCAAACCCTAGAGCACATCACTCTTTTTATCCCTTGAAAATTGTCCTGCATAGCAGGAAGATCTGCAATAATGAAAGCCACAGGAAGGAAGAGAAAATTCTCACATTTTTCCCTGCATGGAAACCTTTATCCATACGTCTTCCGTTTATTTTTTCATTTAAATCTATGTTGAAGTAGCATAGTTTAAGTTTGTAGAAGTCTTAACAATTTCCAAAATGATTTCCAATACAGTGTTTCATTTGAACCCCATAAGAGTTCTGGAAAGTAGGCAAAGGAGGTCTTTGAAGCCTTGTTTTATTAATGAAGAAGAAAGAGTCCAGGAAGATTGAGTTGCCAAAAGTCATAGAGTGTGTGGTGCAGACCCAGGACTGGAATTCACTTATTCCTTCATTCTTTTTCCTTCATATTAGAATTCTTCATTGTAATTCTGATTTTGACTCATGGGATTAGCAAAAGTGCAATAATGTGAATAAATCTAAATGTTTTATGTTTTAAAAATCTATACTATGCAACAGTTTACACTAAAGCAGGAATGTATTTTTCCTCAGTATTTCTTTTTAACATTGTAATATCACATTAAATTCTAGCTTTGTTCCAAGAATCAATCATAAATAATTTATGCATTTGAATTATTGGGAAGAGTGTTAATAGACTAAGAGCAAAGAGCGAAGCATCAGCTAATTTGTGCCATTAGAATATGAATAGCAAACTTAAGGCCGTAAAAATTCCTGAGTTGAAAAGGATTTCAGTCAGAACACTGATTATCTTGAGAAGCCTTGTTGGGTTTTTTTTTTTTGTCTTTGTTGGAATTTAATTAAAATAGGCCCAATTAATGGAAATAAAGTTAGTCTTTTATTATTTAAAAAAGGCTTCAGTTGTTGGAATAAGTCCCATGAAATGGAGACGGAGAGTCAATGTTGTTCAGAGGATGCTTATCTAGGTCTCATCATCTCCACCCCTTACCTCCCATTCTTCTGGTTTGACATTTTGCCAATCATTAGTGTTCCACTGAGGCTGAAAAGAAGAAATACATGGAACAGCTTGGAGTGCTGCATATGTCACTGCATCGAGTGCTCTCAGTCAGTAAAAGCCGTCTAAAGGTATTTACCAATATAAAGCTTGGGGGCGTGCTCAAAAACAGAGACTATTCCTGTCCCAAATTATCAGAAAGTTTTGGAGTTATTTGCTGAAAAAAACAGAATTATTGTCTTCTGAGGCAATCTTAATCTCTATTTAAATAAGTATTTTAAAATAACCTTAAGAGCTGAATACATTTCGGCTGAATGCCTTATTTTCTAAGTGGCTTTTGTGGACTATAATCAGATGTTAAATATTTTAGTAAATTATATCTAATATGGAAATAATTACTAGTACTAATTCATAAAAACAAAATTATACTTATTGTCATTTATGATTACAAACGATTCATTTACCCACTGCATTACCCTGCAGGACAAATAAGAATTTTCAAAATAAAAAGAACTTGTTTTCTCAAAATGGTTTACTGCCCATTTAAAGGTTTTTAAATCCAGTCATTTCTGTGACGTAATTTTGCTACTTTGGATGGTGGTTTATGTTAATATTTTCATGATACTTTTTAAAGTACAGAAAACATAAAGATTAACATATACCTCTTTCCATTGTCGATAATTAATAAATGTTAATATTTTATAATATTTGCTTCTAGTATCATTTTTTCCCTGAAAATAGAATATAGATAAAATTGAAGACTCTATGGCTGTGAATCTGGTATTTTTCAATCCCTTTTTAATCTTACATAAATATGTGTGTATAAGGAAAACATAGTATATTTTTATTTATATAAATGAAATCACATTACATATTTCTCTGTAACTTTCTTTTCATATTCACTATTTGAGAGATCAGTTCTTGGAAATACGTATGTATTTGCGTGTGTTTCTGTTGGGGTGTATTTGGGATGAAGGAGTTCATTCTTTTTAGGGAAACCCTGGAGGAAGACTATGGGGGAATTTTGAAAGTAGTACTTCCCCCAGACAACTGATAAGAGCAAGATCACTAAGATAGGAATTATTACCATCAAAGCAGGACACAAAATGTGGACCACAATGCTGGGAGTGGATACTCAGTTGGAAACAGGTTTATAACATTGGGAAAAATCTACACCGAGACATTGGATCACTCAGCAAGGCTAGTTTACTTCCTGCAGGAAGGGTGCAACTTGCCAGCAGTCTTGCCACAAGAGCACACCTTGATAAGGGAGATGGGGGACATTTATAACTTTCATAACCTGACAAAATTGCCCTACTACTGTGTCTAGTTTCCATTGGCCAGAATAGGACCTCATATTCTATGCTTGACCCGATTGGCTAAAAACTTGGAAATTTCCTGAATAGATAAGGAGAAAGAAGACAAGGAAAAACAGGAAGCTAGACAGGAGAAGGTCAGGAGGGTTTCCAAATAAGGAACGGCATGCACCAGGGTTTGGAGCTTGCCCAGTTCTGTTCAGACATGCCGGAGTGAGTCAAGGTAGCTGATTTAAGACGCAGCTGATTTAGAGAATATATATACATGGGTATATGTTTATGCTAATAGCAAATAATGGCCATAAAGCAAGAGATCATAACTCCTTATAATGTAGTCTAAGATATAAACTTTGAAGAGAACTTTCCCATCTCTCACACTCAGTGAGTCCGTTATTCCATGAACAATGCAGAAATACACTTAGTAGAGACTCAGAGAGTGAAAGATTAGTTTCTATACATCCCACTCACTATTAAGAAATTAATAGCCTAAATGCTATGGTGAAAATTACATCTCTAGTATGAATTAATCCTTGATAATTCATTTAAGTCAGAATATTATTGTATCCATTTTTTTAATTTTAAAATGTCATTCAGATAGCATACATTTTACCTAGATTATATACTTGTGAATCTTAGGTAGATAAGCAACCTGTGAAATATAATTTCAAAACCACTAAAAGCTTAACTACCATGATCTGATTACCCAGCACCTGTGTCTTAAGCATATTTCTACCCACCCTGTCTGTATAAAGTTTCATGTTAGCAAGATAGGTCTACAGTGGGAGAATTGTGAAAGATGCATTAATGATATTTTAAGTGTAAGCACTCTTCAAATGGATGTATTAAGAGCTAATAATTTCCTCTAGCTAGAATATTAAGTATCTGGAAAATCAAGCCAACAAAGAACTGAATGCATTCACAAATTTATGTAATATAATATTCCTAGTCATGTATAATTTACTTCTACTCTTTTGTTGCATAATACTGACTTTTGTATTTTGATTCGGCATCAGATATGTACTGTGAATTTCATAGTATGTATGTGTGGACAAATATTCACATAGAAGTTTCTTGTTTTTATTTTGCATAATTTATATTGCATTAAAAGTGCGTGTATAGCATACTAGCCTTAAGTCAAGTCAAAATATTGATTTTTATCATAGATGATCATAGTAGCTAATGTTTATTCATTGCTTATAAGCCAGGCATTGTTTTAGGGTTTTGTTTTTTTTTACGCATTGCTTCTAATTATCTCCAAAACCCTGCCCAATAGATAGTATTGATCCTACTTTACAGGTGAGAAAATTGAGGCCTAATAATATTGAGCCTGTATCCAAGGGGATACAGCATTCTTACACAGGTAAGATCGGAATCCTACCTTCATTAGACTGCAAAGATAGCCCTTTCTATCACACCACATTACTTCTTTGGAGCATGCAAAAGCTTAATAGACTACTAGTAACTGTGAAATGCACTTTCAGTTGGATTGTCTGAGCTGAAGCACCAACTTACTAGTTATGTGGGCTTGGACATGTTGCTTAGCCTCTCCTTGTCTCAGTCTCTTTCTAGAGCTGTTTATAAAGATTAAATAAGTTAATATTTTTTAAATGCTTAGAAAAGTGCCTGGCACATAGTAAGTATTCAGCAAATGTCAATTATTAGTAATACTAGCAAATATTTTCTCAATCTTCAATATTCTTGTAGCCATCAAGAATGTTTTAGGTTGCTGAATGTGTAAAGAATAAATAAATGCCCACATATATTGTATAGAAAATAAGGATTGATAATAATCTTGATTAGCTCAGAAGAGGAACTACAAAAAGGGAGGATTCAGTAAATACAAGTTAAAAAGATCCATAAAATAGGAAACACTTCATTGGAAAACTTAATTTTCCAAACCAGCAGGAAAGAATCCATCTGAGCAACCATGATTACTTTATTGGTAGTGAACTACTCATTAAGATACACTGAAAGAAAGAAATATAGCTCCAGCTTGTGTATTATAAAACGCAATAAAAATGTGCTGTTTCCCAGCACTTTGGGAGGCTGAGGAGGGTGATCACTTGAGGTTGGGAGATTGAGACCAGCGTGGCCAACATGGCAAAACCATGTATTTTTGTAATTTTCTACTAAAAATACAAAAATTGGCTAGGTGTTGTGGTACACACCTGTGGTCCCAGCTACTCAGGAGGCTGTGGCTGGAGAATCGCTTGATCCTGGGAGGTGGAGGTTGTGGTGAGCTGAGATCGCACCACTGCACTCCAGCCTGGGCGACAGAGCAAGACTGTTACAAAAAAAAAAAAATGCTGTAGAATTATATTTTTCCCGTTGTGTTTGTTAAGCCCAAGTACATGGATGGCTTTCTGATGACTGTAACTTAAGTTTTCTTTATTTGTTCACATGAATACCCCCTATGTTCTCTTTTACATAGTGGGGATTTGGTTTATAGTTACTGACTGGGGACTTCTCCTATAAAGTGTGGAACATCAAAAATGAGTTTGATCCAGGAATCATTGTATATGGGGTGGAAGGGGAACCACTGTGGGTTCTAGAATCTTGATTATATTTGTCAAGTGGGTGATAATAAGTTCTCAGAGATCTCAAAACTGGAGAGATTTTTTAATTTGTCCATTTCTATGTCTTCTGCAGGTCCTAATATAATGCCTTGCACAGAATAGCTAATGATTGCTAAATTGAATCATAGTTTATCCTTTCAAATATTCTAAAGAAGATAATCTTCCTGATTCCTGTTCTCTGCTTCAAAATGATTCTATTTAGTTTTATAGATACGATGTATTGCATTTGGCCTCTAGAGAAATGGAAGCTAGTCTTGGCTCTACTACTACAGAAACCAGGTAATCCTGAACAGGTCTCTTGGGCTGTGGGCCCTCATTGTTCTCTTCTATTTTATTGTGTTGTATTCCTTGGGCATATTGGAGCAGAATAAGATCACTTAAGGTTTACACATTTGAAATTCCTAAAAGCGAAACAGAGTAAAAACTCAGTAGTTTCTGAAGTCATAGATTAGAAGAATGGTGTGAATCACCTTGGTTCACTGAGCAGCTCATTGTAGAACCTGGGTACTTTTTAATCAAATGCACCAGGTTAATCTTATGATAGGGCAAGTTTGGGATGTTTAATCGTGGATGTAGAAGACACCTGATTTGTATACAGTGCCTAGTAGCCTTTTTAGTCTTAAATTCAATCTTATTATTATTACATAGTACATTCCTTCTATCTTCCCTTCAGGGTTCTGCCTTTTTAGCTTCCAACATTTTGTGAATTCTTGACTGTCTTCTGTCTTTCAAGTTGTGGAGGCCACACTTGGCCAAAACATCACTTTTAAAAGATTGTGTTGCAATTTTTGAAACAAAACCCCTCACCTACTGCTTGGTACCTGGTAGATGAGGAAAGGAAACAAAAGAAAACATAGCTTTCCTTTCTTTTTGAGTTTCCTTTGGTTTCTCATTTCCTCGTTTTCTTTCTAACACAAATAATATTGATTAGAGCTTTGCTTTTTAAATTGTGGTCTGTGAATAGCCTGCAGTCATGGTCCCTAGACCATGGAATCTTAATCTGTAAGATGAATCTGTAACTGGGTCTCCAGGTGATTCCTGTGCATATGAAACTTGAAGTAGCGGCAATCAGAGGCTATAGGTGGCAGTGCTCACAGTCCTCACTGCTATCCAAAAAGAACCCTGAAGCTCATGACCTATGTTTAGCCATAGTTTTATATTCACATGTGACCAGCACATTCATAAACCCCTTAATACCTTGATATATGTCTACTTTAGAGTGCATGATTTTGCAGGACTGAGCAGCTTGTCATTCTGATTTAAGTGGGGGGTGGAGATATGCTTATTTAAACCCATGAAAAGAGCTCATGCTTTATATGCTCTTGGTAATATCTGGAAATAATTGTCACTTCAAGCTTCAGTTGGTACTTCTCCAAAGTATGTTTAATTTCCTTGATTTACATGTAAAAATATGGAACATTTAAAAGTGTATCATTTTGTGCCTAAAAATAGATTCATTGCTTTTTGAATAACAGACTTATGTTAGTATTGAGAGTATTTCTTTGTCCCATTTTACTTTGCTGTAGTAACTTTCCAAGGTAAAGAAGAGCTATAAGATGCTCTTCCCTGTTGAGATATTAATTTCTTTTCATTTCAATGTTGAATGGCCAGAATTGAGCAAAAGCTCCAGGATTTTCTTCTAGTACTAAAATTCAGGTTTAACTGGACAGCTACCCCAGTCTTCTTTTATAAAACAAGCTTAATGAAATTTTACATGTTTAGAAAACCACACGTTAAATTTATAGCCCAGAATCATAAGTTTAACCTGGAGTCCTTAAACAAACATGTTGAAAGCTCCCTTTGTTTATTTATTTATTTATAATTTTTTTTGTGGAATGCTTCATGAATTTGCGTGTCATCCTTGCGCAGGGGCCATGCTAATCTTCTCTGTATCGTTCCAATTTAGGATATGTGCTGCCGAAGTGAGCACAAAAGCTCCCTTTGTTTATTACTAATTTTTCTCTGGATACCACCTCCCACCTGGGCCACAGTCCTTCAGTCTGTGGCTCCCTCACTCCCCTGCTGGAATCTACTTCCCACCCAGGCCACAGTCCTTATCTGTGGCTCCCTCACTCCCCTGCTGCAACCCACCTCCCACCCAGGCCACAGTCCTTCAGTCTGTGGCTCCCTCACTCCCCCTGCTAGAATCTACCCTCCCACCCAGGCCACAGTCCTTATCTGTGGCTCCCTCACTCCCCTGCTGGAATCTACCTTCCACCCAGGCCACAGTCCTTATCTGTGGCTCCCTCACTCCCCCTGCTGCAACCCACCTCCCACCCGGGCCACGGTCCTTCAGTCTGTGGCTCCCTCACTCCCCTGCTGCAACCCACCTCCCACCCAGGCCACAGTCCTTCAGTCTGTGGCTCCCTCTACTCCCCCTGCTGCAACCCACCTCCCACCCAGGCCACAGTCCTTCAGTCTGTGGCTCCCTCACTCCCCCTGCTGGAATCTACCTTCCACCCAGGCCACAGTCCTTATCTGTGGCTCCCTCACTCCCCTGCTGCAACCCACCTCCCACCCAGGCCACAGTCCTTCAGTCTGTGGCTCCCTCACTCCCCTGCTGCAACCCACCTCCCCACCCCGGGCCACAGTCCTTCAGTCTGTGGCTCCCTTACTCCTCTGCTGCAACTAGAGGCATAGGCTCTTTGAAAGGCTATAGGATGACAACTTTAAATTTTAACATTGGAGCTATTGGGAAACTGGAAAACACAAATCAAATTTATAAAAATGTAGAAAGGGAGTGGCAGGAGAATACTTGGAGTTTTAGCCTTCCATCCCTAGGAAGTAAAGATTGCCAGATAAATTGCAGGAATTGCAGTTAAATTGCCACCAAAACACTTTAAATCATATCAACTCTCAGTATAATATGCATAAAAACCTTTCTGAGCAAATTCCTGGGTCTTATCCCCCAAGAGCCTGAGTGAGTCACTGGCTCCAAAGTGGATCTGAGGGCATTGCCATGGTAACAGGCTGATGAAGATGGTTTAGTGGACCACATTTTGAGAAATACCTGTTTAAATTGTTTAGAATTAATCTAACTCTTTATTAAGACTTACCCAGAAAGTGGTGAATCCTATTTCAAAACTTTATAAGACTGACTTAGAAAATAAACTACCTACTATCCCAAAATATCAGACAAAATTTACCTTAATATTACAAGCAATTGCTTTGCTTTTAGGATACCCTCTTGCAGCTCATTTCTTATCCTTTGTTTTTAACTTTTAGGTACAGGTGTACATGGGCAGCTTTATCATATACATGAATTGTGTGTCATGGTGGATTGGTGTATAGATTGTTTTGTCACCCCAGTAATAAGCATAGTGCTGGAGAGGTAGTTTTTCCATCCTTTGCCTCTTCCACCCTCCACCTTCAAGTAGACCATGGTGTCTGTTATTCCCTTCTTTGTGTCCTATGTACTCAGTGTGTAGCTCCCACTTGTAAGTGAGAACATGCAGTACTTTTTTTGTTCCTGTGTTAGTTTGCTTAGAATAATGGCCTCCAGCTCCATCTATGTTGCTGCAAAGGACATGATCTCATCATTTCTCATTCTTTCAATTTGTACTTCTAAAATAATATGCAGTGACATCATTCTCAAATATATATTTTATCATATTTCTACTTAAAGTATAAGACACTTGATCAAGGATAAGAGATGGCGGAGACCAAGAGCTCAGAGAAAGACCCTTCAGAGAAAGAACAGAAAGTTGGAGAGGTCATACTTCCTATAACCTGAGGAAGTCTTGGTAATTGAAGGAATGCCAGCAGAGAGTTCCCCTGGCAGGTGGTCATCTCAGTGGGTGTCACTGTCACAGATTTGGGTGACCACTAGGGATCCACTCTGGGTATTTGGATTTATGAGCTAGTCTGCAGTTTCTTGATGATTAGGGGTTCTGTGAGACTTCATTCTTTGAGCATATGGAATACTGAGTAGGTTCAGAGCCTCAGGCCTGGGATGGAATTGGCTAAGACTTGGGGTACAAGGCAGGCTTTGGCCAAAATAATTAGCCCAGAGCCCAGTTCTCAAAACAAGAATAAAAGTTTAAATAAAGAAATAACTTTTAAGAGTAAATAAAGACAATGCTGACTGTGTGTATCAGTTTTCTAGGGCTGCCCTAACAGCATACAATGAACTGAGTGGTTTAAACAGCAGAAACTGATTACCTCACAGTTTGGAAGCTGGAAGTCTGAGCTCAAAGTGTCCGCAGAACTATGCTTCTTCTGAAGGCACCAGGGAAGGATCTGTCCTGGGCTTCTCTCCTAGCTTCTGGTAGTCCCTTGGCTTGTGGCAGTATAACTCTAACCTATAAACATACACACATGGTACTCTCCCTGTGTCTATGTTTGTCTCTGTGTCCAAACGTTCCCTTTTTATTAAGACGCTAGTCATGTTGACTTTAGCAGTGCCCCAACACGTATGAAACACCTGAATGTGACCGGTGATGTCTGATGGCTTCGTTTCTACTCTCATCCCCCGCAGCCCTATCCAGGCAGGTGAAGAAGAAAGGAAGGTTCTTTTCAGATTGTCACATAAAAATACAGAAATCCCAGCTAAGTTGTAATTTCAAATGAACAATAAATATTCTTTTTAGTATACATATTTTTCAAGTATTACACAGGAAATGCTTACACTAAAACATTTTATTTATGTTATTTTATTTATCTAAAATTCAAAAATTCAAATTTCACTGGATATTCTGTGGGTTTTTAAAATTATTTTCTGAATCTGTAGCACCTACCTTGATATCATGTCACTTCTGTCTTCAGCTGTAAAAGAAGAATTTAACCCTAGTTAACCCTAGGCTATGGGACATGTTTCCCAGATGTTTTTCTTTGGTGATGTGAGGACTGTCACATCATCTAGGTGGTTGCCTAACAGGGAATAAAGGTCACCTGACACATCAGCGGGGGCTCTACCTGCCCTCCACTCTCCCTCAGGGCCTAAAGAGATAACAGTGGAGGTGTTCGTCAAATATTAATTTTGATCTTGAATATTTTTAAAACATATTTAACTGGGTTTTGATCTATGTGACTTAAGAGGGAAGACAGGTGATAGGGAGCTTTTTTCCACTGGCAGCCATGGCTAAGGTATCTTGCCCGTTTTCATGCAAGATAAGGGAAGTTACTCTTTTTGGTTCTTTTGTTCTACCTGATCCTAGCACTACAGTATTGGTTTGATGAATTTGAAAATACTATGTTTTGCATCATGATAAAGGACGTGATCATTAGATAATTATTAACAAATTGTCAAACGATGTAGAGGGCTAAGTGAGGGAACAATTTCTTTTTACCAGGCCTAATTATTTGAATATACAATAGATGATCACTTTCCTGGGAGTCAGGTCCTTTCATTATGATTATTTTGCATTTCAGACTTTTTAGTTTTTAGACATGTTCGTTTCAGTGCCTCAGGATGCAATTTTGTTCTTTCATTTCCCATGTGGTGGTACTTTACTTATTTGAACTACGTTAGCATAATGTTTTAGCCTTTATGACATTCTGAATTTTGATTTGTTCATGTGAGGCATCTGCTTGAGCACACTTTGCTCTTAATGGTGGGTGGTAATTCAAGCCTCCTCCAAAGGCTTTTGGCACCAGACTAGGAGGTTGTTTTCCTTGAATGAGAGTGTTGTTCCTTGGGAGGCAAATGTTGTACAATTTAATGGGAAGTGTGAAACCCAGAAGTGCCTTGCTGGCATTTTTTGTTTTGCAGACAAAGAAGATAATGTTTAAAGTCAGCACTGTGGGCTCCTCACACTGGAGTTTGGTAGGGAAAGTCAGACTCTGGGGATTCAAAAGCCTAATTCCTCTTTAATTAAAGATGATGCCATTAAATAAAGTAGAAGCATGAGATCAAAATAACTAATGCCAGAAAGTGGGAAGCTTTACTGCCAATGCCTTTTAGAATTCAGTATCTCCTAATATACACAAAAATTTTCCATTAGTACAGCTTTTTGACTCTTTTCCAGTGGCTAGAATGGAGTTTTTTGGAAGTAAATTCAAGCACAAGCATCAAGAGCTCTTTGCTGTAAAATTTGATTTCCCCCTTCTTTTCTACAAGAAGGAAGATGGTAGCATTGATCTTTGGTCACTCTCTTCCTCTCTCCAAATCCCCTTCCCCTGGCTGATGATGAATCAAATTCAAGAACTCTATTAATTATTCTAACTTGTTAAAAAAAATACTCTTCTCAGCCAAGGAAACTCAGAATCGGGTCCTCCAGGCATTTAGCAAACCGCCGTGGAACACCCATGTGCTTCAAGTCTGCAGACCAGCAAACCCAGTACTTGGGCTTCTTATTCCTAAGTATTTCTTTGCTGTCCTTTAATTGCTTGTAAGTGGGAAATTAGTATGCATTTTGGGTAATGGTGAACTGTTACCTTCTGACAAGATTTATCCATTTTAGTAGCTACTCATTTTTCCTCAGAGGAGTTAAGTAACATTTTAACTAGGTTCTGTAACATTTCATGATTATTTCGTATTCGCAGCATGACAACAGTGGGCAAAAATTCTTTATGAAATTAATCCCAGTGACAAATTGACATTATAGCCCCCTGTGTCTCTCCTTCCATGGGGTGTAAGTTTTGGAAAATATTAAGTCAGTCAAAAATATACTGTTCTTGTAACAATTTTATATAAACCATATGTTACGCTTTTTCCTTGCCATTTTTATTTTATGGCAGCAGTTTTAACTAATGGCTAACAAAGATTAAAAATACATCAGTAAATTACTCACATTCTGACTCCCAAATAATTATTTAAAAAGCAACAAATTATATTCCTTTGCCTGACATGTTAGAGAGTAAAAGCAATTATGCTGCGGTTATCTTAGTCAGTTTGTGTTATCCAAACACAAGTATGTCTAGCTCTTTGTACTTAACATATCTTTAATGCAATCATTATCAAAAGATTCCTTTGGATATATTATCTGATTTAATAACTTTTCTACTTAATGTCTTACTACATTGCATGAAACAATGTATGTACCAAATTTATGAGTTACCTCGTGGGTAGGAGCCATGTCTTAATCCATGTTTGAGTGTTTATTCCCTAGCCCAGTATAAGGATCGCTATAGAAACTCTCATGGTGAGTGGGTGGGTGGGTGCATGGATGGGTGGATGGATGGAAGGGGAGAGAGGGGAGGAAAAGAAAGGTAGAGGATGGGAGAAAGAGGAAGAAGAGATGAGTGGGTAGGCTGTTTGGCACTCAGAATTCATTTTCCTTGGAAATAATGAAATAAATAAATTGACGAGGTGTTAGGCTACTAAAATGCAACTGTTTTTTAATTTCATAGGACTTACCTGCGAATGCTGTTTATATGATAGAAAGACAATAGTAATGGCCTTTCATCTTCTTTATTATTTAAAACTAGTTTAAAATTATTCAGTCAAAAAGAACCAATACTTTTTATTAAAAGAGTAATATTACTTAAGTTCATTATTTCTATTAATGCACTGACATAATATTTCATTAGTGGTCAGGCAGCCATGACACATCATATATTACCAATTAAAGGGTTAGGGAGCAGAGGACTTGACTTTCAAAGAATAAATTGGCCATGAGAAACATTCAGCCAGGGTGCAGCTGGAGTCTGTGCCATGGTGCCTGATGAGTGCTCCATGGCCCACTTAACCAGGATGATGTCAGGCTAGGATGAACAGATGTCACCAAGGTCATAGAGGGAGAGGTTCAGGGGTTATTTTGCAGCCACATGAAGCAACTTTTTTGTAGAACGAAACTCTCTCTCAGGTCGGTGCCAGTTGATAATATTTAATGTTCTCTCTACTTCACACAATAGATATGATAGTAAAAGTGTTAAAGAGGCCCTCGCCGGGCGCAGTGGCTCATGCCTGTAATCCCAGCACTTTGGGAGGCCGAGGCAGATGGATCACCTGAGGTCAGGAGTTTGAGACTAGTCTGGCCAACACAATGAAACCTGTCTCTACTAAAAATACAAAAATTAGCCGGGCATGGTGGTGGGCATCTGTAATCCCAGCTACTCAGGAGGCTGAGGCAGGAGAATCGCTTGAACCCAGAGGATGGCGGTTGCAGTGAGTCAAGATTGTACCACTTCACTCCAGCCTGGGTGAGAAGAGCGCAAGACTCCATCTCAAAAAAAAAAAAAAAAAAAAAAGAGGTCCTCACCAAAAGGGACATGATGTTACAAGTTAATTTCTGCTCTAAACAAGCAAATGCTGAGTACTACACAGAGTGGAGAATGCAACCTGTGCTTCCTTTAGAACTGCAAAGACAGCGTTCATAGGGGGACAGGTTCCAAGCGGTGCTTTGATGTTCTTGAGGACTTAAAAATCCAGTCCAGTCTTTGGAACTGTAAATAAACCAAGTGCTGTGTAAATTAAGCCACAACAGGACTGAAACACTTTGTAAATTTGAATTCTTATAACCTGAATAGGCTTCTTTCAGGCTGGAACTGTATTCATGTTTGTAGACAGTGTACAAAGTAGAGACTAGAGTACATGGGAAAGCAAACGGTCTTCAAGGACATCATCTACTTTCATACGCCTGTGGCAACCTCTGATTCATTCTCAGGACTGTTGTGATACAGGAACTGTAAATAGCACTTTAAGTTATAAGATATCCTCTATTCACTGGATATTTATAGAGTGCTCACCATGTCAGACGTTGTTCTCAGATACATAGAGTAGACCAAATAGTTAAAACTCATTGTCCTCAAAGAGTTTACCTTCCAATAGGAATGCCGTTTGAAATACTACATTAGATGCCAAATATTTAACATGACCGTAGTCTTTCAAGAACTTCAAATCAATTTCATGGAGCCTCATCAGCGTATCAACAAAGATGAGTCCATCATGGCCCTGGCCTCTAGGAATTCACAGTCTAGTAAGGTAAATAGATACATGCAGTCAAGCAGTCAAGAGTTAAAATACAGTGAGACAGTAATATAGGTGGATACTGATATGATACGGAGTAGAGTGTAACTAACTGCAGGGAGAGGAAGGATCAGGAACAGAGGTTGTTAGGCTGATGGTGGTCAGGAAGGCTTCTCCTAGTAAGTGACTCTGTCTGGTGAACTCTAATTATTTAAAACACTGAAAATTTGATGTTTAAAGGTGAAGGTAGTGAGGTAGAAGTAGTATTTATGTTGGTGCTCATATTCATTTAATTTTTAGTACTTGAATATTTTACCAGTTATCTTTGAGTCTTGACACAAATGAAGAATAGAGTTGATCGATGGGGAGACTCTTAGCATAATGCAGTAACATCCAAGATAAAAGTTAACATAATAGAAACATTTATTTCTAAGCGCTCTATCTCTAGTATTGCAGGCAGTCAAATTGTGAAATTAGTTGTTAGAGCTGATACAGATTTTACATTCATTTAGTTGACCACAGCTTTGTTCGAGATTTCTGTGTGTTTTCTAAAGGTTTGTATGTGTGGCTAATTAACCTCTCAAATGAATTCTTTTTAAGGTAATAATGGCAATGAAATTATGGCATTTCTATCTGTACAGATTTTCATGTGTTCCCTCATGTGGTTGGATCCATGGAGTACTGGATTGCTGGAAGCATGTTCTCAGAGTTAGATGTTCTTGGGGCCTTGGAAATCCAACCCAGTCTTTGGAACTGTAAATAAACTAAGTGCTGTGTAAATTAAACCACAACAGGACCGAAACACTTTGTGAATTTGGATTCTTATAACCTAAATAGGCTTATTTAAGGCTGGAACTATATTCACGTTTGTAGACAGTGTACAAAGTAGACTGATGTAACCAGGATGATGTCAGGCACTAGGATGAACAGAAGTCACTGAGGCCATAGTGGTAGAGGCTTAGGGGTCATTTTGCAGCCACACGAAGCATCTTTTTTGTAGAATGAAACTATGTCTCTGGTTGGCGCCAATTGATAATGATATTTTGTGTTCTTTCTACTTCACACAATTAATATGACAGTAAAGGTGTTAAAGAAAGAGTTCCTTACCAGCCGGGCACAGTGGCTCATGCCTGTAACCCGCTCCCAACACAAACTTTCTTAGCATTTCTGGAAATACAGCACTCTTAGCTAACATTTCTATAGTGTTACACTAAGTCCTTGACACTGTTATAAGCACTTTCAATTAACTCATTAAATTCTCACAACCCAATGAGGCATGACCTACTATTATCTCTGTTTCACAGAAGGGAAAACTGACGTATAGAGGTTCAGCCATTTTCCCACTTTCTAGCCACAGCTAGAAAATGTCAGAGCCACGATTCAAACTCAAGCAGTCTGACTAGAGTGGTATTCTTATCTACTGTAATAAATTATTTCTGAAATACAGAAGGAGCCCTCTTATCTTGAGGTTATTTTGAGAACTTTAAATATTAGAAATTACATGTAACTGTCTTTCAGATGTTTGGTATGTGTTTGCATACTAAGTACAGATTCCATATCCAATGATAAGGTCACCATAGCTTTTGAATCCCTTTTGGCTGACACATAACCCCTGACCCCAGACCCCTTTCACTGATGATATTGGCTAACACGATTCTGAGATACTTCACCAAATGCCTAGGCTTTTGTTCCCTTCTTAAACTATGTTTTAATCTTCCTAAGTCCTAGCTCTTTAACTTTTGCTGACTCTAGGAGCTATTCTTCATTCATTTATTCAGCAAGTCAGTCAGCAAATGTTTATTGACTACCTTTGTGCCAGGCACTACTCTAAAAGCGTAAGTTACCAGATTGTACCACACAGATATAAAATTCATTAAAACCAAGTCAGCTTATAAATATGATATTTCCAAATTGTGGTAAGGAACAGCAGGTTGCTGTGGTAAAGAATAACTAATGAAGAACTCTTTGGATGCACATCAGGGAAGGCTTTTTGGAGAACGTAACATGAGCTGAGAGTTCCAGGATGAGAAGGAGCTAGTCATGTCAATTGCCTGGGTGAGAAGCTTCCGGATAAAAGTATAAACTTCCTAGTGGACAAGAGCTTAGTACATGCAAGAAACTCACAGAAGGCTGATATGGCTAGCGTAGTGAAGGGGAAGGTAGCTGGAGGTGAAATGAAGTCAGTGATACCGACTGTATTGGGCTTTGTGAGCTATAATAAGGAGTTTTCAGTGCATGGAAGTATACCAAAAAGTTTTAGGCAGGAGATTGATGTAGTCATTTTGATGTTTGATGATCACTTCAGCTGCTTGTGGGAGACTGAATTAAAGAGGAATAAAAGCAAAAGGAGGAACATCACTTAGAAGTCTGCTGCCCTGATTCACATTAGGGATGATGGGAGCTCAGACCAGGAGGTCTAGGGATGGGTATAGGAAAAAGGGACAGAGTGAAGACATGTTTTGCAAGTGTAGCTGAAGGGTACACTTCTGATGGGTCTCACGCAGAAGGTTGAGGGGGAAAGGAAGAGGAAGATGTGCTGGGCAGCTGAATGGCTGGGGAATGTTTTGCCTGTGTTGAAGGATAGAGGGAGGTCAAAGTGGGAAACAGATTTGGGGGGCAAAAGCAAGAGGTGAGATCTGGACATGTTGAGTTTAAGTTGCCTCTGAGACATCCAAGTAGAAAGGTCAAGTAAGCAGAGTGAAGCATGCCAGACATAGAGGTTAGGTGCCACCTAAAGCTCTGGAAATTGATCTACTCACCCAGGGGCTGAGTGTGAAGATAAATGAGCAAAAGGGCTGGAGATCACACCATGGGAAATGGGCAACATTTAGAAAAAAGTCAGTGCTCTCTGTTCTGTTGAGCAGAACTGCTCTTCCTCTGCCACCTACCAGAAAGGGAGAAAAAGCCAGGACCATTTGTCTTGCTTTTTTCCTGTGGCAGCACATGGCAGAATGCCAGCTGGATTTTATAGGTGAAAAGAAATTCATTCCATTGCTTCTTCCATTTTCCTCTCTCTAGAGTCCCTTTCTCTGGACTTGACTTCTGAGCAGGTCTTCCTAAAACTTCATTCCATGATATAGTTCCTCAACAGTGGCAACAAAATACTTGGATGGGTTATGTTTTCCCTGTAGGACACAGAACCATCTCACCCATATGCAGAGAAGGATAGGAAATCCATACTCCTACACCACATTCTTCTTTTTTTGAGAACACTAAATTTTGTTTCACAGGAAAAATCTAGCTAGTTGCTCCTGCAAAAATGCGTTCCATGAAAAGCTGGTGTGTGAGCATACAGTGCTTAGCAGGCAGAGCTGGAAATGGCGAGGATGCCTGTCAGAAGCACTCTAAAGGTATACTCCTTGGTTCCTGCTCCATCCTGGTAAGCCAGGCCCTTTAGAATGCAACCTTTACTAATTCCATTAATTTACAAAGAGCACGTACTAACCACTTAAAAATTGCTTAACATAAAATAAAAATGAGTTGAGAATATGCCCAAGCAGTTCACGGGAAATACAGATTAATGGCAAATAGATGGGAAAGATGGTCTCACTAGTAATTAAGGCATCTGTTTTAATCTATCAAAATGGCAAATGTTTTAAAACTTACATGGCAAGCAAATCAACAATGTTAAAGGTGTGAGTGTTCATGACGTCTCACCCTGCATTTGCAATATTTTCATGCTCCATTTCTCCCTCTTCCCCTACAACTCCAGCAGAAAAGAGAAGGAAAAAAGACTAAGCAGAATGATAGAATCAAGGGATTGGGTGTCAGGGTAGGGTTAGAGAGGAAGTCACATGGGTCTCAAGAAAGAGGAAACCTTGCTGGCTGAGCTAGAGGAGACCCCTAGTCTTAGTGAAAAGTACTACTTAGTAAGAGTTAACATATGAGAAGATCAGTGCAAAGGAGTTTTGGAGGGAGATAAAGGCAATTTTGAGAAGTGTTAGTAGCAGATTATAAAAATTGGACTAAATTCTAAAATGTTTTAGAAATGCAAATAATGAAATTTCTTGTTTAGATTTTGAACTGTGTATTGCTAAATGTGACCCTCTGCAGAAGACTGACTTATTAGAAATATCTGATAATATGTTTGTGGCAGCTATATGGGAAACTCACTCACTGTTTGTAGAAATGTAAGCTGGTGGGATATTTTTGGAAGGTTGGTAATTTGACAAGATCTCTCAAAACTGAAAACATAGAATCCTTTGGCCTAGCAATTTTAGTGATTAGAATTTACTCATTAGATACAGAAATGTACACCAAGATCTATATAAGATGAAATTCCTTGCCACATTGTTTATAATAGTATAAAAGGGGTAGGAGGACTAGAAATCTAAATGTAACAAAAATTGGATTAAATAAATTATGGTAGATATATACATTCAGTAAAATACTAAGTGTCTATTAGAAAGTTTAAGGTACAGCTGAATGTATTGACATCAAAAGATCACCAAGGTGTTACTAAATGAGAAAGGCAAGGTGCTTGACAGTGTACACCATACGTTCATTCTTACATCTGCACATTCTGAAAAGGATATGTGCCTATGAATGGTGGTTACCTTTGGAGACAAGCCCTGGAGTTTGAATGCAAGATTGAAAATCTTACTTTTCACCTTTACTTTTATGTATTCTTTGGAGTATGCAGCCAGTGCATGTATTCCAAAGAAATGACACTCTGATATAAATGTTACTGGGAATTCTGCATGTTATATTCCCAACGATATATGTGTAAGCACTGGTTTGTTTTTAACAAGAGGATGATGTATCGGGTTTGTTAACGCTGTTGTTTTGCTTGCTTATCACTCTCCATAAACGACGACAGAAAGACAATAACCTTCTGCATCCTCCACTGTTTTCTGTTAGCATGACTATTGCTCAATCCTGATGGTTTCATGTAGAGCAGTTTAAATTGCCAAGTGTTTACACCTCTGTAAGGTGCATACTTGTCCCTCACTCCACTCAAACATAATGCATTCATGTGCCCAGTAAATATGCCTAATACTATTTGCTTTGGTTGTATAAATAAACACCTCCTTACTGGCATTGGAAAAACAGGCCACTGGCTATGAAAACGTGTGTCAGTATGCCAATTATACATAACCGGGAACTTCTCAAACAGCTACGCTGAACCAGCAAAAGCAGCTGGTCTGATATTTCGGTGATGAAGCACTAAGACTTGAGAAAATGAGATCCAAAGTCTTCAGACTTTTGCCCTTTGAACTTAAATTTCTGTAGAAAGTGAGATGTTGAGCTCACAGGTAGAATTCTGTCATCTCAGCTCACACTTAGAAATGGGATAGATTGAGTTGAAGGACGTAGAGATGGAAACAAACTTTAAAAAAGAAATGAATAATATTTGCTTTAAAATGAAGGATCGTATGTTAATCTTTAGAATAATAAAACATTTTTACAATTAAAATATATATTCTACTTCCTTAGGGAATATTTTTCTACAACTTCTGGGATGGAGAAATCTATGTGTTATTTCCATAGTACATAAACTGTTATAAAAGCAGTATGTATGACTATATTTACTAATTATAAACCCCTGATTTTTATGTGTATTGAACAAGACCTATATCCTAAAATAGTAACCACCTAAATAGTTTTAGTTAATTACACCAAACAGATTTGATTAGAAGCCAAAAAATGCCCCCCCAATTACTTGAAGTAATAGAACACAGGGAAACATATTTTTTTCATGAGAAAGATTCTAAATCAAAGATTTTAAAACTTTTGATATTAGACACTTAAAGTACTTTCTCCTTAACTATAACCAATCCTTCCCTTTTGATATGAACTTATAGCTAAGTGAAATTACATAATTAGGGCTGATGAGTTAAAATTACCATATAATTTCAGGTATCTAATTTACTTTCTTTTTCTTTCTTCTTTTGGTTTAAAGAGCATGGGCTTTGGCATTAGAACAGTCTGAATCTCATTTCACTATTTCCCAGCTGAAGGAAGTTACACAACCTGTCTAATTCAGTTTCCACATCTGTAAAAGTAGTATGATAAGCATAATTATTTCTTAGGTTTGCTGTGTAAAACAAATCAGACAAAATTTGTGTTCCATCAGTGTTAGTTATTTAATAATTGAGATGATTTGGGTCGCAAGTAACACCAAAAAAACCTCAAACTAACTTAAATTATAAAGGGAATCTATTGGATCCTATAACCGGAAAATCCAGTGGTACGGTTCAACCAAAAGTCCCCAAGAATCTGGTGTACTTGTGTCTCTCCATCCAGCCTCCCCAGTTATTAGCCTTCTAAGTTACTCCATTCTTAAACCCAAGATGGCTGCCGTCTCCCACAGCTAGCTACGTGTTTTCTCATTCTCACCCAGGAGGAAAGATTGAGCCCTTGTGTTCCAGCATTCTCAGCCAAGTCCCAAGATTCACGCTGATTGAAAGAGTTTAGGTCACATACCCAACACTGAATCAGTCAGTGTGGTCAGGGGGGTTAGATTGGCTTGGCTTGATCTTTGTGCTATTTTCTACCCCTTGAGCTAAAGGGAAAGTCAGCTTCCTCACAACCACATCAGTTATGAAGAGGAAACGGGGCTGTTTGGATAGGGAAAGGTGGAAACACATGATAAGAAGGTAACCAATATAGGTCACCACCTTGTTTATTTTATCCGGGCACTGTCAAGAGGGCTGTTTACTTCCCAGGCAGTTATCTGGAAGTTATCTGTGTCCTTGGGTGGGCCCAGGGAGCACTTAGCCCAAAAACTCTTATTTTTTTTTTTTTTTGAAACAGGGTCTTACTATTTAGCCAAGGCTGGAGTGCAGTGTCGCAATCTCAGCTCACTGCAACCTCCGCCTCCCAGGTTCAAGCGATTCTGGTGCCTCATCCTCCCAAGTAGCTGGAATTACAAGTGTGAACCACCATGCCCAGCTAATTTTTTCATATATTTAGTAAAGACAGGGTTTCACCATGTTGGCCAGGTTTGTCTCGAACTCCTGACCTCAGGTGATCTGCCCGCCACAGCCTCCCAAAGTGCTGGGATTACAGGCATGAGCCACCATGCCTAGCCTTTAAAATTTCTGTTAGAAGCAGAACAATTTCAGCAGTCAGGGGGGACCTGACGTGCTTGATGAATTGTATATTTTTCTGTAATTAATTAGATGAAGCTCCCACAGTGAATAACAAGATACTAAGAAACATCTGACAATCTTTTATAGTAGCTGTTTAATGCTATGTTATGAGGAAGTTTTAAAAAATTAGAAGTGACACCTAATGTTATCTAATCATGTGATAGTCCTCAAGTTTTGGCAGTTTAGATCTTCTTTTTTGCAAATGGTACTGAGAAGACTCATAAACTATTCACTTTGTTCTAGCAATATCTTTGGAATACTTAAACAATCAGTTAACTGAATAAGCTAAGCATTTATTTGCATTGTATTTGCTTAGCTCCTATAGTCAACTCTTGATAACTTCTGGGACTTAGATTTTATCTATAGTAGATCCTGCTTTCACATTTATTAATTCAATAGATTTTATTTATGTATGGAAAACCCTTGTGAAACACCTTTCTCTATCACAGACTTTTTTACTGAGTAAATAAACTTAATACTCATCTTGTGGTACTGATATTTTAGAATTTAATCTCACCAACAAGCATAAAAGCATATTTCAAAAGGAATTGCAAATGTATTTTTGATTTCTTGGCCTTTTTTAAATCATTATTATTTGTGCTTCAGCCCACAACCCCTTTTACCCACTGTAAGTATAAATAATTAATGACACTTTTCTCACAAAATTGCACTCAGGTGAGAGCATTTCAATTAGTGGAAGAAGAGTTCTAAAGAGCTACAAAAATAAAGAAATCTCAATATTTATCCCTGAAAACCACTTCCAACAAAACATTTCTCCTTTAAAGCACTTCCTTTATGAATGTGTCTTGAAGTCTCAATTAGATACTAATCTGTCTTTCAAACCATCAAGTTTAGGTTTTTATCTATAATTAGACTGTCATTTTAAAAGTACAAAGGCAAGGTCTAAATATTTCAATTTTACCATGGGATACTAAGTGTTTCACACGTATTATCCTGTTTAATCTTCACAAATATTCTGTTAGGTATGTGCCGTTTTTATCTCCATTTTTAAGGGTGAGAACCCAAGCTACTGAGTGATGGATTTGAAGAGAAAAAAAAATCTACCAGAGCCTGGTTTCTTTTTTTTTTGAAAGCATGAAGAAAATGTGGAAGTATTATAGATCAGCCTCCTTTACTCCGGATAAGGATCGAGGGTCCAAGAGGGTAGGTTATTTGCTTGAGGCAGTAAAGTTAGTTTTATGAAAGTGTTGGAAGAAAATCCCAAGCCTTGTGACATAGCCTAATGTGTGGTCACTGGTGACTGCCTCTTCTCAGAGATAACTGCAGTTAAAAAGGTTTTATCAGCAGTACTAGAGATTGATTTTGGTTAAACATAAACACTGTATAAATGTGTCCCTTAAATACCTCACCTTCAGTTTTTTCATCTGTGAAATGGGGGAGGGAAAAGGGATGGTGAAGAGAGGCTAATTTATCACTAATATGTCTTCCATGACGTAGTTTGTCAGGTTTCTCTGTTTACTCTTTTCCTCTCCCTCCCCTGAACTCTTTGGAAGGAAATCACTACACATAGCCCACCCCTGGGGCTGGGGGAGTGGTGCTCTCTCTCCTTGAGAAGGAGTATCTTCATCAATTATTTTGAATTCTTCTGCACTATAGATTTGTCTGTTATCCCCCCATTTACATATTTATGTATTCAAATAATTCGTTTATATTGGTATAGTATCATGGATATATATTTTACTCTTTGGGTTGTAATCCAATACTATGTTATTTATTTTGTTTCTTGAAAATGTTTTAATAACTTCTCCAACCAGAATTTACAAAAATGGCAAGTAGTGAAAATAAATCACAATATTCAGTGAAGGATACTTTGTGCCAGGCTCCATGAATAATTCCATGTTCATGCTTTAGTTATACCTGGAAGGAATAATTTCCTCTTTGCACAAATGAGTGTATGAGATCCTACTCCATCCACAGCTGTGCACCGGTGACCATGAGATTGTTTGAATGTTTGAAGGGATAAAATACATGTGAGTTTTGTTTATACTCATATGTAAATGAGAATGGCACATTAGCATGCTATGCCTCGTGTGGTGGTATTTGTAGAATCAAACCAAGTTTTGACACTCTATTCCATAGTATCTTTAACACGGTCATCAAAGGGTAGAAACAGCAGGGAATAAGTACGAGTTTTTGGGTGTTGTTTTGTTTTTGTTTTTCGAGATGGAGTTTCATTCTTGTTGCCCAGGCTAGAGTGCAATGGTGCGAGCTTGGCTCACTGCAGCCTCCTTCTCTGGGGTTCAAGCGATTCTCCTGCCTCAGCCTCCTGAGTAGCTGGGATCACAGGTGTCTGCCACCATGCCCGGCTAATTTTTTGTATTTTTAGTAGAGGCGGGGTTTCACTATGTTGATCAGGATGGTCTCGAACTCCTGACCTCCGGTGATCCACCTGCCTCGGCCTCCCAAAGTGTTGGGATTACAGATGTGAGCCAAAGCACTTGGCCATATTATTTTTTATTTTAAAGTCTTTAAATTATTAGAACAATATATACTACACATCTACAGAAAATGAGAAAACTTCTGAAAAGTAGGAAGAAAAGAAAATTGCCTTTAATTTCATTGTTATGTAATATCTCTTGTTAACATGTTCTATTTCCTTCCTGTCTTTTTTGCAATGCATAGATAGATTTAACCTGGTTAATATTCTGTATGCAGTTTTGCATACTACTTTTCACCTCATGGCTTTTTCCTAAGCATTTGCCTATATCACTCAAAATGTTCCATAAGAACCATTTTAAATGACTCAGTGAACAATTAAAGAAACATTTCTGAGATAGAATTGATAGGACTTGATGGCTACGCCCTGGGGGTCCACGTGTAATTGATGTTGGGTTTTCTGGTTTCAGTGTCTGATCATTCCAAAAGATGTTTCAAACCCAAATTTAGAACAAAAGAAGAGGTAGGTTGAAGGAGGTGAAGACTTCTCATTTACTGCCATAAAACTCCTCTTGTCTTGTTTTTCCATGTTAGCATTTAAACTTTACATGCAAAATTGTCTCTCCATGATAGTCTTTGAAGGCAAATAACATATCCAAACATGTCTTTGTGTTTTCTGTAACATTAATTTGTGCTGGGTGTCCATATGGGATTTAAAATAGTGAGTGAGTGAGAGAGTAAGTGAGTGAGTGAGTGAAAGAATAAAATGCTGGATGAGGGTAGGGTAACTTTGAATAGGTGAGGGAGTGTGTGAGGTTGGAAACTGATTTTTAAGATTTGCTGATTTCCTGTTCAGAAAAACTACAATCCCCATGGTTTTCTCCTAAGAAAGTCAAGTGTTAGAATAAAAGAAGCAGTACATTTCATGCTATCTAGATATTTTTCACATTCTTTTTAAAGATATGTAATCAATTTTACTGGTAGGATTGATAGGACGTTCACTTAAAGTTGATATGTGATAGAAACACTAAAATGTTACTTTGGTTCTTTGGGTTTTCCTTAAGTTACCTTTGAAAGAAAGATTAGGGTTCTGATGAAGAATCTCAGATATAAAGCAGTTTGGAACCCACAGGGAAAAGGGGAACACTATAGAGCTATTCCAAAATAAGTGGAGATACGCACTTAAGACTAATAAGGAGGCTTCTTTAATTGGGGTTCACAAGAGCTGATGAGGATCTGTGTGTTGCCAGTTTTGGAGACATAAATTCATAGAAACAGCAGAAAGATTCTTCAGCAAAATCCCAAATGTTTAGCATCGAGCAAAGCATCTGCTACACAAGCATCCCTCTTTGAGATTGTTATAATCTCAAAAATTCAAGTATTGCAAAATAAAATGTTTTCCCATATATATTGCCCAAAGTTTGGAAATCGAACTGGTCTTAATCTATTGAAATATTTGTTAGCAGAAGCATTTATGACAAGGAAAGTAACAGCAGTTAACAAGTTAGTGCAGTAGGCCTATTTTTTTGACAAGTCTATCCATCTCAGAGTTGTTTTACTCACTGGTAGCTATGCACTTTTTCATGACATTTGAATTTCTTTGGGGAGGAACAGTATGTTTGGGAACTCACAAAAAGACAAAAGGTATGATGAGTTAATAAAAATAAAATCTATCTTATTCTCAGGTCTAATAAATATTATTTTGGTGAAATAGGAAAGATAACAGTCATTAAGTAATGCAAGAGTACTAAAATCCTAAGAGTTAACCCAAGCATAATCTGTTATCTTCTTTCTAATGTCTGATTAACTATTAATGAACATTAGCAGTACTATATGCATAATATATATTATAATTTGAAAAAAACAGGAAGAACCTACTTTGATAATCACTTACCTCTTTTATAAATACTTTCAATTATATTATTTCTTTAAATTTTCAAAAGTCTGTATTATTTTTTTAAAATTATAGATTCAAGAGGTGCATGTGTGGGTTTGTTACATGATTGTATCCTATAATGCTGGTGTTTGGGCTTTTAGTGAACATATCACCCAAATAGTGAACATAGTACCCAATAGGTAGTTTTTCATCCCTCACTTCCCTTTCTTCCTACACATTTTGGGAGTTCCTGTTGTCTATTGTTCTCATCTGTGTAACCATGTGTAGCTATTGTATAGCTCCCACTTTTAAGTGAGAACATGTGGTATGTGGTTTTCTGTTTCTTCATTAGCTCACTTAGGGTAATTGCCTCTAGCTGCATCCATGTTGCTGCAAAGAACATGGTTTCATTCTTTTTATGGCTGCATAGTATTCCATGTAATGTATGTTCACATTTTCCTTATCCAATTCACTGTTGATGACACTTAGGTTGATTCCATGCCTTTGCTATTATAAACAGTGCTGTGATAAACATATGAATGCAGGTTTTTAAAAAATATGTCATTATTTCTTTTCCTTTGGGTAAATAGCCAGTAGTAAGATTGCTAGGTCAAATGGAAGCTTTATTTTTAGTTATTTGAGAAATTTCCATACTGTTTTCCAAAGAGATTGTACTAACTTATATTCCCACCAACAGTGTATGAGTGTTCCCTTTTCTCCAAGATGTTTCTTGCCAACATCTGTTATATTTTGACCTTTTAATAATAGCCATTCTGACTGGTGTGAGATAACATCTCATTGTAATTTTAATTTGCATTTCTCTGTATTGAGCCTTTTTCAGATGTTTATTGGTTGCTTGTATATCTTCCTTTAAGAAGTGTCTGTTCATGTATTTTCCCCACTTTTTGATGGAGTTACTTGTATTTTTCTTGTTGATTTTTTAAAGTTCCTCATAGATTCTGGATATTAGTCTTTTGTTGGATACATACACTGCAATTTTTTTCTCCCATTCCATAGGTTGTCTGGCTACTCTGTTGACTGTTTCTTTTGCTGTACAGAAGCTCTTTAGCTTACATCCCATTTGTCTATTTTTGGTTTTGTTGCATTTGCTTTTGAGGTCTTCACCTTAAATTATTTGCATAAGTCAATATCCAGAAGAGTTTTTCCTAGGGTTTCTTATAGGATTTTTCTAGTTTGAGGTTTTCCATTTAAGTATTTAATCCATTTTGAATAAATTTTTATATATGATGAGACTGAGAGATAAGGGTCCAGTTTCATTCTTCTACATGTGGCTAACCAGTTTGCCCAGCATTATTTATTGAATAATGTTCTTTCCCCATTGTTTATTTTTGTTGAATTTTTTGAAGATCAGTTGGTTGTGGGTATGTGGATTTATTTCTGGGTTCTCTATTCTGTTCCATTGATCTATGTGTCTATTTTTGTAGCAGTGCCATGCTGCTTTGGTTACTATATCCTTGCACTACAGTTGGATGGCATGTAATGTGATACCTCCAGCTTTGTTCTTTTTGCTTAGGATTGCTTTGGATATTCAGGCTCTTTTTGGATTCCATACACATTTTAGAACTTTTTTTCTAATTCTGCAAAAATGATATTGGCAATTTGATAGGAGTTGTGTTGAATCTGTAGTTTGCTTTGGGCAATATGGTCATTTTAATAATATTGATTCTTCCAAGTCATGAGCATGGAATGTTTTTCCATTCATTTGTGTCAACTGTGACTTCTTTCAGCAGGGTTTTGTAGTTCTCCTTGTAGAGATCTTTACCTCTTTGGTTAAATGTATTCCTAGGTGTTTTGGGTTTTTGTGTGTGGCCATTGTAAATGGTATTGAGTTCTTAATTTGGTTCTCAGCTTGAACATGATCAGTGTATAGAAATGCTACTGATTTGTGTACACTGATCTTGTATCCTGAAACTTTACTGAATTCATGTATCAGGTCTAGGAATCTTTTGGCAGAATCTTTAGGGTTTTTTAGGTATAGAATCACGTTGTCAGTGAATAGAAATAATTTGACTTCCTTTTTCCTGCTTGGATACTTTTTATTTCTTTCTCTTGCCTGATTGCTCTGGCTAGGACTCCTCTGTTGAATAGGAGTGGTCAAAGTGGACATCCTTGTCTTATTACAGTTTATGGGAGAAATGCTTCTAACTTGTGCCCATTCAGTATGAAGTTAGCTGTGGGTTTGTAATAAATTGCTTTTATTATTTTGAGGCATCTCTCTTCAATGCCTAGTTTGTTGAGAGTTTTTTATCATGAAAAAAATGTTGGATTTTATCACATGCTTTTTCTGCATCTACTGAGATAATCATATGGTTTTTGTCCTTATTCTGTTTATGTGGTGAATCACATTTATTGATTTGTGTATGTGGAAACCATCCTTGCATCCCCGAAATAAAGCCAAAATGGATTGTGATGAATTACCTTTTGTTGTGCTGCTGGATTTGGCTTGGTAGTATTTTATTGACAATTTTTGTGTCTATGCTCATTAGGGATATTGACCTGTAATTTTCTTTTGTTGTTGTGTCCTTGTCAGATTTTGGTATCAGGATGATACTAGTTTCATAGAACAAATTAGATAGAAATCCCTCCTACTCAATTTTTTGGAATCATTTTAGTAAAATTGTTAACAGCTCTTCTTTGAGCATCTGGTAGAATTCATCTGGTACAGGGCTTTTATTTGGTTGGTAGATTTTTTATTACTGATTATATTTCGTTATTATTGTTTTGTAAGGGATGTCAGTGTCTTCTTGGTTCAATCTTGGGAAGTTGTGTGTTTCCAGGAAATTATCCATTTCCTCTGAATTTTCTAATTTGTGTGCATGGTTATGTTCGTAATAGTCTCTGAGGAATGTTTATATTGTTTTTGATCTTTTGTAGTTTGAGTTGTAATGTCACCCTGGTCATTTGATATTGTGCTTATTTGAACCTTCTTTCTTTTTTTCTTGGTTAATCTAGCTACTGGTCTATCAATTTTGTTTATCCTTTTGAATAACCAACTGTTCATTTTGTTGATCCTTTGGTCTAAATTTCATTTAGTTCTGCTCTACTCTTTGTTATTTCTTTTCTTCTTCTAACTTTAGGTTTGATTTGTTCTTGTTTTGGGGTGTCATGTTAGGTTGTTAATTTGAGACCTTTGTATCTTTCTGATGTAGGCATTTAGCACTGCAAACTTTCCTCTTAACACTACTTTTGCTGTATTGCAGAGGTTTGGGTATGTTTTCTATTTTAATTTGTTTCAAAGTTATCTTAGATTTCTATCTTAACTTCGTTGTTTACCCAAAAGTTGTTTAGGAACAAGATTTTTTTAGTTTCCATGTACTCTTGTGGTTTTGAGAGTTCCTCTTGATATTAGTTTCTAATTTAATTCCACTGTGGTCCCAGAAGATGCTTGATATGATTTCAGTTATTTTGAATTTATTGAGGCTTGCTTTATGACCAAGCATGTGGTCAATTTTAGAAAATGTCCCATGCACAGATGAGAATGTATATTCTGTGGTTGTTGGGTGTATTATTCTGTAGATGTCTGGTAGGTCCATTTGGTCAAGAGCCCAATTTAAGTCCAGAGTTTGTTAGTTGTCTGCCTCAATGATCTGCCTAGTACTGTCAGTAGAGTGTTGAAGCCCCCTACTATTATTATATGGCTATTATCTCTTTTCTTAGGTCTAGTAGTATTTGTTTTGTAAATCTGGGTTTTCCAACATTGAATGCATATATATTCAGGATAGTTAAGTCTTCTTGTTGGAGGAATATATTTGTCCTTTTTACTGTTGTTGATTTAAAGTCTGTTTTATCTGATACAAGAATAGCAACCACTACTCTTCATTGTTTTCCATTTGTGTTCTAGATCCTTCTTCTTCCCTTTACTTTGAGCCTGTGGATGTCATTACATATGAGATGTGCTCTTGAAGCAACAAAAGATTGGATCTTTTTGTTGCTGTTTTCCCATTTGCCATTCTATGTCTTTTTAGTGGTGCATTTAGGCTGTTTATGTTCAAGGTTAATGTTAATATATGAAATTTTTGTTCCTGTCGTAGTATTGTTAGCTGAGCCTTGTACTTAAATGTGTTTTGGTGATGCCATATATCATTCTTTCTTTCTGTGTTTAGAACTCCTTGAGCATTTCTTATAGGACTGGTCTTGTGATGATGAATTCACTTAGTGTTTGCTCATCTTGGAAAGACTTTATGTCTCCTTTGTTTATGAAGCTTGATTTAGCAGGATATGAAATTCTTGGCTGTCATTTTTCTCTTAAAGAAAGCTAAAAGCATGCCTTGATCTCTTCTGGCTTGTAAGGTTTCTGCTGAGAAGTCCACTGTTAGTCTGATGGGATTTCCTTTATAGGTAATTTGACTCTTTTCTCTAGCTTCTTTAAGAGTTTTTCTTCCATGTTGACCCTAGAAAATCAGATGACTCTATTCCTTGGGGATAGTTATCTTGTATAGTGTCTTGTAGGTGTTCTCTGAATTTCCTGTATCTGGATGTTGACCCTGCTAGCAAGATTAGGAAAATTTTCTTGAACTATTCCCTTAAATATGTTTTCCAAGTTTCTTTTTTCTCCTCTCTCAGACTGCCATTAAATCATAGATGTATTTGCTTTACATAATCTTATATTTCTTGTAAGTTTTGTTCATTTTAAAATATTTTTTTTTAATTTTTGTCTGAGATAATTTGAAAGACTGGTCTTCAAGGTCTGAAATTCATTCTTTTGCTTGGTTAGTCTACTGTTAAAGCATGTCTTTAGTGAATTTTTCTATTTTAGAGTTCTATTTTTTTTAATGTAGCTATCTTGTCTTTCATATTCTGAATTGTTTTTCTGGCTTCTTTGTGTTGGATTTTAACTTTCTGTTGGGTATCATTGAGTTTCCTTACAATCTATATTTTGAGTTATCTGTTTTTTCAAACTATTTAATTTGGTTAGGATCCATTGTTAGAGAGTGAGAGTAATCCTTTAGAAGTATCAAGACATTCTGGCTTTTTTGTACTGCTGGAGTTTTTGTGCTGATTCCTTCTCATTTGCTTCTTATTTTTGAATTTGCTATCATTTGTATGAGACTTTTTAAATATCATCTTTCCCTTGAGGGTGTGACTGTGGTGTATGTTGTGTATGATCAATTGACTTCTTTTCTGGATACTTGCAGAGGGCCAAGGCTCTGTGTCCCCTTGCACAGACAGCTTCTGTGCTGTGGCTTTCTCAGATGTTGCTTGTTGTAGTGGTGTCTTGCATGCATCAGCCAACGTATTACCTTCTGTGGCGCTGAAAGTGTAGAGTTTCAAGAAGCTTGTCTCATGGACTAGCACTAAGCCCTCTGGTAGCAGGTTCTGTATTTGGTGGTGCAGTTCAGGCTGCAGTCCAGTAGATGGCACTTAAGAGTCGACGCTGATTTGCTCTTAGGTAGGCTGATGTTGGGTGGAACACCCACCCTGAAGGGGTGTTGGCAGGAAGAGATTGTGTTGTGCAATGAGGTCTTGGGGAAAGGTGGTGGAGCGTGCACCAGCTCCTCATCTTAAGCAAAAAGGTGTGTGATCTGCTTCCTTATCACTTCCTTGTTGCAGAGTGCATGACTTTCACTTCGTAAAGACTTTGTCCTTTGGTTTCCCACTGCAGTGCAGGTCCAGGCCACGGATCTACCCCTCTGAGGGATACCAGCAAAATGGGCTCAGGTGAGAGCCTCTTCCCCCAGTCCAGATCAGGCGACTCTGCAGCTTATCTCTCCTCCCTTGCTAGAATGCTGCAGCTTTGTGTAGGGAGTGGAGTTGGGCCCTGCTCTTCGTGTAAGCTGTGCTTGCCAAAGTCAGAGCAGGTTGTGGTGTATATTTGTGGGGGGATATGGTGGTGGAGTGACTCAAGGGCAGAGAAACCACATGCAAGGCAGTGGCACCACAGGTGTACCATCAGTATGGCACCTGATATCTAAGTTCAAACCTGAAAGGAGTGCAGGCATACTCATGCAAACTGCCCACCAAGTTCTCTGTCTCCAGGAAGTTCCCAAATCACCACAGATAGCATTGCCCTGAGTCACAAGGTCAGAGGGGCTCCGCAAGAGTCTGGCTATCAGGAGATTGTCAGAGGGATGAGAGGAGCAGAGAAGCACTTTCACCAAGCCTTTCTATGGGGTCTGAGTTCCTTGGGAATCAATCTATGCCAGATTCTTGCTGCTTTCTTTGTTTGTGCCCCAGCTTCTTCTCATGGGCTCTCCAAGAGGTCCTGGCTCTCTTCCCTCACTTTCCCATTTGGAACTTGTTCACTTACAGTCACTTTGATCTTTCCGAGAAGAACTAGCATCCAGTGTCTCTGGGCAGCCATCTTGAGAAAAGACAAGAAAATTCACAAGGATTTTTTTTTTAATAAATGGAAAATGAGGCTTCTAGAGCTCAAAAAACTTTCCCTCTGCCTCACAGCAATTTAATATCATAACTAGGCCTTGTGTCCATGTCTTTGTGCTCTGACTCCTGTAATATTTCCTCTATCTTATGATAGATCTCCTCATCACCCGCCTCTAAATAACCGCTTATATTTGAACAATTTCTTACAGTTACAAAACACTTTTACATATTTTATCTCATAATCAGAACAGTGTTTGTGCGATATCAATTACTCATTTTAAAGATTAGAAAACAAATGTCAGAGAGGATAGTATTTTGGGCTGAAGTTATCTAATTGCTATCACACCTGTGCTTTCATCAACAAAATTTGTATCTTGCAACACAAAGTCTGCTTACATGGTCTAATCTCAATAAGAGTGGTTCATCTACATAAGGCTTAAGAAAAGAGAATTGCATTTGCATTGGCTCAGGTTATTTTATATACTGTATGTGTAGGTGGAAAGGTTATTAGTGGTAATGAAGCAATGCCACACAGAGCAGTCAGTTTAGCAGACAATTCATGGGTGAGTAATCAGTGTTGTGGGAGTCCCAGAGAAGACATTCTGGGAGCACTGAATTTCATACTTTTTTAAACAGCAGTAAACGTTGCCATTTACTGGGTCTGAGTATGTATGGGCCCATTTTGTTTAGTTTGGGCCACTGGGAAACCAAAATCCCTGAAGGAAACCTAGGGTTGTAGTTCAGTTCAAAAGCAAACTTAGTAAAGCTTTGATATGACCAGAGTATTGGACTTTTCTGCTTTCTGGTTAGCTGAGGGCTAACTTACTACTGTAACCATGCATCCTAATTTACCTGGGACAGTTTTGTTACTGCCTGTTTACACTGTATCATTATTAATAGTACTCCCTTTCACTCTCCAAACTATCCTATTTTGAATGATCAGTTATATGGTCACCCTAACCACAGACTTTCTCCCAATTCTTGTTGAAATATTCACAAAAAACATGAAGCTTTTCTCACTAAGTAGTTGCAGAGCATTGACCTTATTTGGCCTGTGAGTGGTGAGCTAGTCCCTTAGGGGCACTGTGCATGAACATCACACAGAACTGTGGAGGGAGAAGGTGGATGCAGGAAGTGATTTCTGTCTGCAGCCTCTCTCTGCAGTTCACTTTCTCTGTAACACTGTATTCTGACACTCGTGGATTTCCTGTGTTAACTGGCTGCTCTCTTCATCCTTGGCTTCTTTTGCTGGGTCTCGTTGTTCTTTTCTTATTCTATTTTGTCATAAGGGCCAAGGACTCACTAAAGCTGTCTCAAAGAAGGCCAGGTGAGGTAAGAAGGTCAGCAGGAACCACACCAACATCCAAGAGTAGGAAGTACAGAGCAGTGGGCCCTCACGTCCCAGAGGTACTTCAGGCTTTCAGCAGTGGGAGCTCGTAGGTCTTTACTCTCCTGCCCAATATTGTCATTACTCTGCTTTGGTTGCTTGGTCTGTGTCTGTATGCCCTGTTGCAGTGTCACACTCTACCCTCTGCTATATGTAGCTTTCCAACCCATACTTCTGCTTAATTATCGCACCTGTTTCCTGACTTGGGGTTACACGTGGCCTTATGGCCTCTCCAGCTTCTTTAGTATGACTCTTCAGCTTAGCAGCCACTGTTAACTTTTTCTTCTCTCTGAAATTCGTTCAAACCATCTTTGCCTACTAATACTCTTTGCTAACTAATGACCTAGCACCAGCCGGCCTGCTCACTGTCTGCCGTTAGTTTAGATTCCCAGTTCATGTCTAATCAGCTGTGAGCAAGGGACAAGGGAGTTACATTTACTTGGAGCCAAGCATAAGCTTTTCTTTCCACTGGGGCTGTAAATTAGGCACCATGGCTGACATACATAGTGGGGCGTGCCCATTATTTGCCATAATTTTTCCCATTCTGTGTAAGGTTCAGTCTTTAAAGTCACTTAATCAGTTGACTTCCAGCTAATCATAGTGTTTCCTTGACAAATGGATACTTGGGCTTCATTAAACTTTGAATATCTCAGTGGCTTTTGGGTTCTGTTTTTGCATATTAGGTTTTAAAAAGCTTTGATTTCCACTTAATGAGATTTCACTGTTCACATGTCTTCAGTGTCATAGAAAGTAGAAGAGATGACTAAGTAGAAACTGATCATGACTAAGTAGAAATCTTCGATGATATCCTTGACAACATTGCCAAATTTTAAAAGTTGAAAATTTAATATCTGTCATGAAGTTTTAACTTGAAGTGGGTTTAATTGACAGGCAAAGTTAGATCTGCAGTGAGCGTGGCCTGAGTGCATGAAACATTTATGGAATAATGTAACCAATCCATAGTCCACTTGGCATAGTATTACTAAGAGCACACCCGGAAATTCCCTAGAAGCCAGGCATACCCCTCCCTCCCTGTACAGTGCTACAATAACCCTCCTACTTTTTATTGATAATAAGAATGATATTCTGTCATTTGCAACAATATGGAGGGGAACTGGAAGTTATTTTGTTAAGTAAAATAAGCCAGGCACAGAAAGACAAACTTTGCATGGTCTCACTTATTTGTGGGAGCTAAAAATTAAAACAATGCAGATAGAGAGTAGAAGGATGGTTACCAGAGGGTGGGAGGGTAGTTGGGGTTTGAGGGGAAGAGGGGGAGGGTTAATGGGTACAAAAAATAGAAAGAATGAATGAAACCTAGAATTTGCTAGCACAGCAGGGTGACTATAGTAAAAAAATAATTTAATTGTACATGTTAAAACTAAAGGTATATAATTGGATTGTGTGTAACACAAAGAGTAAATGCCTGACGTGATGAATACCCCATTTAACCTGATGTAATTATAATGCATTGCATGTCTGTATCAAAATACCTCATGAAACCCATAAATATATATACCTACTATGTACACACATAAATTAAAAATTAAAAGAATCAACTATGTCAGCTAACAGAGTAACCCCTTTATTTTTGCCTGTAATGAAAATCTCAAAAAGTTCAGGAGGCATTCCCAACTTCCATTTTACCAACACTTTTATATCTTCTGGTGGAAGCTCTCTTTATTTATGTAAAAAGACCTCCCAAGCAGCAGAGCCCAAAGTCATTGGGACCCTTCTGTTGATTCCTATACATATTACCCAGGTGTTTCATGATATAAATAAGAAGTGTCTGGAAAATCTTTGTGTATAGTTTTCCCAAAGACTTGCTGCTATAATTGGCACAAGGATCCAGCTAGGCTGCATATTGAAATTACTTGAGGGGCTGTTGGGAAAAAAAATTGATATCAGGCTAGATCCCACCCTCAGAGTTCCTGAAGTCCAGTCAGAGCCACTATTCTATCTAAAATGAGGGAAGGAGGAGTTGGGCATGAGGAAATTGGCATCACTGTGAATGGTAATGACTCCAGTTCAAGCAAGACAGAAGGCCTTCTTCAAAAATGGTGGCTTGCTGAGATAGAAGATCTGGTTATTAACTACTCTTCCATGATTTTTTCTGACTTTCCCATAAATGACCTGATAAGACTGTGAATCTATCCTGTGTTATAACCTGCAACTTCAAAGTTTGCATCTGATTTTTGGCTTTAGCCTCTAATCATTGAGTATTACAATAGAAACTCCTTAATCTTCAAACTGTGGCTAGAACTCTGAATTTCAAATTTTGAGCTTTTTTCATTTGTCTACAGGTAGATATCTAGTTTTTCCAACCTCATTTATTAAAGAGACTGTACTTACCCCATTGTGTGTTCTTGACACCTCTATCAAAAATCAGTTGATGATAAATGTATGGGTTTATTATCTGGGCTCTTTGTTTTATTTCATTTGTTAGTATCTCTGTTTTTATGTCAGTACCTTGCTGTTTTGATTATTATCATTTTGTAATAGATTTTGAAATCTAATAGTGTGATGCCTCCAGCTTTGTTCTTTTCACTGAAGATGACTTTCGTCATTCAGGGGTTGTCTGTGGCTTTATACAAATTTTAGGATTATTTACTCTATTTCTGTGAATAACATCATTGAAATTATGATAGGCATTGCATTGAATCTGTAGATCACGTTGATTAGTATGGACGTTTTAACAGTACTAATTCTCCCAATTCATAAATATAAACAATCCTTCCTTTGTTGTGTGTGTCATCTTCAGGATCTTTCATCAATGTTCTATAGTTTTCAATATACAGATCTTTCACCTTCTTGATTAAATCTACTCCTAAGTGTATTTTATTATATTGTAGATGGGATTGTTTTCCTAATTTCTTTTTCAGATAGTTTGTTGTTGCCATATAGAGATACCACTGGTTTTTGTAAGTTGATTTTGTCTCCTGCAACTTTAATAAATTCCATTATCAATTCTAACAGTTTTAGGTGGCTTTTAGGGTGTATATATGTATAGTTATATTAGCAGCAAACGAAACAATTTCACTTATTCCTTTCCAATTTTAATGCCTTTCATTTCTTTCTCTTGCCTAATTGCCTTGGCTAGGACTTCTAGTACTATGCTGAATAGGAGTGTTGAAAGTGGGTATCCTTGTCTTGTTTCTGATCTTAGAGTTTTCAATGTTGAGCATGATGTTAGCTATGGACTTGTCATATATGGTGTTTACTGTGTTAAAAACCAATCCTTATATAACTAATTTGTTGAGCGCTTTTATCATAAAAGAATGTTGAATTTTGTCAAATGCCTTTCATGTATCCATTGAGATTATAAGGTGTTTTTTTGCCTTGATTCTGTGAATATGGTGAGCCACATTTATTGCTATGTCATTTTTTTAGACTCTTATCTCACCCTTTATACGAGAATCAACTCAAAATGGATTAAAGACTTAAGCATAAGACCTGAAGTTGTAAAACTACTAGAAGTAAAAAAGCAAGGAAGGCTCTGTGTCATTGGTCTTGGAAGTGATTGCTTTGATAAGACCGCGAAAGCACAGGCAACAAAAGCAAAAACAGACAAATGGGATTGCATCAAATTGAAAAGCTTCTGTACAACAAAGAAAACAATTAACAGAGGGAAAGGACTGTCCATAGATGAGAACAAAATATTTGCAAATCATACAACCAATAAGGGGCTAGTGTCCAAAATAAACAAAGAATTCAAACTCCTCAATAACATAAAAATAAATAACCCTGCTAAAAAATAGGCAAAGGACCTGAATAGACTATCAAAGAAGATATGCAAATGGCCAACAGATATATGAAAAAACTCAGTATCTGTAGCCATCAGTGAAATGCAAATATAAAACCACAATAAGATATCAACTTATACCTGTTAGACTGGCTGCTATGAAAAATATGAAAGATAAGTGTTGACAAGGATGTGAGTAAAAGAGAATCCTTGTACACTGTCTTATTGTAAATTAGTACAGCCACTTTGCAAAACAGTAGGGCATTTCCTCAGAAAACTAAAAATAGCATTACCATATGATCCAGCAATCCCACATCTGGATATGTATCCAATGGAATTGAAACCAATATCTGAAAGAGATGCCTATATTCTCATGTTCACTGCAGCAGTATCCAAAGAAAACAAGATATAAAAACACTCAAAATACCCATTAGCAGATGAGTGGATTAAAATGTGGAATATATACACAATCAAATACTATTCATCCTTTAAAAAGCAGGAAATTCTGTCATTTGCAGCAATGTGGATGAACCTGGAGGATACTATACTAAGTGCAGTGGTCCCCTACCTTTTTAGCTCCAGGGACCAGTTTCGTGGAAGACAATTTTTCCACAGACCTGGGGGGTGGGGGACATTGTTTGGGATTATTCAAGTGCCTTACATTTATTATGCACTTTATTTTGATCATTATTACATTATAAGACAATGAAATAATCATACAACTCACTATAATGTAGAATCAGTGGGAACCCTGAGCTTGTTTTCCTGCAACTAGATGGTCCCACCTGGGGGTGGTAGGAGACAGTGACAGATCATCAGGCATTAGATTCTCATAAGGAGCATGCAACTTAGATCCCTCACATGCACAGTTTACAATAGTGCTCATGCGCCTATGAGAATCTAATGCCACTGCTGATCTGACAGGAGGTGGGGTTCTGGGGGTAATGTGAGTGATGGGGGAGCAGCTGTAAATACTGATGGAGCTTCTCTGGCTTGCCCACCGCTCACCTCCTGCTGTGTAGCCTGGGGGATTGGGGACCCCTGCTAGGTGGAATAAATCAGGTACAGAGACAAATATATGATCTCCTCATATGTGGAATATAGGAAACTTAAACTCATAGAAGTAGAGAGGAGAATGGTGGTCACCAGAGGTTGCAGGAGTGGGAGGAAGGAGGAGATAGATGTGGAAAAGGAGATGTTGATCAAAGGATGCGAAGTTTCAGTTAGACAGGAGGAATACATTCTGGTTATCTATTCCACAACATTATGACTATAGCTAATAATAATGCGTTGTGATTTTCGAAATATTTTAAAATGAGAGAATTCTAAATATTTCCACCAAAACGAATGATAAATATTGGAGGTGACGGATGTGTTAGTTAGCCTGATTTTCTCATTCCAAAATGTATACATGTAACAAAATATCCAAATGTATACCATAAATATATACGATTGTTGTTTATCAATTAAAAATAAACACCTGTGAAGAAAACAGGCATGGCCTCTGCCTATATGGAGCTTACAGGTTAGCAGGAAGAGGGGCACTAAAAATAACTGCACAGATCGTTAACTTCTTAGAACTGTGTTAAATTCTGTGAAAGTGCCATTTTCTTGTTTACAAAAAGCAGACCACTAGGGCAGACAACTTATATATGTCATTCAAGATATTTAAAATTTCAGAGGCGAACGAACAAAGTTTGTTTTAGAGCTATTAATATATGTGAGCCTAGCACTTCAGATACATATTTCCTAAGATATCTTTATGTTTGGAAACTTCATAAACACTTTTTAAAAGATACTTTACAGTAAAAATATACATTTATTTCTAGCATCCTTTCATAATCAGCCTGCTGATTTTCTTATTGGAACCATTATAGTGAGCCTGAGAGGAGGTGTCTCTGTAGAGCCGCTAAAGTTCTTGATGTTCTTTTATGGAGTTGGGTGATCCCTGGAGCTGCTCCTCCTCTCATTTCTGCTGTCTACTGTGGGCATTACCATCCTCCCAGGAGCGCAGCTCAAACTTCTGTGTGACTCATTCACCGTTTCCCACATCTCCCACATCTTGTCAGTTGGCAAATTCAGTTGATTGAATCTCCTCAATCTCTCAAATCCATCTTTTATTTTTGTTACCACTGGTCAGATCAGGCTCTTATGACTTAAACGTGAACAGTTGTAAAACCTTTTAAATAATCTCTAGATCCATGGGATTTCTCTACTCGCATCTCTCTTAGAGAGGGAAAAGACCAGGGTTTTATTCATCATTGAAATCTAAGCATTTGGACCATAGCATAAAACATGTAAGGCAGTAAGTGTGTGTTCACTGGAAACTGATTCTGTTGTTTCTCTCTTCAAAAGCCCATGATGGTTTCCCATTGCCCACAGACTGAAACCTCCTCTGCTGGGCCTCACTGTACATTAGTCTTCCTCTCCACCTTATTTCTCATGCAATCTAGTGATGCACTTTTTGGTGACTGCTTATCAACGGGCTCATGTCGATTTTCCTGATGCTCCTTTCTTCCAAATCTTCATTTGTCAAACTTGTATGCTCCATAGTTTCAGACCCTGCTCCATGGTTATCTTTATGAGGCCTCCTGAGAGTCTTCTTCCATCATAATTGAACTGCTGTCCTTCTCCCCCCAATGACTTCATACCTCCAGTATGTTATAGTCAGTCTTTATTACAGCTCCTGGATGGACAGGGCTTCATTTTAAGTGGTAATTTTTATCAACTGGCAATGGCTACCTGGAGCACTGTATTGAGAAGGATTCTAGGGGTATACCTGGTGGAAATATTTAGAATTCTGTTGAGGGCATTCCTCCAACAGGGTGCCAAAGCAGATTAAATGCATGACATGAGTATAAGAGAAGAGAGAACAAACTGCCCATGGATTCGCCAACCTTATTTAGATCCCCATCAATGTTTCTACTCAGCTGGACCAGGTGCTCATAAAGACATTTTTCTATCCTTGTAGCCTCTAGCATAATTCATTTTCAATTTGAACCTTAAATACTTAGATGATTTTAAAAGTTTATAATTTAAAATGACAAATATGACGTTTGAGATAGAGTATGGTAATGGAAAAAAAAGATATAAAGTGCTAGTGAAATGGTCCTTGAAGACTGGGTAGGAAGACATGGGAAACAAGAAAGGAAGGCAGCCCTGGTCAAGAGTAAAGGACAAAGATACAAGTTTTTAAAGCGTAAAGTCTATTCTGTTAAGGAAAAATGGTCTAGAATTTGTGGAAGAGAAGCAAAGGCTCAGTTTGTAATGATAGGCTTGAGTTAGGTTGGTGCAAAAGTAATTGCATTAAAAGTAATGGCAGAAACTACACTGCTTTTGCACCAACCTAACTCAAGCGTAATATATCAAGGGAGCTGTGAATGCCTTACTAAGAAGTACAGATATACTCAAGTATGCTGACGTACAATAGATGGCATTGAACATAATTAGGATTGTACATCAGAGTGAACAAATTCACAAAGCCAAATAGAGTCTACTCCAGAAATATGAAGATTATTCAATGTTAGAAAAATCCATCAACCAAAAATTCTATATCATCTTATTAACATATGCTGAAAATCTGTTGATAAAATTCAGCAGTGCTTTTTTTTAAGCCCAAGTAAATTAAGAGAAGAAAAAGCCTAAGCTTGATAAACAGCATGTTAAACTGTGAAATATTAAAAGCCATGCACATTATAATCAAATCTAATTCAGAAATGTTCACTGTTTTCATCATTTTTAACAGTCTTTTGAAGATAACACAATAAGACTTAAAAATAAGCAACTGAAATAATTAGAAAATAAGAGTCAAAAAGACATCATATGTGGACAGTATGATTTCTATATGCAGGCAACCCAAAATATAACTTGAAAAGTGACAGAATGTAAAGTCACTGTACAAAATAATATTTGTCCATTATATTAGAAATAACCTTATCAAAATGAAAATGTAAAACAATTACTCCTTTTACAATAGAAACAAAACCCATAAAATTCCCAATAATAAATTAAGCTAGATAGAGATGAAAGAAGAAAAATAAGACTGTATTGAAGAGCACACAACAGAACCTGAAAAAATGGAAAGTTCTGTTTTCCTTAAAGGAAAATACTTGATATCATGAAATTATAAACTCCTTCCAAGTTCATTCAGAAACAATGCAGTTCAAATCAGAATTTTATTTTTGTTTCATTTTTGGAAACTGATAATAGCTAACATTTATTGAGTGCTTACTATGTGCCAGGCACTATTTGTTTTTATTTTTTTGTTTTTTCACTCAGTAGTAAATAATAAACCAGCCAGGCAATATTTCAACATCTCATATGTGTTAATGCTCACAACCTCACAAGGAGGTAGCAGTACTAATTTAGTCCCACTTTACAGGTAAGAAAATGGAAGCAAAAATTGTTTATGTAATTTCCTAAGCTCACACAATTAGTAAGTGGCGGGATTCAAACCAAGGTGTTCTGGCCGAGCTAAACCAGCAAGCTATTCTTGGCTTCATCAAGAAGAATACAAATGCAATAATAATCAAGAAGCTTTTGAAAAACAAGAAAGATGGGAGCTACATATTCTAACAAAGAACTTACTTTAAAGTCATTGTAATCACATGGCATGGTATTGACACAGAAGGAAACATTGTGGGGACTTCAGAAACAGATCCAACTGTATATGGGAATTTAATGTATTATAAAGGGAAAAATGGCTTATTTAATGGGCAGTGTTACAATTCCAGGCAACAACTAAGGAAACACATAGGTTCCTATTTCACACAGAACATTTAAAATATATTTCATATGATTTGAAGACACATAAAAATTAAAATTATAAAAATAATTTTAACACATATGAGAATCAATACATATTGCCATGATATGCAATCTTCTTCTTAGGCAAGATAAGAAATGCAGAAGTCATTAAAAAGGAAAAAAGGACAGCTTTAACTGCTTAATAGTTTCTATATGACGGCATATACCATCTACAAAGATCAAAGAAAAAAAGATGATACTGGTAGGAAATATTTGCAATAGATTTTGTAGAGAAACTGGTCTATATGCCATTTTTAAAAAGACAAACAACACAGTAGAAAAGAGAACAAAGGATAAATGAGAAAACAAAAGATGAAAAAGAATAAATGATAAGTTTGTAGAAGAGGAAATGAATACAGCAAGTATTATAAGTCCAGAGAAGTTATGTCTTAGCTAAATGTTAAATTCTAAAACTGCGGAAGAGAAAAATCTAGTGTAGTTAAAATCATCTTTGGAAATTCCTTAACCTACATATAAAGTTTAATACAGATTTGAAAATATAAAACCTGGTACCTTATAAATTCTATACATGCTAAATTTCAAGAAGCACTGAACAGAGCAACGAAGACTGCAAAATATACAGATGTCTGAGCCTTCAAATTTTTCTGGCTTTAGGGTACCTATCAAAACAGTACAGGAATATGTAGGGCATGTAAAAAATTCCTTTTTTCCTGCAGATTTTATTCCATTTTTTACAAAGTAGTAAACCTACCTTAGCTTAATATTTATTACTAGATTTGTTTATTTGGAAACAATGTATATAAAAGAAACTAATGAAAAGCTTGAAACACAATTGGAACTCAACAAAGTTTGCTGGGTCTGCATTTAAATCTTGCTTGTTAACTAGACTCACATACACACTGTTCTTTGAAAAGTTGTTTAGAAGATCTTGGTTGGCTTCCTGTCTTTCCAAGTTAGTGTCTTCTGTATGACCTAGTGAGCAGCTGTCACTTTCTTGTCTTTTACACTGGTTTCAAGAAACGTCACCCATAGTTCTGGAAATATGTGCTGAAGGAAGATAACATGTTTTACGTCCTACACTTGAAAAAATTAGAACAATTAGTAACATCCTATGCTGTCTAAGGTGTGAAAAATAGGCACTCTAGTAGTATACTTTTGATCGAAGTTTGAATTATTTAAGCCTTTTGGAAAACCTTTTGGAAAAATTCATTCTGTAAACTTTTTCAAGAAAAGTGAAAGCACCAGTCCTGTGTGGCAAACACTGAAACTAACACAAATGTCCATCAATAGGAAAATAATGGAATAAATTATGCTGTTCCTACACTGGGAAAAAATAATTGTGCCTCAAAGAAAAAAGTGGTTACTGGGGTGGCGGTATGGAGGAAAAGAGGAGATATTGGCCAAAGGGTACAGACTTTCAGTTGTAAGATGAATAAATTCAGGGGATCCAATACACAGCGTGGTGACTATGGTTAACAGTACTGAATTGTATACTTGAAATTCACTTAAATGTCCTCACCACAAAACAAGCAAAAGGTTAACCAGATGAGGTGATAGACGTGTTAACTGACTTGATTGTGGTATTCATTGCCCAAAACATATGTATATTGAATCTTCATGTTGTATACCATAAAATCATACAATCTTGCCGATTATGCCTCAATAAACCTAGAACATCTTAAAGAGAAAGATCTATATGTATTGACTAGAAAAGTACCCATGATGTTTTTCCAGAAGTTGTTCATAATAGACAAAATATAATACTATCTTTGTTTAAAACAAGTGAAAACTGAAAGCCCAACCACAAAAAAAAAATCAAAACCTATATGTATGTGCATATGTTTGCATAAGACTTTCAAAAGTGTGAAAAATATAATTGTTGTCACTGGTGGCCACAATCAGATGGGTAAGGGAAGAACAAGACAATCATTTTACTTTTTACTCCTTTGTGTGTGAAGACCTGATCCAAATGTGTGGTAATAGGAATTAAAAGGAAAAGACAATTGGGAGATGTCATACAGAAATGGAGTGGGGGGGGATTTGACAATTATTTGGATGTGGGTGGGAATCAAATGAAGAAGTCAAAGATGGCTCAGCAATTTCTGGGCTGAGTGACTGAGGGATCATTTATAGAAGCAAGGATATCATGAGAAGGTGAAGTGAATTACTTTTTATTGTTACCAGAGGAGAGACAATGAGTTCAAGATATCAATCAAAGCTCTGCTGCCTCTTGTTTTAAATAATAATTGCTTCAACAGCAAAGCTATTTGTCTTGGTCTTAAAACCTCAAAAAAATATGCTGCTTTAAAGAGTGAATGTAGGGTATATGAATTATATACCATAAAGATTGTTTATATGCTGCTTTATTGTTTCATTTTATGTGAATTATGGAATTAAAAGAGCCAGACTGTTGTGTGTTATTTTACCTCATCCATGCATATTTTAAGACAAAAGGACGTTTCCTTTTGAACCAGAAAAAATATTGTAAGAATTTAAAATAATCCCAAATACACAAAGAAAAGTAAACTTTCCTATTGTATACAGAATGGCAGAGACTACAAAATATGACCCGAAGAATTTTTACTGTGTGTTTCATTTGTGTTGTTTTAATATAGTTATTCCTCTTACAACTCGATGCCTAGTAAATTATTGAGTATACTGTTGCTGAAAAGAAATTCTGTAGAGACAGCTTCACAAACATTTTTAGATCTAGGAATACCTTATGCACTTTTATTCCACAGAAAGCAGCACTAGAAATTTAGCCCCATCGAGAATATATTTCTTGCAAATATTGTCAAAATACTAGGTGAATTTATTTCTATATATTTTATGTTGGGGCTGAAGCAGACGTGCTTAATTCGTAAGTATGAGTTTTTCTGCACAGTTAAATGAGTCAACAAAGTCACCTGAATCAATCACTTTAATTTTAATTTCCAGTTAGGTGGAAGTCTCCTGCTCTTGCACACTCTTCTCCATTCATCATCGGTTATGTTTTCACTTCAGGCAGTATTTCTATGTTCGTATTTCTTAGTTGAATTGTACGGAGACTTCCGTGGGAAATGTTTTTATATTCCATTTGTTATCCATAGTCTGAGTTATAACAGGACATTTCTATAACTCCCATGTTTTTATTTTGAGTCTAAAGAATTTCATAGATTTCAAAACCTTCAGAGAACTGGGTGATTATGAGACTGTATGAAATCAGGGGATTATTTATTTTGTTGACTAATTCTTATAATTTGGATTAAGCTACATATGGTCCCCCTTTGGAGAAAATAGAACAGAGCTAATAAATTTAATAGTTTTTATGCTCCATGTTTTCCAGAAAATAAACACTGCTGGAACCAGTAATGCAGAAGTCCCCCTGGCTGATCCCGGAATGTACCAGTTGGACATTACATTAAGAAGGGGTCAAAGTTTAGCTGCCCGAGATCGAGGAGGTAAGAGCATAAGAGCAATATCACCTAGAAGCTTTTTATGTGTTTATGACAAACTTTGTTTTCCGTATGATTGCTTGAGTTATAAAACGTTAACTGGAATATAATTCTTAGAAGCTTGAATTCAAAGACGCAGTTTGACACATTACTTGACTCCTCTGACCATAGCGGAAGAGGTTTTGATGCAAGTTCCAAAACTCTGCCTTACTCCCAACCCAGACAGCAAGGTCCCTATCAAACTGCCGACAGATTTGACTCTACATCCTATGTAATTAGTGACATAATTGATTACATAAGTGAGGCATATATTTGAAGCCATTTATCTTTTCGTAGACCTGAAATTCCTTTTGCTGCATAGCTTTGCTCAGTTGAATCTGCTAACCTTACAGGACCCAGGGCTAATATCTCTCCAGAACTTCAGAGATTCCTAGCAAGTGACCTTTTGAGGCCTGGTCAGACCTGGCCATAGTCTCATGGTAGATTAAACACATTTTATAGGCCGTAAGGAAGAATAAGACAAGGCAAACACTCTTAAGTTCCTTAAGGTTCGAAATCCCAAGGCAATCTCCTGATGAACTAGGATAAGCCACATGAGGGATTTCTTGAACCCAGGTTAGAGGCAGGACCAAGGATAGACCTCAGATAGACTGTGTAGCAACCTTTGTACATTTTGAATATGAGCACTGCAGGAGGTGGATACGTTGAGGGCCCTTGAGCCCCCAGTTCCAAAGGAGGCTGAGTTTGGGTGTAACTCCTCCTGCCAGGAGAAAGAGTTTCCAAGCCTTGCTAACTCATTGTCAGACAACCTTGAGAGTGCTCCTGGACCATATGGTCCTATTTTGTTTCTCCTGCCCTATTTGACATCATACGTAGGGAATAGAAAGAACCAGATTAGGACTGCAGTTTATAATTTGTCTCCTCTATCTAAAGAAATAAAATAGAGAAAATAATTGATAATACTAGAGTATTTTATGACTAGGAACTGTAGAAATAATAGATTCAATTGTTAAGTAAAAACTAGTAAATATCAAATATTCTTGGCCAGGTGTGGTGGCTCACACCTGTAATCCCAGCACTTTGGGAGGCCGACATGAGAGGATTATTTGAGGCCAGGAGTTTGAGACCAGCCTGGACAACACACTGAGACCTTCTCTCTACAAAACATAAAAAAAAGTTTAAAAAGACATTCTTAGTGAGTAAATATGTGATTGATAATATTAGAATTTAAAAAGATAGGAGAAATTTTCAAAAATAACCATCTGGTTTAGTAGCTAAGGACAAATGTTTATTGAATTGAACTGCCTGTTTCCAAAGAAGACACAATCAAATTAGTTAAAGAAAATAATGCAAATAACAAAGTATTATTTTGCTATATTTACAGTGTATACTACTTTTTTTAGTTTTCAAAGTGCTCTCAATTATATCATTTGATCTAAAACAGAATTGGACTTGGAAAAAGAAAATCAAAATTTTAGCCTACATATTCCCCCAACAATTTGAAATGCATATGTATGCAATTATTTATTGTGGCCTTGTTTATAATTATAAAATATTGGTGATAATCTAAATATCCATAAATAGAGAAGTGGTTGAATAAACTATGGCATATCTACATGGGAGAATACTATGGAGCTGTAAAAATAAATAATGAAAATCTCTAGAAATTGATATGGAAAAATGTACAGGATATATTGTGAAGTTCACGTAAGCAAAGTACAAAAGCGTATCAACAATATGTAATAGTCTATGTAGGAAAGAAATACATAAGAAGTTGGGTGTTGTCTTCTTATTTGTACCAAAAGAAATACAGGAATCAAAAGCTAGAAACTAATGAGACTGATAACCTACAGAATGTGGGTAAAAAACAGATGGCAAGAATGGGAGATGGGAATAGAGTAAAAGGGATGAAGAGGGAATGACATTTATCTGAGTAAATTTTCTTAATTAATTTAAAGTCTTTATGACAGTATTTTAGCATTCCAAAATAATTAAATAATTAAAATCAACCAGGATGTGGGAGGAACCCATAACAATAATCTCATCTCAAGGGGATAGGAAATAAAACCCTAACCTAAGTAGCTATGTAAACCAGTATTTGAATTATGCATACAGGCATACTTCGGAGACAATGCAGGTTCAGTTCCAGACCATCACAATAAAGCAAATATCACAATAAAGCAAGTCACACAAGTGTTTTGATGTCCCAGTGCATATAGAAATTATATTTATACCCTATTGTAGTCTTTTAAGTGTGCATAGCATTATTCACAAAGAAGTATGTCTAAAAATATATGTACCTTAAGTTTTAAAATATTGCTTTAAAAATGCTAACAATCATCTGAGCCTTCTGTGAATGATCATCTTTTTGCTGGTGGAGGGTCCTCCTCGATGTTGATGGCTGCTGACTGATCAGGGTGGTGGTTGCTGAAGGTTGGAGTGGCTGTGGCAATTTCATAAAATAAGACAACAATGAAGTTTGCCACATTGATTTACTCTTCCTTTCACAAAAGATGTATCTGTAGCATGAGATGCTGTTTGATAGTATTTTACCCACAGTAGAGCTTCTTTCAAAATTGGAGTCAGTCATCTCAAACCCTGCTTTATCAACTAAGTCAATGAGCTATTGTAAATCTTTTGGTGTCATTTCAACAGTGTTCACAGCATCTTCACCATGAGTAGATTCCTTCTCAAGAAACCACCTTCTCTGCTCATTCATAAGAAACAACTCTTCATTTGTTCATATTTTATCATGAGATTGCAGCAATTCGTTCATTATCATCAGGCTCCGCTTCTAATTGTAGTTATCTTGGTATTTCCCCCACATCTACAGTTACTTCCTCCACTGAAGTCTTGAACCCCTCAAACCCTCAAGTTATCTATGAGGGTTAAAATCAACTCCCAAAGCCCTGTTAATGTCGAAATTTTGACCTCCTCTCATAAATCATGAACTTTTTGTTGTCGTTTTAGAGACATGGTATTACTCTGTTGCCTAGGCTGGAGTGCAGTGGCATGAACGTACTGTAACCTCCAACTCCTGGGCTCAAGCGTCCTCCAGCCTCAGCCTACTGAGTAGCTAGGACTACAGGTGTGTCTCCAAGCCCAGCTATTTTTTCTTTCTCTCTTTTTTTTTTTTTTTTTTTTTGGTAGAGATGTGGTCTCACTATGTTGCCTGGCCTGGTCTTGAACTCCTGGCTTCAAGTGATCTTTCCCCTTTGGACTCCCAAGTTGCTGAGGATACAAGCATGAGACACTGCGCACAGCCAAGAAATGTTCTTTATGCCATCTAGAATGGTGAATCCTTTCCAGAATGTTTGCAATTTGCTTTGTCCAGATCCATTAGTAAACCATGCTATAAAGAGATATACTGTCATCCAGGCTTTTTGGCTACATTTATAGTGCACAGGCAGAGTAGACTTAACGTGGTTCTTAAGGGCCCTAGGATTTTCAAAATGGTAAATGAGCATTGGCTTCAACTTAAAGTCACCAGCTGCATTAGCCCCTAACACGAGAGTCTGTCTGTGCTTTGAAGCTTTGAAGCCAGGCATTGACTTCTCCTCTTTAGCTACAAAAGTTCTCCATGTCATCTTCTTCCAATAGAGAGCTGTTTCATCTACATTGAAAACCTGTTGTTTAGTGTAGCCACTTTCATTAACTATCTTGCTTGATCTTCTGAATAACTGGCAGCAGCTCCTCGCACTTTCATGTCATAGGGATAGCTTCTTTCCTTAAGCCTCATGAACCAACCTCTGCTAGCTTCCAGCTTCTCTTCTGAAGCTTCCTAATCTCTGTCAGTCTTCATAGAATTGAAGAGAGTTAGGGACTTAGTTCTGGATTAGGCTTTGGTTTAAGGGAATGTTGTGGCTGGTTTGATCTTCTATCCAGAACACTCAGACTTTCTCTGTATCAGCAATGAGGCTGGTTGGCTTTCTTATTCATGTGTTCACTGGAGTAGAGCTTGAAATGCCCTTCTAGATCTTTTCCTTTGCATCCATAACTTGGCCATCTGTTTGGCCACCTGTTTGGAGCAAGAGGCCTAGCTTTCAGTCTATCTCTCCTTTTGACATACCATTCTCACTAAGCTCAATCATTTCTAGCTTTCGATTTAAAGTGAAAGAAATGTGACTCTTCCTTTCACTTGAATACTTAGAGGCCATTGTAGGGTTATTGATGAGCCTAATTTCAGTAATGTTGCATCTCAGGTAATAGGGAGGCCTGAGGAAAAGGAGAGAGATAGGCTAACAGCTGGTCAGTGGAGCATCAAAACACACAGAATATTTACTGATTAATTTCTCAGTCTTCTATGGGCGCAGTTCATAGGGCCTCTCTCAAAACAATTTACAATAGTAACATCAAAGGTCACTTATCACAGATCCTCACACAGATATAATAATAATGAAAAAGTTTGAAATGCTGCAGAAATTACCAAAAGGTGACAGAGACATGAAGTGAGCATATGCTGTTTGAAAAATAGTGCTAATAGACTTGCTCGAGGCAGTGTTGCCATAAACCTTCAATTTGAAAACAAAAACAAAAACCCTTAGAAGAACAATCAAACAAAGTGTAATCAAATGAGGTGTGCCTGTACTATAAAACTCTAGACAAAAGAACTATACATAAATGTATGTACTCTAGACCATGATTATTAATTCTGAAACTACTTAGTATATCTGGACCAGGAACTAGCAAATAAGTAAATATAGACAATGACAGTCACAATTCTCATTATTGGAGATAATTACAAATATAGAAAGTAAGCAGTCTAGAATGAACTCTGTGGTGCTAGATAGGTGTCAGTATGATCTAATGATTTTTAATATATATACAGACACATAGAAATAAAAATATATGGAGATTTGTGTGTATATATATTTCCTAATCTGTCTGCTGAGAGAAGCTAGAAGCAATGACAAGGTATAATGACAAAGTGGCAATGAATACATTTGGCCAGGTATTGGTTTCTAAATACAGTTTCCCCAATAAAAGTAATCATGGCTCCTGGAGAAATAGTTGATTTCAGACCTGGGACAGGGAAAGTATCACATAACCTGGATGATTTTGCAGTGCCAGAAAGTAAGGAAGTGCTCAAAAATTGATGGCAAAATGTCAAATCACATAGGAGCCAACTTAAGGGAACATATAATGACCAAAGTTGGGACAATTTCAGCAAAAAATAAGTAATGGTTGTATTAGTCCATTCTCACACTGTTATAAACAACTACCTGAGACTGGGTAATGTAGGAAGAAAAGATGTTTAATTAACTTACAGTTCCACAGGTTTAAAAAGGAAGCATGACTGGAAGGCCTCAGGAAACTTACAACCATGGCAGAAGGCGAATGAATTCTCTGGTGAGAATTCATTTCCTATCATGAGAACAGCATGGAGGAAACTGCCCCTGTGATCCCATCACCTCCCACCAGGTCCCTCCCCCCAGCATTAGCAATTACAATTCAACATGAGATTTGGGTGGGGACACAGAGCCAAATCAGACCAGTGGTAATAATGGAGTAAAACCCTTAGAATAAAAATGTCTTTGTGCTGATAAATAATTTGTAAGTGGAGGAAAAAGTATAAGCATTTCTTATGGTAGCACTTCATTAAACAAATGTAGAAGAGAAAATTGAAATAGAAAGTCACTTTTTTTTTGGTATGTCTATTTATTTAGATTTTCTTTAATGTTTTTATTTTACATAAGTTTTATAATTTTCTACATAAAAGTTCACACAGATCTTTATTACATTTCTTTTTAGGTTCCATTTTTATCTGTTTCTTTTATATGTATCTCTTTTTTCTCCATGTTACTCCCTCCCCACCCCTGTTGTGTCTCCCCTGCCCACTCCAACTGTCCCCTGTGTGTGATGCTCCTCTCCCTGAGTCCACGTGTTCTCGTTGTTCAACACCCACCTATGAGTGAGAACATACGGTGCTTGGCAGAAAGTCACCTTTTAATCAACATCCCAGTAACGGTAGTAGGCAACAATCATCAATAGATGCTAAAATTGTACGTGTAAGATTATGATGTGAAACAGAATATTTGCAGCATTTTGAAGTATTTCTCCACAAGCTATGTAAGAATTACAAAGGGAAAAATGGTAACTTCACAATGGGGAAACACAGAAGACACCACCTTAACCTTAATCAGAGTTGAGAAGACATGCAGACATCACTAACCTTCTTACAGGGTGCACTGAAAACGGCATGTCATTTCTGTGGCATTCTTGTCAAAGTGCATAGCCTCAATGTAATCATAAGAAAACGTCACGCAAACTCTGACAACATATGACATCAGTTATCTGAGCTGAGTAGCCCCTCGGACAGTGTGTGTTTAATCCCCTTGGACAGTGTGTGTTTAATCTTGTTTCACCATTCCCTGTGTCTCCACAATTTTCAGTCTGGGTCTCACTGTGTGTACACAGTTGACTTTCTTATAGTAGCAAATTATTCTCTGCAGAATTCTCTGTCAAAAATACAGAAACAACTTTCAGTAGCATGGGAGAGCCATGTACTTAAAAAAACTGGGAGAGAAAATATTACTTTGTGGAAATGAAAGAATATTATGAAGTGTTTAAAATGCCAACTCCAACCCAGCTTCACTAGTTTACTTACTTGCCTTACTCTTATAAGGATGCCAGTCATTGGATTTATGCCCCACTCTAAATCCAACATGATCTCATCAAGATCTTTAACTTAACTACATCTTCAAAGACCCCATTTCCAAAAAAGGTTACATTTCCAGTGACTAGGAGTTAGGATTTGGACATATCTTTTGGGAGGACCCAAGTTAACACACTACAGGAAACAATTCCTTTCATGTACTAGGAACTAATTTAAATAATTTTAAAAAATGTCAAAGCCAGTCTTCCAAAAGATGGGGTATTTCTCTGCCCCCCAGCATGAAGTCAATATATGAAACTGGAAGAGAATGTCAAGCAGTGCCATCTTTATTCAATGGCCATGGACTTTACAAGTGGGAGTGCAGCCCACAAATCAACTTCTCGACTAGCAAGGGATGAGGGTTTTAAAATATAGGGTTTCTATAAGGAAGGGGTTAGACATTAAAAGCAAAGGGAGTCATAGTCATGTCTTTTCCAGAAATGGGCAGCCCTTTTTTTTCTTGTCATTTTATGGCTTCTTCCGGTTATTGTCATGGTGATTGTCAACTGTCATGGTGCTGATGGGAGCATTATTTAGCATGGAAATGAGATTATAATGAAGCTTAAGATCTTTTTGAAGTTGTTCAATAGCTATCTTAGTTCTGACTAGTCTCAGCTTGTCTAGTTACAAAGGAAAATTTGTATCTCAGGTGTTCTGTTTCTTAAAGAAAAGCAAAATTTAGGCAGGGTAGGAATTCATGCTGTGTCATGTAGGCATTACAACAGGTAATAATATTAACCTGCTTGTTGTGATTCTATTTATAATGGTGTTAAAAAAATTCTGTGTTGAATAGAGTTAGAGAATCTCAATCACTCCACTGTGAAACTCTTCAAGTCTACTCTGTGGGTCTGATGTGTCATTGTTAAAGAAAAGTTTCCAAGTGTTGTGAGAACAATATTTTCAAGTTGGAGTAAGAATTTAAAAGCCTGGGGGATGAACAAGTTTTTAGAAATTTACCCCCAGTGAAGTTTCACTTTTTTCACAGTGTACGAAGTCTCTCTAATTGAGAACTTCTACCATATATAAGGCAGCCAGATCTGAGAAAAATAAATTTTAGGAATTTTTTTTTTTCTTTTTTGGAAAAAAGAGAAAAAAGAGAAAGAAGGAAGAAAAAAAAGAATGAAATAAAGAGAAAAAGAAGAAGGAAAAAAAAAAGGGGGGAGAGAGAACGGGAATCTTACTCTATTGCCCAGGCTAGTATACAGTCTACAAATGGATATTAAAAGCTTTTTTATACTAATAATTGTGTTATATAATGGAGACAGGAAGGAATAAGGGAGGAAAATAACAAACAGCCAGCCAACCAATATTTCATTTAAACCTATGAAATGCTATGCAATTGCTAGGGAGTGATTTACTCCCAACCATGTGGTCACTTTTAGGATAAATGTGATGTGTTACTGAAAAAAAAATGTATATTTTGTGGATTTGGAGTAGAGAGTTCTGTAAATGTTTATTAAGTTAACTTGTTTGAGGTTTAAGTTCAAGTCCCGGATATCCTTCTTGACCTTCTGTCTCATTAATTTGTCCAATATTGACAATGTAATGTTAAAGTCTCCCACTATTATTGTGTGGGAGTCCAAGTCTCTTTGTAAGTCACCAAGAAGTTGCCCTATGTATCTGGGTGCTCCTATATTGGGTGCACATAGACTTAGGGTCGTTAGCTCTTCCCGTTACATTGATCCCTCTACCATTATACAATGTCCTTCTTATCTCTTTTGGTTTCTATTACTTTAAAGTCTATTTTATCAGAGATGAGAATTGCAACTACTGCTTTTTTTTTTTTTCTCTCCATTTGGTTGGCAAATCTTCCTCCATCCCTTTGTTTTGAGTCTCTGTATATCCTTGCATGTAAGATGGATCTGGATGCAGCTTACTGATGGGTCCTTTGAAGTGGCTGATACTGGTTGTTCCCCTCTATACATAGTGCCTCCTTCAGAAGCTCTTGTAAAGCAGGCCTGGTGGTAATGAAATCTCTGAGTACTTGCTTGTTTGCAAAAAATTGTATTTTTCCTTCACTTATGAAACTTAGTTTGGCTGGATATGAAATTCTGGGTTGAAAGTTCTTTTCTTTAAGGATGTTGAATATTGGCCCCCACTCTCTTCTGGCTTGTAGGGTTTCTGCTGAGAAATCAGCTGTGAGTCTGATAGGCTTCCCCTTGTGGGTAACCTGACCTTTCTCTCTGGCCGCCCGTAGTATTTTCTCCTTCGTTTCAACCCTGATGAATCTAATGATTATGTGCCTTGGGGTTGCTCTTTTTGAGGAATATCTTTGTGGTGTTCTCTGTATCACCTGGAGTTGGGTATTGTCTTGCCTTGCTAGGTTAGGAAAGTTTTCCTGGATAATATCCTGAAAAATATTTTCCAGCTTGGATTCATTCTCTTCGTCACATTCAGGTACACCTATCAAACATAGATTAGGTCTTTTCACATAGTCCCATATTTCTTGGAGACTTTGCTCATTCCTTTTTACCCTTTTTTCTCTAATCTTGTCTTCTCGTTTTATTTCATTAAGTTGGTCTTCCACCTCTGAAATCCTTTCTTCTGCTTGATCAATTCGACTGTTAAAACTTGTGCATACTTCTCGAAGTTCTCGTATTGTGTTTTTCAGCTCCATTAATTCACTTATATTCCTCTTTAAATTGTCCATTCTCATGAACATTTCGTGAAACCTTTTTTCAAGGTTCTTAGTTTCCTTGCATTGGGCTAGAACATGTTCTTTTAGCTCACAGAAGTTTCTCATTATCCACCTTCTGAAGCCTGATTCTGTTGATTCCTCACATTCGTTTTTCTATCAGGCCTTGTTCAATTGGTGATGAGGCACTGCAATCCTCTGTAGGAGGAGAGGCATTCTGATTTCAGGTGTTTTCAGCCTTTCTGCGCTGGTTTCTTCCCATCTTCGTGGATTTATCCACCTGTCGTCTGTGTAATTGCTGACCTTCAGACTAGGTCTCTGAGTGGACGTCCAACTTGCTAGTGATAAAATTTCCTCTATTTCTTAATTTTCCTTCGGCGGATGCCCCTCCCCCCACAGAGCTGGACCTTCCTGGGTTCAGCTGTACTTGCTGTAAAACTCTCAATCTTCAGCAGTTCCAACCGCTGTTTTTATTTTTATTTTTTTGTGGAGGGGGGTACCAGCCTTCCCCTGCGGCGACCCACTACGCCGGCTGAAACAGCGGCGTTAAGATTCGTGGCGCTTTCGGCCCGGGAATCTCCCGGTCTGGTTCCCCACTTCAGTCTGCTTTTTAATCAGCTGAATGGGAGACTCTGGCTTCCCGGAGCTCCAAACACCAACCAAAGGGCACTCAGTCCTGTATACTCCGGACTGAGAACCGCCGCGTCGGGGCGCCTGCAAATTGGCCGCGCCCTCCAAAAGGGTCGCGCTGGCGACCCGTGGGGTTCCTCCGCCAAGAATCTCTTGGTCCGTAGGCTATGAAAATTGGTCTGAAAATGTGGCGTCCACTCACTCTCTGCGCTTTCAGTGGGAGCTACAATCCTGAGCTGCTGCTAATTGGCCATCTTGGATCTCTCTCTCAATTGTAGGAATTTTTTAAAAGCAATTCAATTTGATAAAATGGAACGTATTCTGTATTTTAAGTGTAAACAAAGTCTTTTTCAAGTTAGAGGGCCTACTGGCAATTTTATCATTAGAATGTAATTTATGAAAGTGCAGAGAGAGTTATTCTCTGATTGAGGCATACTAATATTTCTAGTATGTATTATGGATCAGGCATGATGGTTGACATTTCCATATATATCCTCTGATCCTAAAAAAATTGGTCATAAGAGTAGCTGCCACCTTAGCATATGTGTTCATGGTTTAGTGTTCAGGTTTCTCTTTGTTTTCAATCCTTGGGAATTTTCTTTAGGTTAGGATGGCCGTTGATAGAGTTTGGCTGCGTTCCCACCCAAATCTCATCTTGAATTGTAGTTCACATAATCCCCATGTGTCGTGAGAGGGACCCGGTGGGAGATAATTGAATTGTGGGGAGTGGTTACCCTCATGCTGTTCTGATGATTGTGAGTGAGTTCTCATGAGATTTACTGGTTTTGTAAGTGGATTTCCCCCCAACTTTTTCTCATTCTTCTCTTCCTGCCACCAAGTGAAGAAGGAGGTGTTTACTTCCCCCTTCCACCATGATTGTAAGTGGTACTGTGAGTCAATTACACCTCTTTCTTTTACAGATTACCCAGTTCCAGGTATGTCTTTATTAGCAGAATGAGAACAGACTAATACAGCCATATATACCAGTTTTTCTGGAGGCAATTATGTTTTTACCTGTTGACTGAAATAATTGTTAATAGTACCCCATTTTACTTTCAAAAGGGCTTTAGTTTCAGAGATGTGGAATATACTGATGCTTCCTAGAATAAATCTCATTAAAGTTCATCAGAAAATTAAGCATTATGGTTAGTCCTTTTTTCCCAGGAGGAGAATGCAATTTTGTATCATCAGAGAAAGTTTTATCTTTGAGCAGGTTTCAGAAAGTTTTGTTGGCAGTCCCTTCTTTAGATTTATGCAGTCTTTAATGAGCTATCTTGATCAAGAAAAGGCCTGTCATGTGTTTTTGTGCTAAAATGATGAATTGGACATGTTGCTAGTCAATCTCTTTTGCATTTCCTACAGTTGGTGGGAATCAGGTATAGCTTGTTTTACCCAGTACAGACACAATTATTTCCATGCATTCTAATGTTATTTCTTTAACCAGTGTTTCACCATTGGGAAATTTAAAAAATAATAATTTACAGTAACTTAGTTTTAATGATTGTTATTTTATATAGTCTATGAAGTTAAGTTTCTAATATATATATACAAACACACACATACCCGTACATACACACATACACACACACACGCGCGCGCACGCGTGCGCACACACATGCTTCTGAATAAAACATATATAGCGGGTCCTCAAATCACATCATTTTGTTCAACCTTGTTTTGTTACTACATTGATGAGAAAAAAATAATCTATTCCCAGCCAGGCCACTGTCTGTGTGGAGTTTGCACATTCTGCCCATGTCTCCCTAGGTTTTCTCTCTGGGTACTATGGTTTCCTCCCACATCCCAAAGATGTGCATGTTAAATGAACATTGTCTCAGTCTTAGTGAGTGTGGGTGTGTGCGAGCACACCCTGCAATGAGATGATATCTTGCCCAGGGCTGCTTCCTGCCTTGTGCCCTAAGCTGCAGGGGATGGGCTCCAGCCTCCTGAACTGGAATAATTGGGTAAATAATTATCTCACTTGTTTTATTAATCTTCCTTAAATGTATGTTGTATTAATACGTTCCCACACTGCTACAAAGAACTACCTGAGAATTGGTAAAAAAAAAAAAAAATTAAGAAAAGAGATGGCATTGGCTCATGGTTCTGCAGGCTATACAGGCATCTGCTTCTGGGGAGGCCTCTGGAAATTTACCATCATGGTGGAAAGTGAAGGAGAAGCAGGCACATATTCACATGCCCATCAAGACAGAGAGAGAGAGAGAAGTGGGGGAGATGCCACACCTTTTCACACAGCCAGATCTCAGGAGAACTCTATCATGAGAACAACAAGGGAAAAGTCTGCCTCCATGATTTAGTCACTACACACCAGCTCTCTCCTCCGACACTGGGAATTACAATTCAACATGAGATTTGGGTGGGGACACAAAGCCAAACCATGTTATTCTACCCTCTGGCCTCTTCCAAATCTCATGTCCTTCTCACATTTTAAAACACAATCATGCCTTCCCAACAGTACCGCAGAGTCTTAACTCATGTAGACATTAACTCAAAAGTTCAAGTCCAAAATCTCATCTGGGACAAGGCAAGTCCCTTCTGCCTAATAGCCTGTAAAATAAAAAAAACAAGTTAGTTACTTCCAAGATACAGTGGGGGTGTAGGCACTGGGTAAATTCTGCCATTAAAAAGGAAAAAATTGGCCAAAGCAAAGGGGCCCCATGCAAGTCTGAAAGCCAGCAGGGCAGTCATTAAGTCTTAAAGCTCCAAAATCATCTCCTTTGACTCCATGTCTCACATCCAGGGAAGACTAATGCAACAGATGGGCTCCAAGACCTTGGGAAGCTCTGCCCTAGTGGTTCTTCAGGGCAAAGACCCCATGGTTGCTTTCACCAGCTAGTGTTGAATGCCTGCGGCTTTTCTAGGAACATGGTGCAAGCTGTTGATGAGTCTACCATTCTGGAGTCTGGAGGATAGTGGCCTTCTCCTCACAACTCCACTGGGCAGTGAGGACTCTGTGTGGGGGTTCCAACCTCATATTTCCTCTCTGCACTACCCTAGTAGAGGTTCTCCATAGGACCTCTGCTTTTGCAGTGGAATTCTGCTTGGACATCCAGTTGTTTCCATACATCCTCTGAAATCTAGGCAGAGGCTCCCAAGCCTCAACTATTGCCCTCTGTGCACGTGGAGGTTTAACAACACATGAAAGCTACCAGGGTTTTGGCTTGAACCCTCTGTAGCAGCAGCCTGAGACATATCTGGGGCCTTTTAACATAGCTGGAGCTGGAGCAGCTAAGACACAGGGTGTCATGTCCTGAGGTGGCACAAAGAAGCAGGGCCCTTGGTCTGGCCCACTAACCCCTTTTTCTCTCCTAGGCCTCCAGGCCTGTGATGGGAGGGGCTGCCACAAAGGCATCTGAAATGCCTTGGAGGTATGTTCCCCATTGTTTTGGCAATTAACTTTCAGCTTCTCTTATGCAAATTTCTGAAGCTGGCTTGAATTCATCCCCCAGAAAATGGATTTTTCTTTTCTACCACATGGCCAGGCTGCACATTTTTCAAACTTGTATGCTCTGCTTCCCTTTTAAATATAAGTTTCAGATATGCATATGTGCGAACACTCTTAGAAGCAGCCAGGCCACATCTTGAAAGCTTTGCTACTTAAAAATTTCTTCAGCCTGATACCCTAAATTGTCTCTGTCAAGTTCAGAGTTCCACAGATCTGTAGAGCAGGAGCACAATGCCACCAGTCTCTTTGCTAAAACATACCAAGAATGACCTTTACTCCAGTTCCAAATAAGTTCCTCACCTTCATCTGATACCTTCTCAGCCTGGACTTCACTGTCCATATCATTATCAGCATTTGGTCACAATTTTACAAGTTTCTAGGAAGTTCCAAACTTTCCCTTGTCTTTCTGTCTTCTTCTGAGCCCTCCAAACTGTTCCAGCCTCTTCCCATTGCTCAATTCCAAAGCTGCTGCCACATTTTCAGGTGTTATTATAGTAGACTAATACAGAAAATTGGTGAAGCTCCACTTCTCTGGTACTAATTTTCTGTATTAGTCCACTCTCACACTGCTATAAATACATACCTGAGACTGGGTAACTTATAAATAAAAGAGGTTTAATCAGCTCATGGTTCTGCAGCCTGTACAGGCTTCTGCTTCTGGTAAAGCCTCAGGAAACTTACAGTCATGGCTGAAGGTGAAGGGGAAGCAAGCATGTCTTCACATGATATTGAGTGAGGACTTACTGTATTCTCTTCTTTTACTGTTTTATTTAAATAGATGCAAAACAATATCACTCATTGACACACAAAGACTTCCTTTTTGGATGTTCATAAAACTAGAGCCATAAGTTATAGTCATGCATTGCTTAATGACAGGGATACATTATGATAAATGTGTTAATAGGTGATTTTATTGTTGGGTGAACATCATAAGGTGTACTTACACAAATATAAATTATATAGCCTACCACCAAGGCTATATGGTATAGCCCATTGCTGTTAGGCTACAAACTTGTACAGCATGTGACTGCAGTTAATACTTGTAAGCAATTGTAACACAATGGTAAATATTTGTATATCTAAACATATTCCAATATAGAAAAGTAAAAATATGATATAAAAGATACATCTGTGTATTTGTTTGTTCTCACATTGCTATAAGAAATACCCAAGTCTGGGTAATTTATAAAGAAAAGATATTTAATTAACTCACAGTTCTGCATGGCTGGGGAGGCCTCAGGAAACTTACAATCATGGCAGAAGATACCTGTTCACAGGGTGGCAGGAGAGAAATGAGTGCCAGCAGGGGAAATGTCAGATGCTTATAAAACCATCAGATGTCATGAGAACTCACTATCACAAGAACAGCATGGGGGAAACTGCCCCCATGATTCAATTATCTTCCACCAGGTCCCTCCCATTACATGTGGGAATTATGGGATTACAGTTCAAGATGAGATTTGGCTGGGACACAAAGCCAAACCATATTATTCTACCCCCGGCTCCTCTGAAATCTCATGTCCTCACATTTTAAAACATAATTATTCCCTTCTGACATTCTCCCAAAGTTTTAACTCAGTCCAGCATTAACCCAAAAGTCCAACTTCAAAGTCTCATCTGAGACAAGGCAAGTCCCTTCTGCCTATAAGCCTGTAAAATCAAAAGCAAGTGAGTTAATTCCTAGGTCCAATTGGGTTACAAGCATTGGGTAAAATACACCCACTCCAAATGGGAGAAATTGGCCAAAACAAAGGGGCTACAGGCCCCATACAACTCCAAAATCCAACAGGGCAGTCATTAAATCTTAATGTTCCAAAATGATCTCCTTTGACATCATGTCTTACATCCAAGTCACGCTGATGTAAGAGGCAGGCTCCCAGAGCCTTTGCCAGCTCTGCCCCTGTGGCTTTTCAGGGTACTACCCACTTCCTGGTTGCTTTCACAGGCTGGCATTGAGTATCTGCAACTTTTCCAGGCACACAGTGCAAGCTGTAGGTGAATCTACCATTCTGGGGTCTGGAGGATGGTGAGCCTCATCTCACAGCTGCACTAGGCAGTGCCCCAGTGAGGACTCTGTGTTGAGGGTTGGAGCCCACATTTTCCTTTCACACTGCCCTAGCAGAGGTTCTCTATGAGGACTCCACCCCTGCAGCAAACTTCTGCCTGAACATTCAGGTATTTCCACACATCCTCTGAAATCTATGCGGAGGTTCCCAAACCTCAATTTTTTACTTCTCTGCACCCACAGGCTCAGCACCATACATGGAAGCTTGGTATTTGCACCCTCTGAAGCAATGGCCCAAGCTGTGCATGGGCCCCTTGTAACCACAGCTGACACTGAAACAGCTGGGGCACAGGGCACCATGTCCCAAGACTGCATAGAGCTGGGAAGCCCTAGGCTCAGCCCACAAAACAATTTTTGCCTCCTAGGCCTCTGATGGGAAGGGCTGTCGTGAAAGTTTCTGACATGCCCTGAAGACATTTCCCCATTGTCTTAGTGATTAACATTTGGCTCCTTGTTACTTATGCAAATTTCTGCATCGGACTTGAATTTCTCCCCCAAAATGGTTTCTTCTTTTCTGTGGTATCATCAGGCTACAAGTTTTCCAAACTTTTATGCTATGCTTCCTCTTGAACACTTCGCCGCTTAGGAATTTCTTTTGCCAGATACCCTAAATCATCTCTCTCAAGTTGAAAATTCCATAGATCTCTAGGGTAGGGACAAAATGCTGCCAGTCTCTTTGCTAAAGCATAGCAAGAGTCACCTTTATGCTAGTTCCCAGCAAGTTTCTCATCTTTATCTGAGACCACCTTAACCTGGACTTCATTGTCCATATCACTATCAGCATTTTGGTCAAAGCCAGTCAACAAATATCTAGGAAGTTCCAAACTTTTCCTCATATTCCTATCTTCTGAACCCTCCAAGTCTCTAGGCAGTTCCAAACTTTCCCACATTTTCCTGTCTTCTTCTGAGCCCTCCAAACTGTTCCAGCCTCTGCCTATTACCAAGTTCCAAAGTCACTTCCACATTTCTGGGTATCTTTACAGCAGCACTCCACTCCTTCTGGTACCAATTTACTCTATTAATCTTTTCTCACGCTACTATGAGGGAATACCCAAGAACTGGAAATTGCTCTGGATGAGTAGGTGAGTAGATGTGAAGGCCTCGGACTTTCCTGTAGACTATGCACACTGTACACTTAGGCTACACTAAATTTATTTTAGACATTTTCTTTCTTTAATAATAAACCTTTGCTTACTATAAACTTTCATTTATAAAATATTTAATTTTTAGAATTTTTGACTCATAAGAACAGCTGAAAACACACACACATTATACAGCTAAACAAAAATATTTTCTCTTTATATACTTATTCCATAAACTTTTTTCTATTTTTAATATTTTTAACTTTTTAAACTTTTTTGTTAAAAGCAAAGACAGAAACACACACATTAGCCAAGGCTTACAGAATCAGGATCATCAATAGCAATGTCTTTGACCTCCACATCTTGTCCCGTTAGAAGGTTTTCAGAAGGTGTCATTTTCTATGATAACAATATCTTCTTCTGGAATACCTCCTGAAGGACCTGCTTGAGACTGTTTTGCAGTTAACTTTTTTTTTAGTAAGTAGAAGGAGTTAACTCTAAAATAACAACAAATAGTGTAGTATAATAAATACAAAAACCAGTAACATAGTTGTTATCATTTTCAAGTATTATGTACTATATATAACTGTATGTGCTAGACTTTAATGTAACTGGCAGCACAGTAGCTTTATTTCCATCAGTATTGCTACAAATATGTGTGTAATGCATTGCACTAGGATACTAGGACATTAGGATACTACAACATCACTAAGTGATAAGAATTTTTCAGGTCCATTATAATCTTGTGGGACCACCATCATATATGCAGTCCATCAGTGACCAAAATGTCATTATGTGGTATATGATTGTACTAAACCTGGAGACTTTGTAAATTCGTCCAAGACTACATCACTGTCCCAGAAAGCTTTTTTATATGGTCTTCACACTTTATTCTGAGCCAGAGCAAAGGGTCCAGTGGCTCTTCTCCAGGGTTAATCTGTAGCACTATGTATGTGGGGGTATTCCTTTCTTCAAGATTCCCCAAATCTACTAGGAGGTGATACTTTACCAAATGTAAGTCTGGGGTTTCCTAAGCCAAAGAGCAGGTACTGCTCCAATTTCTTAAAGAGATTCTGAGCATGATGTTTCCACATATGAAGTATAGTTATATCACACTAAGTAATATTACTTTTAAGTGCTATTTCTTCCATTATTATGATGACAAATTTTCTTTGTTTAATTATACTGAAGTAGGAAGGAGGATCAATTTTAATTGAGCCTTTGCAAATGACTGTATTGCCATGAAAAACGAAAGGACCCACAAAAGGTCTGTCTATAATGTCTGACACTGTTCTCAGCAGTTAATAGACAAGGACAGTCAATACACATCCCATTTTCTTCATCATGTGCATAGACTTGGCCAATGTTATTTTTTTTTAAAAATAAGATTTGATTGTTTGTAGATGAATTTGATTTGAACTAAGTATAATTTGATTCAGCATCTATTAACAAAGGACAGTTTTATGCTTAACCCATTTATTTGAGACATTGTCCTTAAATTTACCGAAGGTTAATTAGCTTGTATTCACGGTTTTCCATATTAAGACTTCTTCAAGGATATGTTCCTTCATGAAATAAGCATAAACAAAATTTTATGTGTTCCTGAATTTTGATGTATTTTGCCTACATGAGGAAATATTCTTAGGGATTTTGTTACCTATTGCCCGAAATTGGATAATATAAAGTATAGAACGTATGTATTAACTAAAGTAACAATACTTTATAGCAACTATAATGGAGGTTGTTAACAAATGACCATGAGATCGCTGGAAGAAGGAACAGGGAGAAAACTTTACTTCCCAACTAACAACCTGCAGATGAGAGAAATGTAGCTTCCAGGAAACTGAAAGCAAATGCTCTGCCAAAGGGAAGGAAACCGTGGCATTTAAGCCTTCCCATCTTGTATGCATATTCATCAGGTTTCGGCAATGTCTATGAATATTTATGGAGGAAGTCAAACACATTCAGTGAGTTAACATATATGTAACATGCATTCCATGATCACTTTGAAGAGGGTTTTTAACATTAAAATGCAGAAGAATTTGACTCTTTATGTAAAAGTAAACTGTAGGGCACAAAGACATTTCGTGCATAGTCTCTGCAGTCTGACTAGAGCCAGCTTAGGGTCTCTAGCTGCTTATGAGGAAAGAATGTTTATAAGGCCAGTCTCCTGCCCAGTCAGTGCTGTTGGCAAGACCCCCAATGTCTTCACGCTTTGGGGAAGAGCCACTGGACCCTTTGCTCTGGCTCAGAAGAAAGTATGAAGATCATATAAAAAGGGATACTGTGGTTGGCTGTGGTCAGGTGGTCTACCAGAATCAGTTGGGCTATGTTTTCCTAGAATGAGTTTCTGCCTAACTGCAGGAAGAAAACCTTATGGCACTTAACAGACCTTATAGTAGTTAACAATGCAGGCGTCCGTGACAAACCCTCCTCCCTGCTGGGGCCACTTGATTTTCTCTTGAGAGTCTTATTTTAGCCCTAGATAGTCCGTCTCCTCTGTTAGCCAGGGATACAGTGTTGACAAGGTAAAACAATCGTTTAGCAATTTTAGTTTGTTTCAACACGTCAAACCCTTATTATTCTTTGTGTTTGCTTATTTTTTTAAATAATTGACCGTGGTCATAAAATATCCAAATCAACATAAAACACCAAAACAAAGCATAAAAATAGACCCTTTTAAGAATATATTTTCATCATGGGTGAGGCAAAACCTTTCTTATCCATGCAGAAAGCAAATAAAATTTTTACTGCCTTGCACTGAGAACAAACTCCATACTCAGTGACTATTTTTCTGCTGAACTACCAGTCATTTATAATACATAAGCTTCTTTAAAAAGTAATTTTGTTATCTCAATATGTGTATATTTTAAGTATACATACACATATATAAAATAATGATAGATGATAAATTTTAGATTAATTATCTTTAATTTTAAGAAGTATGAGACATGGTTTTTGCTTCATTGATTTTACCCTTGTAATTTGAATGCTGTTTCTCCGGTAAACACATTTGTGTATTGAGAAAATACATAAATAAAAATTGCCCAGTGACCTCTACTATAAACTGTGCACGTTGGTTGATAATGATGTATCAACATAGATTCACTGATTATAACAAACGTACCTTTCTTTTTGAAACAGAGTTTTGCTCTTGCTGTCCAGGCTAAAGTACAGTGGCCAGCTCACCGCAACCTCCGCCTCCCAGGTTCAAGAGATTCTCCTGCTTCAACCTCCCAAGTAGCTGAGATTACAGGCGCGTGCCACCACGCCCAACTAATTTTGTATTTTTAGTAGAGATGGGGTTTTCTCCATGTTAGTCAGGCTGATCTCAAACTCCTGACCTCAAGTGATCTACCTCCCTCAGCGTCCCAAAGTACTGGGATTACAGGCATGAGCCACGACACCGGGCCCACAAACGTACCATTCAATGAGGGATGTTGATAGGTAGTACAGGGGCAGAAAGAGGGTGATCCCCTCCTCCCCCAGGATAAAGAGTCATGACTGATGTACCCAGAACAATAAAAACAGGTTAACGAAGGAAAAGCATAACACATTTACTACACGCACATCTACACACATGAGTTGTACCGCATATGAACTCAAAGGGAGGCGAGACGTCTGAGATGTAAGTGCCCTCTTCCTAGGGGAGACGGAATCTAGGGGAATGAATAGGCCCAATGTTCAGACAATGGTTAGTAAACGATTCTCTTTGCAAGCTGAATGGGGAGAACTGCACAGGAACAAGGTTGTTTTATGACGCAGCTAAATTTTCCCTGGTAATCTTCCTTTGCTGCCCCCAGAAGAATAAATGAAAAGTCAGTCTGGGCATGGTGAATACTCCCAGTCTCTGCTCTTTTTCAGTGGCTAAGCTTTTATGGTTATCTGATGTTCCTAAAAAAGGGGGTTAAGAAAAATTACATTTCTTTTGGAAGAAATTTTTGTCAGTAACATAAAGAAATCCAGAGAGAGCCCTTTCCTACACTTGTCAGGGAGATAAGACAAGGTTGGAGAGATTTTGATTCTGAGGCAGCTTTAAAGGTCTCTCAGCATGTTGAAGCACCAATCTTTGGGGCATCAACACTAGGGAGGCTATGCATGTGTAGGGGCAGGAGGGACAGTGAACTTTCTGTACTTTCCATTCAATTGTGCTACCTAAAATTTTCATATAAAATAAACTACTCTGTGGTGATCGAGTACCTTAGCTCATCACCATTTTAAGTATTCCTTCTAGTCTCAAGGTTAATTATGGATCATGGAATTGTAATTTATATTGCCATGACAAAGCAATAAAACTACTGTTGATATCGAAACTCATTAGAGAAACATGCAGTCGACCCTCCCACATCCACGGGTTCAACCAACCTTGGACTGAAAATATTCGGAATAAAGATGGTTGGTTGTATCTGTGCTGAACACGTACGGACAATATTTTTTGCCATTATACCATAAACAATACAGTATAACAATGATTTACGTAGTATTTATATTGTATTGGATGTTGTAAGTAATCTAGAGAGGATTTAAAGTACAAGAGGATACATGTAGGATATATACAAATACAATACCGTTTTCTGTCAGGGACTTGGGCATCCATGTATTTTGGTATCTGCAGGGCATCCTAGAACCAGTCCCCCATGGATAATGGGAAATGGCTATAGAATCCTAAAGCTTTACTCAAGGAATCCTAATGAAATAGCATGCAGCATTGCCTGAATTACAACAACCATATTTTTTAAAAACAAAGGCACTACTTATTCCAACTCGATTTAATTACATTCATGTTTACATCTACGCCGTCTTTACCCTTTAGTGTAATTAGTGTAATTTTTAGTGTAATCACGTACATGTTCTTGTAAGATATGTATAAAAATTTTCCAGTTAATTAGACCTCCTGTAAGAAAATAAATCTGATTTACATGAAGTAAATGTTTGTATTAAATATTATATCCCACAGTGATACAGGCAGAGACATTTAACTGTCTTTTAAGCCAATTTAAAAAAACAATTTAAGTTGTTCAAGCGTTTTCTGTGATCAGAAATATTGAACACTTAATTAAGTGAACCAAAAAGAATTATTTTATAATTATTCATTCTTTATTTGCCAAATAATATTAACACCTCTAAGTCTTGATTTGAAGTCTTGAGACAAAAAGGTTTCTTAAGGGCAGGCTGTTAGCACATCTCTTCTTCTTTACCTTGTCTTAGTAGCGGAGATACCTATTAACTAGAACTCTATCATTCCCTTTTGAACAGCTTTTGCTTCTATTTATGTGGGGGGTGGGGAGCTTTTGAAAGTCCTTATTCTAAATTCATATGTACATATTCATCTCAAAAACCAATCGGAATATGAGCTCTGTTCAATTTGAGAGACTATACAATCTTGCTGATTTCCCTTGGGAGAAAAGCAAAGGTAATTTGTCAAAAAGAAAAATTTTGTCTTAACATTGTTTAGGGATAACTCTTGCCCCAGAAAAGGAAGTCATCTTGTTCAATTGTTTTTTCTAACTTTTTAGAATTAGAGCTACGTCTTCAGTGCACTCTGCAGGGAGAGTCTCACTTTCTCTTCAAGTTTTTAATGAAATTAGCAATCAGATTCTTTCTTCTCCTTTTATTTTTAAAGTGGACTTACTCATTTAACGGAAGGTTTGTATAACATGCATAGTCACCCTTAATTTTTAGAAAAGCCCTAAGAAAAGGAGTAGTTGTAGATATAAAGAAGTGATTTTCAAAGTTTGGTACCCACACTTGTAAATTCTTGGGTAAGTTCTTGGGTCCCATCCCAGACCTACTGAATCATAAACTCTGGAAATGAGACCCATGGATCTGTGTTTTAAGCAACTTTCTATGTGATTCTGATGGATGCTAAAGTTTGAGAACGACGATGTAAAAGATATCTGAAGAATCTTGCTGCCCCCTGTCTTAGTCAGAGTTCTCTAGAGGACAAAACTAATAGGACAGATGTATATATGAAGGGGATTTTCTTAGGAGAATTGCCTCACACGATCACAAGGCAAAGTCCCACAATAGGCCGTCTGCAAGCTGAGGAGCCAGGAAGCCAGTCCAAGTCTCAAAATCTCGGAAGTAGGGAAGCCGATAGTGCAGCCTTCAGCCTGTGGCCAAAGGCCTAAGAAACCCTGGCAAATCATTGGTGTAGGTCCAAGAATTCAAAAGCTGAAGAACTTGGAGTTTGATGTTTGAGGTCAGGAAGCTTCCAACACGGGAGAAAGATGGAGACCAGACTTAGCCGGTCCAGTCCTTCCACATTCTTCTGGCTGCTTTTATTCTGGCTGTGATGGCAGCTGACTGTGCCCACCCAGACTGAGGGTGGGTCTACCTTTCACAGCTCACTGATTCAAATGTTCATCTCCTTTGGCAACACCCTCACAGACACACCCAGGAACATATTTTGCATCCTTCAATCCAATCAGGTGGACACTCAGTATTAACCATCACACCCCCCAACATACACACAAGACAAATAGTCACTTGCAGTCACAGGCAGACAAAGAAAACTGCCACATCAATTACTATATACAATTTTAATTCGTAGGTAAGTGAAACTATGAACACAAAATGTATGTTAAAAATTAAATAAATAAATAAAACTTCCCAGGGCAACCACAGATGCAGCCAAAAGACCTCAGTAAAGGGTTATTTGCTCACCATAGGCTATTTTCCTGAGAGATTTGATCACACTCTTTAGTAACACAGCTATATGGAATTCTTTAAATACAAAGCACAGACCACGGCATTCCTTAGATCTTAAACACTGCTTAGAAACCCATGAAACTCTCTGGTTCCTCTTCCTGGAGCTCCTGATATCTTTTGTATACTAAACTATTTCTCCAGCCTCACTCAGGCCTTCATGCCAATTTCATTTCTCTAAGGCCTAGGGTTAGATGACAAGATACCATAAACCACACAATAAGAGTCCCTTCAAATGGCCATTACACTTTGACATAGGGAACTCTAACCTGAGCTCAAATTTGAAAAGTCTGGTAATTAGTTGGCCATAGCTACTCTTAGGAGGACAGAATCTTGTATGTTTTGTGCTGTTCCTTAACTGAAGGGTTGACATCTGCTTGACTTTGGTAGTTCCTACGAAGCAGAGAATATCTATGGGTCTTCTCAGAATTGTGAGGGGGAAAAACCATTTAGTCAATGTAGTCATGAGCATGTGTCTGAAATCATTGCAATCTTGTTTGCAAGTGAAAAGGCCTTTTGTAGCCCAATTTAAAAATTCACTCCTAAGAATATTTTATTGATAAGTTTTTAATATCTACATTTCTTTATTTCATCCTAAAAGCAAACACAAATTTTCTAGATCAGACATTATTTACAGTATCAGTTCCCCCTGTGGAGGAATGCAATGAGAACAGATGGCAGCTGCATTTAGAGTGGGTCGTATTGCTGGAGAGGAGCCCCAAAACCATGCCATTTAGAGTTTCTGTAAAAACTGTTGCATAGCAGCTCCTTGTCCCGTCTTGAGAGAGAAAAAAGATTTAATCTTTCTAATATAAACAAATCATCTCTTGGGAAAATAAGGGAAGGTTCCTAGGTCTTTGCAACCCTTTGAAATGTAAAGTCATAGCTCTATGAAGAGAACATAGTTCTGGGAAAAAGGAGACATTATTTTTCAGCATATAGTTCATCATTTATTGTGTTCCAGTTATCGTTTTATACTTCTGTATTGTGTAGATTTTGTCCATTGTGAATATGTGTAGATGTTCTGTAATTATGACCTGAAGTGAAATTTTCTTCATAGTTGAAGAATGATCAATTTATCCCTCTAAACATTTTTAAAGTTTAGACTGCTGAGTTGTTTAGAATTTTAAAGGATTCTAGTTTTATGTCAAAATATACTCAAAGGCAGTGACTACAAAAATTTTATGTTTAACTTTTTCTAAATTTTCTAGTGTTCTAAGAACTTATTACCTATTGAAAAAGTTATCTGAAAATAAATCCTAGTTACACTGAAAAAGAATGAACAAAGCTTTGTTCTTTGTTAAGGAAATTCTTTATTAAGGAAATTTTAGTTATCAGAATAACTGAAATAAATGTCTTTTCCCAAAAGTCTAATCAAGTTTAAATTTCTCAAACTTCAGTTAATTTATTTTAAATGGTATTTTATTAGCAGCCTGTCATAGAAGAAAAGGCCATGTTTTTAAGTTGAGTTTGTCAGAAGCAGACTTAGACAGGAATTTGTGTTTCCTTGAGAGACAATCCCAGAAAGCAGTGCTAAGACAGATAAAAGGAAGGTTGAGATAGGGAAGGAATGGGGACCAACATAGGATGAATTAAGAGCTCCTCTGGAACCTCTGGGACAAGTGTAGAGCTCTCAGCAAGTTCCAGTGAGGAACCAAAAAGATGGGTTATTTATTTAGCAATTCCCATTTGCCATCTGTTAAGCCCTGCTCCCAAAGACACTGTACCTGTGGCCTGGCATATGCATGGGCCAAGCACACTCCTGTGGCTGCAGAAAGTTATTGGTGCTTGAGATCAGAATTGGAGATACTGTGTAGGAGAACTGAGAGTGCAGACAGGATATGGCTGGCTACCCATAGCATCTGCTACAGCACGGGTCTGGTATCAGACCAGAACTAAGTCACTGAATAAACTCAGTTTCAAAATGGGGGATAAAAAAGCATATGCCTCCTACACTTGTTCTAGAGAGTAAATGGGATTCTACACATAAGATGTTGGTAAAGGGCATAAAGTAAACCCTCTGATTATCTGTTTTCATTATCATCATCATCGACATTATTACACCTAGCAAGATATTAACTAAAATTTTATTGATGAAATTAGTGAATATTTCCAAATGAGAACTGCAAGGATTTGTTTTCTTTTCCATTATTTTTCATGGGTATTATACATTTCAATAGGCTCTGGCATGCAACATGAGAGTTTTGTCTTTTAAGAATTTCTCGGGTTGTGTGCTACAGGGATGCACCATGGTTTTTGCCCTTCCAAGTGACTGTTGTTGACAGCCTACTCATTATATGCCCTTGTGTCACTTACTCCAACACGGCAGCCCATCTGCCTCACATGGGAAAAATAGCAGGATTTTGTTGAGAATTTTTAAAAGCAACTGTTCTTCTGATATTGAGGATATTTTCCATAGTTTTATTTATTTTTATTTTTTATTTTTATTTTTGAGAGGGAGTTTCACTCTTGCTGCCCAGGCTGGAGCTGAGTGGTACAATCTCAGCTCACGGCAACCTCCACCTCCTGGGTTCAAGCAATTCTCCTGCCTCAGCCTCCCAAGTAGCTGGGATTACAGGTGCCCACCACCATGCCTGGCTAATTTTTTTGTATTTTTAGTAGAGACAAGGTTTCCCCATGATGCCCAAGCTGGTCTCAAACTCCTGATGTCAGATGATCCACCCGCCCCAGCCTCCCAAAGTGCTGGGATTACAGGCATACATTCTTTAAAGCCCAAAGCTGTTGTTTTTTTCTTAAATGTTATACTAATCTTCTGTTAATCATTTCAGAATTGTACTCTGAGATCACTGAAATAAAATTCTGAACAGGAATCATTATCAGTTTTCAAGAGGGCAAGAAAAAGCTAGAGAAAACAATTAGTATTTCAGAGTATTTAAAATTATTGGAAGTTAATTTTTACTGATTTCAATTTCACTGCTCTGGTTCAGTAATGTTGGAAAGCAAAAATATTTTCTTTAATGTTATGAATTATAGCTGTCATACCAGAAGTCAGTAGATATTCCTTTTTACTCCATCACATGCACCAAAAAATCAATACAGTGAAAAGACAGCACATCTCAAATGGACAATCATTGCTCCTGAAATACATTAACATACAGTATCAGTAATACAGAAAATCGAACAAGATTATATTTTAACTTTTCACAAGAAAGTAAGGAATTATCTTTAAATGTTATTAGGAAAGACAAAAGCATTTTAGATTTACCATTGCTCAATGGTACAAACACTGACAATTTATAGATTTAAATTTATGAGGCAATTTTTCTCTCATGCTTCTGATCTACAATCAGATATTATGCTTTTAGGTGAATGGCGGCGCCTTGTGAAGAGAAAGCACTGCACACCTCTTTTAATAAGCCCAGTGTAACTGTAAGAGATCTAGTAGGAAAAGTGATATGGGAAGTCTCTGTGGAAAGAGACCTGGTCACGCCAGGAAGAGCCTCAGAGTTTCTGTGATTTAGCTATGCCTTGGACCTCTGACTGGAGAACCTGTGTTGAGGTCTGGAAAACAGGATGTAATAATTCAGCTAAATAAAGCTGGATTTAAGACTTGTGGAATAAGAGAATTCTAAAATGACCTCTAATGATCTATGTCTTTGAATAATTCCCTCCCCTTTAGAGTGGATAGAATCTGTGATATAATGGAATATCACTCTTGTGAGTGTGCTGTTTTTGCAGATGTAATAAATGTTCTTAATTGACTTTGAGTTAATCAAAAGGGAGATGATCTTTTGTGGTCCTGACTTAATCAGGTGAGCTCTTTAAAAAGGGATTGGAGTCCTCCTTGAGCTAGAGTGACCCTCTTGCTGGCTTTGAAGAGGTAAACATCCAGGCTGTGAATTGCCAGTGGAGAAGAACGGCCTCTAGAAGCTAAAGGCCTCAGTTCTACAACTATAAGGAACTGAATTCTGCCAATAACCTAATGAGCCTGGAACAAGATCTCAGGGTCCAGATGAGAACTCAGTCTAGCTGATGCCTTGATTGCAGCTAAATAGAAAACTCTTTTTCTATACTTAAAACACTTCTGACACCAAATGTGTGGGATTTCCACACTAAGTGATTCTCCAGTTCTCTGTGAACACCATCTGTGTGTCCAGTGATTAAATTCGATTTCAACGCTAATTAACCAGTGTTAACACAGCCCACGGCGGAGGGCTCAGCTCCACAAGGCTGCCTTTACTTCAGATGCTGGTCCCAACAAGTCTACGCCACCCATACTTTTGACCAACTAGCTATAAATCAGGAGATCATACTATCCCATTTTGGGGCTGGGTAACTTACTAGAATGGTTCACAAAACTCAGAAAAACAGTTTACATACTATTTGGAGTGTATTATAAAGGAAACAACTCAGAAACAGCCAAATAGAAGCAAGCACAGAACAAGCTATGTAGGAAAGGACATGGAGCATCCATGCCCTCTCTGGCTGTGCCACTGTCTAGCACAGCAGTGTGTTCACCAACCCAGAAGCTCTCCAAACTCTGTTGTTTAGTTATAATAAATTAATCTCTATGGAGGTTTCATTATGTAGGCATGTTTGATTAAACCACTGGCCAATGGGGGTTAATCTCAGTTTGGATCCCCTCACCCTTCCCCAGAGGTCAAGGGATGGGGTTGAAAGTTTTAACCCTCTAATGACCCGTTTGGTTCCTCTGGCAACCAGCGTCATCCTGAAGCTATCTAGGGACCCCACCTGCCGGTCATCTCATTCGCACATGAAAAGAGACTCTTGCCACACCAGAGATTCCAAAAGTCTTAGAAGCTTTTGTGTCAGACTGGGAACTAAAACTAAATATTATAACAAAAGATGCTTTTATCGCTCAAGAAGTTACAAGGATTTTAAAAACTCTATGCCAGGAACTAGAAGCAAAGACCAAATATACATTTCTTATTTTGTCTCTTCTTGTGAGACTGAGCATTTAAGCCAAGCCTGACCTACAGAAACTGTGAGACAATAAAACAACGTTGTTTAGGCCACTACGTTCGGGGTAATGTATTATATCACAATAGCAACTAATGTAGGGTCTAAATTAAAGAGAAAGACAAAGGGATCTTCTTTGTCTTTTTTCCAGATTGTCCAGCTGTTAACAATTTCTATAGAAAATACTCTTACAGAAAGGGCACGATGGCTCACACCTCTAATCCCAGCACTTCGGGAATCTGAGGCAGGAGGATTGCTTGAGGCCAGGAGTTAGAGAACAGCCTGGGCAACATAGCAAGATCCCATCTCTACAAATTAAAAATAATTTTGTTTTTTTAAAAATGAAAATACTCTTTGATATGATTTGGCTATGCCCCCACCCAAATCTCATCTTGAATTATAGTTCCCCTAATCCCCATGAGTCATAGGAGGAATCAGGTAGAGGTAATTGAATCATGGGGGTGGGTTCTCCCATCCTGTTCTCATGATAGTGAGTTAGTGCTCATGAGATCTGATAATTTTATAAGGGGCTTCCTCCTTTGCTGGACTCTCATTCTCTCTCTCCTGCCACCCTGTGAAGAGGTGCCTTATACCATGATTGTAAGTTACCTGAGACCTCCCGAGCCATGTGGAACTGTGAGTCAATTAAACCTCATTTCTTTATAAATTCACCAGTCTCTGGTATGTCTTTAATAGCAGCATGAGAACAGACTAATACATTATTAGAATACACTCTGTGAGCCATTGGACTTAGAACTGAATCTTAAATAGCTTCTTTTAATAAGGCTAGAAGGTGGAGTACAAAAAGAAAAACAACAGGAAATTATGATATGCCAAGTTGTTTTCAAAAACCTACTTCCAAAAATCATTTTTGTGGCATCCAATGAACAGAGTGCTGAGGAGCACTTTCATTTCACTAAAACATTAGCATTTGAAAAATATATTCATTAATTCCTGAGGTAGCAGTCTTTGAATACAATAGGATCGATTGTCACATTTCTAAATGGAAATGAAGATATTAGGGAAGATTGAAATGACTCAGAAAAAATACACTGCTATTCTGTGAAGCCTTGTGTGTTAGCTTAGAAAAAAAGGCCTAAATATCTGTTAACATAAAGTTATTTTTTAAAGACATCTCTCTTCCTAAAGAATAAATGTTAATATAAACCCTAAGTGCTTTTAGTATAGTATCCATGAAAAGTAAATTTGCGTTAGCTTGGAAAAAACTGCTTTAATAAATTTATAGTGAAACAATGTTAAAGTAAGTAAATAGAAGTATAGAAATAGAGACATATCACTAGCCTTGGAAGACATCATTGCTGAAATTTGAATGTGATCATTCTGCTTCTATAGAACCTATTCCCAATACTTGGAGTGACTGTGGCAAGAGGATCCATTTCTCTGATAGTCACAGAGAGAAAATAAGTTTATTTCAGCTTTTTAATTTTCATAACTTTCATTATGAGATGTGATTACATGTGAAAGTCCAAGGCAAACAGAGTAAGCCCACAAACTCTTTGTGTAAAACCACACTGAGTATTAAAAATCTCTCCAAATGATAATTTATGTAACACTAGAGGATTAACTTATCAAGTTTTCATCAAATCATAAATTTTACTTATTAAAAATAGTGCACTGCCCCCTAACAAAGTGCTGGAGTATAGATATTATTTTCGATGCACATATAGTACATTATGTGTTCAGGTCATGCCAGTGGTACTGGTGACTATCTTGAGGAAGTTTCAAAGTGAAGCCTAAATTACTCCATCCTTAATAGTCCTCCTATGTACTCTTTTACCCCTGAAATATTTTTTCTTGTGCCAACCAAAGCTGTCTTCTACTTTTGATTTGTGCTTCCTTTTAAAACTCTCTGAATATTGCCTTTCCCAGAGTTGCTATTCAACAGAGGTCATGAAAACTCTGTAGAACATCAGGGATATGAGACGGAACACAGAAAGGCATGAAAAGTTAAAATGTTAGATAATCAATTCCATGAGCATTTGCTTAGCATCTAGTCTGTGCAACATGTATCACACTGCTGATTCTAGGAAGCACCCTGCACACCTGGAGTTCCATACCCCAGTACCCTGTAAAGCCCCATGCTTCTCACAATGTAGGTGGCAATCTTGTTAGTAGTTATAATAACTATCAAATATAGTATAAAATAATAAAACAATATAGTATAAAATTATTATGAAGACATAGTGAGTTAAGGCACGTAAAGTGTGTTACTGGATGGCAAGTCTTGAGTAAAAATAGAAAAGACATGTGAAGTGATAAGAACAATGCCTAGCATATAGTAAGTATGCAACACAGTTAGCCTTTACTATGTGCAGTTCTGTAGCCGAGGATTCAACCAACTGGGAATTGAAAATATTTGAAAAAAAAAAGTAAATAACAATGTAATAAAAATAATACAAATAGAAAAACATGATCTAACAAATATTCACATAGCCTTTACATTGTATTGGGCATTGTAAGTAATCTAGAGATGATTTTACGTATACAGAGGATGCATGTAGGTTGTATGCAAATACTACATCATTTTTTATCAGGGGCTTGAACATCCAAGGATGTGCACGTGGGTCCTGAAACCAGTCCCTTGAGGATACCAATGGAGGACTGGACATGTTAACCATTTTAATACAAATAACAATCACAAATGGACCTAGGCCTGATGCAGTGGCTCACACCTGTAATCCCAGCACTTTGGGAGGCCGAGGTGGGTGGATCACTTGAGATCAGAAGTTCGATACCAGTCTGGCCAACATGGGGAAATCCCATCTCTACTAAAAATACAAAAATCAGCCAGGCATGGTGGCACACGCCTGTAGTCCCAGCTACTCTGCAGGCTGAGGCAGGAGAATCACTTGAACCCGGGAGGAGGAGGTTGTGGTGAGCCGAGATTGTGTCACTGCACTGTAGCCTGGGTGACAGAGTAAGACTCCGTCTCAAAACAAAAAACAAAACAACAAATGGACCAAAGCACAGGGACAGGGTGTTTTGAAGTTTGAACCACTGGTTCTTTGGGGAGAAAAAGTCCTTATAGTACATTCTTAATAAAACAGATTATGAAGACAGAATTGAAGTTTAGCAGAGGTCCAGGATGACACAAACCAATGGATATACATTGCTTTGACATACAGAAGACAGGAGAGAAATAATTAGCTGGAGGTTGAAGAAATAAAGAACAGAATAGCCTTCCAGGGGTGTGAGGTAAAAAAGAAACACATAATAACAATGATAGTTACCTCTTGCATTTATTTATTTATTTACTTTTGCAACCACTTTCATGATTTTTATTAGAGGTTGGCAGAACTTCACAATACAATTAGGAATAACTTGGGAACAATGCTTTTTCAAATGCCTTTGATAGCAAAGCATTTTTTGGACAAATGGATGATTGCCTTAGAGCTTTGGTATTTTCATATTTTTCTACTTTATTACATCCATGTTCATAGGTCAATCACAAACAACTACAATGGAGAGACCAGGGGTGCATTCCCACTTAAATAATTTTAAAAGTAAAAATAGCTCACTTTAAAAGGAATGAAAGTTTTCTACCAACCATAAGTGAATCAAAATAAACAACTCAATGTCAGATTATACAGACAAGCCATTTACACCATCTTTATTCATTCCTTCCATAGCTGTTTAATAATTAAACAGTGTAATGGATTCATACTGTGAGCTCTTCAGAATGGCAGCAACAATTTTTTCGCTTAGTCTCTATATGTCTTGAACCTCCTGCATTTCTGTAGCATTTTTATTTTTCAGACTTTTAAAATTTTATTCTGGCCAAAAGGCCAGATATATAAAAGCCAGATCCACTTCACGTATTTTAAGAGCTAAGTAAATAGAATGTATGAAGTAACTTTGTCATAATCACAAATTGATGAATAATTAGAGAGTAGGACTTGGGTTTGGAATCTGTTTTTTAAGTAAAAGGCTTCCGAACTGGCAGTATTTATAGATCTGTGATCATTGAATGGTGGCAGTGTTGTTACCAGTTCTTTCAACAAGGCCTTTGATCTCTGTACTGCACTTCCAAATAGACATTGTAGGTGTAAAAATTTAAACAGAAGAGAAAATAAAAAATAGAACTTACTTCAAGCAAAATGACAATTTAAATAATGAGTGACTGGGGTGTCCAATCATTTGTCCCAATTAAGGTAGCATTTGTATTCAATTATTAAGAACAGTGAGTGATTGTAATATGACATATTAATAATTAAATGATCCTACTGGCCTATCTCCAAAGAAAGTACTTGGGGTCATTTATCACTCATGCATTTTTCTGGTGCCTGTTATCACAGGTTCTCACCAATTCTGAAGATGATGGCTTTTGTAAAATCACCATGGCCAAAATCTTTTCTCAAGCACTTGCTCCCTGATGCTGGAAGGACTTGGAGATTTATAAGTAGAGAATAATGCTACCACTGAGGGATTTTAATTAGTTTTATCACACATTTGCATACATTTTTGTATAGTACTTAAAATGCCATATTTTATTTACATCAGAACTCATTCTAAATTGGATGTAAAAGGACATTGATACATGATTTAATCACCTCTGTTCTAAAGTTTATTAGCTAGTGCTCTCTTTTGAGTAAGGAAAATGTCAGTGTTAGGATAGCATTTAATATTAAAAACATTTAATGCTTAATGTGCATATTATTTTGTTTAATACTTATCTAATTATTCTTAGGTGATTTACCTTTATATTAAATATGTGTATTCATACTTAAAGTTTTGTATATCATGACAATGTATTTGTACTTAAGGCTATAACCTTAGGAGAAATGAAAAGCCATCTATCAGCTTTAAAAGATGATTATTTTCTAAGGTCATGTGTCCATTGTTTTACTTTTTTGTCATCCATGTTTAAAAGAAGGTATTTGTAGATATCAACTCACCACCTACATTGCCTTCTTTTTATGTTATTATTATAACATCAAATTTCTCCAGTCTGGCATTCAAGATTCTCCGTTAACTGAGCTCATATGCACTATTGAATAGTTTTAAGTCTCATTAATCCCTAAAACAAATTTTCCACTTCAGCTAATGTGGTTTTCATAGGTTTCCTAAAAGTATACCATGTTCATTTGTTCCTGCAAACAGAAGCTGATTCAGTTCATTAACTTGAATACTCCTTTGTTCTCTTTGTGAACTCTAATTCCTAGCCAAGAGCCTTTCACTGAGGAGTATGTTCTTGATAATGGCCGTATTTTTAAAAAAGTGTTAACAAGCAAAAATTAGTGGAGAACATTTAAGATAGTGAGGGATGGTTAATAGAGAAGAATGGGAGACAGATGGGAGAGTAGTAAGCCTGGAAACTTAAAGAGGATACTGACATCTGATTCAAATATTTAGAAGATTGCTTCATAGAAGAGGAATTACTCATTTTTGCTCTAAATCTAGAGTCTAAAAATAGATTTAGGACTAATCTGGGGGAGTTTTGATGAAGCAGATATTTGACTTACTTCCATGGAAGAAAGTCATAACAATTTGAGCAATTCAATATTCATAATGCAGTACAAAATGTCCTCAGCACTGCTGGATTGTTAGAGACTGCCAGCTGTCCAAAAATATCCATTTGCTCCTTCTTCCATCTTGGAGCTCTCATGTATTAGATGGCCATAGGTTGCTCAGCTATAGCTGATATTTATCAGCACCCTTGCAAGGGCTATAGGTCAGAAGGCATAAATTGAAAAGCATGTAATTGTTCTATTGCATAGGGATACCCAGCCATGTGTGGTGTTGCAAGAAAGAAATGAACTACTTTCTAGTTGAAACCAGTAGATAGATAGATAGATAGATAGATAGATAGATAGATACATAGGGGATCTCATGTGTGACCCAGGCTGGTCTTGAACTTCTAAGCTCAAGAGATCCTACTGCCTCAGCCTCCCAAAGAGTTAGAATTACAGGCGTGAGCCACCATGCCTGGCCAAGCAACTATATTTTTTGGATCTCTTGGTTACAGCAACTTAGACAGGCTTCTAGCCAATACACTGGTATCATTTATAAGAAACAAAACTTAGTTACACCTAATAAAAGACTTTCAGCTTCTTTTTTATTTCTCTAACTACACCATAAATATAGTCTTGAAGGTAAGTTATTCGTTTTCTATTGCTTTGTAACTAATTTCCATAAGCTTAAAACAGCACCCACTTAATAGCTCACAGTTTTGGTAGGTCAGGAATCTATGCACCGTACAGTTGGGTTCTCTACTTAGGTATTACAAGGCCAAAATCAGGGTGTTGGCTGGGCTGAGCTCTTACCTGGAGCTCAGAGTACTCGTCCAAGCACATTCCTGGTATTGGCAGAATTCAGTTTCTTGTGGCTGAGTCTGTTTTCTTGCTGTCTGCCAGCCAGGAGTTGCTTTCAGCTTCTAGAGGCCAGTCCAGGGTTCTTTACATGTGTCCCCCTTCATCTTCAAGACAGCAGTAGCATGTTAAATCTCCCTTATTCTTCAAATCTCACTTTCCTTTATGCCATCAAGTAGAGAAAACTCTCTGCCTTCTTTAAAGGAAATGGAATAGAATTAGGCCACCCTGACCATCTTTTTTTTAAATTATACTTTAAGTTCTGGGGTACATGTGCAGAACTTGCAGGTTTGTTACATAGGTATATACGTGCCATGGTTAGCTGTATCCATCACCCCGTCATCTATATTAGGTATTTCTCCTAATGCTATCCCTCCCCTAATCCCCCACCCCCGTTATCCCTCCCCTAGCCCCCAACAGGCCCTGGTGTGTGATGTTCCCCCTCCCCTGTGTCCATGTGTTCTCACTGTTCAACACCCACTTATGTGTAAGAACATGCAGTGTTTGGTCTTCTGTTCTTGTGTCAGTTTGCTGAGAATGATGGTTTCCAGCTTTATCCATGTGCCTGCAAAGGACATAAACTCATCCTTTTTTATGGCTGCATAGTATTCCATGGTGTATATGTGCCACATTTTCTTTATCCAGTCTGTCATGGATGGGCATTTGGATTGGTTCCAAGTCTTTGCTTTTGTGAACAGTGCTGCAATAAACATATGTGTGCATGTATCTTTATAGTAGAATGATTTATAATCCTTTGCGTATATACCCAGTAATGGGATTGCTGGGTCAAATGATGTTTCTAGTTCTAGATCCTTGAGGAATCACCACACTGTCCTCCACAATGGTTGAAATAATTTACACTCCCAACAGTGTAAAAGCATTCCTATTTCTCCACATCCTCTCCAGTATCTGTTGTTTCCTCATTTTTTAGTGATCGCCGTTTTAACTGGCATGAGATTGTATCTCAATGTGGTTTTGATTTGCGTTTCTCTAATGACCAGTAATGATGAGCTTGTTTTCATATGTTTGTTGGCTGCATAAATGTCTTCTTTTGAGAAGTATCTGTTCGTATCCTTTGCCCACTTTTTGATGGAGTTTTTTGTGTTTTTCTTGTAAATGTGTTTAAGTTTTTGTAGATTCTGGATATTAGCCCTTTGTCGAATGGCTAGATTGTAAAAATTTTTTCCTATTCTGTTGGTTGCCTGTTCACTCCAATGACAGTTTCTTTTGCTGTGCAGAAGCTCTTTAGTTTAATTAGATCCCATTTGTCTATTTTGGTTTTTGTTTGCCATTGTTTTTGGTGTTTTAGTCATGAATTCCTTGCCCATGCCTATGTCCTGAATAGTATCGCTTAGGTTTTCTTCTAGGGTTTTATGGTGTTAGGTCTTATATTTAAATCTTTAATCCATCTGGAGTTAATTTTTGTATAAGGTGTAAGGAAGGGATCCAGTTTCAGCTTTCTGCATATGGTTAGCCAGTTTTCCCAACACCATTTATTTAATAGGGAATCCTTTCCCCATTGCTTGTTTTTGTCCGGTTTGTCAAAGAGCAGATGGTTGTAGATGTGTGGTGTTATTTCTGAGGCCTCTGTTCTGTTCCATTGGTCTATATCTCTGTTTTGGTACCAATGCATGCTGTTTTGATTACTGTAACCTTGTAGTATAGTTTGAAGTCAGGTAGTGTGATGCCTCCAGCTTTGTTTTTTTCACTTAGGATTGTCTTGACTATGTTCAGGCTATTTTTTGGTACCATATGAAGTTTAAGGTGGTTTTTTCCAATTCTGTGAAGAAAGTCAGTGGTAGCTTGATGAGGATAGCACTGAATCTATAAATTACTTTGGGCAGTATGGCCATTTCCATTTATATATATATATATATATATATATATATATATATATATAGATGTATGTATCTCCCATTTGTCTATTTTGGCTTTCATTGCCATTGCTTTTGGTGTTTTAGTCATGAATTCCTTGCCCATGCCTATGTCCTGAATGGTATTGCTTAGGTTTTCTTCTAGGGTTTTATGGTATTAGTTCTTATGTTTAAATCTTTAATCCATCTGGAGTTAATTTTTGTATAAGGTGTAAGGTGTAAGGTGTTTTACGAGATATGTAAGATATATATATATATATCGTAAAATTAAATGTGTGTGATATATATATATATATATATATATATATTTTTTTTTTTTTTTAATGGAGTTACGCTCTGTCCCATAGGTGGAGTGCAGTGGTGTGATCTCAGCTCACTGGAACCCCACCTCCCAGGTTCACGTAATTCTTCCATCTCAGCCTCCCAAGTAGCTGGGACTACAGGTGTGTGCTACCACACCCAGCTAATTCTTGTGGTTTTGGTAGAGACAGAGTTTTGCCATGTTGCCCTGCTGGTCTCAAACTGCTGACCTCAGGTGATCCACCCACCTTGGCCTCCTAAAGTGTTGGGACTACAGTTGCCAGACCATCTTTCTTTTGATGAACTCAAAGTCAACTTATTAGTAACCTTAATTACATCAGCAAAATCCCTTTTGCCATATAAGTAGCATAATCATAGACATGAATGAAATTTCATTATATTTGGTCAGGATAAGAAATCTTGGGGATACATTTTAGAATTCTGCCTACCACAGCAGGAAAGACATTTACCACCAGCTTGAATGATGGCTTGAGTTCCCATTATGTGCTTGATACACCATAAATGTGTCATTGCCTTAAATATATATTAGTGCTGAATGTTTCCAAATTTCGTTTGATGTTATTGTATCAGTACAAACATAAACAAGATAATATTGACATTGACAGGAGTCAGAATAGATTCTGGAAATATATTGTATATAACTTAAAATCTAAATTTTAAAGGATATAGTGTGGACATAAAGATAAACATAAAAATCCATACTCATTTTATATGTATTATTAACCTTTAGTTTAGATTCGTCAAAATATTTCAGGCCAACTAGTCTTAAAGCTTAGTAATTATTTTGAGTAACTTAAGAAAACAATGTACTTGCCCTTTTATAATTGGCCCTTTGAGAGAATTCTGTTTCTCAGTTATAGGTATATTCCCTAATCAAAGAATGATAATTTGATATCAGACAAGGCAATCTTAAAACATTTTTGTCCTGATTATTCATTTGTTCTCTTATTTTCATTTACTTGAAGAAAAATCCCAAACCCTTTCTAATTGCCTACAGAGCCCCACATGATCTGTTGCCCCACTCAGCTCTCATTTCATCTCCTTTCACTCACTTTCTAGGCTACTAGCTCTGGCAAAGTTAGAGTTCTTCAGGGCTTCTGTACTTGCTGCTTTCTCTGCCTGGAAATCTCCCTCATTGCTTCATGTCCCTTTTCAAATGTGTCCTTATAGGTGAGGTTTTTCGCCGCACCTCATCCAAAATAGCAAGCCCTCTGACCACCATGCCTTTACCCAAATTTCTGTTGTTCCACACTCTGATCACCATATAACACATTGTATGCTAATTTATTGGCTCACTGCCTGTCTTCTTCCACTAGAATGGAGGGAGCCTCCTTGGGAGTAGAGATGTTTTATGCACTGCTGGATCCTCAGCACTTAACACATATTGACATTCAGTCAATATTATTGAATGCATGAGTATATTTCAAAAAAGGAAAATTATGCTAGCAGGAGAATCCATTCACTCTACGAACTAGCACAAATCTTGTAATATGCAAGAGCCCTGTCTTCTTTAACAGTGTAATAGGATGTTAATGGCATTGGAAAAGTAGCAAGTTTAACAGAAAAGACAGAAGGTACAGAAGAGTGGTTCCTTGGGAAATGTATAACTTAGGTTGGTTCTACATCTTTTTATTAAATTTACCAATGAAAATCTCGGACTTTCCCACACCCTGCCAGAGAGTTGAAGGGAATGCTGTCTTGAAGATAAGAACAGGGACCCACACCACCTACCACTATACTATATCTGCCGTCTTTGTCTCTATGAGTGACGCCATGCTTTAGCAGGATAATTGCAAGTTTTGAAGTCACTTGTCACATTAAACACTTATTAACTGTTTTTAGCATAAGGGGTGAAGGGTTTTTTTTTTCATTGTTCCTCAAGTATTTTAGTTACATGGTAGGTGTTAACATTTTGCTTTGCTTATCTTTTTTATGTACTTATAAAACTTATATAACCATTGACTATATCGAATAATATTATAATTGAAGGAAAGCCTTTAATTAATCATCTGTGGGATGGTAGCAACTGTAATCATTCTGTTTAAACCTGTATTTTAAGAAGAAAATGATCTTTCTTTTAGTTGCTAATCTGCAGAAGGATATCCTTTAAAACTTCTCTCATTGAAGAACATAGATAAGAAGATCAGCTTATTGTATCTTTTTTTAATGATCTCCAATATAGAATCGTGTCAGTGACAATGTCTTCAGGACTACACATGCTTGGAAAGAGTCTGTGAAATAGGGACTAGCCATTTCCTTAAAGCTCTAAGGATTCAGATGAGGTACATTAGCTCCATAAACATACATTTTATGATATACCTGTCCAAAATCAAAATATACCATATCACATAACATATGTGTTCAACAAATACTGAATTTCAAAAGGAAATTCAATATTTGAGTGAATTCCAGTGCTGGGCTGGAAGCATTCAAGCTGCCTCTACATTCCATCTATGTGATCATCTGTCATATGTTACTGGGTTTTGTAACTAGAATTTTTGTATTAGTGAAAGAGTGGATGAAATCTCTTCCAGTGCTAAGACTTTTTGTTTCTATGAGATTATTCATTCATCACTTAGTTTTGAAGGGAAGGCATTGGCGAGTGGGAAAATGAATCATTTGCATAGTATGACTTTGTTTCGCTTTACCACTGTTACTAAAGTAGGGAAAACAAAAGAATATAAGGGATCTATCCAAAACATATCTGGGAATACTGTTTTAAATGTCACTAAATTCCAATTAAATGCTAAGAGTAATTTTGCTACAAGTCCCTAAAACTATATATTTAGTATTAATTCTTTATAAAGCATCACTATTGGAGTAAACTGTTGATCACTTGGTATTTCACAAATTGAATTTTAAGGTATTTTTAAAAACTAAATATCATCGAAGTCTTTTCTTTAAAAGCCTTAAATCTTACATTTTCCTTATTATTAGCACCAAACAATGTAGTCATAGTTTGCTTTGGTTTCAGTTTTGTATTTGTTAAGATGTATAACTAAACAGATAAACCCTATATATCAATGATTTAACATAAGAAAAGCTTTTTTCTTGTTTGTATCATGGTTTAATATGTGTCAGTGTTGGAGGGAGAAGCTCTAGTTCTGCTCCACACAGTCAAGGGATGACCCTAGTGGTTTTTTCTATCTAGTGTTACTATCTCCCTTTTGGTCCTGAAAGCCTGTGGTTGACAGAGCAGACTAAGAGTCACACATGAGAGGATTTTTATAGGCCAGGCTTAAAATTGGCTCACATTTCCTTTTGCACTTGTATTCAACTGAGCAGAATGCAGCCAGTTGACCACTCCTAATTTTAAAGGAGGCCAGAAGCTATAGCTCATATTGCCAAGCAGTATAGCATTCTTGGCTACACTCCTACCTCTGGTCACCAAATATCTCTTTCACTCTTTTTCCTGCACATAGAAGACATTCACTCTTCTCCAAAACAAACAGTAAAAGTCCTGTCTGATCAGCATATATAGCTCTAAGTTTAGGATCTCTGAATAAAAGACTATTTTCTGTCAGGTCTGAATGTGGCTCCTTGTAGCCCTGAATACTAAGAATCTGCCTACAGTCTACCTATATACATCCAGCATATAATGGTAGAAATCATGGGGGACACAAGTTACTTGTCAATATAAAATCTGAAATCCCCCATGTGCATAAAGAAACTTTATGAAGGCCTCTTAACCTGGAGAGTAGGGAAATTGTTTGATTAGAACTGTTCTATCTGGGAAGAATCCTCTTGTTTGTTGTTCTCTGTGGCAACTGGCCCCTTAATTTGGGAATCTATTCCTTATTCATTATCCTCTATGGCCATGTCTGAAATGGGTGTGAAGGAGCTTGCCCTCCTTAGGAACTGTACATCTTTCATATCCTGCTTCCTACTGAGGTAAGCTCAGGAATATCAAACAGCTAAGTTTTTTCTCTCAAAACTCAGTAGTCAGTAGGCTTCTGTGTGACAACAATCACACTCAATGCTCTTGGTTATTTTATTATTATTATTTTATTGTGGTAAGAACACTTAACATGAGATCTACCCTCTTAACAAATTTTTAGGCATATAGTACAGTATTGTTTAATATAGGAAGAATGTTGTACAGCAGATCTCAAAACTTATTCATCTTGTATAATTGAGACCTTACACCCATTCCACCCCATTCCCCACCCCTACCACCAGCCCATGGCATCCACCATTCTACTTTCTGATTCAATGAGTTTGACTATTTTAGATACCTCACATAAGAGAAATCATGCAGTATTTGTCCTTCTGTAACTGGTGTATAGCATGAGATCTTCAAGTTTCATTCATGTTGTCACACATTGCAGGATTTCCTTCTTTTTTCAGTCTGAATAATATTCCATTATATGTATATACCACATCTTCTTTTTATACATGCATTCACTGATGAACATTTAGGTTGCTTCTGTGTCTTGGTTATTGTGAATAGTGTTGCAATGAAGATGGGAGGGCTAATTTCTCTTTAAGATCCTGATTTCAGTTCTTTTAGATAAATACTAAAAAGTCAGATTGCTGGATCATCTAATAGCTCTATTTTTAATTTTTGGAGAAATCTCCATATTGTTTTCCATAGTAATTGCACCATTTTACATTCCCACCAATAGTGTATGAGGGTTCAAATTTCTTCACATCCTCACCAACACTTGTTGATAGTTTTCCTACCAGGTGTCAGGTGATGTCTCATTGTGTTTTTCATTTTCATTCCCCTGACATTAGTAACAGTAAGCATCTTTTCAATATACCTGTTGGCCATTTGTATGTCTTCTTTGGAGAAATGTCTATTGTAAACTTAGGCCAGTTTTAAAATCAGATTATTAGTTTATTTTTGCTATTGCGTTGTAGAAATTACTTACATATTGGAAACCAACCCCTTATCTGATATATGATTTGCAGATATTTCCTCTCATTTCATGTTGCCTTTCACTCTGTTGATCATTTCCTTTGCTGTGCAGAAACTTTTTAGTTTAACATAGTCCCATTTGCCTGGTTTTGCTTTTGTTTTCTGTGCTTTTGGTGTCATACCCAAACAGTCATTGACAAAATTAATGTCATGAAACTTTTTCCCTGTTTTCCTCTAGGAGTTTTATAGTTTCATGACTTATGTTTAAGTTTTTAATCCATTTTGTATTGATTTGTGTATATGGGGTAAGTAAGAGTCCAGTTTCAATATTCTGCATGTGAATATACAGTTTTCAAAACACTATTTCTTGAAGACTGTCCTTTCCCTATTTTGTATTCCTGGCACCCTTGTTGATGGTCAGTTTACCATACATGCATGGATTGGTTTTCATTCTGTTCCCCTTGGACTATATGTCTGTCTTTTTCACAGTGCTATACTATTTTGATTACTGTAGCTTTGTAATATATTTTGGATCAGGAAGTGTGATACCTTCAGCTTTGTTTTTCTTTCTCAAGACTTTTTTGACTATTCAGGATCATCTGCGGTTCCAGATGAATTTTAGTTTTTTTCTATTTCTGTAAAAAAATCATTGGAATTTGATCAAGAGTTCATTGAATCTGTAGATTGCTTTGGGTAGTATGGACATTTTAACAATATTCCATTCTTCAGTTCATGAACACAAGACATCTTTTCATTTATTAGCATCTTCTTAAATTTCTTTCATTAACATTTTATAGTTTTCAGTGTACAAGTCTTTTACCTTCTTAGTTCAGCTTATTTCTAAGTATTTTATTATTTTGAGGGATAATATAGATACATTTTTTTCTTCATTTCCTTTTCAGACAAGTTCATTGTTAGTGTATAGAAACGAAATTGATTTTGTATGTTGATTTTGTATCCTGCAATGTTACTTGACTTGCTTAGTAATTCTAACAATTTTTTGTGAAATCTTCTGTTTTTTTATGTAGAAGATGACATCATCTGCAGAGAGGGCCAATTTTACTTCTCCTTTACAGATTTGGGTAGCTTTTATTTCCTTTTCTTGTCCAATTGCTCTGGATAGGACTTCTAGTCCTATGTTGAACAGAAGTGGTGAGTGTGGGCATCCTGTTCCTTATCTTAAAGAAAAATCTTTCAGTTTTTCACCATTGAGTATGATGTTAGCTATGGGATTTTCATATCTGGCCTTTATCATGAGGTAATCTTCTTCTGTTTCTAGTTGGTTACAGAAAATGCAGTTGTACTACATGCCCAGGAAGAAGCAATACATATTACAGGGTAGCAATTTCAACCAAGACTTCTCTATATACAATTTCAACCAAGACTTCTCTATAAAAGAAACCTTCCTTCTAAATATCGTGTGAAAAAATAGGAATGTTTTTACTGCATGTTTACTATATCTATTTATTAGACATGGAGAGATATGTCACAATCATATCCAAACACCTTTATTCTGGTGTGGTTTCTAGTTGATTGCTCTGAAGAAATTCAAATCAATCAATGAATCAAATAAAAAACTCTTAGCAGATTGCCACTAAAATTAGATTGTCTGAAAGTACTATATATTTATTTATTTACTTAGAGATGGAGTCTCACTCTGTCGTCCAGACTGGAGTGCATTGGCATGATCTTAGCTCACTGAAACTTCCACCTACCTGGTTCAAGCAATTCTCCTGCCTCAGCCTCCTGAGTAGCTAGGATTACAGGTGCTTGCCACTGCACCCGGCTAATTTTTGTATTTTTAGTAAAGATGGGGTTTTGCCATGTTGGTCAAAACAAGGACAGATTGACCATTTTTAGGAATTACGATGAAAGCCAATCACCATAGCTTGGGAAAGTGGAAATGGCAAATGCTTACTGTTTTAGAAGTGGTAGCATAGTACTTTTGTGGTACTAAGCTTTACATATTTCAGGTTAAGTACCTAGTATCATAATGAATAAGAGTAGGGAATAAGGGGGTGTGACATAAAGGGTGTACACATTAAGTACTAGTTACTTCATTAGGTTGTGTTATTATTATTAGATCATACATATTCCTTCCTTCAGTTATACATGTGTTTTCAGTCAACGAAAGTTTCCTGATGATCCAGGAGTCGTGCCAGACATCAGGGATCAGAAATAAACAGCAAGGCCTCAATGGGACGAGTGCTATGGCAAAGAATATTTGGGAGTGTAAGAAAAGGGCCTAATAATGTCCATGAAAGGATCAGGGAAGGTGTCCAAGCAACAGCGAAGCTTGAATTAAATACTGAAAGAGACTGGCCATGGTGGAGTAGCACACTCAAGACAGAGGGAAAGGAGTAAAGAGGGGCACGGGCATTGGAGAGAGGCTATGACTTTGAGATGATGCAGGTATTATATAGATGGGATGTCTGTTGAGAGAGGAGTCTCAAGAAATTAGTAAAGAAAATTTTGTATGATATGCCATCTTAGCTTGGGCTGCTAGAACAAAATACTATAGACCGGGTGGCTTAAACAACAGACATTTATTTCTCACACTTCTAAAGCCAAGGAAGTCCAAGATCAAGGTGCCAGCAGATTGGGTTCCTGGTGAGGAGCTGCTTCCTGGCTTGCAGACAGCCACCTTCCTGCTGTGTGCTCCTGTGTCTCTTCTTTGTCTCATAAGGGCACTAATCCCAGCAGGAGGGCACCACCGTCATGATCTTACCTACTAAACCTTATTGCCTTCTAAAGTCCTTACCTCCAAATACAATCACATTGAAGGTTAGAGTTTTGGCTTACACATTTGGCAGGGGGTTGTGGGAGTATAAACTTTCAGCCCAAACCCATGCTAAAGAGTTTGAACTTTATTCTAAAATTAGTGGGAAAGAAATGCAGAATTAAAAGCAAGGGAATAACAGGGAAAAAAGCCAAAGATTTTGGAGAATAAATTGAAATAAGGAAGACTAGAAGCAGGGAGACAAACAGGAGACCATTGACTTGTCTTTTTTTCTCAAATTGAATATATGAATAGTCTAAGAAATGTATTATTACATTACCATGACCATTTGTGATGTATTTTAATCACATTGTAATATAATTGCTTGAAATTATTTCAGTTAATGATAGTAATTAATCTACAAAAGTCATACAACTATTTAAATTATTATTACTTATGTTTTTGGTAAGAATTTTTTGATTTTTTTAGGGTCATAATCATTTTTTTCATGGATATATTCTGTGGTATCTAGGTATGTTAATGGCACTTTTTTGATACTTTACTATACTTTGGTTTATTTATATAATATTTATAATTAATTATAGGCTGTTTCCTTTGATTTAACAAAGCCAATGAATCCCCTAAAAATAATAATTACTAATTTTTGCTATATATTTATGTATTTTTTTTAGAGATAAGGTCTTTCTCTGGCCCAGGCTGAAGTGCAGTGGCACAATGAGAGCTCACTGTAGCCTCTAACTCCTAGACTCAAACAATCCTCCTGTCTCAGCCTCCCAAGTAGCTGGGACTACAGGCATACCACCATGCCCAGCTAAGTTTTTAAAAACAATTTTGTAGATACAGGGTTTTACTGTGTTGCCCAGGCTGCTCTCAAACTCCTGTCCTGAAGCAATTCTCCCACCTTGGCCTCTCAAAGCATTGGGTTACAGGTGTGAGACACTGTGCTTGTCCTATTTATGTATTCTTAAATGATTGGGAAAAGTAGATAATTAGCAACTGTTATCTCAACTGAAGTAAATCATTCCATGTACAAAATCAGAGATTTGATACCCATTTTAATGTGTTTGTGGTTCTTTATTTAAATTTAATTATATTGAATCAAGTTTTCAGATGGTTATGTAATTATATAACTTTGTCTCCATGTTGAGTAAGATGAAGAAAAATTGCTAATAGTTACTGAATGTTTATTTTGTGGGAGGAACTGTGCTAAGTACTTATATGTGTTATGTAATTAAACCCTCACAATGACCTTAAGGAGGTTCTATAATTGTCTCCATTTCTGTATATGTACATCTTCTACTTGTGCAAGTCCACACAGCTAGTAAGTGCAGGAGCAGAGATTGGAACCCAGGCTTTCTAACTTGGAGGTCAACCTCTGAACTACCCTGTACCACACCAAACCACTTCTATTACAGATGGAGTGGTCATGAGCCTTCATCCCCCTCAAATATATAATAAACAATCTCATATTATTTAATTATGTTTTTTCTATACAACACCATTAAGCAGTTTTATTTGTTGCAGAAAGAAACCCAGTTTTAGGCTTCTGAATAAGTGCCCAGCTTAGCAAAGGTAATATATTAATGGTAATGTATATCATTCATACAAGTCAACAAATATTTATTGAGTACTTGCTTTGTGGCAGGTTCTGGAATGCAAAAGTGGTCTCTGTCTTCATGTTATTTTTGGTCTAATGGAGACAAAAGACACTAAATAACTCACCTTCCCCATCAAATTCGCTGAGCATGTCTAACCAATACTCTGCTATAGTAATGGTACAGAATTAATAATTGATTAATTATAATTCTATCTCCTGGTTCCCTCGTGAGAGACAAGGTTCTATACTGGGGAAGCCATGGATCTCAACCAAATTGAGCCACTGTGCTTGTCCTATTTATGTATTCTTAAATTGATTGAGATCCATGGCTTCTCTAGTATAGAACCTTGTCTCTCATGGGGGAACCAGGAGATAGATTATGGAAGGGCTGAACCCAAAAATAATAGTTTGAGGCAGATGGGACAAATCGGTTGATTGGAAAAGACTACAGTGGTTAGGCATCACAGTGTGATAAAGTAAATTTGGAATCTAGAATCAAATAGCTCTTGTAATGGATTCTGGAGCTGCCACTGCTTACAAGTCAGGTAACCAGGTCAAGCAGCCTAATCTTTCTGAACCAGTTTACTCATCTGTAAAATACTGAGAATACTAATTTATTCATTTGCTTGACAAACGTTTATTAGATGCCTCCTATATTCTAGTTTAACCCGACCCACAGGGCTATAGGATAGCTAAATAAAATATTGTATTAAACGCCTAAGGCACATAGTAGATATTCAAGAAAGTTAGTTCTCTCCCTCCTCAACCCAGTGGTTTGTTTTGTTTTGTTTTTGTGGTTGTTTGTTTGTTTTTTCATTTACTGAACTTTATCTTTCAGTTCTGTAAATGAGAAACCCCCTTGCCTAGGAATGGCCAGGCTATGGGAAAAACTCATTCAGCCCCCATAATCTTATTAACAGAATTGAATGGGACTCAAACAAAATTGATTGGCTCTATGAAGTCATGAGTCATTCTAATAAGAAACATGCTTTTCCAGAAGGAAAATCTATTTGAAAAGTTGTTTTAGTTAGGGTGCAAGCTAAGATTCTGGTAACAAGAGACCCAAATTTTATGACAATTTTTAAAGTTATATGTTCTTTCACACGAAGTCCAGAAAGATCTAGGGCTGATGAAATGGTTCTGCTGTCATCACTGTGTATTTTCCATCTCTTATCAAAAGCAACTGCTCCATTTTCACCAGAAGACACAGAAGTTCCATAGATCACTTATTCTCACATCCTACCAGGAAGGATATGGTTACATGACCATACCTGTTGCTTGGAGAATAAGATATTCTCTGATGGGATGACCAGGCATTCAGTGACAGTGAAGGGAAAGGGGGAAAATGGCTGTTGATGGTTCAACCTGCCACAGAAGACAAATTAGGATATGAAGTCTCCATGGCAAGAGTGTAAGATGATAAAAAATGTACTCACATTTGTGCAAAATTTCCTAAACAAAAAGAAGCTTTGAATACCAGCTCTGAGCCAGATTTGCAGGACCTGGGTTCTCCACAGCAGTGCTTGTGGGTGCAGAATATGGAGTGAAATGTAGTCCAAGAGGAATAAAGTGGCCTGATTAGTATATGATGGAGAGAATTCCATCAGGACTTAGAGGATGGGTTTGAAGGAAGGCAGCGAGACCAAGCACAAGGCGCTAAATCATCTAGATAAGGAATGATGGGGCAGTGGTGGCAGAGATCATTTCAAGAGATATTTTACCAGTTGAACAAAGAGCTTAAGAAAAGATGTCAGGTGGGCTAGGCTAAACTGTTGTTGCAAATGGAATTTTAATAATTAGAGTCCACAGGACTTAGGGATTTGTTAGAGTGGAATGAACTGTGATTATAAATAGACCTCAAAATATTTAATGGCCCAAATATAATAGAAGTTTATTTTTAACCTATGTAAGAGTCCAAGGCAGGTGCTTCTGATTGGCGGATGGCTGTCTGTGCAGTGACTTTGGAACTCAGTCACCTTCAACCTCACATCACTTTTAACTTGTTTTAAGAACCACATTTTCTTCCTTGGCATATATAGCAATGGAAATGATACCATTATTGCATTTATAACAACTCTGAATTGAAAGGTATAAAGCAAAAGAAGTGCACATATAGAATAAACAGATATAGAAACATCCATTGGTGGGAAATTCTCCATGATAAAAAGAAATATCTTGACCTTTAGCAATATTGAGTTGGGGGTTTCAGAAATTAAAGCACTTCTACTCAAGTTTCACTGGTTTTCTATAGATTTAAGTTTATCTTGATAGAACCTCGTTGATAATTTCCCAGACACACTTAACAAATGATGCTCTGTCCCATTTTTTTAAAATGGCATTCATTATTTACCTAAAAGGGAGAAAATGTAATAAATTTTAGAAATAGTTTCTTCAGGTATATTAACAAAACAGGTTTTGGTGTTCTATGTGGTAATTTTTAGTTTCCTGAAAAATTCATTTATGTGGAATGGCTTATTCTCTGTCGAAGATGTGCAAGAGAGGTCTTACCAGAGACCCTCAGAGAAATGTGGGAAATCCCCTAATTTTAAGGATGCAAAACCATACACAACAGAGCCTAAGTGACTTTTCTAAGGTCATAGTGCTTGTAATAGACAAAACTAACTCTTTGGCCGTAGGAATACTGTGACTACAGACTCCAAAAAAGAAGAAATCCCAGAGTCAGTGCAGTTAATAATATTCAGTGTGACCCACAGATGAAAAGGGGTGAAAACCAAGAAAATCCCATTGAAATTGATCAGTTTTTAAAAGTTATTGGTGATTTTCAAGGAAACAATTTCAGAAGAGTATTAAGAAAGCCAGGAAAAAAAAAAGGATTGAAGAGGGCGTAATACTTTAGGGTCTATTTTTTAAAATATTCTAATTTTTTAAATAGGAAAGTTAAAGTTCCTTTAAAAATAATTTTTAATTTTTTAGATTTGATTTTTTGTTAGGATGGTTAGATAAACATGATAGCATATTTCAGCAGAATTCCCAGGAAAAATAGTTTACTTTGGGTTAAAAAAAAAAAAAAAGGACTATATATTGTATATACAGAGTCAATGCATCAATTACCATTGTTGAGCGAATTCCTGGAGGACGTGGGGAGTAAGGCCCTTTGGAAAAAATGACATCTAGGATACTCTATTGTAGTTGCTCAATGTCAGCAATTAATATAAAACTTACATTCAAAATTAAAGCAATCCATATTTTAATTTACCCTAGCTTCCAGAAGTTATCAGGAAATTACATTTAGATATCGCCTGCTGTTTATGTCAGATATGAAAGGGGATTTGAATAAGCTATATGTATCCCAAATACAACATGAATAATTTTTTCTTGAATGTCTTCAACTCTATGTTTAGAAGAGAAAGCTAAGCCTAAAGGTTACCTGAACTACCTTCTACTACTCTTCAGGAAATAAATTTACCTCGTGCCATCCTATGCTACATTTTACCATAGTATTGTTTTAAATTAATCTGTGTGCTGTATCATGGTAACTTCATTAACCAGAAACTTTAAATTCATTGGAATATTCAAGTTCATTATGGAAAAAAAATGTTGGTTTACTTTTATTGTATTACATGGAGCCATTTGTGATTATAAACCTCTTGCACTTAAATTTTAATGTATTTAGTTATTTAGCATTATGTAATATTTCCATCCCAGGGCATAAAAAGTCTCCAACAAAAAATAAGGAGGGAATAGGATAGTTATGGAAATTATTTTAACACATCTATAAGGTAACTTTTCTGAAGATTTTTAAATCATTGATGTTTTGAATATCACTATTTTTACAGCCTCTCTAATGTGAAGGACCTTATTCTACAAGGATACCCTCTCTGTTACAATTGGGCAGCAAAGATAGCTAGCTTTAAATATTTGTAGAAAGATCAGGTATCTTCAGAAAGATGCAGCTTAAGTTTTAAATGTTCCCACAATATTATGTTCACTGCTTTTCTCCTTTGTCTTTTTTCTTCCTCCTCCACCCTCTTCTTGCGGTGCTGACTTGCAATTTGGCATTGTTTTTGATGAAGACTTAGCGTTATTGAGTAGTTGTAGATTTCCCAAAACATGGGTAGTCGTTTCTGTTTCATTAAATACTAGATTTGGAATAAGACTGATTTAAACTTGTTAACCAGGAGGCTTATTTATTCTGTGAATGAAAAGCAAGAGTATCATTAATAGACAGCTATTTACTTTTTAAATATCTTTAATACTATTTTAAGGGAAGATAGGCTGCCATCTTGTGTCTGATGTGTTTATTGCTACATAAAAATGGACCCGTTCAGACCAGATTTAGTTCTGTGTTGTCTTAAATTACATTAAAGACTTAAAAAATTACACAAAATATTGAAGTGTCCATCAGTATGCTGCCTTATAAAAAAATAAATGAATGTAACATAGCATTAAGAACACATACTCCTTTGCTACTTGAGAAAACATTATAGAAACCGTCTAATTCCTCTTTTTAAAGGAATTTTATCCCAGCATTTGGAAATAATTGATATTCCCTAGGTCTAGGGTACTCTAGAACTTTTAGACCATGGTGATTTATAACTACAAAATAATGTTTTTAAAAACAAATTCTGAAGTTAAGACTATTTGACAAAATATATGAAGAGTTGCTCTTGAATATGACATTAATAACAATAAAATCTGAATTTTACTGTAGAGCGAATACTTTCTAGATTTGTCTTTCATACTTTTTTACTTGTTTTTGCTTCATTTATCATCAAAAAAGTATTTCAATGTAAGTAATGGTCCAGGTAATAACAGCAAAGTATATGCTGCCAGAAAATGCCTGGGAACTTCTAAGTGTGCCCTAAAGGTGCCCTAACCTTTGCTTTCAATAGCAGAACCCCAGGCCTCTCAATAATTTGATAAGTACTATTGCCATCTTGTGGTTTTGTGCAATATTGCAACAAAACAGCACTAGCATATGAAGTTATTGATTTTTTGAGTCTTTTGAACCAACAAACTAAATCTTTTTTGTATAATATGTTTATTAAAGATTAACCACATACTACATATAGTGGCTTAGATTTCCTGGGAATTCTATTACAGTAAAATTACTTAAATCCACTGTAAAGTCAATAATAATAATATAATCTCAAAACATGTGAAATTTCCCTGTAATGAAATATAAGGAAGTAGCATTTCCCAAAGAGAGATCAAAGAATTATTGATCCTAAAAGATGCACTCAAGAAAAGTAGGCCTTATAGTCAAAAAAAACGTGGTAAGTGATGTCTGTCATGCCCGCTTCTTGGAAAGTCACAGTGACCATTTATTTGTTTAAAGGCTAGAGAAAATTAATCTATTTAATTTTCTTCTATACCAGTGTTTTCCAGATATACTTGACCATATAACTCCTTTAACAAAACAAATAATAGCTATTAATATCATTAGATAATATCTTGGTAAAATATACTTGGTAAAAACACTTTTTTTTTTAAGACATAGTCTCCCCCTTTGCCCAGGCTGGAGTGCAGTGGCACAATCTCAGCTCACTGCAACCTCCGCCTCCTGGGTTCAAGCGATTCTTCTGCCTCAGCCTCCCAAGTAGTTGGGATTGCAGGTACGTACCACCATGCCCAGCTAATTTTTGTATTTTTAGTAGAGACAGGGTTTCACCATATTGGACAGGCTGATCTCGAACTCCTACCTCATGATTCACCCACCTCGGCCTCCCAAAGTGCTGGAATTACAGGTGTGAACCACCACACCCAGCCGACACTTTCAAACATAGATTAGTGCATTAGTTACAAATCTTTCACTGAACTTAAATGAAAAGAACAATGTCTCCAGTTACTCATGTTGTAATCACAACAAGAGGAGGGTCTAGAACTATTAAGGTCTCTCAATCGCTAAAAGTGCCCTAAGTGAAGAATTTGAAAATAATTAGAAATTTCTAATACTTGGCTGTTGAAATTATGAAATTATAATAACAGCACCTAAAAGCCACTAAGTGACAGTTGGAAAGAGAAATGTAGCAAATTTATCCTATAAAGTCAAAACAAAGCAGAGTAAATTAGGTGACTACCATGAGTATTTGCCTGAATCTGTTTTTCCTGTGCTAATGAAATTTGCTGACATTTTTACCATATTTAAACCAGGTTACCCTGTGACGAAGACCACACGTTTATAAAATATTGTACCATCACAATATGTTTTCAGAGATCCTAACAAACAGCCTGTGTCTCTCCCTGATGCCAGTCTCGGACATTTTTGTGTCTATTGTAGACTCAAAAATCTGTCCTTGAACTTTAACGTAACTCTTTGATCTACTCTTGTTAGCTGACATTTTTCTTCTTCAAGCCACTGAGTATTTACTGCCTCACATGTCATCATGGATATGACACCAAGCCTGAGAAGACACCCTGCTGTGGCAGTTAAGTTCAGGTTCCAGCAGCCTAGTTGTATGACTTTAGGGAATTTACTTACCTGTTGCATGCTGCAGTTTCTTCAGCTGTGAACTCAAGATAACAACAGAACCCATCACATTGGCTTGTTAAGTGGTGTGTGACAGCTGATATAATAAATGTTAGCTATAGTGATCTAAGTTCCCTTTTATAATGAAAGTGATACCATCAAGACCCAGCAGACCAGTCAGCAGGATTCTAGGAACCATCTCTACCCAACCTATAGGGGATTTTCACAGTTAACCTACACAGTGGTTAAGGAAAATGTTTCTGGGAGGGAGCAAGAAGCAAAATGCTTGTCAAAGAGATTAACATCTGAGTGTATAGGCCTCTGTGCTAAATCACTAAAAGTTGTATCAGTATTTTTACATAATAGCTAAACTAAATGAAGTTGAAATTGTATACTACCAATAACTGCAGAGAAACCCAATAAGGCCAGATTTCATGAGACTGCTTTTTTGTAAAAGGATTATTCCTGGTTTTGCGGGGAACAAAGAAATAGATCATGTAACAACACTCTGAAATGGGAGAATGCTTTGTGTTGATGTGCAAGAAAAAGCACTAGCTGAACAGGCCCTCACATTTAAGGTGGAGTATGGGCTCTGCCATATCATTATTAACTATGTGACTTGGAGTAAGTTACTAACCTTTATTGTTTTTCTCATCTATAAAATGGAGCAACAGTAGGCTCACCGAGACAGTGGAGATTAACAGAACTGAGAGTTTTATAAACCAGAATAAATACTTGTCAATATTAGTATTACATGTAGTATTGAAAGAATTGCTTAATACTTTTACACAGTAGTTATATACCACTGTTTTAGAGTTAAAGAAAAATATGGGTGTCTGGGTTTCCTAAATTGCTGAATAGAAGAAACATTGGACTTGGAGTCTGAAAGTCTAAATTTGCCCTTCATTCTTGTCACTTATTAGCTTAATTCTTACAATATTTTTGGCAAGTCACACAGAATCCCAGATCGTTCTTCACCTGCAATATAGAGTGATATTAATAATATATGCTTTTTCTAACTCAAAGTCAATATTAGGATTGTGTTAATCTGTTTGTGCTGGTATAACAAAATACTTGAGACTGAGTAATCTAGAAATACACAGTTACAAATTTCTCAGAGTTCTCAAAGCTGGAAGTCCAAGATCAAAGCACCAGCAGGTTTGGTGTCCATTGAGGGCCTGGTCTCTGCTTCAAAAATATTCCCTTGTTGCTGGGTTCTCCAGAAAGGACAAACATTGTGCCCATGTGTTCTCATTGTTCAACTCCCACTTACGAGTGAGAACAAGCAGTGTTTGGTTTCTGTTCCTGTGTCAGTTTGCTGAGAATGATGGTTTCCAGCTTCATCCATGTCCCTGCAAAGGACATGAACTCATTCTCTTTTATGGCTGCATAGTATTTCATGGTGTATATGTGCCACATTTTCTTTATCCATTCTGTCACTGATGGGTATTTGGGTTGGTTCCAGGTCTTTGCTATTATCAACAGTGCCACAATGAACATATGTGTGCATGTGTCTTTATAGTAGAATGATTTATAATCCTTTGGGTATATACCCAGTAATGGGATTGCTGGGTCAAATGGTATTTCTGGTTCTAGATCCTTGAGGAATCGCCACACTGTCTTCCACAATGGTTGAACTCATTTACACTCCCACCAACAGTGTAAAAGCAATCCTATTTCTCCACATCCTCTCCAGCATTTGTTGTTTCCTGACTTTAAGATCACCACCTTCTAACTGATGTGAGATGTTATCTCAATGTGGTTTTGATTTGCATTTCTCTGATGACCAGTGATGAGCTTTTTTTCATGTTTGTTAGCCACATAAATGTCTTCTTTTCAAAAGTGTATGTTCATATCCTTTGCCCACTTTTTGATGGGGTCGTTTGTTTGTTTCTTGTAAATTTGTTTAAGTTGTTTGTAGATGCTGGATATTAGCCCTTTGTCAGATGGATAGATTGCAAAAATGTTCTCCCATTCTGTAGGTTGCCTGTTCACTCTGATGATAGTTTCTTTCGCTGTGCAGAAGCTCTTTAGTTTAATTAGATCCCATTTATCAATTTTGGCTTTTGTTTGCCATTGCTTTTGGTGTCTTAGTCATGAAGTCTTTGCCCATGCCTATGTCCTGAATGGTATTGCCTAAGTTTTCTTCTAGGGTTTTTATGGTTTTGGGTCTTATATTAAAATCTTTAATCTATATTGAGTTAATTTTTGTATGAGGTGTAAGGAAGGGGTCCAGTTTCTGTTTTCTGCATATGGCTAGCCAGTTCTCCCAACACCACTCATCAAATAGGGAATCCTTTTCCCATTGCTTGTTTTTGTCAGGTTTGTCAAGGATCAGATGGTTGTAGATGTGCAGTGTTATTTCTGAGGCCTCTGGTCTGTTCCATCTGTCGATGTATCTGTCTTGGTACCAGTATCCTGTTGTTTTGGTGACTGTAGCCTTGTAGTATAGTTTGAAGTCAGGTAGCGTGATGCCTCTAGCTTTGTTCTTTTGCTTAGGATTGTCTTGGCAATACTGTCTGCGCTCTTTTTTGGTTTCATATAAAATTTAAAGTAGTTTTTTCTAGTTCTGGGGAGAAAGTCCATGGTAGCTTGATGGGAATAGCATTGAGTCTATAAATTACTTTGGATAGTATGACCATTTTCACAATATTGCTTCTTCCTATCCATGAATATGGAATGTTTTTCCATTTTTTTGTGATTTCTCTTATTTTCTTGAACAGTGGTCTGTGATTCTCCTTGAAGAGGTTCTTGACATCCCTTGTGAGTTGTATTCCTACGTATTTTATTGTTTTTGTAGCTATTCTGAATGGGATTTCACTCATGATTTTGCTCTCTGTTTATTATTGGTGTATGGGAATGATTGTGATTTTTGCCCATTGATTTTGTATCCTGAGACTTTGCTGAAGTTGCCTATCAGCTTAGGGAGTTTTGGGGCTGAGACAGTGGGGTTTTCTAAATATACGATCATGTCGTCTGCAAACAGAGATAATCTGACTTCTTCTCCTCCTATTTGAATACCCTTTACTTCTTTCTCTTACCTGATTGTCCTGGCCAGAACTTCCAATACTATGTGGTGAATAGGAGTGGTGAGAGAGGGGCATCCTTGTCTTATGCCAGTTTTCAAAGAGAATGCTTCCAGCTTTTGCCCTTTCAGTATGATATTGGCTGTAGGTTTGTCATAAATAGCTCTTATTATTTTGAGATATAATCCATCAATACCTAGTTTATTGAGTGTTTTTAGCATGAAGGAGTGTTGAATTTTATCAAAGGCCTCTTCTGCATCTATTGAGATAATCATGTGGTTTTTGTCATTGGTTCTGTTTATGTGATGGATTACATTTATTGATTTGTGTATGTTGAACCAGCCTTGAATCCCAGGGATGAAGCCAACTTGACCGTGGTGGATAAGCTTTTTAATGTGCTACTGGATTTGGTTTGCCAGCATTTTATTGAGGATTTTTGCCTCAATGTTCATCAGGGATATTGGCTGAAATTTTCTTTTTTTTTTGTGTGTGTCTCTGCCAGGTTTTGGTATCAGGATGATGCTGGCCTCATAAAATGAGTTAGGGAGGAGTCCCTCTTTTTCTACTGTTTGGAATAGTTTTAGAAGGGTGTGGTACCAGCTCCTTTCTGTACCTCTGGTAGAATTCATTGGTGAATCCATCTGGTCCTGGGCTTTTTTTGGTTGGTAGGCTATTAATTACTGTCTCAATTTTAGAAGTTGTTATTGGTCTATTCAGGGATTTGACTTCCTGATTTAGTCTTGGGAGGGTGTGTGTGTTCAGGAATTTATCCATTTCTTTTGAATTTTTTAGTTTATTTATGTAGAGTTGTTTATAGTATTGTCTGATGGTAGTTTGTATTTATGTGGGATCAGTGGTAATATTGCCTTTATCATTTTTATTGTGTCTATTTGATTCTTCTCTGTTTTCTTTTTTTATTAGTCTGGCTCATGGTCTATGTATTTTGTTAATCTTTTCAAAAATCCAGCTCCTGGATTCATTGATTTTTTTTGAAGAGGTTTTCGTGTTGCTATCTTCTTCAGTTCTGCTCTGATCTTAGTTATTTCTTGTCTTCTGCTAGCTTTTGAATTTGTTTGCTCTTCCTTCTCTAGTTCTTTTAATTGTGATGTTAGGGTGTCTATTTTAGATCTTTGCTGCTTTCTCCTGTGGGCATTTAGTACTATAAATTTCCCTCTAAACACTGCTTTATCTGTGTCCCAGAGATTCTGGTACGTTATGTCTTTGTTCTCATTGATTTCAAAGAACTTCTTGATTTCTGTCTTAATTTCGTTATTTATTCAGTAGTCATTCAGGATCAGGTTGTTCAGTTTCTATGTAGTTGTACAGTTTTGAGTGAATTTGTTAATCCTGAGTTCTAATTTGATTGCACTGTGGTCTGAGAGACTATTTTGTTAAATTGACTGATGGAACACTTCAGATTGTCTCCTTAATACCATGACACTAGTGATCTTTAAATTATATATATTGTGATTAGTGATACATGAGGCAAACCAAGCCTGTCCCTGCATCCGTTTCACAAATGTTGAGTCTTGTGGTGTAATGGAAATATTAGTTCCCATTAGGAAAACATAGGGATGGGTAGTGCAAATCAGGCACTGATCAGTGTAATTATGAATAAAGGTTATTAGTTGTGACTGGAATTATGATATGTCCCATGCCAGGTGTTAAGGGAGGTGCTGAGATGTCCTAGGTGCCATAAGGTTCGTTGGGGTGGCATGGACTTTACTCAGGATCTGGGATATCCTATCCCTCTGTCTGCCTAAATTATAGGAGAATGAGATGTAGCTATGAAACTGTGATTAATGCTATGATGGATGAAAATATTAGTAAGGCTGCTTTGCAATCTGCCGTGGGGCCCCAGTCTAAGATTTTATAGTTGCCTAACTTAAGGCTACAGGTGTGTTTACTGTGACAGACCTCCCAGTTAAAGTGAAATCCATTACTTTCCCGGGAATGTTTGGAAAAGTGGTACGGATTATATTGCCTGGTTTGAGGCTACCTGCCACTAAAAATATTAAGGTATCTCCTTTGCCATGATGTAGCCATACTTGTTTTTGGGCCAGTACACAGGAAGGTCTAGGACTTTTATAACTTACACACAGTGGGAGGATAGTGGAGTGATACGTAATGTTTTCTGGCACCTTAGTCCAATGTGCCATTATTGAAGGACCTCACTGGGGGTAAATCTATCCCTTCTAACCAAGCAGTCATGTTATTATAGTCTGGGAAGGGGGTGTCTGTCCAGGTGACAGGGAAAAAGAAAGGTGGGTCTAATATATGAGCCCAATAGTGTATAGCAGATGCAGGTTGCAGGCAGAGTGAAAGAATAAAAAATGAAGCAGGATTTGCTCAGCCTCTGAATTTTTTCTTCTGAGGAAGCTGCATTGTTACTTTCTAAATATTTCTTTCTCTGCTTTCTACTTTATCTCCTTTGTCTTGCTTTCTGTGCCTCTCTCTCTCTCTTTGCCTCCTTGTTTTTTTCTCTCTTTCCCTGCCTCTCTCTTTTCTTTACCCTTTTTTTTCTTAGTCTCACTATTTGTATTTTTCTCTTATCTCTGTTTCTTTTATTATTATTATTTTTTTACTTATTCTTTCTTTTTATTTCTCTTTTTAATCTTTCTGTTTCTGTCTGTTTTGGTTAAGCAGTAATGTTATTACTATTTTTTTTTTTTTTTTTTTTGAGACAGAGTCTTGCTCTGTTGCCAGGCGCCTGGCTGGAGTGCAGTGGCACAATCTCGGCTCACTACAACCTCTGTCTCCCGGGTTCAAGCAATTCTCCTGCCTCAGCCTCCCAAGTAGCTGGGGCTACAGGCACGCACCATCACGCCCAGCTAATTTTTGTATTTTTTAATAGAGACAGCATTTCACCATGTTGGCCAGGATGGTCTTGATCTCCTGGCCTCGTGATCCGCCCGCCTCGGCCTCCCAAAGTGCTGGTGTTACAGGCATGAGCCACCGCACCCGGCCGTAATGTTATTACTTTTAAGTTTGCTTGTTTATTGCCATAAGCTAATGGGCTAGGCAATGAGCTGTGGGCTTAAGATTACACTTGATTAAAGCTGTTTCAAGATTTTGTAGTAGATAAACTGATTAAGCCAAGTTACTGTATTTATGGGCTGAGTGGGAAAAGTTTTTAAGGCTGGTATCACGGCTTTAATTTTAGCTCTCTGACTGCTAGTAAACTTTGATTGGGTGATTGAATTATGTGGTCTCTACTAGATTACAGCCTTTTTTGTTTACCTGATCTATTAGTAAACAGTGTTAAAGCATTAGATATGGAGAAGTGAACTATCGCTTTAAATTGCTCTTTTCTTAAAGGAATTTTGATGATATCAGGATTGTAACTTAGCAATTGACTGTATAATTTAAGATGGCAAGCTGAAGTTGGTAACAATGAAGTTTAAAAGGAAATCTGAAAATATCTCTAGAAGCAGAGACTTATATAATATACTTTAACAGAATCGCTTAAATTTTGCCATTGAGTTTTTAGTCTAAGTTTATGGACTTTAAACTGGCAAACAGTTCTGAAAAGTGACTAGCTGAGCAAAGACTATCTCAAATCAGTGTTGTATGGATACGTTTTTACTACACTTACATACAAATGTCTTTCATTTTCTGAGAAATGGGCACATCTTTACTTCTTAATTCAACAAATATTATTTAATTTGGTTTAAAGTTCTCCTTTACAGGGTAAGGTATAGTTTTACATGCTTAGCTTTTAATTGCTTTTCAACTTATTCATGGGCCTTCTGTAATTTTTCTCCTTTTGGAGGTTACCATTTTATTTAAGTTGGATTTTAAAAGAGCCACAATAAGGATAGCATTGGAATAACAACAGTGGCTAATATTAGAAAAGGGTCTTACAAATCCTTAAATTTTACTTAAAGTTTAGCAGAGAATTAAAATTTGGAATGTTGCTTGTATACAAAGAATACATGACATTTTACTGTGGGACATCTGTGGAGCTAGAGCGAAACAGCGAGGGTCCTGGGATGGCAGCTGTGCTGTGCCCTGCCAGGTGCTGCTCTTTGCTTGTGCTGCGTTCTGTGTGCAGCAAAGGTTGGCGGCTGGGTGGACCTTTCTGCCCATGCCTCCTGCCTCCTCCCTAGCAGACTGACTGGGATACGCTGGGCTTGGCTCTTCTCCTTGTAGGCTGAGTTTTTGGGAGCATTTGCTGGCTCGGGTTTTGCGAGCTTTTTTGCTGTGCTTGCTTCCGTGCTGTTGAGCAACTCCTTTGGCTTACTGCTCACTACCCCGACCCCACCCCCGCCACCTCCACCGTGGTAGCTGCCGCTTGGGTGGAGCTTTTCGGCTGGAGCCTCTTCCTCTGCCCACTGTCTACTAAGTTGGGCAGTTTCTGCCTCTAATGCCTTTTTTCTTATCTTTTTATAAACATACACCTGGTCGCCTTGCTGATTATTAATTACTGGACGTAAGAGTTCCTTTTGTAATGTTGCTTGCTTAAGACAAGGATCTATAGCTGTAACGTTTCTTTTTCCTTTTTCCTATTCATTTGATGCCTTTGTGCATGATTTCTCCCCACTTATTCCCAGAGCTTTGCTTCCAGCATGCTATTTGCTGGGAACCATGGGCTTTGGGAAGCAGCAGTTTGTATTAATTCCTTCAACTGGGCCTGATACTGTTTTTGTTGCACTGATAACTGCTATCCCATGATGAATCCCTAGCCTGAAACAATGCCTCCCCAAACTTGGTAATTCCCAGTAGGTACCAATGACTTACTGACTTCTTGACCTGATTGCACAGTCTTCTGCACTTTCATTTTTCGGGGGGTCCACTGTTCCTTCTTCACAGTGATGATTACGTTGGTTTTCTTCACGTTTGGTCGCCTGCTGTGACGTTATTTTGGTCGGGTTTCCTCACACTGGGGTACCAGCTGTGGCATCAGTCATGTCAGTGTCCCTGTTCAGGTGCCAGCTGTGGTGAGTATCACGTCAGGGTCACTACCTGAGATCACCACCACGTTGATCACTACCTGCAGAGGTCTGTCCTGCAGACCCTGACTCAACGACAGATGAATGAATGTACTCTCACACCCAGCACAGTGATTTCGAGTGGGCTAGGGATGGTTGTCAACTGCTTTCAGAGAGCGATTGCAGCTAACTGACCACGACTCCTTGTACCTCCTCACATTTATTTAGTATAAATTTAATAACAGAGGTTTTAAGTTAACATGCTCATGGATAGTTAACTTGGGTAAAAGAGTGGTTTTATGAATGATAAAAGGTTTTGATTCCGGGGCCCAGAGTAAACGCCATTAATGAGTAATTTCCCTTCGACCTTTGCCTGAGAGGACCATCCAGGACAAAGTTTACATGAGCAAACAAACTAGAGTAGGGACAAAGGAATGTGGGGGTAAACAGACTTAACTGGGGAAGTTTTTATTATCCTAATCTTTTACCCTGTGATTTAAAAATCTAATGTAATGGACTGGCTGCCTTCAGCCTGTTCCATTAAAACCTTTTGGCCTTCCAAAAGGTTTGAGACTATAATCTTCTAACTTTCTCTAATATTTCCCTAACATTTTGCGAAGCCACCCCAAGTGAATTCCAACACTATTTGTTATGATTTCCATCCTTTGCATTCGCTGAGGAGTGTTTTACTTCCAGTTATGTCAATTTTAGAATAAGTGCTGTGTGGTGCTAAGAAGAACGTATATTCTGATAATTTGAGGTGGAAAGTTCTATAGCTGTCTATTTGGTCTGCTTGGTTCAGAGCTGAGTTCAAGTCCTGAATATCCTTGTTAATTTTGTCTCCTTGATCTGTCTAATATTGACAGTGGGGGTGTTAAAGTTTCCCACTATTATTGTATGGGAGTCTAAATCTCTTTGTAGGTCTCTAAGAACTTGCTTTTGAATCTGGATGCTCCTGTATTGGGTGCACATATATTTAGGATAGTTAGCTAGTATAAAATTTTAGCAGCATATATACACTTTTAAAGTTAATTAAATCAGCAAGGATTATTAAACATCTTTTTATAGTTGACCAGATGATATCAAGAGAAATCTCAGATTAATCTCTACAATTTATAACTAATTAAATTTATACATTCAACATGCAATAGAGTGGGGTTTTAAAAAATAGATTTAGGGAGACAAGTGCAGTTGTGTTACATAGTGGTAAATTCTGGGCTTTTGGAATACCCATCACTCAAGTCATAGACATTGCACCAAACCGGTGGTATTTCATCCTTCACCCCTCTCCCATCCTTCTACTTTTGGAATCTCCAGTGTCTATTTTTCCATTCTGTACCTTCATGTATACCCATTGTTTAGCTCCCACTTATAGGAGAGAACATGTGGCTTTTGACTTTCTGTCTCTGAGTTATTTCACTGAGGGTAATGGCCTATAGTTCCATCCATGTTGCTGCAAAGACATTCTTTCTTTTTATGGCTGAGTAGTATTCCATGGCACATATATATACATACATATATATCACATTTTAAACCAATAGTCTATTGATTCCATGACTTTGCTATTGTGAAAAGTGCTGAGATAAACATGTGTGCAGGTGTCTTTTTGATAAAATAATTTCTTTTCCTTTAGGTAGATGCCCACTAGTGGGCTTTCTGAAATAGACTGTTTTTAAATACCAGGACAAGGTTACAGGATTAAGATCAGAAGATAAAATAACAACAATAATAGTTATTATTATTTACTGTCACTTCAATATATAATTAAAAATTCATTAAAAAACACTTAACTGTTATTTTTCCATGGATAATTTTCATTTAACTTTTCTTCCTTTAAATACTTTTTGATGTTTTGATGAGTGGTTCTCTTGCTTCCATACCAAGGCATGATTAACATAAATCAATCTGTATCTATTTACTAGGGACAAGTGATCCATATGTGAAGTTCAAAATCGGAAGAAAAGAAGTTTTTAGAAGTAAGATAATACACAAGAACCTCAACCCTGTGTGGGAAGAAAAAGCTTGCATTCTGGTTGATCATCTTAGGGAGCCATTGTATATAAAGGTGAGCCATTTATTTGTTTTTTTCCTGACAGAAACTGATATGGAAATCTCTGTCTATTGGATTTTGTCATGTTTCTTTGTCTGATGAGAGTTTTCACCAGAGATGTGTTCTGCTATTCACCACTAATCTATTGATAATATGATAGAAATGAGATAGAGGGAAGGAGGAGCTGGTGGGAGCATTTTTCTCCGGGACGGTTCTCTTGCCAGTCATTTAGAAGGTTTATGAAGTGTATCCCTCGTGCTTCGTACTGCCAACTGATTTAGTACACTTTGGGAGTATATGAAAACAAGTTTCCATATAAGCTAGCAGAAAGGAGAGCTTATGCAGAACCCAGTCTTTCTGGCCAACATAGTGAAACCCTGTCTCTACTAAAACTACAAACAAAAATCTGGGTGTGGTGGTGGGCACCTGTAATCTGAGCTACTTGGGAGGCTGAGGCAAGGAGAGTCGCTTGAACCTGGGAGACGGAGGTTGCAATGAGCCAAGATCGCACTACTGCACTCCAGCCTGGGCAACAGTGCGAGACTCCATCCCCTCCACAAAAAAATTGTGTTATTTAAGATCTGCCATTTTTGGTTGCAAGCAAGATGTTTTACTTGGAAGATGAAAAGGGTGAAGGTGATGGGGAGAAAAATTTCTCTCTGTTAGATTACCAAAACTAGGGGGTGGGCGGGGAGTCTTTCCTCTTATTTTATGTAATTAAAAGAAAGAAAAGAGCTTGAGTTACAACCTAATTCCTATTCAGAGCCCTATTCCTTGTTTTACTTTCATGCTAGGTTTTTCTTTAATTCATATCTCTAGATACTTATATTCTTTTTTGCTCCTAGACTCTGACTGTTCATTCAGTGACCGGACCTTTTCCTACTTTTACCACAACAGCACATATCCCACCCTTTTTCCTAAGTTGTCACTACTGACACATGAGCCAGAAATCTCATCTTTCAGCAATCACTAGGCATGCTTCTTCTCCTTATATCATCATTGTAGTACCTCTAGTTGTTTCTTTCCTCCACAGAAAGGTATAAGAAATAATCAGATGTTACCGAAATTATAAGAGGATAGTTTATAAGACGGTTGACAAGAAAATCTCCTAAGTATACAGTTAATAATTTTCTACAAGTCATTATGGGGAAAATAGACACAAACTTGCATAAAAGTGGTCTCTATTTGAAAATCAATTAAATAGCCTTTTTTTTTCTTTTTGAGATTAAGTCTCACTCTGTTGCCGAGGCTGGAGTGCAGTAGCGTAATCTCAGCCTCATTGCAACCTCCATGGGTTCAAGCCATTCTTGCCTCAGCCTCCTCAGTAGCTGGGATTACAGGTGCCCACCACCAGGCCTGGTTAATTTTGTATTTTTAGTAGAGACGGCATTTCACCATGTTGTTGAGGCTGGTCTTGAACTCCTGACTCAAGTGATCCATCCACTTCGGCCTCCCAGAGTGCTGGGATTGTAGGTATGAGCCACTGCGCTGCCCTTAAATAGCATTATTGAACTGTCTTTAACTACATAATATGGGATGGCACAATAATTGTTAATTTAAGGATGTTCATAGCCAACCCTTCTCCCACAAAAGGGAAGACCTTTATGATCAGAGATGTTTCTCCCCTGCTCCTTACTTCTAGAGAGAAAGAAATATCCACATGAAAAAAAATGAATTATCTTTGTAATAAAGAGCTGAGATAGGCAATGAAAATAAAGAAAGAATAAAGAATAAAGAAAAGACAAGTGGGCTGTGAAGGAAGTGTTATTTCTGGGATGGGGAGGTGGGGGGATCAGGAGACATGAGTTAGAGCAACTGCAGTTACAAAGAAAATGGTCAGGAAAGAAACAGGTGCTAGTAAGGACAGCAACAGGCTGTTGAATCTCATTAATGCTGCTGAAGTGAAAAATCATGAGAGGAAAGAAGTTTATTTTTAATACTTCTGCTTTGGATCTATCTTTCATTAGTGGGATATTACTCTATGAAAGAACCATGTGGCTGTCCAGTCTTTGAAAGGGTTACAAATGAGCTTTCCAAAATTATATTAGATATTGGTCGGGTGCTTTTGTTATTCTTTTGTGCTCAAGAATAAATGTTCACCTATGTAGAAATCCAAATGTCAAAATGCATTTTTCAAAAGGAATATCTTACTAGGCTCCAAAAAAAAAATAAACAAAAAACTGAATTACTTAGAAAAGAATGGTGGTGTTCTCACTTTATAAGCAAGAGCTACATAATGTGTACACATGGATGTAGAGAGTGGAATGACAGACACTGGAGATTTGGAAGGATGAGGGGGTAGTGAGGGACTAGATGATGAAAAATTCCTTAATGGGCACAATGTATGTTATTCAGATGATGGATATTCTGAAAGCCCTGACTTGACCACTATGCACAATCTACACATGTAACATAATTGTACTAGCACTCCATAAATTTATACAAAAATTTTTAAATTGTGGCAAAAATTGTTTTCACTTAAGACCAAGAATATACATATAGGTATGTATATGTATGTGTATGTATATATACAGTATATATGTAGATATGTACATGTGTGTGCATATACATATACTATATATATTTACAGTCTATATATAGTACACATACATATACTGTAAATGTGCATATACAGTAAATGAAGACAGCAGCACTGTATGCAGGCCAGAAGGCTTGGTTAATGACACACTATGATTAAAGAAGCTAAGAAAAAAAGCCCAAAGGTTGTTGGGTTTTTTTCAAATCACTTTGAACTTTCATTGTATAAGATTATGTAGCCACAATTTAACTTCTACCGTAGAGAAGAGGATACACAGTCACTTTTAAATATTTTTATTCTTTTACTTACATTTTTACATTGTCACTTTTTACCTTTCTATATGAGAAAGATAATTAAGTTAAATAGAAATCATACAAATCTCTGAGATACGAGTACACATATCAAATGATGATACTATTATATGTGATACTTTACACTTTTTAAATGCTTTCCTATTTTTTTTCCGTTGATTTTCATTTTCAGTAAAATACCTAGGGCTTTTTTTGGAAGAAAATCTCTAACTTTTCACTTTATTTTTTCCATTTTTTTCTGTTTCATTTTTTTGTCTAGTCTTGGGGGAAGAATCAAATAAAGTACATTGGTGGAAATAATATTTTAAGTGACTAGAGTTTCATAAAAATTGCATCATTTTTATTGGCTCTGTTCAGGCCTGTGTGTTTTATTCAGTTCTGATATGATGCCCACGTCCTCCACAACAGATGATTAATCTTGCCCAAAAGATTTCTTAGGGACTAACCAATTCTGTAGTGACTGAGAATATGAAAATGCATCTAGATAATTAGAAACATTAAGTATACAACCCTCCCATGTGCAGTTAGAGGAAAAATGAGTCCATCAGTACCCTGTAATCTGATTTCTATTAATGTAAAAATTACCAAGGAACACAAAATTCCGTTCTGAGCCAAGGTTATAAAAGCACATTAAAGTTGAAGTGCTTGTACCATTGCTAGTAAAATCATTTGCTTTAAAAAAAAAATCTTGGAGTTGTCATTTTTAAAAAACTGTACAAAATAAAAATTTTCTTTGCAATTGGTTGGAATTTATGTAACTTTTAATTTTAATGAAAAGAGCATATTCTGTGCAGATGAGAACAAGGCTTGGGAGAATGAGCTATAAAATCTATATATAATAAGGTAAGAGTAGAAGCTGGGAGTTAAAATGCAGTGCTTTTAATTGAGACAGGAGCCACTTTAGTCTGCCCTGTATTCACAGTGATGCCCCAACATACATCTTAGATAATAGGATAAATTTTACACCCATTTCAGTTGAATTCAGAGTCTCCATTGCTGTCTCACTGACACTATTATCCCAGGTTCACAGTGAACACCAGAATTACAGTAGAAGAGATAAAAGTAACATAAATGGGAATGTATTTATGTAAATACATTTCTAATCATGAGTTGGAGATCTGAGTATTAATTGGGAGCACACTCTTCCAAAAAATAGAAACATTTCGATAAATTAGAACACATGACTGTTTCTAAGATGGTCATTTTAACAAATTGGACAGTTCCTTAAATAACTCATTTCTGTCCAAGCTCAAGTGTTAAAGTTGAAATGTTACTTTAAACTCTGTTTAAGTTAAGGGCCACATTACTGTCATGTCTAAAATTATTTCTCAGTAGCTTATAAGGGCCCTTGAAAAATGTCATATACCAATGATTCTCATCCCTGGTTGTATACCAGAGTTATTCATAAAGGTCTGGAGAATCTAGAGGCCCAAGTTTCTCTTGTGAAGACTCTGATTCAGGACCTCTGAAGTAGAGTCCAAGCTTCAGTTTTTAAAAACACCTCAATAGGTTATTCTGAGGCACAGGTAGGAGCCACTTTTCTGGACATTTAAATGGAAATAATTGAGTAGTTGGGATGGAAATATGTTTCCAGCCAGAAACCTCAGAGCACCCAAACCAAAGTATTCCATGATAAGATGTTCGTACTGTCTCAGATGTTTTGTCTTACTTGTTTCAAAAACACTTCCTAAATACATGAATCAAGAATTTCCACTATTTCGGACCAAAATATAATCAGCAATGAAACAAAACGAACAAAAAAGCATGACTATACTTGCTTTTGGTTTGTAGGCAAAAAACATATGAAGTTATTGAGTCTCAGGAAAATGAAATCTGCAATCACTTCTTCATCTTAATAATAGTTACTACCATTGACTGAGAACTGTGCTAAATGCTAGGCCAGTATCATCTCATGTAACCCTCACCATAACCCTACAACTAACTGTTTTGATCTCTTTTGTATAGGTACATGAGACTCGGAGATTTAGGGTTAGCTTATGGCTACCTAGCAGTTAAGTAAGACAGCTTCTGGTTTCCACTAAAGATGACTAATTACAAAGGTCATAGTTAGGTTTTCTTTTTGTTTATTTGTTTTACAATGTCACTTCTATGACTTTTCAGCTTTAATTATTATTTTACAGTGTTATGGTTAGTCTGAAACTGCCTTAGTATAAAAATTAGTCTTGGACACTGTTGCTAGGTAGGATCTTATATCTTAGATCATATTATATGACCTCATGAGACGGGTTAGGCCTTTAAAGAAGCTCTAATATGGTTTAAAATATTATTAGTGTCTCATGCCTATAATCTCAGCACTTTGGGAAGCTGAGGGTGGGAGGATCGATTGAACCCAGGAGGTTCAAGACCAGCCGAAGCAACCTAGGGAGACTTTCTCTCTACAAAAAAATTTTTTTAAAAAGCCAGACATGGTGGCATGCACCTGTGGTCCCAGCTCTTGGGAAGCTGAGGCTGGAGGATTTCTTAAGCCCAGTAGTTTAAGGCTGCAGTGACAGCCATGATCACGTCACTGTACTCTAGCCTGGGTGACAGAGTGTGACGCTGTCTGAAAAAAATATATATATATTATTATATATGTAATATATATTGTTATATATTATAATATCTATATTATTATACTAATTATATATCACATTTGTGTAATTAGTATACCAACACTAAAATATTTTTAGATTATTTTGAAATTGGATATAATCATATATTCTGTGGGAAGTAGAAAAATGAGGTTACAAGTATATTATTGCTAATTCAGTCATAGATATTACCATGCAGGGAATGCAATAGAAAAATCCTAAGAAGTGATTTCATATAACTGAAAGAGTGCCAATTCGATGCTCACTGTCATAATTCAGAACATAATTAGGCACAGACAGTGAACTGCAATAGGAAATGATAGATAGATATGGAAAAGCCATATTATCCGTACATCCATTGTCCATTTCCCCAATACTGGGACTGGAGAAAATCCTATGGGGATGTTAACAATATTGCTTTGTGTCAAGGTAGAGCCCAAGGACTGGGCAACGTCAGAGTAGGATATCACAGGGAGGAGATAGGGCTATTTTCAGTTTGCAGACAGAGACCAGGAGAGCAAAATTCCAAGGCAACCAAAGCAGATTCCAGGAGATGCTGGAAATAGGGTCGTAAATCAGAAATAAAGTTCAAAACAAAGTGAAGACAGAGGTTGAAGAAACAAACAGGGGCTGTTCCGTCTAGCTTAGGTACAATTTTCTACGACACAGACATATTACTCAGCCAGAAAACTATATAATGGAGGCAAGCAGAAAACAATGTTAAGAGTGAGTAACATAAGAAAGAGATGGTTCTCCATGCAATCACTTCACTGGGGGGAGAAGGATGCCTTATATGGATTTATGGGACTGTCCAAGCAGGTGGTAAAAGCAAGACCTGAGTAAGATTCGAAACTAACACATAGGCCAGCATCAAGGATGTCGATCTACAAGTTGCAGATCCTTTGGCAAGGGTAACTTGATGCTGAGACAAGGAGCCTTGAATTAGAAGTCCTGGAAGTCTCCCTGGTTCCTATCAGAAGTTTTCCTAAAGCCAAGGCCAGGACTGAGCTACAGGTGGGTGTCAAGTAGCTTTAGCTGTAGAGAGGCAAGTGATGATGGCACCTGGAGCCATCATAAAGAACCCTAGTTTTGGTCCTCTGTTAGGGATATTAGGTGAGGATTTTCCCAATGTATATCCCTTTTTACTTTTTATATGGGCTCCCAATTTTTCTCTTTGAAGATCCATATGGTTCCATGGACACTGACTTCGTCATTGCCTTTAAAAATAAAGGGAACCTATGCTAGCCATTAAGCCGCTTCCATATCTTTGGCTGATAAATAGGCATGTGATATGAGCTGGCCCATCTGAAGTGGATTCAGTACTTTGCTGGAAATGTTGGGACAAAGCATCTCATGCTTTCCCACTAGACGTGAATGAAGAAGCATGCCACTCTGGACCTCCTGGCAGGCCATTAGGATTGTAGGGGAGCTTTTGAGGCAGTAATGACGAGGAAGCACTGATGAGAACTGGAGAGGCAGAAATGGGATTAAGCTACATCATTTACCTTTCATACAGTTAACTCCTCCCTCCATCTTAACATACTTTCTTCTGTATGTTTTAGGATACCACTCTCCCGGTTTTCCTGCTCCCTCAGTAACTGTTCCTTCTCAGTCTCCCCTCTGGATCCTTCTTCCAGATTTTAAAATATGATGGCAGGCACCATGGCCTAAGCCTGAACTAATATTCCAGCACTCTTCTCTTGCTTTCTACTTTCCAGCCACACTGGCCCTCAGCCAGTTTCCTCAGTGCCCTTCCACTTCCTATTCCCTCTGCGTGGAGGACACTTTCCCCATCATGGAATGCACTTTCCTATTCCCTCATTATGAAACACACTTCTCCTATCGTGAGGAAATACCTCCCGCTCTCGTTGTCCTTTCTGAACATCATATATACGTAGTAGTTCCCATCACTCCAGTACTCTGAAATATTTTTCTCCTTAGCACTTATCACTACTACTTAGCATATGTATTTCTTTATTGTCTGTCTCTCTCCACCCCATATGTAAGCTCCAAGAAATCAAAGACTGACTGTTTTGATCACTGCTATATTTCAAGTGCCTACAACAGTACCTGGAACATTGTGGGTAGCTCACCAAATCTTTTTCAAATAAATGAATTAATAAATGCATGAATCATTTGAACTGCCAAAGTAAAACTTCCCGGAAGCCATAATTACCTATAGATATTTCTTCAGTCATTTAAGCTAGAAATTGAAGCCAGTTGAATTGTGTTTTCTATCAAAAACAAAAACAAAAACATTTTAGCTGATACACTTCCCAATGGATTTTTAGTAAACAATAAGGTGAATTTGTTGTTTAAAATAAAATATTTATTGTTCTAAACTCACTTGAGAATGCAGAAGGTCCCTAGTCCCAATCAACTTCTACCTGTTACCTAATGTTTCCAACTAATGGTGTGAAGTCTCCATGAAAGCAAGGATCTCATCTAAATCATCCATGTTTTAATTCTCAGTGCTTCTCTTAGAGTGGGTGCCTAAGACATATTTGTGGGATTTAAACACACTTTGTTTATGACACTCAATATAACAAGATTTGAGTCTTGTATCTTCCTAGACCTAGGATTTGGGGTAAAGAATATGTGTTTTTTTCAGCTTTGGATTCATTATCTGAAAAATAGAAACAACAATACCTTGTTAACTGGGTTGTTCCTAGTAAATATTGAATAAACATTAATAAGCGTTAAACTGTGCTTGTTGTTATTGCAGTGGGGAGTAGCTTTTCCTATTTTATGTCTCTCATATGCTCTGTATTTCTGAAGCTCACCTAGAGCAATGCTCCCTCTGACAAATAAATAATGTACAGAGCTTGGAACCAAGTAGCATAGCTAATAATTTCATTAATGCATGGATTCTAGTGTTTCCATTTCTTCCCATGTTTATGCCTTTGCAGATTAATAGGAATTGAGAACTAAGGTAGACATCTAGCACTAGGATAATAGGAAAGACTCTCACTATGAGAGTGAAAAGACATTGGATGTTGAATCACCCAGTTGGGCTATCTGCACTAATAGATTCACTGGATTCACAGCTCTCCACCTCATATGTGTGGGTGAACCTCAGGTGATCTCACTGATTATATGCCACCTATTTTCTCCCCCCAAGATTTTAAGCCTAAGGGTGATATGATTAGATGAGATTGCATGAGAGAAATTTCTCCAATGTTTTGGTGTAAATTTAATGTTGTAAAATACACTGCTGCAGCCACTTGCAAATACGGAGATGTCAGTTGCATAAGCTGTGCGATACATGCATGTGCTATGCCACTGAGCGGATGACTAAAGCTCAGAAGTGTAATTGATCAAGCAGAATATTTATTGCAGGAGTGCTGCGCTTTCTACAATAAATGTGCTCATGAAAGGTTGTATGTAAATCAAATGACTGCAAATTGAATAATTTAAAAGGCATTAGGGGAGCTTATTACTTAAATAAATCCACATGTGACTCTTCAAATCTAAGAATCCTTTTGTAATGCAAAGTATTTATCTTTTTATTTAAATATCAATTTTTTACATATTAAGTTTTCTTAAATTGAAGTACACCTGTACTACAGAAAAAAAAAACAACAACAACTGATTCAGGGCTGCTGTGCCTACTGTTTCCTCTGCTTTGAGCTTTCTAACTGTCGTGCCAAGAATTGAGTATAGGAGTGCTGGGCTATTGATTCAGCTTCATAGATTCTCATGTCCTGGAGCATCCAGGCCTGGGTCATCCATTCAAGAGCATATTTATCTGTGTATGTTCAATTACTCCAATGTTCAATACAAATATTTTCTATCTGAAAAGGTCAGCAAGTGACAGCTCTAAATTCCTTCTGGTAGCACTTTTTTTTTTTAATCTTAAAGGCTTTCACTGATCTTCCTTACTTGCTTCCTTACTGTCTTTTCATTCTCTCTTCTTTTTTAAAACACACTTAATCAGGTCGAGCGCGGTGGCTCATGCCTGTAATCCCAGCACTTTGGGAGGCCAAGGCGGGTGGATCAGGAGGTCAGGAGATTGAGACCATCCCAGTCAACATGGTAAAATCCCGTCTCTACTAAAAATACAAAAATTAGCTGGGCGTGGTGGTGCGCACCTGTAGTCCCAGCTACTTCGGGAGGCTGAGGCAGGAGAATTGCTTGAACCCGGGAGGCAGAGGTTACAGTGAGCCGAGATCATGCCATTGCACTCCAACCTGGGCAACAAGAGTGAAACTCTGTCTAAAAAAAAAAAAAAAACAATCAGTATTAGTAACTGCGTATCACCTACACATCCTAGTTTAACACCTGTCTCCCTCACTAAACTGTAAGCATTGAGAATGGCAGTTTTGCTTACCACTGCTTACTCAGTGCCTACCACATTGCCTGGCATATAATAAGTACTTAGTCAATACTGGCTGAGGGATTGAATGAGTGAGAAAATTAACAGAGGGATGGAAATTGGCCAGTTCCCATTTACTTAGCATCATTTGGAAATGGCCCTAACTGATCCAGCTCTGAGCAATCCTTCCAGCCTCTTTCCATTCTGCATCTCTCTCCATTTGTTTCAACTGCACTGGTTTCTTGCTGATCACAACTGATAGGTGAAGCACATCAGTCCTTCCCTGGGCTTGCCGTGTCCTTCAGCTGGAGTGCCCTCGCTCATGCTAGCATAGCGTACTCCTTTCCATTATTTGGGTGTCTACACAAACACGTTCTCAGAGAGGACTTCCTGGACTTCCCATCTAAAATAGCTCTCCACACACCTCTTAGACATTTATTTGTTTCATAGTACTTATAACTGAACTGTATATATCTATTTAGGTATTTATTGGCCATCTCAGACCCTCCATGTAGAATCCAAGAGGTCAGAGACATTGTCTGTCATACTCACCATAGAATGAATAAGAATCACACAAGACACAGAGAAGATACTGGATAGAGATTATTGACAAAAGGAAGAAATGTGTTCTCTTTTCTTTTCCTTTTTTTTTTTTTGTTGTTGTTAGTTACATTAGTATTATCCCCTAGTAATTGTAATAAAACCTTATTTTAACTTAACCTTAATATAACTTTATAAAGTACTTCAATCATAGTATCTTTTTACTTAATTGCATGCTTAAAGTGGCACTGTCCTGTATCACAGAATGTATCTTTAATGGGCTAAAAACTATGAAGATCTTAGAATCATATTCTCATCAGCTATAGTCCAATATGAAAGACATACTTATTGAATTTTATACTTTTTCCCACATTTTTGAAGATTTGCTGTATTTTATTTGATTTTGTTACATCTGCCTTAAAGTTCTATTTGATATAATCAATCAGTAACATTAAGTAATAAATAAAATGTAATTTTCTTTGAGTCTTTTGTGAGACTCTAAAATTCCAAAGTACAAAAACAATTATTTTAAAAAACAAATATTAGTGTGCTTTTGGTGACATAGACAACCTACATTTTTTGACCAAGACATTTTCACTTAAAGCTTATATTGGAAATAGTTTTAACAGTGCTTTTTCTCTTTGGCTTTCAGGTATTTGACTATGATTTTGGACTACAGGATGACTTTATGGGCTCAGCCTTTCTGGATCTGGCACAGTTGGAGTTAAACAGGTTAGCTTTTGAACAATTGTGATATCACCACCCTTTGTTATGCAGTGGGCTTGTGTAACAGAAAATGTCAGCTCATCTGGGGCCTAGTTCTGTCATTTACTGCGGTGAGCTTTCCAGCTAGGCAGCATTTCTCAAATCCATCTTCCTTACTTATCCAATGGAAATAATAGCATCTTCCCTGACTACCTTACTCAACAACTCTTCAACAGAAAAATTCTTGGATACCTGCTCTGTTCCACAGTACTGTGCTAAGCACCAGGAATCTAGAGATAAAAGACGCATTCCTTCCTTTCACATCGCCCATATGGTTGTAGTGGGGCATAAAAAAAGATTATGCGTGTTAGTCATAGTTATTAAGAATTAGACTACTATATATAAAATACAGTGTGTGCACTTTGCTTCAGAAATGGCAAGTCTCTTGTTACTTGAGCCACAGTAGAATCTGGTTTTGCCATTGCCAGATTACCAAGGAATGCTCCTAAGGTAGAGGCAGGTTGATTGTATTTGCTCAGTTACATTATTATCATGGTTTCCCTAGTTGCAAAGTTATTATTCTTACTAATATTAATTATTTCTTATACCTAATAATGGGCTTAAATTTTTCAAGGTAAATTTCAACATGGGAACTAAGAATTGATTTGTCCTATAGAATAAAAAAATACCATTAGAAAAGATCATGCATGCTGAAATAGGTTGCAAAGAAAGCTGCGAAACCTTCTTTGATGGTTTTAAGAAGGAATTCCTGGCTGTTTTGGATGATTGTGTTATATCATGCGGTGGAGATGGTGGAAAACAGAAAAACAGAGTAATGAGCCAGATCACCACTTTCTATTTCTGTAAATGTAGATGACTAGAGAAATATAAAGTGTAGAACGCCCTTATGCGTTACAATCAGTTTAGTTTGAGTACAATGGCTTATTGGTCTTCCGATAGTCATTGTTGCCTGGGACTGGACAAAGAGCAGCCTTTTCCATACTTTTTCTGTAAGTCCTCCATTCCAGCCTACAGCCTAGCACAGACTGTAGGACATCCCCCTACAGTCGCTGCAGCTGTAGGATGTCCCCTGAGTGGTGTTGCATGGAATCTATTATCATGAAAACTGAGCTCAGTCTAGAAAAGACTGTGCTGTTCTTCTCTAAAGTCCATAAGTACTTTCTCTGAGACTTCTGTGTAAGGCTATGCAAATGACTAGACTTAATCCCAAAGCGTAAATTTATCTTGTTTTCTATTAAAGATAAATTGTTGGTGAAAAGTAATTTTAAGTGTTGACAGTTTGGAATAATTTCAGAAATTAAGAGATTATACACGAGCAGTTGGAGTGTTTTGCCGCATTACATATTTTATGTATTTCTCTAGCAGTTTCCTCTCCTCAAAACCACATAAATATCTCATTACTACTTTTTAAAATAATGTATTTTTGTATGCTATTTTATTCTAAATATAAATCAATAGTCTCTAAGTATAGAAAAAATGATAATAATTGTAGTCATATAAATATGTTATACAATATAATAAAGTATCTCTGAAAGAATAATACATCATAAAGCAGTTGTAAATGTTCTTATATCTTTATCATGTAATCATTAAAAGATGTAATGAAGTTTTTTCTATTAATTTTTACATGTAATCATTACATGAAAATGAACTAAATCAGACTGTAACCCCATATGTGTATTTAGTGTTTATGTGTTTGTATATATATATGCATGTGTGTATATTTATATATATGTATATGTGTATGTATACACACACAGACCTGTGTATATGTATGGTGCTGCTCTCTGGGTTTAGAGAACATAGAAAGGGGACTGGTAGGCTTCGCAATAGGGTTGTAGTTTCTTGGCCTTTCCAAACACTTTCTGGAAACTTCATGGGTTTAGAAAGCAGACATTCATCTGGTGAATTCCAGATCTACTCATAGTTTATTGGATAACTTAATACACTGATAATATTTTAAAAACAGAAATTGTCCCAAGAAAGTAAAGGAAGACAAAAGTTACTTTTTATCTTAAAATAATAAAGCATTAATAAAAATATATGTGGCTTATTCTTTTGATGACTGTTTAAAAACTAAATATTTTCTATCACAGGCCCACCGATGTAACCCTCACTCTGAAAGATCCTCATTATCCTGACCATGATCTTGGAATCATTTTGCTCTCAGTCATCCTTACCCCTAAAGAAGGAGAGTCCAGGGATGTGGTAAGTTCCCCCCACAGCCTAGTAGGAGCCCTTTCTTGCTCTCTCTTGTTCGAATGTTGTGAGCCTTTCTTTGGACCCAGAGATAATAATAAAGAGAAGCTGCCTACGAAAATATGCCCTGTTCTTCGTTTCTGTGAGTATCCTAGGTATCACTCATTCATGCTTATTGTATCTTTTCAACTCTAATTTCCTGTTCCGCCCTCCAGATCAGAACCTCTTGTTCTAAATAAGAAACAGATTTGAATTGTTATTTTAATTTTATTTCTCAATTTCAGATGTTATAGGCAAATATTAGTATTTGTTTGGGGAATATGTTTATTAGTAAATTGAATACTCAGAATTGCACATTAAGGTGTCCAGACCCTGCTATTTTGACTGTATTGTCAGGTGTACCATAACAGAGAAAATCAAGTGAAATTATAACAGAGTTTCTGCTTTCTGGTATTTGTTTAGTGAATGGTAAGTGAGTACTTTTCATCTTCTTGATGGGCTTCCATATTGGTATTACCCATTTTTTAGCACTAGCTGTCTGTATGTACTTGCACACCATGCTGCTATGAGAAACTGACAAGGGATACAGAGGAGTCAATTACTCCTCCACTGTTGAAGTGACACTAAAAAATATCAGGCTTGACCCTCATCATTATGGTTGCTAGTGTACTTTCTGCCACAATTTGCCAGAGACTATTTATTAGACTCAATGGGCTTTCATGTGCCTCAGAACTACTATAACTAGCTCTGATTGTAATACATTTTAGTAGTAGGTATAGTTTTTTTAGGCAAGTCCAAAAACTCTATTTCGGGATCTATGTATTGCTGTCCTAAAATAATGCATGATTAAAGTTGGTTATAGATTGTCTGCTGGAAAGGTATTGTTGGCATTTCCCCCTAGACTGTAGGTAAAAATAATGAATTACAACTTCAGATTTGGAAATACTTTAAACTCACTGAAAACTTCACCCTTTCAAGAAATATTTCTCTCCATTCTTTTTAGAAATTTAATGATGAACACATGCATTTATATATAATATTTCCTACATTGGGTTAAGTATCTATACTTCATTCACTGAGGAAGAAATTTCTCTTTTTAAATAAGAATTACCAGATTATAATACCTAGTGTGAGAACTTAGCTTGGTAAAATTATGTATGTATGTGTGCACATGTACCTTTGTGCAGAAGGGTGAGTGAGAAACAACTTTTACAAAAAGTATTTAGAAATGGAAGCCCATCATGTTAGAAGTCACTACTTTAGAAGACATTATTTTACTCAGCACAAGCCAAGAAGTATACCCTAGCTGGCTAATCCATACATAGAGATCAATTATAAATATTCATTTTGTGTTTTATTCAAATGATTCTAGTATTCACCAAGAACCTACTATAAGCCAGTTCCTGTGCTAGACACTTAGGATACAATAGAACTAGGAATCAGTTAGTTGCTGGTGGAAACAACTGTTTTAAATGCTGTGAAACAGAGGTACATATTGCTGAAAGAACAAATATAGGAAATTTCTTACTAGCCAGGGGTTAAGGATTCTCTAAGGAAGTCAAATAAGAGCTGAGGTACGAAGTATAAATAGGCCTTAATAAACAAAAACCAGGACGAGAGTTGGTATTTCAAGACAGAGGAGACAACATACACAAAGGCCATGTGACAAGACGAACCATGTTGCATTCCAAGAATTGAAAACCTACTGGAGTTTCGAGAAGGTGGAAGCAAAGAGAGTGTGGGTGATCAGAGTGCAGGGTGGAAGGGCGATGTCCAGACTGTGTAGAACTCATTGGCCGTCTTAAGGTTTGGGTCTTTCCCCAAAAAACTGTGGGGAGCCATTGAAAGGTCTATAAATTGATAGCAACAGAATAATATTTGCCTTTTGAAAATATCTTTGTGGCTGCATTGTAGAAAACGGATTGAAGGGGTAAGAATGGATACCTGGAGACCAGTTAGGTGGTCATGGCAAAAATCCAGGTGAAAGATGATGGAGATTGGATTAGAACCTATAGAAGGTAAAATCAACAAGACTTGATGATAGAATATGCTTGTGCTGGGGTTCTTTGTTATTTTAATGAAGGACAGGACTTCATAAATCAAGATACCTAAGTGCCTGAGATCCTGTGTATTCCCAAACCATCTAAACTTGCAACATTCCTGGAGGTTGGAATGATATCGCACCAATTGTGGTTATTTGGGTGATTTGATAATGCATAGTCAGCTGAATTTTTACATTAAAGGGATGTTTATTAAATACTCTAGCATCAAACTGGGGGTTTGAAGAACCAAGTTAATATTAGGAGACCTTATGATGAAGCAGCTGGGTTGTTCTAAATTACACAGAAATATATGTCAGCACAGGCAAAGTAGTTTCCAACATTACTTTTTCTTCAACAGCCCTTGCAAAAATCCTTTAATCTCCAGGATTGCTCAAACTTATTTTTAAAATTTAAAAAATCATTTAAAAATATGACAGTGCCTGGGAGCTGATCATCAATAACTTATCAAATACAAATAGGGAAGAAAATAGGTGGGTTACATGACAGCAGTTATACATCAAAAATCTGGTTTTCTTCATCTTCTTTTCCTCCTTTTCCTTTCTCTTCATCATATCTCTTCAGCCACATTCACTCTTACTACAAGAAGTTCCTCCTGAAATCCTCATGCTGTTTTCTTGGCTCAAATCCCTTTGACTACCCCAGATTGTTTGGAAGAAATCCTTCCAAAGTTATTCTTCATCTCAAAAAGTTTTTTTTTTTTTTTTTTGCATTCATTGCCTTACTTCATGCCCTCTTCTTTCAAAGTTCCCAGAGAGCACTGCATTCATTCTGCTACATTAAGTGGGAAATGGTGTCTTCTCTCCTCTTATCCTTATGGACTCTTTTATGGCTTCTTTCTTCATCAGAGAAGCAAGTGGCTCAGCCAGGGCTCAGAAAAGTCACAATGATTGAATCTGTTCCAGAGCCAGCCTCTGGCTGGTGAACATCCTTATACTTCCCATCCTGACCTCGGTCACCATGGAGGAGGCAGAGAGAAGGGTAACCAGTGTGTCTATCCGGGCTCATCCTCATGGGTGCAGTTAATAGCCAAGGCATGGACTTGGTTGTAGAGAAGCATGCGGCGCCAGAGGAGAGGGGAGAAAGGAGGGGAGGGGAGAAAGATTCCCCATTGGAAATTCTACTGGGATTCAGTATCCTAGCTATTCTGGTGTCCTAGATTTGAATCTGGGTTTCTAAACATATGCTCTACATTATGCAAATGCCCAACAAATACATATAAATTAGCTTTTCTCCTGTGTTTGTTCTACTTTGTAGTTCTGTAACTATTTTATTAAGCTCTCTAAAACTAGTTCTTATATTTACGACACTGGTTATTAGGTTTTGAAACTCTAAATAAGAACCCTTTGTAGGCAGCTATGTAAAACAAAATACTTATTGATCATTTACTAAGCATTATCCTAGGCTTTATAACTCCCTCATTATTATTCTTCTAAGTGTTAGGTGACTTGTGGCGATTTCTCTAATTAAATTGAAACTCCTGTTGAGAAACTTTAAGGCTCCCCAACAAGCAATGTATGTTCCCTCGCTGTAACTTCTGTCCCAGCCCTACAAACTCCTTGACATTTCACCTTCTCTCAAGTCTAAGCTTTCTTCAGTGTTACTTGTCCTACCTAAAGTATGCCTATACTTCACCTCACCTCCATCCTATGTCCTATCACTCATAGGAGGGGAAATATATATATATATATATATATATATATATATATATGATGACTTTCTTATGATGACTTCTTCAAAGGACCAAGGGAGGGTATATGGTTTTTTTCTTACCTCAATATTCAAATCCCTGAGGTTGTCACAAACAAGATCAACTCATGATTAAATAATGATTTAATTTTCTTTTGTAAGTTCTTAAAATTAGTATATTAATATAATCTGCTTGAAATAAAGATTTATTGCTCTTCCTATGGAATTCGAATGATAACAATAAATTATAAACTCATCATTGTATTTTCTTCGTTCTGTAACATGTCAAGTATCAGTTTATTATTTCTCTGGGCTACATTTGAAGTTTCTTGATTAAAAACGATCAGAGATCCAATGTATCTTCAAGTTAAATTTTCACATATCTAAAAAAACATAACATACTGCTGCTGTGAAAATGGCATGCTGAACTTTCACAAATTATTCAGAAACAAATTTTATTTAGAGAAATGTAAGCTAAAAATGCAGCAAACCAGAAATCAGTAACTGAATGCTTCACAATCCCTGCAAATGAAAATTATGTAAGAAAGGAATACAGGCAAATTTTACATTGACCCTCACAGAGCAAAATTACAAGAAGAGTTCTGTTCTCTTTGATTACTAGCTCAGAAATAATTTATTTCAAGCTTTTAGCACTGAAGATGTTGTCCAAAAACCACATGTTTATTCTTATGCCTGTGTTTATAAAACTTTATAAAGCTAAATATTTTATATGTGTTAAAATAGAGAATGAAAGAGATGTGTTTCAAGAGCCTTTTACAGGTAAATCCTAACAATCAAATAGGAAATAGAACATTAATGTGAATAAAATGCCACACAAAGGTAGGAAGAAATGAATAACTGGAAATACAGAGTTCTTAGCATTACAAAGTGGTAAGATTTCTAAAACACTCATCTTGTGAGTTTTTTATGCACTGTTCATAGTAACAATACAGTCCATGAATAATGCAGTTGGGGTGATTTCTTCTTGTGTGGATTGCCAGTTCTAGAAATCAGTAAAAGTGAAGAATGACTTGAAAAACCAATCAGCCTACTGAATCTCCTAAGCCTCTAAAACATGCACTGTCTAATTGCAGTGATTTGTATTTCATAGGTGCCATATCAAAATCTTCTCCATTGAGGTCATGATGGAGTCTTAAAAAAAAGAAATTCCCAGACATGAACAGACATATATATATTTCTTTAAGTTTCCAGCATTGTGTGTACAAGAAACCAAAACCTCCATGGGGGGCATGCTGATGAGTTGCATGGCACAATTGTCATTTCTGTTTTGACTGCATGTCCTATTTTTGAACCTGTAAAAGTGTATAGTGCATATACGTGTGTCCTATATATGCCAATTCGTCTGATAGTGTGTTTGAGTTCTTTCTGGCTCTTTTTCTAGCAGAGTTCAATCCACAGCTTTCTTCATTGGAGAATTTGTGAAATAAAAGTGAGTTAATGTGTGTTACACACTCTCTTAAATAATCTAGACCTACAAATTGCTTACCTAAGGCTAAAAATTAGAAAATTCAAAGAAACATATGAATGACCTTAGTTGGCCTTTGATAAGTTAAAAAAGAGAAAAAAACTTTATCTTGGTTGAGTTTTGGTATTCTTCAGAATTATTACACAGCCAACATTTGAAGAAATATCTACCTACAAAAAGTTGAATATATGTACATTTTATAAGATATACGTTACTACAGTATCTAATTATTCTGTGATTTTTTGTATGTACAGTAGCTATATAATTACCTTAAAAATCACTACAACAAAAGATAAAAATTAAAAAATGGATTGAGATAAGTGTTTTAAAATCAATCGCTTCCTCAGCTCTGTCACAAGCCGTATTTTCATGCTACTTCGTTCCTTTTACTGGCTTCAAGGAAGCTGAGCTGCTAATGAACAATTTGAATTGTACTATAATAATATCAGGCGAGAATCCTTTCAAAAATTAATTCATATGTTTCTCAGCTGAAGTTAAGATCATAGAGCAAAAAATAAATCTTATTTTTCTATAGTTTGCATCATCTTCTATCTTTAACAATCCCCCCAATCCTTCTTCTCTAACATGTCTCACAGATAGCAAAGAAAACATTATTAATAGTATATCGATTAAATTAATTTTCTTTTTAACTTTTCTACTGTTTTCAGTTTTATTGAATTGACCTTAACCTAACTACCTAAAAGAAAAAGGGACTTGGAAGTGAGATACTTCAACCCATTGCTTTGCTAGTAGATTTGGCTCAAGAGACAGAAATGTCATAAAATCTAGGGTCATTTTGAGAGTCACTGGATATAGTCATAGAACTTTAGATACTGAATTAGGAAAATAATGAATGGGTCTTCATAACTGCTAAATCTTTCATATTTATACTTAGGGTAATCACTGATTTTTTTTACTGTATCAGTTTCTCAATCTGAAAAATAAAACCATGCAACCTGCTTATAAAGCTGATTTGGAGAGACAGGAAAAATGCCCTATATTTTGTTTTACATATGGAAGGTTAATTTTTTGTGGTGCTTGTGAGTCAGGGGATGTGACTTTGTGGAATCCTTGTAATATTGACTAGTGTTTTGCCATGAGATTTCACTCTTTCTAATGTTCTAAGGCCCCTTTTTCATAGCATAGCATTTCTTATATAATAGAATTTTATATTATAAGATTTCTAGATGCTGGATGATGCTGATAAATGACCATGAATTAATAGATTTTACTTTTTTATGTATCTTAATTGTTCTTGATTTATTTGACTCAAAATATTGTCTACAGGAAATACCATTCTTTGTCTATTGAAACTGCTTGGTGAGAAAGTTGAGCATTTATTATCCAACTCTTATGGGGCAGTTTTCATAAGTACAACATACCACTTAAGTATTTGGTTTCCAGTTGCCTTTTGGTGATGATGGAGGAGGTGGTGGTGGTGGTAGTGGTGATGATGATACTGATGGTAGTAAGTCACTTAACATCAAAAATAAAGATTTATTACATGTTCCCCTGGATGGCCATCTCTACAACCCAATGCTGGGATTTGTTGCTTCAGAATGAACTGGGCATTAGTACTTTGAAAACATAAGGTATTTCTATAACAGTATCTGATAACAGTGCTTTACACTTTCCTGAATTAAAAAAAAAAAAGGAGGGGTGATGGGGAATCATTGTAACCTTAGGAAATCTATTACTCTTTTATATTTCGGTCAACATTTAACACAGACTGTATGTAGAGAAAATATACCCTGTAAGACCACTTCCTATAGAAAAGAGGAATGTATAATTATCTTTGAAAATGTTATGCTAGTCTTAGTTTTTACCCTAGAATGTATAAATCCATTCTTGTGGTTTAGGTTAAAGGTTACCCTCATCTTATATTAAAATCTTTTCATTTTTGTGTTATTCTAATCCATGAGTAGTTTCTGACATGGTCCTTTTTTGTGGTGAATCCTCCTGAAACATACAGTTCTTAAAGTGCACTTCCCTGATATACAAATATGGCAGGCACTTTAAGCTCTATTCTTTGCCCTGAGAATTTCCTATACTCTACTTCATCTGCTTAATAGTAAAGCAAAAGAGAGGAAAGAAGTTAATCAGGAAGGTTAATACTTCAGGGTTCATTGAGAAATTTTTTAAAGTAAAGAGAGGAAATAAAAAAAATTGTTGGGCTTTTATGATTTAGTTTATTCAAGACATTAATGATCTTGAGGACACATTACAAAGCTCTAGAACCTTAATTAAAACTTTTGGCCATACGTATTTCTTAGTACGACACTAACTGGTTTAAAGGATATGCTTTCACTAAACATTTAGCAGGAAAATGCACCAGTAGCCATCACAGTACGCAGCATTTGTTTTCAGTTGAAAGCATTCTTACACCCTGATGTAGTTAAAGATTAACTGGAAGCAGAGACAGTTCTATGATACCACCAAAGCAAAAGACTTTGAAAGTGTTTGAAAAGAAAAATTATTATGTACCTGATCAAGTCATATATGTCCTCAACCTCCACCACCAAAAGGAGCCATTGGAAATCCTGAGACTCAATGTGGTTTTCTTAGTCAATAAAGGCATCCCAAATGTTCCATTCTTTTAAAATATACTGTCCCATTTTTTTTTTCCACAAAGGAATAAATCAAATGAACTCGCACCAGAAAGACTGCTGGAATGTTAAAGTTGTTTCTCTAGTTGTGTGTGCGTGAAAAACAAGTTTTGTGTTGTATAGTTGTTACCGGGAACTGCTTGCTGTTTTAAGGGCTAAGAAATATTTCCGCTGAAAAACAACTGGCTCCCTTATTCTGTACTTGAGTGAAAAGATAATGAAAATGCTTTATTTTATTTACAGACAATGCTAATGAGGAAGAGTTGGAAAAGATCAAGTAAGGTAATGCTTAGCTTGTGATCTTTCAGCTTTTCTTGTTGAGAAGAGCTATCATCTGCTTTCCCAGATCTCTCTCATATCTCTTTAAAGTATGCCACCAGATTTCATACTATTCAATTGTTACTTTTCCCCATAAATTTAAGCAAACCATCTGATGTTTTTAAAATAGAAATCATACTGATCAATAGCTTCAAACCATCATATCACTATTCTCTGGTCACTTCTCAACATCATTCTCAGCATCTGGTCTCAACTATATATGCAACAGGGTCTAGAAAATTGCTTTGCACCAGGAATAAAATGATAAGGCTAGGGGAGGGACAACTCCAGACAGAAGAAAGATTTCCACAAGTTATTTTATTTTTTTGGAGGGGGCGGGTCACAGAAAATTGGTATGAGGCTTTCTAAACTGAGAAATTCCTGTATCATTACATCTTTGGAGTATAAAATAAGAATAATTTTTTTTCTCATTGTCTCTTCTCACTTTAAGAAATAAAGTGAGAGGAGTTTATGGTTCCTGTAACTTACTAAGCCCTGGCTCTTTTGCAACTTGTAAGATATGCAAAATATAAACTAAGATCTTAATTTGTTCAGTGGTGCTGCCACTGTTGGGCACAGAAAGATATCAAGATGAAACAACTTTTGTAAGAATGTATCTTGAAATAAATCAAAAGAAATTACTTGTAAAAATCTTGTCTGCTCAAATTTCTACTTAGAGTCAGTATTTCTTTTTAATAGTGACTAATTTTTTTAGACCCTGGAACATGACAGTCTTTTTCCTTCCATTCTGATTGAATCATGCTTTTACTTAAACTTTTCTTTAATTTTGTCATTTTTATTATTGTGAATTAAAAATATATATCAAAATGTTTTTATATTTATGGTAATGACTTATTCTGTTTGAACAAGTGTCTCTTAGTGTACATTTTCTCCCTAATTCCTGTGGCACTAATGACCAAAGAATAATTTGGCTCACAAAAAAGTCAGGCTTCCCTTAAAAATCACCTTTATTATTTTAATAAAATGAAAAACACTTATTAAGGAAGGTTGCTGAATATTTCTGACTTAATGTTCTCTGTGATTTTTACTAATCAAAATAAAATTTCAAGAAGTTTTGAAGAAATATTTGCACTGTTTATATTTGTATTACTCTTTTTCCTTTGTAATTATAAGTTATATTAAAAGCGTATATATTTTTTAAATTAATATAATTTGATATATTTATGTACAAAGATGACAATCCATCAATATGTGGCAATATTCTCTCTTTCAGATGTATTTAACATGTAATGCTAGAACAGGATATTATATAATATTTAGTATTAATTAGTGGGAATAATCCATTTTATTGTATAAAAGAAAGAATAGAAATGAAGATTCTGCCTGCCATGGTGGCTCACGCCTGTAATCCTAGCACTCTGGGAGGCTGAGGTGGGCAGATTACCTGAGGTCAGGAGTTCGAGACCAGCCTGACCAGCATGGTGAAACCTCGACTCTACTAAAAATACAAAAAGTAGCTGGGCATGGTGCCGTATGCCTGTAATCCCAGCTGTTTGGGAGGCTGAGGCTAGAGAATCACTTAAACCCAGGAGGTAGAGGTTGCAGTGAGCAGAGATCATGCCACTTCAGTCTGGGCAACAGAGTGAGACTCTGTCTCTAAAAAAAAAGAATTCTTCTTTAAAAACTAAATGAAATTTATATTTAAATGTAAATATAACGTTAAGAATAAATTAAGTAAAAATATATCCACATATTTTTGTTCCATATACAAAAAATCTAAAATGAAAAATATCTACCCTCTATTGTTTTTCATATCTATAATTCTTGGAGTTTATATTTATTATTAGCAATCCATTTATATATTCAAATGGATACGTTTTCCAAGCTTCCAACTGAAGATACAGAATTCCTATGTCTAAGCATTCATTTGAGTACTTGGCAGATTATATTTAGTACAAGTGTTAACATAAGCTTTTGGGTTTTAGCCTAAGGGATTTTCAACTCTGAAAAATTTAATGGGGATATTGAATACTAAATGAAGTAAAATCGGTTCACTCATTTGACATTTTTTCTGTGAGAACATACTGAACACCTGCTAATTCATTCAGATTTTTTACTGTACCCTAAAATATTTGCTATATTCATCCATATTAGTGTTAGGAGAGCACAATGTTAAATTCAAAATTGGGAGAAAGTTTGACATTTCAATTACTAGCTAATCCACCTTCCGTCACACACTCTGCTACGTTAAAACTGCTCCCTGAACTTTTTCGTCCAGTAAATTGTGCTTCTTCGGAAACTAAGGGGTAAGGGACTATACTGTGTAGTTTTATAGTCTTTACTATGTTACTGTTTTATGTAAATGCATCTTTTCTAAATATTTCAATCTTCTTAAAAATTCTTGTCTGAGTACAGATTTTTCATTTTTTATTTTTGGAAATAGGGTGTAATTTTATTTGCATTACATTTAAATATGGGTATTTCATATATGATATAACTATGTTCAAATTCAAAGGTAAATTTTTCATAAAAACACAGATTTTCTTCTTTGGAATCTTGATTTACAGAATGAGGTCTCCCGCATCTTTATGGCAGGGCTTTGGCATGCGGCCTGTCTTTGAGCGTCAATGGTGAATATATAATCTAAGAAGTATAAATTTTGTAGCAAAAACTTAAAGATAGCCGGTGTTGGAGATTCTCTCCAGTATGGAGATTTTCTTCCTTAGTTTCTTTCAGAAATGATGTAACTACAGAGGAAAAAGGCTAAATTGCCATAGTTTTTGTTCTTTTAAATACACCTGTCTCCCCCTCTATACAACGTGAATCAGCTCATGGAACTCCCCCGTTCTTTAAACATCTATGCGTCATTTTCATCATCCTGACTTTCTGTGATGAGATTTCCTTACCTATTTTTGTAGTCATACTTCAGCCAATAATAGGCTCTTTTAATGCAAATCTTATTACTTGTGGCACTCACATAATGTGGGGTTATATTTACTATTGAAATCAAAAGAAAGATCGCCGGCTTGAGGACAGGGAGATCCTAATTGCTGTTCAGAACTAACTTATTATTTGGTGGGGGAGGGGGTAAATGTATTACCACTTAATGACACATAAGGAAAAATGCATCTAGACTTACCCCTGAAAGATAAGAATGTATAAAATATGCGTTTTATTTGAATGGCATATAAACAAGTATATAGCTATAAATTCCATCATATTGCCTCTTCTAGGGACAGAACCATCCTTTAAAACACTCATTCTGGTTTTCCACAAGCACACTATCTATTATGCTCATTTTGAATTCTGCCCAACACTCAGCTGTTATAGGATTATGTTATTTTAGGAAGAAAGGGACTGATGTCTCCCTAAACTTGGGCAACAGAAGAATTATCCAGGTCAAAGAGTTACACTTATGTGACAAAATGTGTTTTAGCAGAGAAATGGTAGTGCTTTGGATTGTTGCAATATTTTATTCTTTAGAAGAAGCATATCACTGATAATTTATTCTAAGTTTAAATTATTCATCAAGAAAGTTTCATAAACGCAAAAGAGATGATTTATATGTATTTTGTGAATAAATTTTGTGGGTCCAAACCAAAAATGGAAAAAAATAATGAAATAATTGGCTCTATCAAACAATGTGCAGTTATGATTTTACACTACTGTGTGTGTGTGTGTGTGTTTGTGTGTGTATGTGTGTGTGTTTTAACCTAGAATAATGAATTTACCAATGGGTAAAGGTGAGATAATAAGCTTATGTGCTTTCAACAAATTGTTTTAATTATATGAGAAATATGATGATGATATAAAAATATACACATTGCAATTCATATCCTCGACGATAACAGTTTAGAATTGTTTTTCTTTAAGAAAAGTTCATCCTTTGAATAATATGCAGACTACTGTGATGGTGTCTGATGATCATATCTTCTGTTACTTGACAGCTTATATCTTTTTTTAATAATACATCTTTTTATAAAGATTTTATTACAACCACTTAGCATAATTTTAATGAAGTATAAAACACTTTATTCATTGGTTGAATGAAGCAATTTTTAATAAGACTTTTGGCAAGGAGATCATTAATTTAAACTAGAGAACACTTTCAACTCTAAGTCTGCATGGCATAGTAGTTAAACCTGACACCTTGGATGACACATTGAAAATGCATCAGCAAAAACTCTAAGTGCTTTGATTTAAGTAACGGTGGAGAAACAGATTAACACATCTTTAAGTATCTCACACAGTCAGTTAGACACGATGAAAAAAAAGTCATTATTTAACAACTATCGGGTTCTTTCTACAAAAACTTTATATCCTGGTAATAAATAGGCAATTTTTTTAAAGCTGCAAAAATGAAAACTATTGGTCATAGACTTTCTTAACTCATTTGAGTGACCAACGTGGCTTTTCTTGGATGCCATATTTCTAATTATTATGCATATATGTCTGAAAAAAGATATGCTCGGTGTTTTTGAAGGAAACATAAAATTATTTTAAAAGATTTTTACCTTGCCATTGTTTGTACTCCCAAATCTATATTATTTGGAAATGCTATAAAATCAACCTCATAATCAAGATTTCTGAGATTCCAAAATGCAACAATGAACAAATGGTAAATAGCAGTGAGTATTTCTGTTATGAAAGAGTATATTTTGACCCCACCTAATCAAAGTCCTGAAATTTGTAGCAAGTGTATTTAAAACAGAGATATTGTAATGTCAGTTAATATTTGATTACCCCCCCACAAAATACATGAAGCCATAACTAAATTTTATGTTGAGATTGTTTTTTCTTGCTGTTTTGACAATATTTCCCCAAAGGCATAAAATACAATTTTTATGTATTACATTCATAGCTACAGAGATTTGCTGTGACAGTGGCATTACATTTATCTGACTGCTCTTGTTGACTTTTGTAAATGTTGTGGGTTCTTCTGGAGCAGATCTGGATGAGCTGGTACAAAGTGGAAGGACAAAATGTAACCTCAAGGAGAGGATGGATTCCACAATGCTTGTGTTTCAGGTCTAGTATGTTTATTGTGTGGTCGCTGGGTGGCCTTCACATTGGTGGTATGTGTTATCAAGTGAGTCGACCAATTTCTTAAGATTCTTCCTGGACCAATTAAAAGGGAAGAACTAATATAACTGGGTTCCAGGATAAAGAACTAAGGGCTACTGTACAGATTACATGGTCTTTTAATTTAACAAGATAGATAGATGGAAGGGTGAATGAATGGATGGATGGATGGGTAGACAGACAGACAGATAGATATTAAATTGAGTGGAACTGGTAGGTGATTTGTTGATTTTAATGGACCCTAAATGTATACAGTGAAATGTATACATTATACAATGTATAATTTTGTCAGGATCCTGGCTCCAAAGCCCTGTTAACAGTTGATAACCTTAGTCAATATCATGAGGCATCTTTATTGATAGGATGGAAGCATCCAAGAGCCATAGCTTTGATGAGCAGTGATTGCAGTCTGACCAGGAAAGTTTATGTAAATAATTTGTTTGTGTAGTTATTTATTTTTTTAATCTCTTAAATGGCCAAATAGTATTGATAAAAGGGAATTAGGTTCCTATGAAAGCGTGCTTTTGTAATCGGGAATGCTAGCTGGCGTGGCTCTTACATTTGAATCTCAGGCTTCACAATTTCAAATTGATAGTGAAGGTTTTGAGTTTTGAAGGATTGTCAGACAATAGTATGTGTTATGTTTAAAGCCCTGTACACATTAAGACTAATTTTAAAATATTACTTTTAATAAAAACTTGTTGACTGATCCTTATTCCATCTGTTGAAAAAGTCTTTAAAGATTTCTATGATTTATTTTGTGTAGAAGGCTGAAAAAAATCACATTATATGCATTTGTTGGAAAAAAATAAACTGTCCTTTAGTTTTATTTCGCTATGAAAAACATTCATCTTCTAGATTTTTTAGTCTAAAATCTGGTTAATATTTAGATTCATAATTAGATATTTTATCTTTAAGGGGAAATTTTCTTAGTGTGTATTAGATTTTTAGAGGTAAAAATAGAAATAAATAAGATATTCCCAATGCATCCTTACTACTTTCATAAATTAGAAATCTTGGTAGAAACAGTTTAACAATTCATCATTCAGAATAACTTCAACAATTTTCCATTATCAATTGATATTTCTGTTTTTTGTTCTGTTTCCTTTTGCTAGTATTTTATACTTTTAGCAATTTTAAAATGTCACTTTGCCTCACTTAGCCTGTTGTCTTGATAAAGATTGAAGTGTAACTAAATGTCTACAACTGTACGTTAAGATGAGTTTTCTCTGGAATTCATGAGTAGTTTAGCTACTTTTCTTCTTCTCCATAATAAAATCACCACTTCTGTTTAGGACTCATTACGTAATGCCAGGTGTCTTATTGTGGTGGTTGTTGCTGTTATTGTTATTATCATTAGACTCTAGTGAAAGAAGGCTTTGGCTGGTCTGTTGTAAATTTTATACTCATGTAGAACAGTAAATGGCACAAGGGTCCACAAGAAAATTAAATTGTTTCCTCTGAAATAAAGGCCTAAATTTACATGAGAATGTGGGTTGTAAAATGAAATATAAATTTTAGCTGATGAATGACGGAAGTAATTAAACATGGCATGAAAAGCACAGCCTGAGGACTTCAGTGGATCTAAATGTGGCTAATATTTTTGTTTCTCAAATTTTAAAAGAGAAAACCTGAGTCCTAAATCTCGATCATCAAAATTCCCATCTCACCCTCAAAATCTTAATTGCTGACACAAAATCACAGAATAACCTAGGAAGTTGCAAAGGTGCTTCCTCTTTATCAGTGTCAACTATTGATACTTTCCCATGACTGTCATCAGTTTCCCAAAACTTTATCGTAACTGACATCTAGACACAGAATGCAAAGCTTTAATGTTTAAGGGAGTAATTTAGATGTTTTATTTAAAAATGAGTAGATATTTTTTTATTTCCCAAAGTTGAATTTGTTTCCTTCCTAAAGGTCTGAGGATTAAGTAATAAACTATCCTACTTTAGTCCATTGCACTGCTTTTACCCCAATAGCCAGCTCTCTCTGTATTTCTTTTTAAAATTGTCAGGGAACTTCCGTTAACTATGTCGCTTATTGTATTATGCTATATTTGTTAGTTATAACATTTGGAATTTTTGTAAAAGTTTAAACCAAATTTGATTTGGTGCATGCTTATAAAGATTTCTGCAATCATTCATTAAAAATCCTCTGAGGTTCTATGGTTAACACAATTGTTTTGTTAAAAGGAACAAATATCTGCTTATTTCAAAATCTTAAAATATGCTTAAACAGTCTACTTTCTATAATATACCATCAGACTCCAAGATATATTAATGAATAAGAATAAAAAGGTAAGTGGACTCTTAAAAAATTACAGAAATAATCCTCTCTAAACTTTACTACCAAAATAATTTTAATTTATTCAAGGGAAGAAAACTTACAGTTTCTAAATATCCCAAGTATCTTTAGAATGTATAATTTTTGGTTTTTTATTTGCTTTGAGTTTATTTGTTTTGATTTAGAATACTAATTAAATATTCTCAAAAACATCTCAAAATGTAGCTAAATATTTGTTTGTTTTTAGGAACTTTCAGAAAATGAAGTGGTTGGATCTTATTTCTCTGTGAAGTCTCTCTTTTGGAGGGTAACGTCTAAATCCTTTTTGTTAATATTCTTGATTTTTGGTTTTGGATAGCAATTTTGAAAGTTAAATGGCAATTAAGAGTTTTACTTTTTAAGATAGGCTTGCAGATAGATGTATTCGTTTGCCTTCTTTATTATCTTCTAAGTCATCTAGTAACTAACACTTTTATTTCTACACTTGTAAAAATTAAGAACTTAATTTGAACATATTTCTTTGAAATCATTTTATGAAATCAAGTGTATTCCAAATTCTGAGAAGCTAGAGTCCCAGGGACTCTCCAGGAATATAATGCCATCTAGAAGGTCCATTAAGGCTCTTTCATCCTCTCTTGTAAAATGAGATTAGAATTTTCTGCTCCATTTCTGTTTGAGAAAAATATTTATTTCTGTTACAGTGATCTATACTAGAAATCTGTCCTAGAAATACACTAATCAGTGCTCTTTCTTTGAAAATAAATTCTGTAATTTAGAAAGCAGCAACTCTTTTGATTTAAATAAAGACAAAATGATGATTCACAGATAATTTGTTTTAAATGTCATTGCAATTTAACCTAGTCTTTGATGACTAAAGCATAATGACCTCGTAATGACCATCCATTTTTTTCTCTGCTCTAATTCTGCATTATGTATAGCATGACTTATTACTAATGCACTTACTGCTTTACCTTCATGAATGTTCGTCTTTCTTTGAAAATTCACACTTGGTATAGGCTTAATGTAACAATAGATACTGCAATGAAAATGCTACACTCTTAGGGCTTAGGGATTTTCCTTTCTTGGCTCTCAAACTGCTCATGATTGAGAACTTCCTTTTTTTCTTTAGAATTTTAATATTTGTTATAGTTTCTCTTAAGTAGAGTGTCAGGTACCAGATTAAGTCCTGTGAGCAAGTATAAGCCACATTTATTCATCTTTAACAGCTTGAATACACACACACTTTTTTTTTTTTTTTTTTTGCAGCTTTTTATTGTGAGCTTATTTTAGTAATTATACCCTCTTCAATTCTACTATGTGGCTGCCTTCACTGAAGTTACTCTGTACTTTGCTGAAATAATAATTTATCTTATATGTTCATGCATTATCCAGGAACACACAGGATGACTGCTTTTAAATTGTTCCATGACTTTAAATAGATAATGGCTTTATCCAAAAATTGTTTCACTGGCTGGATGCTGTGGCTCACAACTGTAATCCCAGCACTATGGGAGGCCAAGGCGGGTAGATCACCTGAGGTCAGGAGTTTGAGACTAGCCTGACCAACACGGTGAAAACCCGTCTCTACTAAATACAGAAAATTAGCCAGGTGTGGTGGTGCATGCCTGTAATCCCAGCTACTCCAGAGGCTGAGGCAGGAGAATCACTTGAACCCGGGAGAGGAGGTTGTAGTGAGCCGAGATTGTACCATTGCACTTCAGCCTGGGCAATAACAGCAAAACTTTGTCTCAAAAAATATGTACATATATACGGCTTTTTTACATGGCACACTTCTTCTAGAGTAGAATTAGGGGATGTTCTGGGTTGAGCTTGTTCTTTGTGCAGCAAGTGTGCACACTGGTCATTGTGAATGAAGATTTGTCACCAGGACCAGCTTCATAATTCTTACTTTTTCAAGGGTTTCCCTTTCAAGTGGCTCTCTCAAGATTTTCTTTGCTACTTCCAAGTTTTCCACTTAACAGTACTTTCCATTTGGTTGTGTTCATCCTCAAATATTCTTTAGTAACCTTTCTCAGTCTCTTCAACTGTTTGATCCTAGAATAGCAAATTTGCAAGTTTAAAAATAAACAAGGTTTCTTGTATCTAAGGCTCAGTGGTAATGTCTTCTCTGGGCATATGACAATGAACAATTGACAAATGAACTGAGTCATAAAGGCAAAACCTTTAGGGGTCATCTGTTTTACCAGTCAGGAAAATAAAGCCCATCAAATTGATGTCATTGCTTTGAGGTACCCAGATGGCATGATCCGAAACAATATTTCTCTCTCTCTGAATGCCATACAAATAAATGTTTTGACAAACTTAAAACAGTAGAGTTCCTCTGAGTTTATGATGAATAGAGATACCCTGTATAAATAAAACTGCTCCTTAGCCTGTTTTTTATTTTATTTTATTTTATTTTATTGAGACAGAGTCTTGCTCTGTTACCCAGGCTGGAGTACGGTGGCGTGATTTCGGCTCACTGCAATCTCCACCTCCCAGGTTCAAGTGATTCTCCTGCCTCAGCCTCCCGAGTAGGCACATGCCACCACATCCAGCTAATTTTTGTATTTTTAGTAGAGGCGGGGTTTCACCATGTTGGCCAGGATGGTCTCTGTCTCTTGACCTCGTGATCTGCCCACCTCAGTCTCCCAAAGTTCTGGGATTACAGGTGTGAGCCACCACGCCCAGCCTAGTCTGTTATTTTTAACTGATACCCTTTCAAATTCTTCTTGCATTATTTGACGCTTTTCTTCAGTAGCTATGTTAGTCACCAATGGATGGATGTGTTTAAGAGTCATGAGATTGCTGTATCTGATGTGCCATTTACAAAATCAGAATATTAGTGACCAAGTCTACTTTAGTTGAGTATTATCTGCATAGTCACATTCAAAGGGCACTCTGATAACTTACTGATCCCATTGCTCTTTACCTAAGCAATATTGTTATTCTGATGAGCTTCAGGGGAGATGTATATGAAAGGAGGTTACCCAGGGACATTTTCAGATATGCAAAATATCTAAATAGCTCAGATAAAATCTTGCATGAAGAGTATACATGTGCTTTGTGGGTTAAGCAGGATATGATTTAAAATAAATTCCGATAGGATTTATAAAAATCAATACATATGTCTAAGAGATAGCAACTGATTTACACTGAGCAAAACTACATCCTAGTAAAAACTTGCTCGGCTGGAACGTCAGTGCTACTTGCTATATCTTAATTTTCCTGAGAGCAAAATAATGGAAAGAAAAGACTGTGTACAGGGGTATTCTAATTTTCCAAAAGCATAACATTTGTTATTCATCAAAACACTATCTTAGGACAAAAAATATTAATCAGTGGATATGACAATTACCATGTTTCTCATGAAAACAATAAAAATTATGTGAAATCAGATTACTCTAAGTAAAAATTGTGTTAAAGACTAAGTTCCCACTTAAGGGTCATAACTTAGTGCAATGTTTCCAAATATTTAGGATGTTTAAGTTTCTTTTTAGTTATCTCCATTGAGTGAACTTACAGACTCTGATGAAAGAGTTAATTGAACAAACTGTCTTGCAAGAACATTGTAGTGAATCAAAGAGGAATTTAAATATTTTTTAAGTGGAAAAGGCTGGAAAATGCCAAGATACTTCATATAAAAATCAAGAAAAAGGTCATAATGGGAAAGAAGAGTACTTAGAAAAACACAAAGCAATTTAGAAGTTATGTCAGAGTAACGCCTTCCCGTCAAGTCAAGCAAAAGTGTGGCTGAAGGAAGATTGAAGGCTAAGGAGAAGAGTTACTGACTTTTTAAAACAATAGTGGGATCCTGTCAAGCACTTACATGCTGAACAACTCAACCATAGATAACATCCACCCAAGATGAGTTCAGGAGTTATTTCCATTTTCAAGTATGATATTATTTATACTCAGAAATATGTATAACTTTTAATTAAAAGTCTCAAAAAAAAAAAAAAAAACAGGTCTCTGTAAGGCAAGCCCAAGACTGTTATTTCTTTCCCATATTATTGCTAGAAATTTGTAGATTATTTAAGCAAGCCAAAAAGATTACAATATATATGATGATTGTCTCCTCATATGTATTTCAAAAAAAAACATTGTAAAAGCTTTAAAACTTTTGTTTGGCCATGATTAAAGTTAGAGAGGATAGTTAAAACGTCTTAAGTAAACATAAAGAACTTCCTGACACCATAAATTGTATCAAGAAGCAATGGAAATACAAAAGAAAGTTTAAGGATAAAAACCAGGAGAATTTCGCTAAGGATTATGGTGCCAGTAAATCATCTTCTAAGAAAAAAGGGATCAAAGCTTTATTATAAGATGAGACACTTCAAACTGGGCTGGACAAAGCACCGGGAGGGTTTTCTGTAAAAGCAATCCTACCTTGAGAGGATGGATGGATGGCAGAACAAATGCACTTGTTGGACTTCATCATCCAAGTGCAATTCACTGGAATAAACAGCAGGAAAAGGAAAAGATAGAACATGCCTGTGCCTGGTATGGAGCTAATTGCTCCGCATTCATCTTTGCAGCACAAAACAGTCATTCTAGGCTGTCATTATCTCTTCTTTGTAGTGTCTTGGGGATCATTTGATTAAATAAAAGCACATGCACCCCTGTGCTGAAAATAGAAGAAAGAGCTGACTCCACACATGGCTTATTGTAAACACATAAGCGATGTCTTTCACTCCCTGTTTCAGTGCCTGGGTCTCATTTGGAAGGATTAGCTTGTACACAGGTAATAAAATCCAGGATAACAAAAGCCAAGGATTATTTGTACCTATCAGGAAAGGGGATTGGTGTAACTGTGTTGCCTTAGTCTCATATTAAGTCTAAATAGATTTTTTAATTTTGATCTATTTTTAAATCAAGATCTAGAAAAATCAAATATCTCATTATTAGTGATCCACCTTTTCAAGGAACGGAATTAGTAAACTTTTTAAACTAGAACTGGAAGTAGAAATGCTCCCAATTTATATGCTAGATTCTATGACTTCACCACCTTACTAGTAGACATAAAACTATAATTTTTGATAAAGTGAATAACATATGCTAGGGTTATTACCACCTGCCTACTTTTACTTCCTCTAATCCCTTAATTAGCCTTTCTTGATCATCTATAGCCAAGGATACATTTCACCTAAGTGACAGGCAAAGTATTTCGAAAACTCCTGTACCAATGAATTTCTTTTGTTGTACCATGAATTTCTTAGTCTCTGTCAAAAAAAAAAAAAAAAAGGAAATATAGGTGGGTTGGGGTTGGAAATCATGAATTAGGTCTCAGCAACTCTAGCTTCAAATTCAGCCTTGCCAATCTCTAGTCATTTAGCTTTGAGTGGGGTACTTACCTTCTCTATGCCTCAGTTTATTTACCTTAAAATAAGATGCCTGTCATGAAACCCCCCAGAGTGTGAAAACTGCAGCATGTAATAGCTGCACAATAAATGTTCCTTTCTTTCTGTGTGATTAGCTCACCTTTCAGACTGCCCTAATCCAGTCTTCTCTGTTGATGTTATTAAGGCTGATGACTCTAATCTCATCATAATATTATTGTTAAGAAACTTTCCTTACCTGCTCCACAAGATTTTCAGTTCTACCATGATAATTTCTCTCCAAGAGTTCCTATTAAGCTGTATCTTTCTTAATCCATCTCTGGCTGCTCTTGGTCTTGGTAGTTAAGGGGTCTTTGGGTTACTTTTTCATAGCAAAGGCAGAAAAGGGAGGTGTCACGTGGAACAAAATTTCCCTATTAGTTTAAAGATACTTCTTTAATCATTACAAAAGATTTACATGTGGGATGCAAGGTTAATATGATCTTACTTATTGCCTATTCATATCACATTTATTTTTCTGCAAACTTATCACTATTTTGACATTTCGGAGCAGTAGACTTGGAAACAATTATTCTTTTCATGATTTCTCTTGCTCTAGTTATTTTCTCTGATACACCTATTAACAGAAACCTGAAACCACTTAATTAGGCTCTATCATTATATAATCTCTGGGCTTCCTTTCCTTGACCACTGCAGCATCATTCTACTAAAGAAAATCGTGGCTGGAAGCCTTAGACTTGCATTGGCATTTATCTTCATTGTACCATAAGACATTTTCTGACAGTGACCTGGAAGCAAATACAAATTTTCTCAAACAATGTTTTCTGAAGACTAAACTGCTGATCAAAATGAGGGGTTGAGAATGGTACAAAGTTTTCCTGTACAGCTCTGATCATTGATTTCCATCCAGACGTGCGGCAGGCCAGCTCTTCCTGTCCTGGGCTTCTGTAGAGCACAGCTTCAGAGTTCTTATTGCCAAAGTGCACAAGTAAGTTCAAACATTCAGTTGATTTGTTTTTTCTGAGCTTGCATGAGCTGTGATTTCTGAGGGCCAACTTACTGTACTGAAAACCCATTCCCTATAGTAATCGATTTTGTACATATGAAAAGGAATTGTAATCTTAAATTCTTTTTCAAGGAATAATATAACTGACACTTTCTTTAAATTGCCAGCTTATTAGTGCTAAAATCTTACTAAAGGTATGTGTTATGGACTACTTGCTTCAGACTTTGAAATCTGTATTGTTACCTGGTGTCTTGATATTCTTTATTAATTATGAACTTGACTGAATATTCCTTATGAGAGTGAATTTGGATGTATGAGAATCACATGGGGCATATGTTGAAATACAGACACGGTTCTACTCCATAAGAACTGAATCACGTCTCAGAGAATCACGCATTTCAGCAAATTGACTGCTAGAATTTGAGAACAACTACCTTACACGTTCAAAGATTATTCCTTCCTTTTAAGGGCTTTGTTTTGGTTCTTTGCTTTGAAGAACCGGGTTGGTTTTTCTTTTTATTCTTCCTTTTTTTTCTTTTCCCCAGTCCCCAAATAGAGTTCTAATTCAACAAGGACCTAGTTGAGAGCATTACCTTAGAAAACTAATACCAGCTGCATTATGCAAATTTTACTGAGTGATATCTTGGATTTGTTTAATACTCCTTGCCCTTTAGGTGCTCAATAAGTGATTTTGGCAGACTGATTATCAATACTTCAATAAATATGTGTTATTAAGACATATATATGAGAAAAAATTAATAAAGGAAGAGAAGCACAACTTTTCATAATTGTTCAGTAGAGTCCTATTTCTCTTTTTAAATACTCCAAATATCAAGACCAATGTGCTTTCCTAATCAGTAAATTTAGAAGCAGAATGAAAGAAGGACTTTAAATAGCATAAATAATATCCATGGTAATGTTTACAATTGTATTAACAATAGTTATTAGAACATAGCGTAGCCAGTGCACATGCCCCATATAACTTTCAAAGCAAGGATTCTCACACTTGAGTGTGTATCAGAATCGCCTGGCGAGCTGGTTAAACCAGCATGCCCGACTCCACTCCCAGAGTTTCTTATGTGGTTATTCTGGATGGGGTCAGAGGATTTGAGTTTCTAACAAGTTCCCAGGTGATACTGATGCCACTGGTCTGTGGACCACATGTTTGAGAGATTTGCTATACAGAGGAAGGAAACTTTTTAAACAGAGCAGCAAGTGATTCAGAAGGTACCTTGGAGAGCATCAGAATTTCATGGTTTGCAAAGTTTCTTCTTGCTGTGGTATTCTGCCCATCCCCACCCCTTCAGTGAGCTCCCCAGACTTTGATTTTTAAAATAAGTAAAAGTAATAAATGACTGTCTTAGGCAAGCTAAATCTTCATTGTTTATGGAGTGTACTTTTTTCTCTGTAAGCCCCTGAACACACAACCTCCCTCCACCCATAGATCCACACAGAAGAGTGTTTTTAGTAGTCTTGGGGCTCCGGAGTAGTCTTAAAAAATCAAAGATAAGAAAACTGAGTCCCAGAGAGGGGGAAACTTGCCCAAGTCATATAGCCAGAAATTGCTAGGAAGATGTGAGTGAATATTTATATTACATGCTTATCTTTTCTGCTATTGGTAGCCTATGTTTATATCTTCTACCTTTACCTGTAATTTTATTTCAAGTCTCACTTCTTCACACTTAAGCTAAATATTTAACAGTTTCATGACTATGCAGTTGCTCAGTAAAATCTACAGTTGAATTATGGAGTTTCTTTGTAGAGAAGTGCCATTTTGAAAAAAAACTGAAGAAGAAAACATCATTTAAAAATATCTGATTAGAATATCTTTGAAACCTTTTTTTAATTTCTTCTTCTTAGTCTTTTGCTCAGGCCACTGTAATTACCACATCCATTAGCCCTGTTTTTGTGAAGAAATGCTCTCCTTCTTCCTCTCACTCAGCTCCCCACATTGTTTTGGAAATGTTGTTCTGGGTTATAGAAAAGCATTTCACAGCAACTAATGGCAGTAGGCAGTCCCTATTACGTTCATTTTATTTCTGTGAAAGCATAAAGGACCCCATGGAAAATGGGATCTTTTCTCCTCCTGTGAGCTTTACGTGAGAACATGAACTTGACTTACAGAGTGAAAATGGCTTTTCTCCTCCTCACTCTGTAAGGCAAGTTCATGTTCTCATGTGAAAAATAAAAATGAAAGGAGGAGCAAGTAAGGAAGGCTTTTAGACATGGCGCTATTAAAGAAGCTAACTTCACATTGCTTATTGAAGATGCTATGTAACCTAGCTTGTACCCAACTACTATTTTATTGCTTCTAGAGACCATATAGAAAATGGCATTAAGTATATTCTTCAACAAGCTGAAATATTATAAATACATGTGGTCATATAATAGAAAAGTAAAATATGGTTTCATTAATTAACCATGTTCTTGCCACTTAATTGGAGAGTACCCTTTGGAAACATTTTGTTTAAATCATGATTACCTTTAAACCTATGAGGAATCTCTTCCCTAAACACTTGTATTGGAGAAGCTCAGGAATAAAGATTAGAAATATTTGGGTTTTAGTTACACATCTACCATTTACGAACACAACTCCTCTGCATTCCATCAGTAAAATGGGGCTAAGAAGCCTTGCCCTCTGACTTCATGGGGTTTTTCTGGGAACCAAATGTTATAATGTAGGTATGCATACTTTTAAATTCTAAAGCTCTATATAAGTTGGCAGCTCTTAACTCCTTGGTCTTTGCTAAAATAATTACTTCTTCTTACTTGCTACAACATTTGTTTTCTTTGTGTCCTTCTTTGCTACTCATATTCCCTAACAAAAGTTTCCAATCCAAAGTTTAAAACCCGATTCTCTAGAGTCTGCTGTTAGAGGCAGTTTCAACAGCAGCAGAAGTGGTTAAACCAAACAGTCACCAAAATCTACAGATGGATTATATAATAATAAGTTGCATGAAATCTTAGAACTAAAACAAACACCTTGGCCATAACTGGGTGCAACAAATTCTAAACAATTACTTTCATCTGAGAAGTCCTCTGTTCAAACGAAATCCAATGTGGAAATCCAATATACTGAACAGACGGGAGCAGAGGGGCTTTAGCCGAAATGGGCATAGAGTTCTGCAGAACCTGCAGGTGCTCCATGAGTTCTCCGTTACACTCAGAACACATTTGAATGCTGCTCTTGAAGCTCACAGGGATGAAGAATGTGTCGGCAAAGTCCTGCATTGATATTAATAGGGCAGAGCCACTAAGCAAGGTTTAAAATGTGCTGTGTTCAACAAGGCAGGAATATATGCAATGTGATTTTGAAAGATTTTCACTGAAATGTCCAAATATTAGAAGTATTATCTTTTGAAGAATGTAGTTTTCATTGTCTTAATAGAAGCACTCTGAAATGCATGACTTTTGATTATGATGATAAAAATACCTATGGTGTTGCTATGGTATAGAAAAAGGTAGGAAGTCAGAGTGGGAGGGGAAAGTTATACAGAATAAGCTGTAGTTTTATAACATTAATGTAGAAGGGATTAGTTAGAAAGTAGTAAATCCATAATTTAACAGTGTGCTTTGAGATTGAGAGGAATGTTGAATTTCTTCATGAAATGACTATATGTAGGAAAAACACGTTTGATAATATGAAGGAAGTCATTTTTACAGTACTGCTTGATGCCGAATCCAGATTGAAAATGTTTTCACATTTAGTTAAGTTCTATGGCTTGTTTTATGTGCTTTTTAGTTTAAAGAGATTATACAGCCATTTTTAGTAGACTTGCAAATTTTAATAATAGTCTAAGCCAGGTGTGGTGGTTCATGCCTGTAACCTCAGCACTTTGGGAGGCTGAGGCAGGCAGACCACTTGGGGCTAGAGTTCGAAGCTTCAGTGAGCTGTGATCATACCATTGCACTCCAGCCTGGTCAACCAAGCAAGATGTCTCTAAAAACAAAACAAAACAAACAAAATGAAAATAAAAAATAAAAATTGGATGGGTATAGTGTGCATGCCTGTCATCCCAGCTACTTGGGAGACTGAGATAGGAGGATCACTTGAGCCCAGGAGTTTGAGGTTACAGTGAGCTATGACCACACCCCTGCACTCCAGCCTGAGTGAAGTGAAGAGCAAGACTCTGTTTCTAAAAAAAAAAGAATAATAAAAGTCATTAAAATGTTCAGATACTAGAATGTAAAATAAATCCAGAAACATAATTGTCAATATAAATCACATATGTAACATTAAACATAATTATAAATATTTGTGATGAAAGTTTTAGGTATAAGCAAGACATCTTAGATGGACATATTGATTTTGTTTTCTCTTTGTGGTAACTAAAATTGTTCTTTAGCAATCTGAAGCTCAATAATCTCCTAATGTGCTAAGAAAAAAAATTTTAACCTATCTGAATAGAACTTGCAACTAATCTTACAATTAAAAACCGCCTGTAAAATCTGTCTATAACATAAAGAGATCTTCAGAAACCATAAATAGTTTAAAAATTAAATACCACAGTATGAATGAGGCCTTTAATAATTCTAACACTTATTTTATACATATTTTGACATAAGCCTATTTGGCACACTTGCAAATATTTTCTGTTAATCTCGATGTATCTATATCTTGTAATCTTAATTGAAAAGCTAGACTATATTTTGAACACTCAACTCTTTTACACAACAAATTTATAAGATGATAATTTCATAATTTATTAATAATTAACAATAATTTATAATTATTTTTAGTATTTAAAAATTATAATTGCCTAGCCTTTATTTTTTGAAGAATCATAACAGCAGGAAAAAATATAATGCCAAAATGAGGTATTTGGGTTTAAATCACAATAACCTAACTCAATTTTCATTTGCCAAAAGTTTCAGACCCAAAGTTTACGCCTATCAGACCTACACAGAAAATCACATCTTTGGAGAGGAATAGTCAGCATCACCTTGATTGAAGGGAGAGACCTCAAGGCCATGGATTCCAATGGGTTGAGTGACCCCTACGTGAAATTCCGGCTTGGACATCAGAAGTACAAGAGCAAGGTAACCATATCTCTGCTGTGTTCCTGTCAATCTTTGGAAGGCATTGGTTGGTTAATAGCCATGCTTTAGGAGATGAAACCACTAGATAATTTTTTTAAATGCTTAACAAACTTTTTTGAACATCATGTCAGAAAACAAGACCTATAATTGTATTGCATTTTTTAATTTATGTACTAGGTGACCTCATGTAAACTACTTGTCTATGTCCCAGTTTCCTCATCTACAACATAGGAATAATGGTTGGAACTATCTCTTGGCATAGCTCTGAGGATTAAAACAACAGCAACCACCCCGAAACACAGTTGATGCCTGGCACATAAAGTACTCAAAGAGTATGGCTTTTTTTAGACAGAGTCTCACTCTGTAGCCAGGCTGGAGTACAGTGGCACAATCTTGACTCCCTGCAACCTCCACCTCCCAGGTTCAAGCCATTCTCCTGCCTCAGCCTCCTGAGTAGCTGGGACTATAGGCATGCGCCACCATGCCCAGCTAATTATTGTATTTTTAGTAGAGCGGGTTTCACTATGTTGGCCAGGATGGTCTTGAACTGCTGATCTCATGATCCTCCTGCCTCAGCCTCTTAAGAGTGTGCCTTTTAACATTGTTACAACTAGAGCTAACATCAGTATTACAAATACCCGTTATTTTACATGCCATAAAAATCTTTGTACATTACTCTTAGACACTTTATTCAACCTGACTCGTACCAATGCAAATAGCAAGTTTTAAAATGTATTAGAATAAGTTACATTGTCTCTCCATATCTTAGTTTTCCCATCTGTAAAAATGAGAATTAAAATAATGCCTACCTAGCAAAGTTGCTGAGATTAAATGAACATATGCATGTAAAGGGCTTAGAATACTGCCTTGCTCATAATCACTCAGCAAATGAAAATAGCAGAAGAAAAGGAAGAGTAACAATAGTAAGAAATATATTGTATAGTATCAATTATATTAGTACTAATAATATATTAATAATATTAGTGATAAAAGTAGTAATAAGGGTCTAGTAGTCATAGCTACATTTTTGGCACATGTCTTATGTATTAGTCTGTTCTCACACTGCTATAAAGAACTACCTGAGACTGGGTAATTTATGAAGAAAAGAGGTTTAACTGGCTCACAGTTCTGCTAGCTGTACAGGAAGCATGACTGGGAGGCCTCAGGAAACTTAGAATCATGCCAGAAGGTAAAGTGGAATCAAGCATGTCTTACCATGGCAGAGCAAGAGAGAGTGAAGAGGGAAGTGCTACACACTTTTAAACAACCAGATGTTGTGAGAACGATTCACTATCATGAGAACAGCAAGGGGGAAGTCTGCCCCCATGATTCAGTCACCTCCCACTAGGCCCCTTGTCCAACATGTGGGGATTACAGTAGGACGTGAGGTTTGGGTGGGGACACAGAGCCAAACCAAATCATCTTTTCTCTGTTGGAATGAACTGTGTCCTCTTTATTGGTCAGTTTTTACAGCTGTTATTCACACACAGCTTAGGACAACTGGTCATATTCATCTTGTATTAAAGATCACATTCCATTTATTCACCTTGGTGTCATAATTTCTACGGATTTTTGATAAACAGCCTGCTTAGGTCCCTTCCAGCCCAGGAAGTTTTCACTAGTACTTAAGGTAGTTCGACATATCACAGAGCCTGTCATTAGCATGCAGTGAGTACTGCTAGCAGGGTGACTGGAGTGCCTACATGGAAAGCGAAGGCATTATTTCTGACCTCAAGAAAATCATATAGGGAAGGCAATCCTAAAAAAGAAAACTGAAAATTTCATCTGTTTAAGGCCAGATAAATAAAGACAGAGCACACCCCAGAATACCATAGGAGTTCATCTGAGCCTGATTATAAGACATTTAAATTATCATAGCATTCACTCAGTGCCATTTTTTCTGCCATGGGGCTTACTAACATATATTAAAGTAGGTACTGATTCCAAAAATAGCTACCTGTGACCACTTCTGTCTTGTCCTTTCTTAGTTAGTACCATTTCCATGTTCTAGTAGGTTTAAAACATTACTTATTTTTATAGTTCTGCTCTTTAGGTATGAAATATGAAACCCAGCAATGGACATGTGTCTCTCTTTGCTCTTTCTTTCCTTGATCTATTGCTGATTAATTTCAGATTATGAACTTCAAAAATTGATTCATTTACATTACCTTTGCATATAACATACTTCATTGCTTTCAAACTCTTTACATCTGAAGATCTGTCTGCCATACATTAAAAGAGAAAAGGCCACTGCATGCCTTCCTGCTAAAAAGAAAAACCAAGGAAACAAATATGAATGTTGTTTAACCCAATAGTGAATGGAATTTTAAAATTCCGTTTTTATCAATATAGGTTACTTTGTTCATTGATTCTACCATACAAGATGACTTATCTGGATACTTGAAGTTACAGAATTATATTTCAGATATCTTTCTTGTATATGCAACACAAAGAGTATATCCACAAATGTGTATATATACATATATATATATGCTCATATATATATGTATACATATGTATATACTCATATATATTCATTTGTTAATTCAAAAACATTTTGGCATATGGTTTTGGGGGAAGAGTCCTGAAGCTTTAGTCAGAGACTTTGAGTTAGTGTCTACATGCCAAAGCATACTGACCTTAGGTGTGTCACTTAAACTCTAGGTCTCAGCTTATCCATATATAACATGAGGATACTACATCTAAGATAAAAGTTTGCCTGACCGCTCAAGAGCTACTTGCTTTTTCTTCCTGCTCTTACAGAGCTTCATTGTCTGTTTTTCATGTACTTAAGTCAGGATTCCAATGTGTGTGGCAAGTAAGAAAAAAAACAAAAAAGAACTCTGGAAATCCTCATCCTCCTTTATTATGAGATGACTATGAGTTATATCTTAAAGCATTAACTATGATTATGTAAAATATTGCTAGTATCTGAGTGAGCTATTTCACTCATAGATTATCTTTTCTGTATAATTTGTATTTCTTATCTGTTATTTAAGATAATCAAAGAATGTCTCTTGATTTTCAGGACACATTCATTAAGGTCCATTCAGGTATTATGCAGTAAAGATGCTGGAGTTCTAATGAGCCATTCCCATTATTTCTGTAATGTTTTGTTCAAATAGCACACAGCATGCTTCTAGATACTATAGTACTGAAAGTTTGATTTAATGTCTCAGGTTGAAGTTTTTTTAAAAAAGCTGCTAGCAATATGACAGTAATGATGTTTTTTGCTTGTTTTCCAGATTATGCCAAAAACATTGAATCCTCAGTGGAGGGAACAGTTTGATTTTCACCTTTATGAAGAAAGAGGAGGAATCATTGATATCACTGCATGGGACAAAGATGCTGGGAAAAGGGATGATTTTATTGGCAGGTTTGTACAGTTGGTAATTTTTGGTTCACCCTAGAGAATTTTTGTTAAAAGAATATTTGCTTTAAGCCTAGTTATTGTAAATGATCTTTACTGTTTTGAAGAAAGGGACCTTACCTTGGTAAAGTAATGCTTGGATGAACTGAAAAATAGATTTAAAAACTGACCAGTAGGTGGCAGTTTTGACCAGTTGATGGACACAGGCTATCTGAATTTGATATCCATGAATTTTCTCCAGATGTCAAAGTTATGGGAGTTGAGAAAGAGGAATTTCATCTGATATAAAATACATAAAGGAACAAAGAGCATATTCATAGTCTGTAAAGTGATCTAAGATAACATTTATTTTCATAAAGCATACTGTCATCGCAAAATGCATTATTTTCTACAACTCCCTGCAAGGAAGAGAATCTTTATAATCTCTTCGGAGTTTATAAATCTTTAAAGAGTTCCCAAGTTTTAGTGAAGAAGGAAGCGTATAAGTGAGGCAGATCCTTGTGAATCTGATAACACAGTAAAGAAAGTATTATGAGGCTTACATGACATTTTTCCACAAAGTCAAGGTTATTTTGAGTGACTAATTGATCATATGAATTGTTTTCTTATTTTAAAGCCTATGTTTATATTTTTTGATAGTGATATATGTGTCTTTGTAGCAAAACACATTGAAACCCGCCAATATTGAAATAAAGCGTGGTGTACTGAAGAATTTGTTAATTTTTTATTTAAAAAAACCTTTTCTCACTGTAGCTTACATAAAATTCCAAGTCTTTAAACATACAGCCTGAAAAAAAATTATACATACTAAGAGTAAAATAAATTATACTCTAGAAAAAGTAAGAATAGGAATCCAATCCAACATATTTATTTCTTCATTTTTTATGATGCAGATATATATATAATACATATATTTTATATATATATAATTTTCTTCATAGGATTATAGGGTGAGCGCTCAAAGATGAGCTTCAGTTAACCTTTACTATTTTACTTGTAAAATGAACTTGGAAAACACCACCATAGGCCGGGCGCAGTAGCTCGTGCCTGTAATCCCAGCACTTTGGGAGGCCAAGGTGGGCGGATCACAAGGTCAGGAGTTTGATATCAGCCTGCTCAATATGGTGAAACCCCGTCTCTGCTAAAAATACAAAAATTAGCTGGGCATGGTGGCATGCGCCTGTAATCACAGCTACTTGGGAGGCTGAGGCAGGAGAATCGCTTGAACCCAGGAGGCAGAGGTTGCAGTGAGCCGAGATTGTGCCACTGCACTCCACCGTGGGCAATAGAGTGAGACTCTATCTCAAAAAAAAAAAAAGAAAAGAAAAGACCACCATAATCTAAATACTACGTTACATTTCAAGCCTTTTTAAAGCACAGGCCTTCATTGCATATTTTTTACCTTAATTAAAACACTATTTTCAGAGTTTTCTTAAATTTTCTTAAGTTTTATCTTACTCTCTTTGGGATATACCACATCTGTTAATACATTAAATGCATTTCATTATAATTACATATCTCTGATTCTGTCTCCCTCCATAGGCTATGAGCTCTTTCGAGAAGGTACTATGTAGCTATTCCTTGAATGATTAGTTCATTTTCATTGGTCATAATAACATTATTTATATTTGGTGACCACAAGATAATCAGAATGATGGGCATGTGTAACTTGCTACCTCAACCTCATTTCTTTGTTTTCAGCCTTTCTTATCTTGGTAAAATAATGAAGGAGACTATGCTCTAAGTATGCTGGCTTCCTGTATTTCCAGATATATTTTACATTCCTTCATATCCCTTCTCTCTCTCTATTTTTTTGTATAATAACAGATGTTCTTTTACATATTTTTTCCCTTGGTAAGAATTTTCCAATTTAAAAACTATAAAAATTTCTCAGGCCAGTTGGGGCTGATCATTCCCTTTTCCTCACTTAATAACATTATGAGTTCTTCAAGGGCAGACATGATTGACAGAGAGGTGGACCTAACTGTCTCACTTCACTTTGTTTCTAAAGATGTTTCATATTTTGGCTAATTTTTGAGAGAACAGTGACAAATTGCTGGTTATAAGATCATAACTAGATAACTCTAGAAGCTTGAAAAAGACAAGTCTACTTTCGGTCATATGCCAAACTTAATTGCCTATGAAAGCAATTTAAGCCCAAAAGTTTGAGAATGAAATGAGCACAGGTATAGACAAGAGAGCTCTTGAGTATTGGTTTAAACTGGTTTATACAATGAAAGGAATGAGTGTTGAATTTTGAGATACTGAAAGACAGACAATAAAAACATGTTGCACACTCCTAAATTAACAATGTTGCCTTTTGCAGAAAGGGAAATAACTATGATGCATCATCATTTCAAATATTTTTGATATCCAGATAGCACTGAAAACTCTACATCTCTAACTCGAAGCTTGTTAAATTGTACTTTAAAAGCATCCCACCACTGAAAAGCAACATATTATTATACCTAAGTAGCAGGCAAGTTGTATTTCTTTAGTTATTTGAAGCTTGAGTGGAAACAGTGGAGATAACACAGATTATAATAGAATTACTTAATTCCTAGAATAGTTTCCAAGACAATTGACTTATCTTCCAATTAAATTTGAGTACTCAGGGGTAAAGTAACAGTAATAAAACTGTCATCATAATCTGTCTTCTTTTGCAAGCTCTCATTGCAACATTCTGTGTCTGTGTTAATTTAGAAAGTAGAGACTATTTTAGGAATTTGCTGGAGGTTTGTGAGTAAGTTTAAAGTTGGCCATGGAGGGTAATACTATTCTTTCCATGGCTAGTAATATTTTTTAAGGGTACTGTCTAAACTGAGTCCCAAATTTGAGAATGCTTGTATCAATTGCATTATCTATATAGACTATTTTATTTTGCTATGGTTTATAATTGTCTGTTTTCCATTTTTTGATCATATATAATGATTTAAAATATGTTTTGTAAATACAAACTCAATAACAGAGTTTGTTTCATAATATGTAATAAAAAAATAAGACTGGCTATGAGTGAAAGAGCCACTTGCAAATCTGAAGTGTCAAAGACTTAAAACTATTTTAGTAATGAACATTACCCACTTCCGTTCTGTTTTTTGTTTTTGTTTTTGAGACAAAGTCCCAATCTGTCACCCAGGTTAGAGTGCAGTGGTGCGATTTCGGCTCACTGCAACCTCCACCTCCTGGGCATGAGCAATCCTCCCACCTCAGCTTCCTGAGTAGCTGGGACCATAGGCATGCACCACCATGCCCAGCTAATTTTTGTATTTTTGGTAGAGGCAAGGTTTTACCATGCTGCCCATGCTAGTCTTAAACACATGAGCTCAAACGATCTGCCTGCCTTGGCCTCACAAAGTGCTGGGATTAGCAGGTATGAGCCCCCACTTCCATTCTTGCTTGAACTAATACAGTCAGGCATTTGCCCCCAACAATCCATCAAAACTGCTCCTGTCAATGTCACCCGAGCACACCACATTGTTCAATTCAATGACCAGTTTTCAACCCTCATCTTACATGACCCAGCAGCAGTGCTGGATTTGGCTGACCCCTTCCTTACCTTGAAACACACTTTTCACTTGCCTTACAGGACACCACACACTCCTTGTTTTCTTCTTACCTCGTTGCATGCTCCTTCTTGTCTCCTTTGCAGGTTTTTCCTCATCCCTTCATGTTGTAGTTCTGGAAGGCCTCGGAGCTCACTCTTTGGGCATCTTCTTCATCTATACTGGCTCCCATGGTGACTTCATCCATTCACAAGAGTCCAGCTCCACTCCATAATTCTTCTCATCACTCTAGATTCCTGTATTCCACTGCCTACTTGATCGCCATTTGAAAGTCTAATAGGTTTCACTAATGCAGCATGTGCTAAGCTAAACTTGTAACCCTCAGTCCCACACATCTGCTCTTCCTTCAGACTTCTCTCTTGTTTGTTGCTAACACCAAAACTCTTGGAATTGTGTTTGATTCCTTTCTTTCTCTCACTCTCATCAAATCAATCAACAACCTGATAGTTTTTCTTCAAAACATATTGAGGATTTATGATGTCTCATCATCTCTGTCATTATTGCTGTGGTTGAAGCCACCGTCAGCTTTCATATGAACAAGAGCAGCAGCCTCCTGTTCTTCCTTCCACACTTCCCCTCCCACAACAGTCTGTTTCCAGTTAGCAGCCAGAGTAATATTTTTAAAACAAGAGTAAGGTAACTTAACTCCTCTGTTCAAAACCCTTCAATTGTTTTGCATCATAATCTAGGAAAAACCAAAGTCCTTTCAGTGGCCTGTAAGACTGCACAATCTGGCCTTGTTGCCCCTCTACTCTGAACTTCTGCTATTCTGCCTCTCCTGTCCTTCACTCACTTTCAGCCAGCTGGCCTCTCTGCTGTTCCTCAAGCAGGCCAGACACCGCCCCCCGACCCCACCTTAGGACGTTTCCCTCTGTCTGTCTAACTTTCTTCGGGGATCCACTCACCTGCCTTGCTTCTTCACCTTCTTCAGATCTGTGCACAAATGTCTCATCAGGGAGGCATCCATACCAAGCCTATTTAAAACTGAACCCTCTTTCTTGACTTTCCCCTTCTCCTATTCTGCTGTTTTTCTCCATTAAAGCAACCACCATATAGCAAACTATGCATCTCATTTATGTTATTTATTTTCCCTCATTAGAATGTAAGCTCCATGAGGGCAGGGATTTTTTTAGTGTTTTCTTCACTGCAGGATCCTCAATACCTAAACAAGTATCTGGCACATATTAAGCACTCAGTAAATATTTCCTGGATTTGAATATAAATCCCTGAAACTTGATTTAACACTGAAAGTTACGGCTCTTTGTAAGACAAATGCTGATCTGGCATGAGGCATTAATGGGAAGGCAATTAGAACAACATGACTTAGTGGAAGGTAAAAAAGTTTTGGTGTAATTGTGGAAAGATGATTGAATATAATGCAAAAGAGGAGAATGAATGAGTTAAAGTATAAAAGTGTCTAAATAATCTTTATACTTCAGTAATAATAAATGGTCATGTTTGGGGGAAAAGTAGACTATACATTTATCAAGACTCTTACTATAACTTTTCATCATCATGATATCTAGGGAGTTAATGCTATCTGGTCGTTAAATCTTACACAAAAGTAAATTTATCATAAATGGAGAGAAACAAGAATAATAATAATGCTTTACTACCAACAGGGTCCTATTATATACATCAGCTCAACACTCCGGGGTAGCAGGGATGATTCTTATTATACCAGTTTTGCAGATGCAAATAGTGAGGCTGAGGCAGTTAAGAGGTTGCCGAGCTAGTATACAAGAGGGGTGATTGATCTGAGGCTCTAATCCTTAGTTTCCTGACTCTAAAGTCCATGCTTATTTCACCACACTCTTGTATTCAGCATGTTGTCCTGGAACCATGGAGTGCTCAGTAAAATGCCAAGAACTCGGTAAACCAACTTAGGTGATGCACACCATATTGCAAGTTTGAACAACAAATTTTACCTGTCACTGAACTATAAATTTCAAGTGAAGGTGAAATAATGTTAATCTCCATGTAATTATTTAACTTTCTGATCACCTGCATTTTGGCAGCCAAGACAGACTGCCCCCTTTACGATAATCAGCTAATAAATCCCCATGATTGTTACACTTTTATGCAGAGCAGTAATCTGAACAAATTGGCTGCTGACAGCTGTGGTAAATTGCCAAGAATGAGTGCTGTCAGAGAACAAGTTGTTTTTATGAACGTGCAGAATAAGTAAATCCTGTGTCATGCAATTTTATTCAGTTGGAGTTATTTGCAATCCAATATAGAAAGATTTATAGCATTATTTATTAGTGTGCAGAATGCTTGTTTATCTTTAACGTGGCATTGATCTGGGGTATGTGTATTTTAGGTTGGTGAATTGCTACTGACTTTGTTGCGTTGTTCTCAGGACCTAGCCATTTGGTACTACCCATGACAATTGAATGCTACAAATGTAAGCTTGAGTCAAGGGCTTAATTTTAATGAAATTCTTATTAATGGTATATGATAACAAAAATATATTCTAAATTGGTAAGTTCTAGGTGAAGAACAAATGCTTTCAAAATCTAGAGCCTTAAAAGTAAATCTGTGACTCTCTAATGCCGAGGAGAAGAGAATGTAGACTGTTTAGATACACATGAATGTGTGTTCAAGTTTAGTGTGGCAAATGAGGAAAACAGCCTTTGACTTTGGAAAAAACCAAACTAATGTTTTCTTAAGGTTGAAATCAATGCATTTGAGCATTTTACACTCCGTAGATTCTGATTTAGAATGTTTTTTATTTGTGACACCAAAACTACAATTCTGCTTTTACTTTCTACATAAATAAGAGCAGGAGAAATCCTACTGCATTATTAATCTGAAAGCACAAGTATAATGAGTCAGAAAATTCTGAATGGAAGAGAGGGTTTTTTTTTTTTAAATCATTGTATTTTTTGTATTTTTTTTTACTAATGATTGAGTGAAGTATTTCATTAGGGAGATAGACAATATTTAAATAAAGAATGGAGTTTGTTGTTGATTTTTGTCTTGGTTTTTCATAAACTCAACCTAAACAAAATATATTAAGATTTTAATCCCTTTTCTTTCATGAGTTACTGTTGGTTCTTCTGAAGATTTTCTCAGAAAGGTTGTACTCATTGCTGTATTTTAAAAATCCTTGGCAAAGTTCCCAAGGACTGTTTCCATGCACTGCTGTATGTGTATTACATAGTTTACCTTCAAGTCAATGAGTAGGGAATTAGAGAAGTTTGCAGAAGTATACCCTGGTAAGGCAATTTCCCCCAAAGACAGTTGAACAGTGACAACTTCTAACAACAGAAAGGCAATAACAGCATTTAGCATTTTGTAATGTCGGAGATGATAGAGTAAAAATTTCTGCATAATCATGGAACTTGAAAACACTTCAGCAGCTACATATTGAATGTTTTTAATGCAAACATTCAAAGAGTTATCTATTTTATTAATTTATAAGATGTTATGTATTATTAGTCACACAAATGTAAAGTAGTTCTCATATATTAAGAAATTTCAAAAAGCTTTACACATGTATCATTAAATTTGTTAAAAATTATGTACGATTGACTGTGCAGCCATAAAAAAGGGATAAGTTCATGTCCTTTGTGGGGACATGGGTGAAGCTGGAAACCATCATTCTCAGCAAACACAGAAACAGAAAACCAAACACTGCATGTTTTTACTCATAAGTGGGAGTTGAACAGTGAGAGCACATGGACACAGGGGAGGGGGTGCATCACACACTGGGGCCTGTCCGGGGCCGGGGGCTAGGGGAAGGATAGCATTAAGAGAAATGCCTAATGTAAAGACGGCTTGATGGGTGCAGCAAACCATGGCTTGTGGATATCCATGTAACAAACGTGCACATTCTGCACATGTATCCCAGAACTTAAAGTATAATTTTTAAAAATTTGCCCCTCATAGAGGCTTGTCTTTTTATTTTCACTTTGAGCGTTTCATGTTTAAATTTTTTGCCAATCATGATGGTTTCAAAATCTCATTAGCTAGTTCTTTAAGGCATAATATATACTTAGGAGTTCATTGTTAAAGAGAGCAGATATAAATTTCCTCTTGATAATTTTGGATTGTTTTGGCGGATCTCTTGCAGGATCCGATTCTAGCACCATTGCTTTGTGAGTCATAACGTGGCTGACACAGAGCTCAAGTGGGGTAGAAGTGTCAGCTCGGCAGATTCTTGTTTATCATTGCTGTTCACTTGTGCTTGTTCAATTAGCGTTATCTTCAATCCACAGTTCCTTTGGCGGGATCTTTTAAAGCCAATTGTCCATTCTGTGAGGATTAGTTTAGTTAAAACTAGATTATATAATCTCTAAATCCACTTAATAGGGCATGTATGAACTGCAATTCAGGGAAGGCGAGTTAGCCGCAAAGGGTGCCACTGTCGACCCCTTCGTGTTAGGCACGCAGGTCCTGTGCCTCCCTCAAAATACTTGAGGCCTATGTGACTTAGCTGACATATAAGCCACCTGTGTTAATGTGCATATTAGATATTGATGTGGCTTGATTTCTGTCTTATTTTTAAGTTAAAAATAATTGCAAACAGTTCTAACATATACTTTCTGTACCCCAGGGTGCTCATACGTACACCTCCAGGGTGCTAATCACAAGATTGGTTCATCTGGGAAGGAATGTTGAGGGTCACTAGTTCAGAGACAGCAGATGGAAAGGCAGGGAAGAAAAATAGGTGATCAGAACTCTGAGATTCTTCTCCTTAAACTTTTAAAGGATAATGTCTAAAGATGTTCCTTTCATGTGCTTAAATCATTCAAATGTATATAATTTTTTTTTAATGCAGAGAACTTCAAACTCTGATATGGAAGTCAGGAAACATAGTTCAAGTTCTTGCCATCACTTAATTTTTCTAAGTCTTATTTTTCCTACTCTCTGGCATGGGAGGTACCATCCCAGACAGTGAGAGTGAGAGAGAAAGAGCATGAGGCAGGGAATGCTAGGAAGCATTTGTAGAATGAGGGGAAGTAGCTTTGAAATTAATATGGTTTGGCTCTGTGTCCCCACCCAAATCTCATCTTGAATTGTAGCTCTCATGATTTTCATTGTTGTGGGAGGGACCTGGTGGAAGGTAATTGAATCATGGGCTGAGTCTTTCCTATGCTGTCCTGGTGATAGTGAATTAGTCTCATGAGATCTGATGGTTATATAAAGGGGAGTACCCCTGAACATGCCCTCTTGCCTGCCACCATATAAGACATGACTTTGCTCCTCATTCGCCTTCTGCCATGATTGTGAGGCCTCCCCAGCCATGTGGAACTGTGAGTCAGTTAAACCTCTTTCCTTTATAAATTACCTAGTCTTGGGTAAGTGTTTATTAGCAGCATGAGAACAGACTAACACAAAAATCTCTTTCAGATTCGAGTCTGTTTTGGTTATTCTGTTGATTCATTAATTGATGAGTTGAATTTGATGCAGATTGTTTGAATTTTCAAATATCAAACTAAGGCAAATGTGATAGTATAACTAGATAAGATATTTACATAGCACTTTCAACTTTTTGAAGTACTTTTTCATCCATGATTCCTGTATTCTTACAATTCGCTGCAAAGAGAAGGCATGTTTTTTTAAAATTTCCATTCAACAAATGAGGAAAGCTGAAGCACAAAGAGTTTAAGTGACTTGCTTAATATCACAATACTAATGAATAATTGGGATTTATTAAAATTTCAGTTTTCTGAATCCCCAGTCATGAACTCTGAAGCCAAATAACTGTCTTCAAAGTAACACAGAATCTGCACTCATTCCAGAAGTAAGGATCTGAGAAACCTGAAGGTTTAGAAGGGGCTAATTCTCCAAATCTAAGAGGACCTGAGACATAAGCACTTAATGAGCAGTTAATGAATGAATTAATTAATTAGTGAGTGAAATGAGTATTGGAGAGAAGTCAAATCACTTTCTAGGAAGACAATATAGAAGTGGTAGAATGAGCGCACTACACGCCAGTGCTGGCTCTGCCACCATCAAGCATTGTCACCAAGAGTAAATTATTAGCTTCTCTGAACCTCCATTTACTTTAATACTTACAGTGCCCCAGCTATATTCCAGTTGCTGTGCCACATGCTGAGAATAAGACATTACTCCTGCCCTCAAGGCATTTCAGGATATTGAGAAAGATAGCTGCAAGTTATTTCAATGAGAATTGGTAGAAATTGGCCATGCAAAGATGAGTAGATACATCATCTCAGGTTGAGGGCATGCCTTGTCCAAACATAAACAGGTGCATTCTAGCATGGATGTTGAGAGGATTATAGGGCTTCTGGAATGACAAGTAGTAAGTGAGAATGCATCAGCTAGTGACAATTAAGTTGATGGTAAGTCATGGAGGGTACTGTTGACTTGCTAAGGATATCTTGTAAATAGTGGAAAGCCAGGGGAGGGATTTAATCAAGTTTGTGTTGTAGACCTTCATATGGAGAGGGTTGGACTGTGGCAATGGTTTTTGCCTTAGGCCAGGTTCTCAAGGAAAATAGAGCATAGATAATGATTGAGTGCTGGTACTTTATTAGGAGATACCATCCCAGACAGTGAGAGTAAGAAAGAAAGAACACGAGGCAGGGAATACCAGGAAGCAACACAAGGAAATACGTTCATGGGCTGGTCACTGTTTCTGGCATTTCAGAGATATAGCTGGTTGCTTAGCAGGTCCACCCATATGGCCACATGTGCACAGACCATAGGAAGAATTATGTTTCGGAACAGTTTTTGAAAGGGAAGATGTGTGGGACATTGTCTTCCCATCTCCTATTCCTTTGATCACAGTTCACCCTACAAGGAGGCAGCATGCAGCTTCCTTGGCAGTTGATCTAGAAGCCAGATACAGTCTTCACAGAGTGGCTTCCTATTCAAGTGTAGAAGTGGCCTTAGAAGCCAGAAACTCAAGGTTCATGGTAGCTAGGCATGGATGCACCTTAGCAGCCAAGGGGAGTGCCTGGCTCATTTGGGACAGTGAAGGATCAGCCAGCCCTAGGTAGGAGACCCATGAGGACCCAAGCACAGTCAGTTGGTCATGGGTGTGGGATGAAGAGCAGCGCTTTGAGGAGGCACAGCCAAAGTAGCAGCTGAGGCAAAGTGAACAACTGAGGACTCAGGAGACCCTGGCTCCGGGAGAGCCTAGGGAGATATATAAGCTGTATCAGGTAAGTTTGCAAGCCACACATTTAGAACCCTCAATATAAAACAGATGTGAGGGGAGCTGCTCTTTGAACCAAAGAGGATAGTCTACACCCCTTTTCTCACACTGCCACCCTGGCCTCTGGGGCACACCCTACCGCTCTTTGCAATACGGTTTAAAATTAGATGAGATGAAATGCCTTCTTACACCAACATTCAGAAGTTTTTTTAGCAATACATCTGAGGAATAATATTTCACTTCCTATAAGATAATTTTGTCCTCTTAGCTTTTTGATTTGTGGAATTGCAAAGAAAGGAAGATACAGCAAATGTAAACATAGAGTTACAACAAATTGTGGAATTTGAGGTTTTTGAGAATTTAAAGTTCATCTAGTTTAATTAGCTCATAACCGCAGATGAGAAAACTAAAATTCAAGAGGATAAGTTGTCTTGCAAGAGGTCACATGACTAATTAGAGAAAGACTGAGGTTTAGAACCAGGGGAATCTGACTCCCAAATCCGGGATCTTTTCTCTGTGTACATATCTGTGAACATATTTTTGGAGTTCATAAATTTGTTTTCATGCTTTTCAAATTTTGCATTTTCATCTTGGTAACAATATAAAACCATTCCTGTATGCCTATTCTGAACGATCTGGATGACCACTTATTACTTCTACGTTCAAACTGTAGTGAAACCTTCCTTCGCTCAGGACGTAACCGTACAGGTGAGCCAAATACAGAGAATCTACCCCATGGCAATTAGTGCTGTATTCACATTGCACTAGACTGTGTTGTAAGAGTTCCATCCTTGAACATATTTGTTCAAAAGTTATGAGGGGGGTAGCAAATGCTTTTTCCCCACCCAATTCCAGCAATAATTTGATTTGATACCCATCAGCAAAGTTTTAATGTGAACTCTATGCTCAAGTTAACAAGACAATTTTGCTTAGTTATAGGTGACACTTCATTTAAAATGGCATCTTACACTCAAGCAGAATATTTAGACAAATAAGAGATCTGAATAACCTTAAGCAGCACAAAGAATCTTGAAGTCATTAAATATTCTCTTGTCTAATACATTTATGAAAATGGGCATTTTTCTACATTGGAAAAATTAAAGTCAAAATTCTGAAACACTGACTATAGCATAGGACCTGACATTATTTCTGTGAGTATATCCAATACTGAAATTTAGTTGTTACAGAAAAGCATAATCTTCCCTATAAATTTATATTGTTTATTTAAATTTATTAGTTTCATGGTTTCAAAATTCAATTTGTAAATTTAATCTTATAAGAGCAATAGTGTATAGCCTTCTTCTCTGGTTTATATGTTTTTTAAAGCACTAAGTAACGTATTTTCTTATACTTGGAAAGGGAGATAATTATTTCTGTTAATAATAAGTCCAGGCATAAGGAGGGGAACAACAGACACTGGGGCCTACTTGAGAGTGGAGGGTGGGAGGAGGGAGAAGAGCAGAGAAAGTAACTATCAAGTACCAGGCTTAGTACCTGGGTGACAAAATAATCTGTACAACAAACCCCGGTGACAGGAGAGTTTACTTATATTACAAACCTGCACATGTGCCCACCAAAACCTTAAAGTTTGGGGAAAAAAAGTCGGCTGGGTGTGGTAGCTCGTGCCTGTAATCCCAGCATTTTGGGAGGCCAAGATGGGTGGATCATTTGAGATCAGGAGTTCAAGACTAGCCTGGTCAACATGGTGAAACAATGTCTGTACTAAAAACACAAAAAAATTAGCTAGGCATGGTGGTGGACACCTATAATCCCAGCTGCTTGGGAGGCTGAGGCACGAGAATCTCTTGAACCCAGGAGACAGAGGTTACAGTGAGTTGAGTAAGTGCCACTGCACTCCAGCCTGGGCGACAGTGTGAGACTCTGTGTCAAAAAGTCCGGGGCTGGGTGTGGTGGCTTGTTCAGCACTTTAGAATGCCGACTCAGGCGGATTGCTTGAGCCCAGGAGTTCAAGAGCAGGCTGGGCAACATGACAAAACCCCATCTCTACAAAAAATACCAAAAAACAAAAAAATTAGCCAGGCTTGGTGGCACGCACCTGTAGTCCCAGCTACCTAGAGGCTGAGATGGGAAGAATCAACTGAGCTCGAGAGATCAATGCTGCAGTGAGTGAGCCATGATGATGATTGCACCACTGCACTCTGGCCTAGGCAGCAGAGTAAGACCCGGTCTCAACAATATTAAAATTAAAATTAAAAAATTAAAATTAAAAGACAGCCCAGATATTACCCAGTCTGAGAAGCAGTGCTAACAGTGCTTCTTCCTGGGATGCATGGTTACTTAAAGATAGAGTGGTGGAGAAAAACCTAGAACTTGGATTCCAGAGTCCCAGGTTCAAGTGGGCTCCGCTAATAACTAACTATATGTCTCCACTCAGTCATGTGCCCTCCCTGACCCGCAGTTTTCTTCTTGGTAAATTAAAAGGATTGCAAGAATCACAAATCCTTCTGCCTGCTGGAACCAGGTAGAGTAATTAAGTGAAACAGGCCAGTGTGGGAAACAGTAACTAATTCAGAGGACATTTACCCTGTATTTAAAAATATTTATATTCAAAACATTTTTTAGCACAACAAACAAAAACAACAAATCTGTGGATCAGATTCCATCTGAAAATTGCCAGTTTGCAAAGCTTAAATTATACGATCTTTAGAGCACCTTCCTCACCTGTGAAGCATTAATGGCAATGACTAATATAAATCAAGAGAAACCACCATCTACATGATCAGTACAAAGTGGTAGTGGGCATAAGAGAAAATCCTTCAGAAGACATCAGTGCATTTTAGTGTTTTAAGAGTGCTGCAGCATCATATAAAAAAGGAAGGGACCAGGAAATGCATGATCAAAGTGAGTGGGGAAAAAAGAAGAAAAAACAAAGTGAGTGAAAGACCTTTCTTAGTTCCAACTGTATCTAACCAAAAATATTCTCTGAATTATATCGTCATTCCTCTAGTATTGTACTCCCTATCCAAGCCATTTGCATTCAACAAACTATGGGCCCAGCAGTGTGTTAGGTGCTGGAAAGATCTCTAAAGACGATACCTTTTTTTTTTTTTTTTTTTGAGACGAAGTCTTGCTCTGTCACCAGGCTGGAGTGCGGTGGTGCAATCTCGGCTCACTGCAACCTCTGCCTCCTGGGTTCAAGCGATTCTTCTGCCTCAGCCTCCCGAGTAGCTGGGACCACAGGCACGCGCCACCAAGCCCAGCTAATTTTTTTGTATTTTTAGTAGAGATGGGATTTCACCGTGTTGGCCAGGATGGTCTTGATCTCCTGACCTCATGATCCGCCCACCTGGGCCTCCCAAAGTGCTGGGATTACAGGCGTGAGCCATCACGCCTGGCCGATACCTTTTTTTTTTATTAGAGAATCTGTTTGAATGGTTGTTTTCCACTGTAAAAAGTTTTAACCTCAATTTGTTCCAGGTGTTATTGATAAGAACTTAATTTGAATTAAAATTAAAATATTAGATAAGGGATATGATATGTATTTTTTTACCCTTCAGAGTTCGAGAAGACAGCATGAATACCTTAAAATGGATATTGTGTTAGCAGAAACAATGCAGTTATTTGACACATTTTCTAACTTTAGGAAGATGTTTTCCAGACTTAGTACAGGCTCTCATTTCTCAGTTTCTCCGTAGTTAGCATTTAGTACACGCTGACTTGCTGCCACTGACCAGGACATAGCTTATTGTTTTCCCTTTCTCACATCAATATTCTTCTTCCTCCCATTTGTGTCTAGCCTCGGACATTCCTCATGTTAACCAGTAGGCAAAAATAAAAGGGCTATTGAAATATTTGACTTCAGTTCAATATCTGCTATCACTCTTGCTGAAGAGATGTTTGAACTCAACTACAAGCTTTGAAACACTGTCCGTAGGAGTTTAGTTTAAAAGCAAAACAATAAACACCAAATAGAGTGAGGAATAAGAGAAAGCAAGAATTTAATCTGTCCCTGACCACCCAGTTTATGGTAGGTTACCACATTTATTCTTATAATTGGCTATTTCCTGTTTTAAATGCCATTTATTCATGTCTGCCACCTTTCTCTCAGTTTATTAGCCTTGTGGTCACCACATTACCTTTCTCTTCAAAATCAATTGACATTTGTATGAAAAGCATTTTCAAGGTATTAGCTCCTAGAGAGTGGCATATAGAGCATTGACTGCCACATTAGAAAGCCCCTCTTAGCACAACTCAGGTGCATAAGACATGAGCTATTACGTGTTCAAGAGATTTATGTGTTTTCATTTAGATTTATACAGTGTACTATGAATATATTGGCATGATTTTAAAAATATAAAACGTATGGCATCACAGTGGTACATATTCTATCCACTGCTTAATAACATTTATGAATGAGGGGGAAAACATCCATTTTTTAAAAAGTAACACAAAAATTCAGAATTTTGGTAGTTGGTCTCTAGATGGCTCACATCAATTTTCTGTAAGCAAAGCCTCAGTAACCTAATTCCTTAGGCCACCTTGAGATGGGAAGTCCTCACCACTTTATGAATACTGTGACAGGGGGTAATAATAGAATTTCAGATCAGCATATTTTTTTAATCTTACAGGAAATAAACAATTACAGACCCTACGATAATCAGGGTCTGAATTTTGTGAAAAAGGTTAGCAGACTAGGCCAGGCATGGTGGTTCACCCTGTAATCCCAGCACTTTCGAGGCAGGAGGATCACCTGAGGTCAAGAGTTCAAGACCAGCCTGACCAACATGGAGAAACCCCGTCTCTACTAAAAATACAAAATTAGCTGGGTATGGTAGTACATGCCTGTAATCCCACCTACTCGGGAGGCTGAGGTAGGAGAATCGCTTGAACCCAGGAGGCAGAGGTTGCGGTGAGCCAAGGTCATGCCATTGCACTCCAGCCTAGGCAACAAGAGCAAAACTCTGTCTCAAAAAAAAAAAAAAAAAAAAAAAAAGGCAGCTGACTTGAAAGATGTATTCATTCTTCCAGTGGTCCAAATAGTATTTCTATTGATTTATTTTTCATAGAGCTCTGAGCAGCTGGAGCAGCTGTTTGATATGGCAAAAAAAAAAAAAAATCACTTGCTGATTCAAAACATTTGTCTCTAGGTGCCAGGTCGACCTGTCAGCCCTCAGTAGGGAACAGACGCACAAGTTGGAGTTGCAGCTGGAAGAGGGTGAGGGACACCTGGTGCTGCTGGTCACTCTGACAGCATCAGCCACAGTCAGCATCTCTGACCTCTCCGTCAACTCCCTGGAGGACCAGAAGGAACGAGAGGCGATATTAAAGAGATATGTACGTATGTAACCCTCCTCCTTCCAAAGTCACATGTGACTAGATGAGGTTGTAAACAATTTACCTGGAGGGACAGAAGTACTTCTGAGAAGCTGTCTGATAGAAGAATTGGCACAAATAAAAAGCTTAGTGAAAACAAATGCCACACAGACCTTTGCAGAGGCACTTGCATTACCCGCCCATGTCTAGAGCCTTGAGCTTCTCTAGAATCTCTTACAGAGCAAATTCCAGATTCTGAGATTCTACTCAGTGATTTTATCATGCAGGGATGCTACCCATAAAGGAAGGCCAGGTTTATACAACATGACTTTAAAATTAATTTATCGATTCTTTGTGGCTGCAATTAAAATATCTTTGTCTTTCCAAGTTTGAGATGGAGTTAATGGTACTGACATTAATTAGTATCTTGGTAACTAAAGAGTATTCACAGGAGTAATTTTGTATTTTCAGATGCTCAGAAAAGCCTCACTTCATTCCTTTAATTTTCTTAATTGAATGTGAAATAAAATTAAAAGGAGCCTCCTTTTGATCGAATGTAGAACAATAGCATGGAATAGCGAATCACTAAAATAACTATCCTCCTCAAATTTTACCAAACTGAAATATTCACAGCAAAATCTTACTATTTCCCAGCATCCTCCCACTGGACATTTCCCACAATGTAGTTTTCTTGAATCAACAGAGAGGGGGAGCTCTTACTCCACCATTCTCTCTCAATGGAGGTTTGAAAAAGTAAATGCCTCAGTACCCATGAATCTGGGAAAAAAGCTTTTCCACTTAAAATGACAAAGCTTGTATTGTACAGTGCCGCCAGGTGTTTAGAAGGCTCCTCCAGACACTCAGCCATGAAACCAAGCTCTGACTAACAAAAGAACCGCTTTTTTTTAACTTTAAAATATTCCTATTTGCTGACTGACATCCTTTCAATAACTGAATTTAATAAAGATGTACCTTATCAGGCTGTGCAGATAACATGAAGTGCTGGTACTAATGCTCTACAATATTCTTCAAACAGATTAGCAGGATGTGCGCTTCAGCAAATTTATTCTGGCTATCTCCACTGAATCAGCTGTCTGCTAATGCTTGTACAACTCATCCACCAATGGTGTTATCATAAACAGTTTAATAGAGGTGACTTAGCAAGGCTAAATAGTATATATTTTTAAACCACCTAAGAGCCTAAGATATTGTGTGACATCTTCTAATATATAATTGCAATAACGAAGATTATTTTACATTGTGGGACCCAGCAAAACATATTCTTCTGTTACCAGAAGTGAGCCTCATGAATTACAACAATTTTAATGGAATTAATCAGTATATTAATATAAAAATTCTTCTAGGCATTATAATACTATAGTTGATGGATTAATATTTTGATATTATCCCATATATTAAGGGATACTGCTGCCTAGGTAATTAGAAGTAATCCACCTATTATTAATTTTTTTTCTTTTTGCTGGATGGCTGAATGGCAATTGGCCATTTCCATTCAGAATTTTGAATATTTCCACACCTTTTTTCAATAAAACGTAAAATGTTAGGTAGATATTTGACTTAATTCTCAGATTATATTCTGTTCAATATATTAAAAAGTGAACCATGTTTAAATATACCTTTTTTTCAGCCCTGAATTTTAGGCAGATACCTATACCTCCCCTCTAAACACATACCTGCTAAGAAGCCACTCTATGCAACATAGCACATGTGTTATTTTACTCATAGCCATGCAAGGACAAAGACCTATGGATTAGGCTTCAGTGTGTTTCCTTTCTATTATAAGGATCATGAAATGAATGAATGAATGCCATATCATATCTGAAATGTTACTCGTTTTGGAGAAACATATAAAGGAGGTGTTTTGAAGAACTATATTTTCCTGCAAGAACATATGTATTTTTAAAGGTTGAGGTCAAACTTAGGAATTTGACACTGATCACAGTCAGGAAAGCAAATGAATTGCCCCCACTGTGATAGGAAGCAGCCCTCAAAAAGCCCGCCATTACTGCTGTTTAGCTGTTCATTGCTAAGGATTGAAGTTCCACAAATTAAACAAACATCACTGTGTGAACCATTTTTTGATCACCACATTCTGAAAAGATGGCTAATTCCATTTTTCTTTTTTTCTTCTTTTAGGGGGAGGAAATGAGGGAAGGTCAATAGGGGGCGAGTAGTAATGGGTAGTAGACCAAGAGCAATTGTATGACCTTTTCAGAACGGGTATGCTAAACCCTTGCTCCCCCCTTGTCACAGTTTAAAAACCAGAGGAGCTAGTTTAGAGAAGAAGTTGTTAGCATTCCATTTTTATTATGACATTTCACCGTCATCTGATTTAATGTCCCTTGACCGGATTGTCCACCGTGAGACGATGGGCTTGAAATGTTATTTAGAGCATTGATAAAAGGTGAGCGGTTCTAAGATGACAGCAAGTCATAAGGCTGGTGGTGTGACATTAATTTTCTCCATAACAGAGATGGAATAAGACGTCACGGTGACAAGCTGTCAATCATCTCTGGCCCCTCAGAGCATCTCGATGCCATAGGATGGGGTATTGCCTCTCCCATAATAGAGCTGAACTGAGATGCTCTCCCTGACAGCTGCTGCAGCCATAGAGAAAATATATTATACAGCCTTTCATTAAAAAAATAAAGAGGACTCCTCTCCAGAGCATTTCAATCTTTTCCCATCTATTGAGGGCTGAAAGGATTCACAGCAAATCATAGATTCCTCTGCTATGGAAATTTCTGGCTTCAGAAGCCATCCAGGTTTTTAGGCCTTCTAAAATAACCATAAATAGCAAGGCAGGAATACCTCTTGATGAATACCTCTTGATGAAGTTATATTTTTAAATGAATATATTTATTTTTTTTACTTTTTATTATAATCGATGTGTCACTGGCCTAAACAGTTGAAATTTGCAATAAATTATGGAGTATCAGCTGACTTGGGGAAATGAAACCTTCAAACAATAATTACCCATTCAAATGGGAAGCCGAGATCAGAGCTGAAGCACCAGAAGACAATGTGTCTGTGGAATGAGGCTACCAATGTGAAATGATTCTCAGACATAAGGACTGATGATATTTGTTTTAGTCAAAATAAAACTTGATTTAAATTGCCTCTGAAAATTAAAGTACAGAAACTTTTTTTGATAAAACTATTCCCCATCATTAGGGTCGGAGACTTACCTGATTGACAACATTGTATAAGCGCCAAGATAAAAAACTTTCCAAACTTGATGTTACTGTAGAAACACACCATGCCTACAAACCTCTGAATTATACTCTGCTGTCTAAAGCCCCCACTATTAAACCCTTCATTTACAGAAATTTAAATGGAGAGAGAAGGGCATTTTTACTGAATCTTGTCACCTGGGTATTTTAAATAGATTTTTGGTGATAACTGTTTAAAAACAGGAAAAGATTAACAGTTAATCCTGATGCTAAACACGCTTATAAAAAGTTAGGCTGTGAGATTACCTATATATCCACATTTCCCCCTCTCAATATACCAAGGTCATAGCTTCAGTGTAAACAATGACAGGTCTTACGGGACTGATAAAGTTCATATCGCAATAAGCTTTTGCTTGTCAGTATTCTCACATTATTAATGTGATGATGGGAATGCTTTTTACTCTAGTAACATTTTAATAGATACCTTTATTATGCAAAAGTATGTTAAGTTGTCTAGTTATGAAACATATATTATGAAACAGAAGTACTTTTGATTTACTGAGTAGAAGTGCTGATCGAGTCATAAGAAAAATCCTATGAAGTGTAAATAAACAAATACATGTCAGCATTTTGTTGGTTCATTTTACTGTCAGAGTATTTGTGCCTACTAATTAGACTTCTGAATTATTGTATTTGTTTCCCTCTTTTAATTCCTTCAACTGCTACACTTATAAAACACCACCATGATTAATTTACGAAGTGAAATAGATTTTATCATTTGGATCTGTTTTTCTATCCAAGTTTCCATACTTCCATACACACTAAAATAGCAAATAAAACTATAAATTTAAGAAAAATTTCCACTTTTGAATTGATTTTTGGTCATCAATTTGATTGACTGTAAAAGATGGTGTATGTCTTTTACTTATGTAGAACTACAGCAGTCTTTTGAAATAAATACTAGAATATAGTCTTTAGGTAATTTAAGCTTTATCTAGCCCATGCAATTTCCAAAACTCACCAAGAGGAAAATAGTAGAAAAAGCTAATTAGTTTAATGTTGATCTTCTTACCCCCAAAGTCTGAAGAGTGTTATGTAACCAACAGTGTGAGATTTAATATTGATAATTGGGCTGAGAGTGGTGGTTCATGCCTGTAGTCCCAACACTTTGAGAGCCAAGGCTGGAGGATCACTTGAGGCCAGGAATCGGAGAGTATCCTGGGCAACATAGCAAGACATTTTTCTATAGAATTTAAAAAAAAAAATTTTTTTTTTAAGTAACCAGGTGTGTTTGCACATGCCTGTAGTTCTAGGCATTCAGGAGGCTGAGATGGAGGGAATGCTTGAACCCAGGAGTTGGAAGTTACAGTGAGTTATGATCACACTACTGTACTCCAACCTGAGTGAGACCCCATCTCTAAAAGAAAAAAGACAAACCCACTACTCTCCAAACCATTATATCTACATATGAAAATATTTCTTAGAGTGCTTTGCTTGCTAGAGGAGATTAAAAAAAAAAAAAGCAGATATATCTATTCTATAATTTATTGTTCATTATTTATTGATAATTATTTATGGGAGTGTGTTTTTTTTTACATTTTTTCAGAAAATCTTATATAGCAATAATTATCCACATAGGAGTGTGTGTGTGTGTCGTGTGTGTGTGTGTGTGTGTGTGTGTGTGTGGTGTACATTCATGATGGTGGAAGGGTAATTTATACTGAAGAAACACAAATGACCCTTATGCAGCATCAAAGTTTCCATTTTATACATACTAAAATAGCAAATAAAACTATTAATTTAAGAAAAATCACTCACTATTTTGAATTTATTTTTAGTCATCAATTGGATTTATTTTCAATGATTATATATGTATTTTACTTATGTAGAACTATTTAAGTTCTTATGTCGAATTGCATAAGTCTTTTGAAATAAATACTAGGTAATTTAACCCTCAGCTAGCGTATGCAATTTTCAAAACTCACCAAGAGGAAAATAGTACAAAAAAATTTTTTTAATTAGTTTAATGTTGATCTTCTTACCCCCAAAGTCTGAAGATACACTAAAAAATTTAATGTTTTCTCAGCACAGTCTTTAAGACTCCTTGGGACCTCTCTTTTCTAATACTGATGTTGGGGTCTTTCAGAGCCCATTGAGGATATTTCACAACCTGAAAGATGTGGGATTTCTCCAGGTGAAAGTCATCAGAGCGGAAGGGTTGATGGCTGCTGACGTCACTGGTAAGAGATAATACAATTCTCCTATTGCTCATATCAAGCAGCACACAAGGTCTACAACATTTAACAATTCAACTCTGCATTTCACCTGACTGGATCATCAAAGTAAATACTTTAAATATAAAGATTCAGGGTTGGCCAGCCATGGTTGCTCACGCCTGTAATCCCAGCACTTTGGGAGGCCAAGGCAGGCAGATTACCTGAGGTCAGGAGTTTGAGACCAGCCTGGCCAACATGGTGAAACCTTGTCTCTACTAAAAATACAAAATTAGCTGGGCATAGTGGCATGTGCCTGTAGTCCCAGCTACCCAGGAGGCTGAGGCAGGAGAATCGCTGGAACCCAGGAGGTGAAGGGTGCAGTGAGCCGAGATCACACCACTGCATTCTAGCCTGGGCAACAGAAAGAGACTTGGTCTCAAAAAAAAAAAAAAAAAGATTTAGGGTTGATCTTAGAAATATTTTCCAACCCCTTGATTTTTATAGTATCTCCGCTTTTTAAAGACAGGGTAATATATTAAAAATAAATACTAAAAAGCACAGTGATTTTTGAATTGTTACCATCTTCAAAGTTTAATCAGTGTAGTAGGAATATTTCTTCCAGGTATTGTTATTTCCAGATATTGAAGCAGTGCTATACAGAATCAGCTTCTGTCATAGCATTAACACTTACATTTCAAACATGCATGAAATCTGTTGCATATTTCACTGAAAAGTTTAGATGCATAATACTCAATAACTTGGTATGAACTCTTGATATTTGGGTTGCTGATCCAACTCACTAGTCGTCCAAATTCCCTGGCACATCCCAGAGATAATTCTGGATCTCAACTAAGCCTCTAGATTATTTGAAATTTCTTAAAGTAGGAAACAGGGCTGTAAAAATGTCAAAATCAGTTTTGTCTCTGAAAGCTTTCTGATTTGGGTAATGCTGTTTCTGTAACATATTAACAAATGAGCTGATGGCAATTATTTCATCAATTTTCAGAATTAATTATTTTGAATTTACAACAATGTGACCATTTATGATCATATTTCATAAGGATTTGGGGGGGTGTTTATACTGTTCCTTAAATTAGCCATCTCAAGTTAGACAATAAATAGGACTGGCTTGACCAATTTTGTGCAAATGTTACTGTTTCTGAATGATAAGATCTATTTATTATTATTCTGGAAATATGCTTACCATTGTGAACTTTCAGCCAGATAATCCTAACAAGGTAACAGACTTACTTTAAGGGAAGAAGTGTACTTTTCCTATTATCCAAGGATCTGAAATCATTGTACATTTCTTTAATTCATTCAACAGAATCAAAAACAAATTAAAAGGTAACATGCTTTCAAATTAAAATAGCAGATGTTTGTTCCAAAAACTGCGATATTTTTATATTTTAATGTTTGCCTATTAAGTGACCATGTGTGAGAAAATTAAAAATACTAGTTTACAGTTACTTTAAAGAGGTAATTATCAACTCATTTGTAACCAAGAAGATGATAACAGTTGTCACATATTTTTTCAAAACAGGCATACCTGAAAATAGGAGAGTGGGTAGTTTGTAATATTTGCATATATGCTAATTTGGCTCCTTATACAAAACAATGTAAAATGTATACATTTTTTATTTATGATATTTATTTCTAGTATGATTATAATCAAATTAATCTGGCACAATCATTTCTTTTAGAAAAATGCAAGTACTATTTACTTCAAAAGCTTAGATACCTGCCCATTATACAATTGGATAGAATTGTATAAGTTTGTCTTCTCTTGGAGAGAAGCTGTCATTGATTTTCAAACTTCATGAATATGCAAACTAGATTAACCCAGTTGGCCTGTGTGCCACTATGGAAGTTAAAATACATGTTCTCTCAAACCTGGAAAAAATAGAGATATTTCTTTCCTGATGGTTCTATGTAAATTGATGTGAATAACAATAGCCTTTCCCTTGGGGGATTCAGTGAGACATAATTTTCATTTAATAAAATGAACATTAATTTGGGGAATACTAAATAACAGAGTCTCCATTTTTTTCCTCCAGTTTTAGAGATATAAATCTAATGATTCCCCATTTCATGCTGACCTTATAATCTAATGTGCTCTGAATTGAACAAGAGAGATGTTGGACTATTCAGGGGCAAAAAGATAATTCAGTCTTTGACCTTGCTCACTCTTGGACCTTCTGTGGTCTTTATGACATTTGTGATGGTGGCAAAAAATTGAAGACTATATATTTGAGTCAGAAATGTCTGAATATACTACCAATTTTAAAAATAATTTTTACTTTTGAAAAGGATACTTTATATATACACACATATATAAATACACACACACACATACACACATGTATCCTGATGCTTCTTTGTCTTTGTCATTAAATTCGGGACAAAGTAAGCTCTTTGTCTGCTTTCTCTCTTACTTGTTCAAAGAACTTTAAAGATATGCTGTGCATCTCAGTAGATAACAACAGTCAGGCCCTACAAGTTATTAGGCAATAGTTTGAAAAAGAGGCAATTGACTAGCGCCATCTTCAAATCCTCAAGTTAGCATCCATTTAGGAATTTTGTAGATGGAGAGGGATTTTAAATCACTGGTAACTGTCTGTGCTAAGGCAAGAATATTTTCTGACATGGTACAAATGAGCCTGTTACTATAAGATACACGCTTGGTTTCAGAACACTTTTCTAAATAAGTCTAATGAGACATATTTATATTTGAGCAACTTGGCTCTATTTTTAAGATATTTTTAATGATCTGAACATAAAGTTAAACTCCCATTGTTTCAGCAAAAAATGTCAAATTATAATATTCCATCATTAGACATGAACACAAGAAAGAAAGATTCTATAGTCTTTTAAGTAGCCATCAATCTTACTACAGTTACAAAGAATTTTTCCCTTTCAAAATGTAAAATTTTTCTTTTGTTACAACACATTCATTGAGAAACATTGTGATACTGTATTAACTCTGTGTGAATAAAGAGCAATTGAGACTCTCTTTGAATGAGTGAGTATAAAGCACAAATTACTTTTTAATGAAACCCTCAATTCTTTCCCTTACCACAAAAAGCCTATAGCCTTGTTCAGCTGAACACTACTACAGTAGGTCACTTCAGTTAAGCCCCTAATAAACTGTTGATAGTCGAGGGTAGTTTTTTCTTCGGTCTCAATAGCCCAGTGTTGGACAGTGCACTTCAAATCATTAAGGTTAATACAGATTTAAAAAAGAGATTAACTCTGGTGGTTAAGGCCTCAATTTACAACTCCCACACATACACATGCATTGAGCAAGGCACAAGAGTGGATTGAAATTTCAGTCAAATTGTGGGCAGCTTTTCACAGCCTGAGAAAGTGGCACTCTGGTTTGAAAAGTTGGTCAGCTAAATTCTTCGTAAGGGAAAAAGTTTGAGTCACTGAAAAATACCTCAGTACAACTTACTTACCTTTCAGCTAACCAGTGAAAAGGTTAATGTCTCTCCGCACCATCGAAGCAAGACCTAGAGACTCTCTGGCCCCGCGTTCACTGGGGAAGATTCTCTCTGCAGCTAAATCAAGTGTTCCTTAAAACTCTACACATTGTAAGGAAAGGCCAATGGTGGGGTGGAGTGGGGGTGGGGTGGGGGGAATGTTTTTTCTTTGGGTAGTAGGAAATAGTTCATGTTATCATTTGTCATTTTTCGCTTCTGATTATTCTTTTCCTTGAGCAGGGCCTAATTTCTGCTTCAACAGAACATTCCAAGTCTCCTATATTGAGTGAGGCTTTCTTTGCAGAGTATTTAGACCCGGCCTATTGGTTCTTTCAAGTTCTAAGAGGAGAAAGAGAAAATAGTTCTTCTCCTCTGCCCCTCCCCTTCATTTCATTTTCCCCTGGGTTCTCTCTCTCTTCTCTGTTTTTTTTCTGAGCTCCTAAGGAAGAGGTCATAGCTTCCCCAGGGGAGACCAGCCACTCAGTTTCTGAAACAGCGATATGGGAGAACTGTGAAATCCTTCAAAAGATGCCCTACCTTTTCACTGTACTAAAAGGTACACTAATATAAAACTTCTCCACCCCAGGTGAATTGATCTCTCAAATTAATGCACCATCTCCTTCAGGAAACAATAGGGGGAGAGGAAGAGAAAAAGGGAGAGAGAGAGAATTTTACAATTAACAGAATCTGTCCTTGAAATCGTCCCATTAAATGAGCGTATCTTTTTCTAAAACAAGGATATGCATAAGACTTGCGACTTGCCAGCCCCGTAGTCTGGAAACCTACTAGTTATTAAGAGAGATGTTTACTACCCCTTTATTTGCATAGACTTTTCCCATGTTTTTCTTTTGGAAAACTGTCTTCATTGTTGGAAAATATTTAAGTAACAAAACAGCAGAAAAAGACATGCTACAGTTTTTTTATCAGCTTCCGTGAGAGTCTTATTATCTTAAGAAATAACAGTTAGCAGCTCAGATTCATTAGCAGAGCTAAATTTAAGCCCCATTTGACAGGCTGCCTAGAAAACATTTTGTTTTGCTGTCTGTGGGCTTTAATTAAGATGTGTTCAATTTCAGTCCTCTTCAGTCTAGCTCCCGCCCCCAGGCCCCCACCCCCAACTTGCTGTGTCACAGACCGGCGATCAGACACTTTTAGATGGTCCGGCCCATGACTTTGACCTTCTGCGCAGTCCGGCGTTCCCCTGGGGAACCGTTCGACTCATGAGGTCTGATTTCACACTTCCAGGATGCCTCAGCTCTCTTAACAATGACAGGGAGACAAAGCCCTTTAGAGCAGGCCGCATGGGGACTTGTTTAAATTGGAAACCAGAGAGGAGTCAAGGAACAAGGTTATGGGCTACAGAATGGTGCTTTTAATAAAGAGCTCACAGCTCTGGCTCAGCTCAAAGAGGTCTACCTCTGTACAATTAATTGAGCCATTTATCTGGAGCATCTTAGTCCTCTACTTTCTCACAGAATTGCGTGGTAAATATCAGCTAAGAAGCAAATGAGATATGCATGAAATGAATTTTAACACTTTGATTACTGTGCCTCCAGTCTTCATTAAAAGTAAATTTATTTGTATTTCTGACCTCATTATCAGGAGGCTGCCTGCATTTTTATTGGTTCCTGTGATTTCCAGCTTGAGTGTGTCATGAAGGTATATTTTATACAGAGATTTGGATTTATTATTCTTGATATTTTCCCTGAACATTATGGGTCTATTCAGAGAAAAAAAAATGAAAAGGCAGCTGTACAGAAAAAGGCAAGTCTGATCTTTGAAAGTTTTATATACAGTTGGAGAAATACCAAGCACATATACATGACATAGACGAGATATTGTCCTTTAAAAAAATTAACTTTTGGTGAGTTACTCTAGCAAATAGCGTAAGACATATGCAATTGTTGCTTCAGGTGCTCTGTAGAATACAATTGCTCTATTGGAAGAAGTTGCTAAGTTGCTTTTTAAAGTAGAATTGTAGCAGTTTGAATTAATAGCATGTGCCTTTAATTGCTATCATCATATTTAATAAAATTGATGATGTCTGATAAATACAGCCTTAGATATTACAATCATTCTTTAAAAATTATGTTGGAAGAACAGAAAACATAAATCCTACATAATTTTATTGAAAGAACTGTATAAAATATACTGAAGTCCTTCATCTTTGCATATTATCAAGGATAAAATAATCTACCAAATAAAAAGAGAGGGTGTGCAAATATTCTTAGTTTCTTTACTATCTTAACATCTGAAAATTATATTGCTTGAAACAAAAACCCTAAGTTTTAACACAGAATATATAGGACATTTCTCAAGCAAAGTATGCTTTATTTCCATTATGCAAGCTAATGTTCCATTTGCTTTTTAATAATTATGCTTATCAAAGACTTTTAAGCAGATAGGATACCATGAGAAGACATTTTATCCAATTTATAATGCCTCAAAAATATACAGCACCTGCTATTCTTATCACAGTAATATACCTACTTTAGAAAACAATATTGTATACATATACATGATAAATGTATTAATACTATATAAATCTGTTCCTAAAAATGAGCCTAAACAAATAAAAATATCAAAAGGAAAGAAAGCAAATCATTGTTCTTCCTTCTTTTAAGTCACCACATCTTACACAGAAATAAAAGTTACTTTCTTTAGTAATTGCATTTTTAAAAACTAGCCAAATTCTAATTATAGAAAAAGTGTTCTTCTAAAACCAAACAGTTGTTATCAACTATCTTCAAAAAGAGGAATGAAAATGATAATGTAGCACAAGGGCTGATGAGGCTTGAATCTGAGCCAGTGTTTTAAAGAGAATTACAGAAATTGTGTGATTCATATGCAGGTCACATGGTTAGAAGATACTGCCCTGGAAGAATAGGTGGGATGACAAAAGAGATGAATAATTGGGTTTGATATGCGCTAGAGGTGAAGGACTATGGGCTGAGAAAGTGGTGGTCCCACTATCAATGGGAAATGAGGGAAAGAGAAATACTATAAAATAATTAATCAGGTTCTGTAGAACAAAGATTACAAAATGATCCTTTGAGTAAAGAAATAGTAAATTGCCGATTTGGCTCAAAAGGCTAGCTCCAGGATTTCACTCAGTGCTTGAAGAAATACTTTCAGATGCTAGAATCATTGTTTAAAATTAAACTTTTAAAAAATATTTTGTTACAGTACAACATAATTGTGCAAATAATGCATTTTCTAGAACAATGGATCGGGAAATGCTACAAATAGAGAGGATCTGCATTTAACTAGGTTTTGAAAAAAAAAAAAACCTTACTACAGAGATACTTGGGTTAAATGATAGTATAGTTGGACTCGTGAATGACTAAACAGTCAAACCTAAAGAGTAATTATTAAAGGATGGATGTCACTGGGGGATGCCAAGTGGGTTGCAGGGTTCTGTCCTTGGTCTAAGCTGTTCAGTGTGTTTACCAATTACTTAAAGGAGGTAATTGACTGCTTCCTTATCGAAGTTGCTAGGAGGGCTACTTAATTCATTTTATGTGAGACCAGTATATGTATACAGTCTTATACTGCAGACAAATAATAGGCTCAGTTCAACAAGATGAACATTAAAAAGTACAAATCCAAAGTGTTTTCTGGATACTAAACAGTGATATCTTGCTTTAACCATAGAAAAAAAAAAGACTTTAGGATTTGAGTTGAGTTTAAACTCCATGAGAGTGAATTACACACACATCAATTCTGTTACACTGAATAAAGGTGAAATGTTGGAGAGGGATACTCTATTGTAGACTCATAAGATATGCTGGGGTAGGAATCCAGTTTGGGAATACTCTTTAAAGAAGGACATTGACTAACCAGAATATATTTTCAACTGGTATATTTGGTGTTTTAAAATCAAGCCAATTGAGAATAGCACTGGAATGACAGTAATAACAATAATAATAACTAACATTGATTGACCCCTGCATGTCAGACACTAACCTGAGCTTGACGCAAGAATTATCATACATAACTAATCTCACAACAACCTTATTAGGGACTATTGTTATTCCCACTTTATAAGTTGGAAAACTGAAGAGGCATGGACAAGTTAGGTAACTTTTCCATGATCAACACACACACACATACCAGCTTGTAAATGGCAGAGCAGGCATGCTGATCTAGATCTTTCCACAAAAACCACCAACATATTTGTACTGGAGAAAAGAAGTTGAGGGCATATGATTTATTTTGTCAGTCATCCAAAAGCCTGTCATGAGGAGAGTGTAGATAAGAGCTCAAGGGGGAAAATAGTCAAGGTTTAGGTCCAAAGAGCAAAATTCCTTCTAGCAAATTTAATCAGAAGGGGATTTATAATAGAGTATTAAATAAATCCAGAATCTTTGGGGGGCAGGAAGGACCTAAGAAAAAAAGACTCTAAGTTCAGTCTCTAGAGGTTAGTATTAAAGCCTATGGCAGAACCAAGGAGTTGTTGACATTAACAAGTTGAGAAGACACTATGACAACTGATACATGACTCCCGCTTGCAGTCTGTAGCAGTAAAATCGACTCCATGTGCTCTCACTTAATTGAATTGCAATATCAAGTCGTAGGCAAGAACATCTGATTTCCTGCAACCTAAATCACATCTATATCTCTAGCTGCAAGGGAATCTAGAAATGTCACTTTAGGCTTTATGTCCTCTATAGATCAGGAAGAGACACTAGCAGGTAGTTAGAATGGATGCTTAGCAAGCCGTCCACTGTGTCCAGCAGAGGATGGCAGATAACGAACATTGATCACATATTCTCTGTGCTCTCTGATAGATGCTGTACGCCCCCCCTTCATGCCTATCATTTCATTAAGATTTTCTAATTACTACAGAAGGCAAATTATAGAATATATAAAAAGCTACAGAGACATAGTTTTATATACAATGTAAAGAAACATTTTCCACAAATTACAATTGCCAAAAAAAAAAAAAAAATAGATTCAAAGATTCTTGTGGAGGTAATGATTTCCACATTCCTAGAACTGTTGAAGCAGAGCCTGAAGCACCACTTTTTTGCAGAGAGGATATAAGCTCTGGATGAGGTTTTGAACTTGACCTTTAAGATTTATTTACAAGCCCTCAGATTCTAAGATCTTATAGTAGTTACCAAGATGAATAACAGAATCCTGGATGAGATATTTTACAAAAGAGAAATAAAGAGACAAAGACGTTATTCTAAAGGCAAAGACTTGACAGATGACAATTTTCAGTTATTGCCTTTAATTTTAAAAAATACATTTAAAGTTTAATCACCTAATAGAATACTTAATTTTTTTAGGCATAAAGAAGTTTATTTCACTGCAAAAGATCTCTCCAGCTAATTAATTTACTTATAGGAAAGCTTATATGAAACCTCATGCTTTTCTGCAGGAAGGGCTAATTGAGTACATATTTACTATAAGTCTTAAAGTATCTAACAAGCCTTGCAAAAAGAAAGGAGCTTCATATGTATTTTTATTCTCATTTTAGGCCAAACAACTTTTGTGTTTCTAAGCTTGCAGCAAATCACTTGCATATAGTTTCTATATTAAATGTGAATTGAAAATGAAGTATTTAAGTGTTTTTACCATAATTTATCTAAGCTGTTAAAAGCTTAGGCATACTTTTCTCACGGCCTCTTCTCATTTTATAGATCCCATAGTAGCCTTCTTCTTTCGTTTTCAGTTTCTCATCTGTCTCCTTTCACTTCTTATCCTCTGTCATAAATTTTGAGCTTCCCAACATATATCAAGATGGTTCGGTTCTAAGACTCAAGAATGCATCTAGTTACACACAATTCTGTAAATATTCTTTTGCAGGTAGTTCTAGATCCCAGGGAAAATAAATTCACATTTACATTGAGCTTTACCTATTTCCATTGGCTTTGGGTCTCAAAGTGTGGTTCAGGAACCTCTGGGGATCCCCAAGACCCTTTCAGGGATCTCTGAAGGCAAAACTATCTTCATAATACTACTAATATATTATTTGCCTTTTTTATTCTCATTCGTTCATGAGTGTACAATGGAGTTTTCCAAAGGCGACATAATGTTTGATTACTCCTATGTTAATAGGTCATGGATTTCTTATTTCTAGTGAATTAATAAATATTTTTAATGTTCTCATTTCTCATTTATAAAATGGTAAATTTTGATAGATATAGCCCCCATAAAAAACTCTTTGAGATCCTCAATAATTTTTAAGAGTTTCTAAGACCAAAATGTTTAAGAATTACTGCTGTTAGACAATGATTATCCATTAAGGGGAGGGTAGTATTGCCCCACTGGGTGTTTTGGAGATTTTTGAGGGAATTTTAGCTGCCACAATGACTGGGGAGCACAACTGGTGTTTGGTAGCTGGGGTTGGGGATGCTAAATGTCCTACGTAATGAAAATTTACACAATGAAAATTTAATCCTGCATCTAAACATAGACATTGATATAGGTTTAAAATCTGTTTCATGATTGTCTAAGCCTAGATTGCATCCTGAAATACATGGTATTATTGATTCAAGCCTTGCAAATGGCTGCCATTTCCCACAGTATATACCAAAGACCTTAAGATGGTGTCCAAGGCACTTAATGACCTTGTTCCCCATTACTCCTCTGACATCTACTAATATTCCCATTGCTTACTCTGCCCCCGTATCGGAGGCCTTGAGCACACCAGGCTTTTGATCTAGCTCTTTCTCTACCTGGATCACTTTTCTCCAGAAATATTTCTTCACTTTTCTCCACTTTTCTACTTGGCTACTCCTTTACCTCTTTCAGTTCTTTGCTCAGACCTCACCTTCTCAGTGAGGCCTATTCCAGCCACCCCAATTAAATCTGTAAGACTGCCCCCTCCTCTACTCTCTTCAAACCCCTTTACCTACTTTATTTTTTTTCTGTTTTTTTTATTAACATGTATTACTCTCTAACATACAATATATCTAGTAACTATGTTCGTTATTTATTCTCTTTCTCCCCCATTCGCACTGTAAGTAAATTCTAAGATAGCGAAGACATTTCCTTTTTTTGTTCATATGCCTGGAACATAGTAGGCACTCAATAAATATTTGTTGAATAAATCAATGTATGATATTATTATAAACAACTTTGTTTAGTCCTCCTTTATAACAGAGTTCTGACATTATATTAAAATTTGAAATTGTATATGGGTCAGTTTTATTTCAGGATAGTAAAGAGGACATTGCAAAATCTTCAATATGAAGAAAAGTATTAGATCTAGTAGGTTGAAAGCCACAAATCTAGGGTGTCAATTTTTTTTTTTTTTTTTTTTTTGAGACGGAGCTTCACTCCTGTTGCCCAGGCTAGAGTGCAATGGCGCGATCTGGGCTCACTGCAATCTCCGCCTCCTGGGTTCAAGCGATTTTCCTGCCTCAGCCTCCCAGAGTAGCTGGATAACAGGCATGCACCACTACACCCAGCTAATTTTGTATTTTTAGTAGAGACGGGTTTCTCCATGCTGGTCTCAAACTCCCGACCTCAGGTGATCCGCCCACGTTGGCCTGCCAAAGTGCTGCAATTACAGGCGTGAGCCACCGCGCGCAGCTAAGGTTGTCAATTTTCTTGCCATAATGAAATCTGCTTCACGACTCAGTGAGAAAAGAGAAGCCCTATTATTATGATTCAGTCCCAGAATCAGACCCAGTGGGGACCTAGTTAAGAGTGTGAGTTAATGTAATTTTACTAGTCAGATGTTTAAAATATGTTTAGGTCAGCTGATGGAAAAGGATAAGGTCAAAGCCTCATCTCCAACGATAAAAGGAGGATTGGAAGATATCTTCAACATACGTTGCTTTCTGTTCTGATGGGACGCTATGGAATTCCCTCAACTATAACATTGTTATATGTTATGATTGAAATTCCAGTTTCTATAAGGGACAGATGGCGACCTTGATTATTTTTTTAAAAAAGATTAAAATATAGTCATTTCAAACTGTGGCAACTGAGAAAATTAAACAAAAGAACCTAATTTGTGCAAGGTAAGGCCTAAAATAAAAGGCCCCCATGGATATGAATTGCTTTCCATTCTATTGAAAGCCTTCTGTGTTTTCAGACATGGCAACAAAGAGGTGGTCACTGGGTTCCCATACACACACATTTTTATAACACATCACACCCAGCAAACTGTGCTACTTGTCAGCAGCAAAATGACCCCGGACAAAGCCCACCACTGGTGGATCAGGATTAACTCTCTATTCTGGGAGCAAGAATATCATTCGGTATCTTTTGAGTAACTTTAATGCACAAACCAGTAGTTTGCACAAACTGAAGTCGTCCACTTGCCCACAAAACAGGTAGCAAGTGAGCAGGGGCGGTACAGACTTTCCCACAGTCCTTTATCAATATGTCAGTGTTGCAACCTCAAAGAGCACGGACTGAGAGTGAGAGAGAATTAGCCAGTCAGTGCACCCCATTTAATCCTTGGTGCTGTTTTGAAGATTGCCAGAAAAGACACCCATTGGAGACAATTCTGATGTTTGTTTTATTGTTGTAGGAATGGCTTTTCACCCCCAAAAAAGGATCAGGACAATAGACTATCTGCTTTAAATTCTGTTATAGATTCTGTTTTATGACTTAGGGTAAAGAGTCTCTTTAGTGTTAATTCTCATGGGAGATTTTTAAAAAAATAAAGATCCCTAGGAAAAAATAGCCCTTAGTATTTAACTAGATTATGGATAAATATATCAGTCTTAATGTAATATTTTTATGTATCTAGTTTATAGCGGTTAGGTAACACCTATCTAGGTTTTTGTATTATAGGGACTATTAAATGGATATACAAATACATTTAAGCAAAATATTCCTAATCATAAAATGTCAGTGTACTTTTTATGTCATTGTCCTTTGCTTCTAAAAGCACTGTGATCAAGCTGTACAAGCACCATGGATCACCAAGGATTCCCTTCCTTATGTTCTAGAGTTATAGAATGACATGCCTCCTTATTGCTCCTGTTGCACCCTTCACTTACCTTTATTACGGTCCTTATAACTCTGCATCATAATTGTGTATTTACATGTCTATCATGTCCTCGAAACTGTGCATGCCTTGAGAGCTAGACTATGTCTTAATGATACTTAAAATTCTGGGGTGAGCAGAGCAGCCACTCAATAAGTAATGAATGCTTCAAAAAGCATTCCTATTTCTCTCTAGAAAATTGTCAACATGGAAAATTGTCATGTCCTCAAGGAACGCTGATTTCCTTCCTAGCTGTCATGGCGGTTAAAGCAATCAACCTCACAGCACCCTGCCTTCACCCGGCACTGCCACCATTTCTACTTTCTATCTGAACCAAATTCTGCAGTTTCTAGCATTGCTAAGGAGAGGGATTGACTCTTTTAGCCAAAATAATGGGGCTTCAGGAAGAGACAGTTGATAGCCACAGGTCTGCTTTAGTCTTGTGACAAAAATGAGTGAGAGGGAGACAAGAGATTAGATAATCTGTATTCTCATATATTTAGGCTCTCAAAAGTTATCACAAGCAAAATACTCTTCAATTTTGGATGCTGCCTTCATTCTTTGCACTTCTAGCCACACGGTATTGAATGAAAACATTACAGAGGACTGCTTTGTATCACTGTCTGGAACTTTGCAGAATATAGTGCACTTTAGAGACATCAGCTTCATCCTAGAGTCAACCCCACAACCCGGATACTCTCAGCAAGCAGAGCACCCTATCATAGGGCCTAAATGGAATGATAAAATGATAAAAGGAAGGAATAATTAAGAAGATAATTAATGGTTAGGTTCATCACTAGTATTTCTCTGATTGGTTTTGTTTGTTTAAGTGGCAGCTAATCAAGCCTGCAAAATTTAGGTCTGAAAAGCCAGTCATTTAAAACACTATTTAGCAAACCAGATAAGCATTTTAACTATGTGTAGTCACTTTTTAAAAATACAACCATATTCCTTGCTTTTTAGTGGTAAAACTTTACAGAATTAGATGTTGTACATTTACTATTATTTTGATTGAAACTGCTGTTAATTTTTAATTGCCCTTGAATCATGCAGTGACAGGAAGATACTTCCTAAATAAGTCAAACATAAAACAGTGTGGAAAGACCTGATGTTGGCATCCATTACTGATAATTGTAAAAAGATAACTTTTCAGAAAGAAAAGATGAATAGAAAGTAATCACAAATTGCCTGCTCTCTCCTTAACCTACACTTTCCTCTTTGTCAGATTCTAGAGATATCTAATCTGAGCACCTTATTGAATGCTTATTCTCCTTGGGGGGAAAAAAAGAACTGGCTTGGCTAAGCTCAATGAATTGTTTTTTAGCATCAAATAACAATTTGAGGGTATATTAGATGATTAAATATTGACATCTGCAAATCCTGATGATTCTCCCTTCAAAATATAGCCAGAATCTAACTACGTCCCACCACCTAGATTATTGCAATTGCCTCCTAACTCTTCTTCCTACTCCTCCATTGTCCTTTCTCTACCTTATTTTCCAAATAGCAGCCATCAGAGCATGTCACTCCTCAATCAAATCCCTCAAAACCTCCCCGCTTCATGAGAGTTAAAGCCAAGTTTTTTCAGAGACTTGCCACTCTTTCCAGACCTCTCTGTGTCACCTACTGCTGCCTGTCCAATCCCCTGCCCATCCCATCTCCCCAAAACCTTCCTTCAGTCACACTGGCTTCCTGGATATTCCTGGAAATGCCTGGCTCAGGCACTTCTCTGATCTTTCCACAGACAGTTCCTCTGGGTCACCCAAGGCTCACCTCCTTCATTTCTTTGCCTCCATGTCACTATCTTCACACAACTTTCCCTGCAGCCCTTTTAGAAATTGCATATACATACCAACACTCCCTATTACCTTTCCCATCTTTATTTTTCCCCATAGTATTTAAGATACTATAAAATATTATTGTCTGTCTTCTTCTTCAATGTAAATTCCATGAAGTCAGGGATTTTTAAAAAATTGTTTAATTCACTGCTGTTTCCCCAACAAATAGAGCACTGCCTGGTACATGGTAAGTAATAAATATTTGTCAGTTGAGTGAACCAACAGTCAAAACATTACCCAGCTTTTCCTATGTCTGTGACCTATTAACTACCTAAGATGTGGCACAGTTATTTTGAAAGGTGTTACTTAGTATCTTACATTTAACCGTATTTGGAAAACCATTTGAATCTGCCTGTTTATGCTTATATCCGAATTCTATGGGAAAAGATAAAGTTGCTGATGTGCCAAATAAAACCTATTGCAATGTGTTTTAATGAACAAAATATTCTTTTTTGAACACTGTCTTTCATGGGGTGTGTGCGTTGGAAGTGAGGGTGGTAACATGTAGGCAAGAGGACAAAGATTGGAGGAAAAACGGTAATACCGATCCTCACCAGATGTACAGTTTTCACCAGACCTATAAGAGCTGGTGCTCTTGTAGTGCTCTATTCTTTATTTAAAATTATTCTCAAGACCCAAAATTGAGAAGACTACCGCGACGTTAAATTATGCAGTTATCCTGGGGTATATGAGGCCACTGAACTAACACACTCATATTAAATCTCTTTTTTAATATAAAGTTAATAAATTAAATTAAAGGTGAGTCAAAGTTTGTACAGCTCATTTTAAGAATGGCAATATGGAAAGTAAATACACTGCTGTATGGCAATACATAGCTTATCGGTCACTGATAGCTAATGAATTCCTTCCCATTAAAATTTAATTGAAAATCTTCAATGATATTTAAGCTTTTGCAGAAGTGTAAACTGCTGTGACTACAATTCACAATGCATTTAAAACAATTATTCTTTATCATTAAAGTTAATAATATGCACATTAACCTCTTATGTAGTCTAAATCAATATTGTAGTTTAAAAGATATGACCTCTGGACAGCTTTGTCTAAATATTGATTTCATTGTCATTTGTATAAGGTATCAAACAAATTACATGCTGCACTAATATCATTAATGCTGCCGCCGTAGAGCCTCTGACTTTATGGGTTCTTATAATACAGGGCATAACATCACAAAAATATTGAGGACTTCACAAAACGTAATTGCCGAAGGATGTGATTTGAGTATGGTAGGGCAGAGTTGCTGTACGCAGATTATAACTTCCAAATCCTTTATTTTCAGTGAACAGAAAAAAAAAAAGATTCTGCTCTTTAACATGCATATTAGTTGTTGTTTACTTTCAAATGGTAGATGTTTTTTCTGCCTCAGAAGGTCTAATGCACCTTCTTGTGATGTCACAGATATCTCAGAAGAAAGTAACTCAGTCTTCGGTCCAATGAAAATATTATAATTCTGCAATATAGTAGGTTTTCCAAAATAAACATGATTAAAAATTCCTGTTACAAGTTAATAGTGAATCAGATGAGTTGAAAAAAATATATGCCTTGGAGGAAAGGGGCTGAACTTTTCAGACGGTTCTTACGGATTTCAGTAAAAACTGATTTAGGGATGGACGTGCATCACATTCTCCATCATAATTGCCAGTTATAGAATTATTTTTGTTTTAAAAAATTGCAAATTGAAGTGCCAGCTATATAATTTCATGTCTTTTATTTTTTTTCAGGCTCTAAATTGCTATGAATCATAACAATTGCTAACATCAACCAGTTACATCTAGCTCTATTTTGATGGTGGTTTCTTTTTTTAATTTTTAAAATTGTACTTCACTTTTTTGTTTAAAACTTTTTGCAAAAGAGATATGGTCATCATCTTGACACTGTGAACTGTGGGTGCCATTTACGCTAAAAATATTTACTGAAAATCTCTTGTAGGAAAAAGTGACCCATTTTGTGTGGTAGAACTGAATAACGATAGACTGTTAACACATACTGTCTACAAAAATCTCAATCCTGAGTGGAACAAAGTCTTCACATTGTAAGTAGGCATTACTTTGGGCTCTGAATCTAAAATTGTGTTAAATTCCATTTATTTTTGAGGGTTGTTTTTTTAAATGTGTGTGTTTATTCTTAACTGATTCACAACTCAATGCATCTGGCCTGCCTTTCTAGCAACAGTGAATTTTCCTCCTACCTTCCTGAAAGTGAAACCTGGGGGGAAAGGGTATGGCGTTTTTCTTTGTTTTCACAGACATTTTTTAAAACTGGGCTTTTATATGATTTGGCTAAGGATTTTGTTCCCATTAACTAAATCGCCATAGTGCTTCTTCCTTTTATACTTTCTATTGAAATTCTTCCCAATTGCATTGACACCAAGGAAGACAAAGCTCTATTTGTTCCATTGCTGAAATCAGCAAACAATCCAGTCTCGAATTAGGCAGATGCTTTAGTTTTGGTTCTTTTCATTTTAGCACAATGAGAATATTAAGTATTGTCCTAGATACCAAAACACCCTTTGAGTTAATTTTCCTTTTGTTTTAAAAAGTTTGTAAATCTTTTCAATCATACACTGTAAAAGCTGCCAATGCTACACTATAGTAACTCCTATGTTCAGTTTTTTAAAGGGGGCTTTTGAAATGAACTCTGAACAAAGGAAAATTCTCCAAACAGAAGTACTTCTTTAAAGTTTTCTAACATACTTCTATTTTTTTGTATATGAAAAACTGTGAAATTCTTCATTAATTTATTATGTCTCTGCTTAAGAGCCGGTAACTAATCAGCTTTAACTTTCTGACCAATGTTAAGGAATTCCACATTTTTGTAAGAGATAAAAGCCTGGTCAGGAGACTTGTACTCCTAAGAAGATTGCACAGAGTCTTTTTCTCTGGAATGCATAATTGAATGAATAGGTTTGATTATTATCAAAGCCATTAATTGATTGTGCCCTGATAAAGCCTCTCCTCTCATGTGGTTGCAATTTTTCAGTAATGAATATATTCACTTTATTGTTTCCTCTTAATTCATGTTTTCTTGGTAAACAGTTTGATCAAAGAATAAATGCTGTCAACAATTTGCGCTTACTTTCCAGAAACAAAAATATGAGAGCTCACACAGTTGTTTATTAACATATGTTGTCTTTGGAACATAATGGAACACTAGTTAATTTCTAAATTCCAGGGTGGTACAATAACTATATGTTACATTTTCTCCATTCTGTTTTCTGTGCTTGTGAATTTTTACTATAAATCTAACATAAACTAAGTCAATGATTTGGTGAGCGCTATAAACAAACAAGAGATGTCCTATTATTATAAAAAAGAATAATTACATAAAATATACTGTAACTCTTGTTGATATCAAACCTGGTGGTGTTTTATGTGAGGGTAATGAAAAGGTACGAATTGTGGTAATTAGAAGAAGGAAAAGTCTAAAACCTACCGGTGCTACTTCTTGATTTTTTAAATAACTTATTCTGTGCCGATTCAGATGGGAAATTATATTTCATTAAAAAATGATAACTTGAAATTAACAATGGTGTTTAAAGTTACAGATAATAGAACCATCACTGTAGTTGACTTAGGTGCATTATGGGAAATTCTGTCAGATACCAAGCTACCTTGTGTATGTATATATGCAAATAGCATGCATACAAACACACACACAAAATCAGCTGGAGCTATCTAAATTTTCAAAACCATTCTTGTTCTTGTTTCCCACTGATGAAATCTTTTTTCTTACTTATATTTATTATGCAGCAACATTAAAGATATCCATTCAGTTCTTGAAGTGACAGTTTATGATGAAGATCGGGATCGAAGTGCTGACTTTCTGGGCAAAGTTGCTATACCATTGCTGTCTGTAAGTTTTATTCACCTGACACACTGTTCTGTGTTGCTTTTGCTCACGGAAAAAAAAAAAGGAAAGAAAACTCTTAGCTCTGTGTCTGTCATTTCTCAACCAAGGTCTGTAATAAGAACACTAAAAATTTTAACATACTCAATTCACGGCCATGTTGAATCCCATGATAGTTAATTTTTCCTGACAGACTTGATCCTGGTAATGAACAGGTACTTGTCAGAATTGCCACAGTTGTTTTGGGTTCTCTGTCAGTTTCAGCAGCTGGGGGTCAAAGGTCACTGAGGGAGTGTATTCAGTGGAGACCGCGAGACAGACGGCTGTCATGTCCTTTTCCCGCAGATTCAAAATGGTGAACAGAAAGCCTACGTCTTGAAAAACAAGCAGCTGACAGGGCCAACAAAGGGGGTCATCTATCTTGAAATAGATGTGATTTTTAATGCTGTAAGTCTTAACTTTGGCTTTTTTGTACTGCTAAAGAGTTCAGTTTCATGAAAGCTTTTGTTCCTGATTTGTAGAGAATTTCTGTCATTCCTCATTTTCTCTAAACCTTGATGTATCCTGGAGAATACGCTTCTGCCACTGCCTGGCACACCCACACTTTCTGTTCTAGTTGGCGACTGCTGCTGCGGTTATGTTCTGGCCGCTGCCTGCCGGCATAAGAAAGGGAAGCGCATGCATGTGCAACTGTATACATTTATATTTTATGAGCACAGCAGCCAGGTCTTTGTAACTTTAGAGATTATTGCAAATTGAACCGCGTGAAAAACTTGTAAACATTTGTAATATATTAATTCATAACAGACACATATGTTGATGTATAGGTGAAAGCCAGCTTACGAACATTAATACCCAAAGAACAGAAGTACATTGAAGAGGAAAACAGACTCTCTAAACAGGTAAAAAAAGCAAGAAAAGATTAATCCCTCTGGGAAGACCTGATTAGATCTGTAAAACATCTAAGTAAATTCAAATAAACTTTAAAGGTACGGGAGGGGGAAGACTGGAATTTTTGATCATCTACTTATTGAAAATGGCGCTTTCTTTTATTCTTTCTTATTCTGTCTTCCTTCCTTTCTTTAAACGATCAGACAAGGACAATACCAAACTAATAAATTGGATGGGGGTGGTCAGAAAGGAAAGGGGATACTGTAGGTGATGCGTATAATGGATATGTATTCATGCGTTAGCAAAAGAATGATCATTTTGAACATAAAATGCAATTTGATTGCCATGGAATGTGTAAAAAATGAGAACACCAAAAGCTGAGGTTCAAATATATGTCCGGACCACCCACAGGTATGATGCAGGTGTGTGTAAAGCGAGCCCAGCATAAGCTCTTCCCTCTAATCCAGAAGCAAGGGGGCTCCATCTTCTAAGGGAAACCTTCCTGCTAATTAGATTTTAACTATGATCTTTCAGAAGTAAGCTTTTATTATTTTTAGCTAAGAAAGTTAGAATCAGGAAATCTGATTTTTCTATCATGAAGGAAATTTAAGTTGAGCTTGATGTCTATTGCTTATCATTTTTAATTGGACTTGATATCAAGTTTTTAAAAAGTGCTAAACCACCCCTTTTAAAAAACATTTACATCCAATTCACAGAGCAAAACTAAAATGTATTTGTTACAGCTGAAAAGTTCACTAAACATATTTGTACCTTGAAATATTTCACAATTTTTGTAATATTAGAAGCCTAAATATATTTTTACTTTTAATCTAATAAATTCAGCAAAACAATGGAGTATTTGGTTGTTTAAAAGCAGTATATAAGTTACAAATGCAATATCTAAGTAGAAATGTAAATAACATTTCTTCACAATTATACATAAAAGTAATAAAAATAGTTCTTAATGTAAAGTGATAGGGGCAAAGAAGGAAAAGTAATAGACAGACTCTACTTTGCCATCAAGGAATTTCAATTTTAACAACTTGTCAAAGCTGGCATGCACATACATGTGTCTATATTTACACACATATATATATTTTCCATATGACTTCAGTAAACTTTGATAACTACTTTAAAATATAATATCAGCATTGAAGTGTATTTGAAAATAGCAAAATATTAACTTGCAGACATACAATTATTCTAATTATTAATATAGCTATGGTATTTTTGAATCATCAAATTGTATATGAGCTATTCTTTTTTACAGTTGTAGTCATGCCTTAATTTTAAATGTTAATTTCTAATTATATCAATTTTCATATACTTGTTTTAATAAGAGATTTTGTAAAGTACTTGGTTACCATACATTTTTCCTTACTTCCAAAATTATGAAAAAAATAATGAGAAAATATAGATTAAATTTATTGTGGGAGAAATATAGATTAGATAGATAGATAAATGATAGAATGCTAGTAAGAATGGAAGGAATTCCACTAAAATGGTGAAAAAATTTTGTTGTCTATAAGAAAGCAATTCTGGGGTAGGTTTTTCTATAAGACCCCAAATAAACACATTCCAACTTCACTTTGAAATATCTTGAAATTAAACCATTCTATGAATCTTAAAACCACAATAAGATTTAAGAGTTTAAAATTAATAAAGGTACATAGTATGTAAGTGGGGAAAAAAAATTAGTCTGTTAGAAATTTTTTTTCTTGTGAGCAAAGGTAATTCAACCTACATGTTAACATTACTTTTAAAATTATATTTAGTTAAAAAGGCAGTTCTTTCCACTTTCTCAGAAATAAATTCTTTAACTTGTGAGCCAAATTGGTATTTTCTTGTATCTTTATTAACTTTCTGAATCCCTTTAAGTCACAGTAAGCTTGAATAATTTTACAGTATATCTGATGGTTTTTAGTCTTGCAAATTATAATAATATTTTCATTTTCCTTACAGCTGCTACTAAGAAACTTCATCAGAATGAAACGTTGTGTTATGGTGCTGGTAAATGCTGCGTACTACGTTAATAGTTGCTTTGATTGGGATTCGCCCCCAAGGAGTCTCGCTGCTTTTGTGGTATGATCATACTGTATTACTTACATTGTTATTCATTAAATTCAGTAATCATAGCTGCATGTTTCTGTGGCTATAGTAACAGTTATGTTGATGTGGCCATTTTAAAACTCCTATTTTAAGACTTGACTGGACAGATTTGCCGTGGGCAGGAACCTGATGGATTGTACAAGGTCTGAGTCTAAGAATACATTTCTCCCCCCTCAGATTTCCGGAACGCAAGACATCTCAGCCAATGTATCATTTTCTCTGTGACAGTTAAAAAGTAAAATTTTACATATTGCATAATTCCAAACCCCAATAGGACAGCCAAGAAAAGTCCTCCATGTGAAAAATAATAATAGTAATAATCTCGACCATCCTCAATTTGATTTTATTTGTTCTGTGGTTATTTTTTTCAAGATATGAATATCATTGGTAGCAGAATGCTATAATGCTGCTTGGTAATGCTTTAACGTGTGATTCAGTTGGAAGTGGATGTGACCTATTTAAGAGATGTTTTATTATTTCTGAGATTCCAGCTTTTAAAAAGTCACAAGTGAGAATTTGATAGATCCAAAAAGTCCTTTAGTATGTTCATCTTGTGGCCTTTTACTTTGATTATTTAAAAACTGCTGATGAGACCAACTGGCAGAGCTAGAAAATCCAAAAGAATACTTTGCTCTGAGCTTTAGCTGGGATTTCTTCTCTCACATTATTTTGGCTTATTCAGGATTTCAGTTTGAAGTTTAAGTAGAGTCGTTCTTTTGAAATCCTTTATTTTATTTTCATGTTTGTTCGAATATGAGTACCTTATGCTTCCTTATAGTTGCCAGTTTAGCAGAATACAACTTTATAATGGGGGCTTACAAGAGAGCCTTAATTATAGTAACAAATCAACATTTTAGTATAACCATTCAAATGAGTGTATGCACATCTGTTTAGTACTTTGAGTTCTGTCTTCCTCTCAGGCCTTGTATGGGACTCTCATTAATGTCTGAGCACATGGAACAAAGACTGTGTATGTCCCTTTGTGTTGTAAGTTACCAGAAAGTTAGGCAGCCTGCTTCCCATAGACATGTTGTTGTCTCCCTAAAGAAAGCGATTGTCATTATCATTAAGTTTTAGAGAAAAAAAATCCCCTCTCTCTCTCTCTCTCTCTCTCTGTCTCTCTCAGTATTCTTTTTGTAGCTCTTTCTCATAATAAATATATGTGGTACTGTTAAGCGAACTTTATTCTGATTTTTCCCTACCCAAGAGGCTCTTTGACATTGAGGAAAAAAGATGTTGAGTTTCTATGTCTATTTTATACTATTACTTCCAGGTTCTATGGGGTCATATAACAGATGCAAAAAAAAAAAATTCTCCTGAAAAGATCGTGCTGCCATTTTTGATTCACTCCATCGAAAATCATTTCTCAGAGCTGTTTGTAAAATTGAAAACAGAGAAATGTATATAATTGTATTATTTGTTCAGCAACATTCATTTTGAACACTTTAGCATTACAGTGTATTGTGTAAGTCTTCATAAACTTCTGACTTCTGGAGGTCACTCGCGTAAAATGAAATTCAAGATGGCAGCCTTTTTTGCAATTTCCTTTTGATTCTTAAAAAAAAATCAGATACTGAAATTCTGACCAACTTAGGTACGTTTACATGACATTACTTGCATGTGTCCACTGTAAGAGGGTCAAACTTCCCTGGAGAAGAAATGTAATAATATTTCTCTTAGCTGGTAGTCAGTATCTGACGGATTCAGTCCTATGAAATACAAGCTGAAAGCAAGAGGCTTAACAAAAAAAAAAAAAAAAAAAAAGAGGGAGTCAGGCATAATAAAGGTGGGGAAAGGGCCTGATGACACTGATGGTGAAAAAGGAGAACACAAACTACAATGTGAACACACAATAAGAGTACTTTGGAGAAGAACCCATAATATTACCTGTGTTTCACTGGAAAGAGAAGCTCTGAATCACATTCTATTGAATGTGATTAAAACAACTAATAACAAAAGCAAATGTCATTTATTAGACCTGCACTGGGAGTTCTATGAGAATGGGAACTCTGTCTTTTCAGCCTGGTCCTCCAGCATCACCTGCAGTCTCTAGCACTTAGTAAGCTCCCAGTGTAAACGGCTGACAGAATCAGTTGATCAAACTATGTACCAATCAGTTAATCTAAATTTTTTTCTTATGTGTAGAAACTCATTCTTCAGTGATGCCAGATAAATGAGGGTTTGCGCTAATGAAGCTAGTTATTAAATCAAGATAAACATAGCTTAGTACTATTGTAGCAAATTTTCCTGGAGTTTTCATTTATGTTCTAAGCTACTTCATAATTCTTTATCAATCATTTATTCTAACCTCTGATTAAGTTCTAACATAAAAATCTCCTTATAATGACAAAAACAACCAGTAATATTTGTTAAGCACTTACTATGTGTCAGGGAACTGTTTTACATGTATTAGCCAATTTAATTTTCCCAGCAACCTGAGAAGTAGACAGTGTTAGTTTTCCATTATACAGAAGGAAGAAACTGAGGCACAGAAAGGTTAAGTAGCTTGCCCAACACCACACAGCAGATATTATTTCGTTTCTAAAAGAGCTTTTAAAATATATATATATACCTGTAATTTTAATATCACAGCAGTTCTAAACAAAAAATACTTAGGATATTTATTCATCTTGTAGATATTAAGTTATATATTTAAAAATGAAATGTTTCAATGATCTCATTGCATAACTAGAGATTTTTTAAGCCAGTTTATTGAAAAGAACAGTTTTCCATTAGGAGAAGGGTATGAGCAGCATCCCATTGTTACAGACATGTCGTTCTCATCATGCCCTGTTGATGGATCACGGGTCTATTATCATGATATCGGTGCCACTTGGCCCACATTTTTATAAATGCGGCCGCCTCACAGAGCACAGGCATTTCTATCATGTGGCTTGGTTTTAGGCCCAAGCCAGTAAACTTCATAATGTTTAAGTGTCTTTTTTCTATTCTATTTTAACTTTTCTAATTTACTTACTATCCAAAAATAAATGTAGAATAATAAAAGTGGAAAACAATTTTTTAAAATCCCTATGTCGATTAAAGTAGCACAAGAAATGCAGGCTTAGGACAGCCCCAGCTTTAATACTACCCCTCTGCCATAGGGAAGAGTCAAAGCCAGCTGATGGTATTAGAGACAGGCGTTGGTCTGGAAGGTGATGGATAAAATATAGCAGACACGTTTCTGGGCCTGTGCTTATTTTGTGTGCAGTGCATTCGGTTTTAAAATTTTGCTGTGAATATTGTCTGCCTAAGAATGAACACAGACATGTGTGATACAGAAGGCACTGCTCGTCTTTGGGAATCATCTATTGTAGACATGGAAATGCCTCATAAATTGGGCCTAATTTTCATCAGGCTCTTGACCAGACGTTTGTGTTCTTGTGGATGTCAGTGGGTGCAACATGGGGGAAGAAAGAGTGCACATTTTCTCTTTCTTTTCAGTACTGTCATTTCTCACTGTAATGAGCACAAAAATAATTGGACAACTGAGCTATCAGTAAAAGGACACACTTCAGTGTGCGTCAAAGAATTATTTTACAGGACAAACTTTAATCTTTAAATGTGATTGTAGATAATTTGTGGTACCATCTGTCCATTTGGAATTGTTTTAGCCTTTTCTGTCGTTATACAGTAAGTGCTGCTGTGTTTAACATTAACATTTGATATTTTACACATTTAATTTCTGTTCTGCTGTGTGGTCCTTGGGGAACGGAGCGCTAGTGCTACATGAGAGAGACAAAGTATTGATCAGTTAACATTTCAGCTACATTTATGTATGTCGCAAAATTAATGAAAATGCCAGACAAAAATGTCAGAGTGCACAAAAAGGTAGAATTTAAATTTGGTACTTTAATGAAAAGTCTTAAGATGTGCATTATCAAAAATGTCCTCTTGCCTTTAAAGTACAATTCCTAACAGAATAACTAAAGGGAGACACATATTTTACTTAGAGGAACAATGAACATGAATTATGAAGGGATGTCAACTCCTCGAAGTACCTTGTGTTCCAAAAACGGCATGTTTGAATGTTTAACTGTTAGTCATAAAATACATTTCTTTCTGTTCATATCTGGAGGGCTACTGGCTTCAGCCCTCTGTCCTGAGCAGCCTATGAGGCAGCTTTCCTACTGAGATTCTCTCCCTAGGTTTTCCTTGGTATTCATGTGTTCCTTTTGTGTCAAAACCAAGAATTCCCTCTACAGCAATTCATCGAAGCCACTCTGGTTCATTATTTGTTTTTTTTTTTCTCTGGGTCCTTTTCAAATTCCTGGTTTTCCTTTGCTTCTGGATAATTTGTGCTTCACCTTTATTCAATCCCCCATTTTAGTAAAGGATCACATTCGGGACAACAGCTACTCCCAGAAAGCTGGGCCATTATGCAGAGAGAGAAAAACAAAGATGATGTATGCAAAGAATGACATGAGGCAGCTCTGTATAGCCAAGTGATTTTTTAAAAAATGGAGGAAGCACAGCAAAGGAGGAGGAACTGGACTTGCAGAGGCAATGGGAATGTAATACAATGACCAAAGACAATAGGCTCCTACAGACACCTTATCATGTACTTCCTTCCTGTGCAGAAAGTCTACTGCTATTAAACAACATATAGATTTTTAAAAAGTTATTACAAACCCTAAGAACATCTAAAGTGGCTTTCATCATCAAGGATCAAAAAGGGAGAATTGCTTAAGAAGAAATATCAATGTGAAAACAAAGGCCTGTCTACATCACCTGTAGTTTAAGTCTTAATATTCACATTAAGGCACAATGAAATGTAGGATAATTACACCGAACATATTGACGGTCATTTTAAGTTTACAACAGAAATTTCTATTCTGAAAATTTAAGAGACAATAGTACTACCACACCAACAGAATTATGGTTCAAGTCTATGGCAATTTTCAAATGATTTTTGTGGAAGAGTTTTTGTTGTTATTGCTGCAGTTATTTTTTTAGTGCTAGCAGAAATTGGAAATGTTTTAGATGTAGGTTTTGTTACTTTCTCCACAACTGCAAAAGAGAAGTACTCCTGAAACCAGAGAAACAAGTACAAAGGCAAAATGATCTACAATTGATGGTCTTACTGTGATATTCATGAATTTCCCTACAATTTTGTAAAGATAAACTCCTAAGCCTTTTTGCCCGTCTTTCTTCATGTATGTTTTCCCCTGACATATATACTTACTAAGCTTACTAAGCAATACTTCCAATTTAATGTATACAAATTTAGAAGCTATGTTAAACATTTTCTCACAAATGTGCAAGTAAGGGAAGAAGAAAACTTATATAAAATTTCACTGATTTAAAAGATTATATATTTTTAAAGTTGCCCAAATTCGTTTTACAAAGTCAAGAAGTATTGACACTTAGAAGTTTCTTATGTTACAATTTTCTTTTCAGTAAATAGATTGTGCACTCAATTTATCTGGACATGCTAGTACATCAAATTGCTACTTAAAATATATTTTTTCCCCAAATTTATCTCAACTCCAGAGAAGAAAAATTAACATGAAAAATTGTAAATTAGGTTTTCCTAAGCATTGCCTTTCACAAAGCATTGCATATAAATTTCTGCAATTATATAAAAGGTCCCCAAAGAGTATAATGTACAACTGAGCCAGGTTTCAGGTTTGGTCACTATTGGCTAAAATCAACCCTGAAACTTAGGAAATGTAGCAAACCAGGTAATAATAGAACAAAACATTTTCTCTAATCCTTCCTGAGGAGTGAGGTGTAGTTCAGTTTGTCGGCCTATTTAATTGTGAAGTTATTTTTGTTTTGTTTTTGTATCTGCTAAATCCACAATGCAACACTTGGCTCAAATCAGTGTTTTGTTCACTTTAAATGATGCCAATGCCCTTTTTTGTTTATTTTAATAGATATCAGCAAAAGGGCTTTCTGCTCTTTGGAGGAAGATAATCATATAAGCCACAGGGTCTGCTATTCTCTGAAAGGCGTATTTCTCCTAAATTTTATTTCACATTTACAAGAAGAAGAATTTAATCCCTGTAGCAGGTCACACTCATGTTTTCTATGATCTCTGCTCTTCTGCCTTTGTCCTGTAACATGGGAAGTAGTAGAATGCCGTAATTTGGAAAACTTTTCTTCTGTGAGTGATTTGAGGAAAAGAAAATGATTTCATTTTTTCTCAGGTATAGTGCTATTGTGCTATGTTTTACTCAAAAAATCACAAATATCACCAGCATAACTATGATGCCATATTGAATCTAAGAATTAGCCTTCTCATGAGCCTCAGTGGTGCTATGAATGAAAGTTGGAGTGGTGGAGGACAGCAAAGCCTCGGTGTGTTTTTTCTGGCTGTATGGATGCTGCCCTACTTCACTTCCAGCTTCCTTCTTGCATTACTTATCTGGTAGTTTCAGCCCCCAGACCTTTATAAGACCCTTTAAAAATTGTTACATGGTCAATATTTTACAACTGAGTTGACTAAGGATCAAAAAATTATAATAAATCAGAGATGTCTCGCTGCCTGTCCCCAGATTCCTAAACCAATGTTCTTGTCTTCTGAAGGATGTTCTACTTTCCAATTTTGATTTCAAAAGGGACAGGCATGCTGAGCAAAATGGCAAGCCATATTCCATTGCAACATATTGAGATATAAACTATTTTGCAAAGGAAAAAGTTTAAATAAATGAGCTAATTATAGAATTTATTTTAGTAAAATGTTGTAAAGTAGGAATAATAACTCTTCTGAAGGGTTATAAATTATAACAGAGATCCAATCATTAATATGCTTTAGTCATTAAGTTCACTCTCCATGTGTTTTCATTTCCCTTTGTATCAGGTAAAAATTAAGAAATAGGAGTAGAATGCTTTCTGTTGTCCAGTTTTCCTATTTTATCTAGGTGTGCAAATATTCTTTACAATTATGAATGTGTTAGTTAATTTACCAAGTAGGAAGCTAACCTGAAATGTTAAGGAAGTCGTTCCCATTTTTCCTTTGCCCCTTCTCTTGCTATCATTTAGCACATTTTAAATTGTAGTATGAATTGGGAAGACACAGCAGGCAGGCTTTGCCACAGGTGGGTCTGTGAGTGACGACTCTGTGGTGCATCTTGTACTTTGCTGTGATAACAGAGGTCCAACACTCAGCAAGTGGTAACATTGAGAGATCAATAATAGAGTAGTCATCAGCTATTGGCTCAAATAGCTGAAATAATGAAGAGAAAATCAGAGAAAAACTAAGAGGCAAGGAAAGACAGAAAGCATATCAAAGTGCAAATAGATATTTGGATTTGATAAATGAAAGTCAGCTCTCATTTTAAGGACAGGAATGAAATATTTTAGAGACAAAGTGTGGCCTTTATTTCATCTTAAATCAGTGTTTCTCAATATATTTTTTCATATTCACTCACCTAAGGAGAAAAATTTCACTTAATGAGAGAAATTTAATACTAAGGGATATGATGTTGTCAGGGGATATTGAGATTTAGAGGGCCACAAATCATTATAACATCTAAGATTTCTGTTGCTCCCCCCCTACCTCAAGAACCAATTTTTGCTCCCTTGGGTGTCACATTGACCCCACTGTGAATGCATGCTCCAAATGAGGGTTAATACAAGTTCAACTACGTTTACTTTTATACTCTTGGTGGTAAAGTTTAGTTTGGATTTTCTGTATTTCACATATGATATGAATTATTCCCATAGGGAACTAGTCTGGAGAAAGAGCATTTGGTGATCTCCATACAAAATTATTAACTATATTAGAGTCCAATTAAAGGACACGTATTTGTTTGGCTTCACAGAGACTGAAGAATTTGATCTTCCCTCTTATGCAAACCCATGTGAGGGTTTTCTTCTCTGTCCCAATTCCAAGAGCACACTGTTGGAGAAGTCCAGAAGTCCACATGAATTCTGGACTAAGTAAGATAACTTCTGTCATTTTGAGGGTTTGATGGATTTTGTCCATACATTGCCCTGTATTTATAACTAATTGACACTCTTTATACTTTTTAATGAATATTATGTCAGCGATATAAACATATACTTCCTGAAGCTCAGTTACCTAATAGATCTTCATTGGAAGTGTTGGGGGAAGGGGGAAAGGATTTAGAATAGGAGAGTGATTTAAAACAGTGAAGATACTTGTTCTACTGGCTGTTCTACATGGCAAGTTACCCAGTTCGCCATAGGTAAAAAAAATTTTAGTATTGTAATTTACCAACAATATGTAAATATATGATGTTTTATATCCCCTGTAGCTATATACAAATAATCCTAACGCATTTTCCATAGTTAAATCATTCTATAGAGTTTCTACCAAGCATACTTCAGCCAATTCTTAAATGTTCGAAACAAGAATTTTTCATCCTGTGTTGTCATAAAATGTCAGCAAATTAAACAATACTTCCCTTAGTCAATTAATCTTTTTTATTGAACTTAAAATAATAGATCACCAAGGCTAAAAGGAGTGCATTAATTATCCACAAATTAATATACTGGTTGTATAAGAGAGGTGTTATATTTGAAGTAATATTAGTAGAGTGATGGCTAGCACTCAGAGAAAATTAATTCATAAATGTAGTTCAGAAAGCTACATTTTCTTTTTCTAGTTAGGCAACAACATTGAAAACTTAAAGAGGGTCAGTATATATCTGGTTTTGTTTAAATTCTTTTTGTTTTGCTTTCATTATATTTAATTAACACATAATAATTGTACATATGTATGGGATATAGTGTGGTATTTCCATACATATATATACAACGTGTAATGATCGAATCAGGGTAATTAGCATAACCAGCACTTCAAATATTTATCATTTCTTTGTGTTGGGAGCATTCAAAATCTTCTAGCTATTTGAAAATATACAATAAATTGTTGTTAATTTTACTCACCATACACGGGTATAGAACACTGGAGCATATTCCTCCTATCTAGCTATACTTTCTTATCTCTTAACCTCTGGCTCTACGCTGTCCCCACTGCCCTTCCCAGTTAAATTCTTAAAATAGAGTTTTGTTCTTCTATGGCAAGAACCTATTGCACACCTTAACCAGGAGGCTAGTGTTTTAAGAGAGGCCTTTAACCTAGGTTCTACTAGCTTGACTCAGTGTGCACTTTTCCCTTCATTTTTTAATTCTCAGAGTATCAGACTTCTACCACAGTTTTATTTCTGTCTTGAATCTTGGCTGATATGTTAAAATTTAATGTTTACCCTATAGACTCCAAACCTCCAAACAAAAGGTAAAGGTTTGTTCTGTAAGACAGTTGCTTAGACTTGGAACACATTTCTCCGTTGTGGAAATGTCATCGATCGTGACATAGAATCACTTACAAAGCCGACTGATCCCTTCGTAGAGTACCAGCTGTAGAATGGAAACATCACATGGATAAAGTAGATTCAGTGGAATCCTGGCGTGGTGTTCGAAATACCAGAACACATCTAACCCAAACCCAGCTTCAGGATGGTGCAGCTTCCTAAGGCAAAGACAAAGAGAAGTTGGAGATTGTGTGGGCTTTGAATGGTGCAGAGGAAGCTATAGAATGGTACAACTGGAAGGGAGGTTAGAGATTATTTTACAGGACAGAAGATCATAATAGGTAAAATAACTTACTAACATAATAACTCTCCTTTTCCCCCAATAAATAGTAATAGAAGCTTCAAAGATAGCAACAATGAGAAAAAAGGTGAAGTTTGTAAGTTACACTGTCCTTAATTAAGGTGTCTGACATTGTCATGTAGAATTCTAAGAGTATGAAATTGGACTCCCTGTCCTTGGTGTTTCCTGTTAAGGAATGTGTTGATCTGGGAGGGCCAGAATTGCTGACTTGATGTAATAAGTCTGTATGCACCCTGCTTAGTGTTATTCCTGCAGTTTAAGTGATAAGTGCATATCTTATGTTTGATGAACTTTCCTATTAGTGAAAATCACATCACACTATTGCTCCACAAAACACTGCAGAGATGTGTGTATAGTAATCACGAACTCTTATAAAGAGTTCACTGTGTGTTTAAGTAAGGCATATTTTAGACAAGAAATATCATTTGGCCTCCAAGTAGTATAAATGACACTTTTCCCAAAAGTAAATGTCGGCTCATTAAGAATATATTTCCCAGGTTTCAAATATATATTTTCACTGAGTTGCTTAAACAGCTTAAACTACCTACATTGATCTATATTGATTAAATGGTAGCTAAGATGAACCTGTCCGTGGCCTAAATTTTCATTAGACTAAATAAATGCCAGGAAAAAGTGTATGTATTTGAATTACTTAGAAAAACCGGTGACTCGGTTCATTGTATCACTGTCTTTCTAAATTTCCTTTAAAATTATGTAGATCCAAATTATTTCAGCATAAAATTCAACGACATAACGGGATAGCATATTTCTTTACAAAGTAGCGACAGTACTGAGATAATAATTTGGGCATATTCTGAGGTACTGTTTGAATTTGGAAGGTATTGTCCACTTGTTATTTAAATTATGTGAGGTATAGTTTGCTATAGATTTGGTGCACAAATTTGTTGTTATTGGAGATACTGGAGAGAAGAAAGGTAAATCATCTGTATGAAATGCTTTGACATCCTTAAGTAGAAGGACCTGTGGATAATTTAGACTTGAATAATATTTGGCCATAACAACATAGGTTTTTGTTTCTGAGAACTATGTAGTCCTTCAGAGTTTGTATCAGTATGAAAAAGTATTTAACTTAAAATTATTATTAGATAATACTCTGGACTAAATCTAAGAATGGGAGATAATTCACAAGAAAAAATGTTTCATCAGCATTTGTCACAAATGCATGGCTCTCCCAAAAATATACTGAAGGCATGTTTAATAATACTTGAGTTCTATTTCTGATTGGCTGGACTATTTAACCTAAGTTTAAGGAACTAGAAAATACAACAGATTATAAACTGAAAAACGCCATTCGTCAGTATTTTTAATCTATTACCAGAGCCAGTGACAGGAAATAAACTCAGGCTGTTCTGCTCAAGATGCATTTCACTTGCCATTAAGAGGTCTTCCCCCGTTTTCATGCACACTCAATAAAGCTGGGTTGGGTGGCTGACTTAGATGACTTCAGCTGCAAAACTTGAAGGTAAAGCTCTAATATTGTAAGAGAAACCCCCAACAGTAGTATCAGATGAAGCTGAAAATAAATGTGGTGTATAGGCATCATAAAAGGGTGAATGGGGGATACATTTATGCCCTCCTCTATCTGCTATGAGATCCATACATAAGATTCATATTCATTATTTTTGTCATCTTAATGAGATCAGTGTGGGAACATTTTCCCCTTTCTTCCTTGACTGTCAGAAATGGGCCACTCCATTATTTCTCCTTCCTCTCTCTGCTTTTAAGGGACTAGTTACATTTTCTTGAAAGGCCAGAAATGTTAACTAGTTGCAGCAGGCAGCCCCAGTGTATCGCATATAAAGGCTTAAGGACTTACGATAGAGCCACAACATTAGTCTGTCTCTTGCTCTCACTCTCCTTTTCTCCCACATATGCTTTTATTTCCTTTTAGACTTTTATTATTTGCCGTATTTCCCAAGGTGTTTCCCTAGCAAATAAGAGAAAGGATAATTTCTCCATCTTTTCTGTATAAAGAACCTGAGTATTACTCTGATTGCTAGCCCCCTTCTCAGTGGGTTTGCTGCTGTAATTATTTTTTTATACAATCTTCCTAAACCAAGTCTGAATGCAATTAGTTCACGTGTCCGTGCCATGCACATGCCCAGCCTTGAACTCAAAGAGGTAAAATTGGCAAGAGACCAACTTCTAATGCATTTTATCCTCAAGTAAATTTCCAGATATGTCAAGAAACAGTGTTTACAATTAAAGCTGCTAGGAGATATTTTTTAACCATGTTTGTAGATGGCGAATTTCCTTAATCCTCAAGGACAATAACCAGAAATTATGGAAATATGATTTAAGTGATCTAGGTCTATCAGTGATTATATTGTAACCACACTGTTTGTGGAAATGCTCTCATTTATAGAAGAGGAATCTTAGAGGATTCCCTTTAACATGATTGAAGAATTTTAGAGTAGGCATTTTTAATATTTGCTGCCCTCCTAATTATTACTTGTTTAATGCACCACTGTTAGCACAGGGATTATGAGTTAATAAAAATGTCATAGTATTAATGTATAAAACACTATATAATTTTCCCCCAGGTAACGATTAACAGCATAAGGCTATATTAACAATATTCTTGGTGTACAGTTCCTAAATGTATTTGATTCTCATCTTTTAAAAAGGAATTTTATACTGAAATTCAGTAATAAAATATTTGAGAGATTTAGTTAAGCTAGTTCATGGAAACTTCTTAGGTGCATGAATTTTTTTCCAGTGGTTTATACTGTATTGTTATGTAAAATATCATTCTATTTTAAAATTAATATGAAAGTTTTAAATGTTGTTTGAACATTCACCACACAAACCTTATTGAGATTCATAGAGAGCTTGTTTAGCTCATCATGGTGTTTGTTCAAATAGTTGAAAAATAAAATTAATAAGCCATTAGGTCATGATTACGTAATGGTTTTGTTCACATAGATAATAGGTTTCCTTTTCCCTCTTTCTCCTTAAATAATGTCTTTCTGGCTTTGTTCCGTGGCTGTGGCAGGCTGTTAGTATGTATCTTTATACCATCAGAATGAATGAGATATATCTGTATAAATTATTGATTCACTTGAACCTACCTCGGTAATTCAGAGCTGAAAACTCTGGCAGCTTATCTAATAGAATGATATAACTAGCAGACTGAAGTTACCTACCACAGCAACAATTGCCAGTTGGGGGGTCAAATGCCCTTTGACCTTTATACCTGAACACCTGCAAATTGAGCTGTATTCCATTCAGAATTTTAAGAACAGGTTCATTGTCACAGGAAGTAGAGTTTGTTTCTTGGAGAAAATTATGCCAGTTCTAGTTCTGAATGAAAGACAAGGCCTTTATTACTCAAGGGATATTAGGGCTGACTGCTTTTTTGAGAAAACAAATTTGCTGTAACTTTATCTGTAATTTAGTCCTGAATGGGTGCAAATAGACTGCACATTGTATGGAGCAGAAAGAAGAAAATAGGAGTTTGTTAAAGCCATGCAAGGGCTATGTAACCATTATATTTCCGAGGGAAGTCTTATCAGCGTTGTGGGTTATAAGGGGGAATATTTTGGTTACATCCTTAGTATCAAACACCTGTTTAGAATTTTAGTTTAGAATGACATTGGAAAAGAACTTTTTTTTGTCTGAAATTGTGGATGATGAAACACCCATCTCCTGAAAGTTACTAGGTAGGCCTTGACATGGAGACTGCCCCATCCAGAAACCACAGAAACGATTCAGGTCTCTACATGAGATTGAATGCGAGGCTTAGATCTAGTCAGACTATGCTGATTTGTTTCACTTTTATAGGAAATCAGATTCATAGCTTTATATACTCTTTCCAATTAAAAAATAAATCCTATGCAATATTATTTGCATGAGAATTTGATTTGAGTTTTGCCAATGCTGAAAGTAAGATGAATATTTTTAGTAAGGGACAAGAAAAACATATTTCCCCTGATGAGCCTCCAGGTCACACAATATGGGGACTAATGGATCATATATTTTTATTTATTTATTGGAGAAACTCATCCCTCCAGTTGGTCACCCACTCCTTAGTCAGCAAGCTTGGTAATTGTCATAGAAACACTCATTTTTACAGTGTTATAGTTGATCACTGACATGGAACCAGACTAGGTAATCAAACATCTTAGCCATATGCTTGTTCTAAGCTCCAACCTAGTCAATTAGCACATTTTCTATTAAAAACTTGGTTGTAATAGGTCTTCATTAGCCAGCAGTTGCCATAATTGAATAGTTACTCAATTATTCCATTCCCCAACCTCATTTTCACTTCTTTTCAGACTCCAAGTAGGAATATTTCCAAGAACATTCATGATCCCCACCTCAAGCTAAATTCATGACCCCTACCTCCAACAAGCTGTTAGAGGTTGACCAGGTTTAACAGTTAATTTTTCTTACTGTGTTTTGGCATATATAACTAGGCCCTGGGGCTCTCCTTTCTTTTGTTTATTTCATAATGTCTAGTGTTTCTTTACTGAGTAAGGAAGGAGAAATCATCTATGGTAAAGGCCCATTACACAATAGATGAAGCATCTCTAGAATGTGACTACTTTTCTCCCCTTAAACTCATCCCATCTTCACCTTCCTCCAGTCCACCTAGCAGACACCTGTCTGGGCATGTCATTATTCTGATATTCCCTCCACTATCTGCATGATGGTCCCTGCCACCATCTGCCTGTGTCTACCACATTTCATGTCACTGAAACTCACCTGTCCCTTAAGACTTGTTCCCTGCAACTTTCAGGATGTCAGCCGGATAATCTGATGACCATATCTGTTATCCAGGGGGTGGGAATAGGGTCACCCCTAAATAGCATATGCACATTTTATCACTAGCCTTGTGGACAGAGTATTTCTCATTTCCTTAGGCATCCAAGTTCTGAGGTACAAGCAGATGTAAAAGGTTGTAATTGAGATATCAGCCAGCAGATAGAGCATTAGAGTAGCCCTCAGATAACACCATGTGGGAAATTTCTGTTCCTAGCCACTCACAGGGATGTCCTTCTTGATGAGAATTGTACTTCTTCCTTTATTATAAGATGATACATATGAAACAACCTGAATGAGAATTTGGCATAAAGGTTTTCTGAGCAGGGTAACCTCATTGCGCTTTTCTCTATGCAATACAAAGTAAGCAAAAGCAGCTACCGGCCTAAGAGGTGTAACAAGCCACATCTGGCTTAAAAACACACAGTTGAACCTTCTCTGCATAATGAAACATCATAGCTGCAAATTTTCAGCTATGAGAATAGCACATGAAAAGAAAGGATAAAATCAAAGCCATACTAACATTCCTGCTACTGTCCATTCTCGGGAACACAGGAGAGTCCTTTCTAATGCATCCGTCCTTGCTGACCAAGTCTTTGTGATTTAGATTTGTAGGCTGAATTCAATATAAGAATATAAATTATTTCAAGGATGACAGATTACAACTGGTTTCTCCCCCCGCCCTACCTACCCACAACACTCATGTTCACCTTTATAACAATTTTTTTTCAAAAAGTAATGTGGTTTAAAAATCATTTTAAGTTGCCCAACATAAATGATAAAATCAAATATTGGATTCACAAACAATAGCCTTTATTGGTTTGTGACAAGTGATCCATCTTTTTACATTAGTGCAGCTTTCTGAACCAGATTATTTTTCATAATTGATAATTTGTGAGTCATATATTTGTTATCTGTTCTTTTATGGCTTTGAAAATAGTAAACGATGCCAAAGATCACTAAGCTTTTATAAAGAAAATTATTTTAGTGTAGTTTATTGGCTGGCATTTTCTGAAAGTATGTTACCAGTAAGTTTTGCAGAGAATGTAACAAAGATAAAAGTAATATCCCTTGCTAGAAAAAGACCTGGTAAGTCTAAGAATTCATACTGATAGTAGGAATTTAGTTTCAGGGATTGTTCATGTTTAGTATGAGGACAACAAAAATAGACACATTTTTTAAAATGTTAATATAGTCTGCAAGCTAAGAAAAAATACTTTTGTTCCATATATGGGCAATTTTCCCAATACCTTGCTATAAGCATTAAAATTACACCAACAGAATAATGACACTATTTCTTGCAATCAATAATTTTCATTGATTTTGATAGATAGCCTTAGGATAAGTATCCACCAACTATAATACAATTTTTTCTTATTCAGTTTTATGTTTTGTTCCTAAAACATCTAAAATGCAGTAGGAAAATTCTTACCCCCTTATTATGGTTTATAATGTTATGGGTAGAATTAAGGGCTCTACACATGAATTTATTTGCCCCAGGTAAATAATAAGACCTTTAAAATCTCTGTTGCCTAAGAGGGCAATATAAAAACTTTTTACCCTTAATTAATAATTCTCTCACACACTCTAAACATTTTCACTAATTCTGTTCACAACTGTACTGACTGAAAAAATATGAATCAGTTGGAAAAGTAACAGTATAATTTACTCAGAACTATATGAGAAGAAAAGTATTTTTAGATCAATTAAATATTAATTTCAGCGAAAACTTGTATGAATCTGCTTTTAGAACTTATATTGTTCTTTCTTCAATCTTTATTAAAATTTCAGCTGAACAATTTAATTATAGAGAACCATTTATATGAAAAAGATCATCTACTTAATTAAAATAAAATTGAGATCATTAATCATTACATAATAACATTATATTATGTACAATTATACACCACATATAAAACATTTACTCTTCATGAAACCACAATAGTAGGGAAAGAAAACACCTGTAGGTTAATACCTTCACCACTTCTACTTTTAAACATATGGATTCTATTACACACATTTATTACATCACCTAATTGTTTAAAATTCATACTTTAGTTGAGGGAAATGCTGAACAACATACAGTTGTCTATAAATCAGAATAAACTAGCATATTTATTTCTAATAAATGCCTTTTCTTTGGTGATTTCATTATATGTGACCTCTTTAATTGAATTTCATCTAGGATTATTCTAAACATTTCAAAAATATAATTAAAATGTTTGTTATTCTAACCAAAATCAAGTAGAAGAATAGTATTCTTTCCTTATGCAACCTGAACATGTTCTAAATTGTGTTTAAATTAAGGATGTGTGGAACATCTTTATCAGATAGGCAAACAGAATGTTTAAACTATATAAATAGCAATATTAAAGATGGGTGACTTTCTTTTATGCATATCTTTTAAAATGTTGGCAGTGCTATTTAGCATCTCTAACACTGTGAAGAAGAATTTGCTCTACCTTTTCAGATGTTGTGTTGGCCTCATATGTAGCATGTGCAGTGATAGTGGGATATGTTTATTTGTGCATATGGAGTGACAGATTGTTGATGTGTTTTAACCATAATATATTATTCAGTTTTAAAACCTACTCTCTTTAGAGTTGGAATTTCTTTATAATTGAAGGGAAAATGCATTTCTTATAACCTGCCTTATAGTTTTAAAGATCTGCACTTTTAAAGTGACTCACCATATTTCATAAAATGTGGGCTGTTTTATAGATTAGTGAGAACTCAGTGTTAATTTGATATATTTTTGCCAGTGAAAATCAGATTCCTTTATTGTAAGATGAGTTAGTAGCTGTGCTTCCTAACCAAAATATTCAGTATTTTCTTAAAGAAGAAATACAGTTTAAAAATATATTATCTCTAAATTACTCTAAATACTGAATGTAGTTAGTTCTGAACACATAAATTTTGAAAGATACATGGAGTCAGGGATTATGTAGTATAAACTGTGCCCTTCCCCCACAACTACTGCCTCACGGGGTTTGTTCAAACCACGGAAGCTAATTCCAAATTTTGTGATTGATCACTTGACCAAAAACAAAATTATCAATATTAATTCTACGTAGACTTCATATAGAGAATATACATAGATTTAGAGGTATTATAATACATTATTGAGAGAGAAACATTTCCCCTTCAGAAAAGCAATGTACATTTTTCAGAAGATAAAGAAAAGAAACCTTCAAAAGAAAAAAAGGGAAGTAATACAAAACTCTAAAACTAGATTGTAGTTTTAAAACAAAAACTGTCAATTAATATCCCAGTGTGTAGTATGCAGTCTTTACATGTTCCTGGGCTTAGCTACTTGTCGGTAAATAACTTACATGCCATTATATAAAATTGTTTACCTATTTTCCCCACCATCCCAATTGTCTTGTATGTCATTCTGCAGTTTAGCCTGTAGGTAGCAATCTTGTACCACAAAAGCTCTCCATTTACTCACTTGCACTGGAAAAGCTTACACCATTACAGATCTGTTAAATGTAAGCAGTGTTATTTGCATAAATTCCAGACTTTGATGATGGTCTGTGATCTTTGTAGCCTACTGATTACTTATGCAATTGTTGGGCCTTAAAGTTCATGATTTTGCTCAGAGGTGACTTTACTTTGCATTGTGACCCTATATAGGTGGGAGACCATAGAACAGTTGAGTATATACCCTGGAATCTTGAAAATCATGAGGCCTCTTTCTGAAATGTAATGCTTTGTTTCTCATACAGCCCTTCAGATTTTTTTTTTAATCCACAAATCTTCTAAAATAAAGAATAACAGTTTAGTACTTATGTAGCAAAGATTACAAAAGATTGCTTCTGAAGTCAGTTACCCTCTCACATGCAATGAGGTCATGCTGTTAACATCTCAGAGCCTTTATCAGCTTAGACCTATTTAATCTTACTTCTGTGAAGAATAATTAAAAGCCAAAAGGACCAGCATTATCATCGTGACTAGTTATATTTAAATTATTACTGCAAAGTGCCATTGCTTATGTATTTTTTAAATGGCAAAAAATCTTCTTCTCTTCTTTGCAGCAGTTTTTTGGAATTATTGACAGCGTTGTATTAAACAGTTGTAGAGCCTGTGTTCCATACCAAAGGTACCTTTATTTCTAATTCATGGGTAGAAAATAGTACATGATGTTTTTAGGATTATAACTTTTGATGTATTTCAGAAGGATGGTCCTCTTTTGTTAACATGGCTCTCTGTCCAATTTTGATCCACTTTTATTCTTTCATTCCTTCCTTTAACCCATCAACCATGTACCTACTCAGCTGCCAGGCTCTGCTCCAGATTTGGGTTCCAAATTGCTTACTACCTGAACCTTGTGAGACAGAGATGGAGGCAGGCTACAGAGGAGACATTTGAGCTGGGCCCTAGAGGATGAATAGGAGTTTGATGGCAAACAATGGTAAGAAGACATCTTAGGCAGAAGAAGTAAACAGCACATATTTATTAATTAGTATGACTAAAAACGGTTTAATTAGCATCCAAATAATAATCACTTCCAGAATAAAGTATTTGTTTTGTTTTATTAACATTTTAGTATCACTTGAAATATCAATAAAGTACCTATGAAAAAGTTTATATTTTATTATAATCATATGTTACTAAGGGAGGAAATAAATTTTAATTACACACGAAATCCTATCAATATATTTTAATTCACACTGATGAGTGTCTAATTCCATTATATCTTTGTGGAGTTCAAAAAAATTATAAACTCCCATTCCTGCATATATTCCTTGGCTATCAAAGAACCCACTGGATTTTTAGAAAATTGAGCCTCATTTATTTCAGTAATCCTTTGAACAAATTGTTTCTGAATGATATTTCTTAATATGAAAAATCATATTGTATATTAAATTATACTAAAAAGAGGGAGAGAAACTAACCTTTTATCAAAACTATGTCAACATATTTCAGATTGTTAGTATTTTGAGTTTCAGGTGTTGACATACAGTTTATTGAACAGTGGGATAATTTCTGCAAAATAAGATGCACTGTATTGCTAATTTATTGCCAATAAATTATTTATTGGCAATACATTTTAAAAATTAAGATAAATTATTTATTGTCAATAAATTAGCAGTACAGTGCATCTTATTTTGCAGAAATTATGCCACAGTTCAAGAAATTATATGTCATCAACAATCACCTTTGTTGATAAAACTTCAACTAGTTTTCCAAAATTTGAAATTAATTCAATCATCATAAGAAACTTATGTCTGTTATTGCATTTGGGACCTGTCATGCCTGCGTCTTATAATAATACCTGTGAAGGTTACAGAGTGCAGTTTCAGGAACAAGAAGAGCTTATTGTTTGTGAGGAGTAGCCTTTGATTCCATGGATCAGTGGTTATTAGAGCTGCAGCTGGTTCACAACAAATATTCACATCTTAAGTGGTTAGATAGAGAAGGCATTTCTCCGAGGGTGACCCCCAAGGCTGTAGGGTGAGTAGAAAGCTCAGAAAGAAGTAACTTGAGTGACTTGGAGGTTTTGAACAGTCTGGTGACACTGCGACAAGAACCTAACTTTAATGGGGAAAGAGCTTTCTTTATTTCTTAGTGTTACACATTTGATATTAGATCTTTCTTTATTTTTTCAAGACATTCTGGTGATAAAACCCAATTTCACATTCCTTTATTAAGTGTAGCTGATTTACGTGTTGGTTATAATCAGATTCAGGAATAGTGTTAAATCATTATGGTTTTAGTTTGCTCTTTTCAACTCTGAAAATGTTCTATTAGCTACAAATGTAGATCATCTGTCAGCCCTCCTCTCCACCTGCTTACCACCCCCTCCCCAAACCAAGGCTTAGGAGGATACCAAGCAGGTGAAGGACCTGCAGTCTCAAGGGATCAGTCTTATCTGAACTAAATGAGGCTGAAGTTGCAGATGAAAACAGAAGAGTGGAAAACAGGTGCTTGAGCAGGTGGGTTTGTGATCTTTTGCCATTACACTGGTTCTCATAGTTTTAGATAATCGTAAGAAGTAACAGAGTTTCCTCTGTTATAGAAACATCTGGGGCCATCCTCACAATAGGAATTGACCCTGTGGGGTGATGAACTTGATTTAGTGGGGATGATATTTCCCTCTTTCTCTAATCGACATCCCCCAACATATATATATACACAACTACCCACATTGTTGCTTCTTAATATTCAATTAAAACTTTTACCCCCTCCCACAGCTCCCCAGATCCCTTCTTGTGTGGGGGAGACAGACAAAAGGCAAAGAATCCATCTTTGTTCTCTGTCAAGCCTCGGAGATCCCATTACTAGAGGAATGAGATGGATACATCTCAGAGTTAAGTAAAATATCAGAAATTTGACCTTTTATTTTATACCCTTAGAAACAGAAGTATAGAAAAAGATTTAGACCAGGTACGACATAGGAAGATCAACTTTGCTTCTTTTTTAACAGGGTTCCAGTTTTGAGAAATGAATAATTGTTACACTGATTAGTAAGAATGTAGGAGCCAGCTGCTTGGCAGAGCTTATGGAACTCTGAATAAGTCCTTAGAACACTGCTTCTCAGCCTTTGATGTACATACTTATCACCTGGGGATCCTGTTAAATCCACAGTATAATTCAGGAGAAAAAGGGAAGAGTTTCCAGGTAATGCTGATGCTGTTTTGTTAGAAAACAAAAATGTCAGAGGTCTAACACATAGGTTCACAAATTTTATCATGATTCAGAATCACCTGGAAGACTCTTAAGAACACAGAAATCTGGGCCCTGTGCCCAGGTTTTCTGATGCGGTAGGGTGGGAATAGGGCTCAAGAACTTTTATTTCTAACAAGCTTTCAAGTGATGCTGCTAATGCCTGTCCACGGAACATATTTTGAGAACCACTGATCACTACTTGATGCTCATTAGAATTACCAAGGGTGCTTTAGAAGACCACACAGACACACATACGGAGACCCACACATATAAAGACACATAGGTACAGAAACACACACAGAGAATGCAGTGTCTGCCCTTCAATGATTCTGGTTTAATTGGCCTTGGATAGGGCAGAGGCATGATGACTCAAATCCATCTCTCTTAAGGTTATTCTTTAAAAAAAAAAAAAACTTTTATGTTTAGGGGTACATGTGTAGGTTTGTTATATAGGTAAACTGCATGTCACAGAGGTTTGGCATACAGATAATTCCATTACCCTGGTAGTAAGCATAGAACCTACTAGGTATTTTTTCTGATCCTGTCCCTCCTCCTATTCTCCATTCTCACATAGGGCCCAGTGTGTGTTGTTTCCCTCCCTGTGTCCATGTGTTCTTGTGTTCAGCTCCCACTTATAAGTAAGAATATGTGGTGTGTGGTTTTTTTTTTTGTTCCTTTGTTAATTAATTTGCTGAGGATAATGGCCTCCAGCTCCATCCATGTTGCTGCAAAGAACCTGATCTCATTCTTTTTATGTATGCATACTATTCCATGGTATATATGTACTGCATTTTCTTTATCCAATCTACTGTTGATGGGCATTTAAGTTGATTCCATGTCTTTGCTATTGTGAATAGTGCTGCAGTGAGCATACATGTGCATGTGTCTCTGTGATAGAATGATTTATATTCCTCTGGGCATATGCCCAATAGTGGGATTACTGGACTGAATGGTAATTCTGTTTTAAGTCCTCTGAGGAATTGCCACACTGCTTTCCACAATGGCTGAATTAATTTACACTCCCACCAGCAGTGTATAAGCATTCCCTCTTCTCCACAACCTAACCAGCACCTGTTATGTTTCAACTTTTCAGTAATAGCCATTCTGACTAGTGTGAGATGGTATCTCATTGTGGTTTTGATTTACATGTCTCTAATGATTAGTAATGTTGAGCATTTTTTCATGTGCTTCTTGGCCGCATGTATGTCTTCTTTTAAAACGTATCTGTTCACAGCTGGGTGCAGTGCTCACGCCTGTAATCCCAGCACTTTGGAAGGCCAAGGAAGGTTGATCACCTGAGCTCAGGAGTTTGAGACTAGCCTGGGCAACAGAGCAAAACCCCGTCTCTACAAAAAATACAAAAATTAGCTGGGTATGGTGGCATGCACCTGTAATCTCAGTTACTCAGGAAGCTGAGGCAGGAGAATTGCTTAAGCCTGGGAAAGGGAGGTTGCACTGAGCTGAGATATCACCATTGCACTCCAGCCTAGGTGACAGAGTGAGACCTCGTCTCAAAAAAAAATTGTTTTCATGTCCTTTGCCCACATTTTACTCTGGTTGTAATATGGTTTGGCTGTGTCCCCACTCAAATCTCATGTTAAATATTTGCTCCCATAATCCTCACATGACTTGGGAGGGAGCAGGTGGGAGATAATTGAATCATTGGGGCAAGTTTTCCCGAGATGTCCTCGTGATAGTGAATAAGCGTCACGAGTTCTGATGGTTTTATAAAGGGCAGTTTCTCTGCACACGCTCTTTTGCCTGCTGCCACGTAAGATGTGACTTTGCTCGTCCCTGTGAGGCGTCCCCAGACATGTGGAACTGTGAGTCCTTTAAACCTCTTTTTCTTTCTAAAGTACCTAGACTCAGGTATTTCTTCATAGCAGTATGAAAATGGACTAATACAAGTTGCTTTTTGCTTACAAATTTAAGTTCCTTATAGATTCTGAATTTTAGATCTTTGTCAGATACATAGTTTGCAAATATTTTCTACTATTCTATAGGCTGTCAGTTTACTCTGTTGATAGTTTATTTTGTTGTATTTAGTTTAATCAGGTTCCATTTGTCAATTTTTGTTTTTGTGCACTCAGGTTATTCTAATATGAAATCAAACTAGAGGGCCCACTAGATTTCTTTCAGAAAAGGATGTATAGTAAATTGGAAAAGGAAAAACTGAATAAAGAGAGGGAAGGAAGAGAAAAAGAGAGAAGGAGACAGTTTCAAAAGATGGAAAAAAGGAACTGGAAATTGGTGTGGGAGGAAGGGAAAGAAATAGTAAAGATCTATTTTTAGAAAATCATCAATATAAAGTAGAACTTGTGAATGCAGAAGGTTCAGAAAAGTGTTCCTACAGCCAACGGTTGGGGGAGCTGGTGGGATTCCACTGAGGCTGACATCCTGATGCCCCTCATTCCTTCTTCCTCTTTCATTCCCTCCTGCATACCTTTCTACCTCCGTAGGCCCAGAAGGAAAAGCAGGCCATTAAAGTAGCACCCGTAGGTTTTATTACTCTTAGAATGGATGAATGTAGCTGTAGAAGTTAATTAATAAAATAGATAAAAATGAAATGTCCACGTTTGTTGAAAATATGTGAATTTTCTTAACTCTCCCACTGCTTTTAAAGAATGAAAATAAAAAGCCTTGTCAATTCCCATCACTGATGACAGTGTTAATGGGGGAACATTCAAGAAGTAGAATGAAGTAAAATATTAGAGGAGGGTGGCCTTTCACAGTCCTTTTTGGTACTTTAGGTCTATTCTGCAGCCTGAACAGCTGCTTCCAACTAAGCTACTGAAACATTTAGAGACATAGCAAAACAAAACAAAACTATGTTTGCAAAAACACAAGCTTTCTCTCTACCTAATAAATCAGTCCATTTGCCTTATTCAGATACGCTGGTCCCAAATTGTAAATTCCCAGAACCCATGAACTCTTCTCTACTGTTGTGTCCAGTTCAAAGCAATCTCTTACTTGCATTTATGTGACCTTCTAAACTTGTATCTTTAGCTTTAGTACTGACTACTATTTTGTTGCTGCTCTTCTTTTCTACATAAACCACTCTAAAATTCATATAAAGAGCACAACTAGGCTGGGCGCGGTGGCTCGTGCCTGTAATCCCACTACTTCAGGAGGCCGAGGCAGGTGGATCACCTGAGGTAAGGAGTTCGAGACCAGCCTGACCAACATGGAGAAACCCCATCTCTATCAAAAATACAAAATTAGCCAGGTGTGGTGGCGCATGCCTGTAATCCCAGCCAACTTGGGAGGCTGAGGCAGGAGAACTGCTTGAATCCAGGAGGTGAAGGTTGTGGTGAGCTGAGATCGTGCCATTGCACTCCAGCCTGGGCAACAAGAGAGAAACTCTGTCTCAAAAAAAAAAAAAAAAAAAAAAAAGCACAACTAATGGCTTCCGAAACATTGTTAAAAACTGATTGTTTTTTTGAAAAAGATGTTTAAAATAAAACCTCACTAATTAGAACCAACCTTGAGGGAAAGCCTATTATCTAACCCCCCACCTAACTTCCTAACCTTGTGTCTTACATATAGTCCTTTCTTATCCCACCTGTATGTTCCATCTTCTAGGCCAGAGTTAGCAGACAAGTAGCCTACATTCCATCACCTCTGATGCCCTTTCTCATGGCAGACATTGTAAACTGATCACAACACATGTGCTTATACACTCACACCACAATTGTAATTTTCAAAAAAACACTCTGAGTAGCCATTACCAGTTGTTCAGAGTTGATTCTCAAGCTGTACCTATTTTTCATTCCCTATGTCAGTCTTCCCTTATGAGTTTGAGCCTTTAAAGGATGGAGAACAGGTTGCATTTGTTAATTCTACTCAGGATGTGGCAGAGGGCATTGTACATAGCAAATACTCAATGCCAATGAATTTTTGTTAAATTTTGTCTTGTAGGCCAGTCTAGACTTGATAAAAAATATATTTCATAGAATTTTTTTTACATATAAGTTTTATCTTTCATCCAATGGGAAGCAAAATACAGCCAGGTAGAATTACTGTGAATCAGGAATGCTTTCTCGCTGTTTTTAATATGAATGGTATAGCTAAAATAAAAGAGCGTTCTTACATCCAAAGCAAACACTCTCTCCCCTGAAATCCTTCTTCTGTTATTATAATTTTCTTTAGTGAACCCTTTTATCAGGGCAAAAAATCAATTGCAGCGTCTCTAAATTTTCACAAAGCCTGATTTAATAAGGTTTTCACTAATGGGCTTTTCTGTATTATTTCTGTCATGTTTCAGTAATAAAAAGCAGGTTGCTAAAACCACTTTATTTACTCAGTTGTGATATTCTACTGTCATGATTAGTAGATATAGTGTTTATTCATAAGATAGCATGCATAACATTCACTTTGAGGAAGAACATTCTAAAGTAGTTGGATTTGCTCTATCTTTATCGTATTACAAAGATAACAAGAAGGAATTACTTGTGGCCCTTTATTCCTTGACGATTTTTTCCCAAACATGTTACTAATTAATAACTTTGCTGAAAATCTAAATAAATCAGAAGGATGAAATATAAAATGAGACATAGGAAGAGAAAAGATTGTTGTGTTGTAGATGACACAATCCATATGTTAGGATTTAATGAAAAGCTTCTGTGCTTATGAAGTGAAACATGCCCTTTTTCATAGCAACAATCTATAGACCCAGTGTGTGTGTGTGTGTGTGTGTGTGTGTGTGTGTGTGTCTGTGTGTGTGTAATTTTGATGTGGGAGGAAACAAAATCAGGTAAGAAGCTTTCTTTGCTGGAATACTAATAGTCTCTCAATAAGTTTCCCTAATGTCTACAGGGGAGAAAAAAGACCTTAGCACCTTTTAATTTTGCAGCTGTTTTTACACTTTTATTTCCTCTTCTTCCTCCCACATTTACACAAAAACCTTCTCAAGTCTCTTTTAAGCACCGCAGCAACTAAATCAATCCTAAGTGGCAACCACTTCTAACAGCGCTGCGTTTGACTGTGTGTTAATTAGCTCCAGTAGATTATCCCCCTGGTGTGTGGTGGGGTGTTGGTGGAAACTTTTCAATGTGCAGAGAGTGCTGAGGGTTTCATGTTTATTTTCATGTACTGAGGCAAATTCTCAGGATGTCTTCAAATTATCTCCTTGGGGGTGTTTTTCCTGAGCTAATCCTGACAGAATCTTTCTATCAGATATGCCCATCATCAAGAACAGTAGAACGGTGCACATACAGGAACCTCTGTGCTCGGGGCTGTATGCAAATTTAATGCCCAGCTCATTTCTGTTTCTCTTACATGGATGACAGACATTTTAACAATGTGTTCCACATTCCCCCTCTGGGAATCTAGTTGGATTCCTGAATGTATATGAGTGCATATATACATCCATTCGGAGTATGTTTTTGAATGCAATGTGGGGAACATATATGCATAAAAATGTGTCTATATATGTATATGGAAGCACATTTATTATGAGTAATGTGGATATTTGGATGCATGTGTGACGATGGGAGTCAAGCTGCTCTTGATGAGAGATATGTCTACATCCCAGGGAGACTAATCAGCTGCTGAAAAATGGATAGGGTAGAAGAACTGATAAACAAATCTATTCTGAATATAATTCCACAGTGTTTGGGGTGGGAGTTGTGCCACTATGAAATGGTAAGTAGCAACAGCATAGAAAATCAGCTTTGTTTTTCAGCTATTTTTAATGGAAAAAATTATATCCTAAGAGCTTTTCCAATTTAAATGCCAATCTTCATGATTGACCATACGTTTGTGACTGAAGTTCTCTTTGCCATCATTGTATCTGAGATTGTCAACGTAAGTACTTTCTTGGCAATACCATTGTTTTATTTTCAGTGGCACCTTTCTGTCCTGGGGCTGTACCTTTCAATTTCTGTTTCCATTCCCTGGGTAGACTGGGCTGGCAACCCTAGAAGTACAAGGGAAGAGTGCATCTACTCATCACCTGTAAGCCTCAGTCGCATGCCAAGCTGCCAGCTCTATGCTTTTCTGTCTCCTTTGGCACCCCAGTGTCAAAGGTTCCACATTAAGCACTTGCTCTGTGCCAGGTATTTAGCTGTTCTATATGAAATGGCCACTAAAAGTGGTACTCTCCATCAACAATGTCCCTTCCTCACCTTCCCCCAACCCCAAAATCCACCTCAAATAAACCTAGCTGCTCAGGAAAAACAGCTTGCTTAATATCCAGATGCAACTTCAAAACAAATCTCCTATATCCCAGATAGCAATACCACCTTTATAGAAATTAGGAGATATTGTTGTCTAAATTATATTGCAAATATTAGATGATTTCATTCTACGAGAGTACTTGTGTCTCATGATAGAACTCCATTTTAGGAGTGAAAACTAAGTCCAGTGAGATTAAATCACTTGCCCAGTAACACATAGCTGGTGAGCCCTGATAAATCCAGCTCTTTAATTAGTATGTGTGATGCTCTTTCTTCCCCCAACCCAACGTTAGACATAAAGAAAAAACAATGGTGTTACATGAAAAGAGTGAGAACCTTGAAACATCTAGAGCAGAAGAGGAGAGTAAAAGTCCCAATCAAGCCATCGCATTCATGGTTAAAATCTCTTCTCACATTCTAAACTCCTCTTGGAAGATGGAAATAAAGCCTTTCTCACACCCATGTTCCCAGGCCCCTCCTATTGCAACAAAGGAATGAGAAAGAGAGAAGAAGAAGCTATTTGTCATCTCTCTGTTCCTCTCTCTGTATATCCCAGTCTTCTCAGTTTTGTCCTGTTTCTCCTACACATACAGTGTTGCATTCCTAAAGAAGGTTCTCTACTGTTTCTTCCGTTGTCAGACTTACTTAAATGACTCCAAGAATCCCTGAGAGTTTTTCCAGCCTCGCTGAGTTTAAGATGAGTGTCACTTTGAACCCAGCCCAGTTTTAGCATATGGGATTCATTGATGGTGATTCCAGGTTAATTCAAAGGACAGGGCTCCATATCCTCTGTGGTGTCAAATGCAGCCGTATTTCCAGTGCTTTGCCTGAGGTCACTGCTCTAGATCACTAATTATCACCAGAGGACATAATTAAATACTGAACGGAGGGTATCGAAAGTCCTAGAATTTGATTTGTGAATTAGTTGCTTTCAATTAAGAAGAATGAATATTTATTGAGCATATATTATATGCTAGGCAGTGTGCAAATGTCATCATGTGATCTTTATAATCATCTTTTAAAGAAGGTGCTGTTATTTTAGCATTTCATGGAAGAGAAAAATCAAAGCTCTAAAAGAAAAATTTGCCTGAGATCACACAGTTAGGAAGTACCAGAGCCAGGCTTCAAATCCATTGTTTGGGTTTGCTTTGCAGTGCTTCCCAGATACCCCATCATCAGTAGAAGAGAGAATGTGCATCCCAGGGAGGTTTGGGTGGGCCCAGTCTGAGAGGGACCATGGTGGGCAAGACTTATTTTTGAAGTCTCTTATATTATCTCTAAATATATATGACTTAGGCATTCTATTCTGAGCCATTTTCATGTTTATCTGACATCTTTTTAAAATTACAACCAAGAAAAAAAAATCCTATTTTGTTTAGCCTTTTCTCTGCATGCTCTCAGCAAACGGCTATGTGAACCCTGGAGTTTTTTAACTATTCCAGTGTGAAAACTCAACTGCAGGGAAAATATTGCATATTGGCTTAATGACCTCCTACTCAGGGTTAGCAGGTAAAGCAGAATCTGGGAGTAATGTGATATATATATAAGCACACGGGTACAGTTGATTATAAAATTTTGTGGATATTCAGTGGAGATAGCTTCAACTTGGCAGTAATAGAAAAGTACCAATACTAGAAAAAAAACAGAAACAATTTTCTGAAGGTGAATTTTGAGCTTTTGCATTTTTCTGTGAGCTTACCGACTGTAGGGATGGTATCTGAGGGGGAGTATTAATCTCTGTGTTCTAGCACATGGCCTGGTTGATCAGTTCATTCATTGATTGGTTGGTTAATGAGCAAAAAGCATGAATATTCATAATATTCCAGCTTAGACAATTTCAGAGACATTAAATATTCTGGGACTAACAGTGGGAAAATTATGATGGAATGTGGTCTTTAATCACACTACTTAGAGAATTTTAACACCAAGACCTCTGATGATCTCTTCAGTTCAATCAGTGCACATCTACCCCTGGCTACCCGATCATCATCATCCTTGCCCAGCATCATCTTGTTGCCTTTTCAGTATCAAAATCCCTCACATCTACTCAAAATATATCCTCTAAAGCTCTCTGAGTGTTATGCTTGCAACAGGATAACCATGCATTTAATACATTTATTTGTTCACTCAACATTTATCTATTGAGCACTTCCTCTGTATCTGGCTAGATAATGCCGGATGCTCAGAAGCAGATCTACTAATATGATAGAGAATTGCAAGTTCAAATGGATGAAGACCTAAGGTATGTACTGAGATGCCCTCTCTGTCCAGACTTTTCCAGTGCATTGTATGGGAGTTTCTGGAAATGGATTCCAGTGTTATTCTCTGACTGTAGTGCGGTGAGAATAATAATTTAGTTGCATCTTCTCAGAGATCCAAGAGCAAGGTATTGGTGCTACATGTCTCCCACCTGTCCTCCATATCATAGGAATTTTCAGTTGAGACATTTTCAGCTATAAGAATGCTATCATGAAACTATAAACTGACTTTGAGTAACTCTTATGTATCGATTCACTATGAAGCAGAGCTGAACTGAAACACAGCAGTTAAATGACTGTCCTTTTGGAATTAGGGTTAACACCTCTGCCTTAATGAAACTTTTATAACTTACATAATATTCTGGCAGGAAAGATGCTGGGTAAGTGTAAAGTATGATGATGGCTGTTGCTGTTGCTTCTGTGACATTTGGACAACTTAAACCATATGGCCTAAATGTAACTCTAGATAAATGTATAATTTTAGGCTGATTTTGTTTCAGAGCACTTGGAGTTCTGTTTGAATTAAGAGCCAAATCAAACCCCAGAAACAGGTGTATTTCCAAAAAATGGAAGGGATGTGCATTATCAATGACCCAGTCAACAGATTACTGCTTTAAATCAAATAGTGGTATGTGAAAGAATGTCTAAATATAATTGCCAAAGGTTCTGTCCAAGAGCAGTTCCTGAGAATGTCCGCTTTTCTGAATCCTGGCAAGTGTACTCTTTAATACTCTAGCCTTATGTGAGCATGAAGAATAATCTGACTTGGGAGCCTTATTAAGGCTCAGTCTCCTTTAAGAGATGACTGGTCAATTAACCAGCACCTGAGTCTTTCATCTCCACCCTTTAACTCAAGTGCTTCAGATTTTAGATACCTGCATTTTCATCTCTCTGACATGAAGGATCCTTAAAGAAATCTAGCTCCAGATATGTGCAAGCAAGCTCAACTCTTTTAACCTAAGATGTACTTATACCATATACGAGGCTTTGTTCTAAGGACTCTAGAAATAGTAACTCATTTAACTCTAATAACGGTCTCATATGGTAATTACTCTATTATCTTCACTTTACAGATGAAGAGACCAGGGGCAGAGGAGTGAAGTAATTTGTCCAGGGATCCATAACTCTGAAGCAGTGAATCTAGGATTCTTACCCAAACATGCCAGTTCCCTGTGTCCTTTTTTTTTTTTTTTTTTTGAGATAGGGTCTTGTACTATTGCCCAGGCTGGAGTACAATAGCATGATCATGGCTGACTTCAGCTTCAATCTCCTGGTCCCAAGTGATCCTCCTACCTCAGCCTCTCAAGCAGCTGGGACTACAGGTGTGCACCACCATGCCCTGTTTAATGTGTTTTATTTTTAGTAGAGACGAGATCTTGCTATGTTTCTCAGGCTGGTCTGGAACTCCTGTGCTCAATGATCCTCCCATCTTGGCCTCCTAAAGTGCTGAGATTACAGGTGTGAGTCACTGCACCAGCCTCCCTCTGCTCTTGACCGCTGTGCTCTACTAATTGCCCTACCTGATAGAGTGACTCATTTTTGCTTCTGTCAAAACCGTAGAATCTTCCTGGAAAGAGACTAAAAGTCAGAGTTTTCAACAAAATTTGCTTTTAGGGAAAAAAAAACACACTCTTAAGATTGGCATTACTAATGGTCCTCTATATAGCAGAACATATTCCCAATTAAAACCTCTTTGCTTTCCTGGGACACACATGGCCCCATAATTTTTAAGTCCGTGATTTTTAAACTGCAGAGCAGGATCTAATAATTACCTTGCTTATTTTGCCCTTTTGTCTAAGAAAAGCAAAGATGTTATAAAAAGGAAATTGCAAATTTTATCAGCTGCAGTTTATACAAGAAACCAAGGTTCTGCTTAGGACAAAACTATGAGCAATCAGGTGGGTCTTTTAAATCTATTCCCAAGACAATGGCTCAGACTGTGAAATCATACAATCACTAGGGAAAGGGAATTTCATAGTATAAATCTTCCAGCATTAAATCTCAACCCTGAGTATCTTTATAAAGAATCTGAGTTGATTTCAGCCACCATGGTAACTAGAAAAGCACAGGAGACTGAAGAAGGGTGAAGAAACATAGTAATGAGAACCCCTCAACTCTTCAAGTGCTGTCTGTCTTTACCATTCATTCTGCCGCTTAACAATACCGTATCATGTTTTATGTATTAAATTGGTCTTATGTGTGTATTTTCTCCCTCCAGCTGTATAGTAAGCCCTAGAGGACTGATTAGCATTTTGTATACTATTGGCACCTCTCAGTGACATAGTGCAGACCTACAGATGGGTTTATCCTTTCACTCACATCTCCCCGCAATCCAGTTTGAAGTTTTTTTTTTTTTTTTTTGAGACAGAGTCTTGCTCTGTCGCCCAGGCTGGAGTGCAGTGGTGCGATCTCAGCTCACTGCAATCTCTTCCTGCCAGGTTCAAGCAATTCTTCTGCCTCAGCCTTCTGAGTAGCTAGGACTACAGGCACAAGCCACCACGACAGGCTAATTTTTATATTTTTAGTAGAGACAAGGTTTCACCATATGGGCCAGGCTGGTCTTGAACTCCTGACCTTGTGATCTGCCTGCCTCAGCCTCCCAAAGTGCGGAGATTACAGGCGTGAGCCACTGCACCCAGCCTGAAGAACTCTGTTAAGGAGAGGGCAAGAGCTTTGACGTAAGAAAGGCCCAGATATACATGACTTGGCTAAGGAAGATGATGAGGATGTGGTTATGAGAAGTCCCAGGCATATAGCATTGGCAGAAGCAGCTCTTTTAGTGGGTACATATTATGAATCAGCTACCACTGAGTTGCTGTACATAGCATCTCTACTCTTGACAGCAATCCTCTGGATGAGGACAACAAAAGCCCAGAGATGTTAAGTCACTTGCCACTGTCTGTCTCAGAGCCAGACCACACCCTGGCTATTGTAATTCACTCCTTTCTGTTATATTTCTCACTTTGGACAAGTTATCCAACCTTTGTTCAGTTACCACCTTTGTCAGAATGCTGAAACTCACATCTACCTTGCAGGCTTTTGGGAGAATAAAGTGAAAAAATGCAAAAAAGAGTTTATAACTGAGCTACTCTCATAGACGATGCTTCGTAAAAATCAGTTCATCATCATCATCATTAATATGATGGTGATTGCCTTCCTTTTCAAAATCCCTTCCCCAGTGCTCAAACCCTTAAAGTTAAGCATTCATCAACTGCTAACTAGACTAAGAATGAGAATGCGTTATAGGCCGGGTGCAGTGGCTCATGCCTGTAATCCCAGCACTTTGGGTGGCCGAGGCGGGTGGATCACCTGAGGTTAGGAGTTCAAGACCAGCCTGATCAACATGGTGAAACCCCATCTCAAAATTAGCCAGGTTGGTGACACATACTTATAATCCCAGCTACTCAGACGGAGGCTGAGGCAGGAGAATCGCTGAACCCTGGAGGCGGAGATTGTAGTGAGCTGGGATGGCGCCATTGCACTCCAGCCTGGGCAACAAGAGCGAAAGTCCATCTCAAAAAAAAAAAAAAAAAAAAAGAATGTGTTATAATGGCACATTATCTTTAAATCCTGTTACCAGGTGTCCTAATGAAGTTTTGTTTTGAGAAAGGTTATTGTGGGTTAGACCCTCCACACTCTGTCCAGATTGCCACTCATGCAACCTGAGATACCTGACTGGAATCGGCAGCCTCTGAGTTGCCCTGTGATGTCTCTTGCTGGTAATGGTCTGCTCATGCCTGTAATCCCAGCACTTTGTGAAGCCAAGGCTGGTGGATCACTTGAGGTTAGGAGTTCCTGGTTATTGCTTCCTAGTCTGAAAAGTAATTCATTGCATCTTTGAAATTTCATAACCAAAAAATCCTAAAAGTGTTAGTATCTTTAAGCCTTTATAAACCTCATAGATAAGGTTTACAGTGATAAAAAGCATTTGTAGCTTGTGCCTTGGGAATCAGATGCACAGTGGCTTGTATCTCTCTGTGCATTGTAAAAAAAGTATGTGTCTTGAAATTGTATAATATGTTTGAATATTCAAAAAGGACAGCTAGTTAAGAAGAGTGTTACATGGGTAATGTTAAATATCTTTCTTTCCCTACCAAAAGTGGTTAACCACCTATTTCTTTGCAATTGCCCTGTGTGGTTCCTTCAATGCAGACTGGGCAGGCAAAATAATACACACTGGGGAAAGCTTACTCTGTTGTGCAGTGGTGACATTTCACTGCCTTACAGCCTGCATTTCTTACTTTTACAAACTTGTCACAAACTTTCACCATAATGTCCAAGTCTCCCCTGAAGATTGTGCAAAGCGAAATCAAAATTCTTGCACAGCTTTAATGATGACATCAGTGGTGAGAAAAAGATTATGCACGCACATACACAAATCCAGCTGGTACATGAGCATAAATAACAGTTTGGTGACAGCAGAAAAGTATTGATGCCTTTCAAATTTGATGTCTTTCCCTGAAGAAATTTGCTGATTTGCTGTGTTGAATTTAGGCTAGTTCTCTCTTTTCTTGATAAATCTATTTTTTTTCTCACTTTCTTAAGTTATTATGCATTCGTAAACTGCATCTTGAAAGATCATAGTTGTCATCACCCACCCAATTTTTCTTCTACAGATAATCTAGGGAACTTTTTTAACCTTTATTTTGGCACTTGATGAACAGCAAGATATTAATACATTTAACAGAAATGGGAAAAATAACTTGAGTAACCAATATCTGAGCTCCAGAAAGAAAAGTTTTGATAGCGCAAAGTAATAATACTGGTAATAATTTAGGAACATGCATATATTGGTATGCTTCTGATTTAAGAGCTAATTATCTTTGTTTTCATTCTTAAAAACAAATTTGTTTTTCCATTAAATATAAAAATGGTTCCACCTTCTAGCAACCCCTTCATTAAAACTGTACAAATAATTAAAACAAAGAAATTACCACATAATTGGGCCATATTACGCATAATTTATTATGCCTTTTCAGTCTTTAGATAATAGTTTATTTGTATAAATAATTTTTACAGTACTTTGGTGTTGTGTAGGGTGGACACGGTGTCCAGGATGAAAGAAGCAATATGATTAGTTGATGAGGTGTTGACATTGCCTTTATTTTACTATAGCTACACAGGTTGATTAGAATCATAACATTAAAATAAATCTGCATACAATTAAAATCAAACGTATTGCCAAAAAAAAGCACACAGAACTTACTGGCCTGATTCAATAAGTTCTGGTATAGCTGAAATTTTGCTTTAAAAAATCATCCACCAGTGTCCTTTTGCTTATGTTTATCGGATGTGTTTTCTTTGACTGTTTTTCTTTACCTTTCTGAAAGATATTTATAACTCTCCAGGGTGCACCATCCTACTGAGATAACTGTGTTCTTAGATGCTTGAAGACAAAGATGAACAGCTCACTTGTGGTGTGTGGTTATCTCATTATCTCTGCCCACCCTGTTGTAGGGTATTGCTTGAGCTACAGTGAACTGTTGCCCTGCTGGCAAACAAGCCCCTTGCAGCTCATGACACGTGTTTTAACCATTATTTAGGCGCACTCTTCGCAGTGAGCCTGAATATGCCCTTAGGCTCCCAATGAAAAGGGGAGCTTAATGATGTGTCAAAAATTGCACTACAAGGGCCCACAATAAATTCAGACTTTGTAAGTACAGGAGCCAACAGGACAGCTGGAATTTAAGGTAGTGCTCACAACCAGACCACTTGTCATGAAGTCATTCTGAAGGGGAGTAGGGGAGTGTGTGTGTGTGTGTGTGTGTGTGTGTGTGTGTCAGCTAGCCCAAAGCAAGAGAAGAGAACCTGTGTCAAAATGACTGAGGAAAGAAGTCAAAGGAAAAGCTGTAAACTGTGAGTCAAAGAAGCCAAATACATGTTTTCAAAACAATTTATAAAGGAAGATATAAATGTTTACATTGTCAATTCAAAGAAATCACAGACATATTTTCCCAGCAAAAATAACCTTAGGTAGAAATGAAGCTTTGAAAGCTTGGGTCTTTTGGGGAAGGGTGTGGTGATAGCCCACTTTCTTTTCTTACGCTGAAGAAAGTACAGGTAAAACTGGATAACCTTTCTAAACTCCTTGGCAATGGAAGTAGCTTCTCTTTGTATTTTCTCTTAATCTAGTTTAGAACAAATGGCTTATGCAAGGAGGGAATGCATTATAAAATAACTCTCAAACATTTGTGTAAAAAGAGGCAGACCTTTTATTTTCCTAAAGCAGCTGTTGAATAATGAACTCAAAGTGGAATTAATTAAGGATACCACAGAAACTATAGAGCCCTTGGGATTGCCCCATTTTTCAAAAATCTTTTAATACCCTAATCAAGCATCAGCAGGTTCATTAAAGAACCTTGTCCTAGGTTGCTACTTGATCAGTAAAGGATTTCATAGAACTGTTTCTTCTTTTGAATTTATCTTTTTCCCTTATCTCGAGCCTGAATATTATTTGCGTTAACAAATTTCATCTCATCTTTTTTATTGTTATTGAAAGAAATAAGTACTTAAATATTTGCCACCAGAAGATGTGTATGCCTAGATGCAGTAATCCTTAAAAACTTAAGAGCTTAAAATAGTATATTTGCCTCAGAAATATATATATATGTATGTGTGTATATATATGTGTGTGTGTAATATATATATATATATATATATATATTGTGTTCCCATAAAATTGTGAACATTTACATTTTTAAACATGTTAACCTGAATTTAATTTGTAAAGAGCTTTTAAAATAAAACTCATTAAAGCTTAGTGAATTGCATTACACAAAGGATTCTTATTTAAGTACCTTTGACTCGTAAGGATGGATCCTGGAGACTAGATGGAACACTGTGCTCAATGGCTAAAATGTCAGGTGTCTATCAGTTGTAAGAAGAAAATTTTCAGTGTCCTTAAAGGACATTAAAAAATTATTTCTGGCATTTACATTTGGGAGTTTAAAAACTGCACAAGGATCTTATAAAAACTTTTGCAAAACATATTTTTATTTGTGTATGATTCCAAAAGACAAAACAAATGTTTTCTAATTTGTTGCAAACTGGAAACATATAGCAGTGGTTTGAAGGTTCCTGTTGGATACCTAGTGATGGATGATTGCATAAACTGGAACATAATATATAGGCCCATGTTGACCTTTTCAGGAATAGCCTTGTCTTGATGTCATCAACTTGGACCTACATTATTCTACAGTCATAGAGCAGTCTGAGCATCTAGAAATTTTCTCGGCATTTCTGCTTATCAACTTAACTCTCAGTCTCCAATGCATTGGCAATAGTAGATGTTTTGCTAATGTTGGTGTTGGGTTTTTGATGTGACCCAGCACTTCAGTAGCCTATACTTTAAAGATGTCTATAGCATCATGTCTTCTAATAATCTTACAGCAGAGTCTTTATTTATATCTAGACATGGACTAGGATCTGGATCTAATTATCTTTAATTTGTTAATGTTTTACCATTTACAAGGCATGTTCACATCCATTACCTTCAAAACAATCCTGCATGATTGGTTGGGCCATAGTTCACCCAAAGTCCCCCAATTAATGGGTGGTAGAATTAGGGTAAACCTAGGACTATACTCAGTGCTTATTCACCATTCAATATTTCCTCTCAGTTTAACAAAACGCAGTGAAATTTAAGGAATGACCCATCTTGTCTGTGTTTAGAAATCTGTCTGTCAAGAGGAAGAAAGACTGAAAAGTCAAGAGCATGACCATGAGGTAGCACCCCCTCTGTGGAAACATGAGGAATGGTCACCGTCAAATATATATTTCCTCTGTAAGGAAACAGCTTAGCCAGATGTATAAATTCTCATATTGGGGCTGATGGAATTAAATATAACCAAAGGAAATCTGCAGTTACATAGCATAATTACCTCAAAGACCATCAGTATGACAGATAATAGATCTCAGAGCTATTTTCAGCTAGTAAATTGATAGACACCTCAATGATTCCAATGTCAACTTTTAAAACCTGTATCATCTTTTACTCTATAGACGATCCTAAAATTCCATGGAAAATAAATGTTAATTTTAAAAAATAAATATTAAATTTGGGAGTAAAAGCAGGGAAGTTGTCTTCTAATACTGCAAGGGCTACGTTTAATATTTTTGGATACTTAATTATAGAAATTATAGATTACAGATGTCAGGGATAGCTTACTGTGATGCATACAAGCCCATGTAAATAGTTGTGCTTCTCAAGAGTGAGTTTCTAACATTTACCTTTGTCCTAGCTGTGGAAGGATACTGAAAGTTGATGTTTTCCTGGTCTGTGGCCAGAAAAATAGAGGAGTTTGGTTTGGGTTTGGCTTGTTTTCATCTTTTGTTTACCTCTATGGATGATAATAGAGAAGAATGTATTTGAAGTGAAAAATAATCCCAGACTCTTTCCTGAGAATTAACATGAAACATCCCAAATGCTGCCTCTGCTGAGTTAGATACTATAAAGAATGTGGCTGTGTTTTCCATGAGGTGCTGAGAGCTACTTAGAAAGCAGGAGGGGGCAGTGAGGCAGCATAGAAACACTTGTGCAAAGGAGTGGATGATACAAGAAGAGAGTTAGAAGTTTATAGTGATAAGCTGGCATTTGTGTGTTGCTAATACACAGGGCTGAACCTTCAAGAAAATAAAACTCATTCTGAGAGTTCGGACGATTGTATGCTCTAAGGCAGAATTGTGAACACATTCCACCTCTGTCCCATGTTCTTCTTTTTCTCTATTACCTTTCTTTACTCCACCTTACTTTTCTCCCGTCTATTTTTACATGATCGCTTTCTTCCTTTTAAGACATCTTTTCTCTTTTATTTTTCCTTTCCCCCCACGTCTCCTTATATTCCCATCCTGTTGTGTTTATCTGTCCCCATTAACTGTCCATGACGTGGAGCTGAAGAGACACACGCATAGTGTTTAACAGCTAAGATTCTGGAGTCAGCCAGAAATCTGGCTCTGCTGTGTGACTATGGGCATCTTATTAGGTTGGTGCAAAAGTCATTGTGGTTTTGTCAATTAAAAATTTTAAAATGGATTCCTGAGCAAGATAGCTAAATAAGAACAGCTCTAGTCTGCAGCTCCCAGCGGGACCAACGCAGAAGGCAGGTAATTTCTGTATTTTCAACGGGGATACCGGTTTATCTCATTGGGACTGGTTAGACAGTGGGTGCAGGCCACGGAGGGCAAGTAGAAACAAGGTGGGGCATCGCCTCACCCAGGAAGCACAAGGGGTCGGGGAATTCCCTCCCCCTAGCCAAGGGAAGCCGTGAGGACCAGTGCCATGACGGGCAGTGCTATTCAACCCAGATACTATGCTTTTCCCACAGTCTTTGCATCCCACAGACCAGGAGATTCCCTCAGGTGCCTACACCACCAGGGCCCTGGGTTTCAAGCACAAAACTGGGCTGCCATTTGGGCAGACAATGAACTAGCTGCAGGAATTTTGTTTTGTTTTGTTTTGTTTTGTTTTTTTCCCCTTACCCCAGTGGTTCCTGGAACGCTAGCAAGACAGAACTGTTCACTCCCCTGGAAAGGGAGCTGAAGCCAGGGAGGCAAGTTGTGTTGCTCAGCGGATCCCACCCCCATAGAGTCCAGAAAGCTCAGAACCACTGGCTTAAAATTCTCACTGCCGGCACAGCAGTCTAAAGTCGACCCGGGACACTTGAGATTGGTGGGAGTAGGGGCATCCACCATTACTGAGGCTTGAGTAAGTGGTTTTCCCCTCACAGTGTAAACAAAGCCACCAGGAATTTTGGCATGGGTGGAGCCCACCACAGCTCAGCAAAGCTGCTGTTTGCCAGACTGTCTCTTTAGATTCCTCCACTCTGGACAGAGCATCTCTGAAAGAAAGGCAGCAGCCCTAGTCAGGGGCTTAAGATAAAACTCCCATCTTTCTGGGACAGAGCACCTGGGGGAAGGGGTGGCTGTGGGCACAGCTTCAGCAGACTTAAACATTCCTGCCTGCAGGCTCTAAAGAGAGCAGTGGATCTCCCAGCCCTGTGCTCAAGCTCTGCTAAGGTACAGTGTGCCTCCTCAAGTGGGTCCCTGATCCCCATGCCTCCTGATGAGGAGACACTTCCCCAGCGGGGGTCAACAGATACCTCATACAGGAGAGCTTCAGCTGCCATCTGGCAGGTGCCCCCCTGGAACAAAGCTTCCAGAGGAAGGAACAGGCAGCAATCTTTGCTGTTTTGTAGCCTCTGCTGGTGATACCCAGGCAAATAGGGTCTGGAGTGGACCCCCAGCAAACTCCAGAAGGGGGGCCTGATTGTTAGAAGAAAACTAATGGAAAGCAATATTATCAGCATTAACAAAAATGATGACCACACAAAAATTCCATCCAAAGGTCACCAATAACAAAGACCAAAGGTAGATAAATCCATAAAGATGAGGAAAAACCAGCACAAAATTACCGATAATTCCAAAAACCAGAAGGCCTTTTCTCCTACAAAAGATCACAACTCCTTGCCAGCAAGGAAACAAAACTGGACAGAGAATGAGTATGACAAATTGACAGAAGCAGGCTTTAGAAGGTGAGTAATAACAAACTCCTCTGAGCTAAAGGAGCATATTCTAACCCAATGTAAAGAGGTTAAGAACCTTGATAAAAGGCTAGAGGAATTGCTAACTAAAATAACAAGTTTAGAGATGACATAAATGACCTAATGGAAGTGAAAAACACAGCACGGGAAGTTTGTGAAGCATACACAAGTATCAATAGCCGAATCCATCAAGTGGAAGAAAGGATATCAGAGATTGAAGATCGACTTAATGAAATAAAGCATGAAGACAAGATTAGAGAAAAAAGAAAGAAAAGGAATGAACAAAGCCTCCAAGAAATATGGGACTATGTGAAAAGACAAAAACTACATTTGATTGGTGTACTTGAAAGTGATGGGGAAAATGGAACCAAGTTGGAAAACACACTTCAGGATATTATCGAGGAGAATTTCCCCAACCTAGCAAGGCAGGCCAACATTCAAATTCAGGAAATACAGAGAACACCACAAAGATACTCCTCAAGAAGAGCAACCCCAAGACACATAAATTTCAAATACACCAAGGTTGAAATGAAGGAAAAAATGTTAAGGGCTGCCAGTGAGAAACGTCACATTACCCACAAAGGGAAGCCCATCAGACTCACAGCAGATCCCTCTGCAGAAACCCTACAAGCCAGAATAGAGCAGGGGCCAATATTAACATTCTTAAAGAAAAGAATTTTCAGCCCAGAATTTCATAACCAGGCAAACTAAGCCTCATAAGTGAAAGAGAAATAAAATCCTTTACAGACAAGAAAATGCTGAGGGATTTTGTCACCACCAGGCCTGCCTAACAAGAGCTCCTGAAAGAAGCACTAAATATGGAAAAGAAAAACTGGTACCAGTTACTGCAAAAACAAACCAAAATGAAAAGACCGTCGACACTATGAAGAAACTGCATCAACTAATGGGCAAAATAAACGGCTAGCATCATAATGAAAGGATCAAATTCACACATAACCATATTAACCTTAAATGTAAATGAGCTAAATGCCCCAATTAAAAGGCACTGACTGGCAAATTGGATAAAGAGTCAAGACCCATTGGTGTGCTGTATTCAGAAGACCTATCTCATTTGCAAAGACACACATAGGCTCAAAATAAAGGGATGGAGGAAGATTTATCAAGCAAATGGAAAGCAAATAAAAGCAGAGGTTGCAATCCTAGTCTCTGATAAAACAGACTTTAAACCAACAAAGTTAAAAAAAATAATAATTACCTAATGGTAAAAGGATCACTGCATATCCTAAATGTATATGCATCCAATACAGGAGCATCCAGTTTCATAAAGCAAGTTCTTAGAGACCTACAAAGAGACTTAGACTCCCACATAATAATAGTGGGAGACTTTAACACCCCACTGTCAATATTAGATCAATGAGACAGAAAAGTAACAAGGCTATTCAGGACTTGAATGCAGCTCTGGATCAAGCAGACCTAATAGACATCTACAGAACTCTCCACCCAAATCCACAGAATATACATTTTTCTCAGCACCACATAGCACTTATTCTAAAATTGACCACATAATTGGAAGTAAAACACTCCTCAGCAAATGCAAAAGAACAGAAATCATAGCAAACAGTCTCTCAGAGCACAGTGCAATCAAATTAGAACCCAGGATTAAGAAACTCACTCAAAACCACACAACTACCTGGAGACTGAACAACCTGCTCCTGAATGACTACTGGGTAAATAACGAAGTTAAGGCAGAAATAAGTAAGTTCTTTGAAACTAATGAGAACAAAGACACAATGTACCAGAATCTCTGGGACACAGCTAAACCAGTGCTTACAGGGAAATTTATAGCACTAAATGCCCACAGGAGACAGTGAGAAAGATCTGAAATTGACACCTTAACATCACAAAAGAACTAGAGAAGCAAGAGCAAACAAATTCAAAGCTAGCAGAAGACAAGAAATAACTAAAATCAAAGCAGAACTGAAGAAGATGGAGACATGAAAAACCCTTCAAAAAAAATTAATGAATCCAGGAGCTGGTTTTTTTTGAAATCATTAGCAAAATAGATAGACTGCTAGCCAGATTAATAAAGAAGAAAAGAGAGAAGAATCAAATAGACACAATAAAAAAAATGATAAAGGTGATATCACCACTGGTCCCACAGAAATACAAACTACCATCAGAGAATACTGTAAACACTTGTACACAAACTAGAAAATCTAGAAGAAATGGATAAATTCCTGGACACATACACCCTCCCAAGACTAAACCAGGAAGAAGCTGAATCCCTGAATAAACCAATAACAAGTTCTGAAATTGAGAGTAATTAATAGCCTATCCACCAAAAAAAGCCCAGGACCAGAATTCTACCAGAGGTAGAATTCACAGCCGAATTCTACCAGAGGTACAAGAGGAGCTGTAGTATTCGTTCTGAAACTATTTCAAGCAATAGAAAAAGAGAGAATTATCCCTAACTCATTCTATGAGGCCAGCCTCATCCTGATACCAAAATCTGGCAGAGACACAACAAAAAAAGAAAACTTCAGGCCAACATCCCTGATGAACTTCGATGCAAAAATTCTCAATAAAATACTGGCAAACCGAATCCAGCAGCACATTAAAAAGCTTATCTACCATGATCAAGTCAGTTTCATCCCTGAGATGCAAGGTTGGTTCAACATATGCAAAACAATAAATGTATTCCACCACATAAACAGAACCAATGACAAAAACCACATAATTATCTCAATAGATGCAGAAGAGGCCTTCAATAAAATTCAACACCCCTTCATGCTAAAAACACTCAATAAATTAGGTATTGATAGAACACATTTCAAAATAAAAAGAGCTATTCATGAGAAACCCACAACCAATATCATACTGAATGAGCAAAAGATGGAAGCATTCCCATAGAAAACGGGCACAAGACAAGGATGCCTTCTCTCACCACTCCTATTCAACATAGTATTGGAAGTTCTGGTCCAGGCAATCAGGCAACAGAAAAAAATAAAGGGTATTCAAATGGGAAGAGAGGAAGTCAAATTATCTGTTTGCAGATGACATGATTGTATATTTAGAAAACCCCATCATCTCTTCCCAAAAAGTCCTTAAGCTGATAAGCAACTTCAGCAAAGTCTCAGGATACAAAAATCAGTGTGCAAAAATCACAAGCATTTCTATACACCAGTAATAGAGAACCAAATCATGAGTGAATTCCCATTCACAATTGCTACAAAGAGAATAAAATACCTAGGAATACTACTAACAAGGGATGTGAAGGACCCCTTTAAAAAGAGCTACAAACCACCACTCAAGGAAATAAGACACAAACAAATCCCATACTCATGAAGAGGAGGAATCAATAGTGTGAAAAACATCCCATACTCATGAAGAGAAAGAATCAATATTGTGAAAATGACCATACTGCCCAAAGTAATTTATAGATTCAGTGCTATTCTCATCAAGCTACCATTGACTTTCTTCACAGAATTAGAAAAAACTACTTTAAATTTCATATAAAACCAAAAAAGATCCTGTATAGCAAAGACAATGAAAAACAAAAAGAACGAATCTGGAGGCATCACACTGCCTGACTTCAAACTATACTGCTACAAGGCTACAGTAACCAAAACAGCATGGCACATGAACAGATACATAGACCAATGGAACAGAACAGAGGCTTCAGAAGTAACAGCACCTATCTACAACCATGTGATCCTTGACAAAACAAGCAATGGGGAAAGGATTCCCCTATTTAATAAACGGTGGTGGGAAAACTGGCTAGCCATATGCAGAAAACTGAAACTAGACACCTCCCTTATACAAAAATCAACTCAAGATGGACTACAGATTTAAACATAAGACCTAAAACCATGAAAACCCTGGAAAAAAACCTAGGCAATACCATTCAGGACATAGTTATGGGCAAAGACTTCATGACAAAAACACCAAAAGCCAAAATTGACTAATGGGATCTAATTAAACTAAAGAACTTCTGCACAGCAAAAGAAACTATCATCAGAGTGAATAGGCAACCTACAGAATGGGAGAAGATTTTTGCAGTCTATCCATCTGACAAAGGGCTAATGTCTAGATTCTACAAGGAACTTAAATTTACAAGAAAAAAACAACCCTATCAAAAAGGCAAAGGATACGAACAGACCTTTCAAAAGAAGACATTTATGCTGCCAACAAACATACGATAAAAAGCTCATCATCACTGGTTGTTAGAGAAATGCAAATCAAAACCACAGTGAGATACCATCCCATGCCAGTTAGAGTGACGATCATTAAAAGTCAGGAAACAACAGATGCTGGAGAGGATGTGGAGAAATAGGAATGCTTTTATACTGTTGGTGGGGAGTGTAAATTAGTTCAACCATTATGGAAGATAGTGTAGTGATTCCTCAAGGATCTAGAACTAGAAATACCATTTGAACAGCAATCCCTTTACTGGGTATATACCCAAAGGATTATAAATCATTCTGCTGCAAGTACACATGTACACAGATTTTTATTGCAGCACTGTTCATAGTAGCAAAGACTTGGAACCAACCCAAATGCCCATCTATATTAGACTTGTTAAAGAAAATGTGGCACATATACACCATGGAATACTATGCAGCCATAAAAAATGATGAGTTCATGTCCTTTGCAGGGACATGGATGAAGCTGGAAACCATCATTCTCAGCAAACTAACACAGGAAGAGAAAACCAAACACCACGAGTTCTCACCCACAAGTGAGAGTTGAACAATGAGAACATATGGGCACAGGGAGGGGAACATTACACACTGGGGCCTGTCAGGGGGAGGGGGTAAGGGGAGGGATAGCATCAGGAAAAATACCTAATGTAGATGACGGGTTGATGGGTGCAGCAAACCACCATGGCACACGTATATCTATGTAACAAACCTGCACATTCTCCATATGTATCCCAGAACTTAAAGTATAATAAAAATTCAACAGATATTAAAACCATGCAAAAAAAATGTTAAATGGCAAAATTGCAATGAGTTTTGCACCAACCTAATATTTAAACCTTTTTGAGACACATGCTACTCATCTGTAAAATGGGGCTAATAAAATAACGTGATTCACAGTTACTGAAAAGAAAATGCAGCTGACCCTCAAAGAACGAGGTTGAATTGCCAGGGTCCACTTATACAAGAATTTTTTTCAACCAAAGGCAGGTAGAAAATACAGTATCCGTGGGATATGAAGCCCACATATAGGACGGGCCAACTTTTTTGTATACCTGGGTTTCTCAGGGCCAGCTACAGGACTTGAGTATGTTCAGGTTTTGGTATCAGAGGGTGGTCCTGGAACCAATCCCTGGTGTATACCAAGGGACAACTATATAGTATAATGCCATTTAGCACAGTTTCTGAAACATGCTAAATGCTTAATGAGTGCAGGCTTTTATTTGGGTTTTATTTATACTGGGAAAATATGGAAGTAATGGAAATAGATTACAAATATACATACAATATTTCAAGTTGCATATGTAAATAAAGGAATCACACTGATGGTTAGAGAACAAGACGAAAAATAAGATAGTTCCAGTGCTGAAGGTGGCACATAAAATGCAGAGCTCAAGTACTAGCCAGGGGAAGGTCAAAATGTAGGATCTGTGTGTCGCAGAAAGTCAGTGAAGGGAAACCCTATCAGATACGTGATTCATAATTTTTTCAGTATTTCTATATTAAGCCCATTAGTTGCTCAGTATAAGCCCAACTATTTCCAGTACTAAGACCTCAAAAGTTCTTATTCAAGAGCCTTTGAAAAGTCGACACTGTATAATGTGAACAAAATTGCCAGAGTTAAATACAATGGTGTGTTTCATAGAATCCTTTCTTTTGACTTCCCTCAGTAGAGGCTGCTGCTGCAACACCAAAATGCAGTTCCGTCAAAGCAACTCCAGCACTAAATACAGACGATGAAATTTGGAGCCAGACAGACTTGGTTTGAATTGTGTAAAATGCCACTTAACTTGCTGGGTGGCCTTGAGCAAGCTATTTGACAGTGCTGGGAGTGTTTCCTGATCTGGAAAAGAGCTATTAACCCCTACCTTGCATGGTTATTTTAAAGGTTATTACTCAAGTATGAAAAGCGCCTGTCTATCTCAGTGCTAGGCACAGGGACACGATAACTATTGAGGTAACATAGCTATGGGGTTTAAGTGTGTTACTCTCAAATGGTTTGGCTAAATCCAAAAATATAATTTAGAAGATCTAAAAAGGAATATATGTCCTTCAGGCAACCTTCCATAAATACAATTTCTCACAACTGATTTTTGATAGGCACTGGGCAGCAAGCATTCAGCGTTATCCTCTTTTGACAAGTACTTGGAGTGCAAATATTCTGTTGCCAATTAGGGACAGACCATGCTTTAAGCCTCAGCTGAGATGGGAATATAGTTGACAACTCTTTTAAAAGTTGAGAAGTCTAACCAAAACATAAATCTGTAAAATGCCACCTCGCCTCCACATGGACATGGGCTGAGAATGGGACAAGCTTTTTCTCACAAACCTCAAAATTCTATGCCAAAGAGCATGACTGTGATTATTTTAGCCTGCAAAAAATGTTAAAGAAGGTGTTATGAAACTCCCAGTACCATAGGCATAAAGAAGGTCCCATTAGAGCAACCCTTGAACAACTAACCTTGTAACTTCCTGTGAGTCCTCCGCCAAAACTTACTATGCTTTGGTGATAAGATAAATCACCTCTTTACAGAGTGGTTAACTGTAACCAACATGAGTGCTTCAGAGCATCTGCCAAAAAGAATTATTTGGGTTTTAGAATGATTAATCTCAAGCTATTTTTTAATACTGATTAAATAGTCAGATATTTGTTTTTAAGCTCACACCTATTTGGTGACAATAAAGCCATGACATCAATACGTTAGAAAACACTTTTTCCATTTTTTCTTTTTGCTTTGCATCCAGTCAGTCAAGTGACAAGTCATCAAGGTACAAGTTTAAAGAAGATGTTGCCACATGGCATAAAGGAGGGTAGAACTCACCCTGTTTCATCTCAGTGAAAATTCTTATCCATCAAGACAACTTTTCCACAAAACCCAACTCAAGATGACACAAAAGGACAGGTTCTATAGGATCATTAATCATTGAATGCCCAGAGGACTTCATGCAATTTGTTCATAATGAATTTCTACCCATTTTGAAAAGTTTCAGAATGAACTATCTGAAAACATATTGTTTGTGGCCAATTTCCCTAAAAACTGCAGGAGTCAATGATAAAATATTGTGCCTAGAATCCTCCTGCTGCTTAGGTAGAATTTTGGCTTAAGAAGGTTGACTGGTGAATTATCATGGAGAAACTCACTCAGAATGTCTAATGATAAAAAGGTTGATAATTTGGAGAATAAATAATCACCTCTTTTTAGCCGGATAGCCACACTGGACTTATTGTCTACCCTTAGCATTGACATAGATGAACACTTCTGCAAGGATTGGAAACCACCCTTAAGCAGATATAAAAGCAGGAAATCTATGAAGATTGTGTTTATCTCAACCTTTCTGAACAACCGCACTCTGAATAGTGCTAAGGGGAAGCCAATCAGAAACAATGAGTATGAATTTGAAGTAATTAGGCCAGGCATGTTGGCTCAGGTCTGTAATCCCAGTACTTTGAGAGGCCAAGGCAGGTGGATCACCTGAGATTAGGAGTTTGAGACCAGCCTGGCCAAAATGGTGAAACCCCATCTCTACTAAAAATACAAAAAATTAGCCAGGCCTCGTGCTGCACGCCTGTAATCCCAGCTCCCCTGGGGGCGCCAAGGCAGGAGAATTGCTGGAACCCGGGAGGCAGAGGTTGCAGTGAGCCGAGATCTCACCATTGTACTCCAGCCTGGGCGACAGAGCGAGACTTCATCTCAAATAAATAAATAGGTAAATAAATTTGAAGTAATTTATCTTGCTTTATGTAACTGGGGGAGGAAACCAACCAAGTCAACTGAGATCTGGAAATCTATACCCCCACTCACTGCATTTTTACCCTAGGAAAAAATGACAGTAAAATAACCCCTTGTTCTAAATTCTAAGACCTAACAGACAAATTCAGTTCCTTCTATGTGGGTTATCTGAATTTTCTAGATGATGAGAAAAATCAAATTTGGAAAGATCTTGGGTGTTCTCTTTCAAGTTAAATTTTATTCAGTCATTCTGTCTGACCAGTCCTAGTCAAACAGGTAGCAGGAAGGTAAGTCACACTTTCCAGAACACAGATTGGATTAGAGACAGCTTTAATTTACCAGGAGGCCATTGAGAAGAAGAAAGAAGACCTCCCTTCATTAAAGTTTCTACCACATAATTGCAATGTCTTCTCTTACCTGACTGTAGGAGAGAAAGGGTGGTGCCATCACAGCTATCAGAAGGAGAGTAGTTGTAGCCCTTAACCTACTTTATCTATTTTATAGTCTACTCTCTAGGAAGACTTTAGTGCAATATGTAAACTTCATAGGGCCTGTTGATGGTGTTTGAGAAGAGTGAGAATTTTTAGACAATACTCGTAAGGGGTCTCTAAATTAGCTGATCACCTGAAACACTCAGGGAATAACTAAAAATGCAGATTCCAGGGCCCCAGTGCCAGAAATTCTAATTAAATCGGATGGGGCCAGGAGTGATAGATGAATTTAAAATTTTTCAAAATCTATAAGAATTACATCAAAATGTTTAAAATGACCTTTTTAACTTACTTTTGTATGTGTATGTGTGGATGGCCAAATCATACTTTCAGACATGTCTGGTTCAATCAGAACTTAGTTTCTTGCTATTTCTTGGCTTGCTTTTCCTCTGTGTTAGCATTGACAGGATTTCCCCTAAGTGGCAATAAATACCTTCAAGTTTACATTCTTCTAGTGTTTTGTCAGGGAAAAAAGAGAGATTCTGTTTTTTCATAATTCCAAAGACCCACAGTCGAGTCTCACTGTTCTGATTGGCCCATCCTTGAACTGATTACTATAACCAGGAGCAGCTGATACTCTTGTTGACCAGGTCTGGGTCAAATGTCCAACCACGGAAAGCCAGGGGTGGAACCAGCACCACCAGAAACCATCAACTAAAAATGGAGCAGAGTTACCCCAAGGAAAATCAGAGCGCTGAACAGAACAAGAGATGCCAATCATAGAGAGATGGTAGATGGGCCTAATAAAGGCTGTAATCATCATATATCTAAACCAACAATTAGATGAGAAGAGAAAATATGTATAAATAAAAATTGATACACTGAACTTTGGTAAAGCATGCTGCCTTCCCCATACTAACTTATTTGTATTGCAGATTAAGCCTGATTAGTACAACTAGAATATACCTAGAATTGAGGTTGAAGTATAACAAAAGAAACAATGAAACGATAGCAAAATTCCCTCAGAAACCAGCACTGTACTTATTATAGTAATCAGTGCTTCAGGGGGCTGAGACCCTTGTACTTGTCAAAAAGATGGCGGAGTTCAAAGATTAAGAGGTAGCAAGTTGCAATTCCTTCTTATAAGGTAAACCAGACAGTTTGGTTGTTGTTGTTGTTGTTGTTTTTATTTGAGAGGGAGTCTCTCTTGTTGCCAGGCTGGAGTGCAGTGGCACAGTCTCGGCTCACTGCAACCTCTGCCTCCTGGGTTCACGCAAGTCTCATGCCTCAGCCTCTGAAGTAGCTGGGATTACAGGCACCAGCACACCCAGCTAATTTTTAAATTTTTAGTAGAGATGGGATTTCACCACGTTGGCCAGATGATCTGGATCCCTTGACCTTGTGATCCACCCACTTCTGCCTCCCAAAGTGCTGGGATTACAGGCGTGAGCCACTGCGCCCGGCCCAGACACAGTTTAGCTGTGCCAAAGCACTGGGTCAGTCTTGAAGGTGTGAGAAGATGAGATTTTTCAGCAAGATATAGGGCTTCTCTGTTCCAGGTTTTCAGTACCAGTTATCAAGAGCATTGCTTATCTTTGACACCTTTTATCTGTAACACAATCTTTAAATGGGGAAGAAGAAAACATTTTTTAATGGACAGGGAGAAATTTTTAGAGTAGATTAATAAAATAATACCCTTAAATAAGTATAAGTATAGTCATTTATATTTAATAATCTTTACATATTTAGAATTTTTTCATACAGTCTTGAAGAGAAGCTACAAAAATTGTTTAAAATCCTGTCAAATTTTGCCACCTTAATTTTGGAAATAAGATTGTGAAGTAGAGATTTAAAATGATTGCCATTGCACATGGTAGAAAATGCTTGCCTTACCCTAAACTCTGTTTTTCCATCTGCAATATGGGTATAAAAATAAAAACATATAATTGAAATTGATAAAGGGGAAAAAAGTTAAATGATCCACTGGGGCTTAGTTATAGAAATGCTTAGTTGTAATTATTCCTTCATTGTAATAATTTTATTTAATTAAAATTATTTAAATCCAGCTTCATATTTAATTCCTATTTAGGTTTCAGAATAATAAAAATCCTTAAATATATTAACAGTACTATATTAATGCATGGAAAATTATTTCTTAGAAGTGAGATAAACATTAATAGCATTTAATGAATTTTCATAGTATAATTGAATTGATATTTCCATTTTACAGTTGAGGGAGAAGGGCCCAAAAATAATTGCTTAATATTTATGGACACACACTTCCCATGGGAAGAATAAAATAAAAGTACAGCTAAATATATATATGATATAAATTTATATACATACATGTTATATCCATATACACAAAGATGTTATATCCACGTACACATTTGGCAAACATATTTATACATACCTATTTTACCTTGAACACTAAAACATTTCAGCTGATTTAGGGCTTTCATTATGCATAAACTTTCTCAATTAAAAAAAGCTCACTTGTTTTGTGGGAGAAGTCTTAGCATTATTCAGCCCTTTTTATCTTTTCGTGTTTTCCTTTTAGGCTTTTCCTCCCCATCTGTATGCCAGTTACCCTCTATTTTGCATAAAGTAAACATAAAGGAGAAGAAAACAAAGCTATGCAGACAACCCAGAGCTTTGGGTGATAGATGGTATGATATGTTTTACTTTTAGGTAGCATATTGCCCTGTCTTTGACACCAACTCCATTCCATTTACCATTGCTGTAATTGGCAATGGGACCAAGACCAAGATGATCTTGAGCCGGTGTTCTTTTCTAACTGGTATTTAAAAGCTGTACACTATTCTGTGCCTCCTCAAGATTGCTCTGAAGCTAGAAAAGAGGAAACACATTGCTGTCTCTTTATTACACTAGTAAACCCTGAATCCAGAGTTGCCACTGAGTGGACGTCTTTATTAGAGCAAGAAACGTGGTGAACACTTCTGGACAGGAGTGTGATCAAACAGATCTGAAAGGCAAAGACATAAATGAAAGAAGTGCAATGTTGCCACAACAGTGAACTAGTGAAAGAAAGGGGAGCTGGAATCTGCCCAGTGTCATGCACTTAGAGAACAAAGCCACACCTGTCTCCCTGGGAGATAGAATAGCTCCAGAGAAGCTCACAGCAGAACAAGGAAGCAGTTTAGATTGCAGCAATTGATAGATAGAGAAATTGGCTGTAGAAACAATGGGAAACTTGCAGGGCCCACCTGCTTTTCCATGCTTGATATTATATAACTTAGTTACTTACAAACACATGTATTAAGCTTTATCAGGAAAAAAATTAAGAAATGTTTTGTAGCAGTATAGGAATATACAGGTTTATCCTAGAATTTTAGAAGTGCTGGCATAAAAACAGTTGGAAGTGGTTTTCAGATGTATTTCACTTGTCCTGCTGTGTTCAGCAGTTTTCATTTCTATTTTCTTGATGTAATATATTGAGAAAAACAAACCCAACCAACCTAAGGGAGCTGCTGACTGTTGCTGACCAGAAAAATGAAACAAATCTCTCCTAACATGTATTCCTGCTGTATTTCCCATAGATGAATGTGAGGGTTTTATTTCCTGATAGGTGGTAGTATAGGTAACTTGGTAACAGAGATCACTGAGGAATGCAAATAAAAACCTAAGACTTTAGGCCCAAATTAAAAGAGTTCCTTACCCATGATTACAAAATAAGAAAACATCCTCATATTTATCCAGTAGTGCTGTCTTCAGGGCTAAGAAGATGACTTCATAGACACTCCCCTCATTCTCCTGTGCCAAGGTTTGTTTTTGTTTAAACTTTTTTTCTTTCTGCATGTTGGGCTAGCTGTCCTTCTTTCCTTTCTATTTATTTTCATATCTTCTCTGATCCTTAGCATTTTTTTAAATATTCTCAGCCATTTATTATTTAGAAAGTAAGGCGTTCAAAAAATTTTTTTAACTGATTCTATTTTTCATAGTAATTTAGAACTATTGTAGCTGCATGATAGCCTCACCTTACGACAGTAGCGTATTGCCACTTTCCATCAATTATAATTAGCAAAGATTAATGTTGTTACTTGCTTTAGCTATTTCGTAGTGGCTTTATTGAAACTTCTGTGAACTCAAATGAGGACCAACTGTCCAGAGAATCATCATGCGGATAGTGTCATCGACTAGCATTTTAAAATATTTTGAAAGTATTGGCAAGATAAACCCAAGATCCCTTACCATTAATTTCTCAGCCTAGTTTCTCTCAGTTATTTGTATTGGAATTTACCTCCACAAAAGTTTAGCACTTTTTATTTTCTTTATTTATTTGTGTATTGTGTATTTATTTATTTTTAGCACTTTTTATTTTAAATGAAATATAAAGAATAAGTGAAATTTTATTTTCCTGAAATATAATTTCTATGTCATAACATTCACCCATTTTGAGTATAGAATTCACCGGTTTTTAGTAAATTTCCAGAGTTGTACAACCATCACCTCAGAGGATCCTTCATGCCTGATACAGTCCTCCCCATTCCCACCTCCCCGCTCCTGAAAACCACGAATGTGTTTTCTGTCTCTAGGGATGTGCCTTTTTTGAACATTTCATATAAATGGAATCATACACTATGTCCTTTGCATCTGACTTCTTTCACTTAGTGTGGTGATTTTGAGTTCCTGATGTAGAATGTGTCAGGAGTGTCTTTTTTTATTTTTACTTTTTTTGAGACAGGATCTTGCTCTGTTGCCTAGGCTGGAATGCAGTGATGTAATTATGGCTCCTTGCAGCCTTGACCTCCAGGCTCAAGTGACTAGCTGGGACTACAGGCATGTGCCACCACTCCCAGCTAATTTTTAAAATTTTTTGTAGAGACAACGTCTCACTATGTTGTCCAGGCTGGTCTTGAACTCCTGGACTCAAGTGATCCATCTGCCTCAGCCTTCCAAAGTACTCGGATTACAGGTGTCTTCTTTTTATTACTTAATAGTGTTCATTGGATATAGCGATTTTTTGATTATCAATTTACCAGATGATAAACATTTGGATTGTTTCTATTTAGGGGAATAACATGAATAATGCTGCAATGCATATTCATGCGTATATCTTTATGTAAGCATATGTTTTTATTTTTCTTTGATCGGAGTAGAATTATTGGTTAATGTAGTAAATGTATGTTTACATTTTTAAGAAACTACCAATATGTTTTCCAAAGTAGCTGTACCATTTTACATTCCTACCAACAATGTATGAGGGCTCTAGTTTCTCTGTATCTTCACCAACATCTAGTACTTTCTGTCCTGATTATAGCCACTCTAGCGGGTGTGAAGTGGTATCCCATTGTGGTTTAATTTCTGTTTCCCTAGTAATGAATGATTTTGAACATCTTTTCATGTGCTTATTTGGCATCCAGATGTTTTATTTGGTGAAATGTCTATTTAATCTTTTGCCCATTGTTTAATTGTGTTTTTGACTTTGTATTATTAAGTTTTAAGTACTCTATATACAAGTCCTTAATCATATATATGATTTGTAATTATTTTCTCTCAATATGTGGCTCACCTTTTCATTTCTTTTTTTTTTTTTTTTTGAGATGGGGTCTCACTGTGTAGCCCAGGCTGGACTGCCATGGCACAATCTCGGCTCACTGCAACCTCTGCCTCCCGGTCTCTGTTCAACAATTCTCCTACCTCAGCTTCCCAAGTAGCTGGGATTACAGGCATGAGCCACCATGCCCAGCTAATTTTTATATATTTTAGTAGACAGGGTTTCACCATGTTGGCCAGTCTGGTCTTGAACTCTTGACCTTGCGATCTGCCGGCCTTGGCCTCCCAAAGTGCTGGGATTACAGGCATGAGCCACTGCACCTGGCCATCTTTTCATTTCTTAATGGTGTCTTTTGGAGCACAAATGTTTTTAACTTTAATGAGGCCAAATTTTTAAATATATATTAAATATATGTACATAGGTACACAGACATTTATACATACATGGAGAAAGAGAGAGACGAGAGAGACAGATAGAGAATGCTTTTGGTGTTTTATCTGTGAATACTCTGCCTACCCCCAAGGCCACAATATTTTCTTCTAGAGGTTTTATGGTTTTAGTTCTAGGATCCATTTGGTATCACCTTTTTTTTTTTTTTTTTGGAGGCAAGGTCTCACTGTGTTTCTCAGGCTAGAGTACAATGGCTTTTCACAGGCTCAATCACAATGCACTGTAGCCTTGAACTCCTGGGCTCAAGCGATCACCCACCTCAGTCTCCTAAGTAGCTAAGGCTACAAGTGTGCACCTGAATTTTTTGTATATAGTAATTTTATTACTTTTAAAGATGATTTCATTTTACATTATTGTGCTCATTCCCACAAATATACCTGAATTTATCTTTGGAAAAGTTCAGAAGACATGTAGAAGGGTTTTTGTTTTTTGTTTTTATTTTTTGGCATCTCTGACCTAACCACAAACAGCACCACCTTCTTTTTAAAATAGCCATCTACTAAGAGCTCACATTTTTCTTTGAGAGGACATTAAATTTCGGAGAGATCTGAAACCTTCCTGAAGCCTGTGAATAATTTAAAAGATTGAGCAAAGTAGTCTTTAGAGTCACTGTCCCAACAATGATTATCCAAGTAAATTGTCAACAAGAAACTAATGATCATCATGTGAGAGTGTGACATCACATCGGAACCTGTGATGAACACCTGCTTAATATGCATCCTTTTTTGTTTAAATAGAATGCAAGATTCAATTATTCTGGAAAATTGCTCCTAGTAAATCATTGATTTTAAAAACTTCAGAAATTTGGATTAAAAAAGTACTCAAAGAAGTATAAATGTTTCTTGAGAATTGTACATCAGTACCATGCAGCTCAACAAAATATGTCCACTCCTGACAGGTCATTTTTAGAAACGAGGTTTTATGGGCAATGAGCTACAATGAGAAAAAAATGCCTGAAAGATAATACATCTCGGCATCTCCATGTCAATGAAGTGAAAGCTTTTCTGAAAATGAAATGGCCTTCTTTTAGAACTCTGGAATCCTAAACTACAGACATTTCAGGAACTATTTTGGCTGAAAATGATAGCAGAGATTTTCCCTTTTCATAATTTTTATTACAGTGGAATTGGTTTTGTATTTCTAACAGTTTGACAAGAGCTAATTACAATGCGCTCATCTGTTTTGCGGACTAATTTGAGCCATCGGGCATCAACACCATAGACATGCAGCAGCATTGCAAATGATACGCATGCTTCCCTTGCTCCAAGAATTTGTACTTGCTATAAAAGAAAACAGATTTGGACAGCCCTGAAAAAGTCGGGTTTGGTTTGAAGAAAACATTTCAGAATTACATTAGAGCTGGCCTACAAGTGAACTAAAAATACCTGCTCATCTCAGTGGTCTTGGCCCAGGGCCTTTCCTTTTACTGTAAAAGTCAGGCTGTTTGAACAGTTGGAGTTCGGCTTGCTTGCTGTCTAAACTAGTGTTCTCTGATAACTTCTGTTACCATTGAAACACAGGCCCCATTGCATTTAAGAGAATGTTTAGAGGTGTGGAAAATAGCCAAGAGAAATGTATACTTAGTGCTCAAACCTTTAGGCTTCCCGTGCAGTAACTAGACCACTTAGAGCTGTTAAGAAATGGGAGAAAGACATTCATCAGTAAACATTACGCAGCAAGGGTAAAAGATGGAATGGAGTAAAGAAGGTTGTTAAAATCAGCCTAAGATGATTATTTGAATTGCAAAGAGAAATGTTCAGACATAGCTAGAGCTGCTAAACATAACTCTTGAAGTTTTTCCAGAACAGAGGGATTGGGGGAATGAGACCAGTGAAGGAGAAAATTAGAAAATTATAAGACAGAATGGGAGATGATGTTTCAGAAGCTGGTAAACGATAGCTGAAATATATGATATTATTAGGTCTTAAATCTATTTATGAGGGTGAAATTTTTAAAACACGCTTCCTGACTTTGGCTCTGTGATTTTAAGATTAAAATGAAGGTATTAAATCCAGTCAAAGAATAATCAACAATAACTGCAACGTTATATCATGAAGGATTAAAAAGAAAGATCAGAATTCAGTGGCCCAGGGAAAATAGTCATGATAAGTTGGATAAGTCTGAGTGAAATAATTTGAGTGGAAAAAAGTCAGAATGGTACCAAATATCCCAAAACTTGGCAGAATGCAACATTCTGCACATCAGCTACTATAAAAAGAAATACCATAATTGATCATCTGCTTTTTTAAAGGCATTCCTATTCAGTGAGTTAGAGCTGGAAGTGTAAAGACTGAAGGACTAATTTTTAAAGTAACTTGTATCACAGACTTTACTAACATGTGTTTGGCTTGTTAGATAGCTGGGTATCCTATTTTCTGGCACAGTATATGAGAACAGAGGGATTTTCCCCCATGAGCAACTGAAGTGCCAGCTGTTGCCCTAAATATTGTACCTGTTCATGATGGAGATAGCTTTAAAGCCAGATTTCAAGCTTAGGGAAAATTTTACATTTTGTACATCAGCAAACATTGGTATAAGATTTTGTGTGTCTAGATACAGCATTTACATACACAAAGGGGAACTGATCAAAAATTGATTTCAAAAATAGGAGTGGTAACATTCAATTTTTTTAAAGTTTAAAAGGAAATTGTGTTTAATAAGCTTTAATAAATCTTTACCTCACTTCTGGAGCCTTAGAAAATATATAGAAATGGTAAATTTCTATAAAATAAAATAAAAGATCACAGTGAATCCAATAATTTTGTTAAATAAAAACTTAAAAACTTGAAAGACAGGAAGGAATATCAGAACATTATGTAATGATTAGACTGTCATGAAAAAGGTATCTTTTTTCATTGGAGGTGTAAGAAAAAGAAAAACTAAAACACACTGAGAACCAACATTAAAACACTTTTTTTCTTCCTTAGAAAATAATTAAAGCATGGACTATTAGTGAGATAGTTGTGGGTCTTCCGGAAAGAGTTGGATCCTGGGAAACGAGGCACTAGAGAAAGGCAAGCTTCAATGAGCTTAACAGCCTTCACTCATCCTTAAATGTTTCTTTGATGTAGTCCTTGAGCATTTTTTAGAGTGATTGTTACTTGATTCAGCAACTTCCTCACGGGCCACATAATACCAATTCCTCTTAATTGGTCATTTAAAATAATAAATATGTACTGATCTGTAGTCTGCAAGACCGACTCTGCTTGCAGCCTGATTTTGAATTAGCTGAACTTCTGTGAATTATAAAGCTGTTAAAATTAAAACATTAACTGTGTTGATAGTATGGTACGCATGACAAACTACAAGGTAACGGACTAATTTCTAATGAAAAGGACCTCTGAGAATCAACATTCTCCAGGCATCTATAAGCATTTGTCACTTTCATTCTACATCCAAACTTTTACTAACATTAAATTCACAACATTGCCGGGATTTCTTATCAGTTATTCATGTGTAGTTATGTGATGCTCAAGTTGGACATACTCTGGGCTTTACATTTTGGAGTTGTCAGTGTTCTCAAAGCAAAGCCAGAGCCTTTCATCTCTGACTTTGATAAAAATGACAAAAATTATCAGTACAACTTGTAAGCTGAAAAAAAAAAAACATTTAAATAAATAAATAACTTCCCAAGCCTTCTGGCTGGCAGGTTCTATTGATATAGTATCTCCATCAAGGAAAGTAGTGTGCATTATGCTACGATTAGTTGATAGCTTCATCTTTGAGGTTGTTTGGGTCCATTTTGTTGTGGCGATTCTTCACTGGGTGCTTTCGTGGCTTGTATTAGCACATCTTCAAATGAGTCCTATCTAGTTGTCACATTTGCTTCTTTAATAGATAGAGTCAAGCTATGTTTTTCAAAAAAGCATTGATGTACTAAGATTGTAGACTCTAAGTTTCAGATAGCAACTTCAAAAACCCAGCATACATTTTCACAATGTAAAGAATTGGAACTTTCTGATGTATATTTGTTAGTCCTAGTAAACCCTAAGAGACAATTTTTTTCAACACCATCAATAAATAAAGTTTCAGTATATATATTGAAGTCACAGCTTGCCAATAAATCAACCAATTTCTCACTTTTTTTTCTACTCCTTCCCATATACCTCATCCTGTTACCAGAACAGAGATAGATAGTTCTCTTGACACATTTTGCCTTCTCAATATAAAGGCATTTGGTAGACAGTGCACTTTGATTTTTTTCCTCTACATGTAAGAAACACACACACATACACACCTCAAAACACAATGGATCAGGTCTTGTCAGTTGGGTATCTGGTTCAAACTAGTCAAAAGAAAGCAGTTTTAATTCTAATTAAGAGAGGAGAGAGAAGCCACTGTGCATGAGGCTCTTTTGAGCATATTAATACTCCGTATATCATTGTGGCATGATCATAGGAAATAGCAAAATAAGTTGGAAACATCCAGTGGGTCTAAGTTAGTCATCAGTTCCCCTGCTACCATGTATTTTAGAAAGTTGTCCAAACAAAGAAAGCCTCTCTTCAAAAGAGCAACACATCATACTTTAAAACCACCTTGGAAAGGTTATCGTTATGCTAGGAATTAATTAGGTTCACTTTGCCTATCTCCTCTTCCTTGTTGAATGGATGTGGTACAAAAAGCTTTAGTGGAACCAACCAGAAATAAAGACCTTTGAACAGGTGGTGGTGCCATCTGGCTATTTAAATCAAGGCAAAACCACCCCCTTCCCAGAAAACTAGGTTCTGAAGACTCTGATGATGTGGTGGAGCCTGACTTAATTTGAATGAGCATAAATGGGCATAAGGGGTTCACCTCCAGTACTTTAGGCATATTTTTAAGAAATGTTAAACATTAATAGGAGAATCTAATGCAAATGCTTATAAGGACAGTTTTTTCTTTGCTACTGACTTATTCTAAATCAAGTCATAATTCATGCCATTACACAGGAAATATACCTACCTTTTTTTCTGTATGCACTTGTATATATTCATATAGTTTCTTATTTTTTAAGTTAATTGTAGAATATTATCTATATGAGAAACAGACAACTTTTCTCAAAGAGGGAGTGATTTTAGCATTTGGGGCAGGAAAATTCTTCATTGGGTGAGACTGTCACACATATTTCGAGAGTGATTCGACGCTGGCTTCACCCACCAAGTGCCAGTATTTCCCTTCTCCCGCCCTTGTCATTGTGAAAACTAAAAACACCCCTGCATATTTCCAAATGTGCCCTAGGGAGGAAAGTGGCAGCTCAGCACCAAAATGTTTGAAAGTTGACCCTCCTTTTTATACCCCCTTTCTTGTGCCAAAAAGGATTTAACAAGGCAATTGATGGGATTTATTCACAAACAGTGCTTTCATTGGCTTCTGACTTTCCTACTCTTCAATCAAGTTTTTAATTCAGAAATTTTACCTCTTTGCCAACTCTGATGATGGCTTTTTCAAAAAGAAAAGCAACATATTTTAGGTCCCACTTTACCCAGCTCTCTTCTTTGAGGCCAATCTTATTGGTAGAGGTAAAATAATTTCCTTTTAAGTATTCATTACTATAACCAGTTTTTATATATTGATAAACACCTTGAATATTCCCCTAATCATTGCCTAGTTCCTCAAAAGGCATATCCTATGTATTTATTATATTTCTAATTTGAGGCCTCTCTCACTTCAAGAAACATTCTCATACCAAAATGTTCTCTGTTAGGAACCAAAAAAGTCCTTCCAGATTAACTCTTCTAAGCATATACACAATTTTGGCACATTTCTTCATTCTGTTTTTTCTGAAATAGATACTGTCAAATGATGAAATAAACAGGAAAACATTAGGGGGTGAAGGTTGGGCAAAAAATGGGTTAATACTGTGAAGGCCTGAGTGTAAATGTGTGTTAAGTTTAAGAAAAAAATGAAATTAGGAAGGAAAAGAATTTTCTAAAAGGACTGTGAAATAATTAATTGTTTTGTAGGAGATGGCCTTTCCATGTAGGCAGAAATTTTTTTCTTCACTTCTTTCTGAAGAGACAGTCAAATAGAGAATCTCATCTCTTAATTAGAAAGAAAAATACTCATCAAACACATCTCATCACTGGAGAGCTAATGATCCACAGCTGTTAGTCTGAAAAGGGCAGGCTTTTTTTCCTGAACAGTAGGAAGTGTTAATCATTTTGGATGAGATTTCTTTTTAAAATATACTGTAGTTTGCAAAAGAATAGGATATTCAATATTCCAACTTAAATGATTTTTTTTGAAGTGGGCTCCCCCCAGGGACACTGTCATGTGTCGCACTGAGTGATCATTGAATGCAGGCATCTTCCACTGCACTTCAATGAGAGCATCAATTGATGGGATGATGTGAATGGCCCAGTCCTGCCCGACACTGGTAAAACCCCAGGCTCAAAGAAATAAAAATCATGCATGTCTTGTACCTCCTAAAAAATGGTGTTGCTCTAAAATCTTAAAATTTGGAATCGCTCACTCTGCTTTGTACAATATGCCTTGTTTAATATGACTGAAAAAGCCTTGCCCCACCTTTACTTAACTTCTCAGCAGATCAGAATTTTTTTTGTTTAATCTTTATTTGAAAAGTAGGGGGTTTATTTTGTCTGTAAAAATGTAATTGGCTAATTCAGTTTCCAATCTTTGCCTTTACAGTCACCTTGCTAACCTCTTCTAAACATTTTGGACAAAAAAACCCCACTTAATAGAAACCTTATGAATAGCCAACTTTTGATTATTCAGAGTTGTGCAAGATAGTAGGAAAAAGGAAGAATAAAATTGGCTCCACAAACCTCATTTCTGCCATTCATTTCTGGCCTCTTTGCCATACCAAACCTTTACCAGAACGCCTAAGAAGTGATATTCCATTTCTTTGTACTGATGAAAAGTAGTTATCCTAGAAGAAGGGGAAGAGAAGAAAAAGATATAGAAAATCTACAAACTGGATAATTAGTACCTAAATAATTGATACCTTCAAAGCATCAACATTCAGTCTGTGACTCTTTACCTTAGAGTCAGTGGAGTTTTATGGGAACAGCACACTGGATTAGGAAGGAGAAATCCCGGCTCTGCCACTCAGACTTGTTTTAGACAAGTCTCAAACTCCTGAGACTCAGTTTCTTCCTTTGTAAAAGGAAGGTAACAGTCCCTGCCTTCCAAGCCTACCTCTCAGGACTTTTTCCTTAAAGTTCAGTCTGTGTAATATGATATAAGATACTTGTTAGGAGAAATTATGTTATATATATTTTTGAGACAGGGTCTTGCTCTGTTGCCCAAGCCAGAGTGCAGTGGTGCAATCACGGCTCACTACAGCCCCAACCTCCTGGACTCAGGAGTCCTCCTGCCTCAGCCTCCTGAGTAGCTGGGATCACAGGCACATGCCACCATGCCTGGCTAAATTTGTTTTATTTTTTGTAGAGACGAGGTCTCACTAGGTTACCTAGACTGGTCTCGAACTCCTGGCCTCAAGCAATCCTCCCGTGTCAGCCTCCCAAAGTGTTAGGATTACAGGCATGAGCCACCATACCTGGCCTATTTACCTTGTGGTAAATTAAAACTTTTCAAAAAAAACTCATTCTGAATATTTATGGTTAAAATTTAGAATGTTTTTGAAGTGTGACCCAAATAGATATTTCAAAATTGCATTTTGTGATGTTGATACTAATATTATAGGCAAGATAGTAACTGATTTAGAGAAAAGATTTTTGAATTTAAAAATGAAAAAGGACTATGAACAAGAATTGGAATTCATGAAACTGCTAGTTCTGAACAAGCTTTTTTTTTCCATATATAGGGACATAATAAGATTGTTAAAACGTGGTTAACATTTTAATACTGAATTGTTTTGAGTTCACAAAATCTGCAGTGTTTCAGCCATTTACTAGTAATAATGAGTTTTTGTAAAGATCTAGCTTTTTATTGTTTCAATTATTAGTAAAACTTCTAACTTCAACCCTTCTGTTTAACTCGTATGGTTTCCCCACCAAAACACTCCATTCCTCCTCAAACACAGATCACCCTAAAGAATACCACCCGTCATCTCAAAGAGCAGTGACCATATTCACTTATCTTGTAAGTTTATAAAGTCTGTGTTATTTTTTTAAAAAAATTTAAATATGAAAAAGATTACATTAATAATATAGTACTTTGTGATGAAGCATCTTCACATATATCACTTGCTTTTCCACAGTCAACTTTGTGAAATAGGCTGGTGTAACCATCTCCATTTTATAGGTAAGAGACTAAAGGAAAAGAGAATAATTGACTTGCACAGGGTTTTATGATGATCGAATAGAAGTTGAACTAAAATCACTTTTTTGGGCTTCTGGTCCAAACTATATTTTACCCTGCCACATTGTCTCCTTGGAGGGAGAATAATATGTATTAGTGAGCTTTTGCTGTATAACAAACCACCCCCACAATTAGTAGCTTAAAGCAACTATCATTTAGTGATGATTTTGTTAGCAGTTTAGACTAGGCTCAGCTGGGCTCACTCATGCATCTTTGGTCGGCTTCTGGTCTGTTAGTTGGCTTTGCTTTGGATGCTGTCTGGCTTTCAATTGGGGTGATGGAGGCAACTATGCCCCATGTTTTTTTAAGCCTCTGTTTTCATCATATTTGCTATTCTGTCCTTAACCAAAACAAGTTATATGCCTAATCTCAGTCATTGTGGGAGGGTATTATAAAAGCCATGGATACGGGGGAGACATGGAAAAATTGGGGTCATTACTGTACTCAGTCACCACAAATTATGAAAAACTGAAAGTGGCAGTGATTTCATCATCTCTTTTACTTTAGTTGGCATGGCTTCTTTAGCATAGCTGTTACACTTGAAATCATTAGCTGTGGATTCTAGGGTGGTATACGAAAAGTGATAAGCTGCTAGAAGAGCCAAAAAGAAATTATATGCAGTTTAAGCCAATCAGTTCCTGCTTGTCATAATACCTAATGCTTGTTGAGCATCTTATAGGTGTCAAGCATCAGCTTAATTGCTTCTCAAATCTGCAGAGTAAATAGTATAATTTTCACTTTTCAGATGACAAAACTAAGAGAAATCTAGTAACTTGCCCAGGGTCCCAATGCTAGTGACTAGAGAGTTTGGATGCCTCTAGGCCTGATTCAAACACCCTTCTTTTTCTACTGTACCACACTGCATCAGCTCCTTGAGGGATCCCACAGTCCTGGCTAACAGCCCAAGGCCAGTTGACAGAGTTTTAACATGCAGGATACTGAGTAAAACTCTCAATATTCTTTTTCTATGAAGGGACTATGTGTACTTGTTACCATTTGACTAATGCCCCCTGAAGATTTTCTGATATTGAATTCTAATTGTAAATGACAACAGCCATCTAATGATTAAAGAAGAAAGCCACCAAATTCCTGGAATAGTTCTAGTCTCTAATGAGCATGGATAACTAATGTAGGGATAGATGTTTTGTTTGGAATTGGGCGTGTATTCCATGAGAGTAAAATATAGACAGCCTAAGATTCCTTATTAAAAGGGGAGATGGGGGAGACACAAAGAGACTATGTGACAGAGAGAGAGGAAGAAATACAGAAAGGGTGCTATAGTGATGGAGTTGAAGGAATTAAACACTCTGCAGATATTTGTGGGTGTCCTTATCATGTACTGTAACATCAAAAAATTCTAAAATCGGGAGGTCCTTGTTCCATGGCCCACAGAGACAGAAAGCAATTTGGAAATGCAGATGTGGACACATGCTAGACATTTTATGGTTTATATTTGTATTCTGTGAATACATTAGAGATATTTAAAATTATTTCTTGATTTCTTTTTCCATCCTATTTTAATGCATTATTTTATCTCTCTTCTCCCCCCCATACCTCTGAAAATGTATAATCAGGACCAAGGACAGATCCTGCATTGTCTTGGCCTTCCTTGGGTTTCTTCCGCCTGCCTTCTTTGTCCTGCTACCCTAGTGGGGCACTAAAGGCCTGGCCCTTTGTGTTAGCTCAGGTTGTTGTTGTTGTTGTTTTTTGTGTGTGTAGGAAAGAAGAGAGAATCGATCTCTTTCCAAGGAGGAAGGAGAGAATAGGATTCAGTGTGGATTGAATGAGCTAAAAAGCTCCTTTCTTCCTTCGAGGGCTCTCTTTATTAGAGGAGCCTCACCAGCTAACAGGAATTAGAATCATCACTAATACTATATTGAATAAATGATTGGGTGGTATACTTTTAAACATCCAGTATTTCATAACATACGTGTTCAATAAATAAATTTTTATTGTTAACCTGTATTCATGTTCTTTTCTTTAACCTTTTGAAATCTTCATCTAGATGCTGAAAAAGAAAAATTAATGCTTTTATGCTTACAGTTTATTCAAAGCGCTCATGTTTTTTTTAAAAAAAAGAAAAAGAAATTTTCAACAGTAGGAGCCCCTCAGTCAATTACCCAAATATTAGGTTCTTAAAACCACCATAGGAAAGGAGATGGTTTTTCTATTGCCAAAATTCCTAAAATGAATGCAATTTCTTCCTTTGTCTCTCTCTTCTGTGTCTTTCCCCAATCCACGTTCTGGTGCTCATGTTATTAGGACATATAAAAATACTGTAGACATACATGAGAAGTGTGTGCCAGTTCTGAGTGCTATATTTTAAGAAAGTTACTGATGTATTCATTTGGATACGGTAAGAGGAAGCCGACTACAATAAAAAAGTGCCTAGAAACCACACTCTGTACTTGATGCTTGAAGCAAGTGGTGATGTCAAACCTACAGAAGAAGACGGCATGAGAGATGTCTGGATTGCTTGCAGGATTGTCATCTAGGAAGTTTTTTCTGTGGATGGCAGACCTACAGCTGACATCAATACATGAATGTTACAAGGAAATTTATTCTGGATAAGACGAGGACCCTAACACCAATGAGTGGACATTACAACGGAAAATATATCTGCTTAATAGGTTAAAAAGATTACAATTGGTTGTATTTAGCAATGGGATAATCTGAGTCCCATCCATGAGGCCAGAACACACTAAGTCCAATAAGTGCCCTCAGAAAAGGCAAACATAAAGAGGTCCAGGAGAAAAGACCATAATATCCAAAATAGTTCATGACTGCATAGCCAAATGGAAAGAAAATCTTGTCTAGAAGAAGTACTAAGGTAGGCTTATTTGACAGAGGGAGAAATTTGTTAGTAGCATCCCAGGTTGTAATTCTGCATTTTCCTAAAGTCACTTGGTTTTATGTAGTAGATCTATAATAGTTTTGCTAAGACAAATAATTAAATAGAATTTTGTCGAATGATTGGAGAACCCAGTGTCCATTTATCCATTAATTCAGTAAATATTTACTTAATGAGCATTTACTATGCCCCAAGTTCCACATTCTTAGGATAAAACACTTGAATGAAAACAAAGAGTCTACCTTTAAAGGAACTTACATTCTAGTGACTGCCTCAATGTTACAAATAAATGTATAAAGAATGTGGACTCTAGCCAAAAATGATTTTCCCTTTTGCATGTATTGATATCGGTCAGATTTACCTTAATTCACTTCCTTAAAAAAGAATTATCTTTAAAAAACTACATTTTAATAATCATAACCATCAATTATGTCATCTTTGTATATTGTATAAATTTCAAAAATTAAATGAAAATATTTACTTTTTCTGGAAATCTTTCTGCTTTACTCATGAAATAAAAGATATGGCTCATGTTCCATGTATTACAATATTTGGAACTTTTCTTATGCAGGGACTTGAATCTATAGTTACCATGTAATTCTGTCCAAAATAATTTCTTGGCTTGCTAAACTATTATTTATGTTTTTTGGTGCCCACTTTGTTATGAATATAAAAGAATTCAGTAAAATATACAGTATTCAAAATTTAATGTCACATTGAAAAAGCAGATGGTTCAATAATGTCATGAAGTCATTTTAAATATTAGAGAAATATTAAAGATGCTTAGATTTACAGACCTCTGTCAAGATATGAGAACACTAAGGCAAAGTAACTTTCTAAAGCTTGGAACCTTGGTCTCCTGGCCCTGAAACCAGGAGTCTCTCTACCATTTTACACTGTTTAATTTTCTCTGCCACTTAAATAGGCTATAGGCTTCACTGAGATTTATTAAGAAGACTGCAAATGGCCCATGCTGCTGTGCCTAATATGGTGTCCTTAGGCACCACCCCTAACTCTCCTGACCTATCAAATTCAAGATGTTTGTGTTATTCCAGCCATCTGGCTGCAACTCCCAGTTTGCCATGGTTCAGCTAAATCTTAGCAGGGAGAGGGCTTTCTCGCTTCCAGTATTATAATCTGCATTAATTACTTGAGGACCTTAATCAATAATTAGTTGAGTCTCTGTGTTTTGTAAGATATGAATAACATTTACACAATAATGGTTTGGATTTTGTTTTTGCACAATTACTGGGCACTAAGCAGTATGTTAAATCTTTAACATGTTTTAACTATTTAATTCTCACAGCCCTGAGGTGGATAATCCTATCATCCCCATTTTACCGGAAAAGAACCGAAAGAGGGAATAGGTTCCTTAAAAGTTATATGGCTAGTAGCATTAAAGTCAGGAGTGGAACCTAGGTCTTAAATGCCTCCTGACTTAACATTACCTTAATCTGACAGCAAAAGCCACAGACCAGAGAATTTAGATGATCTGTCCAGGATTACAAGTCTGGTGGGGCGGGCGGTGAATCACACTTATATCTAACTTTGTGTTGTTTTATAATCTAAGTGTTCTTAGAATGACTCCATCTGCCATCCTGAGTTCTTAGTCTAACATTTGTCTTACAATGAAAAAGTTTGTATACTTGGAGAATTAGGTAGTGTTAAAAAAGAATAACACAAATAGGCATTTTAAAATTTGTTTTGACAAAATTTTCTTGTAATAGCTGTTTGATTTCTATGGTAATGCTGAACATTAAGCCAACAATCTTTTATACTTGTTGGTAGCAGTGCTTTTTTTTTCATATTGTGAAATCTTTGGGCCTCTCTTGCGTAGACTTGGCATTTTTATCTGCCTGTTAAGCTTGTTACGTTGTATTATCCAAGTGAGATTTTTTTAAAGTCCCTGATATTAAATAGTGATTCATGTTTTATCATTAAGGCAGATAAACCAGGCTATTCCTGATAGTGTAGTGGAGTTCATTTTGCTGCTTTTTAAAAATTGTGCCCAACCTAACAGTAATTTCACTGGAGGAGAAAAACTCAAATTTCCTCTTTGATAATGTAATGATATCAACTTTTCCTTCACAGAAATTAAACAGATTAAAAATCTTACCAGTGACTTTCCAAGGGTCAGTTATATTTTTAGAAAAATGCCTAAAAGTTTCCAAGGCTTTGTTTTCAAGATAAATCTTCCTGTTCTGAAGCATTTGGTTTTGTGTTTTTGAAGTGGAGTATAAATAACAGTCCATTTAATGAAATTCAGTGTTGACTCTTCTCTTCTCTCTTCTCTCTCCTCCAGCTCTTTCTCTTTGTTGTCTGGAACTTTGAGCTCTACATGATACCACTGGTTTTGTTGTTACTATTGACATGGAACTACTTCTTGATAATATCAGGGAAAGATAACAGGCAACGTGATACAGTAAGTCTCTACTTTCTTACTTGTATGTGTTTTTGTTCTTATTCCGAATCCCTCTGACAAGAGCAACATTGAATTTGTCTTTACAAACCAGAAATTCTGTCTATAAATACTCAAGTTTAGAGGAAAGTTTTATCAGATCAAAACTAACAATGCTTTGGTCCTAACACAATAGAAAGTGTTCACCTATTTCTAACATTACTCCTCCTGGTAGAAACTAAAACAGGGGAGCAACACCAAAGAATGAGCTATGATTTTCAATCATAAATGAATGTTACTTCAAATAATTGTTTTATTCTCCTTATTTGTTATACCTTAATGAAACCTGATTTAAGATACATTGTCACAAAATTATCGATGATCAAGCTAAGTGAATGTATTTTACTTAAGACAGATTCTTTGTGCTCTGTCATTGGAAGGAATGAAGGATTGATGGTTGTTAGCCTGAAAACATGTATAAAGTACCTTAATTCAGTGAAGGTTTGCTGGACAACAGTAAATATCCTTCCCTGTGTCAGGGGTGTGTTGAGATACCAGCTTAAGGATGAAGAGATTTCATTTAACCTAGGGAAAGTTATGCTGAATCTACCTGTCCTCTTTGGTGTTTTTGAAAGTGGAATGTGTAAGACAACCTTCTCTTTCTGGAAAAGTTTTAGACTAAGAAGCAGAAGCTGGCCATACTGTAATCACATTTGTTGTGCTGCCAAGCTTTGTTCCCCTGGGATTGTCTATCATTATGCCCCTAGCAAGCAAACTTCAAAAAGCTTTCCCACATGTAAATAAATGGGAGGAGTGTCTTCTCCAAATATGATATTTGCAATTTGATAACTCAACAATAGACAGCTGTCGAGAAGAACTGAAAGGCTGACAAACATGAGAATCTACTTGGTCCTCAGCAGATTACATACTTTTTAAAAAAAATTGCCATTAAGGATCTCTATTTGATTTATGATCTGTGGATTATAATAGACCATAAACTAAATTGATTTTTTGCCAAAAATTGTGCCAACTATGATGCCCATAATGATTCAGAGTTATTTGATCATCAGCTGAAAAGTAGTATATAATACTTTATTATAATAGTAACATCATAAAGGTTGCATACATACCTTCAATGTAAAAGAACTTCCCTTTTAAATAACAGAAGCAAAATACACTTCAAATAGCAATGCAAACAAAATATAAAATGCTTCAAAATAATTTCCTTTAGACATGGCAAAGTTGTCAACAACACACCATGTTTACTTCTCTATTATATTTCTGTCTCTCTTACTAGATTATAAATTTCAGGGAAGCAACTCGTTCATCTTTGTATTTGCCACTGTCTGTAGTACCTGCTTTGCAAATTAGATGTGTTCAAATCCTTGTTTTTAAAATGTATCAAACCAAACATAAGATTGCTAATAGAGATTTTAATGGTTAGGCAGCATCAGTAGACAAGTTATTAGTATTATTGGCAAGGATTTTATGGATATATATTTAAATTGCACACTGAGAAACAAGCCCTAAATGCTATAAGCATTGGTGTCATGGGGACTAATAGGTACTTTTGTCAATTAATTCAGGATGTTTTCTTTAAGAAAATAGAACTCTTTCAGACAATTGCTTTTTTGTCCCATTTACTTCATGAAGATTGTTGAGAGAGAAGAATATCTACTTTTCATTCAGCTGCCTTGAGTCAAATTTGCAAATAAGATTATTTGCAAATAGGAAAAACTGGTAATTTAGTTTTAGCTTCTTAATTCTAAAAGGGGGTTTATCTTCAATATTTAGTCATTGGTTTTAGTATTCTTAGTGTAAAATTCTGAAACGGTAGACTTTGCTTGTTGTCTTCTCCAGAATATACCTGGCTTGGCTGGAAATGTCCACTTTCAGAAGAGAAATAGTAATGTATAATGTATCATTTTGTACTTAAAATTCTCCAAGACATTTTACGGACTATTGAAAAATTGCATATTATATAATTTTTATGAAATATAGATTCAAAATAGTATTTACCAAATCTTTTCCTTTTAGCACATCTCCTCTAACAGGCTCCTCTTTTAGCCATGGACATTTTCTTCCCCCAGCACAACCTACTGTGAAAGATTCTGTAGTCTAACTCTCATAGAATGCCAACTACACTCCATAACTCCCAGTAATTGCCTTTTATTTGCCCAAAACACACAGATCCACATATTCTGTTCTTTCCAGGCACCAGAGCAGCAATCACAACGTTTCATTCAACTTCTTATTCACTGGCTCAGTTAAGGCCTTACGTAACTCTTAAATCCAATTTGTCTAATTATGTGTTTGCTGGCATATCCAGCTGTGCATTTGAACTGGTTGCTCCTTTTGAAAAGAAACCTGGATTATACTTTGCTGGTTATAGAATATATGTATGTATGTATATGTGTGGATACACACACACACACACACACACACACACACATATATATATATATATATGAATTTAGGTAAAGTGTTTGTAGGGGTTGCCATGCTGTGGCTAAGTGACTCTCCTGCATAGTGCATAGCACTGGAAGGATGGTATTTTCCCCTAAGTCCTTATTGATATCCCAAAGGCACCGCAGAATCTTTCAGCGTATGTGAAAACTTTACAGGATTTCTGAGGCGCATTGAGCATACCGTTGGTTGATTCCAAACCAGGAAACTTTCTGTTTAGGAAAGAGAGAGAGAGAAAGAGAAAGAATTTTCTGCCACCAAACATCAAACCAAAACAAAACAAAAATCTGTACATTCAGCTGACAAAATTTAATTAGGATGAAAACTATAAAAGAAAAATCAAAATGACCTTCAGGTTTGTATAGCAAAGAAAGAAAAGGAAACAAAATTTCTGTGAAATAGTAAGTTGAAGAAGAAAAGAAACATTGTGAAAGATGAAAAGTGCATAGAAGGGTAAAATTCTGTCTTCAATGTATTGACTGATAGTTGAGATTAATACCAAATAGGAAAGAGTTTCTTTGTGTGTTTATTGTTTAAGGAGAGTCTTTCCTTTCTTGGAGACCCTTAAGATTACAGGCACTGAACCCCCATACCTTTCCCCACCATGGTGCCCATTCTAGTTTAATGAGCAAAATCAGATGTAATCCTTGCTGAATAAGTTTTGCAGCATTTAATGAGCTGAACCTGTTAAGGACAGAATAAGTAAACAGCCATTCCTGAGGTTAAAGCTGTAGACTCAAGAGGGTGCCCATGTGAAGAGGCGTGGTTAAAAATGGTATTTCACCTCTGCTGTTTCCTAGTTGGACTTGTTAAAAATAAGCAATCTTAGGTCTGAAATACCTAGACTGGTACCATGACATTAAAATTTCTAGCATGAGTATTCTTAGGCTTTTTCGGAGAAAACCATTTAAGACATGTTTCATTCAGAAATGTCCCTGGCATGAAAGGGATATAAAGATAGGAATGTCATCCTTCTCTTGGTTGAGCTGTCACTTCAAAACCTGGGAAAAATTCTCACCAGCATTACCTATTAGGCTTGTACCAACTATGCAAATTACAGTTACTGTAGAGAAAAATTTTGAAAGTGGAAGAGTAGATGCCAGAAAATGGCTTTTACTTTGGATTTTAAAACTACTGAACCATCATTACACCCTGGGCTCTGTGTGAAGTACTTTATATTCATCATGTCATTTAGTCCTCCTCCAAGAGAGAGAAGCTGATTGTGTTAGCCCAGCCAATGGGTTGGATCCTTCTAGGTCAAGTGACCCCCCACCCCGACCAGGTCCCTTCATCAGTTGTAAGCAAGGGAACATGCTCATGTAGACAAGCATGGCTGCAGGAGCTCTTTCTTGAGAAGGGAGAATCAAGTCTCAGAGAATGAAGGTAGTAGGTCGGCCAAGGAAACCAGGCATCTATTGTATACCCTATAAGTATCATTATTTCTACTGTACATACAGGGAAATAGGGTCAGAAAGATTAAATAACTTACCCAAAGACGCACAGAAAGTGTCAGAGCCAGTATTAGAAAACAGAACAGTCTGTTTCAAGTTTTTACTCTGGACCACCAGTAATCACGTTTCCTCTTGGGGCTATATCCCACCTCTCCCTGGGCACTGTTACAGCAAGTTTCTCCCACAAATTACAGAAGAGCCAGTAGCACTAACTCTACCTTCAAGCCAACATATTAATGGAAAGTATTAATTTTCCCACACCCTTCACCTCATGTCTTCCATACTTCTCATTCAGGGAAATAGAAAGGATATTCATTTAGCAATTTCTATGTATCAGGCATCCTGCTAAGCCTTTTAGAGATATCACCTCCTTTTATTCTTTACAATAATTATATCAAGTAAATAATTCTAAATAGGTTTATCCCCATTTTACAAATAATAAAATTCTGTATCAAGGAGGATAAGGAACTCCCCAGAGCAAATGTGATGTGAGTCCACTTGTGCCCTGTTGTAAAGTCTCAGGCTGCATCTATGATACATGCATGGGCATTCCTTTCCCAAAAGACTGCTTGCTTAGTGTCCAGGGCCTTGCATAGAATCCCAAGTGTCTCCAAGTTCCTTCCTACAAGGTACTCAGTAACCTCACACAAATTGGTGCTGGTCATCTATTCTATCCCAGGTGCCCCTATTAATTTCAGAAGCATTCATGACCAGGAGGACTACATTCCATTCACCCAGATAAGCATGGGAGGAGTCCATCAAAGCTGACTTCTTCATATTTGTGAATAAAGTTTTTGAATTTCTTTGACACAAAAAAATTATTCAAGCAGTGTTTTCTAATTACACTTTAAAAGAACATTCATTTTTACTGTCATGATATTCCTCCCACACAACAATCTCAGTTATCTAATCAATGGTGGCATTAAAAGACTGAAGAGTGGGGCAGATCAATGAAATCATTCTCTGACTCATGGTATGACTGTGACACAAATTGAGACAGAGTCTGCCTTGCTGAAATACTTTAGGAAACACTGAAATGTTAGCTCCTTCTCATGATAAAGCATTTGTTTCTTCATTTCCCTTTTAGAATAGTACTGAATATTGTTTCCCATTAGATCTGTTCCAAGGAGTCCCAGAGCACTTATCTCTACAAATAAAGCTCCTAAGAACAGCATTCTTTGCCATAAGTGCTGTTGATTGAACAGTTTGGAATGGTCTGCCAAAGAAACGTCTGATTGACTTGATCTCTTAAAAATCAAGCACGTTTATTATTTTGTCATCCACTGTTCTCCATTCCAAAGAAGTTTGTGGTGGAATATGTGGAATACTGAATAAGTGAAATATTCCTAACAGGATCTAAAGAGGCTGGCCAAATCCAAGCTGACAGAGGAGCGGACGTCATATGCAAAGCACTTTGAACGTACAGTTAGACCCTCTCTACTTCAGTAAGAGTTTTATCATTCACTGAAAGCAGCATAGACCACAAGTTTCCTGTGTTTGCATCTCAGTACCAAAAAAGACCACATATTCAGTACTCTTAGCAGAAGCAACACTGAGTCATACCGCCTGTAAACACATCTAAAAATGGATGATCACTCTTTTCTTCTTGGTGCTTATTTCAACAGCAATTTTCTCAATTTTTTCAGAAGGTCATCAGCTTACAAAAATCTGAGGAGGACCATGAAAAGAACCAGACCTTTAGTTTTCCAACAGCATCACTAGGATAAATAAGTAGAAATCAACAGCCAGTTAGATGTTGGTAGAAAGCTTATCCCCTGTGACCCTTCTCAAAGCTGTTCACCAACTGCTTAGCCTTGTTAGATAATCACTTGCTGTACAGAGTGTGTCCCAACATGTTAATAACCATCATCATCAGGCTTTGGATTTGCATCAATAGAATTTCCACATTTTCTTCACTCATTCAAACCCCCCCCACCACTGTCCGCTCCCTCTCAATAGATGACCAGGCTTTCTACTTTGCAAACTTCCCCCAAATTCCAGCACCGAAGCCCTATGAATTTGTACCCAAGTTAGGGTTGCCAGATTTAGCAAATAAAGACACAGATGCCCAATTCAATTGAAGTTTCAGATAATAGCAGGACATACTTACACTTGTATGCTTTTATAATATTCTTAATTTATCTGAAATTCCAGTTTCATTGGATGTTCTATATTTATCTGGCAACTCTATCCCAGCTACACCTGTTATTCTTACCTCCAAACCTGTAGGAAGGTGATAGTTCTGAAATAAAGGTATTCCCCGACATCTTCAAGCATGGCATAGAAGACCCCTCAGGAGCAGGCCCCAACTAAACCATAGTTTCAGCTTCATCCCCCCAGTATTCCAACAGGATTGTTTATGTGTGTGGTTTTGTTGTTTTGCTTTTATTTTTTTAGAAGTACGCAAATGTTTATTAAGCAAACAGTGGGAGTAGTGGGCTAACAGTGAGGAAACAGAAATGAACCAGACCATGGCCATACTCTTTTGTTACCACTTTCTTCTGGACAACAATTGCTTGCCACTTCAGAGAGCAGGAAACCAAGCCACTTGCAAAGGCTAGCACAGCACAGCTGGATGGGAACCTAGTTCCAGCTGGCTCCCAGGCCTGTGTTTGCCGCTTTACCTCCTATTTACCCCGTCCACAGGCTCAGGGAAGGCAACCCCTTGATCTTCATGACACAACTAGAAAAGAGAAAAAAGTGATGCTTTTCCTTTTGGATAGTTGGGGAAACTCAGGCCCAGAATAAAGCAGTAACATTCGCAGAGCCAGTACTCACAGTGCATGGGTGGGAATGGCACAGTATGGGACAGATGTGGTGGCCCAGAGAAGGGCAGTGCAGGCAGGGTCTGGAACTTGGCAGAGGCCTGTAAATCACATGAGCTTTGAGGACAGATGTGCAGCATGGTGGAAGAGCTTGAAATCCTCACCCCAGGCACCGCACATGAAGAGTTTGAGGTCCAAGTGTGCTGCATGGTGGCTCTGTAGCCGCAGAGGGCTGGCAAAGACACAGGTGCATTGCGGGTGGCCGTAGCCCCTGCAAGGCTGTGCTCTTATGGGGTGCATCATCCTGGGTTGGTCTTCGGGGCTCCCCCCCTGTCACGGCAGACTTGTAGGCAACATGGTTGGCATCGATGAGGAGGTAGCTGTCCAGCCATGACAGCCATGCCCCACCTGAGAAAGGGGTTGTAAGAGGGGCCTTTCACCCTGGGGAAAAGAAGACCTTCAAAGGTAGTGGGTCTGTGGCTGCTAGAGAGGAAGACTAGGGTGGGGTCGCCCCAGCAGTCGCAGGAGTGTCTGGAGCAGAGTATACTTACAGTTTCCCAAATATTCTATACACTCTCTTTTTCTTTCTTTCTTCTTTCTTTCTTTCTTTCTTTTTCTTTCTTTCTTTCTTTTTTTTTTTTGAGATGGAGTCTTGCTCTGTCACCCAGGCTGGAGTGTAGTGGCACGATCTCAGCTCACTGAAAGCTCTGCCTCCCGAGTTCAAGCAATTCTCCCTCCTCAGCCTCCCAAGTAGCTGAGATTACAGATGCCTTCTGTACCCAGCCAATTTTTGTATTTTTAGTAGAGACAGAGTTTCACCATCTTGGCTAGGCTGGTTGCGAACTCCTGACCTCATGATCCACCCGCCTTGCCACCAAAGTGCTGGAATTACAGGCATGAGCCACCGCACCCTGCCTCTGTACACTCTGTCTATGCCTTCTCTTAAAAACATACTTACAAATGTAAACGTACATTTCTTATCACATATTTTGTTTTTCATAAATTAGTCACATTTAACCCATTTCAGCTCACCTGTTTTTTATATTCTGCAACATATCTGCAAGTATCCCTCATATTCCTGGAAAACAGTCTACCATGAGTTTTAATTGCTATACGATTTTCAGTATATGAGAGAGAGAGAGAGAGAGAGAGTGAGAGTGTGTGTATGTGTGTGTGTGTGTGTGTGTGTGTGTGTGTGTATTTTAGAGACAGGGTCTCCCTCTGTTGCCCAGGCTGGAGTGCAGTGGTGCCATCATAGCTTACTGTAGCCTCGAACTCCTAGACTCAATCAATTTTCTCACCTCAGCCTCCCGCCTAGCTGGGACTACAGGTGCAAGGCATGCACCAGTCTTCTTTTCTTAAACACTGTTTTCAGAAATGTTGGCTTCAGTTTTTGTTTTGTTTTTTGTTTTGTTTTTTGTTTTGAGATGGAGTTTCACTCAGTCACCCAGGCTGGAGTGCAGTGGCACGATCTCAGCTCACTGCAAGCCCAACCTCCCAGGTTCAAGGGATTCTCCTGCCTCAGCCTTCCGAGTAGCTGGGATTACAGGTGGCTGCCACCATGCCCGGCTAATTTTTGTATTATTATTTTTTTTAAGTAAAGATGGGATTCAGCCGTGTTGGCCAGGCTGGTCTAGAACTCCTGACCTCAAGTGATCTGCCCACCTTGGCCTCCCAAAGTGCTGGGATTACAGGTGTGAGCCACCACACCCAGCCTGCTTCAAATATCTTTGCCTTCTCAATGCTATAAAGAAAATCCTAAAAAAATCTCTGGGTCTCTTTCTGGGAATGTGCTTTGGAAAGTCCTTAAAGAATTTCTGGGTGAGAGTATATGCAATTTGAAGGTTTTTGGTAGTTAATATTAATTTGCCACCCATTAAGCCGTTAACATTTTATACAGCTGTGCCTGGCTAACCACTAATTATTATTATCATTTCTTCTGGAGAGCCATCCCTGATACTCATCCCCTACTAACAGTCTGACCCTACCAACTCATACTCTAAGAGGTTAAGTGAGCCCTCACCTCTGAGTTCTCATGTCTGTCATAAATTTGTTTCATATAGTTGCTGCCTAGGCATCCATTTTTAGGCCTGACATGAGTTATTTGAAACAGCAATAGCCATCCCCTTTGGCTAGTTAAAACTTACCTTCTCTGTGTGGTTGTTTATGCTGTAGCCCACTTGCTTCTCATTGCATTGACTCAACACACCCCGCAGCTGCTGACCATGATGAAACCTAATGGTCAACACTAGAGCCAAGTCAGCATTTCCCCACGTGTTCTCTTTAAACCAGCCACGGGATAACATCCACGGACCTTAATAAAGGCATAGTCTGACAGATCCTCTTCTTCTCTTGCGTGCCCCACGCACTGGTTGAGCTCCCTGTCGCCTCCAGCCTTCCCTCGGTCTCCCATTGGCACCCCTAACCTCTCTGGGACCCTCAGTAAGTACTAAATGTCTTGTTTTATGCACTTTGAGTTCACCTCCTCAGTGTGTCTCATCTGACTGACACACCTGAATCTTACTCTGCTCTCATCAGAGCACTCCTAGAAAGTGGCTATCTTGGCTCATGGTCACTCTCAAGAGACAGACCTCATGACCAAATTAGAAAGAAATTGTAACAATAAAAATCACAGCACTCTCAGTATTTTATCATAGTTGGCTCACCGTGGGTCCTCCTCACTGGCCTGTGATTGTTCTAACTGTATCTTCCTTTTGTGTAACTAATCTCAACACAGCAAAATGGCTCGGACCGTTTTGCTCTGAGTTGTTCAAGAAATGTTGGAATGAAAATATTTTCGTCTGATCTTTCCTTCCAAATAAAAAATTATCTAATTTTTTTTTTGAGATGGAGTCTTGCTCTGTTGCCCAGGCTGGAGTGCAGTGGCTCGATCTTGATTCACTGCAACCTCTGCCTCCTGGGTTCAAGGGATTCTCCTGCCTCAGCCTCCAAGTAGCTGGGACTACAAGCACCCACCACCACAACCAGCTAATTTTTGTATTTTTAGTAGAGACAGGGTTTCATCATATTGGCCAGGCTGGTATCGAACTCCTGACCTTCTGATCTGCCCACCTTGGCCTCCCAAAGTGCTGGGATTACAGGCATGAGCCACTGTGCCTGGCAAATAATAATAATAACTTTTATGCATAATAACTTTCATTCAGCAAATATTATTGAACCTTTATAGGTACTAACAGTACTGACTGTGATTCAAAGCTGATGAAGACATCTTGCCCAGGACAGTTTGTGGTCTAGTGAGAGAAAGAACTAAATGGAATACATGAAAATAATAGGTGCAGTGATAGAGGTGTGTCTACAGCATGCAGAATGTGCAGTCAAAAGGCATTTAGATCCTCCTGCCTATATGTGTGTGTGGCTGCATGTGTAATGAAACGGGGTTAGATGTCTACCTGTGGCCACCGTTTGTTCTTGACGCCTCAGTCTGGTCTGTTGCTTTCACCTAGTAATTCCACGTTTGGTTTTATACTTTTTGAGTTTATTGGGTGTCCTTTTACTCAATTCTCAAACTGCAGGCAAACCTAAAATTGAAAAGATAAAATGGTAGAATGGTAGAAGATGAGTATTACCAGTACGTGACATGTCAGTTCAAGCAGAGAAAGATGTAAAGGAAACACTTTTATTTTTAAGTCAGTTTACTAAAGTTTCTCCTCACTGGAACGCATACTTCTTGCTTTAGACCTATTAGGCCTCAGAGACTTCCAGTTTAAAGTTAGTGGTAGTTTCTGAAAGGTTTCTAGGAACTCTCATATTTTAGCCCCCACCATCTTCCTGAATTCTTCCCACCTTGGTCAGTTCTCCAGAGATGCTTATGAGACTATAATGAGGCAAAGAGTTACTGTTAGTTCTCATAGAGGATTTCTTCCCCAACTCCTTTTCTACCAAATGAATTGTTTTTGGCAACTGTGAAGGAAATCTGAAGTCCCTGCTCCCAAAATAAGTTGATTTTCACTTATTTGAACCCTAGTTAAACCCTGGAGTTCCAGAGAGTCACTGAAAAACCAGCTTCCTAAACCCCTCAAATCCTCCTGTGGATCCAAAGAATTCACCATCTTGATGGTTGGTTCTCCAAAGTGTCTATCCATATGTCTGCCAAAGGGTCTTATCATTTCTCTTCTTCCAAATATCTGCCCCAGGACTTTGTCATTTCTGTAATTGAGATGTAAGACTGGGGGAGGAAAAAAAATACCCACAGTTGTGGTCTGAGGGTGAATGTGTCATCCTACCCATTTCCAGTGATTTTTGGATTGTTCTTTCTAAATGAATTTGTACTCTCCTCTTGGCAGAGAGCCAAATGCTTAGAAACATCTTGGGGGAGGAAGGTAGGAAAAGGGGCCAACAGACGCGCCTCTGCCTGACTCATGACCTTATAACTAGTTTGCATTTCTCGACTTGATCATTATTCCCTGTGTGGTGGTGGGGGATGGTGCTGGCAGAGAGTTTCATATGATATTTGTGGAGAATTATTGTCCTTGGTTCAGAAAGGTGACAAGAAATTATAAGACCTTAATTAACAAACTAAAAGTGGAAACCAAATGATTTGTCTTTATCTGCTTGTAGAAAGTGTTTATAAATCAGAACTAGTAGGAGTCCAATAACGCTGAGAGTTTTGTGTTCATTTTTCAAAGCATTGTATGAGATACCTTTGTCAAGAGCATACAACTTCAAGGCCTTTCTACCCTTGTGTACATAGAACTGAAACAATATGTTTCAGTCACCAAACTAAAATACACCTTCAAGGACATATTTCGTCATTTGTTACTTACTGAATTTACTTCATTATACAAAAAAAAAAAAAGAAAACTATTACACACTATCAGTTCTTTAAAAACTAACTGAATGTTCTGGTAGCATTGCTTAAACAAGAGAAAGTCAGTTCACCTAAAGTTTTCAAATGAGCTATACTCCCATAGGCAACAGCAAAAACACCTTTAAGATAAGCGTTACCACTATATTTTTCCAGTGGCTTGAGATTAAAAGCCCAAACTTTGAAATTCGGAAAATCTGGGATTAAATTCCAAACCTACTCGTTAGCTATACACGTTTTTTTCATTCTGCTATGCCTCAATTTCCTCACCAATAAAATGGGAACAATACGTACCTTGTTAGAGTCTTCTAAGGATTTAAGAGACAATTAACAGAACGTGTTAAACATAGAGTAAGTGCTCAATAAATGACACCTGGGAACCTTAACGTGTAAAACTGCAAGCAAGTGGAGGCTCAGACATTATATGTCACTATCTCTCTTGAAGAATTTCCTTGTAAGTCCTGTTGAAGAGAGTGGTTTTTCATGGCCATGAGTCATTTTTCTTGGTTTTAAGCCTTTGGACAAAGATAATAGCATTGCCACAGTAAGATTTCCTGTTTCCATAGTCCCCTTGTGATGTATACAAAAGTCCCACAAAAATAAAAACCATATTTTTATCAATAAAAGTATGTGAAGAAATTTCAGCAAAGCAATCTTCAACAATTTAAAGCACCTTAGTAACTGATTTTTACAGAGATACTGTAAGCATATGCCATTTTACAGGTTCTATCCATAGATATTTGAAAGAAACATTTTCTTGATGATTATAATACAAATCTCCACTGTGCACAGACAAAGCAGGCAGTACCGTGAGAAAAGAACGGGGCATTTCACTGAAATCATCATTGAGTCCAAAAGCAAAATCCTCCTTTCTAAAAGCCTCGCTCAGGATGTCAGCTAAGAGGAGGGGCAAGGTAAACCTACACCAGCATACCAGGCCTGGAGATGGAGACTAATTTTAATAAATCAGAATGGAACATGAAAATGTCAACTTAATCAAGCATTTAAATTTTATTAATCAAGCCTAATTTTTATGAGTGCAAATAATCACTGAAGCTGGACAAATTTGTTCTCGATTGCATCAGAAACATCATTTTAATATTTAATGGGCTGATGAATTTAAATGGAGAATTATCTTTATGAAACATGCTCTTCATAATCTGCCATTAAATGAGAAATAAAAAAAATCAACATAAATCTTACATAAAGGTTATTTAACTAAATGTTGGTACTATAAATATTATAAATGCATTATACACTAATTTAGCAATCACACAGTACACTACGTAAAGCAGAAAATGATAAGCAGACCAGGCAGGCTTTTCCGGGGATATAGAGCTCTGTGGTATATTGTGGGAAGCTCATGGTATCACAATTTGGAGGTTTCGTGTGAAGTTTCACGAACGTTCTTTTCATTCAGGCTTTTATGCTACAATTCACCATTCACCACAGACATTCTTTTCAGTCCAAATGTAGGTCTAAACCCACTAGGACTTTCTTTTGTGAGGTGATTATTCTTTATATAAAAAAGATAAAAAATATTATTTATAGAAAAGGATATAAGAAAAGAACTGAAGTTTTCTGACTATATGATTTTTTTGACATACAAAACATGCTCCATTTTTAAAGTTAAATTTTCTGACATAATGTCCTCAGGCCTCAAAATATTCTAGATGGAAAAGAAAAGAAAAAACTCAAATTAGTGTCAGAATATTCTCTGCAAATGTACACCCATTCTACTCACCGTCTTTATGATCCACAACAGATTGCTTAAAATAGGGAGTTGCTGTAATTTTTTTTAAGTGAATCAAACCTAACAGATCAGTACGGTCCAAAAGTTTGCTGACATTAATCTCCAAGCTAAGTTTATTGTTGTTGTTATTTTCAAAGTCTATTCTTTAAAGATCCCTAATGTTCTCAAAGTGTAGCATTTTCTCGTAATATTTGTGCTAAACTGTGCATTTATCTGAAGACGAACTTGCCTATTGCAGCTCCCAAAATTATTGATGGGGTTGGAACAAAAGATATTTAGAAGATTAGAGGACATGCTACTCTTTAAGTGGTCACAGCAGCTCTGTTTTCTTGCTTTACAGAAAATGTTTTAAATAATGTGGACCTTTCTTTAGACACTTAAAAAAAATTCCTAAGATTGTTTTCAAAGTTTGAAACATTTAAAATTGTGCCTTTTTGTTACAAAGTTGAGGTTCTGGAATGGAAATTTGGCTCTAACCAGAAAGGCTTAAGGACATAATTTTCTTTTTTATTTGTATACTGTTTATTATTAATGTATAAAAATATTTTGAAAACATTAAATTTTATAAAATACATTTGTAGTGAGTCTAGTTAGCTTTTAATTTTACCTGCAAAGCACATTAAACAACTCAATTTTTTGGCCTTTGGTGTATACTTTTTTCCCTTGACAAATAATATATTTTCATAAAAGCATTATTATTTGAAAAGCACATTCCAGGTTAATAGTTGACCTATTTTTTTCCTTCTCCATCAAATTAATATGCAGTATCCTAAAGACACCAAGATTAGAATTTTCCTGCAAGCAAAAAATACAATACATTGTGAAGCCTTTAGATGGAGACAGAGTTCAAATAAACTCTAGAATTCTGTTCACAGTGCTTTGTGTAAGGATAAGAATGAACACTTAAGAATACTGAAAAGGAAATATGAAAAGAAATTTAAGATGCTCATACTGATTTCAGAATTTGTTAGTTATTGTTTCGCCTTTCTTAATGAAAGAGTTTTTCTGTATATTAAGCTGACCCTTAAGAAAATAAAAGGTAACAAACTCCTGGTCAGTAAAGTAAATTTACTGTTTTTGCACCTTATAGCAAATCAGATTATACAGTAAATACTGCCGTTGTTGATGATGCAGAATGCACGCTGTACATAATCAGTGGCATGCATCAAAAGTCATCTGATGGCCACATTAAAGCCAAATTCCCTATTAAGAATCACACTAAATTATAACATGACCCTTCCCAGAATGAGCCAAGGAAATGCATTTTGCAAGAAGAATAATTGTATTTGAGTGTCTCTGTAAAAATCAGGAAGTCTTTTAGCAGTAAGTACTAATGTTTTTTTTTTTTTTAATCTGCCACCTTTTGTATAGCAATATATTCAGCCTCCCTGGCAAGCCTATCACACTAATTATTATTACATCTAGTGGTTCAGTTATCTTGATGACTACTGTAGCTGAAATACTCCAAGGTCAAATCCTTAATAGCATGAATCAAACTAAGCAGCCATCATATATGCAGTTGCTTTTGAGATGTACTAGATGGAACAGTATATCCCAGACTTGATCGAGTCTTATTATTCTTACAAACATGGAGTGAATTATACATACAGTTTAATTATACCATTTTGCAAAAGTTTCTCCTCAAAAATCTTGTGAGAAGTAGGTGTCCTGTTGTAAAAATGTCTGCACTAGCACACCTATAAAGATCTCACTGACCACAAAAGTCTTCAGCCTGACCTTCGGTACTTTCAAGTGATTTGAAATCGTTTTAGTGATTATATTCATCTTCTCCATCAAGAGACATTCTGTAATTTCATTTCATACTTACACGTGTAATAAATCCATTGGCACAAAAATGCATGTTCTGCTTGGTTTATGTACACACACAATGATATAAATGAACTCCAGACCATGTTGAAGAATACTAGTCTCCCCAAATTCTTTCATATCTCTAGGGTAGAAATAGGCATTTAGTTTGTAATGTATCCAAATATAAGCATCTGTACAAGTTTGGATTGTCTATGAATATGAAACTAAATATGAAACTTCTTTTGTGTCAGTTTTCTTTAATATTTTAACATCATGGTTGCACATCCGGACAGCAGTGATTTCTTCTTTAAATGTGTAAATGTGTTGCATTTTTAGAGACCATATTTGAGTAAAGCAATTTGAGTTGTGCAACTACTCATTTTGAACATAGCAAAACATCCACTTAATTCAGAGACTATTTTCAAGGAAAAGAAGTAAACACACAAAAGAAACTGGTTTGTATCAGCATTGGCTTTCGAAAGGTTTTGGCTGCAGGGTACTCAATCCTTCCAAGGTTAACCAAGATTCTTTTGGTTCCTTTTGTTCGAAGGGATTTAAATAAGCAGAAGAATTTACTCATGGGAAAAGTATAATATGAAGTGTTTTAAAAATAAGTCACGGGCCTTTTAACCCCCTCTCGTCCTACTAGTTTTCAACATGCACCTTAAAGCAATAAGTAATACCCACTGTCCCATAATGATTTTAGTAATGAAGTTTACCTGAACCCACTTTTCCTCATCCATTCGTCACTGATCTTCTTGTTACTGCATCCTTTTGGTCACCTCCCTTCCGTATTTTTGTTCTGGTAGAATAATACCAAACATGTCACGTTTTTATTCAGATTATCAACATCACTATTAACATTTTCAGTCAAATAACATTTTCCTTGCAAATCAAAAAGTGTTGTTTTGTTTTGTTGGATTGCAATTAAAAGTCTCGTAATAGTACAAGAGCTCCTCTACAATCATGTAAAATATATGGTCTATAGATTCAACACTGTTTCATTTTGGAAATGTATATTTTAAATGTATAGCCACATACTGTATTTTATGTTAATGACAAATGTTCAGCAAATATTGAATATGGAGAAAGAAAGATGCTTTTAAAAATAATGTTATCTACTTATTCTCTGGCTGAAATCTAGCTGGCATGCTGCATTTGGGGCTGTCTATGTGTGTTTTTTTAAATGTCATCTTTATTAGTATTACATTCAAGGAATAGTACCAAGAATCAGTTTCTTTCAAGACCTTCCTCCAGTGTGTGGCATATAAGTCTGTGACGAGCGACATTACAGAAGGTCATGTCACTTTTAACTGCTTGCATTACATCTTTCTGATTTCCCTGGTGCCCTTCCTTTGTTTGATTAATACTACTTGCTTTCAAGCAAGGTATCAGAAAGCATAATTTGGAAAGAGAATTGTAGAGCCGATCTGAGATATTCGCCCTTAAGAAAAAAGAGAAAAAACGAACTTTGTAAATGTATCTTTTCTACTACATGAATTTTTCGTCACTCTTCATTTATTCCTTTTCAAGGAAATTCTATGTATAGTCTATGTTATTAAATTATTGCTGACAAGTATTTTGGCAAGTGGACTTTGTATACTTGAAAACAAAACTGTGTAGTGCTTATTTGGCTTTATTTGAAGAGGAAAGAGCTAGAATTTGATAGCAGGACTCCTTTCTTTTGTTTTCCTTAGTTAAGTGTTAAACTCCAGCACTCTCGTCCTAAATAGCAGGTGTTATTTGATTTCTCTGGGAAGGGTTGCAATTTTGTGCAGTCATCAAACGCACTTCAGTGATATATACAGTTTGTTTTTAAAAGCTCAGTTTGCAGTTTCGATGTTCATTGCATTTGGCTAGAGCTCATGTCTTAAAGCACAGCTCAGCTTCTCAGACACTCTTGTCCTCAAAGCCATCCATTTCGCTGGACCATTAAAGCGTGAAAATTAGTTGTGAAAGCATCATCATTTTAATTTGGAATCTTTATCCACACTTCTACTTGTACCCCCTCTGTGTTTCTTAGGGCCAGTGAAAACATGAATCAGAATTTTGTGTCATTAAGAGCACAGAATATTTTGTCCAGGAAAAAATATAGTATTTAACTTCCAAAAATTAATGTTTAAAATATTAAGTTGATGTTATTTTATTTTATTAATAGCTAACATTTTTGAGTACTTACTTTGATACAGGCACTGTATTAAGCACTTTTATGCATTATCTTATTGGATCCTTAATCAACACTGTGAGATAGGTGCTATTATCATCTCCATTTTTAAGGCACCTTCAGCTTCACCTGAGCAAAAATGTAATAGTGGGTTATGTTCTGAAGCAACTTAAAGGCATCAGTAGGAAACCATCTGTATTATAAATCCTCACTTGTAGATGTTTATGATGCAACTTTAAAAAGGCACTGGAGGAGGGGAAGAGCCCTCACTAGAGCGCTAAAACACGGCAAAAAGGCCTCTCGCTAACACAACACTTTTCTGCCAAATGTAAAAGCAAATGGTTGTATTGGGTGGTTCTGGCTGCACATTTGTGGAGCAATTGTGCGTAGCCAATTACCCACTTGTGCAGGGTAAGAACAGTTTGGGTTTTGCAAACGAAGAGCCTGATTCTGTAGACCTCTTTGAGTCATACTTGAACATAAGATCCACAGCTGATTTGTAAAATGTGTAAATTAAGCTACTGGCTTGTTTATGGTTTAATCTTATTTTGAATTTTTGAAAATTAATTTGAAGATAGTGAAGGTCCTCCAACCTTAATGGTTAAATATTCATGGGTTCTATTTACAGGCAAATATTTGAAAGCACTTTGAATATTCGCTTTTATAAATCTGCCTCATTGATTAGATATAAGTCCTTCCAGGTGAAGAAGTCAGTTCTGTGGGATAAATGATAGGCACTTTACCCAGAAGTGTGTTAAATGATACAAAGAATAGATGATACATTCACATATTCACGCAATCAACAGATATTTCTTGAACACCTATTATGTTCCTGACAATCTTCTAGGCACAACCCGCTACCATTCTGCCTTCATAGCACCTGAAGTATGATAGTAAGTACTGCAGAGAGGAGGCATATTTTATACAGTCTTAATTATAACAATCTATAATATTGAGTTTATTCGTAGGAGTAAAAGAATAGTATTCATCTCATTTTCCGTGATATATTTGATATGAATCTGCGTGGTTAATTTCAGCAAAAAAAAAATTACTTCATTTAAATCTAAATTTAAGAGATAATATTATTAGAGGTACAAAATAATCATCATTTAAGAAAATCTAACAAGGGTTAGGTGAATTCTTCTGATGCAATACAATGTACCAACGTAGCTTCTATTCCATCTTAAACCACCCTCACAAATAGCCCAATTTGGAATAGCCTAGCATATATCACTTCAAATATATATTGTCACTGTTGTCTGTATATTTGTGATGTGAATACTTTAAATGTGAGGAAATTAAAGGTTAACATGAAAGTTTATCTGATGAACCCTGTTTAAATTTTACTGGATTATAAGCCATTTGAGGGCTGATAGGAGTAAAGAGGAAGTATTTGTGGGTTATCTGTGTATTCTCACATTACCTAGCACCATGTGCCTTGGACAAAGGGGTTTATAATACATGCTATGGAGTAGCTGAATATAGTTAGAGAGACTGTCAGGAGTCCATCTTTCTTGTTGAAGCTTCATTGCTTTATGTGTCTCTGAAGTCGGTATAAGCTCCCATCAGATATACAGAACTGCATATTGCGCTACTGTGATTCTTTTGAAATGCTGAATGTCCAAATGAAAGACCCGAAAATCCTATCATTTAACAGAAGATTTAAAGCATGACATTAAATGAGGAACAGTCTCACAGGTTGTCAGATGCTTTCATTGTATATTCATTCATGAGACCTAGAGGTTTGTGTTTGGGTTATGCTGTTAAATCAGTTAATGCTTTTAGAATATTTGAGAAAAATTATTAGGAGGAACAGAGTTCTGATATGTTATCTCAGTTTATGTAACTTTTCATAATACAATCTTGAATATTAAAGTGTTCACCCGTGGAATATTCCTGTTTGTATCAAAAAAAAAAAAAACCCACAGGAAAGGAGGGCTAGATGTCTCTGTCCTCTAAAGTTATGAGCTTTGGGAGAGAAGTTTTAAAATATTTGATCACCATGATTCTGTTGTCTATTCAGAGATACAGGATCAGAAAAAAAATACCACGGGAATTTAAAAATCATATCAAATGTCATAAACACAATAAGTTGGGTCTTACCTGAATAATAACACTTCTTCCAAGGTTTTTTAAAATAAGTTTCCATGGAGTGCATATGTGTATGTTTATGAATTGCGTAAAACCATTTTAAAAAGTCTGAAATGGAGTGAAGTCCCATTCTGAATGCCTACAGTTATATGTTGATCAAGGCAAAGGGAAGTTATTTGGCAAATCCAAAATGACTATTCCATTCTACTGAGGTAGGCTAAATAGCCATTAAAAAATACATGTGTGCATATCCACATATGTGGGTTATACACACACTATACTCATGTAGTTATAGATTATTTTTAATTTTCATTTAATAGTATACATTCTCATAATTCTTATGTACAATCACAGAGAATTAAAATGAGAGTTTTGGGTAGTCCACAAAATCAAAAAGTAAGAGAGAGAGAAGACTTATACATAAGAATTAAAATTTGAGCCATAAAATATATTGTTAGTTTTATGCCATAGACCACCAGCATGAATCAATTAACAGACATGGTTTTTTAATCTTAGAGTTTGGTGAAAAGTAAATTAGAAATAGCAGAGCTGTTTCATGCTTAGTTATCTAGTTCTAAATTTAAAGTGCCTGATTAATACAGACAGCAGAATTGGTAGAAGGGAAATTTCCTGATTTAAAGCATCCCCCAAATTAATGCTGGTTTACCTTATGCATACTTCAAATTCTTTAAGTTGTCACAAAACATTTCACATAAATCTGGTTTCCCTAACTGGGATTCAGTTCCCCTGGTTTTAACCAATTAAAGGCAGAGCATTTTCCTAATAACTATCTCTAGATCAAATATTCTCTCTCAGTGTGCCTGTTTCAAATGTTAATAAAGTTTTCATTTCCAAAAGGTTCAAAATGACAGAACAAAATTCTCTCTTTAAGAGCACAAAAAACGACTTCTGTTTCTGTCTGCAGGTAGTGGAGGACATGCTAGAGGACGAGGAAGAAGAAGATGACAAAGATGACAAGGTAATTATCTTTCCCAGCACTTGGGCACCTGGGGATGGGGAAATGTAGACATGACACTGTTTTCACAGACAGTTAAAAAAGGAGTTGAAGTGTTTGAGTCCAGAAAATTGGACAGTGCTGTTTATCATCCTAACAATGCCACTGCATGTTGCAAAGAGGGGAGAGAAGGCTATAAATCCTCTTCGCTTTTGTCCAGAGCTGGGTCAAATATTTTTCTGCCAGGAACAAAAAAAATAATTCAGCTTGTCTGGAACTTGATAGCTCTCGTGAAGATAACAGCAGTGACGACTGTTTTTGAAGGGCAAAAATTTGTCCTATCTTGAGTATTACAAATCGGGCTTTGCTTTGGGGGAAGAGGAGAGTGAAAAAATATCAGCCTGCATGAGTTGAACATGGATATTGTCGTCTGTAATTTTTGAACAATTGCTCAGCAAAAGGACATGAATGTGCAGAGTGCCCCAGAGGACATTAAAATAACCCCAGTGAGCACTGCCTTTGCCTAGGTTTGGAATGGCCCCGTGGTTTCTGCGTCAGGAAAGCCCGTTCTGAGAGGCTTACATTCAATCGCTGGTTGGTTTGGGGATGGTGACCACAGTAAATAACAGCCAGTTTCTGGGACTGCTTGGATTGGTTGTCCCCTAGGGAGAGGGGACAACTGGAGGTAGGAATTAGAATGACCTTGCACCACTGCAGCAGCGGCTGGTGTTGGAACTGCTGCTTTCTATGGCAAGGAGGATAGTGATGCTGTTATATTTCCAGACCTAAAATCTAAAACGTCCTAGGGTGAGATTGGGAGGCGGGGGAGAAAAAATCGTCAGTTATTTCCACAATGTTTGACATGTAAAACCAGATTTTTGACCTTCACCAGAATCTGACTTACGTTATAGTAAAGCAGTGAAATTTTTTTGAAGAAAGGAGGAAAACAGTATATTTTAATTTATGCCCTTGACCTTTGATTCCAATAGAGATGTACAGTTATATCCCAGTGTAAGAATTTGTGAGCCACCAAAGGCTGTGTCTCCAAAAATAAAATAATTTGTATGTTGGAAGCGTGCATTAGAAATGTCAAAAAAATTCAGTGGTTAACTCTCCACATGATTTTTTTCCTAATATTCAGTGCTTGAAGGAAAACAGAAACACACCACACACATCACACACACACACACACACACACTCACACTCACACTCACACACTCTTTCTCCCTTCTAATGCTGTTTCAAACATTTTTAATCGATAGCGCTTTTATGTGAAATTTTTCTTCTGTATATCATTTAGTCATTAGCAACATCATCAAACATTAACAAAATCTCCTTCCTGCAAAAACACATATGTGCTTGTTTTTAATGTTAAATAACATAAGCATACACTTCTGGCAATAAATGATATGATTTATTGCTAAGGTCAGTTGTAGAGCTGTAGAGAGCTTGTATTTTAACTGAACATGCCAGCTCTGAATCATCATTTCTCTGCTGATAAACACTGAGCTGCCATCCATTTATGGCCATTTTCTCTTGCTTGTTGCTGCTTTATTATTAAAGCCACCATAAAGATCCAGCCCAGCAGCAGGCATTTCCCCAGAAATGTTAATAAATGGAAACCTTAGTGAAGTCTAGTACTTAATGTCCCTGCTTGAAGTCAACCAATATGTTTTTAGCCAGTTTGTTGGTATTCTATACTTCTAATCTCTCCCCTTTTTATGGCCATTTTTAATGGAGAGGATGTTAGGTATGGGAAATAGACACACCTGGTTAACCAGCTCACCAAAACATAGATGTCAAGTGGAACATGCTGGGGGGGAACAACACCAAATCTCTGGAGTAACATCTATTGTAATCTAGTGTTTGGTAGTCGGAAATTGACACCCTGCTTCTAACACATTTTCAGATCTAGTTACCAAAGTTGATTGAAAGTAAGTGCTTAAATTACAGTGTGAATTCAACTGTATTCTTCTGTACAGGATGCTGACAAGCTGTGTGTTTTCCATGTGAAAGGATTGTGAGCTGATTTTCATAAATCCAACCCTTTTATTTGAGTGATAAAAAGGAGGTTTTTCTTTTTTACTCATAATGCGATTGATAGCATAAAAATTGTATCTGAATAAAATCTCAAATGTAATAATTTACAATAGACTTTTAAGTGCTTGCATAATGGAGGGAAGAATCTTAGAGTGGACGTCTTGAAATATAGTTTTTCCTATTAGAAATGGAAATATGAAAGGATCCTGCAAGGTCCCATTTACCATCTTCCATCTCGACTGGCTCTCACAGCGGTAAATGTTCAGTCTTGGCTATCAGTGTGTCTGAGTGGGAGAAGGGGTAATTTCCTACTTTAAAAAATTCGTTGGTTCCTCTATTTAAAGTTTGTGTATAGAGTCATGGGTAATGGAATTTCATGAGAAAACAAATGTGTTCTTTGCCATACGAGCAGGTACTGACCTCTAGCTCTCATTATTTCTGTTTTCTCATATGGTGTAATAGTAGGGTCAGGTCAGTGGGTCCTCTTATAGGATAAAAGTAAAAAAGATTAATAAATGTGCCAAAGCCTCACTTTAATTGAACCTGAAGCATATGTTGGAAGTATGTAAAATATGTCCCAGATGTTTCACCAGGGCTAGTGTCTTGGCTTTCCCTGATCACCACAAGGCAGCTATTAGTCCTATAACCTTTGGACTTGGGGGTAAATGGGGTATTACATGGCACAGAATGAGAGCACCTGTTTTCCATTCCGCCAAGACCCCTGACAGGCTGTCCCTAAGCCTATCCACATGTTTTCACTTAGCAGATTGTTGGGCGATTATGAAAAGTGTCTTTCTTTAGAGCCAGCATTGATATTAGTCACTCACAATGAAAGGGCAAGTCATTGGCTACTTGACAAGGTTCGTGTGGGCATAAAGTGAAATCTTTTATTTCATTTGAGCTTCAGGTGTTTTCCCTTAGCATAATTATATACATGACAAAGACACAGGTATAAGAAGTTAAAGCAGACACAATTATAATTACTTAATATAATAGCTTTGTAATACCTTTTCTTTAGCACTGACTCCAATCACCTGGGAAGACTTTGGATAAAGTTGGTAAAAGCTAAGTCATGATTTACCTAGTTTCCCATAATTTGCAGTTCTTCTAGATTATGGCTTTTAAATATTTTTTTCTTGAGTTCTTTCTTTTTATTTAAAGAGCTAATCATTATTCAGGTGAGGGTTTGTGATCCACAGACTTACCCTTCATTCTCAAACCCATTGTTCACATTTGCTTAAATCTAAAATTAGGTGGTCTCTCTTTTAATCCAATTCCATGGTTTTTCACAAAGACAGAGAAGGGTTTTATATGGACAGTCTTAGTTATGAATCATTGACTTGTTAATATTTTCACTTATCTTGCATTATGTAGTAGCACTATGTTAAGCTGTGCTGGAGATGACATTTTTCCTGAATTAAATGTTAGAAAGACATCATACTGCGTTCTCAGTTCCCTTTGTTGTAGAGCATTCTCTGAACCATCAACCACAAAGTCACAGTTTGATCTGATTTTTTGACCTGACACCAAATCCTGCCTTTGTGGTTAATAGAATATCTTAGCAAATAAGGCTTAGCTAAATTACCTAGGTGGAGCTATCAACAAGCCATATAATAGTGTTTTTCACCATGTTATAGATAATAATACAGTGGTCAGTCTGCATAATCTAGACATCTAATTAATGAAGATCAGCTTTCCTTTTGTAGTTTAAAAAGTTTAGGCATACTTCCTATGGTGCATCCTACCCTTGTAATAAGATCCAGCTGCGATATTAGGAAGCAGAAGATAAAATGCAGGTTTTCCTCAGAAAAAGCATGGATTCAAATGCATGGCATTCTAATAATGTTTATTGATAAAAGATATTAAAATGTTCAGCCATTTATGCTTACATTGCTTCTCCTTCTTCAACCATTATGTCAAGGTTACTGTGTTTCAAGAGTACTATATGTAGCAAATGAAACATATCTGAGTTAGTTCAAAATAAACAGATTCTTTGCTTTAACTCTTGAAATCTGTGTTTTCTGGTTTGAATCTCCAGCCGTAAAACATGTATATGATATAGCCAAGATTCGGGCATCTCTGGCATCTCAAATCAACTATGAGAGGTTGGGGGTAAGATAAGTGATGTGATATGAGAGAAGATTTTAATCTGACAAAATGGCATTTTCTAGTTATATTCAATGAAATAACTGCACAGGGGGGGAAAAAGATTAAGGCTTTGGAGAAAGGCAAGAAGAAAGGAGCACAAGGAAAATATGTCTTTTTAAAAATTCCTAAGCCACGTTTAACTGGAATAGCATTGTTTTCATTTATTTGTTTGCTGTTGCTGTATGACAAATTGCCACATGTGTAGAGGCTCAAGACAACACTCACTGTTTAGCTCTCAGTTCAGTAGATCAGAAGTCCAGCACAGCTCAGTTGGGTTCTCTGCTCAGGGTGTGATGCTCAAGGTATCAGTCGGGCTGAGTTCTCACCTGAAGGCTTTGGATAAGGATCCACTTTCCAAACTCATTCAGGTTATTGACAGAATTCAGATCTTTATAGTTGGAGGACTGAAATCCTTGGTTTCTTGCTGGCTTTCTGATACTAGTTGCTATTTTCCATGGCTTCCTCCATCTTTAAATCTATCAATGGAGAATCTCTGTTGGGTTGAGTCACTCTCGTACCTCAAATCTCTTCAGGAAGAGACAAGTTCCTTTTAAGGGCTCACCTGATTAGGCCAGGCCCACCAAAGATAATCTCCTTTAAAAAAATAAAATTTTTAAATTTAATTATTTATTTTATGATATTTAATTTTTATTATATTTTTTTTATTTTCTTAAAGGCAATTGTGCCATAAGGCAACTGAACATAATCTAGTCATGGGACCACCTATTTCATCTGATATGATTTGGCTGTGTCCCTACCCAAATCTTATCTTGAATTGTAGCTCGCATATTTTCCACGTGTCATGGGAGGGACCTGCTGGAAGATAATTGAATCATGGGGTGGGTTTTTCCTGTGCTGTTCTTGTGATTGTGAATAAATTTTATGAGATCTGATAGTTTTATAAAGGGGAGTTCTGCTGCACACACTGGCTCTTGCCTGCCACCATGTAAGATGTGACTTTATTCCTCCTTGCCTTTTCCCATGATTGTGAGGTCTCCCCCAGCCATGTGGAATTGGGGGTCAAACCTCTTTCCTTCATATATTACTCAGTCTTGGGTATGTCTTTATTAGCAGTGTGAGAACAGACTAATATACCATCATATTACAAAATCTACTCGCACACTCAAGGGGAGGAGACTATCATGACATGTCTACTGGAAGGTGTGAATCTTGGCAGCTGTCTTAGAATTCTGCCTATTAAAACCACCTAGACCCACCCATGCTCTAGAACAAAACTGGAGCGTGCTCTTGGATGTATTTATTGCAAGACTATAACCCAACTATGCTACAATAAACAAATGAAGAAAACCTGCCTCCTGAGTCATATTCTTTCAAAGATTATAGGAACATCTCATACCTAAGGTATAAACTGAAGTATATTTTACATTGATAATATAATATATCCCATTTGCTTATTATCTAATTCTGATCTGGGGTGAGGGATGGTTGGACAGGCAAGAGCTATTTCTTTCTCCTTGTTTTCTCCTACTAGGAAGAGGATCAAATAATAATAAGATTAATAAAAAATCAGAGCAGGATCCATTTTTCCTTTGGGAAACCTATTGGTGCTTAGACACCATTGAGCTGAGAGCCCACTCACCTTGAGTGCGTAGAAATACTGTCTACTTCATCTAGAACGATAGCAGCCTTACAGCTGGAGGGGGACCCAAGAAATAATCTAGTTCAACTCCCTTAATTTAAAGTGAGGAGACTGTGGTTCAGCCAAACTTAAGTGAATTGTTGAAGGATATAGACAAGTAGAAGAGCCAGACCTAATGCTCAGCTTTTCTGATTCCAAATTTGGCATCCTTACCCTTAAGACTAGCTTTCCTGGGGGAAGGGGGATTGTCAAAGTACAGATGCAAGTTGCCTCAGATGTGATCTTTAAGTCTTTAGGGTTGTTCAATAAGGGAATATATCTTTCACTCCAGCTAGAGGCTGTTAATTCCTAGGTTTCTACTTCTCTTCACTATTTTCCTGCACATCCAGTCCTTTCCTACCATTCCAACTAAGGGAGTGTGTAGTAGGCAGAATAATATCAAAAATGCCCATGCTTAATCCCTGGAACCTGTGGAGATGTCATGCTACATGACAAAGAGGAAGTAAAGTAGCAGATAGGATGAAGGTTGCTAATCATCCAACCTTAAAATGTGGAGATTGTCCTGGTTTGTCTGATTGGGCCTAATATAATCACCAGTAGACAGGCCATCAGAGTAGATGGCAGCTGGCAGCTGCATGTGAAGCCATGGCCAGGATCAAGCCTCAGGACCTTCGTGGCAAGAAGGAAGAGCTGCTGAGACAGCTGGACCACCTAAAGGTAGAACTCTCCCAGCTGCACATTGACAGCATGACAAGTGGTACAGGGTTCACAATCCACCCCCGTTGTTTTCACTGTGATTAACCAGACTCAGAAAGAGAACCACAGGATGGTCTACAAGGGCAAGAAGTACAAGCTCTTAGTTCTGCAGCCCAAGAAAGCATGTCCCTGAAATGCAGGCTCACCAAGTGTGAGAAGGACCTAAAGACCAAGAAATAACCAAGAATGAACAGTGGGTAACCACTGGAAAAGTACAGGCTGCACAGCATCAGTAAAACACAGACTAACTGGTAGAGGTTGGGACTGCTGATGCTGGCTTTGAAGATGGAGGAAGGGAGCCGCAAGCTAAGAAGATGTCTCTAGAAGCTAGAAAGGGCAAGGAAAAGGATTCTCCCCCTAGAACCTGCAACAAGAAATGTAGCCCTTCCCACATCTTGATTTTTAGCCTAGTGAGACCCATTTCAGACTTCTGACCTATGTAATGGTAAGATAATACATTTGTGATTTCTAAGCACCTGTTTCTAAGATAATACATTTGTGGTTTACAGTAACATGTTACAGGAGCAATAGGAAATTAATACAGCTAACTTCCAACTACATTTCCTATACTTTTCCAAAAAGTACTACATTTTAAAGCACTAGATCTGAGCTCTTCATTTGTCCGTATTAACTTCATCCTACTGTTCTGTATAAATACAGTTACTTGATTTCCATTCAATATGAAAACTGAAAGCAGTAGCTAACAAAGCAAATATTTTTATCCAAATTTCTTAATTTTGATTTTAGAAAAGCTTGTTCAAAAATGAGAGTGGGTTATTGCCCATCTGTAATGCAGTCATATACTTTCCAGTTTAGGAGTCTATATTATTATTTTTATTTGTATTTATTTTTTTGAGACAGAGTCTCACTCTGTCACCTGGGCTGGAATGCAGTGGTGCGATCTCGGCTCAATGCAACCTCCACCTCCTGGGTTCAAGTGATTCTCCTGCCTCAGCCTCCCGAGTAGCTGGGATTACAGTCACCTGCCACGACGCCCAGCTAATTTTTTGTACATTTAGTAGAGACGGGTTTTCCCCATGTCGGCCAGGCTGGTCTTGAACTCCTGACATCGTGACTCACCTGCCTCAGCCTCCCAAAGTGGTGAGATTACAGGCATGAGCCACCTCACCCGGCCAGGAATCTGTATTATTAATTGGTGAATAGAGCAGCAAGTCCTGGTCTATTTCATTTTTCAGCTGAAGAATTTTACTTCCTCACAACATTCATTCCATTCCTTAAAATGTTTTACCCTTCAAAGGACAGTAAGTTTCAGTCTTATTTAAGTCACAGACTCTGAGAATCTGAAGAAAGATTTACACTTTCTCCCCAGAAGAGGACAGGAAATCATGCACACACACATATACACAAGTATCTTTATAAAGTCATCCTTGTTGCTCTCGGCACCATTCTGTTGAACTTAATGCCTGTTTCCTCAAACACCTGAGATAAACACAAATTTTACAAGTAAAAATAATGTTTAATTCAATTCAAAAGCAAGCTTCTATAAGAAGGATGATGTTTGGCTTGATTGTGATATTATGGGGTAGTTTGGAGGCAGCAATGGGCTTGTCATCTTTGATATCTATCCATTTGACTGTGGCTTTTCAGTTTCATGGCAGTAAGTGCTGGAAACACTGACTTGGCAAAAGAAAACAGTAACAAAACGGGAGCTGCTGTGGCTTTATTAGATGAGGATGAGGCACGGTGAGGAATCCTAGAGTTCTCCAGAATCCTCCAGAATTCATATTGTGTTGAGATCATCTTTTGAAAAGTCTCCACCATTAATGCTTCATAATATTTTTAAAAAAATAATTATGTACTCATGCCTGTATGTTAAAGTCATTGGAAACAATTAGTTTTCAAAGAAGCTAGAAGCTAGAAAGAGCAAGGAAAAGGATTCCAGCTAGTGATTCCAGCTGGTGGAGGGTTTCTACCTGTCAAGCTTTGTTACACCTTGTTCCACTTTGCAGAAGCACTTCTCCAGTCTTGGAATGTTTAGGTAGATATCTGTCTCCAACATTCCCTCCAGAGTGGCAGCTGGGCTAAAAGAATTTAAATGAAAAGATTTACATAGATAATTTGGTAAGAATGTCCATCAAGTAAAGCAAACTATGAATGGACTCTTTCCTATTGGGTTATTCTGATAGTTGGATTTTCTTTGCCTCAGAAAAGAACTTTCATTTGAAAGTCAATCAAATGTTTCAAGACAGGTCCTCTGGAAAGCTAGTTAACTTCTGTACTGCAGCAGTGAATTTCCTCTTCTATTCCCCTTTCTTGACAAAAACTCTCGAAATAGCAGTGTGTCAGCCCTGGCTCTCAGGAGGTTGACAGCATTCGTAGAAATAGACACGATTTTTTCAGGATCGCTGGCAGAGTCGTTGACACGGCTGACACCACTGCATGTTGAGATGAGAAGCATGTTTCTTCACCAAAGCAGCAGAACCAGATGTGTTGCCAAGCATCACAGATGCTCCATCTGAACCCAGGGTGCCAAGATTTTTATTCCTCCTGAAACTTTGTTTGGCAAAGAAATTCTTCACCATTTTAAAGACATTGACTCTGCAGATTCTAAAAGAAATTCACAAAGTAGGAATTCTTTGATTTTAAGAACTTGACAACAGGAATTGGCTATACAAATAGAGGTATCTACTTTCATTAAATTATATACAAAAAGGTAAATATTAAAGAAATGTCAGAAAAATCTTTAGATTTGACATCATTTGATATCAGTGAGGGCACAACTTCAAGAAATGTGCGGCTTCATTGAACTATATCTGGTGGGATGTGAGTTATCTTTCTTGGTGATATGGTTCATTTATTTTAAAAGTTTCAATATGAGTCTTTTTTTCTTGGGGCAAATCCAAAATCAAGTAAAGTCCCAGACTTTAAAAATCAACCTGTGTTTACATAGAGAAAAAGACTCACACAGTCTAATAAATTTTCAGAATAGGCAGTCTGAGGTACTTCTTCAATTTTATTAGTTCTGTGCTTCCATTTGTTATGATTTTGCCACACAAGAAGTTCTATAATTTTTATGGTCTGTCATATTCCATAATTAATATAAAGCTAATAGATATGAAAACCTCATGGGGCTACTGGTTTTTTTCAATTTTTTTATCGATATATGAAAATTGTACCTATTTATGGATTACATGTGATATTTTAATATATGATCAAATCAGAATATTTAAGATATCGATCATCTTAAATATTTCTCATTTCTTTGAGTGTTGAACATTTCAAATCTTCTAGCTATTTTGAAATTTAAAATAAGTTGTTAACTGTAGTCACCCTGCTGTGCTATTGAACACTAAGACATAGTCCTTCTATCTAACTCTTGTTTGTTTCCATTAACCAATCTCTCTTCTCCCCACCCCCTTTTCCAGCCACTGGTAACTATTATTTTACTCTTCACTTCTATGAGATCAAAATTTTTAGCTCCTGTAGATGAGTAAGAATATGCGATATTTGTCTTTCTGTGCCTAGCTTATTTCATTTAACATAAAGACCTCAAGCCCCACCCACAATGCTACAAGTGATATAATTTTATTCCTTTTTTATGGCCAAATAGCATTCGTATACCACATTTGCTTTATTCATTAAAATGTTGACGGGAGAGAGATCCAAGATGGCCGATTAGCAGCAGCTCAGGATTGTAGCTCCCACTGAAAGCGCAGAGAGTGAGGGGACGCCACATTTTCAGACGAATTTTTATTGCCCACGGACCAAGAGATTCCTGGCGGAGGAGCCCCACGGGTCGCCAGCGCGACTCTTTGGCCAGCGCGGCCGTTTTGCAGGCGCCCCGGCGCGGCGGTTCTGAGTCCGGAGTATATGGGACTGAGTGCCCTTTGGTTGGCGTTGGAGCTCTGGGAAGACAGAGTCTCCCATTCAGCTAATTGAAAAGCGGACTGAAGCGAGGAAGCAGACCGGGAGATTCCCGGGCAGAAAAGCACCACGAATCTCAACGCCGCTGTTTCAGTCGGCATGGTGGGTCGCCGCAGGGGAAGGCTGGTCCCCCCCTACACACACAAAAAAAAACAGCAGTTGGCACTGCTGAGGATTGAGAGTTTCACAGCAAGTACAGCTGAACCCGGGAAGGTCCAGCTCTGTGGGGGAGGGGCGTCCGCCGAAGGAAAATTTAAGAAACAGAAAAAACTTTACCACCAACAAGTTGGACGTCCACTCAGAGACCTAATCTGAACGTCAGCAATTACACAGACGACAGGTGGATAAATCAACAAAGATGGGAAGAAACCAGCACAAAAATGCTGAAAACACCGGAAATCAGAATGCCTTTCCTCCTGCAGAGGATTGCAGTTCCTCATCACCAATTGAACAAGGCCTGATCGAGAATGAATGTGAGGAATCAACGGAATCAGGCTTCAGAAGGTGGATAATGAGAAACTTCTGTGAGCTAAAAGAACATGTTCTAGCCCAATGCAAGGAAACTAAGAACCCTGAAAAAAGGTTTGACGAAATGTTGATGGGAATGGACAATTTAGAAAGGAATATAAGTGAATTAATGGAGCTAAAAAACACAATACAAGAACTTCAAGAAGTATGCACAAGTCTAAGCAGTCGAATTGATCAAGCAGAAGAAAGGATTTCAGAGATCGAAGACCAACTTAATGAAATAAAACGAGAAGACAAGATTAGAGAAAAAAGGGTAAAAAGGAATGAGCAAAGTCTCCAAGAAATATGGGACTATGTGAAAAGACCTAATCTACATTTGATAGGTGTACCTGAATGTGACGAAGAGAATGAATCCAAGCTGGAAAATATTTTTCAGGATATCATCCAGGAAAACTTTCCCAACCTAGCAAGGCAGGACAATACTCAACTCCAGGTAATACAGAGAACACCACAGAGATATTCCTCAAAAAGAGCAACCCCAAGGCACATAATCATTAGATTCACCAGGGTTGAAACGAAGGAGAAAATACTAAGGGCAGCCAGAGAGAAAGGACAGGTTACCCACAAGGGGAAGCCTATCAGACTCACAGCAGATCTCTCAGCAGAAACCCTACAAGCCAGAAGACAGTGGGGGCCAATATTCAACATCCTTAAAATAACTTTCAACCCAGAATTTCATATCCAGCCAAATTAAGTTTCATAAGTGAAGGAAAAATAAAATTTTTTACAAACAAGCAAGTACTCAGAGATTTCATTACCACCAGGCCTGCTTTACAAGAGCTTCTGAAAGAAACGCTATGTACAGAAAGGAACAACCAGTATCAGCCATTCTAAAAAACCCATCAGTAAGCTGCATCCAGACCCATCTCACTTGCAAGGATATACAGAGACTCAAAACAAAGGGATGGAGGAAGATTTGCCAACCGAATGGAGAGGGAAAAAAAAAACAAAAAAACAGGAGTTACAATTCTCATCTCTGATAAAATAGACTTTAAAGTAATAGAAAACAAGAGAGACAAGAAGGACATTGTATAATGGTAGAGGGATCAATGTAATGGGAAGAGTTAATGATCCTAAGTCTCTGCACACACAATATAGGAGCACCCAGATACATAGGGCAAGTTCTTGGTGACTTACAAAGAGACTTGGACTCCCATACAATAATAGTGGGAGACTTTAACACTACATTGTCAATAGTGGATAGATCAATGAAACAGAAGGTTAACAAGGATATCCGGGACTTGAACTTATACCTCGAACAAGTAAACTTAATAAACATTTACAGAACTCTCTACTCCAAATCCACAAAACACACATTTTTTTTTCAGTAACACATCACGTTTATTCTAAAAGAGACCACATGGTTGGGAGTAAATCACTCCCCCAGCAATTACATAGTATTTCATAGGTTCAAATGAAATATTGGTTGGCTGTTTGTTATTTTCCTCCCTTATTCCTTCCTGTCTCCATCGTATAACACAATTATTAATATAAAAGAGCTTTTTAATACCCATTTATAGACTGCATTCTAGCCTGGGCAATAGAGCAAGATTCCCGTTCTCTCTCCCCTCTTTTTCTTCTTCTTTTTCCCTTTCTTTTATTCTCTTTTTTTTTCTTTCTTTCTCTCTTTTTCTTTTCTTTCTTAAAAAAAAAAAAAATGTCGATGGATACTTATGTTGATTCTGTTATCCTGTCTATTGTGAATAGTGCTGCAATGAATATGGGGATTTAGGAATCCCTTTGATATACTGATTTCCTTTCCTTTGGCTGAATACCCAGTAATGGGATTGCTGGGTCATATGCTACTCCTATTTTTAGTTTTTTGAGAAACCTTCACATTAATTTCCGTAATGGCTTTACGAATTCACATTCCCACCAATTATGTCCAAGAGTTCCCTTTTTTCTGCATCTTTGACTACATCTGTTATTTTTTGTCTTTTTAATAACAGCCATCTTAATTGGGATGGAATGATATTTCATTGTGATTCTGATTTGCATTTCTCCAATAACTAGTGATACAATAACTAGTGAGCATTTTTTTTCATATGTCTGTTGACCATTTGTATGTCTTCTTTTGAGAAATGTCTATTCAGATTCATAGCCCACTTTTTAATTGGATTTTTTGAGGTTATTTAGTTGAGTTGTTTGAGTTGTTTTTATATTCTGGTTACAAATCTCTTGTTGGATAAACAGTTGCAAAAGACAGCTGTCTCTTCGTTCTGATTGTTTCCTTTGCTGTACAGAAGCAACTTAGTCTAATATAGTCCTGTTTGTCTATTTTTGTTTCTGCTGCCTGTGCTTTTGAAGTATTAGCCATAAAACTTTGCCTTGCCCAATATCCTGATATATTTCTCCTATGTTTTCTTCTAGTGGTTTTATAGTTTTGTGTCTTAACATTTAAGTCTTTAATCCATTTTAAGTTGATTTTTGTGTATGGTGAGATATGTGACAAGTTTAACCTTCTGCATATTAATATCCAGTTTTCCCAGCCCCTTTTATTGAAGAGAGTGTCCTTTCCCCAATTTATGCTCTTCATACCTTTGTTGAAAATCAGTAGACTGTAAATATGTGGATATATTTCTGAGCTCTCTATTCTGGTCTATTAGTCTGTGTGTCTGTTTTCATACCAATACCATGTCGTTTTGGTTATTAAAGCTTTATAGAGTATTTTAAAGTAAAGGATTGTGATGTCTTCAGCTTTGTTCTTTTTGCACAGGATTGCTTTGGCTGTTAGGGTGTTTTATAGTTCTATACAAATGTTAGGATTGTGTTTTCTATTTCTCAGAAGAATGTCATTGGTATTTTGATAGAGATTGCATTGAATATGTAGACTGCTTTGTATAGTATAGCCATTTTAACAATATTAATTCTTCCAATCCACGGGCGTGGGATCTCTTTCCATTTGTGTCCTCTTCAATTTCTTTCATAAGTATTTTTTAGTTTTCCTTGTAGAGGTCTTTCACTTCCTTGGTTAAATTTATTCCTAGGTATTTTATTTTATTTTTTTGTAGCTAGTGTAAATGGGATTACTGTCTTGATTTCTATTTTAGCTAGTTCATTACTGGTGTATAAAAATGCCACTGATTTTTCTACGCTGATTTTGCATCCTACAATTTTATTGAATTCGTTTATCTGTTCTAAGAGGTTTTTTTGTCGTGTCTTTAGGTTTTGCTATATATAAGATCATGTCATCTGCAAAGAGGGATAATTTGACTTCCTCTTTTCGAATTCAGATGCCTTTTTTTTTCTTTCTCTTGCCTGATTGCTCTAGCTAGGACTTATCAGTACTATGTTGAACAACAGTGGTGAACAGGGGCATCATTGTCATGTTCCAGTTCTTAGAGGAAAGGCTTTCAGGTTTTCCTCATTCCATATATTAGCTGTGGGTTTGCCATATAGAGCCTTTATTACATTGAGATATGTTCCTTCTATGCCTAATTTCTTGAGAGTTTGTATCATAAAGAGATGTAGAATTTTTATTAAATGTTTGTTCTGTGTCTGTTGAGATTCTTATATGATTTTGTCCATCACTCTGTTAATGTGATATATCACATTTGTTGATTTGCCTGTGTAAAACCATCCTTGTATCCCTCAGATAAATCCAACTTGATCATGGTGTATTATCTTTCTGATGCAATATTGGATTTAGTTTGCTAGTATTTTTGTTGAGGATTTTTGTGTCTATGTTCATAAGGGATATTGGCATGTAGTTTTCTTTTTTTTATTGTGTCCTTGTCTGGTTTGGGTATCTGAGTAACGCTGGCCTCATAGAATGAGTCAGGAAGAATTCTGTCCTCTTCAATTTTTTGAAACAGTTTGAAAAGAATTGTTAGTTATTTATAAATGGACAGAATAAGCAGTAAAGCCATCCAGTTTGGGCTCTTTTTGTTGAGAGACATTTTACTACTGACTCAGTCTCACTATTCCTTATTCCTTATTGACCTATTCAGATTTTCTGTTTCTTCCTAGTTTAATCTTGGTAGGTTGTAGGTGTCCAAGAATTTTCCTCTAGGTTTTCCTACACTAGAGTGCAGTATTGTGATCTCAGCTCACAGTAACCTCCACCTCCTGAGTTCAAGCAATTCTCCTGCCTCAGCTTCCCAAAATAGCTGGGATTACAGATGTCTGCCACCACACCCAGCTAATTTTTTTGTACTTTTAGTAGAGACAAGGTTTCACCATGTTGGCCAGGCTGGTCTTGAACTCCTGACCTCAGGTGATCTGCATGCCTCAGCCTCCCAAAGTACTGGGATTACAGGCATGAGCCAATGCACTGGGTCTCCTCTAGGTTTTCTAATTTGTCAGTATATACTTGTTTATAATAGTTTCTAATGATCCTTTGTATTTCTGTGATATCAGTTGTAATGTCTTTTTTCAATTCTGATTTTATTTGAGTCTTTTTCCCCACTTAGGTAGCCTAGCTAATGGCTTATTGATTTTACCTTTTCAAGAAACCAATGTTTTGTTTATCCTTTGTAATTTTTTTGTGTCTATTTTGTTTAGTTTTATTGTTGTTGTTTCTTTTTTTGTTTGTTTGTTTTTTGTGTTTTTTTTTAGAGTTTCTCTCTTGTTGTCCAGGCTGGAGTATAGTGGCATGACTCTGGCTCACAGCAATTTCTACTTCCCGCGTTCAAGCAATTCTCCTGCCTCAGCTTCCCAAGTAGCTGGGATTACAGGCACCTGCCACCACACCCAGCTAATTTTTGTATTTTTTAGTAGAGATAGGGTTTCACCACATTGGCCATGGTTAGCCAGGCTGGTCTCAAACTCCTGACCTCAGGTGATCCACCCACCTTGACGTCCCAAAGTGCTGGGATTACAGGCAGGAGCCACCACACTCCACCTATTTTGTTTAGTTCTGCTCTGATATTTATTATTTCTTTGCTTCTACTAATTTTGGGTTTGGTTTGTTCTTGCTGTTCTAGTTCGGTGAGGTATACTGTTAAATTGGTTATTTGAAATCTTTCTACTTTTTGGATGTAGGCATTTATTTCTATAAACGTCCTTTTTAGCACTGCTTTTGCTGTATTCTATGGGTTTTAGCAGGTCATGTTTCTTGTTTTTGTTATAAGAAATCTTTTATTTTCTTCTATCTATCTATTTATTTATTTATTTTTGAGATGGAGTCTTGCACTGTTGCTCTGGCCAGAGTACAATGGTGTGCTCTTTGCTCAATGCAACCCCTGCCTCCCGGGTTCAAGCAATTCTCCTGCCACAGCCTCTCAAGTAGCTGAGACTACAGGCACTTGTCACCATGTCTGACTAATTTTTTGTATTTTTAGTAGAGCCAGGGTTTCACTGTGTTGCCCAGACTGGTCTCGAACTCTTGACCTCATGATCCACCCACCTCAGCCTCCCAAGATCCTGAGATTACAGGCATGAGCCACTACGCCTGGCCTCTTTTCGTCTTAATTACTTCATTGACCCAATGGTTGTTTAGAAGCATGTTGTTTCATTTCCATGTATTTATATTTATACAATTCCCAAAGTTCCTCTCTTATTGATTTCCAGTTTTATTTCATTGAGGCCTGAGGAGATACTTCATATGATTTCAAATCTTTTGAAATTTGTTGAGAGTTGTTTTGTAGCCTAATGCGTGGCCTATCCTGAAGAATGTCCCATGTGCTGATGAGAAGAATGTGTATTCTGCAGCTGGTGGATTAAATGTTTTACAAAGATCTGTTAGGTCCATTTGGTCTAAAGTTAGTTTGAATCCAAAGTTTGTTTGAATATTTTTTTTTTTTTTTTTTGTCCAGGTGATCTATCCAGTGCTGAGAGTAGGGTATTGAAGTCTCCAAATATTATTGTGTTGGAGTCTCTGTCTCCTTTTAGATCTAATATTTGCTTTATATGTCTTGGTTCTACAGTGTTAGGTGCATATATATTTACAATTGTTGATTTTCTTGCTGAATTGATCCCTTTATCATTTGTCTTGTTTTATAGTTTTTGACTTAAAGTCTGTTTTATCTGATGTAAGTATAGCTACTCCAGCTCAATTTTGGTTTCTATTTATGTGGATTATCTTTTTTCATCTCTTCACTTTAACTTTCAGCCTATATGTGTCTTTATAAGGGAAATGAGATTCTTTTGGTGGTACTGTTGTTTTTTCTTTGAAAATTTCCAACTTAATCTAGATTCATAATAAACAAGGATACATGGATTATAGACTCAAACAAGGATGCATGAACTATAGTCATGTTAGCAGGGTGAGCTCCTAACAATTAGGTTCTTATCAATAGGAAATTATTCTAAAGTTTTTAGCATGGTGGTGACAATGTCACCTGCCTTTTTACCTTTGATGGCATCTGTGGCAGACTGCATTATGGATATACATCCCTGCATACTGATATCAGACTTGTCCATGTGACTAACTTTGGGTGACACATGCCATATCCAAGCAAATAGGTTTAAGAGTCATCCTTGGCTCTGCCATCTCTCTTTCCTTCAGCAACAAGGCTGGCCCCATCCACAAAGAAGCTACTCCTTCGGCTTGACTCCTGGAATAAAGATGACATGGAGCCATCCCATATGGATATGTAGTGTGAACAAAAAAAATAAATCCTTTTTATAAGCCTCTATGATTTGGGGGTTCTTTGTGACTGCAACATAAGTTACTGTAGGCTGATAAATACAGCATCTTATTTCATATCCCTCTGTGTAAATCAATGTCTTAATAGTAAAATTTGACATAAAACATAAATTTTGTATAACAGTAATCAAAGTCTCAGAAAGTTTTTTGTTTTTTTTTTGTTTTGTTTTGTTTTAATTGCGTTTTAGGTTTTGGGGTACATGTGAAGAACATGCAACATTGTTGCATAGGTACACACATGGAAGTGTGATTTGCTGCCTTCCTCCCCATTACCTTTATATGGCATTTCTCCCCGTGCTATCTCTCCCCCAACTCCCCACGCCCTGCTGTCCCTCCCTATTTCCCCCAACAGACCCCGGTGTGTGATGTTCCCCCTCCCTGTGTCCATGTGTTCTCATTGTTCAACACCCACCTATGAGTGAGAACATGTGGTGTTTGACTTTGTGTTCTTGTGTCAGTTTGCTGAGGATGATGGATTCCAGGTTCATCCATGTCCCTATAAAGGACACAAACCCATCGTTTTTGATGGCTGCATAATATTCCGTGGTGTATATGTGCCACATTTTCCCTGTCCAGTCTATCATCGATGGGCATTTGGGTTGGTTCCAGGTCTTTGCTATTGTAAACTGTGCTGCAATGAACATTCGTGTACATGTGTTCTTATAGTAGAACGATTTATAATCCTTTGGATATATACCCAGTAATGGGATTGCTGGATCAAATGGAATTTCTATTTCTAGGTCCTTGAAGAATCACCACACTGTCTTCCTCAATGGTTGAACTAATTTACACTCCCACCAACAGTGTAAAAGCGTTCCTATTTCTCCACATCCTCTCCAGCATCTGTTGTCTCCAGATTTTTTAATGATCGCCATTCTAACTGGCATGAGATGGTATCTCAATGTAGTTTTGATTTGCATTTCTCTAATGACCAGTGATGATGAGCATTTTTTCATATGTTTGTTGGCCTCATGTATGTCTTCTTTTGTAAAGTGTCTGTTCATATCCTTTGCCCACTTTTGAATGGGCTTGTTTGTTTTTGTAAATCTGTTTTAGTTGTTTGTAGATTCTGGATATTAGCCCTTTGTCAGATGGGTAGACTGCAAAAATTTTTTCCCATTCTATTGGTTGCCGATTCACTCTAAAGACTGTTTCTTTTGCTGTGCAGAAGCTGTGGAGTTTGATTAGGTCCCATTTGTCTATTTTGGCTTTTGTTGCCAATGCTTTTGGTGTTTTGGTCATGAAGACCTTGCCTATGCCTATGTCCTGAATGGTTTTGCCTAGATTTTCTTCTAGGGTTTTTATGGTGTTAGGTCTTATGTTTAAGTCTTTAATCCATCTGGAGTTAATTTTAGTGTAAGGTGTCAGGAAGGGGTCCAGTTTCTGCTTTCTGCACATGGCTAGCCAGTTTTCCCAACACCATTTATTAAACAGGGAATCCCTTCCCCATTGCTTGTTTTTGTCATGTTTGTCAAAGATCGGATGGTTGTAGATGTGTTGTGTTGCCTCCGAGGCCTCTGTTCCATTGGTCTGTATCTCTGTTTTGTTACCAGTACCATGCTGTTTTGATTACTGTAGCCTTGTAATATACTTTGAAGTCCGGTAGTGTGATGCCTCCCGCTTTGTTCTTTTTGCTTAGAATTGACTTGGCTATGCGGGCTCTCTTTTGGTTCCATATGAAGTTTAAGGTGGTTTTTTCCAGTTCTGTGAAGAAGGTCATTGGTAGCTTGATGGGGATAGCGTTGAATCTGTAAATTACTTTGGGTAGTGTGGCCATTTTCACGATATTGATTCTTCCTAACCATGAGCACGGAATGTTTCTCCATCTGTTTGTGTCCTCTCTTATTTTATTGAGCAGTGGTTTGTAGTTCTCCTTGAAGAGGTCCTTTACGTTCCTTGTTAGTTGTATTCCTGGGTATTTTATTCTCTTTGTAGCAATTGTGAATGGCAGTTCATTCTTGATGTGGCTCTCTTTAAGTCTGTTATTGGTGTATAGGAATGCTTGTGATTTTTGCACATTGATTTTGTATCCTGAGACTTTGCTGAAGTTGCTTATCAGTTTCAGGAGATTTTGGGCTGAGACGTTGGGGTCTTCTAGATATACAATCATGTCGTCTGCAAATAGAGACAATTTGACTTCCTCCTTTCCTATTTGAATACCCTGTATTTCTTTTTCTGGCCTGATTGCTCTGGCTAGAACTTCCAGTGATATATTGAATAGGAGTGGTGAGAGAGGACATCCTTGTCTAGTGCCAGATTTCAAAGGGAATGCTTCCAATTTTTGCCCATTCAGTATGGAATTGGCTGTGGGGTTTGTCGTAAATAGCTTTTATTGTTTTGAGATACGTTCCGTCAATACCTAGTTTATTGAGGACTTTTAGCGTAAAGGGCTGTTGAATTTTGTTGAAGGCCTTCTCTGCATCCATTGAGATAATCATGTGGTTTTTGTCTTTGGTTCTGTTTATGTGGTGAATCATGTTTATAGACTTGCGTATGTTGAACCAGCCTTGCATCCCTGGGGATGAATCCTACTTGATCATGGTGGATAAGAGTTTTGATGTGCTGTTGCAATCAGTTTGCCAGTATTTTATTGAAGATTTTTGCATCTATGTTCATCATGGATATTGGCCTGAAGTTTTCTTTTCTTGCTGAGTCTCTGCCTGGTTTTGGTATCAGGATGATGTTGGTCTCATAAAATGATTTGGGAAGGATTCCCCTCTTTTGGATTGTTTGGAATAGTTTCAGAAGGAATGGTACCAGTTCCTCTTTGTATGTCTGGTAGAATTCGGCTGTGAACCCATCTGGACCTGGGCTTTTTTTGGGTGGTAGGCTCTTAATTGCTGCCTCAACTTTAGACCTGGTTATTGGTCTATTCAGAGTTTTGATTTCTTCCTGGTTTAAGCTTGGGAGGATGCAAGTGTCCAGGAATTTATCCATTTCTTCCAGGTTTACTAGTTTATGTGCATAGAGTTGTTTGTAATAATCTCTGATGATGGTTTGAATTTCTGTGGAATCTGTGGTGATATCCCCCTTTATCGTTTTTTATTGCATCTATTTGATTATTCTCTCTTTTCTTTTTTTATTAATCTGGCTAGTGGTCTATTTTGTTGATCTTTTTGAAAAACCAGCTCCTGGATTTATTGATTTTTTGAAGGGTTTTTTGTGTCTCTACCTCCTTCAGTTCTGCTCTAATCTTAATTATTTCTTGTCTTCTGCTAGGTTTTGAGTTTTTTTGATCTTGCTCCTCTAACTCTTTCAACTTTGATGATAGGGTGTAGATTTTAGATCTTTCCTTGCTTCTCATGTGGGCATTTATTGCTATATATTTTCCTCTAGACACTGCTTTAAATGTGTCCCAGAGATTCTGGTATGTTGTGTCTTCGTTCTTGTTGGTTTCGAAAAACATCTTTATTTCTGCCTTCATTTCATTGTTTATCCAGTCAACATTCAAGAGCTAGTTGTTCAGTTTCCATGAAGCTGTGCGGTTCTGAGTTAGTTTCTGAATTCTGAGTTCTAACTTGATTGCCCTGTGGTCTGAGAGACTGTTATGATTTCCGTTCTTTTGCATTTGCTGAGGAGTGATTTACTTCTAATTATGTAGTCAGTTTTAGAGTAGGTGTGATGTGGTGCTGAGAAGAATGTATATTCTGTGGATTTGGGGTGGACAGTTCTGTAGATGTCTATTAGGTTTGCTTGGTCCAGGTCTGAGTTCAAGTCCTGGATATCCTTGTTAATTTTCTGTCTCATTGATCTGTCTAATATTGACAATGGGGTGTTAAAGTCTCCCACTATTATTGTGTGGGAGTCTAAGTCTCTTTGTAAGTCATTAAGAACTTACCTTATGTATCTGGGTGCTCCTGTATTGGGTGCATATATATTTAGGATTGTTAGCTCTTCTTGTTGCATTGATCCTTTTACCATTATGTAATGTCCTTCTTTGTCTCTTGATCTTTGTTGGTTTAAAGTCTATTTTATCAGAGACGAGAATTGCAACTCCTGGTTTTTTTTTTGCTCTCCATTTGCTTGGTAAGTCTTCTTCCATCCCTTTATTTTGAGCCCTCGTGTATCTCTGCATGTGAGATGGGTTTCCTGGATACAGCACACTAATGGGTTTTGGCTTTTTATCCAATTTGCCAGTCTGTGTCTTTTGATTGGGGCATTTAGCCCATTTACATTTAGGGTTAATATTGTTATGTGTGAATTTGATCCTGCCATTTTGATGCTAGCTGGCTGTTTTGCCCATTAGTTGATGCAGTTTCTTCATTGTGTTGATGCTCTTTACCATTTGGTATGTTTTTGGAGTGGCTGGTACTGGTTGTTCCTTTCTATGTTTAGTGCCTCTCTCAGGAGCTCTTATAAAGCAGGCCTGGTGATGATGAAATCTCTGAGTACTTACTTGTTCGTAAAGGATTTTATTTCTCCTTCGCTTATGAGACTAGTTTGGCTGGATATGAAATTCTTGGTTGAAAGTTCTTTTCTTTAAGGTTGTTGAATATTGGCCCCTACTCTCTTCTGGCTTGTAGGGTTTCTGCTGAGAGATCTGCTGTGAGTCTGATGGGCTTCCCTTTGTGGGTAACTCAACCTTTCTCTCTGGCTGCCCTTAGCATTTTCTCCTTCATTTCAACCCTGGTGAATCTGATAATTATGTGCCTTGGGGTTGCTCTTCTTGAGGAATATCTTTGTGGTGTTCTCTGTATTTCCTGAACTTGAATATTGGCCTGCCTTGCTAGATTGGGGAAGTTTTCCTGGATAATATCCTGAAGAGTATTTTCCAGCTTGGATTCATTCTCTCTGTCACATTCAAATACACCTATCAAACGTAGATTAGGTCTTTTCCCATAGTCCTATATTTCTTGGAGACTTTGTTCATTCCTTTTTACCCTTTTTTCTCTAATCTTGCCTTCTCGTTTTATTTCATTGAGTTGATCTTCAACCTCTGATATCCTTTCTTCGGCTTGGTCGATTCAGCTGTTGAAACTTGTGTATGCTTCGCGAAGTTCTCGTGTTGTGTTTTTCAGCTCCATCAATTCACTTATATTCCTCTCTAAATTGTTTATTCTTGTTAGCATTTCATCAAATCTTTTTTCAAGGTTCTTAGTTTCTTTGCATTGGGTTAGACCATGTTCTTTTAGCTCACAGAAATTTCTTATTACCCACCTTCTGAAGCCTGATTCTGTCAATTCATCACACTCATTCTCCATCCAGCCTTGTTCCCTTGCTGATGAGGAGCTGTGATCCCTTGTAGGAGGAGAGGCATTCTGGTTTCGGGTGTTTTCCTCCTTTTTGCGTTGTTTTCTTCCGATCTTTGTGGATTTATCCACCTGTCATCTTTGTAGTTGTTGACTTTCAAAGTGGGTCTCTGAGTGGATGTCCAGGTTGTTGATGATGAAGTTATTTCTTTCTGTTTCTTAGTTTTCCTTCTAACAGTCTGGCCCCTCTGCTGTAGGACTGCTGAGGTCCACTCCATGCCCTGCTTGCCTGGGGATCACCTGTAGCGGCTGCAGAACAGTAAGGGTTGCTGCCAGTTTTCTTCTTCTGCTATCTTTGTCCCAGAAGGATACCCACCAGTGTCAATCTGAGCTCTCCTTTATGAGGTGACTCTTTGGATATACGGGGGTCAGGGAGCTGCTTGAGGAGACAGTGTGTCCTTTATAGGAGCTCAGGTGCTGAGCTGTGAGCTCCATTGTTCATTCAGAGCTGCTGGGCAGGTATGTTTAAGTCTGCTGCAGCAGAACTCATAAACTCCTTTTTTTCCCAGGTGCTCTGTCCCGGGGGAGTTAGGGCTTTATTTATAAGTTTCCTTTGTGCTGCTGCCTTTTTTTCAGGGCTACCCTGCCCAGTGAGCAGGCAGCCTAGTCACTGTCTGCCTGCAGAGGCTTTGCTGAGCTGCTGTGGGCTCTGCCCAGCTGCCATGTGAACTTCCCTGCAGTCCTGTTTACATAGGTGTAGTTAGAACTGCCTTGGCAATGGTGGCCCACCTCTATAATGGCGGACTCTCTCTGTAATGGCGGGCTGTCTCGGCAATGGCAAACTACCTCCGTAGTGGTGGACTGCCTTGGTAATGGGTACGCCTCTCCCCCACAGAGCTGGACTGTCCCAGGTTCAGCTGTGCTTGCTGGCAAACTCTCAATCCAGAGCATTTCCGATTGCTGTTTTTTGTGGGGGGTGGGACCAGCCGAGCATGATCACCTGGCTCCCTACCTCAGAGCCTTTTTTTTAATTGAATTGTCGACTGTCTCCCAGGTGTTCCAGTCGCCTGTTGAAAAGGCGCCGGGATCTGTGTGATTTCCTGTGCGGCAACCCACTGCGCTGGCTGAAACAGCGGCACTGAGATTTGTGGCACTTTTTTGCCTGGGAATCTCCTGGCCTGGCTCCCTGTTTCAGTCACCTTTTTAATCAGATGAATGGGCGACTGTGCCTTCCCGGAGCTCCAATCGCCAGCTAAAACGATGCCCAGTACCTGTGTATTTTGTACAGAGAACCACCGCGCCAGGGCGCTGGCAAAACAGCCATGCTGGCCAAAACAGCCACGCCGGCAACCCATGGGGCTCCTCCACCTGGGAATCTCCTGGTTTGTGGGCAATAAAAATCCGTCTGGAAATGCAGCATACACTCACCCTCCACGCTTTCACTGGGAGCTGCAATCCTGAGCTGCGCCTAATCGGCCATCTTGGATCCCTCTCTTCCTCAGAAAGTTTTAAACTCTTTTTTCTGTCTAAGTTCACAGTCCTACCCTTCCTTACTTAAAGCTCAGCTTCAGATAAAGGTCCAACTGTTTTGCTATTATGTCTTTCTCCTAGAAAAATGACACTTTTGTTCCATAAACATATATTGAGAGACAAGTCACTGACTAGAGATGAATATGACACAGTATGAGCCTTCCAGGAGTCGTTGTGTGATGGGATCCTTGGTTATGTAGGCCAATAATTATAATACAATGGGAAAATGTTATAATAAGGTTAAGAATCGTTTTGGTGAGAAAGCAGGAAGATAGCCAACTTCACAGAATTGTCAGTGAATGTTCCACAAAGGAACTGACATTTAATTTGGGTCTTGACAGATAAATGAGAATGTACCAGGAAGTTTAGTATATAAAATCAAGGAGTACATAGTATCATAAGAGTATAAAGGGCAGGAGGGAGAGTCAAGGGGAATGACACTAGAAATCTACATTTAAGATTGTGAAGGCTTTGGATATCATCTAAGGAGTCTAAATTATATTTTTCAAGTAATGAAAAATCATAGACAGTTTTAAAGGAGAGAATTGTTATGATGAAATGTATGCTTTTAGAAGAGAACTTTGGCAACTGGACACAGGATGGAATAAGAAGGAAATGAGACTTGAAGTAGAGAAATATGTTAGGATGTTCTACAGTAGCTCTGGCAAGAAATAAAGGCATCTTAACAGTAAAAATGATAATAGAAAGAAACAAATGTGAGAGATTTTTAAATAGTAAATCTAACAGATTATTGAAAAAATTTACGTTGAAGAGAATAAAGGAGATTTTAATGATGTGGATGACCATGATGTGTCTAGCTGAAATATATTTATATAGCACATTACATACTTTAAAGTACTTTCCCTTCTTACCTTATTTAATATTCACAATAACTCTATATATTGACCATGAAATATTATTCCCATGCTCTAATATCAGGGAGATTAACCTGGCTAGTGGAGAGGTAGCTAAGACTGGAAATCAGATAATGGGGGAAATAGTTGAGCCTAGAAACAAGTTAACTTGACTCACATAGAAAGAAGCTAAGACTAGGAATTAGTAGTTTGTCTGGTGGTGAAGAAACCGAGATCAGAAAATAAATCCTCTCATTAATTTCCCTTCCCAGAGATGTTTTAGCAAGGCCTGTTGACCCATGTAGAGACAACACTTGGAATGCGACTTGGAATGCAACTTGTGTACCCATAGCCCATTCTTCTCAGAATAGACAGAGAGAATGTCCCATATGCCTGCCCACCCATCTTTTCCCTGGGCACTGGGTCTTGATAGCATTTGGAAAAATGATGGCCACAGGTCCATATGGAGTGTCTTTTACCCATTCAGTATGCTTTCATAAGTAAGCACAGATCCAGTGTGGAAACAAGAAAGACAAAGGTAAAACGGTAAAATGTGTTCAGTGCCTCAAGTTGGTTCAGAGGGAAAGGCATATAGTAACCATGCTTATTCTGGCTTTGATCAACCAGTCATTAGGACAATATGATGCTGGAAGAACTTGCATCAGTTGAGAAGGCTCTACTACTGACACTATTTCATAGATGAAAAGACTGAAACCTCTGAGGCATGAGTAACTCATTAAAAGTCATTAAAGAAGTGAAACAGCCAGACTTTAAACTTCAGTCTGTCTACCTCCAAAGCCCACCATTTTTGGCATAACAAACTCCTCAAAAGTTAGTGATCTAAAATAATAATTTTACCACTCTCTGTCATTATATACGTTGTGTTGACTGGGCTCACCTGGGCACTTCTTTCCTGAATCTTTTGTATGGTTCTAGTCAGATGTCTGGGACTGCAGCCATTTAAAAGGCTCAACCTGGCTGCACATTCAAGGTGGCTTGGTCTGGCAGTTGCCGCAGTTGTTGCTGGCAGCGTGGTTTGGAAAGGGAGAATCCAAAAGCAAGTATTTCAAGAGAGCCAGTGGAAGCTGCAAAGCTTCTGATGACCTAGCCTTGGAAGTCCCAGAATGTCACTTTGCCACATTCTATTAGAAGTCAAGCAAGACATTAGACCAGCACAGAATTAAGGAGAGGGTAATTTAATTCTGCTTCATGATGGGGATTATAAAGGTCATAGTGCATAGGAACCTTTGGGATTGGAGATATTGTGTGGCCATCTGTAGAAAATAAAATTGGCCACAATTTCCCAAGACCAAAATCTTCTAATAGATGTCATTGTAGCATTAAGAAATATGGAGTCTGTTTCCTCCCAAGAGTCTCTCTTGATTCAAGATTTATCAGCACATAGTGCTGGATTAAGTTATCCCAAAACTTGTATAAATAAGGCACCTTCATATTGTCAGGTAGATTCAAGTTGCATCATCCTGTGCATATATATTTTTGGTTTTGATTTATAAGATGAATTGTCATTTTCTATGTCTCCACTAAAATATGAAAGGACTACCTAATTATTCTTTTATCTTGTAGATAAGTATTCCGTACAAAACTTTCACCTTCTAGCTAAGCTCTCCCTCAAAGCTACTTGGGAAACAGGAAGGAGTCACAAAGAATCTGTAGGAAATTCCTATCTAAATTGTAACGGACATCCATTCCTGTCCCTTAATTAAGGAGATCCGAATGCCAACAGTCTGTGTTCTGGAAGCCAGAGTTTACCAGCTGGGACTATCTGCCAAATATTAAAAGTCAAGTAATAAAAGAAGGTTGCAGAACATTTCCTTCTTAAAGTATAATAGTTTCTACATTTTGAAAATGCAATTTAAAATTGCCAACAGTTCATTTTTGGTATTTTATTGATTTGTTCAAGGACATTTATAGGATTTAGAAGGTCACTAATATCTCTAAACTTGTTGTAGGGCTGGGCATGGTGGCTCACATCTGTAATCCCAGCACTTTGGGAGGCTGAGGCGAGATAATCGCTTGAGCCCAGGAGTTGGAGACCAGCCTGGGTGACATGGTGGGACCCTGTCTCTATGAAAAATATAAAAATTAGCCTGACATGATGTCACATGACTCAGTAGTCTCAACTATCGGGAGGCTGATGCAGGAGGATAACTTGAGCCTGGGAGGTCAAGGCTGCAGTGAGTTGTTATTGCACCACTGCACTTAGCCTGGGTGACATAGTGATACTGTCTCAAAAATAAAATAAAATAAAGCAATTTTGTTGTAGGAACTGTAGGTAGCTCAGTTAAGACCCTTTTCTTACATCCCTGGAGCTAATGTTTCTCTGCTGTACTGAGGTAGCATATGTGGGTGTTAAAATCAATGTTTGGCATATTATGTGCATAAATGCTGTTTCTTTGTTCTGGAATTTTAGCCAAGTATTCTGATCAGCAATGATTTGGGAAGGGACAGCATCTGTATTCTCTTTATGATTCCACACTTAAATATTTGGAGACATAGAAGGCAATATGATAAGTGAATATACAGCTGTGGGAGTCTGATAATGTAAGATTTTATTGATTATCCAACAGAATAGCTACCCTGGGTAGTTTGCTTGTCACAACCTTCAGTGCCTGGAGTAGTCAAACAAATTCTTTTTTTCCCATTGAGCTAACCTCAAAGTCATATAGTTTCTGAATCAAGGTCCTCAGATTTCATACTTTGCCAATTTCTTTCCTTTCTAATGGGATATATTAGAGAGAATGTGTCACCTTTTGCACCATGTAATATCAAATCAGATCAGAATTCATGCACAATTATGTCAGTAGAAATCTAATAGTACAGGCTGGCTTATCTCTAGATAACACATGGAAAAATAAACTTCCACAACTGACAGATTTACTTGATTTTTTTTCCAGATAAGTTATTTGTAAGCAATTGAGCTAGAGAACGTAACTGGATTATTTTTCGTACAAAATAAAAAATCCTCAACAGTAAAATGGTTGCTAAGTATTCAAGCTCTGTCACTCTGCTTTTTTTCTCTCTCTGAAAAAGTTCCTGGATAATGAATGCAAAGAACAAAAAAAGACATTTTGCATTAGGTATATTTATTAGGAGAACTAATGACTTTAGAAAACAAAATTTACATAAAGCACTTATGTGAAAATAACTTTCATTGATAGTTAATGGCATTTAAGTAACATAGGTTATGTGGTAGCCTACCTGGGAATGATATTAGACTGCCTAAAAAGCACTCATCTGTGTTTCTCTTTCATAATCAGAAAAAGTCAAAGCCCATCACTAATCTGAAGTCTTCTTGAAACCAATTAAACTAATTTAAGTTGTACCACAAATGTGCTTTTTAAGTGTTTTAGCTTAGGATGTCATAGGGATGTTGTAACCCCTTTTAATGTTACGATTTATATATAACTACCATATGTATAGTATTACACTTTTAATGCACTATATTAGCTGTCACTTGAAATTAAATGCAGACGTGGTTTCTTGTTTTGTTTTGTTTTGTTTGCCTTCAGTTTTTCCTACGTTAAATGTTTAAATAATGATAGCAGTAGTAAAAGGGTAGGTAGCATTCCCAGTGGAAACTAGCTTCTGCATCTGGTGGGGCTGTGTCCATGTTTCTACATGAAAGATATCATAATATCAGAATCTCTTGGTGTTTACACACCTGGTATCCAGAACTCTACCTGATGTCTTTTCTTGGGGAATTAATGGAATCAAAACTTAGGGTAGGCATGTTTGATAGATATGCCTTGTCTGTAGAGATCTGGTCATAATTCCATCAAAACTTGTCCCTCGTTGATCATATATCTATACATTTTTATGTCTTTGTGGTTTTCTTCACCAACTCTGTGCTTGCATCGGTGCCTTCATTAGAAGGTCAGGTTTTGAAGATTTAATAGTTCACCTTGAAAATGTGCTATAAGTTGAATGTATCAAGCATAGGTTTTCTCCACTCAGCATGAATTTCACAGGATTACAAAAGGCAAATCCATAGGTAAAATATTTTCTTGATATCTGTTTTTAATTTATATGAGGAAAAGTAAATAGATGTTTATTGATTTCAGATGCTTTTTCCTATTCTACTAGTCATGTTTGTTTTTCTATATTATAACGATATTGTGCAGACTTTCTCCATGATGACAAAATTGTGCATTTTCCAAACATAGAAAATTAGTTTTAATAAAAATTTATCCAGGTGGGAGTCACTTGGAGGGGTTAGAGCTTATACTAAAACAGTTGATATGAAAAATTAACACTTCTTATATATTCATAAGTATTCACCTTCCCACAATCTAAATCATAGTTGTATAGCTTTGTAACAACAGGTAAAAGAATAATATGGTAGAAATAAACCAGTTTTTGTCTTATAAGAATTGATTGACTTTGTTACCTACAGAAACTTTTGAATCTGTTTAAATATACACAGCACAGAAATGAAGGTGGAATTTTCTTTTTTCTTTTTCTTTTTACTCTCTCTTTTTTCTTTCTTTCTTTCTTTTTTTTTCTTTTTGAGATGGAGTCTAGCTCTTGTTGCCCAGGCTGGAGTACAGTGGCGCCATCTTGGCTTATGGCAACCTCCACCTCCCGGGTTCAAGTGATTCTCCTGCCTCAGCCTTCCGAGTACCTGGGATTACACGCATGCACCACCACGCCTGGTCAATTTTTGTTTTTTTAGTCGAGATGGGGTTTCTCCACGTTGGTCAGATTGGTCTCAAACTCTCGACCTCCAGTGATCTGCCTGCCTCGGCCTCCCAAATTGCTGGAATTACAGGTGTGAGCTACCACGCCCAGCTCTCTTTTTTAAGAGATGGGGTCTCGCTCTGTCCCCCAGGCTGGAGTGCAGTGGTGCAGTGCATAGCTCACTGCAGCCTTGAACCCTTAGGCTTAAGTGATCCTTCCAAGTAGGTAGGACTACAGGAATGTGCCACCACATCCAGCAAGGGATTTTCTAATTAGGAAACAAGAAATCAAGAGAGAGTACTTTTCTCATATCAAATATGAATTATTCATTCGGTTCATTCATTTGTTCACATATTCATGCATATGTGCACTTAATAAATATTTGAGTACCTATGACAAATGTCCAGTGTGTGTATCATAAAGTGACGCATTTTTAGAAAACAGGATAGTTAGTTTTCTTTTCCTTCACTCAACATTAATCTCAGACATATATCTGTTGCCTCCATTTACTCCCCACTTTTGTTCAATCTCATTTTTTTCTTTTGAGGCCTCCATCTATAACACCTTACTAAACTTGTTTCCTGAAGACATAAATGACTTCACTTGATCCTCCTCCTTGGCAACGCCTGTTTCCCGAGACTCCCTTGACCACCGTTTGATACCCCTTCTATTTCCCTGTGCACTCATGTTGTTGTTTTCCTCTAACACTTCAGTTTTCTTCTTGTGTCTCTGATGTTTGGGTACCTCTCTGTTTTGTTCTTCCTTGGAGACTGATCTATGTCTACAGTTTTAACTATCTCCTCAGTGGAGAGAACTCCAAAATCTTTACTTTAATTCATTTATACATCCATCCATGGAACCAGCATTGTGCATGTGGAATGTTCAAAGCACTATGCTAGCTGCTCTGAGGTATTTAAAGAGAAATGAGACCTAACTCCTCGAGGAGCTAGACATCTCCATTTCTGCCTTTCATCTCAAGTCTGTTACCTCTTTCCATCCTCTTAGACATTGAAAATTGTCCCATCATAACCTCAGATTCTATATATTTCAATCCAAACTCAAATGCTTCCTCTTAAACTACTTCCTTTCATGGCCAGTGGATTTCTACCAGTAGCACAATTATTTTAATCATGAGGACATAAAAAGTGAAATCATCTTTGATGATTCCCTCTGTAATTTGTAATCAAAATTCTATTGATTTTGCTGTTGTGATATTTCTTACTTTGCACCTTCCTCTTAGCCTCTGTGGAGATCTGCCTTGTTATCTATATGAAATGTTCTTTCCGTTTATCTAAGACCCATCCATTTTTTAAGACTCAGCTGAAATCTGCCTCCTGCCACCCAAAAAACTCTTTAGCCAATAGGAAGCCCCCACTTCAGAACATAGAGTAATACTCAGTTGTATGTGTGTGTGTGCCTGTGTGTGTAGAATTATTTGCCAGGTACTATGCTGAGGACTTTATGGGCATTATCTCATTTCTTCTTCATGACAACTCTATTAGGTAGGTTCTGTCATTCACATTTTACAGAGGAGGACACAAAGCAACTTGTTCAAAGTCACAAGCAAAGGCCAAAATTAGAACCAAGTTCTATCTACACTCCAAAGCCCATACTTTAAAACAGTATGCCATATTGCCCTATGACATTGAGGTATTCATGATCTTATTTAGCTTTCACATACCGTATTTCCACAAATATGTTATAAATTCTAGTAATCAGAACTGAGTACTTTAATACTTAATATGCACAATCCTGTAAAAAAGTAAGCATTTGGGTGAATATTCAAAGAATAGAAGGATATATATGAATAAAATACAGCATTTCCGACATCAGAGTCCCATAATCACTCATAGTAGCCATGGTTGTATGCTAGCTATTCTTTAGCAAAAGAAAACTGGCTATCAAAGGATCTCATTTTGCCAACACCTTTGACATCTCCCCTCTGATATTTATACCTCCCATAAGTAACCAGAATTGCGTCTACTGTTGCTAGGATGGTAGAAAAAGGGAGTTTCTGTTCTCTATGTATATAATTCATTCTTACTCCCCATTCACCAACCTCTGAGACCCAACCAGTGCCCAAAATGCTACAGATGACACCGAGTTGAGTGCAGTTCCTGTCGCATAGGACTCTACTGTCTGCTGTCAGTCACTCTCCTTTCCATTCCCATAATCTCCACCTAATTCGAAATCCCGAGACCTCAAATTAGCCACCTTCTAGCTACTGTCAGCTATAACACATCTTACAATTGCTGCCAACAATCACTGAAGATTTCTTGAGGCAGTAGAGCATAGTGGTTAAGAGTATGGATTCTGGAACCAGGCTGCTATGTAATGTTGGGCAAGAAATTTTACCTCTATCCCTCAGTTTCCACATCTGTAAAGTGGGGTTAATAATAGTTCCTACCTCACAGGGTTGTTGTAGGAATTAAATGACTATGTCTTTAGTGAAGCTTAAAACAAGGTCTGGCTGGTGTCAGAATTTCTAAGTCTAATAGGAATAATAATATTATTATAATCATTAGCAGCAGTACTGTCAGCCCTGGGTGCCCAGGAAAATTGTCATGTTATTAAACGAAACAGAAGGTCTGAGTAAGGAGAGATTTTAGAGAGAAAAAAATTACTTCTATTTCTAACATGTTGAATTTGAAATGTCACCAGGACATCAAATGAGGTATTCTAACAGATGGTAGAAAGAGCAATCTGGAGTTCAAAGAAGAGGTTATAGTGGAGACTTTTAGATTTGAGAATTACCCATTAGAGACACAAAGTACTTATAGAAGCAGAGGATGTTGAGCGTGAGAGGAAGAGGGCCGAGGACAGTTCTGTGGAGAATGCATCTATTTAAGGGGCAAGGGGAGGATGAAGAACAGAGCATATGCTGAAAAGGGGTCTTCAGAGTGATAGGAGGGGGAATCCAAAGGATCCCAAGCGTGGAAACCACGTGTTTTAAGAAACATATCACTAGAATGAAGTATGTCAAATGGTCATGGAAGATGAACAGTAAAGAAAAAAGTCATGTCTTTTTTCTTTACTGGTTATTAAATTAGTCATAGTCTTGGTCCTCAGAGTTTCCCTAGCGTGGTCAGAGCAGAATGCAGAGGGCAAACCAGAGGCAGCTGGTGTGAAATCTGGTTTGAAAGCTGGTTGGCTCTGATGGGGGAAAAGAGAGGAAAGCAGAAACTTAAGGAGTTGGCAGGACTGTGGGGCTCATTTTAGTATTAATTTTAGAGAGCTCACTCACTATTTTTAGAAAGAATCAGTGGGTAAGGAATAATCCAGAGCTGGAAGGGGGAGGATCAGGGTCTCAGAAGTGATGGCACTGGGCAGAAGAAAGGGGTCAGTGACGAAGCTCCCCTGGGGGATGCTCTGGTGAGGAGCATGGGTGTTGAAGAAGCACACGTGGCCTCAGCTCTCTCAGAAAAGAGGAAGAAATGGTCACCATCTGCTGTGAGTGTGACTGTTGGGATGGGAGGCTCTGGAGAAAATGAAAGGACTGTGACAGCCAGTCAGCACGAGCTGAATGGACAGATACCCAAGTCACCGTGAAGGCCCGCAATGGGGCTGCGTGACACACCAGGAATGTGTGGTCACCAAAATGGGCAGACCACAGCTCAGCAGCCCAGAATGAGTTGTATAAAAACAGGATAATACAGGAAGAACCTAAAGACAGGTACAATTACGACCCTACAGGTTGCAAGGGAAGGAGACAAGTGAAGCCGGAACTGAATGGGTGGGCTGGGCTGGAAGAACAGTGAGGTGGTAGGCAAGGGAAAACTCAAAAGCAGTGGGATGGGGAAAGGTGTAGACGGCGGGGCTAGGCAATTGTGTTACTATAGACCTTTACGTCTGTCTATCTTGTTTGTTTATAACAGAAATTTCTGCCTGGATAATAAAAAGTGATATGCTTTTAAAGTTAAACATACTTTGGCACTTCTGAAAGGACTGATCGAACCATTTAGTAAAGAAAGCTGAATTTTGATCCTCTGTCTTCTTTAACTTTTTACCTGTGGCTTCAGATGAAGTCTGCTTTAAATGAAGAAGAAAAGAAGATGTCAAAGAGTTGTAAATTGCAGACTGACATCTACCATGTGGTACTTCTGCCACTCTCACTAATATTGCTTAGCATTCTGACTTTTAAAAATAACGCGGTTATTGAGATTTAAAACTCTATGGATGCAGAATACATTTTTGAAAATAAGACTTTTTACTATGCATAGCCAATTATAGTCCACTGAGGAAATGATGTATTTTTCCAATACATTTTTATTATGTACTTAACTGACGGACCTTCCCAGTTTCTTCACAGACATTCCACTCCATCAGCCACTGTTCATAATGTGCTTCTTAGGAATCTACTTAAATTTGTATTTACCTGTGAGGCTGGATTGGCTCCAGAGGACACAGTCCTTTTTTCCTTGAGTAAATTATACATATTTTAGAGAACTATCTAAAAACATATTTATCTTATATGGAATTCTGGCCTCAAGGGTAATTAAGACCGGTTTTTAAAAAGCATAGCCAATACACTTTAACTCTCTCAGGTAAATAAGGTATATTTTATAATCATCTAAGAGCGATTTCTCTCTTCCTTTCCTTCTCTTTCCCTTCTCCTGTAACTGTCACCATGCCTCTTTTTATACACCTATTTTGTAATTATTTCAATGTTTCCTCAGATACTGCTTTTCTCCTGGGGGCCAGTACACCAATTATGCTTTCCTTCCACCCTGCACGCTGGCAACTGTACACGGAAGAGGCATAGCCTACCTGAAGTATAATTTCTAGTAGAGAAGTTACTTTGTGAAGTTCCAGGCACTTCTGCGTATGCATGTTCACTGGTCCTCCCATTTTAGGAAGGTAGCTTCGATACTGGGTAGTTTAGAGCTCAGAGTAGAGTTTGTTTGCGAAGAGAGGCGTAATTGAATGAACATTGTATTTTGAGATTAATTTTCAAATGAAAGTGCTACCTGAAAGTAAACGTGCAATAGCATTGCTGTAATTATTTACAGAAGCAGTTACCCACCATAATCATTATTACAACAAAGGAAATAAATGAAATTTCCTAGCAATAACGTGATTTCTCATTTAGCTATTTTGCACTTCTGAAACAACCTTTACACACTGAATTTTTTGCAGTCAATGAATAATGAGAATGCACAACCCATTCTTCCTTTTCCCTAGAAGAACACTGCAGGATTCCCCCAGAGGGGGAAGGCAATAGAAGCAATATGGCAATAATTCTTAGGAGGTTTGTACAAACTGCATGACTATAGGACTAAAAACTTGGGAGAAAAGGTGTTTCCTAGAAACTGCAAGCTTAGTGTAGGGAGTAGAATAATGGCTGGTCTGTTTCTCCTGTCTCCATCTCTGAGGACAATCCTTTACGTTTCATAAGACTGACTTCTGAAGTTGCTGTGGATAAATGTCACTGCTGTATATACTCCTCCACTGTGGGGTCAAAGTTTCTACTGGTCTCTTCTTAGTCAGGGTAATTAGGACCCGAGAGTTCATCCTGCTCTGCCCTAAGCTACAGTGAATCCCTGAACAAGAACTTCTGGGTTTCTGGTTTATAAAGCCCTCCTAATTAAAATATTTGCAGTTATTGCTAAGCTTCAAGGCTTGGATGTTGAGTTAGTGGCCTAAATCCCAAACAATTTTCCTGCCCAGATTAGTCTTAGAAATCAGATGACCGTAAGTCCCACTTACAGAGTACAGTCCCTGTTTACACCTGTTATCCCGCTATAATCAATAGCTCCCTATTTCACTTTCAGAGGTGTCCCTGTTTGGATGATAAGTGCTATGTAATCTCTACTTATATGAGGTCTTTGGACTGAATTTTGTTGCCTTGGGTGTTTGTGTGTTTGTGCTTTTTATGTCCATGAAGGATTACATTTTCTTTTTTTTTTTATTCAGATACGTTTGAGTAGATTTTTTAAAAACACTCTAGTTGTCAAAATAATCTAGGAACCAAGTTAAAACACGAATTCTTTAGCCCCACTTTAGGAGATTCTGATTCAATAAGGTGGAACCTAGGAATTGTTTTAACTAGGTGGTCCTTAAGCACCTGAGTTTGAGAATTTTAGTTTCAAGCACTTGCAAACTCAACCTAGCTATTTGACCCTTAACCTCTGAACTCAGGTACATACAAGGGGCATACTTACTTCAGGATACTCTGGTGCACATTTGATCAAGCTGATCAGCTGCAGTTTGGCTGGGTAATACTGAAAGGGTTGGACAACTAGTATTTCCCAAGCTAGCTCAGAGGGCTCATCCTCACCATTTTGTCGTGGTTAGAACCCGGGTGACCATTTTGGATAAAATCCAATCACAAGAGCTCTTCCCTGTCTATCCTGCCAAACACACAGACACCGCTTCAGCCAGGTGAGATAATTCACCTACCTGAGGAAGCTATTTCGAATATTTTGCAAGGAGACTGATGCGTCTGAATCGAGAACTCGAGGCTTATTTCTTCTGAAACGTTGATCCTAGAACAAAAGACAAGCCATTAAGTGATTCAGCCCCCTGCTCCTCCGTTCCTTCGTGTGGCATTGTGCGCAATCAAGGACACATGCCATTCAACAACGGTTCCGCTTTGCTGACACTCTCAAAGTCATTCTTTCACAGCTGTCAGGGCTCTGCACACTTATGCATTCCTTCTGGGCACTTGATCCTCACATTGCACCAGGCAGGAGAAGCAAGCATCTGAACAAAAGGACGCAAGGACTCAGCCTCCCAGAGGTCAGGGCTACAGCCCTCACACATATTAACAAACTGCCATTTACATTCTCCAGGTCACTTTTATTAGTCTTTCAAGGTCATCTGCATTTGAGAAGTCTTAGAATTCTTTTTTTTCACGCTCGTCCTCACCCCCTCTCTCCACCCCGCCTTGCTCCTTCTCTCTTACACTGTCTCACGTGCCTGGTCTCTGTAGAAGGGAATTAAACTGTGATTTGGTATGCTAAATTACCTGAACTAAAAACTATAATTTGCAATATTATTAAGTCATCACTGTCATGGATTTCAGTTTCTTTCTGTTTAAACCCCTAACTCACAGCATCATTCTTTTCGATTATTACTAAAGGAGAAAGGAGAGAGAGAGGCCCTTGGTCGCTCTACTGACTTATCATGTCTGTCAGGAATGCTAACATATGATGCTTCTGAGTGGTTACTTCAGCCTGGCCAGTTTTTAGTTAAAACCTCCACCTTGATTTCAAGGTGTGCTTGTTCACATTTCAGGGCATATAGGAAAGATACGGGGATTTTTGGGTGTTCCTGACAGTTTGGGTCAGTTGCAAGGATTAGAAAGTCCACAATTTATTTCCAAAGGAATCCTGCCCAGGTTTCAGTCCTGGATGATGGGGACTTTTCCTTTTTGTATGCTATTCCCAGTCCTCTTGGAAGACTTGGGTACTTCCTGCTAGCCGGCAGCATTGATGGCCTTTACCATCACCAGATGCCTAATCTCCTTCTGCCATAGTCTGTGTTGCTGCTTTGAATTCGGCATCAGTGTTTTCCGTAAGAATGAACCAGTCAAGATGACTAGGTTTTGCTGCAGTAGTAACTGCAAGTCTTGGGGGCTTAAGACCACAATGCTTTTTCTTGCTTATACTACGTGTCGATCGGGGGATGGGCAGGGGACTTCATGCCACACCTTTGTTGTCACCCTCATGTTACACCCTAAGCTCAAATGTTTTGCTGTTTGAAATACTGCCAGTCGCCAAGTTGGAAAGAGAAGCACTAGTTCTTAAAGCTTCATCCTAGGAGAGACAGACGATTTCTGTTTGCCTTTCATTGGTCAGAGCAGGTCACTTTTAGCAGATAAGGAAGTGCAATCCCACTACAATCCAAAAGAGAGAGCCAGAATATTGGCATATGACCTTAATGATTACTACAATTGTCTAGTAGGTTTATGATTCTAAAATAATGAAAGGAGAGAAAGAATAAAAACCAAGTTCATTTGCCCCAGATATGTAATTTGAACCATTAAGAACATAATTCTTCCCCTTGTACATCAATAACATGACAAAAGGAAGGTGCAGACTTTGGTAACTATGGGGGAATAGCAATGATGAGATCTGATCACGGTTCTTGTGGCTGGTAGCTCCCTCTGTGACTGCCTAGGCATAAACGATAGCACAAGGTGGGATGCGCTCTATAATATGTCAGCTCTGATCTAGGGAAAGGGAACAAGGGATTGGAATACGCTATTTTCTCTGTCTCTTTCTCATTCAGCAAGTTCTTCTATCTCTTTCCCATTCAGCAAGTTTTCTACTAAAGGATGTAGATTTTACCAAGTGATTGTACAGACTAAAGTAAGTTTTTTAGGCTCTGGAGTTAAACTTCTTTAGTAGCTAAATGATATTGGGTGAATTGCCTAACCTCTCTGTAGCCTCATTGCTTCCATGTGCAGAATGGATATAGTAATAGCAGTTACCTCACAGCACTGATAAAATGTATTTATAGCTCTTGGCCCAAGGCTTTATAGATGTTATCCCTAGCAAGAGAATCATTGAATTTAATTGTTCACTTTAATACCAGTAACTATAGATTCTGAAATTTGGGAAAAGTAACTCATTTCTCACTGCTTTGATATATATATATATTTTTTTTTGAAATGAAGTCTTGCTGTGTTGCCCAGGCTGGAGTGCATAGGCACGATGTCAGCTTATTGTAGCCTCCGCCTTCCAGATTCAAGTGATTCTCCTGCCTCAGCCTCCCGAGTAGCTGGGATTACAGGAGCACACCACCTATGCCTAGCTAAGTATTTTTAGTAAAGATGAGGTTTCACCATGTTGGCCAGTCTGGTTTCAAACTCTTGATCTCAGGTGATCCATCCGCCTCGGCCTTCCAAAGTGCTGGGATTACAGGCGTGAGCCATCGTGCCCAGCCAAGAAAATATTTTAAATATTTCTTTCATTCTTCAAAAGCAGGTTTCAGGGCACGGGACTGCATATATCTCGTGTGTCAGAAGATACCACCTGATAAGACATCACTGAAGGTGTTTTTTGCTCAGTCACCCACAGCAAAGAGTACATCTGTCTGTGCAAAGGAAATTTTTTTCTGTAGTCTCCCTGATGATAGATTGGCCTAGCAAAAATTTTACAGGCTGGTGAGGATTGTGAACTTTCAAGGTTTGTCTAGGTATTTAAATAGGTTGCACATAACCTAATAAGACACAGATGCTCAGAATCAAAACATAACCTCAAATCATCACGTAAGTCAAGGACGAGAATGCTCTGGGGCCACAATTACAGCACAAGCATGAACAAAAAAAAACACTATTTCTTTACCTTCTAGTGTCACCTCATCTCCCAGCCTTCTAACTGCATTTAGCGCTACTGCAGATGGTGGTCAGTCTGTGTAGTTAGTCCACCATGTCCAGTCAAGGTAACATCTTCTTTGAGAGTAAAATATATGAGGTTCGATTTGCTTCCCTTTTTCTACTTAGTTTGAAAACTCAACAGAGATCTGGAAATATCCTGTTACAGCGCTCTGGCTCACGAAAGTCTTCTTGGCATCTATTAGTATAATCAGAGTCCTGAGACAATCAAGAAACTTATGAGTGCTGATAACAGTGCTCAGAAAATCAATGTGCAAGGGAGTGTTAACTGTATTTTCCCATTACATTCCAAATCTATTAATAGAAGGAACAACAATCAGAGATAAAAACTTGCCCCATAGAAATGTTATTTCCAGTCAAAAATTTGAATCAATAATGCAGAACAAAATTTTTAGAGCATGGAGCTAAGGAGGTCAAGCAATCTTGGGTTTTGTCCTGTAGCCACAAAGGAGGTACATACCCAAAATGTCTCCTAGTAAAATAGGAAGCCAAGTTAGAAAGTTGGCAGGGAGCCATGTACTCAGAACTACTCTGAGAAATCTTAAGGGACTGCTGTCCTGAGAATGTTTCAGTGGTTCCATCATTACCAAACCCTGTTGCTCTTTAGCAAGCTCTGAGTCCTAACTGTACTTGCAACTGTACATGCATGTGTTTATCTAGTCTGGAAAATGCTTTCCTATGAAAGATAAAGAAGCTGAATTTAATAGTCCATATATCTTTGGAAGACACAGAAGATGGAATAAAACATCAAATTACAGAAATCTAATCATTTTGGTCAAAAGATATAATTTGTCAGTGGTATCAGACTTTCCTTATAGTTGTTTTTTTTGTTTGTTTTGTTTTTTGAGACTGACTTTCACTCTTTTCGCTCAGGCTGGAGTGCAATGGCATGATCCCGGCTTGCTGCAACCTCTGACTCCCGGGTTCAAGTGATTCTCCTCCTCCCAAGTAGCTGGGATTGCAGGTGTGCACCACCATGCCAAGCAAATTTTTGTATTTTTAGTAGAGATGGTATTTCACCATGTTGGCCAGGTTGTTCTGGAACTCCTGACCTCAGGCAATCCATGTGCCTCTGGCTCCCAAAGTGCTGGGATTACAGGCATGAACCACTATGCCCGGGCTCCTTATAGTTTCAAAAGCTCAATTTATTACAGAATAATTACCCCCATCCAGTTAGAATAATATTTAAAGACCACTAACCCACCAGTCAGAAGACCTGGGTTCTAGATCTGCCTCTGTTGCAATCTGGACTTTACCTCTCTTGGCTTTACATATAAAATAGGTTATCTGGGCTAGAGCAGAAGTCAGTAAACTACAGTCCATAGGCTAAATTCAGCCAACTGTAAATAAAGTTTTATTGGCGTACAACTATACTCATGTGTTTTCTTACTATCTATGCTGCTTTCATGCTTTCAGTGTAGGGTTGAACAGTGGCAGCATAGATCCTGTGGCCTGCAACACCTAAAATATTTACTATCTAGCCCGATACAGAAAAAAAATTACTGACTTCTAAATTAGAAGCTATCTAAGAGAGAGTTCCTCTGTTTCCTCATCTGCAAAATGGGAATAAAAACAATACTTACCTCATATGATTCTGAGGATTAGACGATAGTTTTTAATACAGTTTCTACATAGGAAATGATAGGTAACAGATAATTATATAACTGTTAATTTAAAATGGTGAGCATGCTCATGACCAGAATTGTACCTATCAGTTTTCCATTACAGAAAAAATACTTGCTGCTGTGGTGCTCTGCTAAGATATTACATGGAACAGAAAAGATGGCAGTTCACGCAGAAATCTTGGACAACTGAAATAATAAAATCCAGTATAGGCAGGATATATGCCAAAGGCAAACTGTATCTCTAGCCTAAAAAATGCTGGAAACCTACATTATCTAATTATCAGCTTGATACTTGAGCTAGCCTTTGAGGGCTAAGTCAGATTCAAACAAGCCAAAAGAGGAACTTAAAGGTATTCAAGGTCAAGGGAAAGTGGAATTCCCAAGAGGTCTTGAGAGAGCAGTTTGTTGAAGAATTTGGCCAGAGCAAAATACACTGATGCAAGCGTTGAGAGTGAGAGTAAGAATGGTTGGTTGGGACCAGGTTGTGGACTTTTGAGCACTGGAGCAAGGAATGTAGAAAGCTGCTTATGTGGATTGAGATCCACTGAAGTTTTCTGAACCTGAAAAATGTTACTATTTCTAGAATAATTTACCTGTCTTTATGGTAAGGCATGCATGAGAAGACAAAGAGACAGGAAATTAACTTCACTTTGGAGAGATGAATTTCAGTTCTGTCTGTACTATTACAATTATTAAAATGTCTTATATTTGTTTATATTTGTTCTTATTTCCCTTTCTGAAATTTCACTTAAGCCTACTTTACCTAGTGCGTTTAAAATGGAGTAGTAGCTAATGAACAAATGAATTCATGGTTTTTTCTTTCCTTAACTACTTAACATCACTTTACATATATCTCAAAACATTCATAATATTTTCTGTATCTTCAGTAGCACTTATTAGAGGTTCCCTGTGTAAAAGATAGGAGAGAATGAGTCAAACTTGAGTAACGCCTTCAATCTGGTAGGGGAAATAATGACATAGAAGAATTAATAGAGGACTGTGAGTCATTTGAGTATTCAGAGGGAGTGGGAGGATGAAAGGGCTCCAGAAGTGTGGCTGATATTGTCTACCCAATGTTTATTTCCCCATTTTCCCTTCCTAATGGGAAGATGGATTTTATACATAATGACAAAGATTCTGCCTAAATCCTCAGTTTTCTAAGGTTTCATTGTATCTACCAATGACCTTTAATATAGTTCTGGCCAAAGAGCTGGAAGAGGATGTTTTCTGGGGGTTTCTGGAAAAGTTTTTTACTTTCTTAATAACAGAGGACAGATATTGCTGACTCCCATCCTTCCCGCCTCATCTACCTTTGAATGGGGATGCAATGCTTACAGCTGGGGCAGCCATATTACCACCCTGAGGCAATAAACAAAAGGATGAAGAAACGGAAAGATAGAAAGTTCTTAGAGCCCACATGATCTCTTGGACATCTGAAACCATATCAATAACCTGACTTCTGAACTTCCTGTTGTATGAGGAAAATTAACTCTATTACCTAATCTACTACTAGAATATTCTGTTGCTTGCAGCTGAGCACTTCATGTTTATTCTCTTCTGTAAATGTGCATTTCTTCAACACATTTGTTTTTTCAAGTTTCTATTAAGCACCTACTATGTGTTAGGCTCAGTGTTAGACACTAGAAATACAAATATAATGATGCCACCCTTAATTTTTCTCTGCAAGAATACCTGATGATTTTGAAGATACTCAAATGGAGAACAAGAGAATGCCTCTTTCCTCTCCACCTTTCATTCCGATCACCCTAAATGCCCTCTATCCCCAGCAGCTCATCTGCAAAATGAGAGTAAGAGCCAAAGTGAAAATGAGTCTAAAATGAGTCATAGATATATATTACACATGCTTCCTCCCCATTCTCCCAGAAGAAATGGAAAGAAATGGACATTCTGTAAGGGACCAGGAAAGCCATTGCAACTCCTTTATCCCTCCTCACATCTTACACCAAAGAGCATACTCTCCGAGCTGTGAAGCAGCTGTAGAATCTCCACCCAGAGCATTATAATTGACCCATTTGGGGAAAAGGTTTGCTCACTTGTGGGCGTACTGCTTATGAAAGGTGTCATACACTTAGAAAGGTGTCATTAAGCAAGTCCTCAAACCTGAGGCCATAAACTTCCCCCTCAGACCTCGCGTTGTACTCAGGCGTATGCAGTAAGAAAACAAGGGTCATGAGAAGTGGCTGGGAGACATTCTTACTCTCTGTGGGTGGGAGCATGTCATAGGAATACTCTGGAGTCTTCCTTCTCTTACCGTTTCCACCGTCTTAAAAGCAATGGTTATCTGACAAGAAATGCCATGTTAAGGTTCTGCCCTTCGACTTGTCCAAGTTTGCACAGCACAGGCAGGACAGGATTTCAATCCAATGTTAAAGCCCCTTGCCGTATTTTGGGAAATGAGCTGAACACAGGTTTAGTCTTGGTATCAAATCTCTGGATGTCACCCGGTCAAGAACCACCTTTTGGTTAAAACAAACAAACAAAAACAAAACCAACTGTTTCAGAAAAGTGGTGCTTGGGCTAACATGCCGCAGCTATGGAACGAGCCACTAACAGACCAACGTGCCATTTGTAACTGCTGCAAAAAAGTCAGCTCATTGTTCTTGCCAACAAATTGGTGTCTCCTCAACTTCCCTTCTCTCTGCTAATGATGTCACAACGGCCCTGTCACCCCAGCTCATAAGCCTGAGTCCTGCCAATCACTTATGCTGTTTTCCTCTCCCTACCATCTTACCAGGTCCATCTCTTCACTCATCTCCTGATCATCTTGCTGTCCCTGCTTTAAGTCAGACTCTCATTTCTTCTTTCCTCTTGCTGGAAACTGGCAGTGGCCTACCCATTGGTCCTTTCAGCTTTGCAGTCCTGCAGTCCAGCTCAGACCTGCTTCCTAATACCTCTACACATAAATTCCATAGAGCAGGGACCTTGTTTTTCTGCCTTGTTCACTATTGCATCCCCAGGACCAAAAGTAAGCCCTCAATAAATATTAGTTGGATGAATGTGTCCAGAAGAACAGGCCTGATCTGGTACTCCCTTGCTCAAAAACCTTTATTGTCTTCTCACTTCTCGTGCCATGAAGTCCATCCTCCCCTAGGACAACGTTCAAGGAGCTCCAGAGCATGGGTCACCATCTGACATTCAGGTAGTCAGTCACTCCCCCTCTATGCTCCTTCAGGTGCTCTTTGTTCAGGCAAACCTGGCAAAGTTACTTTTCCAAGACAAGATCTTTTGTCTTTTTTCAGTGTCTGAACCTTCACTACCTCTCCCTGGAAAGCCATCCAGGCCAACTCTGCCAATCTAAATTCTACTATATTTCTTAACTAGCTTTCATTCCCTTTTGTTCATGAAAGCTTTTCTGAAGATAATATTAAACATGTTATTTTGGGGGCACTTACTACCTGCTAGTTTACATATTCTTCTTACAAAACCCTATAAGGTAGTTCTGTTTATCTTCAGGTTAAAGTTTGTGAAACCAGGCTGGGCATGGTGACTCAGACCTGTGATCCCAGCACTTTGGGAGGCTGAGGCGGACAGATCACTTGAGGCCACAAGTTTGAGAACAGCCTGGCCAACATGGCGAAACCCTGTCTCTACTAAAAACAAAAATACAAAAATTAGCCTGGCGTGGTAGCACACACCTGTAATCCCAGCTACTTAGAAGGCTGAGGCACGAGAATCGCCTGAACCTGGGCGACAAGGTTTGCAGTAAGCTGAGATGGCGCCGCTGCACTCCAGCCTAGGTGACAGAGCGAGACTCTGTCTCAAAAAAAAATAATAATGTTAGTGAAACCAAAACTAAGATCTATTTTCAGGACTTGACCAAATTTGCACAGCACAGGTAGGGCAAGATTAGAATCCAATGCTAAAGCCCCTGTCCTGCAACTGATTAGCACATTATCCGTGCTGCTTGCTCCCTGTGCAGTTTTAGAAGTACAGAGGCTGCTAACAGGCAGCCTAAGGGGCTGAATTCAGCTGTGGACAGGATTTTAAAAGTCTTCAAAAATCAGGAAAGGCCGAGCTCAGCAGCTCACGCCTATAATCCCATCACTTTGGAAGGCCAAGGTGGGTGGATCATTTGAACCCAGGAGTTAGAGACCAGCCTGGCAACATGGCAAAAAAAAAAAAAAAAAAAAAAAAAAAAATGCTGGGTGTGATGGCATGCATTTGTAGTCTCAGCTACTCCAGAAGCTGAGGTGGGAGGATCACTTGTGCCTGGGAAGCAGAGGTTGCAGTGAGCTGTGATAGTGCCACTGTATTCCACCTTAGGTGATGGAGCCAGATCCTGTCTCAGAAAAAGAAAGAAAAATCAGGAGCTCTCATAGAGAAATGTGGATTTTGAGGTCTGGGCACGGTGGCTCACACCTGTAATCCCAGCACTTTGGGAGGCCGAGGTGGGCAAATCACAAGGTCAAGAGATCGAGATTAGCCTGGCCAACATGGCGAAACCCCATCTCTACTAAAAATACAATAATTGGCTGGGTGTATGGCATGTGCCTGTAGTCCCAGCTACATGGGAGGCTGAGGCAGGAGAATCACTTGAACCCAGGAGGCAGAGGTTGCAATAAGCTGAGATCATGCCACTGCACTCCAGCCTGGGCGACAGAGTAAGACTCTGTCTCAAAAAAAGAAAAAAGAAAGAAAGAAAAATGTGGATTTTGAGCTTCTGAAAGATGGTAAGTTCTGGCAACACTGGGCCTGGATTCCAACATGGTCATGATTTCTGGGATGCCCTCTGCATAGGACCTATGCTCTCACCCAGCCTGGCCTGTGCAGGCATTTCTGTTTGTGTCCCTGATAGCTCCTTGTTGGCACCTGTCATAAAGCATTTTTCACTTTCTCTCTTGTCTCACCTTCCTGAGGCTGCAAGCTTCCTTTTTTATTTCTGTCTTCTCTGCTGTGTTTTTCCTTTCTCTAGCATGGAGTCAGTCTTGGCTTGGCATATCATAGACTCTCAATCATGTTTTTACTGAATTGAAATATAAGCTTGCAGATTTGCTAGTAAGTTCGACATTTAATACTGCTCCAAATACAGCTTTTGGGTTAATTTTAGAATAGCCAATTCTTAGTCCCATGTATAGAAAAATAGTAGGAGTGAGAAGCCAGTAAATAATCCCCCAGATTTTTTTTCTTTTTACATTGGGTTACGTCAGTGTTTTCATGAGATTCTCATTAGATGTTTGTTCTTGATTGGTCTGTTTTGGTAGATGAGGAAATCATATTTTATTTTCCCTGTGAAGTCTTCCGTGCTTCCAGGTGAGTCATCTCTCCACCTTTCTTATGCCTCTATTGTAGAATTTATCAGATAGTATCCTAAGGATTCGTTTACTAACTTGTTCCCTTATAGGCAGAGACTGTGCATTATTCATTTTTGTATCTCTCCCAGCCTAGCAGATAATAGGTGTTCAATACAGTTTCAATGACTAAATTATTCCCTGAAGTAGGTACACAATAGATAGAAGAAGTGTATTGAAATTTCTTTAGTCTGACGTGAAGGAACATAGACTCTACTTCCTCAAGTGAATCAATGATATTGATAGTTTAATATAGTACTTTATATTTCTTTTCGGTTAAAAATGTAATGTTAAGTCCTTAAACGGCAAAGAGATATTCTGTCAAATTCTTTAAAAAAAAAAGAGGTTTTAGAAGTTTCTATGCTTTCTTCTTTTAACAGGCAGTAATTGGGATCATTAGCTTATGATTGTCTTTCCCACTGCCTTCCAAGGCGAGCTGTAAGACCCAGGGAGCGCTTGTGTGTTTGATCTAAGACTGTTAGGCAGCCACAGTTCCTGCCTCAGCTCTGACTTTGTTGACCAAAACAAATAATAGCCATGGTACTTCATTTACTTAGTATCACTAAGCCCAAGATGGAAAAATCAGTAGACATACTTAAAACTGATTTAAAAAAAAAAAAAAAGATACACATTCTTGGCCAGGCGTGGTGGTGCACTCCTGTAATCCCAGTGCTTTGGGACGATGAGGCAGGAGGATCACCTGCACCCAGGAGTTTGAGATCAGCCTGTGCAACATGGCAACACCCCGTCTCTATAAGAAAAATAACAATAAATTTTTTGTAATTAAGAAAAAAATACATTCTTTTTCACTTTCTGCTGTTGGGCTACAGTAGATGTGTTACAGCATCATTTCTTCCTACAGTCTTCCACTTCCCAGCAGTTTTACTCTAATATTTTATTGCCTTAATGACACTCAAGATTTTGCCTTACACTTCATGGATTACACAATGTCATTCAAACACTCTAGATATAAGGTAAGGACTAGCACTGATGGAATATTGCTGTGAGCCAAGCACTGGGGTAAGCATTTTAATTGGAACATTACATTTGATCCAGCTAACAACCCTAAGAAATAGGTAGCACTGTTAACCCCAGTCTCACATCTGAGAAAGCTGAGGTTTAGAGAGGGTAAGGAACTCATGCAAAGTCTGTAAATCACAGAGTGGATTTCTAATTCAACAAGCATTTGCCCCGCTGCTATCCCAAAATTCTGCTCTTATAGGGTGTTTGGCAGAAATTCCTCATCCAAAATGTGCTAGTGACTTTTGCTAGAGGAGGTTCTTACCTTGGTGCCATGGGCTGCTATTACTTAATTATTATTAAAGCGTGGGAGAGGAAGCTGAACCTAAGTTAATTTTCAAATCATGCCCTTAGCAGCATTAGCAAAACCTCCCAAAGTAGCCGTCAGCTCTGAGTCCTCGAGCTTGCCTGTTTCCTCTTTTGTCATCCAAGATTGATTTTGTATTGAACTCCATCTTGAATTTAACACCATAATTATTGGCACAAGAGAAACCAAGTCATTTTATTTACCAAAAGCAGATATAAATGTTTGAATGGTAGAAACCAGAGTGTCTCTTCATGTTTTCTCTCATGTTTTAGTCTTAAGAAGGAAAGTGCAGCTTGAAATGCATAAACCAGTGTTCCATTTTTATACTTCTTATTGTGAGCAATCATCATTTCCTTTTTTTTAACTTGAGATTTTAATTTACAAGGGTCACTATGTGAAAGTGTTTCCAGAAGCCAAATATTTTCAGTGACATATCTGTGAAATTATACGTTTTGACAACAGAGTTATAAATAAGACTCTAATTAATTTACTTCTCAAGGTCCTCTCATATTACACACAGTTTGCAGATGAATAGTGAACATTTCACACTCCTGGGAGGAAGGAGATGGTACCAAGATGGCCGAGCAGGTGCCCTTGGTCATCAAGGCTCTTGACAGCTTCCCCACCAGCTTCCTCTAACTTGATTCTCCTTGCTATGGATTCTTGGCTTTAATCCAGCACTTTGATTTCTCATCTTTATGCAATAATATGTGTGTTTCTGCATCCTGTGTTCTCACTTTCTCCAGGAAGTCTTCTTTGATTAATCTCACCTTCCCAATTAATCATTCCTTTGTTGAAGGTCTGCCCAAAGTTAATAGAGTGAGGATTCTCAAGTATTTGAAAATATTTTCATCTAGGGATCTGTTCAACTCCTCAAGAGCATAAAAGTCCAGTATCTCTTCAAAAGCCTGGGCTGCTATACTCTGCACACAGTCGACACTCAGAAAGATGGACTAACTGACCAAATAAACAGAAGCAGAGCTTCTCTCACAATGAAGCTCTATGTACTTTGCATACAAATTGCTAAGGTATTGGGAATAATGTCTCTATTCATATTAAAATTATGAAATCCAACAGCCTGAGTTTCTACCACTTAGAAAGAACCACACCAGATTTACTCCAAGTAGCAGCTTGTTCACTGGGAAAACCTGACTCAGCAGGTTTAAATTATTCCTTTTGAGCCACTTAACTTCTAAATTTCCCCATTCAGTGGCTTAAACTCGACTTTAATACTGCATGCACTAAAAAAAATTTGCATTTAATTACAGCAGTAATATGTTTTCCTGTTGCCATCTGAAATATATTCATTATCAGTGTCAGGCTTGCATTGAGAGAGTTTGGTTATTTATATCTAAAAAATCAAATTCAACAAAGATAACTGAAGGCATGTAAGGAGGTTTTCCTGCTTTTTTCTTGTAAGAGTATGCAGCTTGTAGAGACACAAATTCAAAATCTTGGCAAATCGTATTTTCAATGACTGTTTGTCTAAAGATAAATGGATATGTGTAGAGAAAGTTATTTTAAGAATGATAAGTCAACATGAATTTTATTTTTGAAATGTACATATACATATATTTCCAATATGTGTATGATTCAAGAAAATATTGTGTCTGGCAAGTAATTACTGTAGCACTTCATGTGACGAAGAGATTTGAGCCTTAACAAAATTTTACTTACACAGGCCAGGCACAGTGGCTCACCTGTAATCCCAGCACTTTGGGAGACTGAGGTAGGTGGATCACCTGAGGTCAGGAGTTCGAGATCAGCCTGGCCAACACGGTGAAACCCAGTCACTACTAAAAACGCAAAAATTAGCTGGGTGTGGTGACACACGCCTATGATCCCAGCTACTTAGGAGGCTGAGGCAGGAGGATCGCTTGGACCTGGGAGGCAGAGATTACAGTCAGCCAAGATCACGTCACTGCTCTCCAGCCTGGGTGACAGAGTGAGACTCTGTCTCAGACAACAACAACAAAAAAACAAAACAAACTACCTTAAACCTTATTCCAAATCAAAGAACATTAAGACCTTATTGTACACTTATAATTACAGGGTTAAAATTGAGATTTGAGATGCAAAAGGCTGCGTTTGGGCACTCCTTGGATTATCCATTTTATTAAGATCAACTCATCTTCCTATTAGAATGCCCTGCCATTGAGGCCTTGTGTGGAGAAGTTCAATACCTTTTGTAATTCCATGATATATTTAAATTAAGAATGAAGTGTCCCCCTAGATCCACAAGTTGTTGCAATGGTTTTAATCAGAACCAGAGACATTCTTGCTGCCCCAGGTAATGTCATGTGAATAAATGTTGATTTTATGAATCCTATGCCCTGTTGATCAAACCACATTCTTGTCTAATGTGTTTGTGAAACAGTAAAAGTTTCTTTCTTCAAAGGTGGAAGGTTGCCTACTTATAATTGATGTGTTTTGAAGATCGATAGTGACCTTTGAAAGGTATTCATAAATCACAATCAACCTGCAAATACAAAGTGAAATGAATAAATGAGACAAATCCTTGCCAAATTTTAACCACAGTTTTCACCATAAATACCAAGGTAATCCAAGAACTGCTCTCTTGGCCTAAATTACTGGGAAACATTATGCCAGTTTTCTTCCTCACTGAATATGCAGATATATTGACATGAAGCTACCACTGCTGTTGAAAAGATCACATGTGTTTTAACTAGCAAAAGATGACAGGGTGATCAGAAGCACACCTGGGAGACATCTGCAGCGTAAAAGATCAGAATAATGAAATGCTGTACTGGGGGGGACACAACCCAAGTATTTAGGGAGCTTTCAGTTCTTTACTGAGCTGGGTACAGTGGAGAAGGTGCTATTTTAAAACACCCAACGATCACCATCCTCAAGGTGTTTCTCACATTACAGAAGCCATTTGCTAGCCCACAGACATAATGGACAATGAGAGGCCAGCAGAAACAAGTCAGGAGTATTTCTCAGACTATACACAATTATCACTCTCAGAATTCCAAACAGGAAGAGATGGATCAACTGTAGTAGTGAAGGAGGGCTTCTTGCAGGCAATGGACTTTGAGTTAAGTCTTAAAGAATGAGTAGGAATTCCCCCAGGTAGAGGTGAGGTGGAGAGGATGCTGCTTCAGGTAGAATGTTCAGTATGGGGGGAACAGGCTGGGGAGTGTGATGTGTGCTCACAGGCCACATCTGACCCTCTTGCTAGAATTCAGCTTGTTGAGGAAATTCAGAATTGGGCACTTTGCACTGGGACAAGGTGCTTCTACTGAATTTATTGCAAACAAATTTGTTTCATATTTCTCACATAGAGGAATTATATAAATGGCAGTTCTTAAGAGACAATGGAGAATCCTATCAGGAAGCTGGTACCACAAAGATAAGGCAAGGGAGGTCTGATCTAGAGAGTACAGTGGGGATTGAAAAGGAATTTCAAAAGATATTATTCTGCTAAATTTCTTGGGGCTAAAACATCATAAATTAACTAGAAAATGAGAGTTATCCGCAAAGCTTCTGAATGTTACCCATGAATTAAATTATCAGAATGTGTTTTAAGTAGAGTGTACCTGCAGTTTGCCACAAATGCCACTAGGTGGTGAGCACGCATTATTCGTGACTTGAGATTAGCTGTTTCACTTCTGATGAATGGCATTTTAAGAATGCAAATTGTGGCCGGGCTTGGTGGCTCACGCCTGTAATCCCAACACTCTGGGAGGCCGAAGCAGGTGGATCGCCTGAGCTCAGGAATTCAAGAGCACCCAAGGCAACATAGTGAAACCCTGTCTCTACTATAAATGTTAAAAAATTAACTGAGTGTGGTGGCGTGCACCTTTAGTCCCAGCTATTTGGGAGGCTGAGGCAGGAGAATCGCTGGAGCCCCAGAGGAAAAGATTGCAGTGAGCCGAGATCGCACCACTGCACTCCAGCTTAGGCTACAGAGTGAGACTCTTGTCTCAGATAATTAAGAACCTGTATAAATTGGAGTTATCAATACAAAACTACAGGACTCCGTATTTTATCTTAACTTTTTCTATTCAGTACTCAGAAAACATCCTCGTTTAGTATTCAAACAGTGACAAGAATTTTTGGTAATAAATGACATTAAACTCTTTGGGTGCTTAGAATTTGAAATTATGCTTTATTCTGATATCTGAGCTTACTTCTCTGGGTTAGAGCCTATCTCTTCTACTTCGATGAATGCCCCAATATGTTAGATACTACAATTATCTGGCAGTACCTGCTACCACCAGGAAGCCCAGCAAAGGCGTATTACTTGCACTGACTCCCTCCTTCCCTGAGGTAAATATATTTTACCTCAGCCGCGAAAACATAGTGAGACCCCTTCTCTACAAAAAATTTAAATAATTAGCCGGATGTGGTGGTACACACTTGTGGTCCCAGGTACTCTGGAGTCTGAGGCAGGAAATTCACTTCCACCCAGGAGGTCAAGGCTGCGGTGAGTTGTGATCATGCCACTGCACTGCAGCCTGAGTTTCAGAGCAAAAATCTTGTCTCCAAAGAAAAGAAAGGAAAAATTTCACCTGCCTATGAGCATCATGAGGTCAGGGTCCACGTCTGTTGGGATTAGCCCTCTATCCTAGTGCCTGGCATGATACTGAGTACAGGGTAGACTCTCAACGAGTTAATGAACTTTTTCTGCAAGTTAAAAAATCATGTAGTGTCCTCTCCATGTTATCTCAATAAGTCAGATACAACTACACAGTGTATTTGCCAGTTAGGTAATCAGAATTTGCTTCTCTTCTCAGGAGTTCACACAGAGATCTTCATGGACTCTGTGTTTGTTGTAGTCTCTCATTTAAAATATGCATGCCAGGGTGTGTGTGTGTGTGTGTGTGTGTGTGTGTGTGTGTGTGTGTAAGAGGTTAGCATTTTGGTATCAATCTTTCAAGGTTAATTCAAGATTTTGGTTATGCTAAGTTCTAGGGTTAATCTATATTTACATTGCCTTTATCTATATAAACATGGGAATGCATATCACAACAGGATGCAAACAAAATATTTTTTTGAGACAGGGTCTTTCTCTATTATCCAGGCTGGAGTGCAGTGGCACAATCTCAGCTCACTGCAGCCTCAGCCTCCCAGGCTCAAGTGAACCTCCCACCTCAGCTTCCCAAGTGGCTGGGACCTCCCGGCTCATGTGATCCTCCCACCTCAGCCTCCGAGTGGCTGGGACCCATGCCTAGCTACTTTTGTTTTTTTCATACAGATAGGTTCTCACTATGTTGCCCAGGCTGGTCTCAAATTCCAGAGCTTAAGCAATCCTCCTGCCTCAGCCTCCCAAAGGGCTGAGATTACAGTCATGAGCCACTGCACCCGGCAGATCAAATATTCGAATTTGGGACTGTGCTATCATAGCAATAGTGTAAGTGATAGTGGTGGTTGAGGTGGCCATTTATTGTGTGTAATTTCATCTTTCCAATAACCAAGTATTACTAATCATGTTTTAGAGATAAAGAAGCCAAAGTTTAGATGGAATAAGTAAGGTACACAAGGATATAATGGTTAGCAAGGTCCAAACCCAGGGGTGGTGGGTTGAAACCAAGATCTGTCCAAACCCAAGGTGATTGGCTCTACAGCCTGTGCACTTTGCCCAGTTGCTATACTGCCTGTCTCTACTGCTGTGTTGACTTCCCTGCTTGATAATCCATCCAGAGCAATAAAACAGAAACATTTATTCAAACATATTATGGAGTTAGATACCTTAGATACAATGTGCAAATAAAATATTTTAAAGTCTCTTTTAGTGTAGCAATTTTGGTGGAAATTGCCACTTAAGAAAGATTCTACTTAATCTATTCGTAGTTTAGAAATTATTCATGACCTTCCAGTAATACTCAACTGGTTTGGCCATTTATATAGTCAGAGTAAAACTGTTCTCTTTTCTAATGTATATTATGTACTCAATCTTGTAAATCAAAATGAATATCACTTAATTAGAAACATAAGGTAGACCCAACGCAGTGGCTCATGTGTAGAATCCCAGCACTTTGGGAGGCTAAGGTGGGAGGATCTCTTGAGCCTAGAAGTTCAAGACTGGCCTGGGCATCATGGCAAGACCTTGTCTCTTTAAAAAAAACAAAAAAAATTAGCCAGGCATGGCAGTGCACACCTGTGGTCCCAGCTACTTGGGAGGCTGAGGTGGAAGGATTGCTTGAGCCAGGAGGTTTAAACTGTTTTGAGACCCTGTCTCAAAAACAAAACCAAACGTAAAAAATGTCGACAAATATGTGGTTAAAAGTGTAAAAAGTGACACTGTAGAGCCCCCACAGCAACTAGTCTGGGTCTCCAAATAGTCTTGAAAAGAGAAGGCAAGTCTGTGACACAGCCTGGCAAGGAAACGGGTAGCTCCATGCCCTCCTGGTGGGAGTGGAAGCTGTACAATCTTTTGGAAGGCGATTCGGCAGTAAGTACCAACATTACAAAAACACAAATCCTTTGGCCAAACAATTCCACTTCTAGAAGTGTGTAATACAGATACACTCATACATGTCAATGATCACGTATACAAGGTGTTCTTTGCTTCTACTTTTTTTGTGGTGGCAAAAAACTGATAAAGAACCTAAATATCTATTAAGGGAAAACCGATTAAATAAATACTGGTACATCAATACCAAAGGCCATGACGCAGCTGGAAGAATGAGGAAGCTTTTCAACACTGATATGGAACCATCTCTAAGAAACATGGTTAAATAAGAAAAAAGAGAATGGAAATATTTATGATATGCTACAATTTTGTGCCTTAAAAATGAAAAAAGGAAGCTAGGCATGAGGGCTCACTCACATCTGTAATCCCAGCAGTTTGGGAGGCCAAGGTGGGAGGACTGCTTTAGGCCAGGAGTCCAAGACCTAACTGGAGAAAATAGTGAGATCCTATCTTTCCGAAATAATACAAAAATTAGCCAGGTGTGCTGGCACGCGCCTATAGTCCCAGCTACTTGGGAGGTTGAGGTAGGAGGATTGCTTAACCCAACCAATTTGTATGTTCAATATAACAGATTCCAGATTGGGCCTGACTTCTTCATTGAATCCCATCATCTGACACAGTGTTTGACACATAATAACTACTTGATTAATAATTACACAAAGATTAATAAGTAGAATAGATACTGGAAAGATGTACCCTAAAATGTTAATCATGTTTACCAGATTTTTTTAACTCGTTCTATGTTTGTGTTTATTTCCCAAGTTTTCCACAATAAAGTTATTACATTATGATTGGAAAGAAATACATGTTTTAAGACTATATCCTAAAAAATATTCATGCTTTTCATGCCATGTCTGTCTACAGAGGAATGAACAGCTATTTTAATGAGTACCAGTGAGTGTTTGCATATCAGCAGTGCTCACAGAAATTCTGGAAAGGATGGTGTTGGTGGTATGTAAGTGACAGCTGGTACATTTAGTGCGCATGGGAGGTACACGAAGGGATAATTTGAATGTTAATTACAATATCACTCTACATGTATGAGAGATCACAAAACTAGGACTGGTGGGGTTATTTGATTGAACAGACTTGTATAAGCATTGAGGTATTTTCTGTAACATTAGATGTGATTTTTGTTCTTTCCAAGTTTATGACTACAGACATATCAAGGTTCTGGTCCTCACTCAGCCACTTACACACTCCATGACCTTTCTAATACTATATTTCTTTATCTGCAAAATGAGGCTAATAATATGGTTTTTGGAGGGGTGTTTGTATACTGTATGTCTAATGCAAGTGAGAGGGTTAGCACTGTGCCTGGCCTATCAAAGGCTCTCAGGATGCCTCTGTCAACTTTCTGTTCCTCCCACATTCATCACTGAGTCCTGGATGTGAATAAAGAACTAAACATTGGTTTAGAAATAGGGGAAGGGGCTTCTTTTCTAATCAGATATTTTCCTTAATCCTACTAATGCTCCTTTAAGATATGGATTATCCCATTTTATTGACTTGAGAAGGGAATATTACGTGTGACCATCCTAAGACCCCAGCAGTTAGCACCTATGCTGTGCTGATACAAAATACACACACACCCACTTTGTGACCTCTAAAATTTTGTTCTAAGGAAAGATGATGGCAATCCTGTATTGATTGTACTGCTGTGCTTGAGGACACTGGATAACTTACTACATTAGTATGGGTTTTGGATGTTTGCCTAAAGCCACAAACCTTTTGATGTCCACTTTCTAGCCCTGAGAAATACCTCATCAGTCACGTAATTCCTGCAAGTAAAGTGGGACATAATGGAAAATTATTTGCTCTTCCTTGTTCTCTGACTTCAGTTGCATTAAATTTTTTTTGAAATAGTAACTTTTCAAAACGGTTTTCCAACATGTGTTCCAAATAATTTTTAACACTCTCTAACACAACTAGGTTGCTTAAATAATAAAGTAGATGAGAATGATAAAAATTGCCATATTTGGAATAGATAAAATTACTCTAAATAATTATGCAAACTTCAACTTTAAATTTAAACACTATAGGCATAAAATTTTAATATATAAAAATAATTTTATAAACCATACCTGAATCATTTGAATAATTTTTTAAGTGTCTTAGTCTGTTCAGGCTGTTGTAACAGAATGTCATAGACTGAGTGGCTTATAAACAACAGAAACTTATTTCTCACAGTTCTGGAGGATAGAAAGTCCAAGATGAAGGCTCTGGCAGTTTCAGTGTCTGGTGATAGCCTATTTCCTTGTTCCATAGACAGCTGTCTTTCAGCTGTGTCCTCGCATGGCAGAATGGGGCAGAAGAGCTCTCTGGCATTTATTGTGTAAGGGCACTAATCCCATTAGTAAGAGTTCCACCCTCATGATGTAATCACCTCCCAAAGGCCCCCACCTCCAAATATCATAACATTGGAGATTAATTTTCAACATGAATTTGGTGGGGGTGGGGTGTGACCATAAACATTCAGTCTATAGCACCAGGATGATTTGACTAATTATTTCAGCGCTAAAAAGTTGATTAAATTTCTTAAGCAAATTGAGTACTTGTCAGTAGGTGGGGACTAGGGGAGGGACAGCAGGGGGTGGGAGGGATAATGAGGTGAGAAATACCAGATATAGGTGATAGGGGGATGAAGGCAGTAAATCACCTTGCCATGTATGTACGTATGCAACAATCCTGCAAGATCTGCACATGTACCCCAGAACCTAAAGTACAATAAAAAAAAAAAAAGAATACACAAAGCTTTAGAATCAGGGGGTGTCCAATCTTTTGGCTTCCCTGGGCCAGATTGGAAGAAGAAAAATTGTCTTGGGCCACGCACAAAATACATTAACAATAATGACTGCTGATGAGCTAAGTAAAAAAAAAACACACACACACACACAAAATCTCATAATGTTTTAAGAAAGTTTATGAAGTTGTGTTGGGCCACATTAAAAGCCATCCTAGGCTGCACGCAGGCCACAGGTTGAAGAAGCATGCTTTAGATGGATGCATACTTTATCCTAGCAGAATAAAATATAACAGTCTGCACTGTTAAAATTGCCTGTCAATGAATCCTCTGTGGAATGTAATAATACTGTCTTTTCATATTTCTTAAAACCGTGTTTAAGTGTAGTTGCTAAGAACTAACTTTTCCCCTAACTGATGAAACTCACAGGACATTTGCCATTAAGTAACTTTCTATAAAATGACCTTCCAGGAGTAATGCTACCTGGTATCACTGATTTTACATTTGTAATTGAATATTGCCCATTATCTCTGCCAAGGTAAAAGAATAAATCAATGCTCATTTACTAAAGAAAAGTATCTAAATGATTCTCAGAAATAGAAAAACAAGAATGTAAAAAGTAGGAGGTTTTTGACATTTAGATTAATATAGTGAATAATAAAATTTTTTAATGTTCGTTTATAACATTGTCTTTGTTTTTCCCCAGCTATCTGTCTGTCTGCAGAATGGTATTTCTATTTGTATTTCTGCATAGCAGCAGTTTGGCTCAGATAAATTATCTAATTCATAATATTGGTAGATGTGCCAAAAAGTCACACAAACCAGAAGGTTCAAAATAATTTCTATCAACTCTGCACAGTATGTTTGAGGAAGAGCAGATTGTTGTAACTTTCATGCTTACAATCAGGCATCATTCATAAACAGAGGCATTTAAACGTTTGTGTGTATCTGACATCACAGAAACATCAAAAATCAGGTAGGAAAAGTCAATATTTATTGTAATCTATCTCTCAGCACTCACAGATAATTATAGTAACAGACAATAGTAATAAAATGGTAATAAGTAACATCTTTGAGAACTTACTACATACTAGGCAGTGGTCTAAACACTTAAAAAATTAGGACTAATTGATTAAATTGCTTAAGCAAATAGAGTACTATGAAGAAATATACAAACCTTTAGAATGGGGCGTGGGGGGGAACAGTCTGGGGCTTCCCTGGGCCACAATGGAAGAAGAATTGTCTAGGGTCACATTAGCAAAACAATCAAAACAACCCTAAATTCCCCCTATTAGACTTAAAACAGTCCTAAATTAAACTCAGAACAATCCTGAATTCCCCCAAGTGTGTAGAGATTTATTAAGCTCTGCAAGAAACTATACCCCCAAATTTTTTTTTCTTTGTCCTCCTGGAATGTATATTCAAAGAAAAGAAGTAAAAGTATGATCACCTTCCCTTGCAGTCACAGGATTTCCCCATTCCTTTCTAGTGGAGTTCTTCTTACATTTTTAACAGCGGTACTTGATTTTATATTGGTCAAGTTCTCCTGCAATTTGTGTGTGTGTGTGTGTGTGTGTGTGTGTGTGTGTGTGTGTGTGTGTGTGTGGTTTGTATCTGTGGAGTGTGTGTTTCCTTGGCTGGAGATGCTAACAACTGTGATCCAGAACTCAGAGTATTAATGATTTTATTATAGAGGTTCCCAAAGGGTGACAAATATCCACTTCAAATTTCCTTCTGAAACATCTGGGAATAGGGTGTTACAAGGAAGAATAGGCCTCAAAGAATGGGTAAAGGGCAAGTTACTGTTAGCTGCCAGGAGCACTTTCACGAGATGCCCAATGAGCTCTTCCTTCTATAAGGCATGGCTTTAAAACCTGTCTCCGTGTCACCATTTCTTTCTGGTTTCCATTGAAAACATCTCCTCCTCCTTACTTGATGGTAGGAATCTGTAGCACAAACAAGACTGAGGTAAAAGTCCACTGGGAACATAGATTTGAGGGATGGGACTTTGAAGAGCCAGGACAAGGACAGTGCACTTGACTAATCCTGCAGCAGCTTGCTGTGGGACAGCAGTAACCTTTCTTCACACTTTAATGTGACCACTTGGATGTCAGTAGTTCTAGAAATCAGCACAGACCCTTCCTGGGAGCAGGAAATACATTCCCAGACAGACAATCTAAATCTGGTGGGGCTGTTCACCTACTTTAAAGACTTATTTTTCCACCACCATGCCAGCATAATTAGGCACATTTAAATTACCTGTGTCCTGCTCTGGTTCTGGATTGTTTATCCAGTTACTTAAGCAAGGATTTTGGAAGAATTTTGGAAATCAGAAGAGCCAGAAATAAAAAGTAGGAATTGGTCAGAAAGGAAAAACAAGAGTCATGTTTCCTTGTTCTTCTGTGACGACTGCTGGGTGTTGGTTCTGGTGCAGGATAGATCACAGTTCTGCTGGGACAGAGCCTGGAGGGGTAGAGTCTTCATCCAAAACAAAGGTCTTTTCTCTCAAGATAGACTATTGAACACAACACTGCTTTAGATATTTTAATAGTAAGGTATGTGACATCTTTTAAAACTTTACAAACGGGGAGTCAAAAGATTGGATAGGCAAGATGGATACAATTTCAAAGTTTATTAAGGCCGTTGAAGAGATGAAATGCAAAATTAGCAGTGAGTAGGAATATATAGTACTCAAATACATCACCCTGTAGAGTCTGTGAACAGCCCTCAGAAGGAAAATGTCATTTCCCAGTGAAATCACAGTTTCACGCCTGCTGCTGTCTCCATCACCGTCTTCCACCAGCCGCTACTCCTGCTCACTCTCAGCTAATGGTTTTTTCTCTCACATCACTGAGAAAAACAGAAGCAATTAGAAATGTCCATATTTTCACATCTTTCTGTCACCAAAGCTAAGACCTATTTCATCCGCACCACTCTCTTCCCTACCCCTGGTGCCTGAGGAGGAGGTATCCCTGCTTCTCCCCTCCACTTGGACTCTGTCTTCCCAAACACATTGTTCCTGAAGTTAGTTCCCCTTTTCTGCAACATCCTTTCTCCCCTGTGCTAGATCATCCTAAAAGCAAGTAAATATGCTGTAGTGTTGCCCTTCACAAATTGTAACGTACATACATGTTACCTGGAGAGCTTGTTAAAAATCACAACTGGGCCGGACGCAGTGGTTCATGCCTGTAATCCCAGGACTTTGGAAGTCCGAGGCGGGTGGATCACAAGGTCAGGAGTTCGAGACCAGCCTGGTCAAGATGGTGAAACCCTGTCTCTACTAAAAGTACAAAAAAATTAGCCAGGTGTGGTGGCGCACGTCTGTAATCCCAGCTACTCAGGAGGCTGAGGCAGGAGAAATGCTTGAATCTGGGAGGCGGAGGTTGCAGTGAACCAGGAATCGTGTCACTGCACTCCAGATGGGCGACAGAGTGAGACTCCATCTCAAAGAAAAAAAATCACAACTGGAATTATAGGTCTCTAGTATATCTCTTTTAAAATAAAATCCCTTCTCTTGACCCCACACATGTACTCTCCAGGACCTTCCCCATTTTTCAGCAACCCTTCACAGCAAAACTTGGGGAAAGGTTTTTTCGGTGAATGTGTCTACTTTTCACTAACATTCTCTGTTCAATCTATCCAAAGCTTCCATCCCCATCACTGAACTGAATGCTCTTACCAACGTCACAATAAATTTCATTTTCAAAATCCATCAGCACTTTTCTGCTGTCTTTCTTGACCTCTTGGCAGTTTCAGAGAGGTCACTCCTTTCCTGAAATATTTTCTTTCAACTTCTGTGATGCCTCTTCCTAGTTTTCTCCTACCTCAGTCTTTTTCAGTCGTCTTTGCTGAATCCTCCCCATGTGCTCAACAGCTAAGTTTTTTGTGCCTCAGGGCTTGGTTCTGGCTCTCTGTACATATTCTTTCCCTGGGTGACTCCTCCTATTCCCATGATGTTAAGGACCTTCTAAATACCAAAGACTTTCAAATCTGGAACTCTGGCCCTGACTCAGAGATCCATCTACCAATTGATCTCACCTCTTGGATCTCCAACAGGCACCTCATACTTTTTCACAGCCCAAATACAACTGTTCATCTTCCCTTTTCCCAAGCTTGGTCCTGCTCCACTCTTCCCTAGTACAATAAAATCAGCACCAGCCAGGCGTGATGGCTCATGCCTGTAATCTCAGCACTTTGGGAGGCCAAGGCAGGAGGATCACTTGAGTACAAGAGTTCGAGACCGGTTTGGGCAACATGGCAAGACCCCCATATCTACAAAAAATAAAAAATTAGCTGGGTGTAGTGTCATGTGCCTGTGGTCTCAGCTATTCAGGAGGCTGAGGTGGGAGGATTGCTTGAGCCCAGGAGGTTGAGGCTGCAGTGAGACATGTTTGCACCACTGTATTGCAGCCTAGGTGACAGACTGAGACCCTGTCTCAAAAAACTGTCAGTCTCATTTACCCAGTTGCTCAAGCCAAAAATATAAGGAATTTTCTGATTTCTGTTTTTCTTGGCTTCCACATTCAATCTAGTAATATGTCTATGGTGACTTTACTTTCAAAACATCTTGAATATGTCCAACCTGGTTTAAGCTATCTTCTTTTGAGGGCTGCTACAGTAGCCTCCTATCTTGCTTTCCCCCCCCACAGTATATTCTACCTATGTAGTCTTTTAAAAATGTAAATTCTTCTATGTAAGAGCTAGTAACAAAACAAATAAACAAAATGTAATATTCTTCCTCTGGTTAAAAGATTCCAATGGCTTCCCATCATGCTTGGAATAGAATTTCTACTCCCCATTCTGGCTTACAAGCATCCCTTTTGGCACTGCCTATTTCTCCGTCTTCCTGTGCTCCCCCCTCGCTGGCTACCATGTTTAGACATCCTTTGTTTCCTCAAGCAAGTTGAGCTTGTTTTTTGCCCTAGCACATTTGTACTACGTGCACTTCTGGTTAATTCCTTCCCATCATTCTGATCTTGTGCAGGTTCTTTCTTGTATACTTCCAGGTGATCCTCACTCATTCTTCTCTTACAAATCACATTCCTTTGGGTATTTGGCCAATGGGAGATACTGGAACGAGACTTGGAAAGGGAAGAAGGAAAAAACAGGACAATTCTCTCTCTTCTCTGATTCTCCCTCCTCCCCCCTTGATAACTCTCCCTGGTTTCAGGAGCATTATCCAGCAGTGACTAGGTGACTGGGTCTCCTCTGTGGTTCAGCTCTCCACCAGGCAGGTCCCTCCATAATCCCAAATACTGTACTGCTGAGCACCCGCTCCATGGTGCCGCTGCTCCCACACAGCTGGTCAATGTGGTCATGATCTGGGCTCCAGTAACTTCCCTCTGCTAGTGGCTTTGTGCATTGCTCATGTCTGCCACACTCTATTTGATGCTCAATTCTTCCATCACCTGTGTAGCTGCTTCCCTGTGTTCAATTCCCTTTGTTTGAAATACTTAGAGTAGTTTCTGTTTTCCTGACCAAAACTGTTCTCAACTACAGAGTTTCATCATCACAGCAGCCCTCACTGACCACTGGGTCACTGTCCAGCACATGCACCCATTTCAGGTCTCTTCCATTGTGCTTTATACTCTCTGCTGTTTTTCTTGTTTATTTGTCCATATATTTGCTTGGTGCTATCTTGCTTATAACTGTATCCCCAGAGCCCAGTATCCTCAGAGCCTAGAATAGTGATATGTAGTTGGTGTTCAATAAATACTTATTGAGTAAATGACTAAAAGAAATGAATTGAGATTTGGCTAAACAAAATACTACTCAAATGAAGAGATGACATGAATGAAGTGAATGATAAGCAGGCCCCTAAATAGAAACTCTAGCCAGTGGAGGAAGGAAAATGAGAGAGAGAAATCAGGCAGGAAAAATGAAAATATTACCCTTTGGGAAGAAAGACAATGGGTGAAGAGAAGAAAATTAGTATTTATATAATATCTACTAGCATGCCAGTTGCTTTACACACATGATTTCATTCTGTTCCCACATCAAGTCTATCAGGTAGATATTATCTCTGTCTTACTGAAGAGGAAACCAAGCATCTGAGAGGTCACATGGCTGGTAAAATGCACAACAGGAGTTAAGCCTACAACATCCCTTGGCTTGATTAGGACAGGCCCAAGAAAGTACATCATAGCCTCAATCCATGCCCATGCCACATTTATTGTAAATGCACAACTTTAAAATGCAGATACACAAACTACCATTTCTAAAGAAGTTGCGTTATCCTGTTAAACCAATAGCCATCCCTAGTTGAAGAATTTGACACACTTTTCCAGTTGATTATCGTCTTTTTCTTGCCCTTTCTCCCTCGAATCAGTTGAAAGACACCATGATCCACACCACTAAGTAACCAACATTATCATAAGCTAAATAAAGTGGGCCTTTGGAAATTTCTTCCAGGTTGACCTCAGAATGAGCCTGTTTTAGTGATTTACTCTGCAGTAAGGAAGGGGGTTTAGGGGATAGGCCTACCCCATATATCAGCAGCATCCCATAGAGCACTAGGTTGTTATTCAGGTATGTGCTACATATGGCATCAATAGAGAAAGATGGCCTAGTTTCCCTCAAATTTGCCAGGCTCTTTATTTATACTGACATCTGCTATGTTTTGTTGAATTTCATTGAAGAACCCTGTTATCTTAAGGAGGACAATTGAATTCTCAGTCCTGTTCTGGGGTTCCTACATTATGCCAAGGTCTGAAAATGGTGGATGATGTTACTGTTTTGCAACTTATAAGGAAATTGAGAAAGCAAAGTTCAAAATGGTGGAGCAAATCATTTTTTCCTAATGCTAATTTCTCTTGTTTGGTGGATTCAGGTCAGGCTTTTAACATGATTTGACATTGTTTTTTTCCTGATTTGTTCTTAAGACTGTTTCCTTTCCCCAAACATCATGCTCGCAGACACTGACGTCTTACAGCAAACAAATAAATCTTGGAAATTAAATAGCAATAAAACTGTTATTGGCTTCATATAAAAATATAATCCAGTATTTAAATGGTGATTATTTCCAGAAACTTGGCAATTGTAACCATACAAATGATAAAATTGATTCCAGTCATAGTCCATCTTTGTTTGGAAAGGAAATACCAGCAGTAGTGTTTGAAAAATGGATTATTAAAGACCTCGGTTTGCTGAAGGTGGCTCATATCTTCTATTTGCTAACACAGCATCTTGTTGGGGAAAAAAATAATAAGTGCAGCTTTTCCCTATCCCAGATTATTTTCACGCCAGATCTTTAGAGCAGGAAATAAAAAACAGCTAATGGTCATGGGGCATGTGGAATTAGTTTAAGCAAAGCTGAACCCTGGTCCTGCTGACCACCTTCTCTTTCCTGTGCTGTTTTGTCTATGCTAGCCTTAGAATATGTCAACAAATCTCTTTTAAGCTCAGATGGGGAGAAGGGATGGTGATTCTCTCTTTCTGTAAGGGAGTAATTTACAACAGATGTGCCTTTTTAGAAAGGTACAAGTTTGTCTTGTAAAATATTTGTAAAGAAAAATAGCCTCTGGATTTTACAAAGTAGTCCTTCCTTGGTTGTAGACATGTCACAAAGAGCATTGTTTTTCTAATACTAATATGATTCTTTTCTCATACAATTTGATTATAACTCAAGGTTAGTTTTGGGGAAGGCCCAAGTTTAAATATCTAAAACAGTGTACAGAAAAAATACCAGATGGGACTTGACAACTTTTTGACAGTGACCTGAAAGAAGACCAATTTCAGCCATGAGACATGGGTTATAGTCCCAGGAACTCTTTTTAATGAGTAATGAAATCTTAGCTTCTCCAAGCCTCAGTTTCCCTATCTGTAAAATGGAGGAACCATATGATCCTGCCATCTCAAGTGGAAAGATAAATTAAAAATGATTTATAAGCCATAAAGTCCATAAAGTCCTAAAATGTGATTATTTTCATAACAAATCTATTTAAGAAAAAAACTTTGAGGGCCCCATACCTGCGTGTATGACTTTTTGTAACTTATACAAAACACATAATCATAATAAAAGGATCAAAATCTTTCTCTGGTTAAAAACTGCACTAGTGGCCGGGCGCAGTGGCTCATGCCTGTAATCCCAGCACTTCGGGAGGCCGAGGCAGGTGGATTACGAAGTCAAGAGATCGAGACCATCCTGGTCAACATGGTGAAACCCCATCTCTACTAAAAATACAAAAATTAGCTGGGCATGGTGGCGCGTGCCTGTAGTCCCAGCTACTCGGGAGGCTGAAGCAGGAGAATTGCTTGAAGCCAGGAGTTGGAGGTTGCAGTGAGCCGAGATCGTGCCATTGCACTCCAGCCTGGGTAACAAGAGCGAAACTCTGTCTCAAAAAAAAAAAAAAAAAAAACAAAAAAAAAACCCTGTACTAGTAAGTATATTTGCAATATAACTTGTGCTATTTAAGATTAAATAATTCTGGCACTGATTCAGCCACAAGGCTTATTGAAGAACAGCTCACTGATTCTGATAGTTTTAACTGAATAAGCATTAACAGATAAAATTACATGATGAAAGGCATGCATCTTATGACTACAACCAATGGTCTACAAAGGACATACAGCTTCCAGTGGGTGGGACTACTCTAAATTTTCTGGTAAGGTGCCATTTTTCTTTTTTTCTTTCTTTCTTTCTTTTTTTTTTTTTTTTTTTTGAGATGGAGTTTTACTCTTGTTGCCCAGTCTGGACTGTAATGGCATGATCTCAGCTTGCTGCAACCTCCGTGCCCAGGTTCAAGCAATTCTCCTGCATTAGCCTCCCGAGTAGCTGGGATTACGGGCATGCGCCACCACGCCCAGCTAATTTTGTATTTTTAGTAGAGATGGGGTTTCTCCATGTTGGTCAGGCTGGTATCAAACTTCCAACCTCAGGTGATCCACCTGCCTTGGCCCTCCAAAGTGCTGGGATTACAGGCATGAGCCACCATGCCTGGCCAGGTGCATTTTTCAAGTCCCATTATCTCAGAGGAGAATAAATACAACTGGAGGCACCCTAGGAGAGTGAGACCGCGTTGAGGCAGAAGTTTGAGGAGGATCTTTAGGCACCTGGTCTTTTGTTTCTTCAAGCTGGGAATGAGAATAATATCCATCACACTTGTGTGATGGTTGTAAGGATCATATATGATGATACATACGACAAAGAAGTTTTAAAAGCATGAAATAATATTTCTGAGATGTATCATAAGGGAGAAATTTCTGTTGTCTTTATTAGGATTTAATATAATTTAACTTTTAAAAGGGTAGGATTTGTGGATTTTATGGCTTTAAAGGATTAAACTAATTTAATTTTATAACCATCACAAAGGTAGTTTGAATTATTATCCTTATTTTACAGATGAAGAAGTTAATAAATTGCTCAAAATCACCTAGCTAAGAAAATGATGGAAGCAGCATTTGAACCACACTTAGCAAGACAGCCAGTTATTAAGAAATCTACTCATCTTCTAAATATGGTCATCCAGAATTATAGAGTGCCCACTGCCTTCTATAAATTCTCAGTTGCCTTTTCAGCTCCACACTTGAACTTTCAACTATGTTCAAACACATATTTGAAAATGAAGTAAACAAAAACTTCAAGTTTTTTTTAAAACCAACGTACATCTGCAACTTTTTCATTAGAAGTTGAGATTTCAGAAACACACACACAAAATCCTAATCCAGATTTGCTATCTGGATTCAGAAAGGAGCTCAGTATTGCTGAGCTCACTCAAGCTTTGGTGTTCTCACTCAGGCTTTAACCACTGAACCCGTAGAAAGAGCAGGAGAAATTCTACCCACCAACAGCATTCTCAAAAAAGCTTTCAACTGACTCTGAAGGGCAGAGACTATTCTCAGCCCTTTTTATCTTATCTGTAAAATAAGTAAATCTAACCAGGAGGGATTTTAGGAAACACACTTATTTCACCTTTTTTTTTTCCTTTTCAAATGAGATCTAAGGACAGGCAGTGACCTGTAATCCTGAGTGTGCTTCCATATTTTCTTGTGTTTTATTTTCAACATAATTCACAGGTTCACATGCTTTCACTTTTTCAAAACCTTTCCACAATCTGTTCATTTTGGTATTACAGAAAACCCTGTGAGGCATATAAATTCTTATCTCAAAAGTTGTGTTATCTTGGTTGAAAGTAGCCTTTGTTACTTACTTTTTCTCTCTGGATACTTAGAGGCCTCAGCCTCACAGCTTCTGTCGTACCTTCTATCAAGGTTAACCTTGAGCTAGTCCTCTTTGGCTCTTTCACTTGGAGTCCATCTGAAAGCAGATGGGACAAAAGCCTGAGACAGGATAACCTATAAGGCCCCTTTTCCTGCCTGCTGGCAAGGCAATTAAGTTGAAGGTTTTGATATTGATATATAGTTCTTTTAAGACCTTTCAAATACAGGTCCCTGGGTATCCTTGAGAGATCTGTTCCAGAACCTCCCATGGATACCAAAATCTGTAAATGCTCAAGTCTCTGATGTAACTGCCCATTGGTTGAATCCATGGATGCAGACCGACTGTGTGGAGGGCTATGTTTGCAGGACAGTTAAAAAGGGTTTTCTTGGCTGAGTGTGGTGGCTCACACCTGTAATCCCAGCACTTTGGGAGATCAAGGTAGGAGGATTGCTTGAACCCAGGAATTTGAGACTAGCCTGGGCAATACAGCAAGACCCTATCTCTACCAAAAAAAGAAAATTAGCCAGATGTGGTGATGCACACCTGTGGTCCCAGCTACTTGAGAGGCTGAAGTGGGAGGATTGCTTGAGCCCAGGAGGTTGAAGCTGTAATGTGAGCTGTGATGGAGCCACTCCGCTCCAGCCTGGGCAACAAAGCGAGACCTCATCTCAAAGCAAAAGTTGAGGGGCGGTTCTTCAGTCTTTGATTCCAGGGTACTGTCCCTCCTGAGAACAGGTCCATCTGTATTGCTGGATGCTTGCTGTAAGGTTTATTTACATTTAATGAAGAATATTTTAGTCCAGGCTTTTACAAATAAATTTTGTTGAAGTAGAAGTTAACATGGTTAGCAAGTTTTGTTTCTGTCTTGATTTTATGTCATTTGTGTTTCTGACCAGAGACATTGTCCTTCTCTATCTCATAGTCAGCTTCTCAAAGTCTCCTCATCTTCTCTCCCTCCATTAGAGTATCTCTTTTACATGTTTTCCTCTCCCCTCTTCTCCTTTGTCTCTTCTCTCTCTCCTCTTTTCCTTTCTTCTTTCTCTTTCCTCCTTTTTCCATTCTTTCCTTCATAGGTTTTATCATAACTCTTAGAGTGCCAGCTGCCACTTAAAAATGCCTGTTGTTTGCATTGTCTAGCCCAGAGAATATTTCTCTCCAAATTCTTTTTACTTTACAATTGCCTTTAAAGTTGCATGCAAATTACATGTATAAGATGAAGCCAACAAGGTAAAGCACAACTAAATGCTATTACAAATTACATAGTAGAAATGAGCTCTGAAAAGCATAAGGCTATCTTGCAAAGAGGAAGCAAAAAATGAAAACCAGATAAACACTCATTCTGCAAAAACTTGTGCCAAGTCAGCAGAAGGGAAAAAAAAATCTCAGTGTAACATTAAAAAGAATTTACCATCCTTTTCTAAAATATACTCTGACAGGTTAACAGTAAGTCATCTGGTACAAAACTAAACATGCATAAAAAGTTTCATATAGTTTGATAATTCCCTCTAATATTTCAAAATTTTGTTTTTAACGTAAACCAAAATGTTTTTGAGAACTGTTTTATTTTTAAGAGAAAAATATGCTGTCTTGTTAAAAGGTGTCCATTTATCCTGTTAACCTTAAAATAACTGAGTACTTCAGTGTCTCAGTAGAGTGTTTCTATTTTTCAAGGCTAGTATCAGGAAGAGAGGCAAGGCACCAAGTAAACTGAACAAGATTTGATACAGTAAGAACTGAATAAGACACTTAGTTAAGATTCAGTAGCCAAGGGACTCTGTGAATTGCCAGACTGCTCTCTGAGAATTTCAGTATTCTAGATTTCAGGTTGAACATGGTTTTCTATATCTGAAAAAGAATAAAGATTGGCACAGAGAAAACATTTGATCACTTCTTTTTGTGCCTTTATCCACTCCATACTTCCCATCTAATGTATTTTCTGTAGGTTGGAAGTATAGACCTGAGAGGAAGTCTATTTTACAGAGCACTTGACTGAGTGAACTAGAGAAAGTAGTGCACCAAAACCACCTTTAGCATCCATCACGGGAAACAAACATATTCCAAACATAATTTTAGACTTTATGCTATGTGAGTCCATACTTGTCCAGAGAAGAACTGCAATCAGTTCTTCTCTGATAAGTAACTATAATAACTATAATAAATAATTATGTCTCAGGCCGGGCACGGTGGCTCACACCTGTAATCCCAGCACTTTGGGAGGCTGAGGCAGGTGGATCACCTGAGGTCAAGAGATCAAGACCAGCCTGACAAACATGGAGAAACCCTGTCTCTACTAAAAATACAAAATTAGCTGGGTGTGGTGGCGCATGCCTGTAATCCCAGCTCTTTGGGAAGCTGAGGCAGGAGAATTGCTTGAACCCAGGAGGCAGAGGTTGTGGTTAGCGGAGATTGTGCCATTGCACTCCAGCCTGGGCAACAAGAGTGAAACTCTGTCTCAAAAAAATAAATAAGTAAATAAGTCTCATAGCAAATATCATTCACCTTTTGCCAAAGGTTATATAAGCAAGACTTTAAAGGAGAAGCAAAATTATGCTAAAGATTAATTAGCTCTTTGGGATAGAAGGTATCTCAAATCTGAATACTTCCTCCAGGAAATAATAAGGTGACCATATGCCCTGGTATAATTCCATTTTATGTTCATTATCCTAGCATAAAATTTAGTAGCTCTCCCTTTCATTCTTGTTAAGACACTCTTTCACCTAGAAAGTGAAATAACATTGATTTTATAATAGTAATAATTCTAGCAAATATATTCTACATACCTGCTAATTCTGATTAATACAGCACAGGTGTTCAGCAGATAACTTCTCAACATGGTTGACAATGACCACTGGCAGGGTCCCTAAATGCATTAGTGGCTAAGCTAGGATGCAGCTTGGCAGGAGAAACCAGTCCCAGAGTATTTACCCCCTGATGCCTATCACTTTGGCTTCCTGTTCCCATTCAGAACAGATTCAGTGAAGGGGACAATCTGTCATTTGGCTTGAAAGTCAATGAATAGGATTCTTCAAATATGTAAGGTATGCCTATTAATTATTTAGGCCTTGGATTTTCTTAAATGTCTCAGAACTAGGCCTAAGGTACTTCTTTGGAAGAATCTAGTTAACTTTCTGTTGTGATATGTCATAGTAAAGTAGGCATATGTTAAAGAATCACTGTATTTCAACTTTTACAGTTAGTGATATTTTAGGGACTATTTAAAACCTAATAAGAGAGGTTTTAGAAATATTATATAAGAATCATTAGAAATAGTTGTGCGATATAAATCTCATATATTCTCAGATTCACGTTAACAGCTGTTGTTGTGGGTATTTTTTTTTTTCATTTTCAAAAGAAACCTTAATAATGCATTAAAACAAAAACAAAAACAAAAAAACCCCACTGTCACTACCAAGATTGGGTGATTAACTACCTTATGATATTTCTTTCATCCAAGCTGCTTTATAAAGGAAAACAAAAACAACAATAAAGGAAATATACCAATTTATTCTCTGCTAATATAGTATTGAACATTATTGAAAAAAAGTATGAAATATTGGAATGCAACACAGCAATTTCATTACCCATTGCAGTTTTGGGTCATATACTGTATATAAAGAGTAATTACTTCATTGGTTGGAGACCACAATGGAGGAATACAGAATTTGATGACAGATTTTTAAATGAAAATTTTATCCCAAAGCATTTGCTTTTGAAAATTTTGCCAACATTACAGACAAACCATCTTATTTTTTCTTTTGGTAGTTGAGGGTAACAGAGTGGCAGTGGGCTGGGAATGCGGTAATAATAAAGCAAATGAAGAGTGAGCAAATTTTAAAAAATCCGTAGCCAGTAATCATACATCAGCACTTGGATTTTAAAGTAGCTATTAAAAATTCTTCACAGATGCCTCAAGTGACACATCTTCTGAATGAAGGTCCTGCATTTAATATTTGCATACCTTATTATTGACATTAAATCTGGTGGTTTCTAACACATCTTTCACTTGAAAACAAGTTTCTGGATTTCATTCTCTTATTCAAGAGTTTAGCTGTATGATGGGTCTCATGGCTAGATTATGGTGTCTACATTTTCTAAACATTTTCAAACCATTTTTCTTTATCTCAGTGGAATTCTTGGTAGGAACTAAAACCTTCCAGGATACACATGATTATTATAGAGAGTACAGGCTCTGGAGTTAGCCAGGAATTGTCCCAATCCAAGTGCTGTCACTTTTCCCTGAGCCTCAGTTTCCTCTTCTGTAGAGTGGAGAAAAATAACTACATTGTAGGATGGTTTTGAGTATGGGTTGAATTATGTGAAAAGCACTTTACAGCACTTAATAATGAGTGTTTGTTTATATTCCACTTTTTTCCAAAAATAATTTGATAGCTTATAAAACTACAAAAAATAGACAAGCCAAGTACCCATTTATTTATTTCTTCTAACCATCTTTTTTTTTAGCAGTGTTAAAGAAAATTGGGGAAATAGTCTGATTACAAAAGTAAAATATTAATCGCAAAGAATTTGAATATTACAGGAAGGTATGAAGAAGATACATTTCCTTCATTTTTTTCCAACATAGCCATTTTAAACATAAATTAGGATTACATAAAATTAAAATTATATTTACCTCCTTTTTTTTCAAGTTCAATTAGATCATAGGCATTTTTGTTGTCATTATATATTCCCTCCAAATATTTTTCTGATTTCATAATCTATCAATTGTATGTACTGTAATTAATGCCATCCAACATATTGTCTTTTTGTTATAAACAAAAATGCAATGAAAAAATTTTCAGATGTTTACTATTTTGGAAATGCCATCTCATCATTGGTGGTATTTGTTTATTTTTTTCCCACTTAGCCTTTTAAATTTATGACTTTTGAAATGTTTTAAATTTTATGTAACCATTGCTGTAAATTGTTTTCCTTTGTAATTTATTTTACTTTTTAGATGTTTAGAAAGTTCTTTCCTATTCCAGGGTCAGTAAATAGTTTCCCTATATCATCTTGTCTTTTTATAATTCATTTTTGTTTTTAACTTTTTACACAAAAATTTAATTATATTTTAAGTTCCAGGACACATGCTCAGGACATGCAGATTTGTTACATAGGTAAACATGTGCCATGGTGGTTTGCTGCACCCATCAACCCATCACCTAGGTATTAAGCCTTGTTTGCATTAACTATTTATCCTGATGCTCTCCCTCCCCCACATCGCCACCCCCCACCACCAGCAGACCCCAATCTGTGTTGTTCCCCCTCCCTGTGTCCATATGTTCTCATTGTTTAGCTCCCACTTATAAGAACATGCAGTGTTTGGTTTTCTGTTCCTGTGTTAGTTTGCTGATGATAATGGCTTTCAACTCCATCCATGTACCTGCAAAGGACATGATCTCATTTGTTTTTATGTCTGCATAGTATTCCATGGTATATATGTACCACATTTTCTTTTTTTTTTTTCTGAGACCGAGTCTCACTCCATTGCCAGACTAGAGTGCAGTGGCGTGATCTTGGCTCGCTGCAACCTCCACCTCCCTGGTTCAAGTGATTCTCCTGCTTCAGCTTCCTGAGTGGCTGGGACTACAAGCGTGCGCCACCATACCCAGCTAATTTTTGTATTTTTAGTAGAGATGGGGTTTCACCATGTTGGCCAGGATGGTCTTGATCTCTTGACCTCATGATCTGCCTGCCTTGACCTCCCAAAGTGCTGGGATTACAGGCATGAGCCACTGCACCCCGCTCTGTACCACATTTTCTTTATCCAGTGAATCACTGATTCACTGATGGGCATTTGGGTTGATTCCATGGCTTTGCTTTTGTGAATAGTCTGCAATTAACATACATGTACATGTATCTTTATAATAAAATAATTTATATTCCTCAGGGTAGATACTCAGTAATGAGATTCCTGGGTCAAATGGTATTTCCGGTTCTAGGTGTTTGAGGAATCACTACATTGTCTTCCACAATGGTTGGACCAATTTACTTGCCTGCCAACATTGTAAAAGTATTCCCATTTCCCCATAGCCTCAACAGCATCTGTTGTTTCTTGACTGTTTAATAACAGCCATTCTGACTGGCATGAAATGGTATCTCATTGTGGTTTTGATTTTCATTTCTCTGATGATCATTGATGCTGAACTTTTTTTCATGAATCTGTTGGCTGCATAAATGTCGTCTTTTGGGTTGGCACAGTGGTTCATGCCTGTAATTCCAGCACTTTGGGGAGGCCAAGGCAGGTGGATCACCTGAGATCAGGAGTTTGAGACCAGCCTGGCCAACATGGTAAAACCCGGTCTCTACTAAAAATACAAAAAAATAGCTGAGTGTGGTGGTACATGCCTGTAATCCCAGCTACTCAGAAGGCTGAGGCAGGAGAATCGCTTGAATCTGGAAGGTAGAGGTTGCAGCAAGCCAAGATCGTGCCATCATACTGCAGCCTGGGCAACAAGAGTGAAACTCAAGGTCAAAAAAAAGTCATCTTTTGTGAAATGTCTGTTCATGTCCTTTGTCTACTTTTTAATGGGATTGTTTTTTTCTTGTAAATTTGTTTAAGTTCCTTGTAGACTGTGGATGTTAGACCTTTGTCAGATAGATTGCAAAAATTTTCTGCCATTCTGTAGGTTGTCTGTTCACTCTGATGATAGTTTCTTTTGCTGTGCAGAAGCTCGTTAGTTTAATTAGATCCCATTTGTTAATTTTTGCTTTGGTTGCATGCAAAATGCTTTTTCGTCATGAAATCTTTGCCTGTGCCAATGTCCTTAATGATATTGTTTAGATTTTCTTCTAGGGTTTTTATAGTTTGGGGTTTTACATCTAAGTCTTTAATCTATCTCAAGTTAATTTTTGTATAAGATGTCCAGTTGTAATTTTCTGCATAAGGCCAGCCACTTTTCCCAGCACTGTTTATTATATAGGGAATACTTTCCTCATTACTAGTTTTTGTCAGGTTTGTTGAGGAGTGGATGGTTGTAGATGTGCAGTCTTGTTTCTGAGATCTCTATTCTATTCTGTTTGTGTTTGTGTCTGTTTTTGTACCAGTACCATGCTGTTTTGGTTACTGTAGCCTCATAATATAGTTTGAAGTCAGCGTGATGCCTCCAGGTTTGTTTACGATTTGTAAACAAACGTTTACAAATTTTTTTTTTTTTTTTTTTTGCTTACGATTGTTTTAGCTATACAAGCTCTTTTTTGGTTTAATATGCATTTTAAAGTAGTTTTTTCTAATTCTGTGAAGAATGTCAATGGTAGTTTGATGGGAATAGCATTGAATCTATAAATTACTTTGGGCAGTATGGCCATTTTCATGATACTAATTCTTCCTATCCATGAGCATGGAATATTTACCCATTTGTTTGTGTCCTCTCTGATTTCCTTGAGCAGTGGTTTGTAGTTCTCTTTGAAGAGGTCCTTCCCTTCCTTGTTAGCTGCATTCCTATTTTCTCTTTGTAGCAATTGTGAATGGGAGTTCATTCATGATTTGGCTCTCTGCTTGTCTATTATTGGTGTATAAAGAATGCTAGCAATTTTTGCACATTGGTTTTTGTATCCTGAGACTTTGCTAAAGTTGCTTATCAGCTTAAGAAGTTTACGACTGAGATAATAGGGTTTTTTAGATATAGGATCATGTCATCTGCAGACAGAGACAGTTTGACTTCCTATCTTCCTATGTGAATATCCTTTCTTTCTTTCTCTGACCTGATTGCCCTGACCAGAACTTCCAATACTGTTGAATAGGAGTGTTGAGAGAGGGCATCCTTGTCTTGTGCCAGATTTCAAGGGGAATGCTTCCAGCTTTTGCCTATTCAGTATGCTATTGGCTGTGGGTTTGTCATAAATGGCCCTTATTATTTTGAGGTGTGTTCTGTTAACACCTAGTTTATTGAGTTTTTAACTTGAAGGGATATTGAATGTTATCGAAGACCTTTTTTTGCATCTATTGAAATAATCATGTGGTTTTTGTCTTTAGATCTGTTTATGTGATGAATTACTTTATTGATCTGTTTATGTTGAACCAGCCTTGCATCTCAGGGATGAAGCTGACTTGTGATAGATACTAACTTCTTAAAATTAATATGGAATGTATTTAGGGCTGTTTGAGGTAGATATTAAGATAGATTTGGGCTATCTCAGATTTGATAGTCTATTTTAGGTAGGATTTAACATAACTTTCTCCAGACAGTTAACACAACTGCCCAATAACAGTACTTATTTCCTTTGTGTATGACACCTTATATACCAATTGTTTGATGCCCGTTATCTCATTTTAATTAAATATGGAGTACACTGAATGCCTCATGATTTCTCTTTTGTAAAATTTCTTAGCTACACTTACCTATTTATTTGTCCAAACAAATTTTAGAACACTATTAATTTCTCTCGATTTTCTCCACTCTGAATATTAGGATTTGCTTGAAATTTCACTAAACCTATATATTCAACTGAAAAAAAAAAAACTTCATACATGTTTTGTACCTATCTTGCTGAGGTTTTACCTAGGTATTTCATATATTTGTTACTGCAAAATATTTTTTCACATAATTTTGTGCTGGAAGACATTCTCAATGGACTTTCATTGTACAACCAGCATGCTTCAACTGGTTTGACTTATTCTGTATGTGCTTCAATATTTATCAGTACTTTGCTTCATAGACATAAATGAACTTAGCTGGTGCTTGAGATGAGAATACTACAGGGCACACAATTGGGGCAGTCCAACTTTGTAGTTTTGAAAGGAACAGGAAAAAGCCACTGGTTATTCATTTTACCCTACTGTACACAATTGTATAGATGAAACTAATACTTTATTACTGGAGAGTGTGACAGATAAGAAATTGATGCACCGTCTGTCATGACAAGTGAATGGTGACTTCTGAAGACAGTAGGGAACCCTGAGTAGCTAACTAACTGTTCCCAATATCATTATTAAGCTTTATGCATCTTATCTACCTAACTAACTGACAATCCATTTTGGCATAAGCAAGATGAATAATATAGACAAATTTCTCCATATGAATTTAAAATGAAGGCTCTAAGTAACTGATATCTATACCAAATATCGTTATAAAACTGGCCTCCATGTCCTCAGTCCCAGTGTGTACCCTGTTGTCCTTGGAGGAGGCACACATCTGTCATTCACTTGCCTGTAGTTTCTGAGGTGGCGGAATGCCAACCCTGGCCAAGTGTTCACAGTGTAGAGTGCTTTAGACTCTTCTGAAATGAAAGTCAGTATGTAAATGTGCAACATGACATTATTATTCTAGCTTCCTGGCTGCTTTCAGCAAGCACTGACTGCCACATGAGGTCTCAAGTGTTCTGGCATAGTGTGCAAGTGTTCAAAGAAGTTAAAGTAATGAAATTGGATCTACATTTCCACAGATATTCAAGCTGGCATGGAGGAATGGAGTCAAAGAATCAGGGTTGGATGGTCTCCACCAAACAGCCTAGGCAAGTGCCTGTGATGCCAGGCTACTAAGCAGAATTTTCAATTGTGAAAGGCCACCACTATTTCTTTCTTTGGGTCTAAAATTGCAAAATACGCACATCTCTCCTAGGCTCACACCACTCTTCAGGTGGTTTAATGCTCAATCTCCAACCATCTATTACCTGAAGCACACCAGCTTTGCTTAAATTCAATGTTTTAAAATAATGAAGAACTAAGTACAAAAAGGGGAGAAAATGTTTAGTTAGAACCTAATACAGCATATAGTGCTGTATATAATATATGACTTATTTTTAAGAAGTTGGTCAGGCTTAGTGTGTATATGATGATCTAAGCAGTATCCACAGAGATTTCAGGTTTTGGTGGTTTGTGTTTTTTGCAGTTTTCATTGCTCACAAATCTCAATTGCATCCAGCATTCTCTGCTGCTGAAATATCTGAGCCACAACAAAAGCTGAGTATGTGGGTGGTGGGTGGGATCAAGAAAATGGGTCCACTAAGTAGTGTCTCAGTGGATCCAGAAGCACTGTAGAATCCGGGTTTAGTAATTCTGGGACCTCCCGTCTCTTGTATACCTTCCTCCCCAAAATGTTTCTTCTGCTCATCAGGACAAGAGCAATGGAACCTGAGTCTCTTGCTTTGCAGCCACCTTTGTAAGCACAAATCCATGATGCTGGGTCCCTTTCTTCCTCATGTCCCTTAAAATCCTGATATTTTCATGGGTTCCAATTATCCATTTATATACACATAAAAATGAAGTTTATTTAAAAATGCAAGAGGACAACACAAAGAATTCAAGCAATGAAGAAAACCTTTACTCATACAGAATTTTTTTAAATTGCATTTTAGGACAGTGAAAAAAAGGGATTTATAAATAAAATCTACGCCATCCAGGAGGTATGTGTCAGTGTCCAGAACATCCTAGATGAAGTGGCTTCCTTTGGCGAAAGGATAAAGAAGTGAGTGACGGTGACATGTAAGCCCCAGTCTTCCGTGGGACAGGGTGTCCATTTGTTTCTCAGAGGGTGAAATGCCACATTCCTTTTGGCAGGGGACACTCCTTCTGGGTGATCTATTGCTCAGTTTTATCATTATTTACTTTATTTCTGCCAGTCTTTGGCTTTATGAAAGTTCTGTCAATTTCCTTCCTGAAATTTAGAACATATTGGTTGGAAAGAAGTCACACTTGTAGCTTTGAAGAAATAACACCGTCCTAAATTTTAGCACATTTTTCACTGTGAAAGACTTTGTTCTTAAACGGAATATGAAATTGTGATAGGAAAAAATAAACCAAGCTAAATGAGGACTTCAGGTAATTAAGATACACCTGCATTTTATTATTGGTCTAGTTATATTTTCATCAAGTGACTCTAAATTTTTAAAAAAATTTATGGTGCCCTGCAAAAATATTTTTTCAAGTGTGTATTTAAATAGCTGAGATCACAATTATCAATAAACTAATGCTTTGTCATTTAGAAAATAGAATTTTTAAAATTATAAAAACAGAATTCCTTTTTCTTAATTTTTTAAAATAAGGACATGTATCTTCACTGAGCTCTAATGCAAAATTAAGAAACTTAAATTCTTAATCTTATATACTTATGTTTTACTTAAAACAATGTTATATTTTTTAAGAACAAGATGTATTTATAAGAATTACCAGTTAAAAGAATTACCAGTTAAAAGTATTACATACTTCTAAATTATGTAAAAATTGGCCTATATAATGATTGCTAATGGTCTACTCAAGAAGGGGTGCCAAATTCGGAGAAACCTTTATTTTCCTAGTTTCATGTATCTATTCATTGTTTGTTATTCATAACCAAAAGAAGTTTTCTACAGATTTGAATCCTTGGGCATACAAGAAGTTTGAAAAGGAGTAAATTATTTAAACTAAAGGTGTGAGTCATTCATCTGATGCCTTTCATGTTGCAAGGGATAATGCATTTTGTTTTGTATAATTTTGTTTAATATATTTCCACATGTCCAGGTGCTGAGTTTCTACTTTCTTATATTAGACAGAACAGCCCCCCTCTCACTCCCAGATGTGCCTTTAGGAAGCATCAGTTTTGGACTTCTGAAGACTGTTCCCATATCTTTCTCTCTCCTTCTTCCTCTGTGTATTTCCTTCCATCTCCAAGAATATTTACCTGTCCTCCACACACAATCCACTGAAACAGTATGAAGCCCTGAATTTGGGGCATTTCTCCATTGAGTGTTGTCTTTTATCTGGGGTACGCTGTGAGCTAATACCTGACAGAAACATCTCATTTATACCAAAAGACCAAGGATCAGGTTAGTGAATGCCTGAGAAGCAGCTCCTTTGTAACTCTAGGTGGTAGAAGGCCTCAGAACACATGCTTGGCTGGAAAACATGATGACTAGCTAAGAGATATGACCAGATCCTGGTGGTGTTTCAGCCTTTGGAAAACCTGGGTTTTGTAGAACTTCCTATGCTAAGCTAAGGTACAGGAATATGGCATAGGAGCCAGTGAGTCTTGTAGGACCCATCTCTCCCGCAAAATGATCTTTTGCATGCTAAAAGAGAAATTCTCCTGGGGTCACATGGAATTAAAAGCATCTATCCAGAAAGCAGATTCAGAAGCAATCTTTAAGCACAAAATGAAAGGGCTCTATAATTATACCATGTCTTGTTACTAAATAATCTTTCCAGAACTTTCTTGAATTGCATCCCTTTTTGGGGGAAGATCATATTCTAGATTTAGATTCCATAATGCAGAGAGTAGAAATAGAAAAGGGCAGTCTTTATTTTTTCTAACAGCTACACTGGTGGAGATTCTTTGCCATTTATCCTTCCAGTAGGAGTAAGAAGAACACAGGGAGTTCTTCAGTGGGGCTGCCCAGAAGGAAGGTTTTCTGAGTGAAGAGCCAGTGCCCTCACACATGGAGTAGTGTGATGGATGGCTCTGAGCTGAGCTGCAGGAAAGCAAGCAGACCCTCAGCCTTCTGTTCTCTCCACAAGCAAGCAGAAGCAAAGGTGTCTATCAGGAAGGGAAGGCATGATCCTTTACCTGGTGACAGTTACAGATGCTCACTCTTGACCATAAGAGGAAAAAGACAAAGAAAAGCCAGACCTGAAGGGTCACTGAAAATAGGATACCCAGATTGACCCAAAATTGGCTCATTTAGTAGAAAAAACAATTTTAGGCAATAATTTTGACCTAGAGAGAGACAAAAAGCAAGCTACATGCCATAAAGCTAAGGAACAACTAATTCCTAATTATGCTAAGGCACTGTATAGAAGAAAATCTCTTAGCAATCATCCTTTATTGGGTCAAAATTGCCCTGAAAAAACTCACCTCAGGTAAGTACAACATATAGTACCAGGAAATTAGAAGAAATAAAAGTAACATTTGTCTACATGAACAATATGTTTTTCTGAAGTGTCTTAGGGGCCCTTCTCACTGTCTCATAAGAAAAAAGTACCATAATTGAAATTCCTTGAGTTGATTAGTTCTAATAATTTCAACTTGATTCACATAAACATGTTACCATCACAACAATTCTTCCTTGACAGAATAAAAGTTATCCCATTTTATAAATGGAGAAAGGGTTAGAGAGGTTGACTCAGCTAAATCCACATAACAGAATCTAGGCTTTGAATACAGATCTGCTAACTTCTTGGTCACCTGACATGTTAGTTCCTCTTTAGTGAATGAACTCTTAGGAGAAATTTGAAAGAATGCAATGGCATGCCTGTAAATGGTGATATATTTATATGCCCAACCCTGGAGGCTCTACATAGTGTTTCTGTTTTCTTTGATTTTGGCACACTCTTAAGTACCAGACTGGCTTCCACACAAAAAGCTTTAAGTGATTACAATCGTCCCATGTTCCATTTTCCTGATTTTCTACTCCATATTTTTTGCCTTTGTCTTCATTTTTCTTTTCCCTTTTTGTCTCAGTAAATTCCTCCCATCTCCTCAGTACTTTTTTTTTTTTTGGTAACTTCTACTTCTGTTCATTGGTCTTGTTTCTGTTTGCTATTCTGTCTTACTGTCAATATTGAGTCTTGCAGCCTTCTCTGAGTCAGCCCTCTACGTTACCAATTACTTTTGCCAGAATGCTCTCCTTCACAAGAAGTACATGAGAGATAATATTAAGCAATGCTGATTTTATTTCTTAATTACCTATGTATTTCTGTGAAGAAGGGGAATGATGAGAGGTGAAGTTTTGCAAGGCTAACTCTTCTGTTCCTCTTTCCCGATTTCCAGTTCTATTTGAAACACAGCCAAGGTAGGAAGTGAGTATTCCTCTAAGGAATTCTAACATTCAGAGGATTTTTTACATAACCATGCTGGCAACATTTTATTCCCAATGTGGGGAATACTGAGAGTTGACAGAAGGAAGAATGGTAGGCCCAGGGGCATTCCCCCTCTGAAAAGTTGGAGAAAACAAGGATGGTTACTAGTCTTAGCAGTAGAAAAATAAAGATCTTTTTCCATGTGGGAAGTCACCCAAGTAGTGCAACAGCTTTACACGCAGAAGTCACCTGGGACAATCTGGAGAAATTGGCAGCAAGACTCTTTACCTGGGTCCTGTGTTCATGGAACTGAGCAGATTATGACGAACTAGTCTGTGTCTTCTGATAACCTATTACAATTGGAATCTATTCCAGAGAGAAATGCCAACTAACTAGGTCCCAAGTTAAGTCAGAATCATATGTATTTCAATATTTGAAAAAAGTATGAAGTACTCAGATTGCTGATGTGTTAATTTTCCATTCAGTACTTTCAACTGGACTGTCCCATTCTTAAGCTGGCTGGCCATTGTAGCCCTCTGTGTGTTCACAGTCATCCTGTACTGCATTCCGCTGAGATACATTGTCCTTGTCTGGGGTAAGTAACCCCTCCCAGGCTCCCCCAAACTGTTTAGCTGCTACGAACAAACTGTGTTTAAGAGATGAGTTATACTGTCAGCAGTTCTCTGTATTTATGGACATGAAGCTACTCCATGATGAAAAGAGACAGGTCAGTTAAAAATCACAACAGTATAAAGATTTAGGTCTACCTGCAAAATGTATTTTTCTTATCTGGCACACTAGGTTTCATCATACTATAAACATGTTAGTTGTACAGATTCTTCATATATCAAAGTGTAGCTTTGTCTAGATATCCCTCTGATTTATTTTCACCACTTATATACAAACAGAGGCATTTCAATCCATATGGTGCATTTAAGAAAATATGCTTTCTTTGCTGTTGTATTTTATCTTGTGGAAGTATATGTAAACATGGTACTATACACGGCTGCCTGTTTAAGAAGTCACCTTTAGCATTCGGGAAAAGGGTCCTTGGCACTTGCAGGTCCCTTAGGAACAAAAAAATCCCTTTATGTGTACTAAGTAAGACTGTTTCTATAAATACCTACATTAAAGGTGATTTTTTTCGGTCCTAATTTTTAATGTGAGTATGCTGCATGCCAATGTTTCCTATGCACCTGGGCTCCATTTAGGAGACTGTCACTTGCAGAATTCTTCTTCTTTAATTTCTTTCCTGACAAAATTCTTGGTTTGGAAAACAATTTTCCATCTCTAGGATCTACTACAACATTAATAATACATAAACAAGACTGGGTAGAAGAAGAATTCTCTACCTGCCCCTTGCCTGCCTACACATACACCTAAGATTGCTAAACCTATACAAAACACAAAGAACCAAAATGGGTCTTAGCTTTGGAAAGCATGTGCTTACACAGAAAGCAAAATTTTTTTTCTCTTTAAGGCTTTTGAAGAAATATATTGGAATAAAGTGAGTTCAAGTCTGATACCCCAAGCCCTCTGCTTTTAAGATTCCTATTTCCCTATTCTTTTTTGGCCCAACTTATCATATATTGAGCAAGCCCTCTTACCCCTTGTTATCACTAGCATTACCTTTACAGCCTGGGTGAGAGGTGGGGGAAATGGTAATTATTTTTTCCTTTTCTAATTTCTGTAATTCAAAGAAATTCAATTTAGACAGCACTTTCATTATATAAGGGAAGAATAATTTAATTTCCACTATGTTCTTACTTCCTATTGTATGTTCATCTTTCATTTCTTCCTGATAGTTAAGGCAGATGCTTCTTTATTGAAAAAATTAGTCTACCTAGGGTCAGACCTGCCTTGGTTTGCGGAGTCATCTCTGTTGCAATAGGTGGTGGTGAATGCCCTGTTCTCCCAGGTTTGCAGAAACTGGAGCCCAGGGCAGACATCTAGCTATGTAACTTGCAGTGGCCTCACTGACTAGCTGCCTTAAAAGTAATTTTGCAGAATGTGTTTGGGCCTCTTGTTTCATCAAACAAAATAAAACAGGAAAAGTATTCCTTTGGTGGTAGGTGACTGCTGAAATATTAGCCAGACATTTAAGACTATAGGTCTTACATGAGGAGACAGATTCTAGAAGCTTATTCTGCATGAACTCCCTGAAGAAGAGCCAAAATGCTCTAGTTTATGGCTCAGTTTTTACCAGTTTGTTGATTTCATGTAAAGGTGTTTGTTTATTTTTTTTTACAAAGCTGGGGGCAAATCTTTTCATTTCCGGTTTGAAAAAAAATAAAGATCACGTGTCTTCTAAACATTGATCGGGCTTAACAGCAACACACACCCCCACCTCCAAAAAGATGCACTTTTTGGAAAAGGGGGAAACCAATAAGTTAGACATCTTGCCTTAAAAATCTTAACCCAAAAAGTAGGAAAGCAAGTTTCATCAGAAATGAAATACTAAAGTAAGGCTTCTAAGTATACTCTAACACAGAGGGAAAAATGCAAGAGACTGCTAATTACCGCCAGGGGAAGCTCCTTTATTTCCACATAGAAACCCTTTCCTGCTTGGAAGAAGCTACTAAAGTACAAAGTGAAAGAGCAGCAGCAACTGAGGAAGGAGGAAGAAATGAAGGAGAAAAAGAGGAAGAGAGGGAAAAAATTGGGTGCACGGGTTCACTGGTTGAAGGCATACAAGTTAGATCTTCCAATTACTACAACACTTTTGCCAGAAATGTGGTTTATATCCAATTTTGGTTATTTAAATAGCGTTTAATCTATCACTTTTTCAGGAATCAATAAATTTACAAAAAAGCTTCGGAGTCCATATGCAATTGATAACAATGAACTACTTGACTTCCTTTCCAGAGTCCCTTCAGATGTACAAGTGGTATGTAGGTTTTGTTGTTATTATTGCTATTATTTTAATGTAGTATGGCTCTGGGTTTTAGCATTTATATCCTTCTAATGCAAACGCTTTACAAGAGCTGAGTAAAATTAATAAAGCCTGTGTAGCAGATTTTACCAGTCAGAAATTTAGCCCACTTGGGGTGTCATCTAAGAAGAACTTACAGAGAATGGGAGAAAGAGCAGTTGCATAAAGAACCTACCAGAGCTGTCAGGGAGGATACTCTTCCAAGTTAGTTCAGCTGGAGTTTGTGATGGGAGTCACTATGACCTGAGGGGAGGAAACAGGAATATTAGATGATAAAATCAAAATATGCCAGTGGACATTAAGAAAAAAAAATATCTTTCCAGAATTTGCAAGAATTACAAGTAAGTTTCAAAGAAGTATATTTTGGAGGTCAGTGAGGAGAGTTTTTTGAAGAGTGTAGCATATCTCTAAAACCTTTGAAATCCTTTGAGGTTAATGCCCATTAACCATCGGCTGTTTTCAGAATAAAATAAAGGATTTTTTTGTTTTTTTGTGACAGTGGGCTGGATGGAAATTAAGACTGTATTAAGCAAACATACACTAAATTGTAAAAAACCATCAACAAGCCCTTTAAAATTGATATAGTTTTGCTTTTAATGTAGTGTGTTAGTGAAGGCCATTACTAAAGTTCACATCAGGGCTTCATATAGTTTCCGACAGGATTTCCCTTCTTATTCTTGCTCTGTCATTCTATTGCTTTCTGCATGTCAGCTGCCGATCCCATATAGCTTCTAGAGTGAGCACTTTTCCACCCCCCAGCACAGTCTCTCATTCCTTTGCTTTTCCTTTCTTTGCCAGAAAGTGGCCACCTGAACAGTATTTCTCTAAACTCTGTTTAAACAGGTGCAGTACCAAGAATTGAAACCAGATCCTTCTCACAGCCCATATAAAAGAAAGAAAAACAATCTTGGCTAGCCAGCTCCCAGCACTGAAGAGACCAGCATCTGTTTGGGAAGATAAAAGAAAAAGCCCTCAGCCTCAGCAGCATTTCCTTTCTTTCTGCTTTTTATTTATTTTGCCTTTTTATCATGATGGAGAGAATTTGTAAATAGTGTACAAAGGCATATGTCTTTGAAAATATACTTCTATTGTACAGACTCAACTTGATAAAGGTTTTGCTACTGCTGTGTGAAAGCCTTGTTAGCTGTGGATAATAATATAACACACTGAAAGAACAAATATGAGAATGATAACATCGGAAGATACATACTTATCTAATTACAAGTGGATTAAATACTCACCTGTGCTCTGATTAAATCGACATCAGTTGTAAATGTCAATTTGATTTTAAAGTTTTTTTTTTTAATGTGACTGTTTTTTATCTCAAAAGTAATCCATTACACTTTTCTATGTCTTATACATTTCAAAAGGTAGGGAAATTCCAAAGCCTGAATAATGGAATAGATGCATTTCAATTTAACATGTATTCTGGCTTTAGATCCTGACATTCACTCCTGTGCAAATTACTTAGGTATTGTGACTAGGCTGATTTTAAACTAATAAGTGAAGGTACATTCACTCCCTCAAGAGAATCTTCAATACTCTGCAATTCTATAAAGAAAACTTTCAAACCTTCTATCAATCATTCCATCTAAAACCTTAAAATCTCTACAGGACTACACTACACAAATACTGCCAGTTTATAAACAATTGCCTATCTGAATTTTTATACCTACCACTACTTTAATTTATACAGAGTTAGCAAATTAGCAACCCAGTATAGTTATCAAAAATACTAGCAAACTATATCACTTTTGGTGTCAGATTGTATCTATGCATCTAAAAATATTTTAATACTCAAGTGCTCTCACAAAAAAAACTCTGCTTTCTCATTAGATTACCGAAATGCTTTAATTCATACTATGATTTTGTTATTAGTGTGAATTTTAATGTAGAGGAGAATGCAGTGTGCTAAGTGATATGCCAGTGTTTCACTACATTTCTAAATTCTTGATAATGCATGAAAACCTGTTTTGTAAAATAAACTGCTTGGGGGGGGGGGGTGGTTGCCTTTAACAATGTTTCACTATTATCATAGCATCTACACTTAAAAATTGCATTCCCAAGACTCTTAAAGTAGTTTTTGTGTCTTACTCCCTGGTATATTGAGGGAGCATACCTCTGGAGAAAAATACTTTGGTTGGCTGAGAATGTCTTACTTCCCTGACTTGGTAGGGGCTTACACTCAGTTGAAATTGCAGCAGACAATGCTTTGCACTACTTTATTAATAATAGACTGGGATGGGGTAAAAGGGGGGTTATGCTGGAAAAGTTATAGAAAAGAGGAAAAATGTATATTTCACTCTAAAGGAAGATTCTTTAACAATAAATTTAATCTCATTGAAGCTGATTTTTAAAGTATTTTTATTTTAGAGATAAGTTGTTAAATACTATTTCTTATAATAGAACTATTTTGATCTGTTTATATACTATGCTTGAATGTCAATTACATTCCCTTTCTACAGAAAGGCTTTGACCTCAACGTGCTCTATTTAATGTATCATGTTTAAAATGACATGCTTCCATCTGCATACCATCACTGTTTGTTGCTAAAAACATAATGTTCCATGAACTTGATGTTACTACAGAAAGTTTATTGAAGAGATAATTGTTTGAAATAACTTTCGATTATACCTTATGTGAGACTTATGTTCTGTGCTGGCAATGTGTACTCAGATGTCTCTAAGCCTGATATTCTACAACCTGAGATGTATTTAGCGGATAGTAACCATTAACAGATGACTAATTTGTTTGTTTCACTGTATCAAATTTCAGGTGTTTAGTTCAATGGTAATGTTGACTACACATTCACTGCATTAAATACAAAAGAAAATAATCTTTCCCATGTATAATCCATACTCTCTTTTTTTGGTGGTTCAGAGATTGATGATGGGGGATTGTGTGCATATTCTTATAAATTATATTTCACTTGGAGAAATACAGATTTGGTTTAAACAAACAGGGCTTTTCCTGAAACTCTGACTCTTGTATAAAAATACCTCTGGAGGGGTGAGCATCCAGTGAAATTCATAGAGGAATAAGAACTAGCTTGAGGCACAAAAGAGATATTCAGAGAAATCTTCATCACTTCTAGAAACTACTACATTCAGAGGCTGAAAGAGACTATGTATAGTAAAATTTTAACTATTTCTTTCCCCTTCTCACATAGGTGCAATTCTGTCTTGAGAGCTGCCTGACTTGTCTTGATTTTGAGAGTTATGTGATATAAATATTTTAAGATATCTTAAGAGATTGAATGTCACTCTAACATCTACTTGGACTGCTAACGATCGCAGATATTGTAAACTACTAAATATATTCCTCAGTATCTTTTAGTGAGTAAATTCACTGAAAGTCATCATTATATTCGTATTCCAAACAATTATTGCCACTAGTTGTGATAATTCATAAGAAATGCATATTTGTACTTTTTAATTTTTTCCTCACCTATCAAACAAAACATAATGGTACGTCTCACTCATTCTGGTGCTGTTTCAGACTCAAACTGATTGATAGGTTCTGCAGGAATTCCAATTTTTGAAACATTCTATACGCTAGGATAATCTGAGTTGGCAGATTCTTTAAAAAACTTAACCTTGTGATATATTTATTGAATACCAACTGCATGACGCTGTTATTGGCAAGGGTCAAACCAATGATTGTATATTAAAATCAAATCTGGAGTTGAAGTATAGTGTGAGCCAAATTTAATTGATACATTTCTAAAATTATCTTTTATAAAATTTTTATTCTGTATTTAAAAGTGAAGAAAATTCAGAAATAAACTTTTTTATCTAGGGACCAGAGGAGCTTTTTTCCACTTTGATCTCATATCTAAGTTCTCCTATGCTGAAAGTAGTGTATATTTGTATTAACAAGTTATTCAAAGGCTGTAATTTCAGCTAATGAACTTGTTAAATGGGCCTAAATGTTTATAATGTTGAGTTTTGTAGCCAAGATTAAGAACAAAGTTATAAGGCAGTTACACCTTTTTGATGCAGAAATACAAGTAAACACAGCCACCATTATATTTCTTGAAAAAGGTCTCAGATATTATTAAATTAATACTTGCTTAAATCCTGGGGCTTTAAATGAATAGCATGATTTCACACTCTAGTTTGAGTGTGTGCACAGAGATCTATTCACTGGTTTGATTAGAGTATCTAGAACCAGCCTTTTCTAATTGCTCAGTCAGGTATGAATTAAAACCACATAGAAAATAATGTGGTAAATTCTTTCTTACATTAGTGTCATTTCTTTCAATTATAGTTCTTTTTCCTGGGATGACTGGTGTAACTCACTGAAAGAAAACATCAAAACTTTTTTTTTTTGGGTGAAAATGTTCCCCTCTGGTACCTCAGTTTCTATTATTTATAGAGTGGCAATTTATGTAGAGGCAGTCACATAAGATTTATTTTAGCTGAATGGTTAAAATTTGATAAGTACTTTTGAAAAATCTCATTAAAAAAGAATACTATGCAAATAAAAACCACTGAATGTCCAAAGCAATCACATCATGCAGAAACTAAGAGCACCATGAAAGTTTTGCTGGAACTTAATGATTCTATCTGTGCTTTTCCAAGGAAGGATGTGAGTTAAGAATTAAAAAAATAGCAAAAATTATCTCAAATGAGTTTCAATTTACTGGGCTCTTCCTTGACATCATAAGCTTAAAAAGAAACCCCAAACCAAAAATTCAAACGAAGTGTTCTATTACATGCACAAGCAGTATTTTTGTAAAGACAGTTTTTAAATTTATATGATGGTTATCCGTACCTCCAAATGTCACTGAAAAATATTACTCCATTTTTTAAAAAGTAAACAAAGTACACTGCTGTTCTGCTTTAGTCAATTATATTAGGCAGAAAGATTTGTTTCAAGGAAAGCAGAAATAGTTTAGGTAAGTAGCCATGCCTAAGTTTTTTCAGTATGTAGCAAAATTAAAATTGCATTGCAATTATCCCCTACTACAGATTCTTCAATGTTCCTTCCAAAGAGAATAGGAGTGGCCAACCTGAGTCAATGAGTGAACCTAGAAACTACCTTATTTTCTCTGAAGGAATACATTTAAGGAGATCCTGAAGCCTGGCTGAGTAGAACTGTTGCTCCCACTAGTGAAGAAAGATGATAATATAGGTTCAGTTTCACTTTGTAGTTAAAGACAAGCTCAAAATCGCTTGAGTCTATTTGAGGGATTTTATTTTGCCAGAGTTCAAATGGTGACAGGTTTGGAGGAAATGCTAAATTCATAGAAAAAGGAGCACACCTGGCCTAACTACACATACTTATTCATACTTGTTTTTTTGCATTACTAGAGACACCTGAGAATAGTCAAGCATTGTTACAGAGACAGCTGGACCACAGAAGAGAGACAAGGGGAAGGGAACGACAATATTTGTCCCAAGTTCAAAGAACCCTTTTCAATAAAGCTATCGGAGAACTGAAACCTTATAACTACATGCCCACAAAACATTCTTCTTTTCTACAGTAATTATGAAAACAAGTCAAAATCTGTACCTTGTAACACTGCAACCATGGAAAACAATTTATCAGTGTCAAGAACTTATAAGCTCTTAGAAAAACTTTACAAAGATAGAAGTATCTATTTCCTATCATACAAGGTGGAGTATGTTTGTAATTTTGTCATCTTTGTTTTATAATAGAGGAAACAGCTAACACCAATTTCTGACCAAAAAAACACAATGGTATACCTAACTCTTTACCTTTGTCCTAAAACTCTTATAAACTTCAGTTTCCATTAACAGAGAACTAGCAAACCATAGGAGGGTCTTTGAAGCACACGAGAAGCAATCCAGAAAACACACTATGCATATTTGACGAAGGAGTTTTTAAACAGATTGATGTGATGTTCCATTATTTGTGTAAAGTCGCTAACCATCACTTTAAAAAAAATACATTTGCAGAAGAGAAAAACATTTTTTAAAAATCAAAACATACAGCACTTGGTAATTTAAGCAAGAGCAAAATACAATGATTTATGGGTTGGGGTACCAAGTATTCACCATCCAATCTTGTACACTATGATGCTATGTACTTGATACATAGTACATATAAATGCATATGTACTTGATTTCCCATGAGTGTGACAACAGCCCTGACCAGTAGGTAAGAAATCTTCCCCAACAAAACAGATTGATACTATCAGGTGAACTATAGTTACCATGTAGGTATACAGGACATTTATATAAAACAACTGTAAAAAGACTGTTCTTAGTACTTAAAAGAGTACCTTACAAGAAGCTATTTCGCCGGCCTTCACAGAAGAGGTGCAAAATAACATGCTCCGGAGAACTGTGGTAAGACACTCTCAGAATTCTCTCAACAGAGGGTTGTTTGTATCTGCATTAATGTTGCAAATAATATGTTATAAAGTGGATATTTTTTCAGATAAGTTATACAGTGAATATTTTTTCAGACTGATGATAGAAGAAAAAAATTCTTTATATAGTAGTATCCTTTCAAAGCCATTTAAGGTACAATCCATGAATAAATGTAGCTGTCATTTAATCAAACCAATTTCTTCCCGCTTTTCTATGTCAAATCTGAAAAAGTCTCATTAGAGAACAAGTAATTCTTCAGGTTCCATAAACACTAATATCAGAAAGTAAAGATATGTTATCATACGTTATGATTCCGCATGACAAAGTTTACTCTTTAACGACTTAAGAGTACTACTAAGGAGTGATACCCCTCCAAATCCCACTTTAACATACTTGGGGCTCCATTTTTGAAGTGGCTTAAAACAAAGACCAGAGAAACATTATCAGTTAAGTGATAGGTCAGATTCATGTTCAAAAAAGGAGCACAAGTATAGTGTATTATTTGAGATCTGTGTTAGATAACACTAATTATATTTTTAATTATATCCAACCTTAAAGAAATAGCATATTAAAACTCTAGTTTACCTTTTAAAAATCCAGTAGATGCCAGTTTAAATAAGACAACTTTAGAAAAATTTCAAGGACTGATTCTTATTTAAATCAGGAGCATTACTTTCAAAATAAATTAGTTACTGGTATTATAAACAAATACAAATTATTACAAAGAACTCTGGAGAAGTGAAAAAGAAATATCCCAAATTTTTTCACATAAAGACAATTACTATAAGTAATGGTTTTACTTACAATATTTTTCCTTATGTAATTTAGAGAATGTGTGTGTGTGTGTGTTTATAAAACACACACACACACACACACACACACACACACACACACATTACTATTTATACTTAAGAGTCTTACTATGTTGCTCAGGTTGACTTTGAACTCCTGGGCTCAAGTGATCATCCTGCCTCAGCCTTTCAAGCAGCTGGGACTACAGGCATGTGCTACCATCTCTGGCTGAGGAAACAATTTTTAGTAACATTTACTTGCAATTTTTAAAATATTAAAATTAGTAAAGGAAAATGATATTTAGGTAAAAGGTCCAACAACTTTTAATAAATAGCTTTCAACCTTTCTGTAAGTCCATCTCCTCCAATAACATGGCTAAGTATAAACTTAACAGTATTTTTGGGAGTGTAAAAGAACTGAAATGATAGGAAAATATGAAATGAGACACAAGATCTGCCTGTGAGAAAGGACTGAGTATTACTATTCAAAACAGCCTTTTTCTCATAGGAAGACAAATACCACATGATCTCACTTATGTGTGGACTCTAGGAGAGTCAATTTCATAGAAGTAGAGAGTAGAATGGCAGTTACCAGACGTTGGGGAAGGGAAAGGGAGGAAGGCGAAGATGGGGAGACCATGGTCTCAAGGGCTACAAAGTTAGATTAAGAAGAATAAGTGCTAATATTCTATTACATAGTAGGGTGACTATGGATAATAACAATGTATTATATTTCAAGACTGCTAGAAAAGAGGGTCTTAAACGTTGTCACTACAAAGAAATCATAAAGGTTTAACATGAAGGACAGGTTAACTACTATGATTTTATCATTATACAATGTACACATGTATTGAAACATCATACTGTACTCTAATAAACATGTACAATTACTATGTGTCAATTGTTTTTAAAACACAGTGAAAAAAAATCTAGCCTGATTCTGATACCTTTGGAATGGGAATTTTATTATTCTTTATTTTTGATTAAATTGAATTTTAACCAAAAGAACCTTCTATAAAACAATTACCTGGACCTTTGGTTTAGTTTATCAAATATTATTCAAAAATTTCAAAGACCCAGTTTATTTCTGAGATTAGTCTACATGCTTTCTGTAAGACTGACTTTATACCTTCACTAACTTCCATCAATGTAATAAACAGTACCTAGAAATCTTTACCCTTGAGATTCCTTTAAACAGAATGATTCTTAACCATTTTTGCCCTCATCCTCTTGCCCAGTTTTCACCTTTATAATTCTACTTTTAAATTTCCATGGAAAGTTCTTTAAAACACACATTTTAATTTTACTAGATTTTACTTATTGCTCTATAATGTCTAATGTTGTAAAAAGGAAATAATGCAAAGTAGAAAAATGCATCTTTAGGATGATAACCAAGATATATATTCCTTTAAACAAAAACAAAAAATTATTATAAATCAAATGATTTTGGTCATTAGAAAAATTTATCAAGAGTCATGACATAAACCACTGCTGACCTAACCTTTAGGTTGAGAAGTCACTGACAACAAACTAAGTTATTTTCATCTGCCAACACTTTAAGATTAATGATTTCTTAGTATTACTATTTATTTCACTTTGAGACAGAATAGGGAAGCAGTGGTAATTTTAGTTCACCTACTATCAAAATAAACAGTAGTATGATAGGTGCAAATGCAAAGCTGGATTCCAAAGTTTCAGTTCAGTGAACTTACTTTCTGTAAGTAGTAAACCTTTTTCTTTTTTTTTAACTTCCACTCTTGGTAGAACGAAATTGTATGTCCCAAACTACTGAGCCATTCTCTATTAATGTTTAACATCTATAATGCATTAATGTTCACTTGATCCAACTCAGATACCTTGGCAAGGAAGAGGATTAGATCTACCAAATCTGGGTTCACCATCTAAAAAGATTTGAAGGCCATGATATAAAAATGACTAATTGGGAAGTATATGTTTTAATTCTAATTGGAAATAACTATTTATAAATACTTGAATAAGGGCTTTTGGGGATTTATATTTGTTAAAGGCAATACAATATTATATATTACATATATAACAATACTACATACTTATTAGGAATACTGTTTAATAGTCACTTGCTGACTTAATATTGTTGATCTTTAATTCCGCAAGTAGTTTAAAAACCCAGAGGACAGTTCATTATACTTCTGTTTTAAAAAGGGGGTGGGAGAGAGTATCAATATCTCTCTTCAAAAACAAAAAAAGATAATATTCTAAAAAAAAAAAAAATCACTTGTATCTAGTGCTAAGGATTGTATTTCAGCTTTATCAAAACATACTTTAAGTGTATTTATAATCAAAACTATATACTTAAACTAAAAGACCTATAGTAAAAAATTCAAAAATAAAATGTATTAGGAATAGCTTGTACATATTTTAGATGTTCTGTAAGATTAGTATTTACTCTAAGAGGTTAAACATCTAATGATCAATGACGTTAAAAATGTTTTGTTTCCTTTGAAAAGGTCTTTGAGTACGATTTGCATTACCTTGAAATTATATGCTCAGAGCTAAGTAAAACAACATTTCAACCTTTTCTAATTAATTTATAGCCTTTAATAATTTTAAAATATATATCACAGCCAATAACTACCAAAGTATATGCTCCATCTACAGTTCATTTTAACCTATAAGGTGAATTTTCTGATAACGTAATTTGATTTATAAGGAACAGTTAACTATTTCATGTCTCCTGTTTTGACAATACCAGGCAGAGCCTAATTCCAATAATGCTATCACTGACCTTTCTAACTCAACCCATATTTGTTATAAAAACAATTATCATTCCTAGTTTTGCAAGCTCCACGTCAGCAGGAGGTGCAATTGGCGTGAAAGCTACCTGATAAATGCCTGAGGGAAAGAATGCCTCATGTCACTCAAGGATGACCCCTTCCTACTGATTAAGGAGCAACAGTGACAGGCTCTCATCAAGTTCGCAGCTTAACTGGAAATGTGTATAAAGGAATAAGGATTGCACATTCCAGCAATTTTTCATGTGAAGGTATTCATTTAATTTAACTTTCTATAGCAGCATAAACAAAAATGGCAGATATTTTCTGGAGGTTATATAAAGTATCTTAGTGTTAATGCATTTGTGCTTGCTTAAGCATACTAAGACTGCAAAAGCACACCCTACATCCTATCCACTCTAAAATAATATTGCTAAAATAATACTCATCAAAGGACTGAAGTACTGGACACTTGAATATTCACATTTATAAACTAAAACATAACACCAATTACTGAAAATTTTAGAAACATACAAAACTGCAATTAATTTAACAGATACAGAAGATAATAAAACTCACAATACTTACGCCTTATTTACCTTCCTAGACTGTGAGCCTTTCCTTTTTTTATAGTTAGCCCTTTTCAAGTATACCACCTGGTTCAGAGTAGGTGTTCAAGAAATGCTGAATTCACAGGAATTAACTTCGCATTTGACTTTTATGAGGATAAATGTTTTTCCGGTCATCTTGGAATGAGTAAAATGGCAAAATATGTATATACTTGGACCACTATTCTGCAAAGTGAAATTAAAAATTAACAACCTACAAAACTCTACCTTCAAAGAGATTCTAAGAAACTGCCGGTAAACACTGCATGGGGAAAAGCTGAATCTTAACTCCTCAGAAATCTCCTCCCCAGCTTTATTTACACTATAATATGGTCTCTTATAGATATTTTTAAAATTATGATTCCATGGAATTATGATATCACATCTGGCAAAATACAATGAAGTAAAGCATTTTTCAACCTTGTGTTCAGCTGCAACTTTGAAAAGTCTGCAATTGAAAATTGAGGACTAACATTATGAATTATACTTTACTGAGAATTTCTTCTTCCTATACCTTAAAGATAGATTTGGGTAATTATTCAAGGCAGTTATTACGTTTTGTAAAACAAAGTATAAAAAGTAATTTTGGAAATGAAGTATTTTATTGAAAATTTAACTTCATACTCCTATACTGGTATTGTTATCCAGGGCACAGAACACAGTAATCTATGTTTACCATGTTGGACTTTCAAAGAAGTGTAAAACTTCTGAAAGGCAGAGATCCCAATGACATCTATTTCATACTTCATGTCATCATGGCTTGTAGAAGTTGGCAGACACAACAGTCAATTGTGAAATATTATTGCTAACTGCAACTAAACAAATATATCTTATGAACATCTAATTAAGAAAACTACTTTGTCTTAACAGTATAAAACCCTAACTCATGATGTTGATTACTTAATTACCTTAGAATTACTATCAACTTAAACAATTACTACCTTGCCTTTGGTCTAAATAGCTCATTACAATTAAAAGAGGAGGTAAGAACTAGAAAGGAAATAATATTTATTAAGTGTCATATAATGTGATTGGCTAACAATTCTATCATGACAAAGATCCTGGTGTGATTTCTATTTGACATGTACAAAAACCAAAGCTCAGAAAAGAATCTGCCTTATAATTTAGTTAGGAAACTAGACAAGGATTTGAAAATGTGTATGATGTCAAGGTATGTTTACAAGTTTATATTAGTTTACCAAGCAAACACTATCTCAGACACTTTTACAAGTGAAGTAAAGAGGTACTCCTTGGAATAAAAATGTTCTTATTCATCATCTGCAGAAGCACTTTACTCTCTATTGTAAGTATTTAAACTTTTCTTAGTCTTCATTATATCATTTTTTCTCTGATACTTTGGTGGATTAATAATAAAAAGATTTGTATGATGTCAAATTTGAAGGCTAAATACAAACTAGTATTTCTGAGTATGTGTGAAAAATTACTTATTTAAAAATATTTTTTCATACTGATGTAGCAGTTTTCAATTTAGATCATAAACCCAGTAATATGATACTGAGCATTTGTATCTTGTTAAAGTACCTATTTCCAAGATAAAACTGAAGTGTGTTGCTTTAGCAGATTAACTGCTGTAAAGTCATCACTTTAGTTACATAAAAGCTAAAAGGAAGTGTTTCTTTTCCACCTGTACCATAATGTAGCTTATTCCCACTAGTGAAGAAACTTCAATTTCAAAAGTGGTTATTATCCACACCCTTTCTTTTAGTTTTACTGTAAACGACTATTAGGAAAAACTTCAAAGTAAAACATTACTACTCAGCAAATTCATACTATATATTAAGACCTTAAATAATCTCAAATCTATTACTTAGATGTCACTCATAATACAAAACTCATAAACTTATTATGCAGCATATGTTTTCAGAGAATACTGGTTACACAGAGCAGTGACAGATACACCTTGTATATGAATTGCTAAAAGAAAACAGATCAAGGAATTGAACTGTCAGACTGCATACCTGCTGCATTATAAACCAAAAGAATATTAATTATTACTATAAATTTTAGAAATGTTTATTTTAGAAACACACAAAGCTAAAATGCACATTTCAGTCCCACAGCCTATAGAGAAAAAATAGGGAGCTACACGTTTTTGTTTAGGCTTATTTTTTCCTCAAAATCCATCCATAAGAGTCAGGAGCTACGAGTTTACAGGTACATATCTGTATGAATATCCTTGCCATGATTCTAAGACTTAGGACATCTAGAATAGACGACATTCATTTCGATTGGAAAAAATATTTAAATTAATTTTACATGTACAATATCACTTTCATAACAAAAAAATTAAAGATTAATGAAACTAGTATATACTAAAACAAAATTATTTTTACTTTTGAGTCAAATTCTACACCCTGGAAAGAGTCAGAAGCACACTAGAGTTCTGCAGAAGATTTTTTTTAAAATGCTTTTAAAATTTAGCAAGGCTGCAAAGTTTGTCAATAAATAAATCAAATTTCTATCTGTCCATAAGCTATGACATCCATAGTAAATGCCAATGCAAGTTGAACTGAATTTTAGAACATCAATCCATACTTTCTGGCATCATCATGAAAACTCTGTGACTGACCGACACATCATTTCCAATGTTATCATCAAGGCCTCAGTGTGTACTCCAGGACACACTTTCAAATTCTCAGGCAGTTCCTTAAGAATATGTGGGAGTTTCTGCAATGTCTTTATATTTCTAGCATAAATATCTAATAACCAGTCAGTATGAACACTGGTGGTTTCTTTATGACTTTTACAAGCCATAGGCAGTTCATTTAGATAAGTTAACCCTTTGGAAGCTAAAATGAACTCTGAAGATAAATCAAAAACTGAACAAAAATTTAGCAACATCCTACTAAGTAAAAATGAGCCAAATTCAAGTTGCTGGTAATGAAAATGTTTCTCTGCTTGTGCATGAAAGTTCTCCACTGTATCTTCTATTTTTGTAATAGCAAATAGCTCTTCTTTGATTTGAGGTGAAAGCACATAATCCAAGGGCAATTCTCCTTTAGCATTCCTCTGTTGTAAAAGCACTGGGCCTGTGAAAAGAAAATGCAAAATGTTAAAAGTAAAACATTACCATTTTAGCAGCTTAACAGCTATTTTCTCTTTTTTCCCAAAGCATTCAGGGCTTTCTTTACAATCATATTTTGTATGAATTCATGTTGACACAATTAACTGGCTATATATACTGACTGACTAATAAAGGTACATTTTTAAAATTACCTAATAAGTTTGCCCAAAAGTGCATGCCTTAGTTAAATAAAAAATAAATACAACTACAAATTAAAAAAAAAAAACTTTTATAAAACTTCACCGATTGTCATCTTAAAATAAGAATTTCACTGTTCCCAGAAGAAATTTTAAAAATGTATTCATCTTATAAATTCTGTATAAGAGCCTTAAGGATATCTCAAAATATCACCAAGAGGAAAAAGTAGTGCCCCTTTCATTGCTAATAAACAATTCTAGCAGTGCAAAGACTGCAAAACCTTGCACAGATAACACAGTTTACATATTAACCCTTGCTTGTGTTCAATGTTTAGTACAGGTAACTGATTCACGCAAATTACATAGTAATTCTTCTAGATCAAACTCAGATTCATCCATTTATACTAGTTAAACTCATCTAACTACCTACTCAAAAAGTACTAAAGATAGAGTTTATCCTCTAGGTACTAAGGGATGATGTGGGGGAGGCAAAACATAACTCAGTATTTGATTACATAGCAAAGTATATAAGTGCTTTGTGCCTTCATCAGTCAAGTCTTATAATTATTTATGTACTTGGCCATAAACATGTTACAGGGGATATAAAGGTTTTAGTACTAGCACACATAATCAGAAGGTCTTACCATTATAACACAGATCATATTGTCAGAAAGAGAGAATTGATTATAACTGCTAAAATTCTAAATGATGACTCTGATCAGATATATATAATGGCATAGACATAAAATGTACTTAAAAGATCAACCATTGATAATATGATGAATGTATAATTTATGGAAAGATGATTCTAAAACAAAATTAGGCTCCTTTTCATTGTGCCAACATCTCAAATATTACTCCAAGTTACTTCTGCTAAACAAAAGGATGACAAAATTACAGACACAGGATACCAAAAGTAAACAAATGTTTTAGAGACATAAATAAATTCTTGAAATTATTGCTCGAGACTGAGTGAGTCACAATGAATAGATAATGCAGTTACCTCAATAAAAGTGTCAAACCACTTGACAGGCTCAAACCCACAATATGACTAAAGCAGAAACAAGTCTGTACGATTGCCAAAGGACCTTGATAAATACAAATACAATTAGATTTCTTCTTCTAGGATGAGAAACTCATCTCTTTACTATTCTCCACTAAGGGCCCTAGAAAAATTCACATTGGTTGATATAACACCATACTCTACTGAAGAGCTGGACTTCATACAATAACGGCTCCTACCAAATATTGGCCTGAATGCCAGACACATGGTTGAGTAGAAAAATAAAACACTGAGGAGGTAGAACTTATGGTTTAGTAAACACAGAATACTAAAAAACAAGGTAAAAGAACTGAAAAATATATTGACTATGAAACGATATCAGTAAAACAGACACACTAAGGCCTTTAGGGGGCAGGAGAAGACTATATATAACCAAATGTCTTAAACTACCATGCTATACAGACTTCCTTAGCTGCATATATACTAAAAAGACATCTTAAGAAAATATGCTTTTTGTCTTTATGCAGAATCAAATGTTTTAATTACAGGATAAGATAATGTTACATTGAAAGTTCAAATTAATACAAATAAAAGCGACAATTTCTACAAATCTTTGTTTCCATATTCTAAGCTTGTCATCAGTTTTCTTTTGTTTTTCTTTTAAAAACACCAATCAGTTTTGAACATTTTGATGTAGAATTTCTATTATTCAGTTTATATATAAGAAGAATGACACTGAAATAATGTGGGGGCCTTGCTGAAAGCAAAGAAAAAAAATCAGCAGGAAAAAACAGTAGATAAATATTCAGCTCAAGTTACCGCCTTCACAGAACCCCTGCGTAACAGTTATCACCATTTGAAAATCCTCCTACTTTAACTTAATTGGCTGCAAAATGTGAATGAAGAAAAATATTCTAGGATATTTTTTTACAGTCTGTACAGAAATGACTCATTAAAAATAAGATTGAGTTTGTAGTTATATACAGGAAATGAAAAAAGAATGTAAGAATCCAGGTAATCACAATTGAACATTTATATCCATTAATTCATAAGCTTTCAGAAATGACTGGCTCACACAGACATTAAATACCTGAAGTAAAAGGATAAATATTTAAAACCAGCATATTCAATTCAAAAATAGACTCTCATACACAAACCTAAATAGGCTTAAAATACATACATCTACTAATAAAAGATGCGTACATTTTCAGACTTTTTATCCTTACTTTTTCATTAATATGAAATAAAGGCATATTTCCTCACAGATTTTAATATAAAATGCTATCTACCTCTGTAGGATTCATAAAAAAACTGGATAATTTATCAAAACCCATTTAGCATAAACGCACTCACCCCCATGCTGTAGTAGCAGCTTGCCAATTTCTACATGTCCGTTTGACAGTGCATCATGCAAAGGAGTCACCCCGTCCACTTGAGTGAGCAGATCTACCTCTGGACAACGTTGCAAAATTTCCTGGACACACACTGTGTTGCCATAGTTACAGGCTTCATGCAAAGGCGTCCAGCCAGCATTGTCTAAATTAGAAATCAAGGCAAGTTTTAAAACGGCGGAAGTAGGACTTTTGGTAGGAAAGTATTGATGTTCTACTTTTCTCATCAGTGTGACTTTCTAGGTGCTTCATATACAAAACAAATGCTGTGATAAAAATGTCTAGGGTGTAATCGTATTTCTACCTTAAAAAAATCAAAATAAAAATTTTAAAATATTAATGTTGGGTATTATCAAAATACGGACATCAAAAAATGTTTCTATACCATTAGCTATAAATCAATATATGAGAAATTTCTTGGCTTTGCTAATTGTAATATTTTTAAGATACCTTAGGTAAATTTACTTAAATAATTTTTCTTAATGTGACATAAAACTGTTTATTATCACAAATATTAAGACATTGGATTAGACCACAAAGATTTAAAACTTACCTTTAACATTGATGTCTATTCCTGGCAAAGAGAGAAGAAGAATCAATTTCTCCACTTGGTTATTTATGCAAGCTCTATGCAGGGCTGTTTCTCCTGCCATAAAAAATTAATAGATTATTCCAGAGAAGACAAGATATCAACTAAAGAAAATAATCAAAGGCCATGAACTAGGAGATCTGGCCCCATGCCAGAAAATTATTTATTGAGTTTTCCTTTTGACTGGTTTAAACATCTCCTGTATTAAAAAGTGGGGGGAGGGGGAAGGACCCCCACCAATCCATAGTGCTTCTGTTCTATCAGCAATTCAGCAATGAAATTCGATCGCAAAAGGTTTAGTACAGGCATTGTCTCCCCTAGTTCAAGGTTTAAAGCTTCAATCCTGCTATAAAACCCCCAAATGATCAGAGAACACCAAAAATACTGGATTTTGCAGCAATAAAAGTTTAGAGAGCAATTGCCCTCTCTTAAATTTATTCATGAACCTATGTTAAATGTATGGCTCTTTTTTATACAGCATTTATAGCTTAATTCAAATGAATGTTTCTGGCTAAGCATGAGTGCCTCTACACACTCAAGTATAATTCAGAACTTCAAATCCATTAACAGATGGTTTGCTGCTTCTCAATAGGCTGTCTGGCTTGGCTACAACAGCACGGAGAGGGAGAAATGGAGGAATCTTAATATAAACACCACACACACACACACACACACACACACACACACACACACACACACACACACACGAAAAAATCCCTAGTACCATTTAAAGCTGAACAAGAGTAACAAATAGAATGACAAGGGTTTTTCTATATCCATCACTGTTATAACCAAGATTAATAAGATATAAGTGATTATTTAAGGGGAGTTTTTTTAAAAAAACATTATAAATGACTGCTTAGGAAACAAAATGAAATACTGAATCAAATTTGTTCTTGCTATAAAATACTAAGTAGCACATTTTTACAGTGTTCAGTTTTACAGATTATCTCTGTAACTTGTACAAAAACATTTTTTACATGCATAAAAAAGCTTTTGAAGTTTTCCTCTACTATATCTCAATTCTCTTCCTCTCTCCCAGTTCCTTCTGCTGTTCTGCCTAAAATCATTCATATTCATTTTACTTTTTGAAACAATAAAACAAAGAACGCTGATTTGTGAAATTAATATCTGAGTTCTCATCTAACATCCTTTTCATATTCTGAGTCAAATGAACAGTTATTTTGAATCTGTAATACACAATTATGAACTTATATCACATTAAAATGTAAGAGCTTCACTGTCACTATTTCTGTGGGCACCAGAATGTTAATATTTGTATTAAAAACAAGCTATAACTCATAAACAACAACAACAAAGACTCAGCAATTTACTTTGGCCAGGTATAGACTTCTAGAAGATCCATTTGCAAGTTAAGAGGTGTCTAAGTAAAGGGGTGCCAAAGTGAATTATTATGCTATTCTTGTTATTTCATCCTTTAGGTACTTAGGTTCCAGTATAGTTAGAACCAAAAGCCAAACACATTTCATAGTCTGGGCTCAATGCCTGGAAGAAAAGAGCCCATATGCTTAACACAGCTATGTAACATAGCCTACTCTTCATTCTTTGTTCACAAAATGTCTAGGACTGAAAGAGATGAAGACTGAATTATACTTTCAAATCAGAAGACACTGATCCTAAGCAGCACAGGTTGAGATGGAATAGAAAAGTAAGGCGGGCAAGTCTGGAATGAGCTCAATGAATGCTACACTATGTTTCATATCTGGAATGGCAGGGAGAGGAAAAAAGGGAAGGAATACTCTATTATACTGGGTATTAAACAATCACTTTCTTTGCATAAATGACAGTTCAAGAAAATAACACGTTACCCAAGAAGGTACTTCCTGGACCTAGTCCAAATTTAAGTTCAAGTATTCATTAGGACAAATGTGTGAAACCTGCAAGTACTGACTATAACCATGAAAAGTTCTTAGCATAAATTAATTTAGATACTTGGAATACCTTTTAGATTAGTCTTGTGAAAATTCATCTTTTTAACTACAGAGGGGCAATTCTCCTTGGAACATGACAATTCTCCTTCTGACTTCTTTTTCAATTTTTTAAATGATGAGGAACATTTAGCAAGGTTCAGGTCCCTGAAAGGAAAAGTAAGAAATAATGAAAGCTTGTTTTTCAGCAAGGCGTGCCAGCATACATTAGATGGTATTTTTTAAGTCTAGCCTCCTTTTAATTTAAACCCCCTTACTCATTCAATCTTTACTGCTTTCTGATTTTAAAGTTTATTTCAACTGTGTAGAAGCTGAATTTCAGTGCACTGATTTTCTTTTATTAATCTTACTCCGCCAACTACTCACTAAATTTATAAATACAGAATATTAAATAAGGAGAAAAAGACCAGTTAAACCATATTTGGCAGAGAGAATAAAGCAGAAAGCTAAGATCAGAATGCAGGCCTCTGCTCCCCATTCTTATTTTCATATTCTGATTCTATTCTCTTCTTCCTCTCATAGAACTTTTCAGGCTTTCTGAGTTTTATACAACATACACTTTTATATACCCTATTACTTTTAGAGGAGGTTTCTCATTTTGAGGAAACTACTATAACAATATAGGATATCTCATATGACCATGCATTCTGAAATTCCATCTATATTATGGCAAAGTAGTAATTCAAATCATAGGGCAAAAATTGTGTGAAACTGTATTTCATCAATAATTCATCAATAATTTGATGAACAGTTTTATTTCTTTTGGGAAGCACTTAATGAAAGAAAGTATGTTCCTTGAATTACAGAAACAGAAAATGTTATCAAATAGATCTAAAATTGAGTCTTGATCTAATCAATATAATTCAGACAGTATCACAGATAACCATGAAGTTCAAGAAATGTGTTGGAAAAAGAGCTGTACTCCAAAACAAAGCACATTTAGGATATCAGCATTACTTACAGTAACTCTGGCAGCTCTTCGACTTGGTTTTGTTTAGTACCATTCAGCATTAGTAAGGCTCTCTGAGATTCAAAACAAGGCCTCTGTCCTATTCTCTTTGGCATCTGAATCTTTCCAGACCCAAGCACACCAGTTTTCCCCAAGGCTGGTAAATAGGAATATACCTGTTGAAAAGTAATATTACGTTATTTTCTCAACTTCTTTTTAAAAGCAGCAAAGAGACATTATTTGATTCATTTCACCATTACGTTTGGTTATATTTTCTTGGTTGCACACAATGGTTGCCACTCTTAGTTGAACCTAACAAAATATTAAGAAAGCTAGCTTTGTGTCATAGTCAATACAATGTGAAGGAGTACAAAAATATATTCTTGAAAATAATTTTTTTTTCTAATTCAATTTTGATCCTCATTTAGGAAAGCTCTCTTTTGATTAGTCTTATGCCCAACATGTATGACTCATTTGCATATTTTATATGTATGATTTACGTACAACTGATATTTTGTAATTTCCATTCTGATAATGCCTTTCTTCAACAGGAAACAAGTCTTTCATTTTCAACAGAAAAGGAATAAAAACATCCTTAAAGGCAAAGATTGCTGCAAAACAGAATTTGCCTAATCTGACCAATAAATATATTTCTCATTTGATGAAACACTGCTAGAGCTACTGGATATTAATATCTAAAGATAGCCAAAATAAAACTGGAAAACGTAAAGTCAAATGTAGCTTATATGCATAATAATTTGCTTTTAAAATGCCATTTTATACCATGTAGAATTTTGTTAGATCTAGTTCTTTCCAAAATAATAAGTAGAAATGTTATTAGGAAACAAGGATTTTTTACTTTTCTATTATCAACCCTTGGCTACACTGAAAAGTAATTAAAATTTCTTTTTTTTTGTTTTTTCCTTTTTTTGTTGTTGAGACAGGGTCTTAGGGTGTCACCCAGGCTACAGTACAGTGGTGATCACAGCTCACTGCTGCCTTGACCTCCTGGGATAAAGCATCCTCCCACCGCAGCCTCCTGAGTAGCTGGGACCACAGGCAAGTGCCAACATGCCCAGCTAATTTAACTTTCTCTAGAGACAGAGTCTTGCTATGTTGCCCAGGCTGGTCTCGAACTCCTGGGTTCAAGGGATCCTCCCGTCTTGGTTTCCAAAAGTGTTAGAATTATAGGCAGGGGCCACCATGCTCGGCCTTAAAATTTCTATTTGATGACTACCTTTCCCCCACCACCCCTAGAGAAGGGGTCTCATTACGTAGCCCAGGATAGAATGCAGCAGCTATGCACAGGTGCAATCATAATGCACTATAGCTTCAAACTCAGGGGCTCAAGCAGTCCTCCTGCCTCAGCCTCCTGAGTAGCTGGAACTATAGGCACTCACCACTATGGCTGTCTTTATTCTATTTTTGAGGCAGAAATATACCAGCTTTTATATAAAATTCAAAGATTTATAAATTAATATATTCTGCATACTTACTTGAAATAACTAAGAGTATTTTAAAATTGAGTTTGTGAATACACTTCTTGAAAATGTAAAGAACCAGAATAGAGAGGTGCTTACCATTTTCTGAAGAGAGAGTGGCTCAGAAGAAACACTGCCAGAGCTCTGTAGACACAACTTTTTAAAGACTGCCTCTGCAACAAACATTTGAAGCCAGGAGGAGGAAAAGGAGCAAATGAAAATCTCTAATTCCTGCAAAGAAAAGTCTGGAGAACATAAGATAAGTAAATATAGTTATTGCTGTATCCTATACAATTTTTTTCCATACGCTATTTCCTTAGTGAAGTTTATTCTGTCAAATGAGACTTCTTAACACCCGTAAGATTCACCCACATGATTTTAATCCACAAAAAATAGGTAATATCCCTATTCCTTGACTTTTAAGAGAAAATATTTAATGGCACATGTTCTTACATTTGAAAAAACAATCATTAGGTTTTATTATTTCAAATACAAGTCTTCAAATTACATATATACAGAATAATTAGGTAATATATAGAGGGGATTTTATTTATCACTATACTTTCCAATTACCATTAAAGATCTCTTCCCACAATAGGGATGTTCCTTTGGAAAACCAGTAATTAGTTTTTAAGTGAGCATACAAGTATCTAATTTGCAATCATTAGTCTTGAGTTGATAGGAAGAAAGTAGACTGCTTCCTATGACAACATCTATGAATCCTATCACTGCAGAAAAGGAGGAAAGGTAGAAGATACAGAAGAAAAACATAAAACAAGAGCATGTATAAAGATTTCCTCAGAAGTTTGCACCCACTCTGCTATTGGGGATGGTGTATAATTTTTTTTTTTTTTTTTGAGACGGAGTCTCGCTCTGTTGCCAGGCTGGACTGCAGTGGCACGATCTCAGCTCACTGCAACCTCCACCTTCCAGGTTCAAATGATTCTCCTGCCTTAGCCTCCCGAGTAGCTGGGACTACAGGAACACACCAGATGGTGGATAATTTTAAATGATGAAACAAAAAAAACAAGAAAACACCAAGGGCCTCAAATCTGTTCTACAAAAGCTCAAGTACTTCAATAAGATGAAAATCCAGAAGTATACTCATGAATTAAAACTGAAAAAGGAGTAGAGTGACTGTTTCCCAAGTAATCTATTTAATATTATAAACTATTAATATTATCTATGTAAGTAACATAATGGAAATACAACAAAATGATAATAAAAGAATAAATAAGACCAACCAAGAGGATATCAAGAGCTAAAATTACAAACAGTACTAAAAAGTTGTGATATTATACAATAAGGCAGATTAACTATAAACACTGAAAGAATAAAGAAGGCAGTAAAATTCGCAAAATAAACATAATAAACAGAAGAGAATTATTAAAATTATAAGCATTAAGTTAAAATATATTTTTAAAATCAGACAAGGATAAACTTAATAGCAGTATAAAGCATAAAAGTTGGCATCTCTATTGGGGTGGAGTTCTTTCAGGGTGAAGAGAATGCAGACACCCAGTGAATGTCCTGCTCAGATACCTTCAAAAAAGGCTGGTGCTCTAGTGTCTTATAGTCCTTGACTCTTAACTCTGATTTTCAATAGTGGATGGGGAGAGGCTTGCTTTCAGGTAACATTTGGTAATTTCTGGTTAGCATACTGGTAATTTCTGGTTAGCATCTAGTAGACAGAGGCCCAGGATGCTACTAAATATCCTACAATGCCCAGGACAGCCCCAACAACAAATAATTATCCAGCCCAAAACATAATCAGTACACAGGCTGAGAAACTTGCCTTGACTAAAGAGATCTGATGCCCTTGTCTTGTGGCAGTTTGTCATAAGGAGTCTTTAAAACTTTGGGCAAATGGCTTCAGGTCAGGTATTAATCAGATACAACTAACCCCACACAGATACATTATCACTGAATTTAGATAACTCCTTCCATTATGTCCTCCACAAAGATACAATTTTTATGAGTTGGAAAGGAGAAAAGAATTATTTCCACTCCTTTCTCTTGCTACTACTGAGGCTCTCTTAATATTATCTAAAAATGTATAAGCAGTAAACTGAAGGATAAGAATCAAAAGATAATTTGAAAATTTAATCTCTAATTATATACATTAAAAATCCTATCTATCATCACAGAGTATACTGCAACCAATTGATCTCTTAACATAAGAACTCTAGACAGAGGCAAAAGCAAAGCAGAAATAACTTGTAGAGTTCAAAAGAGATGATCTCACATTGAAATTTACAAATGGGGTTATTTATCTAATAAAGATCACATCTGATAGGCTTACAGAAATAAGGAATACTAACTACTAATATGATAGCTACCCATATTGCCAGGTAACAAAGTCAAGGGGAATAATAAACAATAGATGAACAAAAGAACACAAGAAAATTAGCCCGTGGACTGTAAGAACTTCAAGGGAAGAGTCATACTTGTAGGCCTTACAGTATATAGGCCATTAACGTGTACAGAGTAAACAATTAGTGTTTGACAGATGAATGAATGATTGGCAGATACCAATAACTCATAATAGAGAGCCGCCAGGAAAATCTTTTTAAATCAAGTTAATGAGATCATGCTGCTCCCTTACTACAATGGCTTCTAACTCTTTAACAAGGCTTACAAATTCTTACACAACATCTCCTATCCCTTCTTTGGCCGTATTCTGGCCTCTCTTCCCATCAGCCAGGAACCAGAAAGGTTCAAAAAGCCCCTCTTTCCTATCTCAGAGTTTTGGTAAATGTTATCTTCTGACTAAAACACTCTGCCCTGTCAAACTTCTACTTATTCTTCATGTTCTGAATTCCATGGTCACACAGTATAAAGTAAGTTCAACAATCTCAACACCTAGGTTTTCCTGTTCAGAGCACTTATTTTAAATGACATATTTATATTAACTTAATTACAGTTAATATAAATTATTAACTGTCTTACTGAAAGTTCCAAAAAAACAAACAAAAAAACCCCACAAGGACCATGTTTTGCTTCCCTCTTCCACTGTATAAAAAAGTGTTTAGCTCAATGCCTGACAGAATGCCAATGAAATTCTGTTGAATAAATGAAGAGACCAGAAACATTTTGGCTGACAATTAGTAATAATATATAAACATATTTATGAAAGAGTTCTGAAGCATGGAAAGAAATTAGAGATAACAAAGCAAAAGTGAATGAAGTTCTGGAAAAAATATTTATCAGGAAATGATGGTGTAATTTGAGAAAAGCAAAGGAAGTTTTACTAAAGTTCTCCAAAGTTATGAAAAAAACTATAGTAAATTTTGATGACATCTTTCCCAGTGAAACAACTGGATAAGAAGTAAGTTTAAGTCAAGACTGGCAAACTATGGTGTGCTGCCTGTTTTTACGAATAAAGTTTTATTGGAACACAACCATGCTGTCTGTTTATGTACTGTGTATGGTTGCTTTCTTACTACAACTACAAAGTTGAGTGGCAGGGATAAAGACTGTAGGGCCTAAAAAGCCAATAATATTTACTATCTGGTATTTAACATTGAAAAAAGTTTGTTAATCTGTAGTTTAAGCCACTAAATAAGGAATTTCGATTAGGCATAAAAAAGAAATTTCAGATAGTTTAACCTTAAAATACAGAAAAGAAAGTGTTTAGAAACAACATAGAATGACATCTATATGGAATTGATGCACATGAGATCTGACAAAAAAATTTTATTTATCTTCTAAAATATCTGTTGCCTTAATTCTTGACAAAACAATTATAAACTAAAAATTATACTAAACTGAAATAAATTTGACAGATATGAATCTGAGTAGTGTCATGGTATGAATTTTGTACATTTGAATTAGGAAAAATCAAAATGTCCAGCTTGAGAAAGATGGACCGAGATCTTCAACTGGGAGTTATATAATAGTGAAATTATAACATCTTTACTAATGACTTGGGAAAAGCAAAAGATAGTAACTGAGTAGAAGAATAATGCAAAAGAAATGATTTTTTTTAAAGAAAGGAATATCTGCAGAGAAAAGAAATGAGGAAAAAAAAAGAGGTGGCAGACAATGAATTTCAAAATTCTTCATCAAAATACGAACAAAAAGTATGAATTGTGAGTCTGTGTGTGACTAACATGAGCTTAAATTCAACCTTAGTGTTACTGTTATAATCCTATTGATAGATTACTTTGCTCCCAAAGATCTATTAATATTTGATCACTAACATTCAACACTTCAGATGAGATTTAAACTGTCACTATTGAAAAGTGTTTTTAAACCTTTGTCTTTACCTTTCTCAACACTGTGTGTGCATGTGCACACACACACACGCAGTTGGTTGCTTAGGCTTCAAATTAGGTTATAGCTAGGCAATTTAAAAGTTTTAAACATTATTTTTTGTTGTTGTTGTTGAGAAGAGTCTCACTCTGTCCCTCAGGCCGGAGGGGAACAGAGTTCACTTGGAGGGAAAAGTGTGGTATTCTACAAACTTCACAATAAACAAACACTTTAACTTTGCATATTAGCTATAGAAAAGCTACTGGTTTATGATAAAATGTTCACTTGATTTTTGTCTCTTGACAAAGGTTAAACACCAAGCTGCACTAAAAGAAAAAAAAAAAAACTAGACAGAAAATAGAAAAACATCAATTTGAACAATTTTTAGAAATATATGTTTAAAACTTTTGGCTGGGCACAGTGGCTCATGCCTGTAATCCAGCTCTCTGGGAAGCTGAGGTGGGTGGATCACCTGAGGTCAGGAGTTTGAGATCAGCCTAGCAAACATGGTAAAACCCCATCTCTACTAAAAATACAAAAAATTAGCCAAGTGTGGTGGCGCACACCTGTAATCCCAGCTACTCAGGAGGCTGAGGCATAAGAATCACTTGAACCCAGGAGGTGGAGGTTGTAGTGGGCCGAGATCTTGCCACCATAGTCCAGCCTGGGGGACAAAGTTAAGACTGTCTCAAAAAAGAAAAAAAAAGAAATAATGTTTAAAACTGTTATATTGGCCGGGTGCAGTGGCTCACCCCTGTAACCCCAGCACTTTGGGAGGCTGAGGCAGGCGGATCACCTGAGGTCGAGAGTTTGAGATCAAATTGACCGACATGGAGAAACCCCATCTCTACTAAAAATACAAAAATTAGCTGAGCGTGGTGATGCATGCCTGTAATCCCAGCTACTCGGGAGGCTGAGGCAAAAGAATCACTTGAACCTGGAAGGCGGACATTTTGGTGAGCTGAGATCGTGTCATTGCACTCCAGTCTGGGCAACAAGAGTGAAACTGTCTCAACAACAACAACAAAAACTTTTCAATTGCCTAGCTATAACTTAATTTGAAGCCTAAGCAACCAACTGCGTGTGTGTGTGCACATGCACACACGATGTTTTGAGAAAGTTAAAGAAAAAGGTTTAAAAACACCTTTCAATAGTGACAATTTAAATCTCATCTAAAGTTCTGAATGTTAGTGATCAAATATATTAACAGATCTTTGCGAGCAAAATAATCAATCTGTTGACAGGATCCTAACAGTAACACTAAGGTTGAGTTTAAGCTCATGTTAGTTACAGAATCAAAGTTCTGGGGTTTCAACTTATCATGTAAAAACTGAAAATAACATTGGATAACAATGTTCTGCTTTAAAGTGAAGGGAAATACAGAATATTAGTGAAGAAAGCACTGAAGCAAATGTATAACATATGATAGAATTCTTCTAATATACAGCTCATTATTTCATGCATTTGGCTAAACTATAACATAAATTATAATTCCTTAAGGGCAATTACTGTGTATTGGAAACAAGACATGTAACTATATTGATAATCTCTAAAGCCATTGCTAATCCTCTATTGGGTCTCAAAATTCAAATTTCATTAAGGAATGAAAACAGGAAATTCTGTGACAGCAACAAATGCCAAAATTCTGTTGTTTATGAAAAGGGTAAAACCCACTAACCTACCTAGTAGGAATGGTAGGAAAGAAGTAAGAAAAGGTTCTACAGGAAGACTGAATGTTAGCTAAGAAATGTTGAAGTCATGCAACAAAGAACAGCTAGTCCACAAAAGGAACTGTAATCAGCCCCTCAGCTCAACGAAAGAAAAAAAGAAAAGAGATAAAATGCTTTAGATAAAATTCTTCTAACTTCGGTAGTATAAAAAAGAGAACTCTCTCTGCAGAGGGCATCATTGAATAAATCCTGAACCCAGTTATAACCTGGATTCCTATTCTGAAGTCTCTCTTCAAAGTATTAAAGTGATTGACAACATATTGAAGACTTTTTTCTTTATATAAAATCAAAATACACTGAAACACATGTGTAGTAGAGTACTTACTTGGCAGTTTAAAATATCAAGTATATAAAAATCATTTTTTGTAGCTAAGAATCACAAAAAACTCACCTCGTTTAAAATGTATTCATTTTAGGAATTAAGGATTACAGAAATTAAGAAATAAAGAAAAAAGGAAAGGATGGATAAAGACTCTTCCTAAACTGGCTATGGAAGTTTGCGAATCTACATAAGATCTTTATGGAAGCCTCCTTCAGTCTACAGACCCAAAGCATTGGCTAGAACTTTTCACTTGTGAAGTGAGTTCTGCCATCATGTTGCTTAAATAACAATCCTTCCCCATTTTTGGTGGGGAGACTTTAAAGTAGGTAATGGGGGAGAAAAGGAAGAGTGAAAAAAATTATCCATATAAATTACTTCTGTTTGCTTCATCCATGTCCACTTCTTGTTAGAGCACCATACTCAATGGGGGAGAAAACAGTAGCAAGTTTTTCTTGTTTGTTTCTTTAAAGAGACAGGGTCTCGCTCTGTCACCTAAGTTATAGTGCAGTGGCACAATCAGGGCTCCCCGCAGCCTAGGACTCCTGGGCTCAAGGGATCCTCCCAATTCAGCCTCCCGAGTAGCTGGGACTACCGGTATGCACCACCATGCCTAGTTAATCTTTAAATTTTTTTTTTAAAGACAGAGTCTTGTTATGTTGCATACATAGGCTGGTCTCAAACTCCTGGGCTCAAGAGATTCTCCCACCTCAGCCTCTCAAAGCAGGCTGGGATTACGGGCGTGAGCCCCTGCACCTGGCAAAATAATTATATTTGAATAATAAATGTATGTGGAGGCAAGTACCCTTTAATGTTAGAGGAAAATAAGATACAAAATTATATATACAATATGAACTCTATTTCTATGCTTAGAAATACCAGAAAGACATTAAAAAGTTAACAGTGGTTATCTGTGTGGGAGCATTATGGGTACTTTTAATCTTCCTCTTTATATTGTCTCTGTGTGTATCTATGTGTGCATGTATCCATAAGTATTTTAAGGAAAGCTTCAAATGAACATATGTTAAAGCTTACAGACTACTTAAAAAGAAATTCAAAATTAATTTCCAGAATGGGTCTGAAAAAAACAACATAGACAAACTTACCATCACATGAAAGAGAAATATAACTTCCTAAGTCATCAGACATGTGTCGCATCACATTTCTACCCATCTTAAGACCAAGGAAGATCCAATAATCTATTGCTGCTCCAAGAATTCCAGCCAATAAGTAAGCTAGTTCATGTTTGAAGACCTGACATTAAGATACAAAAAGTTACTGAAATATATTAAAATATTGAACATCTGTTAGTACTTATTTCGAAGACTTTTTGAGGGGCAAACATAGCTATTTAGAAATACAGATTATGTAATGATAAATGATATTCCTAAGAAACCAGCTAACTAATTCTCCCACTTCCATCTCTCTCTCTTTCTCTCTCCCCTCCACACGACGAAAGAGTTAATAAAGCAAATTTTCCAAGGACCTACAAGTTAACAGTTTAGAATAAACTTAACTTTATCCAATGCTATCAAGTTTGTTAGGCAATAATTCCATTAAAATGAGGAAATACGTGGTTTTTGTAGATTTTTAGAAATAGAAAGATATGACTGTAAAAGAAGATAGATTTATCTACCCCCACTATTTATATACAGAATTATCTTACATTTCTCTATATGACATTATCCAGAAAAAGACATGAGAAACCTGATGAATAAAAGCTCCAGCAAACAAATTATTCATTTGCTATAATATACTGATTCAAATTTTCATTATTTAATTATATATCAAATACCAATTACCCAACTTAGAGATGTAGAGATCAGTTTTAAGAGTATGGACATCATTTTATATGGTTACTTTTATAATAAATATCATTAAATTATTGTAAGAAATGGAACAAGGTATACAAACCTTGTAAATGTGCTTTACCCTAGTGTTTGAAAGTACTTTTCTAATCTCTAAAATTCCGTATAAACTATGAGGATGAAGAAGTATGAAAATTTTAAAAACACTTTTGATTTAAATATGAACATTTTTCCCAAAGCATTAAAACCAGCTGAAATTCTTATGTTCTAATTATTTGTTGTCTAGGCATGTTGAATATGTAGGAAAAAAAAATCACTAAATTAACAGTTGGGTAAAAGGCATATAAAAAGGTTTTAATAAATGCTAGAGTAATACATTACAACTATGTTCTGCCATCTAATTTCTTTCTCATTAATCCATATTAGGTATATATTATGCTTAAATAACATAAGCATAACATATGACATAACATACTGTTCTTGTGTAATAGTTAAGACTATAGTATAAAAGGATCCAAGAAATCTGACCTATAACTGATAGATCTAATATTACTCATAAAGTAATCTATTACCACATTTATTAAAATCTCATGCTTTTTACCTGTTAGTGATTTTTTTTCACATATACAACAAGCCTAGATGACAAATAATAAGAATTTCAGCTGGTTTTAATGTTTTGAAAATCTGTTTATATTTAAATCAAAGGTGTTTTTAAAATATTTTCACACTTTGTCTGCATAGTTTATATGGAATTTTAGGGATTAGAATATTAAGTTTTTATATAAAAAGGCACTTCCAAATCAGGTTCTTAGATCCTTTTATACCATAAACTATCACACTCATAAACAGTATATTGTTATATATTACACAGTAAATTATGTATATTTCAGTGTATTTCAGAGTTATATATTACACACTAAACTAGCATATATTATGCCTAATATGGGATTAGTGAGAAAAAAATCCCTAGAACTTTGAATCCTCAGTGACTACAGGATTTGTGTCTCTTGCCCTCAGCAAACAAACTTCTTATACGTATATTCGAAATTTCATTGGGATATCATTGCATATCTAATAGCTTTAGTTAGCACATAAATGATTTCAAAACCAAAGTTCTATTTCTGGTTTATTGGGCAAACATAAGCAAATGGTCCAGCAGCACACACAAAGCTTGCCAGAACAGTGTTTATGGAAGGAAAACCCATGGTCAGGATCAATAGCATGTGTGTAGGTCCTCTGTTGTCCTATCATATCAGGGGCAGCATACTGCATTCTTGCAGGGCTAGACGTTAGAATCTAGGAGAGAGACCCTCAAGTGTGGGGCTGAGGAGATTTTTAAAAGTTGCATGATTAAGAAAGTAGTGCCCTTCTTTTGATATGATCAGAGGCCAAGATAGCCAGCCAGATCCTGGCAGGTGAGGCTTCACAGGTGGTTGTCAATCCCACCGGGTCTCCTGCCTTGATAGGAGAGCTGAGTTTAAGCCTTGCAGTTGCAGCTAAATGGCATGGGAAACTAGCAGCAGGTCTGGTGACATCAATAGCACTAACATCTCCACTGGTATGACTAGCAGGATTGGGGTCTAATGCTAGTCTCCAGGAAACACTGCAGGAAATAACTCCATTCTTCGTAGAGCCAGTATCTTGCTTGATCACACTAAGTTAGTTAATCATTACTTCTCACTGTTACCAAGAGAATATAAAACAGAACAGTGAAAATATATAAACTAGTAAACTGATTATGTCCATACGCACATAGGCATCCACAAAATGTTCCTTCCAACGTAACATATATCTGAGTAACAGCAAAGACAGTACTCAGGACAGAAGCAAGAGGTTGGTAAATGTTGATTTCTGAAAGTATTCTCCATCTCAAGAGTAAAGTAAATCAAGATCACTTTAGACCACCCAGGCTCTAGGACTCTGGGCAGGAAAGAAGGATGTTAGCCCACAGAATGAAGCCTTATATAAAAACACATTCTAGCTTTCCATCAATCAAAAACAACATAAAAAAAAAAAATCAAACAGTTGGGACTTTCCCTCTTTCCTTATATAAATATGTGGTACACACAGTTGAAATCACAATAGAATATTAATATATTTTTAATATTAAATTTACCTTGATTACAAATGTTTTTAAACAGAGAGAGATAAGAGGTCTTGCAGTGATTTTGCGGAGCAACTACAGATTTTTTACTATGATAAAAAAGATCTTGCCAAAGTGACTCCTGCTTTTATGTCATTAGCTAAACATGCACACTACTACATAGCCATAATAGGAAGTTTTTATATGAAAAAACACTTTCAAGTCAGGTTCATAGATCCTTTTACACCATAATCTTAACTATCACACTCATTAACAATAACAGGGCCAAGACACTGTGCTATGGATTATACTCACTGCCACTTTAACAATATATAAACAATACTATTCCTTCCAGTATAGTGGATATATAAGCTTTAGAAATAGATTAGCAAGAAAATAGTAAATAAATCATCAAAGGAAAGCAGCTTTCTTGCAATACTGAAATATTTGTTAAAGCTGAAAGAAGAGAATATGAATACCCTAAGAATTAATAAAGAAATAAAAGGTAGACAAGATTTGCACATAGGACATATATTTACCTTAGAATTTCTTTCTAATATGTTGAATTCTATTACCAGACATTCTGTCAATACGGTTCTCTATCATCTGCCAGTAGAAGTAACTTCTAGTTTATAAAATTGGCAATCTTCCAAAACTTGACTAATCTGTAATGTAGAACAAACTAGCATCTTGGCCTTCTGACTCTCAGGTTAGGGATTTCCACGATATCCCACTGTAGTATGTGACAAACTACTCTGTTGGAAAGATGCAAACATAATGCACACACTATGCCTCTTCCTGTTTTAAACACTGGCATTTGAAACATAAGAAACTGTGTTGCAGTGGAGACTTGGCCTCGAGTCAAGGCTTTACCCTAACAAGCTGTGACACCTTCAATAAGTTATTTAAACTCTTTATCAACTTTCTTATCTATAAACTAGTTTACATTTCTGCCTATATTGTAGAATTATCAATAGCACTTAATAACATCTCAAACAAGTGTGGGACTAATAAAATTTGTATCTCCTCCATAACCTTGACACAGCCCACCTCTGCTCTTTGCCAAGGAAAGCCCAAAGCTTTCTCAGATTAATGACAATGAAATTCACTGCCATTGTGCCACTCTGCAATACTTGCTGATTGACATTATGACAAAACAATATTAGCATAAACTGAGGACTTCTGTTTAGCTAATGACTTAAATTGAATACTTCAACTCAGCAAATCAAGAAACAAATGCTTTACAGTACTGAAAATGATGTCTGTGAACATGCATGGAATTCTTGAAAATGGAAACTGCCAAAAAGATTTAATTAAGTACAAGAATAAATTCTAGCAGAAAGGTAATACAATTTTTAAAAAGCAGTTTTAGATCAATTTAAGCAATTCAAATGTTAAATAAAATAATAATTTGCCAAATTTGAAACCAGTTCTCATATTACAACCAATGCTACAATTTAATACAGACTGCTTCACAAATATGTTGCTTTTATTTAAAAGTTTTAACAAAAATCTTCAAGTTAAATATGTATAAATCTGTTACTGTTTATATGAACGTTTCTTAAGCAATTTCTTATCTGTGATAGTCCTTTGAAGACTTAGTAAAATTGTGAAAACATCAGTATTATTGTTTTCAGTTATAAATGAGCAATTTCATTTATGTAATCAAATAAATGAAAAAAAGGAATGTTTTATAATAAAGAAATATTTTCTATCCTTAATGACTGCATTGTATAAAAAGTAAATAAATAAAAAGACATGGTAATTTATAAAGAGGCTATCAGCTTTAGCTTAGAAGTACTATACTCAATTGGCAATGAGGTGTAAATAGTAGTCCTATTTCAGTTGAGTATTTACTATTTCTGTGATTTGCAAAATCATACTTCTTTTTAAATCAGATACATGCATGAGAAAGTGCCTACTCACCTGGTGTTAAATACTAGAATTACTTGATCACAAAGAAATCTAGCTATATTCCTGAGCAATCTTCCCTTTTTAATCCTGATTCAGAAAAAATAAATTAGTACCTCAAAAAAAACTTTTCTTTTTTGAAGCCTTCCTCAGACAATTAAACAGAATTAAAAAAAAAAAAAAAGACAGCAAGAAATTCTATTTCTAATGAAGGCCTAGGTAATTCAGATAAACTTTTTTTTGAGGGCAGGGGGACAGGGTCTCACTCTGTCGCCCAGGCTGGAATGCAGTGGTGCAATCACAGCTCACTGTAGCCTCCAACTCCTGGGCTCAAGCAATCCTCCTACCACAGCTTCCCAAGCAAGTAGATAAAACCAATACATGTGCACACCACCACACCTAGCTTTGTATTTTCTTTTGTAGAGATGGGGGTCTCACTATGTTGCTCAGACTGGTCTTGAGTTCCTGGCCTCAAGCAATCCTTCCACTTTAGTTTATGAAAGTGGGATTACAGCACTGCACCCAGCCTCAGGCGAACCCACTTAGAGAAGAAAACTAAAACTAAAAATGTTAAATGAAATATGCAAAACATTTCAGAAAAAAAAAAAACAATAAATTATGAGGAATTGCTAGGCCAATATTTAGTGAGGTACTCAAGCAAGGCACTCAAAGATACCCTGAGGGCTTTTGCTGATTTTAAGGAAGGAGCTAGAATACAGTACTGTGGTTTCTGGAGCACAGAGGACAAAAAGATAAAAAAAATAAAAATAAAAAAAAGTCATGGCCAAAGCCTACTCTCTCATAGGATGAAAAAGTTAAGGTCTTCGCACATCAGAAGCAAAACTAAATGTATGTGTAGCCCTTTACTTCATTGGACTATCTAGAGTCCCTCAAACATAGACATTGGATTAGAGTAGTCCTTAATGAGTAATATACCCAGGCACTTGGAAGAAGTTAAACAGAAATTTTTTCTGGGGGAAGATATTCTGGTTTTTATGACATATTTTTTCTACAAATAACTTTTCAAATGCAATTTAAAAGCGTATAGTGAATGGTAAGCTTGCAAGAAAAAATAAAAAAGCACAAGAGGAGGAAATAGCAAAAACAACAACAGAAACAGACCCACAAAGACTTCAGATATGGAATAATCAAACATAGGTAATAAATGTCATTGCCATGTTCAAAGACAAAAGAAAACCTTGAAACCATAAAAACAAGTCATAGCAGTCTGGAATAGTTAAAAAGTCTATTAACTGGAAAAAATACAAAAATTTTAAATACAATAATGGTCATATTTAACAACATATTGGACACAGCTGAAGAAAAAACCAATGAACTAAAAACTAGATGAAAATACTATTGGAATGTGGCAAGTATCGAAAAAAAATGTATCTACATGGGGGGGCGGGGAAGGAGGGAGGGAGAAAGAGATGGGAGAAGGAAAGAAAAAGGAAGACGGAGAGAAAGAGGGAGAGGGAGAGAAAGGCAGAGGGAGATATAAGGTGAAAAATGCAGAGAATATGAAGAAAAGGTATAACACAAGTTTAATGGTAATTTAAAAAGTAGAGAAGAGAAAATGAATCTGAGGAAATATTTGACAAGAAACTACATAGGCACTTTCATTAAGACAGAATAGACTTCATGGTAGTTTGACACCAGAACTCTCTACCCTATGCTTATGATCCCTGAAAAAGATATTACCTAACTAGCAGTTACAGGATCATAACTAGTAGTCATGATATATCAGTTATGAATAAGGTGTCAGTAGCATATATAAAGCAGAAACTTAAAATAGATGAGCAAATCAACAAAGTCAATTTGGAAGGATTGAGTAAAACAATTATTAAGTTTGATCTAAGCCAACAGAAAAAACACATTCTGGTTCCTAATCTTATATGGAGCCAAAAAGAGAACTTCAGTAAATTTCAGAAAGCAAAAATCGCATAAGGTGCATTCTTTAACTATTATTCACTATTAGAAATTAACCAAAAAAAGCACAGCCAAACAAACAAAACCTATCTATTTTGAAATTTTCCAATACCCTTTAAAAATATCTCTTGGATCAAAGGGAAAAATCTAAATTAACAATAGAAAATACGTTGAAAAAAAATAGAGCACTCTAAAGTATCAAACTATGAAATGAATGTCAAGTTGTACTCAATAGGTAATTTATATTAAGTGCATATATTAAAAATGAAGACTAAAAAGAAGATTCAAGTAGAAGAGAAAGTAAAAAAAAATTAAAAGGGTAAAAATGAATAACACGAAAAAGCATATAACATAATCCCAAAGGGAAATTATTCTGAAAAGGAAAAAGGTGACTAATATACGTTATGCAACCAAAATCTGCCACAGCATGTTGCTATACACTATTATCCTTGAGATAGGTAATACACTAAAATCACCTATACGTTCAATTTCTAATGACAGGCAAAATCTACTTATAAAGAAACATTTCAGAAAGTAACTCTTAACATCCAAAAAAGTAGTTTTAAAATAATACTAATAAATGTTAGTATTTATTAGTACCCCCCCCAAAATTGTATGGATTAACTCATTTATTTTTAAATCTTAAGTTCCTCATTAATCAAACTGTACAAAAGGAAAAATCTAGAATAACTAGAGATTTCTTAGCAGTAACTATCAAGTAACTATCAAATAACTCGCTAGCTACTACATGCAAACATGCTACATGATGCAACCAGTCTCCAAGAGCCTTTTACCTTAAAACTAGATAAACTAAATAGAAAACAACGATGTATTTGGGTATATTTTAACTTTTTTCAAGTGATCCAAAGAACCAAGGAGAGAGGAAAAGGTAAATAATTCAAAGTGCTTTTTCCATAGACTATTCATCTGTAAATTAATCCTACTTACATCATTAGACTTGCATTTTTCCTTGTGAGAATATATAGTCCATTCCAAAAGCATATTTACTGGCTTGGTCAAAAGCCCGGAGGTTTCACTTCCTGACCAAAAAATTTCAAGAAGCACTGCCTTTCCTGTTATTTTCAGACTCTGAGAATCTGACCAGTCATACAACCTAATTAAAATATAAACAAAAAGGATATCTTTATGCCAATTTGATCATGACAATTATTTCACGTCTATTAAAAAAAATGCTACCAATTTTTGAACACAGATCATAAAATACAAAGATTATAACAATTATAATTGTTTTTATGCTTAATAATAAGCAGCAACAAAACTTATTGTAGACTCAGTGTTGAAAACTGGTGTAGTTTTTCACTTCAGCATTCAATTACTAAAGTTTTTTTTTTTAAATCCTAAAAAATTAAAATACTCTTATCCATCCAAATGAATAGAGGAAGTGAACTGAGGAAATTTTTTAAAGGGGCATAAACCTTCATTCACACTGAGAATATCTGGAAATATGTTTTAAAAGGAAGTCTACTTTAAAATAGAAACAAGGTGACTTTTTAGAGATATATGTATAATAACTATAAAAAATGGTGCAGAGAAACAATAGAAATCGGCCAGAAGCGGTGGCTCATGCCTGTAATCCCAGCACTTTGGGAGGCTGAGGTGGGTGGATCACAAGGTCAGGAGTTGAAAACCAGCCTGGCCAATACTGTGAAATCCTGTCTCTACTAAGTAAATACAAAAATTAGCCAGGCATGGTGGCAGATGCCTGTAATTCCAGCTACTCAGGAGGCTGAGGCAGGAGACTTGCTTGAACCTGGGAGGTGAAGGTGACAGTGAGCCAAGATGGCACCACTGCATTCCAGCCTGGTGACAGAGAGAGACTCTGTCTCCCAAAAAAATAAAAAAAGATATTTAGATAAGTGTGATTTTTGTGATTAAAACTTACTTTTGACTCAGATGTTGTACTTCACTTTCAATTAAATTAAAGAAAAATTTGAGCAGTGTCAGGTGGAGCACCTTAGAGTCAATATTTTCTGAAATTTGATGACAAAAACTTTCATTGAAAAGGCAGGACCTGAAAAACATGAACCCAACAATCTATAACATACAAGCAATTCACTAAGTAACTTGTGAACAAAATATTTCTCCTTCTAGAATATTGCTGGAATTTTAATAAAATTTTCTTAAAATATAAACCAAGTTCAACAAAATTTTAATATTTCTTTCTTCAAAAATTAAATGTCAAATATCTCATGACTACTTAATTCTAAACAAATACATCTAATTTCTCAATTTTTCAAGTGATTATAATATTTAACAACTATCAGGTACTCTCCCTTTGTACTCTTTCTTTTTGATGAAATTTATGATTCTTTGTTTTCACTAACGAGAACAAAGAATCATAAATTTCATCAAGTCCTTTTGATTTATATGACCAGCCAACCTCTCAATTTACGATACTGGCGAGATCCTCTTTCTTACCCAAGATTACTTTTTCATTAGTAAATGAAGATTATTTAAGGCTACTCTTTTAGAGTTTTAAAAATTCATTATTTTACTGTCTTCTAGAGCAGTCCTTTCCAACTGAACTTTCTGTGATGATGTACACGTTCTACTAGACACTTGAAATGTGGCTTGTATACCAGAGGACCCAAATTTTTAATTACTTAGTCTAAATAAAATATAAATAGATATGGCTAGTGGCTACTGGGTCAGACAGCACAGTTCTACACAATTTTTTTTTTTTTTTTGCATTAGTAGATGGGGTTTCACCATGTTGGTCAGGCTTGTCTCGAATGCCTGACCCTCAGCTTGTCTCGAATGCCTGACCTCAGGTGATCCACCCATCTCCGCTTCCCAAAGTGCTGGGATTACAGGCGTGAGCCACTGCGCCTGGCTAATTTTTACATTTTTTGTAGAGGTGAAGTCTCCCTGTGCCCAGGCTGGTCTAAAATTCCTGGGCTCAAGAAATCCTCCTACCCTGGCCTCCCAAAGTGCTGGGAATACAGGAATGAGCCATCATGCTCAGCCATAGTTATCCCTTAAAATGCAACTCAGCTGCCACTTTCCCACTCTTACCCTTTAAGTTTGTCACTCACATTAGGGCTACAACTTTCTTAAGGATAAGTGTTCAGTCTGTTTTCTTTTTCTTTTTTTTTCACTTCCCTCTTACAAAAGGTGTTCAGTCTTAAATATCTCCATCTTTAATATCTAATATAATGCCTTGAATGTAAGTGCTTAATACATGTTTGGATGAATTTATTGATGCTGCAGGAGATAGATTTTGGGCAGCTTCAAAATAGACTTTTAAACAAAAATATCCAGATTTCATATAAAAATAATTGGGTGCTGGGGAGATGCTTAAGGAAGTAGTAGGAATATAAATGAGCTAAATGATACTAGTCCCTCTACTTTTGTATATATTTGAAATATTCCATAATACAGAGAAACTTACATTCTCTATCTGACAGTTTTCATAAAGACTGATTAACTATATGGGCATGAAGGATCTTACAGAACAGACTGAATATTAAATAGAGGGGAGGGGAGGGGAGGGGAAGGGTGAAGGAAAGCAGCCAGCCAGGCGTGGCGGCTCATGACTTTAGTCCTAGCACTTTGGGAGGCTGAGGAGGGCAGATAGCTTGAGCTCCGGTGTTGGAGACCAGCCTGGACAACATGGTGAAACCCAATTTCTACAAAAAATACAAAACTAGCCAGGCATGAGAGCACACGCCTATAGTCCCAGCTATTCAGGAAGCTGAGGTGGGAGGATCACCTGAGCCTGGGAGTTTCAGGCTGCAGTGAGCCATGATCGTGCCACTGCACCCCAGTCTAGGCAACAGAAATTAGGAAAACATTAAGAGCAAAAGTCAGGATATGGAAAATAATGACTGGACACATTTAAGAAAGTGGTGAAGATGAGAACTGAGACATACATAAGGGCCAACTCACGAAGGGTCTTACGTATTTTGCTAAGAAATTTGAACTGTCTTCTGTAAGTAGTTCAATATACGTGAGTCAATGAAGTACTTCAATATGGGAAATGACAAGATCACTTTGGAAAGAGCATATTGCGGGGTACTTTGGAAGAAAAATTAAAGGGAAAAAAGGTAAACCCAAGATCAATAAAGTGGCTGCTGCAGTAGTTAATGTAATGGGATGCTGCAGTAGTTTATGTTATGTAATGGGAACTTTAAAATAAAGGCATTTGACAGTAAGGGGAGGTATAGATTTGGAAATTATGAAGGATGTCAGCGACATAAAGTCTATTTCCTCATATCATATATCCATGCTGGGCTCATACTGTTGGGCTTGTGCTTTTGTGCTGGTATTGTATTTACATCTCAGTCACTTTCAAAGTACAGGAACTGTTATTTTAATGATCTTTTTATCCCTGAAATGTAGAGTACAGTGCCAGGCTCTCCATAAGTACTCAAGCATTTGTTGAAAAAATGAATGCATGCTGGTTAACTGATGAGCTCACTTCAAATATATCACAACCAAGATGGAATGAAAGAATCTTTATGATCTCAAAGAGCTAACCAGAGGTCTAGCCTTTGCATGGCTAGTCAGGTGTCCTTTCTCTCTTCACTATGGACCTCCTGAAACTGGACACTTAGATTAAAAAAAAAAATCTTCCTGGGCTGGTGTGGTGGTTCACTCCTGTAATCCTAGCATTTTGGGAGGCCAAGGCAGGCAGATCACTTGAGACCAGCAATTCAAGACTAGCCTGGCCAACAAGGTAAAACCCCATCTCCACTTTAAAAAAAAAAAAAAAAAAAAAAGACAAAAATTAGCTGGGCATAGAGGCACACACTTATAATTCCAGCTACTTGGAAGGCTGAGGTATAAGAATTGCTTGAGCCTGGGAGGCAGAGGTTGTAGTCAGCTGAGATCAGGCCACTGCACTCCAGCCTGGGTGACAGAGTAAGATTGTCTCAAAAAAAGAAAAGATCTTACCAGAAGAATAAGGGCTATCAAATATAGTTATTTGAATAGCAAGGGGAAAACATTTTCTGTTAGGGAGAAAGAAGGTGAAACAGAAAGAATTTCTGGAGACAATAACATCTGAAAGACAGAGGAAGGACTAGGCAGATGACAGCATGTGCAGAAGCATGAAAGAGATGACATATTTAGGAAATATTAAGTTCTGTTTTAAAATTCAAATTGCTAACTGAAAGAATATAACTGAAGCCCTAAAATAGATACCATAGTTACAAATGTCTATTCTTTTGATGACAAAAAGCTGATGACATACATATTCCATAAATTAATTTTCTTCATTTTAAAAACAATATGGAAATTTATATTCTGTTAAAAATAATGATTTGGCTTCCTAGTGAGTCCACATTTCATGCATTCACTTTTTATTTTTTTAGGAAACAGACTGAAAAACATGACCAATACAGATTTGCCTTTTCATAAATTTTGCAATAAATATAATATATATTTGTATTTGCAACAAAATACACCAGACAAACTTTTCCAAAAGTAAAGAGATACTTCCTTTGGCCGGGCGCAGTGGCTCACACCTATAATCCCAGCACTTTGGGGAGGCCGCGGTGGGCGGATCACCTGAGACTGGGAGTTCGAGACCAGCCTGGCCAACATGGAGAAACCTCGTCTCTACTAAAAACACAAAATTAGCCTGGCGTGGTAGCGCATGCTTGTAATCCCCGTTACTCAGGAAGCTGAGGCAGGAGAATCGCTTGAACCAGGGAGGCAGAGGTTGTGGTGAGCCAAGATCACGCCATTGCATTCCAGCCAGGACAAGAGTGAAACTCAGTCTCAAAAAAAAAAGATACTCTTTCATCAGTATCTTAAAAAAATACTTAGCATAACAACTAGTCAATGAAACATAGCACTGTCACATGTGAAATTCCTTACCTGATAAGCACTTCTACTAAAGACCATGCTCCTTTCATACAAGTTGGACACTGAAACAACTCTAAATAATATCTTGACATGGCTGGAGACTTCCAAGGAGGATGCAGGTGAAGAAGAGCTGACAATATATGAAAGTATCGACCAGAAAATGTATCTATGTTATCCTATTATTTAAAAATAAACAAACAAATCAAATACTATAGCTAAAATTTATTTCACTTGTAATTCAGTCTAAAAGCAAAACGGTAACCCTGGCCTAACTTTCTCGCCAAATATATGTGTTTAGACAAATGAGAGCAGATGGAAGTATCATGTTTAGCTAATTAAATACAGTAACTGAGAGAGAGGCACACTCTATGTACAGTTGATACCTGAACAACAAGTTTTAACTGCATGTGTCCACTTACACATGAATATTTTCCAATAAATGCAGCTTACCCTTCACATCCTTAGGTTCCACATCCACAACTAAATACACATCCATAGGTTCCACATCTGCAACTAAATGCTTTTAGTTTCATGCATTCACTTTTTATTTTTTTAGGAAACAGATTGAAAAACATGACCAATCCAGATTTGCCTTTTCCTAAGTTTTGCAATAAATACAATACATATTTGTATTTGCAACAAAATACACTAGACAAATACTTTTTTAAACTAAATTTTAAAGTAAATACTTTTAGTTGCAGATGTGAAACCTATCGATGTGCTGGGATTACAGGCCTGAGCCACTGCACCTGGCCTAGTAAGAAGTTTTAATTTTCTCATCTGTAAAATTAAGAAAATTCCTTGCTGCAAGATGAGATCATGCAGTTCAAAAAGGATGATATGTATGAATATATCTTATTGGTTATTGTATTAATTATCTTCTGTTGCCTTCAGTAGTAAGGGAAAATTTTACAATTACCTCTAAAAGAAAACCTTTAAAAATAAAGTATTCACAGGATGTAAAGCCTTCGGATGTGGAGGGCTGACTTCTCCTATAAGTGCGGGTTTTGAAGAACCAACTGCAGGACTTGATTACGTGCAGATTTCAGTATCTACAAAGGTCCTAAAACCAATATCCTGTGATAGCAAGGGACGACTCTATCTATACATTGGTTAATCTCTTCTATTAACACTACCTTAGATGAAATCTAAGGCAGATGTAATATTTTCCTTTTCACAATTATAGTGAGATTTATGAGGGCTCAAATGTTACCTGAAAGGAACTAAAGGTAAGAAACTATTCATGTAACACTCTTACTTATTGTCAACATAACATACCTGATAAAGCTTATGTCTGTTATGTTATCAAATTAGCAGCTTCATGAAGGGCATGATTAGAAAGCTATCTTTGACTATTTGCTCCTATTCGTTTACACAGTTTGAGAATGTTCCCAGCATGGGTAACGTAGCAAGACTCTATCTCTACAAAAAATTTAAAAATTAGCTAGACATGGTAGCATGCACCTATAATCCCAGCTACTTGGGAGGCTGAGGCAGGGACATTGCTTGAGCCCAGGAGGTTGAGGCCACAGTAGGCCATGATCACACCACTGCACTCCAGCCAGAGAGACCTTGTCTTCTTTTTTAAACAAAGAGTACGTTCATTATGTATATTACAAATAAAAATACCAATGTACTAATGGAGTAATTTACAAAATGTAATTCTAGATCACTATAATCTGAATTTTATATTTGATACTTTACTGCCATAAGAAAAATTGGGTAACTTTTTTCCCCCAAAACAAAATTATCTTAGAAATTCCGAAAAAATAATAAGCTAAAGTACTAAGAGTAGTACCTAGTATAAAGCTGGAAAACAGAAGAGTGGTAATAAATGGGTACTGCATTTATTAGTAAAATAAAGAAAAAAAAAACCACTGAACAAAAAAATAAACTGTAAACATACAAAAATGAGAAAATGTTCACATTTTAACATTCTTTGAAAAAAAGATTACAAACCCTTAAGGCTGCTCTTACCTGTAGAATGTTCTCTAGAAGGGCATGAAGAAGGCATACAGGAGGGATATAATGTGCCTGCAAAGTGGAAAGCTCCTCAATTGCTTCTTTAAAAAACTGTCCTTCTATGAGGCTTTCAATTAAATTTAATATACCTCTGGGAAATTCAGCATTTTTAACCTAAGAAAGGAAAGATTCTATGATTCAGAGAAAAGAAAGATGAAATTCTGGAATCAAATCTTGAATTAGGAGTTTGTTAGTTTGTTTATTTACAAGACAGAGTCTCACTCTGTTGCCCAGGCTGGAATGCAGTGGCATGATCTTGGCTCACTGCAACCTCTGCCTCCCGGGTTCAAGCGATTCTCCTGCCTCAGCCTCCTGAGTAGCTGGGACTACAGACGTGCGCCACCATGCCTGGCTAGTTTTCGTATTTTTAGTAGATACAGGGTTTTACCATGTTGGCCAGGCTGGTCTCGAACTCCTGGCCTCAGGTGATCTGCCTGCCTCAGCCTCCCCAAAGTGCTGGGATTAAAGGCATGAGCCACTGCACCTGGCCTAGTAAGAAGTTTTAATTTCCTCATCTGTAAAATGAAGCTAACTCTTGCCCTTGCTGCTGGATGAGCTTATGTAGTTCAAAGAGGATCGTATGTATGAATGTATTTTATTAGTTGTTATATTATTTTCTGTTGCCTTCAGTAGCAAGGGAAAATACTAACTCTAAAAGAAAACCTTTAATAAGAATTTGCAGAGTTTGGTTGATAAAAAAAGATAACTCAGAGTTACAACTACATAGTTCTTTAGGTGAAAATTATTTTTTGGTTTTCTTTTAAACTTAAAAATGAACTCTGTTAAAATATCTTAAAATGATACACCACCAATCACAAGCAATATTTGTAAAAAGTGAAAACTGATTGGGAGAATCATAAAATCACTCTGAGGATGTGCATTTACATAACTCTAAGAGCTTCAGAAAATACATTCCCCTTGGTCAAACCATTCTTAATAATAAAAGTAACTACTTTGAATAATTTGAGTCAAAAATATTCTAAAAGACTACCTGGAATAAAAAAAAAACAAGTTTAGAAGAACAAATAAGGAAACAAGGGCCTCAAGCCCCATTCTCTCCCTAAATTAACAATGGACTGGATATATGTATTGTGGGTTTATTTTGTTCTGAAATGAAAGTATGTAAAATAAAGGTATCATTTTATTTAAATAACAATATAAAATAAACTTTTGTAAATATCATACCAAAAAATTTTAATCTAAAAGTAGTCATTATGAAAGTTAGCAAACATGAGAACAGGGATATATATTTCACCTGTCATAAGCACAAGGTGTGTTTTTAACATTTGTGATCATCTTTTACTAATATATGTAAATTTTTTTGGAGTTTTGATGGAATATTTGTATCATTTCTGCTTAGAGAAACCATATTTCATGTTTGATAGACAGGTTTGTTGTGCATTCATTACTTTTCATCAAAATGACTAATAATAACAAAACACCATGCTTCTTCTTCCCCCCCCCCCCCACCATCACCAATGCTACTGCAGGCTCCTTACCTCTATATTGTACACCAGTTGTTTATCTATTCTAATGCAGTTGTGTCTAAAAGCCTGCAAAAGAGCAACCATATGATTAAAATAACATTTTAAGATTGAAAAATACATTGTAGCTTCCCAAAGCCTTGGAAAAACTGTAAAACAGATCAAGGAAGACATTAATACCTATAATTAATATGATGCTCATATTTACTCAAAATTGCAACTTTTATTATTTTAGGGTAATGGCACTCTCACAACTATGAACATTTCTCTGTTTTCTCCTTTTAAATTACAATAATAAAGTCATATTCACTTTGAGGATCTGAAGAGGTCCATTATCCTTAGTACCATAATTATTAGAAATATAAATGGGGAGAGCATTTAGCACAAGGGTACACAGGAGAAAAAACATCAGTTATGTTTGCTATACAACCATATGTAAAATCTACCTCATTGTTTTAAAACACCTATAATTGCACATTTAAAAGATGATCCTGGAAAATATCTGCAACCAATATAAAAAAAGAGATAATACACTGAGGCCAAGAGTGGTGGCTCATGCCTGTAATCCCATCATTTTGGGAGGCCGAGGTGGGCAAATCACCTGAGGTCAGGAGTTTGAGACCAGCCTGGCCAACATGGCAAAACTCCATCTCTATTAAATATACAAAAATTAGCCAGGTGTGGCGGCAGGTGCCTGTAATCCCAGCTACTCTGGAGGTTGAAGCAGGAGAATTGCTTGAACCTGGGAAACAGAGGTTGCAGCGAGCTGAGATAGCACTACTGCACTCCAGCCTGGGCAACAGAGCAAGACCCTGTCTCAAAAAAACCAAACCAAAACAAAAAAAGATAATTCCCTAGAAGAAGGGGGCTTCAAGATGTCTGACTAGAGATGCTTGGCACTCACCTCTTCCACAAAGGGCTTAAACAGTGAACAGATAATCACACATTGAATAGGGTGTCTAAGAGAAAAATATTACAATTTAAAGGTGACAGGGAATCTCTGAGGCAAGCAATGACAGAGAAGCAAAGTTCATATAGAACTGGCTGGGAGCCAGGAGAAACTACTCACTACGAATGGGAAAAAGAGAGATCTACACAGGTCCATATTCCCACTGTGAATTCCTGCAATCCTAGACACAGTAGAGCCCCTTAGTCCTCACAGGCACAGAGACTAGTATAGAAGGCTCCCTGGAGCACACTCAATGGCATTATTCCAAAGACAGAGTACAAGCTAAGTCCCACAAAATCTGCTGGCACCCAAGAGGCTGCAGCATGGTGCCATTTTTGAAAGCCCAGACATTACCAGACTACATCCTGCTCTGCGGTCCAACAGTTCCTGCATATCCACAAGCCAGAAGCCCCACTGATGTTCCTGTCCACTCAGAGGGCTGCAGTTTCATGATTTCAGCTAGAGTCAACAATGCAACTAGGTCACCAGCACTCTCATCTACACAGTGTCCTATATCCTGAGAAGTAGGAGGTGCAGTGCACCAGGGAGGCTGCCCTGGGGACAAAAGGAGCCAAAGCAGGAGCTCCTCAGATCCTGAGAACCACCTGCCTGGGGCCTCTGGTACTGGCAGAAACCCTGTGGGACACGGTTTCTGTGTGTTTAAATCCCTGCCCAGCAGCAGTGTCGTATGCACTTGCATGTGGCTTCAGGAGGCCTAAGAACTGGTCCACTGTGGGTTGTCCCAGGGCTTAAAGATAGATCCACTCTGCCTGCCACTGGTGCCCACAAGAGCCATCTGGAAACCTGAAGACAGGCCTACCCCACCCACCACCACTGTGTAAATGCATCATACGAAGACATGGGGATCAGACTGCCTTGTCTGCTGAGGCCAGAGCCTGCAGGAACTATCAGGGGGCCTGAGGAGAGGCCCACCACACTCTGACTACTGGCACCAGCACCAGAGCCCAAGGGCACTACCAGGGGGCATGGGTATCAACCCATCCCTGTCCAACACTCCTGGTGCCTGTGCACATAATCAAGAGGCCAGATTACAGGCCTACCTGGCCCAAAGCAACAGCCGCCTGAACATGTTGTCATGAGGCCTGTGAACAGACCTGCTTCACTCACCACAGCTGGTACCCACACCTATCGTCAGGGGCCTAAGAACACGTTTGCCCCACATGCAGCCTCTTGCAATGCCATTTGCACTTGTCATCCAGTGACATCGGGATCAACACACCTGATCACCAACCAGGTGCCCATATACACCATCTGGGGGCCTACAACAGCCCACTCTGCTAACTGCCACTGCTGCTGGGGCCCAAGCACATCATCTGAGAACCTGTGGATCGACTCATCGCACCAGCTACCAGGAGCACCTATGCACACAACTAGGGGGATCAAAGGATGAGCATGTCAAGCTGCTGCTGCTGGTAACCACCCACATGTGCTACCTGGCCTGCTCAGCCTACTGCCACTACTGCTGGCACCCATGTTTGCTGCCTGGGGATCTGAGGATTGGCCTGCAACCACTACAGCCATCACCAATGTCATGCACACCAACCAGAAACCTGAGGACCCACCCACTCCACTGCTGTCACTGCTGGCACCCAAGCAAGCCACCAGGAGGCACAGGGATTGGCCTACCCAGACATGCTATGACTAGTGTCCAAGTATATTGCCCAGGGACCCAACAACCAGCATGCACAGCCTGCTGCCACCACCACTGCTGCCCAAGGACGACCTGCCTGTGTCCACATCCCCAGCAATGCTTCATTATAGCCTACACTAACAAACGCAGCCTAAGCCACTGACAAACTCAAAGATAACACCGTGGATGCCTATAGATGAAGAAATCATATGGATACTACACTAATGTGCCCACATCTGGCAAAACTAAAGCACTCTATCCAAGCAACACTATAGACACAACTATAGAAAAAAGTCTTTCCCTATGAAAGCCAATCCACAAAATTTGAAGTGACTGTAACTACATAAGAAAGGTGAAAAAGCAAGAAAACATGGCACCTGTAAAGGAATACAATAATTCTCCAGCAACAGACTCCGACAAATAGGAAACCAATGACATTCCTGGAAAAAAAAAGATAATATGAAAAAATTTGGTGAGATACAAAAAAAACCAGATGAACAATACAAAGTAAGCAGGAAAATAATTCATAATCTCAATGAGAAATTCGACAAAAAGATATCATAGAAAAGAACGAAATAGAAATCCTGAAATTTGAGAATTCAATGAATAAAATAAAAAATTAACAGAGAGCTTCAGCAATAGACTAGATAAAGCAAAAGAAACTATTTCTAAACTTGAAGACAGGTACTCTGAAATACAGATAAAAAGAAAAAACAAGCCTAAATGACACATGGGAAGCCATAAAGTGATGAGATATTTCAAATTTTGAGAGTTCCAGATGGAGAAGAGATGGGCAAACACATAGAAAACCTATTTTAAAAACAATAGCTGAAAACTTCCCCAAGTCTTGTAAGAGCTATTTCCAAATAGATTCAATCCTCAAAGGTCTCCAAGGCACATTATACTCAACTTATCAAAAGTCAAACACAAAGAAAGACTTCCAAAAACATCAACTGAAAAAGCATAAAGCCATATATAAGGAAATCTCAATTAGGGTGACAACAGATTTCTCAGCAGAAATCTTATAAGCCAGGAAAGAATAAGGTGGACATATTCATAGTGTTCAAAGGAAAACAACAACAATAACAACAACAACAACAACAAAATCCAATTCAACAGGCAAGAATACTATACCCAGAAAAGCTATCCTTCAAAAATAATGGAGAAATAGTGTTTCCTGGACAAGCAAAAACTGAGAGAATTCATTACCAACAGACCAACCACACAAGAAATGTTTACACAAGTCCTACAACTAGAAGCAAAAGGATGATATCCACCATCACGGAAACACAAGAAAGTATAAAACTCACTGTAGAGCAAATATACAAAGGAGAAAAGAGCCAAATGTTAGCAATACAAAAAACAAAACAAACAAAAACCACCCAACTGTAATGATAAAAAAGAAATGAATAAAAGACATACAACTAACAAAATGACAGGAGTAAGTACTCATCCATAACAACCTTTAATGTAGATGGATTAATTCTCCACTTAAAAGATACAGACTGGCTACATATATAAAAAAAGCAGTGTGTTACATATAAAAAACTCTCTCCACCTGTTAAAACACATAAAGACTGAAACTGAAGAATGGAAAAAGATATTCCATAAGAATGGAAACCGAAGTGGGCAGCAGTAGCTATACCTACATCAGAAAAAAACACTTCCTGAGTTAAAAACTGTAAATTAAAAAAAAAAAGGGCTATTAAATACTGATAAAAAGATCAATTCCACAAGAGGATATAACAATTCTAAACACCTATGTACCCAACTTGGAGCACCCAGTTGTATAAGGAAAATATTACTGGATCTAAAGAGAGACAGAGACTCAATACGCTAATAGTTGGGGACTTTATTTTTTTTTATTTTTATATTTTTTGAGATGGAGTCTTGCTCTATCGCTAGGCTGGAGTGCAGTGGTACAATCTCGACTCACTGCAACCTCCACCTCCTGGGTTCAAGCGATTCTTCTGCCTCAGCCTCCCGAGTACCTGGGACCACAGGCATGTGCCACCGTGCCCGGCTATGTTTTGTATTTTTAGTAGAGATGGGGTTTCACCATGTTGGCCAGGATGGTTTCGATCTCTTGACCTCGTGATCCGCCCACCTCGGCCTCCCAAAGTGCTGTGATTACAGGCATGAGCCACTGCGCCCGGCCTTTAGTTGGGGACTTTAATACCCCATTCTAAGCATTGGACAGATTATCAAAACAGAAAATCAAAAATAAACATTGGATTTAAACTGCACTTTAGAATCAATGAACCTAACAGACATTTAGAGAATATTTTATCTAACAGCTGCAGAATACACATTGTTCTCATCAGTATATGGGACATACTTCAAGGTACACATTAGGCCACAGAACAAGTCTCTCAACAAATTTGAAAAGATCTGAAGTCACACCAAGTATCTTTCTCAGACAACAACGGAATAAAACTAAATATCAATAAGAGAAACTTTGGAAACTGTACAAATACATGTAAATAAATTAACATGCTCCTAAATGACCATTGGGTCAATGACATAATTGAGAAGGAAATAGAACATTTCTTTTAACAAATAAAAATAGGTGGACTTCTGCCAAGATGGCTCAGTAGGAACAGCTCCAGTCTGTAGTTCCCAGTGAGAGTAAGCCAGAAGGTGAGTGATCTTCACATTTCCAACTGAGGTACCAGATTCATCTCATTGGGACTGGTTAGACAGTGGGTGCAGCTCAAGGAGGGCAAGCCAAAGCAGGGTGGGGTGTGGCCTCACCCAGGAAGTGCAAGGGGCCAGAGAACTCCCTCTCCTAGCCAGTGGAAGCCATTAGGGACTTTTCTAGACACTCCGACACTCTGGCTCAGATACTGTGCTTTTCCCAGTCTTCATAACCCGCAGACCAGGAGATTCCCCTCCGGTGCCTACAACACCAGTGCCCTGAGTTTCTAGCACAAAACTGGGTGGCTGTTTTAGCTGCAGCTGTTTTACTTTTTCCTCATACCCCAGTGGCGCCTGGAATGCCTGCAAGACAGAACCACTCACTCCCCCTGAAAAAAGGGGGCTGACGCCAGGGAGCCAAGTGATCTGGTTTGCTGGGTCCCACCCTGACGAGGACCACCAAGCTAGGATCCACCGGCTTGAAATTCTCACAGCCAGCACAGCAGTCTGAGCTCGATGGGGGGTAGGGGCGTCTGCCATTGCCAAGGCTCGGGTAAGCAGTTTTAACCTCACCTGTGTAAACAAAGACGCCTGGAAATTTACACAGCAACTAGGTGGAGCCCATGGCAGCTCGGCAAGGCTTCTGCGGGCAGACAGTGACTAAATTCCCTCCTTGCTAGGCAGGGCATCTCTGAAAAAAGGCAGCAGCCCATCAGGGACTTATAAATAAAGTCCCTATCTTCCAGGGAAAGACCACCTGGTAAAAGGGGTGGTTGTGGGCTCCGCTTCAGCAGACTTAAATGTCCCTCCCTGGTAGCTCTGAAGGGAAAAACAGATCTCCCAGCACAGCACTTGAGCTCTGATAAGGGACAGACTGCATCCTCAAGTGGATCCTTGACCCCCATTTAACCTGACTGGGAGACACCTCATACAGGAGAGCTCTGGCTGATATCTGGTGGGTACCCTTCTGGGAAGAAGCTACCAGAGGAAGGAACAGGCTGCAATCTCTGCTGTTCTGCAGCCCCAACAGGTGATTCCCAGACAAGCAGGGTCTGGAGTGGAGTGCTAGCAAACTCCAGCAGACCTGCAGCAGAAGGGCCTGTTAGAAGGAAAACTAAAAAAACAGAAAGAAATAGCTTCAACATCAACAGAAAGTACATCCACTCAGAGACCACATCCAAAAGTCACCAACTTCAAAGAGCAAAGGTAAACAAACCCATGAAGATGAGAAGAAACCAGCGCAAAAAGGCTGAAATCACCAAAAACCAGAACACCTCTTCTCTTCCAAGGTATCACAACTCCTCACCAGCAAGAGAACAAAACTGGATGGAGAATGAGTTTGATGAATTGACAGAAGCAGGGTAATAACAAACTTCTCTGAGCTAAAGGAACATATTCTAACCCAGTGCAAGGAAACTAAGAACCTTGAAAAAAGTTTAGACGAAATACTAACTAGAATAACCAGTGTGGAGAAGAACATAAGTGACTTGATGGAGCTGAAAAACACAAGATGGAGCTGAAAAACAGCACAAGAACTTCATGAAGCATATACAAGTTTCTATAGCCGAACCAATCAAGCGGAAGAAAGGATATTAGAGCTTGAAGACAAACTCAATGAAATGAAGCAAGAAGGCAAGATTAGAGAAAAAAGAGTGAAAAGAAAAGAACAAGGCCTCCAAGAAATATGGGATTATGTGAAAAGACTAAATCTACGTTTGATCAGTGTACCTGAAAGTGAAGGGGAGAATGAAACCAAGTTGGAAAATACTCTTCAGGGTATTATTCAGGAGAGCTTCCCCAATGTAGCAAGGCAGGCCCAGATTCAAATTCAGGAAATACAGAGAAGACCACAAAGATATTCCTAGAGAAGAGCAACCCTAAGGCACATAATTTTCAGAATTACCAGAGTTGAAATGAAGGAAAAAATGCTAAGGGCAGCCAGAGAGAAAGGTCATGTTACCCACAAAGGGAAGCCCATGAGACTCACAGCAGATGTCTCAGTAGAAACCCTACAAGTCAGAATAAAGTGGGGGGTCAATATTCAATATCCTTAAAAGAATTTTCAACCTAGAATTTCAAATCCGGCCAAACTAAGCTTCATAAGCGAAGGTGAAATAAAATCCTTTACAGACAAGCAAGTGCTGAGAGATTTTGTCACCACCAGGCCTGCCTTACAAGAGTTCCTGAAGGAAGCACTAAACACGGAAAGATGCAACCAGTACCAGCCACTGCAAAAATGTAACAAATTGTAAAGACCATCAACACTATGAAGAAACTGCATCAACTAACAAGAAAAACAACCAGCTAGCATCAAAATGGCAAGATTAAATTCACACATAATACTATTAACCTTAAATGCAAATGGGTTAAATGCCCCAATCAAAAGACACAGACTGACAAACTGGATAGAGTCAAGAACCATCTGTGTGCTGTATTCAGGAGACCCATCTGACGTGCAAAGACACACATACGCTCAAAATAAAGGGATGGAGAAAGATTTACCAAGCAAATGAAGAGAGAAAAACAAACAAAAAAAAAGCAGTGGTTGCAAATCTAGTCACTGATAAAACAAACTTTAAACCAAAAAAAAGATTAAGAGAGACAAAGAAGGGCATTACACATGGTAAAGAGATTAATGTAACAAGAGCTAACTATCCTAAATATAGATACACCCAATACAGGAGCACCCAGATACATAAAGCAAGTTCTTAATGTCCTAAAAAGAGATTTAGATTCCCACAGAACAATAGCGGAAGACTTTAACACCCCAGTGTCAATATTAGACAGATCAACAAGACAGAAAATTAACAAGGATATCCAGGATTGAACTCAGATCTAGACCAAGTAGACCTACTAGACATCTACAGAACTCTCCACCCCAAATCTACAGAATATACATTATTCTCAACACCACATGGCACTTATTCTAAACTGACCACATAAATGAAAGTAAATCACTCCTCAGCAAATGCAAAAGAATGGAAATCATAATAGTCTCTCAGATCACAGTGCAATCAAATTAGAACTCAGGATTAAGAAACTGAAACCACACAAACTAAAAACCACTCAAAACCACACAACTAAACGGAAACAGATCAACCTGCTCCTGAATGACTCCGGGATAAATAATGAAATGAAAGCAGAAATAAAGACGTTCTTCGAAACCAATAAGAACGAAGACACAATGTACCACAATATCTGGGACACAATTAAAGCAGTGTCTAGAGGGAAATTTATACGCTAAATGCCCACAAGAGAAGCAAGGAAAGGTGTGTCTAAAATTTAAAATCAACATCCTAATGTAATGATTAAAAGAACTAGAGGAGCAAGATCAAACAACTTCAAAAGCTAGCAGAAGACAAGAAATAACTAAGATCAGAGCAGAACTGAAGGAAATAGAGACACAAAAAACCCTTCAGAAAAATCAATAAATCCAGGAGCCGGTTTTTCAAAAAAGATCAACAAAACAGATAGACCACTAGCCAGACTAATAGAAAAGAGAGAAGAATCAGAATATGGCCGAGTAGGAGCAGCTCTGGATTGCAGATTCCAGCAAGAGCATGGAGGGAGAGTGGTCACTGCATTTCCAGACGGATTTTTATTGCCCACAGACCAGGAGATTCCTGGGCAAAGGAGTGCCACGGGTCTCCAGTGCGGCTGTTTGGCCAGCCCGGCAGGTCTCCACACAAAAAACACACAGGTCCAGGTGCCATTTCAGCTGGCGACTGGAGCACCTGGGAGACAGACTCACCTATTCAGTCAGTAAAAAGGGGACTGAAATAGGGAGCCAGGCCAGGAGATTCCCAGGTGAAAAAGTGCCACAAGTCTCCAATGCGGCTGTTTCAGCTGGTGTAGCGGGTCTCCACACAAGAACTCACATAAATTAGGGCGCCGTTTCAACTGGTGACTGGAACCCCCGGGGAGACGGAGTCACCTGTTCAACTGAAAGAAAAAGGGGTCTGAGGCAGGGAGTCAGGTGATCAGGCAAAGCCGGTCCCAACCCCACGAAGACCAGCAATCTGAAACACTCTGGACTGAGAGTTTCACAGCAAGCACAGCAGAACCCGGGATGGTCCAGCTCTGTGGGGGAGGGGCATCCCCCCATTACCGAGGCAGTCCACCACACCAAGGTAGTCTGCCATTACCGAGGCAGTCCACCATTACAGAGAGAGAGTCTGCCATTATAGTGGTGGGCAGCCATTGCTGAGACAGTTCTAACTATGCCCCTATAAACAGGACTGCAGGGAAATTCACATGGCAGCTGGGCGGAGCCCACAGCAGCTCAGCAATGCCTCTACTGGCAGACTGTGGCTAGGCTACCTCCTTGCTGGGCAGGGCATCCCTAAAAAAGGCAGCAGCATGACAGAAACTTATAAATAAAGGCTTAGCTTCCCGGGACAGAGCACCTTGGAAAAAAAAGGCGGTTATGAGCTCTGCTGCAGTAGACTTAAACGTACCTGCGCAGCAACTCTGAATAGAACAACGGAGCTCACAGCTCAGCACTTGAGCTCCTATATAGGACAGACTGTCTCCTCAAGAAGCTCCCCAGACTCCGTAAATCCAAAGAGTCACCTGATAAAGGAGAGCTCGGACTGATATCTGGCAAGTATACTTCTGGGACAAAGATAGCAGAAGAAGAAACTGGCAGCAACTCTTACTGTTCTGCAGCCACTGCAGGTGACCCCAGGCAAGCAGGGTCTGGAGTGGACCTCCAGCAGTCGTACAGCAGAGGGTCCTGACTGCTAGAAGGAAAACTAACAAACAGAAAGAAATAACTTCATCATGAACAAACAGGATGTCCACTCAGAGACCCCATCTGAAAGTCACCAACTACAAAGACCACAGGTAAATAAACACACAAAGATGGGAAGAAACCAGCACAAAAAGGATAAAAACACCCAAAACCAAAACGCCTCTCCTTCTACAAGGGATCACAGCTCCTCAACAGCAAGGGAACAAGGCTGGATAGAGAATGAGTGTGATGAACTGACAGAAACAGGCTTCAGAAGGTGGGTAATTAGACACTTCTGTGAGCTAAAGAACATGTTCTAACCCAATGCAAAGAAACTAAGAACCTTGAAAACAGATTTGACAAAATGCTAACGAGAATAAACAACTTAGAGAGGAATATAAGTGAATTGATGAAGCTGAAAAACACAACACAAGAACTTTGCGAAGCATACACAAGTTTCAACAGCCGAACTGACCAAGCAGAAGAAAGGATATCAGAGATCAAAGATTAACTCAATGAAATAAAACGAGAAGGCAAGATTAGAGAAAAAAGAGTAAAAAGAAACGAACAAAACCTCCAAGAAATATGGGATTATGTGAAAAGACATAATCTACGTTTGATAGGTGTGTCTGAATGTGATGGAGAGAATGAATCCAAGCTGGAAAACACTCTTCAGGATATTATGCAGGAAAACTTCCCCAACCTAGCAAGGCAGGCCAATATTCAAGTCCAGCAAATACAGAGAACACCACAAAGATATTCCTCAAGAAGAGCAACCCCAAGACACACAATCGTCAGATTCACCAGGGTTGAAATGAAGGAGAAAATGCTAATGGCAGCCAGAGAGAAAGGTTGGGTCACCCACAAAGGGAAGCCAATCAGACTCACAGCTGATCTCTCAGCAGAAACCCTACAAGCCAGAAGAGAGTAGGGGCCAATATCAACATCCTTAAAGAAAAGAACTTTCAACCAAGAATTTCATATCCAGCCAAACTAAGTCTCATAAGCGAAGGAGAAATAAAATCCTTTACGAACAAGTAATTACTCAGAGATTTCATAACCATCAGGCCTGCTTTACAAGAGCTCCTGAAAGAAGCACTAAACATAGAAAGGAACAACCAGTATCAGTCACTCCAAAAACATACCAAATGATAAAGAGCACTGGCACAATGAAGAAACTGCATCGACTAACAGGCAAAAAAACCAACTAGCATCAAAATGGCAGGATCAAATTCACACATACCAATATTAACCGTAAATGTAAATGGGTTAAATGCCCTAATCAAAAGACACTGACTGGCAAATTGGATAAAAAGCCAAAACCCATTGGTGTGCTGTATCCAGGAAACTTATCTAACATGCAAGAATACACATACGCTCAAAATAAAGGGATAGAGAAAGATTTACCAAGCAATGGAGAGCAAAATAAAAAAGCAGGAGTTGCAATCCTAGTCTCTGATAAAATAGACTTTAATCTAACAAAAATCAAAAGAGACAAAGAAGGACATTACATAATGGTAAAAGGATCAATGCAACGAGAAGAGATAACGATCCTAAATATATACGCACACAATACAGTAGCACCCAGATACATAAAGCAAGTTTTTAATGACTTACAAAGTAACTTAGACTCCCATACAATAATAGTGGGAGACCTTCACACTCCACTGTCAATATTAGACAGATCAATGAGACAGAAAATTAACAAGGATATCCAGGACCTGAACTCAGACCTGGACCAAGCAAACCTAACAAACATTTACAGAACTCTCCACCTAAAATCCACAGAATATACATTCTTCTCAGCACCACATCACACCTACTCTAAAATTGATCACATAATTGGAAGTAAATCACTCCTCAGCAAATGCAAAAGAATGGAAATCATAACAAACAGTCTCTCAGACCACAGTGCAATCAAGTTAGAACTCAGAATTCAGAAACTAACTCAGAACTGCACAGCTTCATGAAAACTGAACAACTGGCTCTTGAATGTTGACTGGATAAACAATGAAATGAAGGCAGAAATAAAGATGTTCTTCAAAACCAATGAGAACGAAGACACAACATACCAGAATCTCTGTGACACATTTAAAGCAGTGTCTAGAGGAAAATATATAGCAATAAATGCCCACATGAGAAGCAAGCAGAGATCTAAAATCGACACCCTATCGTCAAAGTTGAAAGAGCTAGAGGAGCAAGATAAAAAAAACTCAAAACTTAGCAGAAGACAAGAAATAACTAAGATCAGAGCAGAACTGAAGGACATAGAGACACAAAAAAACCATTTAAAAAAATCAGTAAATCCAGGAGGTGGATTTTTGAAAAGACCAATAAAATAGACCGCTAGCCAGATAAATAAAAAAGAAAACAGAGAATAATTAAATAGATGCAATAAAAAATGATTAAGGGGCATCACCACTGATTCCACAGAAACACAAACTACCATCAGAGATTACTACCAACAACTCTATGCACATAAACTAGTAAACCTGGAAGACATGGATAAATTCCTGGACGCTTGCATCCTCCCAAGCCTAAACCAGGAAGAAGTTGAAACCCTGAATAGACCAATAACAAGGTCTGAAGTTGAGGCAGCAATTAATAGCCTATCAGCAAAAAAAAGCCCAGGTCCAGATGGGTTCACAGCCAAATTCTACCAGACATACAAAGAGAAGCTGGTACCACACCTTCTGAAACTATTCCAAACAATCCAAAAGGAGGGAATTCTTCCCAAATCATTTTATGAGACCAACATCATCCTGATACCAAAACCTGGCAGAGACTCAGCAAGAAAAGAAAACTTCAGGCCAATATCCATGATGAACATAGATGCAAAAATCTTCAATAAAATACTGGCGAACTGATTGCAACAGCACATCAAAAAGCTTATCCACCATGATCAAGTAGGATTCATCCCAGGGGATGCAAGGCTCGTTCAATGTACACAAGTCCATAAACGTAATTCACGACATAAAGAGAACCAAAGACAAAAACCACATGATTATCTCAATTGATGCAGAGAAGTTCTTCGACAAAATTCAACAGTCCTTTATGCTAAAAACTCTCAATAAACTAGGTATTCATGGAACATATCTCAAAATAATAAAAGCTATTTACGACAAACCCACAGCCAAAATCATACTGAATGGGCAAAAACTGGAAGCATTCCCTTTGAAGTCTGGCACTAGACAAGGATGCCCTCTCTCACCACTCCTATTCAATACAGTACTGGAAGTTCTAGCCAGAGCAATCAGGCCAGAAAAAGAAATAAAGGGTATTCAATTAGGAAAGGAGGAAGTCAAATTGTGTCTATCTGCAGATGACATGACTGTGTATTTAGAAGACCCCATCGTCTCATTCCATAATCTCTGGAAACAGATATGCAACTTCAGCAGTCTCAGGATACAAAATCAATGTGCAGAAATCACAAGCATTCCTATACACCAATAACAGACTTAAAGAGATCCAAATCAAGGACGAACTGCCATTCACAATTGCTACAAACAGAATAAAATACCTAGGAATACAACTAACAAGGAATGTAAAGGACCTCTTCAAGGAGAACTACAAACCACTGCTCAATAAAATAAGAGAGGACACAAACAGATGGAGAAACATTCCATGTTCATGGTTCGGAAGAATCAATATCATGAAAATGGCCACACTACCCAAAGTAATTTATAGATTCAACGCTATCCCCATCAAGCTACCAATGACCTTCTTCACAGAACTGGAAAAAACCACCTTAAACTTCATATGGAACCAAAAGAGAGCCCGCATAGCCAAGTCAATTCTAAGCAAAAAGAACAAAGCTGGAGGCATCACACTACCTGACTTCAAACCTTACTACAAGGCTACAGTAATCAAAACAGCATGGTACTGGTACCAAAACAGAAATATAGACCAATGGAACAGAACTGTGGCCTCGGAGACAATGCCACATATCTACAACCATCTGATCTTTGACAAACTTGACAAAAACGAGCAATGGGGAAAGGATTCTCTGTTTAATAAATGCTGTTGGGAAAACTGGCTAGCCATGTGCAGAAAGCAGAAACTGGACCCCTTCCTGACACCTTACACTAAAATTAACTCCAGATGGATTAAAGACTTAAACATAAGAGCTAACACCATAAAAATCCTAGAGGAAAACCTAGGGAAAACCATTCAGGACATAGGCATAGGCAAGGACTTCATGACTAAAACACCAAAAGCATTGGCAACAAAAGCCAAAATAGACAAATGGGACCTAATCAAACTCCAGAGCTTCTGCACAGCAAAAGAAATAATCATTAGAGTGAATCAGCAACCAACAGAATGGGAAAAAATTTTTGCAATCTACCCATCTGTCAAAGGGCTAATATCCAGAATCTACAAAGAACTAAAACAGATTTACAAACAAACAAACAAACAAACAAGCCCATTCAAAAGTGGGCAAAGGAAATGAACAAACACTTTATAAAAGAAGACATATATGAGGCCAACAAACATAAGAAAAAATGCTCATCATCACTGGTCATTAGGGAAATGCAAATCAAAACTACATTGAGATACCATCTCATGGCAGTTAGAATGGCAATCATTAAGAAATCTGGAGACAATAGATGCTGGAGAGGATGTGGAGAAATAGAATTCTTTTACACTGTTGGTGGGAGTGTAAATTAGTTAACCATTGTGGAAGACAGTGTGGCGATTCCTCAAGGACCTAGAAACAGAAATACCATTTGACCCAGCAATCCCATTACTGGGTATATATCCAAAGGATTATAAATCATTCTATTATAAGGAAACATGCACACGAATGTTCACTGTGGCACTGTTTACAATAGCAAAGACTTGGAACCAACCCAAATGCCCACTGATGATACACTGGACAGGGGAAAATGTGGCACATATACACCATGGAATACTATGCAGCCATACAAAACGATGAGTTCGTGTCCTTTGTAGTGACACAGATGAACCTGGAAACCATCATTCTCAGCAAACTGACACAAGAACAGAAAATCAAACACCACATGTTCTCACTCATAGGCAGGTATTGAACAATGGGAACACATGGTCACAGGGAGGGGAACATCACACACTGGGGTCTGCCCGCGGGAACTAAGGGACGGACAGCAGAGGGTGGAGAGTTGGGGAGGGATAACATGGGGGAGAAATGCCAGATATAGGTGATGGGGAGGAAAGCAGCAGACTACATTGCAATGTATGTACCTATGCAACAATCTTGCATGTTCTTCACATGTACCCCAAAACCTAAAATGCAATAAAACATATATTAAAAAAAAAAAGAGAGAGAGAAGAATCAAATAGATGCAATAGAAAATGATAAAGGGGATATCACCACCAATTCCAAAGAAATACATACTGCCATCAGAGATTACTACAAACACCTCTATGCAAATAAACCAGCAAATCTAGAAGAAATGGATAAATTCCTGGACACTTACACCCTCCCAAGACTAAACCAGGAAGAATTTGAATTCCTGAATAGACCAATAACAAAGTCTGAAATTGAGGCAGCAATTAATGGCCTACAAAGCAAAAAGCGTCCAGGACCAGATGGGCTCACAGCCGAATTCTACCAGAGGTACAAAGAGGAGCTGGTACCATTACTCCTGAAACTATTCCAAATAATAGAAAAAGAAGGAATTCTCCCTAACTCATTTTATGAGACCAACATCATCCTGATACCAAAACCTGGCAGAGACACAACTGAAAAAGAAAGTTACAGGCCAATATCCATGATGAACACTGATGCAAAAATCCTCAATAAAATACTGGCAAGCCAAATCCAACAGCATATCAAAAAGCTTATCCATCATGATCAAGTTGGCTACATCCTTGGGATGCAAGGCTGGTTCAACATACGCAAATCTATAAATGTAATCCATCACATAAACAGATCCAAAGACAAAGACCACTTGATTATCCCAACAGATGCAGAGAAGGCCTTCGACAAAATTCAATAACTCTTTTTATTTTATTTTATTTTATTTTATTTTTTTTTTTTAAGACAGGGTTTCACCATGTTGGTCAGGCTGGTCTTGAACTCCTGACCTCAGGTGATCCGCCCGCCTCGGTCTCCCAAAGTGCTTGGGATTACAGGCGTGAGCCACCACGCCCGGCAAAATTCATAACTCTTTATGCTAAAAAGTCTCAATGAAATAGGTATTGATGGAACGTATCTCAAAATAGTAAGAGCTATTTATGACAAACCCACTGCCAATATCATACTGAATGGGCAAAACCAGAAGCATTCCCTTTGAAATCTGGCACTAGACAAGGATACCCTCTCTCACCATTCCTATTCAACATAGTGTTGGAAGTTCTGGCCTGGGGAATCAGGCAAGAAAAAGAAATAAAGCGTATTCATTTAGGAAAAGAGGAAGTCAAATTGTCTCTATTTGTAGACGATATGATTGCATATTTAGAAGACCCCATCACCTCAGCCCATAATCTCCTTAAGCTGATAAGCAACTTCAGCAAAGTCTGAGGATACAAAATCAATGTGCAAAAATCACAAGCATTTCTATACACCAACAACAGACAAACAGAGAGCCAAATCATGAGTGAACTGCCATTCACATTTGCTATAGAGAATAAAATACCTAGGAATACAACTAACAAGGGATGTGAAGGACCTCTTCAAGGAGAACTACAAACCACTGCTCAAGGAAGTAAGAGAGGACACAAACAGATGAAAAAACATTCCATGCTCATGGTTAGGAAGAATCAATATTGTGAAAATGGCCGTACTGCCCAAAGTAATTCATATATTCAATGCTATCCCCATCAAGCTACCATTGACTTTCTTCCCAGAATTGGAAAAAACCACCTTAAACTTCATATGGAACTAAAAAAGAGCCTGCATAGCCAAGACAATCCTAAACAAATAAAAAAACTGGAGCCATCACACTACTTGACTTCCAACTATACTACAAGGCTACAGTAATCAAACTGCTACCAAAACGTAGATATAGACCAATGGAACAGAACAGAGGCCTCAGAAATAATGCCACACATCTACAACCATCTGATCTTTGACAAACCTGACAAAACAAGCAATGGGGGAAAGGATTCCCTGTTTAATAAATGGTGTTCGGAAAACTGGCTAGCCATATGCAGAAAGCTGAAATTAGATCCCTTCCTTACACCTTATACAAAAATTAACTCCAGATGGATTAAAGATTTAAACATAAGACCTAACACCATAAAAACCCTAGAAGAAAACCTAGGCAATACCATTCAGGACATGGGCATAGGCAAAGACTTCATGACTAAAACACCAAAAGCAATGGCAACAAAAGTCAAAATAGACAAATGGGATCTAATTAAACCTAAGAGCTTCTGCACAGCAAAAGAATTATCATTAGAGTGAACCGGCAACCAACAGAATGGGAAAAAATTTTTGTGATTTACTCATCTGACAAAGGGCTAATATCCAGAATCTATAAAGAACTAAAACAGATTTACAAGAAAAAAACAGACAATCCCATCAAAAAGTGGGCAAAGGATATGAACAGACACTTTTCAAAGGAAGACATTTATGCAGCCAACAAACGTATGAAAAAAAGCTCATCATCACTGGTCATTAGAGAATGCAAATCAAAACCGCAGTGAGATAACCATCTCACGCCAGTTAGAGTGGTGATCATTAAAAAATCAGGAGACAACAGATGCTAGAGAGGATGAAGAGAAAACAGGAAGGCTTTTATACTGTTGGTGGGAGTGTAAATTGGTTCAACCATTGTGGCAGACAGTGTAGCAATTCCTCACGGATCTAGAAATTGAAATACCATTTGACCCAGCAATCCCATTACTGGGTATATATCCAAAGGACTATAAATCATTCTATTATAAAGACACATGCCCATGTATGTTTACTGCAGCACTGTTTACAATAGCAAAGCCTTGGAATCAACCCAAATGCCCATCAATTATAGACTGGATAAACAAAATGTGGCACATATACACCATGGAATACCATGCAGCCATAAAAAAGGATGAGTTCATGTCCTTTGCAGGGACATGGATAAAGCTGGAAACCATCATTCTCAGTGAACTGACACAAGAACAGAAAACCAAACACTGCATGTTCTCACTCACAAATGGGTGATGAACAATCAGAACACATGGACACAGGGGAGGGGAACATCACACACCAAGGCCTTTCGGGGGGTGGGGGGCTAGGGGAGGGATAGCAGGTGGTGGGAGGATTGGGGAGGGATAACAGTAGAAGAAATACCTAATGTAGATGACAGGGGGGATGGATGCAACAAACCACCATGACACGTGTATACCTATGTAACAAACCTGCATGCTCTGCATATGTACCCCAGAACTTAGAGTATATATGTATCTAAATGCACCCTTCCACCACACACACCCCTACACACTCATACCCCCCCCACACACACACAAAGAAGGAAATAACTTTATTCACAGATGAAATGACTATGTAGAAAACTCACTGCAATCTAAAACAAACAAGCCAATAAGTGAGTTTCTCAAGGCTTCAGGACACAAAGCAATGTACAAAAATCCATTATATATCTATATGCTAGCAATGAACAATGATAAATTGTAATAAAAAATCAAAACATTAACAATCCATAAAAATATGTATTTTAGTATTTAGAAATAAATGTGACAAAAATGGTGAAAAAAACGAAACAAATAAAAATGGAAATAAAACATACCAAAACCTAAAGAATATAGCAAAAGCAGGCTAACTGTGACATTTATTGGAAAAAAAAAAAAAGCCTGTATCTAAAAAGTAGAAAGATTTCAAATAACCATCCTAACAATGTACCTCAAGGAACCAGAACAGCAAGAACAAACCAACTCCAAATTAGTGGAAGGAAATAAATAATAAATAAAATATAATTTAATTAGATTAAGTATAAATTAATAAACATTTATTATTATAAAGATATGTACAAAAATAAAATTTCATAATATATTAATAAATAATAATAAAGAGCAAAATCAAACAAAATAGAGACTAAAAAACCACAAAGGATCAATGAAACAAATAAAGTAATTTTTTGAAATGATAAACAAAATCAATAAGCCATTAGCTAGACTAACAAAGAAAAAGAAAAAATCCCAATAAATAGAATCAGAAGTGAAAAAGGACACATTACAATTGATATTACAGAAATACAACAGATCATTAGAGACTATTATGAACTATACATTAACAAATTTGAAAACTTCGGGGAAACAGATAAATTCCTGGACTCATGTAACCTACCATGATTCAATCAGGAAGAAACAGAAAACCTCAACAGACCAATGAGTAATGAGATTTAATCAGTAATAAAACTCTCCCAACCAAAAAGAGCCCAGGACCAAAAGACTTTATTGCTGAATTCAACCAAACATAAAAAGAGCTAACAACAATACTTTTCAAACTGTTTCAAAAAATGAAGGGTAATTCCCTAAAATTACCTTTCCCAAAAAATGAAAGGTAATTCCTAACTCATTCTACAAGGCCGCCATTACCCTGATACCAAAACTAGACAAAGACACAACACGAAAAGAAAACTACATGGCAATATACCTGAGAAACGCAGATGCAAAAATCCTTAACAAAATACCAGCAAACTAATCCAAGAACGCAGCAAAAAGACAATACACTATGATCAAGTGGTATTTATCCCAAGGATGCAAGGATGGTTGAACATATACAAACAAGTAAATTAATAAAAACAAAACAAAGGGAACAAAACAACATGATCGTCTCAATATATGCAGAAAAAGCATTTAATAAAATTTCTTCAAAATCCCTTCATCATGAAAACTCTCCACCAACTAGGCACAGAAGTACTTCAACATAACAAAGGCCATACATGACAAACCCATAGCTACCTTATGTGGAATGGGAAAAACATGAAAGCCATTCCTGTAACAACTGAAATTAGAAAAGAATGCCTAGTTTTACCACTTTCATTCAATAGAGTACTGAAAGTCATCCTTACCAGAGCAATGAGGCAAAGAAAAGAAAGAAAATGCATCCAAACTGGAAAAGAAGTAAAATTGCCCCTTTCTGGAGACGACATGATTTTGCATGTAGAAAAACATGAAGACTTGCCAAAAATAAAAAATCACTTAAAACTGATAAATGAATTCAGTAAAGTGATGAGATAAAAAGTTAACATTCAAAAATCAGTAGCCTTTTTATATATCAATAATGAACCAGCTGTAAATAAATCAAGAAAGCAATGCCACTTACAAGAGCTCTAAAAATTATAAAATACCTAGAAATATATTTAACCAAGGGGGTGAAAGATACCTACAAGGAAAAAACTACAAAACACTGATGAAAGAAATTGAAGTGGACATAAACAAATGGAAAGACATTCCACGTTCATGAATTTGAAGAATTAATATGGTTAAAATAACCATACTACCCAAAGTAATCTACAGATTTAATGCAATCCTTATCAAAATACCAATGACATTCTTCTGTGAAACAGGATAAACAATCCTAAAATTTGTAAACAACCACAAAAGACCCTAAATAGCCAAAGCAATGCTAGGCAAGAAGAAAAAAGCTGGAGGCAAACACCACATGACTTCAAAGTATACCACAAAGCTATAGGAACCCAAACAGCACGGTACTGGTATAAAAACAGACATATAGACCGATGAAAAACAGAGAACCCCAAAATCCACATATTTAAAGCAAACTAATTTTGGACAAGGACATTCACAGAGGAAAGGACAGTCTTCAATAAATGATGCTGAGAAAACTGGATAACCATAAGCAGAATGAAACTACACTGGTATCTCTCACCATATACAAAAATCAACTCAAAATGAATTAAAGACTTCCAGATAAAACCTGAAACCATAAAATTATAGAGGGGAAACACTTCAGGGAAAGACTTTATGGCCAAGACTTCAAGCACATGATCTATCTGTGACATTACTGAGGTATAAACAGCACAGAATTCAGCCTATTTAATGTAATAATGCCCAAATACATTACTCTGTAACAGACCAATAAACTAAGAAAATTATTTTAGGACACATTCAGCATACTAATGAATCATATGTGTATATGTGTATATATTTTGATTACACTATAGTAGGACAGGATATTATACAAAATTTTTCATGTGCCAAGTTTTACCTGAGCTCTATATATGTGCTTCCTTAAGGCATGTTTTATTTCAACAACATCCACATCTGTCCTGATATCCATGTTTTTTGATTCTTTGGTATATTCAGCAAAAATAGAATTCTTCATTTCTTTCTGCATATAGCAAAGTAAAATGATTTTAGAAAATGTATTAAAGATAATGTTGACACAGATGATATCACAAAGGACAATGTAAGAGGAATGCATTCATACCTTGTTAATCACAGCAAAGATCTTCACAATCATATATCAAGATTACATAATGAAAGAAAAAGCTTAAAAAGCAAACATTTTGGTTGGGCGTGGTGGCTCACGCCTGTAATCTCAGCACTTTGGGAGGCCGAGGTAGGTGGATCATGAGGTCAGAAGTTCAAGACCAGCCTGGCAGAGATGGTGAAACCCCATCTCTACTAAAAATACAAAAATTAGCCAGGCACGGTGGCAGGTGCCTATAATTCCAACTACTTGGCAGGCTGAGGCAGGAGAATTGCCTGAACCCAGGCGGCAGAGGTTGCAGTGAGCCCAGATCATCGCCATGGCACTCCAGCCTAGGTGACAGCGTGACTCCGTCTCAAAAAAAAAAAAAAAAAAAAAAAAAACCAAACCCAAACATTTCAATTTGTAAAGAATTAACTGATATTTACATATGTACTTTTCACTTTATCTTGTTACAAATCTTTCCTTGAACTGCTTTTTTGTTGTTGCCTTGGTCACACAAAATTCATTACCTATTTACCTTTATCATTTTCCTGAAATCCTTCTGAATATATACATATATACATGGTATGGCACGGCATGGCATTAATTAATTAATTAATTAGATGGGGTCTCACTCTGTCACCCAGGCTGGAGTGCAGTGCAGATCTTGGCTCACTGCAACCTCTGCCTCCCAGGCTCAAGCAATCCTCCCAATTCAGCCTCCCAAGGAGCTGAGACTACAGGTATCCACGACCTCATCAGCTAATTTTTTGTATTTTTGGTAGAGATGGAGTTTCATCATGTTTCCCAGTCTGGTCTCAAACTCCAGGGCTCAGGCAATCTGCCCCATTGGCCTCGCAGAGTGCTGGGATTACAGGTGTGAGCCCCTACATCCAGCCCATGGTATGGTTTAGATTTTTAAAAAGTCATATTCTAGAGAAAATGTATCCATGAAGGATTCAATTTTAAAAACAAGATCTCATTAAAAATGACCTGTATTATACAAACGAAAGAGCAAAATAAAAAATAAAATTTACATTAGAAAGTATTACCCAACTATACACACATGTAGTTTTACAGATTTTTTCATTTTAAGAAATAGTCTTTTCCAGTTTCTTTTTCTTATATATTACATTCAGGCAGAACAAATTCTTGAAATATCTTGATTATTAACTCAGATTTCTTTGTGTATGCATGTAGAAATACATTTACTGTGGACCAAAGTTAACTGGAATATTAACTATGAATATTATATCAGATTGACTCAAGATTTTTTCATAAAACATACAGTATTATATATCTAGATTAGAGAACAACCAAAAAATTAAAAATAAAGCTATAGCTTAGTTTACAAAGCTTTACCTGATCTCTATAATACATGTGCCTTCTTAAGGTACTTTTAATTTTTTCATGTTCAACGTCTTTCTTGCAATTGCTTTCTTTTTCTTTCTTGCGTTTCTCCTTAAAGCATAACTCCTTTGAATATCTTCATCTTTTCTCTTAATTTCCTTCTACATGTATTTAGACCAAATTAAATCTCAACATCGATGACATATGTTACCAAATCCAAATAAACTCGAGTGACTTTCATACAAGTATATGCCACATTAAAAAATAAAGAAGTACGAACAACAGAAAATTTCGTCCATTGACAGAGTAGGTGTACATTAGTAAAATATTTTGGAAAAAAGCTGGACACTGCCTAGTACAGTTGAACATGCACAGTCCTTATGACCCAGCAACTCCATTTCCTAGGAATATACCAAGATAAATTACTGAACATGTATACCAAGACGTATACAAGATAACGTTCACAGTATTCATAGCAGAATTCTCCATAATTGCAAAAACCTACCAATCAAACACACAAACCAACAAAAAGAAGCCTAAAGGCTTATCAACAGTAAAACAGATAAAGATATAATTGTGGCATAGTCAAACAATACAAGTTTATATACACCAGCAAAAAAGTCTACAAATAACATAAACTAACATGTTCATGAATAGACAAAGCTAAACCATATAGGGTTAGGAATACACACATAGCTGTAAAAACCATAATGAAAAATAAGAAAAGAATTAACACAAATTCTAAGACAAAGGTTACTTCCAAGGAAGAGGGACAAAGGGGATGCATTAGAAAATAATAAAGCAGGTCTTAAAAAACTGGTAATACTTCATTTCTTAATACAGATATTTGATACATAAGAACTTGTTTTATATATTTTTTAAAGCTGCAGAAAAATGTACTATAAACACACATATATTTAAAAAAATTATTTTTAATTTGGAAAGTTTTACCTGATTTTCATATGTATGCCTTCCAAAGGTATTTCTCATTTTAACAAATTTCAAATCTTTACTGGAACCACTGGATTTTTCTTTTTGTGATGTTCAGTCAAAACAGAACCAACATTAATATCTTCATCATGATTTTGCATTTCTTTCTGTGTTTGTAAAAGTAATTTAGTTAAGACTGTGGATTAAATAAAGCCTCAACACAATCAACACAAGTCACAAAAGAAGAACCCATCCAGGAACATAGGTTTTGTAAAATATACATACAAGGTTAAATAGAGTAAAGAGTTCTCTGAATTATGTAAGATCAAGCAGAACATGAATGTTTTCAGACACAAAGCTTTATAGTATGTTAACATATACGCTTAATTTAGTTTACCTATGTGCTTAATTCAGATTAAGTAGTATTAAAAATCATCTTGTTTATTCATTATATCAAAATAGCTATTTTTTAAAAAGATATTTCTACTTGAATTTTACACATATAATTTGAGTCCTAAAAAGAACTCAAGAAGACATATATACAGTCATGCACTGCTTAATGATGGGGATATGTTTTGAGAAGTACATCATTAGGTGATTTTGTCATTGTGCAAACATCAGCGTCTGCCTACACAAATCTAGACGGTAAAGTCTACTACACACCTAGTCTATATGGCATGGCCTATTGCGCCTAGGTTACAAATCTTTATGACATGTTACAGTACTAAATACTGTAGGCAACTGCGACACAGTGCTGAGTATTAGTGTACTTAAACATAAAAAGGCATAGTAAAATATGGTAGTATAATCTTATGAGACTACTGTCATATATGGGGTCCATTGTAAACTGTGTGTACATGACTGTATATGTATTTTAATATTTTCCATTTCTTTTACAAAATCTCTATTATGTCATGTTTATTCAAAACTAAATTTATTTTAATAACTCCATCATTTTACATTTCTTTCTATATGTAAAAAATACTATATACTGTGATTCACAATGCATATGTCACAAGAGGCACCTCAACTCAAAAAAGCTTCTTATTAAAACATGCACATATAGTAAATTACAAAAAGTAGTCTTATAAGTCACATAAATATCAACATACACTGAAAAAGTCAGAAAAAATGCAAGTTTAAAAAGTTGTGGGAAATAGGGGAGGGACAGCGGGGGGGTGGGGAGTTGGGGGGAGAGATAGCATGGGGAGAAATGACAGGTATAGGTGATGGGGAGGAAGGCAGCAAATAACACTGCCATATGTGTACCTATGCAACAATCTTGCATATTCTTCACATGTACCCCAAAACCTAAAATGCAATTAAAAAAAAAAAAGTTGTGGCAAATCTTGCCACATACAATTTCTTAGGAAACTGTGCAATTTTAACAGTTCCAAATTACTCCTAGAATTATTTTTCAAAAATACTTGACAGATACGGGGAAAACTATTTTGATTTTTTTTCCTGCTTATACATAAAACTTTTCGTTTAGACTAATAATTATCAGGTTAATAATATGATAAATTAACCGAGTTAGACTGCTTTATTAAACACAATATGAAACTGAACATAACTGAATATTAACTCTTCTAGAGGAGAAATAATAATGTCCTTTTTGTGGTTTCTACTGCTGTTTGAAAAATTGTACTTGAGAGCCACCTATATGCTTTCTTGAGGTACTTTTCACTGCTCCAAGTTCAAAGTCCTTTCTGTTTTATTGTTTTACAAATCAATCAAAATATAATTCATTTGTATATTTTAAATTTTATTCTCTATACAGTTAAATACTTGAATTTACATGAATTATAAATATATATTGTGATCTCAGGTAAGAAAATGCTTTATAAAACACATGTTACCTAAACATACCAGAGTTTTTAAGTAATTAACATTAATTATACACTATGTATAAGGAACTCTGTATTTCTATATGCATACAAACATTACTTCAGCAAGAGTTCCAAAACAGAGACATAGGACAATTTCCTAACATGCTCAAGCCACAGACTATAAACACATGGTTCAAACATCAGCCTTCTGATTCCAATATCTGTTTTTTTACACTATACTTTGCCTCTCAAACAATTCTGTAAGAAATATGAGAAACGTACATTTTTCAGCCTATAAAGTTTACCTGAGTTCTATACATGGTCTCTCTTAAGGCACCTTTCATTTCAAGAAATCCTGCATCTTTCCTGAAATCTTTGTTTTTTTCTTCATTGCTATGTTTAGTCCAAACAGAACTGGTTTGAGAATCTTCATCATTCTGAATTTCTTTCTGTATGTATGTAAAAATGGTTTAGGCAATCATCTAAGTGTATTTTCAACATCATGTACTTTTTATAGTATTCAACTTTAACTATAATTACATAATACTTTGTCAAATAAGTAAGTAAAATGCACCCTCTTAAATCAAAGGTTACTAAACATTGATAAAAATCTTTTAGGGAAAAAAATCATTATAGCAAAGGTCCTGAAAAAGTGTTTCTGCATATCTCAAAAAAAGCCAATGCTTTGCTGATCTACTAACAACCAATCATTTTTACGAATAACCAATAACAAAAATATTTTATCTAGTCCCTATCCAAGTTAAAGTTACAATCTAGATTACAAAAACATCAATTATAGGTAAGACTTTTTCTTGCATTATTTTTCAGTTTTTTACTGGTAAGACTTCTCACTTGCAACTATACCCCACACAGAGAGGAAAAGGTTACACAATACTCTTACTTGAATAGCAATAAACAGCAATTATCTTAATCTAGCTCTACCTCAAACGACTAAATTTCTCTTGCCAAGGAACCCAAACTGAATTCATAAATCAACTTCTAATAATTATTTTAAAATTTCTTGCATATGCACTTACACATATAATTCTGTAAGCTTAGTAATATAAAGATCTGGGAGTAAAAGTGAGTTCATGACAGTTCCCAAAATGTAATTATGAAAGGCTGTTCAGGCTGAGTGTAGTGGCTGACGCCTGTAATCCCAGCACTCTGGGATGCTGAGGCAGGTGGATCACGAGGTCAGGAAATCAAGACCATCCTCCCACATGGTGAAACCCTGTCTCTACAAAAAAATACACATATTAGCCGGCTGTGGCAGTGCGCACCTGTAGTCCCAGCTATTCGGGAGAGTAAGGCAGGAGAACTGCTTGAACCCAGGAGGCAGAGGCTGCAGTGAGTCAAGATTTCACCACTGCACTCCAGCCTGGGCGAGACAGCGAGAAGAGAAGAGAAAAGGAGGGGGAGGGGGAGGGGAGAAGAGAAGAGACAGAAAGACAGACAGAAAGGAAGGAAGGAAGGAAAAAGGAAAGAAAGAAGGAAGGAAGGAAAGAAAGAAGGAAAGAAAAAGAAAGAGAAAGAAAGAAAGAAAGAAAAGTAAAGAAAAAAGAAAAAAAGAAAGAAAAGAAAAAAGAAAGAAGGCAGGCAGGCAGGCAGGCAGGCAGGCAGGCAGGCAGGCTGGCTGTTCAGAGATTTACTACCTCTACCCAAAGAGACTGGAGAATCACAGTCTTCCTAGGGAACAATTATAAAAAAACAAAATGTGTTAAGGTCTATAATGTGATCTTTATTTCCCACTCACTTGCACTTGGTTTCCTATGTTAAAATGAGGGCCACCCTTTTAGCAGGGTGCAATTCTGAAACCACAGAATAATCCCTGAGAATAGCTGATTGAATTTCTTTTTCAACAACTCAGAAAGGTGAAATTGAAAACTAAGAAAATAAAAATTTTTCTCCCTTCCTATTACTGGGACCAAAGAACGTATCAACAACAATTTCTGTTAAGGACAACTTGCAGCGGGGGAGGAAAATGAGTTTCTGGCTTTAAATTTCACATGGTTGGCAATGGGAGGACAAATCCATAGGCTCAGGTCCTCAAAAAATGTCCAGAATACAGGATGAATTAATCCCATATAAATTCTCGTTACAGAGAATGCAAAGGAACATACCAAGGGAATATGGTGGTATCATAAAAGTTTGTTTTATCAACAGCAATAAAGCAAAAAATAAACTGTTTCCTAATCCAATACATTTACTTATGTGTCTATTTCAGATGCTACATATGAATCTGTAAATTAGGATGCATGATACAAGTATCCTATATAAGTTAACTATTTAAAAATCACAACCTGATACAGGTTTAACATTTGAAGTTTTTAAATTAAATAATCTATTTTCTATGCAGCTAAACAAATGATCCACATATATTTTTCCCTAAGCCACTAATACTTTGTCTAATTGGTGACTCTTATGAAATACACAGCAATTATTTTATTTAAGTATAAATATTCAATTTTATTCGTTATAAGTATCTTAGTGCCAACTTATGTACTAGGCATTGGGTTAGGTGTTTGTCTCCTTTTATAATCTCAGAAAGACAGTCCAAGACCAGTATATGTATACACTATAATATACATATACCACAGTATAGTGCTATGCACTAAAGGATAACTAAAAGCCTGCTTAATCAGCTACTTATTCTATTATCTAGGAGTAGGGCAACACAGTTGGGGCAATAGAGTTGGCTTTCGATTCCGATATTTGACTTAGTTTCCTGTCTTGGGCTAGGTATAATTGATATACTCTGGTCTCCAGGTCTTATTCCAATATTCAGCCAAAGCATCTGTCATACAACTTGAATGAACTGATTAGACCAGATGCATAGGAAGATGAAGAGCCAGATAAATCAAGAAAGGGAGTCCTCTCAGTGCTACTTGGTTCTTAACTTATACTTATACCCTGATGCTTAAATGGTATTTCATAATCCTATGACGAGATATTCATTTAGGTATCGATTACAGCATTTATTATTTTTTAACTACTTACAAAGAGACTGGAAATCTAATAATAGTCTAAATAGGGAGACAAAAAGGATGACGGAAAGGAAGATTTGAGGAAAGAAGACTTAAAATTGACTGAGTGGTTGGCTTTAAATTTCTGCTCTGATAAATGACAGCTGTGGGATCTTGGGAAAGTTACTTAACCTCATTTTTACCTCAAAATTTATTCTGAACAGTAAATGGAGTCATAATACATACTACACACAAACATGAGGTTTAAATTAGATTGAGCATGTAAAATGTTTAACATAGTACTTGAACCACAGTAACCATTCACTATTACCTCAAAGTAGTAGTTGTAATAATTCTCATAACCACCAAAACAATGTAACATTAGCTTCTACACACAAAGGGAGAAACTAAGGCACTCAATAAATGACCCTCCTGTGGTCACAGTACTACATTATAAATCTGTGTCACAAATTAGTTATTCTGGCTCAAAAAGTCTACAGTCTTTCTGTTTTTCCTAATATATTCCTGTAAGACTGTTGTAGTTCATTTTTCTTTCTTAAGTAGTCAAGATAAGTTTTCAGTATTCCTATGTAGCCTCTCATTTTTATGAAACCTTCCTTGGGCCAAACAATTGAGATATGTTAGTCATTTGTTCCTCTGTATTCCTGTACCTTTTACATAGTTTTACAAATCCACAATTCATATGAATTGCAAGTAACAGTGTCCTCACTCTGCCTCCATCACTAAACAGTAAGCATCTCAAAGTGTGATATATGGTCTTATTAATTTTCATATCCCTAGTGCATTGCATAATGCCTGGTACAGCAATAGTCTTCAATAAATACCTATAAACCTGAACAACAGATTTTGAATTCTGATATACTCAGAAGCTTTTCAAAAAGTTTAAGAGGGTTAAAACAATAATGCTACTTTTTTTTTTTTTTTTTAAATAGACAAGGTCTCTCACTCTGTTACTCAGGTTGGAGTGCAGTGGCACAATCAGTTGAGCACACTGTAGCCTCAACATCCTGGGCTAAAGGAATCCTGCCTCAGCTTCAGAGCAGCTAGGACTATAGATGTGTGCTACCACACCCAGCAAATTTTAAAATTTTTTGTAGATATGGAGTCTCGCTACGTTGCTTAGGCTGGTATCAACCTCCCAGACCCAAGTGATCCTCCTGCCTCAGCCTCCTAAAGTGCTGGGATTACAGAACCACCACACCTGGCCTTATTGTTACTGTAACTCAGTTATTTTACATGGCAACTCTTTTTAGATGACACTTCAAAATCCATCTAATGAGGATTATAATATAAGCTATACCAAAGAAAAGCAAGATACTGAAATAAAGTTAACTTAAGTGATCACAATATGCCTTCCTTATTTGGATTGGTTATGAACTGCCAGCCATTTGATCCAGATCTTATAAAACAATGTATTCTAAAACCAAATATAAGTTAGAGATCATCTGCTATTTTGGTTGATATACTATTGCTGCCCTCCACTATTTCAGCAGCTAGATATGAATGTTGTTAGTATACTGCAAAATAAGATCGTAGATAATGCACAGTATATGCTGCACTTTAAGCATTATTTCCCAAAGAAAAAAGAAAATTAATATACCTTTACTAATCTCGTTAAAAACATCTTTCATTCTGTTCATAGCTAATACTACATTTAAACTATTCAGAGAGGTCTATCAGATAGTATGCTTTTGGCTGTAAATAACAGAAAACCAAGCCAAACTAACTTAAACAACATGGAAATGAATCACCACACAGAAGAGCAATGTGGTCTAATGGTAAAACAGGTTTCAGTGTTGGTTAATCCAGCAACTTAAGTAGCAGTCAGAGTCCAGATTCTCTCTCTACACTCTGCTAACTACAGGGCTGGTTTCATCCTAAGGCTATTTCTCTTCAAGGTTAAAGAATGGCTTCCAGTAGTAATTCAGGTGACATTCTTCTGTGTTCCTATCTAGCAGGAGTCAGCCCATCAGTAACTCTCTTCTTAGAATGAAAAAACAACTTCCTAGAAGCTCTTACATACTTCTCTTCATGACCCATTGATCAGAATTGGTTCACATGCTCATTCCTAATTAATGACTGTCAAGGACAATGAGATTATCCATAGTCCAAGCAGATCCATTCTTTGAACTAAGGTCAAATTTCCAATATACATTGCTGCTACTCATTAAGGAAAGGCAACTATATAATGATACATTATATGTATTTTTGGAAGACTCAAACATCTTTCACAAAATCTCTATTAACAAATATTGAATGAGAACCCATGTACCATGCTCTTTGTGAGGTGATCAGAATATAACAAAGGAAAAGATAGACATGATGCCTCATGACAAGGAGCTTTTGGTCTACACGGAGAAACAGACATTAACCAAATAATCAGTCAGTTACTTAACTGTAATTGTTCAGAGTACCAAGCAAAATAATGCTATGAGAACACATAGGTGAACCTCACTGAGTAAAGGGAACAAGAAGGCTTCCCTCTAGAGTAACATAACAGAACCTGAAACATGAGCAGAAGGTAGGAAGACCCAGAGAGTGAAGGAGTAGTGGGATATAACTTTTCAGGAAGAAAAAATGTCTTCGGAGTAGCTTAGCTTATTTAAGAAACTGGGAGGAGTTTTCATGTATATAGCAAAGAAAGCATAGATAAGAGTGAAGCAGAATATAACTGAAAAGACAGGAATGGCAGGAATCCTGTGGGAACTTGTAAGCATATTAGATATTTAGGACTTTGTCCTAAGGGCAATGGGAAGCCATTGAAGGGTTTTACATAGGAGAGTGACAGGATCAATATTGTTTTAAAAGAGCATTTTGATTGCTTTTTCTGAATGAACTAGAATATACTAAAGGAAAAGGTAAGAGTAACTAGGAAATTAGAGTAAAAAGGCAGAGTAACAGGAAGAGTAATCCGAAGCCTATTCCAAGAGTGCAGAGGAAAGACGATAAACTCAGTATGATGTTAGTACAGAAGGAGAGAAGTAGTTTGATTACAGAATTATTTGAGATAAAATCAATAAGACTTAGTAGTTGACAGATGAGAGGAATAAAGGAAAGAAAGATTTTAAGGATAATTCCCAGATCTCTGATATAAAGTATTAGATAAAACATATCTGTAGATATGGTATCTACAAAATGGGAAACACTGAAGATGATTCTTCCTATATGAAGGTCATTTTTCGACATACTAAGGGTTCTCTTCTACCCTGAGTGCTCAAAATTCTTCTCTGCTTATCTCCTGGACAGTTTCTTCCAGGGTTTGATTCCCATTCAAACAACTTGAGGAACATTATTTGTACCAGGTCAGGAAGAGAATGTAGGAGAATAGGACAGGACAATATTTCTAAACCCTCAGAAATAGCTCTCTCTTTTTCAAAGGAAAAATAACCCCCAAATTCTCATATAATACTACATAATACTATCTGTTCTACTATTTTATTTATACTCTGACTTAAAATACTTAAAACTATTTTGTCCTACTTATCACTAAAGCACTGAAAACAAAAGCAGAGACTCAAAATAAATGTTAAACAAGTTTCTTTGAAATCTATAGAAGTATTCATGAATATGTAAGTAATTGAGAGCCACTGCCTTTCAAAAGTGTCATTTAAATTACTATCAATATATTTTCAAAAGTTAGAACAACACTTTTATATTTTGCTGTATTGATATTTTATAAAATGAACACACGAAACAAAATAAAATGTTTACTATTTTTTTTACTTACCTCTAAAAGAAAATCCCCTAGATACTGAATTGGATAAAATGGTGCCTTAAAGTTATTCTTTTCTTTCTCAGCTTTAATTCTTGCATTACTGGCAATCACATGAGTTATTCCACTTGGTGAACTTTTTGGTAAAATAATATTCGCCTTTCCAGCCTCCAAAACTCTAAATAAAAATATAAATAGTATAAAAGTATTAGAAAATTTGAGTTTATTTGGTCAAATTATCTAAATTATTTCTTAGGAGTAGGAATGAAATTTTCTAATAGAAACTAATTTCTTTGGGCAATTGAGGATCACAGAGAATACTGCAGTAATTTCTTAAATTATAAACTGTTCAGAGTAGATATTTAAAAAAATCATGCTTAGTCTTTTTACTTATCCATTTCTTTATAAAGGAAAGGCTTTTAGGGACTAAGAATATTAAAGTATTCCCTAAGGAAAAGTCATGTCAATAAACCAAAAGGATAATGAAGGAAGTCTAAGGAAGCAGCTATCCTCAAAGGTAACATACTCCCAAGAAAGGAATTCTGGACCGCAAAATATGAAACTAGTTGCAACTACTCCTAAAAAGTTAGCTTTCAAAAAAATTTTAGCCTTGAGCTACTTTTAAAAAAAAAATTAGCCTTGATCTATGTTAAGAAATACATTTTATAAAATAAAAAAATTAGATTAAAAAATACATTTTACATTTAGACTACAAAGATACATACAAGCAGAGACATACATCACAAAAGTTTTATTAAGTTCTGCTTCTGCTTAGGCTTTAGAAAGCCAAAAGAGAATGTGGCTATCACATAACAATAAGAAAAAGTCAAATAATCTACAAAATCATAACTTTTATTGAGCCCATCAGAGAACTGAGGTAACAAGTCAACCAAGTAAGCTGATTTCTGACGAGTGATAAGCCCTTTTATGAAGAGACTGGACACCAAACTATTTAACTTTTGGCAGATCAAAGGAGCAACATAGCTGACATAAAAACATGTAAGAATTAAGTAAAATTTACAAAATTTAAGGGCCAAGTATAGCTAGCATCACAGTCTAGAAAACTGGAAGTCCCTGACATAAGGGAAGCTTGTATTCACTAGCAAGCTCTTTGCCACATGACTCCATTAAATGCTCATGAAAAAGACTGAGGGCAGATTGAGGAAATGCAGGGAGCTCTCTTTGACAGCATAAGTGGGCTAGTGGGGGACTGGCTGCCATTAACAGATAGATATAAAACCAGGCCCACTTCTCCATATAATTTTCCTTCTCTCATATAAAGCAAAAGCCTTAAGTCATTTGGGTAAGAATAAGACAGTCTTTTGCCCTCAGACCAGGAAAAGATGCACTGCTTCTCTTGGAGGGGTAGAAATAAACCTTATCTGTCCTTGGGGGAAGGGTTAGGAAAACCTCTTGCTGCCCAGCCTGGGAAACATGCCCAGTTTCTGGATGAGGGATAGAAGCAAAAACCATCCTCCCTTAAGGGGCAGGAGGAATGCCACTTAGGTCCCAGATCTTCTATCAGCAGAGATCTAATACTGGGGGAGGGACTGGAAACTTTCTTGCCCAGGACTCTGCCTACATGTATAAGGCAGAATTTAGCTGCCATAGAAGGCTGATAAACAAACGCTGAGAAAGCCCCAACCCCAGGGACCAATAATACAGAAAATGTTTAACGGTGAAGCTTGTCTAGCAAAACTGCGAATATATCCAACCACACCCCTGGCCTGAAGCTGAGTAACAACAGAGAAAGGATGAGTATGAAGAGACCCCTTCTGTGATCCAGTAGTGCAATAACTGTTGAAAGCTAGGGCAGAGCAAGAATAGTGATAAGAATCCCTCCAGCATTCCAGTCCAGTCCCCATAACAAGCACAAAGAAAATGGAGCCCACTGCTATAAGCTAAAATGACACATTGAAGGTGATTATAGAATTAACAATACTCAAAGTCAGCTGTCTTGTCAGTTTTCTGCTGCTATAACAGAATACTGAAGTCTTGGCAATTTATAAGAAAAGTTTTTATTCTTGGACTTTCAGAATCCCAAGAGCATCTGATGAGGACCTTCCTGCCACATCACTCCATGGAGATAAGCAGAAGAGCAAGAGAGACCATATGAGAAAGAGCTTACTTTTATAACCAAGCCATTCCCATGATAATGACATTAATTCCTTCTTAAAGGCCCCACCTCCCAATACCATCACAATGGCAATTAAATTTCAACATGAGTTGGGCGGTGGGTGTGACATTCACCATAGCACCAGCTCAACAACTGACAAGATTAATTCAATAACCCATACTAACTGCCTTACAGAAGAGGTGGGCCTACTTTTTGGATATAAATATTATTCACATCAGCCTCTGTAATTCTTGTACATGTGATACCTGGCATGCAAAAAAAAAAAAATGAAACATACAAAATAGGCAAGAAGAAAACCAAACCATTATCAAGAGAAAGGAATCAACAATATAAACTGAAATATGACCCGCATGTTGAAATTATCAGAAAACTTTAACATAACTGTGACTGATGTGTTAAATAAACTAATGGAAAAAGTGGACAACATACTTGAAGAAATGAGGAATTAACTGGAAGGTTCAATGGAAATAGTAGAAATAAGAGGCATTATATCAAAGAAGAATTTCTTTGACAAGCTCATCTGCAGACTGAACAAAACTGAAAAAGGAATCACTGAATTTTAAGACAGGTCAACAGAATTATCTTAACTAAAATACAAACATTATCTTAAAAAAAAAAAAAAAAACCAGAGCATGCAATAGTTATTGAAAAGAATCAAATAGTTTAAAAAGCATGCAATGTAGTTCCAGAAGAACAACACGAAGGATGAAATATTTAAAAGATGATGGCTGAAAAGTATTCATATTTAATAAAAGCCAAAAAAAACTCCACATACACAAGCTCAGAGATCCTCAAGAAAAACAGATCAATAATAAAATACACACACACACACACACACACACACACACACACACACACACACTCTAGTACACAACATAATCAAACTAGTAAAAACCGGTGGTTAGGAGAAAATAGTGAAGAAAATCAGGGAAGATGAAATAATACAAAGGGAAGAGAAGAATGACAGCTGACTTCTCATCAGAACTATGTAAGCCAAAATAAAGTGGAACAGAATCTTTAATTACTAATTAAAGTGAAAAAACTATTGACCCATAATTCTGTAAGCAGTGAAAATATCTTCCAAAAATAAACACCTCTCAGACAAATAAAAAATGAGATAAATCATTACCAGTACACTTACATTATAAGAACTGTTAAAAGGAGTTCTTTGGGCAAAAAAAGTGTGATGCCAGAGGAAAATCTGGACCTACACAAAGAAACTACATAAAGAAATCTAGATCTACACAAAGAAACAGAAAATGGTACAAATGAAGTCAAATATTGAAGATATATTTCATTACTTTTAATCCTTTTAAAAGTAAATGACTAGCAAAAGTAAAATATTACCAATGTATTTGGAAGTTTATAATATATATAGAGAGGTCAATAATAGAAAAAAGAATAGGAAGAACAAATGGAAATACAGTTGACCCATGAACACCACAGGTTCACAAAAGTTACACACCAAGTGTGTCTGCCTCTTCTGCCTCCCCCTTCTACTTCTTTTGCCTCTGCTACGGTTGAGACAACAAGACCAATACTTCCTCCTACTCAGCCTGCATGGTTACTACAGTGGGCAAAGAGAACTGGAGGCAGGCACTGAACTTTTATATAATTCTGAGATGCGTCTCAGCAAGTCCACTCAGCTGTCATCTTAAAAGGAGGATAGGAGGTGACAGCACAGCTAGACGACCTGGAGTCAGATGGAAACAAAGCAAGGAAGTGGAGCTCACAAAAACCACTGTACAAATCTTGGTGGTAGCACAACATACCTGCCATCGATGGCACCAAATCAGAGGTATCAGTCAACAACATAGCACCTGCAAAGCTACTGTGATGTTCTACGTGGCGCAAATCCCTAGATGGGCAGCCTCCAGGCTGAGCCTCAAAGCCTACCGCATGGCCTCACCCAGGGAGTGAGACACACACCACATCACCAATATAAAAAACGAGGTGCTAGTTCTGCCATAACTGGGAATTTAAACAGCACTTTGTGCAGCCAAAACAGTAATGCCAAGATTCTGCTCAGGAAGGGAAAGGACCCCACACTGCATTTCAGCAGAGTGGGGGCTAGTTCTGCCATATGTGGGAGTTGAAATAGCATTTAGTACAGCCTTAACACACATCCAAAGACTCCATTTAGGGAGGGAGATGCCAACCATAGCATATTTCAGCGAAGTGCAGAGGCTAGTTCTGCCACACTGAGAATTTTGAACAGTGTGCTCAGCTCAGCTTCAAAGCCTACCTCAAAGTCCCACCAAAACTGCGAGGCAAACTGCAGTTATAATTTGTACTAAGCATTAGCAGGTAGGCCCCATCCATCTTAAGCAGCAATTCTACTTAATCTTGGGGTCGAAATAATAACCTTGTTAAACTGCAGATCTCAAATATTGGTAAGACCTAGCCAAGGAATACACCCTAAGTCTGGCCCAACTGGAGGCAATTGCAGTGCCTAGAGAGCAGCTCTGCCTGATTGCAGAGCTCAGCCAGTGGTCCTGTCTAACAGCAGAGCCCAGCCAGCACAATCCCCTCTCCAAAATCAAAGCAAAGATAGTAGCCCAGTCATCTAGAGTACTAGAAAGCAAGCTCTACCTGCTTGGAGACGTTACCAGCCCATACAGAATCACAAGCAGTGATCTGCCAGTGATCACTAAACAGTGACATTCTATCCCTGTCAAGGAACACTGTAAAAGTTGAAAGAGGTGGCTGTCTCCAAAAACGAAGAGACCAATGCAAAAACTCAAACATTACAAAGAATCAGGACACCGCCAAAGAAATTAACAAAGCTCTAACAATGAACCCTAAAGTAATGGAGAGCTACAGATCTATGGAATGATAGACAAAGAATAATTCCTTTAAAGAAGTTCAGGCCAGGCATGGTGGCCCATGCCTGTAATCCCAACACTTTGGGAGGCTGAGGCAGGTGGATCACTTGAGGTCAGCAGTTCAAGACCAACTTGGCCAACATGGCAAAACCCCATCTTCATTAAAAATACAAACAAAATTAGCTAGGCATGGTGGCAGGTGCCTGTAATCCCAGCTAACTTGGAAGGCTGAGGCGGGGGATTCGCTTGAACCCATGAGGAGGAGGTTGCAGTGAGCCAAGACTGTGCCACTGCACTCCAGCCTGGGTGACAGAGCAAGGTTCCATCCCAAAAAAAACAAACAAAAAAACCCAGCCAAACAAAAAGTTCAGTAAAATACAAGAATATACAGATTTAAAAAATTAAATGAAATATGGAAAACAATACATGAACAAAATGAAGTCTGACAAAGAAATAAAAAGAATAAACAAAAATGAAATATTAATTCTGGAGATGAAGAATATAATCACTAAAGTGAAAAAAGCAATAGAAGGCTTCAACAACAGCAGGCTTATTCAAACAGAGGAAAGAATCAGTGAGTTCAAAGACACAACATTTGAAATTTTCCAGTCAGAGAAGCAAAAGAACCCAAAAGAATGACGAAAGCCTATGGGAATTATAAGACCTAATAACTGCATTAAATTAGTTCAGCAGAATAGAAAGGAAAGGGACCAGAAGGCACATTTAAGGAAATAATGGCTGAAAACTTCTGAAATCTGAGAAAAAATGGCCACATCCAGGGACAAAAAGCATAGTGGTTTCTAATCAAATTTAAACTAAAGAGGAGTTCACCAAGGTACATAATAATCAAATTATCAAAAATAAAAGACAAATGAAAAATTCTGAAAGCAGCAAGAGATAAGAAACATATTGCATATAAGAGTCGGAACCAGCAGATTTGTCAGCAGAAACACTTCAAGTCAGGAAAGAGTGCTATGATATACTCAAAGTGATAAAAGGAAAAAAACACTGCCAATACAGCTTACCTGGCTAAACTGTTCTTTGGAAATAAGGGAGAAATTAAAAATTTCCCAAACAAAAACTAAAGTAGTTAAATAATTCCTATCAGGCTGGCCTGATAGGAATTATTAAAGAAAATTCTTTAAGCTATATCAAAAGGCCACTAATCAGTAAAATAAAACATACCAAAGTGCAAAACTTAACAATCTAAGTAAGGCAGAATCATATTCAGAATACTCTGGACTAAAATGGTGGTATGTGAAGCAACTGTATCTCTAGTGCAGTGATTAATAGACATATCTATCAAAAACAACCATAACAATTATCAGGGGATACAAATTGAAAAATAATACAAATTTTGACATCAAAACATAAAATGGGGGAGAGTAAATGTGTAGAGTTGTTACACGTGACCCAAGTTATCAGCTTGACATAGTCTAAGAATAAAATGTTTTACATAAGTACATGATACCCACAAAGGAACATCTCTACTAGATACACAAAACATAAGTAAAAGGGAATCAAAGCAAACCACTGCAGAAAACCATCAAACACAATGGAAGACAGCAACATAGGAAGAAAGAAACACAGCAAACACAGATCAACCAGGAAACAAGCTACAAAATGGCAGTTTTAAGTCCTTACCCACTGATAATTACTCCAAACATAAATGTATTAAATTCTCCAAACAAAGACATATAGTGGTCGAATAGATTGGAAAAAAGAAACAAGAGCCAACTATGAGCTACCTACAGGAGACTAACCTCACCTCTAAGGACACACATAGAGTGAAAATGAAGGGATGGAAAAGGATACACCATGTAAATGAAAACCAAGAGAGCAGGACTAGCTACACTCTTATGAGACAAAATATAATGTACATAGACGAACTGTAAACAATACTTGAAACTGCAAAACCATTAGAAGAAACACAGGGGATAACCTGTAGGACACTGTTCTGGGCAATGTTTTTTTGGATTTGACTCCAAAAGCTCAGCCAATAAGAACGAAAAATAGAAAAAGGGAGGTTACATTAAACTAAAAAGCTTCTGCACAGCAAAGGAAACATTTAACAGAGTGAAGAGCCAACCTGTGGAATGGGAGATAATATTTTCTAGCCATATATATAAAAAAGGGTTAATATCCAAATACAAGGAACTCAACTCAATAGCAAGAGAACAACTTGATTAAAAATGGGCAAAGGATCTGAATAGACTCTTCTCATAAAAAGATAAATGGCAAACATAAATTTTTAAATGCTCAATACCACTAATCATTAAGAAAATGAAAATTAACTCTCACTTCTGTCAGAATGGTTACTATCGAAAAGATGATTATTAGTGAAGATATGGACAAAGGGAGCCCTGGTATTCCCTATTTGTTGGGAATGTAAATTAATACAGCCATTATGGAAAACAGCATAAATGCTCCTCAAAAAACTAAAACCAGAGTTATCATATAATCCAGCAAGCCTACATCTGGGTATATACTGAAAGGATTTGAACCCAGTATGTTAAAGAGCCAACTGCACTCCCATTTTTACTGCAGTTATTCATGACAGTCAAGTTATATAATCAACCTAAAGTGTAAATCAATTAACAGAGAAAATATAACATATATACACAAAAGAATATTATATAGACTTCAGAAAGAGAGAAATTACATCATTTGCAACAACATGAATGAACTGGAGTACATCATGCTAAATGAAAAATCCCACTGCAGAAAGACAAATACTATGTTTAACTTACATGTGAAAGTCTAAAACAAATTAGATTTATAGAATCTAATAAAGTCAAACACATAGGTGCAGAGAGCATAATGGTGGCTACCAAAGGCTGTTGGGGGTGGGAGAGAATGGGAAATGTTGGTCAAAGTATACAATAACAAGTATTTGAGATAACACAAAAAATAAATTAAAATTACAAAATCAGGGCCATTGACAAAATACATATGCAACTGATAACAGGACTTCAATATAAATAAAGCAAAAGCTGATAGAACTAACAGAAGTAATGACTAATTCAAAATTACAGTTAGAAAATTAAGTTATTCTCTCAGTAATTGGGAATTAAATAATAAACTTGTAAATAATCAATGGGTCAAAGAAGAAATGAAAAAAAATGGAAAATACTCTGAACTTAATAAAAAAGCAAACACAAGTAATACAAATTTGTGGGATGTAGATAAAGCAATGCTTGGGGGCAATTAATAGAAAAATAGAAAGGTCTAAAATCAGTGATCCAAGTTTTTACCCCAACAACAAACAAAAAAATCAGCCAAAGCAAATTGAGCCTAAAGTAAGAAGGCTGGAAATAATAAAACCGAGGAGAGAAATCAATGAAATAATAAATAATAGAGAAAATTAACAAAACCAAAAATGAGTATTTCAATTTCTAATTGTTCTTCGCTAGTATATGAGAATGCAATTAAATTTTATACAGTGATCTGTTGTCTTTGATCCTGCTAAATTCACCAGTTTTAATATCTTGGTTATTATGGTGAATTATATTTGATTGATTCTTAAATGTTAAACCAAACTTGTATTCTCAAGATAAACTGTACATCATGGCATATTATCCATTAATATTTTGCCAATTCTATTTGCAAATATTTTGTTAACGATTTTTGTATCCTAAACCTGATAAATAACCTAAACTTAATGTCATATTTAATGGTGAAGGATTTCTTTTACCCCATGATTACTAACAAGGCAAAGATGCTGACTCTCATCATTTCTCTTTAGCATTTACTAGATGTACTAGCAATTGCAATAAGCCAAAAAAAGAAATGAGGCATAAAATTGTGAAGAAAGAGAAATTGTCTTTATTTCCAAAGACATGGCTGCATACTAAAAATTTTAACCAAGATACTAGAACTAGTGAATTTAGCAAGATCACAAGATTCCCCTGCCATAAGAAAAGTAACAGCAGTCTTAGAATAGTTTACCCAATAAAAAAACTTTTAAAAATATACCAAGGACAAAATGAAATAAAATTATGGTGAAAACAGTATGAATAATGAAGACACCACTCCATAAACCCAGAATGATGCTTTTGTAGTAACAGCAAAAATCTAAAAGTGCTTCAAAACTAATCTTACATTAGTTTCCCTTTTTGTTTTGCTTGAGCTGGCCAAAAGGAATAACATGGAAAGTAAAATAGAGATATCCAGAATAATCTAAAACAATATTGTAAAGTAGATTTTGCTCTGTTAAAGACATGTAACTTTAAATGAGCATAATGGCTTACCAAGGAGATTGGAGTAAATCACCATGGCTCATTTGGGCTAAACTGATAATTGCAAAAACATACAGAAAGTACTCATGCAAATCAAAATTATTTTCTCATTAATTACTTTAGCTTTTATGTAATCACATCCTACCTTATAAGAGAATCACTTCGCTTATCAGTTCTAACAAGGAGGACAACTTTCCATCTATGGAAGGCTCCTGGAGCACCAGTGCGTTTCAGTTCTTCACGCCATCTTTTAGGTGCAGATTGCATTTGAGGTGAATAATCGGAATCTTTTTCAATTTTATATCCCCATTCATAAGTTGTTTCATCAAGCCATCTGCCACTTTTGGCACTATGAATTATATAGTCCTTAGTTAGTATCCACTTTCCTAGAAAGCAAATGAGCTGTCAGCCACAAAGGAATTTTGGTTCTGATACATGATAAACAATAAAGATCAAATATAAAATAAGTCAACTTTTTTCAAGATAAGACTCTTAAGACACACTGCCAACATTATCTTTGAACTATACATTTGGTGAAATTTTGATAGTGAGAGGCTTATAACACCACTGAACATTGTAGGTAATCTTTTCCATGACAAATAATTATACTTCTACTAAATATAATTCCATAGTTATAATCTAGTTATAATTACAGTTTCATTTAAATATAATTCTAAATTATAATTCTAAACACAAATCCAAAGTTTTAAAATCCAAGATAAAATGTGGTATTACTTGAATTATTATTACTATCATTATTCACTATTTTGGGTTATATTTTCTTTTCCTCTCTCTTCTTTCTTTCTTCCTTCCTTCTTTCCCTTCCTTCCTTCTTCCTTTTTCTTTCTTCCTCCCTCCCTGCCTCTCTGTCTCTCTTTCTTTCAAGATGAGGTCTCACTATGTTGCCCAGGCTGTTCTTAAACTTCTGGACTCAAGTGATCCTTTTTCCCTGGCCTCCCAAAATGCTGGGATTACAGGCATGAGCCTCCGCAGCTGGCCAACAGTTTCTTTATCTGGTCATCAATGATCTTTTTGAAGACCATGTACAATGTATATTTTCATAAATGCAAGTGTTTTTCTTGTAAGTTAAATTAAAAGAGAATAAATCCACCCAAGTTACATACACTTTTTTTTTTTTTTTTGCAATCAGTAGACTAATGATATGTCAGATCAATCACAGTAGAGAAATCTGTAAAACTGGCAATGGTGACAAAACGATAGAGGAGAAGACTAAGTCTTAATTTGGGTCTATAGTATTTAATATCTTACAAAAATAAGATAGCATAACCATTGCTTCATAATATGAATAGGAGGAGAAGCAGCAGAGAGAGCACAAAAGCACTGACTATATCCAATGACAGATCAAAGAAAACTTGACTGAAAACAGCTGAGACTTTAACAAAAGCTTAAGTTTTGACAGTTTGTGCCAATCTTTCTGTTAATGTATTTTTTTTTGTCTTAAATAAAACACACTAAATCCTTGGTGAGGTAAATATTTCTGCCTATTTAATACATTTTTCATGTGTTACAAAATTTTACTCAGAAAAGCCAAAAAATATATTAAATATTTTCCAAAAATATCAGAAAAACACATTTAGTTTGATATATAAATATGCTATCTCTCCAGAGACTAAAACACTTTTTCTTTAACACGAAGATTGTTTTCAAAAGTTGGAGGAAGACAGTTAACTTACCTGCTGCACAAGCTGCTAAAAATTTTTCACTCTTACATAGGCGTTCGGCTATAAGATGTGTACAATTTTTGTATTTCTGGAGGGAAAAATTCATATCAAGAAATGTTACAAAAGTAAGATTTCCTTTATAACACATTCTTTTTATTCTTGCAGCATCAAGAAGGCAGGCCAGTATTTTAATTCTAGTTATTTTTCAACTATACCTTGAACATTTTGATAAGTTTCTTACCTCACTCTTAATAAAAGTGCAATCTAGTTTTAAAAGTAATTTGACTAGAGCTTCCTTTTCTTCCATCTTAAATCCTGTCATCTGGATGATATGCTTTGGGGCACCATCTTCCATCTAACAATTATAAAAATACAGAAGATAGCATACATTAAAGATATTATTCACAGAGTTAACATTGTTATTTTTTCTTAACTATGAGTACTAAACTATTAAACATATAATGAATTAAAAATGTTAGGCATAACTGTTAAAACAACAGCAAAATTACTTATATACAATAGAAATTAGTTTTAAAAGTTATCTTCTCAAAATGTGGCCTTAAAAAAGTGAGGATTTTTTTTTCCCCTCTGATTTGAACATTGAAAGTCTGAATTAGTACATTATTTGACAGTAAAACACACTGATGAATAAATATTCTTCTTCAGAAAATGACAGAATGTTATACAAATATTGGCATAATGTTATACCAGCTTCATTTAAAAAGTATTGTTGTTTGCTAAGAGCTTTTGAAACTTAGAGACAATGAAACAATCAGATTTTATATGTGGACAGATATTAAAGAATATGTATATGTTACTGGAGAAGTTAACAGAACTCATCGTCCCACAATATTTATATCCAATAATTTAGTAAAGTAGGTACACATAATGATCCCGGATCCTATTTGCAATCCACATTTCTTAACTTTGCTATATATATGTTAATTTCACCATTTACAAGGTAGACTTAAAATCATGTTTTTTATTTTAAATCTACGTTTATTTTCATAGGGACCTTAATCTGTATTTTAACATAGTTCACAAGAAGTACTTTGTGTTTAGGGAGTACATAACTCACTGAATTTCTCAACAGAATACAATTTTGTTTGTTTACACAAGGTTGAACTGGAAAACTACATAGCGTCTTAGAGGAAATCTCATTCTTTTCACAGATGAGGAAAGCAGGGACTAGAGAAATCAGGGCAGTTTTTCATTTCTCTAACAATTTTGTCACCATAGCTGTGGATTAATAGTTAAGTAATGCCATAGCTAGAGTAACAACAGTGGCTGTTTTCAACAACCAAAGAAACAATGACTTCTTTCAACACAATCACAAGTAAGCTTCAAAAACTGTAACAGTTTGAACCCAGGACTAATAGCACACAACTGATGAAGTGAGAAATGTTCTTTGTAGAAATTCTATTTTTAAAAACATATACACACACACACATATTTATTTAAAGGTTGAAATTTAAGAGTTAAAATGGAAAGAAAGTCTCACTATAAACAATTTAAAGCATTACGCAAAAGTGAACTTTATTTCCTTGCTTAGAGTTTCTAAAAGGAAGAAGTTCAGCTAGGGTAACTGCACTCTTGGTTTTTCTCTACCTTCATCACTCCCCATTTTGTTGGAGAAGCTCCTTGAGACAACTAAATGGATATGCTTTGCTCATCCTATCTGCATATTTGCAAAGACCGTCCATATCAATGCTTTCTGACACATCCTATGGAGCTGCCAGTAGTAGCCCTGCACTGCCTGTGTGGATAAGTCAACTCAGAAGTTATGTACTAAGAAGCACACTGTGGTTCCATATCAAAACCATCTCCTTCTTGCAGAAGGATAACGCAGGAAAAACAACAAAACAAAAACAATCACTTCCTTCAAAACAATGTGTATTCAATAAAAAAGGTGATAATTTGACCTCAATTTATCTAACTTTCACATTTCCCAGCTGGCTGCAAAAGAAACAAAGGGATACAATGTATTTTAACCCTCTAAAACTCAGATACAGAACATAAGAAAGTGCCTTAAGGATAAGGCTCTTCAATGAAATAAATGCTTTTTTAAAAAAGTTACAAGGATTTGGTGTAGTCAGCCCTAATAGGGATTCTCATGGAAAATTAATCATACATATGAAACACTATCATCAGTAAATTAATCAAGCTTCTTGTATAAGGAACCCTTTACTGTATTAATCATCCAACTTTTTAAAACCATTCACATGTGTTAAATAACGTAGCTCTTGAGTGTTAATATCCATTAACAATATAGACAAGCAATACATAAAAACTATGAAAGAATATACTCTGTTGCTAGAAATAATAATTTGTTCTGATGCAGAACACATATGAACACACATAGAAAGGCTACATTTGGCTTATAAAACATATGTCCATAACTAGGGAGAAATGCTTTCATTACTTCTAGGGAATAATTTTTTAAAATCCTTTAAGAAATTTCCTTTAGAAAATGATAGGTCTTGGCAGGGCGCAGTGGCTCATGCCTGCAATCCCAGAACTTTGGGAGACCAAAGTGGGCAGATCACAAGGTCAGGAGTTTGAGAACAGCCTGGCCAACATGGTGAAACCCCATCTCTACCAAGAATACAAAAATCAGCCAGGTGTGGTGGTGGGCGCCTGTAATCCCAGCTACTTGGGAGGCTGAGGCAGGAGAATCGATTGAATCTGGGAAGCAGAGGTTGCAGTGAGCTGAGACCGCACCATTGCACTCCATGCACTCCAGCCTGTGCAACAGAGCAAGATTCTATCTCAAAAAAAAAAAAAAAAAAGAAAGAAAGAAAGAAAAAGAAAACAATAGGTCCTTTTAGAAATACTGGACAAGTGAAATTCAATGTATCTGTGAATATCATCTCGGTATTCAATCAATACTTGTTTTTATCAAACTGGTTTTATCAAAAACCTCTGTTATCAGAGGAATACAAGTATTTTAAACACATATGCTTTTCCTACTATTGTATATTTTTAAATGTATTTTAGAGCTTCAAGAGCTATTTAATGGCTATTTCAGGAATCTTGCCAAAGAAGTTTGAGTGGTTTAAAAAAAAATCTAAAATCCTCCCTGAGTATTCTAAAACTTGTCGTATAAAAACAAATGTTAAATAATCAAAATACACCAAAAGTAATGAAAAATAAAAACTGTTATAATACTGTTACCAAAAAAGCTTAGTTTAAAGCTTATCCTTTAAATTTTATTATTTTGCTTTCTCAGAAATAAATAAGTTATACAAAAATAAAGGAAACATATTACACTATGTTGCTGTTTCCAGATCATGTTAATAATAGCTATTTTAAAATTTGAGTATCATTAACAAGGCAACCTTTTAACATATTTTGGTTTCATGTATAAATTATTAGGATTTACTGGAGTCAGTGTGTAAAGCAAAGTTTTCACCTTAAACCATATTGCCTTTATAATAAAATAAATATGATGGAAATAACCCACTTTGTGTATTTAACAGTATTTTCTGTCAAAGCAAGAGCCCATAGTAAAACGAAAATAGGACTAACTGCATAATAGCAGAAATCGGGAACCCCTTTTCAAACAGTTTCTTTCCTTTGAAAATGATTAAATATGAAACCAAAATTAAACATACGATGGAAAGGGAAGTAGGAAACCAAGGTGAAAAAATAGAATGCCCTGATTCAGACATTATCCATAAAAATATGGATATGTTTAAAAACAAATCAGAATACAGAACATTCTAGTCACAAGTTTATCAGAAAAACTGAACTACTAGCTAAACTTTCATCACAAATCCCAGTGATGGCCCAAAATAACTAGCACAGCTTTAAAACAGTTTTCTACAATAAAATTATCTACTTCAAACAACAGAGTTTATAATCATTTAGCAATGCTTTTTTTTACAGCAAACAATATGACAAGTAAATGACCTGGATTACAGATCTAATTCATGCAGTTACACAGGAAAACTATGTATGTAGGTGTAGACATAAACATGTATAGATATACTGATAAGATTAACAAAATTCATGGTTTGATGGTTCTTTCTGACCCTGTAGGATTAACAATACAATAACCTGATATGTCAATGAAGCCAAAAAGAGCACTATAATTGATTTAATACATATCAATACCCAGACAATTAAAAATCCTTCAAAGTACAGTCAAGTTTAGTGTAGGTGATACGTCTGGGGTGTGGAGGATCAAGAGCTAACTTCTAGAAGTCTTTCAGCACAAGTAAGAAAGTAAATTGTACCAGTGGTTACGTCTAGAAAAATTATACATCTCTCTAGAACTCATGGCGGGGTGGGGGAGGCGGGTGGTGTTCCTTGGAGCATTCATATAGAAGATACTATCCTAACACCAAAAAAAGGAGGAAAAAAAAAAGCAAAAGAGAATGACTTTTGACAGTTAAAAGTTTTCTTTACTATCAAAAAAATTAAAATTATATGACATTCTTGGTTATGAGAAAATGACCTTCTGTAGTAATTATTTTTTAAAATCTTATAGTAATTAACAAAAATTAGTTACTTACCTTGAACAATAAAATACAACTAAGAAGACAATGACTGTGAACAGAGTTAGCCTTTATGCATAGCAAGCAACTGTCTCTGTGGTATAGACTTTCCCAAAATATCTCCCACATGGGCCTATTCTTGATGCCTGAAATTCCTTTGCAGTTGGTGCAAGTCCAAAATGTAAATAAAACCCATAGAACTCTTCATCTTAATTAAGAACAATGTTTATTATAAATTAGCTTTTTAGGTCCTCTGAATTCTTTATAATGTAACACATAGCTAGAACATGTTTGAAGAACATGTAGAAAATTGAGCTCAGAGAGAGAGGAGGAATACAGATGTGAATACGAAGGTCTGGTTTGGGAGGCAAGATGAAAGAGCAGGGTACAACCCTTGGAAAAAAGGGGAAGGTGCTACAAAAATGAGAGGCAGGGATGCATAAGGAGGCTTTTATAAGGAAAATAGGATAAACCCTTCCCTACTCTACATTACACAGGGCTGGTTTCTTTTATAACCAGCCCTACCTATAAATGAACTCTGAGAAGATAAGGAATCTTATAAATAAATTGTATGGTATCATTAGCTAAAATAAATAAGGGTTTAATAAAAAATTTGATTTACATATTTAAGAACTAGAGTTTTCCCCCAAAAATAATCTTTACAGATTTATCTTTCAGTTTTAACATGCACTTATTATAGAAAATTTGAAAAATTCAACAAACTATTAAGATTAAAATCATTTCTAATTCATTCAGACTGTAATACCATCGTTACCACTGGGAGGGGGATTGACTTCCAGGTTTTATCTGAGTGTGAAAAACATATTTGACAAGATTTGGACATTACATTGTCTCATATCTTCAGTTTTATGTCATATTATATTATAATCATTTTTCCATGCCACTTAATATTCTTCATGGTGTAAGGTCATATGGTAACTAGTGGTTTCTCTATGTTTCTTATTTTGGTGAATCCTTTTGATTTTAAACCTACTTCTACAACAAACTCAGAAAAATTATTTGAAACTCCCCCTCAGCTGAAAAATATATACCCAGCACTGAATGCAGTCAAGATTTTTGCTCTGTATTAATGAGTCTAAAACATTTTCATGATTTCTCTTATCCAAAACTTTAACTGGGAAAGTAAACAAATAACTGTTAAAACTGAAAAGGGGTCCAAGTGTTGGATCTCTGTTTGAACCAATATTGCAAAAGGCAGACACATGCCACAGTACTTAACACTGCTTGTGTAAAATACTGTTTGGCTTTTAACTACTAGTGGAGTTTAGAAATTCTGGCCCCTTTAGGCCTAGGAGCTGAATTAGCCCCTTGGTTTAATTTTATTCAGCTGGCCTTGGGACATTCCGTTTTTTAAGACACAGTGTCTACTTCCTACCCCATCCTTCAAAGATATGAGAGAGAGATGCAAATGCATGCGCGCACACACACACACACAATTTGACAGACGTATCCAGTGATGAGACTTGAGGGATGCTCTTACTTCCATGGCATTATTTGGGGAAGAAGCAGTAATTAGTCCCTTTGATGACAAATTTAGCACTAGAAGGAAGAAACAGGAACAAGTAGCAAAGTGAATACGGTGAGAAAGAAATGAGAGGCCTGCGGGGACATATGGAGATGTCCAATCTATCCAATACTGTACAAGGCACAGGCAGGGCAGATGTTAGTTTAGGGATAAAGGAGTCCTTAAGGAAGCAAGTTGGTCAAGAGAAGCGAGGCTCAGGGGAAAAAAAAAAACAAAAAACAGGTGGACAGTAGATATTGATTAACCATAGGGGATAGAAGTCAAATGTGCTTTGATATCCTAGGAAATTTGGTTTTCTTAGGAGGAAGAGCATACGTCTAAGATTGAACAAGCAGTATTTAATTTTTACTGGGGACCTACTGTGGCTTATACACTTCATATATGTTAGCTCATTTCCTTCTTCACAACATAAGTGCTATTTATTATTCTTATGCAGATGAGGATACTGGGAAATCTGAGTGATTAAGAAACTACTTCAAGATTACACAGCTAGTAAATGGTGAAAACAAGATGCAAAGATAAGTCTTTGTGTAAAAATTATATGCCTTTTCTACAACACCAAGCTGAATTAAATTTCAGAAGTTAGTCTAATACTTTTAGCCACATTTTAATTTCATAAAGCAACCTACTTTCAGCTAACACAAGAGAAAGATACACTACATGAAAGGAACAGTACAAGGGTGGGAAGACATTTAGAACAGCAATATCACTGAAAAAATTTAAACATAATTATAAATTATTTTCAGTAAAATAACAGTGTCTAAAATTTCAGCATTTCTCAGAAGCAATCTAAAGAGTGCTCTTTTTTTTTCTTAATGAGAAACAAAGTTTTCATTATTTTCCTCTCAAAAGTGATTTGGTATCACTCAGTCAGAGTAATTCATAAGGGCTTTCTTCCTCCTCAAAACTAACCAAATAGTGTATTTTAAATTTCAAAGTAATTTTGAAAGAAAGTATGAATTAAATGAACTTAAAAGTTGCAGGGTTATTTTACTTTTAAGCAGTAGCATTCCCTTATAAGGTGAGAAATAGTACATAGTACCTTACACAGATGTATTTTCCATTAGTATATTCAAAGAGTCAATTACAAGAGTAACAGATGTTTCATTTTAGTTATATTTTTGAGGGATTTCTTTGTTTTGTTTAGGGTTTATTATTCAATGTCTACATAGAATTTTTTATTTTACTTTTTAAAAATGTTTTCCTGGCTGGGTATGGTAGTTCATATCTGTAATCCCAGCACATTGGCAGGCCGAGGTGGATCACAAGGTCAGGAGTTTGAGACCGGCCTGGCCAATATGGTGAAACCCAGTATCTACTAAAAATACAAAAATCAGGCGGGCACCTGCAGTCCCAGCTACTCCAGAGGCTGAGGCAGGAGAATCGCTTGAACCAGGAGGCAGAGGCTGCAGTGAGCTGAGATCAGGCCACTGCACTCCAGCCTGGGTGACAGAGCGAGACTCCTTTCTCAATAAATAAATTAATTAAAATAAAATAAAAATGTTTTCTTTAGGCCAGGCGCAGTGGCTCACACCTGTAATCCCAGCACTTTGGGAGGCCGAGGTGGGCGGATCACCTGAGGTCAAGAGACCACCTCACCAACATGGAGAAACCCCGTCTCTACTGAAAATACAAAATTAGCCAGGCGTGGTGATGCATGCCTGTAATCCTAGCTACACGGTTGGCTGAGGCAGAAAAATCACTTAAACCTGGGAGGCGGAGGTTGCGATGAGCCGAGATCATGCCATATGCACTCCAGCCTGGAGCGAAACTCCGTCTCAAAAAAAAAAAAAAAAGTTTTCTTTAAATGGTGAAAACCCTACTTTAGAGTAATATAATCAAGATACATATAATAAGGAAAATACTAATTAATAAAGCTATACTATTGGTTTCCCAAAAAGCAATGTTTCTGAACATCATTGTAAATTGTGGATGCTTAGTATGAAATCTTTAGTTCTGAATTTTGATTATGAAAAGTAACCACATTTGACCATCTTTTCAATGACTTTCACGTGCTATATGCTTTAGGGAAGAAAATGTTACGTCATATAATTCAATTTTACTTAATCAATAACGCATAATAAAATCTGAATTTAGAAACAGAATGGGGTTTATTTGCAGTACTGAAGGTTAGCTGTCTTTACAATAAAATTGACTTAAACATTCAAGTATTTGAACATCCTTGTTCCTTTAAATTAAGAGTACTGAGTTAACTTAGAAATAATGAAATTTGGCCGGGCCTGGTGGCTCACACCTGTAATCTCTGCACTTTGGGAGGTCGAGGCGGGTGAAATCACTTGAGGTCAGGAGTTTGAGACCAGTCTGGCCAACATCGTGAAACACCACCTCTATTTAAAATACAAACAGCTGCGCTTGGTGGTGCCACCTGTAATCCCAGCTACTCAGGAGGCTGAGATACGAGAATTGCTTGAACCTGGGAGGCGGAGGTTGCAGTGAACCGAGATCGCGCCACTGCACTCCAGCCCGGGCGACAGCCCAAGGCTCTGTCTCAAAACAAACAAACAAAACAGAATGAATGAATGAATGAATGAAATTTACTCCCTTATATATAAATCCACTTCAAACTAGCAACTTATATATTGAACACCTGCAATATACGTAATCAAACTTTCCAACAATGAGAACATCTTGCACATCCACAGATACTTCCACGAATTGAGGCACAATGGAATAACATAAACCAAAAAGTCCAACAGGTGAATTGTCTGTCACATATAAATTGTAAATTCAGTTCAATTGTTCATTCCCAATGTCTCAACAACAAAAAATTTTTCTTTTTAATAAGAGTAATTCGTCAAAAAGAGGCTGCCGCCTCCAAAATCAAGCTCCATGTAACACCTGAGTCAAATAATGGTATGAAGTACCCAAGACAGACCAATTTTTTTTTTGGTCAATATTTAATCTGAGGCTTTGGAAGTGGAAGAAATCTTAAAATAACCACTTAGTCTTGTTTCCAGCCTTGAAGCAGCTGAAATATAATCCCCAGAAACACAGACCCTCCCTCCAGGGAAACGTGTATGTGTGTATGTTTGTGTTTAAAGGCCTACAGCAGACAGAGATAGGATCACTGCCGTTTGGGTATGTTAAAAAAAAAAAATTCTACCACAGAGGAAAGAATAACACAATTTTCTTCGTCACAGGAAGGTGGGCCTGGGGGAACCCAGCCACCTTCGAAGACGCTAAGTTATGGAAAGCAGCCAAAACTGTGGGCTCTGGGTGAGGCGTCCCCCATCGGTTCTATGGAAACGAGAGACGCGGGGGCCTAGCACGTTCCAAGCGGCGGACTGAGCTGCAGAGCTGCGCAAGCAGGAGCTGGGGAAGCGGCTCAGCCCAGTACTGCAGAGAGGCGCTTGGCGCCGGTCCCTGCCGCGGCGAGCGTCGCGGGGTCTGCAGCAGCAGCCCACCACACCAATTCCAGCGCCAAGCGCGAAGTCGGGAGAGCGGGAAAAACAGCGGCTGGAGAAAGGGCGAGAGCCAGACACCGCCGCCAATCACCCCAGACGCAATCTTCCCAGCCTCAGAGCCGGAGGGCAGAAACTTAGGGGATACAGATCGCGGAAGAAACATCCCCCACAGAGACAGAATACACTGTGTCTTCAGAGCTGAGCCCCTTTACCTTCCCCCGCCGAAGTGTGTGGGATGCTTTCCTCGGGTGGCGGCGGCGGCAGGAGCGACGACTGCCGCTACAGCACTCAACTGCTTCACTAATCCGGGCTCTGGGAAATAATTTCCCGCCGCGCGCTAGGCAGCCCCGGAAGCGATAGTATCATTTCCGGGTGGTTGTCAGTGACGCTCTGGAGCCGTCGCCAGGGTGGTCATCGCTGTTGCCTGGCTTGAGTCCGGCCAACGGGTCAGGCTCCCGTTAGATCACCACTGGAGGTGAAAGACTGGTAAGTGATTTTACTGGGTTGCCTCCTGGGCCTGATATTAATGGCTGGCCAGGGCTATCTGCAGCATTTTGGCCAGCCCCAGAAGTGAGTGGGCGAGGGTTGAACCAGAAGGAGTCCCCATCCAACCCCGTGGCGTTTGACACCCTGCGCAGCTGGAGAAGGCCCTGGGATCCCGGCTTACCGTCTTCTCCACTCGCAAAATCTGTCTCCGACTTGGAACTCGACCTCGAGTCCCCAGGTGTCCCTGGGCGAGGCCAAAGACACCGTGTCTGGTGACTCGGCGTGATGCCGAGTTTCTCTGCCAATGATCAACGAGTGTTCTATCTCCCATTGGCAGCGTTTGGCCACTCTCGATTCCTCAGTACTGTTTCCGTAGTTCTGGGTTGCCATGCCTGGGAGGCAGGAGGTTGGCTGAAGAAGACATCTTTTACAAACATTTGGAAGTGAGATGGGGAGGTTCCTTCCTGCTTTAGAATTAATTGAAGGTTCCCCCTGCCATTTGAATTGGATGAGAAGAACGGTCTTTGTTTTCCTGGCTGAGACATGAAAGAACAAGCTTGTAATTTCATGCTTGGACATTAGAAGCATTTTTGGATGGCAGTGATCAGTAAGTAAGTGTGCTTTCAGAAAGAAATGCTTGCGCTCTGCTTCAGGCTTTATCAGTAATGAAGGATTCAGGAGAATTTTGAATGGAGGTCTGAGGTAGACAGAATAGTTGTAAAGAGAAATTGCTTCCGACAAAGGGATAAGGTGAGGAAAGGTGATCATTTAAGATCTGAAAGTTGTGATGTAGTGAACCTGGGCGACTTCTCTTAAGTAATGCAGTTTCTTAGGTAAGTAGTTTTCACTTGCCACCTTGTATTTAAATAATTACCTCCCACCAAACCCCATAAAAGGCAGCTGGTTATTTTTTTTAAAAAACAGTCAGTTCCCAAGAGAGTTGTAGATACCGTTGCATTTTTCTTCATAGGTATGCTCCCCATACCAATAAAAATATTTTCTTTATGAGAGCATACTCATAAAGAAAAATGCAATATGTTTAATTCAAGGCCCCTGTTACATCAGGCCAGTGCCTTCTTTTGAAAATAATGCAACCGTATTTAGGACAGCACACTGATTTTCTAACCTTGTTGGTTAATAATTCAACAAACTTATAATCTCCTCCATTGATTCCAGTTTTGACATTTTGTTGACTCTTGTGTGCTTTCTTTATTTCTCCAGTTGAAAGTATTAAAAATTATTTCAGGGAGATTATGTATTATTTCTGTACAGCAACTAGTTTTTAGAGGCAGCGCTTTATCTCTATTAATTGCTCTTGAATATAGCCAATTATTAATACTTACCCCGAGCAGATACTGTCTGCCAGGCACTTTACATTTATTCTTTTATTTAATGCTTAATAAAGAAAATCACAAAAATTGTGTTATTTCTATTCTGCAAACAGACTGAGACTCAAAGAGGTTGTGATTTTCCACAAATTATATAATTAAATAGCACAATTAAAATTTGAATCCAGTCTACCTGACTCTAAAGTTTGGCTTTTTACTGTGCTCTATACCTCTATGAGTAAACATAATAGTATCATTTTTACTCGCAGGTGAATTTGGATAGATAGTATGTCACATTTAGAAATCAAGTGGATAGCAAAACTTGAGGATAAAGGGACTTACTAGATATGTTCATCACCATAAGGTAATTTTAACATATGAATAATGCAGTTTCTTTACTGCCTTTATTCTTGGGCAGTTTTATTATCCTAATTCAAACAAATGCCTGTACTGTACATTGACATAACACTTGGGGCAAATACAGAAGATTTAGAGATCACCAGCATATTGGTGACTCTGAGTCCAGAGTATCAGCTATCTCTTTAGGCAGCTTTTCGCACACACATTTGTAAATATGTATGCTTGTATTTGTGTGTGTGTGTGTGTGTGTGTGTGTGTGTGTGTGTGTGTAGGGAGAGAGAATGAGCAAATGAGCACAAATTTATAAAATTGAACTTTGTAATGATTTATAAGGAATTATTTATTATTAGCAAAACTGTTCTGTTTCACTCACGTAACCCTCAGACAGATAGGGATTATCACATCATTTCAGGGAATATGCTTAATTAAACCTGCCCATCCCAATACCCTATTCTATCTAAAGAAACAGAAGTAGCCTAATTGTCAGAGAATTTACAAAAATTTAGTTGAAATGACCAATACTAGACATGACATAGAACTTAATTTTAAAGAATATCCTGTTTTACAACTATATAGGTATAGCTAGCCTCAAATACTAATGTGTATTTGATTATATTGCATTGACTTGTAGGCAGATCTTTGCATTGACCCATAGACAGATCCTGTAGGCAGATCTCAGGGATATTTTGCTATCAAATTTCAGTTCCTATGAAGGTTGGGATTATGTCTGTTTTGTTTGTCATCTCATACCCAGCATCTAGCACTGTGCCTGGCATGTAGTAGCAGCTCAATAAATAAGTCAGGAGCTGTGGCTTATAACTGTAATCCCAACACTTTGGGCGGCTAAGGCAAGAGGATTTGAATCCAAATCCTCTACATTTTGGCTCTTTTTACTGTGTTCTATACTTCCTTTCATAAATAAACATAGATTACAGTGAACTATGATCACACTACTGCACTCTGGCCTGCAAAACAGAGCAAGACCCTCTCTCTAAAAAATAAAAATAAACATTTATTGAATGAATGATTCCTTTTTAAAATGTTATTTATCCACTAGAAGTATTTGTAAATTCCTTTTTAAAATGTTATATCCTATTTAAAATGTTATTTAAAACATTTAAATTCCTTTTTAAATGTTATTCCTTTTTAAAATGTAAATTCCTTTTTAAATGTTAACATTTTAAAAGTACGTTATTTGAAGAAGTATTTGTACGTTAATGCTTAATTATTGTTACTCACCTTGACCCTGAAATATAGTGTCCACTGCACACTCATTCATAAAAGGTAATGTGCTGTCCTACAAAGAAGACTGGACTGTGAGACAGGATATGAGAGAATATCTAATATTTTTTTTCTGTGCTTATTCTCTGCTACTTAGTGTTAAATTACTTCTTACAGCACAATAGGTAGGTATTATTATCCTTCTTTTACAGATGAGAAAACTGAGGCAAAGACAGGCTTTGTAAATTGTCCTAGGTTACACATAGCCATTAAACACAGCTATGAGTTGAATGAAGGCCTCTGACCCCAAAAGCAGTAATATTAACCACTTTGCTACACTGCCTCCAGTTGAATTTTTAATCCTGGCTCAGCTGCTAAATGTGTGCAAAAGCAAATTTATTTCTCTGGGTATTATGTTTCTCATCTATAACACATAGGAGTTGGATGGATTAGATTATCTATAAGGTTCCTCTTACCTAAAAAATCCTCTGACTTTAGTTGACTCCCAAGTTTTATCTGAATATAGCAGTTCTAGTGTGCCAAAAACCCTTATCAATTTTGATGTGTTTCATGTAAGCTTTTATATGTGTTCATATCTTCCACATTGGTAGACACACAATCATGTTTTTGCAATAGAAAGAATAGAGTTTTAAAAAAAATAGAGTTAAAAAAAATCACAGCTATGCTTTTTTTTTTTTTAACCGGCTGTGACACTAATAAGTCACTGAACCTTTGTGAGCTTATGTTTTCATATGTGAAATGGATCCATAGGACTGCTGTGAGGGTTAAGTGAGTTGATATATAAAGCCTCAAACACATTGCCTGACACACAATTGCTATTAAATAAATATTGATTTTTTTTTTACTTGCTCAATCTTGTAAGGATAAAAGATTTGTGAATATAAAACTTCTTTATAAATTAGAAAAAGGTGAATAGTCTTCACTTACAGTCTACTAGGAGAGATAAAGTTATATACACAAATAATTCTTGTATGTGGGACAATTTACATACATAATTGAATACAAAACATGATGGGAATGCAAAGGAAAGGAATTTTTTTTTCTTCCAGGAGGGCAGATGAGGAAAGTCCTCATGGAAAAAGGTAATATTGAGTTTGTGCCTCATAGGATGGTAAGGATTTTGGCAGGGTAACAAAAGGAACAGGTGTTCTAATGGAAGATGCAAAGGTATCAAAAAGAGAACCTGAGTCACTTTGGACATGTAAAATGATTGAAGGCTGGTAATAAAGCTAAGGCAAAAAGCTGAGTTTAGGACAAATTGAAGATAACAGTGTGGGCAAGTTAAAGATGTTAGGCTTTTAACAATAAGCAATAATCTGTGTGTAACCATGATAGGGTGGAGGATGGAGTTGGCATTTGTTTTCTTTGTTATGGAAAAATGCCCATTTGTTACAGAAATATTAGAGTATACAAATAACCAAAAAAGGAAAGAGAAAGGAAGAGTTGCCCCTGATCCCACCACTCAGAACTTACGATTTTCTCTGTATTATTACAGATTTGCATATATGTGCTTTTAAAATAAAAATGAAATAATACTATCCATATTTTCTTGTGACCTGCTTTTTTTCAGTGTTACACCATGAATTTTTCCATGTCAATAAATTTGCTTCTATAAAATAATATTTAAGGCCTGCATGCTATTCAATTTTATGAATATGTTATAACTTTTAAACTGACTTCTTACAGTTTTTTTTTTTCAGTATTGCTCCATACAAGGTAAATTAGTTTTTGTTTTTTTTTTTTTTTTGATTTTTTTAGTAAGTGCAGGTGGTCGGGCGTGGCGGCTCACACCTGTAATCCCAGCATTTTGAGAGGCCAAGGCGAGCTCATTGCCTGAGCTCAGGAGTTTGAGCAACACGGTGAAACCTGTCTCTACTAAAATACAAAAAATTAGCCAAGTGTGGCAGTGAGCACCTGTAGTCCCGGCGACTCCAGAGCCTGAGGCAGGAGAATTGCTTGAACCTGGGAGGCGGAGGCTGCAGTGAGCTGAGATCACACCACTGCACTCCAGCCTGGGTGATAGAGTAAGAGATCTCTCTCACAAAAATAGAGAGGACAGGTCAAACTTTAGTGCATCCCTTGAAATACATACATCCCATGTAAAAAGTTTTAACAAATACAAAAGCTTAAAACAAGACAATGTCATTTTGACTAATTAGGCAATGTAGTATGTAAACAACTGTATTCAGAGAGGACCAGGGGTTGAGCTTAAACTCATGAACATATAATGATAGCCTCGAAGAAGTTCCTTAAATTCTCTGAGCCACAATTTCTTCATCTGTAAAGTGGTAATGCTGTCAACTTTATGGATTTACTAGGATTAAATGTAACAGTGTGTGAAAGTACACAGGCATCTGAAAAATTTTGTTAGGGGTCTCTAGTTTTGTTTTGTTTTTAATAAACTCACTGTTTTAAAATAAGATCTGTGGCTCCAACTGTGAGGTCAAACAGACTTGGATTCAAATCCCAACTCTGTCACTAGTTGTATGACAGTGAGAAAGTTACTTTTCTGCTGTTTCATTATTTGTAAAATGGGAATAATGATGTCTTCATAAGCCTTTTGTGAAGATTAAGTAAAATAATGCATGCACAGAATTTAATATAGTGCCTGGTATAGTAAGCACTTTATTTGTTCAAATTCCCCCTAGAAGCAGATGCCAAAGGAGATTAGATGTACAAGATGTTTATTGGTGAAACTGCTTGAGAAGAATGAAGGAGAGGGAGCAAGAGTAGGAAGTGCCTTCAGACCTCTATGCATGTCTGACAGCCTAAAAAGAAAAGAAGGAAGGAAAAAAGAAGAGTTGAGTAAGAATATTAAAGTGCTGCATTGTTCTAAGAAAGCTTCAACTAGACCAGTGCAGAGTCCAAAAGCCAAAGTCATGTATTAGAGGAATCCCATGTTGCCATGGTATTCAATGTTAGGTATTATTAAAAATGATCAACAGTTGTCATATGCTAAGACTTACAAATATGTTTGAATTTCAAATCCTGAATTTTACTGCCTGTCCCACCCCCTGCCGCCCTCAAGAAAAGTACAATCCCTACTGCCAGACATTGACATTAACATTTGAGTCATATGTTCTTATACTATCTTCTTTATAATACAGTTTTGTTAGCCGTAACAAGAATCAAAACATCTGTTCCAAATAACAGTTTAGAAATGCAAATATTAGCTAAGCAACTGATTTTTGGCATTAGGTGGTTAAACACAGACTGTTGTCTAAATTTCTAAATTCAGGTAGCCAATAAATATAATGTAAATATTTTTCTTTTTTCTGAGATGGTCTCACTTTGTCACCCAGCCTGGAGTACAGTGGTAGAATCACAGCTCGCTGCAGGCTTGAATTCCTGGGCTCAAGCGAACCTGCCACCTCAGCCTCCCAAGTAGCTGGGGCTATGGGTGTACACCACTATGTAAAAAAAAAATTTAATTTTTTTTGTAGAGACAGGGTCTCACTGTGTTGCCCAACCTGGTCTCGAACTCCTGTACTCAAGCAATCCTCCTGCGTTGGCCTCTCAAAGTACTGGGATTATAGGCATGAGGCACCATGCCTGACCTCATGCCTATAATCCCAGCACTTTGGAATCCATGGTTAGAATATTAGCCTAAAACTTGAATGTCTATTTGCCTCTTTACCAAAGATACCTCTGTAGCCACAACGGTAAAAATATAATTTTATAGGATCCTTCCTACTGGCCCCCATCACTTTTCTGTTGTTTTTAGTAAGTAAATGTAGAGATCCATCATTTCAGTGCTTTTCAAATGGCAGGTTATAAGCCATCAATTTGGTGAGTCGTAGCCTGTATTTTTGTTTCAGATACATGTGGTTTCAAGATTGGGGATAAAAAAATGTATTTGTTACTGGGAAACACAGCTGAATTTGAAAACAGCTTATTTAGATTAACTATCATACACGAGGAAATGAAGATTAGAGAGGTGATTTAACATAATGCATAACTCAGGAAACATGTGACTTGAACCAGACACTAGGTCTTAAGAATCTAAATTTAGGGCTTTTTCTTTTTATCATGCTTCCTGGAAAAGGCTTCTTGTTTGCTCTACTTAGTAGGGCATACAGTTATTCCAGTTGGGTTACGTGATAGTGCTGTTCTGTTATTTGTTAAGATTTGTTTTTGTTATATAACAAATAACTTTCGTTATTTGTTTGCTAAGATTTACTCAAAAGCTCTCTTCCCTGACTCTAGCCATGAGATATTAGGGAGAGTGTACAGCTGCAGTTGTTTCTAGCAGCCAACAGTCATGCCACATCACCAGTTGACTGTCCCTTTTCCTTCCAGGGAGCATCGCTAATGCAACACTTTAAGTTTAGAGTTTAAACTGAGCCATGGTAGGAACTCATTTTGAAGAGCATTCTATTGATGAGGTCTGAATTTTTAGTAATATAAATAGTTTCTGCTTCATTTTGTCAAGACACTTCTTTTTTTATTATCTTTTTTATTGTTTTTGGAGTTGGAGTTTATTCTGTTACCCAGGCTAGAGTGCAGTGGTGCAATCTCGGCTCACTGCAACTTCTGCCTCCCAGGTTCAAGCGATTCTCCTGTCTCAGCCTCCCAAGTAGCTGGGACTACAGGCATATGCCACTACACCTGGCTAATTTATTTTGTATTTTAGTAGAGACGGGGTTTCACTGTGTTGCCCAGGCTGGTATCCAACACTGAGCTCAGGCAGTCTGCCCCCCCTCGGCCTTCCAAAGTGCTAGGATTACAGGTGTGAGCCACTGTGCCCGGTCCTATGTCCTGACATTTCTTTTTTTTCTGAGACAGAGTCTCACTCTGTCACCCAGGCTGGAAGGCTGGAGTGCAGAGGCATGATCTTGGCTCACTGCAGCCTCCACCTCCCAGGTTCAAGCGATTCTCCTGTCTCAGGCTCCCGAGTAGCTGGGATTACAGGAATGTGCCAGCATGCCCAGCTAATTTTTATATTTTTAGTAGAGATGGGGTCTCGACATGTTGGCCAGGCTGGCCTCAAACTCTGTAACCTCAAGTGATGTGCTCACCTTGGCCTCCCAAAGTGCTGGGATCACAGGCATGAGCCATCGCACCCTGTCGTCTTGACATTTCTCTCGTCTTTCTTGACTTTTCAAACTTCAGCTCATCAAATATTTTTCACTTTAAAAATGCAAGTTTTGTATATAATCACATAACAATGTATTCCTTTAAATTTTTTCAGGTATACCATTCTTTCCTTCTCTAACATATATTCATGGTAGCCATCAGAAATGCTCACGGGCAGTTTAGTTCTTTCAAGGTGGTCCTCTGCTGTTAAGAGCTTTCAGTGGGAAGGAATTTAGGAGTAGGGCTGGGGACCTTCTAGGCTCTGTTTCTATGTCGCTTTTTTTTTTCTTTTTTGAGACAGAGGCTGGTTCTGTCGCCCAGGCTGGAGTGCAGTTGTCCGTTCTTAGCTGACTGCAACCTCTGCATCCTGGGTTTAAGCGATTCTCCTGCTTCAGCCTCCCAATCCGGCCTCAGCCTCCAATAGACTTTGTTTCTATGTTGCTTTCTGTACTCTGGTATCTTTTAGTGCTGCCAGTACTTATTCTTTTGATTAACTTTACTTGGTCATTATCTTTCTAGGCTTCTCATTTGTCCAACTCAGCGGATCTCAAGCTTTTGGTCTCAGGAGTCCTTTATACTCTTAAAAATTACTGAGGACTTCAGAGAGTTTATATTTATATAATTATATCTACTTACATTTTTTGCATTATAAATTAAAATGAAATTTTTTGAAAATATTAAATAAACCACTACATATTAACATAAACAGCTTTTAAAAAAAAGCTATATTTTCTAAAACAAAAATTTTAGTGGAAGAGTGGTATAGTTTTATATTTTGCAAAGTCTCTTCAGTGTCTGGCTTAGTAAAAGAAAGCTGAATTTCAGATCTGCTTCTGCATTCAGTCTTTAGTAATACGATGTTTTGGTTGAAGTAATAAGCGAAATCCAACCTTACACATGTATATAGTTGGAAGAAAGGAGCTATATTGTTCACACCTGTAATTCCAGCACTTTGGAAGGCTGAGGCAGGTGGATCACAAGGTCAGGAGATCGAGACCATCCTGGCCAACATGGTGAAACCCCGTCTCTACTAAATACAAAAAAAGAAAAAAACTAGCCGGGCTTGGTGGCACGCACCTGTAGTCTCAGCTACTCAGAAGGCTGAGGCACGAGAATGGCTTGAACCAGGGAGGCAGAAGTGGCATTGAGCCAAGATCATACCACTGCACTCTAGCCTGTCAACAGAGCAAGACTCTATCTCAAAAAAAAAAAAAAGGCTTTCTGATCGCCCACCCAAAAAAGAAAGGAGCTATTTAAATGCCCTTTTCAGATTATTGTGAATATTGTTTGTTCACCAAAATTTAACAAGTAAAATTTTATTAAAATTTAGTTGCAATGTCAAATCTGATATCATATCAGTTTACTTTTGGTACTTTATTACTTTAAAATCCCTTGGTCTATTTCATACTTTGAATAAATTTTTTACAAATACATGATTCTGTTACATAATGTACCGGCCTTTTGGAAAATATTGATTCACTGAGGTATGCTGATTTTCCAAATCTTAATAGATTTCATTATACAACTTTAAAAATTCCCATTTGTTAATATCACCAGTAGTCTCATCAGGAGAATCTTGTAGTATTGGAAAACTGTCCATCTGACATATGTATTTTCCAAAATTCTAAGTTTTGCCTGGGAAGCTCAAATTTTATCATTGGCAACAAATACTGTCTGATGTTTTCATTGATGTTACAGCCCAATTAGATTAATTTTGAGAAAATATGTAGTGTACATCAAGGTTAGTAAAAGTATTAATAGTAATTTTTGGCCAGGTATAGTGGCTCAGGCCTATAATCCCAGCACTTTGGGGGGCAGAGGTGGGTAGATCACTCGAGGTCAAGAGTTCAAGACCAGCCTGGCCAACATGGTGAAATCTCATCTCTACCAAAAAAAAAAATACATATAGAAAATACAAAAATTAGCCAGACATGTTGGCATGCACATGTAGTCCCAGCTACTTGGGAGGCTGAGGCATGAGAATCGCTTGAACTTGGGAGGTAGAGGTTACAATGAGCCAAGATTGTGACACTGCACTCCTTCTGGGCAACAGAGTGAGACTCTTTCTCAATAAATAAATAAATAAAAATAAAAGTAGTGCTATAAATTTCCCTCTTAACACTGCCTTAGCTGTGTCCCGGGGGTTCCTGTACATTGTATCTTAGTTCTCATTAATTTCAAAAAAATTCTTAATTTCTGCCTTTATTATTTACCCAAAACTCATTCAGGAGCATGTTTTTCAATTTCCATGTAATTGTATGATTTTGAGTGAATTTTTTTTTTTTTTGAGATGGAGTCTCACTCTGTCACCAAAGCTGGAGTGCAGTGGTATAATCTCAGCTCACTGCAACTTCTGCCCTCTGGGTTCAAGTGATTCTCCTGCCTTAGTCTCCTGAGTGGCTGGGGTTACAGGCGCCTGCTACCATGCCCAGCTAGTTTTTGTATTTTTAGTAGAGACGGGTTTCACCATGTTGGCCAGGCTGGTCTGGAACTCCTAACTTCAGGTGATCCACCCACCTTGGCCTCCAAAAGTGCTGGGATTACAGGCATAAGCCACCACAGCGAATTTTTTAGTCTTGAGTTCTAATTTGATTGTGCTGTGGTTTGAGAAACTGTTATGATTTCAATTTTTTTGTGTTTGCTGAGGAGTATTTTACTTCTGATTATGTGATCAGTTTTAGAGTATGTGTCATGTGGCAAGGAGAAGAATGTATATTCTGTTGTTTTTGAATGGAGAGTTCTGTAGATATCTATCAGGTTTATTTGAACCAGAGCTGAGTTCAGAGCCTGAATATCTTTGTTAATTTTCTGTCTTGATCATCTATCTAACATTGTCAGTGGGGTATTAAAGTTTCCCACTATTATTGTGTAGGAGTCTAAGTCTCTTTGAAGGTCTCTAAGAATTTGCTTTATGAATCTGGGTGCTCCTTTGTTGGGTGCATATATATTTAGGGTGCATATATATTTATATTTAGCTCTTCTTATTGAATTGAACCTTTTACCATTATGTAATGTCCTTCTTTGTCTTTTTTAAAAATCTTTGTTGGTTTAATTGTCTCCTTTGTCAGAAACTAGGATTGTAACCCTGTTTTTTCCTGTTTTCCATTTGCTTGGTAAATTTTTCTCCATCCCTTTATTTTGACCCTATGTGTATCATTGCATGTGAGATGGATCTCTTGCAGACAGCATACAGTTTGGTCTTGGTTCTTTATTCAGCTTGCCACTCTGGGTCTTTTCATCAGGGAATTTAGCCCATTTACATTTAAAGTTGTTATTGTTATAGGTGAATTTAATCCTGTTATCTTGATGCTAGCTGGTTATTTTGCATACTTTTTGTGTGGTTGTTTCATAGTGTCATTGGTCTGTGTATATCAGTACGTTTTTATAGTGTCTGGTAGTGTTTTTTCCTTTTTACATTTAGTGCTTCCTTCAGGAGCTCCTGTAAGGTAGATCTGGTGGTAACGAATTTCCTCAGCATTTGCTTGTCTGAAAAGGATCTTACTTCTTCCTCATTTATGAAACTTAGTTTGGCCGTATACAAAATTCTGGGTTGGAATTGCTTTTCTTTAAGAATGCTAAATATTGGCCCCCAGTATCTTCTGGCTTGCAGGGTTTCTGCTGAGAAGTTCACTGTTAAGTCTCATGGGCTTCCCTTTGTAAGTGACCTTTCTCTCATGCTGCCTATATTAGTGTATTCTCACTCTCCTGTGAGGACATACCTGAGGCCACGTGTGGTGGCTCACACCTGTAGTAATCCCAGCACTTTGAGAAGCTGAGGTGGGTGGATCATGAGGTCAAAAGTTCAAGACCAGCCTGGCCAAGATGATGAAACCCTGTCTCTACTAAAAATACAAAAATTAACTGGGCACAGTGGCAGGCACCTGTAATCCCAGCTGCTTGGGAGGTTGAGGCAGGAAAATCATTTGAACCCAGGTGGCAGAGGTTGCAGTAAGCCAAGATTACACCACTGCACTCCAACCTGGGCAACAGAGGACATACCTGAGACTAGGTAATTTATAAAAGAAAGAGGTTTAATTGACTTACAGTTCCTCAGGAAACTTACACTCATGGTGGAAGGGGAAGCAAACACATCCTTCTTCACAAGGCAGCAGGAGAGAGAAGATTGAGAGCCAAGCAAAGAGGGAAGCCCTTTATAAAACCATCAGATCTCCTGAGAACTCACTCACTATCATGACAACAGCATGAGGGTAAGCACTCCCTTGATTCAATTACCCCCCAGAGGGTTCCTCCGACAACACGTTGGGATTATGAGAACTACTATTCAAGATGAGATTTGGATTGAGATTTGGATGGGGACACAGCCAAACTATATGACTGCCCTTTACAATTTTTCTTCTATTTCCATGTTGGAGAATCTGATGATTATGTGTCTTGGGGCTGATCTTCTCATGGAATATCTTACTGGGGTTCTCTGCATTTCCTGAATGTGAATGTTGGCCTGTCTAGCAAGATTGTGGAAGTTCTCATGGATGATATCCTGAAATATGTTTTCAAAATTGGTCCCATTCTCCTCAGTTCTTTCAGTACACCAATCAGTCATAGATTTAATCTTTTACATAACCTGAAATTTTTTGGAAATTTTGTTCATTCCTTTTTTTTCTCTTTTTTCTATTATGTCTGCCTGTCTTCTTTCAAAAAGACAGTTTTCAAGCTCTGAGATTCTTTCCTCCTCTTGGACTGTCCTGTTATTTTTTTTTAAATTTTTATTATTTTTTTATTGCATTTTAGGTTTTGGGGTACATGTGAAGAACATGCAACATTGTTGCATAGGTACACACATGGCAGTGTGATTTGCTGCCTTCCTCCCCCATCACCTGTATCTGGCATTTCTCCCCATCCTATCTCTCCCCAACTCCCCACCCCCTCACAGTCCCTCCCCTATTTCCCCCCCTACAGACCCCAGTGTGTGATGCTCCCCTCCCTGTGTCCATGTGTTCTCATTGTTCAACACCTGCCTATGCGTGAGAACAAGCGGTGTTTGATTTTCTGTTCTTGTGTAAGCTTGCTGAGAATGATGGTTTCCAGGTTCATCCATGTCCCTACAAAGGACACGAACTCATTGTTTTTGATGGCTGCATAATATTCCATGGTGTATATTTGCCACATTTTCCCTGTCCAGTCTATCATCGATGGGCATTTGGGTTGGTTCCAGGTCTTTGCTATTGTAAACAGTGCTGCAATGAACATTCGTGTGCATGTGTCCTTATAGTAGAACGATTTATAATCCTTTGGATATACACCAAGTAATGGGTCTAATGGAATTTCTGTTTCTAAGTCCTTGAGGAATCGCCACACTGTCTTCCACAATGGTTGAACTTATTTACACTCCCACCAACAGTGTAAATTAGTCTCCACATCCTCTCCAGCATCTGTTGTCTCTAGACTTTTTAATGATTGCCATTCTAACTGACGTGAGATGGTATCTCAATGTAGTTTTGATTTGCATTTCTCTAATGACCAGTGATGATGAGGATTTTTTCATATGTTTCTTGGCCTCATGTATGTCTTCTTTTGTAAAGTGTCTGTTCATGTCCTTTGCCCACTTTTGAATGGGTTTGTTTGTTTTTTTCTTGTAAATCCATTTTAGTTCTTTGTAGATTCTGGGTATCAGCCCTTTGTCAGATGGGTAGACTGCAAAAATTTTTTCCCATTCTGTTGGTTGCCGATTCACTCTAATGACTGTTTCTCTTGCTGTGCAGAAGCTGCGGAGTTTGATTAGGTCCCATTTGTCTATTTTGGCTTTTGTTGCCAATGCTTTTGATGTTTTGGTCATGAAGTCCTTGCCTATGCATATGTACTGAATGGTTTTGCCTAGATTTTCTTCTAGGGTTTTTATGGTGTTAGATCTTATGTTTAAATCTTTAATCCATCTGGAGTTAATTTTAGTGTAAGGTGTCAGGAAGGGGTCCAGTTTCTGCTTTCTGCACATGGCTAGCCAGTTTTCCCAACACCATTTATTAAACAGGGAATCCTTTCCCCATTGCTTGTTTTTGTCAGGTTTGTCAAAGATCGGATGGTTGTAGATGTGTGGTGTTGCCTCCGAGGCCTCAGTTCTGTTCCATTGGTCTATATCTCTGTTTTGGTACCAGTACCATGCTGTTTTGATTACTGTAGCCTTGTAGTATAGTTTGAAGTCCGGTAGTGTGATGCCTCCTGCTTTGTTCTTTTTGCTTAGAATTTACTTGGCTATGTGGGCTCTCTTTTGGTTCCATATGAAGTTTAAGGTGGTTTTTTCCAGTTCTGTGAAGAAGGTCATTGGTAGCTTGATGGGGATAGTATTGAATCTGTAAATTACTTTGGGCAGTGTGGCCATTTTCACGATATTGATTCTTCCTAACCATGAACATGGAATGTTTCTCCATCTGTTTGTGTCCTCTCTTATTTCGTTGAGCAGTGGTTTGTAGTTCTCCTTGAAGAGGTCCTTTACGTTCCTTGTTAGTTGTATTCCTAGGTATTTTATTCTCTTGTAGCAATTGTGAATGGCAGTTGGTTCTTGATTTGGCTCTCTTTAAGTCTGTTATTGGTGTATAGGAATGCTTGTGATTTTTGCATATTGATTTTGTATCCTGAGACTTTGCTGAAGTTGCTTATCAGTTTCAGGAGATTTTGGGCTGAGACGATGGGATCTTCTAGATATACAATCATGTCGTCTGCAAATAGAGAGAATTTGACTCTTCCTATCCTATTTGAATACCCTGTATTTCTTTTTCTTGCCTGATTGCTCTGGCTAGAACTTCCAGTACTGTATTGAATAGGAGTGGTGAGAGAGGGCATCCTTGTCTAGTGCCAGATTTCAAAGGGAATGCTTCCAGTTTTTGCCCATTCAGTATGATATTGGCTGTTGGTTTGTCATAAATAGCTTTTATTATTTTGAGATACTTTCCATCAATACCTAAGTTTATTGAGGGTTTTTAGCATAAAGCGCTGTTCAATTTTGTCAAAGGCCTTCTATGCATCAATTGAGATAATCATGTGGTTTTTGTCTTTGGTTCTGTTTATGTGGTGAATTACGATTATAGACTTGCATATGTTGAACCAGCCTTGCATCCCTGGGTTGCATCCCGGGGATGAAGCCTGCTTGATCATGGTGGATAAGCTTTTAGATGTGCTGTTGCAATCAGTTTGCCAGTATTTTATTGAAGATTTTTGCATCTATGTTCGTCATGGATATTGGCCTGTAGTTTTCTTTCTTGCTGAGTCTCTGCCAGGTTTTGGTATCAGGATGATGTTGGTCTCATAAAATGATGTGGGAAGGATTCCCCTCTTTTGGATTGTTTGGAATAGTTTCAGAAGGACTGGTACCAGCTCCTCTTTGTATGTCTGGTAGAATTCAGCTGTGAACCCATCTGGACCTGGGCTTTTTTTGGGTGGTAGGCTCTTAACTGCTGCCTCAACTTCAGACCTTGTTATTGGTCTATTCAGGATTTCGACTTCTTCCTGGTTTAGGCTTGGAAGGATGCAAGTGTCCAGGAATTTATCCATTTCTTCCAGGTTTACTAGTTTATGTGCATAGAGTTGTTTGTAATAATCTCTGATGATGGTTTGAATTTCTGTGGAATCTATGGTGATATCCCCTTTATCACTTTTTATTGCATCTATTTGATTATTTTCTCTTTTCTTTCTTATTAATCTTGCTAATGGTCTGTCTATTTTGTTGATCTTTTCAAAAAACCAGCTCCTGGATTTATTGATTTTTTGAAGGGTTTTTTGTGTCTCTACCTCCTTCAGTTCTGCTCTGATCTTAGTTATTTCTTGTCTTCTGCTAGGTTTTGAGTTTTTTTGATCTTCCTTCTCTAGCTCTTTCAACTTTGACGATAGGGTGTCGATTTTAGATCTTTCCTTGCTTCTCATGTGGGCAGTTATTGCTATATATTTTCCTCTAGACACTGCTTTAAGTGTGTCCCAGAGATTCTGGTATGTTGTGTCTTCGTTCTCGTTGTTTTTGAAGAACATCTTTATTTCTGCCTTCATTTCATTGTTTATCCAGTCAACATTCAAGAGCCAGTTGTTCAGTTTCCATGAAGCTGTGCAGTTCTGAGTTAGTTTCTCAATTCTGAGTTCTAACTTGATTGCACTGTGGTCTGAGAGACTGTTTGTTATGATTTCCATTCTTTTGCATTTGCTGAGGAATGATTTACTTCCAATTATGTGGTCAATTTTAGAGTAGGTGCGATATGGTGCTGAGAAGAATGTATATTCTGTGGATTTTGGGTGGACAGTTCTGTAAACGTCTGTTAGGTTTGCTTGGTCCAGATCTGAGTTCAAGTCCTGGATATCCTTGTTAATTTTCTGTCTCGTTGATCTGTCTAATATTGACAATAGGGTGTTAAAGTCTCCCACTATTATTGTGTGGAAGTCTAAGTCTCTTTGTAAGTCATTAAGAACTTGCCTTATGTATCTGGGTGCTCCTGTATTGGGTGCATATATATTTAGGATCGTTAGCTCTTCTTGTTGCATTGATCCTTTTACCATTATGTAATGTCCTTCTCTGTCTCTTTTGATCTTTGTTGGTTTAAAGTCTATTTTATCAGAGATGAGAATTGCAACTCCTGCTTTTTTTGCTCTCCATTTGCTTGGTAAATCTTCCTCCATCCCTTTATTTTGAGCCTTTGTATATCCTTGCATGTGAGATGGGTTTCCTGGATACAGCACACTAATGGGTTTTGGCTTTTTATCCAATTTGCCAGTCTGTGTCTTTTGATTGGGGCATTTATCGCATTTACATTTAGGGTTAATATTGTTATGTGTGAATTTGATCCTGCCATTTTGATGCTAGGTGGCTGTTTTGCCCGTTAGTTGATGCAGTTTCTTCATTGTGTTGATGCTCTTTACCATTTGGTATATTTTTGGAGTGGCTGGTACTGGTTGTTCCTCTCTATGTTTAGCGCCTCTTTCAGGAGCTCTTGTAAAGCAGGCCTGGAGATGATGAAATCTCTGAGTCCTTGCTTGTTTGCAAAGGATTTTATTTTTCCTTCTCTTATGAAGCTTTGTTTGGCTGGATATGAAATTCAAGGTTGAAAGTTCTTTTCTTTAAGGATGTTGAATATTGGCCCCGACTGTCCTGCTGTTAATACTTGCAATTACATTATGAAATTCTTGTATTGTGTTTTTCAGCTGTATCTGGTCAGTTATATCCTCTATCCTGGATATTTTGTCAGCTCCTGCAATGTTTTGTTGTGATTCTTAGCTTCCTTGCATTGAGTTAGGACATGCTTCTTTAGTTTAGTGGTTTATTTTGATCTATATTCTGAGGTCTCCTTCTGTTACTGCAGCCATATCAGCCTCAGCCCCTTTCCAGAATCTGGCAGAAAAGGTGATGTGATCATTGGAAGGAGGGAATGCACTCTGGCCTCTTTTGATTTTCAGCATTCTTGCACTGATTCTCATCTTTGTGGGCTTTATCTACTTTGAGGTTTCTGACCTTTGGGTGGGGTTTTGGGGGTTTTTGTTGTTGTTTTCTTTTTTAACAGTCTGGCCACTTTTCCATAGGGCTGCTGCAGTTTGCTGGGCATCTGCTTCAGTCCCTAGTTACCTCAGATTTTCCAGTATCTGGAGTTATCACAAGTGAAGGCTATGAAATAGCAAAGATGGCAGCCTGCTCCTACCACTGGAAGCTTTGTCCCACTGGGGTACAGACTTGTTGCTGGCCCAAAAGTACATGTAGGAGGTAATTGGAGACCCCAGTTAGGAGATCTCATCCAGCCAAAAGGAACAGGATTGTGGGGACCTTGCTTGAAGAAGCAGCTTACCTCCACTTTAGTAGAGCAGCCATGCTGTGCTGGGGTACTCTTTTCACTCCCCATCAGGTTGGGCTTTCCAAAACCTGGAGGCTGGAACAGCTAAGTTGCTGGAACGGCTAAGTTGCTGGAACAGCTAAGTTGCTGAAATAGCAAAGATAGTGGCCCACTGCTCCCTCTAGGAACTCTTTCCTAGGAAGTTTTCAAACCTTGTGGGCTAGAGAATGTCAGTGGGAATAGCTGGAGGTCCCCCGCTGGAAAGTCCAACCCACTGAGGAGGAACAGATTGGGGATCCACTTAAGGAAGAAATCTGGTCATGCTTTTGTAGAGTAGCTATGCTGTGCTGGGGTACTGCTTCCATCCCCCTGGTGGTTTGGACTCTCCTAAGCCCACAGGCTAGAATGGCTGAGTTGTCTAAGCAACCTCAGGTATTCCTTTATAGCAATGCAAACAGACTAACATAGAGAGATAAGCAAATCAATGATTCAGAGAGCACAGTGTGACCAGTGTCCTAACAGAGGCATAATCAAGTTATGGTTGCAGTACTAAATATACATGTTAGAGGGACAGAGACATAATCCTTCTCTTTATGTGTTTTCAGTTTAGTGAGAGAGATGACAAAAATGATTATAAAATACAAAGTGCTATTAAGGAAATATCCCCACTGATGGGGCAGGGAAGAAATGTTTATAATTCCATCAGTTGCGTATGAGGGTTTCAATTTCTCCACATCCTCCCCATCACTGGCTATTTCTGTCTTTTGATTATAGACATTCTAGTGAGTTGTGAAGTGGCAATACTTCCCAAATTAATCTACAGATTTAATGTAATTCCTATAAAAACCAGCTGATATCTGATATGGTCTCAATTTGCATTTCTCTAATGATGTTAAACAGTGTTTCATGTACTTATTGGCCATTTGTATATGTTCTTTGGAGAAATATATTTTCAAATTCTTGGCCATTTTTAAATTGAGTTATTTATCTTTGTATTGTTGAGTTGTACTAGTTCCCCCTATTTTGGGGGGACATCCCATGGCAGTATTGATCATAATTTAGAGTTTCAGAATAAACTTGCTAAAACAGAAATCAGATTACATTCCTCTGAGCTCCAAAACCTCTGTGGCATTCCATTGCATTCTGCAGTCTTATTGGGGTAGGGAATGCTGTGAAGATTTTGTACTTGTTCTTTATGTATTCTAGGATACATGATTTGCATGCATTTCTCCCATTCTGTAGGTTGTCTTTTCACTTTATTGGTGATGTTTGAAACAGCAGTTTTGAATTTTAATGCGGTCCAATTTATCAATTTTTTCCTTTTGTTGATTCTGCTTTTGATATTACATCTAAGAAACCATTGCCTACTCCTGTATCAAGAAGATTTCCACCTATGATCTGTTCTGAGAATCTTTCTGTTTTAGTTGTTATATTTAAGTTTTTGATCAATTTTGAGTTAATTTTTTTGGTATCCTATGAGGAAAGAGTCCAAGTATAATTCTTTGTATGTTGGTATTTAGTGTCTCAGCAACATTTTTTGAGAAGACTAATATTTTCCCCGTTACCTTTTCATGGAACCTTCATCAAAAATCAGTTGAAATACAGGAAACTCAACAGCAAAAAGCCCAAATAATCAGATTTTAAAATAGGCACAGGATCTGAATAGGCATTTCTCAAAAGAAGTCATACAAGTGCCCAATAAGTATATGAAAACATGCTCAACATCACTAGTCATCAGGGAAATGCAAATCAAAATCACAATGAAGTATCATCTCACCCCAGTTAGAATGACTATTATTAAAAAGACAAAAAATACCAAATGCTATCAAGAATGCACAGAAAAAGGGAATCTTACATACTGTTGGTGGAAATGTAAATTAGTGCAATCATGATAGAAAACAATATTTAGCATTCTAAAAAAAAAAAAACTGAAAATAGAACTATAGTATGATCCAACTGACCCACTAATGAGTATTCATCTAAAGGAAAGGAAATCAGTATATTGATGAAATATCTTCAGCCCCATATTTATTGCAGCTCTAGTCACAATAGCCAAGATATAAAATCAACCTAAACGTCTATCAGCAAATGAATGGATAAAGAAAATGGGGCATACAGTCATGTGCCACATAGGGACATTTTGGTCAACTAAAGACCACAAATATGATAGTGGTCCCATATGATTATAATGGATCTGAAAATTTTCTGTTGCCCAGTGATGTCATAACTATCATATGAGTCTAATGCATTACTTGTGTTTGTGATAATGCTAGTGTAAACAAACCTACCAGTTTTATAAAAATAAACATAATTATGTACAATGCATACAATGCATAATAGTTGATAATGATAATAAATGACTATGTTACTGGTTTATATATTTACTATATATTTCATTATTATTTTAGCATATTCTTCTTCTACTAATAAGAAAAATACAGTTAATTGTAAAACAGCTTCAAGCAAGTCCTTCAGGTGATCTTCCAGAAAAAGCATTGTTATAGGATATTCCAAAAAAAAAAAAGCATTGTTAATACTGCTCCATGCTTATTATTGCCCATGAAGTCCTTCCAGGGAGACAAAGTGTGGATGTGGAAGTCTGTGATATTGGTCATCCTGACCCTGTCTGGGCTTAGGCTAATGTGCGTGTTTGTTTCTCATTTTTTAACGAAATAGTTTAAAACATTTAAAAAAGTCTTAAAATATTTTTTAAAAACTTACAGAATAAGGCTATAAAGGTAAATATTTTGCACAGTGTGTTTTATGCTGTTATTACACAAAAGTAAAAAAAAAATTTAAGTTTATAAAGTAAAAAAGTTATAGTAAGCTAAGATTAATTTATTATTGACAGAAGAAAAATACTTTTTACAAATATAGTGTAACCTAAGTGTACAGCATTTACAATAGTCTACAGTAGTGTGCAGTAATCTCCTAGGCCTTCACATTCACTCACCATTCGCTGACTCACCCAGAGCAACTTCCAGTCCTGTAAGCTACATGTATAAAAACTGCCCTATACTGGTGTACCATTTTTCTTTGTCTTTCGTATTATATTTTGCTGTACATTTCTATGTTTAGATACACAAATACCATTGTGTTGCAATTGCCTGCAATATTTAGTACAGTCACATGCTGTACCAGTTTGTAGCCTAGGAGCTGTAAGCAATACCATATAACTATACCATCTAGGTTTGTGTAAGTATACTATATGTTGTTCACACAATGAAAAAATTGCCTAATGATGCACTTCTCAGAATATATCACCATGTTTAAGTGACACATGACTATATACAGAATGGGATGTGTTTGTCTTGGATATCAGGGTAATTCTGTCATCATAGAATGTGTTGGAAAGGTTTCTTTCCTTTGTTTACTGACATAGCTATGAATTTCTTTCTAAACATTTTTATGCATCATATGAAATGTGTAATATTGTGTTTTTTCTTTCATTCAGTAAAATATATTTTCTAATATTGCTGTCACTTTTTTTGATGCATTGGTTACTTAGAAATGTGTTCTTTAACGTCCAAATATTGTGGGTGTTCTAGATTTCTTTCTGCTATTGATTTCTAATTTAATTCAGTTGTGCTCATAAAACATATGTCTTATGATTTTATGTTTTAAAATTTATTGAGACTTGTTTATGACCTAGGTACATGGTCTATTTTGGAGAATGTTCTTGATGTTTGTAAAAAAAATGTGCTTTCTCAGCCAGCATCATACTGAATGGGCAAAAGCTGGGAGCAAATTCCCTTTAAAAACTGGGACATGAAAAGGATGCCCTCTTGCACCACTCCTATTCAACATAGTATTGGAAATCCTGGCCAGAGCAATAAGGCAAGATAAAGAAAGAAATGGCATCCAAATAGGAAGAGAGGAAGTCTTACTATCCCTGTTTGCAGATGACATGGTGGTATATGTAGAAAACCACAGTCTCAGCCCAAAAGCTCCTTTAGAGGATTAAAAAAAAAAAAAACTTCAGCAAATTTTCAGGATACAAAATTAACATATAAAAATTACTAGTGTTCCTATACACTGACAACAACCAAGCATGGTGCCAAATCAGAAAAACAATCCCATTTGCAATTGCCACAAAAAGAATAAAATACCTAGGAAAACAGCTAAACAGGGAGGTGAAAGATCTCTGAAATGACAATTACAAAACACTGATGAAAGAAATCAGAGATGACACAAACAAATGGAAAAACATTCCATGCTCATGGATTGATAGACTCAGTATCATTAAAATGGACATACTGCCCAAAGCAATTTACAGATTCAGTGCTATTCCTATCAAACTACCAATGACATTCTTCAGAGACTAGAAAAAAACTATTTTAAAATTTATGTGGAGCAAAATGAGCCCAAATAGCCAAGGCAATCCTTAGCAGGAAGAACAATGCCAGAGGCATCACATTACCCAATTTTAAACTACTACAGGGCTACAGTAACCAAAACACCATGTTACAATATAAAAACAGACACACAGACCAATGGAAAAGGATAGAGAGCCCAGAAATATGGCCACATACCTACAATCAACTGATCTTTGTCAAAGTTGACAAAAACAAACAATGGGGAAATGATCCTTTTCAATAAATGATGCTGGGATAACTGGCTAACCATATGCAGAAGGTTGAAGCTGGACCCCTTACTTATATGATATACAAAAATCGACTAAGATGGATTAAAGACTTAAATGTAAAACCCAAAACTATAAGTGCCTGGAAGACAACCTAGGAAATACAGTTCTGGTCATAGGAACTGGCAAAGATTTCATGACAAAGATGCCAAAAGCAATTGCCAAAAAAAACCGCAAAAATTAACAAATAGTACCAAATTAAACAAGAGCTTCTGCACAGCAAAAGAAACCACAAACAGAGTAAAAAGACAACCTACAGAGTGGGAGAAAATATTTGCAAACTATACATCTGACAATGAAGGCCAGGCTGAGGCAGTCTAAGATGAAGATGCGGAACATGTTGGGAACTGGAGCAAAGGTAACTCTTGTTATACTTTAACAAAGAGACTGGTGGCATGTTGCCCCTGACCTAGAGATTTGTGGCACTTTGAACTTGAGAGATGATTTAGTGCACCTAGTGGAAGAAATTTCTAGGCAGCAAAGCATTTAGGATGTAAGCTGGATGCTCTTAAAAGCATTCAGCTTTACACATTCACAAAGAGATGGTTTGGAATTGAAACTTATTTTTAAAAGGGAAGCAGAGCATAGAAGTTTAGAAACTTTGCAGTTAGATGATGTGATAGAAAAGAAAAACCCATCTTCTGAGGAGAAATTCAAGCAACTTCAGAAATTTGCATAAGTAATTAGAGGCCTGATTTAATTGCCAAGATAATGGGGAAAATCTTTTCAGGGCACATTAAAAGTCTTCACATCAGCTCCTCCCATCACAAGCTGGGAAGCCTAGGAGGAAAAAATGGTTTCGTGGCTCGGCCCAGGCCTTGCTCCTGTGTGCAGTCTTGGGACTTGGTGCCCTGTGTACCAGCTGTGGCTAAAAGGGACCAATGTACCGCTCAGGCCATTGCTTCAAAGGGTGTAAGCTCCAAGCTGTGGCAGCTGACACATGGTGTTGGGCCTGTGGTTGCCCAAAAATAAAGAATTGAGCTTTGAGAACCTCTGCCTAGAATTCAGAGGATGTATGGAAATGCATGGATGTCCAGGCAGATGTGTGCTGCAGGGGTGGAGCCCTCATGGAGAACCTCTGCTAGGGCAGTGCAGAAGGGAAATGTGGAGTGGGGAGCCTCCCCCACAGAGTCTCCACTGGATCACTGCTAAGTGGAATGTGAGAAGAGAACCACCATGCTTGAGACCCAGCATGGTAGATCCACCAACAGCTTGCACTGTGCACCTGGAAAAGCCACAGACACTCAGTGCCAGCCTGTGAAAGCAGCCAGAAGGGGGACTATACCCTGAAAAGCCGCAGGGGCGGAGTTGCCCAAGGCTATGGGAGCCTACCTCTTACATCAGCGTGCCTGGGGTGTGAGACATGAAATCAAAGAAGGTTATTTTGAACCTTTGAGATTTGACTGCCCTGCTGGATTTTTGGAGCTTTAAGATTTGACTGCCCTGCTGGATTTTGGACATTTTGGAGCCTGTAGCCCCTTTGTTTGGGTCAATTTCCCCCCATTTGGAATGGGTGTATTTACTTAATGCCTGTACCCCTACTGTATCTAGGAAGTAACTAACTTGCTTTTGATTTTACATAGGCAGAAGGGACTTGCCTTATCTCAGATGAAACTTTGGACTGTGGAGTTTTTAGTTATTGCTGAAATGAGTTAAGATTTTGGGGGACTGTTGTGAGGCTTGATTGGTTTTGAAATGTGAGTACCCAAGATTTGGGAGGGGCCGGGACAGAATGATATGGCTTGGCTGTGTCCCCACCCAAATCTCATCTTGAATTATAGCTGCCATAATTTCCACATGTCATGGGAGGGACCCAGTGGGAGGTAACTGAATCAAGGGGATGAGTCTTTCCCATGCTGTTCTCATGATAGTGAATAAGGCTCATGAGATCTGATGGTTTTATAAATGGAAGTTCCTTGGCACAAGCTCTGTTGCCTACTGCTGTGTAACACATGTCTTTGCTCCTCCTTCACCTCTTCACCTTCTGCCATGATTGTGAGGTCTCCCCAGCCATGTGGAACTGTGAGTCCATTAAACCTATTTTTCTTTTATAAATTACCCAGTCTCAGGTATTTCTTCATAGCAGTGTGAAAATGGACTAATACAGTCTGTAATGTGAAAAACCATTTTTTTCTTCAAATGTCGAGTAGTCCTTGGCTATGCATTCATATTAGAAAAAAGAAAATACAAAACTACATAGAAATTATTTGGATAACACTGATTTTACTGGTACACTTTGCTTTAGAGTGAACAGATGGGGAATGATCAGTATGCTAAAGTCAGCTAAAGACCAGAATGAGGCAGGCTTTTTTGGGGGGGTACCCATGTCAGTGCTTACTTTCATAGTTTTGTAGACAGTTAATTCATGTCTTGAAGCACATCACTTCTTTCATTTATTTCCTTTTACCCACAGTCAGATCTTGAATTAAAGACAAAAAAAAAAAAAATACAAAGTAGTAGCTTGTACAGAAAGGTAGGTAAGGAAGATTCAGTGTTTCTTGAGCAAACCTTCAGTTGATTGTGTTTTTTAGCCTCACTTTTTACTCCATATTCTGCCATGGATATCAGGTCATTCTTTTTATTTGCAGCCCTCTTTGCACACATTTTAAGGTTTAGCTTTTTCTATTTCTTCTGTGAATGCTGTTTCATCTGTCTTGCCTTTTATAAATTTGTAGTAATGACTCATTGTCTCCATTTTTGTGGGTTTATATTTCTCCTCTCCATAATATAACTTCATTACCTTTTTAAGGGATATCTGGGGACAGAAGGAAAATGTATGCTGCTTGAGCGTCCAAACCAAAAATTTTACTCACATAATTTTAAATAGTTTTAATATAAGGCTTACTTGCTTTTTAGTCCTATTTTCTTCTCCTTTTAAACATTTTCTACATTGCTTTCCTTTTTCATAATTGCTGTTTATAGTAGATTATGGAAATGTTTTTAAAGAAACTATTTTTATTAGTATGGTTATTATTTTAGTTACTACTACTTTCTCTTTCTTTATGCATTCCTTCTTCCCACCATCACACACATTTGCCTTTCCTTAAATAACCAGTGTTACGAATATTGACAGTGTGTAGAATATTAAGTATAATTGTTTCCTTTGTCAAACTAATTGGCTGAAAGCTATGAAGAAGCACCGTTTGCTCTAAAGCAGGCTGACATTGTCATCAAGAAAACAATTTCAGTTATGTATTGATTTTACAAGAAACCTTTTGATTTCAGGTATGGAGTATAGGTGATGTGCTTTATCTCAATAATGGCTTCCTTGCATTGGCATCCTCACCTTAGTTCTTAGATGGAACTGAACCATTTTGCTCATTATAATGCCATTTTTTCCTTTTGTTTTTCAACTATTTCTCAGTGTGGCAAAGTTGTCCATGAGAGTTTATGTCTGTTTCTGATTAAATATCAACTGGAATTTGGCTTGGGATAATGGATGTTAGTAATATTTAAGGACTTGTATACTAGACACCATAGAAAGACAGGCAATATGAGGACAATTAATAAATGCTATAAGAAACCATTGGAGGCTGGACGCAGTGGCTCCTACTTGTAATCCCAGCATTTGGGAGGCCGAGGCAGGCAGATCACTTGAGGTCAGGAGTTCGAGACCAGCCTGGCCAACACTGAAAAACCCCGTCTCTACTAAAAATGCAAAAATTAGCTGGGCGTAGTGGCACACGCCTATAGTCCCAGCTACTCTACTGGGGAGACTGGGGCAGGAGAATCACTTGAACTTGAGAGGGCAGAGATTGCATTGAGCCAAGATCGCACCACTGCACTCCAGCCTGGCAACAGAGTGAGACTCTGTCTAAAAATAAAAAAAGAAAGAAAGAAAGAAACCACTGGAGTCTACCTCATATCCATTTCCTAGGCAATCTAACCTAACCAAGAGATCATTTTGGCTGATCATAGATAACAAAATAGTCTTTATTATTATTATTATTGTTTAATGCATTTACTGTTTGACATTTTTTGCTTTTCTTTTTTATAGTAAGACAAAGAAATAAAAAGTATAGATTTTGGAAATAAAGAAATAAAGCCCATTATTTGTACATGATGTAAAACTATAGGAAAAATTAAGAGTTTATCAAATATCCTGGATGAACATATCAACCTACCAAAATTATACACATAATACATGTATAAACAAAAAAGGGAAAAGTTTTCTGCAAAGAGATATGCTATTCAAAACATGGAGTGCCTAGAAATAAATACAACATAACAAGAGATGTACAAAACTCCTATGGGAGGCTGGGCACGGTGGCTCATGCCTGTAATCCTGTAATCCCAACGCCTTGAGAGGCCAAGGTGGGTGGATCACCTGAGGTCGGGAGTTCAAGGCCAGCCTGGCCAACATGGTGAAACCCTGTCTCTTAAAAAAAAAAAAAAAAAAAAAAAAACTCCCATGGGGAAAATAATAGAGCATTATTTTGTAATGTGAAGACCTCAATAAGTAAAATTATATACATTACACATGACTTGGGAAGCTCAATGCTATACACTCGCCCAACTTTGATAGAGATTCAAAGTAATATCTGTCAAATTCCTAACTGTCTTTGTTTTGGTGAGGAGGGGCAAACACTTGACAAAAGATTCTGAAATTATATAGAAAGGCAAACTGTCAATAGCCAAGAATAACAATAGTATACTTTGGTGCAGGAAAAGACAAATATATTGCTGGAAGCTTATTAGTGACAGTGTAGTGCGTGGATCCACAGCATTAGTGGCATTACCTGAGACCTTGTTAGAAATGCAAAATCTCAGGCCCCAGCACCAAATCAACTTAATCAGAACCCCTTTTTTAACAAGATTGACAGGAATCTGTTTTCAACAGGATCACCCAGAAGAGTGGGGAAAAAATGGTTTTAATAAATAATCTAGAGTAAATAGTAACTAAACAGGAAAAAAAGGCATTTGGATTAAATACCTTTGCTTGTTTTATATGGTGCAACCTCACATTACTTTCTTCGTGATACATTTCTTTAGGAATGATCAATTTTTAGTGAAAATAGAAGGGATGTTTTAAATATGCATTCTCCAAGGTGCCCCAATTACCTGTGTGGCTATAATCTATGGACCATCTTGTTAATAAGCTTTTCTTAGGTACCTAATCTTCAGGATGTCTTTGTGTATTCCCAGCATCTCTTCTTGACTCAAGTCCATGTGTCATGTTTTAATGATAGTACTGTCACTAGCAATCTGGGCAACTAATGTGAATATGCCCTCCCTCCCATTGTGGCAGTGATAAAGCTTTGTCCAATTATTTTACAGGTACATTTTACATACTTTGGAAAAAAACTTTGCTGAAGATACTAAAGAAGAGATAGTTCTTCTGCTGACAACTTGTGAGGAAATAATTTTCTGCCTCCTCAGGATAAGAAGATCTGTTCATTCTTAGTGTCTTCTAAAATAAAATTAGGTAAGAAATGTTTTTCGTCATATTTTGAATAATTTGTACTGTGCCTACTCAGTTTCCTTGAAAGCTTCTAGAATTCTATTCCTTTGGCCTCCGAGAGAATATAGTTAGCATTCTTCTTTAGGAAGTTAGTGGGCCAGACAGCTGTCAGCTTTATGATTTACCTGATCTCCAGTGTTAGGGAAAGCACAATTCAATTTTTAACCAAGTCTTCTGCACAACACTGCAGCAGAGCCGCCAGCATTTCTCTTTATGTTTCTTTCTTTGAAATTCCCCATTCTATGCAAACAGTATACTTTTATTTTTAAATTCTTTGTGTGAGATGAAACCACCACTAACTGACTTGACTTGTCTTTAGTTCAAAATCAATGAATTGAATGAAATAATTCATATTTCTGTTACCCTTTCTCATTTCTAGAAAATAAAATACCACTGCTTGTTTAAGTTGTGACTTGTCTAAACACGTTGAAAGCATAAGGCATAACACTCAGACTCTGAAGGGGAACTGTGACAAGTTCAGTCAAAAGGGAAGAGAGGAATAATTTATAAAAGGCGCTGCAGATAATGATGCCAGCCAGTTATTTTAAAATGCATCCATCTCACCTTTTAATGAATTAGATTTGTCAACAGCAAATGTTTTATGCACTACTTCTAATAAAAGTGGCATGCTAGGAATGCAGTGCTTTGAGCTTGGCTTCTTCAAAGCTTTAGAGTATCTTCAATTCAAAGATATTTTTTAAATAATAGATATTAAAAAGTATATTTAAATAATATTAAGGTTGTGACACAAATACCAAATGACAAAATTCAGGAGTTTCAAAGCAGAGGCTGACATGCTATCACGATTTCACATTAGAACTGTTTTTTAAATTAGGAGTATAACAGACTGATTTGGGTATTGTATGTCAGTTTAACTTTAAATTCTCTGGTTGTTTTGGTTGGTGTCACAACCTTAATGTCAACTTTTCAAATAGGTTTCTACATTTCCTTTGGTTCGGGGTCATTAAAAAATGCATGTGATAAATCTAAGAGGCATAAATAGGTCATACAGAAGTGGAATTCCTTGCTCCTCTGGAGGTGAGAGACAGCTAATTTATAAATGGAAAACAGTTAGCTTAGGCATTTTCAGTAAATTTTTGGTTTTCAGTATTTGATTAAGAAAAATGTAAACCCAAATAACAAGACATGATATTGGTATAATTCTGTTCAAATTCCATTCCTCTTTTACCTCTAATCCTAATGATTTGATCTTGTTGGTGTTATCACCTCTGTAGATACAATGTTGGTGTTATCACCTCTGTAGATATAAGGAACCATGTTTCACTATTGATTTTTTTTTTCACTAAAAGCACAAGTTTAATTTCATTTTGTGAATCCTTATTTGATATAATTGAATATAGGTAAACCCTGCCTTGCAAACTTACATCTGGCAGTCCTTTTAATAAAAAGTATCATTATGCAGAGTTTTTGGTAAAATCTTATTATTTTAAAGTAACACTTGTCATAGAAAGTAAAATGAAAGTAAAATCTTATGTGTTGTGCATTTTTAAAAAAATCTAGTACCACAGCAGACAAAGGAGCAGCCAGGAACACCAATCTGTAGGGAAAGAGAAAGCAGAGAGAGGAAAGAATAATCCACTCACCCAGATCCCTCCCATTTTCTTGATTGTTATCTGTCATGATTTGACAGAGCAGGTCTGTATTGCCTATGTTGAATATAGTTTTAATTTAGAAAAATAAATGTAATAGAATTTGTACTATGATTGTTTTATTAATCACCTATGTTGAAAAAATAAGATAAAAGGATAGGCAAATTATCTATTGACCTTTACTTGCTGACTCTTAAAGATACCCATCAACCAAAAACACTTTCTAGCTTTCATCTTCTTTTTGATTAAAACACCTGGCTCTGGTTTTAAACAATGACTGGGTAAACATTAGTCTTTCTTTTCTAATGTACTCCATTCCTTCTATGTCTTTATTTTTCAACCAGTGTTGAAATAAATTTCTTACAGTTTTCATTTGGGAAGTTACTATGAAATTTTATCTTCATTTGTGGTCCTAACTCTGCTTTTCCTATGTATTGGCTTCTTCAATATATCATTATTATTAAATCACCACATTTTTGATAAATAATATTCTTTTAAGCCTCAGTTCTCAAAGGCAAGAAGTAATTGTGCTGCGTTGTATTATAGTTTGAATATGTGTACAGTTGTCTGTGAAGGCATTGATTAAATCCTCTGAATTCATTAAAAGTATAGCAGTGTTCTTCCTTGAACAAATATTTAAAATCGTTGTTTAAAATATTTAAAATCATTGTTATTGTTGATATTAATACTAGTAGTACTGACATATATTTCATCAAATAAAAATTTTAAACTATTAATGGCTTTTTCAAAATTCAGAGGAAGATATTCAAATAAATGAACTCAGTGTGTGCCTGCAATATAGAAAAGGTTTTTGGCAAAGAAAGAAAATATGCTCTTTAAATAGCATAGACCAAGCCAGCTTTATGCAAATTCATTTAGAGCACTTTCAGATTTATGTATTTAATAAAGCTGGGTAGTGATTCTAACTTATGTATTTAATGCCCTTCATTGTACAGTGATGTTCTTTTGACTGCCTGGAAAAGAATGATGATATTTTATTTAGTGTTTCTGCTAGATCAGTCAATTCTATAAATGGCTTTCTAATGGGATACAATATATGCTTTTAATATTTTTCAATAATACTAGGAGATAACATTTATTGAGTTCTTTCTATATGCTAGAGACTGTTCTATGTACTATCTATGGATTATTCCATGTAATCCTGATAACAACCCTTTAATGATCTCACTCTTTTACAGATGTAGTAGAGGCATATAAGGAGAAGGTTATACAGCTGGTAAGCAACAGATCTGGGATTGAAACATAAGCAGTGTGACTCCAGAGTTTGAACTCTGAACTTTTGCGACTGAAAGTATGATCTTCAGGCTAGCGGTGTCACCATCACCCAGGAACTTGTTACAAATGCAGAATCTCAGAGCTGCTGAAAATCTGCATTTTTAACAATGTACTTAGGTGATTGGCACATGAAAAATTGAGAAGCACAGCTGTAAACCACTATACTGTTCTTGCCTTGAATTCAGAACTAAGTATCTTTTAAAACACATTTTTATTTTTCTGTATGATGCAGAATTCCTATTTGATGCTAATTTTGGAATTCCTGTCATATTTCAAGTGCATTATAATGAGATCTAATAACCAAACACAAGCAGGAATGCAAGGTAGTCCCAATTTATCTTAAAATCAGTTGTATAAAGAACAGAAAAAAAAAAAATCTCAAAATGTAAACAAAAAGCATTTATATAGAGGCAGGTAATTGTTCCAACACTTAAGACTCTCTTAAAATCATAGTGTAGCCCACTGTCTTTGAGTATAGATTCTGGAGACAGGCTGCTTGGATTTGAGTATCACCTCCTATTTCGAGCTGTGGGATCTCAGGAAAGTTATGTAATTCTATACTTAAGCATCCTTATCTGGGAAATGAGGTCGAAAGCGACAGTCGACACTTAGTTGTAAGGATTAAATTAGTTAATGCATGTAAAGTATTTAGAAGGAACCCTCTAATGAGATAAGTGATTAAATATTAACTACTGTTGTTCTTAGCTATTATTTCCATCTTTGAATTGAATAGATTCATATCTCATATTTCTTGGCTATCTATTGGCAACAAGTTTACAAATACTTTTTGTTAGCAGAGCTCACCACATAAAGGGATGTCTTTGCTGTTAGAGTCCAAACCACAAACTTCAGTTTTTGTATTTTCTGAAAAGTGTCTTCTGTGGCACTTTTTCTGTTCATGAGTTCTGCTAAATGCCACTTGATTATGATACTTAACCAGTTAAATTTAGTGAAATTAGTTCAAAGTCAGAATGGAGTGAGTTAACAGTATGTTGCAATTTTAAATAAATATGCTTCTAAACTAAGTAAAAATAATGAGTATGTGAGTCCATTTGGCCAACCTCTTAACATAAGTAATACAGAAAAATTAGATGAAGAATATTTGTTTAAAGGCTGAATGCTCTCAAATCTAGTTTATTTCCTTCTGGATGAACATAATTCTGAAATGATCATGATAGTCTTTAGGGGAATAATGGTTTGGTGTATAAGTAGTCACTTAACAACTTTTCAGAAATGTATCTATATGTGAAGGGAGTTTGCATGTTCTTGGAAAGTACCACTTTGAAAGCTGATTTATAAAAGGTATTGAGATTAAAATCCTTAGTTAAAACGATACCCTGGAAAAATTTTCAATTGCCAAAGAGAGTTTAATTCACTGGGTCTCGGATGGGGCCCTGGTATCTGAATTTTTAACAAGTGTCCTGGTATTTTGGCTTAAATTGGTTTTGGACTACACTTTGAGATATACTGCAGTAAAGGGTAAAGACATGTATTGAAATAAGCTTTTGTTGACCTCACATTTATTTTTGCAATGTTGTCCTCTCTGATACTGTTTTGTTCAGCCTATGACCCGACTTTATCTTCTTTGTCTCTTTTCCTACCCTCTGTTAGTAGCTCCCAACCCTTCATTTTCTGCTTTTTTCTTTTTTACCTTTTCTTAAAAATATCTCTTCTGGATTTTTCAGTCATAGCTTTACAGATGGTTCTATAAAATGATCATAAATGGCTCTTTTTAAACTAAAAATCTCTAAGCCAAACTACAGATGCTGAAATCAACTTAAAAGCTATAGGCAGCATTAAAAAGAAAAAAAAGAAAAAAAAAAGAATAGAAAATATAAGAGCAAATATTAAGAATAAGTAATGATTTGTGAAGCTTTAAGATATGTCTGTATATACATGTGTTAAATTACTGTGCACCTTTTTTTTTTTTCCTGAGATGGAGTCTCCTCTGTCGCCCAGGCTGGAGTGCAGTGGCGTTATCTCAGCTCACTGCAACCTCCGCCTCCCCGGTTCAAGCAACTGTCCTGCCCCAGCCTCCTGAGTAGCTGGGATTATAGGCGTGCGCCATCATACCTGGCTAATTTTTTTGTATTTTTAGTACAGACAGGGTTTCACCATGCTGGCCAAGCTGGTCTTGAACTCCTGACCCCGTGATCTGCCCACCTTGGCCTCCCAAAGTACTGGGATTACAGGCATGAGCCACCATACCTGGCCCGCTGCGCATCTTTTAAACAAGTGGGTCATTGTTCAACAAATTCAACAGGTTTTTTTTTTTTTAAGAAGAGTTGAGTTTTTTCCTTTAATTATAACTAAAATCTTGGTCATCTCATTTATTAGCTCTGTACCTTACATATTTAAGGAGGTGTTAGTAGAAAACTATTATAATTTATAAATGTAAAGTGCCATTATTGAGTAAACAGATTCTTACGTGAGTAGATGTTTCTCTTCTCTCACCAACTAATGAAGCAGCACTCACTATAAGTTAATTTAATTTTATTAATATATGTGTATTAGTCCATTTTTTGTTGCTCGTTACAGAATACCTGAAACTGGACAATTATAAAGAAAAGGAATTTATTTCTTGCAGTTTTGGAAACTGAGAAATCCAAAGTCAAGGGGTCACATCTGGTGAGAGCTTTCTTGTTTGTGGGGCCTCTCTACAGAGCCCAGAGGTAATGCAGGTTATCACATGGTGAGGGGGCTGAGCATGCTGTTTAAGTCTCTCTTTCTCTTCTTATAAAGCCACCAGCCCCACTCCCATTAATCTATTAACCCATTAATCTAATAATCCATAATTCATGTATGGATTACTCCATTCATGAGGGCTCTGCTCTCATGACCCAATCACCTCTTAAAGGCCTCACCTCCCAATACTGCCTCATTCAGGATTAAATTTCAGCATCAGTGTTGGAAGGGACAAACATTCAAACCACAGCAACATGATACACTGCTATAAATGCTAATTCTCTTATTCACCCTTGTGTTTATTTTGTGTATATGTTAAGGTTTTTTTAAAGATTAAAAATAATACTTTATTATGATTGACTGCATCTTAGTCTCATGAACTACAGTGTGACATTTTTAGCACTGTTCTTTCTCATGCATTACTGTCACATATCACCTCCCTCTGTATGCTGAACATTTCCACTTGTATGGCCTACTCAAAATCATTATGTCTAAAACTAATTTGCTATGCCTTCTTACTACTGTTTTCCTCCTAAATTTTAAAAATCTATTCATAAGCTACCATTCTGTCATTCAGATTAAACATCAAGAATTTTCTTTGTAATAATTTATCCCTTACTGCATATACTTCCTTATGGCCTCATCTTTATACCCTGGTTTATCCTGGGGCCCTGGGCTACAGAAATTCATATGGGCAAACATAGTAGTCACCCACTCCTCAGCCAAAGGCTGGCATGTGTATGTAATGTATGGTTTCTAAGGCTGCCTTTAGCAAGACCATAAAAGCCTTCCATATCAAATCTGCATTGTGTGGACAATATCCACCTCTTTATTTTAGTCACTACTGTCATAATTGGTGTTCTTCCACACTGATTTTTATTGCTCAGGGAGAACCATACTTTGGCTTTTATCATTGCTAATTTCTAATAATGTAATCCATAAGCTTTTTGCCTCTTAACATGATTTTATAATTTTCACATGTGTCCTGTTTAGTTTCTCTGTTGTATTGGGTCTAAAGCCCAGGCTTGTTTGTGCCTGAACATGTAACAGCAGCCTGGTTTTCTCTCAACTGTAATTGTCTGCCTCACTCAGTGGCCCCAAGCCATCTATCATATTCTGGAAAGTCATTTCAGAGCTGTCGTTTTTTTTTTTCCTCATGACCACATCTTCTTCCTATTTATCATTTCCTTCATATGTACTAATAAACCATCTTCCTAATTGATCTTCCTCTGTCAGTTCTCTCACCCCACACCAAGCCCTCTTAACACCTTGTTTTATAAATATTTGTAAAACACTAGTCATGCACTGCCTTAGTTAAAAACCATTCATGACTCTCCGTTATGTACAGGATAAAGTCCAAATATTTTCCTCCTGGAGGAAAAAAAGGCCTTAAAATATCTGGCCATAGCATACCTCTTCAATTTTATCTTTCATGATTTTCATCCGTGAATTTTCTGCTCTCATTGTCCAAAACAGTTCTATTTATGCTCCAGGGATGTTCTTATTACTTTCATTACGAGGGCCCCCAGTTGATGGTAGTCCATGAAACTGGAGCAGGTAGCACGAATGGGGTTTAGGAGTGGGATTCCAGTACACAGAAATGTCAAGATGAGAACTAGAGCTAGGTATAGTAGCTTGTGCTTGTAATTCTAGCTATTTGTGAGGCTGAGGCAGAAGGATTGCTTAAGTTTAAGAAGTTCAAGGCTGCAGTGAGTTTATACTCACATCACTGTACTCCAGCCTGGGTGACAAAGCAAGACCTTGTCTCAAAAAAAAAAATAATAATAATAATTTAAAAAGAGGAAGATCTAATTACATACTGGCTATAATCAAGTTAGTAAGAGATGAGGCTGTGGAACAGGAAGGAGCTAAGCAGACTGACTCATTATCTACTTCTCAAGTTAATGTCTGGCTGAGGCTTCTTATGTCCTTTTTTTGTTCTTTTTCCCCCCCTCGAGACAGAGTCTCACACTGTGCCTGGGCTGGAGTGCAATGGCATGATCTCGGCTCACTGCAACCTCCACCTCCTGGATTCATGCAATACCCTGCCTCAGACTCCTGAGTAGCTGGGATTACAGGTGCACACTGCCACACCCAGATAATTTTTTTGTATTTTTAGCAGAGACAGGGTTTCACTGTGTTGGCCAGACTGGTCTCAAACTCCTGATTTCGTGATCCATCCTCGGCCTCCCAAAGTGCTGAGATTATAGGTGTGAGCCACCACGCCCAGCAGTCTTTTCTTTACTAGTTGTGGATCATTCCCCCAAGTTGGCGAGGGCTTGAACCCCATTACAGTGGGGGATTAAATGTCTCCAATTGTGGGGCGTGTGAGGCTATGGATTTTGGAGGATCATTGGCTCCCACCTTTAGGAAATCCTTTACCGTCCTTTTTCTTGGGGCTTGCCTTTCCTATCTCCATCTGCCCATAGGGAGCTCCCTGCTGTAGGACTCCTACATCATTTGATACTTGTATCACTCCGTTGATACACCATTAGCTAATGCCTTGTATTTATGAGAACTAAGCTCTGATTTTTTTTTTATCATGCTCAAATTTCTATCTAAGGGGTCTAGGGTGTCATGCCCTACAAACCATAAATTCTCATCAGATGGGTTTTATTTAACTCTATATATCCTGACTTACTTTCCAATCGGACTCTGGATAACATTATGAGAAAAGGAAGAAAAGCAAAATATTTTACCCACAACATGTTTCTCTGCCATATCTTGAAATGGCCCTGCAAAGCCTTCCTTTGTGGGGTAATATCTGCATCTGTAAAGAATCTCTATTAACATAGCTAGATCTTTTTCTTCCAGGCCCTCCCAATCCTGAAGAGATTAACTAAAAATCTAGCACCTTTTAAAGATCTGAATAGGAAACATTTGTGTCTGTTGTCTCTAATGCCAGCCACTATTGTCTCTAGGCGGCCACTGTAAGACTTCAAAAGAGGTAGGGCATGGTGGCTTATGCCTGTAATCCCAGCACTTTGTGAGGTCAGCGAATCACTTGAGACCAGCCTGGGCAACATGGTGAAACCCCGTCTCTACTCAAAATACAAAAAATTAGCCAGGTGTGGTGGCACACGCCTGTAGTCCCAACTACTAGGGAAGCTGAGGCAGGAGAATTGCTTGAACCTGGGAGGTGGAGGCTGCAGTGAGCTGAGATCGCACCACTCTACTCCAGCCTGGGTGACAGCAAGACTCCCTCTCAAACAAACAAAAAAAGACTTAAAAAGAACCTTAGTTTCCACAATCTTTTATCTTAACCTGAACGTTTCCTTTCTATCAATCCCAGGTCTTTAGACAAACTCAACCAGTTGTCACCAGAAAATGTTTGAACTTATCTATAGCCTGGAACAACTCCCCCCAGCCCCCCCACCCCCCCATCCCCGTTTTGAGTTGTCCCACCTTTCTGAACCAAACCAATGTATTTCTTAAATATATTTAATTGATGTCTCATTTCTCCTTAAAATATATGAAACCAAGCTATACCCTGACCACCTTAGGATCATGTTCTCAGGACCTCCTGAGAGCTGTGTCATGGGCCATGGTCACTCATATGTATGTGGCTCAGAATAAATCTCTTCAAATATTTTACAGAGTTTGACTCTTTTCATCAACATTTATTATATTCTTACTTGTTTTTTACTTCTCAGGTGTCAAAAGTGATACACAGTCATTATAATAAGTTCAGACAAAAATAGATAATAAGGAATTAAAATTCCCTTTATGCTGTCCCCTTTTAATTCCACCACCCACAAATAAGCACTGATAATAGTTCAGTGTGTATTCTTTACTATATTATGGGGTAGTTTGTTTTTTCAAAAATATTATCCTGCAATATGCTGTATATATGGTTCTACAATTTGGTTTTTTTTTTTGAGATGGAGTCTTGCTCTGCAGCAGTTGCACAATCTCACTCAGCCTCCCAGTAGCTGGGACTAAAGACACATACCACCACACCCAACTAATTTTTGTATTTTTAGTAGAGACAGGGTTTCACCATGTTGGCCAGGATGGTCTTGATATCTTGACCCCATGATCCACCCGCCTCGGCCTCCCTAAGTGCTAAGTTTACAGGCATGAGCCATCGCGCCCAGCCTAGTTCTAAAATTTTTTAGATGAAATAATATAATATTCTAGAAATCTCTCCATGTCATGCCATAGAAAGGTAGATTATAATTTTTAATGAATCACAGATTTTTCATTTTTGAATGAAGTATTATTTAACAGCTATAGAAAAATAAACCAGAATGGGTTTTGATAGACCTATACTTTGTACTTCTAAATTGTGACATGGTCTCATATGTGAGACGCCAGTGTAATGAATGAAGCTCACACTTCAACATGGGATAAAATTGTCAATAACCCATTTTTCTTTTTTAGATCCTTTCCAGAAGGATTATAAGCTAAAACATCTTTTTCAAGAACAGCCTGAAGTGTGCTTACTGATAAAGTGAATACAGCCAGACATGAGGAGTTAGGTACAGCTAACTCCTTCAGGTTGGGTGATGGTGGTAGCAGCAGTACTTAGTGCTGCCAACCCTGCTGGCCACTTGCTGTACCCCGTGCCCTGTGTACAGCAGGGTACAGTAAGTACCCTGCTGTGTATTGCACATTTCCCAGTTTTATTTAGTTTTGCCATAGAGTGAATATAGTACAAAGTTGGCTTTTTGTGGGTTTTTTTTTTAAGAGATGGAGTCTCACTATGTTCCCCATGCTGGAATGCAATGGCTTTTCACAAGCACGATACTAGCACACTACAGACTTGAACTCTTGCTCAAGTCTGCTCCCACCGCAGTCTCATAGTAGCTGAAACTACAGGCACATGCCATTGTTCTTGGCCACTAAAAAGGTTTCATCATGTATCATATGGTGTAAAACTACAACTACTTATTTATTTTATTACTGGATAATGCATTTATATTTTGTAATCTTTTTTTGCCAACAGTGATAACAAAACAAAATATCAGTGTACATTTATCAAACAATACTGAATTACCTTGATTTTCTGGAAATAATTAATGTGTAGCTCATATAAAATGCTGTTGACATTTACCATCTACCATGATGACTCTGTAATGGTATCACTGACCACATGAAAACAAGACTTAAATCTGTGAAAGAGGCATCAACATCTATTGCATAGTCTTATTTTAAGACCATACCTAAAAATACTACCTTTTAATACTTAGCTGCAGAAGGTACATTTGTACACCACTCTGTCAAGCACGACTTTTCATTTAGATCAAGTGACTGTTCTGAATTAGTTTCTTTCATTTTTAGTTTCAAGTTTTCTTGTGCATGTATTAAAAGTGAGAATAGCTATTGATGTATTCACTCCATTAGAAGAGCTGCAATCACTAAATGATGCCAGTTTTACATCAGTATCATTGGATACTTCTAATTGTAGAAAATCAATTAATTCCAATAATAATGGTTCAAGTTCTTATCTAATTCATTAAATGGAAGTAAAGCATTTGAAAGTTCATTCAGTTTCAGAGGTTGAAACACTATTTAAATTAAGTTACAAACTGCACCATCAATGACAAAATTATTTTATCTTGGTACCATTAAAAATATATTGTTGTGGAACACAGCATGTAAATGCTTTCTTTTAGCAAATTTAGAATCTCTGGGGGAAAACTATACTTGAAATATGTTGTAATGTACACAGTAATTCATAATTACATCCCAAAAATCTGCAATAGTCTACCAATCCAAATGGAAGATGTAGTTCTGAAGTACAAATATGAATATACATAAACAAGGTAAACAGCCTATAAATGTTCATGGTTAGACTGAAGTTGAATAAAACAAAAATAACTAAGTATGACATTATGCACTTTCTCTTTGAATTTTAGAAATGTCTGAGATTTTGAATAATTATAGATCAACTTAAGTGTCCCAGCATGGTATTAAACATTTTTGTGAAAATATCCTCTAACTTTTGGCTGCAGTTTCTTCAGAATCCATTAGAAATATTTAATCAGAGCAGTCAAGAAATGGAGGGCAAAATATTCAGCCTATGTTAAGCTTTTAAGGAATTGCAATTATTGAAAACAAAACTTGCATATGGGAGGATATTGAAATGTATCCCCTTGAAATCTGAGGGAGAATTGAACAAATTAAATGATAAGCACTCAAATTGCATGCAAGATTTAATTGTGAAATTCCCCAATTATGCTTGGAAATACCCAAGACTTATCGTGAAAATCCTTTGATAGAAATAAAATTTTCTGTTGGATACTTTTTGTTTGTTTGTTTTTGTTTTTTGAGACATAGTCTCACTTTGTCACCCAGGCTAGAGTGCAGTGGTGCAATCTTGGCTCACCGCAACCTCCACCTCCTGGGTTCAAGTGATTCTCCTGCCTCAACCTCCTGAGTAGCTAGGATTACAGGTGCCTGCCACCACACCTGGCTAGTTGTAATTTTTAGTAGAGACAAGGTTTCACCGTGTTGATCAGGCTGATCTTAAACTCCTGACCTCAGGTGATCTACCTGCCTTGGCCCCCCATAGTGCTGGGATTACAGGCATGAGCCACTGTGCCCAGCCTGGATACATTTACATTCTGGCCCAGAATGATGTTAAATTGAGAAAGGTTATGATTTTGCAGCACTTAAATTTAGCAAACCATTCAGAATAATCATTAACATTTATTTGATGAATTTTGTCTTTTTCAATTTTTGGTCAAAGAAATGCAATCTGCATGGAGGCAAAAAAAAAAAATAGTACCTGTGAAAATAGTTAAGCTAAAACATTTATGTATTTCATTACTAAAAATTGAAATTGAGAATGTACTTCATCCAGCAAAATTTGCTCTGAACTTAATAAATTTGCCAGGTAGCCTATCACCTGAGAGAGAGTATTTTCTCAATTAAAAATATCATAATCTATATAGAAGAGTCTATTCCTGGTATCAACAATTTAAAATTTGCTAACTATAAAATGCAACTTGTAAAAATATAAAAAGAATACAATCATATTTTTAAAATGCATTTGTCAAGAAACATCTGTGGATGACAGATATACACAAGAAACTTATTAAAGTATGCAGCAATATGTCAAGAATCATCTATTTATTTTTCAAGCACTATAAAGACTTTTTACTTTTGAAAGCAAAGATATAAATTTATTTTATTTACTTTTTTTTGAAAGAATTTTTTTAAAAACTTTTTCACTGTAATTGGTTTATAGGTCAATAATTATAATAAAACTACCTGATTGGTTAGTAATATATGTTTCAAAAATTATATCATTTTAATAATTTTTGTTACCTGCTTTATAACCTCAAAAAAGTCCTGATTTGGATGATAATTTATATGGGCATTTTATGTAAATATGCTTCATTCCCTCCTTCTTTTATATCTTGAAATATAAGAAATACATTTTTAAAATCTATTTTTATATATTTTAAAATTTATTTTATTTATAAAAATTATCTTGTATTTCTTGAAATACAAGAAATATATTTAAAAATATATTTTAAATATATTTTATTTATAAAAATTTATATTTCTTGAAATACAAGAAATATATTAAAAAACCTTTTTGTATTTCTTGCTACATATATTTCTTGTATTTCAAAGTCATTATTCTAAAATGAACACACCTCAGTGTCAACCGGCAGATTAATGGATAAAGAAAATTTGGAATATATACACAATGGAATACTATTCTGCCTTAAAAAAGGAAATTCCGTCATTTGCAACAATATGGATCAACCTGGAGGACATTACACTAAGTGAAATAAGTGAGGAACAGAAGATAGATATGGCATGTTCTCACTTATATATAGAATCTAAAACATTCAACTCATAGAAGCAGACAGTAGAATGATGGTTACAAGAGCCTGGAGAGTGGAGAGAATGGAGAGATGTGGGTCAAAGGGTAAAGTTTCATTTAGGCAGGAAGGATAAATGATAAGTATTTAAGGTGATGGATATGTTAATTGGCATGATTCACAGTTTCCACACTGTATACGTAGGTCATAAAATCACTTTGTAGTGATTTATTAATTTAATTTATCAAATAAAAATAATATAAAAACTAAAAAAATGAACACACCATTTCCCCCACTACAAACTACTTTCTTCTGATTTTTCTCTTAAGAGTCTAACTTTATTCCTAGTCGTTTAGAGTTAAAATCTTGCAGCCGGGTGTGGTGACTCATGCCTGTAATCCCAGCAGTTTGGGAGGCTGAGGCGGGTGGATCACTTGAGGTCAGGAGTTTGAGACCAGCCTGGAAACTCCATCTCTACTCAAAATACAAAAATTAGCCAGGTGTGGTAGCCAGTGCCTGTAATCCCAGCTACTCAGGAGGCTGAGGCAAGAGAATTGTTTGAACCTGGGAGGCAGAGGTTGCAATGAGCTGAGATTGTACCACTGCACTCCAGCCTGGGTGACAAAGGGAGATTCTGTCTCAAAAAAAAAAAAAAAAAAAAATTAAAATCTTGCTATAAACACAGATTTTTTTCCCTATGTTTTACAAAGATCATTCTGGTATCAGAGAATGAGTTAGAAGATGAAGATGCAGAAAACCAGGGGGTGGCCAGACATAGAGGCTCAAACCTGTAATCCCAACACTTTGGGATGCCAAAGCAGGATGATTCCTTGGGCTAGGAGTTCGAGACCAGCTTCAGCAACAGTGGGAGACCTCATCTCTAGCAAAAAAAAAAGAGGAAAGTAAGAAAGAGAGAAAGAGAAATGAAAGAAAGGGAAGGGGAGGGGAGTAGAAGAGAAGGGAGAGGAAGGGAAGGGAGAGGAAGGAAGAAAGGAGAAAGAAGGAGAAATTTAGAAAATTGCTTCAGTAAGCCAGATGATGGGGTTTGAACCCTACACAGGGATATTAAGTTTAACCTAAACCTGTCTTCTTACATATTTTAAGTTCAGTTTCCTCATACATAGTGAACCATAACCTAACTGGATATGTAAACAGACTATAACCTACTCTTGTAACAAGTAGTCTAGGCCAGGAGCAGTTGCTTGTGCCTGTAATCTCAGCATTTTGGGAGGCTGAGGCAGGAGGATTGCTTGAGGCCAGAAGTTAGAGACCAGTTTGGACAATGTAGGGAGACCTCATCTCTATCTCTCTTTCTCTCTTTCTCTCTCTGCTCTCTCTCACACACACACACACAAATTCAAAAATTAGTCAGGCATGGTGGCTCATGTGGTAGTCATATCTACTTGGGAGGCTGAGGTGGCAGGATGGCTTGAGCCTAGGAGGTCAAGGCTGCAGTAGGCTGTGATCATGCCACTGCATTCCAGCCTGGGTGACAGAATGAGACCTTGTCTGTGAGGGGGAAAAAAAAAAAAGGTAATAGAAAGAAAAGGAGCTGGTAAAGAAACCTGAGTTGTGGTATCAAAGATAGAGTTGGTAGAAAAACAGTGCTCTATCTCAGACAGTTCTTAATAGCAAAAAGAAAAAAAAGAAAAACAGTGCTCTGAGAGCCAATGCCTTTGGGGAAGAAAGAAAGCTGGAACTAGTGTCAAATGTAGCAGAGTGGAGGGAAGACTGACATCAGACAGTTTTGAGGTTCTGATAACTTTAGGAGAAATTCTTAGGCCTAGCTTAAAAAGGATGCTTAGGCCAGGAGTTGTGGCTCACACCTGTAATCCTAGCACTTTAGGAGACCGAGGCAGGTGGATCACCTGAGGTCAGGAGTTTAAGATCAGCCTGGCCAACATGGTGAAACCCTGTCTCTACTAAAAATACAAAAATTAGCCGGGCATGGTGGCAGACACCTATAATCCCAGCTACTCAGGAGGCTGAGGCTGGAGAATTGCTTGAACCTGGGAGGTGGAGGTTGCAGTGAGCCGAGATCGCACCATTGCACCCTAGCCTGGGCGAAAGAGCGAAACTGTCTCAAAAAAAAAAGAAAAAAAAAAAGGCAATTCTCACAGAAATGTTTTACAGTTGGAAAGTTTTAGATTTAACTTTAATAAATTAAACTTCAAAGATATAATTGTCATTGTTATAGTTTACACTGTAACTTTTATTCTAATATTTCTCTACAACTTATTTATTTTTACTGTGAACTTTTTTGAAGTTTTAGATTGTGTGTACAAGGGCATATTGATTTGTATCAAATGGATTTTGATAACTTGTCTAGAACATCAGTTTCATTATAATTGACATATAGAACTTTTCTAGAAATCTGATTTTGAAGTTGAGTGAATCCAAAACACCTTTTAAAATCTCTTTAGATTTCAGTTTTATAAACTGTTTCTCAATGGTGTCTATGGGTAAAATTTTAACAGTTTTACATTTTGACTTATTAGCTGTTACTTTTCAGAATTACATCGATAATATGTTCTAGATATTTATAATTTATTTAGTAGTTAAGGCACTTAATGTAATTAGTTTCTCCCCCTGCAGTCTGTACCTACATACTATCTCTTACATGTTCATTTCGATCCCTCAGCTTTGGTATGTGATTCATCTCTTACTAGATAAATGCTAGGTTCTTTCGTCTCAATTACATTCATCGGTCTGATAATCCTGTGAGTCAATCTACACAAAACAAGGAGCTCACATCAAACTCCTGGCAGGTTTAGTTAAAATTAAAATGCATGCTCAACTGTAGAGATTGTCAAGTGTGGAAATAATATTTGTCCAGCTGGACAGCTTTCTTTTGTAGTTGCTAAATGAAAGTTGAGATTCTGTCTGCTCCTTGAAAGCTTCTGTGTCATGAAGGTAATTTGGACTGTTTGTGGTTTGACAGGGATTATTAAAATCAGATGAAGTGAAGGGAAGCAAGTGTGAGAAAGCAAAATTGACACTGACACTCTCTATTATTTGCAGCTTGGATCATGATGACTATGTTGATATGTTAGATTCACTGTTGAGATAAGTAAAGCAGCAAGTAAAATAAAAAGCAAGTATAGTGAAGGATTTTTAGATTTAACATGAAGAAATCCAAAGTTTACTTTCATTGATTGTTTTTTACATAAATTTTCAGGTTATTTCATATGAATTTGTTTTAACCACCAACAAATTATATTTCTATTGAACTATAGAATTAAAAAGTATACTACAAAGGCTGTATGACAGACGATTAAATATTAAAGAAGTAGATCACACAATTAAGTCATAGAATTTTAAAACTAGAGAATCCTTAAAAATCATTTTTATCTAACATCCTTTTTTTAGCTGGAAACTAAAAAGCGTTTTAAGGTATCACATTTAAATTTTAATTGATAGCTTCCTACCTTTTCATAATTTCTAAAAAAAATGGCTTAAATAGTTTAAAAGCCATTTAAAAATTATTGAAACAACATTCATAGATAACATTTTTCTGTTTAATAATATTATAAGTTATGTTATTATAGTTATATGTACCCTTTAAATAGTATTATCTACATTGGTGAAATAAATGCCTTTCATAAGTGTGATTTTCTACTGACAACGTTATTAGTGCAGAGGAAGTTATGACTAGAAGCCTATTTCAAGATGTCAATCAAGAAGGGCTATAGTAAAAATATATAATTATTTAATTGGAAGAGGAATTAAATATGAAGAACTATGTGTATATAAAAAAAGATGAAGAATCTGGAGGTTTTCTATGTATTGTGGGAAAATCCTGTGTTTATTTATTTAAGTAAGGTAGTGAAATTGTAACCCGGGGAGTGTACCCAGCTCCCAGAACTCATAGGTTCTTGGCCTCTCTAAACCCTCTGGTCTGTGGATGGAGGCGTGAAGCTGAGAAATTCCTACATTTGAAACCCCTCCCGTAGTGGACCCGGGAAGAGAAGTTTCTTTAACACAGTCCCTCAAAATGATCAGATTGAGTTTATAAAATGAGAAATCTAGAGTCTATATGCAAGACAGACACCAACTGGGTGTCCTGTGATTCAATTCAAATTCAAATTTTGTCAGTTCAAATTCTGACACTACCAGGACCCCACAAGTTAAGAGCTCAGTCCCATAAGACTGCCCTCACTACACATGCCAGCTGCAGGTGAGTTTCCCAGATGACCACACTTCTGCCCCAAAGACTACAAAGCTGGGGGTCGCCACAGTTCAGTAATTCATCAGAATGATGCACAGAACTCAGGGGAAGCAGTACACTTACAGTTTTATTAGAAATGATACAATATAGGAACAGCCAAATGGAAGAAATGCATAAGACGAAGTAAGGAAGATGATTATGGCATAGAACTTGCATGTACTCTCTGGGTGTGCTATCCTCTCAAGACATGGATGTGTTCACCAATTAGGAAACTTCCTGAACCTCCTCGTTTAAGAATTTTTATTGAAATCCATTATGTATACATGATTGATTAAATCATTGGCCATAGGTTATTGCCTCAATCCTAAGTCCCTTTCCTGCCTCTGGAGGTTAGAGTTAGAGGGAGTGCAGCTGAAAGCTAATTCAGCAATCAAATGGTTGGTTCCTTTAGACTAGCTCCCATCCTGAAGCTCATTAGGGGTCCTCCAGAGTAACCTCATAAACATAAAATCAGCTGTGAGTAACAAAAGACATTTCAATCACTCAGGAAATTCCAAGAGTTTTTGGAGCTCTGTGCCAGGAAGGGGGAAAGAAGTGTAAAACCAAATTTGTGTGTGTGTGTGTGTGTGTGTGTGTGTGCGTGCACCCGTGCATAATTATACCACAAGATGTGAGTCTTGGAAACCAGATAGGAGGTTTTTCAGCAAGAAATACTGTCCAAATCTGCGACACTGGTAGCAGACAGAGGTAAATGTCATCTTTGAGAGCATTTGGTGACCATTTAAAATCTTGGGGAAAAAAAGTATCAGAGAACCTGGTCACCATTTAAAACAGAGATCAGCAAACATTTTCTATTAGAAAGGCCAGATAGTAAATATTTTAGGATTTGTGGACCACATATGGCCTCTGTAGCACATTCTTTTTTGTTTGTTTTTTATTTTTACAACTCATTAGATACCTATAAACTATCCTTGCATGACATTGAAGAGCAAGCCATGTCATAGTTTGCTGATACCTGATTTAAGATACTAGGGCAAGAAACAGAGAGATTAGGTAAATGGTTATCCTATAATGTAGGAAGAGAAGCCAGTTTAAGGAAAAGACTCAGAATTACATTTTGGATATGCTGAGGTTTCATTGGCCATCCGAAGTTTTGCTGAAAATAATTACTGACATGAGGCACATGAGTGGGAGAAAAGACATATGAATTTATTTTTGTGTATATATGGAGACTTCAGAGTGAAGACCCAACTCCTACCCCCTCCCGATAAGAGCTTATATACTATCTTGAGGTTACAGAAAGAATGAGGGTTCAGAGAATGTCCAAGAATGGATTATGATGGCAAATTAAGTTATAGGAGGGAGAGAACAGGCTTGACTAGCCAAGGTCTTGTTATGTAGATGAAATCTCACAGGTAGCAACCCTCAGAGAAAAAATGGTAAATGTTTCTTTTCAGATTTTTAGAGGTGACAGAGTCTCGGTTAATCTTTCCTAGATCCAGACAAGAGAAGGCCTGGCTGCATTAATGTAGATTCTTTATGAATGCATGTTTTCTTCACAAAAGACAGTTTTGCAGGGCCACTTATGTTTCCTGGCCTTCTGACAGCCACCTCAAAATATGAAATACAATTTGTGGTAAAATATTTTGGTCCCCATCATGAGTTTAAAGAACCTTTGAATCAGTGATGAGAAATTGTCTAGTAAGTTCTTGGAAATGTGTATTGGGGTTTTGGAGAAAGGACTAGAATTAGAGATACAGACTTTGAATTTTCATCATAGAGATGATAGTGTCAAACTGAAATAATCAAAAGGATCAGAATCCAGTTTTAAAGAGTTTATTCATGTGAAAAGCTGAGAGTAGCCATCTAAGAAACAGAGACTCCAGGGAAATGGGGTCAGTTAAAGTCTTGTTTATATAGGCAGAAAACAAAATAAATTTAGTGAGATTGTACCATTTTCTATTCAAGGCTGGTTTATGAATTACACCAATTTAATTAGTTACAGTTTGTTTTCATTTCCAAACAGCTTGTTTTCATTTTGTGTCCAATTTAAAATAGAGTATTTAACATTCCATCTTAGACAGTGTGAGAGTCATGAAGTCTTTGTATAGAAAATCTAAGAGGGAAGTTAATCTATAGTAAAGATCAACAGTTAAGAGAAAAGGGATCTTCCCTGGCACCCTTTAGTCCTTTACAACATTTTCCAAAACAATATAAATTGTTTTATGGAAAACATAAGATAAAAGTTCTCTTGTAAAATTACATAAAACGCTGTTGATTTGCTTGAAGAAAGCTCAGTAAAGGTATTTAAAAGAATACAGGTTTAGGGGAGAAAAAGTAATATCCTTTTTTCCCATCTTAGGTTCATAGCTGAGGATCTGGTAAGTAGAAGACAGATTAAGAAGAGAAAAGCATACAAATGTATTTGATATAAGTTTTACATGACATAGGAGCATTCAGAAATAAAGACTCAGGGAAACACAACAACCTGTGTATTTTTATGGACAGTCATGCAGAAGAATGATGCATGACAAAAGGCTATGATCTAATAATAAATTGGTGGAATTTAGCAAGATCTACTTGTTTTGATTCTTCTCAGTCTGTGTCTTCACAGATAAGGACATTGCTTTCTTCCAGGTATAGGGAATGTACCTGTGGAATGAAGGTCTTACGACTTACTTCAGTGGAAGGTGGAGAATTCTTTTATAATCTGCTTCAGATAAGAAGGGCAGGAATAAAGTCAGAGAGACCTTCCTGTTGCTGGTGTTTTCTCAAGTGCCAAAGTACTCCATACTTTGAGGTAACATGTCCTGAACCTCATCACAGGTCTAGAGAGAACCCTATGGTGAATATTGGTGTTTAATGACAGATATGGGAAAGAAGCCTATCAAGATATTTATTAATTTAACACAAAAAACTACTGTTGTTAGTTTAAGGGGAAAAAAACGTGTTGGGCAGTGGAGCATGGAGAGGATTTATTGTGTTTATCTCACATAATCAAAATAAAACTTTGTAAGTAATCAGAGAAGAGCAAAAACTGCAGTTCTAGTGGCCTCAGCCAGAAAAATTCATAGGCATGCTTTTAGGAGGCTGGAATTAACTCAATTGGTTTACCACCAGTGATGTCTTATCCCTGGCTCCGTTCCAAATTTCAAAACTCATTTAGTATATATCTGATGGTCTAAACCCTAAATTCATTATGACTAGAGTTAGGTCCTATCACACAGAAATGGACCCTCATTGTATATCTGTATGTTGTATATCAGATTTAAAAAAAATTAGCTTTGCATGGTGGCTTATGCCTGTAAGCCCAGTACCTTAAAGGCTGAGGCAATGTGTATTGTTTGAGCCCAAGAGTTTGAAACCAGCCTGGACAACATGGCAAAACCCAATCTCTACAAAAATTAGCCAGGCATGGTGACATGTGCCTGTAGTCCCAGTTGCGAGGGGGCTGAGGTGAGAGGATCCCTTGGCACAGGAGGTCGAGGCTGCAGTGAACTGTGATTGTGCCACTGCACTCTGGCCTGGGCAACAGAGCCAGACCCTATCTTAAAATAAATAAATAATAAAATAATTTTAAAAAGAAATGTGATCTGGCCAGCTACCCAAAATGATGTTTCCTACTGGGAGCCTGGTAAACAAATAAATGGTGTGAGAGACAAGATGGAAAACTAGGAAGGTGTGCTATTTAGGAAGATTGTCAAGAGAGGAGACAATTTCAAGGAAGGAGTAGCTATCAGTACTGAATACTGCAAAGAGATTAAGCTTGATAGGTACTGAAAAATATTTTGTCAATTTCAGTGTAAGGTTTGAGGCAGAAACTATTACTCTAGGTTGAGGAGTAAATGAGAGAGAACACAGGAAATATAGACTGCTATTTTGAGAAGCTGCGATATGAAAGGAATTAGGGTAGGCTTTGCTGGTTTCTAAAAAGTAAGAAGCTTGGACATGTTTATAGTCTGCTGAAAGAGATATTGATACAAGACTGGTGATAATCCATGAAACAAAGCTCTGGGTGACATAAAAGTGTATTGTAATGGGTAGACTTTATAATCAAATTAAAGTTAAGCTAAATAACAATGTCACCAATATTTTAGGAAAACAGTACCACATTAATATGACTAGCTAATTAATACTATTAACATTTTAGGATAAATTTTTAAACTCTTGGAACATAATTTAAAAACCTTAAATCCTTTAGAAGAAATCATTTTGATACAAAGTATATGCTAAGTTCAAATCATTGTTATTTAATTATTAAAAGAGAGTTTCTTTAAAATGTAATTGACATCTAGCCAGGCATGTGGGTCATGCCTGTAATCCCAGCAATTTGGAGGCCAAGGGAGACAGATCGCTTGAGGTCAGGAGTTCCAGACCAACCTGGCCAACATGGTGAAACCCTGTCTCTACGAGAAATACAAAAAAAAAAAAAAAAAAAAATTAGTCACACATAGTGGCACATACCTGTAATCCCAGCTACTTGGGAGGCTGAGACAGGAGAATCATTTGAACTCAGGGGGCAGAGGTTGCAGTGAGCAGAGATCGGCTACTGCACTCCAGCCTGGGCAACAGAGCGAGACTCTGCCTCAAAAAAAAAAGTAATTGGTATCTCATAAACTATATTTGTTATTATTCCCAGTTGATACGTAATACAAAACTGCCTTTTAAAAAGTGCTCCATAATTTAAATTTTCTACTAATGCAGATGTACTTTTCTTCAAATTAATAAACTTTTACTATACTTGAAAATTTATTAGTCAATATCATTAATCCCATAATCTGTGACTTTAGTTCTAATCTCAAAAGATACAGTAATTTTATGACTTTGAAATCATGTGAATATATGAGTGCCAGTTATAAAGGAATGCTAAAATTCTAATTCAAATTTATATTATCTTGTTTTTACCTTCCATTAAAGCAAAAGACGGTTAGGATTGCATAAGAAAATTATGAAGAGTTATTAAAATGAAAATATTTTCTATAAAAGTACATTGAAAAATAAAGAAAGCAATGTCAGAATTGGTGAGTAAATCATATGACAATTAATTCTGTTTGCTTGTCAAGCTACAATAGTGTATTCTGACTGATCCTATCAATTTCTACTTCATACACACACATATATAAATAATAGAGGAGTTACAATGGAGCATCTTATATTTTAAATGGAGGAATTTTAATAGTTGTATATTAATATGAGTACTTACCAGATATATAATGATAATTTAGTTTACATAATTAATAGTAATCAGAACTTCCACAGTTATTAGCAGAAAGCATAGCAGTCTATATAAGAAAACCTAATATGTAGATGAGAGTTGAGAAAATAAATTGAATGGAATAACAAGTTCTTTGTTTCCTAATATGACTTCAGTATCTAAGGGGTTTAAATGACTATCAACAAATTGAGAGCCACTCAAGTGTTTATGTAGTCATTGGTGGAAGGCTAAAACATTAAAACCTCAACTCCCCATAATTAATGAGAAGAAATAAATTTCAGCAACCCTAAAATATTATAAGTAAGATCTGCCCTTTAAAAAAGTTGATGGTGTTTTTTTGTTTTGTTTTGTTTTTGCAATTATGTAGATTTCATAATGAAGGACATTTGAATTTCTTTGATTTTCTTCAACACCGCTATTTTAAATTCTCTGTCTGAAATGTCACATGTGGCTGTTTCTCTAGTATTGATCTCTGATGTCTTATTTAGTTAGTTGGGGTGAAGTCATGTTTTCCTGGATGGTCTTGATGCTTGTGGATTATTATTATTATTATTTGCCTGGGCATAGAAGAGTTAGGTATTTATTGTAGTCTTCACAGTCTGAGCTTGCTTGTGCCTGTCTTTTTGGGAATGCTTTCTAGGTATTTGAGGGGACTTGGGCCCCATGCCTAATAACACTGTGCCTTGCAGTCTTATAGAGGTACCGCCTTGGCAATCTTTGATATGATCCAGAGAATTCGCTAGATTATCCAGCAGAGACTCCTCCCTTACTTTCTCCCAAACAATCTGAGTCTCTCTCTCTCTCTCTCTGTGCTGAGCCACCTGGACTTGGAGGTGGGGTAATACAAGCACTCCTGTGGCCACCACCACTAGAACTTCCCTGAGTCAGACCTGAAGCCAGCACAGCACTCGGTCTTGCCTAAAGGCTGCTGTAACCACTACCTGGTTACCACCTATGTTCACTCAAGGCCCTAGGAATCTCTATACAGCAGGTGGGGAAGCCAGCCAGGTTTGTGCCATCCCTTCAGGGCAGTAAGTTCCTCCATGCTGTAGGGAGGTTCAGAGATACTGTCTTAGAGCCAGGGATTGGAGTCAAAACCTTTAGAAATCTGTCTGGTGTTCTGTTCTACGGTGGCTAAGCTGGCCTTCAAACCACAAAACAAATTCCTTTCCACTGTTCCTTCCCCTTTCCATAGGCAGAAGAGCCTCGCTCTGTGGCCATCATCAGCACAGGCCCAAATGGAGTATTGCCAGTCTACAACCAATGTTCCCATAAGGCCCAAGGGCTCTTCAGTCAGTCAGCTTGTTATGAATGTTGCCAGGCATGAGACTCACCCTTCAGGATAGTGGACTCCCATCTGCCTCAGAGCAGGACCAGAAATGCCATCCAAGAGCCTAGGCCTGGACTTGGGAACTTCAAGAGCCCACTTAGTGCTCTACCCCACTGTGGCTGAGCTGGTGTCTAAAGTGCAAAACTAAGTCCCCTTTACTTTTTCCCCCCCATTTTTCTCAAGCAGGAGTTTTTCACCAAAGTCATCACAGCTGGGAATATGCTACGTTTCACCTAAAGTCAGCATGTCTAAGATTCTCATCTGAGACCCACAGTATACTACCTAGATATCATTGTTAGTCATCCAGGGACCAAGAGCTCTCTAGTCAGCAGGTGATGAATCCTGCCAGGACTGGGTCCTTCTCATCAAGGCAGCTGGTTTCTCTCTGGCCCGGGTTTTGTCTAGAAATGTCATGTAGGAACTAGATGTCAGCAACTGTGTTTTCTACCCTCTCAGTGCCTCCTTCAGTGATTGGAAGTTAAAACCAGGTAACTTTACCTGATTTTTGGTTTTTATGACAGTGCTTTTTTGTGTGTGCTTAGTTGTTAAAATTTGGTGTTCCTACATGGGGAACCATTGGTGGAATCTTCTATTCAGCCATCATCTTGCTCTGCCCTTCTGACACTCTGTACATCAAATTTCAGGTGTTCAAAAATCTCATATTTTTTTTCATATTTGCCTTAGTATAGGACATTAAAAGGTAGAAAATTCTGAATATGGAAGACTAAGCACATATATTTACTTTTGTTCCCTCCTGAAATCCTATTGAAATGTCAGTAAAGACATGTAGTAAAGCAAACCTGAAAGAGATATGAGGTGCCATTGGGGTATTTCTGGAAGATAGAAAGTAGAGAGGCTCAGACCAATGAAGAAACTGGAGGCATGGAAACAACACTCTACAACATGCAATAGAAGAAGTTGCTATGGTAGTAAGAGCCATTCCCTGGAGTAATGCCAACTTCAAAGACAAAAATAAGAGAATGAAGTAGGCTACAGGGTAGTCATCAAGGAGGGAAGGAACTGAAGAAATGTTTATGAGCAGCTAAACAAGTTAGCCCCTTCCTCTCATTATGCTGTAGCATTTGCCTCCTTGAAATGTTTTTTCAACAAAGTTGAAAATCTAGTAGTTAGCACATATAGCTATGGGTGTTGACCACAATATGAGAAGCAGAACAGATTCTAGGTTACTTCTGAGCCTCTGCCAGGGCCCAGGAGAGAACAAAAAAGCCGTACTAACCCACAGTGAGAAAAATAAATTGTTCTGTTACAGGAAAGGGGTCCCTATCCAGACCCCAAGAGAGAGTTTTTGGATCTTGCACAAGAAAGAATTCAGGGTGTGTCCATAAAGTGAAAGCAAGTTTATTTAAAAAATAGAGGAATAAAATAATGGCTACTCCATAGACAAAGCAGCCCGGGGGGCTGCTGGTTGCCCATTTTTATGGTTATTTCTTGATGATATACCAAACAAAGGGTGGATTATTCATGCTTTCCCTTTCTAGACCATGTAGGATAACTTCCTGATGTTACCATGGCATTTGTAAACCATCCATAGATGGGAGTATAGCAGTGAGGATGACCAGGGGTCACTCTCGTGGCCACCTTGGTTTTGATGGGTTTTGCTGGCTTCTTTACTGTAAGCTGTTTTATCTCTTAGCCCTTAATCCTAAATTTAATCCTACTGCAAGCTGTTTTAACCTATAGCCCTTTAACCTAAGGGTTGCGGAGGGGAGGAAGATCCATTTTCTGTAAATTCTTCAGGTTGAATAGGGGTGATGATATGCCTGCTTAACTATTAGGGTCTCTTGTGTTCAGGGTAGAGAGGAGCTCAGTCAGAAAGCATCAGTATGGTGAGGGCCATTCACAACTCTGAATTTCAACAAAAGGTGATATCTGGAAGATTAGTAAGTGTTCGATTTAAGAAAACATTCAGTCAGCTTGTCCTGCATTCCTATACAAAGAGTACAACAGCAATATATTTCACAAGAGTAAAGCAAAATAAGTAAAATTATCCACAGTAAACTAAATAAGAAGCGTTTCCGTGAAATGGATAACTGCTGGAACCAAGATGAAATGAGGTTGCTAGCTGATTTCAATACACGCCCAGAATTGGAATATTGATCCAGATTTTTACATTAACCATTTCTTTTGTTTCTTCTGAGCAGCAGCCAGAGATCGTTGATTGCTTTACAGGAATAAGCAGGGTTAGCCTAAATTGAAGAAACAAACTTTTTAAAAACAACTAATGAGATTAGAATTTAATAACAAGTATACTATAGTTCTTGAAACATAATATTTCTCTCCAGTTTCCCATTTCTACTAAAGACAAATCATGGTAAGACTGATTTGCTTTATTGTACTTAGCCTGATTATTTGTATAAAGTGCAGCAAGAATAATTATTTCTTACATAAGCTCTTTTCAAATTGGTTTTGATGCAACCAGTTCCATAGGAGATTTTATTTTTATTTTTGTTTGTTTGTTTGTTTGTTTATTGAGACAGAGTCTCGCTCTGTCATCCAGGCTGGAGTACAGTGGCACAAGGAATTGTGCTCTGCCTCAGCTCTGCCTCCTGCACTCAAGGCATTCTCCTGCCTTAGCCTCCTGAGTAGCCAGGATTACAGGCATGTGCCACCACTCCTGGCTAATTTTTATATTTTTAGTAGAGACACAGTTTCTCCATGTTTCTCCAGGCTGGTCTCAAACTCCCGACCTCAGGTGATCCTCCTGCCTCGTCCTCCCAAAGTGCTGGTATTACAGGTGTGAGCCACCACGCCTGACCTCAAGAATTTTTTAACGCCAAGCCAAGCCATGGGTTTGTACCCTCAAATACCTATAAGTTGAGTAAATTCCTCTCCTTTTGAGGTCCCAAGATAACTTGGAGCTCCTGGATCTGTTAGAAAGTGACATTCTTTACTTACCACATGTTAGAAAACCTCTACAGGGACTGTGGAGGCAAGGTATGATGCCAGTTCCCCAAAAGGCTTTTATTGGTTTTACAAGTCAAGTTTGAGTCCTTAAATGAAAGCACATCATTCCAGTCAAAGCCTTGGTAAAATAACCAGTGTCTCTGATTGTGTCCTGCTACAAATGAAAACAGATTCCTTTTTTTTTCCCCAGGCTGGAATGCAATGGTGAGATCTCGGCTCATTGCAACCTCTGCCTCCTGGGTTCAAGTGATTCTCCTGCCTCAACCTCCCAAGTAGGTGGGATTACAGGCACCCATCACAGTGCCCAGCTAATTTTTGTATTTTTAGTAGAGACAGGGTTTCTCCATGTTAGCCAGGCTGGTCTTGAACTTCTGACCTCCGGTGATGCATTCACCTCGGCCTCCCAAAGTGCTGGGATTATAGGTGGGAGCCACCACACCTGGCTGAAAACAGATTCTTATCGCACTTATGCAAATAACTATTTTGCCATAAATTAAGAACATTCACAAATAGTTTCCAAATTCTGGAGAAATTATGTGGAGAGAAACAAATATGCCCCCAATTTTGTTCACAGGAGTATACTTTACTCAATTGTTAAAAGCTGTAAGTAGCTCAAAATAAAAGTTTTCTTGGCTCTGAAAAACAAAACAAAGTATTGGCAATAGTTTAAGCAAAACGTTAAAAAGATTATTTTAGACTTCTATTAGTTTAGTCTATGTGTAGTTAACTCCTGTTTGATAGTCATGGAACATTTCAGCTCTCCATGAGAGTCCTGAAAGTTTTTTCCTCTATTCTAATGTCACAGTCTCCAAAGTTATCAGAAAACCCACATTCAAGAACACCTGCTAGAGTTCTATATAAATCACCTTCTAAAGAGGATCAAAAGAAGACAACAATTGTCTGTGGATGACAAAACATCTTAGGACAGCCACAGTTAAAAACAGCATTGACAGATTTGGCTAACTCTATAGCATGCAGTGATTTTATGTAATAATTATAGTTATTAATAACATACACTAAGTCATTTCAGAATTATAAATTTCCTGTAATTTTGGAACATATACCAATAACATATTTATACAAATGCAGCTCAGAGAAAACAAATCACCATTTTACATTTGATAATGCTTCCTGTATGACTTTATACCAGATAAGCCAAATGTCACTGTTGCATTAATGCGTTATTGGTGTCAGGCCAAATTCTTAATAAAACCTTACAGACAAATACATTTAATTTTAATCAGTTTGACCATAAGGTAAGATTCTCATAAGCTTTTTATAATCCTTTACAATTTTTGTTAAAGAGCAGATTAAAAGCAGGTTTTTGCTCTAAGGAAAACCTGTTGTGCTTTTATTCCAATGTATGGAAACACTCAATAATACCCCTTTAACTTGAACCAATATGTTCACACACAGAATTTCTTTTACAAGATTAATTTTTCACAAACTTTCCACATTTGTTTAAACCTTCAGCCTTATTTTATCTAATTTAAAACAATCCTTTAGGCCAAAAAAAAAAAAAATACACATTACCTTGACTCCTTATAATCGTTTACCAAAAGTATATTCTATTTTCCTTACAGGCCTTGTCTGTAGACTGTTTTTTAGTAGTCTCAGTTACATGTTAAATGTTGACTCTTAGCAACTTTTACTTTTGGTAAAAACCTTGGTAAGTAAGGGATTAACTGTGTACTGGGTGTGGAGCCTAGGACTCAGACAGAAGTGCAGATAAGGTCTGATTTTTTCCAGTGTCAAATGTCACATGTACCAGGCCTTACCCAGCTGTAAAGCAGGCAAGTTGTACAGTTAAGAGTCCTAGTGGCATTTTATGAAGCATTTAGGAGGTCTTATCACCTTTAAATTGTATATTTCATGCATAAATTCCCTTTCATAAATTATTTTACATCTTACACAGACAATCTACAATATGCTTGGACTTTTTGACTTCTCTGAAACATCTCTCTTTTAAACAACCAGTTATTTTACTTTAGGACAAAAATTTACTATATAAGATCCTTTCTTATATAAAATCTCTTCTCTTTATAACCTTCTTTGCATAGCAGGGGTCATGGCTAATTTCACATGTCCCCAGGCCTTATCTAGAATCTAATGCTCCAAAACAAATTGAATAACTTTTAAAAGTCAAAGAACCAGTTTATGACCTTGAAGTATTTAGCAAACTTAGTATCTAACCCACATAGTTTAGACCAAATGTTTACATCTTTGAAGATATTTTTATTTTACCAATAATGTTTAAAACTGCTTTTATTTCTCAAAGATTACGTCACATGAACTAAATAAAATGCATTAAACTTTTTACTTTTCTGACAAAAGATTTGATTTCAGCTCTTCTTAAGCCAATTAATCAAAACTCTTTCATATATAAACTCCTCTTCATGACAGAACAATACAGAGAGACACAGAAAGTTCACCAGATTCACTACAGCTTAAGACTAGCCTCACAAGCCGTTTTTCCCATTAATCAAAACTTTGCAGGAGATAAACAGTGATTTTTACCATTCATTCAACTGGTTTGCACAGGAGAGAAAGGAAAGCATTGCCTCAGGCAGGGTGGGGAAGGCAAAGACTTCAGGGAGACCAGAGAAAGACCTACTTATTGCTAAGAAGTTCAGGTGGCCACCTGTTAGTCGTGAAGGGATCTTTTCCAGCAGTCCATCATCTCTCAAGTTTTCCCCTTTTTGGGGGAGGAAAAAGCTTCCAATGTTCCATGATCCTGTACATGCCTAATCCTGTCACCTATAGACATCAGCAAAGAATGCAAGGCAGATTAATCCAAAGAGAATAGCAGTTCACATCCCATGGTGCCAAACTCATTCTCAGCCAAAAGGGACTTTACCAAGAGGGGCCTCTAACCCCCTAAATCTTATAGAGACCCTAACCCTCCTAAGTTGGGCCTCTAACCCAAGGTTGGTCAAGCGTCCTTGCCTTTTATTAAGAGGGGCTTCTAACCTACTGTCTTAGGAGAGACTTTGACTCCCCCTAAGTTGGGCCTGTGATCCAATCCCTTTATTTACCCAGGTATCCCACCACTTACTCAGAGTCGGCTGATCAGTGCTGCAGTCCGTTTCCTTTGGTTCAGGGGGTTTCTTCAGTATTGTCCTTTTCAGGGTTTGCCAGAAAGATGTTACTGGGCCCCACCACTTGCCCAAAGTTAGCATTTGGGTCAGGGGTTTCCTTACTATAGTCCATTCCATGGTCACCAGAAAGATGTTACGGAAATGGGTCCTGATCCAGACCCCAAGAGGAGGTTCTTGGATCTTGTGCAAGAAAGAATTCGGTGAGTCCATAGAATAAAGTGAAAGCAAGTTTATTAAGAAAGTAGAGAAATAAAAGAATTCCTACTCCATAGACAGAGCATTCCGAAGGCCTGCTGGTTGCCCATTTTTATAGTTATTTCTTGATGATATGCCAAACAAGAGGTGGATTATTGTGCGCTTTCTAGACCATATAGGGTAAGTGCCTACCCTTTCTAGACCGTATAGGGTAACTTCCTGACATTGCCATGGCATTTGTAAACTGTCATGGTACTGGTGGGAGTGTAGCAGTTAGGACAACCAGAGGTCACTCTCGTGGCCTAGGAAGGTTTTGATGTGCTTTGGCTGGTTTCTTTATCAGCAAGATTTTTATGATCTGTATTTTGTGCTGACCTCCTATCTCATTCTGCAAATTAGAATGTCTTAACAATCTGGTAATGCAGCCCAGTAGGTCTCAGCCTTGTTTTACCCAGCTCCTATTCAAGATGGAGTTGCTCTGGTTCTCACACCTCTGACAATTCCACTCTAGCTGTAATGTATTCTTGGTTGGTCACCTCTGGAAATCATTAGATATGTGCTTGCTTCTGTTCATAAATCCAAGCCTGATGGTAGATACACAGTATCCACTCATGTAGTATCTGAATCAACCTTCCTGCTCTGGAGGGAGTGACCTTTTGGATAAAACAGCCTCTTAACAGTAGAGAAAACTCTTGGTAGGTACCAATATATATCAACCTAGTCTTTTGTCAATAAATAAGAATGGATTACCATGGATCATTTAGACATTTGAACAAATCAATACCATGAAAGAGGAGAATCAAGTTTGACCAAATGAATGGTAGTGGTAGAAAGGCTAGCAGTCTACCAAAGATTAATGATCTCCGTTCATGGTATACAGTTTTCCTGGAATCCACTGCCCAACCAGTGGCAGCATTTCCCAGACACTTTTGCAGCCAGGTAGGGTCGTGTGACTAGCTCTCACTAGAGAGCTCTTACCACATTTAAGCAGATGTGGTAAGAGTCATTTATTGGCCAAAGTAATCAAGCAGCCAGTTTGTCTTTCCCATTTATTTCTTTCCTCATAGCTTCTTCGCTTATTTCTTCTACTTAAATGTCACCTCCTTAGATACCTTCCCTGATATTCCTAAATAAAATAGCTCACATTCTGCCCTTGCTCCATCACTCTTAATCTAGCCTATCACCGTGCTTTACTTTTTTTTTTTTGAGACAGTTTCACTCTTTGTTGCCCAGGCTAGCGTGCAGGGACGTACAATCTCAGCACACTGCAACCTCCACCTCTGGGGTTCAAGCGATTCTCCTGTGTCAGCCTCCTGAGTAGCTGGGATTATAGGTGCCTGCCACCACACCTGGCTAATTTTTGTATTTTCAGTAGAGACGGGGTTTCATCATGTTGGCCAGGCTGGTCTCAAACTTCTGACCTTAAGTGATCCACCTGCCTCAGCCTCCCAAAGTGCTGGGATTACAGGCATGAGCCACTGCGCCTGGCTACTTGGTCTTATAGTACCTCTCACCATATGATTTTTGATTAAATATATGTGTTTATGTGTTGTAAAAAATCTATCTTCCCCACTAGAAAAAAAAACTCCATGAGGGCAGGGAATTTAATTTATTGCAGCTATATTCCAGCCCCTACAGCAGTGCATGTAACCTATCAAACATTCAGTATATAGAGAGAATGAATGATTAAAGCTTTGATGGTGGGGAAATGCATGTGTCTCAAGAAGGAGTATCATATCATTCAGTTTTTAGTTAGGTGTCAATACTGAGGTTGTCAAGGAGTGCTAGAGGAACTCAAGGAAAATTTTGTATCCTTTACATATAAACAGACCCAGTGGGGTGAGATTTTAAAAAGTCTAAGGCTACAATTTCCAGGTCAGTATATTGACAAGGGTTAAGGGAAGGCATTGAATTTTTGCCGCACCCACCCTTGTTCACAGTGGTCTGTGGCCTCTGTCACTTCCATTACATTTCTTGGCTTTAGTGAGAAGCTGCAGGATGCTTAAGTACTCTCTGTGGACTGCTGTTTTGTTCAGCTTTCAAACCATAGAGAAGTGTGAAAATTAGGTCACACCTCATGAAATTTAAATAACAAAACACTCTACCTAGCTTAATAATACCCTAGTTCTCCCACTGCTACATTTCATTGTGCCTATAAATGGAAATTATTATTTTTGGTTTAGTATCACAACTTGAGATGAATTTCTGCCCATCCTCATGTCTGGCCATTGTGGGGGAACTGACATGTTTTATTTATTCTTGTTCCTCAGAATGAACTGGGATGATGAATATTCTCATAGTTCTTTTGACCTACATTGTTTGTTAAACTCATTTCCTGGAGACTTGGAGTTTGAGCAGATCTTCAGTGACCTTGATGAAAATATTGAACAAAATGCTGCAAGGTAAATATTGTTAATTATTTAAAACAATTTGTTTTCACATTTCACTTATATGACATTTACCTGGTCTATTTGTGTCCTGCTCTTAGATAACTTTAGGTTTTTAATTATCATTAACTTTCCCCAAAAATATTGATTAGATCTCCCTCTCACTTAAAGTTTACATGATTGTCTTTATCTGAGTAGTATTTTTAAAACTAATCGTTCTACTATAAGGACACATGCACACGAATGTTCATTGCAGCACAGTTTACAATAGCAAAGACCTGGAACCAACCCAAATGCCCATCGATGATAGACTGGACAGGGAAAATGTGGCACATATACACCATGGAATATTATGCAGCCATCAAAAACGATGAGTTCGTGTCCTTTGTAGGGACATGGATGAACCTGGAAACCATCATTCTCAGCAAACTGACACAAGAACAGAAAATCAAACACCGCATGTTCTCACTCATAGGCGGGTGTTGAACAATGCGAACACATGGACGCAGGGAGGGGGAGTATCACACACTGGGGTCTGTCGGGGGAAAAGGGGAGGGATAGTGGGGGGGTGGGGAGTTGGGGGAGGGGATAGCATGGGGAGAAATGCCAGATATAGGTGATGGGGAGGAAGGCAGCAAATCACACTGCCATGTGTGTACCTATGCAACAATCTTCCATGTTCTTCACATGTACCCCCAAACCTAAAATGCAATAAAAAAAAATAAATAAAATTAAAAAAATATATATATAAGCACTGTCTTGAAATAGGCAATTAAAGTTTATTGAATTGCTACGAATGTTTTCTTAAAGCTTGTCAATATTGATGTCCTAGATTTTCATTAATATGGTTGGAGTATAAGGTCATGATTGCTTGCATTACTAAAAACAACATTAAAAGAAGCTATTGTTGCATAATATTGGTCATCTTAAGATTCTTTCTCACTTAAGTAGTATGCTAGAGACTTTATAGAGAGTTGCTATCCTACGTTAGTCATCACCTATCCCAAAAAGTCTTGTTACCAAATACTGGAGGACACAGAGACAGCTCAACGGTTTCTCATTAATATGTGTTCTTTGGTAGAAAGGACTCTGTCTTTATATGTAGTCGCAGTCCTATAATCAGGCAGTTACTTACTTGCATCCTTTTGATCAGAGGTTCTAATTTACCTCACATGAGTTACAGATGCGCAAACCACAGTAAAAATTTCTATTGTGTAATGATACATAGCATTTCCTTTTTAAACATTTCTATTGAATAATGATGCGTAGTATTTCCTTTTTTAATTTGAAAACTATTTTACACTGAATCTTAAAATTTTAAATTTTTTTAAAATTTAAAATACTCCTATGCTATTTTTACTTCTGCTTTACATAAGAATAGTTAGTTCTTATTATAACAATGGACATAAGTAAATTCAAAAGATAGCATATTGTTGGAGAATTATACTTAAAAACAAAATCTTCTCCCATCCCAGAAATCCTCTCCATGAAGGTAGTAGAGAAAGGAAACACTTTTATTATTGAATACGCATTAAAAACCAGAATACGATGTGCATTGCATTACAGACAGTTCATGCAGAGATTGCAAGAATGGAAGGGAATCTCACCCCTTTAAATAGCAAAGCAGATACACTCCGTTACATTACATGCTATCAAGATAAACAGTCACTACTCCTCAGGTAGGAAGCCTGGATAGCACATTTTGTCACACATAGTTCATCATAACTTTTGGGAAAACCACCCATGTTAGCTAATTGGCTTTATCCTAAGGAGAATCAAACTTTTCTGTGTCTTTATGATGGGAGGTAGTTTTATAAATTGGAACAGGCAACCACTGAAGTTAGGCTCTTACTCTCTCACAGGAACTGGGAGATTGGGGGAGCTATCTCCCTTGATGCTTGCATTTCGAAAAGATAGCTCCCTGGTTCTTGAGAACGGCATTCTAGGTCACAAAGCTGACAAAAGGACTGCTGATAAAAGGCATATTTAGTCTTCCAAGGAATAGATATGTGGCAAAAGATGAAAAAGTACTTATGATTACAGGCTTGATGATTGATTGATTGATTGTCAGAGTCTCACTGTGTCCCAGGCTGGAGTGCAGTGGTACAATTTCAGCTTACTGGAACCTCCGACTTCCTGGTTGAAGGAATTCTCATGCCTCAGCCTCTCAAGTAGCTGGGATTACAGGTGCCTGCCACCATACCCAGCTAATTTTTGTGTTTTTAGTAGACACGGGGTTTCACCATGTTGGCCAGGCTGGTCTCGAACTCCTGACCTCAAGTGATCCATCTGCCTTGGCCTCCCAAAGTGATGGGATTACAGGCATGAGCCACTGCGCCTTGCCTACAGTTACAAACTTTCTAAGGTAAATGCTCTAAGAAAAAAGGAGAGGAGGGAGATCTTTTCCCTTATTTTCAACAGGGAAAATTAACCTTCTTACTTTTAGTTTTTATTTTCCCTTTATACTATACCTATGCATATACATATTATATATGTATTTTAGAAATAGACTTAACCAAACTCAGAGTGTATAGTTGATATTTCATATAAATATAAAATAACTAATTTTTAGCTTAATTTTGTAACATGTTTTATAACTATATAACATAATAGTTATATAACATAATATTATATAACACATAGTTAACTTTAATGTTATATATTTATATATTTTATGGCACAGTTTCCAACTCAAATGAACTTACAAATAAAAATAGTATTTTCTTAAATAGATGAACAAGACATTTACCTAAATTTCAGAGATGGTTATATTTTTTAAAATTGAATTATTTTTTAAAAGGTAAACCTTTTCTTTCACAATGGCATTTAGGCGCCATCAAAATAAAACAGGCTACTGAACTCTGATGCTTTTGTTCTGGGTTGCTAATTTTTATTTACTAAACCACTTATACTTAATTTTTTGCCTTACCTAGTCAATAAGAAATCATTTTAAAAAGTAAAACAGTGATTAAAACGTTGTATTTGCATTCAAAAGTAGTTATTAGGTCAAAACTCAGATGCTAGTATTAAAAATAAATTATAGTATGGCACATAGGATATAATTTTTAAATTAAAAACATTTTATTGCCCATATATTAAAACGAACCTAGAGCAGAACTACCTCAAGTGACCATTGATCTTCACAAGGGACAAAATAAGGAAGTAGCTGTATGTGCTGTATGCTACATTTAGAATCAAGTCTATTTTTCATCAAATTCAATTATGTTTTTATTATACTCCAGAGAATAAACATAATAGTAGCGGGTATATATATTTTTAAAAATAAAATACTGAATAATAACCGTGGTTCAGAAGAGTATAAATCATTTATGCACTCATTTATTGCCTTCTAACAGAGTAGCTTTTAGAAAATTGTGTGTCATGACGAATCAGTTATACCACACTTACACTGCAGTAGTTGAATTACCCTTGGCATTTTTGTATTCTAAAAGTTCTATTTATCTCTCAGTAGTGTACATTGAATAAGTAATGAACATCTGTATGGTATAGGTTTCCTCCATACTTTTAAAAAGAAAAAAAAACATTAGTAATTCATCTTAAAATATGATATTTTTTTCTTACACTTGAATTTTTAAAGTAGCAGTGACCCTGACATCTATTTGTGAATTCTCTCTTCTTAATAGCATCAGGTTTTATGAGCCACAGGTTCTATTGCCTCCCCAAAGCAGTGATTCCACCAGAATGGAGCAGTGTGCCCAAAGGTCACTGAACCTTCACCCACCCTTCAAGAGAGGCCATCATTCTCAGACCACTTCACTTTTACATTCTCGTTTCCATTCAAGTCAGACCTAGGTGACTAGTAGGTACAGAAGTTCTTCTGGGCTCACAATAGGTACATTTATTAGTTATATAAAAATATGTTGGCCAGGCATAGTGGCTCACGCCTGTAATCCCAGCACTTTGGGAGGCCGAGTCAAGTGGATCACAAGGTCAGGAGTTTGAGACCAGCCTGGCCAATATGGTGAAACCCCCATCTCAACTAAAAATACAAAAATTAGCCAGACATGGTACATGCCTGTAGTCCCAGCTACTCAGGAGCCTGAGGCAGGAGAATCACTTGAAACCGGGAGGTGGAGGTTGCAGTGAGCTGAGATAGCACCACTGCACTCCAGCCTGGGCAAGAGAGCGAGACTCTGTCTCAAAAAAAAAAAAAAAAAAAAAAAAAAAGACACAATGATTTTTTTCCCCTTAATGTTCAGTTGAATAAATATAATTGTATCTTAACAATTTATTTTACTTTTCCATTTTCTAATTATAGACTGTGTGTGTGCCTTAGGAGGTAAGTTTTGCTGCCACCAATGCAGCTTGACTACATTTTTTTATTTTTGGTATAAAGAAAGATGTAATCTCAACACTTTGGGAGGCTGAGGCAGGAGATCACCTGAGGCCAGGAGTTTAAGACTAGACTGGGCAACATCGCAAGTTCCCATTTCTACTGTAAAAAAAAATTAGCCCAGGCATGGTTGGTGGCTCACCTGTGGTCCTAGCTACTCTGGAGGCTGAGGTGGAAGGACTGCCTGAGCCCAGGAATTTGAGGCTGCACACACTGTTGTACTCCAGCTTGGACAACAGGCTGTCTGGAAAGGAAAGGGGGAAATGAAAGAGAAAGGGAAATGAGGAGATGAAAGAAAATGAAAAAGAAAAGTAAAGAGGGAGGGGAGGAGTAGAGGAAAGGAGGAAGGAAGGAGCAAGAAGTGCCACCAGGTCAGTTATGGTGGCTCATACCTGTAATCCCAGCACTTTGGGAGGCTGAGGTGTGCAGATAGCTTGAGCTCAGGAATTTGAGAGCAGCCTGGGCAACATGGTGAAACACTGTCTCTACAAAAAACAAAAACAAAAATTAGTTGGTGTGGTGGCACACCCCTGTGGTCCTAGCTACCTGGGGTGCTGAGGTGGGAGGATTGCTTGATCCTGGGAAGTGGAGGCTACAGTGAGCCATGATTGCACCACTGCACACCAGCTGGGCAATAATGTGAGACACTGTCTCAAAAAAGAGAATTGCTACCAGCAATAATACTATTTGACTTAATCTAGAAAATGCGGAGAGAGGGGAGACATTTAACCATGCTTATTAATGAGAGGGTACATATTCCATAGATTATACTTATTTTTTATATAATACTTAAATTTTTTGAGCTTCTATATTAAAAATTTTCTTTCACGTTTTCCACATGATGGCTTTTTATGTATATGTAAATATACACACACTTATACACAGATATTAACATACTTTGTAGGCATTTCAAATTATACAAAATGAAAAATAGTCATTTCAAAGGTTTTACTGTCTATTATTATTTCTGGCAGTATTTTGGCACTTTATAATAAGATGCAAATTAGTATTTGCAATCCTTTTTATAACTTCCTATGTTTGCATTTCACTTTTGAGTTTCTTCATTATATACTACATCTCACAGAATCCCTACCTCTTCTCCCCCCTACTGAACAAGACTAGGCCACATAGAAAGAAACCTGAAAAGGACTAATTCCTCCATCTACTGTTGAACACAGAGTAAAACATTAACCCACTTTCCAACTCTAACTGGGCCTTTCCAGCCCTCTTGTTCTCTCCAGAATTAAGAATGCATCCTGGGCAGACAGCATCCTGCACTTCAGCAGCTCACTAGCCTAAACTTTTTTTGGCCCCATTCATATTTCCTACTTTTTAAACTTTTCCAATTCTCCCACTAAAACTATACTACAAAGCTAGATAAACAAAACAGCATGGTACTGGTACAAAAACAGATATGTAGACCAATGGCACAGAGCAGAGGCCTCAGAAATAACACTACACATCTACAACTATCTCATCTTTGACAAACCTGGCAAAAACAAGCAATGGGAAAAGGATTCCCTACTTAATAAATGGTGTTGGGAAAACTGTCTAGCCATATGCAGAAAACTGAAACTGGATCCCTTCCTTACACCTTATACAAAAATTAACTCAAGATAGACTAAAAACTTAAATATAAGATGTAAAACCATGAAAACCCTAGAAGAAAACCTAGGCAATACCATTCAGGACACAGGCATGGGAAAAGACTTCATGACTAAAACACCAAAGCAATGACAACAAAAGCCAAAATTGACAAATGGGACCTAATTAAAGAGTGTCTGGACAGCAAAAGAAACTATCATCAGAATGAACAGGCAACCTACAGAATGGGAGAAAATTTTTGCAATCTATCCATCTGACAAAGGGCTAATATCCAGAATCTACAAAGAATTTAAACAAATTTACAAGAAAAAAACAACCCCATCAAAAAGTAGGCAAAGGATATGAACAGACACTTTCAAAAGAAGACATTTATGCAGCCAACAAACATATTTAGAAAAGTTCATCATCACTGGTCATTAAAGAAATGCCAATCAAAACCACAATGAGATACCATCTCACACCAGTTGGAATGATGATCATTAAAAAGTCAGGGAACAACAGAAGCTGGAGAGGATGTGGATAAGTATCTTTTTTTCTGGAGACAGAGTTTCGCTTTTGTTTCCCAGGCTGGAGTGTAATGATGCAATGTTGGCTCACTGCAATCTCCACCTCCCAGGTGCAAGCACTTCCCCTGCCTCAGCCTCCCAAATAGGTGGGATTACAGGCATATGCCACCACACCTGGCTAATTTTTTGTATTTTTAGTAGAGATGGGGTTTCTCCATGTTGGTCAGGCTGGTCTTGAACTCCCAACCTCAGTTGATCTGCCCGCCTTGGCCTCCCAAAGTGCTGGGATTCCAGTCAAGAGCCACCACACCCGGCCAGGAACACTTACATTGTTGATGGGAGTGTAAATTAGTTCAACCATTGTGGAAGACAGCGTGGCGATTCATCAAGGATCTTGAACCAGAAATACCGTTTGACCCAGCAATCCCATTACTGGTATGTACCCAAAGGATTATAAATGACTCTCCTATAAAGACACATGCACACTTATGTTCACTGTAGCACTGAGGAAGCAATTAATTGCCTACCAACCAAAAAAAGTCCAGGTCCAGACAGGTTAACAGCCGAATTCTACCAGACGTACAAAGAGGAGCTGGTACCATTCCTTCTGAAACTATTCCAAACAATACAAAAGGAATCCTCCCTAATTCATTTTACAAGACCAGCATCATACTGAAACCAAAACCCTGCAGAGACACAACTAAAAAAGAAAACTTCAGGCCAATATCCATGATGAACATCGATGCAAAAATCTTCAACAAAATACTAGCAAACCGAATGCAGCAGCACATCAAAAAGCTTATATCCACCACGATCAAGTAAGCTTCATCTTGGTGATGCAGGGCTGGTTCAACGTATGCAAATCTATAAACATAATCCATCACATAAACAGAACCAAAGACAAAAACCACATGATAATCTCAATAGATGCAGAGAAGGCCTTTGACAAAATTCAACAGCACTTAATGCTAACAACCTTCAATAAACTGGGTATCAATGGAACGTATCTCAAAATAATAAAAGCTATTTACTACAAACCCACAGCCAATATCACTGAATGGGCAAAAACTGGAAGCATTCCCTTTGAAATCTGGCACTAGAAAAGGATGCCCTCTCTCACCACTCCTATTTAATATAGTATTGGAAGTTCTAGCCAGAGCAATCAGGCAAGAAAAAGAAATAAAGGGTATTCAGTTAGGAAAAGAGGAAGTCAAACTGTCTCTATTTGCAGACCACATGATTGTATATTTAGAAGACCCCATCGTCTCAGCCCAAAATCTTCTCAAACTGATAAGCAACTTCAGCAAAGTCTCAGGATACAAAATCAATGTGCAGAAATCACAGGCATTCCTATACACCAATAACAGACAAACAGCCAAATCATGAGTGAACTGCCATTCACAATTGCTACAAAGGGAATAAAATATGTAGGCATACAACTAACAAAGGATATAAAGGACCTCTTCAAGGAAAACTACAGACCACTGCTCAAGGAAATAAGAGAGGACACAAACAGAGGGAAAAACATTCCATGCTCATGGTTAGGAAGAATCAGTATTGTGAAAATGGCCATACTGCCCAAAGTAGTTTATAGATTCAACACTATCCCTATCAAGCTGCCATTGACCTTCTTCACAGAACTGGAAAAAACCACCTTAAACTTCATATGAAACCAAAAGAGAGCCTGCATAGCCAAGACTAATCCTAAGCAAAAAGAACAAAGCTGGAGGCATCACGCTACCTGACTTCAAACTATACTATGAGGCTACAGTAATCAAAACAGCATGGTACTAGTACCAAAACAGACATATAGAGCAAAGGAACAGAACAGAGGCCTTGGAGGCAACACCACACATCTACAACCATCTGATCTTTGACAAACCTGACAAGAACAAGCAATGGGGAAAGGATTCCCTGTTTAATAAATGGTGCTAGGAAAACTGGCTAGCCTTGTGCAGAAAGCAGAAACTGGACCCCTTCCTGACACCTTACACTAAAATTAACTCCAGATGGATTAAAGATTTAAACATAAGACCTAAGACCATAAAAACCCAGAAGAAAACCTAGGCAGTACCATTCAGGACATAGGCATAGGCAAGGACTTCATGACTAAAACACCAAAAGCAATGGCAACAAAAGCCAAAATTGACACATGGGATCTAATTAAACTTAAGAGTTTCTGCACAGCAAAAGAAACAATCATCAGAGTGAACTGGCAACCAACAGAATGGGAAAAAAAATTTTGTAATCTACCCATCTGACAAAGGGCTAATATCCAGAATCTACAAAGAACTAAAACAGATTTACAAGAAAAAAATAAACAAACCCATTCAAAAGTGGGCAAAGGATATGAACAGACACTTTACAAAAGAAGACATACATGAGACCAACAAACATATGAAAAAATGCTCATCCTCACTGGTCATTAGAGAAATGCAAATCAAAACCACATTGAGATACCATCTCACACCAGTTAGAATGGCGATCATTATAAAATCTGGAGACAACAGATGCTGGAGAGGATGTGGAGAAGAGGAACACTTTTACACTGTTGGTGGGAGTGTAAATTAGTTCAACCATTGTGGAAGACAGTGTGGCGATTCCTCAAGGACCTAGAAATAGAAATTTCATTTCATCCAGCAATCCCATTATTAGGTGTTAGGTGTATACTCAAAGGATTATAAATCATTCTATTATAAAGACACATTTACGTGTATGTTCATTACGGCACTGTTTACAATAGCCAAGACCTGGAACCAACCCAAATGCCCATCAGTGATAGACTGGATAAGGAAAATGTGGCACATATACACCATGGAATACTCTGCAGCCATAAAAAAATGATGAGTTTGTGTCCTTTAAAAGGGACATGGATGAATCTGGAATCCATCATTCTCAGCAAACTGACACAAGAACAGAAAATCAAACACCGCATGTTCTCACTCATAGGCAGGTGTTGAGCAATGAGAAAACATGGGCACAGGGAGGGGAACATCACACACTGGGGGGTTGGGGCTAGGGGAGGGACAGCAGGGGGCAGGGAGGTTAGGAAGGGATAATCCTGGGAGAAATGCCTGATGTAGGTGACATGGGCATAGAGACAGCAAACCACCATGGCATGTGTGTACCTATACAATAATCCTGCAAGATCTGCACATGTACTTCAGAGCTTAAAGTACAATTTAAAAAAAAATTCAGAAGCCATAAATTAAAAAAAAAACTAACAAATTTGAAGAAAAAAATTTAGGAATATTTTAACGTTCTGTTAAAGCACATATATGTGTTTCTACAGTCTTTTTATTTAAACAGTTCTTGTAATTTTATCAATGGAACATACTTTTTTCCTTTTAACTATTTTGTGACCAGATAATACTTTTGAAATCTTGTAAGAGCTTTTATAATAAGCTGAAGTTCCAAGATTTTATGTTATAATTATCTTCTGTTTTTTAATTTCTCATTCTATCTCCAATTGTACCAGTTCAATATTAATCAACTCTTGGACTGCTATTGTTATTTTATGCAATCTGTCCAATAATATATCTCAGTCTTTTTGGAAGTAAGATGGTGCATGTATACATACACACATATATCCATACATGCATGAATAGTAGTGACCATAAAAATTAATTCATAGTCTTATTCTCCAAATAAATATAGTTTTGGAGACAACAATGAGATTAGATGACAAGTACTGAATTCCGAGGGGTGAGATGTTAGAGAATTTTAAGTACAATGATTCTACTAATGTTCTTAAATCAACATCCTTGCATATAATCTCCTCTTCTACAAGGAAAAGCCTTTTTACACCCCCTACAAGCACTTTTAGTGGCTCCGTCCTGTGTACTCCCTTAGCACATTGTACACACTAATCAAGACTTACTGTACTGTAGTTGTTTATTTACAAGTCTATCTCTTTCACTCGACATAATTCCTTTACAGATCGGACGATGTCTTATTCACGTTGGGTTCCCTAGTATACATTACAATGCCTACCACGTATTTAACATTCAGCTAATGTTTATCAAATATAATACCTTCATTTAATTAGCAATTTTTACACTCAGGGAATCTAGGAGTAAATGTTGAATGGGAAAATTGCCATAGATGTCTTTTTTAAAAGCATACTCCTTATTGCCTTTTTAAAATGCGTTATAAATTGATTTATACACAGATTCTCAGTAATGCATCCACTTTCACACATCATTAACTTGGATAATTCAGAGGCATTATAATTACAGCACATTGGGGTTCAAATTTATTAAGAAATGTTGAGACATATGAAAAGGCATTGAATACTATGATAAATACTCCAGTGCCCACCATCTAGTTTAAGAAATAAAGCATTACTAGTATAGCTAAAGCTCTCTGTGTACCTCTCCCCAGGTTGATCCCACTTCCATCCCCACTCTGCCAGACGGTGCTGCTGATGATCCCAGTGCATTTCCTTACATTTTTACTACCTGTGTTTATAATTCTGAATAATGCATAGTATTTGAAAGGTAACAGTTGAAAATGTTACCTTTTATTTATTTTTTTGGAAAATGTTACCTTTTAAATGGTGAAAATTAGATTGTAATTTATTCTGACCTTGAATAAGAAGATGAATTGTCGATTACATACCAAACTGACATTTATTATAAATTTTGAAAATATTTATTTTGTATAACAATTGGGCAAGAAATATCTAGATTTCAGAGGATTAGGTTTTTAGAACAAGATATATAGGCAGTGGTGAGTGGCAGACAAGATAGCCAACTAAAAACAAAATCAGGTATAAATAATTGGTTCTGATGTTTTATAATTTGTGACAAAATTATTTTAAAATAAAGTTTATCTGTCTTAGTTTGTATCAATGAGGGAGGTCCTCTGAAGTGCAACCAGTCAATCCCTTTGTCAGTGTTTGAACAAATTACTAAAATATCTAGCCCTCTGAAGGTTTTACCCTCTTTATAAATTGTAGTTCTTGGCCTCTGCCCAGATTCAGATGTTAGAAATTACCCTATAATCAGAGTCCTCATTGAAACAGATTTAGGTAGACTAACTTCTGAGCCTTTCCAATTCACATTGCTGTAATCTGTTAGGTTTCATTGAATGAGATACATGAGGATGCTATAATAAAAACCTTTGATAAAGGATCCCTAGCATCAAGGTGTATGCTTTAGGCATTGTGTTTCTCTGTCCATAGAAGTGCTTACATAAGTTAAGAAAATACATGCCAATCTCTTGTCAAAGGTAGAACTGGTATTCCTGAATACGGCTATCCCATCAGGAAATTGAGTGGCCTGTGGCCCGAGGAGGTATTGTTTTTCATTTAAGTTCTTTGTTTTCATGAAAAGGCGCTTTGATTCTCAGAATGTATTTGTTTCAAGGTAATTTAGTTTGAATTCACTTATGCTCAGAAGCCTCCTGAAAAGTATTACTTAAACTTTTACAGTGTATGTTTTATAGGCAACCCACACCTGATGAATTTCAAAGAGTCTTTCATATGACATCTACTTTAATAAGGAGCACTTGATTTCTGAAGCCTACCAGATTCTATCATATGGAACCTTTAATTAATAGCAGTTACATTTTCAAACCATTAACTTTACCTCTTAGTAGCAAATCTTTCTTAATATGATTAAGGGATAAATGCATAGCTGTCAATTTTTGGTGAGATGTTTCAGCTTCAAAGGAATTTAGCTGTTTGAAAGCTTTCTTGAAGTTTAGATATGCTGCCATCAGGTGGTAGTAATATGTCATATCCATGTGACTCTGTAGATGGCACTCTGCTAAAGGTCACCAGTTTACCCCACAAAGAATTTATAATCATGAATGCACAGAATTGTATGTGGAAATTAAAATAACATAGTATATCTGTTATTTTATCAACAGTAAGGATACTTTGAATGGAAGTTTTAAAACAGATACATATTGCAAGATTCAACTGGACATTTTTTTCTCTGTTCTTGGTTTACTTTTTTTGGTAAATGAACCATTTTATCTTATGCCTTATACATACTTAGAAACTATGGAAGAGTAAAATTTAAAACTTACCTAATTATATCACCAAAATATAATTTCTATTAACCCTTTGCTTCATTTCCTTCTAGTCATTTTTAAATGCAATTTTTAGTAATTTTTGTTTCTGTTTTTCATAGTGGAATTGGATGGCAGGAAAAGGTACTTGGCTCTAATAATATTGTGTATACAGCTTGTATATTTTACAACTTTTAAAACTATAAGCTCTTTATAACCACTTGATGACCTCTTATTATTCCACTGATTGAAGCTTTTCGTCATTTATATAGTCATTTACTTAGTAGATAATGTATATTTCTAATATTTACAGTTTTCAGTATTTTATCTCTTCCTTTCATCTACTGCCTATCAAGAGCGCTATTATCGAATTGCATCTATGCTTGATTTTTGTTTCAACACAAAAGAATTTCTAGTTGATCTCTGAGTAGCTATTTTGTATTTCCTCCATCACGTTTTTTACTGCCAGAAAATTTGCACTCTGTTTTCAACTATGAATGTATAGTCTCTTTGTAATTATTTTCATATCATATGAATGAAATTTGTAAATTGTGCAAAACCAGGTACCACATATGAAGATTTCAGGACCTGTCATATTATGAGATGAAGCCATTATCTATATCCTGCCAAAATAACTTTTTCTTCTCTTTTTTATAGCATAGAACATTGCATTAAAGAGATACAGTCCAAAATTAACAAACAATGTCCAGGTGTGCAGCTGCAAACAACAACTGACTGCTTTGAATGGCTAACTCACTATAATTACAGTACATCCAAGTCATCTTTCATTCCACATGGAGATTTGACAAAATTCCTCAAAACACTGGTAAAATGAATCTTTGTTTTATCATAGATTGAGATGAATAAACAGGGAATACAACTCATTCAATTTCTACATGTAAATATTTATTTGAGTGACGTTATTAGCCTGCCATACCTACAGGTTTTGTGTTTTCATTTTATGTTTTTATATTCCCAATAGAATCCACTGAGCTCTTTGTTTTAATATTTAGCTATGAATTTTATCAATAAAATAAAATTTTATATAAATGGAGATTAAATATTATGATTCCTGGGTGATTTGTGGTATGATATATATCAATACCACAAAATGTATTGATGTGTATCACAGTTGTCTCCTAGAGAAGTTCATATTCTTTATATTTTATATCCATTTACAGCTATTCATTTTTTCAGTGCTTGTTACTAAGCATAATAAGATCCCCATTGATCGTGTCTATTAAGTGGCCTTTACTAGTATTCCCTGCATTCCTAACCTGAAGTCTTACCCAGTTCTTTTCAATCAAGGTAGCAATTTATGCAAGACCACCAAATGATGGAGAATTATTATATTGGTCATCCTTGATACTGACTACCCTCTATGCCAGAGAAGTTTTTGTAACCTTCAACAAGAACAGTTATTTTATCACACTTGTATCTCCAAGACTGGCTAGCTTGCAAAAACAGATTCCCAGAGAAGCAGCACAATTGTTAGAAAGCAGTATTTCTGTAGCTATGGTTTTAATTTAATTTAGGGGAAAAAAGGCACTGTTTCTGTGTAAACATCAAACATTGACTAAGGCAGATGTGGAAAATATCTGGAGGTTGTAGATGGCTTAGGATGACAGAATCAGATGAAAATAGTTTTTGCCTGTTATTATTTCAGATGTCTCTTTAATGTTTACAAAGTAATAAAAGGAAGAGAAAAGAAGACTGTGTGCCCTGAAGCCTTATTCTTTTAAGGAAACCTCTCACTCATTATCTCTTGAAGGTGGAGTCTTGAAGAATAAATATGGATATAGTTATTCCTTTAATTTCTATTAAGAACCATGTGTATTGAATTTCATTAATACTGATGTAATAATGCTTTCTCATTTAATTAAAAGCAAAAGTTTTTAATTATCTTTTAATCTGTCACACGTAAGTCATTCTCTGTTCACTGCAGGGCAAAGGCCACTTTAGTTTTGCTCAAATTCATTAGACTGATAGGCTTGTCCCAGTCCTAGGTTTTTTTACATAATTGATCGTGTTATTTTAAGGAAGGAACCACATTATTAAAACAGATCCAGATTTAAATGACCTTATTATCAAGTTTCTACATGCTAAAAAATGTCAGTTATGATGGCATTTTTCATACATCCTGTTTTTTTCATAGAAAATTTTTTGTTAATTTTCTAGCAATTTAAATAAGAAACAGAGGTTCTCATTATGGCAGATGTACCAAAGTTATTTTCAAAATTTAAGCAATCATACTAAACATATGTTTTAAACCTCTGTAATCTATTCTTTGTTTGATCAAGTATTTACAGTTATTGCCTGACTTTAAAACCAAGGCAGAGGCACTAATATGAATCATTTACTTTATAGAATTTACAGTAATGCTGATGTGTCCTGTCTAAGGACATTTCTTTTCCAGAAGTATCAGAGTAACTCAATAGCAGGAGAGGAGAGAGAAAGAAGCTATACAGAGGTCATGTGTACTTTGTGGCTCTCTGGAGTGTAGCAGAAAGAACATGGATGAAGAGAAAGAAGCCAGGGATCCATTCTTGAATCTGTGCCTTACTGTATGTGACTTTTGAAAAGTCACTGAAGCATGCCTCATTTTTGTGTCCTTATGTATAAATTGGATTTTAAATACATATGCCAAAGAGTTATTGTTACGAAGAAACCGGGAAATGTTTGTATAAATACTTAAAAAGCATTTCCTGGTATAATTATTGGGTATAATTATTTATTACAGTTAGAACATTAGATCTTGCAATGCTTACAATGAATGAGAGAAAATACCTGAAATTTGCCTAGGAATTGTTCGTAATTCTGAATGACACATAATACCTTTGGTGTTTTGTCAATAAGAAATTGCAAATCCAGCCTGATTTTATGCCACTTGGACCTTGCTTTCATTTCTCTTGTAATCAGCTTGTTTCTACCTAGAGAATATAAACTAATTTCAGTATTAGCTGAAATAGACATAATTAGGAAAGTCAGCTTGGAAGGAGAATGTGTGTGTCTAATTCAAAGTTCAAGAAAAAAGTAATGCTTTTGTCCCTGTTCATAATTATACCTACTATTGTTTTCTGACAGCACAGAAAGTATAAAGGAGTAATTTCATATCATCTTTTGGGGTACAATTCTGAGAGTATCTTTTTCTCATTTTGGGTTATTTCTTTGGAGAGAATTGAAATATTCTGATTTATTTTAAAAGTAAAATCTTTCTTAACACAGTTCTCAAAAAGGAATTTAAATGAAAGTTAAAATCTTTCAATGTATTAAAATTTACTTCTCAGAACGGTATCTCTTAGTAACCCCCAGGCACATACTATATTTAAAGATCTATATTCTAGAATGATTTTAAAGCATTGTATTATATGTTCATTTGGAGTTTTATAATAATAATTATGCTCATTCAAGCATGAAAATTGTCTACCAGGAATCAGGGACATGATCTTGAATTTATTTTGTCTTAGGAATACATTTCAATCAATATTTTACTATAGATTTGCATTTAGAATTTTTAAGCCATAGTTTTTATACAGCTCAGGGTATATCGGGTGGATAACAATGAGGGCTAAAAACTATATGTCTAGAAATCTAACTGAAAAGATAATCAGCTAGGTTTGAAATAAACAATTCAAAGTTTAATAGACCATAAAAGCTAACATTCTAAAATGTCTGAACTGATTAAATTTCAAATGCAAAAAAATAAAATCTTGAGGAATTTCAGAGTACTGATTCCAAACTGAAATTATTATGACATTGTATATGACTATAGAAATCATTTTTTTCTATTACACTTAATCACATTTCTAATGTTATAATTTCATTAGGAAAATTTGTTGAAGAATGAACAAAATCAAGAAGAAATGATATTGGATTTACTTTGGGACCTCTCCTGCCACAGCAGCATTTCATTCCCATCGACTCTAAGTGGAACATCTTTCCATTTCCTCTCTAGGATGTCTCTTCATTCTGTTGAAGATAATTCCTCTATGGATGTCAGGTCTATATGGGATGATATAAGACTGCATCTTCGACGCTTCTTAGTGAGCAAATTACAAAGCCATAATGAAATAAACAGTTCACAGCAAAAAATTTTATTGAAAAAGCAGTGCTTACAACAACTCTTGTTCCTTTATCCAGAATCTGAAGTTATAATCAAATACCAAAACATACAGAAAAAACTGTTCGCTAATCTTCTGCAGAACTGCGTTCCTTCTTATAACAGAGATTCAAATTTAGATGTAATGGTTCATGGATATCAAAGTACAATGCTTAAGTTATACTCAATAATAAAAGAGGATTTTAACACACTATGTGAAATTTTAGCTCCATCCTCAACAGTGAAATTCATTAAAGAAACTTACCTGGATACTGTTACAGAAGAAATGGCAAAATTTCTTGAAAATTTTTGTGAGCTGCAGTACACAGAAAACGCTGTTCGTGTGGTTAAAACAAGCAAGAGCTCCAGCAAGCATAGAAGAGCAGTGCATGCTTTGGGTTAGTGACATTTAAAATTTTTGTTTGGTTTAACTTAAATTAAGTCTTTTAATATGTTTAATTTTCTAAGATTTTTTCTATTTGGTTAAATTTCACTGCAAACTTGAAAATAAATGTAATGAAATTTTACGGTATACATTTCTCTCATGCATTTTTTTCTATTAAGTATAGTCATAGAAGTATTTTCTTTCCTATTAAATTGTTAAAGATACTGGCATTGTAAGCCAAAATATTTCAAATGTGAGTTTAATTTCTCTTGATTGCATATGACAGACAGTATTTGTGAAATTGTATATACATACATATATATATATAAAACTGAGTGTATATACTTATACACATATAAGCTTTATCTGCTTATTATAGATACACATATATAAGCACATATACTCAGTTATATATATGTACATTTACTTATATACATAACAGAAAAGTATGAGTTTTAATCCATTGTATTTTCCAAAGCCAAAACATTATTAGGTAAAAATAATTATTGAAAATGTGTTGAAGTTTGCCGTAACTAAAATTGGAAATTTAAAAGTTGTAATATTTTAGTCAGTCAATTCTAATAATGAGCAACTATGAAATACTATAATTATAAAATTCTGTATTGTAATTGATTAGAAATGTATAACATTTTAGCTATAGCTATTTTTTAAAGCTTCTCTACTATTTTTTCTATAAGGATATATACAAATAAAAGGTGATTTGAAAATTTTTATTTTATTCAAAAGGTAAAGGAAAAAAGGCAAGAAATTATTGTGATATAATAAACTTTTCTTGTGGTTGTAATTTCCTACCAGTGAAGAAAAATCAAGGTAAAAATAGGATTATTTCTAAAATTATCATTAGCTATGCTTTTATATAAAACTCTGAGGTATATTTCTGAGTAAGTTCATAAACTATATGGCTTAAGTATTTGAAAATTATTATTTGGTGAATTATTATGGATCTTTGAATTTATGATCATCTTTTAAAAATTCCTACAGCTCACCATACTTTTGCATATCTTCATTAATAAAATTCCAGATGACCAAGTTAATGTGATATATGAATTTTCAAATTGTTTAATATTTAGCATTAAAATTTTGATTTTTCTCCAGAAGCTATATCACATTGCAGAAGAGAGGTGCATCTGCCAAATTCGGTTATGACAAAATACAAAATCAATTAATTTAGGAACATTGTGATTTTGCTCAAAGCAAATAGACTTTATTTTAATTGTTAATACATACATTTTTAAATGCATTTCATTAGTGCAGTTGTTTTCTAAAATTTTTAGATTCTCTGAAAAAAAAATCCTGAAAAGACTTGTAAAGTCTTTTCAATACGAAAGTTTTATATGTGCTAAATATAGTTTATAACAGAAGAAAAGATCCATATGGTTGAAAATGTGTGTAAGTTGCTATGGAGTCTTTAGGGCTGATATTGAAGTGTTTTCTCATTCATGAGAGAAAACTATGTGTGTCCTCTTTAACACCAGAATTTGAAACATTTTCCACAAGCATAAAATCTTTCCCAAGCTCCTTTATCTGAACTTTGGTATAAAGCAATTGTTAATATATAACACACACACACACACACACACACACACACACACACACATAATTGCACTTTAGGTTCTGGGGTACATGTGCAGAATATGCAGGATTGTTATATTGGTACGTACATGGCAATGTGGTTTGCTGCCTCCATCCCCCCCGTCACCTATAACTGGCATTTCTCCACGTTATCCCTCCCCAACCTCCCTACCCCCCGCTGTCCTTCCCCTATTCCTCCACAACAGACCCCAGTATGTGATGCTCCCCTCCCTGTGTCCATGTGTTCTCATTGTTCAACACCCGCCTATGAGTGAGAACATACCGTGTTTGATCTTCTGTTCTTGTGTCAATTTGCTAAGAATGATTGTTTCCAGATTCATCCATGTCCCTACAAAGGACACAAACTCATCGTTTCCTATGGCTGCATAGTATTCCATGGTGTATATGTGCCACATTTTCCCTGTGGAGTCTAACATTGATGGGCATTTGGGTTGCTTCCAGGTCTTTGCTATTGTAAACAGTGCCACTATGAATATACATGTGCATGTGTCTTTATAATAGAATGATTTATAATCCTTTAGATATATACCCAGTAATGGGATTGCTGGGTCAAATGGAATTTCTGTTTCTAGGTCCTTGAGGAATCGCCACACTGTCTTCCACAATGGTTGAACTAATTTACACTCCCACCAACAGTGTAAAAGTGTTCCCATTTCTCCACATCCTCTCCAGCATCTGTTGTCTCCAGATTTTATAATGGTCGCCATTCTAACTGGTGTGAGATGGTATCTCAATGTGGTTTTAATTTGCATTGCTCTAATGACCAGTGATGATGAACATTTATTTATATGTTTGTTGGCCTCATAAATGTCTTCTTTTGAAAAATGTCTGTTCATATCCTTCGCCCACTTTTGAATGGGTCTTTTGTTTTTTTCTTGTAAATCTGTTTTAGTTCTTTGTAGTTTCTGGATATTAACCCTTTGTCAGATGGGTAGATTAAAAAAATTTTTTTTCCCATTCTGTTGGTTGCCAGTTCACTCTGATGATTGTTTCTTTTGCTGTGCAGAAACTCTTAAGTTTAATTAGATCCCATGTGTCAATTTTGGCTTTTGTTGCCATTGCTTTTGGTGTTTTAGTCATGAAGTCCTTGCCTGTGCCTGTGTCCTGAATGGTATTGCCTAGGTTTTCTTCTAGGGTTTTTATGGTGTTAGGTTTTATGTTTAAGTCTTTAATCCATCTGGAGTTAAGTTTAGTGTAAGGTGTCAGGAAGGGATCCAGTTTCTGCTTTCTGCACATGGCCAGTTTTCCTAACACATTTATTAAACAGGGAATCCTTTCCCCATTGCTTGTTCTTGTCAGGTTTGTCAAAGATCAGATGGTTGTAGATGTGTGGTGTTGCCTCCAAGGCCTCTGTTCTGTTTCTTTGCTCTATATGTCTGTTCTGGTACCAGTACCATGCTGTTTTGATTACTGTAGCCTCATAGTATAGTTTGAAGTCAGGTAGCGTGATGCCTCCAGCTTTGTTCTTTTTGCTTAGGATTAGTCTTGGCTATGCAGGCTCTCTTTTGGTTTCATATGAAGTTTAAGGTGGTTTTTTCCAGTTCTGTGAAGAAGGTCAATGGCAGCTTGATAGGGATAGTGTTGAATCTATAAATTACTTTGGGCAGTATGGCCATTTTCACAATATTGATTCTTCCTAACCATGAGCATGGAATGTTTTTCCCTCTGTTTGTGTCCTCTCTTATTTCCTTGAGCAGTGGTCTGTAGTTTTCCTTGAAGAGGTCCTTTATATCCTTTGTTAGTTGTATGCCTACATATTTTATTCTCTTTGTAGCAATTGTGAATGGGAGTTTGCTCATGATTTGTCTGTTTGTTATTGGTGTATAGGAATGCTTGTGATTTCTGCACATTGATTTTGTATCTTGAGACTTTGCTGAAGTTGCTTATCAGTTTGAGAAGATTTTGGGCTGAGACGATAGGGTCCTCTAGATATACAATCCTGTCATCTGCAAATAGAGATAGTTTGACTTCCTCCTTTCCTAATTGAATACCCTTTATTTCTTTTTCTTGCCTGATTGCTCTGGCTAGAATTTCCAATACTATGTTGAATAGGAGTGGAGAGAGAGGACATCCTTGTCTAGTGCCTGATTTCAAAGGGAATTCTTCCAGCTTTTGCCCGTTCAGTATGATATTGGCTGTAGGTTTGTCATATGTAGCTTTTATCATTTTATGATATGTTCCATCAATACCTAGTTTCTTGAGAGTTTTTAGCATGATGGGCTGTTGAATTATGCTGAAGGCCTTCTCTGCATCTATTAAGATAATCATGTGGTTTTTGTCTTTGGTTCTGTTTATGTGATCAATTACGTTTATAGACTTGCATATGTTGAACCAGCCTTTCCTCGGGATGAAGCCTACTCGATCATGATGGATAAGCTTTTTGATGTGCTGTTGCAATCAGTTTGCCAGTATTTTATTGAAGATTTTTGCCTCTATGTTCATCATGGATATTGGCCTGAAGTTTTCTTTTCTTGTTGAGTCTCTGCCTGGTTTTGGTATCAGGATGATGTTGGTCTCATAAAATGATTTGGGAAGGATTCCCTCCTTTTGGATTGTTTGGAATAGTTTCATAAGGAATGGTACCAGCTCCTCTTTGTATGTCTGGTAGAATTCAGCTGTGAACCCATCTGGACCTGGGCTTTTTTGGGTGGTAGGCTCTTAATTGCTGCCTCAATTTCAGACCTTGTTATTGGTCTATTCAGGGTTTCAACTTCTTCCTGGTTAAGGCTTGGGAGGATGCAAGTGTCCAGGAATTTTTCCATTTCTTCCAGGTTTACTAGTTTATGTGCTTAAGAGTTGTTTGTAATAATCTCTGATGATGGTTTCTATTTCTGTGGAATCTGTGGTGATATCCCCTTTATCTTTTTTTTTATTACATCTATTTGATTATTCTCTCTTTTCTTTTTTATTAATCTGGCTAGTGGTCTGTCTATTTTGTTAATCTTTTAAAAAAACCAGCTCCTGGATTTACTGATTTTTTTGAAGGGTTTTTTGTGTCTCTATCTCCTTCAGTTCTGCTCTGATCTTAGTTATTTCTTGTCTTCTGCTAGCTTTTGAGTTTTTTTGATCTTGCTCCTCTAGTTCTTTGAACTTTGATGATAGGGTGTCAATTTTAGATCTTTCCTTGCTTCTCATGTGGGCATTTATTGCTATATATTTTCCTCTAGAGACTGCTTTAAATGTGTCCCAGAGATTCTGGGATGTCCTGTCTTCGTTCTCATTGGTTTCAAAGAACATCTTTATTTCTGCCTTCATTTCATTGTTTATCCAGTCAACATTCAAGAGCCAGTTGTTCAATTTCCATGAAGCTGTGCAGTTCTGAGTTAGTTTCTGAATTCTGAGTTCTAACTTGATTGCACTGTGGTCTGAGAGACTGTTATGATTTCCATTCTTTTGCATTTGCTGAGGAGTGATTTTCTTCCAAATATGTGGTCAGTTTTAGAGTAGGTGTGATGTGGTGCTAAGAAGGATATATATTCTGTGGATTTGTTGGGGAGAGTTCTGTAAATGTCTATTAGGTTTGTTTGAGATCCAGATCTGAGTTCAAGTCCTGGATATCCTTGTTGATTTTCTGTCTCATTGATCTGTCTAATATTGACAGTTGGGTGTTAAAGTCTCCCATTATTATTATGTGGGAGTCTAAGTCTCTTTGTATGTCATTAAGAACTTGCTTTATGTATCTGAATGCTCCTGTATTGGGTGCGTATATATTTAGGATCGTTAGCTCTTCTTGTTGCATTGATCCTTTTACAATTATGTAATGCCTGTTTTTGTCTCTTTTGATCTTCGTTGGTGTAAAGTCTATTTTATCAGAGACTAGCATTGCATCTCCTGGGTTTTTTCACTCTCCATTTCCTTGGTAAATCTTCCTCCATTCCTTTATTTTGAGCCTATGTGTGTCCTTGCATGTGAGATGGGTTTCCTGTATACAGCATACTGATGGGTTTTGACTTTTTATCCAATTTGCCAGTCTGTGTCTTTTGAGTGGGGCATTTAGCCAATTTACATTTAAGGTTAATATTCTTTTTTTTTTAATTGCATTTTAGGTTTTGGGGTACAATGAAGAACATGCAAGATTGTTGCATAGGTACACACATGGCAGTGTGATGTGCTGCCTTCCTCCCCATCACCTATATCTGGCATTTCTCCCCATGCTATCTCTCCCCAAATTCCCCACCCCCCACTGTCCCTCCCCTGTTTCCCCTGACAGACCGCAGTGTGTTAATATTCTTATGTGTGAATTTGATCCTGCCATTTTGATGCTACTGGTTGTTTTGCCCGTTAATTGATGCAGTTTCTTCATTGTATCAGTGCTGTTTACCATTTGGTACATTTTTGGAGTGGCTGGTACTTGTTATTCCTTTCTATGTGTATTGCTTCTTTCAGGACCTCTTGTAAGGCAGGGTGGTGACGAAATCTCTCAGCAATTGCTTGTTCATAAGGGGTTTAATTTCTCCTTCGCTTATGAAGCTTAGTTTGGCTGGATATGAAATTCTAGGTTGAAAGTTCTCTTATTTAAGCATGTAGAATATTGGCCCCCACTCTCTTCTGGCTTGTAGGGTTTCTGCCGAGAGATCCGCTGTGAGTCTGATGGGCTTCCCTTTGTAGGTAACCTGACCTTTCTCAATGGCTGCCCTTAGCCTTTTTTCCTTCATTTCAACCCTGGTGAATCTGATGATTATGTGGCTTGGGGTTGCTCTTCTTGAGGAATGTCTTTGTGGATTTCTCTGTATTTCCGGGACTTAAATATTGGCCTGCTTTGTTAGGTTGGGGAAGTTCTCCAGGATAATATCCTGAAGAGTGTTTTCCAGCTTGGATTCATTCTCTCCGTCACATTCAGGTGCACCTATCAAATGTGGATTAGGTCTTTTCACAAAATCCTATATTTCTTGGAGGATTTGTTCATTTCTTTTCACTCTTTTTTCTCTAATCTTGCCTTATTGTTTTATTTCAGTGAGTTGATCTTCAATCTCTGCTGTTCTTTCTTCTGCTTGGTCAGTTTGGCTATGGAAACTTGTGTATGCTTCGCGAAGTTCTCGTGTTGTGTTTTTCAGCTCCATCAGTTCATTTATATTCTTCTCTACGCTGTTTATTCATGTTAGCATTTCGTCAAACCTTTTTTCATGGTCCTTAGTTTCTTTGCATTGGGTTAGAACATGTTCTGTTAGCTCAGAGAAGTTTCTTATTACCCACTTTCTGAAGCCTGCTTCTGTCAATTCATCAGACTCATTCTCCATCCAGCCTCATTCCCTTGCTGGTGAGGAGTTGTGATCCTTTGGAGGAGGAGAGGTATTCTGGTTTTTGGTGTTTTCATCCTTTTTGTGCTGGTTTCTTCCCATCTTTGTGGATTTATCTACCTGTGGTCTTTGTAGTTGGTGACTTTCAGACTGGGTCTCTGAGTGGACATCCTTTTTGTTGATGATGAAGTCATTTCTTTCTGTTTTTTAGTTTTCCTTGTAACAATCAGGCCCCTCTGCTGTAGGACTGCTGGAGGTCCACTCCAGACCCTGCTTGCCTGGGATCACCTGTGGCGGCTGCAGAACAGGAAGGATTTCTGCCAGTTTCTTCTTCTGTTATCTTCATGCTAGAAGGATACCTGCCAGATGTCAGCCTGAGCTCTCCGTTATGAGATGTCCCTTTAGATATACAGGGGTCGGGGAGCTGCTTGAGGAGACAGTCTGTCCCTTTTAGGAGCTCAAATGCTGACCTGTGAGCTCCGTTGTTTTGTTCAGAGCTGCTGGGCAGGTACGTTTAATTCGGCTGCAGCAGAACTCATAACCGCCTTTTTCCCAGGTGCTCTGTCCTAGGAAGGTGGGGCTTATAAGTTCTTGACATGCTGCTGCCTTTTTTCAGAGATTCTCTGCCCAGCAAGGAGGTAGCCTAGTCACAGTGTGCCAGCAGAGGCATTGCTGAGCTGCCGTGGGCTCTGCCCAGCTGCTGTGTGAACTTCCTTGCAATTTTGTTTATAGAGGTATAGTTAGAACTGCCTCAGTAATGATGGTCTGCCTCTGTAATGGTGGACTGCCTCTGTAATGGCAGATGCCTCAGTAATGGCGGACTGCCTCAGTAATGGCAGATGCCCTCCCCCGCCACAGAGCTGGACCATCCCGGGTCCAGCTGTGCTTGCTGTGAAACTCTCAATCCAGAGTGTTTCAGATTGCTGGTCTTTGTGGGGGTGGGACCCACCAAACCAGATCACCTGGCTTCCTATTTCAGCCCCCTTTTTTTCATTTGAATGGGAAGCTCTGTCTCCCAGGCATTCCAGGTGCCAGATGAAATGGCCATCCAGATTTGTGTGAGTTTTTATGTGGAGACCCACTGCGCTGGCTGAAACAGCCATGCTGGAAACTCGTGGCGCTTTTCAGCCTGGGAATCTCCTGGTCTGTGGGCAGTAATAACTCATTTGGAAATGCGGTGATCACTCACCCTCTGCTTTGTTCTCGCTGGGGACTGTCCTCCAGAGCTGTTCCTCTTTGGCCATCTTGGATCAAGAGTCTGGTATAAAACAATTGTTAAGTGAGTATTTTCCATCTACGAAGCACTGTGCTAATGACAACACATTCCTATTACCCCAGTTTCATGAACACAGAAAGAAACTTTGAAAGATCAACTTGCCCTGATCATGTCGTATGAAGTCAGCATTTTTTTTTTTGAGACAGAGTCTTGCTCTGTCGCCAGGCTGGAGTGCAGTGGCAGGGTCTTGTCTCACTGCAACCTCCTCCTCCTGGATTCAAGCCATTCCCCTGCCTTAGCCTCCCGAGTAGCTGGGACTACAGGCATGCACCACCACGCCCAGCTAATTTTTTGTATTTTAGTAGAGATGGGGTTTCACCATGTTGGCCAGGATGGACTCAATCTCCTGACCTCATGATCCGCCCATCTTGGCCTCCCAAAGTGCTGGAATTACAGGCGTGAGCCACCACACCCAGCCACTAAAGTCAGGATTTATACTTGAAATTCATATGCAGACCTTTCTATTTTTAGGACTCCTGTTCTAAAGCACCATGCTATTGGTTCTTGTCTTACAAATGTAGAATTAAGTGCTCTGTCACCTGTAAAAGAAATTTCAAATAGCATTGTTCAAGTGGGCTGCCTATAAATAAATTCAATTCAGCTTTATTGACGACCATATAGCATTTAGCAGCTATCATGTTCTGTGCTAGGCACAGTAAGGGGGAAGAAACTAAATGAGTCAGTACTGCTAGTATGAGAACTGCTAAACTAGCTCAACAGATCAACCATGTTGTTCATTAATATTTGACCCAATGATCATGTTTTGTTTATTAAGGAAATACATCTTTGAGGCGAGCAACAATGGCTTGAATGGGTTGTATTATGTTATCTTTAATCTGTGTCTTTAATTTTATGCTCATGAAATCTTTGACATTTTACCTGAAATTATAGAAAGGACAATCCTTAAGTAATAACAACTAACATTTATTGGCTCAGACATAGATGTGCATTATCTCATTTAATTCTTCGAACCTACCAAACAAGGTAGATACCATGATTTATTATCTCCATTATACAGTGAGGAAACTAAGAGAGAGAGATGTTAAGTAATTTGCCCTAGGTCATAGAGTGAAGCCAGGATTCAGACTTCTTATCTTTCTGACTCAGAGCCCTTCCTGTATTGCCATACTCTAATGACTGAAAAACAGGATAGAAATAGCACATTTCATTTAAAAACATTTCTCTGACTCCTCTGTGTACTTCTTCAGCTTTAGTGTAGTCATTGTTTTCTTCTCCAAACTAAATAATCCTAATTTAAATGTATTTTTGATTATAATTTCTATTTAGTAATTTTAAGCAGGCTTTGTATGTATACTGTAGTCTTAATGAGCTGATGTTTATACCTTAATGAGCTAAGGCAGTTTGGATCTACTCAATCTTTAGTTGCTTCTGATTTTGTACTTAGGTCGATGATTGGTTGTTTTTCCCTGAATGGCTTGCAAATTATCCATCCATCCATCCATCTATCATCTATCTATCTATCTGTCTATCTAATTTAATTACTTAGTATTATTTATAAGATTTTAGAAGGCTTTACATGTGTGGGTGTATTTAATCTTCTGAACAGCCTTTTATATTATTTATACTTTATATATGAGAAAACTGAGATTCAGGGAGGTAAATATTTCCCAAGTCCACACAGATAATAAACCAAAGAAAGGAGTTTCCTCTGTTTGCAATTATTTGGTATATTATCTTGATATACCACTAAACTCTGTGTCAAAAGCTGTGCAAAACATTATGATAGTTAGCATTAACAATAATTTACCACATTCACATTTTTTTTTTTAAGATGGAGTTTTGCTCTTGTTGCCCAGGCTAGAGTGCAATGGCACAATCTCGGCTCATGGCAACCTCCGCCTCCCAGGTTCAAGCAATTCTCCTGCTTCAGCCTCCCAAGTAGCTGGGATTACAGGCATGCACCACCATGCCTGGCTAATTTTGTATTTTTAGTAGAGATGGGGTTTCACCATGTTGGTCAGGCTGGTCTCGAACTCCTGACCTCATGATCCACCCACCTCAGCCTCCCAAAATGCTGGGATTACAGACGTGAGCCACTGTGCCCAGCCACATTTTCTTTTTAATTGTTACATTATTCCTATCTTCTACACTCATTCAGTGTTTTGCTTTTCTTTTGTATTGATAATGATTCATAACTCATTTGCTAGTGTTATTAACTCAGACACTCACTAGGGATAGTTTTTATGATGCTCTTCCATGCTATGCTATGCTATGCTGTGCTGTGCTGTGCTATGTTATTCTACCAGTTGGCTTTTCTGGTGGTTGTATTCATTTGGGCACCCCAGAGTGCATTCTGTCTGCCACTAATTCAGGTTTTCCAGTAAATATATTTAAAATATGGTGACAATCTCTCTAGCCATTTTCCTGTGATAAAGTACCAGACAGACACTTAATTTTATTTACATATAAGCTTATCATTAGACTAATCCACATCTAGGTATTGTATGCTAACTTTTTTCCTCCTTTATATTCAGTTTTGAATGTTTTGTTTCTTTGGGAGCATGTGCTGCTTAATATTACAATACATTTAGAAGTGTAATGCTTGTATGTTTTGTTATTTGAAAACAAGATGAAATAATGTTAACATAAATATTACAGAATCTTTTTGATTTGATGGTCTTTTATAGAAGAAAACAATATTATTCTTACAGATACTCTTACCAAGTTTCAAGAGTGATTTAAGGAGCAAGACTTTCTTAATAACCGATTTTGTTCATCTGTATTCTTATTAGGAAAATTATTGATTATTTCATAAAGGTTTATGCTACCTTATTTTTTTCATTTAGCTTATAAGGCTTTAAAGTCAAAATAAACAGCTTTCAAAAAGCTAGAAATTTGTAATTAGCATTTTGATTATAATCTAATTTAAAATTATCTGGAAAGTCAGATCCATATATACAATTGTACACATATCCACATTTCAGGACAACCAGTGCCATTCTTATATTGTAACATTTTAATATATTTATATTTGGACTAGTTAAGTGATCAAATTAATTTTACTTTTAAAATTGTATTTCCTTTGGATTTAAGTAAATGCTACATTACTCAATGTTTGAAAAAGAAAAGATTATTTACTATTAACTGTAGTAAATTTCAGTTAAATGAATCCTGTATTTTAATATAGAAAGATAGAATTAGGAAATTTAAATTCTAGGATAAATTCCATGGCCCCCATATATCCTATTTTTAATTTTTTTTGAGGTTATTGTTAGCTTGAAAAAGGAAGACAAGAGAATATGATAAACACCTTTGAATATTTGAAAGATTTCTAAAAATCTGAAGTGGAAGAAAGGTTGATCTGAGTGACCTCTAAGGCACCTTTTTTTTCATATTCTCTTGTTCTTTTGTTTAAGGAAGATTTGAGGGTGAGAGAAATGAATCCCTCAAGGAATGAAAAGGATCCTTTAAGATGAAGAAGGCCCTCAAACCAAAGAGAAGATAGACTTCTTGACTCGGGAGATACAAGATCTTAGAAAGTAGGCCAATCAAAAGCCACTCTATTCTCTCTTCTACTCAAGTAGTTCTGACGATTGAATGATGATATTATGAAAGATGAAAAAGTATACTGAAGCCAACTCTGAAAAGTTGGGTATTGTCCCTATTTTATAGATATAGATATAGATATAGATATAGAATCTGTGGTTTAGACAAGTTAAGTAGCTCTCCCAAAGTCCTGCTGACTAGGATAACTTAATCTCTCTTGCTAAATGAAATCATTTGTAAGATCAAAAATCCTTTTATAATTTGAAGAGGAATTCTCATTTTTCTTTTTTTTTTTTTTTTGAGACTGAGTCTCGCTCTGTCACCCAAGCTGGAGTACAATGGTGCAATCTTGGCTCACTGCAATCTCCGCCTCCCAGGTTCAAGCGATTCTCCTGCCTCAGCTTCCTGAGTACCTGGGACTATAGGCGCATGCCACCACGCCTGGCTAATTTTTGTAATTTTAGTAGAGACGGGGTTTCACCATATTAGTCAGGCTGGTCTCGAACTCCTGACCTCAGGTGATCCACCCACCTTGGCCTCCCAAAGTGCTGGGATTACAGGTGTGAGCCACCATGCCTGGCCGAATTCTCATTTATTTGAGATCCCAATTTTTCTGTTGGACTTTCTGAAATCATAGCATACATTTATTTTCCTACATATAAAATTAAACACACTTGAATTTTGAAACTATAATAGAATACAAATTCACATCACTTCTTTCTATGTGGAAATATTTGCAAAGAAAAAAATCCAGGACTTTACATATTAATACATGAACAGAAAAAATATTATCATTAATTTTACCTTAATATTTTAAAAAATATCTAAATGAAGAATTTCATTTCATTCCTAAAGATGCAAGTAATGAGATTACATATACTATTTTTACCAGAGTTCAGCTACAAGTAACTAAGTTGAGCTGATTATTACCAGGTTTGAGATCCTTTTTACTATTAATTAATAACAATGCTACTGGTTAGCATTATGTTTGCAAGATCCTTCCACATTTTTTATTTCTTTATTTGACTTATCTTTGCTGTACCACTACCCAAAAATTAGTCAATGCAGCAATTCCAGTTCTTGTTTTGTGGGTAAAAAAAATGAAAGCATTTTGGCTGCTTAACAAATCAAGTTAGCTGCAAAATTAAGATAAGATGAGAAGCATCTTCCCGCTGTACCTCCTAAGATAAACAAAAAGTCTGACATTAGAAGTTTTTTCTAAGGAAGTTCTTTTTTTTTTTAATTCTTTCTATTAATGGTAGGAAATTTCTCTGAAAATCATTTATTAAATGAGAAAAGTGACTGGAGAATTATGGGCATAGGGGAGGGTATATTTTATGGGCTTAGGTGGATGTGTGGTAGTATATGTACCTGTACATATCTTTTTTTTAATATATAATTGCATTTTGGGTTTGGGGTACATGTGAAGAACATGCAAGATTATTGCATAGGTACATACATGGCAATGTGGTTTGCTGCCTTCCTCCCCCATCACCTATATCTGACATTTCTCCCCCATGTTATCCCTCCCCAACTCCCCACCCCCTGCTGTCCCTCCCCTAGCTCCCCCCCACAGACCCCAGTGTGTGATGCTCCCCCTCCCTGTGTCCAGGTGTTCTCATTGTTCAACACCCGCATATGAGTGAGAACATGTTGTGTTTGATTTTCTGTTCTTGTGTCAGTTTGCTGAGAATGATGGTTTCCAGGTTCATCCATGTCACTACAATGGACACGAACTCATCATTTTTTATAGCTGCACAGGATTTCATGGTGTGTATGTGCCACATTTTCCCTGTCCAGTCTATCATTGTGGGCATCTGGGTTGGTCCCAGGTCTTTGCTATTGTAAACAGTGCTGCAGTGAACGTTCGTGTGCATGTGTCTTTAGAGTAGAACAATTTATAATCCTTTGTATATATACCCAGTAATGGGATTGCTGGGTCAAATGGAATTTCTGTTTCTAGGTCCTTGAGGAATTGCCACACTGTCTTCCACAATGGTTGAATTAATTTACACTCCCACCAACAGTGTAAAAGTGTTCCTATTTCTCCACATCCTCTCCAGCATCTGTTGTCTCCAGATATTTTAATGATCGCCATTCTAACTGGCGTGAGATGGTATCTCAATGTAGTTTTGATTTGCATTTCTCTAATGACCAGTGATGATGAGCATTTTTTCATATGTTTGCTGGCCTCGTGTATGTCTTCTTTTGTAAAGTGTCTGTTCATATCATTTGCCCACTTTTGAATGGGCTTGTTTGTTTTTTTCTTGTAAATCTGTTTTAATTCTTTGTAGATTCTGGATATCAACCCTTTGTCAGACGGGTAGATTGCAAAATTTTTTCCCATTCTATTGGTTGCTGATTCACTCTTGCGATTGTTTCTTTTGCCGTGCAGAAGCTGTGGAGTTTGATTAGGTCCCATTTGTCTATTTTGGCTTTTGTTGCCAGTGCTTTTGGTGTTTTAGTCATGAAGTCCTTGCCTATGCCTATGTCCTGAATGGTTTTGTATATACCTTTATCTAAAACTTTTTTTTCTGCTGCATGGACTCTATTTTCTGATCTAATTATTCTCCATTAAATGTTCTGAGGCCTCTGAATCATTGTTCTAAAGACAGATGGGCAACAAAAATGGAAAGTCTATTGGGTAAGAGAGAAAATTATGCAATTTAATTTTAGCATATTTTTCTTCTATATAGGAACAATTAGCAAACACCAAACTGCCCTGTTATCTGCTTCCTCCCTTCTTAGAACACAGGTGTCTGCTTCCTAAGGCTGGAAAGAATATTTCACTTGCTATATCCTCTAATTCTGACATTCAGATACTAATGATGGAAGTTAAAAATAAGATTCTGTTTTAAAAATAAGATTCTGGTTTTTAGGAAAGGCCACGGGTCAGTTTAAGATTTATGTACCATCTTAGCCATTTAATAACATTTTTGGAACTGAAAAACTTTTTAAAAGATTAAAGTGCTGAGGTTTTAACAACCTCATTTTTTTGACTTGGAAAAGAAATTGTCTATTTAAAAATATGAGTAACATTTTAAGAACCAAGTAAAAATTATTGAAAAAAGTCACTGAAAAGAAGTTTAGAATAAAATTATACTAAAATTGAACAAACTTATCTTGCAACTATTCAGAATTGAGCAAACATGTGAACAAGTATAAATAAGATTGTTATTAAGTGAAATGAAAGTAAGTTGCTATAGCGTGCAGAGGGCTAAGTCACTCTCTAACCTTCCTAAACCTTTCCCAGCTTCTGCTTTACCCTCTTAAAGTTATCTAAATTATCCTGTATCTTTATTAATTAATTTATTGGTTTATAAGATGGAGTCTCGCTCTTCCACCCAGGCTGGAGTGTAGTGGCTCGATCTCAACTCACTGCAACCTCCACCTCTCGGGTACAAGTGATTGTCCTCCTCACCTTCCCAAGTAGCTGGTACTACAGGCACCTGCCGCCATGCCTGGCTAATTTTTGTCTTTTTAGTAGAGATGAGGTTTTGCCATATTGGCCAGGTTGGTCTCAAACTCCTGACCTCAGGTGATCTGCCCACCTCGGCCTCCCAAAGTGCTGGGATTATAGGCGTGAACTACCACGCCTGGCCTTTTTTTTTTTTTTTTTCAAAAGGCAGGATCTTGCTGTGCTCCCCCGAGCTGGTCTTGAATACCTGGACCCTAGTGATCCTCTTGCCTTGGCCTCCCAAAGTGCTAAGATTATATGAGGCACTGCACCTGGCCCTGTATCTTAATTTATGAACATAATAATTAATGTGAATTCTTAGTTCTGTTGTTTTATATTAAAATGTTTATAGGCAATTATTCCCTAAATTTTTGCTTAACATGTGGTCATATTTCCATTGGGCTATTATAAATGTTGAATATTACTTAACGTGTCGTTTCTCAGGTTCTTAGAAAAAGTGATACATGACTTCTAGTTATTAGTACCCAATACTTTTTTTTAATAAATGTTCAAGAAGAAAAATTTATTAAGCAAATAAACATTGGTAAGATTTCTTTAAATATGTACTCTTTTTAACTGAAGACTGAGAATTTTAATGGCTGTTACTATACCACAACATTCTTTCTTATAAAAATCATCCTTGAAGATGTACATTATGATAGAACATTTTTCATTGTAATTATTTATATGTAAGTATGAAAATTTTTTACCATCAGCATCACATTTATAAAGTCAAATATTTTTTATTTTACTATTATTATTATTTTTTTGAGATGGAGTTTCGTGCTTGTTGCCCAGGCTGGAGTGCAGTGGCACAATCTCGGCTCACCACAACCTCTGCCTCCTGGGTTCAAGCAATTCACCTGCCTGAGCCTCCTGAATAGCTGGGATTATAGGCATGCACCACCACACAAGGCTAATTTTGTATTTTTAGTAGAGGCAGGGTTTCTCCATATTGGTCAGGCTAGTCTTGAACTCCCAACCTCAGGTGATCTACCCACCTCAGCCTCCCAAAGTGTTGGGATTACAGGCGTGAGCCACCGTGCCAGGCCCATCTTCACCTGTTTGTTTTTACCTTAGAGAATGGCTTAGTCCATTCAGGCTGCTATAACAAAAATACCATAGTCAGGGATGAGGAAGGGCTCTGGGGATATTATAACAAACATTTACGTCTCACAGTATGGAGGCTGACAAGTTCCAGATCAAGGCACTGGTAGAATTAAAGTCTGGGAAGACTTACTTTTGGTTCATAAATGCAGTCTTCTCTTTGTGTCCTCCATGTGTGTTCGATGTGGTAGAAGGGGCAAGGGAGTTCTCTGTGGTTTCTTTTATAAGGACACTAATCCCATTCATGAGGGCTCTACTCTCATCACCTATACCTCCCAAAGCTCTACCTCCAAATACAACCACCTTGGGGCTTAGGATTTTAACATAGGAATTTTGGAGAGACACAAAATATTCAGTCCACAACAGGGGAAGTCTGTGTCTTTTACATTTTGGACTGTTAAAATTCTTTGTCTGAAATTACATTTTCTGAGTATTGACTGATTTATCTGCACAGACATTTATACAGGAGAAACTGCTAGCAGCTTTGAGAGTTAAACCAATCATTCCTCTGCATGCCACACTTGAAAATGAGAAAATAATCCTTAGCTTTGGGTAAAATGTTTAAAAGTCATTATGAATTTCTAGTCAGAAATTATTTTGCTTCTGTCTTTCTTAAAATTGCCTTTCTATTCCTCTGTTTATACATGTATTTTTAATTTGCTTCTAGTTTTACCAAAACACTCATAAGAACGTTGATGGTTGGGTATCTAAATGGAGATCTAATTGCACATGTAAGGAAATGAAAAGTTATTTAAAATGACATAGAGTGAGTATGTTGTTGTCTCAATCAAAAACAAAATCTATCAGTGTTTGCTTTCACAACTTCTTTTCAACATTGAATAAAGACAGGAAACCCTCGTCTATTATTTAGAAAAGTATAGTTTACCCTATTTCCAATTTAGTCTCTTTTGTAACGGAACAATAGGAAGTACCCAAATTAGCAGGTAAGTGCAAGTCAGAGGTTGAAATCTAATATGGCCTTTGAAATTATGATGCCAGTGAAATAAAAAAGACTAAGTAATATAAAATTTTGATATTTAGAATTCTATAACATGGTCTTACTGAGCTCATCTAGAATAGATTGCATTATATTGTTTGTCCTTCAGGGCAGAAATTAAGTTAAAATTTTAATGGTAGCATTTTCACTAGCAAAAGGCACAACATAGTGTAATTTTTGGAGTGGACAAGATTTGTGAAATAATCTATTCTGAAAACAAGAGAAATTGCCTCCAAATTTTATGATGATTGCTGTCAGAGAAAGCCATATTGTAAAATTGTTTTATAGTGCCCTCATACACCTTTTTTTCCAAACCGGACTGAAATCAATTATAATCATCATTGTTAACATTCTTTTTGTAGTGCAATAAAACAGTAATCCTTTCAGCTATCTGAAGAGGGTGTACTTTTAATGGGCATTTTTCTTACAGTTTTTCTTAGTCATGATCACAAAAGCCATAAAGTTCCGAGTTATGGTGTGTGGTTCTAGTTAGTGGAGCCTGGACCCTGAAGAGAAATAGGAAAATGCAGCAGTTACAGCCTCTTTACGATTTAATAGCTAAACTCTTAATGTGGAATCAGTATGTAAAAATGAGAAAAATCTTTGCTTGAACTTATGGACAAGCTATTACTGCACAGATTTGGTTGAAGTTTTACATCCGGTTAGTCTCTCTAAAGAGACTTGTGTTGTCTTTATTGAGTTTAAGCAGTTAGTCTTAATATCATTATTTCATTAAACATACGCAGATTTGGAAGCTTTCTATGTTTATGGACAAGTGATCCTCTCAGGCTTTGCCTTGTTTCTGTGACTCACAGACAACAAAATATAAAGTCTAAGCTCTTTCTATTTTTATCAAATCTATTTGTAGGGATTTGAGTTACAGAAAAAATATATACTTTCTTTACATTTATGACTATGTCTAACAACAGGGCTACTAAATATGAAATTTAGTGAAGAATCGCTCAGCCATGAACCAATGTGAGTTTGCTTTTAATACTTTATTAAATTTTATTCATGTGCCAAGGTTTCTAGGACACAAAAGGGAACCAGAAATCAGACAGTTGTTTAAAAACATTAAACACCCTGATAAGGTTTGCATCCTTGTGGTTTTCTGTGCTGCCCTGATAGTTCTTAAAGATTCTGTCATTTTCAGTCAACAGAGAATACATGTGATCAGTATATCTGATAAACTTGTCAATGCCTCTTTAAATCAGGATTCCCTGACCTATTCAAGTCAGACCCCCCTGCTTCATTTCAAGTATCATCTTGATAAGACAGAGCTATGTCACAGGCAGCTGTGTATAGCCAGCTCAGTCTACAACTAATTTGTGCAGGAAAAAATTAAATCAGGAGGTAAATTATTTCATGATTGCTCATTCCCAACAGAGTTGGGCATCATTCTGAAGAAAATATCAAATAATTGGTTTCAGGCCGTGTCAGACACATGCAATTCCCTTCTCTAATGGCTGTGTGTGGTAGCACCAGGCCTCAGGGGTCAGCAAAGAACTGGAAATAGCTTAGTGCCAGGCTAGGCAATAGAGAGACGGAGTACATAGGAAATGAAGTGGCAATAAGTGCAATCCATAGGGGAAATGTGCTTCACTTGGAGTTTAATATATCGGTTCAGAATCTGGCAGGAAGCCATGCAACAATTGTTTACCTTTTTGTCAGCATCTGCATCTGTTCTGTTTTGTAAACAGCACTTAACTCTCAGTTGGTAAATGCTGGAATCAATAACAACTGTTAAGGGATTTCCTTACTCCCCCTCTTTTTTTTCATATTCTAAAACAAATGCACACTACAAACAATGTTTGCCTTAGATTAACAAGGAACAGACATTAACAGGGTCAAAGGGATTTGGTTGGGAACATTTTATAGCTTCTTGGGTGTACAGTAATTATATCTGTGTGATTTGAATGTATTTTGTAACCTATCCAAATTAAACTGTTAAAAAAAATGCTAGCAAGCAGTAATGAAGATGATTTTTTATAATTATCTTAAGTACTGTGTATAGAAAACTGCTGGCACCATTTGTAATAATTTAGTTCTGTGCAATATTGTGTATTATAGCTGCTATGCAGAAATATTAAGTTGCCTTTTGCAGTTTTAGGAAATTAGTGATTATATCCAGCAGTACTAATTATTTTAAAAATATAGTTAGTAAAAAAAAAAAATATTACATGCCGCAGTGAGACATAAAAAAGGATTGATCTGTGACTAGTGCCTATAAAACTAAGTATATGATTAGTAAATGGAAAAGAAAAAAATAACATTACTTTTAAGTTCACTGTCTTCAGGACAGACTGACTAGATGAATGCTGTCGTTAAGTACAGCATTATTTCAGTAGTTATTGGCATCACTTAAAGGTGAATATCACCAAGATCAGAGGAACACATTATTGCTAGTGGGATTTATACATGCATCTCTCCATGCTCTACTTTGGAAATTTACTTCAAAATTTCCACATACACAATTGCTGAGTTGCCTTGTTTTTACTTCATTAAACTACTTCATATCTGATTTAACCTAACCGTAATTCTGTGCTCAGAACTTTGTTTTCTTCTGCTTTTCCTTGTATAGTATTAAATCTTAGGCTTTTCCATTTTTTTTCTCAGAAGTATGATTTCTTTGAACTTTTCATTGGATTACCATAAACCACAAATAAAATTTGAGAATTATTTGACAGAGTCACTGAGTCAAGATCTGCATTCTTTTGTCTTTATTTTGTATGTCAAAGTGTTTGGTATGAATTTTTCAATTTTCTTAACAGTCATTTTGTTAATTCACCTCTTTAACTTATCTTGGCCAAGACATTTTTGATAGTCTGTCAGTTTTTAATAAAATATATTTAATTAGAAATAAGAATTTGAGAATTTGGATAATGTCTTTCTTACTGCTATTGAGACTAGAAGATACTTTGGCTTCATTTTCTTGACCAGAACTGCCTTTTATAAGTATGTTCTATCCAGAGATAGAGAATCTACTTTATTAATCCATTCCATTATGACATTTACATGATTCAGTAAAAACTAAATAACATTTAAAACAATTATATGCCCTAATTCATAAATATATATATATATATATATATTATATTTTTAAGTATATTTAATAGTTTTGTCTCCAGATTAGAATCTGCCATTGAAAACCATGGACAAAATTTAGAAGCCAACTTTCACCTTTTGTAATCACTTCCTTTATTGAGGGAAAAATGGTCACACATTATCAGACTATCCCTCTACAAATTTAAATAAAAGTGAAAAACTTCCATATTCATTTCCATAGTTTGTGTTTTGCCTCTTCAGTAGGAATTAATATCTCTATTGTCATCTCATGTTAAATATTCTCAATCACATCCTAATCATTTAGTATGCAAGTTTAAAACTGTTCAATGATGGAAATTTTCTTACCACAGGTCAAAGTGTTCAAAGTTTTATAGTTCTTAAAATAAAGTAGCTAACTTGCATTTATGTTAGCATTAAAGTTAACTATCTCCAACAGTGCTTGAAAAATTGTAGTAGTGAACATAGTATATCCTGATAGACTACATAAGGCATTCATAGGGGCTTGGGTGGTACCTACTGATCATTAGCTAATTTTAAAAAATTGACTATTAAAGGTAGCCCTTTGTTGTATTAGGTGAAGGCAATAATCATTTTTCCCTAAGCAAAGGGAAAATTAAGTGCTAATTAGCAGTTATGAAGTGTGCAATAGTAGTTAAAATATAAGGAGTATTTTCCCACTGGTAGCAAATGCTACCTGGGGACTACAGTCAATAGATTGATTGCTGATAGCTAACGTATTTTTCAAATCCAAGAAGTAATATTAACTCGACCTTCAGATTATGAGACTGACATGCTGCCAGCTGTGCTGAGAGGGCAGAACCTCCAAAAAGTAATATGAAATGTCATGAGGTTGAATGACTCAACATTATAGCAAAGTGTCTGTTTTGAAATCTTGTAATAAAATTAGAATTTTTTGGTAAATTATTTTAGGATTTATCCCATGCAATTATTATTTACATGTAGTATGTTTATCATTAATTTGACTTTTTTTTTAAGAACTTGAAATCTCTATTCAATTATAGTTTTATTTCCTTGTTTTTTATTTAAGACAAATCTTTGAGAAAAAGACAGATATGGCCATCTTTATACTAATTTTCAAAGAATTTGACTGTAATTACCTTTATACTCATCAAATGAGTGTTCTTAGTTATCTATGTTTTCACAATTTGAATCATCTAATCTTTATTGGTGATGTAGTGGGGCTGACTGACTTATTTTATGCTCTTAGTTATGCCATAACTTTGATTTACTCTCGAAAATTGGCCTTTCAGACATTTTAGGTTCATATTCCCATGACATAAAAGGACGAAGACTTATGAGATTAACTTTAAAAACAAAAAAAACCAAAAAAAACCCAGAGTCTCGCTGTGCCACCCAGGGTGGAGTACAGTGGCACCATCTTGGCTCACTACAATTTCTGCCTTCTGGGTTCAAACAATTCTCATGCCTCAGCCTCCCCCAGTAGCTGAGACTACAGGCATGTGCCACCAAGCCTGGCTAATTTTCTTATATTTGTAATAAAGATGGGGTTTCACCATGTTGGCCAGGCTGGTCTGAACTCCTTACCTCAAGTTATCCACCCACCTCAGCCTCCCAAAGATTGGGATTACAGGTGTGAGCCACCGTGCCTGGCCTAAGATGAACTTTTTAAAATATCACATGGGCGAGCCTGGCACAGTGGCTCACACCTGTAATCCCTGCACTCTGGGAGGCCGAGATGGGTGGATCATAAGGTCAGGAGTTCAAGAGCAGCCTAACATGGTGAAATCCTGTCTCTACTTAAAATGCAAAAATTAGCCGGCCATGGTGGCATGTGCCTGTAATCCCAGTTACTTGGGAGGCTGAGGCAGGAGAATTGCTTGAACTTGGGAAGTGGAGGTTGCAGTAAGCCAAGATCACACCACTGCTCTCCAGTGACAGAGTAAGACTCTGTCTCCAAAAAAAAAAAAAAAAAAATTTACATGAGTATAATTCTAAATGTTAACTTTGATTTATAATAAATACAAGAGAATTCTAATAAGGCAGCCTATGGTATCAATACATATAGAATGATCCACATTCTTTTTACAGGCTTCTAACTACAACATATGTATTATATGATTATGTCATTATTCAGTCATTTAGTTAACCAACTCACATGTATAGACATTAGGATTTTTCTAGTTTCTTTTCTTTGTATACTTGTGTGAATATCTTTGAAAGTCTTATTCCTTGAAGTGATATTCCTGGACCAGAGAGTAAGCTAATTTAAATTTTGATACATATTACTCAAATTGCCCTCCAAAACAAATATACTTTTAAGTACAAATATTCAGAAGCATGAATATCTAGGTTGATGCATGTATTCATTGAGACATCAAGCCATTAATTATGATTTTTTAAATGGCTTGAAATCCCTGTCCTGGCCTGACTTCTCCTGCATTATCTTCTCATTGCTGAAAAAGAGGTGTAGACAAATGGCATGGGAGTGAGGGATGGCCATATGACACTCAATGTCCTGTAGCTATTAGGAGCTTTTGAGCCAAACAGACTTGTCTTTGCATTCCAGCTTTGCCACTTGGCAGTTATTAACCTTGGATAGGTGGTTTTTCTGCTAGGAGTGTCTAGTCATTTAATCTGGAAGATGGAAATGATAATAAGACCTTCCTCATAGCATCTAAGTATTTAATATGATACATGTATTCATTGAGTATTAATATGGCTATTATACATAGTATCTGTTGCAAACCAATTGCTTTGTTATTACCTTTATTTAAAACATATGCGTATATATAGACATATATACACATTTATAGTGTTGTACTGAGAAGGTGACTCGCTGTCATGTTAATGTGGTGTTCTCAAACATCACTATACAGCAAATGGCTGCATTTCTTTTATTTTTAAATCAACTGCACAATGAACACTTTGTTTGATCTTTAATGTGCCACGTATAATGTTCTCTGGAAGTGCTATATTAATTTTTTACTATTTAAAAAAGTAATGAAATAAGATGAAATTAAAATAATAAAGTATTCAGAGATCTCTTTCGTTTATCATGATGATTCCAACAGTCACTATGTGTGTATAACTACTAGATCCAGGTCCAGCACTGATCTAGCCCTCGAGATTCATACTTCTAGAGTTAAATGCCTCCTTGTTTGGTCCCTTGGATATTCGACAGGCACTCCAGACACTACACGGATAAACCGGAACTCCTCATCATTCCCCAGATCTTCCCCTCCTCTTCCCCCAGTCTAAGTTAATGCTGTTAATAATCACTCAACCAGAAACTATGACTCATTCTCCCCTTCTGCCCTGCTCCCCCACCATCAAAAGAATCACCGAGATTTTTAATTTTGCCTGATCACCTAAATATTTCCAAGAGTATCTCCTCTTCATTCCTACCATCAAGGCCTAATTTAGGTCTTTATTATTGCTCATTTGGACTTAATGTTAAAATAGTTTTGTTTTGTTTTGTAATTGGTTTCTCTACTCTTATTTTTGCTTTCCTCTAAGACATCTGCCAAGCACACTTTACTCCCCTATTTAAAGCTCTTCAGTGGCTCCTCATCACTGTCATCATAAAGCTTCAGAGGCTAGGTTTTGGAAAGCAAGCCTTCCTTGACCTAGCACCTGCATTCTTTAGTCTCGTCTCATGCCTCTCCCCACCTCATATTTTTCACTCTCCAGTAACACTGAACTGACAGAAAGCTTTGCTCATGATGTGTGTGCCACCTCTTACTCTCTTCCTCCCCTTCTTTGCCTAATTCCTATTGATCCTTTATGACAGCTCATGTGTCATTTCTTCTAAGAAGCTTTCTCTGAGCTACAGCCCCTAATCCACACTCCTAGAGCATCTCCATATGCCTTTCTCAAAGCTTAGCATATTCTATTAACATATCTAGTTAGGGAAGTGTCTCCCTATATGGACTCTAAGCACCTCAGGGACAAGAATTATTTTCTTCAGTACCCAATTCACTGCCTAATACATGACAGGAGTTCAATGAATATCTTTTTTTTTTTTTTTTTTTTTTTTTTTTTTTTTGAGACAGAGTCTCGCTTCGTCACCAGGTGCCAGGCTGGAATGCAGTGGCGCAATCTCAGCTCACTGCAACCTCCACCTCCCGGGTTCAAGCAATTCTCCTGCCTCAGCCTCCTGAGTAACTGAGACTACTGGTGCGCGCCACCATGCCCAGCTAATTTTTGTATTTTTAATAGAGACAGGGTTTCACCATGTTGCTCAGGATGGTCTCAATCTCTGGACCTCGTGATCCGTCCACCTCGGCCTCCCAAAGTGCTGGGATTACAGCCGTGAGCCACCGCGCCCGGCCTGAATATCTTTTTAACTGAACCATTTTCTTAAATCACTATCTGGAAGTTTAATAATGTGTATTGGTACTAGCCAGCTAAACAACTTATTAATTGAGCCCCAACTATTTAAAAAATATTGTGCTAAGATTAGTAGGGATTCCAGAAAGTGTAAGACCCTTGGTCCCCCATAGATTGGGAAATAAAATATAAATATATGAAAAATTGCTGAAGTTACACAGACAAGCGGTTACAGAGTTCTGAGAAGAAAGAGATTCCAGGAAGTAGGGGTTCCTTCTAACTTCTGTCCAGGGTGATCAAGATGAAATGGAACTGTGTTGGTTGCGAGGTGGGCAGGAGCTGAAGAAGCAGAAAATGAATTGATGAACAACAGTGTTCACTTTCTGGTGCTTTCCTGGAATACAGGTGGGGAATGCTGGCTCAGAAATAGAATTTCAACATGGATCCATTCACCTAATGGAGAGTGTACCCAAACAGAAAGAAAACCTGGGCCTTGTTTCTCAGGTCTTCTGGCTTCTTCCATCCTGTCACTCAACCCTGAGAGTTCCACATGATGTCTGATTCTGTACCTAAGTCCCACTCTCCATCCCAGCTCCACCCTGGAGCAACTAATCATATTTCTTTTGAGGAAACTGCTTTACCATGAGCAATTTTTTCTGAAGTTTGAAATCAGTTTAAAGCCTGGTTTTATGTGGTGTCTTCATGTGCCTTCAAATCTAGGAGGTTAAAAAAAAGATGAACCCACAAAGCAATACAGGGGAGAAAAACCTTATAAGACCATATTAAATTAATTACCAAATGATTTGTTATAAGACTTTAAATACATTAGGAATTCAGGGAAGGGAGATTTTAGTGTAAAGAAGAGCAAGCTAGAAAAACTTCATGACGATTTGGACTCGAGTTTGGCTGTGAGTAGACCTTGCATAGGCAGAAGTAAAAGGAAGGATCTTCCCTTGCAGTTCAGACAGTACCAGCAGTTGAGATTACAGTGACTTATTGGAGATGGTGAAGAAAACTGTGGCACATAGGAGCTATTCTATAAATAATTAATGAAGGCATTAGCCAGGACTCTGAACTTAGAAGTGACATCTCTGTCCTTCCATTTCTCATCTCTGCTTTTTATGCAGAAAATGGAAGGGTGTTAATTAAAAGAAGGATGTGGTAGATTACACAATAGAAGAAAGGGCTAAATAATTAAACAACAATTAAACCTCTGGAAGAATGGGAACCAGAGGATTTCTGTAGACCTGAGCAACAGGATCTTAGCCTTCGACTGTTTTTAATCATCCGTTGTTTTGGTTTCTCCCTGTGTGATGACTTCGCTCTGACAAGTTTCTCCACTCAGTGGGTACATGGCTCCTGGCAGTTTCTTGCTCATATCCTAACAGCTTCCTGGTACCTCAGTTTAGAGAGTCTCAGGGAAGCCTTCTGCTTGGCCCAGGAATAAGCTTGTTATTAGAAAAGAGAAAGGAGTGCTGGGCATACAAAAACTATGTTAAATAAAAAATGGACAACTGAATGAATGATAAGATATGATACCTAGCCTAAGAAGAGATTACAAGAGTCTTAAAACCAGTCTTTGATGTTTAAATTACACATGGTAGCTGTTAAAGGCAGAAAAATAGCTTGATAGAAGTGTTTAAGAAATAGAACTTGTCCAGTTATGTGTAAGATTACCTGAATGGTGAGAAAGATATAAAGAAACCACCTAGAAGAATATTCCCCCCCACTCCACTGCTTGGAAATCCTAGTGTGAATTTTAAGGAATGTTTATGCTGAGGTGAAGCCATAAGCATTGAGAACAGGATGGCTAGGTGGGAATACAAAGAATTAATAGGGAAGCAACAGAGCAATTGCTCTCAGAGTGTGGTTTCCAAATCCACAGCAGCATCACCCGGAATAAGCTAGAAATGTGAATTCTCAGGTTCCTCCATAACTCACTGAGTCACAAACAGTGGGAGTGAACCTGGCAATCTGTGTGTTAACAAGCTCTCCAGGTGATTCTGATGCCTGCTGAAGTTTGATACCAACAGCATACTTTCAACTGGTGTCCAAAAGTAATTGCGGTTTTTGCATTAAAAGTTGAAAGTATGGATTATTGCCTTCATTCTGTATGCAATAGAAGGAAGAGATAAATAATTAAATAACAATTATTGGGGCCCAGATTGCCTTCCTTCAAGTACTGGTTCTGTGACTTATTTTTTCATATTTTATTATTTTATTCTGGGGCTGCGACTTTTGAGCTTTGTGACCCTGAGCAATTTATTTAACTTTTTCATGTCTTAGAGATAAATTGTAATATTAGTGCTTTCCACCTATTTATGCCAATTCTCTAATATAAATTAATATAAATATATAATGCTAGAGTAAGCATTATATAATTATTTTCTGTTATTAACATTGGTAGAACTTGGTGTTTGAAGGGAATACATACATAAAAAGATGATTCTGGCTGAAGTGTGCATTGGCTCTCATTGGTGGCCAAAAATTGTCCATATTATTCCAAATGAATCTCACAGATTGAAACTGTTAATATAAATCACCTTCTGATTCCCATACTTTGTTCTTCAAGTGGTGTCATTGCTAGTTTTCTCAGAGTAGATTTACTTTGTCACTCACTCGTAAGTAACTTACTTTCTCTGACCCTCAGTTTCCTCATTATGGTTTTAATGAAGATTAGAAACAACATATATAAAGTTCTTACCATATAGTATGTGTTCAGTAAATGGTAACTATTAATTAATGCCATGCCAAACCCTATTAATCTCAATTGGGAGGCCGCCAAGTTCAAGAGGCCGAAGAAGAGACTCAGAGCCAACAGATGAGACATGGAATTTTATCAGGGGCTCACAGACAGGGGAGAGAGTTCAGTGACGGTGGGCTGGGCAGGAAAACTGCAGCGGCTTGCAAAACACCATGCTATTTTTGCAGTATTTTCATTTAATACCCTCCCGGCTAACAACCTCTACCTGGCAACCTTCATTTAACCCAAAACTCAGGGCCTCAATCCCCTGTGTAGCCTGGCCCATGTTCCACGGGACAGGCTGGGAACTCAGATGTTTATCATAGATAAAGAATAAGTCTTTGGCTTAGCCACTCCGGATTGTCTAGCTTCTAACACACATTCAGGTTCTTCTGCCACACAGAGACATTCGAAGGGTATGTGTACATTATTGCTATCGGGTGCGCTTACCCCACCATTACTGTTATCTCCGTTTCATTATCTCACCTCCCTGCTTCTTAACCCGTTTCTCCCTTTGTGTGTCAATAATCTATGACTGTTCTCTCTTTTGCATTTTTTCTATTTGCTGAGGGCAGGGGTTGACAAACTTTTTCTGTAAAGGATAAATAATAAATATTTTAGGCTTTGCAGCCCACAAAGTAGGTCCCTGTTTCAGCTACTTCACTTTGCCATTGTAGTGCAAAGTAACCATGGATCAGTGGGGTGGTGTTTCAGTGACACTTTGTGGACCCTGTAACCTGAATTTTAAGTAATTTTTCACATGTCGTGAAATATTGTCCTTTTGATTTTTTTTTCTCCATCCATTTACAAAGAGAAAAGCTGTGTTTAGCTTACAAACTGCACCAAAATAGGCTGTGGGCCAGATTTGCCCCATCAGCTGTCTATAATGTGCTGACCATTCTTTGAGGGGACTGCCTCTCTCCTAGCCTCTCACTAACCTTTCCCTTTTTCTCCCTTCCTATCTATTGTTGTCTTCCCTTCTTTATCACAACCCAGCCACCAATAACACTGAATCTAAAATGCAATCTAAGTGGATTTTTAAATATTTGTGTTTATTAAACAAAGCTTTATGTGTTTATTGTAATATAAAAATTAAGTATAAGATTTGTCTATATATTCAAAGAAAAACTAAGTTGCTTAATTTCGCATGTATTTTATATTGATTTTTTTCAATTAAAGAATTCCCATGAAACAAACCGTAGTGAGCCCAGTATTAACCAGTTATATCAAAATACGATGACAGTCAACTCTGGATATTTTCTGCAGTTAGTTTCTTATCCAGACTTTTTTCAATACTGAGTTTTTCTTATGTATCAAGTGTGATGTCTTTCTTTTGCCTGAACTAAAATAGTTAAAGAGAAGTAAATTTATTCTCATGAGCCTCAGATGGCCATAGGAGATGATGGTGACTGATGAGGTATGGCTCTCCTTAGTCACCCCACTCTGCTTTCAGATCTAATTTTGTACCTGTCTCCTGTGACTGCAGGTGATGCATGTCACATGGTGCCTTGTGTATTACAGGCACAAAGTAAATCTTTTATTGAATTAGCAAGTGAAACCCACTTAAAGATGCTTTTTGTATATCATGGGCCTTTTGAGGAAAAAGATAATGTCTGCCACCAAGGGGCTGCGAAGTTGTATTTGGAATTTGAAGGCGATAGGTCTTTACCTTTATAGCTGAATAACTATTGTTTAGGAGAGGAAGGCAGCTAAAAAGGTAAGATTAACTGTAAAATTTACAAAGCGCCCACATGTCTTCTCTACCTCTCAGGCCTTCCCTACTCTTTTAGAATAATAAGCTCATGAGTATAGCTTTTCAGGTGGGCACTAGGGATTTCTATTATCACCATGGCTATCTCTTTTCATACTAATTTTAACATACATTCATGAGCATTATAATTTTCCTACTTGATAAAAAATAGTGTGAAGAGAATATTTTTCAGTATAGATGAGGAGAAATGTTCACTCTCTTTTGCAAGGTGTGATTCATTGGAAAGTATATTAGGAAACACACTCAGCAGGTGTCTTAACTAAAATCCATGTTTTTGATGATGGCATTATTTTTATTTGAGTGCTAACTTTTTAAAATTAATTTTTAACATGTTATATTAAGAGCTGATAATGTAACTTCCCCTCTCATGGCATATTTTCTTTAAAAAATGAAATATCAATTCTCAGGTTCAACCTTAGGCTATAGTAAAAATGAATTGTTAACTGAGTTTTAAGTTTTTTCTACAGGTTAATTTTTAGTCATGATATGAGAAAGTAACACATATGATAAGAGATATAATTAACTGAACTCTTGCAAAATTTGAGACCAAGAAAGGAATGCTAGGATGATATTTCATTAATAATGTACCATTAGCATATAGTACTTAAAATTTAAAACCCATTTTATTACACTAGAGATGTCTTTTTATTAGGATGTTCCCTGAAAGAGTCAGCATATCTAAGTATTTACAACTGGGAGTTAAACCAGCATAAAGCAAAAGTCAGCTGAGAAAATATTCAGAAATTTGCCCTGGGTACAGTTCTCAGTTCTGGCTGAATTCAAATGTAAGCCATTCTTTGATTAGCATCTTCAACTAACAGTGGCCTAACTGGCCACATCAGGAGTTAGATATTCTCTCTCGTGTTCTTAGTCAACAAAACAAAATAAGAAGGATTAAATATAGGAGAAGGACAAGAGTATTATATCCTTGGCAAATGAGCAAGAAGTCAGATTTCTTGCTAATGTAATGCTGACAGGTTTTGCCAGAGAAGAGGAAATGGAGTGTGGGAGAATTTTGTTATCATTGAGCAAAACTTATTAGGTAACATCCAGTGGAGCCAGCATTGGCCTGGGAATCATGAAAGGGTAAGAATAGAAGCAGTGTCTTTTCAATTTTTCTCATTGACCTGGAAGAATAGCTTCAGGGTGACTCTATCTTCATCCTTTTTAGCCACTTAGGTTTCTCTTGGTATGTGAAACAAGGGGATATTTACAGTCTAGACCCCTCCAAAGGAAATAGAAAACCTCCCTGTCACATAGGGCCTTTAAGCGGGTTGGGAGGATTTATTTCAAACCCAGTGGTTCTCTGTCTGTACATCTACCTCTCTTTAGATCGTGATTACTTACCCTATCAATGGGTGCAAATTTTAGTGCACAACTAGAGCACAGAGAAAGAAGGTATAAAAAATGCAGATAGTGTATGTACTAGCAATTTAGTCTCCTCTGATAGATCATTTTGGTTGTCATGTACCTCTATGGAAGCAGTTGCCACTTTGCACTAATCAGCGTATTTGTCTAAGTTCCTGAAAGAGTGACACCATTAGTTATTTTTCAGTATATCCCATCACTTTACCCAAGGCTTATATTGTAATAGGCTAAGAGAATTATCTGTGTAAATGTGTTAAGACATTTAATTTTATGAAATGGGAAGAGTGATTAATTTCTGAGGTAGAAGCTGGAAAGGACTTATTCTTGCAAAGGGAAGTAGAAACTTCAGGTGTCCTGAATGAGAGGGAGATTTATAGAGTCTATTTCTGATATAGTCAGACCAGATCAAGGCAGAGGGCCTTAGCCAGATGATCAGTAGAACTCTAAGGCCTGAGAACCTGTTGGAATTATATGCAAAACATCCTCCTGTGAACATAGATGCATAGCTTATATTAGATTCTAAAAGAGATGAAGATCACATGCACGCACACAAAACCAGTGTTTTGAAGAACTGACACAGTAAAGATGCAATGGAAGGTCTTGGAGTGGGGCTGCCATTCAACTTCATGAATGTTAACCTTAGAGATGGCGTCAATTAAATAACAATATTTAAAGTAATTTATAGTGAAATAGGTCTCTGACATGGTGTTTATCATTATTACTCTCCAAAATGTTTCCTGTTAAAATTGTCATACAGTAATTAATGTGAAACTCATTTAGTATTTTACTAAAAGAAGCATGTTTACAGTGGGAGGGGGAGAAAGCCAATTAAAATAAGTTAAAAGCAGTTGGTTTTGTCTCTAACTCTCACTAATGATACCGCAAATAGACCATTTTGAAACCATTCATTCATATAGGCACTATGATGGATAATGGGAATGCAATCATGGGGAAAAGATCTCTGCCTATAAGGAGTTTAAAGTTTGAGAGACACCTTTCAAAGTAACCATTATAATGTGACATGGTTAGTGCTAAAATGAAGGGCTGTGCAAGGTAAAATAGGAAGGAGCATGGAGAACAAGACCCTGACCTGGCTTGGGGTCTGACGGCAGCCTTCCCAGAGGAGATGAGAGTAAAATCTAGCATTTGTATAGCAAGTACTACCTCCCAAGAACAGTTCTAATGTGTTAATTCAGTTCAACCTCATATACCATTGAGACATAAAGAGACTAAGTAACTTGTCCAAAGTTGTAGTGTCAGTAGGGCCTGTGCCCAGATTTGAAGCCAGGCCAGCTTCTGTGTGTTAGCCCTTCTGCTATGCCACCTCTGTGCTTCAGGTAACAATGCTATAAATAAATGTATGATAAAATTAGTGGAGGGGTGGGGGAGATCAGAAGTGGGGGAAGACAGAGAGAGAAGGAGGAGTCCAACTTCTAGCTTCTAAGAGTTAAGTGTTTTCTAAATTTACATTCAGATTCATTTACATTCATGAGGCTGTTTCCTTAATAGTGCCTTCTTCATTCTCTCACCATTTAGAAAAGGGATCCTGACACTTATCTGTGGATTATCTGAATTTCCGCATATTCAGCTTGTGTTAGGTTACATTTTCACTTAACTTCATAGATATTCATTTCATTCTTTTAGTCATTTATTCACTCAAGTTATTTCAAAATTTTACCTTGTCTATATTGGATGGTACATATGGAAGCCTCCTCAAAAGAGATGACAAGTAAGAAATTCAGTTCTGCAAACTAAAGATGTAAATATTCCTTGTCTTAGTTTTACTCCCAATTCTTTTCTAGTCATATACATTTACAAAATAAGTAAAAGTTATAATAATAATGCCTCAAGAAAAGGTGAAAAACAGTTTCAATTTCATCTTAGTGTACACGATGAAAACAATGCCTGCAGGTCCTCCATGATTTTCTAGCTACTTGTTAGGCTTATATGACACAGAAGGCCCTTTACAAACTCAGGGTCATGGTGTTTGCGTTGGGTTCTTCCCCCCTCCTGTGGCTCCAGGGAACTTCCATGGAACTAAGCATTCGAGGCCTGAAGAATCAGGCCATTGCTATCCATTCAGTGGGCTCCAGAGTCCCACCTGCTCTCAGGAAGTGACTTGGGTTCTGGGAGAAGTACTGCTTATTATTTGTTCCTATGTGGTCCTTGCTGACTTCATATTATATTGTTTAAAACTTTTCTTTACTGGAGCAAGTATCTTCCATTTGGATTATGTCATAAATTTCATCTGGAATAAGACTTTCAATGAAGAGGTATTCTCAGTGCCACCAGACAAGCGATGTAAAAAGAAGTGACACACAAATTGTCTCTCTGTCTTTCCCCACTTCTGATCTTCCCACCCCTCCACTAATTTTATCATACATTTATTTATAGCATACATACACAAATTGTGTGTCACCTCTTTTTACATCCCTTGTCTGGTGGCACTGAGAATACCTCTTCATTGAAAATGGATCCATTTACAGTCAATAATAGAGTGGCTAATGTTCATTTTTCTTGGGAAAACTGAAATGTGCCCCTTTTATCCTTTTATACTGATACTCCAGCTCCAGATTATCTGATTTTGTGGCTTCTCATTTTCTCCTGTATCTTACCACTATTATTAACAAGAATTCTGTTGCTAATAGCTTTGGAAAATAATATGTGTGCTTTCAGCCACTACTTGTATTTTTATGGTTTGTGTGATTTAGCTGGACTTTGATATTTATTTCAAATGCTGCTTTGTTGCAGATCAAATGTGAGGAGCTCTAATGTCACTCTAGATTTCCTTTTACTGTCCTAAATTTTTCCGGAAGAGAATGGGGTAAATACTTGAACTAGGTATAATTAACATGTAACACCTTTAAGTGTATAATCTGTACTCTATATTCTTTATGCATGATATATCTATAGATATGTGTATGTGTATATGTCTAGACACATATGTATACCTATATGTATTTACAAATATATATAGACAGAGAAGAAGACTTTTTAAAAAATGTAAGATAACAGTTTTGTAAATATCTCTGCACATTTTTATGGTGAAATTTTTTTTCCTAAAGTGTATTTTATATTTTTAACACACAAAAGTAATATTTTAGAATAAACTGTATCAATACACTCTATCAAGTTCCCAGCCCATCATTGTTTTTATAGCCTTTTGCACACACTTTCTATATTAGAAGTAATCTTCAAATTTATCTTGTCAAACAGAATACTGTAAGGAATGTTTATAGAATACTGTAAATATTTATGAACTTACATCCATAATTATTTATTGTTTTAAAGAATACATTTTAGGTTTTGGTATAAAATCTTACTTTGTTCTGGCCTGAACCTAACTATTTCTAGGATCCATGGGATTTCATTCATTTTGTTTTTTTAAATCAGCTTTTTGAGTACCATGAGAGATTATTCTGGGTTCTGAGGTCTTTGGCCTCATGGAAATCATTTTACATTTGTGATAACTGTGTCTAAGAAACTTAAACTATTGTTTAGTTTTTTTTTTCCTAACTGCCGTTCTTCTTTTGCCCAGGGCAAATATGTAGGATATATTCTTAGAAACTTCCTACAGATGTTCCACACTTCTTCCAGAAATAAAAAAGTCATAAATTTCTTGACATGAAAAAAGTGGGGTATTTTTGTTTTTGTTTTTTTGAGACAGAGTCTCTATCACTCAGGCTTGGGTGCAACAGCGTGATATCGGCTCACTGCAACCTCTACCTCCTGGATTCAAGAGATTCTCATGCCTCAGCCTCCTGAGTAGATGGGACTACAGGTGTATGCCACCACATCTGGCTAGTTTTTGTATTATTAGTAGAGATGGGTTTCACTATGTTGGCCAGGCTGGTGTTGAACTCATGACCTCAGTTGACCCACCTGCCTCGGCCTTCCAAAGTACTGGAATTACAGGCGTGAGCCATCATGGCTAGCTGAAAAAGTGGAGGTTTTTTTTTTTTTTTTTTTTTTTTTAAAGTCATGGTGTTTTATGCAATAGCAAATTTTTGGTTGACTTCTAAGACCCAAATCTAGGTTTTTTGGTGCATACAGAGTAATTTTTAACCACAAGGATTTTTATCTAAAGCTCATGAATCCCTCAGAAAGGACTTTCAAACTCTAGTGTACAGAAAATTCACCTGGGACATTTGCTCAAAAGTAATCCAGAAATTTGCATTTTTAATAATACAGAAGGTCCTGAACCATACAGCCCTATGAGAGCCCAAGGTGGACTTCAGGTGGTTCTGTTCAGCCTTCACACTGTGACTACATGAATTGTATTCAATGAGAAGGTCTAGGAGGCTTTAGAGGACTTTCCTTAGTTTCTTAAAGGGGCCTGCAAAAATACTATGATAATGTTAGAAGCAGCTGTTTACAAGTGGAAGAGGGTACTGTTAAAATCATCCACACAACCAGCAACAAGAACCCACAATGAAAGGAAAATCTATAAAGCAGATATAAATACTCAAGTTGTGGAGGAATCCAGAGCAGTGTCCCCCAACACAACTGTTTTTGAGAATATCTCAGGAGTAGATATGTATTGATAAACTTGTGTTCATTGGTCAAAAAGGTTTGAGAAACACTAAGTTAAGAAAGTTTTTACTTTATTATGGAAGTAAATAGAGACTTTAATATGCTAATTCGCTTTGTGAATTACTTTAAGGAGAATTCAGTATGTAGTATTTCCCAAGCTTATTTGGTCATAGAACACTTTTCAAATGATTATCAGTTTGAGAAATCCCCTTTAACAAAGGGACAGACATTAGTCTCTGAGTGTAGCATAGAAATAAGTAATTTTCATTATAACTCTGTCATGAAGGAAAATTTAAATTGTTTTAAATACACTAAATAAAGCAGAATATTTTATATTGCATTTTAGAAAAATTCTTATTAAAATTATATATAAAGAAAAACCCTCAACTATCTAGTTATTATTTACGTGGACTTACTCATTTCTAGGTAATGGTAAATTAAATAAAGATTTCTCTAAAATGAAAATTTAATTTTATCTTGATACTATTTTGGGGATTTAGGAGAAATTTATATTTCCTAAGAATCATAGAGCTTATCTTATAGCCAAACAATAGTTATTACGTCAGATATTTTACAGCAATGGTTGGCAGCAGGCCAGAGTTGCCTGTGTATAAACATGTATGTCCAAAACTTTAAAGCATGATAGTTCCATAGTGTTTTAAATAAACAAATAAAGGCCAGTTTGGCTTACTGGGGGAAGGAGAACTCCTAGATTGATTGTAGCCAAATAAAGTTTTCAGAAGGGTGCAGTGGCTCACGCCTGATATCACAACTCTTTGGGAGGCTGAGAAGGGCCAGCTTGTGCAACATGGTGAAATCCCGTCTCTACTAAATACACAAAAATTAGCTGGCCTGGTGGTGGGTGCCTGTAATCCCAGGTGCTCAGGAGGCTGAGGCAGGAGAATCATTTGAACCCCAGAGGTAGAGGCTGCAGTGGGCTCAGATGGAGCCACTGTTTTTTTTACAGGGTCCCACTCTGTCACCGAGATTGGAGTGCAGTGGCGCAATCTCGGCTTACTGCAGCCACGACTTCCCAGGCTCAGGTAATCCTCCCACCTCAGCCTCCTGAGTAGCTGGAACTACAGGCTTGCGCCACTACGCCCAGCTAATTTTTGTTTGCTTGTTTGCTTGTTTTGGTATTTTTTGTAGAGATGGGTTTTGCCATGTTGCCCAGGCTGGCAGATAATGTTTTGTGGAGAAGTGACTTAGAGGGGAGGAGCAAACAATATTGGAAAACGTGGAAAGGAGATTAATTTAGCAAAGGAGGAGGTCAAGGAATCTCTCTGTTGGGAGAAACTCTTTCCTAATTTCGTTAACAATGAAGAGTTTAAGGGACAGAGAAACCAATGCTTAGGCAGCTAGAAATCATGAGCTAAGGTGTGATGATTAGGACACTAGTCCTATGAGATACTGTGAGGTAAAATAAGTCAAATAAGTTTGGGAAATGCTACTTCATCCTTTGTGTTTAATTTTGCTTTAATTGGCCTTTTGCAAAATGAATTTATCACAGAATTATTTTCCCCGTAAATTAAGAAGCCGTACAATACCCCTTGGGAGAACACTGAGCTGATAGTAATAGGAAATAAAGACTACTAATTAATGGCCCTCTACCATAATCATTGGTTCTTTGGGACAAAAACATGATTAGAATTAGGTCATATATTTTATTCGATCCTCTTGTATTATTAAGTTATAAAGATTCACTGAATTAAAAAAGGATTTCCTTTTCACTGTTGTTTTGTTACTGGAGTACACGATTCTTCTAAATCCAGGTCATGAAAGTAAGACCTCTTTATATAGAATCCTCAGACCTCGCATAGTTGTCAACAAGTAGCACTCTTGTATAATTCTGACTCTTAAAGATTTTTCTTGGGGTGCTTCTTTGCTTACTTTATAAACATTCACAAGACTTCCAATTTGGAATTGAGCCAGATAAACACTTCTTAAACATGCTGAATTTCTAGTCAAACTATTGAGTGGCCTTTCCTAATAAAGAATTAGGAAGGATTCTTAAAGCCTTTGAAAATTTGGTTTATAAACATTTTAGTTGCACAAGGAAATTTAAGGTTTAGAAGGTTAAACTAGCCACTCATCTACATGAGCAAAGCTTAAAAGAAATCAAACAGACCAAATGGGAATCAAGCATCAACTAAATAAAAAATAATATATTTATTCTCTTTTCATTTTGGGGCATACTATTTCTGACAAAGCCTTAGTTGTATATGCTACCTATACATACTTGTGTTCTCTAGCTTGCCTATAGAAGAACAGTACACGTCAGTTAGATTTTCATGTATATGGGGCTAATGTCAACTTAGAGATGAAACAGAGTTTTTGTATCTACTTGCAGATTTTTTAAAGCCTTTTTACTATTTCAGAACAGTACTACATTTTATAGTCTAAGTTGGCAGACAGCTCTTTCTCATATTACCTGTAAAGATACCGTGACATTTTTGGTCCTTAGTGAAAGACTATTGTAGGACCACAAGTTTGATGCTAACATTTTAAAGTTTCACTGAAGTGAAGTACATTAGCCATAAAATTGTTAGATTTCTGGAATCTTCCTTCTACATCCATGTGATGAAATCTTTTTCTTCCCCATTGAATTGCCAGACCCTATACAATTTTTGAATAGCACTTGTATTTTGTCTCCAAAGGCAATTTATGTTAAGTTTGTAGTTTACAAATTTTCCAATTTATAATTAAACTTCAAGATATTTATTAAATATATGTTTTAAGAAAAGGCACTAATAAAGAAAGGTTTCTTTTAAATCCTTTAAAACTTGGTCAAAAAAACCATTTAGTGATATAATCTAAAGTGAAAGCAACAATTTGGAGTTAAAAACATGAAATGAATGAATTGTTCTCCATACTCTTAGAGAGTATAAAATGATTTTACTATCATAATAAAATGATAGTATGACTTTACTAGTAGCATAATTAGAAGAGGACAAAAAAAAAAACCCTTTAATTTGTATTGTTCTTATGCAAATAATAGATATCACAACTATTTTGACAAAGTTATTTTTAAACATGACTTCATGAATTACGTAGTCTAATTCAATAGCTAACTTAATTTGATTTTTTTTTTTGTTTTTGAGACGGAGTCTTGCTCTGTTGCCCAGGCTGGAGTGCAGGGGCGCGGTCTTGGCTCACTGCAACTTCCGCCTCCCAGGTTCAACCAATTCTCCTGCCTCAGTCTCTGAGTAGCTGGGATTACAGGCTTGCAACACCACGCTTGGCTATATTTAGTAGTTTTAGTAGAGACGGGGTTTCACCATGTTGGTCAGGCCGGTCTCAAACTCCTGATCTCCTGATCCACCTGCCTCAGCCTCCCAAAGTGCAGAGATTAAGATATGAGCCACCGCACCCAGCCTTAATTTGCTTTTTTTAAATGATAAGAATGAAACATATAAGGTCTTAAAGAATATATCTTTAATATAGTGTTTTGTAAAATGTTTAATTTCAGATTTACAAAAAAGTTGCCAAGATAATACAAAGAATTCCCAAGTTTCCTTTACATTCAGATTTCCCAAATGTTAATATTTGACCACATTTCCACTTTGGCTTTCTCTCTTTCTTTGCAAAATTTTATTTTTTCTTGAATTAAAAATAGTCTGCAGACACTCTTACATATTTCAGTGTGTACTTCCAAAAAAACAAAGAAATTCTCTTTCATAACTACAATACAGTTATGTAAATCAAGAAATTGAGCCATACAATAATAGCGTTTGATAATAGACTTCAGAATTGACGTAATATATTTCACCAAGTTATCCCAAGAATGTCTTTTATAGCAAAATAAAATGCTGATTGTGTATTAATTTCAATTGTACTTAATGTCTATTTAGACTTCTTCAGACTAGGTCATTTCCTGGCCTTTGTGCTTCCCTCACATGACACTTTTGAAAAGTATAGACCAGGTATTTTGTTGAATGTCTCTCAATTTGGGTTTGTGTAGTATCTCCTTGTCATTAGATTCAAGTTACACTAGACTAAGAAAAAAAAGCAGAATTGCATAAGATGTGATTTTACAACAAATCCAATTTCTTTCTATTTATAACTCTGAGAATCAATCTAATAATTTAATTGCCATATTTGCCTCAAACAGAATATTCATCTCCATCTTCCCAGAAGAAAAGATACTCCTAAGAGATTTTATATGTGTTTCTTAATGAACTTACTTGGATTAATTATGGAGTATCTGGTTAGTTTTTAGATGGTTTATCGAATCCCATAGATCGCTCTAATATTTACTAAGAAGATAAATAAAATGCATGACAATATTGATCTTTTCTTTTCACAGTTACCCCTGAATGCCCACAGAAAGGAAGAAAATTCTCTCTCCCCCTTAGACAAAGTTGAATTCTTATCGGAGCTCATAAAATCCTTTATGAAACTGGAAAAAAGTGTTCAAGAATTGTTTGAAGAACTACTTTTATCACTCAAGATAACCAGGAAGTGTTCAGGTAATATCCTCTTTTGTTTAAATTTGTAAATCTATAATTTCTCTGTGTTTTTGCTTCCTGATGCTTTGAATGAAAATGATTACTTGAAAAAAAAAAAAAACACATGAAAGAATTCTTTAAAGAAGTGTTCAGTGTAATGCACACCATGCATTATATATAAAAATGCACACATTTTTATCCTTCGTGCTTGGCAAGCTCCTTATTTCCAATTGACAAAGCATCATACATCAATTCTGGGTAATTTTTAGGTAAAATTAGATCAATTTTTCTTTTCAAAGAAACACAATTAGCCTATGGAAAGAATAAGCAGACTGGATGGTCTAATATCTCTTCTTTCACTCCTAGCAGCCAGATGATCTTGAGCAGAACGTTTAGTCTCCTTAGACCTGAATTTTTTCATCTTTAAAATAATGATGTAGGACTATATTAATTTACTCTTTGTTTTCTTTTAGGACAGATGCTTCCAATTTAATATGTTATAATGTTATATAGGATTGTGAGAATTAAATGACAGTGAAAATAAAATATCCAAAGGAATGTCTAGTATGTCATAAATGATCGATAAATGTGAGTTGTTAAAATAGTAATTATAATTATGGAATATGTTATTTTTAGTTTACTCTTAACAAAAGCCCTTTGAAAAAAGCCATGCCATGCATACTGAATAATATTTCTAACATTAAAGGTAAAATTCAAAGGTACAATAAGTAAGGTATGTTCTCTGTTGTCATATCTATATTTATAAAAATTTTCATTTTTCTCAGAGTGAGATGTACAAAGTTCTCCTTTACATGACACCTATGCCATTCTAAGGAGTGTAACTATATATATTTGCTGTATCTGCAAAACAAATTGAAGGAAGCAAATGATTAACAATTAGTCTAAAAATTTAATCCCCAAAACTGATCTCTTGGTAAAATTGTTTTAACTCAGTTTGTTTACTCTTATATTCCTTTACACACTTTGCCCATGTAAATAATGTCAGAAAAGTTATAGGGTTGGATTTTGTTTTACATTAAGCATAGTTTACTGGCCTTCTTTGTTTCAGGCAAAATTTAGGTAACACTAATATATTATCGAATTAATAGCATAGATTACTTTTTTAAATTTGGAGATAATTTGAAGAAAAAATAAAGATGGACTATATATTTCTGAAGCCAACCAAAGGAAAAAAAAAAGCCATGGGGTAAACAATAAAAATACAAGGCAGAAAATGCAAGTATTAATTAAAACAGAGAATGAAAAAGTAGATTTAATTAGGAGAGAATGTGAGCCTTAAAGCATCTTTTAGATAGAGTTTGACTGTGAAGTCAAACAGATCTGAATAGAGAAATACAGTGTCCTAATTATTGATTGACATATTGGTTCCTAGAACAGTTGACATTGGAGTTGGTACTCATCCGCCATGCCTGGCTAAGATTTGTCATCTCTCATCTATATCTCTAACAGATCTTTTCTGAGGCATGAATCAGGAAACAGAATGAACTCCAAAGCACCTAGGCTTCTACCCATTTTGAATCACCTTGTATTAGTCCTAGACTAGACCCTTGGGAATTAAGTCAGTTTTGTGAACTTTGTTCTTTTTAAAGGCAGCATAAATTCAAAATTAGAATTGTGTTAGGAGGTATTATAAAGATATAAACCCTGAAATGGCCAAGAATTGAAGCACAGATTTGGCATGCTGATTTTAGAGAAAAGGAGAAAAATTTTGAAAAAGGTGATTCAACTCCATTAGATGAGGATCAGGCAATGTGGAGACTTAGCAAATGCTGTATATTTGAGAGCAATGGTTACTGTTCTTGAATAAAGTCAACAGAGCAAATATCTAATTTGCCACAATATACTTTTGTAAATGTGTCGTAAGCAGCAAGGCAAATAAAAACAACTTCAATATCATGTTAATAATAGTGGACTATATGAACACATTTGTGGATTATCAAACACAGGATGTAGAAGGGATTTCAATGGGCAAGTATAAGAAGTGTCTAAGTACTAGAACGTCTCCTTGTGATATATGTAGTCTTCATTGTTGAAATTCATATTTTTTTATCGCAAAGCCAAGATTGATTTAATCTGACACAGCTTTATGTGAATGGATTCCTGAGAAGAATGATCTTGAGGGAAATTGTCAAGAAAAATCTTAAATGTTTTATTCAGTGTATCCAAGTTAATCAATTCTTATCAGAAGCATTGGTTTCTTAAATCAGGAAGGAAAAGACTCCTTGAAATAGATGATTAAAGCAGCCAAATGTATCTTAACTATTCGGTATTCCTGATAGTTAGTGTTTTTTTTTGTTTTTTTTTTAGAAATCTTGTAAGAGGAGAATGGGGGAAAAAAAGAGAGGAAGTTCTTTGGTTTCCTGTGTGTTTCTTTTGATTGGAGCATATTTTGCTAATAAAGATCTTGGAAAGACTTGCCTATGATGTCTATGTAACCCAAACATATGAGCAGATGAAAAGTGAGGGTTTTTTTTTCATTGTGCAGATTTTTAAAAAATGTCCAGACACTTAACATCACATGGAGAAAATATAAAGATGATTAACCAAATATTTTACTTTTTACTTTGATGTTTACTATTATAGACTTAGCCAAATTGGCCGTTCTCTCAGTAATTTGAATGTGGACAAGAGATTTTGTAGAGATACAATAAATATTTTCTGAGAAAGAAAAAATATTTAGTCATTATTTGCTTTTGTTTGGTCATGATTTGATGGTTTTCTATTTTTGTCACTTCAGAAAATGATAGGACATTATTTGACTGTTGTGGTGCCTTACTGTATTAGGTGATGATAGCTATGGAGTGGCCGTGATTTGATTTATGGGGCATTTCTAATGCTTCTTTGGAATAAAGTTGTTCTTTGGGCAATTCTCAATTTTTCCAAAGGTGGCATCTGAGATTTATCTAAACCAGGAGGTTTCTTGGCCCTCATCTTTCTTTAGCCCCAGCAATGACAAAGAGCAATGGCTGCTTCAATTGGATGTAAGAAGAACACTTAGGGTTTGTCTCAGAAGAATCAAAGATTTCAGATCTTCTGAAAGATTGTTTGTACTCTTAGGGGGTCTTAAGAGGGGTCAAATGGCTTCTAAGAGTTCCTTAGCTAGATGGTTAAGGGATTGTATTAGGGAGGCGTATGTAGTTAAGGTAAAGAGGCTCCTAGGGTTTGTAAAGCTCATTACACTAGGACTTTAGCTGTTTCTTGGGCAGAGAGGTCGAAGGCTTCCACATTGGAAATTTGCAAGGTGGCCACCTGGGTTTCTCTTCATACTTTTTCATGGTATTATCTCTTGGATGTAGTCTCTTCTACAGATTCAGCTTTTGGTGGGAGGTTGCTTGTGAGCCAGAAAAAGAACAGTGAAGAAAAGAAAGACTTGTAGTTCCCACTTAGAGCTGCCAACAAGGCAAGTTGCTTTGTAGTGCACACAATGGGGAACCTATGAAGACCAATTTGGGTGTGAAAGTGGCTGTCACAGGGAAGTACTGCCAACCTCTACTCTCTATGAAAGAAAGCGGCAGTGTGGAAACTAACCAGAAGTATAAAATGAACCACAGAGAACTCTGTAGGGGAAGCTGTTGAGCAGCTGGCATTCTTGTGACCCTCTGCACTCTTCTGAGGTTCTTAATCTAGGCATGCTTTTAAAGAAACCAGTATTGACTGCATGCAAATAACTGTATTTTACAGTGTTGAGCCAAAAGTGGGCTATCTTCTCTAGACAATGATAATAATTGAATAGAATTTTAAATACATTTTTAAAATATGTGAAATAATTCACCAAATGTTTAGAGTTCATAGAGTTTTACATTGCCAAATTTCAAAATTGACCATTTTGAATCCCAAACAAATGTAAAAATGACACAATTTGTTAAATCCAGAAGATTTAGTGTAGATTCCACATTAGTAATTCTACCTAAAGATGATCCCTTTTGTTTCCCTGTACAGCATTAAGTTTTTTAAAACCTTTTTAATTTAGGGAGAGGGATTATATTTTAAAGGCTATCATAATTGCTTGATAATTCATTTTCTGTATCTAGAATTGCTCACCAGCAAGAGAAGTCTTAAGCTTCTTTTTTTCCTTAGTCATCTTGAATATAGGCAGATGGCTTGTATAAACATCTGAGCACATTACTTTGAGTGAATAAACATAATGTATTTGGAAGTGAAATGATAAATACAAGATAATTCACTTTTTCTGTAAGTCTTAAACTATAGCTACACAATAGCAGTTATTTCCAGAAACAGATCTGCAAAGCTTATACTTCAATCTAGTGTTATTTTTCCAGAGTAAATGCCTTTTAAATGAGCTATCTACAGAAAAGTAAAGTGACATTAAGAATCCAATTGTTGTCCCTTCTTGTCATTAATAACTTGATCTTTATTATTTTTTCTTTTTTAAAAAACTGAAAACTTTTGAATAGAATGAAAGAGTAACTGCTTCATCTATATCTCTATGTTAAAAGTAACTCAAAATCTTGTCATACTATGTAGATGTTCTCTTTTATAACAATTTAGAAAATCAAGAAACACTTCATTATTTCTACTAGAGGAATAGTTTTCCACTGGTGCATGTATCATGATTTAACCCGATGGTCCATGGACAGTTATTCATTGATGGACAGTTAAGGTTTTCTTCCCTTCTTCATTTGCTACCACAAAACATCATATGGCAAATTTCCTTGAACTATTTCTTACATGTACACAACTATATCTGGAGGGTAAATTTCCAAAGTGGAATTGCTAAATAAGCAGGCGTGATCATAAAGAGGATTAAAAGATAAGCCACAGACTAAGAAAAACTATTTGCAAAACACATATATGATAAAGAACTTGTATCCAAAATATACAAAGAACTCTTAACATTCAACAAGAAAACAAACAACCCAATTTAAAAATTCATAAAAGATCTGAACAGACACCTCACCAAAAAGGATATACAGATGGCAAATAAGCATATGAAAAGATGCTCAACATCATGTTATTAGGAAAATGCAAATTAAAACAAGATGACACTACACACCTATTAGAATGGCTAAAATCCAAAACACTTACAACACCAAATTCTGGCAAGGATGCGGAACAACTCACATTCATTGCTGTTAGGAATGCAAAATGGTACAGGCTCTTTGGAAGACGGTTTGGCAGTACAAAGCTAAACATAGTTTTACCATACGATCCAGCAAGTGCACTCGTAGGTATTTATCCAAATGAGTTGAAAACTTACGTCCGTACAAAAACCTGCACAGGAATGTTTATAGCAGCTTTATTTGTAAATGCCAAAATTTCGAAGCAGCTAAAATGTTCTTCAGTAGGTAAATGTATAAACAAACTGTGGTACATCAATACAATGGAATATTATTCATCCATAAAAAGAAATGAGATGTCAAGCCATGAAAAGACATGGAGGAACCTTAAATGTGTATCATTAAGTGAAAGAAGCCAATGTGAAAAGGCTATATATTGTATGATTCCAACTATAGGACATTATGAAAAGAGAAAACTATAAAGACAGTAAATAGATCAGTGGGTACCAGGGAGGGGATATGGGAAGGAGGGATGCATAAGTGGTGCCGTGGGGTTTTTTAAAGCAAGGAAACTATTCTGTGGGACAGGGTAATGGGGGGGTACATGATATTACACATTTGGCAAAACCCATAGAATTGCAAAACACCGAGTGAACCCTAATGTAAACTGTGGACTTAGTTAATAATGTTTTTATATTTGTTCATCAGCTGTCACATATATACCATATATTGCAAGGTGTTAACAGCAGAGGAAACTGAGGGCAGGGAGGAAGTATATGTGAACTTTCCCCGCAATTTTTCTGTAAACTGAAAAGTTTGCTAAAAAATAAACTGTATTAATTTTCAGAAAGTGGACATTTTGAGAAAGATTGGCAAGTCAGTTTGTCATATCCACTTTGACAGTTGACGGTATTTTTATTGTTGCAGACTTATTTTATAGTTTCTGCATTTCGTGTCCTGGAAAGTCTTCTCTATGTGAATCTTTTTAAAAAAATTCCATATTTTCTTTTAAGGGCTTACAGTTTCAATTTTCTTTATTTAAAAATCTGTGATTAATCTGGATTTTATTTCAATTAGAAGTCATCCTTATTTATAACACCATCTTCTTGAAAAGACATTATAAACTGCAAGCCATAAAAAAGCATTTTAAGTTAAATGGTATAACACTGAGTCTAAAACTTTATGTTGTGATGTGTCTTGAGAAATGGAACAGGATTCTTAAACTGCAGTCCATGGGCCCATGGGGTTTATGAATGAGATTTACAAGAAGGCCTGGGAATCCTTAATTTGTGTGTGTGTGTGTGTGTGTGTGTGTGTGATGCACATGTGCCTGCCATACAGTCATACTGTGTATTTTTGTATGCAGTGTTCTGTCACTTTAATCATGTTCTTAGATGTATTCACAAATCCAAAGATGATTAAGAAATACTAGAGTTGATGAAAACTTTTCCTCAGAAGATATAAACTGGGATAACATTTCCCAAAATAGTGATGTTATAGCCAACCAAATGGAATTTTTACTTTTAATACAGTTTATGCTCAAGAAGGTTGAAGTTAACATCAGAACAAAACATTTTTATTTCATCAACTTTATTCCTTAGAAATCATTCACAATTAAGTTCATAGAGCCACATTTAGGAAAAGAAAACATTCATCTACTAGATGACTCTCTTGGTGAGAATCCCTACTGATAAAATCAGTTAGATTTTGAAATTCACTTAGCCCAGGTATAAAGAAATTGATTCTTGGGGCTGGGTGCAGTGACTCACGCCTGTAATCCCAGCACTTTGGAAGGCTGAGGTGGGCGGATCACAAGGTCGGAGACTGAGACCATCCTGGCCAACATGGTGAAACCGTGTCTCTATTAAAAATACAAAAATTAGCTGGGCATGGTGGCACTTGCCTTGGAAGGCTGAGGCAGGAGAATCGTTTGAACCCAGGAGGCGGAGGTTGCAATAAGCGGAGATCAGGACACTGCACTCCAGCCTGGTGACAGAGCAAGACTCCGTTTCCAAAAAAAAAGAAAAAGAAATTGATTCTTGGTAAATCTTGGGGAAAGAAAGGAAAGGTAGATCACAATATGTAATTCATCATCATATATCATGTCTAAGCCAAAAAAGGTAAACATTATTTATATTGAATCAAATTATCATTAATCTAACCTGAATGGAAAAGTAGAAAGATTTCTTTTTTAGAGTATTTATTACATTTTTATAGATCCATTTTTTCCCATGGAAAAGAGTTTCTTAACTGTAAAAAATAAAAGTTGTGGAAATATTTCCATTTTTGGAGCTAGGGATTATTTTATGCCTCTCAGAGTTTATGGTTTTTGAATGAATCATTGATATTCTTAAGGGTATAATTTTTCTTGTTATGCTGATATTTATCTATGTATTTTTGTTCTTTGTTTGAAGTTAACGCGCTAGGAAATACCATCAGTTTTAAAACGTCGTACCTTAGAATTAACTTTTTAAATGAACAAGGAAACGAATATTTGTTTTGTTGTCTTACCTTACATTATCAACATGGAAGTAAATTAATGACAAAAAATCTTTACTCTGCAGCTTATATGTTTATGTACATCAAACATGAATATAATTGAAATGTAGATTTCATCCAGTTGTATGTGGAAAAGGACTCATCTATCTTGCTTCTGTCATTATTGTAATGATGACATCAGCCTGCATCTTTTTGACTATATTCTCTACATATTGATATTTGTGGATGTGTATTGCATGTATTTACTGTGGATAGAGCTTTTCTACATAGTTAATATTTACCCAAATTTATTAATCACATCTAGTATGTTTTTAAACAGTATATATTTGTGTGTTTGTTTTCATTTCTATTGCTTAGGAATTTTGGAGGAATCCAATAGAGAAGTTGTAATGGAAAAACCTAGAGCAAACACAACTATTTCTTCAGAGGAGCTGCTACCAGGAAAAGAGGTAAGTGAAGGGGAAAAAAAGAGTGTTTCTTAATTCACATTTAATATCATTATCATATGCCTGTGAATCCATATGAATTAAAATGTCTTGACTTTTACCTTTTGCTATGAAAAAATAATTTTTCAATTTCGGATTGAAAATTGGCTTATAGGTTTTGATGAAAATTCAATGTAGTGGGGATACTGTCTTCTTGCAAAATCTGTTCCATGGGCGGAATAGAGAGATGGAAGTCAAGAGATCTTTATTCTTATCCTGACGCAGGGTTTGCACTTTGAAGATGTGGGCTATAGATAATTGTTGAAAAGTAAGAAAATGGAGATTAAAAAGGAAAAGGAAACAATCATCTCAACTGGCGTCATATTTTTCATACCCATCCTGTGATTGTTTGTTCCCAAGATCTGTTACCATTCCTTGCTCTGCTCTAGACTGTAGAGAATTACACTTTCCAGGCCCCCTTGCTTTCTGGATTCTGGGACAGTTTAGCCAGTTAAAGGCATTGATGGAAGACCTGTTGGAAGGCACTGACAGAGTGTAGGAGTTGCAGAGAAACCAGTGTTTCCTCTCCTCGCTCTGTCTTAAGGAGCATCTCTGATAATGGCTGTGACACCCTTATCTTCACTGTGAGCCCTGTTCCCACCATGCAGCTTGCCCTGCCTGACTTCAGTTCCACCTGGCATGTCTGCTTGGGCTTTAGCTTCAACTGGTAGCCCCGGGAGCTCCCCTTCCATCACTTAATCCCTTTTCTTCATTCCTCCAGCCCTAGGGGTGGTTGTGGCCTCCTGATCTATTAATATCTGTCCTGCTTCACAGTCCATGTTTGACTTCTCAAATCTTCCATCACGTAGGTAACCAAAACCCTACATTAAAATTCTTCCTTTTGAAAAATCTTGAGTAATTTCTGTTTTTTGAATGGACCCTGACTGATACACCAGGTAAGTATTTAAAGAGACAAAACAACATATAGTTTTAACAGAGTTTTATCCTAGGAAGCAAGAGAAATAATCAGGAAAATCCTAAATTATATATTATGCTTTAACCAAAAATCAAAATCAGTACTAAGAAATTAGCATTAGATAATAGAAAACAGATATTCAACAGCTTATCTACTTTGCATGTAAAAGAGCAACCTGTGTGATTCTCTCTTTTTACTTCGATCAACTAGTAAATGTTTTCTAGTCTAAATGTAATATGTATGATGTCAAATATCAGAAGAGAAGAGTAGAAGTAAGCAAACTATATTTCACAAGAGCAAATAAACTATTGGAGGTTTTAATAAGTAAAGGTTTTCAGTTTTATCTCTCTCTCTCTCTCTTTCTCTCTCTCTCTTTCTTTCTTTTTTAGACATAGTTTCACTCTGTCACCCAAGCTGGAGTGCAGTGGCGCAATCTTGGCTCACTGCAATCTCTGCCTCCCGAGTTCAGGTGATTCTCTTGTCTCAGCCTCCTGAGTACCTGGGATTACAGGTGCCCACCACCACACCCAGCTAATTTTTTATATTTTCAGTAGAGACACGTTTCATCTTGTTGGCAAGGCTGGTCTTGAACTCCAGACGTCAGGTGATCCACCTGCGTCAGCCTCCCAAAGTGCTGGATTATAGGCGTGAGCCACCATGCATGGCCTTCAGTTTTCTTTTTAAGAGCAGCTGTAATGTACTTGTTTTTCTATATTTTGAAAATAGAATTCAGATAGGCCAACATACTATAATTACATTATCATAGGCAAAGGTAACTTTCATCGCACAAAAAATTCTTCAAAATTCAATGCAGCCATGGCAATTAATGACATTTTCCACCAGGACATATTTGCTTGAATGAATAAATGAATGATTTTAGTGCATAGACATGCCCTGATAGGGAAAACAAAAATCAGAATTTTTTACTTTGAATTTTCATGGAGGTAGTTTTATTTTTACATTTCTTTCATAAATGAGTCCCAAGGAATTACTGCTATAGCACAGGGTTAGAGCTATGCCACTTCTAAGTTCTCTTATAAGAAAGAAGATTATATCAGTTGAGTAGATTCAATTTTTGATGAATTTTTTTTTTTAGATGGAGCCTCACTCTGTCACCCAGGCTGGAGTGTAGTGGCGTGATCTCAGCTCACTGCAACCTCTGCCTCCTGGGTTCAAGCAATACTCCTGCCTCAGCCTCCCAAGTAGCTGGGACTACAGGCATGTGCCGCCATGCCCAGCTAATTTTTGAATTTTTAGTAGAGACGGGGTTTCACCATTTTAGCCAGGATGGTATCAATCTCCTGGTCTGCCCACCTCGGCCTCCCAAAGTGCTGGGATTACAGGCATGAGCCACCGCACCTGACCCATTTTTGACAAATTTTATGCAAATATAAGATAAGAGAGATGTGTTTTAGGCCCTATGATGCTTGATATTCAAATAGTCTTTAGAAAGGTCCGTTACAACTTAGTTATGAGCCTAATGAACACAAGAGCCATTGTTTCTGATGACATGAGTCATCGGAGTCATAGAATCATATAATTTTAGCTCTAAATAATGAATTACCTTTATTACTTTGTACAGTATATGTAAAGAATAAATTATTGCTGAATGGGTTGTACATATAAGAAAATCAGGCTTATGATCATAATTTCAGTAATTTTAGAATAAAGGGAACCATAGAAATTATACAGTTTGACTCTGTTGTTTTTCTAGCAAAAAACCCCTTGAGATCAAGAAAAATAAGTGATTCAGTCAGGGACGTAGAGCTCAGGGTTTTCTGAAGTTGAGGTAGGTGGCACATTAGTATAAACAAAGTTACACTAAAACAGGGCAAGTTTAATTCTAAGCATAGGTTCAGCCTAGTATCCATAATGCTTTTGAACTTTAGAGAATGTTAGAAGTCTTGGAGGAAATATACATTTATGAATATATATACGTTTATAATATATTGCCTATGAGCCACAGACCAAAGGAAAAAAGAAAACATCAGCCTGTACCTCAACCCCTTCTACTCCCTTCCAAGTACCACCCCCCTGTCTCCACAACACAACAGTGCAGATTATTTCAATTCTTCATTCTTAGAACAAAAGTAGTGCTGCTTATGACTTTGCAGCTGGAGAGACTAAAATTCTAAGCAAGTAAAAATCTAGAAAGTGCAGTGGTGTGTTTTCTCTGAGAAATTTATTTCTTATTGCTGTTTTTTTGGCTTGTCTGGAGTTCTGTGAGTGCAAAGGAAATAAAAGGTTGAATATTAAATGCTGTCTTATGTTGCAATAGTTGTTAACAGTAAACTATAAAAAAGACTGTAAAAATCTAATTTAGACTTTATTAAATATATTGAATTTAAAGGTTGTTTTATGTGATAAATAGTAAGTGTAGCTTTCTGCTCTTGTAAAGATGGCTTTATTGAACTATATTTAAGAGATTAAATTTTAAAAAAAGTTTTTTATTAAATCTACTGATGAATTAAAATGAAATGTCAGTATATTACTGTGTGTAAAGAATGCACATGTTTTTGTATATTGCTTCATTCACTAGGTAATATTTTTTAGGTTGTAAGAATGGGCTTCTACAATATATCAAAGAATATATTCAACATGTTGAATGAAAGTAATAATTTTATATCTATAACAGTAGAAACATTTGTTGCTCAATTAAGATTAACATGACTTCATATAAATTTATATTTCAGGTTATTTTACTAGATTTTGACTGGAGAAGTACATTTAAAGAAGTGTCTCTTCCTATGGCACACTGCATAATGACTGCAATTGAAGGTTTTTCTGAAAAAATTCTCCAACAGGAACAAAATGAAAGATCTTCAGCTGTGAGTTATACTATGAACCTTGTAAATGTCCAGCAAGTTTGGCAAGACAGCTATATGTTTCCTGAGGAGGAACAACCAAAGAAAATTGGAAAAGCAAGTATATGAAATCCTTTCAAACTGCTGACTGGCATGATGGGATTTATTTTAGTATACTAGTATAGTATATCAAATGGAGTCCCTTGGCAAATAGTTGGTACTCGACCCAGTACCAGTTTTCTTCAGTGGTATCCACAGGCCACTGCTGCCCAAAAGGACTTATACCTGGTGCTAGCTTGTTGCTCCATGAATCTGAGGCAACAAAAAGGGGCCCTTGTAACTTCATGGGGAGCTGGGGAACCCTGGGAAAACCACCTGTTTTGATTACACCTTTGACTGACTCCAGGAAAATTTAGGAGGTTGGAGTTACTGTCTTTTCTTGGTTTGGGCACTTAAAAAAATCTTCATTAACACTTTAATGAGCTTTTCATCTCATTAGTATCAGTCTTACATCTCCATAGGTGTTTTGAAAGTCACAGAACACACTGAGAAAATAGGAGGTAAATATAGTCACTTGGCATTAAACCCAGAATGAATTCAGCAACCTATGATTGGGATATGCTTAAAAGAGAATTTTTGAAGATGACCTCCTTATTCTGCCACTGTCACGCTAAGGCTCCAGAACATTCCCTAGGGAACTCTGTTGACTGATCCAAAGTGGAGACAGCCTTTACTTTTCCATTCACCACACCTCCCTTCTGCCATTAAGAAAGAGAAGATACATAATAAATAGCGAAAGGCTAGGCTCATCGCTTCTAAAAGTTGCTGACACCCTACCAATAAGAGGATGCTACATGATATTGTTTCTGATTCTTCTAGATTATTTAAATTAAACTGACATTTATATGTGGCATTTAATTAAAAAAAAAAACCTTTCTGGCTATTTAGCAAAAGAAAATTAGAATAAGTTAAAAAATAATGCAAATGTTAATATCAAGGATATATATTTTCTGAGTCCTACTAACTACAGATAAAGGTATTATCATGTAAAGCTGGCTCATGAGTTTTTCATAATGTCTGTCTGGTAAGCATAGGGTTTGAAGGTTACATGTAGAGAAGCATCATTTTGGTATTTCCTTATTTGACATAAAACATTTAACTTTCTACGACTGAGAAACCGATTGTTACAAAGCTGCATCATTATATTTATGTTTGATGCCAAATTCATTATTTAGGAATTTGGCTCCACTGTCCATAAATTAGTTGGTACTGTCAGGATACAAATAACTCAGTGCCACATTTATTTCTCCCTAGTTTTGTTCTGACATCATGGAAAAACTTGACACAATGCTTCCACTGGCTCTGGCATGCAGAGATGATTCTTTTCAGGAAATTAGAGCAAACCTGATGGAAGCCTGTTGTAAAGTGGCAACAGCTGTCCTGCAGAGACTGCAAGAGAGAGCCAAGGAGGTTCCTTCCAAAGCTCCCCTGAAAAACTTGCACACACTCCTCTCCACAGCGGTGTATGTCTTCCAGTATTTCAAGCAATATGATAATTTGATGAAGGAAATTACTAAAAAGTGAGTGTTTAAATTAAGTTGATGGCCACGCTTAAAGAAAGGTGATATATTTGGATATCACAGGTATGAAATTTTGATAATAAGATTTGAGAAAGAGAAAATAATAATTAACATAGTGAATTATTTTCATTTGTCTTAACTAGGAAATATCAAAAAGGTGGAGTATGGGATATATTAAACTGGATAATAGAAAGAAAGGTACTCTCTCTAAAGGCACACTCAAAAGACCCTAGTTGCACCCTAATCCAGCGCAACTATTTTCTGCATGTTGTTATTACATGAGTAAATGCATCCTTTCATTTTGTAAGGTGCATTATACTGACCACACTGAAAAGGAAAAATAAACTTCTTGTCTCATGGAACAGACTTAGAAAATAAATGCATTGTAATCTATTCTAATGATCAATATAAACATATTTCAAGACAGCCATTTAGTAATGAACTGTAATATTTGAAGAGAAAGCATCTGCAGTCTTAATTTTCATGTATTTGTAATCTAAAACTGCAGCATATTTTCTGCATAGAGATAAAAATGACCACAGGCATTAATTATCACATGGTCTTTCTGGTTGCCCTTACACTCTCTAGATAATACATGGCTTCTTGCAAAGGAAACATGTGGACTTAGCAGTCCCTTGTGACTCCAAGAATCTATTCTATAATCTTTATCCAGCCTTTATAGCCCATTGATTATGAAGGAAAGCAGTGTAATATTCATAGCTAAAGATAAAAATAAAATGAATTTGGTTAGGGTGTAACTGTGATCTATCTTTAATTCTTGTAAGTAGTCAGATGTTGTGATTCATGCTTGAATTTATAAACAAAATGTGCCAGAAATCATTTCATTTAATATTTCTGTAGAATTTTTAAAAAGTTTATGAGATAATTGATACATACAAAATTACAATTTTTAAAAATAAAGAATGTGTTTGTGGGACATTTGATAGCTTTATAAAAGTTGGTTCTGACAAGTGCATGTTGTTCTCTAGTAATAACAATAACCTAATGCCTAAATAATGCACTGATCTCTAATAATAGGCTTACCAAGAATACTTTTATTTTTGAATGATGTATTGACAATACAGTTTGTCTTAAATTGAAGTGCGTATTTGTAGAACAGCAGATGTGTGTTTTCAAAGGGCTTGTGAAACAAAGACCAGCTTTTTTTTTTTCCTTTTTGGAAAGTAAATGTGGATGCAAACTTCAGCATTAAGAGGAAATGAATGATTGATATGTAATAATCAAAACCATTTGTAGTACTGGAGATTGTTATCTCCTACTGCACAGGCCTTAAATCTCTGTCTCTTTGATCATTCTCTCTGAACAGACCCATATTCCTGGTGCCTGTCCAACGATATCAGGAATTCATCAACACTCTACAGTTTCAGGTTACGAACTACTGCGTCAGAGTTTGTGCTACAAGCATTTTACAGGATGCTGAGAGCCACCACTGGGATGACTACAAAGCTTTTTATGAGGTGTGAAGTTAAGTTTACTATCCTTCCTTTTTACACAAATATGTTTTACTGCCTACCTGCTTTCTGGCTAATTAGAAGCATGAGTTTGGCGTTACTAATACATGAAGACTGTTAGGATAATATTTTTTAAATATTGAATTCATACTTAGGAAAAACACTGTTTTTAAAAACCTGAAATAAATTACACACCAGAACTCTCCTTCTGCTTAAAAATAAAAATAACTTCATTTGAGCTGCAATGTTGCAGTGCTATATAAGTTGGAATATAATGGGATACAATGAAACTCAAAGAAATCACGATGCCAAAATGCTACAACCTTGTATTTTTTCCAAAGGGAGCAGTTAGTTATGGATATCCTTGCATTTTTTCTTGTTATATATTTCCATCTGTGTTTGATAAATACCTTTTATTAAGCAGCTTTATTCTTTGTACTTATTTTTTTCCTTCTCATTGTATGTTCTTATGAGTATGCTTTAAGACCCATCTGAGGTTGGGCACGATGGCTTATACCTGTAATCCTAGTACTTTGGGAGGCTGAGGTGGGCAGATCACTTGAGGTCAGGGCTTTGAGACCAGCCTGGCCAACATGGTGAAACCCCATCTGTAGTAAAAATACAAAAAATCAGCTAAATTAATTAAAATTATTCATCATCAAGCTTCATTGGTTTCCCTTCACCTAAATCTCATTGATTATGCACAGACCACAATATTTGAAATTCCTTGAAGTTGATTCCAGGGCAGGGTGAAACATTTATAATATCTTAATAAAGAGTAATCAGGGTTTTAAAAAAAATTCAACAGCCATGCCCAGCTTCATTAACTTTTCCATTTTACCTTTTCCTCTAGATTGAAGTTTATGACTTTCATTTTCTTGATTGTCCTAATCACTATAGCATATTGAGAAAAACATAGTGGAGTTTTATTCAACAGAATCACTCCTGTCACCTCACAGGCACTGAAGGTTCCTGTGGTTTCATTTATGCCTCAGTTATTATCATAATGAATGTTGCTACAACAGAGAGGAGCTAATAAGAAGCTCTCTTAAAGAACTTTCCAGTTTTTCTAAGGCCATTTCATCTCTCCTTTAGAGGCTCTTCCCAGAGAGTTTTTCTTTTTGCAAGAGCATCCATATAAAGTTTTCCAAATCTGACATACTTCAAACAGTCATGAAAGCAGTGAGCAGAATGAGAAAGAGAAAGTGGTATGGTGCAGCTGGTAGCCTGAGATAAGAATGAAAGTATTGGTCTTCCCCTCTCCCTGGTAACATCATATTTTCCTTATTTGCCTTGAAGTAAACAGAGTGGTTGAAAATGAGTCCATCTCATGTTTCAAACTATTTCAATATGTCAGTGTACTACTAATGAGCAATTTTATATGATGTTTTCCATGAAGAACAGGTATCATTTCACTGTATGTTCAACATAGGGGTGTTATGTTTCCTCTTATGCAAATTGGGAGCTAGAAGAGTCGTACAGTGTAAATAAGTGGATGCACTGAGAACCTGTTATTGAAGTTACCAAGTATTTTAAAAACCAACAAATTACCATGTAACATGCAGCTCTTAGATCTTATGACAAGGCTTTAGCTTCAAAGACGGAAATAACAAGATAGTTGCCCTGTGATTACATGGTACTGTAGCTTCCATATACTTATGTGGTCAGTAGTTACAATTTAATTGCAGAGTTAGTGGTTGTTATTTATTCTCAGAAAAATAAAGTGATACTGCTTTTTTATGTATCAAAAATAAGAACCTTCTAAAAATAGCACTGATTTTAAACTGTTTTGACAAGTGGGGTACCTGACATGGTTTTATCTTGCTTACTGCACCCCTTTCTTCTCCTCTACCCATTATTCCAACTGATTTGTGAAACAGAACTATTATGTTTTTGGCAGGCCTGCTTTGAGAGGGAAAAAGATGCTATCTGCCTGACTGGAGGTGAAGGGTAGGATAGAGATCTCAAGGGAACCTATCACCATGTGCAGAGCATAGTAAAGAAATAGTAAAATAATTTACAAGATATGCAGCAATATTTGCTCATGTTCTGTGATAGCGAGTGAGATGCAGATACATTATTTCCATTTTCTAAACTGTCAGGTTGAGAGAGTCAAAGAGTTCTGTATCTCTCTGATGAGGTACTGGTCACGATGGCACAATGGGTGTTCAGATTACATGTTTAAAAATAAGCTTTTAGTATAGTTGACATCTGCTCAGTTTTAGGAACTTGTGTTTTCCAATAGTCAAAGAATAGTCTGTTCAAAGATAATATTGAGTGGCTTCTATAATAAAGCCCAGCTGTTTGTTTCCTGATATATACTCTAAATAAAAGCTCACATCTGTTTACATTATAGTGGGTCTGCAAAAATAGCAGATGTTTACTAGCAGAATACTTTTGAAATGACAACAAATAAGGAAACAGGTCAGAAAAATAAATGAATCACATTTAGTTTAATGAAAACCCTTGCATACATTGAAGTTGTATGAATTTTAAAAGTACTTGTTAGAACAAAGACCTATTTGAAATATTTTAAACATGGTTTATATTTTAAAAAGTCTTAAAATAAGTATTTCTTACTTTTAAGAGATCTATGTGCCTAAAGTTACTTTTATTTTCTTATTTATCACTAAATGATAGCTATTAAGGAAATTGGTTTATTCATATTTTGAAGAACACGAGAAATCATTCTGATCGTGTTACAATAAGAACCCACCCATTGCCATGGGGAAAGTTAGTGTAAATTATTCATGTTAGTCACTGTATAAGCTGGGGTCAGTTTTGGTTTAATTTACATGCAACACAAAAAGTATGAGAGAATCAAGCGTTAAAACCCCTTTTTTTCTAATTGCATATTAGGTTTTGGGGTACATGTGAAGAACATGCAAGATTGTTGCATAGGTACACACATGGCAGTGTGATGTGCTACCTTCCTCTCCATCACCTATATCTGGCATTTCTCCCCATGCTGTCTCTCCCCCAACTCCCCACCCCCGCTGTCCCTCCCCTATTTCCCCCCCCGACAGACCCCAGTGTGCAATGCTCCCCTCACTGTGTCCATGTGTTCTTATTGTTCAACACCCACGTATGAGTGAGAACAGGTGGTGTTTGATTTTCTGTTCTTGTGTCAGTTTGCTGAGAATGATGGTTTCCAGGTTCATCCATGTCACTACAATGGACACGAACTCATCGTTTTTGATGGCTGCATAGTATTCCATGGTATATATGTGCCACATTTTCCCTGTCCAGTCTATCATCGATGGGCATTTGGGTTGGTTCCGGGTCTTTGCTATTGTAAACTGTGCTGCAATGAACATTCGTGTGCATGTGTCCTTATAGTAGAACGATTTATAATCCTTTGGATATATACCTAGTAATGGGATTGCTGGGTCAAATGGAATTTCTATTTCTAGGTACTTGAGGAATCGCCACACTGTCTTCCACAATGGTTGAACTAATTTACACTCCCAACAACAGTGTAAAAGTGTTCCTATTTCTCCACATCCTCTCCAGCATCTGTTGTCTCCAGATTTTTTAATGATTGCCATTCTAACTGGCGTGAGATGGTATCTCAATGTAGTTTTGATTTGCATTTCTCTAATGACCAGTAATGATGAGCATTTTTTCATATGTTTGTTGGCCTCATGTATGTCTTCTTTTGTAAAGTGTCTGTTCATGTCCTTTGCCCACTTTTGAATGGGCTTGTTTGTTTTTTTTCTTGTAAATCTGTTTTAGTTTTTTGTAGATTCTGGATATCAGCCCTTTGCCAGATGAGTAGATTGCAAAAATTTTTTCCCATTCTGTTGGTTGCCGATTCACTCTAATGACTGTTTCTTTTGCTGTGCAGAAGCTGCGGAGTTTGATTAGGTCCCATTTGTCTATTTTGGCTTTTGTTGCCAATGCTTTTGATGTTTTGGTTATGAAGTCCTTGCCTACGCCTATGTCCTGAATGGTTTTGCCTAGGTTTTCTTCCAGGGTTCTAACGGTGTTAGGTCTTATGTTTAAGTCTTTAATCCATCTGGAGTTAATTTTAGTGTAAGGTGTCAGGAAGGGGTCCAGTTTCTGCTTTCTGCACATGGCTAGCCAGTTTTCCCAATACCATTTATTAAATAGGGACTCCTTTCCCCATTGCTGGTTTTTGTCAGGTTTGTCAAAGATCGGATGGTTGTATATGTGTGGTGTTGCCTCCGAGGCCTCTGTTCTGTTCCATTGGTCTATATCTCTGTTTTGGTACCAGTACCATGCTGTTTTGATTACTGTAGCCTTGTAGTATAGTTTGAAGTCCGGTAGTGAGATGCCTCCCGCTTTGTTTTTTTTTTTTTTTTGCTTAGAATTGACTTGGCTATGGGGGCTCTCTTTGGTTCCATATGAAGTTTAAGGTGGTTTTTTCCAGTTCTGTGAAGAAGGTCATTGGTAGCTTGATGGGGATAGCGTTGAATCTGTAAATTACTCTGGACAGTATGGCCATTTTCACAATATTGATTCTTCCTAACCATGAACATGGAATGTTTCTCCATCTGTTTGTGTTCTCTCTTATTTCGTTGAGCAGTGGTTTGTAGTTCTCCTTGAAGAGGTTCTTTACATCCTTTGTTAGTTGTATTCCCAGGTATTTTATTCTCTTTGTAGCAATTGTGAATGGCAGTTCATTCTTGATGTGGCTCTCTTTAAGTCTGTTATTGGTGTATGAGAATGCTTGTGATTTTTGCACATTGATTTTGTATCCTGAGACTTTGCTGAAGTTGCTTATCAGTCTCAGGAGATTTTGGGATGAGATGATGGGGACTTCTAGATATACAATCATGTCGTCTGCAAATAGAGACAGTTTGATTTCCTCCTTTCCCATTTGAATACCCTTTATTTCTTTTTCTTGCCTGATTGCTCTGGCTAGAACTTCCAATACTATATTGAATAGGAGTGGTGAGAGAGGACATCCTTGTCTAGTGCCAGATTTCAAAGGGAATGCTTCCAGTTTTTGCCCATTCGCTGTGATATTGGCTGTTGGTTTGTGGTAAATAGCTTTTATTATTTTGAGATACGTTCCGTCAATACCTAGTTTATTGAGGGTTTTTAGCATAAAGCGCTGTTGAATTTTGTCAAAGGCCTTCTCTGCATCCATTGAGATAATCATGTGATTTTTGTCTTTGGTTCTGTTTATGTGGTGAATTACGTTTATAGACTTGCATATGTTGAACCAGCCTTGCATCCCCGGGATGAAGCCTACTTGATCATGGTGGATAAGCTCTTTGATGTGCTGTTGCAATCGGTTTGCCAGTATTTTATTGAAGACTTTTGCATCTATGTTCATCATGGATATTGGCTTGAAGTTTTCTTTTCTTGCTGAGTCTCTGCCAGGTTTTGGTATCAGAATGATGTTGGTCTCATAAATGATTTGGGAAGGATTCCTTCTTTTTGGATTGTTTGGAATAGTTTCAGAAGGAATGGTACCAGCTCCTCTTTGTATGTCTGGTAGAATTTGGCTGTGAATCCTTCTGGACCTGGGCTTTTTTTGGGTGGTAGGCTCTTAATTGCTGCCTCAACTTCAGACCTGGTTATTGGTCTATTCAGGGTTTCGGCTTCTTCCTGGTTTAGGCATGGGAGGATGCAAGTGTCCAGGAATTTATCCATATCTTCCAGGTTTACTAGTTTATGTGCTTAGAGTTGTTTGTAATAATCTCTGATGATGGTTTGTATTTCTGTGGAATCTTTGATGCTATCCCCTTTATTGCTTTTTATTGCATCTATTTGATTATTCTCTCTTTTCTTTTTTATTAATCTGGCTAGTGGTCTGTCTATTTTGTTGATCTTTTTGAAAAACTAGCTCCTGGATTTATTGATGTTTTGAAGGATTTTTTGTGTCTCTATCTCCTTCATTTCTGCCCTGATCTTAGTTATTTCTTGTCTTCTGCTAGCTTTTGAGTTTTTTTGGTCTTGCTCCTCTAGCTCTTTCAATTTTGACAATAGGGTGTCGATTTTAGATATTTCCTTCCTTCTCATGTGGGCATTTATTGCTATATATTTTCCTCTAGAGACTGCTTTAAATGTGTCCCAGAGATTCTGGTATGTTGTGTCTTCGTTCTCATCGGTTTTGAAGTACATCTTTATCTCTGCCTTCATTTCATTGTTTATCCAGTCAACATTCAAGAGCCAGTTGTTCAGTTTCCATGAAGCTGTGCAGTTCTGAGTTAGTTTCTCAATTCTGAGTTCTAACTTGATTGCCCTGTGGTCTGAGAGACTGTTTGTTATGATTTCCGTTCTTTTGCATTTGCTGAGGAGTGATTTACTTCCAATTATGTGGTCAATTTTAGAGTAGGTGCGATGTGGTGCTGAGAAGAATGTATATTCTCTGTATTTGGGGTGGAGAGTTCTGTAAATGTCTATTAGGTTTGCTTGGTCCAGGTCTGAGTTCAAGTCCTGGATATCCTTGTTAATTTTCTGTCTTGTTGATTTGTCTAATATTGGCAATGGGGTGTAAAGTCTCCCACTATTATTGTGTGGGAGTCTAAGTCTATTTGTAAGGTCATTAAGAACTTGCTCTATGTATCTGGATGCTCCTGTATTGGGTGCATATATATTTAGGATTGTTAGCTCTTCTCGTTGCATTGATCCTTTTACCATTATGTAATGTCCTTCTCTGTCTCTTTTGATCTTTGTTGGTTTAAAGTCTATTTTATCTGAGATGAGAACTGCAACTCCTGCTTTTTTTTGCTCTCCATTTGCTTGGTAAATCTTCCTCCATCCCTTTATTTTGAGCCTTTGTATATATCCTTGCATGTGAGATGGATTTCCTGGATACAGCACACCGATGGGTTTTGGCTTTTTATCCAATTTGCCAGTCTGTGTCTTTTGATTGGGGCATTTATCGCATTTACATTAGGATTAATATTGTTATGTGTGAATTTGATCCTGCCATTTTGATGCTAGCTGGCTGTTTTGCCCGTTAGTTGATGCAGTTTCTTCATTGTGTTGATGCTCTTTACCATTTGGTATGTTTTTGGAGTGGCTGGTACTGGTTGTTCCTTTCTATGTTTGGTGCCTCTTTCAGGAGCTCTTGTAAAGCAGTCCTGGTGGTGATGAAATCTGAGTCCTTGCTTGTTTGTAAAGGATTTTATTTTTCCAAAACTCCTTTCTTAGTTGTAAAAGTATTCATCAAAACACACAACAAAGAAAGCATAAGAAACTGTAACTTCGCTGCTGCAGCATTAGTGTCACAATTTCTTTTTCTAGAAGAGTTTAGATACACATCTAATTAAGAAATCAGAAGCCAGTGGCCAAAGTCCCCTCCAGTTTGAACTTGACTCTGACATTTTGATGCCCAAGTTTCTTACCCAAGGGATACAAATTCTACTCATTTATAAATGCTATTGGAAGTCAGTAGATAATAATTATAAATTATTATTGTTACGGTGACTGCAGAAGATACTAGTAATCAAAGAAACTACCAGAAGAGTCATACATAAAGAAAATACTATAGAGAGTGTCTGTGTAAGAAACTATTAACTTTTGGCATAACAGAACAGCAGATTTCTTTTTTAGATGACATTTGTCTGACAAATAAAAGTAGTGGACAAAGCAGAAATTTTAAGTAAGGTAATCACTTGGAATATAAGAGGAAATTTTTCTAGTTTAACTTTTGGTATATTAACGTAATCAAGATAATGCTTGAGGAATGCATTCTAATCTTCCTATTTCAAATAATCATTTGATCTGATATGAAGAAAATGAGGTGAAACTACTAGCATACCTTCCTGAGAGGACGCTTTACCTGATTAATGCTTGTAAATCACTTGAGGCCACCTTCTTTCTTCCTGTTCCTCTTTGCCTTGGCCATTGTTAGCGCTTCCTCTGCAGTCAGAAAATTTGGCACACAGAAGAGATCTGTACAGGGGTGGAAAAGAATGAAAATATGACTCTTTAAAAGTATGAAATGCCATAAAAAATACTAAGAAATGATGATAATATGTGCCTAGGCTTTAAAGAATCTTGTAAACTCAGATTTTTGTGGTTATCTGTTTTTAGTATTGTTATTTAAATAACATAGGCAAAATAGCCTAATGTAATAATCTTCGATAGTTACCCATCCCCCCTTGGTTTCAAGAATGTTCCTAAAAATGCAGTATCCGAGTTTCTTTTTACTCCTGTCACTTCATTATAATGTGAAATCTGAAACATCTATAAAATTACATCAGTAATCCTAATAGGCTCAGAAAAATATACCTACTGAAATGATTTAAATAGATTTTAATTTTAGAAGAATCAGTCCACTGTCTTAAACAAGCTAGCATGACTTTTTCAGCAATTACAAAGCAAGTTGTTTAAAAATAAATTTTAAACCGTAGGCTAGGAGTAGGTAAATCAAGGCTATGCTAAGTTAAATATTTGTAGTCTGGATTTGCACTAGAATATCTTGTCTCATAATTTAAATAAAACATCTGTTCCTTTGTCAATAAGGATGTTTTACATCTTGTCAAAAACCTTTGTTGGTCTGCTAGTGTGTCAAACTCTTTAGCTATTTCCTTTCAGCCTGAACTAATTATGTTCATAGGAAGCAAATTGACATTTTGGAAGACGTAATTCTATGGTTTAACGTGTGGCGGTTTTTCCAGGGGGAAAGATGTTCCTTCTCGATCCAGATGTGGCATTATTTCTGCTGGGCTCTTCATCATGATCTCTGGACCATTCTGCCTCCTAAGTTAGCCCAGGAGATTCTAGCAGAAGTGCTGGAGAAATCTCTGGGTCTACTTGCCTCCAGATATGCCCGGGCTCATCCCAGCCATAAGAGAACTCCACAGTTAAGGTAATTGAAGTTCTGAAAAACATTGCTTTTCAAGAAAACTTTTTATCAGTTGGTATAAAGCAGAATGTAATTCTGAATCTCATGGCATACTCCTTATATATTTAACGTTTCTAACATCTGAAAAGAAATCATATTCTATTTTCCTGAGTTATTTAAGTGAAAATATGAAACCTGAATCAAAATAAATTTGTTCTTTTTACTCCTTAAAATTGTCTATAGAACCCACTTGTTTCTAAAGAATGATTCAAGGTATCTTATGATCTAGGACATAGATCTACAAATGTTAATAAGATAAAAATAGAAAATTAAGGCCCTGAAACTGATAACAAAGCATCCATGCCATGATGGAACAGTCAATTTGGACTAATTTGATTTTGAGCTACTAGGCAACCAGGAGATTTTAGTTGTTTTTTCTTAAACCTTTAAATATGGAAGTTTATCTTCATTAAGAAAGCTATTTTGTCTAATTATTTTTCTTCCTAATATATTCTAACTCTTTTTTTCCTTTTATTTTCACTGTTTATTACAAAAAGCCAGTTCAACAAAGTATGAAATCACAGAAAATGAGGAGCAATAGTCACTGAGTATTAAATAAGACTGAATTGTAGTACAATTCTATGAGTTATCTAGGCAATGAATATATGAATGTGCTTATAAGACTACAAAGGTCTTGTCTGTATATGAAGAAAAGGGTTTTTTTTGTAAATATTCTGTGTAATATGATTCAGATTTTTTAGGTAGCATAAACTTTTTTCAGATACATTTTAGAAGAAACCTACAGACATTGGAGGCTGTTTTTTTCTTTCTTTTTTCTTTTTTTTGGCAGGAGGAATCATTTCCTGATCATGTTCTTGTAAAGCATACTGCAATTTGAAGGGCATTTAGGTCCTGCTGCAGTGTTTCATAAATACGGTATTTTGCACAGGCTGTTTTGAATTACTGACCAGACTTTTTAAAAAAATTGAACTCTGAAGAATAGATGGAAAATTCCTTTTGAAAGCACAGAATACCTTCATTCTTTTCCTTAGGTAGCATAAATCACTTTTGATTATGAAATGGCAAGTCATTATGAGATATTTGTGAAATCAGCTTTACTGTTAGCTCATGAAATAGGTAGAAATGGGTCGTATATTTAATTAATTAACTGTACAATGGAGACTTTTGGTTTTTATTTTCTGTGTGGTTGCATAAAAATATTATGCAATGCTAGAAGTATTGCTTCTAGTTTTTATAAGTAAAATATATAAATAATTTTGACTGGTAAATCCTAAACCACCATTATTATGGAAATCAGATTGTGTGTGTGTGTGTGTGTGTGTGTGTGTGTGTGTGTGTGTGTTTACATATACATTGGATTAGTAATTATTTATCTAGCAATTAGAAAAAGCATAAACAAACTAAAATTAAACCTTTCTAAAGGCCATTATTGATTATTTTTGTATTCCAGTAGCCTCTAAATGTCACATAACCAAGCCATATATATGATTTATATATGTCATATATTATTAGTATATAATATTTATTATATGTAAAAAATTTGAGGCAAAAGTGTCACTTTAAAAGATCCTCAAACTTACATTTTTCTTATCGCTTCAAACTTTTCATCTTCTGTTTCTTCACCCCTGAATTTAAAAGAAAAAAAGAAGAAACAAACTGAGATCTGTTCAATTTAGTTATATGCCAGAATAATAATGAAAAAGATCTTTGGGTCCCTATTAAAACTCAAGAAAGATGAAAACAAAGAAATAAGTCTGTGAGTAAGATAAATAATACAGAATATTTTCCATATATTTATTTAATATTAAACATTTCTGAAACTATAGGCTTCTTGATTTGAGCTTCGTTTGTCTTTTCTTCTCATTTCCCACTTGCTAGGAGAACATGTTACCAATCTTGTAACTTTTTTTTGACAGCTTACACATGAGTGAGGAGAATTGTTTTGCTCTCGAGTTTTAACCTATCATGCACATATATGGATAACAGCAAATTTTTCTTTTCATCTAGCTTCTCTTTTGCTCAGTGTAATTTCTGGGATATCTTGAATTTCTTGAACAGAATCCTAATAATATAAAATAAACATTTTTTTAAAAGCACTCCTAAAACACTATTACAGAGCTCACCATCCCTAAAGATAATGGTATTGTGGGTCACCTAACACCTAGAAACTCAAAGAGTGTCTTTTATACTTTCTATTTGGTTTTGATCTCTGAAGCTCCAGTGTCTAACTGAATTTTTCTATTCTTACGTATGCTTATTATAAGAGATATGAATGAAAGTGCCTACCAAGCAGAAACATTATTTTGTTTAACATGATTTTCTTTTCTTTCTTTCCAATAGACTTGATGTCACAACAATTTTAATATGCACTGAGAACATGTTATGGTCAGTTTGTACATCTGTACAAAATCTTTTGAATCCTCATGAACATATAGATAATACAATTTTTAAAATTCATACCCATTGTAATAATCTGTTTACAACATTAGTCATTTTGACTTCACCATTAACAGAATTATATAAGTAAGTATCAAATGTATTTTCCTTTTACCTATTATGATATATAATAATGTGATTAACAAAGTTATTTTCATAACACTTATTGAATAACGTGAAATTACAAGTAGAAATCTTTTGAAGTGCATTTTTGAGACTGTGAACTAGGCCATTTATTAAAACTAACACCAACCAACAGGGGTTTCATAATTCTCAGTGCAACTCAGTGCCCAAAACTGTGTTATGTCTCTATTGGTCAATCCCATTCAGCTGATAAAGTTCTGATACAATCAGGAACATTTTTAGCTTCACTATTTGGGTTGTTTAAATGATCAAATTATATTCATGGCCTAATTATCGCAGTGATTTTTTGATACTCTATGAAAAAGAAAACTATATTTGAGATGTATCTCAACTAGTAATGGCAAATGGAAATAGAAATAATAATTACATTTTTTAAATGTAGAAATATTTTACTTAGCTCAACAAATAAGATCTAGAGAAATCTAGAAACATGAAATTACTTTTGATTTCTTGTTAATTCAGTTCAGATCTGTAGTGTTATAGAGGAGGTTAGAAGAGTCTTATAATAAATCATTAATACCATTTTGTTTATATCCTTCTCCAAAATTGTCACTTTCATTTTTTAACTACATAATTGTATCTTCATGGGTAGTAAAAATTTTACATATGTCTATTTTTAAGGATAAATCAGGTCAAGTGTTTCTTTGCAAAACATTCTACTAAAAGCAATATACAAATCTTAATTTTCCATAAATTTTGAGACAGTTGTATTAGATATTCTAAGGTAATTAACTGCTTTGATTTCAGCTTCCATGTAATTTTTACCTACTCTGACTTTCAATAAGCCCATTGTTTACAGAGTGTTCCTTCTAGCAACCCAAGTTGAGAGCTACTTTTAGAAATGGAGAATTCAGTGTTACAGCTCTTTTAGAACTTGTCTAGCAGGCTTTCCGGTTTTTGCCGGAAAGCCCAAAAAAAAAAGAAATGGAGAATTCTTTCAGAAAGGGAAAGAAACAGTGAGATAAATTGCCATACGGTTGATATTAAGTACATAATGGTTCATAATCATAAAAAGCTCAAGTCTGAAGCCCATAATAAATCCTAGGAAACTAAACTGATTTACCATAGATGAAAAAATTGCTATGCTCTCAGTTCAATGGGTCATTTCATCTAAGAGGAAGGCCCTGTGAAAATCAGGAACAAAGTTGACAAATTTCATGGATTGGTCATGGTAAGCAATATTGAATTTCATGCTTTGTCACAGATGAATTGAAAAATTTTAGCCCCCCAATGCATTTGTAAAACAAATAAATTATTATCAAAGATTACGTATTTTAATAATAATGTAACATACATTCATTATTGTTAACCTATGGCTTTTTGATACATTTTTTAACAACTATGCAAGTACTCAAATCTCTATGATCTGTGCATTAGATATTGCACTGTAACCTCATTCAGCAAATTTAAATTGCTAATTTCAACCAGGATTACAGAACATTTTACGCTAAGCCCTGCCTCTGGTTTTTCTTAATATAAAACATAGATAGCTATATTGCTTTGAAGAATGAACAAAAACCTAAATATATTTTAATTCTTTTAAAATATTTCTTAGTTCAAAAAATTTCAAAAGTTTTATCCATTTATGTTTGTTTAAATGTCATGATTGTGTTCTTAGACTATAAATCTAATCTTTGAAATATACTTTGCTTTGTATTGACAAAGGAAATCTACAGGGCAGCATGTTCTTTGCCAACTAGAGAAAAATATATTTGTGTGTTGCAAAAACCCTATTGACTTATTGAGCTTTTTTGCACATCCAAGATAAGAATCTGTCATACTGTTAGCATGTTAGAAAAAACTGTGAATCTCACATTAAAAAATTAAATCACGTTCTTTGATGAATTGGTGAAAAGTAGCCATCAAATATTAATAGTATTGAATTTTTATAAACTGTACCTGATATTTGTCACTCTATGCGATATGCCCTTTTAGGAGGTGACTGCCTTTATTTCAAGTAGTTCTAACAAAAAAACTAAATGTGTTTTCCTTTCTGAGCTTAGCATAGGACCACCAAATCCCTGGACAGGAATACATGATTTTAAAGTCTTTTCAGGAAAAATGAAACCTGTTTGCAAAAATATGTGTTCTTTTTTAACTCACCTTTATAGATTTCTGTTAGAATGCTGTAAAAGGAGTACTTCAGCTTTGTTCTCCAGGGAAAGGAACCTGCCGAAACAGAAAATATTCACTGTATATTTTCCGAAGTGCTTATCACTTATAATTATTTCATAAACACAGTTAAACTGCAGGTTGAGAAGCATATTCACATACATGTTCATACACATCCCCCACGCAGTGGTTTCATATGTTATATTTTGGGTGCATAGACTTTAGTTTTAGTTCATGTATAGCAGGTTAAAAATTAATTACTAGAATATTGCATAAAGGTAATTTAGTTTCAATTCAACAATTGTTGTTGCCTCTCTAGCCCCTATGATTAAAGACAAGGGACATAACAATGAACAAGATGTAATATCTGTCCCAAGTACTTTAAGAACAGCTGATGAAATTTTTTATTTTAAATTGAAATAATATTGTCCTCCCTAAATCTATAATAAAAGGTAGAATTAAATAATAAATTTCATATCTATATCTAATTTCTATATCTTCATTTACCCAAATGTTTTGATGTATTATATCAAAAGTCCTAATAGTAGAAACTTCCTGAAAGCAGGCTATCTCACCATTTAATAAGATGGGAGTGTGGGATTTCAATACAACTGCCAACAAACCATGCAAAGGCTAGAGGCTTCAGAAATATGCCAGAAGGTGGATCACTCAGCCAAGGAATAGCAGCCTCATCTTGGGGTCCATTTGTTGTCACTGATAGGCTTTTTAATCACCAAATTCCAATGCTCTGTTTATAGTTCTGTTTCAAACTAATGTTATGCCTTTTGAGGTTATGGCCTTATTCTTTTTTAAAAAAAGAAATGATTTCACGGAAATGTTTCTCAGAAAACAAAATAGGCCTTTGCTTTTCCTACCTCAGGAGTGGCTGGCACACCTTGGAAAATAGGCAGGTCCTCAAAATGTTAAGCACAGAATATGTTTATGTGAAATGTTGAGCATATCATCATATGACCCAACAATGAAAATATTATGTCCACACAAAAATTTGTGTAGGAGTGTTCAAAATGTTATGTCCATACAAAAATTTGCATAGCAGCATTTTTCAAAGTAACACAATGTGGAAGCAACCAAATGTCTAACAACTAGTGAATGGATACATAAAATGTGGCATATCCATACAGTGGAATATTATTCAGCAATAAAGAGGAATAAACTGCTGATTCATGCTGCCACAGGGGTGAACCTCAAAAACATGCTACATGAAAAAAGCCAGACACAAGAGCCCACATATCGTTTGATTCTATTTATTAGAAATGTCCAGAATAGGCAAATCCATAGAGACAGAGTAGATCAATGACTACCAGAAGCTGAGGGGGAGTAGGGAATGGGGAGTGACTGCTAATGGATACAGGGTTTCATTTGAGAATAAAATATTCTAAAATTAGATACTTATGAAGGTTATGCAGTTCCATGAATATAGTGTAAACCATCTAATTGTATCCTCTAAATGGGGAAATCTTTTGGTATATGAATTATATATCTCAATAAAGTTGTGAAAGCAAATGGAAATTGAAATATATTTAAAATGATTTTTTTTTAAAAAGATATCTGGCAGAATGCAAAATTTTCCAGAAAGTGAAGTTTCTTGTCTTAGCCATTTTGTTTAAGTTCAGTGACTCCTTTGTCCACCTTCCTCTAAACATTATTTTTGAAGGGAAATCTCATTTTTAAAAAATACAAAATTTAACAGCTTTATGTGTCATCCCAATAAGGTTAAAATACTCAAAAAGAGCCAGTCATTAAATTTAGAGAAGGGCTGCTCCTAGAATATTCGACTGGCTGGCTCTTGGTGTACCCCGAGGTCCGGTCTTTCTCTCTCTCCAACTCTTGTCCTGTTCGCAGCCTGCCCTTTGGCTGTCTACCACCCACAATTGTTCTTTATAGATGGCCCTTTAAACTCATCCTCCTTTTAACTAAGGAAGGTCTGATAATACCTTTTATTCATTCTTTCTTTCTTTTACCATGTATTTACCATGTATCTACTATGGGCCTAGCATTGTACCAGTCATTCTCTAACCTCAAATTATCATTTGCTAACCTCAAATAGTTATCTTCATCACGAGAAATTCAAGGCATTTAAATGTCATTTAATGACATTTAGGCAACAACTTACAGTCTCCGGTATAATGCTGGATTTTGAAAGTGAAGCAGCAACTTAGAATTCTGTTTAAAATCTTGAATTTGGTATTCATAGATAGTTGTGTGTGATTCTAGGGCCATCAGAAAGGTTCACATGTCTTCAGTTATCTCAAGCTTTCCAGTGCTATCTTAGACTTCAGTTTCACACTATTTCTGCCCTTTCTAAGGTTGTGGTCTTCTCTTGATATTATTTACTGAATGCCTCCAATGACCCAGGCACTATGGTAGGCACAGATGACTCAAGAAGTCTAACCAGACCCTCCACTCACATAGAACTTACATTCTTGGGCTACCTTAATTCAGTCATGGAGGTTTATTCCATTAGCATCATATTATGAGACCCATTTCTCCTGGGAGGACAGCCAAAAGGAACATGGCACAAGAGAAGCATAAAACCCAGCTAACTCTTTTTAGTTCATCAGTTGTTCTCACTTTTGATGTACATTGGGTTTTATCTCCTTTCAACATCTGGCTACATAAGCCTAAAGAGCTGATCAGTTTTGTTAAAGGAAAAAAATGAATGCTGGCAACATAGGTGTAGATCAGAGAACCCAGAGAGAGTGAATCTAGGACCGAGTGCTGGCATGGTCAGCACAGAGGCTGTATGATGCTAATGCTAGGAAGAGGCATGGTTAGTTGAGGTTGGAGGAAGGGCAAAGGCAAGGAATTTTCCAAAATTCACTCTTTTCCCCTTAAGCAAAGTCATCTTTCCAGTGTGTTCATTTGGGAATGTGAAGAAATGTATCCTGCTTTAAACTTATAGACATTTATTTTTAAGAAAGTATTTAAATTTGCTGTATCAAACTTCTTTTCTGTCTCATGGAAAATATAATTCTATGGCTCATACAATTGTGTTTTACTCTCTACTATGAATTATTTAGAGCGTCCTCTCTTTTAACTGTATACCAAAACATCATTAGAGGTTATCTAATAGCTAGCTCATAATTTCATTCTCCCATTGAGGCTTGTGGGCCAATTTTCACCCTGTTATACTCTCTAGAATAATGAAACTAATTTGGGATCTTGCTGTGGAATTAAATGCTCATACAGATCTCACTCCCTTTGAGACCATAAACATCTGCCATAATATCTCTTATAGCCAAATAACCTTACCGTACCCAGTATGACTGAGAAACTGTCAGTGGGGTAAAAGAGTTTAGGTCCTGGCAGAAATGCTCAGATAAATACGATATTGCCAGTGGTTTGTCGTCTAAGAAATTTGGGTACTAAATCACCATGCTATTATTATTAGATCCTCCATTATTTTGTCTAGTTGTGAGGATAAAACTGTAGCTAGGCAACCATTTAGACTATCAGGAATTTCATGTCCATTTTGAAATGGCCGTAGACTTTTTAAGGAACAATTTCTAACTGTTGTTATTATAATGACATCTTATTTCTAGAGAGCACTTACTGTGTACAAGGCATTTTGCTAAATCCTTTAAATACATTATTCCACTTAATCTTCACACTGACCCTGTGAGGTGATTTACTATTTTAATCCCCATTTTACAAATGAGAAAACTGAGGGTAAATATATTGCCACTAGCACTGCCTGTTAATAAAAGCACATTCAGGATATAAGCCCAGGCTCTCTGGCTTCGGTTCCTGCATGTGCCCGTACACCACCTCTATATAACCTTTGATGACCTTACCCTTGGGGTATGGAGCAGATAAAAAAGTAATGGAAAGAAATTGGAGGCAGAGTTAAATCCTATAAAGAAACAGACCAAAATTAGGGCATAGAGAGGGGGATGAGGTTGTAAAAGGGGATATATTTTAGACAGGGTAGTCAGAGAAGACTTAGTAGAGAGGCTTTAGAGGTAGAGCAATCAATGGAGCTACTTGAACATGACAGTGAAGTATTCATTCTTAGAGAAATGAGGTGGCCCTCAGATAACCAGACAAATAGGGATTTTATGCAAAGGGATTAAAGTGGAAGGGAAAGTAGGCATAGGCTATGAGAAAGGCTACAAAGATATGTAGTATCTTTGTCCACATTCTCCAGCTCCCCCTGCTGTCTCATCAAGCGTTCTATGTCTTATCCCATCCTTCTCTCTGAGTCTTTCTCTTCCTTTGAGACTGCCTTTCTCTCCACGCCGCTTGCTGCATCTCCTGTCACATTGTACTGGCACCCTTCTTTTGCTTGCTCTCTTGCAGTTGCATGGTCCTCCTCATACCCTCACTTTCTTGGGCTCTATCCAGACTCTGGTACATTTTTAGAGAATATCACTCACCTCTCCTTTTACACCCTTTGACAACCCCACTCTTTGTCCAATCTTGGACAACTCCTTCTTTCATCCTTCTCCACTTTTATCAAGCCCCTGATCTTGTCCCATTTGTTTGTTAGCAGATGGCCTTGCCCCTATACTTCTCTAAGAAAATCCACACCATCATGAATGCAATTTAACTTCTCATCTCTGTTCCTAATCATTATTTTTCTCCCCCACTCACCTCTCCATCCTTTGATTACTGTCTGATCAATATGCCTCTTTTCCCAATTAAAGGAAATCTTTGTACCTGACCTCTTGATTGCATTTACCTCCTACTCATGGCGTTTTAAATTTTCTTTCTATCTTGTCTTATGGCTCCTTCCCCCAAACATCTCCTGTATTAAAAAAATGTTCCTCCCTTGCTATTGTGTTTTCCTTCTAAAACAGTTTTCATTCATTGTCTACTTTCATACCTACCACTCACTCGGTGCATTGCAATTGGACTTCTACCCTCAGCATGCTAAACTAACAACATGGACAGAGTCATCCATACACACCCACTTGCTAACTCCAATGGATTCAGTCATTTTCACTTCTCTTGGCTTCTCTAACTTCTTTTTGAGGGGGGTGAGTTCATCCATTCTTATGGCTATACCATTATGTGATGACTTCCACATTGATACCTTCAAACCAGACAGCTCTTGTATGTGCTGTATCAGTAAATCCAAATTCCTATTGGATGCCTTGGATGTACTTCAGATGTCTGTAGCCCCCTTAACATTATCTAAAACTAAGTAAAATACTTGCAGTGTATCCTAAGCTTCTTTCTTTTCCTTAATTTTCTCCTTCTATCTCCCCCACTTATACCATCACCAACCCCATGTCATTAGGATATGAATATTGTTTGTTCTGTTAATTTAACTTGTTTTATATTTGTCTCCTACTTTCTATCTCCTGTCTCTTACCTTGCTTCAGCGTCTTAACCTCTCTGACCTGTCTACTACAATATCATCTTCGTTATCTCCCTCCCTCCTGCCTGACTCTTTCCAGTCGGCTCTCCTTACTACTGCTGAAGTGATTTTTCTAGGATACAAAACTGCTGGTGTTAATCCCATGCTATAAACTCTTCAGTGATTCTTTATTGCTGGTACTAAGTCCAAACTCCTTAGAAAAATGAATCTTTGTACCTGGTCTGGCTTCTGTTTACTTCTCAAGCTCACGCGGTGGAATACATAGAATGGAAATATTACAGCCTGACTTTGAAGCCTATTTAAGGAATGTTTGTTTTGATCTGAGATCTAGTGAGAAAAAGAAAAGCCTTTTAAAGAAGAGATGATATATTAAAAGTCTAAAAAAGGTCCAAGCCTATTTAACTAGAAGATGTTCTATTTAGCAAGACAACCAGGTGGATAGAAAGGTCAAATTTGGACAACATGAGGATACAAGTAGCAAGATGTGGAGTGAAAAGATAAGGGTGGATTTTCAAAATGGAATTCTGTTCTGCATATCAAAAGATACTATTGCTTCTGTAGTGTATATAAAGAGAAAGGATACCGTCTCAAAAAATCCATTTCTAAAATGTTCCCAGTCATTACTCTTAATTCTATATAGGAAAATATAATCTTCTGCTGTTATAAATTTTTTACTAGCCAAGTTATCTGCTAAAGATTTTATGTGACAAATCCTTTTCTGTTGTGTCAAGATTTAGAGTTGAATTTGAGCCAACCTAGAAAATGTTACAGTAATTGTTGATTGTTGTAGATCAGATATTCTGGTTAAATTGTTTTAATTTTGAAATTATAGTTATGTATTTTACAATTAAATTCTTTATAAGCCCTCTCTAGACCCTTAGGAGCATACAAAATTAATTATAAATTCTAATTAATTATTGAGTACTTATAAATCACTTTAAAGGTTAAAAAGAGGTACCATCATGCAAAAATTTTTTTATATTAATTAAGCAGATATGACAAAATATTGGCATTTATTGGATCCATGTTGAAGAAGATAGCAATGGGATATAAAAATACTACTCGTGGGAAACATAGGTTGTATTCATTGTACTATTCTTTTATCCTTTTATCTGACAAATTGTATAACATGAGATTTTTAAAAATTAAATGATAATGGTATTGTTACACCTTCCTCAAGTGTAAGGATTGTTTTACAGAGGTTCATAAAAATTTTAAGTTTCAACTTGTGGTTTTTCATGGCTGTGCTGACTTGCCCACCTAGCTCCTGAGTCACCTATTAACATAAATCCCAAGCAGATGAAGTGGGGGCATTGTCCATTCTTGCAGAATACCATTTTGTGTAAAAATCATTAACTGAATCCTAAGTAAAAATCAAAAGTTATTTCAATGGTCATAGTTAATGTTTCCTGTATATTCTACACTAACTATTGTATTTCTTTAGGACTTTTCAGCGTGGCCTGGATGAGTCTGCTTCAGATTCCTTAAAATCATTTTTTAAGCAACCATTATATTGGGTTTCTTGCATATCACATTTCTACCCTTCTTTACTCAGGTGAGAGCCTCTAAATGCCATACTATCTATGATTCTATGATTCCTTTTCAAATTTAATAGAAATTTTTATCTGTGGATGTAAATGAACTTACATCTTACAAAAAGAACTTACAACTTTTCACAGCTGGCAGGTAAGTAAAGAGTATTTTTTCTCTTTTCTTAGCTCAAGAATCCAAGGCATGGGCCTCATAATTATTCTACTAGCTTATAACTTTTGTAACATAATGGAAAACTGTAAATTTTTGGAATTTAGTTCTATTTTAAAACTTGTCTTTCTTGATCTGTGACTGGGGATTTGACAGTTCTCAAGCTAATTACCAAACATAGACATGTAACTAACTCAGAGCCTTAGGTAGAAGTTGAGAGAGAAGTAACTTTTTAAATTATGAATAGTATCTTTCACTTTTATTATTTAATTAACAGCACTTAAAAACAAGAAAAATCATTTAAAGTATGAAATGTGCTTCCAGAGTAATCTGATGGCATTTCGTGGCATTATGTGAAATGGCACTTTGATTTCTTGCTAAATATATCACTGGAAAGTACCTCTCCTTGGTATCTGAGAATAAAAATATCATGTATAGCTAAAGGAGATATTGTTAATCCCCATATATTCTTGATTCATTTTGGAAATACACTATCAGCTATTTCACCGTATAAGCTGACTCTCTCTCTACCTTGAAAAACAAGATTGTCACCCATAAATGGAGGGTGTGAAAACCTCATATACAAAAGTTTCCTTAGACACAAACTTATACTGTTTGCCTAATGTGTGCCTATTTCCATATGGGTGATGAAAGATCCAAAATTAATGAGACAAAGACTTCAAGGACCTCAATGTATTTTTTTTTTGGTTGTTGTTTTGTTTTGTTTTGTTTTTGAGATGGAGTTTTGCTATGGTTGCCCAGGCTGGAGTGCAAAGGCGAGATCTCAGCTCACCACAGCCTCCGCCTCCCGGGTGTAAGCGATTCTTCTGCCTCAGCTTCCTGAGTTAGCTGGGATTACAGGTGTGCGCCATCACACCCGGCTAATTTTGTATTTTTAGTAGAGACTGGGTTTCTCCATGTTGGTCAGGCTGGTCTCCAACTCCTGACCTCAGGTGATTTGCCCGCCTCAGCCTCCCAAAGTGCTGGGATTACAGGCATGAGCCACCACGCCCGACTTAATGTATTGTTATTATTTCATTTAAATATAAAACTTTGTCTATGTTTCTGATTAATTCCTTATGATTGAGTCCTAGAAATGGAATAATCTCAATGTTCTGTCATCTTGTGTGTAAATATGTCTTGCCATCTTGCACATAAATACATTTTATTTCAGTAGGAATTAATGTAATAAATATAAATAGCCAACTCCCTAATATTCATTGTTGCAAAAATAACAAATGACTGGATCTCTTACAGTGAGTCAAGCAAACAAGCTGTGTCATTTGATGAGTTCCTAAATTTATAAATATATCTGTTCTCCATGTTATTATCACATTTGCTTTAACCTATTTTACTGCCCACTTTTATGTTACATCTGCAACCACTGGAGTTATTCCCTTTTAGGCATAGCTCTGTAAGACTTCCACTTCCAAGCTTGCTCAGATCAACCCAGCTAGAGTTCTGGAAGTTAGCATGAAAATGGGCCTCTCTTCAAACACTAATTCTTATATTTAACTTCTTTCTCTTTTCTATATCTACAGAAAGCAAAAATGTACATTTCTTTTCTTTCTGCTTCTGTTTAGCAACCAAATCTCCACTATTATCCTAACACAAAGACCAGAACATGGGAATGACTATTCAGCTCATAGTGGAAATACAATTTTATGCAAGCCTTCGTAAGGGCAGTTTAGTAATATGTATTAAAAACTTAAAAATATTTTTGCCCTTTTATCTAACAATTCTATTTCTAGGAGTCAACTCTAAGCAATTAATCAGAGAGGCTGACAAAGTTTTATATATGAAGATATCAATCAGAGCATTATTTATAAAAGAAAAAAATGGAAATAAATGTTCTAGAGTATAGCATTAGACAATTCAGTTATGGGATAGTGGCATAGACTACCGTGGAGTGATTAAAGGGCTGGGTCCTGAAAAATAATGACATAGGGAAATAATTGTGGTAGATAGGAGGAAAATTCAGGTTAGTAATTATGAAATTACCAAAGCCAACCCAGTTTTTAGAGTAATAAGTGTGTACCAGATACAGTGCTAAGTGCTTTACATACATTATCTTTTTCAAACCTCACACTAGTTCTGTGAGGTATGTACTCGGGTGCTTCTTTTATGGAGAGCAAAGTGCTGTGTAGGTGGCAACATTCTGGAGAGAACAAAATTGGAAGCCAGGCTGAACCCAGGCCTGTTCCATTCTAAAGCGTAAGCTCTTGACAACCACATCTCCACTTTTCAAAGGGAAGAGCAGTTCAGAGTAATGTTGACAGGTGTACATGAAAAATCATTCTCCTGCACAAATAAGATTGTTAGTTACTATTATGTAAAGTCTTTTTTGTGATTTAACTTTGTAGGGCCTCTGATGTCCTAGTATATAGTGTTTAGCTCTGCTGAGGTCTGAATGAGTCCTCCAAAATTCATGTGTTGGAAATAAAATCCCAATGCAACTACAGAGTGGTGGGGTCTAATGGAAGTTATTTATGTCATGTGGGTTTTGCCCCCTTAAATGGATTAATATTACTATAAAAGGCTTACAGGAGTGGGTTCATTTTATCTTGCTCTTCTTCTGCCATGTGAGGTTGTAGCAAGATGGCCTGACCAGATGCTGGTGCCTTGATCTTGTACTTCCCAGCCTCTAGAACTGTGAAAAATAAATCTTTCTTCTTTGTAAATTACCCAGTCTGTGTTATTACATCATGGCAGCACAAAATGGACTAAGACAATCTCCAAAGGAGGCATCTAGTATGCAGATTCCCCAAACTTGCTGGGTGAGACAACTCTTGTTTTACAGGGAATTAACAATTATTAGAAAGTAGGACATCATTGGTAAGTGTTGAACTATGCTATACTACCATATTTAGAGCATAAATAAAGTACGTATAGAAAAATAAATATTGAAAGGATATATAGCAGTGGGTTTATAGTTTTTATCTCTGGGTGGTAGGATTGCAAGCAATTTTAATTTTCATCTGTATAGTTGTCTATATTTTCCAAATGCTTATAATGAGTATAATTTAATTTTATTATGAATACATTTTTAAAAAGCAGAAAGAAAATCTATTTTCTTTGATTTCTCTTTTATTCACATTGCTTAACCTGTAACCTTTATACAGATGATTTCCAGTTCTGCATCTCTAGCCTTGAGTTTAAAATGCTGTTTTCATTATGTCTCTCTCTCTCTCTCTCTCTCTCTCTCTCTCAGAAATGTATAGTAGCTTCTGCTTCACCCACACTGTCTCTCCTGGCTTACTTGCTGGAGAGTTTTCTGGCTTCTTTCCTGGAGAGTTTTTCTCGCTCCAGTTAAGTCAGTCTTCTCTTGTGTCTTTAAGACTTAGTTATTCCATATTTTTAATATTTAATGTGTTGCTTATTCTCAGTTTCAGCCCTTTATTTGTGCAGTTTCCTTTCTTGGAGTACCTTTGGTTCTCTCCTTTTCTTTCTAAAATCTCCATACAAGGTATAGTAGGAGGACTCTCCCCGTTATCACCCCTGCCCATTAAGAGTCATATTTTCAACTAAGTCCATATAATCTGCTTAGAAAGACATGTTCCCTGTGATTTGTAATCCAATGTGCTCAGAGCACTGTACAATCAGAGGAACCCAGAGCAGCAATAAAAGCAGTTTTAAAATAACTAAAGTTATTTATTTGCATTTACCAGACATTACAATGGGGATTCCTAGACGACCATTATGTGAGCTTAAAAATCTCACCTTTCCATTCATTTCCCTCACCTGTATCAGCTGCTCACTCCCAAATTATCCTTCAAAATTCCATTCTTCACTTTAGCAACTAAAATGAACTGTTCAAGAAAATACAGGGGTTGGATGGTGACAAATGAAAAATATATTAGGCTTAACTTTTGGTAAAGAGGAAGGCTGAGAGGAGAGGTGACTGAAGTAGTTAATATCATGAAGGAACTTAACCATGAGATTAATACATTTTCTACGTCTTAGTTTAATCTAGTATGAAACTGATTATCCTTTCTAATCAACTCACAATGTTAGCCTATACTACTGCTAGGGACAATTAATACAGTACACTTTACTTACTCCTTTGAAAATATATTTATTTTCCCTAAAATAAACTTCTCTAAACTCTATTCCCAGAGTTCTAGGAGAACATGAAAAAATGTATTTTTATCCATTTTACTGTTTTCTCTAGTAAGCTTATAGACAAATGTATGGTCCATACTGCTGTTTCTACATTTTTCCTCTATTTGTAATCTCACTTTTCATGATTATAAATGAATCATTTTTGTTTTTTTCCTTCTACCCACTTTTGATTATCTTAGTTTATATAATATTGCTAAAAGCTGACTTAAATTCTTTCTGAAATAATCTGCAGGTACAAATAGGTAAGCAAATAGATGAATAAATTACTAAGTTCCTTCATGATATTAAGACATATAGCATGTAATATGAAAATAAACCAAAGATAATTTAATATGTTTAGGGAGGAAAATATATGTATATAAATCCAAAACAGGATTACATTGAATAGAAGCAGAGTAGAAACAAAAAGCCCAGTGGAAAGAAATATATACAGCTCAAAATGGACTGGCCATAAATCAAAGCATCATGTTGTCACTGTAAAAGAAAATGAGCAGTTAAAGCAAATGGACTGTTTACTAACACTGATTATACTTCTTGGACTCAGTGTACAGTTATGACCTACTTAGCTAAGGAAGACCTGAAAATATTCTTTTAAACCAAATGAAGAGGAAAGTTTAGAAAATGATAAAAGGCATTATAATGCAACATATAATTAACTAGGATAGCATTCTTTCTTGAACATTTCTGTGAAAGCACACTATGGTATCTGTCTTAACCTTTTTTCTCTCCTACATACCCAATCCATTACTAAGTCTCATTAATTTTAACTTCTAATGTCTGCTATCCATGGTACCAGTTTCACCTTAGTGCATACTACCATCATCTGTCTCTTAACTACTGCAGTGACCACTAGCATTCTTCCTATGTACATGTTGACTTCCATTTCTAATATTCTCCAACCATAGCAAGAGTTTTCTCAATACCAAATCTGTTTTCAAAACTCAAATTTTATCATGGCATACTTATGCCTTACCTTCCACGAATTCACTTTTATCCTTAAGTATGTATAAAAAACTAGCATAACCTATAATATCTACATAGATGTGACTCTTACCCACTTCTCAACCCTCTTCTGATACCCACTACTATGTGAACTCTACTTTCCACACATTAACCGATTTACATGTTCTTTCGATGCCATGTTCCTTTCTGCCACAGGATTTTTGCACATGCTTTGCCCTTTCACTAAAATGTCTTTCTCCTTCACATAGGTAATGCCAGCTTATCTTCATCTCTCAGCCCAAATGTGACTTCTGCAGAGAAGACTTTTAGCAACTGAGGTGAACTAGCAAGACTAGTTCACTTCCTTTTTACCACATCTTCTAATAGCATTTTTGCTTCTCTTTCACTGAGTTTTTATAATTGTCATTTTATCTTTATTTGTGTGATCACTTAAACTACATATGTATCCTCCACTAAATTCTATAAGAATAAGAAATTTCTGCTTTTTGCATACTGTTACGTGTCCATGGTTTAGCATATACAAGTTAAACAATAAGTATTAGTTGGATGAATGAACGAATAAAAAAATTCAAACTAGTATTGTGTCCCCTAAGTGCTATATTAAAGTATTGTATTGCATAAGTGCTATATTAAATGGTAGGAACATTTGATCTGTGTGCTAAGGCCCAGGCATGGGAAGCATAGTCTTAATGAGGAGGTAACTACTAGTATCCTTAGGAGAGAACATCTAGGGAGGAAGACAAAACGAGTTTTTGGTCTCTCAGCTGCTGCTGACAAACTGCTCTGCAGGGCTGAGGAAAAGAGCTTAGAAAGCTTGTGCTCTGATGAGGTGCCAAGCGTTGACATGGCACCAACAGCCAGGGGAGAAGTAACTAGAGCTTCTAAACAGCACAGGTCTTAAACAGCTGTTCCAGAGTATGGATGGACAAGCAGCTACATCTTTGAAACAATTTTCAGAGGGAAGTCAGTGTCTATGAAACAATTACTAAAAAAAGTGAAAATGTCAACCTAACTAGGTATTTACCATATAGACCTAGATATATTAAGGTTTACATCTTTTCTATCATGGTTTAATATATTACATAATTAAGAATATGGAGATGAAGCCAGCAATGTGATAATAGGAAACAGCTATAGGTTTTCACACTGGATTGCATACTTGTCTAGTTTTGTGGTTTTGGAAAGTTAGCCTATGGGTGCTTCAGTTGAGTTTCCCCTTATATGAAACAGTTTATATTTTGGGGAGGATGTTGAGACATAAACACAATACAATCTTATTGTCTTATTGATCTTCTAGAAGACAGCATGCAATCCTATGGTCTACTTCCCCCATCTTCAAACATCTTTCCTTCACTTCTGAGATACTGTCATGGTAGGGTCATGATGACTCCATGAGCTCAAGTGCCTCAGTGGCATTCATCACATAAATACTAAACTATCTTTCATAACTGCTGTTAGTAAACAGCTGTATATTTCAGAAAGTGGCAAGTTTGATCAATTATCTAAACATGTGAAGGGACTTACTTCAAGTATCATAAAGTGGAAGCAATATTGAACCACTTTCTCACTGGGTCAGGAATGTGATGCTAGGGGAGACTTTTCCTGAACTCCCCGTAACAGTGCATTATCTGATAGTCAGGGACCGATAATAAGTCAATGGCTCCAGGAGGATAACTTGTGCTTCTCAAAAGAATGGCTGAGTGATTCAGTGTTGTCAAGTATGTTAGTAATTCAGGTGCTAGGGTAGTATTGATTGGAGAGAGCCCAAAACTGATGGCTGGAATCTAATATTAGTCATACACCAGGTAGTGTAGATACAACCAACCTTGAAAAAATATGATTCTTTAAAAACGTCAATCCACATTAGTGGACAAAGTTCTTAAAAAAATCAAGGGGTGTGGCTGACAAGATGGCTGAATAGGAACAGCTACAGTCTGTAGCTCCCAGGGGAGATCAACACAGAAGGCAAGTGATTTCTGCATTTCTAACTGAGGTACCCGGCTCATCTCATTGGGACTGCTTAGACAGTGGGTGCTGCCAGCGGAGGACAAGTTGAAGCAGGGTGGGGCGTCACCTCACCTGGGAAATGCCAGGGGTTGGAGAACTCCATTTGCTAGCAAAGGGAAACTGTGAGGGACTGTGCCATAAGGAACGGTGCACTCTGGCCCAGATACTATGCTTTTCCCATGGTCTTCATGACCTGCAGACCAGGAGATTCCCTTGGGTGCCTACGCCACCAGAGCCCTGGGTTTCAAGCACAAAACTGGTGGCCATTTGGGCAGACACCGAGCTAGCTGCAGGAGTTTTTTTCATACCCTAGAAACACAACAAAAAAAGAAAATTTCAGGCCAATATTCCTGATGAACATTGATGTTCATCAAATCCTTAATAAAATACTGGCAAACAGAAACCAGCAGCTCATTAAAAAGCTTATTCACAACAATCAAGTCAGCTTTATCCCTGGGATGCAAGGCTGGTTCAACATATGCAAATCAATAAACGTAATCCATCACATAAACAGAACCAATCACAAAAGCCACATGATTATCTCAATAGATGCAGAAAAGGCTTTTGATAAAATTCAGTGCCCCTTCATGCTAAAAACTCTCAAAAAACTAGGTATTGATGCAACATATCTCAAAATAATAAGAGCTATTTATGACAAACCCACAGTCAATAACATACTGAATGGGCAAAGCTGGAAGCATTCCCTTTGAAAACTGGCACAAGACAAGGATGCCCTCTCTCACCCCTCCTATTTAACATAGTATTGGGAGTTCTAGCCAGGGCAATCAGACAAGAGAAAGAAATAAAGTGTATTCAAATAGGAAGAGAGGAAGTCAAATTGTCTCTATTTGCAGATGACATGATTGTATATTTAGAAATCCTTATCATCTCAGCCCAAAATCTCCTTAAGCTGATAAGCATCTTCAGCAAAGTCTCAGGATACAAAATCAATGTGCAAAAATCACAAGCATTCCTATACATCAATAATAGACAAACAGAGAGCCAAATCATGAGTGAACTCCCATTCACAATTGCTACAAAGAGAATAAGATACCTAGGAATACAACTGACAAGGGATGTGAAGGACCTTTTCAAGCAGAACTACAAACCACTGCTCAAGGAAATAAGAGAGGACACAAACAAATGGAAAAACATTCCATGCTCATCGATAGGAAGAATCAATATTGTGAAAATGGCCATACTGTCCAAAGTAATTTGTAGATTTAATGCTATCCCCATCAAGCTACCATTGACTTTCTCCCCAGAACTAGAAAAAAACTACTTTAAATTTCATATGGAACTAAAAAGAGCCCATATAGCCAAGACTAATCCTAAGCAAAAAGAACAAAGCTGGAGGCATCATGCTACCTGACTTCAAACTATACTACAAGGCTACAGTAACCAAAACAGCATGCTCTGCTATCAAAACAGATATATAGACCAAATGGAGCAGAACAGAGGCCTCAGAAATAACTCCACACTTCTACAACCATCTGATCTTTGACAAACCTGACAAAAACAAGCAATGAGGAAAGGATTCCCTATTTAATCATGGTGTTGGGAAAACTGGCTAGCCATATGCAGAAAACTGAAACTAGATCCTTTCCTTACACGTTATACAAAAATTAACTCAAGATGGATTAAAGACTTAAATGTAAGACCTAAAACCACAAAAACCCTAGAAGAAAACCTAGGCAATACCATTCAGGACATAGACATGGGCCAAGACTTCATGACTAAAACACTAAAAGCAATGGCAACAAAAGCCAAAATTGACAAATGGGATCTAATTAAACAAAACAGCTTCTGCACAGCAAAAGAAACTATCATCCGAGTGAACAGGCAAACTACAAAATGGGAGAAAATGTTTACAATCTATCCATCTGACAAAGGGCTAATATCCAGAATTTACAAAGAACTTAAACAAATTTACAAGAAAAAACAACTCCATCAAAAAGTGAGTGAAGGATATGAACATACACTTTTCAAAAGAAGACATTTATGCAGTCCACAAACATATGAAGAAAAGCTCATCATCACTGGTCATTAGAGAAATGCAAATCAAAACCACAATGAGATACCATCTCACATCAGTTAGAATGGCAATCATTAAAAAGTCAGGAAACAACAGATGCTGGAGAGGATGCGGAGAAATAGGAATGCTTTTACACTGTTGGTGGGAGTGTAAATTAGTTCAACAATTGTGGACCACTGTGTGGCAATTCCTCAAGGATCTAGAACAAGAAATACCGTTTGACCCAGCAATCCCATTACTGGGTATATACCCAAAGGATTATAAATCATTTTACTATAAAGACACATGCACATGTATATTCACTGCAGCACTGTTCACAATAGCAAAGACTTGGAACCAACCCAAATGCCCATCAATGATAGACTGGATGAAGAAAATGTGGCACATATACCCCATGGAATACTATGCAGCCATAAAAAATGATGAGTTCATGTCTTTGCAGGGACATGGATAAAGCTAGAAACCATCATTCTCAGCAAACTGACACAGGAACAGAAAACCAAACACTCACATGTTCTCACTTATAACTGGGAGTTGAACAATGAGAACACAAGGACACAGGGAGGGGAACATCATATACCAGGACCTGTTGGGGGTTGGGGGGCCAGGGAAGGGATAGCCTTAGGAGAAATACATAATGTAGATGAGAGGTTGATGGGTGCAGCAAACCACCATGGCACATATATACCTATATAACAAACCTGTACATTCTGCACATATATCCCAGAACTGAAAGTATAATAATATAAATAAGTAAATAAATAAATAAAAGGCAAGTTCTGTATATAAATGTGCAGGTGAGTTCTATCTGATATCTACTTATTAAATCATCTTTAAATATAAATATCATAGAGACTTGGCTATACCCATTATAGAGATTAAAACATATGCAGACATTTTCAGTGCTATAACTATGTATAGTTTACACACTTCTAGTTAAAGTGAAAAATAAAATATTTTGGGTTCCTCTAAACTTTTTTTCCTTAGGCACTAAAATTATCTTCCTAGAGAAAGATGACACAATTGCTTTAAAATTTTGTCCTTACTTTTTTCCCCATAAAGATTTTGAAGGATATATTATGGAAAACTAAGAGTAGTACAATGGCAGTATAGGGACTTCCCTTCTCCTTTTGTTTTCCCGTATTAGGGCTTTCATCCTCAGTGGCTCTTTAGTTGTGCCCTTGCCTTGGTTCTCTGAATAATATAACTTATGGTCTCTGGTATAAACTTGGCCCAGTAACCCTTGCCAGGAATCATCTGGTTGAAATCAATTTCTAGATACCTTGAATATGAATGCTCCAATTTAGGAATAAGGTTTGAGAACACATAATTGATTTTGGGTCAAAAACATGGTATTGTCAGTCAAGGGGTTGAATAAAGCCAGACATTCTCAATGTTGGAAACCACAACGTATACACCAAATATCAATCAGTTTGAATGGGAGAAAAAGTGGAGTAATGGAACGAGCATGGGTTTGAAGTCAGAGAGATCTGCATTCCAAGTCCAGCAGACATACTTATTAGCTTGGACTAGTTTCTCAATATTCCTGAAACAAGTATTAAGTGAGAGGAACACTAAATGCCCTCATACACATCCTATTTTGAAATTCTCCAAGCAGCAAACCCCGAGACAAGGATTCAAATAAAAATGTAGTTTATTTTTTAAGTGGAAGAAATACTGGAAGAGGAGTGGGTAAGTGATACAAAGAGAGGAAGAGAGCAAAGAAAAATTTGTGTAATCAAGCTAACTACCAGAACTTAAACCTCTGGGGAAAATTCTGAGAACCAGTATAAAATATATGTTTCAGGGTTATCCCAGCAAAGGAGCAAGGACGCTGAGGTATTCATACACCAACTCTTCTCAATCATTGGTTGAGGGTCACTCTGATGGTGTTAATTCCTGGCCCTTGCAACCTGTCTTGCTAAAAGGTACAAGAAATGCAGACTCTAACAGATGTAAGTCAGGCTAGTGTGAACTGAGAGACAAGGGCAAGACGATGTGGGGTGATATAATTTGGCTCTGTGTCCCCACCCAAATCTCATCTTGAATTGTAATCCCTACATGTCGAGGGAGGGACCTGGTGAGAGGTGACTGGATGATGGGAGTGGTTTCCCCCCACACTGTTCTCATGATAGTGAGTTCTCATAAGATCTAAGGGTTTAAAGGTGTTGGCAGTTCTCCTCCTGCTCGCTCTCTCCTGCTGCCATGTAAGATATGCCTTGCTTTCTCTTTGCCTTCTGCCATGATTTTATGTTTCCTGAGGCCTCCCAAGCCATGCATAACTATGAGTCAATTAAACCTCTTTATAACTTACCCAGTCTCAGGCAGTTATTTTAAGCAATGTGATAATGGACTAATACATGGGGTCATTGACAATGTCTTCTATGGCCCTACCCTTTACACTACCAAGGTCTGCTTATTCCCTATGTTAGGTTCCCTGAATTCCATCATTGATTCTTCAGGGTCATAGCTGCTTACAATTTATTTATCTATGTAAGCTTAATGATAATGGATTTAGTAGGACAGGCTACAGTACCCCTTGTTCTAGATATTTCTGTATCTGCAAGTCATATTCATTATTATATTCTTCTACCACCTGTTCCATCTTTCTCTCATCATTGACCATCATCTCTGCTGATTTATGTTATTTGCCGAGTGGGGTCACTGAGACCTTCATCCTCGAGGTGCTGAACTTCTTTTTACCATTCCCTTATCAGACTTGGTTACTGAAGTCTTCTGTATGTGATTATTGTCAGTCATGAAAGCATTGAGAGATGCCCTGGTGAATCTCTTAAGTTACAGGTACACCTCCCTGTTCCCCTTATGCAGTAGCGAGCCCAGCTTCTCGTGATAAATAGGGTTAATCACCCTTGCCAGCATAGTAACTCCTTTCTTTTCCTGATAGACTGCTGGCATGTGGAGCTAAAAATGACCAGATGGCAGCTATAACTTTAGATTTAGTGGAATCCTAAATGGTGGCCTGGTAGAGGTGTGTATACCCCCATCCCACCCCACCATGGAAACCAGAACCTCTGCTTCTCCAGAGTTTATAGATATTGGCATAGAAAGCACAAATCTGCCAAGTGGATAATCAGAATCTTTGGTGGGAGGGGCTGCTCCTACTTTCACCCCTTGTCTCTCAACCTGTGTAGTTTGTCTGTTGAGGTAACAGTACCATATAATGACTGTTGGTTCAAAGTAAATATCAAGCCTTGAGGGACAGTGTTCCAGCACCACTGCGTGTCATTCCCAAGCTGTGAATTTTGGAGTCCCTTCCAATTTTCCGCTAGTCTTGCAGCTTCTGCCTGGTATATAAATGGTAGGAACAATGTATCCCATGGTCATGTGACCTGAGCAATCAGGATACTCATATCCCAGTCTGAACCTACTGCAGAGCCTTCTCTTGGCCCTAGCCTTACCTCACATCAAGTTGGAAGTCAGGACAGTATGGACTGATAATGGCTAAGATTCTGTTTAGATATTCTATTGCAGCATGAGTACATACCAAAAAAAATTGAAGAAAGTATGGCAACTATTTGATGAATTTACATAAACATACCTGAATGTAGCTTAGATTTTTCACAATGATTTTATAAGAATAGATTGATAGTTTCATAAACCAATAATGCTTGGACCCCATTACTACTTGGAATTTAAAAATTCTTTAGGCCAGTTTGTGCCCCAGAAATACAGCACTTACTGCATATAAGCTGAGTACAACCCAGACATAAATGCATCCTGTCTCCTAGTACAAGATTTATGAGTTCTATAGGATTTATATAAAATTTTTCCCCCTCTTTGTATTATAGTGGAATTCAACGTGTACATATTTGATACATACATACATGTATATATATGTATATATATAAAATTTCCCTTTCTGTCATTTTTTTGTAAGGCTAATCTCACTTTCACAGCTCCACCAGCTCAAAGGCTGAGGGAACATATGCTTCTCCATATGCCCAACACAGATTCCTCAATGCATTTATTACTCAGAGCTTGGTGATTGAAGAATGTTTGTACTATTTTATTTTTCCTCATAGTGAGTCATTCTACTGTACATTTCAAAATCTGTGATGAGTTGAAAGATCCAAGAACTGAGGTACATGTCAACAAACAGCTCTCCATCTGGTAAATGAGAGATTTTATTTATAATCAGGTATTCAGACACAGTGGTATCAAATGACATTCAGATCATTTTATTTCATGACTGAAGGGCCAAGCAAAAACACTAACCACCTCCAATTCATTCACTGCACTGCAACCAGATCAGGAATCCCCTCTGCCTTAAACTCTCCAATGAGTCTAAAATCCACACCTTGAGATATTGTGGCCCTCCATGATCTAGCTCTCGGCTCCTTCTTCAGACTCTCTCTCAAAGATTCTTCTTCCTTTCTATACCCTCCAGCCAAATGGGATCTTTCCATTCATTAAATGAATCCTTAAGTTAGCACAACTCAAGCATAATATATAGGTAGGAAATGTTCAAAACCCAAGTCAATTTTAATGTACAACTTACTGCCAAGTAGAATTTTTCATCCATTGAACCCCAAGGGAGCATCTAGAAGTTAGGGTGTAGGGTTTAGGATGTAGGAGCAGCCATTGTGAGGATCTGCTGTAGATTTTTAGTCCGAAGGGTTCACCTAGTAAATTATTCCTTTGGCACCATATTTGGAACTACTGCAAAAGCCAGACCCAGACTAATCTGCAAAAGTAATTCAGAACTCCTGGGATGTTCAGAACTGATAGACTTAATTCCTCTGGCCCTAGACTTTAGTAACACCCTTCTTCTCTCTTTACCACCCGCCCAAGGCAGGAGGTTTCCTAGCTAACAATGCCCCACCAGTCGCCTAAGGAGTTACTCGGATTTGAGATATGTTATCAGGGTTTTAAATGGGAAGCCTGAGTTGGTCCAAAGTTCAAGCACAAGCTGACAGATTTTGTGCATCATAAGGTTATGAGATGTTCAAAAACACCATTCCAAGCCAAGGGGGAGGCGTTCTGAGACTTTTTCATTTGTGTCTTTGAATCTTCTCACTTTTGTTTAAGCCAGCCTTTTGGCAAAGCATCCTCATCATTTTTTTTTTTTCTCTGAGTTTGCCTACTCATTTATGAGCAGAAAAATCAATCGGTTAACATTTAGAAAGCCTTTAAATGTGCTTAGTTCACTAAGAAAACTTTGGGATATAAAGCAAGTATCTTCACAAAGTTTGAATCTGGGTAAATTGAACAGATAAAACTTTAATTGATTAAATAATAAGGTGCTAAAATGTGTAAACTTACCACTGTGAGGAGAAATTTTTCGTGAAGACGTCACAGGGACGGTGAAAATTTTGCTGCAAATTAAAGAAAGAATAGGATTAATATAAAGATAAATGACTATAGGGAGTTCATTGCAAGGATGGTGTCTCAGCCCTGGCTGCTATAACAAATATACCATAGACTGGGTGGCTTAACAAACATTTATTTCTCATGGTTCTGGAGGCTGAAAGTCTAAGGTAAGACACAGTACAGTTGGATGTTAGTGAAGGCCTTCTTCCAGGTTTCTCATAGCGAACCCCTTGTATCCTCATGCAGAAAGAGGTCAGGCTAACTCTCCGGCCTCTTCTTATGAGGACTGTAATCCCATTCATGGAGTCTCCACTCTCCTGACCTAGTTATCTCCCAAAGTCCCCACTGCCAGATACATTGGGATTAGGGTTTCAACATATGAATTTTGAGGAGGCGGGACACAAACATTTAGCCCATTGTAGGTGCAGCTAAAGTGGACCTGTATGGCACAAAGGCAGAGGCAGGAAAGAGGATGCTAACTGGTCCTACCCCTACTGCCTGTGCTTCAGAAAGCACTGCCTACAACAGTGGTTCTCAAGCCTTATCATGCATGCATCAGAATCTCCTTGAGAAATATTGCTAAAACACAGATTTCTGCCCTGCTCCCACCCCACCCATACCCATCGCCCTAGAATTTCTGATGGGATGAGGCTGGAGAATTAGCATTTTTCACAAGTTCTCAGGTAGGGTTGATGCTGCTGGTTTGGGGCCCAAGCTTTGAAAGCTACCAGTTTAGACTGTGTTGATAACTGGATGGCTCACCACACAGTAAATCGCATCTGCTGATGATAATGCTGCAAATTGCCTCTCTCTGTGATACCCTTTGCTCTGCATTACTTTCCACCCTGAAGTATATGATGCTCCCATTCTCACCTCTACATTGCTCAGTCCACCTTCCCTTCCCCTTGCCGCCCTATTCCCACATTCTTAAGGCTGTCACCAGGCTGACTTTAACCATTTCCTGCCTTTTTGTGTTGCTGTTCTCCTTGTAAGTTGATTGCCTGTTTTGTGACTGTCAGACAATCTAAAGTTTAGATTTCCAGATTTTAGAAGGGAAAAGTAAATAATGTTATCAGTTTCTTTGCTCTCCTGCTGATTCATTGGTAAATGAAAGTGGTGATGTGAGAGACCTGATTTCTATTTTCTGTTCAACACTGATGATAATTTTTCAAGCAGAAGTGTATTTGCCTTGGAATTCTTTCCCTTTGATGAAATGATTACCCAAGTAGGTAATAGTGTAACTGCAGCGGTTCTGATAATTGCATGTTGATATAAGGATTTACATATTAAATAATTAGACTACGGTTGACCCTTGACAGAAGCTTTGAATTTTTTTTCATCTTCAATCACAGTACATAGCAAATTACAAACTAGCCAAACCCATCAGAACTTCTTTCCATTAATAATGAAAGGAGTTAATAGCACACAGTAGGCATTCATATATTTGGTGAATGAACAAATGAATGCATTCAAAATAAATGCATAAATGATTTTTCTTTTCTCCACGAAACAAAAACAGACATAGTTCCATGAAATATAGGCATGGGTATTTTGTATCAGTTTTAAATTTGGCAGGCTACCAAGTGTTAATTTGCTTTTAGCTAGTTGAGATTAAATGTAATTCCTTCCCCAGGCAACCCTAAAGTAAGTAAGCATGAAAGCATTTTCAGAGTAATCTGGGAGGAATTGACATTTAAAGGAGTTAGCATTACATCTGTACTTTAAGGCTATTAATTTCATAGATAAATTAACTTCATTACTCCGTCTTTATCTTGCATTTTGAAAGGACTCCATCAGCTGGAGGACTGAAAGCCGAGGGTCAATTGAAACTGCTCTTATCCCAGCCAGGTTGTAATTGGAACTTGCTTCTGGAAACCCTATTGCATCATGATGGACTTTTGCTGAGAATCTTGCTAAAAAGCTCAAGTGAGTATTTGTAGTTATAAGAATGTCCTTGAAAAACCTAGTCATTGCTCAAGTTGAATAACACTCTTTTTCTAGGCATATATTGGAAGAAGGATGTAAACCAATGGCATGTATTAACAGTCAGTTGGGTTAGCAGCAGGCAAAAGCATTACGTCGCTTTACCAACTTATTTGAAAGAATTTGTAGGACTCTGAATAAGAGAAAACTATATTTTTATATGACACTGTTCTATCACAAATACCATTATGTAGAAATGTATCAATAGGCAGGGTTTGAAATGCCTAAAATAATTGTAAGAATGCAGTTATATTTCCAAAGCACAAGTCTGAATTAGACCTAGACACACACACACACACACACACACACAGAGAGAGAGAGAGAGAGAGAATTAGATTAACCCTGGGAATTTGAGTGTGTCATGAAGAGTGCTTGTGCAACTTACAAACAAGCAAGCTGTGGCCTCTAGCTGTATCCATTGGAACGTACAGTAGTAATCATCAGAAAATTTTAAATGGAAATTGAGGAGTAATAGAAGACCGTACTTCTCTTAATTACTTCCCCCCCAATAAATGCTTTTTAAGAAAATGGTAAGTAATGTTATGTCAATATAATAATACGTCTCATCGCTGTCCCACTTCATCTAGGAAGAGTCTTGAACCATTTTCACATACTCCTGTGCATCTCTCCTATTCTGTACCACAAGTGAAGCCTGATTAACTTTACCGATTACTAGGTTCACTGTAGGTTTCCCAAATCAAAATCTTTTTTCTCTGGTTCCTCATCACCTGCAGGACCAAATCCAGGTCCCTTCACCATGCAGATATGATCCCAGAATAGTTTTCTAATCTTTTCTCCCACTATTTTCTTGCATACACCACCCACTTACTCCTGTTCCAGTTGTTGTCCTCAAAGCCCCAAGCATGTGTTTGCGCCACACCTTGGCTCACCTGTCTTTCCTACTTAAAGACCTGCCCTAAACAACTTGGCTCCCACCAGTCTGCAAAGGCCAGCTGATGTTTCAGAGCTTTGAGTGCCCTGTCTCACACTGATCTCTTCCTCCCTGACGTTCATAGTGAACTTTCATCTTGGTTACTTTATTTGCCCTTAGCATGTGCTGCCTTATATTTTTATTGTGCTTATATATGAATGAGGCAAATGCCGTTAGGCCCTACTAGCCTGTTAGTATACAAATGAGCTTATAGCCTTCCCTAGTCTAAATAGCTCCAGTCATTTCTGGTAATTTTTGTTTTCTCACATCTGCTCAGGACCAGTTCCCCATATTCTCTCCCATCCACCTTGATGTTTGCTTCCCAAAAGGCACTTAGGAGTGGTCTCTCTTGTGAGAATATTGCTTCTCCCCTGGTGCTCTCCAAACTGTAAAGCCATGTAATGCCAGTGGTCACTACAACTCCTCAGGCCACACTGTGTTCCAAGCAGAAGGGCAAAGCTTGCTCCCTCCCAAACCCTGAATCTGATTTTATTTGCTTAGCTCCCAAACAGTACTGTTTGGGCCTCAAATCTCACAAAGTTTATCTCAAAACAATTTACTTAGCTTCAGGCTTAACCACTCTCAGAGAAAACTCACACTAGGGAAACTACTTCCTCAAGTAAGTAACATTTGTTGTTCACTTATTAGTTATCAGGCACTATTCTAAGCACTTTATACACATTATCTAATTTGATTCTCTTTATAATCTTGTAAAATATATACTATTGTAACTCAGACATTGGCATTGAAGATAAATATTACTTACCCAGAGATACACATATCTGACAAACAGTGAGTAAATCTAGATTTTGAACCCAGCCAGAGCTTTCTGTCCCCTGCCCTTCCAATACAAATACTCGTGCAAATTAAACCCTGAAGTGGAACAGCAGTAGTATTAGGAAAAATTGTTATCTGTATACCTCAGGTTGGATCAACCGGGACATCTTGGTACACATACATTTAACTTGCCTCTCCAGCTTGTTAGGCAAGGTAGATTTTTATATTCCTCCATAAGCTGACACAGTGCTTTTTACATAAAGAGTTCAGTGAACAGTGCTTGGCAAATCAGTGATCAATTAGAATATAAAACATAGTGCTTCCCTTAAACTTTAAGGTCTAAGTGCTTTTCAGACAAAGAAGCTACGTGACAAGGCTAGTATCTGACACAGCTGAGAGTTACTCTGATGTAACTGTTGAAACTCACAGGCATGGTCCTATAAGAGAAATGGTCTCCGTTGCATAGAATTATGGAGAATAGATTGCAAAATCAGTTGAGATAAGCCTTTTGACTATATTGAGATAGCCATTAACTGCAGAAAGTACAATTATAGTTATGACTATTTAACCATATTCTCTTACAAATGAATCCTACATTTACTTATCACAAATAATTATGTCCACCTTCTGGTATGTATAACATGATGTTGTTTTAAAAAACTTAGAGTTATCAAAGGTGTCGTATTATACTAACTTTAGTTCTGGTTCTTATGGAGTAGAGCAGTGTATTTATCCAATCTGCTCAAATATCCATCATTTCTAACAAAGGCTATTAGACTACATGGTTGCTCTGGTATTGTCTTGTACTGAATTTTACTAGCTACTTCAAACACCATAAGGATAAAGTGACTGAATTTACTAATCAGTTGATTGACCTACTTCTTAATCTGCAATAGAATTCGTGTCACTTCCAATTAGAAACAATATATTCACAGAATCTTGTTAATTATACTAATATAGACATTATTATGCACATAAAAATTAATTTGTAGTATTTTTATAGAGATTTTATTTTTATTTGATTAAAAGTCTCACAATATTTTCAAAGTACCATTTTGTAGTTTAGAAGCTTGATAATTGTAGGAAATATTAGGAAAGCAAAATCTGTGAAACCCCATCTGTACTAAAAAAAATACAAAATTTAGCTGGGCTTGGTGGCGTAGGCCTATAGTCCCAGCTACTTGGGAGGCTGAGACAGGAGAATTGCTTGAACCCAGGAGGTGGAGGTTGCAGTGAGCCGAGATCACGCCACTGCACTCCAGCCTGGCGCCTGGCGACAGAGCAAGAGTCTGTCTCAAAAAGAAAAAAATTTAAAAAAAAGGAAAGCAAAATCTTTGAGTAAAATACTCTGAATTATATACTTCAAGCAGCATAATTATCAGCTTTTTTTTTGAGATTTTTAAAAAATAAATAGTGTGTTTTTCATTTTTAAGCTAATAAGCAACTTCAGCAAAGTCTTAGGATACAAAATCAATGTGTAAAAATTGCTAGCATTTCTATACACCAACAATGAAGCCAAGAGCCAAATCAAGGATGGGCTCCCATTCACGATTGCCACAAAATGAATAAAATGTCTAGGAATACAGCTAACAAGGGAAGCGAAGGACCTTTGCAAGAACTACAAACCACTGCTCAAAGAAATCAGGAATAACACAAACAAATGGAAAGAAAGAATCAATATTGTGAAAATGGCCACACTGCCCCCAGAAATTTAAGATTCAATGCTATTCCCATTAAAGTACCATTCTTCACAGAACTAGAAAAAAACTATTTTAAAATTCATACAGAACCAAAAAAGAGCCTGAGTAGACAAGGCAATCCTAAGCAAAAAGAACAAAGCTGGAGACATCACACTACTGGACTTCAAACTATACATCAGGGCTACGGTAACCAAAACAGCATGGTACTGGTACAAGAACAGACACGCAGACGAATGGAACAGAATAGTGAACGCAGAAATAAGACCACACAACTACAACTATCTGGTCTTCGACAAACCTGACAAAAGCAATGGAGAAAGGATTTCCTATTTAATAAATGGTTCTGGGAGAACTGGCTAGCCATATGCAGAAAATTGAAACTGGACCCCTTCCTTACACTATATACAGAAATCAATTGAAAATAGATTAAAGACTTAACTGTAAAACCCAAAACCATAAAAACCCTAGAAGAAAACCTAGGCAATATCATTCAGGACATAGGTGTGGGCAAAGATGCCATGATAAAAGTGCCAAAAGCTATTGCAACAAAAGCAAAAATTGACAATGGAGCCTAATTAAACTAAAAAGCTTCTGCACAGCAAAAGAAACTATCAACAGAGTAAACAGACAACCTACAGAATGGGAAACAAATTTTACAGACTAAGCATCTGACAAAAGTCTAATATCCAGAATTTATAATCAACTTAAACAAATTTACAAGGAAAAAACAACTAACCAGATAAACAAGTGGGCAAAGGACATGAACAGACACTTCTCAAAAGAAGATATACATGCAGCCAACAATTAAATGAAAAAACCTCAACATCACTAATCATTAGAGAAATGCAAATCAAAACCACAATGAGATACCATTTCACACCAGTCAGAATGGCTATCATTAAAAAGTCAGAAAATAACAGATGCTGGAAAGGTTGTGGAGAAAAAGGAGCAATTTTACAATTGGTAGAAGCATAAATTAGTTCAACCATTGTGAAAGACAGTGTGGAGATTCCTCAGAGACCTAGAGACAGAAATACCATTCGACCCAGGAATCCCATTACTGGGTATATACCCAAAGGAATATAAATTGTTCTATTATAAAGATGCATGCATGCGTATGTTCATTGCAGCACTATTCAAAATAGCAAAGACATGAAATCAACCTAAATGTTGGTTGATAAAGAAAATGTGGTACATATACACCGTGGAATACTATGTAGCCATAAAAAGGAATGAGAGCATGTCTTTTGCAGGGACATGGATGGAGCTAGAGGACATTTTCTTCAGCAAACTGACACAGGAATAGAAAACCAAATACCACATGTTCTCACTTATAAGTGTGAGCTAAATGATGAGAATACATGGATACAGAGAGAGTAACAATACACACTAGGGCCTGTTTGAAGGTGGGGGCTGGGAGGAGGGAGGGGATCAGGAAAAATAACTAATGGATACTAGGCTTAATACCTGTGTGATGAAATAATCTATACAACAAACCCCCATGACACACATTTACCTATGTAACAAGCTTGCACATCCTGCACATGTACCCCTGAACTTAAAACTTGAAAAAAAGGAACAAAAAATATCTTTTTCATCTAATTGATAAAACTTAATTTTGTGTTACATTGGCTCAGTAATAAAAATGCAGAAATATTAAGTACATGTATTTATTACACATTTTTTAAAACAAAGCTCTCTTTGTTCATTAAGCAATTATTGAATTCTCTTGGGTACAGAGTTTTTCTTGATAAACAACTGCTATGGTTTGAATGTCTCCTTCAAAACTCATGTTGAAATTTAATTGCCATTGTAACAGTGTTGAGAGGTGGAACCTTTAAGGGTTGATGAGCGCATGAGGACTCTGCCTTCATGAATGAATCAATGCCATTATCATTGGAGTGGGTTAGTCATTGCTCAAGTGGGTTCCTAATAAAAAGCATGAGTTCAGCCCACTTCCCTGTATCTTGTATGCGGGCATCTGCCTTCCACCCTTTCACCATGAGATGACTCCCATTAGATGCTGGCACCATGCTCTTGGACTTCCCAGCCTCCCAAACTGTGAGGCAAATAAACCTCTGTTCTTGTTAAATTATCCAGTCTGTGGTATTGTGTTACAACCACAGAAAATGGACTAAGACAATAACCATATACTACAAAGATTAAAGCATATGGAATTTATCTCATAGTGAAAGTGATGTCTGTAGCTTTTTGCTTTGCTCTGTGGAAATTATCAGAATTTATATGTGTTTTAAAATAATCAACAGAGCCTATAAGAAATGGCTATCTTGTAATCTGAGATGCAACTTCAATGAGCTTCATAAAATAACAAAATTAAATAAGTGAATGATTAGAATTTATAATGTATACTTCATAGGCTGCAAACTTTTAGGAAGTGGAATCACGTTATTGCCATGTATAATAATTCTCTCTGTATAAAATATATTGCATTTTGAAGGAATGATTACATTGCCAAAACTTAATAAAAGTGAACTGATTTCACATAGTAGGTGCTTTTAACACTCTGGGTACAGCTCAGTTGGCAGAAGAAGGTAATGTTTGTTGATTTTAAGTTAGGTCATCTTAAATCTGCAGGAAAGAAACTCTCAATTACAGAAGATCACAGAAGATTTTAAAATTGTGAGATACTATTTTGAATTATTGACTTTTAACACCCAAGGCAATTGTTCTGGTAATTATCTTGCTGAGGCCACATGGCCTTACAGGTTTCTTACATGTGTCATCAAAGGAACAAATATTTGGCAATTTCCCAATTGTTAGCAGGTAACGTTTCCTGCTAGTGACATTTGAATGAAGTATGACTAACATTCTTTCCTTTGCCCCAAGAATAATTGCCAGTGAAACTTCTAGGCTTCTGATAATATTAATTTGTAATATAATAACAATAGCAAACTAGTAAATGCATACTATTTAACATGTTCCAGACATAGTTGCTAAGTAGTTTAAATGTGTTTACTTATTGAAACCTCATAGCTCTATGTGGTATGATTGTCATTTCCATTTTAGAGATGAGGAAACTGAAACACAAAGAAATCCAAGTTGCACCACTAGTAAGTGGCAAAGAAGGATCTGATCCAGGCAGCTGGCTTCCAAATTCTGTTTCCATTCACCACAATACACAGCATCCAAGCAGAGCCATGGAACATTTAACAAATAGCAATCTTGCACAATTCATGGGAACTATCAGAAACCTCAGTAGTAGATAATTTTCATAGTATCTTCTGTACTTTTTAACTTCATGGCGAAGTGTCTAAAGATAACCAAGGAAAAGATCTAGAGAAAATTCTGGCTAAAAGGCTACTACCACTAGCAAGTAACTGTTGACTTAAAATGAATGACTCAACTCAAATTATCTTACTGTATAGTTAATATTTTCTTGGTCTTTTAGGTAATGTAAGGCATATTATGGCAGAAGCTTGGTGTTCTATTATGTATGATGTGTGTGTGTGTGTTTGCTGTTATTATTATTATATTTTTAGTTCTTTATTATTAGACATGGGGTCTTGCTATGTTGCTCAAGCTGGACTCAAACTCCTGACCTCAAGCAATTCTCCCACCTTCGCTTCCCAATGTGCTGCGATTACAGATGTGAGCCACCATGCCCAGCCATGTGTTTTGTTTTATAAGTGTGACCAAAGTGCAATTTAATAACTGCCTTGAGGGAGGTGACCTGAAATAACCCATTGTTAGCCCACCTAACAACGATGTCATAGGCTGCTTTTGCTAGTAATGATGTCTGCACTACAGAACTCTAACTTGTTCAATCCTTTTTTTGTTGTTCTTGTTATTTTCTTTACTAAGAACAGCAGAACCATATTTGTGTGTCACCACATGGGATCCTATCCAAAGATCCTATCCAAGAATGGCTGATGAACTAGTTTAGAGTTATCAGTGGGTTCCATAAAACTATTAGTCCCAGAAAGAGTTACCATTTAGGTTCTTTTGAGACTACATGAGGGTGAGGTGGGGGTGGTGCTTCTAGGGGTGGTGGTAGGATACAGATTATGTAAAATAAGACTTCTTGTCCTTAAAGTGCAAACATATTACCTGTGGATCTGGTTAAAACTGCAGATTCTGATTCAGTAGGTCATGGGTGGGGCCTGAGATTATGTGTTTCTCTAACTAACACCCAGGTGATGCTGCTCCCACTGCTACTGGTTTCTGGGCAGCTTTCTCAGCTGGGCTATCAAACAAGATATCTGCTGCTATAGAAGGCAACAGAATTCGAGTATGTGGCTTGTCCTCGTAACATATTATAGGTTTATAAAAAGACAATTTACTTAAAAATTATTATAAACCATTTAATCAGGACATTCACAGTGGTCAGCAAGCATAATCTTATTCACATACAGAACTGATTACTCCCTTGCTAAAAACTGATAGTGGCTACCAATGTTTTTAGAGTAAGAACCCTAATCCTTGCAACACCAGCAATCCCCTGCATGCTCTAGATGTGGCCAACTTGTCCAGTTCATCTCATCCTACTCACCCCCCAGCATAACATGCTCCAACGCAGGGTCATGCATTCTCTGGTCTAGGTTGTGCATCGTAGATTTGTATATTTATAATAGCAATCTCCCTGCAGAAGTTACCTGAAGAAAGGGGCAGCTGCTCTAACACCGGTTAGAGCAGTTGTCCCATATGCCAAGTTCTTTCCTGCTCAGAGCCTTTGAAATGTTGTCTTTGTTTTTGTTTTTTTTTTCTGCCTAGAACCTTCCTTGTCTCTATTTACCTGGCAACTGTGAGTCACCTTTCAGCATAAATGTTATTTCCTAGGAAGTCATCCCTGATCATCTTAGCTGGGTGAGATCCCACTGTACTTCTTTTTGTCACAATTTTAAGTGAAATGTTAATTGATGTAATTGGTATTTAATGTGTATTTCAGCCACTGTGAGTTTTAGGAGGGCAGGGATACCTACCATTTTATCCCCAGTGCCCGACCTGGTTCATGACACTTTAGACTGGTACTGAGAGCATAGAACATGCTTTTAAAAAGTATTTGTTGAGTGATTGCAGGCCTATTCAATTTCCTGACAATTCTGTTTTATTCATTGATCTCTCTAAACTCTCATTTTTTCATTTCTAAATGGGCTAATAATATTGAACTTATTAATTAGTTTTGAGCTTTAAAGAGTAAATAAAGTACTCAGTACTGGCACATAGTAGGCACTTATGTTAGATTCTTTCCATTTTTTAAAAAATACTGAATGCCAGGAAAATATGTCTGATGCATGTTTTTCTCCTCTCATTACTCCTGTACTCTCTATGCAATGATTTCTCCCTCTGCTGCTCAGTAACCCTCCCTTTCCAACTAAGCATACTTGTCTCCTAGGAGATGAGGTTCTCCCTTTTGGACATCTTTGTGCCTGAGAAGGTGTTACCCTAGCAGCTGTCATCTATTTGAAGATGAGAGGTAGACCAAATAAATATTCTCAAGTTCTATATATTTAGGACTCCTTAAGAACCTTTGCATATAGCTTGGGAGATTGGCAGTTTGAATTTTGCTGTGATGTTTCACCTGCATTGAATCAAATCTAATCTAGTTTGGCAGTGACTAAAATATTTTACATGCTCTCTCTTCATGGAACTTGGAAAATGTCTAATATGACTATAGAAATATGTGTCTTTTCTTTAGTAGTTAATGTGCTTCTAGTATTAGTATGTAAAATGACTGGGCATTATATTATAAGTGATACTATTATCATAAATTTCTGCAGCATCTTTTCCCGAGCAACTCAAATGATTTAACATATTATTTCATTTACGACCCAGGATTATTAGGACCATTTTACAAATGAGAAAAATTAGATACAGAAAAGTTGAGTACATTGCCTACTTGATGTTTTAAGTGGTCCTTGTTAGATGAGCCATTATTTCCTGAAAGTCCGTTGTTTTTAAGTGAATTCTAAAATGAAAACATGAGACTTTGTGAGGATGATTTTTTAAAATAAGAAATAATATTCTTCTGAGTTAATTTCTGGAAATGTTTTGTTTCTTGATTTGTTAAGTAAATTCTCTATTCAACTAATATTTAGTGAGCATCAAGCATGTACCAGGTACTGTTTTAGACGCAAATACAATGGTAAACATGCCATGCCAAGTTTCCGTCATACATTCAGAGCACTGGATCACCTGGATCAGGAGGCTGAGCTGTCTACCCTTTCTGTGCAGAGATTCTGGTGCAAGGGGACCCTCTCTACTATACACCCAGGCAGGTTTCCAGGCTTTCAGCATACTTGGCTTGCTTGGTCCAGCAGCATGAATTGCCCCACCCCTCCTGTGCAGAGTTCTTGCCTGCTGCAGGGGGTTTTCTCTGCTCCATGTGCAGGCAGATCTCCAGTCTTTCAGAGCACCGCTTATCTGGATCAACCAGCCTGACTTGCCCCACCTTTCCTTTGCAGATTCTGGTGCAGGAAAGCCTTTCTACTTCATGCCCAGGTAGAGCTCCAGGCATCTGGAGCACCCACTCTCCTTGATTAGAAGTTTAGGCCATCCATCATACCTGTGCAGAGAACTTGGAGCTGAGTTGGTTTCCCCAGCTCCAAGCCTAGGCATACTTCTGGGCGCTTGGCAGCTGCTTCATTGTATTTTCCCTTGGCATTGATGCCTGTGCCTGACATCGGGGGACCTGTAAGTGGACCTGCCTTGTCTTGCTCCACATTTTGTGACCCCTGCCACCCCTTAGGGCTGAGTAGGGAGCTCAGACCACTGTACATTCCATGAATCAGCCCATTGCCTGAGGCAACAGAGAACCTCTGCTAGTAAACAAGGATCAAATATATACCCAGCCACATTGGCCACAGCCAGTTTTTACCTGTAAGTGCCATCTATGGGCTTGTAGGTTGAATTCCACAGCCCAATATAAAACCTGCCAAAAGAAGTTCATATGTTTATAGAAGCAAAGCCAAAAGACGCTACCCAGCACTCCGTACAGTCACACCCCCGAGAAACAGGGGAAAAGGGAAAGGGAAAGAAAAAGAAACATTCTAGGGAAATAAAGAGAAAGGAAACATACTACCGGCATGAAAATAACTACAAAAATTAGAAATGCCAGTGTCTCCAGATGAGAAGGAAACAGCACAAGAATTTTGGCATAATGGAAAATATAAATACAGTAATAGCACCAAAAGATTACACTAGTTCTCCAGCAATGGTTTGTAACCAAAATGGAAAATCAGAATTGACAGAAAAAAAAAAAAAAGAATTGAAAGCATGGATTGCAAGGAAGCTCAATGAGATCCAAGACAAGGTTGAAAAGCAACACAAAGAAACTTCTAAAGCAATCCAGGAAATTAAGAAAGAACCAAATAGCTTAAAAATAAATAAATCAGAGCTTCTGGAATTGAAAAACTTACTTAAGAAATTTCAGGCCGGGTGCAGTGGCTCATGCCTGTAATCCAAGCACTTTGGAGGCCAAGGCGGGCGTATCACCTGAGGTCGGGAGTTCAAGACCAACCTGACCAACGTGGTGAAACCCCGTCTTTAAAAAAATAAAATAAAAAAATAAAAAGAAATTTCAAAGTAAAACAAATTTCAAAGTAAAGCTTTACCAATAGACTAGTCCAATCAGAAGAAAGAATCTCAAAGCTTGAAGACTGCTCTTTTGAACTCAGATAAAAATAAACAAAAAATAATTTAAAAAATAAACAAAGTCATTAAGAAATATGGTACTATGAAAAGTGACCAAATCCATGAATTATTGGCATCCTGAGAGAGATGGAGAAAAAGTAAACAACCCAGAAAATATACTTGAGAGAATAATTCAAGATCACCTGCAAGATACTATACAAAACGAACATCGCTAAGGAATATAGTCATCGGACTATTCAAGATCAAGGCTAAAGAAAAAAAAAATCTTAAAGGCAGCTAGAAAAAAAGGGCAGATCACATACAAAGAGAAGCCCATCAGGCTAACATTAGACTTCTCAGTAGAAACTTTATGAGCCAGTAGAGACTGGGGGCCTATTTTTAGCATTCTTAAAGAAAAGAAATTCCAAACAAGAATTTCATATTCCACCAAACTAAACTTCATAAACAAAGGAGAAATAAAATCTTTTCCAGACAAGCAAGCACTAAGGGAATTCATTACCACCAGAACTGCCTTACAAGAGATTCTTATGGGAGTTCTAAATATGGAAACAAAATAAAGATACCTGTTAACAGAAAAATATACATAAATACATAGCCTGCAGACCCTATAAAGCAACCACACAATAGAAACTACAAAGCAACCAGCAAACAATTTAATGATAGGATCAAAACCTCACATGTTAATATTAACCTGGAATGTAAATGACCTAAATGCACCCACTTAAAATGCACAGAGTGGCAAGCTGAATACACACACACACACACACACACACACACACACACACACACACAAAACCTGCCCTCTGCTGTATCTAAGAGACCCATCTCACATGTAATGACACCCATAGGCTCAAAGTAAAGGGTTGGAGAAAGATATAGCTTGCACACAGAAAACAAAAGAGAGAAAGGGGTCATTATTTTATATCAGATAAGATAAACTCTAAATCAACCACAGTAAAAAAGAAAGAAGGCATTACATAATGACAAAGAGTTCATTTTAACAAGCACACTTAACTATTCTAACTATATACACACCCAACTTTGGAGCACCTGGATTCACAAAACAAGTACTTCTAAACCTATGAAAAGGTTTAGACAGCTACACAATAATAGTGGAGGAGTTCAACACCCCACTGACAGCATGAGACATATCATCAAGGCAGAAAATTAAAATAAAAGTTGATAAAAAAGAAAATACTTATTCCATTTAAAAATTGCCTTTATACAGCTTATATTCTGAGGAATTGATTGTTGAGGGAAAAGTGGAAAGCACAAACTTTATAAAGTAAACAGATATAAAAATTAGATAAGTTCAGCTACTAACAATAAGTGCCATGAAGTACTTTTAATTCTTTTTTTGAGGCAGAGTCTTGCACTGTCACCCAGGCTGGAATGTAGTGGTGCAATCATGGCTCACTGTAACCTCAAACTCGGGCTCAAGCAATCTTCCCATGTCAGCCTCCAAAGTAGCTAAAACTACAGTATGCACCATCTCACTTGGCTATTTTTAGAAACATTTTGGTAGACATGGCATCTTGCTCTGTTGCCCAGGCTGGTCTTAAACTCCTGGTCTCAAACAATCCTCCCTACTTGACCTCCCAAAGTCCTGTGATTACAGCCACCATGCTTAGCATGCTTTTCTAAAATAGGGTGACTAATAGAGATTGACAGATTGAGTGATAAGGAAAGACTGTTTTGAAAAGCTGACACCTACTTATACTTACATATGGTTTCAGAGTAGATGGAAAATGTGCTTATTTAGTATTAGCTATTTGTAACATATGTACACTCTTCCAAAATTCTTGTACAGGGGCTGGCAAATTTTTTTGTATACCTAAGGCCAGATAAAAAATATTTTAGGCTTTGTGTACCATACAGTCTTCACCACAATTATTGAACTGAGGGGAAGAAAAAGTACTATCTTTTCTTCACCAATTCCAAAGTTCTTGGCTGACACCCCATAACAAAGGACAGATTAACAAGAGGACAGCATAAAAATGTATTTAAGGGTTTTTTTTTTTTACTATTCTTACCATTTTAATTGATACATAATATTTTACATGTTTATGGGGTGACATGTGAGTATTTGTTAATGCATAGAATGTGTAATGATGAAGTCAAGGAAGTCGGGGTGTCCATCACATCGAGTATTTATCATTTCATTTATATCATTTCTATGTGTTGGGAACATTTCAAGTCCTCTCTTCTAACTACTTTGAAATATACCATATTGTTGCTAACTATAGTCACCCTACTCTGTTGCTGAACATAAGAATGTCTTTATTCTAACTGTATGTTTGTAGCCAGTAACTAAATTTTCTTCAATCTCCTCTGCCCCACACACTATTCCAAGCCTCTGGTTTCTATCAGTTTATTCCTTACCTCCAATAGATCAAGTTTTATAGCTTCCACATATGAGTGACAGCATATAGTATTTGTCTTTTTGTGCCTAGCTTATTTCACTTAAGATAATGACCAGTTCCATCCATGTTGCAGCAAATGACATGATTTTATTATTTGTATGGTCAATAGTATTCCATGGTGCATATATACCATATTTTGTTTATCCATTCATGTGTTGATGGACACTTAGGTTGAATCCATATCTTTGCTACTATAAATAGTGCTGCAATAAACTTGTAAATGCAGATATCCTGTTGATATACTGATTTCTTTTCCCTTGGGTAGATATCTAGTAGTGGGATTGCTGATTAATATGGTAGTTCTGGCCAGGCATAGTGGGTCATGACTATAATCCAAGCACTTAGGGAGGGTGAGGCAGGAGGATCACTTGAGACCAGGAACTTGAGACCAGGAACTCGAGACCATCCTGGGCAACATAGCAAGACCTTGTCTCTACAATACTGTACTACTACTAATAATAATATAAAAATTATCCAGGCATAGTGGCATTAGCCTGTAGTCCCAGCTACTTGGAAGGCTGAGGTGGGAGGATCTCTTGAGCCCAGGAAGATCAAAGCTTCAGGAAGCCAAGATCACACCACTGCGCTCTAGCCTGGGCAACAGAGTGAGACCCCCATTTCAAAAAACAAAGCAAAAACAAACAAACAAACAAAAACCCCACACGCACAGCACCATATGGTCGTTCTGTTTTTAGTTTCTTGAGAAATCTCCATATTGTTTTACATAGTGGTTTGTACTACTTTACATTCCCACCAACAGTGTATTAGTGTTCCCTTTATCCAGATCATCACAAGCTTTTGTTATTTTTGTCTTTTTAATAATAGCCATTCTTACAGGGGTAAGATGATATCTCACTGCCTGATTTGCATTTCTCTGATAATTAGTGATGTTGAGCATTTTTCATATGTTGGCCATTTGTATATCTTCTTTTGAGAAATGTCTATTCATGTCCTTTGCCCATTTTTGATGGTATTTTTTTAATTGTTGAGTTGTTTGAGTTCCTTATATATTCTAGACATTAGTTTCTTGTTGGATGAATAATTTGCAAATGTTTTCTCCCCTTCAAGAGGTTGTCTCTTCATTTTGTTGTTTCCTTTACTATACAGAAGCTTTTCAGTCTTTCAGTTTAATTAAGTCCTGTTTGTCTATTTTTGTTCAAGTTGTCTGTGATTTTGAGGTCTTAGCCATAAAGTCTTTGCCTAAACCAATGCCCTGAAGTGTTTTCTCCATGTTTTTTTCTAGTAGTTTTACAGTTTCAGATCTTATGTTTAAGTCTTTTATCCATCTTGAGTTTATTGTTGTATAGGGTGAGAGATGGAGGTCCAGTTTCACTTCTTCTGTATATATGGATTTCCCATTCTTCCAGCACCATATACTAAAGAAGGTGTCCTTTCTCCAGTGCATGTTCTTGACACCTTTGTTGAAAATCAGTTGGCTGTCAATATGTGGAATAATTTTTCGATCCTCTATTCTGTTACACTGGTTTATGTTTTTGTTTTTCTATTAATACTATGCTATTTTGGTTATTATAGCCTTGAAAGAGATTTCTAAACCAGGTAGTGTGATGCCTCCAGCTTTGTTCTTTTTGTTCAGAATTGCTTTGGCTATTAATGCTCTTTTTTGGTTCCATATAAATTTTAGGATTGTTTTTTCTAATTCTGTGAAGAATAGCATTGATATTTTGATAGGGATTGCTTTCAATCTTTAGATTGCTTTGGGCAGTATGGTCATTTTAACAATATTATTTATTCTGACTCATAAGCATAGGACTTTTTAAAATTCTTTTTATGTCCTCTTCAATTCCTTTCATCAGTATTTTGAAGTTCTTCTTGTAGAGATGTTTCACCTCCTTGGTTAATTTTATTCCTAGGAATTTTTTGTAGTTATTATAAAGGGGATTTCCTTTTTGATTTTTTTCTCAACTAGTTCATTATTGACGTACAGAAATGCTACTAATTTATGTACATTGATTTTGTGTTCTGTATTTCTATTGAATTTATTCATCATATCTAAGAGTTTTTTGTTGGAGTCTTTAGGTTTTTCTAGATATAAGATAATCTCATCAGTAAAAAAGGACAATTTAACTTCCTCTTTTCCAATTTGGATGCCTTTTATGCCTTTTTCTTGCCTCTTTGCTCTGTCTAGGACTTCCAGTACTATGTCGTATAAGAGTGGTGAAAGTGGGCATTCTTGTCTTGCTACAATTCTTAGAGGAAAGACTTTCAACTTTTCCCCTTTTAGTATAATATTAGCTGTGAGTTTGTCATATATGGCTTTTATTATGTTCTATGCCTAGTTTGTTGAGAATTTTTTTAAAACTTTTTTTAGAGATAGGGTCTCACTCTGTCATCCAGTCTGGGGTGCACTTGCCACAATCATAGCTTACTGTAACCTCAAACTCCTGGGCTCAAGCAATTGTCCTGGTTCAGCCTCCCATATAGCTAGGACTATTGGCATGCATCAGTATGCCCAGCTAAGTTCTGTTTTTTTTCTTTCTTTCTTTTGTACAGTCAACGTACTGCTGTGTTACCCAGACTGGTCTTGAATGACCAGCCTCAAGTGATTCTCCCACCTGTGCCTCCCAAAGCTGTGGCATTATAGGCATGAGCCTCCATGTCTGACCTGTTGAGAGTTTTTATCACAAAGGGATACTGAATTTTCAAATCCCTTTTCTTTGTCTGTTGAGGTAATCATATGGTTTTTCTTCTTCATTCTGTTGATGTGATGTATCGTGTTCATTGATTTATGTATGTTAAACCATCCTTGCATCCCTGGTATGAATCCCACTTGATGAAGGTGTATTTTTTTTTATGTTCTGTTGATTTTGGTTTGCTGGCATTTTATTGAGAATTTTTGCATTTATGTTCATTAAAGATATTGATCTGTAGCTTTCTGGTTTTGTGCATTCCTGTCTGGTTTTGGTATCCGGGTAATGCTGGCTTATAGAATGAGTCAAGAAAAAAAATTCCTCCTTTTTAATTTTTTAAAATAGTTTGAGGAGAAATGGTGTTTTCTCTGAATATTTGGCAGAATTTGGCACTGACAACATCTGGTCCCGTACTTTTCTTTGTTGGGAGATTTTGTGTTACTCCTTTCATCTCATTAGTTGTTATTGGTCTGCTCAGGTTTTCTGTTTCTTCCTGAATTAATCTTGGTAGGTTATATGTATTCAGGAATTTATCCATTTCCTCCAGGTCTTCCATTGTTGCTGTATAGCTGTTCATAATAGTCTCTGATGATCTTTTGTATCTTTCTGTGGTATCAGTCGTAATGTCTTCTGTTTCATTTCTGATATTGTTCATTTGGATCTTTTTTCTTTCTTGGTTTATTGATTTTGTTTCTATGTTTTAAAAATAACCTTTCTTCACTTATCATTTGTATTTTTAAAGTCTCTTTTTCATTTCTTTCTGCTCTGGTCTTTATGATTTCTTTCCTTCAGCTAATTTGGGGTTATGTGTGTTCTTCTTTTTCTAGTTCCTGGAGGTGCATCATTCAATTGTTTATTTGACATATTTCTTCTTTTTCCATGTAAGCACTTATTGCTGTAAACTTCCATCTTAACACTGCCTTTATTGTACCTTGTAGGTTTTGATATGTTGTGTTTAAATTTGCATTTGTTTTAAGAATTTTTTTTTTCTCTTTCTTTCTTGATCCAATGGTCATTCAGGAGGATGTTGTTTAATTTCCATGTATATTTTTACAGTTTCCAAAATTCCTTTTGTTATTGATTTCTGGTTTTACTCCTTTGTTATGATTTTCATTTTTAAAAATTTGTTGAGACCTATTTTGTCTAACATATGGTCTATACTGGGGAATGTTCCATGTGCTGATGAGAAGAGTGTGTATATTTAGTATAAGTTTTATGTAACACAAGAGCCTTCCAAAATGAAGACCCAATAACACAGGAAAAACTGTATTTTTTCTGGACAGTTATGCAGAAGTATTATTGGACACAGGAAGTATGATCTGATGGCAGTAAACTGGGAGAAACTTAGCAAGGCCCGTTTGCTCAGGTCCATTATAGCTTCTCTGTAAAAAAAAGGTATATTAATTGAAAGTTTTATAAATGAATGATAGGTCCTTATATTTACATATAGCATTAGCCTTTTATACAACAAAGTGCAATGTTATTAAACTAATTTTCCAATTAGATTTTAATTTTATTTTAGTTAATTTTCACAGTGAACTAAGCTGTGACATCCAAATTTAGTGTTTCCTTTAAATAATTTTCTTATGATGTTTCACCTCTTTTTAATTTATTGCCCTGGTGTTTTAAGTTTTGAATCCTTATTTTACACACTATAATTTCTATTTTACACTTTCTCTCTAATACCTGGATTGAAAATGAGTCAGCCTCTTCCCTTTGGTGAGGGATGCTCATTAGTGCCCGGTTAATTCAGAGTCCCTGAGCTTATGGCACACTCTTCTACAGCACTGCTGCCAAACACACTTGAGTGTCTCAGCAGGAGCTTGTCATTAACAACATTCTTGTAGAAAGTAGAAAGTAAAAATTAAGCAGGCTGGGAAAGCCAAGTGCTAGTGTACCATGTACGTATAAACCTTTGGTACCAATGAATACAGTCTCCTGGTGGGTTGGTGGTTGAATTTCTTGCCTGAAACCACCCTTCTTTTGAAGCACTAACAAGTTGAGATTCTCGAAAGGAGTTTAAAATAATGTATGCAGCAAAAAGAGCCCTTCAGTGTTATTGAGAAGACATTTGTTTATCTAATCTATGAAACATTTGATAAAGAAGGCAAATGAAATTCAAAGTAGCATCTTTACTACTATGATTTTTACTGGTAAAATCTGGGTCAGAGAATATTGCTTTAAATATGTGGCTTGCCAATACTGCTTTCCAGAATTAGCTTATCCCTCCATATCTCCAACCCCACAACGCCCCACTTATTACTCCCTAAACCACCAAAAGAGCTGAAAACTACAGGACTTCCTGCAGTGGCACAGCTTGCCCTATTACACCTTAACAGATAGGAGATCAGGCCAGAGTGCAAGCCTTTGCAGTTAGGCAAACCTCAAAAGAGAAAAGCCAACTGGGCTAAGACAGCCAACCTAATTCCTTTCCCCAAACTCAACACTCAGATAAGTGACTCCTCTTTGTTAGTGCCGGGAAAATGAGAGGTGGGGTGAGACCAAAAGTGTGACTCATATTAATGGGAAGAACATACAAGAGTCCAAGTGTGGGTTAAATGTTGCTCTAATGGGAGGATACCTCTTAGGTAAAATTATTGATTGAGGAAGGCAAAGTGGATGACATTTGTTTAAACAATGGATACTTTAGGCAGATCTAGAACTCATTGACATTCATCTCTTTCACTACAGAAGACTCCATAAAGACACACTGGGAGAATTTTATGTTAGAAAAACAAATGTCTGGTCCAGAAGGGAGAGGGAAAGAAAAATGAAAGAGTTAGACTATATTTTGTGGAAAGGGTAAGGGACTATAGGGAAGAAAAACTAATACCTTTCCTCACTCATTGCAAGGTTCATGGCTGAGGCACCTATAATAAAAGACATTAACAAGAGAAAAGCATACAAATGTATTTAATATCAATTTTACATGACATGGGAGCCTTCAGAAAGGAAGACCTGAAGATACAGGGAAACCTGTCTATTTTATGCTTAAGTGTGATGAAGAATGGACAGTGTGACAGAAGTATGATTGGACAAAGGCAGTATAATTTCATGGCCATATACCAGGGGGAATTTAGCAAGGTCTGATTGCTCACATTGTTTTCCGTGTCCCTGTGTCTTCAAGATGAGGACATTTCGTTCTGCCAGCCATATGGAGGGCACCTCTTGGAATGAGGGTCTTATGTTCTACTTTAAAGGAAACTCAGAATTCCTTTAAGGCCTATTTCAGGGGAAAAGGGGAGGAGAAGGTCAAAGAGACCTTCCTGCTACTGCTGTTTTCTCAAATGCCAAGGTGCCATATTTTGGGGGTAGTGCATCCTAAACTCCATCAGGACTAACTTAAAGAGCAGGATAAAATAATTAAACTATAACTGAGTCATCTTGAAAGGAATAGGGGAATATCAGAATGAAAGAGAGCACAAGAAGAATATCCCAATAGTGTAAGAAATTAAAAACTTGAGGAAAAGCAATGTTTATGGATGAGCACCTGGCAAAGATGTTGACTTTCACCAGGTTTCCAGGGCACAGACCTTAGAAACGTCTGGAATCTGATAAGCATTACTGTCCAGCCAGGCCTTTTTAGATGATGAATGAGGCCCAAAGTAGAAATTATCTTGGAATATTGGGAAATCAGAGAAAATTATAAGGCTGGATATGTAAGGCATTATGGAGAAACTTAAAAGGCAGCTAGAAGAGTTTAGATTTAATATATATTCTGGGAAGTATTTTGATTTAAACAAGAGGAAAAGAAAACCTAAACTATATTAATAGTGTTAGAATCAGAGAAGAAGGGACACATTAGGGGAAAAAAAAACTGAACATTCGATTCATTTTGAAAAGGAGAATGGGAGTAGAGATATTTATTTTATTACATCTAACAATTCAAAGAAGGAATAAATACTGCTAAGGCATTGAGCCTGGAGATGAGCATATGATGGTGATCTAGACAGAACTAGGGAACATGGCAATCAGCATAAAAGAGAAAGGTCAGAGCCAGAGACGGATAATTTGGAAAGTTCTGCCTAAGAAGAATCTTTCAAGTCAAAGGGTAACAGAATTGCTAAGCCAGGTAGAAAGCAGTGAGGCTGGAAGAAAGCTAAGGCCATGGCTCTAGGGGGAGCTCCCAGGAGCCAAATGCCCTTTCCTGCCACCTGTTTTTGTAAATACAGTTTTAGTCCACCATAGCTTTGATCCTTCATTTACATATTGTTTATTGTTGCTCTTGTGCTCCAAGGGAAGAGTTGCATAGTTGACACAGAGACCAAATGGCTTGTAAAACCTGAAGTATGTGGCCCTTTATAGAAAAAACTTGCCAACCCCAGATAAAAGAGGAAGAGCTACCAGAAAAGATATGCCAAAAAGGAAGTCTGAACCCAAGAAAGCATAGCTGCAAGGAAGTCAAGAGAGAAGAAGATTTTAAAGGAGTAGGTGAAAAGAAAGGATACAGTGGATGTGGGGGAGGATGAGGCTTAGGGGAAATCTTACGTAATGACTACCAAGCAATTATTTGCCATTCCGAAATATCAATTTCTAGATGGGCCAAACCTAACACAAAATACTCAAGAGATGTATTTCTTTCTCACTTCCTTCTTTTCTTCCTTCTTTAGCATTAAAATATTTTTTTAGTATTAAAACAATCTATTTCTTTCTGCCTTCCTTCTTTAGTATTAAAACAGTATTAAAACATTTCTTCCTTCTTTAGTAGCAAACATTCCTTCTTTTCTTCCTTCTTTAATATTAAACATGTAGCACTGATTCAGGTGCTGTTGGAAGATACCTAAAGACAAGAGACACCCCCATAGAAAGTCATGTAGTAAAATAGTGCTAGGTTGTAACAAGACAATATATGTGAAAATGTAGCACGCTGTATGAAATTAAAGAATTTTGCATTGAGGCAATACATTACCACATACCATATATGGTTTGGACTGAGTGCTTTGCATTCAGTGGCTATTGTCAATAAAATGTCAAAGCAGACTTTGAGAAATTTGGGATTATAGTATAATTTGGACAGCACAAACAAATTCTTACTATCTTTGTGACATTGGGACAAGTTACTTAATTTCTCTTCATTTTACTTTGTTGATCTGCAAAACTGGTAAAATCATCACCCATTCCATGGAACTATCCCTCATATTCACCCTGGCATCGGCATTCCCGTTGCATGATTCACAGGGCTGTATATTATTCATGCTATGTTGATTGTCTAGCTTCATCTCCCATCTTCCTCATGGCAGACTCACTTCAGCCACATGAGCACTGCTTGTCTTTGCAACATTTCACCAATTCTTCTGTCTTCCTGGAAAGTACTCCCCACCTTGATCTTGTCATGCTGATAAATTTCTACGCCTTCTTAAAGACTTGGCTGAAACATGATCTGCTTTGTGACTTATCCATGTTCCCTTGAAAAATTTGAAGTATCATCCTCTGCATTTCCACAGTGCCTCATACTTAAAGCACTTAGACTTAAGGTGATCAAATAATTTATCATCCTAACTGAGACACTTTTAAAAGTGAAAGAGGATGCCATTAGCAATTACACCAGGACAACAGATCTAAACCAGGACTGCCCCAGACAAACTCAGATCCATGGTCACTCACCATTTCCTTATGTTGTGGTAATAGGTAATAATTTTTTACTTGTCTGTCATCTCCTCCCCCACCGCCAACAAAATATACACATATATGCACAATCCTTAAATCCCTGGAAGGGGATGGCCTCAGCGCCTGGTATGATGACTGACACATAGGAAGCAGTTGATTAGTCAATTAATTTATTGATTAAATCATGACAATTTTATTGGAGGAGAACATTATAGCACAGAAAAAGAAAAGGAGATGGGAGGGTACCTTTACAAGCAAATAAACTCCCCTGGGTAGAACAGATGTTTGGGGATTGGAACATAATTTGGGAAAAGATTGTGGAACTCTTGATCCTCAATCAGGATAAGGGATTTTTAACAGTGGAGGAAGGAGAAGGTTAATAAAAGGAATAATATGAGGATAACAGATAATTTTATGCAAGATGAATTGGAGTGAGTGGAAAGAAGAGGGAACTGCAGAGACTATTTGGATAAAATATTAAATTATGAAAGCCTGGATTAGGAATATTTGCCATTTTACATTTTATGCTTGAGGGAAAAGTCGAGACCCTTTAGACTGCAAGTAACAGAAATCCAAATTAGCCTGGTTTAATCAAAAAGGGGACATTGGCTGGGTGCGACGGCTCAGGCCTGTAATTCCAGCACTTGGGAGGCTGATGTAGAAGGATCACTTGAGGGCAGGCATTTGAGACCAGACTGAGCAACAAAACAAGACCCTATCTCTACAACAAAACAGAAAAGAATTAGCTGGGTGTGGTGATGCACACCTTAGACCCAGCTACTTGGGAAGCTGATGGTGGAGAATCACTTGAATCCAGGAGTTTGGGGCTACAAGAGCTATAATCAAGCCACTCAACTCCAGCCTGAGTGACAAAGTGAGACCCTGTCTCAAAAGAAAATAAAAGGGGGTAGAAGGACTGAATTTATCAACTCAGCAAGCACAAATATGTAGGCATTGCTAGATCCAGGTTCTCAAACAGTGTTGTCTCATTGGAAATCTTCTCTCCTTCTCTTAGTTCTGCTTCTTACTGTATCAGATTCATTCTTAGTCAATTTCTCCCCAAAATGGCCTTCAGCAACTTTCAGCCTACTTTCTACCAGCATAACAACCCCAGTAGAAAGAGAACACTGCTTTGCCAACAATTCTAGCAAAAATCCTAAACAAGTCTCTCACTGGATACCTGCCCATTCCTGAACCAGTCACTGTGATGCAAGGGGTTATGGTCTGATTGGCCAGGCCTTGGTTATGTGCCCACTCCAGATGACAGAGTGAGCTTCACCGGAACCAAATAATCTAAGTGTGTGGGGCGGGGGGTGGCGGGGGGGGAGGGAGGGTTGGGAGGGTGGAGGGGTGAGGGACACAGATAGGAGCAGGGGTATCTTGCTAAAGGAAAACTAACTTGTTTTGAAAAGAAAGAAAATGGGTATTAGGAAGCAAAACCAATAATGTCCTCCACATAAAGTCTATGGTGTTATTTCTTAGTTTGAAGATAACAGTGAGCTCCTTTAGATCATCAAAATCAAATCACAGAAAAAAAATTGCTAAGAAGAACATAAAAGTAATGATATTCCAAATGAACAAGAATAAAAAAACCTATGTTTTGAAGTACTTTAGATTACATTTATGCAAGATATTTAAAATATAAGACCTAAAATATAATTTGTTACCTTTAACCTTATATATATGTTGTTTATTATAATAGTAGACATCTCGTGCTTATTATCTATAGAAAAACAGAAATTATTATTTCACCTTTCCATCCAAACTATAAATGCAATAGTATAGAAATGTCTGATTACTGATCTTTGAGAAAGCCATTATGGAGCCAGAGAAGGGTTGAAAGGACAATTTAAATGGCCCAACTTTTGTTGAATTCTATATATAGTTTTATTGCAGAACCAATTAATAAAACTCTGTAGTCTGATATGACAAGGTCTGTGGATTTAAGAAACATTCATAAATTTGTTTGTAGAATTGATAGCATAATTCTGGAAAAACTACAAATGTGAATTTTCTCATAATACAATTTTAGTGTTCCTAGTTGTCTAGATTTAAAAAAAATTTTTTTAGAAAGAATGCCTATTATTCTTAAATTAGAAAAAGAAACAAAAAAGTTTTCCTTAAGAGAAAGAAGATATATGACATACAGGGAAACTAGCACTGACCTTTGAAGTGATGTCATTGTGGTCCTTCTCACAGGTTTTTGTTGTTCTTGTTTTTGTTTATTCTTTCCATAAATATCCATGGATATCTCAGAAACAATATTGGTTTGGACGGTCCATTGATCTGAAATAATGTGGTAATTCTCTTATTATGTAAATATTAATAAAAACCATTTCCACAGCATCATGCTTGTGTAGGTGATAAGAATTCAGTCATAGTCACTGATACCTTACTAAATCATTTTGATTCCTTTCAAGAACGTACCTTTCAAGAACAAGTTTCTGACATAGGAAATAACCTGAACCAAGAATCCAGCTTGGTGGAAGCCATCTTTAAAGTATTGTACCATTGCAGTTTTTCTCCACAAACATTTGGAAATGTTTTTGTGAGCTACATGGAAGAAGAGCAGTTATTGGACTTTTTATATAACATCCCAGGTATGAGACATTTACTATTTGTAAAAGAAATGTTCTGTAGATAGTTAATATGCCTTTAAAGATGTTTAGAAGTTGTATTGATATTGGTTTTGCTGAATCTGTTGTTTGTAACAGTTTACCTTACATTTTTTCAGTATAATGCCTTCTGTTGGAAATCATTAATTATTAGTTCCTGTAAAATTACAGATATTTTGGGACAAGATGGAAGGGAGATTGAGAGGAAAATATTTTTTTTATTAATTAGGAAAAGTTCTATCAAAAATTTATTTTAATATTTATCACAGATTGTGTTTTGCTGTTGAGCATATAAGATATTAGTAAGATGTGAAAAGTATTTTGTGATTCTTGGGTGCATTTATTCAGCAATTTAATGGACAGTACTATTGGTCAATTTCTTCAAATGTATAAGGCATTTGTTATTATGACCACAGTGTGTCTCTCTACAAGGCAAGCATATCCTATGATCCCTTTGGAGAGAATATATTTTTCCCATCTGTATTATTATTCTTCCTACAGCTAGAAAGGATAATAAAGACAATGCAGGTTGTATATTTGAACAGGAGGTTTTGATGGGCTGCCTGTCATCTGGCCAGTGTAAAGATTCTCACATTGTCTTATCCTTAATATTCTGCCTTTAAATTTCATATTTAATATCTTGGGAAAACAAAGGATGAAAACTTAGACAATGATGATGATTATTATTATCCTGCTATTCCAATAGTGATTTTTATCATTTACATTTAGTTTTCAACCTATAAACTTTCTTATATCCTGCTTTGGAAACTGAATTTTCATTAAATATTTCCTAGGCTCCATATAAAAGATCTAACTAGTTCATAATCATGGTTTCATTCCTCCCAGACTTTTTGACTATCCTCCCGATATTACTTGAATATCATTCTAGCTGTTTTAAAGTCATTATGTTTCATCTTCTCTTGGTCATTATCCCTATGAAATAGCAATAGATAACTTCATGTTATGATTTTCAAAATTCAAATCTGTCATTTAAAGTTTCTGTAATAATGATCTCCTTTTAAAGTGTTATCTCCTCGTTTCCATACATTCCCTTACTGCTTCTTGCTTCCCCAAAGGAAGGGCATATTTCTAGGTAATAAGATTGAATTAGGAGCTTGTGTTTCTGATGTAGTCTTCACTAAATCGAAAGCAGAAAGTCCTTCAAAGTCCTACCACCCTCTGCTCTTTTCAGTTGTTTCTGGGGAAGTAAGAGCTGGATTTTCTCACAAGATTATAAAGAATCTATGACCCTCATGCTTCAACCTCCTTTTATCCTTCAACTATTAGGTTCTTGAACCATCTTTGACACTCAGCACAAAACTATACTGAAAATGACCTAGAAGATATCAATGGATTTCAGGTGCTGCTAAGGGAAAATGAAACTGCTTCTTGCTCCTAATTTGACTTCTCTCCATCTGCATATTGAGCAAACCCTCCTCCAAATGGTCAGACAAGGCTCTGGAAACAGATGTTGCACATATTCAGAGTCTGAATTATGTGTGGGAACTCAAAGGGGCAGAACTTCAAATGGGTGAAACTCCCCTATCCTTTGTACAAGTTGTTGCTCCATAAACATTACATATTCTCTGGAACCTGATATCTGCAGTGGTCATGAGGGTCTGAATTTTTGTCTTTTCTCTCCTATTTAAGTCTTTGAAAAGGTCTTTTTCTTTTTTCTGTTAGCAATCATGGTTATTTTAAAAACCCTAATAAGGTAATACAAGGTACTAATTCATAACAAAATTAAGCCTTTTACTATGACTTTTGTTTAATTTGAAAACATAACATGTTTACAAGAAATACAGCTGAGACATGTAGTCATAAACTCACAATATTTATATTTTATTAATGATAGATCTATGCTTCAGTAAATATAATTAACCTACCCAGATTAACTAAAGTACGTTATTTTAAAACTTCATGGCTGGAGTTTCCTCTGGCTAAATCACTCTATAATTTCAGCATCATTTACCTATAAAACATCACAGTCTTATCATTTTAGGGTAAAAGGACAATGATGAAGTGGTCAGTATCTTCATCTTATTGTTGAGTAAACAGAAAGCAGAGGTATTAAGAGAGTTGCCTAAGATTGTCCTCCAATTAAGTTGGACAGACAGCACAAGAAACCAGATCGCCTCTCTCTTAAGCCAGAAGTCCCCAACCTCTTTGGCACCAGGGACTGGTTTCATGGAAGACAATTTTTCCACCAGGAGGGGTATAGTTTTGGGGTGAACGGTTCCAGCTGAGATCATCAGGCATTGGTTAGAGTCTCATAAGGAGCAAACAACCTAGTTTCCTCACATGCGCCGTTCACAATAGGGTTCACGGTCCTATGAGAATCTAAAGCCACTAATGATTAACAGAAGCTCAAGCGGTAATACCCACCCACCTGCTGCTCACCTCCTGCTGTGTGGCCCAGTTCCCAACTGGTCACAAACTGGTACTGGTCTGCAATCTGGGGGTTGGAGACCCCATCCTAGGCCATGTTATTTCTCATTTTTTTTTCTATTAGACTAAATTTTTTTGAGACACTACCTTTATAAACATATGAATTCAGTAATGAATTATACAATCTAATTTTATAATTGGAATTCTATCTAACACATAACTCCTTGGAGTGGACATGAGCCAGGGAGGGAAGACAAGAATGAAAATACCCACTTAAGATTACTGCAAAAGCTATAAATACAAAAAATAATTAAGTTAGGGACCTAATGTGGGCGTTTCTAAGGCCAATACATTCTATAAGAAATAAATTTGCGAACAATCATTGGACACCTATGTTTTCAAAGTAAATCAAGCATTTTTCAGTTAGACAAATGAAAATATCCAAGCACAGGTTACTTCAGCTGGTCTTTCAGACAATGTCAAAACGGGCTTGTAAATGAGGCAAATACTGTCAAAAAACGCCCCATCTAATATGATAGTAATATACTCAACAAGTATTGTTCACTTGGCTCCTCGATACGGCATTGAGCTTACTTTTGTTTTCTGAATCAGTTTTCTTAACTCTCTCACAAACTTTGGGGAAAAAGCTTTCAATAATGTAGGAAAATTTCCCAATTAAAGGTTGAGATCCAGGGTTTCCACTTTGGTTCTCTACTCCTCCTCAGCCTCATAAAGGCCTTTAAGAAGAGTTGTTTAGAGAGCATATATGTGCTAAATTGTCTTCTTGTTGCCAAAAGTAGTTTACAGTATCTTACCTTCCTATTAGGCACAGTGATTTGCTCTATCACCTACATAAATACCTGGAGCATAGTGTAGGCAGATTTTAAATGTAACCTTTCACATATTGAAAGGCTGTCTTTGTTCTGTGTTGTAACTAACCATTTATTCTGAGCCTTTTGTCACCATTCAGTTTGTTTGCAATCCACTTTTTCTTTTTTTGAGATGGAGTCTCACTCTGTAGCCCAGGCTGGAGCGCAGTGGCGCGATCTCAGCTCACTGCAACCTCCGCCTCCTGGGTTCAAGCGATTCTCCTGCCTCAGCCTCCCAAGTAGCTGGGACTACAGGCGCACACCACCACACCCGGTTAACTTTTGTATTTTTAGTAGAGACAGGGTTTCACTATATTGGCCAGGCTGGTCTCAAACTTCTGACCTCGTGATTCGCCCACCTCAGCCTCTCAAAGTGCTGAAACTACAGGCGTTTGCAATTCACTTTAAAAAAATGTTTTAAAATATTTTATTGAGTGAATATAATAAAATTCACTTATTTCAAGTGAAGAGTTCAGTAAGTTTGGTCAATGTATAAATCTGTGTGACAACCACAACAATAAAGATATGGAATATCTTCTGTCATCTTCAAAGGTTCTTTCATTCCCCCCTTTGCAGTCGATTCACTTTTCAACTCTCGGCCCCAGGAAGACACTGACCTGCTTTTTGTCATGATAGTTTACTTCTGATATTTTACAATCTCATATAAATAGAAATCTATGTATTCTTTTGTGTCTAGCTTCTTTGCTCAGCTTAATGTTTTTGAGAATTCTATATTATGTTTATCATTAGTTTATTTCTTCTCATTGTGGAGCAGTATTTCACTGAGTAGTATTTTTTTTATCCACTTACCAGTTGGATAGTCATTTTGATTATTTCTAGTTTTTGGCTACAATGATTAAAGCTGCTATGAGTACTAGTGGATAAGTCTTTGTGGTCGGGAGTGGTGGCTCATGCTTGTAGTCCCAGCACTTTGGGAGGCTGAGACAGGTGGATCACCCGAGGTCGGGAGTTTGAGACCAGCCTGACCCTATCAACATGGTGAAACCCCATCTCAATAATTTAAAACAAAAAAGTTTTTGTGTGAGTACAGTCATCCCTCAGTATATGTGAGGAATTCATTCTAGGAACCATTCCCCTTAATTAAAAAAATCCATATACTCAACATATACTTAACTCCCGCAGTCAGCCCCACAGAACCTGCATACATGCAGGTTTTGCATCCTGCAAATATTGTATTTTAAATCCACATTTGATTGAAAAAAATCTGCATATAAGTGGACCTGTGCAGTTTAAACCCATGTTGTTCAAGGGTCAACTATGTATGTTTTCATTTTCAGTAAGTACTTAGAAGTGGAAATGCTAGGTGATATTATAAGTACATTTTTAACTTCATAAGAAACTACTGGTGGCTCACGCCTGTAATCCCAACACTTTGGGAGTCTGAGGCAGGCCAGTCATGAGGTCAGGAGATCAAGACCCTCCCAGCCAACATGGTGAAACCCTGTCTCTACTAAAAATACAAAAATTAGCTGGGTGTGGTGGCTCATGCCTGTAATTGCAGCTACTTGGGAGGCTGAGGCACGAGAATCCCTTGAATCTAGGAGGCGGAGGTTGCAGTGAGCCGAGATCATGCCACTGCACTCCAGCCTGGTGATAGAGTGAGATTCTGTCTCAAAAAAAAAAAAAAAAGAAGAAGAAACTACAAAACTGTTTCACAAAGTAGTCATATATCTTTATATTCTGCGCAATAATGTATATAAATTTTGTTTGCTCCATATTCTTGTCAACACTTGAAATTGTCTTTTTAATTTTGGTCATTCTAAGGGGTAGGTAGTATGAACTCATGAAGCTTTAATTTACATTTCCTTCATGAGTAATGACATTGAACACCTCTTCATGTTCTTAGTGACCATTTGAAAATATTCTTTTGTAGAATATCTATTCAAAACTTTTGTCCACTTATTAATTGGTTGTCTTACTGAGTTGTAAAGGGTTCTTTATATATATTGCACATAAATTCTTCATTTTATACATATATTGATAAAATTTCCTCCATGTCTATGGCTTACTTTTTTATTTTCTTAACAACGTCTTTTAATGGAGTGAAGTTTATGATTGTGATGAGTCCAGTTTATCAGTTTTTTAAATCATAGTGCTTTTTGTGTCCTAAAAACAATTGGATTATCTAAATTTTACTAGTATTTCTCCTCTGATTTCTTTTGGCAGTTTTACAGATTTAGTTATGTTTAGTTCTATGACAGATTTTTGGTATAGTGAGATAAGTGTTGGGGTTTGTGTTTTTCCGTTTGGCTATATAATTTTTCCAGAACAATTTTTTTTAAAAGACTATTCTTTATAAATTGAATTACTTCAATGCATTTGTCAGAAATAAATCGACCAGCTGATCAAATAGATGCATCTATCTCTGGACTCTCTATTTGGATACTTGGCACTAGAGGTTTATATTGTTACCTGCTTTCAATTTGTTCCATCTAATCTTCATTTTCCCTCTATTTTGGCCCTCTTTTGGATTAGTTGAGTGTTTATCGGTATTCCATTTTACATTTTCTAATTTACTTTAGTAATTTTTATTTACTTAAGTAATTGCTCTAGAGTTTACAATAGTATCTTTACTTACCACAGTTGACTTTTTAATACCATTATACTACTTTGCATCTAATGTAAGAACCTTACAATGCTACATTTCCATTTACTTCCTCCCTATCTTTTATTCTATTGTTGTCATACATTTCATTTCTACAAATATTATAAACCCTACAATTTGTTTTTATTTTTGCTCCAATATTATATTTTAAAGAAATTTTTTAAAAGGCTTTTATATTTATCCATATGTTTATAATTTCCACACCCTTCTTTGTGTAGATCTGAGTTTCCAATAGGTATCATTTTCCTCCTACCTGAAGTACCTCCTTTAACATTTCTTGCATTACAAATCTTCTGGCATTAATTTATTTTAACTTGTGATTGCTTGTCAAAAAGTATTTTGCCTTCAGGTTTGAAATATTTTTCAGTAGATATGGAATTCTAGGTTCAGATTTTTTAAATTCCTTTTTATTTTTCCTTTAGAACTTTAAAGATGTTATTTTATTATCTTCTGGCTTGCATTATTTCTGACAATAAATCAGTGGAAACATTTACAGTATCTGTTTTCTCTTATGTAATATGTCTTCTTTTATACTTGATAAAGACTTTTCTCTTTGTCACTGCTTTTCAGCTATTTGGTTATGATGTGCCTTGTTTTGGTTTTCTTTGTATTTTTTCTGCCTAGGGTTTATTGAGCTGCTTGGACCTAAGGATGTTTACTTTTTATCAAATTTGAAAATTTTTCAGCCATTCTTTCTTGGAATATTTTGTCTTTTGCTAGCCCCACTTCACTCCCCCCTCCCACTGTTTCTGGGACTCAATTACATGAATATTATACCTCTTGGCATTTTCCCACAGGTCACTGAGGCTGTATTCTTCTTCCTTGCTTTTTTCTGTATTATTTTTGTTTTTTAACCTTCTTTCTCTCTGTTCTTTTGTTTGGATACTTTCTATTGTATCTTCAATTTCAGTAACTGTTTTTTTTCTGCAGTGTCTAAATTACTATTAAGACTATATGGTGACTTTTTATTCCAGGTATCTTTAACTTCTAGCAATTCTATATAGTTTCTTTTCATATTTTGTGTTTTCTCATTTAAATATTCTTATACATATGTGATGTCTCTTTCAAACCCTAGTTGCTCATTCCATCATATCTTTCATTTCTGGGTAAATTTCTATTAACTTACTTTTCTCTTGATTATGGATCACATTTTTTTCCATGTCTGGTAATTTTTATTGGATGCAAGACATTATCAGCATTATGTTGTTGATTCTCTAGATTTTGTTTTCTTCCATTACTGATTTTGTTATATTGTGTTACTTGTGTATCACCTTGATCATCTTGAGAGATAGTTGTTTTCAAGTTTTATTAGCGAAGATCTAAAGCAGTTTTTATTCTAGGCCTGGTTTAGCCCATTTATTAAAACATTACCTTTTTGGGTGTCCTTTGAATGTCAGATATGCAATGACATCTTGCCACTCTGGTCTGAACTCAGACTTTGCCAGTCCTGTATGAACTCTGAGAATTGTTCAGCTAACAGTTTCCCAGTAGTTGTTTTTCACTTGACTTCCTAGAGTCAGCCTTTCCACTGCCAGCCTAGTATTCTGTGTAAGACGGAGAGGAAAACTTATGCAGATTTCTGGAGCTCTTTCCCTAGGTAGATTCATCCCTTTGATACTTTTTTCAGAAAATTCCAGCTGCCATCCTCCTCTGTCTCTTCATCTCAGTGGGACTTTCATGGTTTGCTTGACTTTCGGCTTCTGGAACTGTGATCCTGAAATACATTCAGACTTTACCTGATTTGATTTCTTTTAAAGGAAATTATAGTGTTTCCTGTTGTCTAATATATGAAAATAGTTATTTTGCATATATTTCCCTATTTTCTAGCTTTCATGGCAGGAGAGTGAATCTGGGACCAGTTGCTTTATTATCACTAAAATAAAAATTCTTCAAAGTTACAATCATTTTTTAAAATAACATGATTATCTCAAATAACAAGCCCACTAGACACATAATAAAATATTTGGAATTGGCTTTATCAGCTATTGACTGAAAACACTAATTTCCTAAGTAACATCCCTAAAAATGAAGGACTCTCAGTGTGCTATTTTTTACTTATTCATTATATCATTTTCTTGGCCACTAATGTATTCATACCACAAATCAGTAGTTCATTTGAGAATAACTTATTTGCTATACAGCTACTTTCAGGAACAACTGAACATGTTACATGATATTTGCTATGCTAAGTAACCAAATTATCTCAACCATTCATAATTATTTTGCGCAATTGTACTTTAAAAAGGAATGAACAAATTACAAGAAAAATTCACACCAGAGATTGATTTTTTTAAATAGTTTTAAGGTATTTTCATAGTATTCATTCTTCTGTTCTTCTATAAGTTAATGCAGTGCTCTATGGTGAAAAATGTTTTACATCAAATTCCTGTTTGTGCCTCTTTTCTTCCTGTGGTTCTTTCCCAGCATAAGGTTCACTCTGGGCCAGGCATGGTGGCTCACGCCTATAATCCCAGCATTTTGGGAGGCCGAGGAGGGCAGATCACCTGAGGTCAGGAGTTCCAGACCAGCCTGGCCAACATGGTGAAACCCCATCTTTACTAAAAATAACACACACACACACACACACACACACACACACACACACAAATTAGCTGGATGTGGTGGTGGGTGCCTATAATCTCAGCTACTCTGGAGGCTGAGGCAGGAGAATCACTTGAACCCAGGAAGTAGAAGTTGCAGTGGGCCAAGATCACGCAATTGCACTCCAGCCTGGGCAACAAGAGAGAGACTCTGTCTCAAATAAATAAATAATAAAATAAAGTAATAATAACAAAATAAAATTTTTAAAAAGATTCACTCTGGTTGGACAAAAACTCTATGTTGGAAATCCCACCCAGTCCTGTCTTTTCCCACTGGAATTTATACTCCAAAATGATCTCTCCCTTTCTTCTTACCGTCAAAAGCTCTCAGACTAGCTCCCATCTAGTCCCAAAGGAAAACCTTTAAGCTACTTAAACTAGAAATTGGCCAACCATTGCCTTTGGACCAAATCCAACCCACCATGTTAATAAACCTTTATGGGAAATGGCCATGTTTATTCATTTTTGTATTATTTGTGGATACTTCTGTGCTTCCACAGTAAAGATGAGTGAGTAGTTGCAACAAAGTTCATCTGTCTTACAGCTTAAAATATTTATTATGTGGCTATATATGGAAAAAGTCTTCTGAACTCCTGCTCTACTTAAATCATATTATGATATTAATGACAAATGTTTAATGTGTGTGTGTCCTTTTAGAGGCAATTGCATTTATATAACAAATGTATTAAGATATAATTTATATACCATAAATTTCATCCTTTTAAATGTAAAAATATCACAGTTCAGAGGTTTTTAGTAGATTCACAGAACTGTGAAACCATCAGCACCATTTAATTTTAGACCATTTTAATCACCCCAAAAAGAAACCCTGTACACATTAACAGTCCCTCCCCAGTTACTGACAACCACTAATCTATTTTCTGTCTCTATATTTTGCCATTTCTGGACATTCTATATAAATTGAATCATACAGTATGTGAATTTTGTGTCTGGTTTCTTTCACTTAGTATAATATTTTCAAGGTTCATCCATGTTGTATCATGTATCAGAACTCCATTCCTTTTATTGTTGAATAATAGTCCATTACATGGAAATATACATATTGCTTATTGATTCATCTAGTTGATGGGCATTGGTGTTGTTTTCACTTTTTGACTGTTATGAATAATGCAGGTATGAACATTAGCGTACAAGTTTTTGTGTGAATGTTTAAAGAAACGTATTTTAGGTCTATACCTAGGAGTAGAATTTTAAACTACCAAAGAATTGAAGGCATGTTCCAACACACACGTAGTTTGCAACTCTTCCTTAGCCTTTACATCCTGCTTGCACAGAGCCTCCAGATTAGTCAGAGGTGAGAGATTAGGGCTTTCTCAGGACTTTCTTGGATATGTGCACTGTCCTGTACGTGTGTGTCCTTCTAGATCCCCAGGAGTATAGCAGAGATATTCAAAATTCCTCCCCCCTATGTACATGTACATCTCATTTCTCAGTTTTTCTTTCTTTCTTTTTTTTAATTAGCTTCTTGTTTGCCACCAGTATTACTCCCTCAGGCTGCCACAGAGTTAAACCATTGCTGCTGACTGTTTTGACAAAACATCCTGGGGATAGGACATTTTCAGTCACTCAGTTAGTTTGAATAAGGATAAGCATTGTGAACAGTGCTTATTCCAGACAAGGCAAATAGTGACAATCTGGAGACTGGGACTGACTGTGTGGATAGATCAGAACATACTCTGCCTCTTCCAGTGGCTGCTAGGCTTTTATAACTACCATGGCTTCAAGGCTGCTGGTATTCAAGGCCATAGTAGAACTTGCTAAGGAATGGAAGCTGGGAAGAGAGCAGGTTAAAATGCCACAAAGCTCACTGTTCTTACCAAGATTCAGCTAATTTTCTTGAATAAATGCTCCTTGGATTGTTGCAAGCCTGTGGTTAATTTCCAGAGTTTTAAAAAAATTGATTTTCACAGTTTTTGCCAGTGTTCTGATAGCTTTAATGGAGGTGCAGATTTTCCCAGGTCTTCACTCCATCATTCTGGAAGTGCTTCTCCACACTTTATTTTTAAAGCATGGCTGAGGAGGCCAATGCCTTCATTAAAATTAATGGCTTTCTAATTCTGAACTTTTAAGAAATTTGAATCAAAAGCCAGAGATACTGGGGAATTCATATGTTACTCCATAGACTATGGACAATTTTAGATATACGTAAGATTTTCTCTAATTCTAGGGCATTGCAGAGCAATTACAGAAGACAGAGGATTGGTCTCAGTTAAGAATAGGGCAGGTTAAAGTGCCCTAGCACTTTTATAGAGGACTATTTAAATACTGCAGTAAAAGTAGAAAACGGAGAGTCAGAAGCTTGGCTGCTAACTTAGATGCTACATTTATTCGGAGTGGCTGGGTGTGGCGTGTACGTAGAGACTGTCGATTGCTCCAAGCCATCCACAGTCTAGCCCTGTGCGTACCACAGCTTGAACCGACTAACTAGAGACTACATCCTTGCCTTACTACTTATTGTCTAATCTATCACTTCCTATCTGGTTTATCAGTATCTTTATCTTCAAAAACTGGGAAAATTAGACCAGAGCTTGTCTAAATTAAATTTTTACATTTCTAACACCAAAAGCTATGAAGCATCAAGTAAACTGTAACTTTCTAAAGCAGGAAAATATGCCAATGTATTTGCAGATTTTCAATGATGTTTTGTTACTTTTGACTCCCAAGTTACTTATAATTTATCAGGAGACCTTATCTCCAGTGACTTCTGGTTGGTAAATATATTAATAGAATAATTATTTAGACCAAACCTTTTTACTTAGAAATATTCAGACGTAATTTCCATTGCTTTTATAAAGCCACACTAGGTTACTCTTTATTGCATATAACATCTTTCTTCACAGTAGCCTGAAAAACTCCCACTAAATTACCTTTGTTCTGATTCTTCTAAATTATAGAAATTTTAAAATAAAAATAATGAAGTTTCTTTTTGGAAATCCCGCCACATCTGTTATTACCAAAAATCTAAAAGATTATACTGATAAAAATTAGTAAACAATTAGTATCTTAGTGAACATACAAAAACTGGTTTATATCATTCTTAGGATAGCTGCTCATGGCATAAAGCACATTCTCAATTTGGGACCCTCATTCAGCCTCTTACTAAGGGCTCATGATTACTGTGTTGTAAAAGGAAGTAGAGTCACAGTTCTTTTCAACTTTGTATGTGCTCAGCTGTGACATATTTGTTATTTTCTTCTTAATAGTTTTAAATAGAGTCATGAAAGGTGAAAACTGACAAAGACCATAAATATCATCTTGTCCAGCCCTTCTCGCCCTCTCCCCTCACCATTTTATAAATAAGGACACCGAGGTGCCTCTTAAAGTTTCTATATTTTAATGTTGATTTGAAACATTTGTAAATTAATTAGATAATGATGCAGGTAGTCTTTAAGTTATATGATTCTAACCTGAATTTTATGTTTCTTTGTTTTCATTTGTCAATTTAAAATGAAAATAAACTATAATAAAAATCAATAATAAAAATTGTTATTTTAAATAATCATTTCCCTTGCTTCTCCTCTCCTTTATGCTAATAATGAAGAATTAATATTTTGGGCTTTCAGCAAATGGATTTTAGGCTACTGTATTTTTCCTGTGCTATGTGTCTTGGCGATCTAGGAATGGGTTCTAACATTTTGCTGATAAGGAAACTCTTGGTAAGATTTTAACACTGCATTGATTGACCGTTTGTAAAGAAAGAAGGAAGAAAGGAAAGAAGGAAAAAGGAAGGAAAAAAAATTACCTGAAATTCCATCAGTCATTGATAATCACCATTAACATTATAGCGTACATCTTTTAATTATTTTATATATGTATGTAGATATATATTTTTAATAAAAATAGGGTATCATACTCTTTTCTAACCTACTTTTACTTTTACTACACAATACATGGCTTTATTGTATAGATAGAAATATACCAGAGCTACTAAACAAATCACCTATTATTGGACATTGATTGATTTTAATTTTTCCTTATATCCTTTGCATATTTATAATTAATTTCTTAGGAAAAGTCCTATAGAAAGGAATATGTGAGTCAACTGGTAAGTAAAATGTTGAAGCTTTGACATTATTGCCAAATTGTCATCTAAGAAGGTCAAACAATTTGTGTTCTCATCAGAAGAGTCCAAAACTACCAATAAATATATGTACTGTTATCTTATTGCCATTCCTTTTATTACCAAGAAGAAAAACCTTTTTAAAAAATGTTTTATAGGCTGGTTATCAATCATATAATTTCTTGGTTAAAAGCAGCTCTCCTTTCCTGTAGCTTTAAACTAGATTACTATGAAACTGAATTCTAGCTGAGCAAGGCAAAACTGATTTCTAGGTTCTGGTAACCATAATATGCCATCTGATTTTAAAGTCTCAACGTGCATGGAGTACGAGCTAGAGGTCATACGATGCTTGAGATTGGCACTGACCGATGCCGTCAAGGACATTGTACAGCAGATAGTATCTGTGATGAGCTCTAGGAGGAACTGTGAGACAAACCTAAATAAGCACAGTGTTCCTGACTGTTTGCTTGAGAGCATGCCAAAAGAATGGAATTATAGTCCAAAAGAAACTACAAGGAAAGAATCAAGCAAAAGTAAGTATACTTGTTTCTCTTTAAGAAAATACAGCTGAAGAAGCAATTTTCTAGGATATGCAATCAAGTAAAATTCCAAAAGTTATAAGAATGATGAACTTACTAACCTTCCTTCCACTAAGTATATTTGGGACGCTTAATTTTATTTTTATTTTTACTATGAGCCACATGATCAAGGAAACTAGAATGGAAGATTATTCAAATGATCATCTTCCTTATTTAACTACCAGTTCAGGATTTTCTGTGATATTTTGTGTTCAGGCTAATATTCACAGATGAGTCACATGATTTTGAGTAATTTTCTTAAAATCTGTTGAGTAACTTAAAATCCATACTCTAGAGAAGATTTCTCTGCTATTCCATTCACTTTTTCTTTAAGTTTTTTTCCCTGCAAACACTAACTATTACCTTCTTTTCTTTTGTTAAAACACCTACATTTGTAGCTTTTAGGTCAAAAATAGCACCCAGTTTGGTAAGTACATGTATTTTTCTGACAGGGTATTTTTTCCCCCTCAGTACCTCTGGTTCTAAATTGAGTGCATTGTTCCTATTCAGAATAGTGCATCCGCCAAGTGTACTTAAGAACCATCAGTTACCTACATTATTCGTTTATTTTATTAGTCAAGTCCTCTCTTCTTAGTTGCTCCCTACCTAGATGTTTCCACTTTTCCAGAATTTCACAAGATTCCTTTGAATGTATATTGTGTACCTGTATTCATGAATCTTTTGATTTTTTAAAATAAAACTTTTTTTTTTTCCATATTCATCCTTAAAGAAGAATATTTTCACTACTTATAAGAAAACTTTCTCTAGTTTTTCTGGAGAAACTAGAAAACTAGAGAAAGTTTCCTTAGAGTTAGTGAAAATTTTTTTTCTCTAACTCTAAGGAAACTGTCAACAATAAAATACTCCAGCTGAACTCACTAAAGTCAATTGAAGGATCTAGGCTTTCTTTCATTCTTCTCCATGGAGATCCTAAATAATGTGACCTTATGTTACAAACTCAAATCAATTATCTATCTGTGACCTTTCATAGCAATGCTTTAATTCTGTCCAAGCCTTATTAAACTCCCTTTGAATCTAGTAAAGCCATTTAATTGAAATTGGAAAATGTCACCTTTTCGTTACTTAAGTTCTTTCTTTTCTAAGAGTTCTTGCCATCTCTCTTTTGTTCTAGCTTTTGGATATTTCATACATTTTGAGCAATTCAGGAGGCATGATTTATAGTTAACATATCATGCCATATGAGTAGCACTATTTTGCTTGTGGCTTTCAAGTCATTCTATTCATGAACAATTTTGCTTTTTCTAAGCTCTTTGGAATTCCTCCATACCATTGCAAAGAGCCTCTTATTCCAAAACATGCTTAGTTGTAGATACCAGTTGTTAGAGTTTTCCTTACTAAATAATATTTTTCATAAAATGCTCACGAAGAGAAGTACAACATAAAAACAACCAGGAAGGAATGTCAGATCCCATGAATATATAAAAGAAAGCGATGGGAGAAAGTGACTTTATAAACCATTTTGTTCATTCCAAGAGGATATGACAATAAGAGATTGCCATTGTTCTTCTTTACTGCCCTTTAAAATGCTATGGGGACTTTTAGATTGGCACTTCTTAAATTTTATGTTCACTACAGAATATGAGACAAGGAATGTGTACATGATGGACATTAAGTAATTTATTAATTTCACTATTCATTCAATAGAAATTTATTAAGTGAGAGACTACTACATACCAGGCACTGTGTTTCAGATCAGAGATAAACCTAAGTGCAATATCTCCTCTTGGTGCCAGAAGACTAGTGTAACTGTTTCAAAATGGGTGCAAATAAGAGATGTACAATTTTTTTGATATATAAGAAGAAAGAAAGAAATTAAACTTCACTAAAATTTCACATGGGATTGTCACTGGAGACCTTTCTTGGTCTGTGAGTGAGCCAATGTGTGTTGAGGATAATACGTGAGGAATCTTGAGGGAAGAGCAGGGGTGCCATGCTCTTGAGGGGGAGGCCATGGGCAGGGTGACCTTATTCCTCCTTTAGCTTTCAGCACACAGTAATTAGTTAGAGTTGTCCTTTGTATTACAGACTCTACTTGTAACAAAATTAAACCTCATAATACATATAAGTGACTTTAACGTATTCCTATAAACCAGCAAGTCAACTGTAGTTTAAAACTAGTGCAGGAAATGCAATCAAGAGCAGTCCATGACAAAATGAAAAAGCTCCCACTTGTTTCTATTCTTAATATGAGCTCTTCTCAGCCATATTGTAAAACAATGATGATTTGATCAGATTTGGCCAAAAAAAAAAAAAAGAATTGTGGGGAAACTATTTGAAATTTGAAATATGGCTTCCCATACATTTTGTTAGATGTGAATCCCTCCTAAGCCAATATTCAGCCTTGAGATATTAGCTAGTTTGCAGTCATCTTGATAAACAAAAATTTTCTACACTGAGTATGCAAAACATGAAGATAAATTTTGCATTTTTTTATCATGTTTTAATTTAGTGATATATAATCATGATTCTTACAAAATTTGTCTAACTAATTATAAATGTTTAAAGGCCTTTTTAAAAAAATCTAATTTACTAAACGACAAATGGTCACTACTTTAGGGAATATTTGTCCTTCTTGACACAGTAAAAATGACAGAACATGGAAACCACTATAGTGACAAACTAAAATGCATTTCTTTATTTCTTCATTGGCAAATACTGTGACATTTAAAAACACTGAAGATTTAAAGAAATAAATATGACAATAAAGATTACAGTGTCGATTTACCGGAGAGTTGGATGGAAGTTAGGATGGTTCTGACATAGCTCTGCTTTTAGATATTTATTATGTTTCAAAGAACAAATACACAAATAACTAGTTGTTTTGTTTTGTTTCTTTGATTAAAATTAAATGAAAGATATACCTGAGAAGATATTTTCTCAACAGTAAATTACTTTTTTAATGAAAATAATCCTCTTTATGGGAAAACTTTTAGAGTAACTGTTTTAATGGAAACAATGAGTTCTAGAGAGAGGAAACAAGTAGCAAGTAGCATTTAGGAAAACGTGTCCATGCCATTGGTCACATGCAGAAACAGCATGTTGAGAAAGAAACTGATGGCAGAAATACACAAAGTGCTATAAGAAGTCATTAGTATGATGTATAAAAACCAGGCCTATTGGTTTCATAAGAACCAGTGTCACCTACAAAAATATCATATCTGTTCACTTAAGAATTTAGAATTAGGGTTCTCACTCATAGGCAGGTGTTGAACAATGAGAACATATGGACATAGGGAGGGGAGCATCACACACTGGGGTCTGTCAGGGGGAAATAAGGGAGGGACAGTGGGGGTGGGGAGTCGGAGAGAGACAGCATGGGGAGAAATGCCAGATATAGGTGATGGGGGAGGAAGGCAGGAAATCACACTGCCATGTGTGTACCTATGCAACAATCTTGCATGTTCTTCACATGTACCCCAAAACCTAAAATGCAATAAAAAAAAAGAATTTAGAATTAAGATTTTCTAACATGATGTAAAATATAGCCAATGGAGAGTTTCAGTGACTCTTGAATACTTTTCTTAAAAATAGAAAAATAAAATATTTTTCCATTTGTTTGCAAGAACAACAAATTGACATAATAAATGATGGATATTTATTAGTCAAATTTCAACAACAGCCTTCACCTATTTGGTAGTTAACCCTGAAAAATAAATGCTATGATTTTGTGGGCACAACTGAGGATATACTTGTTTCATGTTGACCTATATGTGTTTGTGTAGTGGCTTTTTCACCTATGACAGCCATGAAAACCTGATCTTGAAACAAACTGAACTTAGAACTTGACCTTTGTATGATGAAGTGTTAAGCCCAGATTTTAAAAATAATAAAGCATATTAAATAACATTATCCTCATTCAACAAATTGTTACTGATCTTTTCTACCATTACAAAATAAGATTGTAAAAATTAATTTTGACATTATTTTCTTTACCTCATTTATTGTAAATTTCCTTTTTGCGTGTTTTATCAACCACAAATATATTATTAGAGTAGTTCATTACAGAAAAGAAGAAATGACAAATACATCAATATATATATATTGCATTCGTCCTAAGACATACATTTTCTTCATACTTTATCAGCTCTAAAATTGGATGACACTTACAATATATTACATAATATATGGCTTAGACAGAAATCGACTTATTTAAATAAAGACAAGTGTGTACCAGTCTTAAAAGATCCTTCTCTGGTATGTCGTTGACATCATCATAGACACAGAGCTCTTGAGATTAGTAGACTGGATTTATTAATTTGTTATCAGCCTAAAGGTTCTGATTGAAATTTGCCTTAAGTGTTAATGAAATAGCTGGGGATTTGAGTACCTGTAGTCCTCAGAGTTTATAAAATATCAGTAGAGTGTAGGTATGAAGAAGAAAATTGGTAATCGTTACTTAATATCTACTTAGATTGTCAAATGTTTGCTCGGTATCTGTAGTTAAACCCTCTTTAAGACAGAGGGAATATAAGATACAATCTTTCAAGTTAAGACCTGACAGCAGACTAGGGACTATGAGACACAAATACATAAAGAACAATGAGACATTTCAAATCACTTAAGGACACTAAAGAAGATTTGCTTTATCTATATTTTAAGCCTCACCTAAACACATTCATTTGAATAAAAAGAAAACATTTATTGAGTAACTATTTTTTAATCAGGTGCTGAACTAGGTGCTTTCACATTTATGATCTTATTTAATGCAACAGCCTTAGGAGATTATTCAAATATGGGTTGGACCTAGTTTTTACAAACTTATAAAGACTGCTCCAATTAATTTTTAAAATGATTCTTAAATTGTCATGGATTGCAGAGGAGTCACTAGATTAGATATATTTTCCAAGAGCTTCGTACTTTTTGGAACAGAGTGACTTTTTAAATGTTACACATATCTTCAGAAAATGTTCACATTGTTCTGTTAGTTTTGTTCAGCAAAAACAGTAAATGTTTTACCAAAGAACTCAAAGCTACTCTCTTTTGGCTTCTCATTCAGTTTTAATGTCCAAATTCAATTATGTATGTAGTGGATTAAAACACTGTCTGGCTCTGTGGGATAATCAAGGAGTGAAAAGCTTTGTTTCCCATGCTCTGGAGTTTATAGGCTAGCCATAAGGGCAACTCATGAAGATATAACATGAATAATAATAGATGATAATACAAAAATGACACAACATAGCCCATTATGGGCCTAATTACCAAAATGGTCATATAGATAATATATTCAAATACATTCACAAGATGGGAGAGGACTTTGAACTAAGAGTTGAAGATTATTTGTGAACCATGAAGACAGAGGGCATTCCATTGAGAGTAATGAGATACTCAGAAGCCTAAAAGCAAAGAGGATAAAGCCTGTTAAAGGTCTTAAAGAGAAGGGTCATAGAAACAGGCTGAGGCTAGACTGTGGAGTATTTTGACAGCAAGGCTCAGGAGACTCATTACAGTGGTAAGTAGCTAAAATTTTCATAGCAGAGAAATTGGATAATAAAGTTCATAGGGATGAATTCAGTTTTACAGTGCAGGGGAAGGGCTGGACATATTCTGGAGAAGGGAGATGAGTTAGGAGAATACTACCATAGTCCAGGTACCATTTGTGAAGAAGGGCTTGATCTAGGTCAGTAACCTCACGTGGTCCCAGCAACGAGATGTCAGCAATAAAGGGGTAGAACTATCTGATCACTGATTAGGTATGAAGGATCAACAGGAACATTTAACAGGAAGGAAGAAAGGGAAGGAGGAGGAAAAATGAGAGGGAGGGGAGAAGGGCCAAGCTAGTTTGGAAGACAATGAATTTGCTTTTAGTTATATTGAGTTGACAGTGATGAGGACACAGATGTGGAATGCTTAACAGAAAGCTAGAGTTATAGGACTACAACTCTGGAGAAAGGCCAAGACTTCAGATCCTGGAATCATGTAGAAGAGTGGTTCCCAACCAGACACAGCTTTGCTCCCAGGGGACATTTGGCAATGCCTGAAGACATTTTGGTTGTCACCACTGAGGGGGGATGCTACTGAAATCTAGTGGGTGGAGGCCATAGATTCGGCTAAACACTCTACAGGAGGTAGTACAGCTCCTCACAACAAAGGATCATCCAGCCCGAAATGGCAATAGTGCTGAAGTCGAGAAACCCTGATCTAGAGAAGAAGAAATAATACATTTTTAAGAGAAATAGCACCAAACAAGGGAGAACATGTAGAATCATCAAGCAAAAGGCTAAGGACTTCTTAGCCAAAACCTACATCTAAGAGGTGTTAGTAGAAAGTAGAAATAGCATAGGACACAAAGAAGCAAAGAGGAGAGAGAGAGGCAAGCAGGAACCAATTTACTGACTCATTCATTCAACAAATATTTATTGACAACTATTATATAAGAGGTACTAAGTGCTAGGGATACAGGAATGCCTCCCAGAGCTTACAGTTTAGAAGGGGGTGACAGACAGCGTGGAGGATAAGGATATAATTTATAGATGATGGGGAGTGCTATAATACAGGCAACAAAATGGGGATCCCCAGAAGAGACAGTCTTGGGGCTGTGATGGGAAGGGTGAAAATGAACTGAGATGAGATGATGAGATGAGATGAGATGAGATGAGATGAGATGAGATGATGAGATAAGACGGTGAGGCAAGGCTCTCTTAGGAGGTGACATTTGGGTTGAGAACCGAAAGGAGAGAAACCATTCCTGAGAAGAGCTGGAATGATTCTGTCATGGATTCCAAGAGAAGAGGAGAAGGGCTTAAGGGGTAGTCAGAAGTATCAAAGCCTACAAAGCTGCCCAGCCGGGGACCTTTGCATTTGTTAATTAGGAGGCCATCTGGGTTCTTGAAAGCTGCAGTCTTGAAAGATAAAAATATAAATTAAAACTCTAAATTTTCTAATCTTAATTTTTGAGAGAAAAAAAACAAACCAGATTTGTGATTTGGGGGATTTTTAGATAGGACTGCCAGAGACCCCTGTTAGAGTTCTGTTGGAATATGTCAGGCACTTGATCTTCTTGCCAATTTTCTCCACAAAAATTAGACATCCCTATACAACACAAAACCATGCAATGATTGAACGCAAATGCTGATATTAATCATACCTTTTCTTTTCTTCCCCAGGCTTCACAAGGCTTGCTGCTCAGGCAGTATCTATTGTAATCAGCAAGTTACCTACGGTGATTGCATGTTTGTCTCCCCCAATTAAATACTTCTTTTTCTGTCTGAGAGAAAAATGTCAAAAAACTTTGTTCAATTGAAGAAAGCTGGCCTGCTTGTCTGGAACTTGATTGTAATTATATGTCGGATATTTGAGGACGGAAACACTGTGGAACTTTTAACAGGTGCCTCCCTTGACAGATGGAGTAAAGAAAAACTGGGTTTAATTTGTATGTGTTTGGAAAGCATCATGGGAGACCAGACAAGTATCCCTAATCAAATGATCCAAAAGGTCATACAGAGCATTGAGCAGCAGAAGCCCAACTGGATTGAATGCCAATTGTTGAAAGCAAGGAAACTGGGCACTGAATGGTAAAGTGATGTTTTTCTTTCACTAGATTTCATCAAATGCTTTCACAATAACAAAATCACCGATAAACAACAACAATATATTGTCAGATGGGCAGCAATAGTATTTTGCTAAATTCATGGGAGCTTTGATGAATATAAAAAAGGATAAGTATCCCATTAAAAATTGGATGGTTGCACATTTCTTGTCTTCTTAAAATGTGAACCCCATTGACACACTGGAACATTCTACTTGTTTAGTCACCGTCTTAAGGTTTCTAATTAAAAGGGTGGTAGTTACACCCAGGAGAATTTAGTTTCACTCCTTTTCAGTGTGCAAACAGGTATCTAGTGGATAGCCTGGAGCATTTTCTAAATGGATTGGGCATGGAGATTAAATTAAGAAGGAATTAATGGATATAAAAGGCTTTTTATTGCTTTCTGTGTACCTGATTGTCAAAAAGGTAGACATTTTTCATCTGGTAATGTAAGAATCCCAGAGGGCAACTAGGGCATATCACACTCCAGCTATAAACACACCCAGCTGTTTCTGTATGAAAATGTCAGCCTTCTCATAGGTTTGTCACTAAAAGCTAAGTGATTTGTGGTACTGCAAAGATTTTTAAGGGTCCCTGATGAATTTAAATATGTACATAGAGTCCTCCTGTCTTAAAATTAGTCTTCAGATGTAGAACTACACGATATTGATAAAGGAATTCCAGCTCACATGGTCTATACATCACTGTCAGCCCGTTTTAAAAACACCCACACACACTGTCCCTCATTCTTTTAAAATATATTCATGTTGCTAGCAGATACTAATATAACTTTCTGCCTGAAATGACTAAAAGTCACCTGAAATATGGTTACTCTTACTAGAACATGGTAGTGATAAAGAGGTCAGGATTTGAAATCAGACGGGCAAGTACAAATCCCTTGTAAATGGGTCATCTTGTTCAAGTTATTGAATCTCTCAAAGCCTCAGTTTCAATGATGGTACCACACAGATAGAATTGTTTCAAAAAATTAAATAACATTCACAGAGTTCTTAGCATCAAACTTGGAACTAGTAAGCATTTATTATGTATACACTCTATTAAAATATATTGCATTCACTGGTTAGTATTAAAGTAACTAATAGTGTTTACTTGTTTATGTTAATCTATAAGACTTTATATTAATCAAAATGGGGAAAAGTAGGTAATCATGATTTTCCTGGTCTCATCATACTGACTTCTAGAAATGTACTTCTGGAGTGTCCCATGGGTGGGAATAACAATAGCAGTCAGGCAAATGCTTAATAACATTGACAGTGAACTTCTTAATCTTTATATTTGCATTCAATAGTAATTTACAGGCTTTAATCCAACGACTAAAAAATTAAGGCCAGAGGTCATTAACTATGGCGGTGGTTATAAAGGGGAGCGGAATAACTAGAGTAAAAATAGTGTATCCGATTATAGTGACAAAGTTAAATTTATGATACTGCTGATTTAGGAGCTCCTGTATCAAATAAGGTTCATTTAAATCAATGTCTAGGTAGTATACCGAGAGCTACATCCAGGAATCTGTAAGCTAAATTTTTTCCTTAAAAGCTGATTTCAGTTTAAGTTTTCTGAACAGCCCCAACACATCTGGTATCTCCTATAGTGGAAGTTTTCTAGCTAATATTTGGCTGATTAACAATGAGCCAAAAGATGATTTACCTCTCTTACAACATGCATGAAAAATGAAGAATTGCTGACTTCAAAAATACATTACAACCCTCAAAGTTTCTGAGTAATTATATAATTAGCACGATGCTATATCTTTCTCAATTTCTCAAATGATACCAATAAAAAAAAACAAATGCAGTTTTAAAGTTATTTATTGCATTTATTTGAAGAAAAGTTGAATTTGACCTAACTCACTTTAGATAACAATTTCTTCCAGAGTTTGGGCACTATAAGAGTGTTTCTTCTTGACTTTAATTTCAAATTGATTACCTGTTATACAAGTGCACCTCCACCTCTAAGTATTTCTCACTAATTGGTGGTCATTTTACTCATAGATTTACACTATGAGGAAAAATGTATTTCAAAACGTGATGTCTGTATTAGGTAGAGGGTTGCCTTGGTTTTACCCTAATCTAAAAAAATTTATGGGTATATAAGCATTTAAACAAAAATGTTTCTTTTGTTAAGATCAATTAAATCTTAATTACTTATGAAGATTAACTGGAACTACATGATACCATTTAGCTAGATTTCCTTTCACTTGCATCCAGATTTAACTTTGATTATATGGAAATGGTGAAAATAACTGCAGTGGAAAAAGTGGCAGCTGTAAGTGTTGCCTGTCTTGCATACTCCCTGAAAGCATTACTATTCATTAAAATAACCTTCACTTTGTAGTAACACGCAAGCTGTAAACAGTCAACTTAGATTCTGGAGAACACACAGCACAAAAAGTAAAGAAATGTCTGTCTTTGCAAAGTAATTTGTCGAGTTGAAGATTATTGTTTTTCATCATGGTGACCCTGACTTGGCTGGCTGGGTGCATATACAGATTAAGATTAATGCAGTTATTCCTTGGCTAAGGTCTGCCTCTTTCAGGGCACATTCTCCCTAATGACATGATTGATAGGCAGTCCCAAATCCAGAGAGGAACTCATTAATCTTAGCATTGACTGAATCCAATCATTTGCTTCACCTGCACAGTGATGGACAGGAAAGGATACAATTCGGGAGCTGACACTGAGATACTCCTTTGTCAGAGGGCCTCAACTTTTTCAATGTCAGCCTCAACAAAACCTGACAAGAAATTTTTTTGCAACCTATATGCAGCTTCAAAAAGATATCTGCAAACTTATTTTATTTTGAAAAGGTTTTTTTAAAAAAACAAGCAATTTACTCTAGCTAATGAATATCTCTAAGTCAAAGTAGGATTTTCTTTATTTTTTAGCAAGGCTATATGATCTTAAAGTTCCTCCCTTTTTTGAGGATGTTTTGAAGCTACATGTGGAAGCAATAGCAAATTTAATGTCCAGCAGCTGGGTGTCATTTGGTTCAGTCTTCAGGTCAGCGGCACTGACGCTTAGCAGAACTAATTTTATAATCATGGCAAAATCTCAGTAATGAACTGCAGTATACAGCTGATTATACCACAATAAATTTTATTTAGTCTTGGAAACAGTGGAAAACGATGAATTTTCTTAATATTTACGTTGCAAAGTGTAGCATCATCCCAATAGCAATTATAACAAGAAATTAGTGTGGAATACATGTGTACATTGAATGTCATAATTGTTTGCACTGATACAGTTTGAAATGTTTAAATTCTTTTTGTCATCCATTATTACCATGTAAATAATATTCAAAGTCAACAATAGGAATATAGATCCTTCTAAAAGAATTGTTTTAGAACTGTATCTTGCACATTCCTGGTGTGGTGATTGTAGACTCTTTTTCTGGAAGAATAATCAGGATAGTGATTTTTGCTAAGTATCTGTTACAGAAAGAAACAGGAGTAGGGGACATGTTTTTAAAAGGCAACAAGTGTCAAAGGCCAATTTAAGATCCCCAGTGGTAAGCCCACCTCCGAGAAGCACCCAGCCTATATTTAGCATAATAGGCTCCCCCTTTTGACACTTTAATTAGTCTTCAGTGTTTTCTACAACAGGTGTAAAGAGGAATCTACAAAAGACAAAATACCAAAGCTATTTCAGGCATCAAAGATACTTTATATCCACAAAGAGAAAATACAAATTATTTCTTACATGTTCTTAAAAAGAAATGTTTTGTTTTCATCTCATGATTATAGCAATTTCAACAATTGCAGTAATGGGAAAATGTTTTATAGATAGGAGTACAAATGCAATAAAGACATGTTTTAGAAGAAACGATTCAATTTTTAAAAATGCTTTCAGGTGCTTAATTCTATGGTGCTGTTTATGTGAGCGGCAGCAGTTTGGGAAGGCTTACCTATTTCAGCGAAGTCTTTATGGATGCTTTGAATCTGAGATTTACATCAACTCTCCACACTCAATCTCCGTAATTACTCTCCATCCTTACAATTCTTCACTACTGATATGTATATGCTTTCTTTGTATTTAGTGCATTTATGACAATAGAGAAAAGTGAGGCCTCACAAGAAGGAGATATTGCTCTTGAACTGACTGAGCAGAAAATAAACACGATGGTCCTGGATCTCTGCCACAAACCAGGTGGCAGCGAGTACCTGAGGCAAATTTATCACATCATGCAGCTCAATGAGGTAGGGAAACGGCCTTTTTACCGAGCAATTAGGTGTGTACTGGCCTGAGGCAGCGTCTGCTGGCAGCTAAGGGTTAGTCAAGGAGGTGATAATACTTCTTAAAGTCAATACCAAACTCAATATTGCATTATTAATAGAATCTATTCAGCCCCAGCTCTTCTGCATTTGTACAGAAAAAGCTTCTCTGAAACAATGTAGATTTTATTTATATGGTTTAAACAATAACACGGCTCATAAACTCAGTTTAGTTCTGAATTGTAGACTAGAGGTGTAGTTTGGGAATTGTGTGTTTGTGACTGTTAAGGTGATGTTAAAATCTGGTATTTGTAAAATGAGTTTTCTGAAGAGAGACTTAGCTCTTTCCTGTAGACATCATGCTTCTGTTAGTGAAGCTGGAGATTTCTTCTTTAATGAAAAAACTTGAGAAGAATATTGAACTATATCCGGGAGCAACCAGATTAGCCTAGGAAAATTCATTAATACAGACACTGGTTGAACCAATGTTATGTCTTTCTATCTCTTTGCTCAGTTAAGCCTCTGACCTTGCATGTTTTTGGCTGTTTTAGTGAAAATGTAAATAGCATGTTATCTCACCTATTTACTTGAAACAAAGTTCTCTAACTTAATCAGGTTTTGAATTTGATCTTATATGTCTGAATTAGAATGTGGCATCTAATTATGTTTATATTTGCAAACATATGAATATAATTTTTGGAATAGTAAAACTTGTGTAATGTGGATATATAGTGTTTTCATTTTATCTCAGTAACATAGGCCTTTGTAACCATACATTTTCAAGGAATAAATTAAATTCGACAACAGCATTTTACAACTTGATTATGTAACTGTTTTACTCATCATTAGCTATCTGAAAGTTACTTCAAGTAAATCTTGTTTCCTGGATTTCATAGAGCTAATCAAACAGTCAATAAAGAGGTGACATAACAATATATTCCATGATGGCCTCAGAAGGATGTAAAAAATTTGTAGCTATGAGATATAACTCTGTCCTTATAGTACCAGAGCTCAGTTTGTAATTGCTATAAAGTAACTCAACCTATTCACTCTTGTCAGTGATCCCTCATAGCTTGCTTAGGGTTTCTATTTGGGAAACTCAGTTCATGTTGGCAAACTGAAAGACCTCTATTGTAAGGTGATGCTTCTCATTGGTATGTCCACCTGGCCATTCAGATTGGCCAAAGTCATTGTGGCGACTACTGAGGAACAAATATTGCAGTGTGGTTAACCCCATATCCTTAGTTAAGCAGTGTTACAGTTAGCTCTGAGGATGGTAAAGTTGGTATGAATTGCCAAACTGATAGAATAGTCTTATTTTTAAAGGTGCATATTAAAAAGCTCAATAATCACCAGTAAGCAAGATCCTCCAAAATTGAACTAGATATTTATTGGCCATCAGTCATCTGGTTATACTCTGGAAAGCCAAAGGCTGTACTTCCCCCATAGAGCTCATATATATAACTCTGAGGTAGTGGTTCTGAAGAGGATACCATGAGATATACACTAGGGTATCACCACATTTTGCTCAGTGTTATGATTTCTCTTGTAACAACTGTATATATTTACTGTTATGGTAATGTCTATCAGATGGGATATAGAGCTAAGTATTTGGTGGTTTACTGGGTTGAATGAAGCACAGCACTGCAAGGTAAAAGGCATAATGTTATGTAAGGCTAGAAGCAAAGAAACAACTTTGCCTTATAACTATTATAAAAATACAGGCAATAAGTCCAAACAACATAAGCATGACTAGGCAACTAGTATAGTACTTATGACTGCTTTTCTACTCTGAGGTATTGCTGTGCTGTAAGTGACACTGCATTGTGATGTTTGCTCATTTCATGAGTAGTGCTATGAGTCTTCAGCACCTTCAGATGTGCTGCTAAATATTTCTCAAGACTGTAATATCACTAGTGAAGCATTTATGGGTACAGGCCTAGCTGAGGGGAAGAATGGGTATGCCATTCATAGAGACAAATAAATTATCAAGGAAAACGGGGTTAAAGATGCTTTGTCTTTGAGATAAAGAGAAGATGTTCAAGCAAAAATATCTCATTATAATTAAGGCCCTGACAATAATGTTGTGTCACATCTCTTGAACCTGGTGACATCCCCCTGTTGACTTCACTGGGGATGTCACCAGGTTCAAGAGACTGAAGAGACTTTGTGCTGGCAAACAAGACATGGGGTTTTATTGGGAGCTTACATACAGGGAAAAGAGTCCCGTGGTAGTGGGCTGGGCGGGAAAACCACAACCACTTGCAAGAGGCACGCAGTTTATATAGTATTTTCATTTAACACCCTCTACCTAGCAACCTCCTCCTGAAAACCTTCATTTAACCCCAAACAAAGGGCCTCAATCCCCTGTATGGCTCCAGTACCATGGGATGGGCCAGGTTCCTCATAGATAAAGAATGGATTTCAGGTTGGCCCCTCCCAGATTCCTTAGCTTAGAACTCTGAAAACACATTCAAGTGCATCTGCCATACAAGGTCATTCTCGGGTTATGATCAAGTAATCACTGTCAGGTGCATATACCACACACATGGGCACAAATGAGAGCAAACGTGCATATAGATTTGGTCTGTATGAGTGTGGTACTTGAGGTCATCAGACTTGCAGAACTCTTCAGTGAAGAGAAATAGAAAAATGATGAATAGAGGAATAAGCTTTGATGTAAATGTACAGGGAAGGTGTTCAAGAAAGAATGGAAATCTAAAGATATGGCCCAATTAGTGGTGAATGTGATTAAAGCAGTGTCACAGTTAAAGAATCTGAGCTTTTTAAGAAGGGTTAGTGATGAGTGTCAGTGCAGTACCCAGAAAGATCAACAAAGGAGAAATTTCCATTTTCTTCACAATTTACAACAGAGCAGTTGCTCTTTTTTGAATAGTGGAAATAGTCAAAATGTAGTTACATAAGGTGAAATCAGTTAAGACAGATTGTTATTAACCAAAACAAAGTATTTTTGTCAATGAAGAAAGTATTCCTTTTAAAAATTGTATTTGCGTAAATTATAATGGAGAAACATTTTGTTTCTGTTCAATAATCTGAATCTAGGCATAAAATTATTTTCTGATGGCTTTATCATTAACAATATTTAGTAAGAGTCCATGTGTGACCCTCTATCAGACACTAAAGAATTAATCTTTCTAAAGAGATATGCTCTACAACAGGGGTCCCCAACCCCTGGGCCACAGACCTCTACCAGTTGGTGGCCTGTTAGGAACTGGGCCGTACAGCAGGAGGTGAGTGGCAGGACAGTGGGCATTACCACCTGAGTTCTGCCTACTGTCATATCAGCAGTGGCATTACTTTCTAATAGGAGCATGAACCCTATTGTGAACTGCGCATTTGAGGGATTTAGGTTGCATGTTCCTTATGAGACTCTAATGCCTGATGGTCTGAGGTGGAACGGTTTCATCCCAAAACCATATTCCACCTCCCCCCATCCATTTCCATGGGACAATTGTCTTCCCGGAAACTGGTCCCTGGTGGCAAAAAGATTGGGGACTGCTGCTCTATAACAAGTTGAAGAAATGACTATGATTGTTAGCTTCAGCAGTGGTTTCTTTCTATTTTTAGGGTTTTATAATCTAAATTTTTCCTCTCACAATTAACACAGTGGGCATTCATAAAGTTATAGAGGCACAGAAAAAAGCACAGTGAACTGAAACCAGACAAAAGTGGCTCCTCACCACAGCTCTACCTCTCACCTCTGTGTGATCTCAAGATTGTCCCCTGATCTTTCAGCGCCAACCATTAAGTGTGACATAGGACTAGAGTTTCTCAACTTTCCTGTGCCTACAGATCTACTGGGAATTCCTTTTTTTTTTTTTTTTTGAGATGGAGTCTCTCTGTCACCCAGGCTGGAGTGCAGTGGCATGATCTCTGCTCAATACAACCTCTGCCTCCCGGGTTCAAGTGATTCTCCTGCCTCAGCCTCCCAAGTAGCTGGGATTACAGGCTCCTGCCACAACACCTGGCTAATTTTTGTACTTTTAGTAGAGACAGGGTTTTAACATGTTGGCCAGCCTGGTCTGGAACTCCTAACTTCAGATGATCTGCCCACGTTGGTCTCCCAAAGGGCTGGGATTACAGGTGTGAGCCACTGCGCCCAGCTGGGAATTCTTGTTAACAGGCAGAATTTTATTCAATAGGGTCCAAGATCCTACTTTTCTTTTCTTTTCTTCTTTTCTTTTTTTTTCTTTTTTTGAGACGGAGTCTTGCTCTGTCACCTAGGCTAGAGTGCAGTGGCATGATCTCAGCTCACTACAACCTCTGCCTCCCAGGTTCAAGTGATTCTCCTGCCTCAGCCTCCCAAGTAGCTGGAAATACAGGTGCTCGCCACAACACCTAGCTAATTTTTGTATTTTTAGTAGAGACAGGGTTTCACGATGTTGGCCAAGCTGGTCTCGAACTGCTGACCTTGTGATCCACCTATCTTGGCCTCCCAAAGTGTTGGGATTACAGGCATAAGCCACTGCGCCTGGCTAAAATTCTGCTTTTCTAACAAGCTCCCAGGTGAGGCTTAACTCTGATCCAGTGCCCCAGACTTTGAGTAGCACAGGTGTTCTGGATGACGTCTGAATACCTTTCGGCACTAACATTATGAACTTCAACCTAACCCTAACCTTGAAGAAAAGAATTACATTGTGACACACTAAACATCACAAGAACATTTATATTTTTTAAATCTATTAGATGACTTATTTATTAATAGTAAGCATTTATTAGTTGATGGGAGACTTTTAGTCATTTTAATTTGTCATCTTCCAGAAAAAGTTCCATAAAATACATTAGGATTGTTCACCTTATTTATTTATGGGTGGAAAATGAAATATAATGTAGATTGGCTTTTTTGCCCAGGCCTGCACTGGCAGTTGGGGGCTTATCATGACACATTTTGAGCTTCTATTGAACTTCGATATTTTTCAGTCTATGGGATGGAAATAAAGTTTAGGAGCTTGCATTATAATTAATTCTGCATTGAATGAGACTGCTTGCAGTAAAATATCAGAATACTCAGTGCTCTGATGAGCCTAGAGTACTTAACAACTACACTTAATGAATGGATGAGCAATCTTGTACTGTGAATAATCATGTAGCTGAGTTAAGTTTTGGTAACCAGACACGTTAATATGTGAACCAGTGACAAGACAATGCCTGTTAAAAAGGTCCTGATATATCAATCATACATTCATTATATAAGAGTTTGGTAAATTGTTTCCTAATCAATACTATATATTCGGTAAACCTGTTTTTGATGGGTTTATTGCAATGCTAACTGGTACTCTGCTATGTATCTTCTGAAAATGTATTCTTCCCTGAGGCAAATAATACACTGTAATCTAGCAAATGTGCTGAAAGGATAAATTTTATATTGATCAGTTTACTTTTACAGAGAATGTCTGCTTCTCACCATTGCAACTTGTAATTTCCTTTCTTTGAAGGAATATTTAAAAGAGCAGCTGTTTTCTATGACTAGTTCAGAGGAAAAGCCATTACCCATCCGACCTTTAAAGACGACCTTGAGGAGTGTGGAAGATCAGCCTTCTGCCTTTAACCCTTTCCATGTGTATAAGGCGTTTAGTGAAAACATGCTGGATCAGGTATGTGGAAATTAAATGGTAAATTTAATTTAAATGTATGGTTTCTTTAAGTAAGAAAAAAAATTGCTTTGTGTTTGAGTATTTACTCATAAGCTTTTTTTGGTAGGAAGCAAAAGGCCTTGTTATTTACATGGTCTGTACAAATTGACTTTTAAAAGTTTCTTTACCTTCTTTTTATTTGTCAACCTGATTGATATGTTTGGTCTGTAAAACTTAACTTTTGGCCAGGTCAGTGTACTATGGGCAGAGGGAACATCTGTTAGGCCGTGTCTACAGAAGACTGAAGAAGCAGGCATTTTGTAACATTCCTTTCCTCCTTGTCACCCCCATGCCCCAATACACACACTCACAAAACACCTTGCAACCTTTATGAATGAATCAGGCAAATTAAAAAATAGTTAAAATTAATTATAAATAGATTACTGAGCTCCTGGTTTAAGTGGCATGGGGTACATTTTCTTTTTATAACCGTAGACACATTCCCAAATTTAAAATGAATTTGTTAATGATCTTAAGGCCAGGCTATTTGGAATAAAGTCAGTGCGATAAACACCACACATTTTTTAATGTCAGATTGTGCCATTGTTTAAGCTGCATGTTTTAGTATTTACACTGAAAACATCATCTTTCTGCCAAAGTACTTGAAATCTAAAGTTGCTTTGGCTTTGTTCATTCTTCTGGTGGTTTTTCCCAGAAACCTCTTGACAGACAATTTGAACTAACAGGGCAGAAGAGAAGGATTGCTTGACCTAGAGTTCTGATGAAAATAAGAATTAAAACAATGGCCTAATTCAGCATGCAGATAATATTTTTACCATGCCTGTTACAACTCTAGTCTACACTCATCAATACTGTAGTGGAGTAAGACCTTCAAATGCTGACAACCCGGGGCAGAATTCTTCTGCTCTGTGACAGGATTGCAGTGCTCGATTAATCAGCAGGTGACAGGGGATAGCTCTTGTTGGATTTTAAACATCAGTCTGGACTCTTGTTATCAAAACTATTTCATTTTAAGGAGCATAAGCATTTATAATACTTTAAATATACTATCTAAGTTTGAGTTTATTGGCTCCTTTTTTATGTTGTGCATTAGATTGCTCCAAACCATAAATAATTATTGTAGCTGTTAAATTTTCCTTACTTCATTTAAATAAATGGCATATTTTATTGAGTTCTGAATTATGAGATTATTTTTCACAGTAATTTTTCTCCTTAGTCTGTTGTGAAATTTCTCTTAATGAGAAGAAAGAATCATTTATGTAATTTACACTTACAGATCCTCATAATCTTCCCTTTAAAGAATTTTCTTAACTAAAAAGATACCGTTAATGTCACACTCTAATTAAGTTGTATCTTATAATTTGATTCTTAGCACTTCCAAGTTTGTTTTTTAATCAAACTTTTGGTTACTGAAAAGAAAATCAAACTAAAAATTGATGTGATGTATGCAAAAGTTGCCAATTATTTTGCTTTGCTTTTCAAACAGTCTCCTTCTCAGAGAAACTTGTTGGTCAAATGCCATTAACACTTGGAAGAATAACGACTCAAGAAATTGATTTATATTTTTATAAATAATGACTACATCCCCAAATGGATTTATAAATTAATTGCTGTCTTATTGGAATAAAAACCTTCTTCTGTGGACATGATTGATGTTATCTGTCTAAGTCCTTGTTCTGGACCCCCCTCCTTCTTAGTTAGTCTATCACAGCTGGAGCTTTAATTTACTGATCATATTAACTCTGATTAATAACTAACAATAGTGTCTTCTCATTTATCAACAGTCAGCCATCACAAAATGGAACTGGAATTGGCCAAACTTGCTGCCAAATTATCTGGGACTGGATAAGATGACCTTCAGTGTGCTGCTCAAAAACAGGTAATAAAATTGGGGATCTTGGAGGTCTGGTTGAGGGACAAGGTTGTGTGTGTGTGTGTGTGTACACATACACATGTTTTACTAGCATACTTTTGGGAAAAGTAAAAACATTTTATCAGCAGGGGAATCTCTTTTATTTTCTTCCTCTCCAGCCTCCCATCTTTTAAAAATATTGTTAAAATTATGTGAGTATACTCTCTAAATGCCGTTCTCTGTAGTGAAAATTTGTAAAAGGCAGTAACATTTGTTTCAGAGATGAAATTAGTGGATTTTAATCTGAATTTTAAATATTTTTGACTTTGTATATTTAATAGTTCACTATTGTAAACACCAAAAGTTACTGCCTTGAGCATCATTATAATACTATACCTTTGTTTACGACAACATAATGAATGCGTATAAAGTGCCAAGCCAAATCAACTAGTCTAATCAGGAAAACATGTAAGTAAAGCTGTCATGATTAAATTTTTCACTTTTCAGCCAGTTATGTTGGCACTGTCTTAACGATAGCCACAGTAGCATGTTATTTTACACACACATACACACCCCGCCCAGTACAATCTAATGAAATGATAATGTGATTTCAGCCTAGGAAACTACATGTAATTTATTTTGCACAAAAGCATGAACACTTTGTTTTGGATAGATTAACATAGTTTTTAAAAAATATTTAAAGTTTCAGTGAAAACTATAACGTGTAAACTTTAAAACTTTGGATTTTTAATCAAGTATAATACATTTTCAAATAAGATATATTTATATGAGATTCCCTTTATTGTTTGAGTCATCTCTGTGCTTAAAGCTAAGATTGAGAGTTATCATCTATATGAACTTTGTGATACAGAATATATTTCCATATCTTTTTGCAAAAATATTGAGTGTCTTTTGTTTTTTTTAAGAAAATAATGTCAATAACACAGTAGAATTGTCAAATCATTCTTTAGAAATCTGGATGAATATAAGAAAATATCTTAAGAGAGAGACTGCAGTATTTCCCAGGAGGAAGTTATAGAGACAGCTTTATTGCCGATAAAAGCTATAGCTTAGATGTGAGGTCACAATGGTATTTGTAATACTTCACCCCCTGAATTAAGCTCACCCACCTATCATAGACAAAATTCAACAACCCAGAAGCTTACTGATCAACACCAGAGCCTTTCCCCAGCAAGCTTACCACCTGGCTGGCAGCGGTCCAGATGTACAATATTTGTGCACAAGCCCCCAGAGGTGTACCCCTATTGTCCCAAAGATGTTTGGAGAGGTGAGAGGTGGGGTCGGTGGAGGAGAGGCCAGGTCCTCTGTCGAATCTGTAGTCACATGATGTTTATACAATATTAAATGTCTGTCTGGAAACAAACTAAGAAAGGTAAGTAATTATTTTCCTGTTTGGAAAGTTTTGAGTTTATGTAGATTAACTGTATTATATTTTACTAAATTTATTTTCAGTCATGAATTGCTGCTTCCAATCCACTAAATGGTCCTCTAGGGCCAACACATCCCTCAAAACGTACTGCATTTGCTTTTTATGATATTCACCTCTAAGTGAATTTGTGCTTTAAGCAGAATTGCATGTTTTTGTTTTTGTTTAAGGACATTGGATCACTAACTATTAAAGTGTATTTTCCTAAGATCTGTGAAGGAGTGGGTGGGAAAAAAAGAACTCCTACAAATTTAGCCAGAAATAACAGGTCAAAACGGTTTTCTTGGAAAAGGGTCATAAATTTTTAATAGAAACAGCTAGAATCTCATCTTAATAAGAACCTTAGATTTTTAAAGAATGGTATGAAAATCATTCTACCACAAAGCTACCACACACAAGCTATGACGAACCTAATCGATCCACCTTACAAGGATTAAAGACACCTGAGGGTTTTCAATCTCTTCTCTCACTCTCCCATTTATTTTAAGAATGTTATTTATGAGTAGTGATTAATATTGAACCGGTAAGGAAATTGTTTGTTAGTTTCTTGATGACACCCTCTTGTCTCTCTTATTTAGACTTACCTGAAAATGCTGATATTTTTTAATAGTATTATGTTGACAAAATGGTTATTTGAAAGATACATACATGAAAATGAGACCAGGCCGGGTGCAGAGGCTCACGCCTGTAATCTTAGCACTTTGGGAGGCCAAGGCTGTTGGATCACGGGATCAGGAGTTCAAGACCGGCCTGGCCAAGATGGTGAAACCCCATCTGTACTAAAAATACAAATATTAGCCAGGCGTGCTGGTGGGTGCCTGTAATCCCAGCTACTCAGGAGGCTGAGGCATAGAATTGCTTGATCCCGGGAGGCGGAGGTTGCAGTGATCCGAGATCACACCACTGCACTTCAGCTTGGGCAACAGAGCAAGACTTCATCTCAAAAAAAAAAAAAAAAAAAAATAGACCATAGGACATTGAGCTTTTAGAATGTGAGATATATATGCCATCCAACATCCACAAACTATGGTGTTTCGGGTTAGGTATAGCCAAAGGAAAGAGTTCAGCAGTTTAGCTGAATATGCTGTTTTTTCTCCCAAATTCACCAATCAAATGAGTCACTTGTTCTCCTTTTGCCTCTTTTATTGGTAATATATTTGTAATAGTCTATCTCTATACTATGTTCTAGTGTATGTATGGGGCTGTGAATGTTGTCTGAGGACATAATAGTAAAAGAAAGTGAACTGAAATATACAAGTATGATAAAAGTTAAAGAGAAGGAAAAAGAATCTTTTTCATTCACCTTAAATTGCTTTGTGCCTTGTCTTCAGCATTCATATAATAAGCAGACCATCTGTGGAATTAGTCTCCCCCATACACCTAGAGTGCACTAGACCTCCCTTACCCCGCAAATAACATGGAGACTGGAAAGTAGGATTCCTGGGTTCTCAGGCACTTACATTTGACTTTAGATTTCCTTATCTTTAAAATGAAATAATAATAATTGTAAAGCTACTTCATGGAGACTGTTGACACAGTCAAGAGTGCTAAAGTATTTGGAAGTGTTTTTGAAAGCTGATAACATAATAGAGCCATCTCTCAGTATCCATTGGGGATTGGTCTCAAGACCCTCTCAGGTACTAAATTCTGCAGATGTCAAGTCCCTAATATAAAATGGTGTCATATTTGCATATAACCTATGCATATCCTCCCATGTACTTTAAATCATTTCTAGATTACTTATAATACCTAATGCAATTCTCACACATCAGTTTATTTGTGTGGATTCAGTGTAATACTTTGCATGCAACAAATTCAAGTTTTGCTTTTTGGAACTCAGTGTTTTTTCCCGAAATATTTTCTGTCTGAGGTTGATTTAATTCATGGATGCAGAACCCACAGATACAAAGGCCCCACTGTACATATTCACAAAAGTAGTAACATAGCAGCAGTGTTGGTATCTAGTCAGGTAAGGAAACTATAAAGTCCATTAAGGATTAGTAGAAAGTTGTTGTAAGATTGAACACTCAGACCACTCAGGTTATATGGACTCCAGGCCTAAACCAATAGTGAGGATCAGAACAAGTATCAAATCAGAAGCCAGGTAACGGACCCATAGGTCTGGAAGATAAACAGAAAATGAGGAAGAGAGAAAGTCAAAAAGCCAAGTGAACCACTCAGGTAGTAAAGACTCAGGAGATAAAGACTTGAAGGACCGTTCAGACACATAAAGAGATCTGTGAGGCCACAAAAGTGTCGGTATCTGAGTCAATGCTGGCCTTTGTTTCATAGGCTGGTTCTGTGTTGACTCCAGAGGAAGAACAAATCTTGAAGCAGCTGCCTGAGTCCTTGGCAAAAATGTGTTCTTCACTCACTATCTGACCTCATCTCAAAACACCTCCTTCCGATTCATGATGCTCTAAATAGAATGCTTTCTTTATGTTCTTTGGATTTTCTAAACACTTTCCTGCTTCAGGGTCTTGGTACTTGCCGTTCCCTCAGCTCTTCACATGGCTGGTGCCGTCTTGCTCATCTGAGACAATTGTTACCTCCTAAGGAGACTTTTCTATCTCACCCACTTAAAGGGATCCTCCAAGCTAGCATTCTACTCTACTGTGTTTTTTTGAGTTACTGCTCTCTGAAATATTTGTTTCTGGTTATTGATTGTCTTTTGATCTTACCTTCTGTGGTAGAATGTAAACTCCATGAGAATAGCACCTTGTTTGCCTTATCCTGGTGATGTCTTCAGTACCTAGAACAGCCCTTGGACACAGAGAAGGCTCTAAGTAGTGTCTGTTGAATTAATTAATAAAAAAAATGAGGAATAAGAATGCAGAGAAAAAATCAGCTCCTGACAGATGAGCACAGGGTAGGTATTCTTATGTGATGTTTGGTTAATAGACATGTAGGTTTAAGAATATTTGCTGGAAAATCTGAAGTAAAAAAAAATCTATATGCATATTAATTCTCTTCATTTTCCAAATGTGGCTGAAAATCAGATCATTTAAGCTGTGTGTGTTTAAAATAATATGTTGCAATAGCCACAAAAAGAATAAAATACCTAGGAATACTGCTAACCACGGATGTGAAACATCTCTACAGCAAGAACTACAAACCACAGCTCAAGGAAATCAGAGATGACAAAAGCAAGTGGAAACATTTCATGCTCATGGATAGGAATGATCAGTATTGTTAAAATGGCCATACTGCCCAAAGTAATTTATAGATTCAATTCTATTCCTATCAAACTACCAATAACATTCTTCACATAATTAGTTATTTGCAAGTTCATATGGAACAAAAAAAGAGCCTGAATATCAAAGGGAATCCTAAGCAAAAAGAACAAACCTGGAGGTCTCATGTTACCTGACTTCAAGTTATACTACAAGGCTACAGTAACCAAAACAGCATGGTATGGTACAAAAACAGACAGAAAGACCAATAGAACAGAATAGTGAGCCTAGAAATAATGCTACAGAGCTACAACTATCTGATCTTCAAAGTTCACAAAAACAAACAATGGGTAAAGGATTCTTTATTCAATAAACGGTGCTGGCATAACAGGCTAGTCATATGCAAAAGACTGAAACTAGACTCCTTCTTTACACCATATACAAAAATCAATTCAAGATTAATTAAAGACTTAAATATAAAACCTAAAACTATAAAAATCCTGGGAAATAACCTAGGAAATATCATCTAGGACGTAGGCCTTGGCAAGGATTTCATGATGAAGATGGAAAAGCAACTGCAACAAAAACAAAAACTGACAAATGGGATATAATAAACTAAAGAGCTTCTGTCTTGTTTACTCTGTTCGAAGGAACTATGAACAGAGTAAAAAGACAACCTACAGAATGGGAGAAAATACTTGGAAACTATGCATCCAACAAAGTTCTAATATCCAGCATCTATAAGAAACTTAAATCAACAAGCAAAAAGCAAACAATCCTATTAAAAAGTGGGCAAAGGACATAAACAGACACTTTTCAAAGAAGACATACACATGTTCAACAAACATGAAAAAAAGCTCAGCATCACTAAGTATTAGAGAAATGCAAATCAAAGACACAATGAGATAGCATCTCATACCAATCAGAATGGCTATTAACACAAAGTCAAAAAATAACATGCTGGGGAGGTTGTGGAGAAAAGGGAATGCTTATACACTGCTGGTGGGCATGTAAATTAGTTCAGCCCTTATGGAAAACAGTGTAGCAATTTCTTAAAGAACTTAAAACAGAATTACCATTCAATTCAGCAATCCCATTACTGGGTTTATACCCGAAGGATTAGAAATCATTCTATAATAAAGCTATATGCACGTGTATGTTCATTGCAGCACTATTCACAATAGTTAAAGACATGGAATCAACCTAAATGCCCATCAATGGTAGACTGCATAAAGAATATGTGACACATATACACTATGGAATACTATGTAGCCATGAAAAAGAATAAGATCACATCCTTTGCAGGAATGTGGATGGAGCTGGAGACCATTATCCTAAGCAAACTAATGCAGGAACAGGAAACCAAATATTGCCTGTTCTCACATATAAGTGGGAGCTAAACACGGAGAACACACAGACACAAAGAAGGGATCAACAGACTCTGGGGCTTACTTGAGGGTGGAGAGTGGGAGGAGGGAGAAGATCGAAAAGCTGCCTGTCAGGTGCTATGCTTATTACCTTGGTGATGAAATCTGTACACCAAACCCCTGTGACATGCAATTTATCTATATGACAAACCTACACATGTACCCCTGAACCTAAAATAAAAGTTAAGTAAATAAATAAAATCCCCATTGTTATTCTTGTTATGTAAATTTGGCTCAGATTAAAATAACAGAAAGCTGGTCTTTATTTTTAGTTAATTGATTCAATTCAAGTCATAACCTTTTCAGCTATGAGGTCTGTTTTATACTCCATGACTTATAAATCTTTTGATATTTGGGTGACAGAGTTTGTGTTTGTTAAATGATACAAAAAATGCAAGTTGAAAACTTAAAGGTGGAGTTAGCTGAAAACAGTATCCAATGAAGCCTTTGTAAATTAATTATAAGTAATTATTTTGAGGCATTTGAAGAAGGGTATAGTAGGTGAGGCCTGAGAAAACAGATCCTGAATATATAATATATGTGTTTCAATTTAGAAAGTTTTCTATTGTGAAAAATAGACTCCCTAGAGTTTCAGAAAATCAACATATATATCAGTTGTACATCTTTACCTTTGATGCTAAGAATAAGTACAGTGATTGTACATTGATCTTTTGAAGTAATAAAGGTACTTTTCACAGTTTCTTACTATTAGTTTTTTGCTTTTGTTCTCACTCACTTGTACATTGATCTTTTGAAGTAATAAAGGTACTTTTCACAGTTTCTTACTATTAGTTTTTTGCTTTTGTTCTCACTCACTTTAAAATAAATCCAGACTAGAGAATGAGATGGTGATTGTACTTGCAGGAGAGTGGACCAAAAGGAGCACTCCCTTCCCTCATTCATGGAGAAGCTCCAGATTGCCATTTTGATATTGTTTTCTTTATCACTGGAAGAAATTTATGTTGTTTCTTTTCTCTTTACCTTATTTATTCCAAACTAATTCCCAAGAACTGTGGTGTTGAAAATAATCTGTGAATACAGTGCAGTGCCGTGCTATTTTAACCATCTAAATATACTGCATATGAGTTTGGCTTCAAGTTGAGCAAACACAATTAAATATGATGGCAGGAACAGCAGAAGGGGTGGTGGAGGCAGATTTCTGACTGTCACTTTGGGGCCTGTCCAGGTGGACAATAACCATACATCTGATAGGAAACAGAGATTAGAAAACATGTTTTAAAAGAGGCATTCATCTGTGGAGTTGATCATTTGCTTTTAATGATAATAATTATTAAAGTACCTTTACTCTATATCAGATTATAGTGTGTGCCCCGTGGTGTGTAGAGAGTAGAAAATATTGTCTCTGGCCTCAAACTGCACACACTGCACTCTCAAATGACTGTTCTCAGGCAGTGCTACCATTAGCACAATGTTTATAGTTGCTCACAGCAGTAAATTCCTGGTGCAGCAGCAGGCGGCCTGGTTATGGAGAAGTGGGTTTAAGAAAAAGGAGAAGCTGATTTTATGAGTACACACCTCTGAGTCATTACATACATATGCCATGCCATTCAAATTTGGTGAGTTTTTTCATGCTCCGGTTCCCTAGAAAATTATTTTCTTCCTTCCTCCACAAAAGACCTCAGACTCAGTGACTCTCTCTACCCATCATCTTCTTGAACAAGATAAAGATTTTCTCTTATTCTGAAATCTACAGCAGCATTTTTGCACAGAGATTTTATTTTTGCACAGAGATTGTCTAACATGTATTTAAAATGCATACAATTTTTTTTTTGTTTGTTTTTCTTTTTATTTTTTTGAGATGCAGTCTCTCTTACTCTGTCACCAGGCTGGAGTGCAGTGGAGCAATCTTGGCTCACTTGAACCTCCGCCTCCCAGGTTCAAGTGATTCTCCTGCCTCAGCCTCCCAAGTAGCTGGGACTACAGGCAAGTGCCACCACGCCCAGCTAATTTTTGTATTAAAATGCATAAATTTAACAGTCTGATCCTCAGAATTTCTAGGGCTAAGGGAATTCGTACATGAACCAAACAAACTCATACATGTGTATTATTTCCTGATGGGTAACTTGTATGTCTATTGTTTTTTATGGTGTATAAAGCACTTTCACCCTAATCTCCTTTGATTCTCACTACAACCATGTAACAAGAGACAGGTACTCTTGAGGATGCAGAACATTAAATAATATGCCCAAGATCACAGATATTTCATGGCAGCTCAAAAGAGCCCCAAGATGAAGGCTTCTGGTTTTGTATCGGCCATAGTATCTGGTACTTTATCTACTAATATATACCACACTTCTGGTCAATTTTTTAATTAGCTGCATATTTACTATAATAATACTAATGATAATGAAGAATAGCAAACATACAGAGTGCTTGCCATATGGCTGGCATAATTTAGGTGATTTATATACACATGTTTAACTGTAAATCCTTATAATAACCTTATAGAGTAGGTACCTTATTATTATTTTCCTGCTAAGGACACTAAGGCACAGAGGCACAGAGCTCTAAGAGATGGTGCTTAGATTTTGGCTCAAGGCCATGTTCTTAATCACTTCCCTCTAGGGCTTCTGTAGAGTCTCTATAATGCTTTGCTTATTTTCCTCATTCAACATTTTTGAACATCTATTAAATGAAAGACATTTATTTAGAATAAAGTAACAATGTACTAGTGATACCCCTTATGCTAGGGATATCCCAGTATCCTTCAAAGGACCCTTAGTGCTACTCTGCAAAATTTTTAATCCACTTTGAATTTTCACTTTGGTTGTCTCCCCTGGTTCAAGCTCCCAAATCCCTCCTGCTGACTTGCCACCATCTACCTTACCAGGAAGATTAAAGCCATCTAATGTGAAACTCCCAACTTTCCTTCCTAAACCTCAATTTTGTTTTATCATCTTCAGTCCTTTGCCTATTATCCTCTAGCCTTGGAGAAAGAGCCCTCATCTAGTTAAAATTTGAGAGATAAATTGACTATGGGATATTGGGCTAAAATATTTGACTAGAGGGAATCATCAAAGCCTTTAAGCCAAGGAGTGACAGAACCAGAGAGCTACTTTAGCATATTAATACCACCTGGAGTGGAGGAACAGGGTTAGTGATTATGGCTAGAGACTGAGGAAGAGATTACACAACACAGATATAAAATAAACTTCCAGGGAAGCATAGGGGCTCAGAAAAATCTATTCTTAACAATATTTCCTCTCTGGAGACAGTGTGATCCAGATATTCTTAAAGTAGAAAGGTGCTATGCTTATCTTTTCTTCAGAGAGTGTCAGTTCAGATCTTCCAAGAAGCAGATGCCAAGATAGAATTCAAGGTGCAAGAGGATTTTTGGAGAGAAATGCACATGAAGGATGAAAAGGAGGAAGTAGCAGTAGGTAAGGAAGGCTTCAGACTGAACTTAACTTCAGACTGAGTTGCTGATCTGATACCTGTGAAAGGAGAGGGGGAAGGAGGATTGGGGGAGGAAGAGTCTCAGACAGCAAGGTTTTGACAAGGTCAAGGGGATGCCTGGAGCTAATAAAGTCACCCACTAGAAAAGTCCCATGCCTTGTAGGATGGACTAGCACTAGCACCTACACCTTGCTCAGACACTGGCTATAAACAGCTTGGCAGAAGCATGACCTCAGCAAAAATACCATGATAGATATAGAGGAATGACAGCTGGGGCCATTAGTCAACTATGCTAACAGTAGAAGATCTGAGTGATACATTTCTATGGCTAACACAGCAGGGATGGAAAGAGTAATTCTCTTACCTATGGGGAAATTATATGGATATGTGTTATATATGTTAATAGGAATGAAATATAAATAAAGGTCTCCATTACTTTAGTGAAGTAGAAAATAGACAACCTAAATAAATGTGTTAAATGCTATTGACAGAAATGCACAACTGGCAACATTTTGATGAAAGAAAGGTATAATAATTTTCTCAAAAGCAGCCATGAGAGAATTTTTGCTTGTCAAATTGAACCAAAATTCACTTTGTAATGAATTTTCTTCTACTTAATTATGCATTCACATCCTGGCACTTTCGGATTCTTGCACTGGATCAAAAACTATTTAAAAACTTGCTTGTATAGAGTACATTTTTTTTCAATGACTACTCCCCTGTCAGATACTGTTCAAACCCAAAAGCCTCTGTGATTTTTTTTTTTTTTTGAAAAAAATCTTTTAGCATACTTTCCAGAAGGAGTAGTTGTCATAGGCCCATTGACTCAGTTTGATTGAAGATGAAGAGAAAATTTACTTCTGTAAGGCTTATTGATCACCATTGGATATCTGTTTTTTATGATGCTATATCAGCATAAGGAGAGGAAATTATCTCTTTGAAGATATTTTTACTCTGACAATTTTGAGAGGAATTTAAATATCTAAATATTATAATAACAAACATATTAACAAAGAGTGACAAGTAGTAATATTCTTCATTTTATGTAGTAACATTTATAATTGACATGGTTTTGTTGTGTCCCCACCCAAATGCTATCTTGAATTACAGTTCCCGTAATCCTCACATGTCATAAGAGGGACCCAGTGGGAGGTAGTTGAATCATGGGAGTGGTTTCCCCCCATGTTATTCTCATGATAGTGAGTAAATTCTTATGAGATTCGATGGTTTTAGAAGGGACTTCCTCCTCCGTTCAGATCTCATTCTCTCACCAGCTGCCATGTAAAGAAGGATGTGTTTGCTTCCCCTTCCACCGTAATTGTAAGTTTCCTGGGGACACCGCAGCCACGCTGAACTATGAGTCAATTAAATCTCTTTCCTTTATAAATTTCCTTTCCTTTATCAAAAAAAAGATTTTTTCCTTTATAAAAAACCTCTTTCCTTTAGAAATATGCAGTCTTGGGTATTTCTTCATAGCTGCATGAGAAGGAACTAATACAGTAAATTGGTACCAAGGGAGTGGGGTACTGCTATAAACATACCTAAAAATGTGGAAGCAACTTTGGAACTGGTAACAGGCAGACGTTGAAACAGTTTAAAGGATTCAGAAGGAGACAGGAAAATGTGGAAAAGTTTGGAACTTCCTAGAGACTTGGAGGGCTAAGAAGACAGGAAGATGTGAGAAAGTTTTGAATTTCCTAGAAAGTTGTTGAATGGCTTTAACTGAAATGCTGATAGTGATACAGACAACGAAATCCAGGCTGAGGTGGTCTCAGATGGAGATGAGGAAATTGTTGAAAACTGGAGCAAAGGTGACTCTTGCTGTACATTAGCAAACAGACTGGCGTCTTTTTCCCCATCCCTAGAGATCTGTGGAACTTTGAACTTGAGAGAGATGATTTAGGGTATCTGGCAGAAGAAATTTCTAAGTGGCAAAGTGTTAAAGAGGAAGCAGAGCATAAAAGTTTGGAAAATTTGCAGCCTGATGATGCGATAGAAAAGGAAACCCCATTTTCTGGGAAGAAATTTAAGCCCGCTGCAGAAATTTGTGTAAGTAACAAGGAGCTGAATGTTAATCGCCAAGACAATGAGGAAAATGTCTCCACAGCTTGTCAGAGACCTTCATGGCAGCTCCTCCCATCACAGGCCTGGAGACCTAGAAGGGAAAAATGCTTTGTGGCCTGGGGCCAGGGCCCCCTTGCTCTGTGCAGCCTTGGGAAATGGTTCCCTGCATCCCAGCTGCTTCAGCTCCAGCCTTGGATAAAAGGGGCCAAGGTACAGCTCAGGCCATTGCTTCAGAGGGTGCAAGCCCCAAATCTTGGCAGCTTCCACATAGTTTGGTACTGCAGGTACACAGAAGACAAGAATTGTGGTTTGGAAACCTCTGCCTAGATTTCAGAGGATGCATGGAAATGCATGGATGTCACGCAGAAGTTTGATGCAGAGGCAGAGCCCTCATGGAGAACCTCTGCTAGGGCAGAGCAGAAAGGAAATGTGGGGTCAGAGCCTCAACACACATGTCCCATTGGGGCACTGCCTAATGGATCTGTGAGAAGAGGGCCACCATCCTCCAGACCCCAGAATGGTAGAACCACTAATAGCTTGCACCACATGCCTGGAAAAGCTTCAGGAACTCAGCACCAGCCTGTGAAAGCAGCCAGGAGCGGGGGTTATACTCTTGAAATCCACAGGGGCAGAGCTGCCCAAGATCATGGAAGCCCACCTCTAGCATCAGCATGACTTGGATGTGAGACATGGAGTCAAAGGAGATCATACTGAACTTTAAGGTTTAATAATTTCCCGATTGGATTTCAGACATGCGTGAGGCCTGTAGTTGCTTTGTTTTGGCCAATGTCTCTTATTTGGAACAGGTGTATATACTCAATGCCTGTACCCTCATTGTATCTAGGAAGTAACCAACTTGCTTTTGATTTTACAGGCTCATAGGTGGAGGGACTTGCCTTGTTTCAGATGAGATTTTGGACTTGGACTTTTGGGTTAATGCTGGAATCAGTTAAGTCTTTGGGGGACTGTTGGGAAGGTATGATCGTGTTTTGAAATGTGAGTACATGAGATTTTGGAGGGGCCGGTGGCCGAATGATATAGTTTGGCTATGTCCCCATTCCAAATCTTATCGTAAATTGTAGTTTCCATAATTCCCCCTGTGTTGTGAGAGGGACTTGGTAGGAGGCTGACTCATGGGGGTGGTTTCCCCCATACTGTTCTCGTGATAGTAAGTGAGTTCTCACGAGATCCGATTGTTTTATAGGGGGCTTCCCCCCTTCGTGTGGCTCTCATTCTTTTCTCTCCTGCTACCTTGTGAGGAAGGACATGTTTGCTTCTCCTTCCACCATAGCTGTAAGTTTCCTGAGGCTTCCCTAGCCCTGTAGAACAGTGAGTCAATTAAGCCTCTTTACTTTATAAATTACCCAGTCTTGCGTATGTCCTTATAACAGTGCAAGAATGGACTAATACAATAATACTGTAAATATTACAGTATTTTTGTGATGTGATGTATATTAAATTAGTTAGGATACCTGTAGGACTTTCTTATACTGTAAGTGAAACTCATACCTTAATGTACCTTGAGGATAGAGCTCTAAATTCGGGGTTTTTTTTTCCTCATAATATGAAGTCTGGTGAAAAAAATTTTTTAATTAGTATGTTTTTATATCCAGAATATTTAAAAATTTTATTTTATAATAAACTATAAGAAATGTTTATACATGTATTATTTCAAATGGTACAGGAAGATATAAAATATAAAATACCCCCACCAGCTCCTGAATCACACAAGTCCCATTCTAATTATAACCATTTGAAGCATTTCTGTTTTTATTTATTTGTTGATAGATCTAAGGGATATACTATGACACTGTGTTTTTAAATTTATCAACTTATGTTATTGACTCCTTGCAATGTAAATACAGAATTTAACTCAAATTACCATCTCTCTTCTCCCTCCCATCAAACTCTACTAATAAAAATTTTAATTTTACTTTTCCATTGGTTACCTTTATGTGATATAACCTCTATTTTAAAATAATTTCTCTGCTTATATTTTATTTTTAAAGACTTACATAAAGTAAAATTCAGTATTCTTGTACAAGTTCTGAGTTATGACAAATGAATAAAGTTATTTAACAGTCATCATAATTGAAATACAGAAAGTTTTATCATCTCCAAAAATTCCTCTATGCTGACCCTTTGTCACTTCCTAACTCCATACCAACCTGTGGCAACCACTGACCTATTATCTATCCCTATATTTTTATCTTTTCAAGGATGTTATAGCAATGGATTCCTCCATTTGTCCTTTCTTTGTATAATAGTAGTTCATTATATGGTTTTACCACAGTTTTTGATCCATTCACCTTTTAAAGGACATTTGGATTGTTTCCAGTATTTGGTGATTGTGAACAAAGCCTCTAAGAACATTTGTATACAGGTTTTGCATGAACATAGGCTTTTATTTAACTTGGATAATATGTGGGAGTGGGAGTGCTGGTCGTACTATACATTTATGTTTACATTTATGAAGAAACTACGACTTCTTGTGTTTATGCTCCCTCTAAGAAAACTGATGGCAGACTGATTCTTCTTCCCTGTCCTCTCCCTGGATGCTCTTAGTGACTTTTTCCCTCAGTCATTCTGAAATGAGATTGTGTCTATGTATGAGTCTTTGGTTTCTCTTGGCACTGAGTAGGCCACATCAATATTGTGATTTTCTTCAGATAACAGGATATTTTTTCCTATTTTTGATTATTCTCCTTGCCTCTAGGCCCCAGTTACATCTTAACTCCCCTTCTGGAATTCTTAAGACAGGTGTTCTGATACCTTCTTTCCTCAGACATTGCTAAAGGCTTGTTAGCCTCAGCCCTCTCATTTTCACACTCTCTGCATCCTTCCCTTGTCTTTTCCTGTAGCCACCTCATTCGGCTCATATAGCCTCAGGTGATTATCTCAGGTATTGAAATCAAATGCTTTCAGGGGCTGGGCAAATAAGGTAAATATGTCAAGGCAAAGTATAATACAATAGGGGAAGGTGAATGCATTCACATTCTATTTTTAAATAATTCTATGCTAGCTAAATAATGCTTGTCATCAGAATGGATTAGGCCCACTGCTAAATCCATGCCCCCCGAATCTTGAGTCTATAGCTCTAGTCTTCATTGTACAACGACACCTCTAGATTCCATATTATTGGATTTTTTTCCCCCATAATAATATTTATTTGTCTGGGTCTTACTCTGTCACCTAGGCTGGAGTGCATTGGTTCAGTCTTGGCTCACTACAGCATCAGTGCCCCAGGCCCAAATGATTCTCCCTCCTCAGCCTCCTGAATAGCTGGGACTACAGGCTCACTCAGCTAATTTTTATATTTTTAGTAGAGAAAGGGTTTTGCCATGTTTCCTGGGCTGGTCTCAAACTCCTGGACTCAAGCAATCCACTTGCTTCAACCTCCCAAAGTGCTCAGATTACAAGTGTGAGCCACCACAGTCAACCCATTATAATAATTTAATGCAATAACTCTCATCTCACATAGAAGTCAGACTATCATAATTACCATCATCTAAAAACTGCCCCTTCTTCAGAGTTGTATGACTTCTGTATTAATGGCACTAACAGGTTGCTGGCCTTAGCCTAGAAAACTTGAAGTACTTTGCAAAGTTTCTATTTCCCATCATCTGTATTCTGTTAGACCACACATGCCTCTGAGTGTTTCCTCTAAAGAAGTCTCACATCCATTTCTTTTTGTTCCCATATGCCTCCACCTTCAATATTCAGTGCCCTCGCCTGTTCATGACTCCATAGCCTGTTTTACTCCAGTAGGAACGTCTCTAATCTGTGGATCTGCTGGATTAACTTGGTTTCTGTCCTTACATTTTTCCTTCACTATAAAACCAATTACAAATAACTGGCCATTGGCGGTGGTTCACACCTGTAATCCCAGAACTTTAGGAGGCCCAGGCGAGTGGATTGCTTGAGCCCAGGAGTTCGAGACCAGGCTGGGCAACATGCAGAAACCCTATCTCTACGAAAATTACAAATATTAGCTGGGTGTCGTGGCATGCACCTGTGATTCCAGCTACTCCGAGGGCTGAGGTGGCAGGATTGCTTGAGCCCAGAAGGTCAGGACTATAGTGAGGCATGATTGCATCACTGCACTCCAGCCTAGGTAAATTGCAAATAATACTAACATTTTTAAAACAAAGAAATAGTATATTTATAATCTCATCCCACCATGCTGACTCAGCTCTTTTCTCCTCATTCTCTTTATATGTACACAACACACACCTCCTTTTACACAGTCACAATGAGGGGGTCTGTATTTACAATGGGGGGGTTCTACATTTTTCACAAAACTATTCTGTGATTCATCCACGTAAAGATACATAGTTTTTATTTTTAACAGCTCAGCTTTATACCAAATTAATGTAGCACAATTCACCTAATAATTTCCCTATTCCTGTACATTTAAGGCTGCTTTTGCTTTGCTGCTTTTACATATTAAACTGCCATGAATACACAAATTACTTTCTAATGCTGATAGAATAAGGGTGAAACATAAAAGGACACAGAGAAGTCTGTTTTACAAATTACCGAATATCAAAGGGATAAGAGCTGGAGTGAAATACAGAGATTTCTAATTTTTTTTTCTGCCACTTCCACTTCAAAACGTGCAGTGGTTACACATTGACTGTAGCACCAAACCCAAACTCTTCAGCCCCAGTGTCAAGGCATCCTTCACCTGGTCCTCTCATTCACCAAGTGCCTCCTTTGTAATGTGGCCCATCATCCCATTGACCACTCTGGCGTACAATCCTACAAAGTTCAAATCCTTTCTCTATCACTTTCTCTAGGCTTCCTTTTTCTTACCCTTTTTTCTTATCCCTATTTCTTATGACAGGGAAAATAGTAGCATCTTTCTTGTTGAGTGGCTGGGCAGGTAGGAAAAACTTAACCTTCAGCAGGTTGTTAGTATAAGGCCTGAAGCATAGGAAATTCTCTGTAAATATGAGTTATTATTATTTCTAGCTATTATTTGATCCTTCTCTTTGGACACGTCAGAGCAAGTTGCAAGGGTAAACAGGGGGCCAGGGACTAAATAATAAAGCACAGCCCAAGACTCCAAGTAATTGCAAAATGAGGACATGGGTGAGGAGAAGAAGCAGAAATGAGAGGAGGAGATACCCAGAGCTGTCTTTATTAAGTGCTAGCTGTGTGATGTGTGTCTGGGTTCAAGGCAGAGGGTGAGTCAGGAAACTGATGCTGGCTATATTCACAAGCCAAAGACAGGGAATGTTACTGCCCAATGGGTCTACTTTACCTGCTGCCTAGATAGAGCTGATTTATCAAGACAGGGGAATTGCAATAGAGAAAGAATAATTCACACACAGCTGGCTGTGTGGGAGACTGGAGTTTTATTATTACTCAAATCGGTCTCCAAAGAATTTGAGGGTTGGAGTTTTTTAGGATAATTTGGTAGGTAGTGGGCCAGTGAGTTGGGAGTGCTAATTGGTCAGGTCAGAGATGAAATCATAGGGAGTTGAAGCTGTCCCCTTGTACTGACAGTTCCTGGGTGGGGGCCACAAGACCAAAAAGGCCAGTTTATCAGTCTGGGTGGTGCCAGCTGATTTACTGAGTGCAGGGTCTGCAAAATATCTCAAGTACGGATCTTAGGTTTTATCATAGTGATGTTATCCCCAGGAACAAGTTGGGGAGGTTTAGAGTCTTGCTGACCCCAGCTGCATGACTTCTAAAACATAATTTCTAATCTTCTGGCTAATTTGTTAGTCCTGCAAAGGCAGTCTAGTCTCCAGGCAGGAAGGGGGTTTGTTTTGGGAAAGGTCTGTTATCATCTTTGTTTCAAAGCTAAACTATAAACTAAGTTCCTCCCAAAGTTAGTTCAGCCTACACCTAGGAATGAACAAGGACAGCTTGAAGGTTAGAAGCAAGATGGAGTTAATTAAGTCAGATCTCTTTCACTGTAATAATTATCTCAGTTAGAGTTTTGCAAAGGCAGTTTCAGGAACCTGTGGCCACAAAGGGCTAATACTTGACATTCTTTCAGTGATCTACTGTGAAACAGGTCCTATGTCCAGCTGTGGATTTTGATTTACATAGAAATCAGAACCCAGACATAGAATTACCAGCATCAAGAATGAAACTTGATGCAGGCATCTGCCCTCACGGACAGGGATTATTTATAATTTCATGGCCAGGATTAAGGTTCTGGTGAAGCGGCATTGTTGTTTGGGGTAAATACCTGGGGTTTGTTGTCTCATGCCAGGGGAATCAAGGATGCCAACACAAGAAGTGAGTGTAGGAGTGGAGGTTTAATAGGCAAAAGAAAGAGAAAGGAGAACAGCTCTTTCTCTTGGGAGAGAGAGGGGCACCCGAATGGGACTTTTGGCCCACGGTGGAGTGCAGGGGATTTACAGACAGGCTCAAGGAGGTCTGATTTACATAGGGCCCACAGACTGGTTTGGAGCAGGGTGACATTTACATAGCCACCCCACCCTAATCTTATTATGCAAATGGACTCTTTGCCTGGCTGGTGCCATGTTGTCTTCTCCTTACTGTACACATGTTTTGGCGAAGAGACGGGAAGATGGAGCCATTTTGAACGTGCCTAGTCCCCAGGTAGCCCCTTTCCTATTGGCATGCACCTGTGCAAGAGTCTACTTTGCCTTTCTATGTCTGCAGCTCGATTTTACAGGCTGCTTTTCGTTAGAAAAGAAAATGACTTGGGGCGGCTTTTCATTAAAAGGAAAACCTTACCAAGGACTTTGTTACCCTCCCTATCTAACTAAATAATTTCTTCTGAACTCTTACATATTGGGAGATGAGAGACAGAACAGAGGTGACAGATGAGAAAACTGACACAACCAGAGCTGGAGAGATACCATTCAGAAATGAAGCATATCCTGATATCCACAAATGAGAGCTCCATGTTAATAACTTCTACAGCCTTGCCCAGTTTTATCTGTTCTGCTTGCACTGTCATCACCCCACTCTGCCCGTCCAAGACCCACTCAGGCCCTCCATCCCAAGCCCCTTTCCAGTTCTGTAGCTCTCAAAAACCTTCTGTTTTCCCAATTCTCGGGGCATTTATACACTAAGTTATATATATCGATGTACAGCATGCACTGCCTTGTGAGGTTCACTCACGCTTTTTGGTATATCTCCCTAAATACACTAATAGCCTCTGGAGAACAAGGATCTTGGGCTCTTCCTGCTGGTCACTTGTACTGTAAAGCACAGTGGTGAAAGCAGAAAGCAGATCTGTTCTGCTCATGCTTTTGGCTCCCAGTCTAAATTTATTGTTTTGAAGTGACTTGCTTTTGCTTATAGAACTTTCTGGGTAAGGAAAGAATCACCAAGAGAAAGAAGGCTTGTTAATTCATTTATTACATTTTTTAAATTTTAGAGATAGAATCTTGCTCTGTTGCCCAGGCTGGAGAGCAGTAGCTTGATCCCAGCTCACTGCGTCCATGAATTCCTGGGCTCAAGTGATCCTCCCACCTCAGCCTCCTGAGTAGCTGGGACTACAGGCATGAGCCACCATGCCTGGTTAGTTTTTTTAAAAAATATTTTTGTAGAGATGGGATCTTTCATCTGGCCTTAAGTGATCCTCCTGCCTCAGCCTCCCTAAGCACTGGGATTATAGGTGTAAGCTACCACACCTGGCCTCATTTTTAAAAACTTTAAAAAACAATGTTAGCCTGGGTGTGGTGGCTCATGCCTGTAATCCCAGCACTTTGGGAGGTCAAGGTGGGCAGATCACGAGGTCAGGAGTTCGAGACCAGCTTGGCCACATGGTGCAACCTCATCTCTACTAAAAATACAAAAATTAGCCAGGCATGGTGGTACACACCTGTAATCTCAGCTACTCAGGAGGCTGAGGAAGGAGAGTCCCTTGAACCCGGGAGGCAGAGGTTGCAGTGAGCCGGGATCGCGTCACTGCACTCCAGCCTGGGCGACAGAGCAAGACTCTATCTCAAAAAACAAACAAACAAACAAAACAAAACAAAATGTTAAATCACGTACATTCTCATTAGAAGTTAAGCAGTAACTGCAGATGTTGTATAAAGTTGCTAACCTCTCTCTGCTTTACCTTATAATCCCACCCACCCAAGGTAACAAATCATTCCTGTTCTTTATTTCTCATTTAAACCTTAACATTGTCCTCATTCCAGAGTTTTAAAAGAAAAAGACAGGATAAATACTGTGATTTAGAAACATAACAGAAAAATAGAATATTCTATTTTGCCATTCAATTGAAGTTTTCTAAACCCACCAAGAGATAGGAGATTTAGCTATTGACCTAGAAGCTTGTGGATCTCTGATTGTCAAATAATTGATTATTCCAGGTTAATTAATTAAACCTACTAACAGTCAGAGTCCTAAGATTAAAAAAAAAAGAAAACAGGTCTGGGCTGGCCAGATATGGAAGGAAGTCAGTAACCTGATTAAGGCTTCCTTGTTTACCTAACTTGCCCTGAAGGCTCTTCTCATCAGCATTATGTCTTTGCTATATGTATTCATCTGGTTCAGCCCAGAATCAGTGATGAACACCTACAGGTTCCTTTCAGCAAGTCAGAGCTGTAAATGGCTCGAAGCTAGTTAGGACTCCCTGGAAATAGATAGCTTTGTATAAAGAACAATTCAGCTTCTTCTTATTTTATTATACAGAGAATATATTTGCTAGCAAAGTATTATATAACCCACAAAATACACTGTGTTGATTATAAGAATACTTCCAGCCCATTTTTCAGTCCAGCAAGACTTGGAGTAAATAGATAAATCTGTGGTTGTTTGTTCATTCTTCCATCCATCAAACATTCACTAGACATAGCAAATAAAGAAATGAGCCAGACACAGCCCCTGCTGTCAAGGAACTCAGAATCTAGTGGAGGAGATAGACTAAAAAGCAGTGGGTATAGCTATAACAGAGGTTTACGCAAGTTACCATAGAAGTATAGTAGAAGATCACAGAGAAGGGAAGATAACTCAAGCTGAATGCAGATGGAGTCAGGACTTGCATCTGGAAATGGGGGATACCTGAGCTATGAGTCAGCCAGGTAGCCAAAGTGAGAGATAGTCTAGACAAAGGGTTCAACATAAATAGTAACACAACACGAGATAAAACATGTTGCATCCAGGTTTTTGGCTAAAGTGATGGTTTCCTCACTACATTTTTCACTTTTAAATCAATTCAATGTGCAACATACAGGCATAGTGAATGAATGTTAGCCTACTTAGGACAAAGTCAGATGCCAAACTGAAGAAGGGGTGGTGGGAGTAGAAGGGGCACCTGTCCTATTTAGGTCAATCACTGGAGAATATTGAAAGAGTTACAGATTCTTTCTTTCCAATCCTTGGTCTCATCCGACCCTAGAGGTTTTCAGGTATGTGTAAGCAATTGCAAGTCCTGTGTAGTTCATAGATCAAATGGCCTTGTAGACTGTCACTAAAATTTTGTTTGCCTTATATTTATACAGCTGGCTAGGATGTACCTTCATGAGGGCACTCTTGGTGTGTGATTGATGGCTCTTCAGACAAGATGTGCTAGCTTAATACTGGCCTTGGTCAAGTAAGAGAGGTGTACCTGATTTGTCTTGCTCTTAATGTCAGTGTTCTTGCAGCCTGTTCTGCACATTCTGTTCTTCAGTGTGTGTAAGTTTGTCTTTGAACAGCAAGAATTGCCTGAAAGCAGTAGGACTGCCTGAGAAATGGAGTGATGCTTCCAAGTCCATGTGTTTATGTTTGTTGCTCTGAACTGGCAGGTCTGAGATGGCCTCAAATTAAATTTATAGACCCCAAGGTTTCTGAGGAAGAAACAGGAACAATTAATTGTTCATTTTCCTCGTTTTGCCCATAATCTAAAAATGATTTTAGGACTAAAATTTGATTTCAGCAAGAGTACATACATATAGATGCTTGTTCATTACAACTCTGAAAATGTGGATTATATGTGTGATTTTAATGCATTTGTTGGAAATAATATTATTTTTCACAAAGTAAAGGCATCCATAATTTTGCTACAAGGAAGAATATTTGCTTCCTCTCACACATTTTATTTAATAATTTTACTTCTTTAAAAGCAAAACAGCACACAATTTGAAAATGAAATTTCCCCAAAGTGTTCAGTTTGCTAATATGTTTTTCATTTTCTTCATTATGCTATAATGGAATGTTGCCATACTTTGAAATGTGCAATTTATCTCCCTGGAGGCAGCAGATGGTGTGACTAGTCTGTCTTTTGGTACAGGATTTATCGTGAGAGATGGCATCTAGGACTACAGGAAATGGGAGCCCTGCCCTCAAAAAGCAGTGACTCTCTTTATCATTATAACATTTAGGTACATTTTATTATTTTTAAATATGAAAAAACCTGCAAAAATGAAAAGGTTTTAGCACTTTTAAAGAAAACTTTTTATATATAAGAAAATACTAGGTAGAATCTATTGAGTTATTTTAATTATATTTGCAAGTGTTTTCTTTGCTGAATGTCTTCATTGCTAGAAAACCAGTTAACCTCTTGGGAAGGACACGATTTTGTTAGGATTTCCATCCTAGTCTCTGTTCTACAGCTTAATTTGAGCATCACTTTCGGCTGGTAGGACTGAGTATTTTATTATTTTAGGTCAGCAAAATAAACATGAGGATTATTATATAGACCTATGGTACTTAGCCTTGGTTGCACATTAGAATAATTTGGGAAGAGACTTTTTAAAATGCCCAGGCCTCTCACCACCAATTAAATCAGAATCTCTAAGGTGGGGCAACAATCGTAATTACTTTAAAATTTTTTCCAATGTGATTAAAATTGCAGCCAAGTTTGAAGTCATTTATATCACAGTTTGAAAATTTGTTGAAATGATTGATCACTTAGTGAATGCTTAAACAGTCATTGTTGACATTGACATTATTCAGTTGTCTTAAAAGAATCTGTTTTTATCAGCCAAAATCAGTCCTTCCTAATAAACATCACAGAATTACAAATTGTTTACTAAATTGCTAAATATTTTTCATTTCCTAATTCTTAGTATAGGCATCAAATAGGAAACTGGAAAAATAGCAATGACTGTGATGGTAATGAAGAATTATCCTCAGTTTATGCCATGATAGAATAAAGAAAAATATTTCTTTTAACAGTTTTGATAAAGTGTGTAAAAATGATAATTTCAGATGAATGTAAACCTGGTGGTGAATAACTGCACCAGAATGCTATGCAAGTAGCCTTCCAATTCAGGGACGTGTTTGCTGATAATGGGTTCAGTGATACAAAAGTTGTGTTAACATCAAGGATCAGAAAATGGAAATTGCTGGAATACAAACTTTTATTTCTTTGCTACACTTCTATTCATAGTACTTAGAGTTTTGTGATTCTTTCTGCCACTTAAATGTAGCTAAGCTTTGCCCTATATATGTAGTGGAAGGGAATACTGCCCCAAATCCAAAGTAAAGAAAAACAGGTATTTATCTTTAAAATGAATTTTAGTATTTATTTGAATATTATTGATGTTTTGGAAATTCATACTGCAGGGCAAGAGATTACTGTCTTCCATGTTTCCTTAATTTCCTACCTCTTTGCCCTATACTAGACTGTTTTAGCCACACACCTTTGGTTTATCCTCTCTTTTAGTTCTCTGTCTCTCCCCTTCCCACCTTATTCTCCAGTTTGCACTTTAAGAGGTTAGGGAGGGAATTAGTGCTTATGTTTTAAAAGGCTTTTCAGTGTGCAGAGCAGGACTGGGGAAAAAGCAGTTGCAGTGCTGCCTTGCATTCAAGAAAAGCTCTAAGAATAGTGGCCAACTGAAGGCGAGGAACTTGAAACAAGACTTTAAAATGCCACAGTTGGATTAAACATTTATAGATAATAAAAACTGAATGACGATCTCGTTATGAACTAAGACCTTCCTAGTTCTGATGAAAATAGATATTCTGGGCCAAGTGTGGTGGCTCACGCCTGTAATCCAAGCACTTTGGAGGCCAAGGCAGGCGGATCACCTGAGGTCAGGAGTTCAAGACCAGCCTGACCAACATGGTGAAACCCCGTCTTTAAAAAAAAAAAAAAGAAAATAGATATTCTGTATAGCAAGAGAGCTGGCATTACAGAAGTCCTCTTATGGCACATAATTCAGAATTTTCATTCTTAAAGTTGATACTACGAAATGTCATTGAGGAAAGCTTTTTTTTTTAATGTTACTCTTTGGATTGGCAGGTTATGACAAAACTACATTCATGTTACTTGAATACATCTTTTGTCTAGTTTTACATGCTTTTTGACTTGTCTAGAAAATGACATATTGAAGTTTTCATTAGCTTTAACCAGGTGTGATTTTCTTATGGAAGATACCTTGGCAGGACTGCAGTTTAAGCAGAATAAACCAGTGAAGCTCAGAAAGGCCATAGCCCTTCTTCAGATGGTAGCAATGAGCTGAAAGACTCATTAATCAACTGCAGAGTCACAGGTGTGATGGCTTGCCTACAAACTGCCAACAGACTGTGAAAGTCACATCCGACAGGCTAAATTGTCAAACTAGACCCATCCATAAACATTTTAACACAGCAAAATGCCAACTCTTTTGTCTTTAAGATGTGATTTTTAAATATTAACATTTTCTCCAAACTTCTATAAATATTATTTGTTTTATTTTGTAAAACTAGAATTTCTTGAAAAAGAACCAGATTTGGCATTATTTTTCTTTCATAAAAATTTGTATTCATCTTTATTTCTTTTATGATTTTTTTCTTATGTTTATTTACTCCGCTTTATTTAAAAACCTTGTCTCTTGTACCACATAAAAGGCTTGAGGTTGGGATTTATGTCTGCCAAAGTTTTATCAGTTGGGGGAAAAACCACTTTTAACGTGTGTTAGCTTGAGCTTTACCACTCAGAAAGATTTCATTCATAAGGAAATGTCTGTAGATGCGTTTTAATAGAAGGACTATATTGTAATCTACTTTTTTTGTTGTTCGCTAAAAGAAATTCTCTACTTCGAGATACTTGTGTGGTTCTTTGTCTTTCTTTCTTTCAAGCTCTGTAAGAATTCAACATTGTTGTATGTTTATTTTTTTAAAATTTGGTACATCATGGCCCAATGTGATGGCTCACACCTGTAATCCTAGCACTTTGGGAGGCTGAGGCTGGTGGATCATGAGGTCAGGAGATCGAGACCTTCCTGGTCAACATGGTGAAACCCCATCTCTACTAAAAATACAAAAATTAGCTGGGCATGATTGCACATGCCTGTAGTCTGAGCTATTTGGGAGGCTGAGGCAGGAGAATCACTTGAACCCAGGAGGCGGAGGTTGCAGTGACCCGAGATTGCTCCACTGCACTCCAGCCTGGTGACAGAATGAGACTCCGTCTCAAAAAAAAAAAATTGGTACATCACTAAAGAAATCAAATTAAACCTTAAGTTTGATGTGTGGTTTGTTTGTTTGTTTGAAACTGAGTCTCACTCAGTGACCAGGCTGGAGTGCAGTGGCGTGATCTCGGCTCACTGCAACCTCTGCTCTGCCTCCCAGGTTCAATCGATTCTCCTGCCTCAGCCTCTCAAGTATCTGGGACTACAGGCGAGTGCTACCACACTCAGATAATTTTTGCATTTTTAGTAGAGCCAGGGTTTCACCATGTTGGCCAGGGTGGTATGGATCTCGACCTCGTGATCCGCCTCCGTTGACCTCCCAAAGTGCTGGGATTACAGGCGTGAGCCACCGCGCCCCACCTGATGTGTGGTTTTGTCTGGAGTAAATGAAAGTAAATTTTCAGATGAATATGTAGTTCGTTTTAAGGATGATTTCAGTGACATAGTAAAATATATGTAATGGCCTTAAATAAATCATATTTCCAGATCTACTACTGTAACTCCTACAGTAACAGGTAGTTTTGCTTTTTTACATAAAACCAAATGATTTATATATTGTTTTCTCACTGAAGGTTCGTCTTAATTTTTAAAACATTAAATAGTACATTGGTGCTCATCAAGCAGAGGAAATAGAATTAAGCATGATGCAATGATAAATTATGTGGGTTTTCTAGGACCTTGCCCCTCAGAGAGCTACTTCCATTAAAAAAAGCAGAATCTTGGACCCCACCCAAGACCTACTGAATGAAAATCTGCACTCCAATCAGATACTCAAGTGACTCATATGCACATTAAGGTTTGAGAAGCACTGAGGTAAAGTGAGTTGGACAATTCTTTTCTATTTTTATTTACCTACCATTTAAATCTCATCTCAGCAAATAACATTATAATGAAAGTTCACTTATAAGAAACATACCCAAACCATATTTGTCTAGATATTTTAAGCAGTATCAAATACAATGAACACTAACTTGATAATAGTATTAAAACACCCTAATAATATTGTTTGAGGTGAGATTTGGTCTCTCTTTTTTTTTTTGAGATGGAGTCTTGCTCTGTTGCCCAAACTGCAGTGCAGTGGTGCAATTTCAGCTCACTGCAACCTCTGCCACCCGGTTCAAGCAATTCTCCTGCCTCAGCCTCCCCAGTAGCTGGAACTACAGGCGCGTGCCACCACACCTGGCTAATTTTTGTATTTTTAGTAGAGACGGGGTTTCGCTGTGGTGGCCAGGCTGGTCTCGAACTCCTGACCCCGTGATCCACCCGCCTCGGCCTCCCAAAGTGCTGGAATAACAGGTGTGAGCCACCACGTGCGGCCTGAGATTTTATCTCTTAAATGCAACTAAGTGAACCTTAAATATAAGGTCAGTGATATTGTACCAAAACATCTATTTAGTAAGTCCACATATTTGACCCTAGTATGGGAAAAGACAACATGTACAAAAAATTGTAAGGCATAATCTTTTCATAAAAAACTTACAAATCATATTTGTGAGGACTAAGCTCTGAATTTTTTATCTTGACCAAATTCCTATCTAACAGATCTGGGGAGTCATGCCCACAAACCATAAATTCTCATCAGGTGGGTTTTATTTAACCCTATATATTTTGACTTACTTTCCAATCTCACTCTATAACATTACATGACTAAGAAGAAAATAAAAATATTTTACCCCCAAACATGTTTCTTTGTCATATTTTTAAAATGCCCTGCAAAGCTGTCCTTTGTGGGGGGAAATTTGCACCTGTAAGGAATCTCCATTAACATAGCCAGATCTTTTTCTTCCAGCCCCTAGTAATCCTGAACAGATTAACTGAGAGCCTAGCACCTTTTAAAGGTCTGAATAGGAAACGTTTGTCATCAATTGTCTCTGAGAGGAGCCACTATGAGACTTCAAAAGAACTTTGGTCTCCACAATTTATCTTAACCTGAGCATTTTCTTTCTATTAATCCCAGGTCTTTAGGCAAACTCAACCAATTGTCAACCAGAAAATGTTTAAATTTACTTATAGCATGGAAACCTGCCCCGCCCCCCTTAGAATTGTCCCGCATTTCTGGACCAAACCAATGTATTTCTCACTCCCTAAAATATGTAAAACCGAGCTGCACTCCAACCACCTTGAGCACATGTTCTCAGGACCTCCCAAGGGCTGTGTCATGGGCCATGGTCACTTATATTTGGCTCAGAGTAAATCTCTTCAAATATTTTACAGTTTGACTCTTTTCATCGACCTTTTTATACACTATAAGAGAGTTTGATTATAAAGCTCTAAAATTCCTCCATGACCTCAATTTATTAGTTCATATTTTCAAATTGAAAAAGACAGAAACATTCTTCAAAATAGCAGGACTTAACAATGTTCCTTATGAAGTTTATTACCTGAATTAAATGTTTCCTTCTAGGCTATTCTGATTACAACATAAACTGAATAAAATATGTAATCTTTTTCTTTCAAGTTATTTCTCTGTCCCTTGGAAGAAATACAAATAAATATTTAGATTAAATAGACTGTCAAACATCAAAAAGGAGACAGAGATCACAATTTATACCCTTAAGGAAATAGTCACACTTCAATTCACATTCCTTGTCAATCTCTGTTTGCCAAAATACTATTAGATTATATGTAACAAATTTCATAAAATGTTTTGATTACTAATCCATATTGACCTTAAATCAATATTGAAACACTACTTTAAGGAAATGTTAGAGAGAAGATGGGAGGTTACAACAAGAAATTAATAGGAAGTTTATTTGTGGCCCACTTAATGGTGGCTAAATAAAACTGAACAAACTGCGATATTTCTACAATGTTGTATATAGCCAATATTCTCCTCAGAATTCTTGGTAGGAAAGCATCAAGCCGATTTTTGCTAGGTGGGTACTTGCACAGAGAAAGCCCTAAATAACACTTGTGTTGATTTGAAAACAATGGGAAAATCAGTAGCAATATAGGAATTTAACAGAAAGGGAAGGGGAAGAATAAACATTGTACACTGAGAATGCTGAATTACTAAAAATTATACTGCATCTGCAATTCTTATTTAACTAACTAAATTTGATGGAGAGCAGTAAATAGTACTAGATTAGAAAGTCAATAATAATATAATGATAACAGTTAAAATTCAGATTAAAAGATATGTATTTGGAGTTTTTCATTTACATGTGGTATTCTATGCTCATATTAGTTTCAAAACATTTGGTTATAATACCCTCACTAGTATCCCTGCCCCAACCATTTTGCTATATATACATCAGTGCATAACTTTTAGCAACTATTGTCCTGTTGTCGAAGACTAGAAGAAAGAGCTATCATTTCATAGCCTCATTTCAGGTAGAATATATAACTGAATTATCAGCTTCATTTTGATGGAAATATGTATAAAAAGATGTTATTGGAATCATAAAATAAAAGTCTTGAAATGAGTCTAATGGCCATTTATTTTTTATCTATATTGTTAGTGGTGAATAATTTTCTTCAGTTATGCTTTAATTTAGTAATTATATATCCCCCCAAAATAATATGGAAATCTTGCCTTTAATTGTCATAATAAAAACTCTGAGACCTACATTTAAATACATCTAGACTGTTTCCAATAAAGTGTTAATGAAATTAACAGTACAAATATATGAATTCTACTGGGATAATTACATGGGTAATTTAACAGTAGATTTGGATAAAACTGGGAGCATTTGTTTGATGTACAGTAAAACCTCTGTAAATGGTATGTAGAAAATCAAAGACTTCATATGTCTTTTGTATACAAAGATAATCTTTAAAACTGTTAAGTAGAAGTAGTTGTTAAAAGGTAAATTTTTGCTTTTGTTATTCTAATAAATAGTTTTTTTAAAATTTAGCTAATTGTTGTTTTATGGCTTTTTGTCCCTTTGCACTTTTATTTTTTGACAATATTTCCTGTATGATTTTTATTTATTTTATTTTTATTTTTCCATAAGTTATTGGGGTACAGGTGGTATCTGGTTATATGAGTAAGTTCTTTAGCGGTGATTTGTGAGATTTTGGTGCACCTATCACCTGAGCAGTATACACTGCACCATATTTGTAGTCTTCTATCCCTCGTCCCCCCTCCCCCTCTTCCCTCCAAGTCTCCAAAGTCTATTGCATCATTCTCATGCCTTTGCATCTTCATAGCTTAGCTCCCATATATCAGTGAGAACATATGATGTTTGCTTTTCCATTCCTGAGTTACGTCACTTAGGATAATAGTCTCCAATCTCATCCAGGTCACTGCAAATGCTGTTAATTCATTCCTTTTTATGACTGTATAGTATTCCATCATATATATATATATATATATATATGACCTCATATATGTATATGATGACCTATATATATATATATATATATATAATGATGACATATATATATGATGTTAAAACAGACACATAGGCCAATGGAACAGAATAAAGAACCCAGAAATAAAGCCAAATACTTACAGCCAACTTATCTTCAACAAAGCAAACAAAAACATAAAGTGGGAAAAGGACATCCTTCTCAATAAATGGTGCTGGGATAATTGGCTAGTCACATGTAGGAGAATGAAACTGGATCCTCATCTCTCACCTTATACAAAAATCAGCTCAAGATGAATTAAGCACATAAACTTAAGATCTGAGACTATAAAAAGTCTAGAACATAACATTGGAAAAAACCCTTCTAGACACTGGCTTAGGCAAGGATTCGGCCATCAAAAAGTGGGCTAAGGACACGAATAGAGAATCCTCAAAAGAAGATATACAGATGGCCAAAAAACATATGAAAAAATTATATATATAACAAATTATATATATAACAAATTATATATATATAATTTTTATATATATCACAGTTTATCCACTCATTGATTGATGGGTATTTGGGTTGGTTCCATGATTTTGCAATTGTGAACTGTGCTGCTATAAACATGCATGTGCAAGTATCTTTTTCAAATAATGACTTCTTTTCCTCTGGGTAGATATACAGTAGTGGGATTGCTGGATCAAATGGTAGTTCTACTTTTAGTTCTTTAAGGAATCTCCACACTGTTTTCCATAGCAGCTGTACTAGTTTACATTCCCACCAGCAGTGTAGAAGTGTTCTTTGTTCACTGCATCCATGCCAGCATCTACTGTTTTGATTTTTTGATTATGGTCATTCTTGCAGGAGTGAAGTGGAATCACACTGTGGTTTGGATTTGTATTCCCCTGATCATTAGTGATGCTGAGCATTTTTTTATATGTTTGTTGGCCATCTGTATATCTTCTTTTGAGGATTGTCTATTCATGTCCTTAGCCCACTTTTTGATGGGATTGTTTTGTTCTTGCTGATTTGTTTGAGTTCTTTTTAGATTCCGGATATTACTCCTTTCTCAGATGTATACGTTGCAAGGATTTTCTCCCACTCTGTGGATTGTCTGTTTACTCTGCTGACTACTGCTTTCGCCATGTAAAAGGTCTTAGTTTAATTAGGTCCCAGCTGTTTATCTTTGTTTTTATTGCATTTGCTTTTGGGTTCTTGATCATGAAATCCTTGCCTAAGCCAATGTCTAGAAAGGTTTTTTCCAATGTTATCTTCTGGAAGTTTTTTTTGTTGATAATTTTTAAATTGCCATTTCAATCTTGCTGCTTGGTATTGGTCTGTTCAGGGTATCTAATTATTCCTGATTTAAGCTAGGAGGGTTGCATTTTCCAGGAATTTATCCATCTTTTCTAGGTTTCCTAGTTCATGTGCATAAAGATGTTCATAGTAGCCTTGAATGATCTTTTGGATTTCAGTGGTGTCAGCTGTAATATCTCCTGTTTCACTTCTTAGTGAGGTTATTTGGATTTCTCTCTTATTTTCTTGGTTAATTTTGTCAATGGTCTGTCAATTTTTTTATCTTTTCAAAGAACCAGTGTTTTGTTTCATTTATCTTTTGCATTTTTTGGGGGGGGGAGTTTAATTTCATTTAATTCTTCTCTGATCTTGGTTATTTCCTTTCTTCTGCTTGGTTTGGGTTTGATTTGTTGTTCTTTCTCTAGTTCCTCGAGTGACCTCAGATTGTCAGTTCATGCTCTTTCAGTCTTTTTGATGTAGGTGTTTAGGGCTATGAACTTTCCTCTTAGGACTGCCTTGCTGCATCCCAGAGGTTTTGATAGGTTGTGTCATTATTGTCATTCAGTTCAAAGAATTTTTAAATTTCCATCTCGATTTTGTTTTTGACCCAGTGCTAATTCAGGAGCAGGTTATTTAATTTCCATGTATTTGCATGGCTTTGAAGGTTTCTTTTGGAGTTGATTTCCAGTTTCAGTCTACTGTGGTCTAAGAGAGTGCTTATATAATTTCACTTTTCTTAAATTTATTGAGGTTCGTTTTATGGCTTATCATATGGTCTGTCTTGGAGAAAGTTCCATGCACTGTTGAATAGAATGTGTATTCTGCAGTTGCTGGATTAAACGTTCTGTATACATCTGTTAAGTCCATTTGTTCCAAGGTATAATTTAAATCCATTGTTTCCTTGTTGACTTTCTGTCTTGATGACCTGTGTAGTACTGTCAGTGGAGTACTGAAGTCCCCCCACTATTTTTGTGTTGCTGTCCATCTCATTCCTTAGGTCTATTAGTAATTGTTTTATAAATTTGAGAGCTCTAGTGTTAGATGCATATATGTTTAGGATTGTGATATTTTCCTGTTAGACAGGGCCTTTTACCATTACATAATGTCCCTCTTTGTCTCTTTTAACTGCTGTTGCTTTAACGTTTGCTTTGTCTGATATGAGAATAGCTACTCCTCTCACTTTTGATGTCCATTTGCATGAAATGCCTTTTCCCACCCATTTACTTTAAGTTTATGTGAGTCCTTATGTGCTAGGTGGGTCTCCTAAAGGCAGCAGATAATTGGTTGGTGAGTTCTTATCCATTCTGTGGTTCTATATCTCAAGTGGAGCATTTAGGCCATTTATGTTCAACGTTAGTATTGAAATGTGAGGTACCATTGCATTCCTCATGCTTGTTGTTGCCTATGTACTTTGGTTTTTTTGTTTTTTGTTTTTGCTTTTTAACCTGTATTTTTGTTTTATAGGTCCTGTGTGATTTATACTTTAAAGAGGTTGTATTTTAATGTGTTTCCAGGATTTGTTTCAAGATTTAGAGCTCCTTTAGCAATTCTTGTAGTGTTAGCTCGGTAATGGCAAATTCTGTCAGCATTTGTTTGTGTGAAAAAGACTGTATCTTTCCTTCCTATATGATACTTAGTTTCGCTGGATACAAAATTCTTGGCTAACAATTATTTTGTTAGAGGAAGCTGAAGATAGGGCCCCAGTCCCTTCTAGCTTGCAGGGTTTCTGCTGCGAAATCTGCTATTAATCAGATAGGTTTTCCTTTAATGGTTACCTGGTGCTTCTGTCTCATAACTCTTAAGATTCTTTCCTTCCTCTTAACTTTGGATAACCTGATGACAATGTGCCTAAGCAAAGATCTTTTTATATATATATATAAATTTTTAAAAGAATAAAGATGGGGTTTCACCCTGATGGCAGGCTGGTCTTGACCTCAGGTGATCCACCCACCTCAGCCTCCCAAAGTGCTAGGATTACAGGCGTGAGCCACCATGCCTGGCCACAAAGATCTTTTTGAGATAAATTTCCAGGGTGTTCTTTGTGCTTCTTGTATTTGCATGTCTAGGTCTCTCACAAGGCCAGGGAAGTTTTCCTTGATTATTTCCCCAAATATGTTTTCCAAGCTTTTAGAATTCTTTTCTTCCTCAGGAAAACTGATTATTCTGTGGCTGCTGTGGGCAATGAAAGTGAGATTCCCACGTCACTGGAGTTGTGTTCTAGGAGGGTTATGGCTGCCTCTGCTGAGTCATGTGTGTTGTTAGGGAATTGGGGGGAATGCTGGCAGTCACAGGCCTCACCCAGCTCCCACGTAAATTGAAGGGCAGGCTTTACTCCCATCCTGCCCCTCACAACAGCCCCCAGACCATTTCCAGGTGGAGATTTGAAAACCTGTCCCAGGCTATCTGGTTCCCAGTTGTGGAAAAAAGAGCTTGGTTCTCCCCCACCTGTGGATTCTGCACCCTGGATTTGTGTCCTCCCCCAAGTTCTGGCCAGGAGGCTTCTCCCCCCTCTTCAAATTGCTACAAAGTTCATCTAGAGATTTCCTTCTCCCTGTGTAGTTTTACCCCCTGCTCCTCTCCTGTTGAATCCCTGTAGTGCCAGGCAGGAATGGCCTGCTAGGGGACCCAGCAAACTCCCAGGGCCTTTCTGCTGCTTCCTCTATCCTTGTACTTTGCTCGGCTCTCCAAATTGACTCGGCTTCAGGTAAAGTTGGAAACTTCTCCCACAAGTTGACTTTCAGTTTCTCCAGTGGTGGTGTGCGTTTGGGAGGGGAGGGTCTTTGTTTCCCACTTCTGCAGTTGGGGCACTCACAGTTTTGGGGTTGTCTCCTGGGTCCTGTAAGAGCAGTCCGCTTCCTTTGGAGGGTTTGTGAACCCTCTCAGGATTGCTGGTTTGTTCTTGCAGTCGATCTAGAAAATCATTATTTAAAAATTCTGCACTTTTAAAATACAGTATGTAATGTAATTTTATACCCTCACAACAAACTTATAAATCCATTCTGCTTGTTTTCTAATTTGATCAATTAACATAAGAAAATAAACTATAACTTGCCTCTAATGACTTAATTTGGGGCTGTTTCAACTTGATCTGTACTTTGGAGCCGGTTTCCACTCAAGAATATTCTTGACTATCGAATGATAGCAGATTAAAAAAATCTGAAGAAATTTATTTTCTAAAGGAAGAAAATAGAACCTAATGTGTTTAGAGCTTTTGTTATTCATCTGATAATATGCTGCATATTTATCCATAAACTTTTAGTCCTGAAAATTATTCTATAAAACATTTGTCATATTCTCAATTACAAAGATGAGAAAATAGTTTCAAAGAAAGAATTTTCAGTGTCACACAGTTTATATATAGCCAGATTAAAGTCCAAGGCTGACAGTTGACTCCAAAGCTACAAGCCCACATCCTTTTCAATACAGATGGCTAGCAAAATGCAAGTTGTAATGACATGTGACATGGATATTTTGCTTTCTAGGAACATGTATGTAACACGTACATGTTATTTTTAAAGATTTTATTGTGAAGCATATTAAACAGTAGGGACATAAAATATAAATGTGAAGCTTTATAAAGTATCATAAAGGAAACATTCATTTAAACACCACTGATAACTTATGCCCAGGAAAAGAATATTGCCAACACCCTTGAAGCTCCTCACCCCCACCACGCTCTTTCCAAATACCATCCTCTTCTTTCTACCATGAGATTACTACTGTCTTTACTTCTAACATGGTAGTCCAGACTTTTTTGTAATGGTAAAATATGCATGAACTGTACCATTTAACCATTTTAAACTGTATGGTTCAGTGGCGTTAAGTATATTCACATTGTTGTGTAATTATTACCACCAACCATCTTCTGAATTTTTTATCTTTTTAAACTGAAACTGTACTCATTACCACTGACTCCCCATTCTCCCAGCCGCTAGCAACAACCATGCTACTTTATGTTGCTATGAATTTGACCACTCTAGGTACCCCATATAAGTGAAATCATACAATATTAATCCTTCTGTGACTGGCATATTTCTTTCAGCATGATGTCTTCAAGGTACATCCATGTTGTAGCACCTGCCAGGGTTTCCTTCCTTTTAAAGGCCAAACGATATTGCACTGTATGTGTGTACCATATTTGTTTATCTAGTTATCTATCAATGTACCACTTGTACAACTTGGGTTGCTTCTACCTTTGGTCTATTTTGAAGAATATTGTCATGAACATGGATGTACTAATAGCTGTTTTAGTTCCTGCTCTCAGTCATATATTTTGGGGTATATACCTAGAAACAGAATTGCTGGATCATATGCTTAAGTTTTTGAGGAACTACCACAATGTTTTCCATAGCAGCTATACTATTTTACATTATCATTAGCAGTGCACAAGTGTTCTAATTTCTCCTCATCCTTGCCAATAATTCTTTTTTGTTTTCATTGTAGATTTGTTCTTTTTGAAAACTTTCCGTACATGAAATAATGCATATTTTTTTCTAATTCTGGCTTTTTTTTTTGCTCAGTTCATGAGATTCATGCGTGCAGTTGAATGTAGCTGAAGCTGTACAGTTTTATTATGATACAGTATTACATGTATGACATCAATTTATTACCCATTCCACTGTTGATGAATATTTGGATTGTTCTGGTTCTTAGTTATTATGAATAACGCTGCTGGGAACATTCATATACATGAACCTTGGTATATGTGTGAGTGATTTGTTTTTTATATACCTAGAAGTAGAATTGCTGGATCATAGGGTAGGCATATGTTCAACATTAGATTGTGCCAAGCTATTTTCCAAAGTTGTTGTACTAGTTTACATCTCCTCCAGAAGTTGGTAGAGTTCTCACTGCATCGTATCTTTCCTAGTGCAGATGTGGTTTTTGCCATTGTGGTAATTACTGATGATGTTGAACATTTTTGTGTTTACATATTTATTGAGCATTTGGATAGTCTCTTTCATAAATGTCTTTAAGCCTCCTGCCCATTTTTCTATTGATTCTTTTGTCTTTACTGATTTGCATGAAGAAATACTGATAATAAGATGGATGGATATATACATAGACAGAGGGATACAAACTTTTTGTTGCAAATGTCTTCTATTCCTTGGGTTGCCTTTTCACTTTCTTAATGATGTCTTTGGTAAATAGAAGTTTTTAATGTCAATGTAGTAAAGATTTATAAAACAACTTTCCTTTATGGATGATGGTTCTTTTGCCCCTTTAAATAAACCTTTCCCTACCCCAAAGTCATGAAGATATTTTAAATTAGCTGTCAATATATTTTTAAAAAGGTGGAAGGCTGCTGATAATTTCATTGAATTTACAATATATGTATAGATGAATTTGTAGATAGCTGATATCTTCAGAAGATATCAATTGATCTTGGCTTGATCTTCCAAACTATGAACATCATATATTCCTCCATGGGTCTTTAATTTTTCTTTATTTCTTTCTTTTCTTTTTCTTTCTTTCCTTTTTTACTTGAGACAGAGTCTCGCTCTGTTGCCCAGGCTGGAGTGCAGTGGCACAATCTTGGCTCACTGCAACCTCCGCCTGCTGGGGTCAAGCAATTCTCTGCCTCAGCCTCCTGAGTAGCTGGAATTATAGGCACTCACCACCAAACCCAGCTATTTTTGTAATTTTTAATAGAGACAGAGTTTCACCATCTTGGCCAGGCTAGTCTTGAACTCCTGACCTCATGATCCACCCACCTTGGCCTCCCAAAGTGCTGGGATTACAGGTGTGAGCCACTGTGCCCGGCCTGGGTCTTTAATTTTTCTTACTGTCCTCTTGTTTTCTGCACAGGTATCTTGTCCATCTTATACTAGAATTTATTTTTAAGTATTTGATATACTCAATGCTATTACAAATATTATATATTTATAAGCTTTTGTTTTCTTTGTTGGTATACAGAAATGAAAAGATTGTTGATAATGAGTCTTTGATCAACTCATGTATTCTAATAATTTACCAGAACATTTTTTGACATCTACTCAAATCATATAATTGAAAATAATATCCTAATTTATTCATTTTTCATCATTAGAGCATTTTAAATATAATTTTCTTTCTTATCTTAAGACCTTTAATACAGTATTGAATTGACATGGTGGCCATAATAAGCATCCTTCTGTCATCCTAATCTCAAAGAAGAAAGGCTACTTGAGATTCTTCCTACATTTCTTTTTTCTTTTTTTTTTTTTGAGATGGAGTTTCACTCTTGTTGCCCAGGCTGGAGCGTAGTGGTGCGATCTTGGCTCACTGCAACCCCTGCCTCCCAGGTTCAAGTGATTCTCCTGCCTCAGCCTCCCAAGTAGCCAGGCATGTGCCACCATGCCCAGCTAATTTTTTTTGTACTTTTAGCAGAGATGGGGTTTCTCCATGTTGGTCAGGCTGGTCTCGAACTCCCAATCTCAGGTAATTTGCCTGCCTCAGCCTCTCAAGGTGCTGGGATTACAGGTGTAAACCACTGCGCCTGGCCTTACAAATTTCTATAAATGATGAAACATCAGAGTAAACTTTTGGACAATTTTTGTTTTAGGACTTCAACTTGTTAACAATGATGTGGCCTATGGAGAGATTACATTTTTTTCTTTTTTCTTTTTTTTTAATAAAAAATAACGGACAGGTGTGCGGCCAGCCTGCGGCGCATGCGCCACCTAGAGAGATTACGTTTTATCTAAAACAACCCTTCATTCTTATCAAAGCCTCTGTGTCACTGACTTTCTAAATATCAAAATCGTTAAAATTGAATCCTCTGAATTTTAGACATCTCTGATATTTTGATACTGACTTCCAAATTTACATATGTGACATTATTCCTTTCATTTTACAACAACTGTTTAAAAATGTGGTTTGGTGTGTATTCTGTAGTAACTTCACAAATTCTTGTTAACTAATTTAACAGTATGCTATTCGGAGAAAAAGATACACTTGACTGTTTCAATATACTTTACTAGCTGTATCTCTATCACTAAAACATAGTGAGACAATTTTGGTGTAAATCCCTCAGATTGTTCTGAATCTAAGAGGAGGGGAGTCTTTATTTCCCTCAGTATAGAATACATATTTTTGATCACTCAAATACCCCATTATTCCAGATTATTGAAATAAATAATTACAACTGTCATTTTGGCTTAATGTGACAGTGAAAATAACTTTGAGATAAATTTCCCTTATTTTTTTATTTCACTAGATTAAAGAGCAATCAATGTACTTTTTATTGACCTCTCTTCACCTCCCTTAATCAAGACGTTTCTGTCTAAAATAGTATTTGGAAAAGGATAGACATAAAGATAGCTGCATGAAAATGCTAACACATCTTCAGTTTCACTCTTTCATTAATGGCCATGCTCTTCCTTTTGCCTTTATCTATGGACTCAGCCCTCCATCCTACCTTGAACCCTCATTGCTGTGACAAATGATCAATGCTGTGATTCAGATTTGTTGAGATCAGCTAGGTGTACTCCAAAATGATGATGATGAATGATGATGAAAGAGGTAGTAGTGACGATGATGCTGGGGTAGCTAATTTGCAGAACCTTTGAATAGATGTGCCATCCCAATATAAAGTAGAAAGTGTGATGGTTTTGTTAGGCATCCATTTTGTTATATGGAGGATTTCAGCAAGTTCTTATATGGGAATTTTAAACAAAGCTCTCTATTTCATACCAAGAAATGTGGAACTTCACATATTTTTAGACTCTGTTTACATAGTTTATTAGAAGAAACATTTTTCAGATTTTTTTCTATAAACTTGTTAAATGATTAATATCTGTTTTATTACACAGATGTTATTTTATGCTTGAAACTTTTACTTTTTGAAGCTGAATATTATTAACAGGCTTTCCTTCACCAACACAAAGAAACATCTTTGAGAGACAGAATACTACACTAAAATTATCAGGAGACCCATCAGTGGATTTATGCTTAGAAAGAATTGAAGTTAAATATGTACGTCTAGGAAGACCATGTTTTTTCTCCTACTGAATTAATACATCTCAAGCCTCTCCCCAGCACTAGGTTATGCATTGTTTGGGTGAATAATCTCATGATTTTAATTTTGCAAGCTACAAAATTTTATTACATTTTACTTTTTTCCCACTACAACCTGACTCCCTTAAGGAGCTTAACTGATGTTTATGCCTGATACTCCAAGTTAGACAGGTATAGCTTGCTGTGCTTTTTAAAGAGTAGCTAACATACGTATCATGTAACATACATATCATGAGCTTTTTCACATAATGTCAGATTAATTAATGTATTATATTCCACTGCAACAGGATCACGTTAGTCTTAGTAACTTAATCATTCGGACTTAGTCTATTGTCTTACACCATGAACTTAAAGTGATGTAAGTATACTTAGATGTGCTGAATTGTGAAAAATATAAAATATGTATGAATATGAACATTTTAAAATGTGAACCATAATTTGTTTTCAATCATTTTGTATAAATAACTCAGGTAGTGTAACCATTAAAGTACAGTTCTTCCTCTGTATCCTTGGATTCTGTATCCAAGGATTCAATTAACCTCAGATTGAAAATATTCCTTCCCCAAAAATGGATGGTTTGTGTCTGTACTAAACATGTACAGATTTTTTTCATGTCATTATTCCCTACAATACAGCATAAGAACTATTTTCATAGCATTTACATTGTTTTAGGTATTATAAGAACTCTAGAGATGATTTAAAGTATATGGGAGCATGTGTGTAGATTATATGCAAATACTACACCATTCCATATCAAAGACCTGAGCATCTATGCATTTTGGTATCCAAAAGGATCCTGGCACCAATCACCCATGGATATCAAAAGACAACTATATAGGTTAAAAACATACCATATGTTAACCAAACATTTTATTTATGATATCAAGGAAAATATGAATAGTAGTTTTCTTTTTCTTTTTTTCTTTTCTTTTCTTTTCTTTTCTTTTTTTTTTTTTAGACAGCATCTCACTCTGTCACCCAGGCTGGAGTACAGTGGTGTGATCTCAGCTCACTGCAACGTCTGCCTCCCAGATTCAAATGATTCTCCTGTCTCAGTCTCCTGAGTAGCTGAGATTGCAGGCGTGTGCCACCCTGCCCAGCTAATTTTTGTGATTTTAGTAGAGACGAGGTTTCACCATGTTGGTCAGGCTGATCTTGAACTCCTGACCTCAAGTGATCTGCCTGCCTTGGCCACCCAAAGTGCTGTAATCACAGGCGTGAATGAATAGTATTTTTCAGTGCACAATGGAAAACTACTAGACATTCATAAAAATGAATTCTTTTAAGAGGACTGCTTTATTTTACACATAATTGAAGAAAGTAAGATTGGTAACTTCAGAGTTCACTGATGAAAATCGGGATGTATTTTAGATTGCCTTTTAAGTTTATAAGATAACTTTTGTAATTTTAAATAAATAGTTGGTGTATTTTTTTTAAAGAACAGGACAAGTCTTGTGCTACCAAATTGTACTACTATGCTAAATGAGATTCAATACATGTCCTAATTTTATAAGGCTTGTGTTTGGACACAAAAAATGTGGGCCAAACTGACTGAGTTGATGTATAATTATAAGTCTACATGAAAAATGCAATTACAAGTAGTTCCACGGAATTGGAAACTGTGCTTTCTCACATTGTCTCCCGAGTGCCTGGTGAGACATCAGGCTTGGTGGTGGTGGAGAAATATGTGTTGAATGAATGTATGAGAGGAAGCATTTAGATAAAAATGCGTTGATGTTGCAGGAAATAAGACAGAAGATATTCAATACGGTTCACCACTGAGTTCTAAAACACAATGTTTTTCTACTTTGATTTTTAAAAGAACCACAACCCCCAAGTCAATGCGAAAAAGCTTCTGTAAATCAGCCGCTAAAGTCTTATTAAATCACAGATACCAAAGATGTAAAAAATCTAATTTTTAGCAACTCATCATAGTAAAACTCATCTGGGGAGAAAATATTCGTATAAATTAAAGTGCTTTATTTATAAGAGGCACAATTAAGATGCTCAGTCATTTTTAGTGATTAGTACACTACTCCCTGGTTAATAGAATTCTCTAGCTTTCCCCAGCAGATGAGGGTGAGCTACTGCATTTAGAAGAAAATGGTACCTGTCTACATCTACAAACAGCTTATTTTGCAGAGTGATATAAAAGAAGTTCAATTTTGGAATGTAAAAAAGCATTATTAATATTTTTAAGGAAGAGAAAGAAATATATAAAAAATGATTACAAATATATATTAAATTATATGGTTTGATTTTTTATATATAAGGTAAGTGTGGCGATTTGAATAGTATTTAGTAATCCGTTAAAAATTAATGGGCTATTATAGTCTTTTATTATAATAGAGAAAAGGACTTTTCGATTTCATAGTTTTTCAGGTAATAAATCTGTTGAATTTTTAAATGTGTATGTACACATAGATAACCACTCATTGCTTATTGATGAGGATGTGTTCTGAGAAATGTGTAATTAGGCAATCTGTGCTAACAGCATAGTGCATATCTATAAACCTAGATGGTATATTCCTGTTATACATCTAGGCTACATGGTATAGCCTATTGCTCCTAGGTTACAAACCTGTACAGCATGTGACTGTACTGGAATACTGTAGGCAATTGTAACAACATGGTATTTGTGTATCCAAACATAATCAAACATAGAAAAAATACAGTACAAATATGTTATTATAATCTTATAAGACCAGTGTCTTCTATGTAATTCATTATTGACTGAAATACAATTATGTGGCACATGTGTTTATATATATATAAACACAAATACACACACATAAAATAAATGAAAAGGAGAAAGTAGAGCCTGACATTTTATCCTATAACCTAGGCAAAGTCAAAACAACTACATTTAAAATACGAATTTTTTTACCACATAATTAACATTTAGCTATCTATCCTGATTCAAAGAGATATAGTCATAAAAAGCCCAAAATACTGTAGCATATATACTGCATAAAAAATACTGTTAGATTTTCTTATTGTAACATTAAATATAACTCCTCAATTCAATTTAAGTTTCGGTGGTTCCCAACTTAATGAAGAGAATTATCATTCATATGGTTGAATAAAGCTAGGAACCTGAGTGTTGTACTGAACCGGTCTTTCATTCATGCTCCCCATTTCCAATCCATCATATATCCATTCATTTCTATATCTCCAACCATTCCACTTTTGGTTTTATTTTCACCACCTTAGTCTAAGGTACCATCATCTCCTATGCAGATACTTCAGGAGCTCCTACTGGTCTCTGTTCTTCTGTCTACCTGTCTCCTATCCAGTTTCTGTAACAACAAATCTGATTATGTTATTCTTTTGCTTTAAAAGTCTTCAAAAGCACTTAGAGTGAAATCCCAACCTGAAACCTGGCCTACAACTTCTGCATGAGCTGCCCTGCCTGTAGCTCCAGTCTCATTTTATTCCTCACTCACTTTAGGTAACTTCTTATGCCCCAGACTGTCATGGCCTTCTTTCAGTTCTGGAAGTACTCTATTCTCTTTCTCAGGTTGGCACCTGCGTATGTCCCTGGTCTCTGGACTATTCCTCAAATACACCAACCCTCTTCATTAAGTTCTGATCAATTTTAATAATAATTCAATGCTAAATTATAATCTATATAGTAAAGAGAAAAATGGGCTCACCTCCATATTTAATCAATAATTATAAATTATAGAACTAACCTGATAAGCTCTTTAAAAAGTATCAAAGAATAATGAATGTAAACAATAGAGAAAGGATAATATTCATTTATAAGTGAAGAATTAATGTAGGATTTATGAGTGGTAGGGGCAGAACAAGGGAAGAATGAGACATGTTTATTTTAATAAAACTGAAGAGCTGAAGAAAGATCTGAACAAATTAAAAAATTCACAGTTTCAAGCAAGAATCATGAGATTAGATCCATATCAACACCTTTAATTTTTAAAACAACTTTACTGAGGAATAATTTATATATCATAAAACTTAGCTACGTGAATATATAATCTCAGGATTTTTTTCTAAATTTATAGTTTCCATCACCCCAAAATATTTCTTTATACAAATTTTCAGTCAATCTCTGTTCTCACCCTCAGCCCTAAAGAACCACAGATCTACTCTAGACATTTCATATATATAGAATCATGATATACATACTATATTTGTACTCTGCAGTAATGTTTTTGAGGTACATGTATCAGTTTAAGTAGTTTGTTTCCTGTTGTTCCTGAATAGTATGGAATCTCTTAAATGTATTGATACTTAATTAATAGGCTAGCATATGGTCTATATTGAAGAATGTTCCATGTGTGCTTGAAAATAATGTGTATTCTACCGTCACTGGGTGCTCACTTCTATAAATATCGATTCGTTTAAGCTAGTTGATAGCATTTTCAGGTATTCTGTACTTGCTGATTTTCTATCTTGTTCTATAAATTATGGAGAATGGGGTATTCCAGTCTCCAATGATTATTTTTCTTTTCACTTATGCCAATTTTTGCTTCTAGGGCGCTTTTTGTGTTCTAGGGCCCTGCTTATAAGAACATAGACATTTATAATTTTTATATCTTCATGTCTTCATGAAGAATGTAATTTTTTTTTTTTTTTTTTTGAGACAGTCTCTCGCTCTATCGCCCAGGCTGGGGTGCAATGGTGCAATCTCAGCTCACTGCAACCTCTGCCTCCCGGGTTCAAGTGATTCTCCTGCCTCAACCTCCCGAGTAGCTGGGACTACAGGCGCCTGCCACCACGCCCGGCTAATTTTTGTATTTTTTATAGAGACGAGGTTTCACCGTATTGGCCAGGCCTGGTAATATTTGTTATGTTTAAATTGCTTGTCTTATAACTGTATACCCACTCCAGCTCTCTTATACTTTCTGAGTGCATGGTACATTTTTTTCTATCCTTTTACTTCCAACCTATTTGTGTTTTTGAAACTGAATATGTCCCATGTGGATAGCATATCGTTAGTTCCTGCTGTTATCATTGTTTGGCCAGTCTGATAATATATTCCTTTTGTTTGGGATGTTTGGTCAATTCACAATCATTATAATTGTTTCTATGGTTAGATTTCCATTTTTATATCTTCTATATATCTTACATGCTTTTTGTTCCTTTGTTCTACTGTTAGTCTTCTCTTACGTTAGATTTTTTTATTGTAACATTAAATATAATTCCTCAATTCAGTTTTTATCATTTGTGAGGGTTTTTTTAGTGGTTACTCCAGATTTTAAAATATACATCTTATCACAATTTACTTCAGATAAATACTAGCTTAATTTTGGTAAAATATACAAACTTTGGCCCTGTAGTGCTCCATTCTCCTCCTCCTCTTTGTGCTATCATTGCCATATATATTAATTATACATATGTTTTAAAACACAATGATACAGTTTTAATCATTGCTTTATGCAATCTTCATCTTTAAACCAGTTGAGAAAATAATTAAGATATATTTATTTAGTCTTTTATGTTTTCCCACATATTTACCTTTTCTAGTGCTCTTTACTTCTCCTTGTGGATTCTAGTTACTATCTGTTATCTCAGAAGCCCCCAAAAAAAGGGAAATAAAGGAAAAGGAAGGAAAATGATTTTCTTTCAAGCTGAAATAATTCTTTTAGTATTTCCTATAAGGCAAATGTGCTAGCAGCCAGTTATCTTTGTTTATCTAGAAATGGCTTTATTTTGTATTGATTTTTGAAGGATAGTTTGGCTATATATAGAATTCCTGGTTGATAGTTTTCTTCTTTTAGCACTTTAAATATGTCATTCCATTTCCTTTTGGCCTCTACTGTTTGTGATGTGAAATCAGTCGTAATCATATTATTGTTTCCTTGTGCTTAAAGAGTCATTTTTTTTTTGGTTTTGCTTTGAAAATTTTCTCTTTGGCTTTCAACAGTTTTACTGTGATGTGCCTAGGTATAGATCTTTCAATAAAATAGATTGCATCAAATCTGAAATGTATTTGGCTATTATTTCTCCAAACATTTTAAATGATATTTCCTCTCTCTTGTCTCCTTCTAGGACTCTTATTACATTGCCTTGCTGTTGTTTCCAACATCTCTGAGGCTCTATCCATTTTTACTTACTCTTTTCTCCCTGTGCTCTTCAGATTGGGTAATTTCTATGGAATTATCTTTAAGTGCACTGAAAGATTTATTCTCGGTCACAGATCTGTTCTTGAGTCCCTCTTATAAATTATTTGTTGTATTTTTGAGCTCCAGAATTTCTATTGATTTTTTTTTAGCTTCTATCTCCTTATTTAAATTCTGTTTGTTTAATCACTGTCTTCATACTTTCCTTTAAATACTTAACCATGATTTCCCTTGGTTCTCTGACGAAATTTATAATTGTTTAGAGTTTTTATCTGCTAGATTCACATCTGGTTTCACTCAAAAACTATTGACAACTTTTTTTCTTAACTATAGGTCATATATTTCCTGTTTCTTCATATGTTTTGCATTTTTAATTGAAAACACAATACTTTACAAAGTATCTTGTAGTACCTCTAGATTCCTCTCTCTCAGAACTATTCTTGTTGCTATTTTTTTTTCCATTTTTATTTGTTTGTTCATTTAAAAACTTCCCTGGACTAAATCTGTGAAATCTGTCTCCTCCACAATATGCGGGTACCTATGCCTCTGTTCAGTTTTTATTGTTGTCTTCATTCTTGCTTTAATTTTTAAACCTGGCTTATTAGGGGTCACCCTCGGCAATACATTTAGCTTTACATATTAAGGAAACACACACACACACACACACACACACACACACACACACAAATGCAGGGTTAGAAAGACACATAGGCACACACATACACAAATAGTACAGTCTTAGACTTCTGTGAAACGCTAAGTACCATAATATAGCAATGCTTTCAGATATCAATCTCTTCAGAGTTTTGAAGGGAAATGTAATCTTCTAAAAATTTTATATTTTCGCCGGGCGCGGTGGCTCACGCCTGTAATCCTAGCGCTTTGGGAGGCAGAGGTGGGCGGATCAGGAGTTCAAGACCAGCCTGGCCATGATGGTGAAACCCCATCTTTAAAAAAAAAAAAAAAAAAATTTTATATTTTATGTTCCAAGACAACTTGTATTTTATATATATAAACAGAAAGACTATCTCCATTGTTTCAGGAATCACTAGATATGACTTTTGTAATTTTTTCCTGAGAAATTTGTTAAATATTTACCCTAATGAATTACAAGAGTAGTCAAAAATTAAACAATAGAAATGTCATAGCATCAAAGACTAGCAACAGCATTAAAACTCACAAATATACAAACTAAATATATATATATATTTATATATATAAATAAATAATATATATAAATAACCTCAGAAATTATAGTCATGAAATGTAAAAGTGAAAACTGTTCTTAAAAATAATTAGGTGGTTAAAAGCTGCATTTAAAAGCTACAGATTAAAATAATGTTAGTAAGTGGTGTCATGAGTAATAAAAGTGCATTAAATTCCCCATCCTATACAAGAAAATGAGAAGGTATTATTTTGTATTTGATGCTAGTAATTACAGAAAGATAGATTTAAGCGTGTGAGATATTTAAATGAAACCATTAGTAAAATTTTAAATTTGACTTATTTCAGTTGCCTTACTGCAGAAGGTAAATAAAATGTCTTTAAAGTGTAAGAAGGTAATGTAGATGTGATTCCCCATTGTATGAAAAAAAAGGGGAATGGCAGGGACTATCGCGATCTAGAAAGTATGTATTACTTATGAGGCTATTTTAGTCTACACATTTTAAAATTTAAAATTTAAAATTTGATTTATTTCAGTTGCCTTACTGCAGAACGTAAATAAAATGTCTTTAAAGTGTAAGAAGGTAATGTAGATGTGATTCCCCATTGTATGAAAAAAAAAGGGGAATGGCAGGGACTATCAGGATCTAAAAAGTATGTATTACTTAAGAGGCTATTTTAATCTACACATTTTAAAGCATTGTACTAGCCAAATCAAGTACATTCTGGGCCATGATGCATCTAGTTTGCCATCCCAGAAGCCAAGAAATAAAGGGGCAAAAAAAGAAAAGGAAGGAAAAAAATAAAACTTAAGAGACAGGTGCAAACCTACTTCGACTAGGATTAACCTTTGAAATTCATCTATACGATATTTGCAAGAGACATATCTAAAATGAAGTCACTAAAAAACTTTTTGAAACAAGATTGTATGTCCGTAACCTCATAAAAAGAAGCATGGGTACTAAATCTAGTAGAGAAAACAAGGAGAATTAATAAAAATAGGATGACAGCAGATGTGGAGATTTAAAAATTGGAAGTTATAGCTGTGTGCATTGGTTCATGCCTGTAATCCCAGCACTTTGGGAGGCCAAGGCAGGTAGATCACCTGAGGTCAGGGGTTTAGGACCAGCCTGGCCAACATGGTGAAACCCCGTCTCTACTAAAAATACAAAAATTAGCCAGGTGTGGTGGCACATGCCTGTAGTCCCAGTGAGGCAGGAGAATTGCTTGAACCCAGGAGGTAAAGGTTGCAGTGAACTGAGATCTCCCACTGCACTCCAGCCTGGGTAACAGAGCAACAGAGTGAGACTCGGTCTCAAAATAAAATAAAATATATTTTTAAAAAGTTGGAAATTATATTCATTTTCTAACATATTTGAATGCTTTGATATATTAGACATCTTTCCAGTAAAAAGTCATCAAAATTTACAAAAACATCTACAAACATGAAAAGAACATCATTTAAGCAATTGAACATATTAAATGTTAACCTTCTATCATACAACTGAACCTAGGTGATTTTTATGGGTTAGTCCTAAACCTCCAAGGAATAATAAGTCTTATACTATATTATTTTTTCTGAGAATAGAGAAAGAAATCTACCAAATGATTTTTTTTTTTTTTTTTTTTTTGAGCCTGAGTCTCACTCTGTCACTTAGGCCAGAGTGCAATGGTACCATCTCGGTTCACTGCAACCTCTGCCTCCCAGGTTCAAGAGAGTCTCCTGCCTCAGCCTCCCAAAGAGCTTGGACTACAGGCGCTGCCACGATGCCTGGCTAATTTTTGTATTTTTAGTAAAGAATGGGTTTCATCATGTTGGCTAGGCTGGTCTTGAACTCCTCACCTCAGGTGATCCACCCGCTTCAGCCTCCCTGAGTGCTGGGATTACAGGTGTGAGCCACTGTGCCCTGCTGCAATGATTTTATTAAACCAATGTAACCTAGACACTAAATCCTAATGAAGATAACCCTCCAGAAAACTGTAGAAAATTATAAATGAGAATATACTAAGCAAAATATGAGCAAATCAAATTTAGTAGAACACTATGGAACAATGGAATGCAATTAACTTAGCTTTATCCTAGGAAGTTAATGATTATTTAAAATATTACGGCAATACGGCGGGGTAAAATTTAAAAGCCATGTGATAATTTTAGTAAATGACAATAAGGCATTCAATAATATTAACATAATTCCAGATAAAAATTGTTAGTCAACTAAAACTGAGATGGATATTCTTTTAACTTAATCTAAACCTAATAGTTTTCATCATAATCAATACAATAAGACTTATTAAAATGGGAATAGGATAAATGCTTGACATAATCAATTATTACTTAATATTATTATTAAGGTTTTAACTGTTACGGTAAGAAAGGAAATATGTGTAAGTAGTATAATTTGGGGAGAAAATGATATACTACGATAATTATTTTCAATATGATAATTTTACTTATAAAATTAATGTGAGAAACTGTTAAAATTAATGAGAAATCAGTTGTAAAGCCAGTTTAAAAATAATTGTACAGAATTTATATATTCTCCAGATGGTGGCAATACACTGAAAATATGAGAAGTAACAGTAACATCACTAATCCAAGATCACTTGGTATGCTCTATGAGAAATATACATAACCTATTTAAGAAAAATGTAAGATTGGACTCAAGCAAAGGATAATAAATGAAGACATGTAGCATGTTCCAAAGTAGGAAAACTGAATATCAAAAAGATGTTATTTTTCCAAACTTAATTTCTAGTTTTACTGCGATTTCTATCCAAACCTCTACTGAATTTTGGGAGACAGTGAAGTGAGAAACTTGATGACTGATTCTAAATTCATCCTGAAGAGTAAATAATAGCCATTTTTATATTAGAAGATAAGTTATGAGGGGGTAATTGAACAGCCAGATATTAAAACACATAAAAAATCTGCAATAGTTGAAACTATAGAGTTCATTCAAGAATTGACAAATCAGCAGAACAAATCCTGGTTTTATTCAGTTTAACAACTGTGTAAGTCCCTGAGAGAAGCTGTTTGTTACAGCATCATAATTTGGTGTATCATGATATAACTTCTGTTTTCTGTGAGGTAGGATCCTGTATTTTAAACAGAATTATATGCCAACATTAAAGCAGTGTTAGTCTTCTGAGTTTGAAGATCTCACCAAATGAAGAGTGACTTTGCATTACCATGATAGAAAAGCTGGACTTTAAAGAGTAGTTTGTGGCCAGGCACGGTGGCTCACGCTTGTAATCCTAACACTTTGGGAGGTCAATGCAGGTGGTTTGCTTGAGGTCAGGAGTTCAATAGCAGCCTGGCCAACATGGTGAAACCCCATCTTTACTAAAAATACAAAAAATTAGCCGGGCGTGGTGGTGCACACCTGTAGTCCTAGCTACTTAGGAGGCTGAGGCAGAAGAATCATTTGAACCTGGGAGGCGGAAGTTGCAGTGAGTCGAGATTGCACCACTGCACTCCAGCCTGGGTGACAGAGCGAGACTCTGTCTCAAAACAAACAAAAAGTAGGTTGTCTTTTTTATTCTATTTTTTTTTTTCTTCTGGGACCAATAGGGAATTTGTTTACTGGAAGGTAACCAGTGTTTAGCATAACTATTTTGGACTGCTTTTGTTGAACTGTGTGATACGTTTTGCGTAGGCAATTATGTCATCTACAAATAGATGTTGCCATTTTTCCTTTAAACTATTTATGCCATTTGTGTCTTTTACTTGCCTTACTGCACTGGTTGAGACCTTCTGTAACATGTTGAACAGGAGCAGTGAAGGCAGACAACTTTTTTTATTCCTGATGTTAAAAAGCATTCAGTCTTTCACCATTAACTGTTATTGTTAATAGTAATTTTTTTGTTGATGCACATTATCAGGTTAAGAAAGTTCCTTCTAATTCTGTGAAGAAAGTCAATGGAGGCTTGATGGGAATAGCATTGAATCTATGAATTACTTTGGGCAGTATGGCCATTTTCACAATATTGATTCTTCCTATCCATGAATGTGGAATGTTTTTTCATTTGTTTGTGTTCTCTCTTACTTCCTTGAGCAGTGGCTTGTAGTTCTTGAAGAGGTCCTTACATCCCTTGTTAGCTGTATTCCTAGGTATTTTATTCTCTTTGTAGCAATTGTGAATGGGAGTTCACTCATGATTTGGCTCTCTGTTATTGGTGTATAGGAAAGTTTGTGATTTTTGCAGATTGAATTTGTATCCTGAGACTTTGCTTATCAGCTTAAGAACCAAAAAAGAGCCCGTATAGCCAAGATAATCCTAAGGAAAAAGAACAAAGCTGGAGGCATCACGCTGCCTTACTTCAAACTATACTACAAAACTACAGTAACCAAAACAGCATGCTACTGGTACCGAAACAGATATTATAGACCAATGGAACAGAACAGAGGTCTCAGAAATAACACCACACATCTACAACCATCTGATCTTCGACAAACCTGACAAAAACAAGCAATACTCATACCAAAACAGATAAATAGACTAGTGGAACAGAACAGAGACCTCAGATATAAAACCACACATCTATAAATATCTGATGCTTGACAAACCTGACAAAAACAAGCAATGGGGAAAGGATCCCCTATTTAATCAACGGTTTTGGGAAAACTGGCTAGTTATATGCAGAAAACTGAAAATGAACCTCTTCCTTACACCTTATACAAAAATTAACTCAAGATGGATTAAAAATTTAAACATAAAATCTAAAACCATAAAAACCCTAGAAGAAAACCTAACAGTTCCATTCAGGACGTAGGCATGGGCAAAGACTTCATGACTAAAACACCAAAAGCAATGACAACAAAAGCCAAAACTGAGAAATAGGATCTAATTAAACAAAGGAGCTTCTGCACAGCAAAAGAAACTATCATCAGAGTAAACAGGCAACCTACAGAATGGGAGAACATTTTTGCAATCTATCCACCTGACAAAAGGCTAATATCCCGAATTTACAAGGAACTTAAACAAATTTACAAAAAAAGAAAAAAGCCCCATCCAAAAGTGGGCAAAGGATATGAACAGACACTTCTCAAAAGGAGAAATTTATGTGGCCAAAAAACACACCAAAAAAAGCACATCATCACTGGTCTTTAGAGAAATGCAAATAAAGACCACAATGAGATACCATCTCACACCAGTTAGAATAAAAATAATTAAAAAGTCAGGAAACAACAGATGCTAATGAGGATGTGGAGAAATGGGAATGCTTTCACACTGTTGGTGGGAGTGTACATTAGGTCAACCATTGTGGAAGGTGGAAGACAGTGTGGCAATTCTGCAAGGATTTAGAACTAGAAATACCATTTGACCCAGCAATCCCATTACTTGGTATATACCCTAAGGATTATAAATCATTCTACTATAAAGACATAGGCACACATATGTTTATTGCAGCACTATTCACAGTAGCAAAGACTTGGAACCAACCCAAATGCCTATCAATGATAGACTGGATAAAGAAAATATGGTACAAATACACCATGGAATACTATGCAGTCATAAAAAATAATGAGTTCATGTCCTTTGCAGGGACATGGATGAAGCTGGAAACCATCATTCTCAGCAAACTAATGCAGGAACAGAAAACCAAACATCACATGTTCTCACTATAGTGGGAGTTGAACAATGAGAACATATGGGCACAGGGAGAGGAATATCATACACCAGGGCCTGTTGGTGGTTGGGGGGCCAGGGGAAGGGATAGCATTAGGGGAAATACCTAATGTAGATGACAGGTTGATGGGTGCAGCAAACCACCATGGCACATGTATACCTATGTAACAAACTTGTACATTCTGCACATGTATCCCAGAACTTAAAGTATAATTTAAAAAGAAAGAAAGTTTCTTCTGTTTCTGATTTTCTTTTTCTTTTCTTTTCTTTTTTTTTTTTTTTTTTTTTGAGATGGAGTCTCACTCTTTTGCCCAGATGGGAATGCAGTGGCATGATCTTAGCTCACTGCAACCTCTGCCTCCCTGGTTCAAGTGATTCTCCTGCCTCAGCCTCCCAACTAGCTGGGGTTACAGGCAAATGCCACAGTACCTGACTAATTTTTGTATTTTTAGTAGAGACAAGGTTTTGCCATGTTGACCAGGCTGGTCTCGAACTCCTAACCTCAGGTGATCCACCTGCCTTAGCCTCCCATAGTGTTGGGATTATAGGAATGAGCCACCACACCTGGCTGTATTTCTGATTTTCTGTGTGTGTTTATTGTTTTTAATGAATTGATGTTGAATTGTGTCAAGTTATTTTTCTGCATCAATTGATAAGAGTTTGTAATTTTTCTTTCTTCACTTGTTAATATAATGAGTTATATTAATTGATTTTCCAGTGTTGAACTGTGCTTGTATTCCTGGGATAAGCTCCACTTGATTCATTTGTTAATAGTTTGTTGAGGATTTTTCTGTTGATGTTCATGAAAGATACTTGTGTGTAGCTTTCTTATAATGTGTTTGTCTGGTTTTAATATTAAGGTAAAGCAGAGTTTGCAGAGTAAATTGTTTCTTCTTCAGTTTCCAGGAAAAGATTACACAGAAATGGTATTATTCCTACTTTAGATGCTTGGAATAATTTACCAGTGAATCCATCTGGGCCTAAAGTTTTCTTTCTGGAAGATTTTAAACTATGAATTAATTTTCTCTAAGAGCTATAAGCCTATTCTTGTTATCTATTACTTCTTGAATGATACGTTTCAAGGAATTGGTTCATTTTATCTTAATGGTCAAATTGATGTGCACAGAGTTTTTCATAAAAAGTAGTAGTCCTTTAGTCCTTTATTATCCCTTTAATGCTTCTAGAGTCTATAATGGTCTCCCTCCCTCCCTCCCTCCCTCCCCTCCTTCCTTCCTCTTGCTTTATTTCTTTCTTTTTTTTTTTTTTTTTGACAGATTCTCTCACTCTGTCACCCAGGCTGGAATGCAATGGCATGACCTTGGCTCACTGCAACCTCCGCCTCACAGGTTCAAGCAATTCTTCTGCCTCAGCTTCCTGAGTAGCTGGAATTACAGGAGCCCACCACAATATCTGGCTAGTTTTTGTATTTCTAGTAGAGATGGGGTTTCACCATGTTGACCAGGCTGGTCTCAAATTCCTGACCTCAGGTGATCCATCCACCTCGGCCTCCCAAAGTGCTGGGATTACAGGTGTGAGCCACAGTGCTTGGCCCCTTATTTCATTTCCAATAGTAGTAAACTGTGTCTTCTTTCTTTCTTTTGGAGGGGAGGGAAGAAAGTAGACGTTGATTAATTTAATCAAGCTTTTCAAAGAACTGGCTTTTTATTTCCTTGATTTTTCTCTATTTTTTTTTTTTTTTTTTTAGTTTTATTGATTTCTGTTCTTTTCCTAATTTATTTATTTTGCTGTGCTTTTTTCTAATTTCTTATATTGTAATCTAGATGATTGGTCCTAGACCTTTTCTCTTTTCAAGTTCAAGCATTTAATGTCATAAATTTCCTTTTAAGCACTGGTTTAATAGCATCTCACAAATTTTGATATGTTGTTTTTCATTTTTATTTAACTAAAAATATTTTTAATTACCTTTGAGACTTCCTCTGTCGGCCATGGGTTATTTACATTTTTAATATTTGAGTACTTGGGGACAGTTTTCCAGATATCCTTGTTACTGATTTCTACTTCAATTCTGTTTTGATCAGGTTACATATTTTATATGATTTGAATTCAACAAAATATATTTTGTTATATGGCTCGGAATATGGTCTATGTTATGTGTGCACTTGAAATGAATGTTTTCTGCTACTGTTGGGAGGCCTGTTCTATAAATATGAGTTAGGTCATGTTGGTTAATATTTTTCACCTTTTCTATATCCTTACTGGTTTTGTATCCCCTTATTCTATGTCCATTTCACCTTTTAGTACAAGCACATTGTGTTTATGGAGTAGGAGGAATTTTGTTACATATATAGATGCATAGTGATCAAATCAGGATACTGAGGGGTGTCCATCACCAGTGTACAATACATTTTAAAATAGTCTCCCTACTTTGCTATCAAACATTTAATTTATTCTATTTTACTGTGTGTTTGTACCATTTAACCTGGTTGTCTTCATCTTACACTCTGTCTCCAGAACTCACCTAGTATCTGTTATCTATCTTTCTACTCTTTACCTCCATGTAATCAAATTTTTTAGCTCCCACATATAAGTGAGAACATGGAATATTTGTCTTTTAGTGCTCGCTTATTTTACTTAAGATACTATGCCTGCTATAGAGTCTGTGATTCAACCTACTGTAAAGTAAAAAAAGGAGGAAAAGAAATTAAGGAACTTACTGCCACTAGATTGGTCTTTATTCAGGTCTTGATTTCCCTTCCTAATTTGCCTATTATTTAGTTTTCATAGTCCTTAAGTAATTTTGTTTTGTTTTTTATTTTGTCTACTGTTCTTAGTTCTATCAATGTGAGAAATCAACTACAGTAGACTTACTCTATTTTCTATAAAACCAGAACTCTACATTTCAAAATATATTATATTTACATACATATACAACTTGATATTTTTACCAGAAAGGCCAAAGAATTATTTCAAATTTAAAGATCAGTTATCTCACCAGCATATGTTTTGCTTTTATCATTCTGTGTTAATTTTCCCAAGGAAATGCTATGTTCTTTCAATCTGTATATTCAAGTCTCACATTATTCCTGGAAAGTTTTCTTAAATTATATCTTTGGATATTTTTCCCATTTCATTTGCTTAGTTCTTTTCTTTAGGGACACCAATTATGCTTATGTTGGATCACTTTCAATGCTTTCTATATCTTATATATTTTTTCTTTAGTTTATTTCTATCTTATTTTCTCAGTTTAAAAATGTTTTCTATGTCTGTTCCTCTTTTTGCTGCTCCCAACATGACCTTCAGAAAACAAAATAACTTTAATAAATACTGAGGTAGTGTGGCAAAATTTCCATTTCTTTGGGTTTAGAGTTGAAGACAGGATATATTTTGACAATTCTTGGTGTGGTCTCAGGAAGTTGCATAATATTTCTCCATAACCACCTAGGAATCTGTTTCCAAAAAGCAGACCTAACAAAACAATAAAATTTACTTTAGAAATGTGACTTTATTTCTTTGTGTCTACATGTGTAGTCATATTTGAAACATACTTTAATACCTAATTTTAAATAGGAGGACTTATATTTGTTATTATTCTTCATAAAAAGTATTCCTTTAACATTTGAAAAAATTTAAATCTTATAATTATTCAAAGGTATATCTGTAGTTTTTTTTTTCTAGCTTTCATTGTAATGCTTATTATACAAAGTGCATTTGGAGCAAAGAAATGATATTTGACTAAATGCTATTATTTTATTCAATATATCTTAGTATAATGGGTACTTTATTATTTATCAACCTATTGTAGTCCAAAATATTAGTAAAAATATAGTGAAAATTGATATTACTTTATTCCTGTTATTATTTCTTTTTAAAAGTAGTACATGCTTATTTTTTTATATCACACTATGTCCTCATTTACTCAATCTTCTTTTAAACAATGACAAGAGAATGCAATATCAATCTCTATTCACTTTATTGTTCTATATGATCCCATATTGTTAAAGGTGAGAAAATGGAATCATTTAAAATATCTATATTTATTTCCAATTTTAGCCTATAAATACTATCAAAGGAATTTATTGCCACCTTAAGAGCAGTGTGAAACTAATGGAAGACACCTGAGAACTTTATAATATGAATTTTTACAATTACATATAAATTAGAAAATATTTCTGCAAGATTAACTTTATATGTTATTTATATATAATAAATTGATTCAGTTATGAAACATAAAAATACCTTTAAAGGCAGTGCAGCAATATATGTTTACTGCAACAAATTTTGTTACTGTTTCAATTGCTTTTGTCATTGAGATCAGTCAGGCCTTTATTACTTTAAAAAACCACAGAAACAAAATAGTTTTCCTTTTTCTTTAAAAATGATGGCTTGGAAATACATCTTATCACTATAGCTATCACATTAAATGCTTTGTAGAAGCACTGGTAAACTTTTGTAACTCCCCCCTACCTCCTAAGTTTAAAGCATTTTATGAGATGTACAATAGATAATAGAGAAGAGGTGAGTCTATTATCTGTTACAATGACTGCCTATAAACTATTGATGACTTGAAAAAAATCAGAGATGACATACATATTAAATGTTGATTATAAAAGTCAGATTTATAAAATATGAGTTCTTTACTCCAAGAAACCCTCTTGAAAGTATTAGTTCATGCCCAAAATAATATAGGTTTTCAGGCAAATATTTGCAAAGAAAGTTGAAAACAGGGAACCAATGCAGTACATTTGAATTTGATTTTATTGTTATCAAGTGTGCCTCTTTGCCAGGACTTGGAATAAATGAGATATAACTGTACAGTACATGTAATTTTCTTGGACTGAATAAAAAAATCAGCAAAGTCACAATTTCTCAATGTGGATAACAAATATACCTGTAGAGAGAGTAATGAAGAGATAGAAATGAGTTTTTATTTCCCCTTCTTTATACTGAATTGCCTATAGAAGAAGAATAAAAATCTAAAGGACAGTTTTTTTCTTCTTCATAAAGTAGTATTCATATTCTATGCTTTCCTGGAAATATAAATAAAGGCAGAAGCATGTAGAACAAGCTTCAGTATGGCTGGATTAATAATTTAAAAAGGAACTGAAGAGCACATAGAAACATGCACCCTGTCATTCAGCCACCTCTCACCCCTTATTAACATTTACTGACCATTAACTTATAACATAAAAAAACCAGAGCTCATAGATCATTTAAAGCAATCTTGCTGTAAATCCCCATGTAGTATTCCTTAAGTGTGAGAACTATAGGTACCCTCAAACACCAGTGTTCAGCCTCTGTATAGACCACTTAGCATAATTCTTTTTTCTCTATAGTTTTAAATGTGTGGGAACATGTGATCAGGGTCCTTTTTATATTCAAAATGGGTCAGCTTCTGTCTAGAAAGTGTCTTATTGTCATGATGTCACCACATCTCAAGATTTGTGACCTTTTGCACCATATGGATTCATGGTAGTCCACATCCTAGTTTACAGGCCAGAGTGCTTTTGTGCCCCCGCTAGGGGGTATCAAAGCCTTTTGGACTGGAATTTCAAGTACTGATAGATTTGGAAAAACAAAAAGTAATTTTTATATATCCTAAGGACCGCCAGATGTCGCAAAGGCATCATTGATGAAGCGGGTTTTATCCAAAATGTGGCACTATATAAGGAATACTAGCATTGTGTTTGAGAGTTGCAGAGGCCATAACAGGTCAGTGAAATGTCCTTCAAACATCTGATTTTTACATTCAAGAATGGGCCAAAATGAAAAGATAACCACATATCTGACATTGACGTTACTACCATTTAGACAACCGATTCAATTGCCTTAGTCCATGAGATCAATAAGGCCTTTATTACTTTGAAAAACCACAGAAACGATATAGTTTTTTTTTTTTCTTTAAAAATGATGGTTTGGAACTACGTCTTACCACTATACTTTAGCTATCACATTAAATGCTTCGTAGAAGCACTTGTAAACTTTCGTAACTCCCCCCTACCTCCTAAGTTTAAAGCATTTTATGAGATGTACAAAATTATAATAATGAAAGAAATGCTGCTGAGTGAATTTCTGCTGAGCCAGACTGTATGCATAAATTGGCAGTTTAACAAGTAAAACTTGGAAGCAAGCATTTGATGATTGATTTTTTATTGAGACAGAACAAGCATGATAGAGGGTAAAGTGATTTTCCTTATTGAGAGAAAATATAGTGTTTTTCAACATGTCTCTAGTATGAATGGAAGCCTTGTCAAAAAAACGGAGCAACACATAATATCTTTAAAAAGGTGAATTAACATAAGTATATCACTTATTTTATGGATCAAATTTTATACTTGTCAGTTTTATTCATAATGTCATAAAATTTATATCATAAATGTAGTATTATTACCTTTGTTATGTCCTGAAAAAAACTCGGATATTAACTGCTTTGTAAGTAGATTATAAAATATCTTCAGTTGAAGGAATGCTGTAATGAAAATTAGGGCTAAAATATGTATTCACATGTAGATCTTCAGCAACTCCCTCCGTAATTTTAAGTACTTGAAATACATTATTCAACAAGTAACCTTCTGTATATTTGTGTGTAATTCTCTGCTTGAGAATGCAAGAACTGTCAAGATAAAAATAAGAAGCATGTATCATTCTAATTTAATTACAATTCATCAAAAATTCCTCTACTCTATTACAGAGAACTGTATAAACTTTTTTATAAAAGTAATCATACACTAAAGTTAATTAAGATTTGCTGTTAGAATTTTTGTATATAATTTTCTATTGCTTAAAGAGTATATGTGTTCATACATACATCAACATGTATGTACACATGCTGAATATTTGATTTATATGTATTCTTTCTGCACCCATTTTATAGTCACATCCATGGGAAAATTTAAACAATGAATATACATTTGTTTATAGAGAGTTCTTTTCAAGTTTGCAAATGTACACTTATTTTCAATTGTGTTTTCTAGGCATAATTTCAAATTCTACTTAGCTGTGGCTATATTATTCCCACTTGGAATAAAATGTATAACAACATAAGGAGGGCATTCTCCTGCTGTTTTTCTGAATTTAATTAGTAGGCAACCTATGAATCCATGGTCCTATTACATTTGAGTATACCATAGGTCCATGTTCTATATGAAAGATTATCTGTATTTTATTCTAAGACTTTATGTATATTTAACCTTTAATTTGACTATCAGGTTGTTTGATTTACATAAAAAACAGATCAGCTTTGAATTCACTGAATGTTTTGGTATAACATAATCAATCATCTCTAAATGTTAATGGTGTTAGAGAGCAATGAGAGCATATGTCTTATATTTGTAATCCTGTGGATTTATGAAATTATTGGGATGCCTAAGAACATTAGATCATGGCATCTCTCTGTAGTTAGGGTTCAGAAGTTTTTTTAATGGCAGGTATCATTCTAATAAATTTAGAGAATCAGCCAAATATAAGTACTTTCTTTTTAAACCAGAAATCACCTAATAGGTACCCTTTTTTAAATGATGAATTACCTAATAGGTACCTTTAACTAGAAGTCTTATGAAGAAAGATATATAGGTAGACTACAATATAGTGCTTAAGATACTGTGACCTTGTCTCATTTTCTTTTCATTATCTTTTAATAAAATTTGACTTTCATTGATGTTATCCTAATTATATCATACACATAATTTCTCAGTGAAATAAAAAGTCAATATATGAATGACAGTAGTAAGGGGAAAATAAGATTTCAGATGGTAAAAGAATCTGCTCTGGTAACAAAGACGGAATCAATCCCTCTGTTGTGTAGCAGCTTTATCATATCTTTAAAACTGATAGTAACAAAGAATATTTATTTGTTGTCATACTATTGTAGGATTTATTTTTAAACTCAAATCTCAATTATCAAGAAAATTGCATCCTCTTTATCTCACAGAAGGGCATATGGAATCATAGCATATTTGGTTATTGGAACTATAATATTGTTACCTTGCTGGAAACACATGGTCTCTCTTGATATACAAGAAAAAACTGAATCCATTTCAATAAATTAATAGGGATGAGAATCCCAATCCATCCTTCTTTTCAGAGGTTCGCATACATTGTAATGAAATGCATTAGGAGTTTTCTTCACTTGAAATCCAAATGAGACCCATTTTGGCTCACACCCTTGACAGTCTCTTTGATAAGCATTGCTGTCTCCTGTTCTTGTGTGGGCCTAGTAAAATGCTTCCTTTGTAAGATGCACAGAGACAATATAATGCCACGAAAGACGAAGGTGTCAAAACACAAAGTTGGAGGCAATCTAATCAATGCCTCCTGATTTAGCCTTTGAAGGCTCTCTTCATTAAAACTCTTTAATGGTGAGGCTTATCTTGAGATAGAGCTGTTACTTAATATTTTTCAGTGTCATTCTTTGGACAGTCATTTGTACCTTTTAAATGTATTTTCAGTATTCATTGTTTAGTAAATTGGATGTCTTGTTAGCATGGTGGTGGTATGAATGACTTGCATCAAAATGATTGAAGGTAATAGTGTATAAATTCTTGGTACATTTTTTCCCTATCCCCTAATCTCCATCTTTCCCGCCAACAAAATATCTTAATTTATTTTCTTTTTAAATATCAGGTGTAGGATGCCATTAGATGCTTTCTAAAAACAGATATTTAGATGTTTTCCCATATCCAAGAATCTGATTGGAAATCCAAAATTAACTCAAAGCAATTAAAGTTTCTATTTAAACGGAGTGTTTTGTCATTGCCATTCTTTTACTGAATACACTTCTCAAATTAATTTTTTTTTTTTTGGTCTGGAGCTTTTGGGAAAAGCAATGTAAATCTCACTGAAGTGATTTAAAAAAAAAATCCTAAATGTCCCTCACTCTCTTGAGTTTTTTGTTTCTCTTAAGTAGATAAGGAATGCTGAGAGATTGGAGAGACATAACACTTACCCAGTTCCAGATAGGGTTGTGAACTTAGAAATTGTCTCTGTATAAGACACCCTTTCAAAAGGTTTTATTTTCGTAGATGTGAAAATATACAAAATGTTTTGAATCTTCACTAGTCTCATCCCTCAGTAATTTGTTCTACTTTAATAAATGAAAAACTTATAATTTTTGTATTTTTCTTTTGAACATGAACCAGATGGCATCATGATTTGACCAGAAAAAAAAAAAAAAACATAGAGAGGCTACATTAAAGAGTATTTTGTTAATGATGTATGTGAGTGTATCTCTATTTAGACTCATATTATACACACACCATGTGTGTTGGAAAGCCATATACATAGAGGAGTAAATAGGCCTTAGTTTTGTTTATTCACAGACTAAGTAATCCTTACCCTAAACAGATGTAACAAATGCATATGCTTTTGCATTGGCACATTCGCATAAGCCATTTTAAAAACTTGAGAAATCAGGAGCTTAATTTCTTTTAATATGCCCAACTTAAACAAAAGAAAAAGTTCACAGAATGCCCTTGCTGTCCTTTCTACCTCAATCTATGCTTATCAATAAAAATTAATAATTTATAAAATGTGGAAAATAGAAAAGGATAAGCATCACAGAATTTATGAGCAAGGTATCTTGAAAATGGAAAAGAATTCCAGCAACTTTGACCTGATTTTTAAATTATTACAGTGGTGACTACAGCTGCTCTAGCTTAGTAATTATTTGTGATAGGTTGTTTTTGAGTCCCATATGTATAGGAGCTCCAGGCCCAGCTACCTCATTTGCTGGCACACAAACAGATTCTTCCAGGTGCTGAAAATTAAATTTTAATATATTATTTAAATATTAAGAGAATTATAGTTTCAGTAATTTTACTGCTACAGCTGGAGTGCAAGGCATGCCTGTAGAACGCAGTATTGAACAATCTAACATATAGGATGTTTATAGTGATTTAAAAATTATTACTGTATATGTTTAATGGATGTTGGCCCTGTTTGGCCGTTAGATTATGTATGAGTAACCTTGATTTAGTTGATTTAGTCTGGGCATCCTTTACCCTATTGCAAGCTATTATTTATTTGTCTTTTTAGGTTATTTACCTAAAAAGAAGGACATAGCCATGACACAGAAATTTAAGCTACTAAAAAGTATATGGATAAGAAGTCAGTGTCTAATGTGGTTTAGTACACCTGTATTGTTCTGTGCTAAAAAGAGTTTTAAAGTCCAAATGATTTTTTGATCTCTTTGGTTTCTACTTTGCAATGAGAATGATCTCAGAAAGTTGTTGGCTATCAGATAAAATGCTAACAAACATCTAGTTTTAAAGACCCTAAAGACAGGATTCATCATTAACATGCCTCTTGAAATTTTTGTGTGGCCTTTGATGTATTAAAATTGTGTAAAAACAAATTTAAGATAATATTTATGTAGTATGATGCTCTTTGTTTGGAATTCAGAGTAGGGATACATTTAAAATGAAATTTTATGTCACAATAATTTGTAATTTAATTGTCTATGATTAAGTCTTGCTCTTCTACAAATTCTATACCTTCAGCATCACTAATTAAAATGTATTTTCTGTTAAATATGATTTTAACAAATGTACCTTTAAAGAACAGAAGACAACTAGAAGATGGGCAATGTGTTAATAAACTGTTTACTATGACCAACCTTTTCAGAACAAAGGGTGATTAGCTGCCCTCAATGTACAGTATTAGGAAAATTTTCCCATCATTGATCATCTGTTGCATATGAAAACTGTGTTTTACTAACTAAAATACATTTTGCTGGAAGAATCATGTAACAAACTGCAAATGGTGTAATTTCATAGTGGTTAAGTTTGCATGCTTTGCTTAGACTCAAATCTCAGCTATACTGTCTTCTGGCTGTGTGATCTGGGACAGCCTACCTTTCAGTGCCTCAATTTTCTTATATGTGAAATGGAGCTACTTTGTAAGGTTGTTTCAAAGATAGATGATTTATCAAATAAGGACTTCAAACAATAGCTGGCCCAGTGTAATCACTTTATAGACATCTGTTATTTTAGTAGTGATATTTATATATTTTAAAGATATTTTTATTGATAGCTACTCACTTTTAGTATATGACAAATGAATAAAATCAAACAATTTTGTACTTCTCAAAGGGCTTTTTAGTATTTGTGCAAAAGTACGTCTCCTAGATAGCCAATGACCTTGGGGTATTTAACCCATTAAAATAAATGAACTCCTTACCCTTGGAATTTTTACTTTAGATCATAGTAGTAGGCCATTTATAGTTTGATTCATAACTCTAGAGACAGCATGAAGAGCTGTGACACAAACTGTCAAATAGTAAAATATTTAACAAAATCTCACTAGGAAAAGTTACATAACTACTCCTTAAATCTCAGAACACATTTTAAAAATATAAGAGTAAAGAAGTTGTCAGCCTTTTCATTTTCTCCTCTCCTATAGTGTAATTCTAGAAAGTACGTACTTTTAAAAGACTTAATTGCTTTTGAAAGTCAGTCTGGTTTAGAAAATTATTCCAAAAAAAATTGTGCAAAGTATATTCTGAAAGAAGGATTAAAGTAACATAACATTTTTCTTTTGTAAAACATGATTTGTGTATGTCAATATGAGTCACCAATATTTTTCCACTGTAAATCATGAAAGATTTGGGGTGTCTGAATGAACAATTAACATACATACACTGAGTACATATTTTGGGTCACACCCATTTTAGGTTGTAGAAGAGTAGATAGACAGCAAGTTGGATAAAATCCTTTACCTTCATAAAGTTTACGTTCCATGGAGAGCAGACAATAAACCAATGAATAAATATGTAACATAATGTTGATGTCATGGAGGTGTAGAGTAGAATAATAGATACCAGAAGCTGGGAAGGGTGTGGGAAGTGCAGGGGTGTAGGGTGGTGGTGAGTAGGGGATGAAGAGAGGTGGTCAGTGGATACAAACATACATTTAGAGGATATAAGTTCTAGTGTTCGATAGCACAGCAGGGTGACAATAGTTAACAATAGTATATCATATGTTTCAAAACACCTAGAAGAGAGGACTTGCAATGTTCCTAGAACATAGCAATGATAAATACCGGAGGTAATGGATACCCTAAACACCGTAACTTGATCATTACACACTCTATGCATGTAACAAAATATCACATGTACCCCATAAATATGTATAAATATGTATCAATAAAAAAGTAACAAAATGTCAAGTAGTAATAAAGGCTATGAAGTACAGCACATAAAGATATGAGGGCAGGTGCTTTTGAAAGTAGGAAAACCAGGGAAGACATATATAAGAAAATATTTGCGTGATCTGAAGGATCAAGCTGTGGAAATTTCTGGGGGACAAGCACATTAGGCAGAGGAATAGCACATGCTATTCTGTTCAGAGACAGAAACAAGCTCCACATAGTCCAGGAAGAACAAGAATACCCTTATGACTGGAGCTAAATAAGTAAGGGGAGAGAGAAAGGAGAGGAGGTCAGAGAGGTAACCAGAGACCAGATTGTGTGGTAGACTGATTTTGTATCATAGCAAGTCTTTGGTGGGTGTTGGGCTTGAAGGAGTGCAATCTGACTTATACTTTAAAAATACTGTCTGACTGCTATAAGAAGCATAGACTCTAAGGGTAGAAAGAGTGGAATTTGAAAAGTTGGAATTAGGTTGATGGAGGTGGTAAAAAGTGGTTGGACCTTGGCATCTATTTTGAAGATCCTGAGTTAAACAATATGAAAAACAGAACTCGAAGGATTGCTGATAGATTGTGAGATGTGAAAGAAACAAATCAAGGGTCTCCCAGGCTATATGAATGAGGGTATGATGACTGAGATGAGGACACCTGGGAGAGAATCAAGTTTTGGGGAAAAATCAAGAATTGTCTTCTGAAGATACTACGTTTGACAGGGCTTTAAGACATCTAGGAAGAATAGAAGCTGGATGCAGTAATAGGGGACTCAGGAGAGATTGAGGTTGGAATTAGTGGGCTATAATCAGCACGCATATGTATTTATAAGCCATGATGGACCTGATTAAAATCATCCTGGACTGAGATTTGAGGCCTAGAGTACTCCAACATTTAGAAGTTGGGAAGAGGAGGATCCAGTTAGGAGACTGAGAGTGGCCACTGAAGTAGGAGAAAAACTAGCAAAATTTGGTGTCCTGAGAGCCAAGTGAGGCTCTCAGGGAGAGAGGAAGTGATAAAGGAACACGATTTGTCTCCTTTGAGTCACTTGTCACTTCAATCACTATTGTTTACAGCCAGCCCATGGCTTCAGACATCCCTGTCCTTTTCAGTCACCACACTTGCACTTATTTCCTTTCCTTTAATCTCATCAATATCAAGCCTGGTGCTATCATCTACAGAAATATACCTTCCTTACCCACTGGTTTCTCACGGTGCTTCTCACTTTGCCCTGATGTTAGTTTAGGGCTGACCCAGGACAAGCTTTGTGGGGACAAGGAGGGTTAGTATTAAGAAGAAAAAACTCCTCTTCAGGCTCTCCTCTTTTTCTATCTATTGCTCCTGCCACAGTGTCAACATTCCTGGTCCTGTCTTAGTTCCTCAACTTCTTCCAACTTCCTGAAGATCCCAGCCTGCTTAGTTCTTCTATATAATGTTATTTTGGCTAATAATTATTGACCTTTTACTATGTAGCAGAAAATAGCAAATTTAGTATTAGCCTTTACTCTTTGTTCCTGTTCCTGATCTATTGAGTCGATTTTTTTCCTGTAAAAGTAAATAAATTTGCATCTGTTCTCTGTCCTCTCAGAGCTCAGACCATTGTACCACCCACCCTTTCCCACTCTCCAATAATTGGTGGAAGCATGGGGTCACCAGTCTGGCTTTAGCACAGACAGATGTGCATTTTCTACAGGAAATTATTTTCCATATATGGCTACTAATCTCTATAGTAAATTACGAGTCAGATGACTTTTTTTCTAAAGTAGCCTTGTCCTACTTCATCATATTAATGTTATTTGTATGAGAAAATGTATCTCAATTTCTTAATAAGCAATTTACTAATAAAATTTCAGAAAATAATCCACTACAGTTGAAGAATGGTTTTGTGTATTTATAGCCATTTTGCCTGATTTTATGTCTATCAAATATACATACATATACCTATAAATGCTTATATATAATAATCTATAATAGACATAACTACTAATGAGTCTATATTTAAATTTTCTGAAATGTGCAAACAAGACATTTACACTGAAATAAACTATTTTATATTGCTCTTAAATTGTTTTATTAATTTTAACTTTTTGAATTATAGAACTTTAATTTTTGCCTTTGACAAATTCTCTCTTTAATCTTTTTAACTTTTTAAATAATGAATTTTAAAGTATATTCCACTGCAGAAAAAAAATGGTATACAGGAATTGGGCATTTGTTTTTTTAAGTTAAATATTTTATAAAAGGCAAACCATTTTTATAAAAAAGTAATACGGTTTTAAACATTAATGTTTCAGATTTTAACATGATGCATTGTAAGTTTAAATTAGTTATCCACACTTGATTCATATAAATTTAAAGATTTTTATGGAAAATATAATTTATAAAATCAATATGTTTGATTTTCATTTAAAAAATATAGAGAATATAGGGTTTAAATGCATCTACATATATTTTAAAGCACATTCACATTTATCTCATTTTCACTGCACAGTAACCCTAGGAGGAGGGCTGATATTATGATCCCTGTTTTATAGATTAAGACGTTATGGCTCAGGGAGGTCATTTAAGGTCTGGGTGCTAGTGAGAAATGTCTGACCCTGTCATTCTGATTCCAAATCTAGGTCTTTTGCCACTGCCCTGTGCTGCCTTATATTTTCTGAGGTAAACTGTCCTTAAGTTATAGCCTTGGAGTTGTGAAATGCAGCATAGGCTTCAGTAACAATGTGTGTTTAGCTCTCATTTTGGCTTGCTGGACACTTATGGAGCTGATTTAAGCCTTCAGCACCAAAGTCAATGAGCCACTCTGTGTTTGGAGTAGATCTGTGCAGTGCGGAGCAAGAAAATAAACTGGCATCATCATGCTTTGTATTTTCAAAATATTTTAAACACTGAAAGGCAGGGCTTTCTTTTTTTCAACTGAGCATGGTAATATGGTACTCTGGTGAGTCGTATGTAACATCATTTATGGGTAGTTAGTTCCATCAGGGAAATGGCTCAGACCTTGGAAGACCAGGAATATATTGAGGTTGTGACTTCTAGGAATTTAGATGGTTTCGACAGTGGTGGGAAAGAAACCACCTGGATTCACTCCCTTACCACTTGAGTGTTGTGACTTGATGAGTGAGAGATGAAACATGAGTGTTCTTCCTCATGTCTTACTATCTAATTTACACATAGGAAAAAGAAACAGGAAGACTATCCTGCTTTCCTTTCCCCTCTTTCTCATATCACTCATCATCACGGGTCATAAGGTGGAAAGTAAATGAAACCCTATACTTTCAAAAATGGCTTTGATTAGAGGTCTGAAAGGATGTACAACCAATTGCTAGTGGTTCATTTAACATAGGTGGTTAGCTTTGGAGATAAAAGGACATTTTCAATATTGTTTGGTTTTTGTGCATAAGTATGAATTACCTTTGTAATTAAATAAACAATAAAATAAACTTTTAAAAATTGCATTTAATCACTCCGAAAGAATGCAAAGGCATACTGCCCCAACGCAGATGAACAATTAAAGCCTGACTGAGGAAGATACATCTTCCTGATTCAGAGTGGGCTGTTTCTATCAAATATGACTCTCAGGACAGCCAGATGGGGTGAGGTTCATGCCTGGACCTCCAAAGTATGTCCTCACTTTCCGGAGAACTTCAGGAGGCCACGGCCATCAATATGAACTCTGAAGTAGATTTGGATTTACTGTCTTTACTGTGGATTTTTGATGAAATAGATTGGAAATATAGTTAAGGGGAGAAATGTTCACTTACCAATAGAAGCTGAGATATTCTTCACTAGTCCCCTGCAGTTTTTCATATAATGTTTTTTTTTTGGTATTTTAGAAAATATTATACTTCAGTTTTTGAGGAAAAAAGTAACATTTCAGGTGATTTAGTAGCATAACATAGAATAAAACTTTTAATACTCTTATTTAGGCCATAGTAAAATTGTTATTTAAAGTAGTAGTAAAAGTATAGAAATTCATAACTACTAATATCTTAGATTTAACTTTTTTCTATCTTTTTGCTTTAAACACAAACTTTTAAAAATGTATAAATGTAAAAGCCACATATAACATGAGATGGCATGTACTACAGACACTCATTACCATTTGGATTTAATTTAACCTCTTTGTTCATTATTTTGTATGCTGACATTCTAAAATTTGAATAAGATCGATTTCCTTCAAACAAACCCAAAATACACATGGATTTGCTTGGTTTTATTGTTTTGACTGGCTTAACTCAAAATTAAAGTAGCACCATTGCCAGTTAATATCAAAAAGTAAAGTTCTGCATTTTGACACATAACACCGTGAATAAAAGATACCAAAGAACTGAACAATGCTAAAACCAAAGTTTAAGGAATAGAAAAATTTGGTTTGTTTCTAGTAGCCCTGTTTGTAATGTTATTACATATTATGGCAGATCCTTGAAGCTATCAAACTGTGCAGTATTTTTCATTGTTCTCTAAGCCCCACAAAGCATGACTAGGAGAAATAATAATATAACTAGAATTGTATAGTAATGAATAAATTAAGTTTTAAAAATCACTACAATTGATGTCACATAATGAAGTATTTATTTTTATTTTTCCTTGTATTTCGACTCACATACTAAGAATTTGAAAAACCCACCATTTTAAGATGATAGCGGTCTGTAAAACTTATGTTCACCATCCATCCTTTTTTCTCGTGCTCAGTAATTAAAAATGGCTATGAGCATTTTTTTATCCACAGAGATTTAACAACTGCTATAGCATTCAACATTTGTAGAAGGATTTCTACACCTGCTTTTTTAAAAAATGAAATAACCAAATATTACAGCAGCAGGAAGTGGTTTCTTAAAAAAAATAAGTTTACCTCTAGGCCTCTGGTTTTCAGCAGATAGAAAGCACAATCATTAGCCTACCATCCGTTTTAATTTGAAATCCTAAGAACAAAAGTCATTAATAAGTCCTTTGTCATGGATTTTAAAAAAGAAGACGCCTTTTTAGTATTTGTATGTCATCATGCCAGGCCTAGAAAATTAGGCTAATTTATTATTTAAAACACTAGTGGGATTCCTAATTGCATTCATCATTAGATATGACACGTTTAGAACTGAGAACCATATCCAGTGAGAATTTTCCAGTTTGAATTTTGAAATAAAAATATTTTTCAAGAGATCCCTAGCTATTGCCTGTTACCATGGCAACAGTCCTATTTGTCTGAGAGCTCTGTCCGCTGCCAATGAGAGAGAGAGCAACGTCAACTAAACATACGAATACATCAAAGACAAATTCATATGCTCAATCTGATCAGCTCAATTAATGTAAGAACAGAAGCTGAAGGGGGTTAAAGAGGGCACCCATTCAGGAGAGATGAAGCCCCTTTTAGCAGAATATACATGCCGGCCTTTTGGGGGAGGAATTTAGCACACTGTCAAAAACATTATCAGAAAAAGAAAGTAGTAGGCCTCCTACACCTAACAGATATGAAGCTGTCAGACAAAGAATAGCACTATTCATTAAATGACACTTATTTTCTCCCACTTTACAAGAATACAGCGAACAAAACAAGCAGGGGAGCAGCTGAGAAAGACACTTTTTTCTTTTGCTAGTGATGACAGACATGCAGCAATTATGGTGATAACTGAGGAATACTAAACAAGAAGCCAGCCTCCATTCTGTTTATCACCTTAAATTTTATGTTACTAAATTTGCATGAAACTCCTGTTTTGTTTTATTATTTATGTCTGGGAAAAATTAGATGCCTTTGTTTTTAACATGGTGCCTTGAGTTTGGTGTAGCATACCTCTAAACTCTATGCATTCTCTCACTTTTCTTGTTAAATGGCCATATCAAGTTGAAATGCTTTTGAAGTAAGACATTTCCAAAGCACAACAAAACTGCTGTTATCCATGTGAGGTGTATGTGGGGCTTGGGAGTCTGGGTTCATTAGTGTTAGGGGAGATACTATATATATTGCTTCTGCACATTTTTTGAAGGAATAGAGCAAAAAGTTATATTAATTGCCACCTTTGCTTTCATGCTTCATTTTACATGGTGAAATGTGTTATAGTGTATGTGTATGTGTGTTTAATAGGTCCATTTTTTTTCTTCAGAGAAGTTGAAGGTGGTAGGTAGTAGAAACTGGCTTGTAGGATTTATTACAGGTGCAGGCAAGTAGAAGTTCCCCTGAGATAGCTGCCTTTTAAGAATCTTATGCTTAAATCATGATGATCTGATTTAAGGCCCATTATCAATAGTCTGCTACTTATATCTGCATGATCATGGACTGATTGATACTGACTTTGTAGCCATGTGCTCCATAATGTGCTGTGAGGAAATGCTGACAGATGCAATGAACGAACAATAAATGTGGGGCAGCCGTAATGTAAAGGTCCAGCTAGCCTGTATGAAAACTGATAGCTAGGATATTGGCTCCTATGTTACCATATACACCAGTACCTTTGAGAGTTTAGATGGTGAGTGAATTAAAATGGTCTCCTGATACCCAGGAGGGGGGGAAAAAGGTCTTCATTTAAGGAACTTGCCGACTTTGCCAAAACATTTTTTTATAAGAACAGAGCCAAGATACAAAACAAAACAAAATAAAACAAACCCCCCCCCCCTTACTCAAAAATCTAGGCATGTCTGACACATCTGAGAAAGTATTTCTTAAAAATCGATACACAAAAAGAACACTGTATCCACTGTTTAAGATACTTAATCCATTTGTATAAAATTACAAAAGGAGACATTTTATTAGAATTCCTGCTTTAAATGTATGGCATTTGACACTATTTAAAAAAAAATTCTTGATCTTCAACTTTGTGCATGAATCTAGCTGGCATTTTGCCAGTATAGGTTTTAACAAATAACTAGGATAAATCAATTTATTCATATCAAGCCGTAAAAGTTACACTCTTCTCCCTACTCTTAAGATGTAGCTCTGAAAGCAGTTGGATTGGACTCTAATTTAATACATTATCACACCTTTTCTTGCTCACATATTATTTTACAGATATCCTCTGTGTTCTTAAGTACCAATTAATAATTATCAGCATTTAAAGATGTAATGAACATTCCAAGATTGATGTCTCAAAGTAGACTCCTAATACATTTTAACAAGCCATCAGTTCAAAAATTTATATTTATTATATAACTTCAAAAACAAACATGGAATCTGATGCTTGACCTTATTTTTTCCTCTTTTGGTTAGAAAATGTAGAATGTAATGCATACTTACATATTTTCAATGTTGAGCCCCTGTAGTATCTTCAAGCTGTGTTGATAATTTTGATTTGTGTCCTTCAGGAAAGAAAGTAAAGAATATTTTTTTTATTTACAGAGTTATCAAAAATGTTTTGTGGACTCTCAGAATCTAATTTGATTTAGGAGGGGTTTGTGAGAATAATTTGACCAAGCAAATTAATTTTTGCTCTAAAACTTTTTATGGCATTAATTTGCCACATTTAAAATGACATTGAAAAACAGATTTTTAGAATGAAAAGATAATAGTGAGATTTGAAAGATGCTATCATCTGAGGGTGCTCAAAGAATGTTCTAAGCAGATCATTGACAAAACATGCCAATGACTATAGTTGTGTGAATTCAAGAGAATGAGTTTTTTTATACTATATTATTGACATAATAGATTTAGCCATCATTGCTGTCTGATATGCAAAGCCTGGTTGAGAAGTCTTCTGTGGATCCTCTTTAGCATGCAAAATATTGACACAATAGACAATAATGGCTCCTTTGGAGCCATTGGGGTCCATCATTTCAGGGCCTACTGAGGCATTTCTTAGCAGGTAGCACAGAGACTCTTGACATAATAGATCATAACAAGTCCAAAGGAATAATTCTCATTTCTAAGATTATCTCATACTTAGGAATCATAAGTTATAATTTATTAAAATTATAGCATATTATCACCAATGTGAATTTTAAATTAATTCATTAATTATATGCTATTAGTAATAAACAGTTTATGCATACACATACCCCCCATGTATATTATAAACTGGATAAACAAACCATATCACATGCAGTTATTTATATTTTTCCCTGTGTAAGAACTTGAGAAGTCTACACTGATTGTTATGAATATTCATAAAAAGCAATTCATTCTCAGCCTTATACCTTTTATGCCAAGAGTCAGCCTGGAGCGAATTTTTAACGTCCACAGCATAGACCTTTGAAAGTAGATGTGCCTAATGGAGAAAGTGACACTGACTCTGACTGGCAGGAGCTCTGGAGCTCTGGTGGGCACCCATATAATTAGATTTTTGTGTGGTCTTGTTAGCTAAGGCAGAACTTGAGGTTTTACTCACAAAATCTTTTGAAAAGAAACCTCATTTCTCCCAAAGTTTAGGTTGTTTACCAAGTAAAGAAATAAAAACAAAATCTGCAAAGAAAAATCCCTGGTAGTTTTAGATGATTTGTATTACCTGCAGTGTGAAAGATGAAGTGAGTGATGCTGGATTGGCTCGTAAGGAGAGCATCATGATTTTTCTTTTGGTGTGAATAGTTCTATTGTGTTGAGATTAGAGACAAATAGAAATTATTTTATACAATGTGGCAAGCCATTAGCTTTTCATAAAAAGGAATTTTATCTACAGTGAAAAGCTTTTGATCTTAGAGACTTTCTAAAAAGCTTTTTAAGTTTGATTTTTGGTGGTGTTAGTTTGTTATTTGGTGTAAGTGTCAGTATTTTTGTATAGAAATTATGTCAGTTTTGCTATTTATGTAGCAATATGAAACATTTAAAGAATGTCCTTTTTGAATTTTCATTTAAAAAATTTAAATTCAGCTTATTCTTCAAAGCTTTAATGAATGTAGGTTTGAACAAGATCATATATAAGAAAAATAGTTTTCTAACTTTTATTAGTCACAGATTCTTTCCCCCGCTCTTTTGTGTTTTAAGGTTCCAAGCAATACCATAAGCTTCAAAAGAACAACAACAACAGAAATCCAAAAACAAAACCAGGCAATGGCTTTGAACTGACAAACTCATTTTTAACCTAGAAAATTCCCTTTCCTCTTATCTTTAATACTCTTAGATAATTGGAACAGGCCAATGCAGTTTCTTGTACTGAAAAAAAAAAAAATGCAATGGCATAAACCTATTGCACACTGGAGGTCACCCTTGCTATTTACAATTTTTCTACAATTTTACGAACAAAAGTAGACCCTGCATGAGTTTAATGCGCACTACAGTTTTCATGATACTTTTGGTATAAATACATGGATGTTATGTGTCTTCTGTGTATAGTTAGTAATATTAAGTGCAATTAAGGAATCCATTATGAAAATCTTATGGTTGTCTGATTTTTCTGATGAAATAAGCAAATGACAAGAAGCTTTTCAAAACAAACTTAGAAGCTTTCACTTTCATTACATATTATATATAATGGTCTTTGAAAATCCTTTCAAATTGTTATAACAGAATTCTAGAGTAGAGTTCATATGCACTGCTTAGTCAATAATTTGTCAGATATATTTTTATCACATCATTCCAGCAGGTAGCTTTACCCTAGTTGATACTTATGACTTGTAGATAAAATTACTTCTGTAGTCCTTTTATTTCCACATTATTTATTGTGGTATGCTCAATAGTTGACTATGTTCTACTGTTTTTCCACCACATTACTTTTGTGTCTTTATATTCATTCAAAATAAAACATGACATGATTTTACTAAGAACAAAAATTATTATTTTTTAAAATATACACAAGGGCATATATATAAACACAAAATTATTAAACTAATTAATAAGAACTCTGGTTTTGTAAATATCTCAATGACAAAACATGAAACAGAAGAAAAAAGCATTTAGCCTATATCTTGAAGCTGTTCAAAATACGGGCCAAAGATAGATCGAGGAGAACTGTCTGATCCCATTTCAGTAAGAAGAACATTCTGAGAATGTGAGGGATTATCCTCTGGGAGCTGTAATGAGCAAAATGTGAAGTTTCAGGTGTACCTCATCAACAACTGGAAATGAGAATAAGAAGAAATAGAGATTAAGCTACATTTTATCTATTTTCCAAAAGATGGAATAAGACTACCATGAATTTTTCTTAATGCATGTTAACTTAGTATACATGGCCAATTTTTTTCTCACAATTTTTATAGCACTTTTTAGTCTTTCATTAAAAAGATCCTTACTTACAATTTCATAAATGCTTAGCATAATACATCAATTATCTGATGCAAAGGTTAAATGTCAGAAATGAGTTAAAATATGAGAAGATTGTTTTAACAGATTTATATGAGATAGCAAGATCAAGGGAACAGAGGGCAACCACCAGATTCCCTAGTTAAACAGAATCCTGTAGGTATCCATAGATATCTGTCCACAAACAGAGCAATTCAACCCCTCTCTGTTGTTTATAATGTGTGAGATTTTATGCACTCTCCTTATCCCTCTCTGTTTAGGACTCATTGGAGGGAATTGATGAACTATAGGGCAAGACCCAGATGGCTGATTTTTACAAAGAGGGGCATCTTCTTTTCTCACTTTCCTTTCTGAGATGTTGCCACTGTTGTATCCTATGCCTGAAACTCCCTTTTTAATGTAGTGATTGTCTATTATTGAAGGCTCAATGCTGAGTGCCTCCATGGGGCCTTTCCCAAACACTCTTGCACTCATGAATATGTCTTTCCTGAACAGCATAGCACTGAGTGTACCACTCATTTTGGATTTAAAATGTGCATCTTTGGGGATTTAACCAGAAACTGGGTGCTTGATTTTTTCATCAGTGAGTTTCTACACCCAACTGCAGCAAATTCTGTTTCTCCTATTATCCTCACTGTCCTGAGCAGAACACTGGACACTAAACAGCTGGAAGTAATCTCTGCCTCCTCTGAACTCTCATAGCACCTCCTTTGTACCACTTCTTTGAGGCTTATCACTTCATACTTTGTATTACAGTTATTTGAGAAAGTGTTTTATCTCCTTGACTAAAATGAAAATTCCTTGGGAGCAAAACTGTGTCTTAACACTGTCGTCACCACAACAACCATACTTAGCACCATGTTTTCAATTAAATGTTTCAGCAACTTAACTCACATTTATTGAATAACTTGCTACAGAGCACTATGCTACTTTTCAAGATGGTACAACACAAAGTATCATTGTTTATACATAAAGGAGCCTATAGGACAGTGAGTGAGAGAGAAATGAATATGACCAGAGAAAAGTGAATAAAGCACACCGAATTGTGGCTGAGAATGAAGGTAGCCAGTTTCAAGCTTCCAACTGGAAATTTGGTGTTTGCTATGTTACCTTTAAATCCAATTTCCATGGAATGATCTATGGCAAAGAGTTCTCTCTCTAGAGGGAGAAAAAGAGCCTGAATGGAAAGGTCTTTTTATTCAATCCCATCCCACCAAAAGGGGCATTGCCTGAAAGACATTTTAAGATTGAGTACCTAATTAGATCTAAGGTCAAATGGAAGGAGATACTGCACAGTGCCAGTACTGATATATATGTTTAATGAATGAATGAATGCAGATACTCACTCTATTTATTGACTGAATGAATCATCGACAATCTCATTTTAAAACATGAGTAATCTTTGTATTCAGCAGGGAACTTTGAGCTTCATTTGTTGAAAATCTTAATTATAGAGTCCCTTCAATTTATGTTTACATTTCTCTGCATAAATACATGTACCAGTATGCTTTGAGTATGATCATAATAAATTCTATTTACTTCCAGAATTTTCCTATTTTTCCTTTACTTTCCTCCCAGTAACTGAGTGGCTGCTTGATCTTTAAAACCAATACTGGATTCCAGAGCTCCTTGAGAGATGAGGCTGCATCTAATAATTCTCTCTCCTATAAGTGCTTAAATTCATATTTAAATTTGTTTTAGATTAGAAAAGAATTTCCAAGTGTGATAGGTATAATGCATGGTGTTGGGTTTTGAGAGGTCATGGAGTGACTACCCCCACAGTACCAGAGGTCAGAGTATTTTGCCCTTAGCAGAGACACTTGATAAATGTTTGTAGAATTTAATTTCTTTCTCCTAGGACTAACACCTAAATATGTCTGTGTTGCAGTGATGCTGAAAAATTTAGTATTGAAAAACTCTTTAAAATCCTCAATCACTGTATTCCAAATGATTAAACTGTTACTTATCTGCAGTGAAAAAGACTCGTGTTCTTTGATTCTGTAGATCTTTTGGTCTACAGTAGTAATTTTATTCTTAGTAGCTTATTAAAGTCATGACACTATAACACCAATCAATAAATACTTCCTAAGAGTCCTGAGAATGTGTTTCCAAAAAGCACTATAGGAACTAAAAATGATAGGAGGAATACTCCTGCCTTCAATATTACCATGTTTGGAAGAGAAAAAATTTTAAGATAATGAAAATATACTGTGGAATAAGTATCAAATGACAGAGGATTCTGTGGCGATCCAGAGAAAGGCAATCTCTATTTTCAAGGTGGAGTAGTTATCATCTAATTGGGAAGAAGTAGAATTTGACCTGCAATTTGCAGGAAGAAACTTTGTCTAGGTGGGTGAAGATTTATAGGAATAGTTGTTAGTATACAGCAAATGATGCGAGCAAAGCCAAAAGGTGAAAAAAAGCATATTGTATTTTGGGAGACCATGAACAAATCATTTGGTTGAAACAGAAGAAATCAAGACTAGAAAGACAGATTGGAACCAGGTCACAGTGGGCCTTATATGCCACAGAAAGGAATATTCCCTTGATGTCTTGGGCTTTGAGCACAATGACAGGGCGAACAACTTTTTGAAATTTTAATTATGAAACCATAACAATTGAAGAAACATCAGAGGGTGACAGGGGCTTAGGTACTACTATAGGCAGCTAAGACTAAAGCGAGGAGAAAAGGAGACAGTTGCAGCCTGTCAGGCATAAGAGAAGCAGCAATGTAGTTAGGAAAACACAGTACTTTAAATGAAGTTGTTTTGTTTGTTTTCTTTTATAATTCTCTCTACTTTCAAAATCCACAACCTCCCACACTTCTTTTATTTTATGAAAAAGGAAGAGTTGGTCTAAAGACTGTCAGTGGTAAATAAGGGAATGTAGAGCATCTAGAAGTTTGTAGAAAATCCACCTGAGAAGATATGGGTAACAAGATATCATATTAAACTATTCATCAGAATCTTGAGGGAATGAGTAGCAAGTGTTGGTGTTTGTCAGAGTTGCCTGTAGAGGTAGTTATAGATACATGAACCTAAGCACTAGCCCATCATGTACCTACTCCAGGATGCCTGGGAATGGCGTTTAGGTGTCTCTATTTGTAATCAGCTTCAGAGATGATTTGAATGATTTGAAAATGACTATTGTGTATTCTTTCTATGGTTCTTTCTTCATTTGTTATTAAGGCAGTTAGTCACATGAACAATTACGGAAAGAAATGAGGGCTACAACATCCACACTTGAGGAATGATATCAGTATTGTTCAGTAATGCTGTCAATCAGTATTGTTAATGATATATTTGATAATTTCCCTTTAACATCTCTATATTTTCTCAAAATAATCCCTTAAATATTATTGAGATGAAAATAATTTATCTAAGTACCTTTACCAAGTTTAACTGAGGGCTTACTCAGTACAATGATAGAATTCAATAGTCATCCTACCTATCTGGTCAAGATTCCTAGCATCTTGTAAAAGTAAAATATTTCATATTCATCAAAACTTCTAATGGGACATTTCTACCATGTGAAAAAGTATGAATGGAACTTACATAACTTATTAATATGGCACTGGATTTTATCAGGGAGTTTATTACACTATTTTGTCAATTTTTAAATGATGACGGCATATCAGAAAACCTTTTTCCAATGTATCGTCTTCCAACATATCAGGTTTAGGATTTTATGCTTATAATGCTGTACTTACTGGTTTGGACAGCTCTAAGAAGTAATATAATGCAAAAATATTATTGATTTTTGGAATTAGTGATATAATTAATTTTCTAGAAAATAACTCTGAAATTATATTTTTACATTCCTCCTTTTTATCTCTAAATATGAGTCAACATATGTAAAAACCAGTCAGGTGGCCATATAGCTTCTATATATATAGTTACTATGTATATATCACTATTGTGTTTTATTCATTATTTTGTTTTCACCTTTAGGAATGTTTTAAGCATTAAGAACTTGGGCCAACTGGAGAGGTGGGGAGTGGTTCATGGAGAGATAATAATGTATATATTCTTTCAATAGGTAGGAGGTAGCTAAACAGGTTTTAAGTGTACTATAATTTTCATTGTGACAAGTTCACTATCACTTATTAACATGAAAAAGTAATTGCAGAGTTAGATGCTAGCTCTGTTTCTGGCACCATCTGAATCTCCTGGTATCTTCAGATCCTTCTATTTGGAACTTGCATAATCACCTTTTACATTCACAAATAAGTTACTGAGTTTCTCTGATGATAGTCATGAAAACAAATTTTAATTGAGTTTGGCATGTCAAAACCCTTTCTTGGGTTTTATGTTTGATGTACAATGCCACATTTTCAATGAATAAAAACTGCCTCCTTGCATATTTATTGCATAGTCTCAGTTAGTGAGATTTTGTTACACAAGCAGTCACCTTATTATTTTTTACACCTGCACTTTGATATCACAGTGTTTCATTGTCAACTGACGTAATGTATCAGAAGTGGCACAGCTAATGAGCACACAGTTGCCTTTAGTTCATTTTACATCGTGAAACCCTACTGGGGAATAGGCTGTAAAAATTGGGGGGAGGGGTTCTGACATTTTATAAATGTCATATGTGAATCCTACACTGTGATGGCTGTGAAACACTGTGTGCTGATGGTATCACAGTCATATGATAGACCATTTTCACTAGCAGGCACTAAAGAACAGGATGTGTGTGTGTGTGTGTGCGCGCGCATATGTGTGCGAAAGAGACTTCTGTTTGCAAGTTAACTAAGGTTTTTGGTCTGTGTATATGAATCAAGAAAGACTGGTCATTATTTTATTTAGATAAATTAGTAGAGACAAAATTTTGGTGACAAAGTACAAAGTGTGGTATGAAAACTTAAATTCCACTTTTTTGTTCTTAAACACAAATAACGTTTTGATCTTAGAACAATAATAATTGGGGTATTTTCTGTTTCCATAAATCTGAATTGGAATTTGTATTGGAGGAGTAAAAAATCAGGGCATATTATTTAACCTTAGCCACTTTTAAAGGTATGTTTTAAAAACTTGTTTATGGTATAAGGTGTTAACAGGTAATTTGGTCAGTTATTCCTTAGTGCATGAAGGTTTGAATTTTATCAGTAAAGGGAATTACATTATCAATTGCAGAATAACAAATGTATTTTCATTTTTATTGCTTTTAGGAGTTTATGAACCATCCTTTATCTTGTAGTAACTGTAGAATTATGAACTTGGAATGTCATAGCAAAGGATGGGTGGGGTATTTTCAGTTCCGAAATGTTTTTATTTGTAAACTGGTTAATTTAGTATTCAAATATACTTATTTTAAAATAAAAAATTTATTTCCTCTGAGGCCAATTGTATGTGTCTGTGTTTACTGTTGTCAGAGATGTCCTTGAATGGTTCACTGTGGCCTCTGTTGTGACCAACCAGAAAGCAAAGAGAGGACAAAAATGGAAAAAAAAAAAAAAAAAAAAGATTGAGGCTGTGAAACTGTGGTGAAGGAGGAAATAATAACAACACAATTAAATGAGATTCAGCAAGTCTTCTGATCTGTGAACATTTTTATTAGAAACATTTGTCAACCAGATCAACATCTTCCAGTGTTACCTCTTCTCTAGTTGATAGGGGTCACCCCTCTCCCCTGCCATATTATTCCCTCTCTTGCCAGGCTAAAAGCAGGAGCAGCACTACCTTGCAATTATGTAATATCTTATCATTGTCAGGACACCTTCCCTTACAACAATCCCTGCCACATACTTATGCTGCAGGGAGCAGGCACTATTTTTTCTATTTCAGAGAAACGACTTGTCTTTGTTGCACGTGACTAGTAAGAAGCACAGCCAGCAATGTCTCATCACTTTTATCATTTCTAGGCCAGTATTCTTTCTACCACACCAAGTTTTTGCCCCATCAATATATTTAGGTTTCTTCCCATGCTATAGATTTTTATGTAAAATTAATAATTCGTAACTTAAAGGTGGGTTTTCCTGAAAGTTTTCTAGGCCAAACAGATGTGCATCTTCTGGGCTCTGTCTCCTGGCCATGATCTAATATTGAATGCAGTATTTAATGATTATCATTCAAAAAATGAGGTGAGAAATCAACTGCTTTGTAAAATCATGACTGTATTAGGCTACAACCTTTATAACGAATTTCTGTGTGACCAGGCCTCACTGTGGTGACTAGAGTGTATGGCACACCTTGGAAACTCCTGTTCGATTTTATCAGGGACAGGATGAATAGTGGTGCAGGGGACCCTCCCCATCGAGATATTGCCACAGCTTTTCCCCTGTTCTTCTAGGATCTGCTTAATGCTTTTACTAATTATGTTAGAATTGTAAAATCTAGTGGAAAGGACTATGGGAATGAGTTGTTTAAGTTGTGATGACTCTTTTAACTTGCCAACTTGAATTTGAAGCTTCTACTTTATAGGACCCCAACTCTTCTTTAAACGAATATATATTTCTAAGTTTTAAAATTTCTCACTCCACAATTTAAATGAGCTTTTGTGAAACTTTTACTGAGAAGGCCATTTTGCGGGAAACTCCAGAATCATATTTACTAATAAACACTGATATTAGAGCTAGCAACATTTCAGTCTATTTGCTTATTCTTTAGGAGAGTAGTGGTTTGTTTCTTTTTCACCATTGAAAATTATCTCTAATATATGGACTGATTCAGTCTTGACTGAATATAATAATATACGTTTTAATACTTTTTCAAATTTTTAAGTAAAATTTGGTTTTAGGATTCCTAATTTTATATTTTAAATTTGGGATTAAATGTTAATTTTGAGATATTGTTGAAGAAGTTTTAAGACATATTATAACTTCAGAAGATTTAGAAAATTTTTATGTTCAGCTGAAAATTATATTTCTATTGAAACTAGATAGCACAGTAAGCACCTAAAAATTGTGTGTGGTAAAAGTTAGAGCTCAGTTGTTTTTCTTCTTTTTTGTTAACTAGTTGTCTCCCTAGCAAATATGTATGTTGGTTGGACTTAGGAGTAATGCAAACTTGGGTCTAGTGTTGAAGTGCTTCATATGAATATCTTCTTTTAAATAGTAAGAATAATATTAGTTTTACTTTTAAATGTATGTGTTACCTGACACAGCTTGTTGCTGCTCTATCCTCTGAAAATAATTGTAACTTATAACTTTCATTTTCTTTAAATGAAGAAGGCAACAATTTGAAAATACCTTTTTCTCATGAAAGCCGAAAATGAGAACTTTGTTTTTTGGCAGTATTGTTATAAATAATCTGCCTAAACTATTAACTGTAAATACATTGTTAGAGATGTGCCAAGAGGAGACAACCCATTACATTTTCTTTGTTTAAAACTATCCAGTTCTGTTGTTGGGTAAGACAATTTATTCATACAATCATATAAAAATCATATTTAATAAAGAACAATCCAAGGCAAAGAGAAAAAAATGTCTTTATCCATAAGCAACCAGATGAGAAATGGATTTTTATTCAGTCAGATCCTTTTAGTCAATGAAACAGCATTTTCATGCATATTGCACTCAAGTGATAATTAATATAGTCTAATTCAGGACATGATGCTTGAATTGATGTACTGTCATCAATACCCCGTGTTAAAATCAAACCTTGACAGAGGTTTAACACCCTGGAACAGGTCATCATATATAATACTCTTTGCCTCTCAGTATTTGTCTTCAACCAAGCAAAGTATTACAAGATGGGGTAAGAAAAAAAAAGGAAATAATTACAAATGAAGAGTGACTCGGGCTGTGAATAGAACATATGTTAGGCTAGGCAGAGGCATCAGTGAATTATATCATTTCATGATGAAGCGGCACTGGGGCTGAACGGGCCTATTTTAAACCTTGATATATTTTATCTCTACTGTATTTGGACTGTCATCTTTGGAGAAAGACTTGGTATAATTGAGAGTCAACTCCAATCTGCATGACTCAAGCATGAAGTGGGGGCCAGATGAGCTCTGCTATGGAGGCCAGAGAACTTCTAATAAGATAAAATGAACAATCACCTTTTATGCCTTACAGTTACAAATGCTTTTGGTGAATACAGTTTTCAGAGTTATGGCTTCCAAATGTCACTGATATTGCAAAGTTTAGGAAGTGTTCTGTTAATTAAGATACAAAAGGAGATCAGCTCATTTGAACACTCATTTTAGAGAAATAGAATCAAAACCCGTTTTATGCTAGTTAGACTTTCCTTGTGAAAACCTATTAGATGTAATCAGCATAATTTGGGCATAATGTGTTTTCATTATGTTTGATTTTATTTGGCTATTTCATGAAAATTCTTGTCATTTTTGCATATATTAAGCTAAATGCCCTTTAACACCCACTCACATGCCTCTTCTTTCTTGAAATTTATGGTGATACTTTCTGCCAAAAGAAATCACTCACTTCTCTGAATACATTAAGTACTTAGTCTCACCACTGTGCTCTATATTTCATAATGTTTTCTGTTTTAAGCACTCGTAACCAGGTTTTATCTCCCCAACTAAGCTATAAGCTCTTCAAGGGCACAAGCCATAGTTCTCATTGCATATCTACCATACTGCTAGGAACACCATCTTGTATTACAGGTAATCAGCAATGTTTGTTAGGTGAGTAAATAGTTTTGGTCTACAAGTATATAAATAAAATATCTATTAGGTTCAAGAATAGTTCAGAATTTTCACACATTACTTTTCAACTAATCAATCAACATTGTTTGGTTTGAAAAAAGTATGAAATGTCTGTGTGACACTAAGTTAGGGGATGTAATGGGGGACAAAATTAAGTATGAACAGTTACCACTTATGTCCACATAGAATTTACATACTTTTTCTTTCTACCTATAAATTCTCTTCCTAACTTCCTAGGAATTCAGTAGGAAGTAGCATTAACTCAATCTCAAATTTCTAAGAGAGCTATTTAAAAGTGAAATAGGCTGTGCAGAATTGTTAATGATAAAGATAGGGTGAGAAAACTGTGATTCAGTATTAGGGCTAGCCAATCAATGTTTCTTATGCATTTCCTGTCATCCACCTGTTAATCCTCTGTATAGGGTAAAATCTATCCATATAGAAGACAAGTAAATTTCAGCTCACTCCGTGGCAGCAAGTTGTACTGACTCAATCCAGCAAAGTAGACAGCATTGATGTCTCTCCCTTATTTTCTCTGCCAACTCTTTTCCTACACAAACCCCTAAAATGGGCTACCTGTCAATTGTTTACTTGTACCTATAACAGAAAAGTTGTCCCTTTAGCTAAAGTCTAATTAAGGACCATAATTGGAAGCACATTTAGCAAAGTCAAAATTTTTATTGAAATACATAATAATAATTTTGTTTAGCCATACCCTTTGAGCTTCATTCTTTATATTGGCAAACACAAGCAGACCTTGCTATTCTTTTCAGATTTTGGAAGGTTTCTTATAAACATTAATATGATTGATACATTATTACTGTTTCCTGATACACAATCCTACATATCTGGCAAGAGTATATGCTTGTGTTTATTACCTTTAAAAATAACTGAGATAGATCAATTACTATCTCATTTTGATGAGTTTGCAAAGACTGGTCATTTTTAAAATGTTTCTTAAAATCTTGATATTAAGTAAATTTCATCCAAATAAATTAACATATATCAGTAATGGGAAAATTGACTAAGATTGAATTACAATCTAAAAATGCATATGTTTTCGGAGCTATTTATCTTTTCTTAAGGAAATACTTTGTAAAATAAAAATGAATATCTGTTATAATTCTAGCATAATTTAAACCAAGGTTAGGTATATGCACCTTTTCAGAGGAAAACAGGGATTATACAATCTTAGTGCATGTCATCTTTTATCTTAACAATTATTTTTAAATATATATGTTAAGTATTCTCATCATCTCCTAATATGTATAAACTGGATACCATATTGTATTAGGTGAGATATTATGTATACTATATCATGATACCAATTTTGTCATTTAAATTTTTAATAATATGGTTTTCATTTGTAAAATTGTATAATAAGTCAAAGAGAATTACATATATAAGAATTTGCCCACAATTGTCTGTTTTTAAATAATTTTGTATTGGTCAATTGTCCATAAAAAAAAAATCAAATAAAGCTTTTTTTTAGGCATTTAACCTCATTTTCCAGAGGAGGAACAGATACAAATATTTAGTAATTTTTACCAAGACAAACTGAAATAGTAAATGACTCTAGCTAAGGAACTCATGAATGCTGACACCTTGTTCCTTGTTATAATATATTTCAAAAATTAATTATCTCTTTTTACTTAAGCTCCCAAAAGCCATTTAAACTTTTATAATTATTATTAGCACCATATCTCTGCCTTCAGAATTAAACTTTTAGGTGTTAAAATAAAATTCACATTCGGAATTTCAAATTATCAGGGACAGTAGAATTCACCTCAACAATTTTATAGTCATGAATTTGAGTAATGCTATATGTTAACCTGAAACAAGAAGGATTTACATGTGTGTCACAATGTAAGGTTGAATTCAGGCTAGGAATGATGGCTTACGCCTGTAATCTCAGCACTTCAGATTGAGGCAGGAGGATCACTTGAGCCCAGGAGTTCAAGACCAGCCTGGGCAGCAGAGTGAGACCCCATTTGTACAAAAAATAAAAAGTAAATTACCCAAGTGTGATGGTGCTCACCTGTACTCCCAGCTACTCAGGAGGCTGAGATGGGAAGATTGCTTGAGCCCAGGAGGCTGAGGCTGTTGTGTGCCCCAATCATGCTACTGAACTCCAGCCTGGGTGACAGAGCAAGATTCTGTCTCTAAAAATAAATAAATAAATAAATATTGAATCTATAGTTATCTAGTCAGCGCCCAATCCCTAATCCTTAAGAAAATTTATAGTTTAGCTTATATGGAATTTAACTTTATTAAATAGGAAAAAAAAATGGAAGTGCACCTAAAATTGAATGGAAACAAACAAAAATAAAGCCTTTTGCTTTGTTGGTGATGTGCAATATGCTGAAGAGAAAGTTGTGAGTTTCTGCAACTGAGTTACCTGCTTATTTATTACTCACCCACGCAGTGTGAATTGAGGGTTACTTTACCCTGTTACCTATCCTAAGAGCTGATAAAAAAGGAAAGCTTGGGTCAGACTAAATATTTCTCTGTGGTGACACATTTTTACATCTTGACAACGAACTACCTTGCCAACTGATTCTCCAGCTGCTCAAATGCAAAATGAACATATTCGAAGGAATCCCACTGCTGCTACTTTTTGGAAGGAGGCAGATCATCATTTCAACACTAAAATACTCAAAGGAATCTGATTTTGGCATTTCTATATATTCAGACCCCTCCTAACTTTCTTCCACTGTGCCTGAGACAGAAATCTGCATCAATGAGTTGTGAGAAAGGAGGGAAAAAGAAAAAGCTGTAACAAAATGAATCAAACAGATGATCTGGAACCTCAAAAATAAGGTGTAAACATTTCCTATGGTAGTGCACATTCATTTTTTTCCATTCCAAAATGAAGAGCCCTTACGTCCCACACAAATAAGCATTGCCCTCAAATTTCTGGGCATTCTTAACTTTGGCTTTCTCTGAACTGATGGCAAATTGAAGAGATCAGCATTTCCATGAGTCAGATTCTAAGCTGTGTATTTTTATCACATCTAAACTATGGACAAAAGAAGAAACTAGTGACATCAGTTAATTGTATGAAGTGATACGCTAAATATAATTGACACCTGGAGTAGATTACTCTTAACACCTGCCATTCTATACAACAAAAATATTTTTCAGCAACAATCATAAACTGAAAATAATAGTGATGAGCTTGGGTGTGGTGGCTCATGCCTATAATCCCAGCACTTTGGGAGGCCGAGGTAGGTGGATCATTTGAGGTCAATTCGAGACCAGCCTGGCCAACTTAATGAAACCCTGTCTCTCCTGAAATACAATAATTAACTGGACATGGTGGCGGGTGCCTATAATCCCAGTTAATCAGGAGACTGAGGCAGGAGAATCACTTGAGCTCAGGAGGCAGAGGTTGCAGTGAGCCAGGATGGTGCCACTGCACTCTAGCCCAGGCGACAGAGCGAGACTCCCTCTCAAATAATAACAGTAATGATGGTGATGATAGTGATGTCTGGGGGGGACATATATACTAAAAATTTTTCTTTGTTGAACTTTGAGTGTATAATCATGTCAATAAAAACAGTAAATGATTAAATATTTCAGCATTGGAAAATGAAGAAATGTAACTAATACTTTTTAATCATATCAGTGTATTTTTTGGAGAAGGAAAAACACTTAACTTTAAAAATTTTAAACACAAATAAAAACTCCAATAGTCATATAGAAGAAGAGATTACAGTAGCTCAAGTTCTGTTTCTTCATCTTTATCTCACTGTGCTATCATATGTTATTTTGAATCTACTATTTAGATGCAGGAATATGTCACAGTAGAGGATTTAGAGATAGCAACTGCATTTGAAGCCAGCTTGAACAATTTAGAGTGGTTATGTATTTACTCTGGAACTTGATCTTGATATGATCACATGCAGATGAGTTTCCATGCACCTGGGCTGATGATATAACATTAAGTTCTCTGAATTAACTTCCATGTTGAATAAAATGTTTATTAAAGGATAAGTAATAAAAATATACTGACTTGAAGCTTGCATATGTATTAACTACAATTCAACTAAAATCACAATTGCAGTTGTTTAGAATTAAGACCAATAAAAGATTTTTAGGGATGATTATTTTATTATTGATATTATTTAGTATTACCAGTGCATGGTGATAATAAAACACAGACCAACTTTTTGTGGGTGTTATTAATATATTAAAATATTCCAAAAAATTAGCTGGGTGTGGTGGCATGCACCTGTAGTCCCAGCTACTCGGGAAGCTAAGGCAGGAGAATCACTTGAACCTAGAAGGTGGGGGGTTGCAGTGAGTGGAGATAACGCCACTGCACTCCAGCCTGGTGACAGAGTGAGACTCTGTCTCAAAAATAAAATAAAATCAGATAAAATTTTTCTGGTGGCTGGTAAGATAGCCAAAAAGGAACAGCTCTGGTCTGCAGCTTCCAGCAAAATCAACACAGAAGGCAGGTGATTTCTGCATTTCCAACCTGGCTTATCTGATTGGGACTGGTTAAACAGTGAGTGCAGCCCATGGAGGGTGAGCCAAAGCAGGGTGGGGCATTGCCTCACCCAGGAAGCACAAGGGGAAGGGGGAACTCCCTCCCCTAACCCAGGGAAGCCATGAGGGACTGTGCTGTGAGGAACTGTGCACTCCAGATCAGATACTACGCTTTCTCACAATCTGCACAACCTGCAGACCAGGAGATTCCCTCACATGCCTATGCAACCAGGGATAGGGATGGGGTTTCAAGCACAAAACTGGGCAGCCATTTGGGCAGACATCAAGCTAGCTGCAGAAGGTTGTTTTCATATGCCAGTGGCATGCCTGGAATTCCAGCAAGACAGAACCATTCACTCCCCCTGGAAAGGGGGCTGGAGCCAGGGAGCCAAGTGGTCTAGCTCAGCGGATCCCCACCTCCATGGAGCCCAGCAAGCTAAGATCCACTGGCTCAAAATTCTCGCTGCCAGCACAGCAATCTGAGGTCGACTTGGGATGCTCGAGCTTGGTGGGGAAGGGCATCTGCCTTTATTGAGGCTTGAGTAGGCAATTTTCCCCATACAGTGTAAACAAAGCAGCTGGAAAGTTCGAACTGTGTGGAGCCCACTGCACCTCGGCAAAGCCACTATAGCCAGACTGCCTCTCTAGATTCCTTCTCTCTGGGCAGGGCAACTCTGAAAGAAAGGCAGCAACCCCAGTCAGGGACTTATAGATAAAATTCCCATTTCCCTGGGACAGAGCACCTGGGGGAAGGGGCAGCTGTGGGCACAGCTTCAGCAGAAAAACATTCCTGCCTGCCAGCTCTGAAGAGAGCAGTAAATCTCCCAGCACAGCACTCAAGTTCTGCTAAGGGACAGAATGGCTACTCAAGTGGATCCCTGACCCTTGTGCCTCCTGACTGTGAGACACATCCCAGCAGGGTTCAACAGACACCTCATACAGGAGAGCACCAGCTGGCATCTGGCAGGTGTCCCTCTGGGACGAAGCTTCCAGAGGAATGAACAGGCAGTAATCTTTGCTGTCCTGCAGCCTCTGCTGGAGGTCTAGAATGGACCTCCAGCAACTCCAGCATACCTGCAGCAGAGGGATCTGTTAGAATGAAAACTAACAAACAGAAAGGAATAGCATCAACATCAGCAAAAAAGGACGTCCACTCAAAAACCCCATCCGAAGGTCACCAACATCAAAGACCAAAGGTAGATTAACCCACAAAGAGGAGGAAATAACAGCAAAAAGGCTGAAAATTTCAAAAACCAGAATGCCTCTTCTCTTCCAAAGGATCACAACTCCTCACCAGAAAGGGAACAAAACTGAATGGAGAATGAGTTTGATGAAATGACAGAAATAGGCTTCACTAGGAGGGTACGAACTCCTCCAAGCTAAAGGAGCATGTTCCAACCCAATGCAAGGAAGCTAATAACTTTGAAAAAAGATTAGAGGAATTGCTAACTAAAATAACCAGTTTAGAGAAGAATATAAATGACCTGATAGAGCTGAAAAACACAGCATGGGAACTTCATGAATAAAGCTTACATAAATATGAATAGCCATATCAATCAAGTGGAAGAAAAAATATCAGAGACTGAAGATCAACTGAGTGAAATAAAGTATGAAGACAAGATTAGAGAAAAAAGAATGAAAAGGAGCAAACGAAGCCTCCAATAAATATGGGACTATGTGAAAAGACCAAACTTACATTTGATTGGTGTACCAGAAAGTGATGGGGGAGAATAGAACCAAGCTGGAAAACACTCTTCAGGATATTATCCAGGAGAACTGCCCCAACCTAACAAAACAGGCCAACATTGAAATTCAGGAAACACAGAGAATACCACAAAGATATTCCTTGAGAAGAGCAACCTCAAAGCACATAATCATCAGATCTACCAGGGTTGAAGTGAAGGAAAAAATGTTAAGGGCAGCCAGAGAGAGTGGTCAGGTTACCTACAAAGGGAAAGCCCATCAGATTAACGGTAAATCTCTTGGCAGAAACCCTACAAGCCAGAAGAGAGTGGGGGCCGATATTCAACATTCTTACAGAAAAGAATTTTCAACCCAGAATTTCATATCCAGCCCAACTAAACTTAATAAGCAAAGGAGAAATAAAATTCTTTACAGACAAGCAAATGCCAAGGGATTCTGTCACCACTAGGCCTGCCTTACAAGACCTCCTGAAGGGAGCACTAAATATGGAAAGGAAAAACTGGTACCAACCACTGCAAAATCATACCAAAATGTAAAAACCATCATATGAAACCAAAAAAGAGGCAGACAATATAGCCAAGACAATCCTAAACAAATGAACAAAGCTAGAGGCATCACGCTACCTGACTTCAAACTATACTACAAGGCTACAGTCACCAAACAACAGGATACTGGTACCAAGACAGATACATCGACAGATAGAACAGACCAGAGGCCTCAGAAATAACACTGCACTTCTACAACCATCTGATCCTTGACAAACCTGACAAAAAACAAGCAATGGGAAAAGGATTCCCTATTTAATAAGTGGTTTTGGGAAAACTGGCTAGCCATATGCAGAAAACAGAAACTGGACCACTTCCTTACACCTCATACAAAAATTAACTCAACATAGATTAAAGATTTAAATGTAAGACCAAAACCAAAACCATAATAAATAGGCAAACTACAGAATAGGAGATAATTTTTGAAATCTGTCCATCTGACAAAGGGCTAATATACAGAATCTACAAGGAACTTAAACAAATTTACAAGAGAAAACCAAACAACTCCATCAAAAAAAAAAAAGTGGACAAAGGATATGAACAGACACTTCTTAAAAGAAGACATTTATGTGGCCAACAAACATGAAAAAAAGCTCCTCATCACTGGTCATTAGAGAAATGCAAATCAAAACCACAATGAGATGCCATCTCATGTTATTTAGAATGGTGATCACTGAAAAGTCAGGAAACAACAGATGTTGGAGAGGTTGTGGAGAAATAGGAACACTTTTACACTCCCACTGTTGGTGGGAGTGTAAATTAGTTCAACAATTGTGGACGACTGTGTGGTAATTCCTCAAGGATCTAGAACCAGAAATTCCATCTGACCCAGCAATCCCATTACTGGGTACATACCCAAAGAATTATCAGTCATTCTACTATAAAGATACATGCACACGTATGTTTATTGCAGCACTGTTTACAATAGCAAAGACTTGGAACCAACCTAAATGCCCATCAGTGATAGACTGGATAAAGAAAATGTGGCACATATACACCATGGAATACTATGCAGCCATAAAAAAGGATGAGTTTATGTCCTTTGTAGGCACATGGATAAAGCTGGAAACCGTCATTCTCAGCAAACTAACACAGGAACAGAAAAGCAAACACCGCTTGTTCTCACTCATAATTAGGAGTTGAACAATGAGACACATGGACATAGGGAGGGGAACATTACACACTAGGGCCTGTTGGGGAGTAGGGGCCTAGGGGAGGGATTGCATTAGGAGAAATACCTAATGTAGGTGACAGGTTGATGGGTGCAGCAAACCACCATGGCATGTGTAATCCTATGTAACAAATCTGCACACGTATCTTAGAACTTAAAGTGTAATAATAATAAAAAAATTTTCTACCAACAAGGTACCTACTCTCTTACTGCCTGATCCCATCTCCCTACCTGTGATGTGCTATTGAATTAAAATCTGTTCATATTTTTTTCAATCAGTAAAACGGCAAAGTGAGTAGAACAAGGGCTTTTGCCTCACTGTACAATGTTAAAGTTCCAAGACTCTGTGAACTAATAAATATCAAATAACTGTCATTTTAATTTTTTCTTTTTTTTTTTCCAGCACACACCACCATACTTGGCTATTTTTTTTTTAATTTTTATTTTTAGTGGAAATGACATCTTGCCATATTGCCCAGGCTGATCCCAAATCCTGAGCACAAGTCATCCTTCTGCCTTAGCCTCCAAAAATGCTGGGATTACAGGCATGAGCCACCACACCAGCCCTGAATGTTTTTCAACAAAAATTTATATTGCCTTTTGTTATTTTACTAATTCATTCATTCATTCATTCATGTATGTTGAAACCAAGTTTCAAAAAATAGCCATTCTTCATTTCTTTAGAACAATGGTTGTTCTTACTATTTTTTTCTGAAATGTAGGTTTATATTAGGTTTCCCTTTTTTTTTTTTTTTGAGATGGAGTCTTGCTGTGTCACTCAGGCTATAGTGTAGTGGTGCGATCTTGGCTCACTGCAACCTCCCCCTTCCCAGGTTCAAGGGATTCTCCTGTCTCAGCCTCCTAAGTAGCCGGGATTATAGGCGCCCACCACCATGCCTGGCTAGTTTTTGTATTTTTAGTAGAGACAGGGTTTTACCATGTTGCCCAGGCTGGTCTCGAACTCCTGACCTCAGGTGATCCACCTGCCTCGGCCTCCCAAAGTGTTGGGATTACATACATAAGCCACCACTCATGACTGGTGTCCATTATTACAGTTGTCTAAGAAATAGTGAAAACTCTTCTGTCTTCTGTAGTATTATTTTTAGCAAACAACTGAAAGCATGTGAAATGATAGTTATAGAAATAACTCTGCTGTGAGTAACCCTATTCTCGGCCAATGAATTACCTTTTCCAAAATGCTGTTACACAAAAGGGTACTGCAAAAGACAGAGGGAAAAGTACTTGGGCCTTAAATTCCATCCGCAACAACAGAAGTTTCCTAGAATCAGTTTGTCAAGAAAGGGGGTTGATCAGCATAACACCCATCATTGGTGGCCGTCACAATAACAGTGATTTGTTTCCAAATGCAGCTCATGTTGGAAGGTAGGTCTTTTAATACAATTTTAAGTGGCTGATAGCATTGTAATTATTCTTATATTTAAATAATCTCTGGTGGCTGTCAGAACAGTCCAGGTTCCACAACTCTTGACAAGCACAAAACCTGTAGCAGCTTTCACAGAATTGGCACGTTGTTTGACTTGGCAAACAGGGTGTTTAAAGCTGTTTTTACAAAAGTTTCCATTATTTTTACAAAAGCTGCTACAGAATTTAAGTTTTTTCTCACATTTCAAATGTATGCGTGTTTGTTTATGGACAGATAAAACCAAAGGAAAAATAGAAAAGCATCCCAGGTTTGGTGCTAAAATTTCTACCCAAGTAGGTGTATATTAAGAAGACTTGCAACTAGAGCTGTAGATGAATATCCCTATTCTAATTAGCTAAATCAATCTCCGATTTCTCTAACTCAGTCTTTTATTCCAGTGTCTATGTTGTTCAGCCTGTTCCCTTCATTGCAGCCATCTTATAAGTAAAACTGTCTCTATTTGAAATTGAACTTGCTCAAATATTTATTTTTATAACTTTTTCCTTAAAATTGGCACCAATACTATTTTTAAACACTTTTACACCTTTAATTAGGAAATCAGAGATGGGGGAAAAATCTGGATTCATGTTTTATATCCCTGAGATGGTAAACATTTAAGGGCTTAGAGGGATGGTATAGATTGCTAGAAGATAAAGCCATTTTCCTACAGGCTCATGGCTTCGTTTCCTGCTTCCAGCTAGAGGTCCTTCCATTTCCATCATTTTAGATATCGCCTTTCAAAAACTTTGGGTGAAAGCAGAAATGGGCTGACCCCAGGGCCTTTAGCCATTTTTTCCAAAGGATATCTTTTATGAAGGAGCAGAAGGAATAGACATGGCTTGTGTTCTTTAAACTTTCCTCCTTGGAATTTTGGTCAAAGTTGATGAGACTGAACTTTTGAGTCTCTAGGACCCTCCTCAGGAGACCCAGTGCTGTTCTAGTGCCACAAGAGCAAGAATGTCTCAAGGATGTCCAATGGTCTCCCAGGCAGTAGCCCGTGGAGCACCACATGAAAGGCTGAGTTACCAGCCGGCCTTGTGACACTGCCTGGCACCACCAGTAACATCACTTAAAAATTCATCATTTAGTGATGACTACTATATATTAAAATTTAACACACATTTCTAGAAATTCTGTGAATGGGAGACTGACATTTCAAAAGCTCATTTATTAAGATGTTTAAAGGGAGGTTGTCCTTGATGTAATAATTTTCTTAAGCTTCTAAATACATCTTGAGAGGAAACAGCATATATTAGTTCATCATTTCTTAGGCTTTTGAAATTTTAACACAAGCAATAAACAAGACTCGTATATGAATATACAGCAACTTTTTTGAGAGTCCTGACTTGAAAAATAAGGTATCTCAGTTCTGCAGAATTATTATACTTGTTTCAAAATAGAAAGAAAATACAGTGGCTGAAGTAGTTGCCCATTTTTATTCGTAAAATGATAATTAGTGAAGATGTAAGATCTGGCAAGTCAGGATTCAGGAAATAATGCTTGCTTGTTTTAAGCATTTAGTAAAGTGCTAATTGTCTTCACATTTTAAGATAACATTGCAGACCTTTGGATGTGTCTGCAAAGACTGGTATGTATTATGTTGATAACTACCAGTCATCAGCTATTAGTCTGAAGACTGATCCATATATTTGTAGCTAGTGGTAATGTAGTAGAAGTATTTAACAATAGCTACGATTTATTCACCAGGCACTGGTGTTGGAGACTTTATATACATTACCTCATTTTATCTTATGACAACCGTTCAAGGTACAGGTATTATTATCCCTGTATAACATATGAAGACACTGAGACTCAGAGAAAATAAATGATTTTCTAGAGCATACAAATCTAGTAAAAATGGAGCCTGTGCCAACTCCTGTTCTGGACAAATGAACGCCTAAACTCTGGATATAAGACAAGCCCAGGGAGGTGTAGAACTAGCTTATGGGCAACAGGAGTTGGAGCCCAGGATAATCTCAGTGGAGAAGCAGAAGGTGGGGGTGCAAATTCCCTGAGTAGCAGCCACAGCACCAGGCCACAGTCCCCCATAGGTGGAGCTTGCATTTCAAGACAGCTCCATGTGGCACAAAAGCTTCTGTTACCAGCCCGGGTGATGAAGCAAGACTCTTTCTCTATAAAAACTTTAAAAGTTTTCTGGGTATGGTTGGGTATGCCTATAGTCCCGGCTACTTGGGAAGCTGAGATGAGAGGCTCACTTGAGCCCAAGAATTCGAGGCTGCAGTGAGCTATGATTGTATCACTCTACTCCAACCTGGGTGACAGAGCAAGACCCAGTCTCTACAACAAACAAACAAACAAACAAACAAACAAAAAACCTTCTCTTATTCCCTCTGTCCCTCTGTGATTTATGAAGCACCCATTAGGTGGCTGGTACTAAGGGATGTAGAGATAAGTAGGACAGGCCCCTGTTGTCAAAGAACCTACAGTCTAACTAAGGAGACTGACAACAGAAACAGATCTTAATCATTCATGGTATTTGGTCATTATAAGCATGTATCCAATTGCCAAGGAGCAAAGATGGATAGGAAGGAGGTAGGAGTGGCAATCAATGAAGGCATATTGGAGGTCTTATCTAAGCTAAATTTTAAATGACAAGTAGTTAAGCACACACATACTGTTCATGAGCCTTGATATGCCACCTTGTCCATGTCTGCTAATCAGAAAGAAAGATAAGAAACAAATGAATGTTTTCAGCACTCAGTATTTTGCTTGGTTTGACTTTGTAGCCATCTTGACACTACACTCGATCTACCCTTGTCCTAAACAACATGCTGACTTCTTGATTAGGGGTTTCTGTTTTGTTATCAGTGCATTAGGCACTGTGCCACTCAGGTAGCAGAATTTGATTATAGTTTTCATCCTTGCTTTCTGAATTGCTGTGGATTTTCTCTGGTGTTGGCTGATATGTGACTTTTGCAGTTTTTGATTTGGAAAAGTATCTTTGAGGACTAGCAGGATGGACTAACCCCCACCTCAGCTCTAGCTTCTGGTTTTATTTTTCCTGGCCGTGGCTGTATGTGCTGTGTTTAAGAAGCTTAAGCCTATGATTACAGGGCTGTTTTGTCTAAGAGCTGTGAGGAGAGGATCAAAAGTGATACCATCAGCTTTGGCATTACTAGTCATTACCTAATGGACTCTTCAGTCTTCATAACTTTCTCAGCCCAGTTAAACCTAAGCATTAGCCAAGGAAGTCTAAACCTGCTGACAAACTTTAAATTTTTTCTTCACAAGGCCAACATATAGACAATAGCTCCCTGCATCATTGACAATCTAAAACCATATTTTCTTTGTAAGAAAGTCCAATTGCCTGTATCTTGAATAGGGGATTTCGGTATGCAATACTTATATTCAATATGGGTAGTTTTGTATCTTTCTTAATATACAAGCATTATTAATATCTGTGTAGAGACAGTACCATGTATATCGAATAAAATGAGAGTGGACTAGATTTCTTCAAATAAAATGTTAGAAAATTGAGGGTCAGATAAAAATCTGAAGAACACATAAAAATCCAGAATATGCTCTAAAATAGCCAGTTTTTAAAAAGTATTTGTTCATTCAACAAATATTTATCAAAAGCCCATTATGTGCCTGACACTGTTTTAGGCACTTGGAATACATCAGTGAACAAAACAGATAAACTTACTTGCCTTTAATACATTTTTCTATAATTGTTTTCTTTTCTTTGGAGAAGTCAATAGTTAATTCAGTACCCAAGCTGACCTATAAAGTCATGTAAATTACACATACAGCTTTAGATTTTATTTATTTAACCAATTTGACAATCTTATATAATGTCTATAATTGCTCTATTTCTTCTGTATTATTCATGCATTTAACAAATATGTATTGAGCAGCCACTGAATATGAATGAAACACCAAGCATATGTACAAAATAGAGACTGCCCTCAGAAATTCAGTTCTGTATCAGAAATTGAGACTTACATACAAATAGCCATATAGAAATTAGCACATGATACATGTAGCAAAACTGATACAATGTTTCTACATACCTAAGAGAGATCTGTGGCAGAGAAGATGGCACAGGTGGAAAGATGAATGGGTGGTCAAGGGATGCTGCACCGAGGGTACCATTTAAGGGACCACTTCAGATTGGGAGCCATTATTGGCAGACTGTGTTGCAAAACAGAGGGTAAAGGAAAAAAAGGGAAAGGTGTATTTTAGGAACAGCAAAATAACACACAACTTGACTGGTGCATACTAGTACTTGAAACTTGTATCAAATCCAGAGTGTGAAGAGAATTGAATGATAAGCTCCAAGTTTGTACTAACTCAGTAGAAATGAGGGGAGGGGGAGGGTACTGATGAATTTTTGCTATAGAAATGTCCTAAATAGATCATGTCTAAATGAGTAAACTTGTAACTTGTCTGCAGGGTGATTAGTGCAGGCTGAGCCAGTGTGTTGTGGTAGTTAGAATAGAAGGACTGCTGTTTGGTGGCAGTTCCCTTGCACAGTGTCTTAAGGTATAATTGAGTATTATTTGGACCATTTCACAGTGGGGTGACATAGGCAAGGATATCTGTGGACTTTCTCAAGAATACCGGCCACTTCCTATGCATTCATAACATAATCCTGTCAAAGTGACACCTTTAATAAAGAAAAAGCAGTTATAATTAGGTACTGGGAAACTATAGAAAATTTGAGAAAACGAAAGGTCTAAGAAGAGAAAAATACCAAATGGGAAAGTGACTGGTGATTCATGTTGCATTAATTCATCATTAGTTAGGCCATTCTGCCCAAACAAATAATTTTTATATACACTTTTTGCAATACAAGTTTATTTGGGAGGGTAGTTTTAAATGTCGCCATTTTGTTTATGTCAGATCCAGATGAGTAACTATGCATCAGCAAACTTTGCATTCAATAAATGATCACTTCTTTGCATTCAGTGTGTAACTGAACAACTCGTTGGATTCCTCACTTTTAAATATATCAACATTCGATTCCACCAACACTTAGAAAATCAGTAGATTATTCCTGTGCTGCCAATTTAGGCATTCAGTAATCGTGTTTGTGTTTAATTGCTAAGCATTCTCTTCCAAGTGCTTAGACATCAAAAAGATGTGTTGAGCTTGCAAAGTCTTAAGCTATACATGAGGTTATTTTTTAGTTTGGAAGTAGTTGTTTTAAAATACTAATTGGACTCACTAAGAACTCATTAAGAAGATAGTTAAAAGTACATTATTAGGGAATAACAGATAAATTTTTCAAATTTTAAGCTAAATCTTATCTCTTAAATTCAGTTGATTGCTGCTGAAAATTTGCTATATCTACATTGGTCTTATTTGAATAACAAGTTGGGGAATTTTTTTTATGTGTTTAAGGATTTTGGTACTTTTAGTGACTTTATTAGTGATTTAACATGAACATGAATCTTAACCAAGGCATGATTTCCATAATTATTCCTTAAGAATCTACTTTATTCCTGTGGTAAGTTAATTATGGATCATTTAACATGAGACAGAAAACAGCCCTTACACTGGATAGCAGAGAACTTTAAATTTTATTTCCAGCATTACCGCTGATTAATTGTGACAATGAACAAGTCACTTAAGCTCAACATACCTCAATTTCTTCGTCTGTAAAAAGGAAATAATATCTGTCACAAGGCATTTTCAGAGCTCTTTGGAATCACTGGCACAAAGAAGTTCAATAAATCAAGAGTAGTATTATTATTATTACTCATCCAAATGTAATGAACAATTTTTTAATGTAGTAACCATTCAGCTCAGATTTAAAGATAAAGTCTCTGAATTTAGAATTCCTTCCTACGCTCGCCTTTGGTCTTAAATGTTTACATTCATTTCATTAAGCTTCAGTCCTCTGAAGTTAATTATTGCATACTTCTGCTTTGCTGAGAATAGTTTTATATTGTGGCTCCCCTATCTTCTATTTTAGGTGCTTCTTCATTTTGCATACCCTCTTTCCACCCTCAGAATTTTTTACACCTTATGTCTCTTTTTTACTTTGTACTTTTAATATTTTTATTTGAAAATATTTCTTATGATTTTCTTTTCCTTAAATAGACTATTGTATACCTAGAAATTGGCTTTCTGTATATTTGAAAATTAGAGTCAAAGTTATTTGCCTGTCACTGGTCATTCCTACAAACATTTCTTACATTATAGAGGCAAGTTGTATTTCGTTAAGTAACCAGCAGAAAAGCAACTTGGTTTTGAGGATGAAACTGAGTACACAAAAATTAAGAGTTGACATTACTTGAAATAGTCAAACAGTAACTATGAATTTCAATATTTCATATCAAGATTAGTTGTATGAGATTTTCTAGTTGATCATTCTTTTTCTTCTGCCAGAATTCATTTGTGGTGATACTTTATTCATTTATAAAATTCACATATATTCATCGGTTTGTCTGAATTCTCTATTCTGTTCCATTTGTTAGTTCGTCTGTTTTGTGCCAATCCAATGTGAGTTTTAGTATTATGGCTTTATGGTATGTCTTAACATCTAGCAGGACAGTTCTTTATTTTTAAAGGTATATTTAGCTATATATCATTAAAATCATATAAAATTTTAAATAAGTTTGAATTCCTAAAAAAAACCACCTGGAATTTTGGTTGGGAGAACTGATGTTGTATTAAGTTGTATCTGAAGCTGTCTTATGCATTGCCTGTTGAAGTGAACTAGTTCAATAAGATGATATTTTAAATCACTTTAAGTGGCAATAGAACCTTCCATTTAAAAAAATTCTATGATTCTAAAATAAGCAAAAGACATAGTTCCTTCATTCTGTCAATGGGTTTATAGTCTAATTGAGAACATCTTCCAAAAGACAAGAATATTTACGAAGCAACTTGCTAACATTTTGGTGGCAGGCATGCTGAGATGACAGAAGGAAGAGGAAGTCAGATGGTATGGGATGGGATCATCCGGGAAGACTTCTTGGCGGAATACTTGATTAAGTCAGATTTGGAAGGTGGGGGAGAACATGGAACAAGATAAGAGGTGGGCAGTTTTGAAGAGAGAAAAATAGCAAAACATGGAGACCACAGATAGGCCTCCATATAGCAGCTGCTGCTGAGACTCAGTAGGGAGGGAAGGAAGGGGGATTTATTTCTCTACAACAGTGGTTCTCAATCAGGACCTATTTTGCACCCTCAGGGGATACTTGTCAATGTTTGGAGATGGTTTTCTTGTCACAACTGGAGGAGGAGGGGTTGCTACTGGCATGTGGTGGGTAAGGCCAGGAAGGCTGCCAGACATCCTACAATGCAAGGGGCAGCTCTAGCAATTATCCTGCCCCAACTGTCAATAGTGCTAAGGTTGAGAAACCCTGCCCTAGAGCTAACTCTCAATCCTAGCTACTCACACAATCGCCTGGGAAAACTGAAACAAAACCAACACTTAGGCCTCACCCACAGAGATTCTGACTGCACTGGTGCAGGGCCTGGGCCATCAGTTGTTTTAAAATCTTCCCAGGTAATTTTAGTGTGCAGCCAAGTTGGAAAACGACTGCTGTGAATTTTTGTAGTTTAAAGGGTGAGACAATTAGATTTGAGGAAAATTTTTGTACTTTTCATTCATGTCACTTTTTAATTTATGTTTATATGTTAAATGACAATAACAAGAAAATGCTTTGGGGTATGGCATGTGTGTGTGTGTGTGTGTGTGTGTGTGTGTGTGTGTATGCATGTGTGTTAAATCACTTATATTTGAATTCACATGTAGAAGTATCACATTCTCCGTCTCCACTGAAAAGAGTTAAAACTGCCATTTTACAAATAAGTACTATAAATATGTGTTTTGAGTCAATTTACAAATCTGCTAAAGCAAACAAAATATTCTTACTATTTATGATTGACTTCTCTCTATATATTATTTAGAAATATAATATAGGCACAAACTGAATTGTCAATACTTTTATCAATTTATCCAGCTATTTAGTATCATTTCCAAATTGTACTTCTTGCTCAAAACACTGATATAGTTTGATTTCTCATGTCCTGGAGTTACATTGTTGATTTTGAAATGGGATTCTTTTTCCAAACTCCAAACCTGTGGAGCAGTTGGTAGTGTTTAGTGACCGTCTGCACCAGCAGTTTCATCTTTTTAGCATTTAAAAGTAATTTTTCTCATTTTTAGCATTTTGGCACATAAAGACCTCAAGTGTGCCCCTTATCTCATTAGCTGAAATATTACAGTGGCACTAGCAGTGAGGGTGTGTGGTGGAGCAGCTATTTGAGCATCAGATTTAGTAGCACTGAGAGGTTACACATAAGGAGATTATACCAGGACAGGGCGTGCACCCTTTACTGTAGAAACAGGTTTATAGTCACATGGTTTGCAAATATCCTATAACAATGAATATAACATCAATGGTTCTGGTTGAGTTTCCCCCCTAAAATGGCAGATCTCTTTATGCAAAAGGTGAGTGCGTCATGCCAAGTACTCATGACAAATGAATATTGAATTGATCCATGTGAAAAATTAGAGCTGAGCTCCCAGATAATCTGGATCCCTCATGGCTAACTGAACCAACGACAAAAGTGTTTCAGTTTTACCAGAAGATAACAAACTGTATTGCTGGTATAGTACAGAGAGTTCTGGACTGGCAGTGAAGAAGCCTGGGGTTTGATTCTGGATCTTCCAGGCGTGTTGTTTAATGTTCTCTATTTTATGATCACCAGGCAGTAATCATCACTCACCTAGAATTCAGTAGAAAAATGCCCCCAACTAGTCTTCCGAACTCCAGTTTTATTCTTAAATCCATCTTCCACTCTGCTGCCAGCATGAACCTTCTAAAATATAAAACTAATCCTGTCACTCCCCAGGCCACCGAGTGTGGCTGTGCCGACTGAACTTCTTGTAAGATATCGTTTGATGCTTTTTATCCCCTGGGTCTTCGTTCATGCTGTCCTTCCTGCCTGAAACAGATTTCTTCATTCCTTTATTCCTAGTTAGTCCTACTCATGCTTTAAGATGCATCTCAGGAATGAGCTTATCCAGGGAACAATCATTTTAGGTGTTTTTCCTTAGGCTTAGGCTTCCTGTCACTTCTATTGTACTTATAGCATGGAATGAAAAGTATCTGTTTAGGTGGCTGGTCCTCTTATAAAGATAGTAATAGATCTTCGAAGATAGATAACCGATCCTAATTATCTTCCCCTGACACCTAGCATAATGTCTGGGAAAAGAATGGGCATTCAGTAGGGAACAGTATGGAAAGGAAGGAAGAAAGAAGGGAGAAGAAAAGGTGAGAAGAGAAAAGGAAGGGGAGAGGTAAGATGAAGTAAGTAGAAATAAATGAGTAAGAGAGGATAGGAAAAGAATGGGAAGAAAGGCTGGAGGAGGAATGATAGATGATGCAGTTGGTCCACCCTGATTTTTAAGATCTAACCAACTTAAATATTTGCAATTCTGTACCATTATAATATTTCACTTTAACACTCCTCTTACCATGGTATTTTGTATATTGTGGCATAGTCATCATTACATTATCCTCTGGGTTTCAATAGATTGTCAGCAAAGGATCTCTAGTAAAGGGGCAAGATCAAGACCATGAGCTAGACTTCCAAACTTCTGTAAATTTTGCTTTTTCTTACTAAAAGCAAAAGTTACTGACCTTATTTTAAGTTTTTTTGTAGTTCACATTAATCTCTTGGTAGCTCCAAGTCAGCTTACTTAGATATTATATACCCCATAATGTATAAATAGGACTTATGTAAGAATATATGAGTATCTAAAAATCTGGTAAATTTTTCTTAGAGCCTGTTACTAATTCATACTTTATAATCTTTCATTAATTACAATATAGGTGCTTTACTACAATTGCCCTTTAAATGGCTTAGGTTTCACGTATAAAATTCTGACAGGGTAGAATTTCATATTTTATTTTGATAAAAACAAAGGAATTGTATTGAAATTGCTAATTTACATAATGTGACCATTTAATTCCCATATTAAGAAAAGTAAAGGTGAGAGAGAAATCTATAATTTACATAATGACTTCTCATAAAGAGGCCCACTTATGGGGGAACAGAATTGAAAATTTAGGAAAGCATTCAAATAATTTGAGGTAAAATAGAATTATCATTTAATTATGCATATAGAACTTTCCATATCTGAAAAAGGTACATTTAAACTTCATTTACTATAAAAAATATGAATTAAGAAGTAGTGATCATTCAAGATAGAAGTTATTTCCAGGCACAACAAATCTTTGTAAATACAAGTTGCCTAATTTCCTGTGCCCAAGGTGCTATAAGAAACATTGATGAAGCTCAGAACTCATGGTCCCTGACTTCAAGAAAAAGCCAAATTCAACAATACAACTTAGTGTCAATCCATTTCATTTTTTAAAAAATCCCTTATATTATCACAAAACATCACAGATATTATCTTTTTCAGGTCCTTGAAAAATGTAGTAAACATTCAATTAGTATTTGTTGCTATTTCTAAATTCCAGATTTTCATACTGAATTTTCTAAATGGAATACTTAAAGCTCAATGCAAACAAATTTAGAAATGCTGCAAGCAGAAATGCCTTAATATACTAGTCCCATTATGAGTTAAAATTGATTGCTAAAGGCACTTTATTTTTGTTATTTTAATTTTTTTAAATTTTACTTTAAGTTCTGGGATACATGTGCTGAACTTGCAGGTTTGTTACATAGGTATACATGTGCCATGGTGGTTTGCTGCACCTATCAACCCATCATCTAGCTTTTCAGCCCCCACATGCATTAGGTATTTGTCCTAATGCTTTCCCTCCCCTTGCCCCCCAACCCCTGACAGTCCCCAGTGTGTGATGTTCCCCTCTCTGTGTCCATGTGTTCTCATTGTTTAACTCCCACTTTTGAGTGAGAATATGCAGTGTTTGCTTTCCGTTCCTGTGTTAGTTTGCTAAGAATGATGGTTTCTTTTTTTTTTTTAATTTATTTTACTTTTGTTGCATACAATATCTGGCATTTTTCCCCATGTTATCCCTCCCCACCCTCCCCTCCCTCCCCCACCCCCCATTGTCTCTCCCCTACCCCACCAACTGCCCCCCTGTGTGTGATGCTCCTCTCCCTGAGTCCACGTGTTCTCGTTGTTCAACACCCACCTATGAGTGAGAACATACAGTGCTTGGCTTTCTGTTCTTGGGTCAGTTTGCTGAGAATGATGGTTTCCAGATTCATCCAAGTCCCTACAAAGGACATGAACTCATCGTTTTTTATGGCTGCGTGGTATTTCATGGTGTATATGTGCCACATTTTCTTTGTCCAGTCTATCATTGATGGGCATTTGGGTTGGTTCCAGGTCTTCGCTATTGTACACAGGGCTGCAATGAACATAGTCTTTATAGTAGAACAATTTATAGTTCTTTGGGTATATACCCAATAGTGGGATTGCTAGGTCAAATGGAATTTCTATTTCTAGATCCTTGAGAAATTCGCCACACTGTCTTCCACAATGGTTGAACTAATTTACACTCCCACCAACTGTGTAAGAGCGTTCCTATTTCTCCACATCCTCTCCAGCATCTGTTGTCTCCTGATTTTTTTAATGATCGCCATTCTAACTGGCGTGAGATGATATCTCAATGTGGTTTTGATTTGCATTTCTCTAATGACCAGTGATGATGAGCATTTTTTCATATGTTTGTTGGCCTCATATATGTCCTCTTTTGAAAAGTGTCTGTTCATATCCTTCATCCACTTTTGAATGGGGTTGTTTGTTTTTTTCTTGTATATCTGTTTTAGTTCTTTGTAGATTCTGGATGTTAGCCCTTTGTCAGATGGGTAGATTGCAAAAATTTTTTCCCATTCTGTTGGTTGCCAATTCACTCTAATGATGGTTTCTTTTGCTGTACAGAAGCTCTGGAGTTTAATTAGATCCCATTTGTCTATCCTGGCTTTTATTGCCATTGCTTTCAGTGTTTTAGTCATGAAGTCCTTGCCTATGCCTATGTCCTGGATGGTTTTGCCTATGTTTTCTTCTAGTGTTTTTATGGTATTAGGTTTTATGTTTAAATCTTTGATCCATCTGGAGTTAATTTTAGTGTAAGGTGATAGGTAGGGGTCCAGTTTCTGCTTTCTGCTCATTGCTAGCCAGTTTTCCCAACATCATTTATTAAACATGGAGTCCTTTCCCCATTGCTTTTTTTCTGGGTTTGTCAAAGATCAGATGGTTGTAGATGTGTGATGTTTCTTCTGGGGTCTCTGTTCTGTTCCATTGGACTATGTCTCTGTTTTGGTACCAGTACCATGCTGTTTTGATTACTGTAGCCTTGTAGAATAGTTTGAAGTCTGGCAGTGTGATGCCTCCGGCTTTGTTCTTTTTGCTTAGGATTGTCTTGGCTATGCGGGGTCTTTTGTGATTCCATATGAATTTTACAGTTGTTTTTTCCAGTTCTGTGAAGAAGGTAATAGCTTGATGGGGATAGCATTGAACCTATAAATTACTTTGGACAGTATAGCCATTTTCACAATATTGATTCTTCCTAACCATGAACATGGAATGTTTCTCCATCTGTTTGTGTCCTCTCTTATTTCGTTGAGCAGTGGTTTGTAGTTCTCCTTGAAGAGGTCCTTTACATCCTTTGTTACTTGTATTCCTAGGTATTTTATTCTCTTTGTAGCAATTGTGAATGGGAGTTCACTCTTGATTTTGCTCTCTGTTTGTCTGTTTTATAGGAATGCTTGTGATATTTGCACATTGATTTTGTATCCTGAGACTTTGCTGAAGTTGCTTATCAGTTTGAGAAGATTTTGGGTTGAGACAATGGGGTCTTCTAGATATACAATCATGTCATCTGCAAATACAGACAGTTTGACTTCCTCCTTTCCTAATTGAGTACCCTTTATTTCTTTTTCTTGCCTGATTGCTCTGGCTAGAACTTCCAATAGTATGTTGAAAAGGCGTGGTGAGAGAGGGCATCCTTGTCTAGTGCCTGATTTCAAAGGGAATTCTTCCAGTTTTTGGCTGTTCAGTATGATATTGGCTGTAGGTTTGTCATATATAGCTTTTATCATTTTATGATACATTCCATCAATACCTACTTTATTGAGAGTTTTTAGCATGAAGGGCTGTTGAATTTTATCAAAGGCCTTCTCTGCTTCTATTGAGATAATCATGTAGTTTTGTCTTTGGTTCCGTTTATGTGATGGATTACATTTATGGATTTGCATATGTTGAACCAGGCTTGCATCCCCAGGATGAAGCCTTCTTGGTCGTGATGGATAAGCTTCTTGATGCGCTGTTGCAATCTGTTTGCCAGTATTTTATTGAAGATTTTTGTGTCGATGTTCATCATGGATATTGGCCTGAAGTTTTCTTTTTGGTTGAGTCTCTGCCTGGTTTTGGTGTCAGGATGATGTTGGTCTCATAAAATGAGTTAGGGAGGATTCCCTCCTTTTGTATTGTTTGATACAGTTTCAGAAGGAATGGAACCAGCTCCTCTTTGTACGTCTGGTAGAATTCGGCTGTGAACCCATCCGGACCTGGACTTTTTTTGGTTGGTAGGCTTTTGATAGCTGCCTCTACTTCAGCACTTGTTATTGGTCTGTTCAGGGTTTCAGCTTCCTCCTGGTTTAGTTTTGGTAGAGTACAAGTGTCTAGGAATTTATCCATTTCTTCCTGGTTTATTGGTTTATGTGAGTACAGCTGTTTGTAGTAATCTCTGATGGTAGTTTGTATTTCTGTGGGATCGTGGTGATATATCCTTTATCCTTTTTTATTGCATCTATTTGATTCTTCTCCCTTTTCTTTTTTATTAATCTGGCTAGCGGTCTGTCTATTTTGTTCATCTTTTCAAAAAACCAGCTTCTGGATTTATTGATTTTTTGAAGGGTTTTTGTGTCTCTATCTCCTTCAGTTCTGCTCTGATCTTAGTTATCTCTTGTTTTCTGCTAGCTTTTGAGTTTTTTGATCTTGCTCCTCTAGTTCTTTCAATTTTGATGATAAGGTGTCGATTTTAGATCTTTCCTCTCTTCTCTGGTGGGCATTTATTGCTATAAATTTCCCTCTCAATACTGCTTTAAAGGTGTCCCAGAGATTCTGGTAAGTTGTGTCTTCATTCTGGTTGGTTTTGAAGAACATCTTTATTTCTGCCTTCATTTCATTGTTTATCCAGTCAACATTCAGAAGCAAGTTGTTCAGTTTCCAAGTGGTTGTGCGGGTTTGAGTGTGTTTCTTGATCCTGAGTTCTAGCCTGATTGCTCTGTGGTCTGATAGACTGTTTGTTATGATTTCTGTTCTTTTGCATTTGCTGAGGAGTGATTTGTTTCCAATGACGTGGTCAGTTTTAGAGTAAGTGCAATGTGGTGCTGAGAAAAATATATATTCTGTGGATTTGGGATGGAGTGTTCTGTATATGTCTATTAGATCTGCTTGGTCCAGCTCTGCATTCAAGTCCTGGATATGCTTCTTAATTTTCTGTCTCGTTGATCTGTTTAATATTGACAGTGAAATCTCCCACTATTATTGTGTGGGAGTCTAAATCTCATTTTAGGTCGTTAAGAACTTGCTTTATGTATCTGGGTGCTCCTGTGTTGGGGGCATATATATTTAGGATAGTTAGCTCTTCCTGTTGGATTGATCCTTTTACCATTATGTAATGTCCTTCTTTGTCTCTTTTGATCTTCGTTGGTTTGAAGTCCATTTTATCAGAGACTAGGATTGCAACCCCTGATTTTTTTTGTTCTCCATTTGCTTGGTAAATCTTCTTCCATCCCTTTATTTTGAGTCTATGTGTGTCTTTGTATGTGAGATGGGTTTCTTGAATACAGCACACTGATGGGTTCTGACTTTTTATCCAGTTTGCCATTCTGTGTCTTTTGATTGGGACGTATAGGCCATTTACATTCAATGTTAATATTGTTATGTGTGAATTTGATCCTGCCATTTTGTTACTGGCTGGTTTTCTTTCTCATTAGTTGACTCATTTTCTTCATTGCATTTTTGGTCTTTGCCAAGTGGTTTGCTTTTGCAGTGGCTGGTACTTGTTCCTTTCCATGCTTAGTGTCTCTTTCAGGAGCTCTTGTAGGGCAGGTCTGGTGGTGACAAAATCTCTCAATAATTGCTTACCTGCAAAGGATTTTATTTCTCCTTCTCTTATGAAGCTTAGTTTGGCTGGATATGAGATTCTGGGTTGAAAGTTCTTTTCTTTAAGGATGTTGAATATTGGCCCCCACTCTCTTCTGGCTTGTAGGGTTTCTGCCAAGAGATCTGCTGTGAGTCTGATTGGCTTCCCTCTGTGGGTGACCTGACTTCCCTCTCTGGCTGCCCTTAGCATTTTTTCCTTCATTTCGACCCTGGTGAATCTGACAATTATGTGCCTTGGGGTTGCTCTTCTTGAGGAATATCTTTGTGGAGTTCTCTGTATTTCTTGAATTTGAAATTTGGACTGCCTTGCTAGGCTTGGGAAGTTCTCCTGGATAATATCCTGGAGTGTGTTTTCCAGCTTCGATTCATTCTCCCTGTCATATTCAGGTACACCAATCAAGTGTAGATTAGGTTTTTTCACATAATCCCGTATTTCTTGGAGGCTTTGTTCCTTTCTTTTCACTCTTTTTTCTCTTGTATTGCCTTCTCTTTTTATTTCATTGAGTTGATCTTCAATCTCTGATATCTTTTCTTCTGCTTGATCGATTTGGCTATTAAAACCAGTGTTTGCTTCATGTAGTTCTCGTGCTGTGTTTTTCATCTCCATCAAGTCATTTATGTTCTTCTCTAAGCTGGTTATTCTAGTTAGCACTTCGCCTAACCTTTTTTCAAGGTTCTTGGTTTCTTTGCATTGAGTTAGAACGTGTTCCTTTAGCTCTGAGAAGTTTGTTATTATCCACCTTCTGAATCCTGTTTCCATCAATTCTTCACGCTCCTTCTCGGTCAAGTTGTGATCCTGTGTTGTTGAGGAGTTGTGATCCCTTGAAGGAGAAGAGGTATTCTGGTCTTTGATGGTTTCACCTTTTTTTGGGCTTTTTTTTTTCCCATCTTTGTGGATTTACCTGGCTGTGGTGTCAGAGAGCTGCTTGATGAGGTCGCTTGTCTGCCTGTGGGGGGCGCTACTGGGTTTCTAGGGACTCCTTCAGGTTACTAGGGAAGGTTCCTGTGTCTTTTTTGTTTATGCTGGGAGATTAGGTCCGCCTCTTCCACTGACCTGTAGGCGCTGCTGGGTTGTCAAGAATGCCATCCCGTTGCTATGTAGGCTTCCTGTGTTTTTTGTTAAAACATGTAGCCCAGTTGCACCCCTCTAGTGGTGGGCTGTGCCCTTCCTCCACTGGGCTGGATCATTCAGGGTTCATTTCAGACTGTGGCACTGGCTACGCAACCCACTAGAGTCAGAGCTTCAGCCCTCTGGGGTTTGTGGGGGAGGTTAGGGACACGCCCAGCCACACCCAGCAGTCTCCCCCCTTTCAGCTTTCTCTCTCTCCGGTCATGGGGTAGGGGCCGCCCAGCTGCTCCCCCTTACAGCTCCCCTCTCTCTCTGGGCTGGGGGAGGGGGCGATAGCTCAGTCTGCAGACTCTTATTCAACTCTGCATTTGTAATTCCCAGTGCCTGACTGGCAAAGATCCCCTGTTCTGTGTATCGCTGAGGCTTTGGTGCAAGCGCTGTATCTGGACCGGAGTGCCAGAGGTGGAGCCTCTGACTCGCCGATCAGATGCACTTTCTGGGTGAAGCAGCACCCCTCCCCGCCTTGGTCTGCCCTGAGTGGGCTTTGCTCACCCTCGGACCAGACCTGTTGAAATGCACCTGGGACCTCGGTTGGAGCTAGGAGATCTCTGGGTTTCTGCATCTCTCTCACTGGGTGTTGTGCACTGGAGTTGTGTCTAATCTGCCATCTTGGATCCCATATTCGAGAATGATGGTTTCAAGCTTCATCCATGTCCCTGCAAAGGACATGAACTCCTTCTTTTTTATGGCTGCATAGTATTCCATGGTGTATATGTGCCACATTTTCTTTATCTAGTCTATGATTGATGAGCATTTAGGTTGGTTCCAAGTCTTTGCTATTGTGAATAGTGCTGCAATAAACATACATGTTTGTGTGTCTTTATAGTAGAATGATTTATAATCCTTTGGGTATATATCCAGTAATGAGATTGCTGGGTCAAATGGCATTTCTGGTTCTAGATCCTTGAGGAATTGCCATACTGTCTTTGACCTTCCACAATGGTTGACCTAATTCACACTCTCACCAACAGTGTAAAAGCATTCCTATTTCTCCAAATTCTCACCAGCATCTATTGCTTCCTGACTTTTTAATAATCATTAATCTAACTGATGTGAGATGGTATCTCATTGTGGTTTTGATTTGCATTTCTCTAATGACCTGTAATTATGAGCTTTTTTTCATGTTTGTTGGCCACATAAATGTTTTCTTTTGAGAAGAGTCTGTTCATATCCTTTGTCCACTTTTTGATGGGGTTGTTTGTTTCTTTTTTGTAAATTTGTTTAAGTTCCCTGGAGATTCTGGATATTAGCCCTTTGTCAGATGGATAGATTGCAAAAATGTTCTCCCATTCTGGAGGCTGCCTGTTCACTCTAATGATAGTTTCTTTTGCTGTGCAGAAGCTCTTTAGTTTAATTAGGTCCCATTTGTCGATTTTGGCTTTTGTTGCCGTTGCTTTTGGTGTTTAAAGTCATGAAGTCTTTGCCCATGCCTATGTCCTGAATGGTATTGCCTAGGTTTTCTTCTAGGGTTTTTATGGTTTTAGGTTTTATGTTTAAGTCTTTAATGCTTCTTGAGTTAATTTTTGTGTAAGGTGTAAGGAAGGGGTCCAGTTCCCCTGGAAGGGGTTCAGTTTTCCCAACACCATTTATTAAATAGGGAATCCTTTCCCCATTGCTAGCTTTTGTCAAGTTTGTCAAAGATCAGATGGTTGTAGATGTGTGGTGTTATTTCTGAGGCCTCTGTTCTGTTCCATTTGTCTATATATCTGTTTTGGTACCACTATCATGCTGTTTTGGTTACTGTAGCCTTGTAGTGTAGTTTAAAGTCGGGTAGCATGATGCCTTCAGCTTGGTTCTTTTTGCTTAGGATTCTCTTGGCTATATGGGCTCTTCTTTAGTTCCATATGAAATTTAAAGTAGTTTTTTCTAGTTCTGGGGGAGAGTCAATGGTAGCTTGATGGGAATAGCATTGAATCTATAAGTTACTCTGGGCAGTATGGCCATTTTCATGATATTGATTCTTCCTGTCCATGAGCATAGAATTTTTTTTCCATTTGTTTGTGTCCTTGCTAGAAACAATTTAACTCATTAACTCAGTTTAAGTTTTTTTTATTTTTTATTTTTTATTTGTTTGTTTACAACTTCACTTCTTAAACTTTCACATATTTGGACTATTATGACATCAAATATCTCATTGTCTTTCTGGCAGAAGTAAAGTCAACTTTCACCCTGATTAAATTAGTGGTACATTATTGAATCCTGTTTTAAATCCATTAATATACTAGAAACTACATATCAATTCTATGTCATTAGATAGTTTGAAGCTGATTGTTACTTCCTATACATTTTTATTAGACACAATTTTAGTGTCACATGCTCATATCTGCTTTTAAAATTTGGTATTACAGCATAGTGGAACGAAAATTTTTCTTGAAACTACCAGAACCAAGATTTCTGATTCTGTTATCTGTTAATTATTAATATTTAATGTATTGAATTTCAGTCCTTCACTCCAGTCCACCTTCAATTTTGTTTGACAACTTTGATCTTTCCTAAAGCATTACACTATTCTGAGTAAGCACGTAATATAAATCAAAACATAAAATTAGAAGAGTCAAGAGTTTAGATAATCATGAGAAAAAAGGGATAGAAGAATAAAGTCATAATTATGAGAAACAGAAAATAAGTTCTAGTATTCTATACCACTTTAATATCACTATAGATAATATATTACATAGTTTCAAGTAGATAGAAGGAGGATGTTGAATGCTCCCAACACAAAGAAATGATAAATATTTGAGATGATGAATATACTTATTACCATGATCTGATCACCAAATATTATACGTATCAAAGGATCACCATATACCCCATGAATATGTACAATTATTTTGTCAATTAAAATAATTTTAAAAAGAAAATTTAAGAAAAATACAAAGAAAATTACAAAAAAGTTTTACTACCCTCCCAAAAAACCTGCATATGGAAAAACAACTTTCACAGATTCTTAGTTTATATATGTAGGATTCCTCCATCTCTAAACTTATAATACTGAATTAATGTTTTAAATAAGAAATGTTAGACTGTCTGTCTTATTTCCTCTTGAGATCATTCTTTTTCTGATTTATGCCTTGTTTTTTGATTCCAGCAAGACTCCAATATATGAATAAGTTGTCTGAAACTTTTTTGGCAAGTTAGTTGTTTGTTTGTTTATTGGTTCAGGCTGGAATGCAGTGGCACAATCATGGCTCACTCCAGCCTGAACCTCCTGGGCTAAAGGGATTCTCCCACCTCAACCTCCCAACTAGCTGGGACTACAGGTGTGCACCACTATGTCCAGCTAATTTTAAAATCTTTTGTAGAGAAGGGTTTTGCCAAGTTGCCCAGGCTGATCTCGAACTCTTGGGCTCAAATGATACTCCTGTCTTGGCTTCCCAAAGTGATAGGATTACAGGTGTGAGCCACCACACCTGGTCCAAGTTAGTTGTTCAGAAGTTAAGATGCCGTTTTTATTTAAGGTGGCAAAATATATTATTTGCAATAATGTTACAGTAAAATAGAGGTTCTCAAATCAACCACAGAACACAACTTGGCCCATGTTTAATAAAACCATCATAGTAGTAGCCTAATGATTTAGATAATCTCAGTTTCAAAGTCAGCAGAAAATTTCTCTCTTGATAAGCCACAGCCATTACAGTAGTGAAAAAAGCTTTGCTTTTATTACTATTTTGTTTCTTGAATGAACAGAAACCTAGACATTCCCTGGGTTCAGCCCCTCCTTTAGCTTAGTGTTTGCCACGGTTGGGTACATTTCCAAGGTTTTGTCTGCTATCTATCTTCCTTGTTGAGTGTTCTACGTAAATAATTGTGGCTGATGTCCAACAGATTTCTTCTTAGATCTAGGATGGACCTAAACATCAGGATGAGGGCCAAAAAATATACTTACTACCTACTGGGCAGTAGGTGTACTTTACTATCTCATTCAATACTCTATTTTATTTCTGATATTGTTCACAACCCAGGTGAGCAATATCAGAAATAAAACAGAGTATCAAATGAGGCTGAAAAATCTTACCTTTACTCTTGGAGAGACCAGGATGGATGTAGGATGTGGGTTTCTGAACCCCACAATTAGACACTTACCCACTTAGGCAGATCTCAGGAGGAAGAAGAGCAGAGTTGAGCATGGCCGGCTTAGTAATTTCGAAATTTGCCAGTGGCCTAAGCCACTCCTCCTGCCCCTGAACAGAGTGAGTAAAGAGGCAGATAGGGGCCAAGAGTGTGCTTAGGAAAAGAATTCTCATTTTATGGAAAGCAGGAGTAGGGAAAAGGCTGGTTTTTCTAACTCCTTTGCAGAGAATAACCAATCCCTAGCTGTAAGGCTCTTTCATAGCAGACCCTCTCTATTCCTCTCTTTCCATTTTTTGTGACAGCAACTATCCACCTACCTGGCATGCTAATAATCTATAAATCCTTTCTCATGTCTATATCAGCCAGCACCAGTGTTCATCCCGTTCTATTTAGCCCTTCCTCAAACATGCAAATAGGAGCTCTATTTCCCCTCTTCTCTGCATGAGCCTCTAGAAGCATGTGGATTCAGTAGAGACCGGGACTGCCTGCCAGCAGTTGCCATACTTCCCATAGCTTGCCCTCCACTTTATATTCCACACTGCACTTCCAAACACAGATCTGGTCATGTGCTCCCTTGCCCAAAGCCCTCAGAGATTTCCCCATTGACTGCAGGATCAAATTCTGAGTTCTTCACAGGACAGGTAACATCAGCCAGACCACCTCTTTCTTTTCATACCCTACCCAACCTTCACTGCAGACTTTGAACACTTTCCCTGAACTACAAAATGAAATACTTGTCCCCACCCTTTCTTTGCACATGTTTTTTCTCTGGTTCCGCCCCCCTGCCCCGACAATTTATCTGCTCAAATTCCATTCTTCCTTCAGTACTCCTTCATCAGAGATAAGGGCCCATCCCCAGGCTTTTGGCATTTCTCCAGAGCTTGTCTAATTGTTTCGGCATCTCTCTTTTTTGTAGAAATTTGTTGCATTTTATTGGGATTATTTTTCATTTGTTCTTCTTCCTTCTCCAGAGAAGGAACTATGTCTTATTCACTGTTGTGGGTCTAGGTCTAGCATGTTATCTGGTACATAATGCTAAATAAATTCATTTAAATTATTGTATTTAAAATTTATATATTTTAATAAATCTTAATTCATCTATTTCTTATTATCTAGCAATAACGGGATGTTGACATTTTCTAAAAACACCATGCAGACAGTTCCCAAAACTAGTTATTATCAAGCTGACAACAGTCTCACCAATTAATAATGCCTGCTTTTGGAGACTTTTTTGGTACCTCCTAATTTGATATTATAAGTGGCAGAACGATTTTAATCTAGGCTTGTCAACCCCACATTCTTTCTGCTACATCTCTGGCTTCTTGTAACGAATGGCCTTGCATAGCTAATGTGGTCTTTTCCATATTCTATGTGAAATCACCCTACTCTACCAATTTCTCCTTTCTCAGGAAAGAAGTCTGCATTAGTTAAAAAGAAAACCAATCTGAGCAATTGGGAAGCACAATAGGTAAATATTAAAGAAACAGCCATAAAGCCAAATGCAACTTTAAAACAATAAATAACACAAAGCAGGATATTGAGCAATATTTGCCATGCCCATAACCACTCACATTCTTAGTCAAATTTTCTTTCCTAGTTTATGTTCTTTCATTAGACTCTGAGTTAGACTTCTATATGTTACTACACACTTAATAAAGATATTTCATTTTTCCTGGTGTGCTTCCAGAGACCTAGCATGCAGTGAAGGTTTTATAGTCCTGTGCAGTGCAGCAGATGTCATTCCATTTGCCTAAGTCCTGCTGACATTTGGAGATGTGGATTAATTGAGCTACAGAATGAAATTTAATTAAAATTAAATACAGACTTGGCCATTGTATCTGTTCATTTCCTGCACTCTAGTGTGTGTATTTGCAGGCAGTGCCATAGTTAATTTGTTTAATCAGGATGCTCTGTGGGGGAAGCTGCACTTTGTTTTACAATGAAAGACTGAGGGTGTGGTGGATGCCAGGTTGGATTTCATTATACACAATCCGAGCTGTGTAAATGATGCTACTGATGAGCCTCAAAGGGCTACCTGAGGGAGCAAGGTGGCTCCATATGAACCTATAGAGAGACAACATGTCATAGACAACATTTAGTGATGTCTTTTAAATTAACATTACATGACCACAGAAATCTCATCTATTACCCATTAACATGTTGCCATAGTATTTGTTCATTCAGACATTTATTCGTTCATTCATTCAACCAAGATTTTTTGAGGATCAGCTGAGGATCAGTGCTAGGTCCTGAGTTTAAGGTAAGCACTATGATTAATTGTAACCATATTCTTTCTAGTAACTTCAAGTGGGGAGTTTGCTACTTCTTGAAGATATGTTTTTTTAGAATAAGATAATATAGGATATCTAAAGTTTATCTCCAGAATGAGGAGACACTATATTACTTTATGTTTTAATGAGATTGTATCAGGGCAAGTAGCATAGATCCCACCCTTCCTTTGATATCCATTGCAAAGATCACCTCCTTCTGGGGGGGCTTTCCCAATTTCTGCAGTGGAAAATTAACTCTATTCCAACAACTCTCCAAAGTACACAGACGTTCTTTGTGTTTTATCTGTATATCTACATTATAAGCTTTTTGTCAATATCCTCTTAATTTTGAAAAATATGTAAGCTAGTGCATCATCTCCAGAATGTGCTTGAAGACTATTTCTTAGATTGAATATACCGTATTGTCAAGCGTATGTATTCCTTGGTAGTGGACCATTACTATTTTGGCAGTCTAGAATAATGTTTTCCTTTTTGAGACAATAGTACCCTATTTCTTCCTTGATGAATCACTTCTCCCACACCTATATGCCTCAGGTAAATGTGAGTGAGCTGGAGCCTGAGCCAATCCGTGTATTCCACCCCTCTATTATTGGTTCAGAAATTAAAGAATAAATCAGAAAAGCCAGCCTAGTCAGGACCAATAATGTTACATTCTAAGGCCTCGGTTTCTCTTCTGTTGTACATGAAAGGATGAAGCTCATGAGTTCCCTTTTTCTGCAAGGGGAGAATTGTTTGAATATGGAGCCAACCCAAAGGAAGCTACAGTGAAGAGAAGAATCATCTCATTACTCATCTGTAGCTGCTTTGTTATCTTAGCCAATGAGTTTTTGCTGAAGTTGGTCTGAGTTGTACTTTCTGGCTGTAGTATACCAAAGAACCATACCTGATCAGCCTCAGTATGGCAATCATATAGTGCTATGATCATTTATATGGCACTTGCTCTTTTGTAAGCTCCTTAATGACAGGTACCTTGCCTCTTATCTAGTGACTCAATAACTAGCTCAGAGCCTGAAACAGTGTGTGCTCAATAATATTATTTTGTTGAAATTAAAGAATAAATGTAAATTCTGGTGGTTATATGGTAATGTCAATGAATAATCTTTTGTCTTTGTAGTAAAACTCCTTAAATTGACATATTGCTCACAAACCCTTTCACTACTTTTTTTTCACTCTTATTCATATGACTAAAGGTCACCCAGCAGTTTCTAAGGATGAAAGAGATAGTTCAACCAACTCATATTAATAATCAGCCTCAAATCAAAAGAAAGTCTATAATCCCATTATGTTATATATGCCAATGCTAACTGTTCTTACCACCTAGACATTGTTCTTTATGTTCCTTGCATGACACATAGAGATTGTGAGTCCTCGTAAATTCCAAAGCAAGCATTTTCTCAGTTGAGCTATATTGCTTCTAGCTATTGACTCTCAAATTGGCTCAAATCAGTGGGCACACCATGTTCTTTCTGGCATGTATTTTCTATTCTGTACCAACTATACCAATTTCATATGGACAATATTCTATTAGTCCTTGGAGTTATGGCAAAATAAGCTTAATGTTTTTTTCTCCTTGTATCTATATTTTATAAAATTAAACCTGCTCTTTTTTAACTCTCATTTTCCACAGACACAGTAATACTGATAAAGATGACAACTAAAATAATAATTAACATTTGGTAAGCATTTTGTTTACCTCCTAACCATTACATTAATCCTCACAATAACAATAGGAGATAAATATTCTTGTCCCCATTTTCAATGTAAGAAAGATGAGGAGGCAGAGATTTAAACCACAATAACCTTTAAGAAATTTGCTGAAATGTAGGACATATGGAAACTTAGGAAGAATTTATGATTTTGATAAACATTTTAAATATTCTATTTTGGGACACTAGAAACTCCAAAAGGAGAGATGGAGTAATGGGGACAAAGGCTGAAAAACTTTCTATTGGGTACTATGCTCACCATCTGAATGATAGGATCAATACAAGCCCAAACTTCAGCACCACACAATATACCCTTGTAGCAAACCTGCACGTATACCCTGTGAATCTAAAATAAAAATGGAAATATAAAAATATAAAATATTCTATTTGTAGGATACTGTTCAGAAATGTTCCCAGTAGTATCTTTTTCTTGATTAATATGAGCTAATATTAATAAATCCCTCTCTGTACACATATACACACATAATAGCTAACATTTTTTGTGTTCTTAGTATGTGCAAGGCACTGTAGTAACGACTTCTATGTCTGTTAACTCATTTAATACTTGCAACAAATTTATGAGATAAGTACTGCTATTATCTCCATTTTACAGATGCAGAAACTGAGCAAAGAGAAGTTAAGTAACATACTTGTACAAGATCACAAGGCTAGTAAATGGTAGAACCAGAACTTGAACACAAATGCCACAACTGCAAGGCCACCCTGCTTACCATATAGGACAATATTTAAGAAAACAATTAATTTGCATCCTAAATTTATTTTCTGTGTCGTCTTTCAGAGTATCTGCCCTGTGCTAGTCACTGAGCTGTGTTCTGAGGATACCGAAGTAAACAAGACAGAAAGAGGCCTTTTCCTATTAATTATGCTCCATATATATACTGAGCCAATCAGTGTATTCTATCCCCTTGGTATCTGTGATTCATTCAGAAATGGGAACATGTTCCAGGCCATGTGCAGGAAATACAAATATTTCTTTGAACTAAGCAACATATTATATTTTAAATATGGTAAAGTTCTAAATTGTAATAGGTTTTGCCAGATTTTTCCCAAGTCATGAATTTAACTGCTTGACCTCATTAAATACAGGTAGGTAAATTATTAGGTTAGAGAAAGGAACATAAATTTTCACAAATATTCTATGTGTTGATCACTTCTGGACATTGGTTGCTTGACAGATGTGGTCAAAAAAATTTGTATTATGTCTTGTTTTTTACTTAAGTTTTTTATTTTTAATTTTTGTGGGTACACAGTAGGTGTATATATTTATGGGGTACATGAGATATTTTGATATAGGCATATAGGAATACATATGCTTGACAGTACAGTATATTCAATCTAAGAAATAGTCTTCAAGCACATTCTGGAGATGATGCACTAGCCTACACATTTTTCAAGATTAAGAGGATATTGACAAAAAGCTTATAATGTAGATATACAGATAAAACACAAAGAACATCTGTGTACTTTGGAGAGTTGTTGGAATAAAGTTCATTTTCTACTGCAGGAATTGGGAAAGCCCCCCAGAAGGAGGTGATCTTTGCATAACAATGCATAATAATCACATCAGGGTAAATGGGATATCCATCACCTCAAGCATTTATCCTTTCTTTGTGTTGCAAACATTCCAGTGATAGTCTTTTAGTTATTTTAAAATGTGCAATAAATTATTGTTGAGTGTAGTCACCCTGTTGTGCTATCAAATACTGGATATTTTTCATTGTAGCTATATTTTTGTGCTCATTAACCATCCCCACATCCCCACCCTCCCCCTACTACCCTTCCCAATTCTGGTAACCATCATTCTACTCTATCTTCATGAGTTCAGTAGTCTTAGTTTTTTTAGCTCCCACAAGTAAGTGAGAACATGCACTGTTTGTATTTCTGTGCCTGGCTTATTTCACTTAACATAATGACCTCCAGTTCCATCCATGTTGTTGCAAATGACAGGATCTCATTTATGTTTATGGCTGAATAGTACTCCATTGTGTATCTGCACCACATTTCCTTTATCTGCTTGTCTGTTGATGAACACTTAGGTTGCTTCCAAATCTTGGCCATTGTGAATAATGCTGCAATAAACATGGGAGTGCAGATACCTCTTCGACATAATGATTTCCATTCTTTTATTTATTTATTTATTTTGAGACAGAGTCTTGCTCTGTTGCCTAGGCTGAAGTGCAGTGGCACAGTCTCAGCTCACTGCAACCTCTCCTTCCTGGGTTCAAGCAATTCTCGGCCTCAGCCTCCTGAGTAGCTGGGATTATAGGCACCTGCCATCCATGACCAGCTTATTTTTGTATTTTTAGCAGAGATGGGGTTTCACCATCTTGGCCAGGCTGGTCTTGAATTCCTCGTGATCCACCCGCCTCAGCCTCCCAAAGTGCTAGGATTACAGGTATTACAGGCATGGGCGACCTGCCCAGCCAATATCCATTCTTTTGGGTATACATCTTGGAGTGGGATTGTTGGATCATAGCGTAGGTCTGTTTTTAGTTTAGTTGTCTTTTTTAGACAGAGTCTCACTCTGTCACCCAGGCTGAAGTGCAATGGCACAATCTCAGCTCATTGCAACCTCTGCCTGCTGGGTTCAAGCAATTCTCGTGCCTCAGCCTCCTGATATAGCTGGGATTACAAGTGTATGCCACCACGCATGGCTTATATTTGTAATTTTAGTAGACACAGGGTTTTGCCACATTGGCCAGGCTGGTCTTGAACTCCTGGCCTCAAGCAATACACCTTCCTTGGCCTCCCAAAGTGCTGGGATTGCAGGCATGTGTCACTGCGCCCAGCCTCTTTTTAGTTTTTTGAATAACCTCCAAATTGTTCTTCATAGTGGTTGCACTAATTTACATTTCCACCAACACTGTATGAGAGTTCCCTTTCTCCATATCCTCACCAGCATTTTTGTTATTGCCTGACTTTTGGATAAAAGCCACTTTAACTGGGGTGACATGATATTTCATGTAGTTTTGATTTGCATTTCTGCATTTCTCTCATGATCAATGATGCTGAACACCTTTTAATATACCTTTTTCCATTTGCATGTTTTCTTTTGAGAAATATCTATTGAGATTCAGTTTTTTGTTGTTGTTGCTGTTTTTTTGACAGAGTCTCGCTCTGTCCCTTAGGCTGGAGTGCAGTGGTGCCATCTTGGCTCACTGCAACGACCGCCTCCCAGGTTCAATGATTCTCCTGCCTCAGCCTCTTGAGTAGCTGGGGTTACATGTGTGCACCACCATGCCCAGCTAATTTTTGCATTTCTTTTTTTTTTTCTTTTTGAGACGGAGTCTTGCTTTGTTGCCAGGCTGAAGTGCAGTGGTGTGATCTCAGCTCACTGCAGCCTCCGCCTCTTGGCTTCAAGTGATTCCCCTGCCTCAGCCTCCGGAGTAATTGGAATTACAGGTGTGCACCACCACACCTGGCTTTTTGTATTTTAGTAGAGATGGGGTTTCACCATGTTGGCCGGGATGGTCTCCATCTCCTGACCTCGTGATCTGCTCACCTTGGCCTCCCAACCTGCTGGGATTACAAGTGTGAGCCACCGTGCCCAGCCTAATTTTTGTATTTTTAGTAGAGACAGGGTTTCACCATGTTGGCTAGGCTGGTCTAGAACTCCTGACCTCAGGTGATCCGCCCGCCTCTGCCCCTAAAGTGTTAGGATTACAGGGTTGAGCCACCACACCAGGCCTCTATTCAGATCTTTTGATCATTTTCAAATGGATTATTAGATTTTTTTGACTATAGGGTTGTTTGAGCTCCTTATATATTCTGGGTAATCCCTTGTTAGATAGGCAGTTTGAAAATATTTTCTGTCATTCTGAGGGTTATCTCTTCACTTTGTTGATTGTTTCCTTTGCTGTGCAGAAGATTTTTAAGTTAATGTGATCCTATTTGTCCATTTTTTTCTTTGGTTGACTGTGCTTATGGGGTATTACTGAAGAAATCTTTCCCAGTCCAAGAAATTTTGTAAAAGAAAATATTCTTCGATTTAAGTCTTTAGTCCATTTTGATGTGATTTGTTGTTGTTGTGCACAATGATATAATTCCACATTTTCAAATTGTCTACTAAAATATATTTCAAACACTTACTACTTCTACTAATACATTTTTCTTCTCCAATGCAATAGATTTCCCTTCAGGTCAGTACTACCCATTAATGCAGAGTTTGGGGGAAATATTCCATCTTTGTGGATATAAGCCAGATTGAGACTTAATATCTTGTCAACCCATGGTATCTGCACATTATATATTTGGGATTTCATTGTTTATGAGTAATGTAAAAACTCTATTTTCCCCTTCCTATATTGTTTTATCTCCATACATATATTTACATCATCATATATGTCTGTATTTTTCTTTCTAACTTTTGAGTCATAGTAAGATGAGTTGGCCTTACTTTCAGATTATTGTAAGAAATTCCCCCCTTCTCCATTGATCTGTGATACTACCTTTCTCTTATGCTAAATTTAAATATATCACAGAATCTGCTTTGATTCCATTATGAATTTTCCATATGTTCTACTGGTTCATCTCTCTATTCATGTACCAATACTGCAAGCACCAAAGACCATGCCTTGTAATATGTTCTAATCTCTGGTGGGTAGACCCCCCTCATCATTCTTTTTGCTCAGGATATTCCTGAACCTTCATGTTTGTTTTTTGTATGTGGTAAGAGACAGGGGTTTAGTTTTATTCTTCTGCCTATTGATCAGTTTTCTCAGCAGCATTTATTGAAGAGACTATCCTTTCCCCCAACGTATACACTTGGCACCTTCATTGAAAATGAGTTCACTAGATATGTGGATTTATTTCTGGGTTCTCTGTTTTGTTCCATTGGTCTATGTGTGTGAATTTATGCCAATACCATACTGTTTTGGTTACTATAGCTCTGTAGTATAATTTGAAGTCAGGTAATGCAATTCCCAGTTTTGTTCTTTTTATTACAGCTTCGATCTCATTACTCTTTATTGTTCTATTCAGGTTTTGGATTTCTTTGTGGTTCAATCTTGATAGGTTATATGTGTCTAGGAATTTATTCATTTCTTCTAAATTTTTCAACTTATTGGCATGTAGTTGCTCATAGTGACCTCTAACGATCCTTTGAATTGCTGCAGTATTGGCTGTAATGTCTCTTTTTTCATCTCTGATTTTATTTATTTGGGTCTTCTTTTTTCTTAGTCAGATGAAAGGTTTGTGTATTTTATCTTTTCAAAAAAGTAAATTTTTGTTGATCTTTTTTATTCTTTATTTCAATTTCATTTATTGCTGCTCTAAACTTTATTTTATTCTACTAATTGGCATTTGGTTTGCTCTTGCTTTTCTAGTTCTTTACAATGCATCATTATGTTATTTATTTGAAGTTTTTCTACTTTTTGATGTAGCTGCTTATTGCTATAAACTTTCCTCTTAGTACTGTTTTCACTGTATCCCATAGGTTTTGGTGTGTTTGTGTTTCCATATTCATTGTTTCAAGAAATTTATAAATTTCTCTTTTAAATTCTTCAATGACCCACTGGTCATTTAGGAACATATTGTTTAATTTCCATGTGTTTCTTATAGGCAACAGATTGATGGCATTTTTAAAAAATCTATTCAGCCACTCTGTGTCTTCTGACTAGAGAATTTAGTCCATTTACATTCAATGTTATTGTTGATAAACACTTACTCCTGCCATTTTGTTATTTATTTTCTAGTTATTTTGTGGTCTTTTCTTCCTTCTTTCCATCTTCCTGTCTTCATTTTAGTGAAGGTTATTTTCTAAGGTGGTATGTTTTAATTTCTTACTTTTTATTTTCTGTGTACCTGTTGTATGATTTTGCTTTGAGGTTACCACAAGGCTTTCAAATAATATCTTATAACTCATTATTTTAACTGATAACACATAATGTATATGTCTTTACTGATCTCTCAATAAAGAGACTAATTTTGATTATTGAACTGTGGTGCCTTTAGGGGAACCATAGTCTAGTTCATCTTAACCAACGTCATCTAGCATATTACTTTGCATGTAATAGGAACTGGATAAATATTTGCAGGACGTAAAAATAGATAAATAAAGATAGGACAGCAGTTTTTTGACAGCTTTGCTAATTTTATGCTTCATTTATTCAACAATATTGAGCACCTATTATATACATGACATTGTGCTGTGGAATTTGAGAGGGGTATATGAGTAGCTTCCAGTTTATACTGGAGATGGAAGAATCAAGGTTGCCCAAGAACAACCAGAATGCCAGGCTGAAAACATCTATTCCATAAGAGATATAAATCAAATGTTAGGAGTAAGTCTCAGAGAAGAAGATGGTTAGTGAGAAATTGGGTGCCATTTATCCATCAGAGTACCTCATTTTTCAAGATTCGGCTCCTGATGTCTATCTGTGCAGGTGTAACTCAACAGATAGGCAGAGCATGACCTGTAATCCTTTTCTCATAGAATACATTCCAAAGATTCTCCTTTGATATGGGGCTGCAGCTGCTAGTGGTCTCTTCATCTCATTTGGCCCACTGCCTTTGCTCAAAAAGAGCCACCCTGTTTCTATTTGTGGCATAGCAAACCAGTCTGTGTCTGCTGCTGTGGTTTCTCACCAGCCAACAATTTTGCCACATTATTTTGAAATTGAAATTCAGTGCCCCCTTGAAGTATTGCTCCCACTCCCTCCTCTTGCAGTTGCCCCACTTTGCCATGCAGCAGCTGCTGTGTATTCTGCTGCCACTATTTCCAACACCCAACCCGCCCAGAGGAGTTCTGTGTGACAGCTCAGCTTCAATGCTAGTAAACTGGCTACTTTCCAGTATTGTGATTCAGACTTCCAGAAAACATACCATGACAGTGAAGTTCATAACTGATATTTTCTAAAGCCAGTGAAAGGGAAGTCTGATAATTATTCTTAAAAATCTCACCTGATATTTGGAACTTGCAAGGTGAAGGAGGCATCTACTCTGTGAATCCTCTTTTATTTGCAATTTAAAAAGAATAATCTTGCTTTTTTTCCTCAGTTTAACACATGTTTACTGAATAAACAAATGTGGTGACTAAACCACAGAAATTAGCATAAAAATTGACAGGCTAATAAGGAGAACATATAAAAACCATTAAAGTATGAAACACGTTATATTCCACATCTATGTGGGTATTGCAGTAATACAGGCTGCAGAGACTGCCTCTCTTTGTCTGTGGGTCCTAATGGATGTCACCTTCAAACTTAACACATTTATCTGTCCATGAATCAAAGCGATAGGTATGTTACTTTCCCATCTTGAAACACCGAAACGAAGAGGGGAAAAAAAAAGAGAAAACAAAAAGGAAAATGCTCATGTAAAAGGCAAAGAGGTGCCTGGGGGAGGAGGGGAGGTAATTGTGGAAGTAGTCAAGAACCTGGCATACATTGGCACAAAACAAATATTTCTGAATAAATAAAGTCATAGAGGAGTGGTAATTGATAGGACAGAAGTATAGAGGGAAAAGGGAGGTATAATAATATGAAAAGTTGTAATTTTAACCACTAGCTTGCTTGGGTATGATTAACTTACCACTGAGTGAATCTTTCTTGATCTGGCTCAGTGATATATATGGCTTAACTCCCCACTGTCTTAAAAACTGTTAAGGTTTAAACCTTGCGCTCAAGGTTATAGACCTGATGGAAGGAAAGCAACCTATCTTTAAGGAGTTTCAGAAGACCACCAGGGGAAGTGATGTTCCAGTACAAAGTGCTCAATAAATATGTTGATTGAGTCCACTTTAAAGTCATATTCACAATCTCAAAAAAGCCAATAATCCTGACCATCGGTTTCATTAAAATATACTGGCTAACCACCCACATTGCAAAATATCATTTGCAATGATATTTTCAAACCTTCTCTTTTGCTTCATTTTATAACTGAGTTTCAGTTGATTTGCCTCCAATGAAACAGCTCACTGGTCTCTGGGAAGGATTTAATACTAACATACTTCTCAGTGTGGTGACGAGTATGGTAATAGTCAAACGTCTGAGACAGAGTGAACAGAAAAGTGGACGCCCACTCGCCTAACTAGGCTTGTGTAATCAACACCGTCTCTGCTTCCTTTATATTGCTTCAAGGGATTGATTAAATTACCAGACATTTATTGAACATCTACTCCAGTGGTTCTCAAATTTTGGTCCTAAGGACTCTATACATTCTTAAAAATTATTGAGGACCCTGGAGAACTTTTGTTTATGTGGATTATTTTGATCAACATTTACATTTTAGAAATTAAAAGTGAGAAGTTTAAACATATTGAATTCACTTAATAATAAACCAATTACATATTAGCATAAGTTACGTTTTATAAAAAATAACCATATTTCCAAAACAAAAAATCAGTGATAAGAGTGGCATTCCTTTACATTTTTGCAAATTTCTTTAATGTCTGGCTTAACATAGCTGGATTATCATGTCTGCTTTTGCATTCAATCTGTTTCATGTGTTGCTTTGATTGAAGGATATGAAGAAAATATAATCTCACACAGAAATATTTTTATTACCACTTCAGATCATTGTGGATATTCTTTTTTACAAACCAAAACTCAACACGTGGTAGTTAATTAAAGATTAGTTGCAATGTATTATAAAAATCTGAATGATATCTTGTACTTTGAATGGGTCTTTTGCCACACAAGATTAGTGACATCATCAGTTGTTAATTTAGAAAATATTTGCTCACTGAGTTATACAGATCTTCAGATGTTGATACATTTCTTTATACAATACCACAAAAATTGTACTTGTTAATATCACCACTGATCTCATCTGAAAAATCTTTAAATATTAAGAAGCTGTCACAGTTTATGGTAGCAGATACAAAGTTTTCAAAAATTCTGATTTTACTTGAATGCTTGAATTTTATTATTGGCAACAAATATTGTCAGTTGTTTTCCTTGAAATAACAGTTTTACTCTGTTCATGTCAGGGAAAATATCTGCCAAATACCTGTCAGTTGTTTTTTCATGTAAAAATGGTATTCTGTGACAAAAGTAGCTACTTCTGCTTTCAACTCAATCACACAAGTGCTTTTCTTCTAGACAACCATTGTACTTCGATATGCAGTGGAATGCTTTATGTGTACTTCCCATTTTGTCACACAGAATATTAAAATGATGTATATTCAAGAATCAAGAGTCAGTAAAATTGATTTTGTTGTTGCTGCTTCATCAAGGGCATTCCTAAATGATACTGGCTTTTATTTTTTAAGTTTTTTTTGAGATGGAGTCTTGCCCTTTCACCCAGACTGGAGTGCAATGGCACGATCTTGGCTCACTGCAATCTCCACCTCTGGGGTTCAAGGGATTCTCCTGCCTCAGCCTCCTCTGTAGCTGGGACTCCACGTGCACACCACCATGCCCAGCTAATTTTTTTTTTTTTTTTTTTTTTTTTTTTTGTATCTTTAGTAGAGACGAGGTTTCACCATGTTGGCCAGGCCAGTCTCAAACTCCTGACCTCAGGTGATCCACCCGCCTCGGCCTCCCAAAGTGCTGAGATTACAGGTGTGAGCCACCATGCCCGGCCTAATTTTTAAGTATTAATGTAAGTATATGGCAGTGGAGAATACAATGAGTAGTAGTAGAGTGATGCCACTGCATTGACTCCTGCAAAAGCACCAGCAATTTTACTTACCATTGGTGCAAATTTCAAAATAGCGACAAAGGCAAACATCTTATAATTATTACAAAAATTGTTTTGATTTTATAAATGTCTGAAAGGGTCTGGGGACTGACAAGGGTCCACAAACCTCATTTTGAGAATCACTGACTTAATGTCTGCATAGAACAGTGTCAATAATAATGTTAAACCAAAAGACAAAGCAAAACTTTATGAGTAACCTGTCTTCAAAAATTTATAATTAAGTTGAATAACATGAAATTGTGATTTTGGTAGGCAAGTTTGAATATAGGCAATTTCATATTGCTGAACCTATAGGATAAAATGTGTGTGTTTGGGCTGGGCACAGTGGCTCACGCTTGTAATCCCGGCACTTTGGGAGGCCAAGGTGGGCAGATCCCTTGAGGCTAGGAGTTTGACACCAGCCTGGGCAACATGGAAAAACCCCATCTCTACTAAAAATGCAAAAATTAGCCGGGCATGGTGACGCACACCTGTAATCCCAGCAACTCAAGTGGCTAAGGCATGAGAATTGCTTGTACCTGGGAGGCAGAGGTTGCAGTGAGCCAAGGTCATGCCACTGCACTCCAGCCTGGGAGACAGAGCGAAACTCTGCCTAAAAAAAAAAAAGTTTGTGTATGTATGTATAATGAATCATGTCAAATAAACCATATAGATCTAAGGGAATGCAAAATTAGTACACAACCAACATAAAATGCAGACAGTTCTAAGTTGAGAGGAGACAGGTATTTAGATTTTTAAACAGTTATAAGAGACAGAACTCTTTCCAAGTAAGGGGAATAGTGTAAGTAAAAGTTCAGAAATAGTTAAGAATGCAAATAAAGGATACTTATGATGTACATGAGGCATGAAGTCCTGTTTCTGAGGCTTGAAAGATAAAGAGAAAATTATGCTGGGAAAGGAACAGACAATTTGAAAGAGTTCTTTAATTGCCAGGCTGACAAAATTAACTTTAATGCAGAAAAACAAAGCCATAGAAGGTTATCTATTCATTCATTTAACACACATGTACTAAGAGATTCCCATGTACCAAACACGGTGCTAGGCACTGAAAGAATCAAAGAACTTAGTTTAACCATTGAACTCAAAGTTAAGCCACTGAACCAACTTTGTGCTTCAATTACATAGTAGTAACAAAACTAATCGGCTGATCAGAACACATTAGTGAATGTGTGTTTAATGTGTTATCAGAATGCAGATGAGCAGTCAATTAATTCAGCTTCGTGGCAGAGAGAAGAGATTGCCTGTTAAGAGATGACTTGTGCTATTGAATGAGAGGAGTAATAGAAATTGGCCAGTTAGATGTGGGAGAGTCATAAGCTGGGTTGGGGACATTGCACTGGCAAAGGCACTGTGATTTGGAAAAACTTGGCACAGTTTGGAAATAGAGAGTGGTTCATTATGGTGAGAAGGTAGAAGAAAAGAACCATGTGATTGGAGATAAGACTGGTAACCTCGACTGGATTCAGGTAGCAATGATCCCTATATTCTGTACTTTGGTAATTCACTGAGGCTTCTTCTTATGAGGCTATCCTAGCAGATCTGAGGATGGTCTGGAAGTGGAGATCCTGCAGGCCTGGAAAACGGTAGTTACAAAAGTGGACATATCCAAGCCAGAGATGCTGAGGACTAGAATCTCTGCAGGGCAGCAGGCATAAAAAGAGAGCAATTTGTAAACTTTTGGCAGAAGAATTTGTAAAAATGTGTTAAAAAATAGTGCAAAAAAAAAAAAGAGAGAGAGACATTGGAGAAAAAGGTCTTGGGGAAAGGGAACAAGTTTGTTTTGGGGATATGTTGAGTTTCCTGTTGGAAACTCCAAAGAAAATTCAGGACTAGAACATACGCTTGGGAGTCATTCATGTACAGGTGATTGTTGAAGAAATGGGAGCAAATGATCACCAATATAGAAAGCATATGGAGTAGAAGAAGGAGTGCCAAAGCACATGAATCCTGTTCTGGCAGGTGTTAGAAGAAAATGGATCTTAAGTGGGAAAGAATGAAGTAAGAGGTCAAGTGTTTCTCCTAACAGGGAAATGACGAGGCCTAGATTCAGGAGGTAGGTCATGGAGGTGAAGTGAAAAGGGCACATCTGACAGACCATTTGGTAGAAAGAATCTTTGAGAACTTGGTTACCAGAATTGAAAGGAAAAAATGAGTTGGAGAACATTTGTGTTGCTACAGCTAGATTTAAAAAAAACCAGCAGGTCTTCCTATGCTATTTTTTTCTGGTTGAATGTCTTGCTTTTTATATTTCTTTCAAGACTTCTGAAGTACCTTGTGGTCTAGAACCCAACAAAATCCCCCTGAAAGCTGGACAGTTTGGGGCAACATGTATAGCTTAGCAATGTTTCTGTCCCAAGCTTCAGAGAGGATAATGGGAACCTCTTCTAGTTTGGCTTCTGGGTGTCCATTTCTAGCGAACATGGTAACATTAGACTTGGTCTGAAATGGAGTAGGCATAAGGGTGCGGAGAGTAGAGAAGACTGTGTCTCCCTTTGGTGAGCACAAAAAAGGAGATAAATTTGCTGGGAAACTACATCCCCCACTTCACACAGCCCCCCAACTCTTACACTCATGCTTCCATTCTTACCCTCACTTTGAAAGCCCTTCATCACCATTTCCATCAATGAGACATGTCTGTGTACTCTTAAATTAATAAGGAGATATAGATACACAAATGTATATGTTCTTACACAAATAAGGCATATTGAACAAATTGTTCTCTTACTTTTTCTACTTAACAATATGACATAGTGATTTTTCCATATGACTACATGAAGAGCCTCCTTGCTCTTTTCAACCACTTCCTAATATTCCAGAATAATATGGGTTCCCATAAATTATTTGACTAAAACACAATCATGAATATTTATCTTCTATTTTATGAAAATGTAAAAGTTATTGCAATAAGCGTATTTGGTTATTTATCTTTGTGTAGTTATACTAATATTTCTGGATATATTTCTGTAAGTATGTTTAAGTCTCATTAAACATAACTATTATTTAAATTTTTATATAGATAAAAATGTTTAAATTTTATCATAGATTTCAAATTTCCTTCCAAAGAGGCTATGCTAATTTATATGCCCATCAATAGTATATGACAGGGCTTATTTTGCTACATTTTCAAACTTTTAAATTTTTCTCAATTTGATATGTTAAAAATATCTAATTTTAATCTGCATTTCCTTTAGGAAGTTAAGCATCTTTTTATATTCTTATAATCCATTTTCTTTTTATGTAAATTGGCTGCTTAATTCCTTTGCCTACATTTCTTTTAGAATTTGTAAGAGTTCTTTATTGATTAGCACATTAACTCCTTGCTGTATGTATTGCAAATATTTTTCCCACTTTATGACATATTTTTATTTTCTTTGGGCATTTTCTTCTGAGGAGATTTTTTAAAAGAAATTTATATATTCATATTTATTAATATTTTCCTTTATCATTTTAATGAAATAGTTTGGAAAGACGTGTCCTACTGTAACATGGAGAATAGATTGAATCAGGGAAGGAAAAAGTCCAGTTGGGAGACTATACAGAAATGTTGGTGGCCTGAATTAGGACAGTGGCAGTGGATATAGATGGAAATGAACATGTTTGTGAAATAGGCAGTAGAACTTGGAGACTGGCTGGGTAAGAGAGGGAAGAGATATATTCAGGGATGATACACAGGTTTCTGGTTTGGACAACAGTATAGATTGCTTCACTAAGATGGAGAGCTCCTGAGAAAGAATAAATTTGGTTTGGGGAAGAGACTAGACTGATTTATTTATAATTACCCTATTTAGGCTATATAGAACTTCATTTTTAAAGGTGGCTATTATCAGTTTGTTCTTGCTTTCTTATCACTCAATCTACCAACATCAATTTTTATTTGAGGTTGACCTTTCTCAATCCAACAGGGTGTTTTCATTCTTTTTCACAGATAAATAATTAAGTGAGACATCTCAGGAATTTTATTTAATATTTCTTAAGGATTACAGCAGCACCCATATGTATCCAGTCAATAACATTATGGAAAGATTACATTTTATTTTATTTATTTATAATTAATTTTTTTGAAACAGACTCTCACTCCATCACCCAGGCTCTGGAGTGCAATGGTGTAATCTTGGCTCACTGTAGTCTTGACCTGTGGGGCTTAAATTTTCCTCCCACCACAGCCTCCCAAGTAGCTGTGACTATAGGCATGCACTACCAGGCCCGTCTAATTCTGAAAATGTTTTGTAGAGACGAGGGTCACACTATTTTGCCCAGTCTGGTCTCAAACTCCTGGGCTCAAGCAATCCTCCCACCTCAGCCTCCTAAGTCCTGGGATTACAGATGTGAGCCACTGCATCTGGCCACATGCTATTTTAAAATAAATTATGCTATTATCAAATATTCTACCCTGTATTATTTTCAGATGAGAGAAGTGGACCATGATTAAAACAAAAATATAACATTTTAATTAACTTGAAATGGAAGCTTGGACTTTTGGTGTTTTGATTTTGTACTAAAAATGTCACTGAATTTTTGCTATTGTTTTCCTTTGCAAAATTGCCACCTGCAACTCCTGTTACTTTAGCTGAGTGCCATATCATACTGACTTAATGCTACTGAGTTCTCTTCACTGTAATTGAAATCACGTTAAAGGTGGCTATAGTACTAATGTGAACTACAGATACCTCTTCATTCAAGAAAATCGCAATAAGCAGCAGAGACCAAATTAACTCTGCCTTTCTTGTTCTATATGGTATTTCTGTAAATAGGAAATATACTGATGTTGGACATATTCTGACTTCAGAAACTTACCATCTGAAATAAGAGACCTCCAGAACTATTTTTGGGAAGACTTTTAAACCTGGACAACTCCCTGATGTTACGAAGACTGACGGTGCTTCTAGAACTGTAACAAGGAGATTTTATATAAGACTGTTCTTACTGGAACCTGTTTTATGTAAGAACATACTTAAAAAGCTAATTTCTTTTCTCCTTTTTGCACTGCAATCCACAAAGTGTGACTAATAATAGATTTAAATTTGCTAAGTGCATTCACTCCTTTGTGCCATCATAAAGAGAATCTATTACTGTAAAATTGAGGCTTAGTTCCAAATTGCACCATTATGAAGTTTTCTTCCAGCAATGTTTTGTCTCTAATACACTTCCCTCATTGTAATTCTATTGCTAACCTGATGTCTAGCATCAAGTCTCACAATAATTATTTTAAATTGCTACTAGGAACAGTAGTCCTGGTGGGATATATTACTACCATTCTAACAAGATGAATTTCAATGCACTTGTAACCGTATTATAGTATATTATGAAAGAAAGAAAATCTTTGAGTTTTATATCTATGGACATGCATGTATCAAAAAAAATTCTTATAAACTTCAAAATACTTTATATTGAACTTCTACTTAAACTAATTATAAGTCACAAGGACAAATTAGGATATCCAGCCACATGGCCCATTAATAGCATGCTGAGTGACTTGAAATGAATAAATAATTATAAATATAAAAATATTAGCAATGCTACTGCTTTGAATAATTATGCATAGTAATATATTTATATGATAGACTTTAAAGATAATATAAATTAGATTACCACAGGAGAAAGGCACCAGAAAACTATTCAAAATGAAGCTGACATAAAACTTTATTCTTAATTTAATCTTTCCTATAGCTTCAGGTCATATAAATAAATGAACTACCCAAAAAAGTATGTTGAAAAATAACTTATTGTATAATGGAAACTACAAAAAAGTTATTCTCAGGAGTCTAAAACATTGAGCCTCCAGTTGCTAATAGACTAAAGAGGAAGATCCTGCTAGGGATCAACATGGAGAGAACAGGAAAGCATGTTAAGTCTCCCTGAAACCTAGGCAATTTGTTTAACAGTAGTGTTACACAACAAACTGTGTGTTTCATGAGTTATTTTGTATTCTTACTGAGGGCATTCTAAAATTCACCTTACTAATAAGTAGTCTACAGGCTTACAAATAAACTGGGAAGATGATCACTTTTCAATTCACTGAAAGTGTGACTCTTCAATTTGGTGCATAACAAAATTACTCTAAAGAAATAGTAGAGCCAAGCTTCCCTGTTACAGATAAAATGATTATAAAATGATGATCTCAGATCAAAAGCTATTTCGGTCTTAATAATTAAATAAGTTGGCACACAGAATTTGGAAGAAACTTCAAGTATGAGTTCCGTATCTGCAGGAATTCTCTTAAAAATGTTCATATAACACTCCAAATGAAAAATCTAACTACCTAGCAAAATTGAAAGTTACTCCCTGGAGTGGACCAAATGAAGAAAAGTTAATCTGCATACTTTATAAAAAAGGGGCAGTTGAATTTACATGAACAATTCAGCATTTTACCTTAAATAATAATTGAATGAACTATATTACATACCAACCAGCATAGGGCTACCAATTGAGTCATGAGAGATTACCCCAAAATGGCAGAGCAACCTTCTATTTATAATAAAGTGGTTCATTCTTATGCAATAACATCCATTCTGTAGCACTTATAGCACATAGAACAATCTGGAATTATATTATCCTGTCTAGTCATTACCCTTCAGAAACAGGGAAAGTTGTCTTTTTACCATTAGGTCATCTCTGAAACTTTTGGTATTGCTTTGTAGCTTAGCTGCAATCATTTCTCAGTGATCTGGACCTGAAATCATATACTTTTGTTTTGAAACATCAGTATTTGTTAGCATAAAGAGTTATTTATTTTGTGTGTCACTAAAATAAATTGCATTTACTTCTATATTTATAATTACTCCTTTATATATAAGTGTATATTATTTTAAATATACTATTGATGTTGCTGGGGAAAAAACAGAACCCAAGGCAAAAATAACCTTTGTTAACAATGTTTTTGGACATAGATCTATTCTCCAAGTGGTCAGAGGTAATTGTATTATTCTATTGGCAAATGCCTCCATAGAACTAAGTATAAGATTTCACCTCCCACTTTCAGGTTAGGGGAAAAGCAGTCCAAGTTAATAGAAAAATGATTAGAAACAGGTGTCTTAGCTCTCAGTTTTGTAAAAAAAAAAAAAACAAAAAACTATACTAAACCTTTTATAAAATTCCACCAGTACCCTTCTCCTTCTTCTTTTGAATCAAAAGCTTTTTTGTGACATCCATATAGAAACAATTGTCCAGAAGAGCATATTAAATTGATGTTTTCCCAAGAGCATGACTGAAAAAATATGCTGACCCTGTGTTATCAATGCCTTTTGAAATCACTACTGATTTTTAGAGGACAATAAAGAAAGCTGTGTTCCTTTTAACATCATACATGTGCTCCATACATATTTCTTTTTATATTTAAATATACCCACATTTATGTGTTTGTATTTACTTAGATTCCTTAAATTTCTTGACAAGAGAATTTTGAACTAATTTTTTAAATGCTATGTTGCATACTCACCAGCAATTCATTTCATGATTGGAATTGTATTCTCCCAGTCTTCAGGTAAAATTAACTGATGATAAGACTTATATAATACTGTATATTGAAGATCTTCAGAAGAGAACCACATACCAACTAGCCAAAAGCCACAAATCTTAAGAGACTGAGAATATCACATCCTTTCAGATTTCCTAACCTTGTATGATCGTAAATCACTTTAGTCTCTTGTTACACTACAGATTCTCGGGGCCATTCTCTAGTAATTCTGTTTGTATAGACCTGGGATATGTAAGTATCTATAATTTAAAAAATCATCTTAGATGTGTTGAGAAACACTTGACTAACCTCAAATCCAATTTTTTTGCATTTGAGAAATTTAAGGCAATTGGGAGTAAAATAAAACACATTTCTATGATTTTTGGCAAGATTAACTTGCTTTTGAGAACTAAGTAAGTTGATGGCACGAATCTAAACAGAACTCAATTCTCTAACATCTGATTACCAGTGTATGTGTTTGTATGTGTGTTTGGAGTATTTTGGTTCAAATAGGTTTTCCTTTTAAAATACAGGTTAAGCATGGTCTGTGTCTGAAGTGATGTTTTTGATTGACAGTGAAGACAAGTAATTATTTGACATGTCCTGGAAGCATGTAATGAAGAGATCATAAACCTAGAAAGGACCCCAAGAGTTCTAGTTTAGCAAACTACTTCCTAGAAAGAACTACATCTAAAGTCTCTTATAAGAGAGGATTTATTTTTATCTTAAGTATCTCAAGAGAAGGTATTTCTTTAACTGCCCCTGTCAATCTCCCCCACTACTACATATGGAAATATTATAATTGGTATAAATTTTTTAGTTGTCACATGTGTCCCTTTTTTTCTTTTTAGAAAGAAAATACAGCATTTTTCATTTATTTGAGAATTCTACAAATTTATAAAACAATTAAATTGAATGAGATAGATAGGTAGGTAGACAGATCTTTGTCACCAAGAGATGAATGTTAACTTCTTACAAGTGAACACAAGACAAAAATTTAGAGTTGTGATTCTTACCTCTTTTTTGAAACAGGAACTCCTTTGAAGTTCTAAGATTTCTGCCTAGAAACATGTAACATATGTGTCTACCTCCAGAATTTGCCCATATACTTTCAGGAGGTTCATGGCCCCTGGAAGCCTCCTAGAATAAGCACTAATCTGGCAGGAAGAAGCCATCCCTGAAATACTGGGTGTTCAGTACATTTCCTCATATGTTGAAGAAGGCAAATTATCATCAAAGCTCAAATAATATAAAACATGAATTTATTAATATTATTTTCAAAATCAAGATGAAAACTGAACTATATTGCCTATGCAATTATACTGTAAATCTGTGCAGCATAAAAGTGAGTGCTATATTTCACCTCACTTTTATGAGAATAACCATTAAATGATTTTAATTTTTTTCTAGCTTTTAACAATTAAAGTTGATCAGAGAATTTACATTTTCTAATAACCTTGCACAGAATATTCATGTACAAGAAAAGATTGTGATTATCCTAACTGCCATAGGAGTTAGTGATAAGATCAGCCCATGGAGCTCAGAAGGTTATTCTTTAAGGAACCCCAGTACCAGAGATTTAATAATAGAGAGACATGAGCAGGAAGGAGATGACTGTATTAAAATGAAAAACTTGTTGATGGTGCATCTCTGGGGAACATACACATTATATCTTGCGTTTTCTGCTGTGTCTGCCATTTCCTTTTTGAATCACATTGGTGTTAAGACCTATTTCCCAAACAGCTCCTCATTTTACAGAGCAACCCCAATGGTCCTTGACTTCATCCTTCACTAACAAAATCAAATCCAAGCGAATTACCTGAGAGGGACAAAGTTTTACAGGTATACTTTAACTTATAAAATTACCATAATTTGCCAAGTGTGGTAGCTTACACCTGTAATCCCTGTACTTTGGGAGGCTGAGATGGGCGAATTGCTTGAGCCCAGGACTTCAAGACCAGCCTAGGTAAGATAATGAGATCTCATCTCTGCAGAAAATACAAAAATTAGCTGGGCATGATCGCTTGCACCTGTACTTTTAGCTACTCAGAAGTCTGAGGTGGGAGGATCGCCTGAGCCCAGGGAGGTCAAGGCTCCAGTGAGCCATGATCATGCCATTGCACTCCAGCCTGGGCAACAGATTGAGACCCTGTCTCAAAAAAAAAAAAAAGCCATAATTCTGAAAAGTTCTAAGTAAATAAACTTTCTCCTAAATAAAGTCACCTCAGGAATAAGAAAAGCATACAATTTAAAAATATCTTATGACTACTCATTTTAAAAAAAAAACCTATTTCCACCCCTCCCTTCTGCCATCATGTGGTTTTTCTCTTTCACAATACTGAGCAACAAATTTTCACACGATACCATGTCTCCATTGACAGCGTGGTGCAGTGTTGCACAGTGACATCTCTACCATCCATAACTATGCCAAGCTGCCTTTCCTACACTGCTGTTTAGGCATTTTCCTCTTTGAAAGTATTTTCCTTAAGTGTGTCATCTCTGTAGGGCCTCTTTATGCTTGGTATCTAGGCTATGTTTTAAGCACTCTTATGAAGTTTGTTTGTATAATACATCTAACTAAAATTGCTGCAATGACACAGGTGCAATAGGAAAAATCCATGCCTGCCCAATATCATGATGCTTGTCACTTCCCCTATTTTCCCCTTTCCATAGGGTACACAGTCATATGTTTTCCTATCCCCCCTCCAATCAAATGCCATTTTCATGAATAAATATTTATTAATATCTACTATGGATTCAAAGAGATATAAGACATAGTCACTGTGCTTACTGACTAATTGGGAAGTTAGGCTATGCAAAAAAATGATTAATAACAATATGAGGTGGCACAGACTAAGTGATACACAACACTCTAATTTATCTGTTCAGCAAATCCAAATTTTCACACATTTATGTTGCTTAAAGAGAAATACATCTGTAATCCTTGACTCACCATGCCTTTTTGTTAACTGTGTCTTCTAGCATAATGAAAAGTAATGTGATAATATAGTGACATATTACTGTGATTTCAGGCCATTTCCATAGAGGCAGAGCACTCTCATGGGTACCACAATGGAATGAGATACAGAAGACCAGGATTGTAATCTGAGAAATGCCCCTGACATTTTATGTGACCTCAGACAAGTGACTTACCCTCTCAGTTTTGAGCTTTTTCATCTATAAAGTAAGCTTAATTAAATTTGTCAACATCATAGAGATGGTATGAAGTCTAGCTAATTAAAGCCCATTAAATGTTTTGAAGATAAAAAGTATTTGCTTTACAGTCATAAACAATAAGCAAAAATAAAAAATAAAAAGTCTTATTTTAAAAACCTAACTTTTGTACAATTGTCACAAAAAATGATGTTGATGCCCTCTAGAGCCGAGTTGTAGAGGTGGATTTACACTGATCCATCCATGCTCTCTCATTTGGTTATTTTGGTTGCCAATAGCACTTAAGACAGCTGGATAGGATGAGGTATCTGTCTGTGACCACAGAACAAAGTAAAGCTAACTGGCCCCTGTGGAATTGGACCAATGACCTAGGTCTCATTAGCACTGTCTGTGAACCAACTGAGCTAATTGGATACCACGTTGATAATAATGTATCAAAACATGGTTTGGTTTATTTTTTTCCAAAGCTTCCCATAGATTTAATTTCAATAACCATAAAAAATTAGTTTGAGTAATTAAAGCCAAAGATAATAAGCTAGACATTATTAGAAGCCACTAACCTCCAAGGGAATAACTCTTGCTGTCCCCAGTAGGCCTGAAGTTCTCAGCAGGCTCTTGACTGTCCTGAGAAAGTGAAGGTTCAGAATGACAAGGCTAATAAACACAAGGTCCTCCTGTTGAGATTAGGAACTGCTCTTATGCATCTCTTGCTCACTGAAAGTCTATTTGGCAAGAATTAGAAATTGTTCTAGTCTGTGAGTCCTATGGAGGCTAATAAAGTGACAATGAAAATGCATTGTGCTACAGAAAACAGTCCTGAGTACTAAATAAAAAATGCCTTAACACTCAGCTCATAACTTTACCTCTTGGGATTGATGATATTTTTCGGCAGAGAACATGAAGCAAGGCTTAATGAGGAACTGATATTAGGCGGGACCATTTCAGTAATTCTTAGTTCTTTGAACTTTGAGGCAAGGTTAATGTACATGCTACTTCATGGAACAAAACAAAAATATACGATGTTGAAATATTCCCTTTCTAGAAATATGAGAGTAATAGAACCCTGCAGTGCTAACAAAGTAGCATGTAAATCTCAAGGCGTATACTTCAGATTTCAAGTGGAATGAATGGCCTATTTGGCTTAAACTAGGTAAACTTGAATTCTGCAAAGCTAAAATACTGGAAATTAGCTCCATGATGTATTAACCCAAATAATAATGTTCCTGGCATAAAAAAAAAGATGGAAATTAAACATCTAGTTATGAATACTGCGTCTGCACAATGTGCTGCATGCACCGCATGTGTTAGAATTTCTTCTCAGTTCCTTTTTTAATCTTTTATTCATAGCATTGCAGGTGATGAAAAATTTATGCCTTGAGTCTGGCATTGAAATTAAATGCAAAATGAAAACAGAAGCAGTTTATACTGACAGCTTAAATATCTTTATCTAGCATACGGTTGCACTATAAAAATCACTGGGTGACTTTTTAAATCTCCCACATGTGAAAAAACCAAGAGTTGTACAATAATGAATAAAGTTATCTATCTAAGATATCAACAGAAAAGTTGTATTTTATTAGCATTCTTTGTTAATTTCATTTTGCTCTATTCTGTTTTTGTTTAATGGGCACAGACAGATGAATACAAGCTTTTAAAAATATGGCACAAATTAATTGTTGATACTAATTCCTCAGAGTGGTAGGAAACAATTGATTTTTGCAGCATTTTTAGTAAGTGTGATTTCCCATGTAGGTTTATGTCTTAAGCTGAATAGAAAACATTAATCTGTACTGAAGGTAGTTATGCTGTAGTAAAGGTTAATTATTCAGGTGAATCAGTCTGTTCATCACTATAGAGTGACGCTTGGGAAGAATGGCAATAATTACAGTAACATCCACAGTTGCTAGGTAAGTGAGTGTTCAAGAGTATTTCCTTTCTTAGAATAGTTGCAGGTAATTTTGTAACATTATTTTATTAG